>JAXCHO010000003.1:2787500-5353750 GCA_036630365.1 Acanthiza pusilla | reverse complement strand
AATATTGTAATCTCAGGAAGATTATTGAATTTGAGAATTCTTGTTGACAAGAATTTGACTTAATAATACATATTTGCAGGAGTTTGGGAGGTGGAAGTTGAAACAGTAGGGAAATGTCAGAAAACATCAACCGGCACTCACTTCCTTATCATGAACTAATATGGCAAATCAGCTATTTTTAGGAAGTGATATAAATCTCAATGCTTTGGACTGTAGAAGCAGAAGCCTAGAAACATGCTGTTGCTGATTATGTCATGTTTTAACTTCCATTTATAAGGCACAATGACCCAAAAAGTCAAAAATACATCATTCCTCATTGTGCCCACCTAGATCACTAGGTGAGGGGCAAGGCCAGAACAGGCAAGATCATTTTAAAGCACAAGGCTCAATTTACTGATTTGCAGGTCTTTGTGTATCTATTTTAGCTCTTGTAACACAGGGACCAGAAGCCTGCAATCAGTTCCCAGAGCTTTGCGTGCTTGATGATAGCAGGTCGCAGACTTTCCACCGCTTCACAACCAAGCACCCCAGACGCTTTGTGGTAGCTGTTTAAGAGGCACAAGTTACAGACTTCCATCTTAAAAGCAGGAGCTTCACATATACAGCTGAATAATATACGAGCCTGGCAATTGTGCTGGCTCAGCTGCTGCCTCACACGCAGCTGAGCTGCCCGTGTTGCAGAGCAGATGTTCCAAAGCAGGTGTCAGTAGACAGTTATGGGTGGCAGCCACCAAAGCCCTCCCAAAGCAGTGCTGCCACTCGAGAGTTAAAGCCTCAAAGGAGACATGAAATAACCTTGTTAATTTGACGCTTGATAATGCAAACATCTTAAAAATCCCACTCCAAACTGTATGTCACCGCCTGGCACAAAGCCAGGAGTTCTCATCCAATTTCAGCGTATTAAGATTTTAATGGCTTTTTTTAGGGAAGCTTGTGCCGAACATTTGGTGCTACCAGTTCAGTGTTTAATCCCACTTTCTTACAAGGAAATCGCGGTGATGATTAAACATAAGAATTAACTACACCTGATACAGCCTTTTTGTTGTCTCCTGACAGTACCTGTCCTGCGGAGAGCACCCTGCAACAACCCCAGAGCCTCTTACAGAAAGGCTGGAACGCTCGGCCAAAGTACCCAGCTCGCCCCGTACCCGCCCCAGGCGCCGAGACCCCGACACCCGTCCCCGCCACCGCCCCACTGCTCCGGATCAGCTTTCCGGGGGGATTCTCGCCCCGCGCACGCCCGCCGCCGGAGGAACCTCGCCTTTGCGAGAGGAGTGGGGGGCTCGGGGCTCGCGTTCCCCCGTGCCGGACAGCCCCCGCTCTCCCCGGCCACCCGAGCCGCCCCCCACCCCGCGGCCAGCCAGTTGCGCGGGACAACGACCCCCGCCGGGGTAGAGGGGCGGGCGCGCTCCGGGAGCGCAGCGCAGGCGGCGGCGGGCGCTGCCGGGAGCCCGCCCGGCCCCGCCTGTCGCGGGGTGCGGAGTTTAGGATGAGGGGGGCGATCCGCACCGGCCCCGCTGCCTCCGCGAGTGAGAGCCCGGCTCCGCCCGCCCAGCCCCGCCCGCCGCGCGTCACCGCGGCCGCAGCCAATGGGCGCACGGGGCTGCCCCGGGGGGCGGGGCCGATCGGGGGCGGGGCGGCGCGGCGGCCAATGGGCTGCGGGGATGTTTCCCGGAGGCGAAGCCGCCGCGGCCCCTCCCCCGCCGGCCGCTCCGGCTCGGGGCTCGCCGGGCGGGAGAGTTTCGCTCCCGGGTGGGAGATGCCGCGCGGGCTCCGCGTCCTCGCAGGTAACGCCGCGCGGGGGAACGGGGGTCTCGCCAGTGCCCCGTTCGCTGGCGGGACCGGCCCGGGGGGGCTGAGGGCCGGACGGGACGGGCCACCCCCTACGGCGGAGCCGTCGCCGCCAGGACAAAAGGGGAGCGGCGAGCGGGGCAGGGCCACCGCCAAACTCCCGGCGGGGCTCGCCTGCCCCGCAGCCGCACCTCTTACCCCACAGCCGCCGCACCTCTTACCCCACAGCCGCCGCTGCCTTCCCGGGCGGGCTCCTTGCCCGGACCTCCCGCCGGGTGCCCGGGACTCCCCCAAGTTTGCGGGGCTCCGCGCACGGCCGGTGCCACCCAGGGTGCGAGCCACCCCCCGGCGCCGGCGCTCTCCGGCGGGACGCACCGTGCCCGCCCCGCCGCGGGGGTGACTGCCGTGTGGTGCGGGTGCTCTCCGGGTCGGCTCGGGCTCGCCTTTCCCCGGAGAGGGCGGAGGGGAGGCGGCCTCCCTGTGCCCCCGCCGGCGGGCAGTGGCGTGTGCGCCGCTCCGAGGGAGGTGGCGGTCCCTCGTGGGTGCTCGCACCGCCCGTGCGGCCAGCGCGGTGCCCGGGGAAGGGAGCCCCCCACGGCCCGGCCTCCTGGACCGCGGGGAAGAGGGCTGGCAGCAGCTGTGCGCCGGATAAATAGAGCAAGCGTAATGGGAGAAACTTTCAGGGCGAAATGAATTTTGAGTGGATTAAATATTTTAATTGCGTGGTGCGCATTGATGCTGCATCCGTGCTGTTGGGAGCGATGCTGTGCACTTCTCTCAGCCACGCTTTCTGTCTTTGTCTCCCTCAAACTACGAGCACAAGGGTGAACTACTCTGAGAAAAGGTTTTGCTCTTAAAGCAGCAGCTTTGCTCAGCCAAGGAGCTGCAGCCTCTCGGGTTGCACAGCTCCAGGTTGCTGACCTTCTCTGAATTTGGGAGCAGCGCTATATGGTCCCCAAAGCGAGGAGGGGCATTGGTGTGGCAGGGTATATCGCTTGTCCCTGTGCACGTGTGTGTGCGGGAATATGCGGAGACCGGAATGTAGGATTGCAAAAAGGGAAAACTACAGTGCAATTGCTGTAGCAGCTCTAATGGTCACCTCTGTTCCAGAAGCCAAATGATTGGAGCTATTTTCCTAGATTGCATAAAGACATTAAATGCAATGTTTTCGGGGGTTCACTGGAGCCGTTTTTCTAGATTGTCTGTTCTTCTGTATGAAGATATTAAGTGCAATATTTTCAGGAGCGCAACAGTTGATTTAGTGAGCAAATAAGAAACTGAAGATAGGCTACTATATGTGCCTATCATTCTTTCAGCTTACAAAATAAAAAAATCATATTCTGCCCAGCTTTTACTGCAGTTTTCCATTCATAATCTCCTTCCCTTGCCATTTATACCAGCACTTGATAATAAGACTATGGTAGTGTCTGAGCACCCAAGAAGTGGAGGAAGAGCAGTAGTCCAGACAGAGGGCTGGCTCTGGAGCATCCAAAGAGACCTTTCCAAGTAAAGGTGTAAATGTATGTAAATAGATGTAAATCTCCAGCCTTAGTACCTCCAACACTCATGTATCACTGAGCGTGCTTGGATTGCAGGGTCTTTTTCATCTGCCTCAACAACCTCATGAGCCCTTGAATCCAGCAGTGGAATTTCAGCTGTACTTGAGGTGTGCAGAGTCATCTAGTGAACACTAACCCCATCTTAATTCTATGAATCTTGTCTCATTGCTTGAACTGGTGAGATTTAGGGCCTAGTCCATTAACTGCTATCTCCCTATGTCTGTCTGTGATGTTTGTATGAATTCCTTGCATGGGGGAATGTAAAAGACTAGTTCCTTTAATTTGATTAACTGAAGGGAGCTGAGCTCTTTTGACGATGTTTGCTTTTCACACGTGGAAGGAAATTATAATGTTTATCATTCTCTACAGAACTTTATGCTAAATGCACCACAGTCCCCCGATGCCTCTGTTTGTATTACTTGAAAAGAACAGTAAGAAACAGAAAAACAGTAATTTGCTCTAGGTTTTAGGATTTGCTTGTGCCTAAGTTTTACCTTAACATCTAAGAATTTCTTGTATTTATTTCTGTGTTCCAACCATGAGAAATTCTGCCTTTACTTCCACCTTTGAAGTACAAAATTATGTTTAGGTATGTTCCAGTAACAGACCAGTTAGAAAGTAAGAAAGGCACTGAGAGGAAAAATGTAAGATTGTATGAAACTTCATCTCCTCTCCCAACCCAGCTTTCCTTTTAAAATTCTTTTTTAGTGAATTAGAGCTGTAACCGTGCATGTGTATGTGTTTCTTCCAGATTTTCAACCAACATAATGCTGAAGCTCCCAACTTGGAACAGGCATCTCACAGAATGGCACAAATGGAACCTAATCTGGACCATGACGTATCTTGGTTCCTCCTACCATCATACTGGGCTAAAATGGTTGTGGCGTTAATTTCCTTCCTCTGTTTTGCTAACAGCTATGATGGAGATTTTGTCTTTGATGATTCTGAAGCCATCATCAATAATAAGGTTTGTCTCTCTTCTTTTCCTCGTGCCCTTTGGCATAAATGATCATAGGAAAAGAAATAATGCAACAGTTGATCTAAACAGGCCCAGAAGTTTCAGCCTAGTAAAGAGCTTCCTTTGGGAATTCCTTTTTTTTTTAACTTCATTTTTCCATTTTGTTTTATTGGGTGTTTTTTAAAGTAAGCCTGATTTAAGGGTACCTGTACATCAAGACTGCCAATAGGTCTAATTTTATGCACATTTCTAATTCAGTGAGAGTGTACAGTAAATTCTTCTGATGCCCATGAATGTTAATAAGAGATTTTGTTCATTATTTTCTCAGGGTCACAGATTAACAAGACCAGTGAATAAACTTAGTCTGGTTGCAGGTACATAATGCATCATTAAACTATTGTAGGGTGCAGGGAGTCTCCATGTATAGTTTATACCATAAAAATGTTACAGGAGCAAGCAAATCTCCCTTTTCCTATGCTCCTTTCCCACTTAAAGTTCCTGTGATAACAGTATTTTTTTGAAATAGAGGTGGAGTATTCTTGTGTTTCATTTTAAAACTGATCATACATGGAATGAACAGACCCTGAAATGCTTAAAAATGAGCATGTGACTCAAACCTCTAGCTGAAATTCTTTTGACTTTGAGCAGTGGAGTGTCTTCAATTGCTGAGGCACTTCATAGGATCACATGTAGCAGTGAGTGAGCCTGTGCCTGTGGATGGGTATTGGTGTTACAGCTTTTATGCTGTTCTGGAAGGTACTTGTTAAACATTTAGAAAGAGAAGCACAGAATAAATATAATCACATTCATTTGTTGGTTCTGTTTTCCTGAAGCCATGGGGTTACAAAGAGGATAATCTGGAGACTCATACTGAACACAATTCACTTTTTCTTTTTCTTCCATTGCACAAGATTTAGAGGCAACTTATCACAGTGTGCCTTTTAGAATCAAGCAGAGTTACAGTTTCCTTAGACAAATTTCTATTATGCATGTGTAAGTCATCATACCTTCAGTTATAAATGTATGGGGGGAAAATACACCTGTCAACGTGGAAATAAATCTCAAAGCTTTCAAGAGAATACTGTAGACAAATCAAGAACCTATAGCATTGTTGTTTTGGGGTCTTTTTAAGTAGTATTGTATTTTAGATTGCACAGCTCCTGGCAGTGTTTCATTCTGCAAAGTTTTATTTGGGACCTGTTTATAATATTTTAATTTCCTGAAAGAATGAACAGAGGACTGATACTGAAACAAGGCAGGTTTTGTTAATGTGTGATTTCCACACTTGTAATCTCTCTCCATTTCTTTCAGTCTTTATTCTAAAAATGTTTCAATTTATTTATGCAACCCAACAATTTGCACCAGGATTCTAGCTGTTGGCAATGCTGAGGAATTCAACCAACTGCTTAAGTAAATTAATTCATATGTAGTCTGTATGTTTGAAAAACTGGGAGGCTGATTCTATTTTTCACATCAAAATCCTCTATTATTCCCTAGAAATTAAATGAGGATTTTGTGACAATATCATTTTAACACGGATATATGGATATATGGAAATTCAGAATCCACAAGAAAAATGCAGAGACAATGAGTTTACCAGTTTAATGGGGAGGGAGATTATCTAGCAATGGCACAGTTTATTAAACAAAGCATAGCATATTTTATTCCTGTTTAATAGGAAAGACAGCAGTTGAAGTAATTTTGTAGATTTACTGGGCATTGCTACACTAGTATTTTCTTGGGTACCACACAGTGCCCTTTTTGTTAACTTACTAGCTGCCATCATCCCAATCTTTCATTTCTTTTATTGTTTTCTTAGCAAAAAATATACATCTAGTTGACCCTATGCCTATTGTATCATGGAACATTCCATTATTGGATTTTATTGTAGTTAAAGGCTGTTATCCAGATGCTTTCTTATCATTTTAAGCAGCATTTTAACTGGTACACAGCAGTGACTTTTGTCTTTATTTATTTACTAGCTTGGCAAGACAAACAGTTGGATTAAGCAGAGCTTCAGACACAATATGTCATTTCCATAAGCCTTTATAGAGAAAAGCTGACCTTTCTTCAAATCTTGAACTCTACTGTCTGTAAGCTGCTGCTAATCAAATATTTAGAGATTCTTGATAGCTACTTTTGGTTTTTAAAGAGAAATCATATGTAGCTTTTAAACAGCTGTGTCTCGGAGCAAGCTGTTCCTATTTTAGGGTAAGTTCACTAAGTAGGAAAATTATTGTAAGAAACTTTCTCACAGAACTTGGGTACAAGAGCAAGATACATGATGGAAGATTTTTAGGTCATATGGAAGTGTAATCTAATCACTAAGTAATTCCATGCATTCAGCTTTCCCTGCATTCTTCTGATGGAAGACAAAAGAAGGCTGATTATAGCGGAACGGGAAATCAAGCCTTGTACATCTCAAATACTTTTCCCATCTCAAGTTACTGAAGACCATCTGTGACATGGAAAACATACTTCTCTCTTTCAATGCTAAAATTTATAAAAGTATGCCTTTCATAGGCCTTATGTACATAAGGAGCAATGCTGCTGGTTGGAAAAACAATCTGAGGGCCACACTGCCCTCTGACAACTGTCCCCTGCAGAGTACAAAGACTTCAAGTTGGTGCACATCCCTGTCCCAGCTTGCCCTGGAAAAGCTGGCTGTATTGATTTAGTGGGCTGCTGGTTGAGGGTGTTCCTGCTCTGAGAGTCAAATTATGACCTTTAGGGTTCTTGCATACCAGTGAGGAACGGAACAGGAATTTAGGTGCCTAAGGCTAAAATTGCAGACCTGGGAGACTAAAGAAATTTCTAGCTATTACTTGGCAGTAGAAACATCTGTGAGAGTGTGAAGACATTTTTCACCTTGATAATTCTTAAGCCCAAATAGGATCCCCTGTGAGTCTTGATTCCTTAAGAATTTCCCTGAGAGTGCCTTAATTGACAGCTGCAGTCTAGGACTTTTCATACTGCAGTTTTAGCCCTGCTCTCTTTTCTGTGTATTGATTAGTTACCTCTTAGAGAATACTTCAGTTCATTTGACAGTGTTGCTTCCTACCTGTAGTCTCCTTGATTTCATGCTTTCATTAGTAGTTATGCTACTGACAGTGGTGGAAAAATGGCTATTTTGCAGCAGTTTGTGGCTGGCCTTCTTCGCAAGATAGCCTACACATAAAATTAAAGGCTTTTTACAAAATTGTAAGGTAAGGAGGCTTATATGTTTCATATCTCAGCTATTGACCAGGTTATAAACTGATGTGAATATAGCTCTAAATTTCATGTAATTATGCCTATTTACAGAATCCAAGATCAAGGCCTTTACAATGACAGGCATTCAAGGTGTGACCTTCGTTGGGTATCTTGGGTCAAGTGTTGGTAGTGAGACAACAAAACTCCTGCTATGTGCATGTTAGTGTGAGCTTGTATTAGTTAGAACTTGTTTGTGTTTTAGCCGCTTTGAAAAAAGGAAAAATGTTAAGAATCTGCTCATTTATTGTTTCCTTTTAGGACCTCAGGGCAGAAACCCCACTTGGTGACCTGTGGTATCATGACTTTTGGGGTAGCAAACTCAGCAGCAATACCAGTCATAAGTCATATCGACCGCTAACTGTCCTAACTTTCAGGTGAGACTTGTGTTTTTCCTCAAGGTCTGAATATTTTTAACCTATATTGACTCAATTGAATTTAGGGAGGAGGCAACAGAAAAGAAGCAGTAGCTGGAGGGTAGTTTGATACCTTTACTGAATGTGATTTTTGAGTTCACTACCTTAATCTCAAATTGAGTTTTAATTTTACAGTGGTTTCTTTCCCAAAATGTACATTATTTTGACATTCTGTATTTCTATCTTCTTTTCAGAGATTTCATCTTAACACTCTTCTATACCTGGTGTTAGGGGCAGTGTGGTTTAGTATGTCGCATCATCAAAGAGCTAGGAGGTGTATGTTCCCTTCACTTAGCCATGCTGCCACTTATATACTGCTGTTGTAGTTTTTGTTCTCTGCTTTCCTGCTGACCTGTCAAATGGTTTATTTTATAAATAGCATCAAGGTACTGTGACCTTTTTCCATCAGCTCGCTGGATAATCTTCCCACCTCTTCCCTCCAATATTCTAACTTAAGTGTTTGTGTCTGAGAATCTTAGTTGGTGAAACATCTGCCTACATATATATATATATATATATGTGTGTGTGTGTGTGTATAACTTGCTGGTTTGTCAAATAACTAAACATTTAAGCGGATTACTTTTGTAGATGCTTAGCTCATGTTTTTTGCACAAAGATTTGAGCAAACAGTAGACCATGTAGAAATTGGGCAGAGTAATGCAGGGAATCTTTGAGGACTCAGTCTTAACTTCATTTTCCCCATGTAGCTCAGTGGTGTCAGTGGGGACTTGCTGCTCACTTTGCAGTTGTCCATTCCAAGCAAGGGACTAAGTGCATGCAGAAGTATTCCCACTCTTAGTTCTCATAGTCAAGCAAAAACTTTGGCTCTTTAGCATAGTGTCAGTGTTTTAAGTACCTAGCACTGTGGGTTTCACTGTCTATTGGACTTCATTTTCATCAAGAAAAATATGCAACTGAATAGAATGTGTCAGTCCTAAACCTATTACAGCTCTCAGTGCATTACACAGCACATGCTTTCCTTTTTTTTTTAAGGTGTCTGTGGTGTATTCCATCTCTAATAACATTCTGATTTGTTTAAAGAGTGAACTGGGATACAATCCTTACTATATCTGAAAATATAGATGAGCCTGTGGAGATGGTACATAAAATGCTGTTTTCACAAGTAAGAAATGGGTTTCCGTAATTTCCCTAAGCTCCAACTTTTATGTGTATCATATTTGTAATAGGTTACGTTTTTTAATATATTTCATTTATACCAGATGCAGATTGACCAAATTAACTATTTTAAATCCCCTATTCAAACTAACTTTCTGTGTATCTTACTTACTGATTAAAGTATATGAATAATAGCAAGATATTTCCCCCTTTTCTTCTCAGCCTCCATTTTACTGCGGAGTTCTTATCTTTAATAGGGGTTTAGACTGAATTTTCTCTTACACTTCCTTCTGATTCTAATACTTGTATGAAACATCTTTCTACAAGTCTCACAAATCAGTTACTGAGATGTGCTAACTGATTACTTTCTGGGGGGATACTGATTGTACCCAGATGGTTTCCACATTGCCAGTCCAAATGCTAGGACCTCTTTCAGATAATATGTCAGTGGAAATCATCATCCCACTGCATATTAGTTTCCTCACTGTGTGGATTTAATTAACATAATTTCATCAAGTTGGCTGCTCTTAAGGCCAAGAGTATACCCCAGGCAGCTGGGTTGTTTATCCCCAGGACACTCCAGTGTTGCAACACTGAAGTTACATTGCTGGCCAAAGCCACTTCTAGGTAACTTTAGGTATGATTAACAATTGTACAAACATATGTCTTTGGGGACATAGATACTGTATCCATATGATATTCCATATGACTACCTTGGCATGAAGACTGGGACATCCTTTCTACCTGGTTATGGTGGCTAAATGGAACACCATGTGTACTGAAATGTGTCAGCTTTATTTTTGTGTGCATATGTCTGATATGGTCTTGCTATGGGGTTGTGTATATTTCTAACCATTGTTGTAATTCCTAGCCTTAATATTTTTGTTTCTCTGTAGAATTAATTATCTTTTTGCTGGAGGCTTCTACCCAGTTGGTTTCCATGTCATCAATATAATACTGCATTGTACTATCTCCGTGTTGATGGTTGATGTGTTCTCCATATTATTGGGTGGACTGCAATTCAGTAACAAAGGAAGACGGCTAAACCTGGCTCCAAAGTCCTCTCTTCTTGCTGCTTTGCTCTTTGCTGTCCATCCAGTGCACACCGAGTGTGTAAGTATTGAATAATTATCTCCACAGATTTTTATTTTAGAAGCTCTTGACCATCTTGACTAATTAATTCTGGCATAGCCTTATGCTCTACACATTGCTTTTATATATTCTTAACGCTTCTCTTGGCACATGTCTTAACAATCAAATATTATGGTTAGTACTTCCAAGGCTTGTAATTCCACCAAGCTAGACCTTATTAAGGAAGATAAATCATTTAAGTACAATAACTGAAGGAGGATAGCACTACAGTACAGAGTTTCCCTAATTACTTTTCATTTCCGCTTGCATTGATAAAAAAGAGCGATAAAATTTGAGTAAGGGCACTATGTGAACTTTATATGTGACTGTTAGAATACTGCATCCAGTTCTGCGTCCATGCAGCAAGGACAACACTGGGAAAAATGGAGAGTGCTCAGAAGAGCCATGAAAGGGATTAAAGGACTGGAAATCATCCTGTTTCATGAGAGATCAAACTCCATGGGTTTATATTTTTAATATGAAGGAGAAGATTAAAGGATTTTTTTTTTTAAATCACAGTCTGTAATTATGTACATGGGGAACATGAATTTGACAGTAATGGGGCCTTTAATAGTGCAGGCAAAAGCAAAGATGTAAAGATGCAGAATAGAAGCCTGGCATATGTATAGCAATCAATTAAAATATCTGACCAAAACTCAAAGTCCTTGGTGGAAATTCTGCTGAAAATGGTGTTCTTAAAAAGCTCTTTAGGGCTTCTAGTTAAGAAAATCTTATGGCCTTATGCCAGTGGGCTTGCTGGACATGGTCACTGATTTCTTGATCTTGTGATAATGAATAAATGGAATACAAAACTATCACAATGCGGAATTTATTTTTTTGTTTGTTTTGTTTTGTTTTTGTTAGAGTTTGGAAGGTCTGAGCTACAGAAAAAATACTAGCTTTAATTTTGATTTTGTTCTAGCAATGAGTCCTCAGTGCACCTTATTCTACATACGTGGCACTGATTTTCGTTTATTCACAATATGCTATGGTTTTGGCTTCTTGCATTTGCTTTGCACACAGTTGATGGGGGGAAAAACTTTTGAAAGCTGTGCTTTCAGCTGACTGGAGACCTTGCATGTATTGAAGACCTAGAGATGGTGCAAAGTTATGCATTAGTAATTTGGCACCTTTCCTGGCAGTGTGGCTAAAATAGCTTGACATTCATTCTCTGGTGTTTGCTCGCCTGCACAGTAACTTCTTTGTGAGAGTGCACTGTGTCAGAAGGGCCCCTCATATTTGTTCTCCAAAACCATTTTTAGATGTCAGAGTAAAGTAAAACAAGTCTTTGGTGCTTTTGATGTTCTGACATGTAAAATCTCTCTTGAGTCCTAACTTCGTAGTAGACCTAGTATTGACTCCTTTATCAATACCCATAAGTTTATTCTTCATTCCATTTGACTCTAAAAATATAATTAAATCAGCATGAAAATATTAATAAGCCCTTTGTCATGTCAAATAATTACAAGTGATGTGGTCTGCTTGCATATTTGAAGTTTGAAGATCTGGATATGCTCCAGGCAAACATTGGCGGGGGGGGAGGTGGAAAAGTAGCATGCTTATATATCAGGCCTCTTCTGAGATCCAGGAATGAACAGAAGCCTCTAATCATTTACGTGGTGAATAATAAATCTTACTGTAGTGAAGCAGTCATTATACTGCTACAGTTCTAGGATGAGTGTGTGTCTGGCAGCACCTCTTAAAAAGCATTCCTCATGATTTTAAACCTGTGACTTTTAAGTATCACGACATCCTGGTTTTGAAATGAGATGGCATATTTTGACATAAAATTGTGAAGAATCTGTCTGTTTGCTGCTTTGGGTTTTGGTATATGCAGCAAAACAAACTGTCATGTAAAACAGATCTTGAAAAGTATAATGCTTTCAGTACCTGTGTAAGGAAAACACTATAATTTTTCTACCTACAAGTAAATACTCCTGTGCTATAGTTCTGTGCTATAAAAAAGGCCTGTTCTTTGTAACACTTCAGTGATGAAATGCTAAGTGAATCATGGACATAAGAATGTATCTGATGCTAATTTAAAACTGGTTTGTTTTTTTCCTTTCTTTGCCTTGTGACCAGAATTTGTCTGTCTTATCTTGCATTTTAGGTAGCATTGTACTGTTGGAGTTATCTGAGGCCATGTGCATTACTAGTCCCTTAATCTCATTGCTGTAACAAGTGGACATTTATTTTCGAAATTGTGTCAGCTCACCTCAATTTTTTGTCTCATTAGCAAGAGCAGCTCCTGAAGCAGAATGACACTTCATTATTTTCACCTTTCAAAGCACTCCACAGCTATTGAGTTAATTCTCGTAATTTCTTTGTATGATAGAAAAAGAAGCGGAGAAGTTAGGTGAACAGCTTTAGATAAATCAAGAAGTTCTTCTGAAATGAATTTAGGAGTCCAACAGTTTCTTCTTTTATGGTGCTCAAGTGAAGCTGGGGGTAAAAGTGAGAGAGAGTCTCTGCAGTGAAATCAGTCATACTCTCATGCCTCTACACTTCTCTTTCTCTGATGTTATTTAGAAGTAGTTGCTCCATCATGTTACCATGACACAAAAAATGCCCTTTTCCTTTTTACTTTGCTTTGTTCTGTTTCAAACACAAAATGGGACAAGTGGTGTATTATACAAGAGCTGAAGTTTCTGCTTTTTGTCCCTGAAATATGATCACAAAAAGCAAATTTAAAAAGAAAACGTGTAGCTGCTCTGCCCTTCTGCTGTACATCTCTGGAAAACATGGAACTCAGCACTCCAGGAAGCAGAGCTAGACTGAAAAATAAGGGATATTTCCACAATCCATGCTCTGGGTGTATGTTCTAGTGAGGTTCCAACACTAGGGCCTATACAGTCCCCTGCCAGCTCCATGTCATGATTTTCACCAAAACAATTGTGGTGTATCCTGACACTTGTGTAATTGAGAACTGAAGATCCAAAAGTGTCTTGCTCTATCTCAGCATGTTATTGTAAATACAGTTTCGGGGCTTGAGCCAAAGCTTGCAGATAGCCCTGAGATTGCACTTGATTTAAATGGGTTGCCACAGATCTGGAGTACAGAGGTCCCAGGATGTGCTTCTTTTGCGTTAGTACAGCTTCTGTTTCAAGATGCATTTGAGGTAGCTCTAATGCAATCAGTTAATATAACACAAAAAACTGCCAGAGGGGGATTTTTCTTTTTTTTTGCCCTGAATCTGCAAGCTGGAAGCTATTTGTCCATTCTGAGTGTTCAGATTGCAATTTGAAGGCTGGCTTGTCTTCTGAAAGTGAACAGTCTTGATTTGTGTTTCAGCAGAGCTGCCAATTTAGCTGTGGGTTCAGGATGTTTGGCTTCAAAGCCATGTAATGGCTTCAAATTAAAAGAGAGTAGATTTAGATTAGATATTAGGAGGAAATTCTTTCCTGTGCAGCTGGTGAGGCACTGGCACAGGTTACCCAGAGAAGTCATGGATGCCCCAACCCTGGAAGAGTTCAAGGCCAGGTTGGATGGAGCTCTGAGAAACTTGGTCTCATGAAAGGTGGGGGGGATGGAACAAGATGGTATTTAAGGTTTCTTCCAACCCGAATTATTTTATATTTTCATGTTTTCAAAGTATTCTCCTGAAATGCAATCTGATCCAAAAAACAGATGGAATTGTATGGAGTCTAAATTTTATTTAGTGAAGTCCTCCTTCATTTCTTAAAAAAAAAATTCATAAACTAAAATTTTTATAAACCAAATCCAAACCATTTATGTAGTTGATACTAAGCAAAATCCAATAAAAATGAGGATGCATCTTTTAAAAATTGGATGTAACTAATCCAGTAAACCAAATTAATGCAAAAAAAAAGTGATACAGTTCTATTATGTACTTCACTTTGTATGTGTACCTTCAGGTTTTCTAATAATAAAAATCTGGTCATTTGAAACTTCTTTCTTTTTTTTCTTGTTTTAAAGGTTGCTGGGATTGTTGGCAGAGCAGACCTGCTGTGTGCCCTGTTCTTCTTGTTGTCATTCCTTGGCTACTGTAAAGCATTTAGAGAAAGTAAGCATTCTGTTTGCCCCTTTAATTTCCTATTGTGTATATTTTCAGCATTTGTGCATTTCAGTGAAGTATAGCAAAATTAAAAATGTCAGATTGATTTGTTTACCCTCATAAAATATATTATTTAAGAAAACCCTGCTTTAGCAGCTATTTATTGTTAGAAATTCTGGAAAGGTTGCTGTCCCTAATTCCTGTTAAACACTAAATTTATTTCAAGAAAAGTCCATTTTATGATAGGCTTATTTGCTAAATGTTTTATTGTTTAGAAGTGTAATGAAGTATTTTAATAAGTGTTTTAGAAAGAAGTCAAACATACAAATGTATATTCTTAAATATTTTACTACTCTTTATGCCATTATGCTGGGAAGTCTTAAATGGGAGTCAACTTTCAGAACCTTACTTGTATTTTTAATGAATTGTAAAGAATTATTCATATGACTAAGACTTCTAAATTCCTGCAATATGCAAGTGCTGGCATATAATGCTGAATATAGTGTTACTCTTAGAGTTTTTGTAAGACAGCTGTGTTTAACATGAACAGCTCCTTTGTAGATGTTTTTTCAAGTGAGCTTTTAGATGTCTTGTATTATTTGATCTGAATGCAGGTTGGCAGTTCAAATACAGTTGTGGAGAAATTATCTTGGGGCTCTGTTAAATATGCACACAAGAATGCATGAGTTCATGACTATGAAAAACTCTGCAGGACATGCAGTCTGGTATCTGAACGTGCTCTACCACAGGAAATATGGGAACCATTCGGTGACCCCACAAGGAGCTGTGCTGTGAAGAGCTTGTCTGTCATTCAATAGGCATGGCCTGTAATGATTAACCAGAGCTGGCAGAGTATTCCAGAGGTACCTGAGCTGACTTTATGTGATCTGGCTTAACAACATAGTTATGGCATCACAGAGACCTTAGTGTGGGCTGAGGGGAGTAAGTCAGTCCACAGTGAGCTGTAAGATGCTGTGAACAGCTCCTGCTGGTTCAGTTTAGATTGCTTGGAACTATTGGGCATATTTCTAGTCCTGATATAATAAGTTATTCTTTACCATTTCAAATGATACTTAGGATGACTCCTCTTCATTTTGGATATATTTTTCTTCCCTTTGAGCAGGTTTAATTTCTTTCAATGCTGATTATTTCTTGATGAAAATTGGCCTTGGGTTCTTGCTTGTTAGTTTATTCTTTTCTCACCTATTTTATTGGTTATGATGGTGATGTTTCTTCTATTAGTGGTAGACTAAGATAGACAAATCAAAATATTGCCTGTGTGTTTTCCAATGTGTCAGGTAGACAGGTAGCCCTATATGGCAGAGATAATAATCTTTACTTGAAGAAATCAAGAACCAAATTCTTAGGATGACCATTGGAGACAATTATATAGGACTCTAATTATTTTGCTATGGGGAACATCTCAGGAATGATTAAGGAGGATGTGTATTCTGGCTAAGGATACTCTTCAACTTGTGAAGGCCAGTTTGATAACTTTTAGAAATCAGTGTCAATGTAATAGTTATTCTTGGACTGAAATTTGTGTCTTTGATACAGAAGAAGGAAAATATTGCGAAGACAAGATGCTAAGCAGCACTTACTGATTTTTGTTGGATATTACATCATAATAGGGGAGCAGATATGTCTTTTAAGCAAATTTGCCAAGAAAAACTACAGTCTGCCAGCATTGTCTTTCAGATCAGTTTTCAATGTTTACTGTCACCTTCACTGCCTGCTTTTCCCTCAGCAACTTCTTGAAGAAATTTAGGCTTGCTTTGTACACAAGACCCATTCCTCCAGCTTGTCACAGTTCCTCCAAACAATCCTGTTCATCATTATACCCAGGTATCCTCTAGGTGAGCCCCACCAAAGACCACAAGCAGTTTTACTTGCTGCCCTTATTATAATTTTTTCCCTTTGTGGAGGGGAGGTTGGTCTGACCTACAGCTGTTTGAACATGAGTGCTTGTGTAGGAAAAGGGAGCATCTGTATTGGAAAGGGCACCTACAAAGAGAATGGAGTATTTCTCTTCACAAGGAGCTACATGACAAAGACAAGGGGCAATGGGTGCAGTTGCACTGGGAAGGGTTTCATCTTGATATAAGCAAGAAATTTCTTGCAGCAACAACAATCAGTCACTGCAACCTCTCCAAAGATGTGGCAGAGTTCCCATGACTGGAGGTTTTCAAGACGCATTTGGACAGGGTGCTAGTTGATCTCATTCAGGCTCCCATTCCCACAAAAGATTGGACCAGGTGGTCTCTGGAAGCCCCTTCCAAACTGAGCTGTTCCTGTGATTCTTCGTGTGAAAGGCTTTAGGAAAAGGTAACCAAATATGGGGAAGTGACTGTAGTAGAGTATGACTCTTCAGTGGGTTTGTAAAGTAAATAAAAAGTTTTACCCTCGGATGCCTCTGTTTTGATGGTATGAATTTCCTTCTTTTGTGAACAGTTCTTCTAGCTACTCTAAATAATAGGTTAAGTAAGGAGTAAAGAACTTTTATCTGACTTTAGCTGAGTTTTTTTCTGGTAGATTGAGGGAGTCAATCCCAAATGTAAGCTGGTCTCTGAATATAAGAACATGCATTTAAAAATATGCGCATATAATTTAAAAAGCAGACTTAGACAATGTCTCCCAAGCACCAAAGAAAAAATACCTTTTCTTCTCTTAGCAAGTTTTCTTTCTGATATCAAATCTACAAGATCCAGAATGTCTGTGATACCACCAAGGCATGTGGGTAGTTCTAGAGCAAGTTAATAGCTGTTACTACATCAATTTCTAGGTCAGACCAAGAAGGTAATTTATCTTTGTGAAATAGTCTTCGTTAGTGAGAGAGGGAAAGAACAACCAAAAACCCCTCTGTGTATCAGGTTTATGTTCCTAATCAAATAGAGATGCTTTACGGTGCTCCTACACAAAAGTGGATTGTACCAGCTTGTTCTAACATCCTATTTCCTTTTGTCCTGCTGGGGTTCTTGTATATTAAAGGCAAGCATGGCCCTAAACTGTAGGTCAGCTGCATGAGTCTCTGGATTTGGTTGTCATATTTATATAGAGTTCAGCTCACCAAATATTTACATGGAGTAGGAGAATTATCAGAGGTTGATTTTTTTGTTGATTTTGTTTTTTTTAATTGTTACTGATAGATACATGCTAGTGTGACTCTTTTGGAGCACTTAATAGAGGGTACAACTCTTAAGACTGTAGGATTTGTGGACTGCATTTGTATTGTCTTTTGAATATGGTTACCAAAACATGTTTGATGCCAGTTTGCTTTTGCTTCATGAGCTTTAAGTGGGCATCAGAGTAAAACGAGTATTTAAAAGCCTGAGCTGATGCTACTGATATGGTTGGGTCAGTAATATATATTGTTTGGCTATCAGCAGCATCCCAATGCTATTATCAGACAGATTATATAAATCTTTATTAAAGAACCTGACTATACTTGCAGCAAGTGAAATTTGTGTGGCTGAGTTCAAAAAATCTGTTTGTTTCACTAGTATAGACATAGTTAATGAATTGTCATTGTTTAAAGAAAACGGGTCAAAAGTCATGTGTGAGAGATTGGTTAGTGCTTATTTTCACTTGAGAAAATGAATGTAAGGATTTATAATTTTTGTGTGTGTGTGTGGGTGGGAGTAGGAACTCGTAAAGTGTTTGAGGAGGATTGGGAAGTACTACGGGGAAAGTATATGGAATAGTGAAAACAGTCAGGGGATCAGAAAAATATCAGTGTCAGGCTGGAAAACTTCCAAAGGAAAATAATGGGTTTTGTAAAGCTCAAGATATACTGCAGCTTGTTTGGCTGATTTATTTGTGGTTTCAGTGGATTTTTGGGTAGACAGTTTCTTTTAGCCAGAACCTGTAGCTTCTTTTTTTTTTTTTTTTTTCTTCAGTATAAGCATGTGGGCTATGTGGGCTATAATTATGTCTTACTGAAGTTCTACAATTCTGTTACTTTTTCCCAGTATACCATTTTTGAAGTTAGCATCTTTGAAAGGATAACATTTATAATTGCAAGGAACTAATCTGTTGTTCTCATTCTGTCCTGCTGTTTTAAAACACAACTGTGGGGACAAATCCACTGCATAGGCTTTGGAGACAGCAAGAGCTGACAACTGTTTAGGTATGTTCTGAAGGGAATTGTGGGTTATTAACTTTGTTGAATTTTAATGCAGCTTCTCTGGGAATTCATAAGGCAATTTAAAACTGCTGTAGTATTCATTTTTGCCTTCCTTTGTCTTCGGTTTTGACAGTGATCCAGTTGCATGTATTTGCCATCTGCATTGGCAATCTCTGAGTAACGTAAAATGAGGAGGTCATGACTTGGTCCATGTGAATAATATTGGTCTGGATATTAAATAGGAGATCAACTCTGCTCATGCACTATGACGTCTAAAACTTACTTCGTTCTGGTTGTGTGTTTCTGCTTTGTTATGTTCTGTGTAGTTGTCCATTAATCATCTACTAGATCATTGCTAATTTAATAAAGCATGCGAAGTAGTGATGAGTTGTGTGAATATTGGAAGTTTGTATTATGGAAGTTTTCCGATAGATTAGAAATATTTAAGTCTCCAGTGTGAAAGAGATCATTGTTAAGATGTGGGGAATTGGTCAACAGGTATTTACTATCGTTAAATATATGGACCCTGATTTTTCAACTGTGTGCCCTGCTGTTCATGTTTGAACACGTTGGGAGGGAATAATGGAAAACCTAACAATTTTATGATTTTAGCTAGTTGAAGAAAAACAATAACTGTTTTTTGGTAGAATTAATGCTAACTTTTGCTCCTTGTAATTCAGGGGATAGATGCTTCCTTCAGTGTAGCCTCTCCGTAAAGAATTTGAGATGGCTGGATATGTTTAGGAATGGCATTCCCACTGTAATTTCATTATTAAGTGAAACACTGAGCTGAGCTGCAGTAGGATGTGCATTTGGAGACACACAAGGAGATGCTGAGCTTAATTTAATTCTAACAGTGGATCCTGATGTGATCTTTTAAGACTAGGTAATTCTTCCCCCTTTGCTCAGCAATTCACAAGCAGGGAAATCGTAGAGCTTGGTTAGAAGAGTATTTGTAGCAGTTTAGTTGGAAATCACCATCCCCACAGACAAGGCATGTTAATGGAATATATGAATATCTGTGATCTATTTCAGTTAAAAATGAAAACTTCCTGCCGGATCTCAACATAACTTAATTTGTTTCAACCTTCAGAGGAGTAGGTGCTTTGACAGAATCAGTTATTGTGTTTCACCTGAAGAGGGTGACTCTTTAATCTGCTCCAAAATGTCACCTGGCTGTCCCTAAGTTGCTTAGCTGGGTTTGAAGGAATTGCTGAATGCCTAAGTCTCTGAATTGCTAATAATTTCTTTGGATATTGTTAGTTTGACTTTACAATAAAACGAAGCTTGGAAGTTTAAATGTAGCATTTTCTTCATATCCTTCATTGCGAAGGAGTTTGTTTTCATTGACCTGTGGATTTAGGACACCAGAAAATAAGGTCTCTTGAAAGAGGATTAGTGTTTAGGAAGACAGAGTTGAAATGCATTGTCAATGTGTTGCTTGTAAATTTAGGATCAGTCGATTCTGCTCTGTGAAACACTTTGTGTATGCATCCTTGCTCTAGAAATGCTAACACTCAAGTCTAGCAGTCTAAATGGAGGAGCTCTCACGGTGTGTTTATGGTTTACATAGGTATTTTATTGAATCCCCTCAACTTCCAGACTTCATGTGCTCCTAAAGAGGGACCATCTGAGCAACGCTTTTTGGGTTTGTGTAGAAACACTATATTTTTCCAGTTAAAAAAAAAAATAAGCAAGTACTCTATTTCTTTGGCATGCTTACAATTTTGTCCATCTGTTAGAGTGGCAAAATGCCCACTCACAATATGGTGTACCAGTTTCAACCAGGCACAGGTGCCAATGAAAGATCGGTTTCGTTTTCTGACACAAGATTTTTCTGGTGGGAAGCAGCGCCATATTAGGGGAATATGCTTTGTTAGACTGATTACTTTTGCTGGCATGTGTATATCTCATAATAAGCACTTATGCAGTGCTTTACATTTTCAAATTGCTGTTAAAAAAAAGTAAAATTGAAGGTATTGCTGAATGATGGTGTTTTGTATCTATTTTGCCAGCCTGGTTTACTGAGATTTCTGCAGTTGAGGCAGGGGGTGGTGGGGATGGAGGGATGTTCCTGCATATTGACCCAGGAACAAGCCCAAAATAAAACATTTCTTAATTTTAATTCTTTCTCTTTGGAGTTTAATACTGATTAATTTTGATAATACAATTCTGTCTATAACTGTTGATTTTTTTGAGGCTGCAAAAGAAAAGAAAGGAACAGAGATCATGCTTTTCAGGAGGGTATCTTGATTACAGAATCACAGAATGGTTGAAGTTGGGGGGGCCTTGAGGTCATCTGAGCTGATGTCCCCACACAGGGTCACCTAGAGCAAATTGACCCAGAGGCTTTACTGCAGGATTTTGCAGTTCCCCTCATTAAACCATATGAGGTTCCTGCCAGCCTATATCTCCAGCCTGACAAGGTCCTTCTGGATGGCAGCACAAGCCTCTGGTGTATCAGCCACTCCTCCCAGCTTGGTGCCATCAACAGGTGTGCTGAGGGTGCCCTCTGCCCCATCGTCCAAGTCATTAATGAAGATGTTGAGTAGGACTTGACCCACTATTGACCCCTGAGTACACTGGCCTTCAATTTGACTTTGTACCACTGATCCCCACCCTCTGGACAAGCCATTCAGATACTTTGCAGTCCACCTCACTGCATATCCAGCCGGTTCATCAACAGCTTCTCTATGAGGATCTCTGTGTCAAAGGCCTTACTGAAGTCCAGGTCTTTGATGCTCATTTTTTGGGTCCTTCATTATTTCTCTTTTCCTGGGTGTTTTTATCATCTTTGAGAGTCCGTGCTTAAGCTTGGTTTTATTTGGCAAGCTGAAACATTTTCTTGCATCTGAGACTTGGGATGTTCATAAGAGCACAAACCTGTTTCTGCACAACTTTGAGCGTGTGCCTATTGAATGTCTTCAATTATCTTTTATTTCTCTAGACCATTTCTCCAGGCCAGGTTGGATGGCGCTCTGGGCAACCTGGTCTAGTGGAAGGTGTCCCTGCCCATGGCAGGGGGGATGGAATTGGATGACCCATAAGGTCCTTTCCAGCTCAAGCTATTGTATGAGTCTGTTGTTTTTCCAGTTTGTCAATGGAATACTGCCTTTTCCTTTGTATACTTCCTGGCTGTTGCAGCCTGGCAGCACTTCTGGTCTTAATAAGCATATTTCTTATTCCATCATCCAAATGGAATAAGGACAAAGGAAGAATCCAATACAGAATGTTATCTTTATTTTTTTTCTCAGCAAGCTTATATCCTACTGTAGTTTCCCAGCTGTTATTTGTACCCATTCTATAACAACTTCACTTAGCCCATATTTTTTGTGGCACATTTCACGCTGTTTCCAGTGGTATTCTCATGCCTTTGTGAAAGGAGGGTATAGGATGTTTACAGATTTGCTTTCATCAGGAAGACTTTTTTTTTCTCTCCAAGTCAAAACTTATACTTAGTTCTATATAAATTACTGAAATATTTGGCAAACAATCATATTCTTTTATGTTTTAGAGTGTCACTTAGAAAATATTTCGTCCAAGTGGAGCTTTTTTTTTTTATAATTTTGGCCAGTCAGCTTAGCTTTGTACCTTTAGTCTATCCTTTCATAATTTTGTTCCTTTTCAAAAGTAAGCATGTAGACATTGTTTTATTTTATTTCAGGCTCGTGGATTCTTGTGTATCTTTCATGATTTCTCAGAGGTAACAGTTGAGGTTACTCTGGATTGTATAGGACCTGTGGGAGTGAATATAACCAATCGTAATTTAAAACAGATTAACTTCTCTGTGAATTCTGTGTCTCGTAGTTCTCTGTTTTTGCTTTTGTTCTTGCTCCCTTTCTGCTGATGCTGTACTTGCCATCTGATTGCAACTGACCTTTTTGGGAAAAAAATTACAAGAAAAATGCACAGAACACTTCTGTTTTCTTGGCATTGTCCATTTCGCAGTGAATATTGGAACAACTCCTTCCTTGCTGCTCTTCTTACTAATACATCTATGGAATTGTGGGGTTTTGTTCTTTACATACATTACCTCTTCTCATTTTGTGGTATGACCTTTCTGTGTTTGTTTTTCTGTATGAATGTGCTGCTATTACACTTGTCCTTGATGATTTGACCTAGTTCCCTTTTTCCTATTACTCTTATATTTTGAATCATCAAAGCATTTGTGAATTGCCAGCTGGTCTCCTACTATATATACATCCCACTATCTTCTGTGTTAAGATAATTTGTATTTGTGTATTGAATATTGCTTCTCTGAGAAGTGCTTATTTGTCCTGACTCCTTTCCATGAGAATTTGATTCTAAGAAGAAATCTCTCAATAGAAGTCTACCTCCATAAACACAGTAAAGTCCATTGTCTGTCTTAAGTGTCTTCCTTTTTACACTTATTAATGATGATTGATTGTCATTTTGTGAACAGTCAATTACTTTGCCTTCTATCCTTGCATTCTCTGTGCTAGTTTATTGCTACATTAATAGCAAAAATATAAACAAAACTGGTTTTCAAGAGCTGGCTGAACAATCTGTTGTACTGCAATGTCTGAAAAGTTGAAGAGCTCCTTGAAGGGATGTATTTAGACAGAATTCTTTCTGTCTCAGCAATACTCATAGAACAAATGTTGAAGCTCTTTGCTCCATGAGTTGCAACCCTCAGCTGTTCTTTATTATTGCTGTGGGCTGGAGTTTCCCCACTGCATTTTATTTTTTCTACTTCCTTTAGTAATTTTCTACTTCCTTTCTACTTCTCTTTAGTCATTACGTATTTTGTATTTCCTTGCTTTGTTTTAGCATTATTTGCATGTGTATGACTTCTTTCCTAAAAGAAGGCTTTCTTTTATCTTTATAACATCTGCACCTCTAATGTTAAGTCTTACCTCAGCTCTGGAGACATAATTTCTAGTAGAGGGAGAAGGATCAAATGTCCTCTATGTATGGCCATGATGAATCTCAAACATCTTAGTGTTCACTCTGTTGAAGCTTTAGAAGTCTTTGGTAAGAAAGGAGTGTTAGAAGTAACCTCAAAACCTGTTCTTCCACGTATTTTTATGAAATCTTCTGCTCTCTGCCACAAAAGAAGTAGCCTGGTTCACAATGAAAGAGGGGTCCAGTGTCAGCAGATCCTTTTCCCACTTGTGGTTATGGTTGGTATCTGACCCCAACAACATTTGAGGTTGTGTACTGGTTTCCCTGTATAATCAGTGTGGAGTTACTTCTCTGAAGGGTCTTCAACTGCATCTAATTAGGTAACTTAATCTCTAAAGGTGTCCTCTTCTCATGACCAGTTAAAAAGGAAGCCTAGTTACTAGTTAGTAGCTCAGGTGTGGATGCCTACTTCTGGTGAAATTAATCTTAATCCTGCCATTTACCCTTTTCGTAGACCATTATTGCAGTTCTATTTAAACACTGAGGGTCAAATCTGCATTAGCAGTAGAGAAGAACTACTCTAGAGATCAAGGAGTGTAGGAAACGGATTCAGTCAATGAATGCAGAGTTCAACTTTGTTTTTTCACATGCCAAGTCAAAGATTGATTCTTGTGATGCCTGTAGAGCCCATGTTACTTGAATCAAGAAACTGCCTCTGAATGAGCAGAGCGCTTCTCTCTGTTGCTTGCACCTATGGAGTAGAGGTTGTGACAGATATGTTTTTATGTGAAGTACCTGTGTATTCTGTGTGTGATAGTACCTTGGCTGAAGTAGGGTTTATTGTTATATTCATCTCAGATATGCCTGCTTGTAGTACCCAACATCAGCTGCATGGTACAGTCTTTCAAGACTTTTTCTTTGAGTAAAAGCTGTAGTTGCTCTTGATCTCTTAACCCCAGAGTTCCTCACCCTGCTGTAAAACTGCTTCCTGAGTGCAAGGACTAACTGCTTCTGCTCAGATGCTGACATTTTTTAGCTCCATGGCATTCTATTGCAATGTTAATAAAATGACATGAGGTACTTGCTAAATGCAGCAGCCCTGGAGAAGCAGCTCATTGTGCCTTTGTAGACTAGACTGCAGTTAAAACAGTTTGTGTGTGTGACACTTCATGAGTAACTATTATAAAAAAAATTTTGTTCTTGTGGTAGCTTGGCAGAGAGTGGCCAGTAATGACAGAGCTCTAGCTAAGGATGATAAATGTCTCTAAATATTGGGAATTAACCTTTGCAGATGATGAATTGTGAAAACTATGTGAGGCTTCTGCCATTCTAATTAATCTGGATAAAACATCTAGCAAATAGGGAGATTGGTAATGTCTCCAAGAACAGACAATGACTGCATCAAAAGGACAAATGCCAGCATATTGCAGGAGGTGCTCTATGCTTTTTAAGTCTGTATTCAGATCCTGACTGATAGAAAAGATTGGGATTCTAAATGCTGTTTATTTTTTTAAGTCTTATTTTAATTTAGATTTCTAACTTTACCTTTAAGTGTATAAAATGCCTAAAGATATGGCATGCTTTATTTTGACAGATAAGGAAGGACATACCTTTTCTGTATTCTGGGTGCTGGTGAGTGTTATCCTAGGTGCAATAGCAATGCTGTGCAAAGAACAAGGAATTACAATACTGGTAAGAATTCTCTTATTAACTGAATTTTGACCTCAGCATCTGTCAGGTGTAGTTGTAAAGTCTGCAAAGATGAATCTTCTCCACAGCTAATGGCATTCACACCTTTTTGCTCTGTTCAGAAAATTAGTTAACGCTGACAAAAAGCAGTATTCTAGTCGGTGCCTTGATTGTATCCCTGCCAATTTGTTAGTTTTTCACTTCAACTTTTTAAGTAGGTTGCATGTATTTTTGCAAAGTTTAGAGGTTTTACAGTGTTAGTTTCACTTGTGTCACCCATGTTTTTGAATGTAATTCTTGAGATAGCAAAACTACAGACTTCTCATTGAAGGCTCATAAAGATGTAACTGAGAGCATTTTTCAAAGCTCCACCCCCTTGCTTTTGTGAACAGTGTAATTATAATTAGGGCCATTGTTTAAGTACTTCTAATACTGCATCTCTTCCTTTTGTCCCTTATTTAAGGATCTATGGAAACAGATGTAGTTATTGTTCATGTTAATTGTGTTCTGGCTATTTATCACTTCAATGAAGACAATTCTGTTTTGGGTGACCAAACTGGACACCTGAAATGCCATATCTGTGACTTTTACCTTTTATAAAGCTATATATCTTTATAATGGATCCAATTTATAGCTTTAGCTAACATAGATAAGCAACAGAATCAGAAAATTCTTTGCAGCAAGAGCCCTCTTGTCCTTGCTAGAAGAAAAGAGAAAAGAAATTACAGAAAACTTCTTGCTTTGGGACATTATGTTCGGGTAGATATTTGTAGAGTGATGTATTTTTCAAAGGTGTCTGTAAGGAAAACATAAGGAATTCTCTTAAAACAAGGTGCAATTATTTACTGTAGCAGTATGAAGTAATTATTTGAGCTAGCAGTCAGAGAATTATTATTGGATTTGGGTTTTTTATTTGTTTGCTGTTGCATTGCTAGGATGATTATATTTATTGTTGTGCTAAGGGGCACAGGTCAGAGGGATAAAGGGGTAAATCACACATTAAAAAGATTACTTGGAGGCTGAATGTATTTTTCGGTAGAATTCTTGCCTTCCTATCTCCATGTGAGTGAGCCAAAAGCCTTTGAACTGCCTAGTGGCCTTTCTACATAGAACCAAGCCACACTCTAACCTGTCTTCTGTCCCTGTGTTGGTGGGAGACTTGTGGCCGCCCAGTGTACCAGCTCTTTGCTTCATCTGCAACTAGTTTAAGTCTTTTTTCCATTTAGTCTTTAAAACTTTGAGGTGATTTTTGAAATTACCAGAATATGGAATAAATACTCTAGAATTATCATGGTGATATGCTGAAACTTTGAAGGGGAAATGCTAAAGTTTGATTTTGCTGGCAACCCTCAACAGAATTACCCCAGAGACATTTACACATTTTGTTTGCCTGTTTGGAGGTAGTTATGTGCAAGTGTAGTCCTGCAAAGCACTGAATATGGTCTAGTTTTATGTGTAGTGGATGATGTCACATGGAACTTCTCTTCCCCCCCCCCCCACAGCAACTTGCACTGTGTATATTGTTGTAATTGCAGGAAAAGCAAGCCTAATACCTCTATTAAGTCTTTCTGAGCCTTTGTCTGTACCTTTGAAAAACCGTATTTCTGAACTCTGGAAATCCAGAGATACCATACAAGAAAAAATAAGTAGAAGGCTTAAAGAAACTCCACATTACTGACAGAAGCCTTACCTTTTGACTGTAGCATTTATACTGCAGAACATTTGGGGAAGAAGATGGAGAGCAGAATTCTGTTGTGACCATGCATATGTTATCTAGCTTGCTGGTACATGGTATTCCTTGAAGGGTTATTCCATGTGTCAGGAAAGTTACAGTAAAATGTTATTCTAGTAATCTGAGCTCAGGTTCTCAATTTACCATTCTGCCATCATTACTACCATTGTATTTCTCTACTTGTTTGGAATCAGAATTAAGATGTACAGTAATTCAAAGTGCCATTTAAGATGTATGTAAAAGAAAATATTTGTGGTTAGCTGTTTCATCTTGTGCTGCTATTTTTCTCTTGGTTGCTTAGGGGTTGAATGCAGTGTTTGATGCGCTGGTGATTAACAAGATAAATCTTTTGGAGCTCATTCGAAAGTTACTGTATAAGGACAAGTCATTGGAGGTGAGTCATTGGAGGTTCTGTTCATTCTTAGAGGGTTTGTTCATTTTGGCCATTCCGTCAGCCATAAGAGACTGACCTAAAATACAAAAATTTGACTTCTGACAGTTTTGTTGTTGTTGAGAGTTAGGAAATTAAAAAATCAAACCAACCAAACAAACAAAAAAGATATTGTTAGTCAGCCTAGTAAGGCAACGTGCTATAGCAGCTTTGCAGCAACATGAGTAATGGGGTATTGTTAGAATTGCATTGGATAGTGAAATCCCTTCAACAATTTTCTCAACAGTATGTTAAAACTGTAGTATGGAACAGCTGCCTGCTGGATGCAATAAGTTCTCCAGGGTCAGTAACTATGCACCTGAAATGGTACTTAGAATAGTTTGGTCAGAATAAAGACAGGGAGAGATTTATTCTGACTCTCAATTGCATAGTTAGACATTTTAAAAGTACATTAAAAACATGTTATGTTAATGGGCCCTAGTAGCTTTGGAGTTTAAAAGAAAAGGTTATGTAAGCAGTGATAGTTGATAAGGATTGATTTTTCTGACTTTAATTGATGTCGCTTTATCTGGTATTGTCTCAAGTGGAATCTGGCACCTAGCATTTGCATTGGCAAGCAAATAACAGAAACAATGAGCCTGAGATGAATGATGGATAACAGCCAAATAAACCTACAGCCCACTAGAACATTACTGCTGTTGAACAGCTAAGATTCTCATCCAACATGGCAAAAGAATATTCCTTGTTCTTTGCTTCAGTCAGTGGTTCCACTGCAGAGGAGTCTCACTAATGTTTCTGAGTGGCACAAGTCTTATGGGGCTTTTAAATTCCTTGGCAAGGAGTGAAATGAGGAGCTTCAAGGGGAAATCAGTGAAAGTAGGTTCTCTAGAACTGAAATTCTACTGAAATAGTAGATTTGAGCAAGACGGGCTAAGTGAGGAGTACAGGAATATTTCAGGCAGCAAATAGGAATGCTGAGGAGTTTTGCTGGATAAGAAGGTTAATGTCAACTAGAATATGACAAGGAAAGCATCTAGAGCTGTAGGGAACTAAAGCAGATCCTGCTCAGAATTAAGTGCTGGAAACAAAAGGTAATAAGTAGAACCTCAAGAATAAGTGGCCAGTCAGCCTCACATCAGTAAGATCATGGAACAAACAGATCCTTCTGGAAGTTATGTCAAAACATAGGAATGACAGGGAGGTGACTGGAGACAGCCAACACAGACAACTCCAAAGACAGATTGTGCCTGACTAATCTAGTGGCCTTCTGGAATGGAGAAGGCTACAGGGAGAGCACCTCTCTAGGAAGCCTGTTCCAGTGTTTGACCAGTAATAAATTCCTTACAGTGAGGGTGGGGAGGCACCGGAACAGGTTACTCTGAGAAGTTGTGGATGGCCCATCCGTGGAAGTGTTCAAGGCCTGACTTGACAGGGCTTTGAGCAAACTGATCTAGCAACAGATATCCCTGTCCATGACATCCCTTCCAGCCCAAACCATTCTATAATTCTGGGAAATGTGTCAGAGTCAAACCTTTTTGGAGGATTATTCTTTAAGCATTAAGAGGTCAGAGCATGATGCTTCTGTTTTGTGACTTTTTAATGATTCCGTCTCAGTGAAAAAAACATCAAATGTGCCTTTTCCCTTTTTTCTTTTGATAAAAGTAATTAATTTGAGCTCCTGTTACCTACAAAAGTCTGTTCTGCTCTTTTCAAGGAAGTGTATCTAAGATTGTTTTGTTTTGTTGAAAGGCAGATCTTAAAAACTGTGCAAATAAGAGCACTTTTTTTCTTGATTGAGAAAGGTTTCAGTTCCATGCCAGATTTCAGTTAGTCTCTAAATCAGAGAGGATACAATAACACTTCTTCCACTTTCAAAATTCTGCCTACTGAGAGATTTTGTGGCAATTGTGAAATCTGGCCTTTAAGAAGCTGCACGTACTGTTAAAGGAAATGAAGCCTGGGATAAGAGATTTTGTATAGTTAATCTGTCATAAGGCTGTTATAAATTTTCACTATATGTGGGTTTTCTCATAGCACAATTTTCTTCCAAGAGGTTTTTCACAGGAA
The DNA here is from genome assembly GCA_036630365.1 of Acanthiza pusilla. NCBI lineage: Eukaryota > Metazoa > Chordata > Aves > Passeriformes > Acanthizidae > Acanthiza > Acanthiza pusilla. Next base: position 5,324,647 of record JAXCHO010000003.1, on the reverse strand, counting down.
AACTATTCCTAAATCCTCATTGTAGTGACATTGGTTACTGAGATGTCAGGTTGGAAGCAACCATTTGAGCAAAAAGGCTGGCATACGTAAAATCAAAATTATAGACTGCTTTATCCTTAGGCATTCAGCTACATATTCTATCATTACTCCATTGTCAATTAGAAATACTAAAAAGCAATCTGAATGTTGTTTTTAAATTTAACTTTTCCATCCTTTTAGAAAATAAGTATCTTCAGCCAGGGCACTGTCTTTGTGCAGGAAGCCCATTACTTTTTTTTTTTCCATTCAGGCGTAACTAACATTGATCTCCTAAATAACTATGGCAGTCCTTGATACAGAGCATATTCCACTAAGAGATAATAATAATTGTTATGCCATCTTAAAGCTGTGATTGGTGTATTGTTATACTTACTGATGATTCTGTTTCCAGTGTCCACTGGTGAAGTTTGAAGGATCTCTACAGTTTGTTTTTTGGTTTGGTTTTTTTTCTGCTTTTTTTTTAGATTTGTGAAATTTATGTGTGCTTGGAGAAATGTGTTATACTTCCTGGAGAAAAAAATATAAAAGTCTGTCAAATTTAGGGTCTACACTATCACTTCAGTGTATATTATAAAATGTGTGATTTAAATCAATTGAGTTAATGTACATCAAACACTATTTATCTTTTTTTTTCTTTTTTTTTCATCTTGGGTAATTTATGCTGAAGTAAGTGATTTGGGTGCCTCTCTGTCATTAGCTTTTTAATCATGTTATTGGGTGTGAAAACTTTAATTCAGTTTCTAATTCCTCCCAGTCCTTAACTGTGCAGTTTTCTTGGTATATACATTTAATTTTACCAAAGCAGTCAACTGGAAATAGCTTTTTAAAACATAGTCCCCAAAGTAACCATCCTCCATTTTAGAAAGAAAAGATAAATTAAATTAATATGCTGTATACTAAAAGCTGTATTCTACTCAAATTCCCTCTCAGAAGTTGCCATGTAAAATTACATCAGCTATAGAATTACAGAGGATTTATAGAAGAGAGTCTTCTTGAACTAAAAAGTTTTGTTTCCTGATTAAGAAGGAAATGAAAATGTTTGCAAAAAATACTTTCCAATTAAAATGTCAACTCTGATAGCAAAAATGCACACGAATAGTTTTTCCTTTCTGAGATAGAGGTGAAAAGGATGTGATTGTGTTGGGTAGGAGAACAAGTAATGTTTCTATATCAGGTGTGTTTTTTCTTTCTTTCCTGCAGAATGCTGGGCTGTTAAGGAAGGGACTGCTTTTCAGGATAACTCTTCTGATGTGTGGAGGGGGCAGTATACTTTATATACGCTGGAGGATTATGGGCACGGGGCCACCAGCTTTCACTGAAGTAGACAACCCAGCTTCATTTGCTGACAGTCTGTTTGTAAGAGTAAGTTATGAAGTTCCTTTTTTCTGGCCAGCTCAGAACATTTGTCTTTGTCATCAAATTGAGTTTTCTGTGCTTCAAGGAAACAATAAAGTGGGCAGTTTTTATGTTTCAAGATAAGTGTGATGAGTCGCCTTCACTTGTTCTGCTGTGATGATTTTCTGCAATTTTTAAAAAATAATATATCTTATATATTCTTTGCATTCAATTTAGCATGCACTGTGCACACTGAAGTACTTTTCCATTTACTCAGTGTTTTTCCCATGCATGCAAGAAATTAGCTTTCGCTGATTTTCATCCCTTTTCCAAATCCTGTGCTTAGCTTTTCATTTTCTTTCACAACTGAAGAAAATAGCACAAAGTTCTAGTCTGGTGGAGTTGGTGTATATCTTGGCTATATACCTCTGATGGCATTAAGGCTCTTTTTGGAGATGAAGAATGAAGGATGAAGATGGTGGGTGATGTCTTTTGATGTTTTCTCCTATTGTAGGAAATCATTCTTTTTACATATGAGTCTTGGTTGGACAGCAGAGAATTGCATTTCCCTGGTCTGAACTAGAGAGCCACCTAGCTATGTTTAAAAGAAAATTTAGAATTTCCCAGCTATAATAGTAATGGGTATGTAAATAGTTGTAGTCTAACAGTATTTATGGCTTCTTTATTTTGTGATAAGGGAAATGAGAGAAGAGAGAAGGGCTAAAGCTGCCCCCCTCCCTCATCAAGTTTAGTATCAAATATATGTTTGTTTTCTCTTTGACTGACAGGCTATAAACTATAATTACTACTATTCGCTGAATGCATGGTTGCTGTTGTGTCCCTGGTGGCTGTGTTTTGATTGGTCAATGGGCTGCATACCCCTCATTAAATCCGTCAGCGACTGGAGGATAATTGCACTAGCAGCACTTTGGTTCTGCCTAATTGGTCTGATATGCCAAGCTCTGTGCTCAGAAGACAGCCATAAGAGAAGGTAAGAGACAGTGATGAATTTTAAATGCCTGGCCAACTTGAGTACAGTATTATTTTGTTAAATCCACTACTGATAATTTTAACAATTCAGTGGAACCAGTGTCTAGCAAACACAGTTCAAATAAATATTTATAGCTGTCATTACAGTTTTATCCCAATTTGGGCCTGTCACTGTGCACCAGCTAGTGGGAAACAGTGTTGGAGGAGGAGGTATGGATGGCTGCTTTATTTTTTCTCCTGAAATGGTATTTTGAGATCCTTAACACTGTAGGTGGTAAAAAGTAATATGTGCTTAAAACGCAGTAGGAAATTATGTATGTTGTTGCCCTTACTTCTTACAAGTCATCATTTCCTTTAATCTTCTCCTAATAACAGAAGATAGGAGATGTGCTTTGAATGCAGGTAGAAATACTGGCTGTGGTCACACAGTTAAAAAGTAAAATGCTTGACCCATAGTATCTACTCAGAAAACAACTTGTACTTTACGCAATGGAACTAAAAAATTTATCGTAAACTGTTCTGTCTCACTAAGGGCTTCTGTTTAACCTTGCAGGTTGTCTTCCCATGGATTTTGTGTAGACTTAATTTCCCAGTTCTTGTAAATTTTTCAACTGCTCTATCATAGAATGGTTTGAGTTGAAGGGACTGTAAAGGTCAGGTAGTTCCAGTCCCCCTGCCATGGGCAGGGACACCTTCCATGAGATCAGGTTTCTCAAAGGCCCATCTATCCTAGCCTTGAACACTTCCAGGAATGGGGCACTATCACTGCATGTCCTTTTGAAAAACCCCTCTCCAGCTCCCTTGTTGCCCCCTTTAGGTACTGGAAGGTTGCTAGAAGGTCTCCCTGGAGCATTCTCTTCCCCAGGATAAAAACTCCAACTCTCTCAGCCTGTCTTCATAGGAGACGTGCTCCAGCCCTCTCGTCATCTTTGTGGCCCACCTCTGGATTCATTGCAGCAGGTCCATATCCTCCTTATCTTGGGGGCCCCAGAGCTGAAGCAGCACTCCAGGGCAGGTCTCAGGAGAGCAGAGCAGAGGGGCAGGATCACCTCCCTTGCCTACTGGCCACACTGCTTTGAAGCAGCCCAGGATATGGTTGGCTTTCTGCACTGCAAGTGCACATTGCTCGGTCCTGTTGAGCTTCTCATCACTGAACACCTCCAAATCCTTCTTCTCAGGGCAGCTGTCATGCCATTTTCTGTCCAGCCTGTCTTTGTGCTTGGGATTGCCCTGACCCAACTACCAGACCTCGCACTTGGACTTCATGAGGTTTGCATTGACCCACCTATCCTATCCAGGTCCCTCTGGATGGCATCCCTTCCCTCCAGTGTGTCAGCCACGTGGCACAGCTGCGTGTCATGGGAAAACTTGCTGGAAGTGCTCTCAGTCCCACTGTCCATGTCATTGACAAAGATGTTAAACAGTGCCAGTCCCAATACCAGCCCTTGAGGAGCAGCCATTGTCACTGCACTCTGGACACTGAGCCATTCATTGCAACTCTTTGAGTGCAGCCATTGACTTCCTTATCCACCAAGAGGCCCAGCTGTCAAATCCATGCCTCCAGTTTAGAGACAAGGATGCCATGCTGGACAGTGTTAAATGCTTCGCACAAGTCCAAGTAGATGACATCAGTTGCTCTTCCCTTGTCCAGCAATGCTGTAGCTCCATTGTAGAAGGTCATAAAATTTGTCAAGCACAATTCTTCCTCAGTGAAGCCAGATTTCACAAATCACCTCCTTTCACCAATCACCTCCTTATTTTCCATCTGCCTTAGCACAGTTTCCAGGAGGATCTGCTCCATGATCTTGCCAGGCACAGAGGTGATCTACTGACCTAGTTTCCCGTGTCTGCCTTTTTCCCTATTTAAAACATACGGTTTATGTTTCCCCTTTTCTAGTCAGTGGCAGCTTCAGCAGACTGTCACGACTTCTCAAGTAGGATGAGTAGGGGTTCAGCACTACCTCCCTTATCTTGCAGTAAGATGCAAGTGCATCTTACCAGATCCCATGGAGTTGTGCACCTTCAGGTTCCTTAAATGTTGTTGAACCTGACCTTTTCCTACAGCAGGCAGTTCTTCATTCTCCCAGCCTCTGCCTTTGCCTTCTGTGACTTGAGCAGTGTGGTTGGAGCACTTGCTGGTGAAGACTGAGGCAAAAAATTTGTTGAATACCTCAGCCTTCTCCATGTCATGGGTAGTCAGTCTTCCCATTTGTTTCCAGAGAGGGCCCACATTTTCCAGTCTTCCTTTTATCACCGACATAGGTAATTCTATTGTTTAGAGTGCAAAATCTTTTCTTATTGTTTTCTTCCTTCTCATCCCCTCAAATGTTAACAGTGCACCTGCCTGCCTTTCTGCTGTTCCCATACTTATTTGCACAGATAAGTAATTTTGGAGAGAGGGGTGGAATTCTTGCTGCAAGTAATGTAATACTTTCTAGTAAAAATGCACTCACTAAGCCTTTATTGCTAAATAGATTTTTAGTGAAAGGTAAAGACAAAAAGCAAACTGAAGGCCTAGAACTTTTGGGGATGAGAAAGAGCCAGAGGACACATCTATTTTACAATGTAGAGATTAATTTGTAATAAATTAGAATAGAAAATTACCATGCCTTTGGTCTTTGTACAAAATACCTGACATGGACCTGAGGTTCTTATTCCCTTATGTCAGTTCTGTAAAAGTGAGGTACATAGTCTCTTCCCACTGAGCTCTGTATAGTCCATAAAGAGTTACGTGCTGAGGATGCTAACATTTGAGCCTAAAAAAGGAAGACAAACTGCCCTCGAAAAGTGTGTCTCTTGTAACTGTAGAAAGAGCATAGATTACTAACTTCCAAGTGGTTAACCACAATGGATTCTACTATTGATGTGTTTCTTAGGAGAAAAACCACCCTCTTGGATGAATGTGCACCTAAGTTTCTTCCTTAACAGTGGCTTATGTTTTCCCCCCTGTTACTGTCTTACTAGTTCCAAAAATAGAGAGGTAGCTTTTACCATTGCTTTTCCTGCCTGTGTATTTTAAATAGGAGTTATGTAATTAATATGTAATGGGGCTATTTTCTGGCCTGGAAGGATGACTATTGCTTTTTTGGAAATTATAGCAATGATTTTAAAAGTACCTCACTGAAATTTGATCTGATCTTAGTGGCTCTGAAAGGCTGTGTTTGAATGCCCTGTTCTGTTTACACATCCTTCTACAATGTTTAAATAAAGTTTGTATGTTAAGTGGAAAAGGTACTTTTGTTAAGATTTGTAGTTAATCTGAGAATCTGTTTCTTGTTCACAGAATCCTTACACTGGGACTTGGATTTCTTATTATCCCTTTTCTTCCTGCAAGTAATCTGTTCTTCCGAGTAGGATTCGTTATTGCAGAGAGAGTCATCTACCTCCCCAGTATTGGATATTGTATTCTCTTTACATATGGATTTAGTCTCTTGAGTAAGCAAGCCAAGAAAAAGGTACCATCAAAATAATCAGTAAAATTGAAGATGAAATTCTTCAATTGCATGATTTGATTCTTAACTTGGCTCTCTTTCCTTAAGAAAATTCTTGCCATGGCAGTACTTGGAATCTTGTTGATAAATGTGATGCGCTGTGCACTCCGCAGCAGTCAGTGGAGGTCAGAAGAACAGCTTTTTAGGAGTGCTTTGTCTGTGTGCCCTCTGAATGCAAAAGTAAGTCACTCATGGACTTAATAATTTTTTTTTCTTTTTTTAAAGTGTTTTGAAATTTGGGGTCAAGGAGGTGTTATGCATAGTTAATATATTGTGCTACAGTGTTATTCACAGTCTTGCTTGGTTCAGGAATGACATTGACATGTCAGACACCTAAATTACAGTGGTAGCATAGTCAAAATACCAGGGAGTGCAAATTACAATATTGTAATTCAGAACTTGGGGGTGGGAGTGGGGTGGTGAGGGAGAAGGGAGAATGCACTTCAAGAAAGGCATCCAGTCACATTGGATGTACTGCTAATAAAATCTCCTTAAAAGAATTGTGTGTATAATTGCAAGTTATTGCAACAAAAATATCAAAGCAAGGTAAGTAAGTTATAGCAGTGTATTCAACTGCAAAATTTCTATGCTGTTTTTAGAATCCTTTTTGTGTACCTTCCAGTGGTATATAAAGCCAGCACAGCTGAGGGACAAAGCAGCATATCATCAGTGCAATTGCAGGACGTGGGAGTAAAATCTTTGCTTCTGCTCTTTTACAGCAGCTGAACAGGCTAAAGTCTTCAGACATAGGCACTGAGGAAAGCTGCAATTTTCCCTGCAGGCTTAGTGAGGGAACAAGTAAGATGGTGGGACTGGATAGGATGTTTCACTGAGCTGAGCAGCAGTGCTTGGCATCAGAGACTGACTCCAGCCTCCAGCAGAGGTGACCTCCACAGCAGTCCTTTGACAGCCAAGAGTGTGATCTGTGGAGGCATACCACTGAGCCCTGATGTCTGAATTTTAGTAAAGAGACTCTTTGAAGAGTCTGGGAGTGGGAATGTGCAGCTTGTCAATAAAAATACATTGATGTTTTAAAAGATCCAATTTATGTAATCTAGAGTGGTATCTAGACAATACAGATCAAGACACAGGGTTTAAAAAGGATCCTGTGAATGCTCAACTTCGCAAAGAGAATGATAAACTTCGCATTTGCTGGAATACAAATACGCAGCAGTGAGCTGTAAAAACATTTATGGCCAATATTTACAACATGGTGGCATCTTTCAGTAATCTTAGATTTTAATACATAGGAAAAGAGCTGTTGTATTTTATGGTGTGGCAGTGGTAGGCAACCATCCTCTTTTTAATGATGACCTCAGCATATCTTGTCTTCTGGGTGACAAGCACATACTATAAATGGAGCAAATGCAATCTGTTTTCTTTGTGTGTGACTCCATCCATCTGCAATGGTAAGAGTGCTTTAGACAGATCCACACTCTTTGCCTGTGCTCCAAGCTCCTTGGACTGCAGCCATGCCTGGCTGGAGTGCTGTGTAGCTGTGCTCCACAATACTGTGCTGGAGCCGATAAGCTGTGCACAAGCTACTCAACTAATGCAGCTGGTTTAAAGCCAGGGAATGTACAGGCAAAATGAGCTTGTGTTTGTCAACACTGGGCACGGTAGACATGCCTGAGCTGTATTTCTGCTGGTGACAGCTTGTGCGAGTGGAAAGCATGGAGATGTGAACAGGGAAGGGTTTGTAGGCTAACATTCCAATTTTGCTGAAGGATGTAACTTTGAAATCACAATAGTACGGAACTTTCCTAAGCCGGAACATGAGAGAGTCCACATGTGAGAGCCTCTCTCTTGTTTTCTTTGTGAACTCAGCTATATTTATTCAATTTTGACAAAGGTAAATGTAAAAATTTGGACTAGGTTTTGTTCTGATCTTCAGTTGTCTTGAAATTGCAGGCTTCCTTTAAAAATGACTCCACAGGACTTTCTTTCAGTGACCCATTTATTTCAGTGGGAGGCTGGTGCAGACCAAAGAATGGCACATAGATAATAGCTTTTTCTTGTTCTTGGAACATACTAAATATGTGTAATGTGGCCATGCTTTACTTCCATTATGTAGCAGGATCTCAAAATCTCAAATCCTAACTAGCAGACAAAGCTGTTCATATTTTGTGCTACAGCTCTTTTCAATTCCAAATTGTCTGTGTGGGAAGTACAGCATAAACTTACCCTAATTCTAAATAACAAGGAGTAACAGCACTGCTTTCTCTAATTTCAAAACTCATCTTCTTTAAACATATCTTTAGATAAAGATGAGGAAACTGTTAAGTGAGATTCTCTGGCATAGTAGTGAATCTGGTGCCTTGAGTGGTGACACATTTGGCTCAAGACAATGACATTTAAGATCAGCTTCAATAACTGTTGCCCAGTGACTTTCAAATTTGTTGGAAATAACCAGGTACCATAATGAAGTTGCAAATATTTTGGCCTTTAAAAAAGTTCCCAATACAGATTTTTAAATGTTTTAAATATTTTAAAATTTATTTTAAATGTTATTTATTTATAATATTTAAATAAATAAACAAATAAATATTATACATATTGGTTTGTTGGATGGGTTTTTTTTAAGAGAGAGAAAGAAGGATGTTACACATCTTGGTGAAAGGTCCAGGAGCACATCACACGTTTGAACTTGTGTGGCCCTGCACATAGGTTGGTTTCAAAGGTCATTAGATTGAAACAGTATACATTTTTAATAGACTTGGCAGTATTTTCCTTAGCTGAACAGGAGGTGCCTGTATATTGATTCCATTTCTTCCTACCACCTTTTTTCATACTGTATGGATTGACATAATTCCTGGAGCACGGTGGCAATGCACACTGGCATGAGTTAGAACCAGGCCTGAATTATTTTTGCTAAAGAAAATTTTGTGTGCAGTTATAGAGGCTGTTCTTTTTTGATGTGTTGATTACATGTTACAGGTAGTTTATAAATTTGGAATATTTTAGCACTACTGACTTAAAAGGCTTGCTGCATCCAAATTGGCATCTCTCCATTTGATGCAATTGTGTTGGGAGTTTATCCTGGAGTGCTTTGTTGAAGTACTAACATATTTTGTTACAGACTATGATAAAAGCAAAACTACTGTTTCACCATATCAGACTACTGGCTTGGATTTATCTCCTTAGTTTCAGCCATCTACATCTGAGTGGGTCAGCCGGGCTCCCTTTATAACTGGGAAGAAGAAGCTGTTTCTTTCAGCATGTTCATCACCTTGGACTAAATGAGAGACATAAGTCAGAAGGACTGCATCCTAGATTTGTGTCTTTCTCTCCACTCATGATAAAAGAAGCCCTGACAACTAGAGCAGTTGTGGATGCATAAGATTATGTGATATTTGGCCCCTGCTGTTCACTATTTCTAAGCATTGCTGGATTGCTACTCACCTTCTGCAGTCATTGCACATTGTCTCTTTTCATTTTAAAGATTATTCACAAAAATGCTTATCTTGCTGTCTTTGTTTTGTTGTTGGAAATGTTCACACTGTTGGAAGAACTGAGTTATTTTTTCTCAGCTTTTAGAAAAGTCATAGCAGTTAAGAATCCAGAGATGGTCTTTATTCCTGGATGCCTTCCCCTCATTGATGATTAGTGCTAAATAAATAATTGCACTTACATTGTTACATAGATGGGAAATGGCCAGCATTTTTCTTTTCCTAGATTTGAAATAACTGAATTTAAATTATTGTAAATTGTTGTTATTTTGTACATAATCTCTACATTTTCATTGCTACTGGCTTTTCTTTAAAGAATAGACATTAATAAACATAATTTTTGAAAAGCCATTTCAGTAACAACTTTTCTGCAATAATAAGCAAGGAAGTTAAAATACTCCCAGCATAATGTCACTAACTGTCTGCCTTGACATACCAGATAAGAAACTTTGGACTTGATGCTTTGTGCAAACTGCAATCATTATAGATACGAGTTTGTCAGAGACAAGCTACGCTAATACTGAAAAGGTACAATAAGTTTGTGAGATTGCTTTCTATACTTTCTTAAAGGGTCCTGTAAAATCTCTTTTGTTACAGAACAAGATTTAATGCTGCCTGAGGATCTGATCTTTGATTCCTCAAGGAAGCTGATCTAGAGAGCATTTCCTTTAGATAATGAGTTTTGGGTTTTTTTTTAATGCTGTTTGTTAAAAGGGGATTGTCTTCTGAGGAATTTAATTTAAGTGCTGTGGGCTGTGTTTATATGGGCTGTTTGCAGTGTTTTGCCACCATTTTAGGTGTCATTTTTTGTGTATACAAGCACAGTCATGCAGAAGAACCTTTACACAACATTAGATACACAAACAAGATGTGCATATCAAAAAAGCTTTGTTTTATTATTATTTAGAAAACAGAGTTTTAGTGGTAGAAGAAAGAGAAGATTGATGACAGGAGCTGGCATTGAACGGAAGCATCTGCATGTTCCTGGAGAAATCTTGACATCTGTGCTTTGCTTTCATCCTTTTCAGCAAATGTTCGTATTTGCTGAAAAAGTGATTATAAGCAGCTAGGAAGAGAGAATAAAATTGGTGATAATAGTAGTGCTCCAACTGAGGGGATGTACCTCCTAGAAGATGATACTACATTTCAATTGCTTCCTATGCTGCTTTGAGGGAAAACAAAAAATCAGTCTGACAACAATTTCATTTTTCTACAGGAAAATGTAATTTTTTCTCTCCTTGTTTAAATCTAACATTTAAATAAGAGTTCAAGTATTATGTATATCTAGCATAGAATAATATATAGTGCTTTTTCTTTTTTATATTGGCTTCTAAGTCTGATTGAGGTATTGTAAACAGACAAATACATAGAGCCTATTCCTTGGCTAGACTATGGTGCCATGGTTATGTTAACTTAAATAACACATGCCTGTTGAGCGAGAGTAGGCCCTACCCTAGGGTATTTTTACCTGATTGCCTAGATTTCAGGGAATACTCTGTTGTTATGCATCCCTGAGAAATGCTCCTTTTAGAGCTATTACTGTAAAGTAATTGCCTGTTTAAGATTGATAAAGGATCATCTGGGTATAATGTAATACGTCATTTCCAGTTAATATTTAATCATTTAATAACGAAGCACTCTGTCTGCTCTTAAATGTTTAACCAGGAAAGGAAAATCTTCCCTCCCAGGCTGGCATGCACAATATCTGTCAAAAGCAAAAGAGCCACACCTCTAGAGATGAAATTTAAAACAACTCACTGGCCCCTCATTTTTAAAGACCAGATTCTTCCCTCCCATTGGTACATAGAAGCACTCATGTCCCCGTGTTGTGCAGCAGAGTCACAGCCTCGTGCCCAGCAGATGGCAGGTGGCTACTGCACCTGAGTGAGTGAGCTAAAGGCTGACCTTGGCATCTCTCTGCCACGGCCACTGACGTGAGAGACACAGCTGGATGGCAGAAATAACCTGCACCTCTCAAATTATGCGCCTGGAAACCCTTTGCTGGTTCTGTTCTTAAGAGCAGGATGTTACTGCATCTTATAATCCATTGCCGAACTGGTTTTGTCATTGGGTAGTTATGGTAGGCTAGGCGCTTCATTTGGTATGTTTGGTTTAGGGTTTTTTGACTCTTCCCTTCTTTGTCACCACCATATTGAGAGGAACTAAAGCTACAATTTCACTTGAAGGGAAATTAGAAAACTTACATACAGCAAGCAGCCTTTCATTTTGGTATTGTATAGAAACATCATTTCCCAAAGAAACTATAGCTGAGGGCAAAAAAAAAATATACCATTGAAGATTATAATAGTTTATTTAAATAGTTGTGCTATCAGCTTTAATAGACTATACTACATCTTTTTAGTTCAGTTCACAAAACAGGCATGTGCACTTAATACTTCATTTGATGTTTTGAGAGAATTGATATCTCTCGGGTTTCTTCAGATTGCACAACTCTGTTTACATGAGAAAAATATTTTTGCTGCTGCTGCTTTTGAGGGGAAAAAAATGGATGCAAAGATATTACATGTTTAAAAAAAACCAAAAAACTGTGAAAAATAGAAAGTGAAGTGCTGTTTCCTAACACAAGATAGCTGACATGTGAAAGACTGAGTGGTTGGTTTACACTAAGATTTTTCTCATCTGCTCTGTCCCAGTCTTTAGTCAAATTTCTTTTTGTAAAATTTCTTAAAAAATTAAATTGAATCAAGTTAAATGTAATTTTGTTTGCTGATACTGAAGTGTAAAGTCAGATACTTCAAGGGCTAATATACAGTATTCAGTGAAATCTTTGAGTATTTTTCCTGTGTTGTCACAATTTATCTTTTATCTGGATAAAATTTGAATATGTGAACTTCAGCATATATAATCAGCAATCCAGTTTGGAATGTTACAGTGTTCTGAAATTTTTCTGGAAGAGATATATAAATAGAATGCAGTCCTAGGAAACATCTTTCATTTTACTTGAATGACTCCTGGGAAAATGCTGCTCCATCTTTTTGTATATTTTGACAGTGTCAACTGATCTTCGTTTGGTTATTTCTTGATATAAATGTACCATTCTGTTGCTTCTTTGCCATGGGCCTTGTCATATTTTTATGAATGCACAATGCCAGGATTTTTTTCTTTGTGGAAGCTGTGCTAGAACTGCTTTTATGGGATGCTGAATTTGTGCAATTTTATATCTTAGAGTATGAGGAGCTGCCTGTGTGCATGCTTAGTAAGGTTTATAGTGTCTTTGCTCTCCTTAAAACCAGTGAAAATACTTTTTCACCCATTTGAGAAAGCATGGAAAACATCCTTAAATTTATTTGTTGATGCTATATTACTGCATAGTTACAATCACATAGAGATGAAATTCAACAATTAAATACCATAACAACTAGGCTCGAACATAACTGTGTATGCTGGATCAATAGGTTCCAGATACTGTGCCAACTGCAATTAGGATTTTTCAGTTAATGGACACATCAGATAAAATCCTTTTTTGGATGTAGAAGGTGAATTAGACTTATCTAAGTGCATTACAAACCTGTCTTATTGGACTTCAATCTGAAGTTATTCCTGTGTAGTGTTTTTTAATTAGATTTTCAAAGTTTGGAAGAAATTACCATATGTGTTTGTTTTAGATGAAGTATACATATAATTTGATTTCAAATAGTAAGATAATCTAAATAATGCATCCTGATCTGGGTGCTGAGAAATCTCTTTTCAAGAGTCAGTACTCAGTACTTTTTGACCAAGTAAGATAGTCTTCTGAGATTTGTTTTAAAGTAGGATTTGAGATGTCTTCCAACTCAGATTTGTCCTGAAGTATATTTATTCCTATTTATTCTTGCCATAAATTCAGATGATGCATGTTCTTCCCTGTAGTCTGAAAGCTCTAAATCCTTCCTACATTCCACAGTTTTTAACATGAGTATGTTGCTATGCATATTCAGAAATGCTCTTTGATGCATTTTTATCCTAAAATGATAATTGTCTGTCTGTTACTTTTTGTTTGGGTTTCTTTGGTGAATGTGGAGTTTCTTCTAGTTTATGCTATAATGAAAACAAAATTTAATGGACACATTCCTGTAGTGTTTCTTTGCTGTGATGGATTTGATACAAGTCACACTTTCTCCTACTTACCTGACAAAATTAATGAAATTAAGAGCAGGAGGTCTCCATAAGCAGTGTCTAGTGAAAGGTGTGGTGACCTCATTTATAAAACTAGAAAGTGAATAGCACCTCTTAAATAGCTGGAAAAGGTAAGCTCAGATTTTGTCTTACTGTCTTCATTGTATGAATTGTCCAGTCTTAAGTATCAACCTACACAAAAAGCCAGCGGTGAATGACGCAAGTGCTGACTGTTTCTTTTTGGAGAAAGAATTTTTAGCTACCTGGTTCCACAAATATCTGACTGTGTGGCATCTGGTAGAATATCCATCTGTGTTTTCAGGTGCACTACAATGTTGGCAAAAACCTGGCTGACAAAGGAAATCAAAGTGCTGCAATCAAATACTACAGAGAAGCTGTAAGGTATTAGAAATTTCACTGCTTTAATGATCTGTCCTAAAATTGCTTTCATGTTTAACATGAAGAAAATGCTTAGGTATTCATTTTCATGTTCTGCAGCATTGCAGAGCTAACAATTTGCATATATTAATACATGTCCATACCTAATAATAATCTCTTAAATTTTAAATTTTAGGTTGAATCCAAAATATGTACATGCCATGAACAACCTTGGAAATATTCTGAAAGAAAGAAATGAGCTTCATGAAGCAGAGGAGTTGCTGTCCTTAGCTGTACAAATACAGTATGTTTAGAGCAAAGCTAAGCAGTATTTTGCACCAGCTGAGCCAAAATGATACAATAGGATCTTGTGTTTCAAATGCTTAATTGTCCCCTCTCTTGGTGTTTTTTCCCAATTTGCCCAGACCTGATTTTGCTGCTGCATGGATGAATCTAGGAATAGTACAGAACAGTTTAAGAAGGTTTGAAGAGGCAGAGCAAAGCTACTGGACAGCAATTAAACACAGAAAAAAATATCCAGATTGTTACTACAATTTAGGGCGGTTGGTAAGTGCTTTTGAATAAATGATCTCTGTGACTGGAATCTATGTGTCTCTATGTGTGTGTGTTTATATTTATATTTATATTTTTATTTATATATATATTTATATTTATATAATTCTGCTGTACTGTTAAAAGCTGATAGTTATCCCAGTTTGCTTGCATTGTAGTTTAGGGTGATTTCATACTTCCAGTAGCTTCTCCTATTGCTTCCTTGGTATACTTCTTTCCATACAACCTTTGGTAATCCTATTTTATCATATAAAGAAGTATAAACAAAAATTCGGATTTTTTTCGCCTGAAAGATATTATTAATCATTTCCCAATATTAGACTGTTTTGCATTCATTAGTATATTGTTAGCTAGTAGAACTGTGCCGAAAAATTCAAATTAGATTCTTGGAAATATGTACATTAAATATTTACTAATTTTCTTGTGTAGATTTCTAAATTGTATGCTTTTTTTTCTCCTTATTTTTTTGGTACATGCATATTTCAAGACAAACCTCTCTCCTGGAGAAAAGAAATGGAAAATTACTATATAGCTCTCTTATCTTCCATACTACAAGAGTATTTTTGATATTTTTTTTTTGTCTATAAAAATAAAACCTACTAGAAAGGAGTGAGACATTAACAACTCTGTAGTGTTTTTAGTGCATGATAGGAAAGTAAAGCAAATAATAGCAAAATTACTGGATTTTTATTTTGTTTTAGTATGCAGATTTGAATCGTCATATAGATGCATTGAATGCATGGAGGAATGCTACAGTCCTGAAACCAGAGCACAGTTTAGCTTGGAACAATATGATAATATTGCTTGATAACACAGGTAAAAGCCTATTTTAATGAATAATTCATTGTCTAGAAAAAGTTAAAGCTTTATATGTATTTATCTAAAAGGATCTATACCTCTTTTTTGGCTATCCAGACACTCTGTAGTGATGTAAGAATGCCTTCTGGCTCAGTGATTTTAAAGCATCACTTGAAATCCAGCCCATTAACTGAATTTCTGATACTTACTTGAAATGCCATCATTGTTGCAAGCATGTTTGCATATTAGATTAAATTCCAGAACTTTTTAATCTTTGCTTTGTTTTTCTTCTGATGGTGTTATCTGTTGAAAACAAAATGAAGAACTTCTATTGTCTAAGTTTGCAGTTTACATTTGTGTGTGTGTGACACCTGGTTTTCTTTATAAACTTATGCCATCAGCTATTTGTAAAATATGTATGCTTGCAGCATGAGAAGTAACTAATACGGCTGTGTTAAAACATGCCTTCTCTTTTTCTGCTACCTGGGTTCCCAGGCAATCTAGCTCAAGCAGAAGCAGTCGGAAGAGAAGCCCTGGAATTAATACCTAATGATCATTCCCTTATGTTTTCTTTGGCAAATGTACTGGGGAAATCACAAAAATATAAGGTAGGTAACTAGAACTTCCTGACTGTAGGTTCTTGGGTTGGTTTAGTTCAGTTTTGTTCCCTAACTAAACTCCCATCTATGTTTTTTCTAGAAACCGTTTGAGATCATTATGGACTATGACTTAGATAACCAGACTTTCAGTGCCCCTTTCTGTCACAGTGTTGGTGTGTGATTGTGGCCTGAGTTTATCCGTTCTTATTTTAGATGCCTGGGCTACAAATGTTGCTGCCCTACACTATGTCAATGGTCAGTGCAGAGAAATAGGCTCTTAAGCACACTAGAGGGCAGTTAGGGTCTTGTGTTGCTTCACTGCTGAGGGAGAGAGCCTGCATTGAATTAGAGACCGTGTTTCAGGACCTCAGATCAGATGGGACAGGCTAGTCCTTGTACTTTCACTATGTATTCTATAAATAAATAAATAAATAAATATAAAAGAATTCTAGCCTTTTTGCCTCAGACACTATCTAAAATATATTTATACATTTATACATATTAAAATATATTTGTTAATCCCAGATTGAGGATGGAATACCTGGGTGATCTCAGAATACTATGAGAGAAAGTCCATCCATTGAGCAATGTATTGAACTTTCTCTTGGATGCAGTGGACCAGCCTGTGAGTGGTACCTCAGCATTAGCTACTTTCATTTGCAAGTAGTAAATGTAATGAAACTGATGAGAATGACTTGTTTTGCAAAGGGAATTGTATGAGCTGACAGAGACTAAATCATACACATTTAATACAGTTAGTTGTTTAAACCGACTCTGTAGTCGGTGATTTATGTATGTGACAGGGGCAAATTACTAATCAACTTCTTGGTGTTCCTCAGAAAAACATCATTTACTGAACTTTGGCTTTTAAGAGGTTTGATGTCTTTTTGATAGTGATAATGTTAGCAGCACTGAACAAACATCCTCATTTATATACAAAGTAAGATTTTATTATATGAAACTTGACAAGAGAAAATGGCCTAAGTTGCACCAGGGCAACTTTAGATTAGATATTAGGAAATTTTGTCAGAAAAGGGGTTGCAAAATGTCGGATGAAATTACCCAGGGAAGTGGTGGAGTCACCATCCCTGGAAGTGTTGAAAAAATGGGTGGATATGGCGCTTGAGAGCATGGTTTAATGGTAAACATGCTGGTGGTGCTGGGTTGACAGCTGGACCTCATGATCATAAAGGTCCTTTCCAACTTTAATGATTCCATGATTCTCAAAATAGATACATTTGTCCAGCAGTTATGTGACCACTTAAATTTCCACAGTATTGTTCAGCTGTGGAGGCCTGACCTGTCCACATGTGACAGCCCAGCACTTGCTTTTGTTTGCATTAGTAATGCTGTTAAACACCCTCTTACTGGTTTTATAGACTGGCTGGGGGTTTTTCCTGTACACTCTAATTCTTTTCTCTCTCCACCTGAGACAGTTATAAAATATATATTTTAAGTTACTTTAACAAAGTTCCAGAAGGATACAAATTAACAACCAGAATGCATAAAGTATGAGATTATGGAGGAGGTAATTGCTAGGATTATTTTGGTGAGTCATGACTGTGAAAGAATAGAGGGTTTTATAGTCATTTATCAAGAAGAATATGTAGCATGACAGAATAAAGAGCATTTGTAATGAAATAAAGTAGAAAAAATAAGTTGAAAATAAGCTAGAAAACTTTTCCAGGTGTGGAAGAGACAAGTCTGTCTTAGTGGATTTAAAAAACAAAAAAATAAGATAGTGGTTTTGATTGCCAGCCCTGAAAGGTCATTATGCTGCAGGAGAATGTGTTCGAGACAAAGTAGAAATAAGAGTAGGGGAAAGTGCAGCTTTTAAGTCCACATTCTGAAAAAAGCAAAAGGAATAGTGCAGCCCAGGAAAAAAACCAGAGAGCCAGTGAGTGTTTTAGTAGTTCAATATGGAATAGTAGTTTTGTGCAGACCAAAAAGTAACTGGTCACTTAAAACTGATGGGTTATAACATGGGGTGCAAATTAAGGGAATTGGAAAGTGGGCTCACTTACAAACATTATAATCTCAGCAGCTGTATTTTCCATTGCTGGAAAGAGGAGATACAGATTTGTTTGTAATGGGGGAATGCTTACTGACAAAAAAAAGCATGAAAAATGCAGATTTCTTGTCCACCCTCTCACCATGTTCAAACAGAGAAGTGGATAGCTCTTCAAGGATTTGTATGGAATGGAATTAGAGGGGAGGAGGGGGGCAGGATGGAGACTGTCAAGGTGATGGAGGTAATTTTCAGAGTGCTGCCTGGCTGTGTCTGATGTGTTGTATAACCTCAGGCATTTAATTTATTAGGTTACTTGTTATGTGTCTGTATAGAAGTTGCTGCTACATTGGCTCTGTTGCTGCAAAGGAAGAGTTGTTCTGGGGTTTTTTTGTTATCTCTTATTTTAAAAGACATTGATTCAAAAAGGTTTTATTATGTTGTGAGAGATTTCCTTCCAATAAGCACACAACATTCTCCTCCTTCCAATAAGCGCCCAACATTCTCCTTCAGTTTCAGAAGCACTTTGATTTTCAGCAGAAGATAGGTTTCCTACATCACACACAAAAAAAAGCCCTTTATTTTTTGTTTGTATCTACTGATGAATGATTTATTGTTCCAGAAAGAAAAGCACATAAAGGATGAGTTGTTTCTGTGGTTTTGTTTGGGTTTTTTAATTAACATCTGTTACACCAAGTTAAGTTCTCCTTTAAATGCTTGTTCTTATCTCAGTGGATGAAGAACCAAGCTATCTTTAGTTCTTTGAAAATATGTGTGCTGTATTTTTGTTATGTATACATCTATGCTTTTTCTGTAAAAAGTGCAATAAATTGAAACCATTCAGCATTTTTTGTATTTGAAATAAAGCCAGACTACAATTTTGTGGCCTTGGCAGCAGATGGAATGCAGTGTGCTTATTACCCCAAGCCTTTGCTATATGCAGCCTGCAAGTTTCTTGGCAACACTTAAAGATTTGGCAAGATGCAGCAATTTGAAATATCAGTGATGGACTGGAATGTATATTTACTCCATATATCCACAGTAATATGAATATGATGCAGCTTAAATAGCCTTTAATCAATGAGTATGCTTCTACTAGCTGCTGAGCAAAGTAGTGGTCATAAAAATATTCTGAGCATGTAGTTGAAGATGTATGGTAATGGCAGCCACTCCTGAATATCTTATGTCATTAAATTTTCTGGAAGTGTATTGCACGTGTTGTCCCACTGTTCACCACTGAAATAATGTGAGTCTGTACATAAGGTCCTTCTCCTCTGTGTAGGTGGCAACTTTTAGGCATAAGACTGAATTAAATGGTCAGCATATCATTCATTTTGGTTGCTGTTAACCTTCCTAGTGAAGAAAACAGAGATTTACTTACTAGGCCAAAATATTAAAATTTGGAGTGGGGAAAAAATACAACTTCATGGGACTTAGAATTACTACTTACTTTCAAGTGCCACTCCACTGTTGATTTTTAGAATTGGAGAGGTGTATGAAAAGAAGAGATTATCTTGCACCACTTGCTACATTTTTGAGTCTCAGTATGTTTCTCAAGTGACTGAGAAACATGAAAATAATGGAATAATTTTTCCTGGAAATGACATCCAGAGGTCATCTAGTCCAACCCCTAACCCAAACCAGAGCCAGTTCCAGTTGAATCTTGAATATCTCTGTGAATAGTCTAAAACCTCTCTGGAGAGCATCTTTCAGTGCTTGACCTACTTGATGATAAAAAAAAAATGATGTTCACTTTAACTGGAATTTCTCATATGCCAGCTTGCATCCATTATGTCTCATCCCATCTCACAGACGTGTGAGAAGAGTCTGTTTCCATTTTCTCTGTAGTATCTTATCAGGTGGTTGTAGGCAGCACCTTCATCTTCTCTCCTGAAGGCTGAAAAGATCCACTTCTCTCTTGCACATCTTGTGCTCCAGCCCTGAACCACCTTGGTGGCTTTCTGCAAGACTCACTGAACCGTGTCTAGGTCTTTCTTGTAATGGAGATACCCAACCCAAACACATACTCCAGGTGTGATCTCAGACGTGCTGGCAGAGGAAACCACATGGCCACCAGAGGTCCATTCCAGCCTCAACCATTCTGTGATTCCTGCTAGTCTGTTTCTCTGCCCTGCCCTCTATAGCAGCTCTCCCCTCCACTGTATTTCTCCCTCCTTTGGAGTGCTATATGTAAAGTTTTGAAACTGCCTTCAGTCCCATCATGCAAAACATGAATGAAGTCCCTAAATGGTATGGGTTTCAAAGAGCCCAATACATCCAGGAACTTTAATGGTCAGGGTATGAGAATGCTGGAGCAACTGCTTATGCCATAGGAAAACAATGCTAAAACTTGCACTATAGAGTCATATAATCTCTAAATTTGCAGACATCTTGTTGCCTTATCCAAGTATTCCTTCTCCTGAAACAAAATCAGAGTCACAGAATGGTTGGGGTTGGAAGGGACCTCTGGAGACTGTCTCATCCAACCCCCCTGCTAGAGCACGTTCACCTAGAGCAGGTTGCACAGGATTGCATCCAAGCAGGTTTTGAATATCTCCAGGGAAGGACAGTCCACAACATCTCTGGATAATCAGTTCCAGTGCTCTGCCACTGCACAGTAAAGGAGTTCTTCCTTGTGTTCAGGTGGAACTCCCTGTGCATCAGTTTCTGCTCGTTGCCTCTTGCGCTGTTGGCATGGCATGACTGATCCATCCTTTTGGCACACTCCCTTCAGATACGTACAGACACTGAGATCCCCTCTCAGTCATCTTTTCTTGAGGCCGAACAGGCCCAGCTCCTTCTGCCTTTCCTCCTAAGAGATGCTCCAGTCCCCTCATCATATTTGTAGCCCTCCACTGGACTAGCTCTGAGAACCCTGGGGTTTGTAATTTCCTTGGCCTGTGGAGATGAGGGCACTTTCCGCACGAGTCACTTCTGGCCTGAGAATGGCAGCCTCAGCTGTGCACAGCAATGCTTTTAGTTTGGGCTCGAATTTGGACATATGGGGAGCCTCTTAAGTCACTCAAAGTCGAGTGACTCAATCTTGACATCAGAAATTTCTTCTTCCCTGAAGGGACCCTTACAGAGAGTTATTTCATGCTTGACATGAGAAGATGGTGGAACCAAAAGTCTGGCTGACAGGTTTTCTTTTTCAGTAGAGCCTGTGTTATGTTTTAAGCAGTAAAAGCTTAGCACAAAGGAAAGGACTTTTCTCCATATTACTGTTCTCACATACCTCAGACACCAAGTATGTGCATTCAGACGGAAGCTTACTGCATTGAGGTAATTTTATCTTCAGGTCATTTGCATTGAAACTGAATGAACAACTTTCCCTAAAGCACAGCACAGCATAGAAATCTACGTAAAATTTGGTCTCAAGTATCTAAACTTGCATGTTAGCGAGTAAATAAGTTCCATTTGGATTGGGGGGTGTAATTTTTTAACTTGTGAAGGAAATATGCCCTGGTAAAAAAGTGTCTATATTAGCAGCTCGTTTGGAAAAATAGAATTGTTTTAATTAGAGGATAAATGCAGCAGTGAATTATTCTCTGAATATTTGGTGAGGCAGCCAAGGTTTTCTAAGTACTCAGATATCAAGAGTTTTAAGAGTACACACAGCAAGTGGTAATGGCGAGAAGAGGAAAACGTGAAGGATGTTGCATGACATGATTTGCCATGATTTTTTTAAAATAAAAGGTACTCAGCTACTCTTCATTGGGAGCCAAGCTGAAACATCTGTTTGAAAGGGACTTACTGGAATGCCCCTATTTTTAATGCCAGAACTATTTTAAAAGGCAAGATTTGCTTAGATACCGATTTGTATTATCCTTAACTTGATTGCCTAAGTAGGGAAAACTTCAGCAGGTAATGTGTGAAAATACTATTTTTTTTTTAAGTACTTTAGGTAAAGAGCTTTGCAGACTTCCCTAGTGCTTAATAACTTTCTGCTAAAAATAACAGCAGCTGATGAAAGCGTGACACTTATTTGTAGCATTATCACTATTTTCAGGAGGCTGTTGCCACCTGAGCTACACAATTAGGCAGGCTCAGGGAATTTATATGGTGGTATCATATAGATATAGCATAGATTTTGAGGGTTTTTAATTACAATGGTGGGTAAATTTGACATTGTTTTATATATATGAGAATGGACTTTCCTGATGACTTGTTATTTTTAATTATTCAGGAATCTGAAGCTTTGTTCCTCAAGGCAATTAAAGCCAATCCAAATGCTGCCAGTTATCACGGTAATTTGGGTAAGAGCCTTTCTAACTCTTATCAGCTGTATTGTTTATTTGATTCATATTCATTGTGTTTAAAAAGAAAAAGCAATCTTTTGAGCCTTCTTCTTGCTGGGCAGATTTCTATTTTACTTTCTAGAAGAACTGCCAGCCAGAAGAACAGGGCACTAAAACCAGAAAAGCTGTCACACGATATGACAGATAAGAGGGCTGCACAATCCAGCCCAGAGGTAGCTGCACTTCAGTGTCTGCAAATTGGTTCATTTATGCTATGCTTGTAACCCGCAATGAGCTCACCAGATAAGAGCTGCCATTTATGGCTCCATTGTAATTCATTCCTTCATCATTCCCATGCCAGTTCTGCTCCCAGGCTTTGCTCCTGCATTTGGCAACAGAACAAGCAGCTACTGTGCCACCAGCCAGTGACAGACCCTCACTGGAAACAAATACTTCAATGTTGTTTTCCAAGTGATTGGCAAGATTGTACGTTATTCAACAATATTGCTAATGAAACTCCCCATTGATGTTCCAGCTGTGCTTTATCATCGCTGGGGAAACCTCGACTTAGCGAAGAAGCACTATGAAGTCTCTCTGAAGCTTGATCCTATGGCACCCGGAACCAAGGAAAACTACAACCTCTTAAGAAGAAAACTGGAGCAGTTGCAAAAGAAAGGCGGTGCCTGATGTTCCTTTTCAGGTTGCCCGTGCATGCTGTTTACAACTACTGTTACATGGGTACTTTGGACCATGTACAGGATTCAGTCATCATTGTCAAAAACAACACCACCAGCACCGCACACTTGAATGTCCAGTTTTGCCCTCCAACAGATCCTAACATTTCAGCTTGAGGGATCATTTTATTTTTACTTGAACTGCTTTTAAAGTCCCATTAGAACATTTTATAGGTAGGCATATGAAAGCAATGCAGATGGAATTTCACAGCATACACTTGTAATTTGATATCTTCATCTGACTTTTTAGTAGCAGGATGAATAGCAGGAGGCAGTTTTATTTCTGAAAGTGATATTTAAAAGTGCAATTTCCTGTTTAAATCCTGATCTTTTCAAGTATGAGAAATATCTGTCCACTTCAGTTTTATTACTGCCTTCCAGTACCAGTCCTGCAGAGCCAGTGGAAGAATAAATTCTCTCCAGCACATCAGTCTACTCATATAATTTGAGTTGCACCCTTATGCTCATTTCTATCTCCAGCCTGTGAAGAGATTTGTACAGGAGTAAATAGGGATTTGACCATAAATGTTTGTCAGCCAGCATACTGCTGAGGTATTCTTGAGTGTAGAAAATACTCTTAGATGAAGATGGAGATTTTAGCAAGCAGCCAAGGGAAAAGAAGGTGAGGCAACATAGGAGTCAGGTAGAGTTTCTGTTCTAGCAGGCAGCCTCATCTAGCACGGACAACATGCGCAACAAGACAGAATTCCTTTAGCTCCTGCAGCAGGTCAGTGGTCTAAATACAGTACAGTGTCTGTAGGAGCTAATTGCTGTGTTCTCAGGCAATTCAGTGCTTTCTGGTTAAGGACATTACACCTTTCAGTTCCTCTGCTGCTGGGGAATACAGAGATAATTTCTGTAGAAAAGCAGCTGTGCAGAAGACCTGACCTTGGCTGTTGACCTGTACCTGGAAGAACTTGGCTTCACCTTTGTCTCCCATGGCTCGTGTGTTTGCTAAAGGGGCAGTTAAATAAGCATAGCTGTTAATGCATAAACTGAGCACGTGGATATGGGATGATTCAGAGGTGGTTTATGTTGATACCGTGTTACCTCTCAAAAGGGGCTATGCTTTAATACACATTTGAACTCTGGCTGTCCAGAGTTGTTTGTCATGTGCTAATATTTACATTCCTGCTTCAGGAAGTAGTCGCATGTCTGTTTATTTGCTGGTGGTTGGGTTTTCTGGTTGTTTTTTTTTTCCTTAAGATGTTTTGTTTTGTTTGTTTGTTTGTTTGTTTGTTTAAGATTGGAAGTTTGCTATTGGATATGAAAACTGGGGAACTTTGCCTGTCTTTTCATATTCCTTTATTCTTGCCAACCATGTCCCCTGGGAGAAATTGATCTGCACAGGATTTGCAGCTTTCCTAATTTGTCTATCGATTATTGTGAGACTGTTTAATGTTCTCCACACACAACTCATCTATCCGTGGAACCACTTAAAGTGTCGGGGAAATTCCTGCCATAGGACAGGATGTTGTGTGACCTTCTCATCTAACCACCATATAACCATTCTACATCTATAACATGTTTTGAACCTCCCATAGGCTACTTTTACATTATGAATTTGCTTGGAAATGACAGTCGTCAGATATATCTACAGAGCACACCGCAGTACTGCGGAGCTACCAAAGCATCCTCTGACAAGGCAAGCTTGGGTACTACAAGTCATGCAGGTACTTTAATGTAATATTTTTGCCAGACTAACTGTAGATCCAGCCAGCAAGGCTGTGGCAGTGTGGTGCTGTCCACAAATTTGGCTTTGAATGAACTAACATGGCTACATTATTCAGTATGTTGCCATACTGGTTTTAGTCAAGGTGCCAGAGGCACCTATGCTCCCCTCCTGCAAATACAGCCTTGTTTCTCAGTAGGGCTCATCAGTTCACATGGGGCACTAAGCCCTTGCAGTTGTTTCCATTTCTTCTTGTTTCTGGACAAAATTTTCAGAAACCTGTTTCTGAGTATGATATAAGCATGCTCTTTGATAAGTATCTGGTAAGCAGAACACTGCACCAGTATGGCTAATCATCTTCCAATGACCGGCATAGCTTAGTACCAACTTTTGTACCTGAAAGGTGCTGAAATAGATACACCCTTCAGTACAAACAGCAGGCTGTGAAGGCTTTCCATACATAGCCTGCTGTTCATCAGATATAGAGAACACGTAGCTTTTTCTGTCATGAGGAATTAAAGAGCTGGGATCTGGCTGGATGAGCTAATTTATAGCAGAAAATAAATGTGTTTAATATAATCAGGTCTTTTCTGTATATTTGGAATTGATATCCTGAGTTTAAATTATTATTCTCATCATAAAACCCATGTGTAGTTTTCCCTGTTGCTTTCTGTATCAGCTTTAAAGACATCCAGTAGATCAATATTATGTATGAGGTATGAATTCTTTCTAGGTCATTATAAACCAAAGTTGTAGAAATTCCTCTGTGGAAGTCCTTCTACTCAATAGTCTTAGATGGAAGAGACAGACAAACAAATTGGATGCTAGTATTTGAAAATGGTGTTTACTTTTCAGTACAGACAACATCATTTCTTCTTGATTAGCTTTCTGGCTACCTGTATATATCTTGTCATGGTTTATTTGTTTTATATAATATTCAGTGCTATAGAAATTCAATGTGATTACCCATATGATGGTAATATGAAGCATACCCATATGTCTGAGTGTAATGTTGAGGCAGAATTGTGTTCAAAAGAAGCCACAAAGATGACTGCTTTTGTAATAAAAATTTCCTTAAGACTTTCAAGAATACGAAGTATTTTTTTACTTTATTTTCAGAAATATTTTGAAAGTGCAAACAGTGCAGTGGCTTTTATTAAAATGGTTATAATGTTAACCTTTTTATTGGTTTTTCATACCTCATAACTGACTCCTAAAATAGTGCAGAACACTCAACTTCAAAGAGAAAAAGGTGAAGAAAAAGTGGGCTTGTACACAACTGTAGTTACAAATATTCTCTGTCTTTTCACTAATTACAGAAGATTAAAGTTTCCTTATCAGCTGGCCTGTTTGATTCTCTAGAGAGATTAAGAAGCCTTTCTTCTTCTTCTTCTTTTTCTTTTTTTTTTTTTTTTTTTAAGATTACTTGTTCAAATACAGTTCTGGGAAGAGAAATACAGAATGGTTTAATGCACAGAATGGAGTCAGAAAAATGGCCACAATGACTACTATGGATGTTGGCCTCTTTTCACCAAAAACTTCCAGTGGAGTTCCCCAATTGTATGTTTCTCTGGTGTCTAGACCAATGCCATGTATATGTAGTTTCCTGTTATTTAATTTCATACTTCGTATTTAAATTCTAGAAATGTGGGTTGTGTGTGTGTTTATGGGCATTAAGAAATAAAAATCTGAAATACTTTTGAATGGTTTGTCAAAAATATTGGGCTTATTCACTGGGAACTTTTTCCTTCATATTTGAGCTACCTGTATCTGAGCTATTCATCCTAGTTTCATCCTAGTTTCTCTTATAATGGGAATAATATAATTCTCTTCTTATGGGGAAAAAAATCTTTAGGATGTGAGAAGTCATAGTTGAAGGAGATATTCATCTCCACTAACTTCAAAGGGTAACTAAGATGATCAGCTCATATACATGAAGAAAAATCTCACTGCTGCTTTCAGTTGAAGTAATCTGGTCCCATACACCTCTAGCATTCTCATGCATTATTGGCACCAAGAATGTTAAAAGACTGGCATTGAAGCAAACTGGCAGGTACTTGCCTTGAGAGTCAGAGAGTAGCTGGATGAGGGAATGGGAGAAAAATTAACTTTGATAAATTTACATGACTGAGAAAGCACTGAACATCAAATCCCTGTGTATGGAAACAGAACATTCATGTCCAGTTTGATTCATTGCTGGCTTGTCTATATTTCTGTAATAAACAGTAACAACTTCTTACTGAATTGACCTTTGGTGTCCTTCACTCTTATTTTAAAAAGCAACTCTAAAGCAACTGTAAATTTGCAACAGTGACTTCTTTTTTTCTTTTAAGTTCCAGTTGCTATTTCAAGCTGTAGCTGTTAGAATGTTAAATGTGATAGCATAGTGTGTTTCAGTATGGTGAGGGTTTTTTGTTTGATATTTATTTGCTGGTTCCTGCCTGTCTTCCCATATTTCACGTGAGCATTGGTACATTCCCATACCTGTCATTACATGTAGATTCCCATGTGCTTCTTGACTTGGCCCTTTCAGTGAAAAGTGCTTCCTTCCACAGCTCTTGGCATGGCTCTACCAAATGAGTGTTTGAGGGCACATTTAACTCAAAAAGACTAAAATTTGCTCGAAACAAAAGTGGGATCATATGGCTGGACTTCTGCGATGTAAATGCTGAGGGAGCCAGACTTGTGTCATGGAACACCATAAGCAGCAGGTGCCACTAATTAAGGGCACTTCAGACTGTGCTGGGCTCCACAATACTGTGAAGTGGTTGTACATAGGTGTAATGTTATAAGCACAGCAACCTGGACCCTGTGCTTTAAAGAAAAAGGACCATATAGCTCTCCAAGGAAGAGGATGTGCACAGCTGCATGGACTGTCGAGCACTGGAGGACTGATTCCTTTGTAATAGAAAACTGCACTGGAGTGTTGTGGCATGGGTGTTCAGTGTGTGTCAGTGATGATACATGTCAAGTGGTTCAGGGCTTTTTAAAATAAATATTTTTGTTAGGAAAAAATCCTACAGGTACCGAAATTGGTAGCTTGTGATTTCTGAGCTGAACTTTTTTTATGTAGTGTTAATCATTTAGATTGCGAATGGTATGTTCCAATTTATTTTCAGCTGAGCAGGAAGTAAATACATTTGTAATGAAGCCATGAAATAAATCTGCATTTTGCTATCTTTTTTTGCATAGATTTTGTGACAATGGTGTTTATTTTTGTAATAAGTTTTTTAATCAGGATTCTCCTACAAGCTAGGAAGAAAACCTAATGGGCCTGGCAGACTAGTACTGGGACATACAGGAAGACATTTTTCCTCTTAGAGTAATAGTTCAAAATTTTGATTCAGCACGAGTGTATTGATGTTAAATGTGCGTGCCTAAACAAACAAAAACCAGCAGCACTTGAAGAAAGTGATGGAATACTTAACTAATTGATTCAGTCTCTAAAAAGATAACCAGGCTACAGAATGGTGCTTGTACAGTCCAGAGAGAATCATATAATATCCTGAGTTGGAAGGGATCCATGGGGATCGTCCAAGTCCAACTGCTGGCCCTGCATAGGGCCATCCCCAAGAGTCACACCATGCACTTGAGAGTGTTGTCCAAAACGCTTCTTGAACTTTGTCAGGCTCATGCTCTGACCACTTCCCTGGGGAGCCTGTTCTAGGGCTCAGCCATCCTTTGGCTTAGAAACCTTTTTTCCGATATCCAGCATAAACCTTCCCTGACACAACTTCACAGCTTCAGGCCATTCCCTTGGGTTCCATCACTGGTCACCAAAGAAGAGAGATCAATGTCTGCCCCTCTGCTTCCCCTTATGAGGAAGTTGTGGACTGCAGTGAGGTCTCCCCTGAGTCTCGTCCAAGCTGAACAGACTGCTCCTGATACAGCTTCTCCTCTAAACCCTCCACCATCTCCAGAGCCCTCCTCTGAACACTCTCTAGTATCTTTCTGATACTGTGACACCCAAAACTGCACACGATATCCAAGGTGAGGCCGCTTCAGTGCAGAGCAGAGCAGGACAATCCCCTCCCTTGCCCAGCTGGTGATGCTGTACCTGATGTCCCCCAGGACAGGGTTGTCCCTCCTGGCTGCCAGGGCACTGCTGACTCGTGTTCAACTTGCCATCGACCAGGACCCCCAGATCCCTTTCTACAGCACCGGTAAAAAGGGTATCTCACTCTTATTGCTTCAATCAATGCATTCACTTTAAAGTGATTTTACTGTGTGGAACCTTCACATGCTTTGCTGAAGAGCAGACTGATCCCTACGGAGCCAGCTTGAGCGAGTCTTCGGCTGGGAACTGGAAGCAGCCGGCAAAGGCGGTAAACAGGCACTTGGCACCCTCCGAGTCTAAAACTCCTGCTTCAGCAGGCTCAAGACCAGTCTGTGCTGGCAGCCAAATTCCCTTCCTTCAGAGTGGTCAACAGCGCTTCTAAAATAATAAGTGTTTTTTTAAGGTTCTCTAAAAGCCAGATCGGCTGCCAGCAGTTGCACTGCACGTTCGTCGCGGCCTCCAGGAGGCGAGGCCGGGTTTCGGGAGCAGCTCTTCCCGGGAGCGCCGGGCGCTGCTCCCGCCTTGGCAGCGGGCGCGGGGTGTCCCGCTCTCCCGGCCCCGGGCCCGGCTGGCCGCTGCTTCCGCCAAGCACGACCCATCCCTCTGGCAGCCGGGCCGCCTCTCCGGCCAGCAACCCCGGCTCACCCCCGGCCCCGGGCCCGGGCTCCCCGCGCTGCCCCGGCCGCAGGGGAGGGAGCCCGAGCAGGCACCGCCCCACGCCCCGCTCCGCCCCACCGCCTATTCCCCGGAGAGGCGCCCCGGGCCGAGCAGAAAGCAGAGGCCGCAGGCGGGAGCAGAGCAGCGGAGGCAGCGGCAGCTCTGGCGAGTGAGTGGCCCGGAGAGCGCTGGGCAGAGCGGGGCGGGGCGGTCCGCCCTCGCCACACGTGGTGCAGCGCGGGGAAGCGCTGAGGGGAAGCGGCGGTGCCGGCACGGGCTGGGGAGGGCCGGCGGCGGCCCAGGGCGGCAGCGGCGGTGCGGCAGCGGCGGGGAGCTCCCTGCGGCCGCGGGCCGCGCTCCCAAGGCACGTGGAGCCGGCGGGACCCGTGCCGGCACGGGGGGACTGCGGGCGGCGCAGGGCTCCCGGCCGGGCCCCGGGTGCTGTGGAACAAGGGCACGGCAGCGCCTCAGTGTGCGAGGGGGCCCGTGGGGGACACAGCCGAGGGCAGGGACAGCTGTCCCTGGCGCTGGACCGGCCAAGGGGGTGATCACCTTGCGTTCTTCAGATGCTCAGGCGCATCTTCCAAACAGAAGCGTTTGTTTATTATAATCCAAATACTCGTTTTAGTAACATACCTTTGCCCTTGTGATAGGTTAGTGACGTGTATTTGAAGAGCCAATTCCTAAACTAGAGGGACAGGAGAAAGGAAAGGAAATAGTTCAGGTATCATAGATGCAGAGTCTAGCGGAAGGTGCCCCTGCCCACGGTGGGGATAGAAAATAGATGATTTAAGGTCCCTTCCAACTCACACCATTCTGTGACTGTATAACTGTATATCCTTACAAGATAACATTTCAGAGCACTTAACCTTTTTGTGTGCTTGGACCAGAATTTTTTTTTTTTTTTGGGGGGGGGGGGTTGGTTTTTGTGGGTTTTTTTTTTAAAAATCCTCCTCGGAATTTTTGTCTCCCACCTTTTCTGTATCCTTTTCCATTATAGAGTTACGTAAGTCTTTTGGGTTTGGGTCAAGGTTCATTTAGTTATATCTGTGTTAATTCCAGACAATTAACTTCCTTATTTCTTGCTTCAGGAATTTTTTAACTTGCTGCTTCTGTAATTTTTGCCATGCTTTGAAAATACCAAGATAGCAACTTCTATAGAGCTTAATATACAGAGGCACAACTGTAAATACCACCATGACCAAGTTGTTTCATGTAGAAGTCTGTGAGGAGTGGACTTGTTTTATACAGTATCTAGTTTAAGCAGGCAGTCAACCTGGAAAAGCAATTTCTTGACAATTAAAGTTGTTCATTGTGTGACAAAGGCCATTAAGAGGGCCTTTAAATTTCACATCTCTGAACAAAAAATGGGCAAATTTTCATCATTCTTCTCTCCTCCTCTGGAGAAAAGCCTTAAAAACCTAGTCTGTCTCTAATGTATATTTATCTTTAGCTGGCATTTGTCTCCTGCCCTCGCTCCATCATAGCTGTCAAAGTCATATGAATACTAACATGTCTTGTTACTTAAGTGTAGAACAGCTTTTTCCTGCCATGGTTAAATAAAAGCTAAACGGAACAGGTGTCTCTTTTACTGTCTATCTCAAAACCTTAATTGCCAAGGATGTTCCATGTTTTAAAAAAACAAAAAAAAAAATGGCCTTTCCATGCATTGCTAATGTTTTTAAGTCTGCACCCGACTGCTGACAAATATTAACTACTTGATATGTGCATCACACTTCATTTTCCTTGGGTTCTTGCAGCCTGTTTACTCCTCACTTTCCAATTACCGTGGTTTTCTGCCATCAGCTTTGCAAGCAAGTTTCTTTGAGCTTGTTCATGAGTTTGTTTTGAGACCACTGGAATACTGAACAGAGCTTCGCTCCATCACGGAAGGGAGTGTGTCATGTTGTTGGTACGTGTCATGTCATCTACTCCTTATAACTTTTCTTTTTCGTGACTTTATACATGTTATCAGTTTTCTTTTGTTCATTTTCTCTTGTCATTCAGGCTAGAAATATTGCTTGGAGTGCTTTATTTACTGCAGCGTCTCCTTTTTATCCCTTAGAAAGGATCACCATGTCAGTTCATGCTTTCCTTGGCTGATTTTTGACATGGAAATCTAGATGCCTCTGGAGAGTAGAGGGCACAAGCCAGGCCTGGTTTGCACCAGACATCCTGCTGTCTCTGCCACCCACAGTTCTGCTGAGCACAGCCTCTTCTCTTGGAAAGTGTCATCTAGCATTGGCTCTAGCCCTGCTCTGAGTGGGAGGCTGGGCTAGGTGACCTTCAGAGGTCCCATCCCATTGCTCCAAGTCTGTCTGTACATTCTCCTAACTCCCAACAGTAATCCAGCTGTCTATTTTGAAAGAAGTCTCCTCTTGGAAATTACTTTTGCCTGACTGCTGATGTAAGATGTAGCTGGTTTTTGCTGGTTCTGCTTCACTTTTTCATGTGGTTGGTTGTGTTTGTTCTTGGGGAGCTTCAGGGAAACGGGGGTATGTGACTGCCTGATCCACATTGTGTATATGCAAGTGTAGGTAGATAGAGGCACAAAGGTGTAGTCGTGGGGGTGTCATCAAGTGAAATAAGAGAATAAATTCCAGGGGTATGTTGTGGCATTTGCCTTCTGCTACGAGCTCTGGTACACTTTTACTCTCTGATGGATTAGTCAAATTATTTTTCTGTGTAATCGTAAACACTGTTAATAGTTATTGTTGGCAGAAGAAAAATAGACTACATTTCACTGTGGTTTTTGTAATTTGTTTTCTGGAGCAATGCACTTTTCTGTTCCTATTCAAGTCTCCTTGTATGTTTCTCACCCTCTAAAAGTTCTTTGAACTTAAACCTGGTCAAATAATTTTCATAACTCTTTTGATATAAGTAGAATTGAATGTGAAACTTGAATGACATTTTAAGTGACATGAACTGGTGAAGCAGAGAGCATGTGCTGTAACAGAATGCATTTTCTATATGAACTGATGCCTCCTTTTGTTTTCTCATCTTTCAATAGATTTTTTTGCAGTATTCTGACAGAAGGGGTAAGTATTACATAGATAATTGAGTAAGAGATGGGAAATGGATGGACCCAGTCATGTCATTGAGTTAGCAAATGTAATACGCTTTTCATTCTGTCTCTTTAAAGAGGATGTTTAATACCCTTTTTCGTTAGAAATTGAACTATTCAGGCAGTGGTAAATCACTGTTCTTAACCCAAATCCGTAGCTATCCAGAATCTTCTGCTCTTTTTCACTCCAAAGGTTTAGTTACATTTTATGGACCATGTCAGATACAGCTCTCTTTTCCCCACTTCCAATTAATGTTAAAAGAAGGACAGACTGTACCAGGATAATATCATGTCGTATTGATTTACCATTACGGTGTTGTTCAAGAATGGCCTTTATGTTAACATTCTTGGCCACTGTGATTTCTTTAAGTGTGTCAGCTATTTACTCTTAACATCCTGAGAAAACATATTCAATATCACTGTCACTCCTGATTTCTCTGTCTTGCAAGACACCTTTTTTCACTTGTTATTACCTACATAATCACCTCTCTCTGCAGCATTTTGACTGTAATTGCTCATGACCTTTACTAACAGCCAGGTTACCATTGTATTGCTGACATTCTGACAGAAGTTCTTGGTCACATGGAATTGCTTTTTCTCATCCTTTCCCTCAAGCATTGTTTTTTTTCCAGTGCTGTATGTTGCTATTAACTGAAAGGGAGATCACCCTGCCTGTGCCAGACTTCAGCTGTGTGAGAGTATCTGTATTAGGACAGTGCTGCAATTTGAAAAATATGTGCTATCAAATAATACCAGAGTAACTGCAAGTTTCTTTATCTTCTTTTTCTCCCCTCATTTTGTCTAGCCTGATGCAGGTCACAACTTTTATCACAGTAAAATTCAGGTTGGAAGGGACCTGGGGAGTCACTCGTCCAGCTTCCTTACTCAAAGCAGGGTCATCTGTGTGGCCAGACCAGCTTGCTCAGCATTTTATCCAACGTGTCTTGAAAATCCATAGGCATAGAAACTTCACAACCCCTCTGGGCAGCTTGCTTCAATTTTTGTCTGTATCATGAGAACCCGTTTCCTTGAATCAAGTTGAGGCCTCTCTTATTTTGGTTTATACCTCTTGCCTTTCAATTCTGACATGCACTGCTGTGAAGAGCCTGGCTGTGTTTCCGGATAACCTCCTCACAGGTATGGGAAGACTGCTATTAGGTCAATCAAAAACCCTCTCTTCTCAAGTTGAACAGGCTGTTTCCTGAGCTGCTTTTCACAGGGCAAGTACTCTTGCCCCATGACTGTCTGAATGCACTGCAGTTTGTCCATATTTTTTCTTTGGGCCCCAAAGTGGGTGCAATATTGCAGGTGTGGTCTAGTCAGTGTCAGGTAAAGGGAGATCATCACTCCCCTTAATCTGCTGGTTGTGTTCCCATTAATGCAGTGCAGGATGCTTGCTGCTTTGGCTGCTTGCTTTGTTCAGCAAGATATATTCTTGAGTCCTAGGGTAAGCATGTGTAAGGTAAATCATTGAGACATCAGAGGAAACGTGGGTCCCATACTGTATCATCTTGACTGCTGTACTGCCTTTCTGTCTGAATCTTGGGGCTCCAGCAGCAGTCAGGGTTGTAGCTTTCCTGTTGGTGAGGAAGCAGATGCAGATAGTAATTTCTTATCACATGTCTAGAAGTCCTGCTCTTTACTTACATGTTCCACATCTGTCAGGAATGCTTGTTGGCATTATGTTACTTTCTGGTAAAAGTATCGTGCACAATTCCAGTAGTAGTTTGGAATGGTAGTATAAAAGACTTTTCTCCAAAATACATTTTTTTATATCTGATCTGGGCTCAAATCTTCTATAGTTTCTCCTTTGTAGCTCTCCATATCTGGACCAATGTTTAGCCTGGAGAAGAGATACCTAAGAGAAGACCTCGTCAATGTCTATCAGTGTTGAAGGGAAGGTGCCAAGAGAATGGAGCAGGGCTCTGCTCAGTGGTGCTGAGCCATAGGACAGAAGAGGCGAAAGGTAGAGACTGATGCACGGGAAGTTCCACCTGAGCACGACGATGAACTTCTTTATTGTGCAGGTGACCAAGCACTGGAACAGATTGACCAGAGAGGTTGTGGAGTCTGCCTCACTGGGGATACTTGAAAACATTTGGATGCAATTCTGTAAAACGTGCCCTAGGATAGCCCTGTTCGAGCAGGGAGGTGGGATCTGGTAACCCAGTGTGGTCCCTTGCAACTTGACCCATTCTGTGTTATCCTGGGTTTCAACCTGTACCTCTGCTGCCACCTTTGCATGTCAGGGACTAAAGGTTGTCTACACATCTAGTGAAATATGTCAGTTAATACATTTTGCCTTCTGGTGAGCAGACCGGTTTATGTACAGGACTTTCAATAACTAAGGTCTTATTGTTTCTACTGACACACAGTACTGATAAGAATCATGAGTTTGTACCTCAGCACTGCCCCCCTCTTTAGTCTACTTCCTTAGATGACAAACTTGCATTTGAAATGTAAGTTTCATTTGTAGTTGCTGGCAAGAGATGCAGCTCACATCTCCTTACACCAGCTGGTGAAGTCTGAGTGACCAGCCTAGATTCCAAACTGTAGGAAATCAAAGCGAGGTGAATGCTACCCTCTGGCTCATCAGAAGCTATTGTTAACATTCATTCTGAATTATTTTTATTGAACCCAAGTGTTTGTTGTTTAATTTGCACATTAAAGGGGCTAGGGTACGGACACTGAACTTTCTGCCTAAAATCAGTATGTGATTTTAATTATAGCTATGGATTCTATCCCTTGCAAGTTCTGTAAACATCAGTTTTGTTCTTGGTTGGATTTCAGAATGTGTGAATTTCTCTAGAAATCTAAGATAACAGGTTAGATTATTTCCCATCAGGGGAGGCACAGTCCACATATACAGTAATACTGGAAGCTGGAAGGAAAATAGAAACAAACCAATTTTCTCCAAAACATTGCTGAGAAAAATGATCTTGGAAGTGAGACTCTAAGTAGTGAGTGAGAAATAAGGGTCTTGTTCTGCCTTTTTTGTTGGAGGAATGGTGTTTGCAGTGGTTTTGAATGACAGGTAGACCTAGTGATGTCCTCCTGCATAACTATGTCTCCGTTTTGTGATGACATTCTTTTGGCCTCTGGTTTTATGTATTTTCCTTTGCTCAAGGGAATAAAAGACTGTATGATGGCAATATGTGGAATGAGTGCTGGAATACGCACTCATTGTGGGGATTCACTCAACCCAGCTCACCTGGACTTAGAGGACAATATTGTACAATGAGGCAGCAGGTTCTTGTTAGTGTTTCAGCTTGAGGAAGAATGGGAATCCTTCATGGGTTTTGTGAAAAGCTCATGGAAAGAGAGGAAAAATATTAGGAGTCTAGAGAAGGGGTTTAATAACATAAGCATCCATTGTAACAACTTTAAGAGAAAAATACTGGGTTTGGATTTTTTGTCATTGTGATCAGATTTATGCTCACAGTAGGACTTGTTGAGAGATAAACACACCAGAATATGTGTGTGGAAGAACTGAAGACAACTGAAGAAAAGATTTTTAAGCAATAGCAGTTGGGTGCAGATGATCAGATGAGGAATGAAAAAAAATATGCTTGCCATGATTGTCAGCTGAGCAATGGTCTTGGATTTATAGACAGGAACAGAAGGATAATAGGCATTAGAGTTTCTTATTCCCCTGACTGCGCACCTGCACAGATGCTCAAGGAAAACTGTGGCTTGAAGAACATCTTAGGGCAAAAGAAGAACTCTGAAGAGGATGGGAAAGCCTGCAGAGGTTAGGAAAGTGAGGGGAGAAGATTACTAGAAATTACTGTGTAGAAACTGTAATCTTGGAATGAATGTTATCTTTCAGATATGTTTGAGTGTATATCAATTACTATTGCTCTTCTTTCAGGCATTTTGTAGTGAAGCCATCAAAACTTAGATTTTTCTCTAGAATGAATAAGTACGAATGTGAGCTCAGTGTTCCAGAATGTTTTCACTGAGAGGAGATGGAGTACAGCATATGTATGGAGTGTGGCATCATGTACTGTGAAGCAGTGCTTTGAAAGTCAGGTGCTGCTTGTGAGGTGTGGAGATCACACTTAGTATTAGGCTGGGATGTGGGCATAGGAGAACAACTAAATTAAATTTAGATGAGATTGCACTGAGCTCTGCCTGCGCTATATTACTAAAATGTATAAATAACTGAGAAACTGTATGAATGGAGAGGAATGTTTCAACACAGTTTATGGAGTGGAGCCCCAGGCTTGATTTTGCCTTAGCTGAAAATTTCATAGGGAATAAATCTCAGTGGGATGCTTACCATGCACGTCCACGTTTCACACATCAAACCACTAACCTGCTCCAAGGCTGCAGTCCTTGCTGTGATGTAGTTCAAATATACCTGCCATTAAAACTTTCAGATTATGAATCCAGCCACAGGCCAAATCTTACTGAAGCTTTCTAAAGCTCATTTCAAACATGGTAAGTAACACAAAGTTACATGCTTGGGAACTGTCTGGTTGGGGAGAGTGCCCAAAGGGAAGGTGATATGAAGGGCTCAGAAGGAATCTCTGCCTTCTGTGGACTCTGTAGCTAGAAACAGTTCTTTTAACTGTTATCTCTAGCAGGGGTCAAATTCAAGAGAGAATGAGCATAGAAGAAGATCAACATCTAAGAGATTTAAATTATATTACAGGTTAATGATTTATTTCCATTGATTAAACTGTCCTAAGGCAGTGGGCCTTATTTTGTGATTGTGGTTCCAGGCATAATAAATCTCTCACAAAAGTGAATATGTATGTGGTTATGCAAAGCTTCAGGAGACCTGCTTAACAGAAACAAAACATCTTGGAGAAGACAAGCAGGTGAGCAGAGAAAGAAAATAATTCGATAGTGTTTTTTTCATCTTTATAGTGTGAGGCTCCTTAATGAGATATCCTAACTGGCTGGCTATTCCTCTCCCTGTTCTTCTTGTTTATATTTACCTTTATTTATCTTGTCAAAATATCAAGAAATTTAGGTCAAAATCTATCTGGATCCATCTGCTCATCTAGTCTGTTCTTTTACTGCTAGTAGTTATTATAGCTTTTAATTAAGTATGCTTTGTGGCAGTTTACTATATTAATGGAGGGCTTCAAGTATCTTTAATTTTGTACAGGATGAACTTGAAAATTTTCTTCCTAATTTCTGTATAACAAACTAATTTAATCTTTAATTTGTCAGATTATAATCTGTATGTCCTATCTGTAACTTCTGTTTCAGTGTTGGTTTAGGTGGAAACTCAAATCAGGCTCTGTATTTCAGCTGTCTTTAGTAGAGCTTTATTATTATTGCAGTTGTGAACATGGGAAGTGTTTATTCATTGATATGGTGATCCATTTCAGTTTTGAATTTTGGTAACTGTAGTTATTCTTCCGATATAACTTCGTGCTCTCAATTTTATGACAGACTGAGAAAATTATTAAGTCCATGACTGACCTTTCAATTCTAGGTTTGTCAAACATTTTGGTTGGGTTTGGGGTGCTTTTGGGAGGAGGTTTTGTGATTGACCATCAATGTTGTTGCAACCAGATTTTAAGCAGGGTCTGCAGAGTGGGCAGCAGACACCAGACCTGGTGGGTATGGTACTAGAAGAAAGGAGCAGATGATACTGCCTTTAGGGTAATTTGTCTTTCATGACCCTGCTGCCACATCAGCTATTTTGGTTTGACATTAGATAGGTCAAAACTTAATCTATTGGGCTAATTTTTGACATTATATATGGGATGGGTTATTTATTTGACATCTGCCCCACCCCTCTATGGTTCTCTATGCCAGCCCATTCAACCATCAGCCCAACTATGTTATCAGCTGGATTTTTACTTTAGGTAGTAGTGATGCTTTGGGAGTTTAATTAGGGAAAAGTGTTAGGAAATATTTTCAGTGACAGTGGAGCTGTTACTCTTAAGATTGATGATTTTTATCTCTTAATGGGAATAAACTCCCCAGTAATCTTCTACATTTGTGATTTGTAAACACTCTTCAGTATTAACAGCACGCACAACTTTATTGTTTACTTAGACAGCTCTGCTTGGATCCCAGCTCTGATTATTTTTGTGTTGTGGGCAAAGCTGCTGCAGGTGCAACTTTTGCAGCATGTTTTCTGAGCTACCACAATACAATCACTTAGCTGTGCAAGAAACGTGTACTAGATGACATTGTTCTTTTGATAAAGCCTGTGACGCTGCCCTGGATTACACTCACATGCACGTGCAGCAGTTTACCTGTGAATCACATACACAGTGGGTGAACAAATGCGTGTGTAAGATTGTTTATGTATAGAAAAACAGCAATGTATCCTATCTACAGTTGCCACATCAGCACCTTAGAGGAAAACTGCATGAGGGTACTGATTTTTAATAGTCCCATATCAAAGTGATATACCTCACCAGCATGCTGTCAATAGAACAAATAAAATCTATATGCCTATAAACAAAATATAATTTATATTTTTAAAAGCTTTATTAAATAGAAGTCATTTCAGAACTACTTGGGATTAAAAGGTCTCATATCTGTGATCTAAAAACAGTTTTTG
Organism: Acanthiza pusilla; assembly: GCA_036630365.1. Classification (NCBI taxonomy): domain Eukaryota; kingdom Metazoa; phylum Chordata; class Aves; order Passeriformes; family Acanthizidae; genus Acanthiza; species Acanthiza pusilla. The sequence goes on along the minus strand of JAXCHO010000003.1, from coordinate 5,285,914 downwards.
AGATGAAAAATAGACACAACCAGGAGAAGGGTTATTTTGTAGACTCAGATTTATAGTGGCCTTTATGTAGAATATGTAAACCAGGATGGCTTTCTTGGAAGCCTGAAGGGCACAAGTGTGTGTAGCTTTTTATCTGGGGAGCAGAAGCTTCAGAGTGGGAATGGTACCAGTTCTTGCAACTGTGGTGGCAGAGGCTTTGGTTGTTCTTGCACTTTGCCTTCTTTTGGTGCTTTTATCAGCCAAAGATATATGCCTGGGCTGGCACTGCTCTGCCTTGGAGCCAGACATACCCTGTGTGTGCCAGATCCAGCCAAAGCCAGCTGCAGGGCTAACCATCTTTGGCTGTGCCATTGCCGGAGTTCAAGAAGCATTTGGGCAACACTCTCAGGCACATGGCGTGATTCTTGGGGTATCCTGTGCAGGGCCAGGAGTTGGACTCGAGGATCCTGATCGTCCCTTCCCACTCAGCATATTCTATGATTCTGTGATCTGCTAAGAAGTAGAAAAACTAGATTCATGCCCTTTGTCCCAAGAGCTCTACCCCACATTCCTCAGGGGCATTTGGTCCTGTTTGGCCTTTCAAAGCTGGATCACAGTGCAGAAAGCAATGCAAGATCTGTGGAGGGGGAAAGTGCTCAGTGTAGCACCTCAGGAGTGTATCTCTGAGTGTATTCTCCTGCACTGCATGAAGGGGTGGGAATCCAACATTTCATTTGCTTTTCAGGGTTATTACTGTTTGGGAAAATAAATCTGAAAAGTCAAGTAATTGCATAATGTACCATCTATAAAGAGGCAGGGAGTAGGTTCTGGACTAGAAACCTCTCCTTGAGGTAGCAGTAATCTAATGACTAGACCTCAGAATTGGTTTCTCGCAGTTTCCATAAGTTCAGTGTTCCCTTCCAAGCATAGCATATGAATCAAACTGCCTTTTATGTTTACTTTTTAAAGGAGAGCTAAGAGATTGTCTCATCCAGTTCCTTGACAAAAGGCAAGTTTGGCAGCATCACTGTTATTTCTGATAGAGGTTTGCTGTCTTGCTGTTGAGGATAGACAGTAGTGAAGGATTCCTAACCTTCCAAGCTAAATATCTAAGTTCTTCCTAGGCAACCTGCTTATGAGGAGGTGGTTAGCCTTTCTAATGTCCATCTTTGGAATGTGAGCTTATTGGTTCTTCTGTCGAAGTAGATGTGGAAAGAAGCTTACAGCCTCTTTATCTTCCAGTATGCTTTCATATTCTTAAAGGCAGGACCGTATTTTCTCTAAAAGAAGTGATCACAGTACAGGCTTTATTTTTATTGTTTCCTTCTATAGGTTTTGGTTTCTTGACCTGTGATTGCTCTCTGTCCAGATGATCACTTTACATGCAGTGCTCAAAGCTGGATGTACTACTCAATTTGTGGCCGGATTAGAGCAGTATATTTTTTCCAGCTGTACCATATTGTTGACTCATGTTGAGTTCATAATCATAGTAACTGTCAGATCTGATCTTTCCCCAGATTTTCTTTATGTTGCTGATTATTCCTGGCATAATTTTAGAACTTTGTACTGGGTTTACCTGAACCACTGCTGCAGAGCTGCGATTGTGCAGGGGCTTGTGACTCTCATTAGCCTTGAGGGCAGCCCTGGGAGTCAGGATGTTACCTGCATCTTTCACATCCTTGAGTATTTCCATTACTGTTACTTCCCTGCTACTGGAATGAGCATAACAAATTCTGAGCGTATGTCCAGTTTGAGGTGAACCTCTGATAAATAATAAGTAGTCTTTCTAAACAGTTTTGGGGTTTTTCTTTTTTATCTAAATACCAACAGTTCTTGTTAAATCCTGTTTTTCTAGCTTGCTTGTGGGAGTATCATGAGCAATATCAGTGTCAAAAGTTCTACTAAGGTCAAAGTAACTAGGATGGATCAAGACAGATGATTGCTTTTCAGCATCTGCACATCTTACCAGCTGTAGAGATGGGAAACTGCCTGTGTGCTTTCTAAATACTAGGTTTTATTACTAAAAGGCCTGCATCCCTTCTTTCTTCCATATGAACTGACAGTGGAAATAGTGGATATCTCCATCCGAGTGGTGTCCCCTAGGTCTGCCTGGGCAGTCTTTTGCTCATCAACTTCACCCTCTCACGGAGGAGGAGGTGGAGAACACACCAGGCCACTCTGCTGAGCAGCTCCAGATAAACCTTTGTGACCTGTGTATTGCTTTACCAGTTGTTCTTCTGCTTCTGTGCATGTAAGCACATTCTGAGTCAGTGACCACTGAATACTTGTATCTTTTGGGAGAAAAGGGTCCTCTAAGACCTTTTTCTGTTATTATTATTTTCCCCTTTTAAAGGGATAAGGGACTAAGAAGCCCTAGAATAATTGACACCTTGTTTTACAGAAAACTACTGGTGTTTGGTTTTGGGTTTTCTTTTTTTTTCCTTTGTTTCAGGGCGTTTTTGTTCTGAAATGCCAAAGAGAACAAATGTTATAATAAACAAAACCTGCATGTAAAACCTGTCTAACTCAGTTAGCCCACCAGACTTAGGCAGCCTCTCTTAAAAATTACTAATTTATGTTAACATCTGTTTAAATCAAGCATTTAGGAGAAGAGCTACTTTTTCTTAATGACTTGCATCCCTTTTCTCAGGCTTAAGCTTTTTTCCTGCTTTCCACGACTGTTTTATTCTTTATATAGGTTGATTTGATACCATTATTCAAGGCTGTTGCTTGCCAGTCTTCCTTTCAGGGGATTTGGAAGTCTGGCATCAAAAAGCTGGCCCCACAGATGGGTTTAGAGGCAGTAAGTGCCTTGCAGGCACATAGGGAGCTCCTGCAAACATTGTCTATGGATCCTTGATAGGCACTCACCTGAAAATAATTCCTGTATCAGGGTTAGCCTTTCTAGTCTAGCTTTAGAATCCACAGTGGTTGCACTAAAACCTGAAAACTTGTACCTATGGAAGTGCTTCTATCTTAACTGAAAAAGTATTGAAAGATAATATGACTTCTGGAAAGGCTGGTGTAGGAAACCCGTGCACAATTAGTGGAAGGGAAGTGTAAGGCTGAGTATGTTTTTACAAAATTAATTATAAATATCTTAATCACATCTTCCTCTGTTTTCTGATTCAGAATTTTCTGCCAAAATAGAGACCCATAAACATTTTGATTCTGAAATATTGCATTCATATGTTATAGTACAGTATTTTCTATCTTTCTTGTATAACAAGCTTATGGCTTTCTTTTTTTCCCAAGAGTTCAGGATTCTTTCACTGATTTATTTGAAAGGCTTTATTAAAAGAAAAAAACCCCACAATTTAAATCTTATACCAGTTAATCTAACTGCCAGCCATAACTCCATTTGGGCTTTGGAATAAGCATCAAAAGCTGAAAAAGTTTTCATTCTCTTATGCCCATTATCTAAAGATTAGAGCAAATAAATGCATGTACTTTCTCATTAAAAAAATACAGGGTCACCAATTCTGACTCTTTTCATTTTCCTTCAATTTGTCAATTTTTTTTCGGCTCTATCTTGCTGATAGAGTGGAAAGAAGGAGAGACTAAAATTAATTAAATCTTCTCTGATATTTAACTTTTTATTTAGTGTCTTGGGGATCCAAGGAGCTCCAAGCAATAATCAATCAAAATCACTCCCCTCTGTCTTTTCTCAGTGGAACTGTAATAATAACCAATTAATACAGCCCTAGACTGGTCGGAAAGGTGGTGATTAGCCCCTACAAAAATTGACTGCAATTAGCAAAATTCTGGTGTAGCAGAAATCACCAGTTAAAGCCTTTTTGCAAAAAAAAGGTTTAGGATTTACCTTGCTTGAAATACTGAAATACAGCAAAATTTTCACTTTGTTCAGGCCTCTTTTGACCTTGTCTAAGGGATGAAGGCTTTTAGACACCTTGAGCCACTTTTTTTAAATGACCTGCTATGGTCAGTTAACTGATAATGTATCAATTAATCAAAAAAATAATCTGTGTGCATCGCTTGGCATAATTTTCTGCGGTTCCAGTTCCTTTGAAGTATTGCTGCCTTAAAATCAAAGCATACACACCACTGCAGAGCATTTTAGAAATATATGGTGTTATTCTGGTGACACCAGGTGTTGAAAGTAAAAAATGTAATGCATTATGTATTCAGAAGCATGCCTTTACTAATTGATAGTTATCGTGGGGTAAATGGTGAGCTAGTGAGGGTTTGTAATTTGACAGTAATTTATCTATTTTGAAAGAATTGTCCATGTGCTGAAAGTCAAAGTTATTTGATCGTTACCTGTCTTTTAAGTCATATCAAAAGGACAAAATTAAAATGTCGTGTGGTTTCTCTTCTCTCTGTGTTTTAAGTAATGTTTCTTGATTTACATCTGGCTCTCTAATTATATAATTTAATTTTTCCTCAGTTAATTAGCATCACTAAGTGAGTGTTTGCTTAAGGAATGCAGAAGTGAAATTAACTGATATTTACAGATGTCCCTAGATACTGTCAAGTCTGGGAGAAATGCTGTTCAGAATAATAACATTATTCCAGTGTTTGGGCATTGGGAATTGCCCGAGTCTGCTGTACTGCACAGTGTTTGGGTGGGGAGAATGGCACTGGGACGACAGTGATTGATTTGTTCAAGAGCTGAAATGTAGCTTTCTATAGCCAAGTTGGATGAAGAAGTTATCCAATAATGTTTTGTGCGTTTTCAATATTGTGTGAATAATGCTTATCTTTAATATTTTCCAGGTAGCATCATTTTAACTCCAAAAATATGATATTTGGTTAATCTGTAAAATCATCCCTTCTTATTTCAGCTTTTCATTGTCAAATGCATTTGGTGTGAGGGTGCACCAGTGTTCACCCAGAACTATGTCTTGAAAATCCCAGGCTGTATTTTCTATGAACCAAGACCTTTCAGGGGAAGCAGTCTTTTTAAAAGTGTGGTGCTGACTTCTCCATGGTATTTACTGGAGGCTGTTTTCTTTAGTTGTGGCATAAAAACAAATTATAAGTGGTGCTTGTAATTTTACTTTAGTAGGAGCAAAGTTGCTGACAGGAAGAGCAGTTGGTTTCATGTTGTGTATCAGTTTGTGCTGAGAAGTGTGTGTTGAAAATGTCTGCTGATCCCAATGCAAGAGCAGACTTTTCACTGAGAAGGATAGAGAAGCCTTAGCACTTGCTGTTCCTGTCCTACTTATCCTGTTCACTCACGCTGAAATTGAAAAAAGTAAAGCATGAGGGAGTAAATTGGAGGATACCCTGCATACTACTGGGTATTTGGGACCTATTTGGAAAGGTGGGATCCCAATAAAATAGCAGCAGGTATGAATTGTTTTCTTATTTCCACAGCATACCCTGAGAAAGCAGGAACATAGTGATCCATTATCACTTCTGCCTCATGTCCCATGGCATGGACAGGGGACAATGACAGTGTCCCTTTCCATGCTGCAATCTGTATATCCTGGTCTGCTGACAGTTAATATAGCCAGTTAAACCATCCTCTTTTCTCAAAATTTTGGCCCATGTTTGGGGTGTGCTAGGTGGCTGTTGTGGGGAGATAGTAAAGGATAGTAGAGGATATGCTAATTTATAATTGAGGCTTAATCTCCTTTGCTTGGGACCTGCTCCAGTCCTAAATTGGCTTAAGATGTAGCTTGAGGCATTCAGAACATTTTATATTGTAATATTGCCTAATTCATGCCTCTTTTCTCATCACAAAGTCTAGACTGATGGATGGATGTAGTTGGACACTCTTCTAGATATTTCAATGCCTTAACGTATATGAATTTCCTCTGATGTGCACACAAAGTTACTTGGAAGACTTACGTCTCTAGAATGCTATTTTTATTTTAAAATTTTTTAAAGGTCCTTTTCAGCTGCTTGATCTGCTGTCATGATGCAGAAACGTATTGCAGATGGAAACCACCTGGTTTGTAGAAGTAAAATCCTTCCCAAAAGCCATTAGAGTGTGTCCAGGGCAGGATGACCAGTGTGGTGAGGCTTCCAGGGCAAGATTTACCAGGAATGGCTGAGGCCACTTGGCTGGTTCAGCTTGGAGAAGGCTGAGGGAGACCTCATCACAGCTGGCAGGTTTCTCAAGGGGGGCAGTGGAGGGCTGGTGCTGATCTCCTCTCTGGTGACAAGTGATAGGACACAAGGAAATGGGGTGAAGCAGGGGAAGTCCAGATTGGACATTAGGAAAAGGCTCTTCACTAAGAGGGTGACCGGTCACTGGAACAGGCTGCCCAGGGAAGTGGTCCTGGCACCAGGCCTGCCAGAGATGAAGGAGAGTCTGGGCAATGCTGTTTGTCATATGAGCTAGCTTTAGGCAGTTCTGAGAGGAGCAGGGAGTTGGACTTCATGCTTCTTATGTGTCCCTTCCAAGCTGAGAGATTCCTTTACTGCCTTCAAACGATGAGTCCCCAGAAGCTCTTGTCTGTGGTCCCCAGGCATATGTTCTTGCACTTCATATCATTAAAAGCCATCTTGCTTTTAGTTCTTAGGCCATCTCACATGTCTGTAGCATGAACTGATGGTCCTCTAGATACATCACACACAGATGTGGTAGGCACACAGCTACTTGCTGTACTAAGAAATAAAACAACATTGATTCCGGAAGAATATGACTGGTAACTTGTCTGTGCTTATCACTTCTTATTTTAATATAGTCCATTATAATCTTCCCTTAACTAACTCCTTGTTCATGGATGGTTCTTCCCTATGACTTGGACTGGAGATATTTTCACTGCTTATTAAATAATGGACCCCATGTTCACTGTGTTATCCTTGTCAAAGTAGGTTGTTTAATGACACTGGCCTGTGTCATTTTGCATTCAGAACCACATTTCATATTAATCCCCTTCCCATTTACTTCCAGTACTTCTGTTCTTCTTTCTCATGAAGTTACTCAAAGAAATTCCTTCTCAAAGGTGACTGAAAAGAGGCTACAGAGCATGTATAAAGCTATTTTCATTAATGTAAATTTTTCTTAAAATAATTGGCGCATATAAATTAAGATCAATATTATGTAATGTCTTCCTGTTACAGCCTTACCCCTGCTATAAGATGCCCTTCATTAAAGCTTCCTTCCAGGCATTCTGGACATTGCCAAGGAGACCTTGAATTAGAGTAAATTCTACACATCATCATAAAACCAAAATAGCTTTTATCTGCAATTGCAAATATATATTTAGAGATAGGGAATTATTTCATTATCAGTAATTCTTGTAAGACTCTTGTGACTCCAGGAGAAAATTTAAGGGCCTGTGTAGCTGGTTTTCCTCATTTTTCAGTAAATACAGACCTTATAGACCTGTGTTAAAATTTTGCATTAGACTATACAATCTGTTTCTGCATCAAGACCAAACCACTCTTTACCAGAAAGTAAACATTTAATTCCACACATCCTTTATAGGACACATACAAATTGGAGTTTTCTTGTCTTGCTGTCTTTGACTCTGCCAGGCAGGAAGATATTTGGGAATTTGGTCAGTACATTTTTTGGATTTGAAAGCAATTACTCCAGTGCCTTGCTAAGTGGAATTTCAGGCTTTTTTGGATGTCCCCAGAATATGCATTTGATTCTTCTGCATAGAAGATAGGAGGCCAATAGATGTATCTACTTTGGAATAAGGATGCATTGCCTGTTCCTGAAGAAGGAGGTGAGCTATGTATCAGACTTCATTGCAGGAATTTGCAAGTCATTCTTAGCAAAAATCAAGACCAGGGCAGCTGAAATAACTCATTCTCTTTTCATGATGATCTGTGACTTACTTGTTCTGTAGTAAACTTGTTACTAATTTCTAAAGAGAAGTGATAAGCCTTGGCGGGATTGAAGTTAATTATACATATCTGTTTGTGGCTCTTTATTGTTTTGATTTGATGTCCTGTTTTGGTTTGTATTCCCTTGCCTTTTATTATATTAGAAAATGGTGGAAGAGATATGTTGCTGAGATATCGACTGGGTTTTGGGGTTTTTTTACTTGTATTAAGCAGCAAGCTGAAATTCACTTTAAAAATCTTTTTATTAAATAAAACTACCCACAAAGCTTATCAATGTAAGACTTGCATATACATTTAATTAATAAGATAAATAACTATAGTGAATTAGAATAGAATCACAAAAGCATTTCGTTTGGAAAAAGACCTTTAAGATAGAGTCCAACTGTTAATGCAGCACTGCCAACTCCATCACTAAACCATGTCCCTGAGCGCCACATCTACGCATCTTTTAAACACCTCCAGGGATGGTGACTCCACCAGTTCCCTGGGCAGCCTGTTGAGCTGATTTATTTAGTTACTGGTATGTCCCATGTTAAATATTGTGCTCTTTCACAAATTTCATTCATAGACTGAAAGGATGGTATAAACCTTCCTTCCTAAAAAAAAAAGAAAGCTCCACTTTTGCTCCTGTGTACCTTTAGTAACCTCAGCTGTGATCCTCCAAATGTCAAGGAGGGCCTCTCCTTCTTCCATTGCTACCTAGTGACATACATTAAAAAAGTATTACTGTTAGTGTGACTTCTGTGTATATAGATATTCTGTATTGTCCACTGCTCCTTGCAAAATTTGTATGACTCTGCTTCAGAGCAAATGTCCTTGGCCATTACCCCACACTATCTGTACTCTTTCTGGTGGAATATTTAAAACTGTGTTTGCATTTAGATCTGGTGGCTCCTCCAGTACAGCTGATTTTAACCTTCCTCTCTCCTTTTCTGTTGGCCACTAACACTTCACAAGCAAAATATGGCTCTGTGTAGAAAATCCTTGCGTGTGTATCTGTGGATGCAGCAAAGGAATATGAATTACCTTTCTTTGACCCTTTAAAGCAGCCCGTACTTTCCCAGGAATCATGGGTTGAAAAACATCTGTTGGGTTTTTCTGATATTTCATTTCTGCCACTTTGGTCAAAGGTTTGTGTTTTAGTAGCCAGTCTGTGCTGGGGTAGGTAGCAATTTCTGGAGGAAAAATACTGCAGGGTAACACGTCACTGTTCCCAGATTCATACCTGGATTTTTCTGTTTGGCTCATTTAGCAGAGCACATTTTGTTCCCTGAACATCTGTGCTCTCATTCGGTTTTTAGCAAGGTGTGAGCAGCAAGGTCGTGTTGCAGTGACCTCTCCACATGGTGCTGTAGGGCTCTGGCACCTTGGCTCATCCCAGGGAGACATCCTGTTACAGCCTATGGAGCTGCTGGCCGGAGCAGCCTCTGCTATTCCGTTGGGATGTCCAGCGGCTGGATCCCAGCCAGCCACACAGCGAGGCCCGAGAGGCTCCTCTGGGTCTCACCCGGGCAGAGCTCACCCTGCCTGCTCCTGCTCCATGGCACCCACACGGAGCAGGAGCAAAGGCATAAGATGGCTTCCCGAGCCACCGGCCCCTGCCAGAGGGAGGATGCTGTTGCTCAACGACAGGGCTTTACAAACATCTCCCTTCCAGGCTCACTTGCACTCCCAAGGAACAGTGCTGTGCCATGACCTGGGCACCTCTCCCCTCCTCACAGAGGATCATTGTGCAGCTGTTCCCTCATTTCCTTTGTGGAAAGGCACCTCACGATCCCACACAAGACCCCATCTTTTCTCTCTTCCCGTTCTCTCTCTCGCCATCCTTTCAGTGTAGAAAAACACATTCCCATGCTTAGGTACTCAAAGTGTTTGCCGTGTTCCACAGGCCGGGATGATCTTAACCAAAACAGCGAACTGACCGCTCTGGGTATTGGCATGTAAATTAATGTGCTGACCTCGCAGGGAACCCATCCAAGCTGCAGGCTCTGTCCTGAGTTTCAGGATGTCGGCGGTTTGAAACTGGGCTCTGTTCTGCATCTCAATGATGGAAACCACTTCAAATTCACCATGGCATAGCAGGGCTGCCCTATCAGAAGTTGTTTTTCTACTTTTTCCCTGTAACAACAATCTGGCATTTAAGGCTAATGCTCCATTCTTGTGGGTTGTTTTTTTCTTCCTTTTGTGTAGATACAACAGTGTAAGCACCTATGCTAAAAGTGCAAAGATGAGATATTTCTATTTATATAGTTTAAATTGTCATGTACTTGAAACAGCATCATATGGACCTACCATGCTTGAGTGGGATTTTGAGAAGTCATCTAGTGTCTTGCCTTTCTCTAAGGCAAGATTAACTGTAGCATCCATGATAGTTTGAACAAGTTTTCAAGAGTTCCAGTTTTAAAGGCTTCCACACTGTTTAGTGATTTTTCAGTAAACACTTCACACCTCGGTTGCCACTCAAGACTAAGATGCTGGAGGTATTGCTGTGTTCTTCTGAAGCATCAGGGTGTTGTTCAATAATACTCCAAAAGGCATTGGGAGAATGAAGTGTGAACAAAGCAGGAGACATGGTTTCTATCCCTATATAAATTCATGGTTTATCCATTCTCACATATTTCAGTTCTGGTTTCTCTGTGTCAGAAAACCATAGGAGAACCCATAAAGAGTGCTTTTTGGTTTGTTAAATACATGTGAACTTGTCAGCCAGCAAGAGAGTAAGGACTAGAAAAGTATCTGGTGGCACTGAGGAGGTGCACAGAGCCCCCTGACTCAGGAAGATGAAGCAAGCAGGCATCAGGAACAGACCCCACAGTAATTTGGCCTCATGCACAAGCATGCAGTCACAGCCTGGGGCTGACTTCTGTGCTGCTGCTGCCATTGCTGACACAACAGGAGTGAGAGCTCACAGGAAGAAAAGGCCTTTACACAGTACCATGCTCATCACCTTGACTTGGGGAGGGTCTGGACCCAAGCCTGGAAGTGCATCTGTGTTGCCTTGCCCTGTTCTTGCGCACTGATGCTGAGGTATCTGTTGTCCTCAGATAGGGGACACTGGCCCTTAAGCTTTTTTGGGGCCATTTGTTATGGTTGTTCTTATGCCCTGTCTGTTCTTACAATGAGAAAGCTGTTCCTATCCATGCTAATGATTCTGTGCAAAAAATTTTGGCTGGCTTTGTGTTCATGTATGCAGAGAATCAACTGTCTCTTCTATAAAAACCTTTACCCATATTTGTAGGTGATTATGCCCCATCTCATCAGCTTCTATTTAAGCTCCTGCTGGTTCATTCTTGGCCCAAGTAAAACAGTCCTGGACTCCGTGCTCTGCCCTGAGCTCTTCCTAACTAGTTTTGTAGTCCACAGGTTTCTGAACTGAGGTCCCTTTGCTCATAAAACCTGATTTAATGTTAAGACAAAACAGTCCATATTTACTAATACAGTATTCTCTTGATGTGACAGCTTTCTTGTCCTGATGCGCAGGCAACGCCCTCCTGTCTCGGCACTCTCTAGAAATTTAGTCTGTTAATTAGTCTAATGTTGTGTCCAGCATGTTTCTACAGTCTATCCCCAGCATATTTTGGCATGTGATGGTTTTATCTGAGTGTCACTTCGAGACCTTCTAATGGTCACTTTGGGAATTAAACTCTTTCTGTACGTAATAAAAATTAATCTAATGAATTTTCTCTGTGCAGTACAAAGTGATTTGGAATGTTTTCAAACAGACAAAAGGCAAATGTTTGCTGTCATGACAAAGGGGTACGAGGCACATGAGGAGTGCTGTGATTGATGCCTGTCCAAAGGAAGGGTATCCTCACTCTGCCTCCTGGCAGAGACTCACAAGATACTCCAGTTTAAGTGCAGGAGTATTTGTTGGTTTGGGGATGTGAACTATCCAAGGAAGAAGTGAAAAGAATCTGCAAAGGAGGTTAAGTGGAGTTTCAGGTAGTGCCCGGTAGCATCCAGCGTGGCCCTGGTTACTCCAATACTCTTGTTTGTTTTCACTAAGCAGCACCTCACAGTTTCGGAGCGGGTAACCGCTGCGAGGAGACCGTAACCTCTTGATTTCAAAGGAGCCATCGTTTCACTGGTGCCTCTGTGGTTAATGTAAGAAAGGTGTCTTGCCATAAACTTTTTCTGAGGTATTCAGCAAGGTTGGGAAGGGGTCGGCCCGGGCAGGAAGCCCTTGTCTGTGCTATAAAGAAAATAGCAAGCAACAAAATGAAAGCATCAAAGGACCAACAGGATGCGGTCCCAGGAGTCCTCTCTGGCATGTTAGTCCTTCTTGAAAGTTAGCATTGAGTGAAGAGTGACCTTAAAACTCGCTTCATTCAAACAGACTGGGCTCAAGTTTAAAGTTCAAGGCATTTTGTTTTTTCACCTGTTTCCTACAGTTTTAAAGAAACTTCTGAAGAATTAATGTGTAACTATATCTGGTCACAGAGCCAATGCAGAGAATTTTTCTCAAGGGAAAATAATGTTACTGTATGGAGTGAGAGAAATGGATACTTTCTGAGTTGGGTTTTATTTTGCTGAAACTTTTTCTCCCAAACCCACTGTGACCATGATTGCAAACAGCCCTGGAGCTGGCGTAATGCATGACTCCAGGGCTGTGCTTTATTTTTGAAAGAAGCTGCCAGGGTCCTGTAGTTGTCTGAATTGTGCTGGAAAAAAAAGTGGTTTTTTGCCAAAACTGCTGCTGCTGCTTGGGAAGCAAGGTCTTGTTTTGGGCACAACCTGGGAGTGAAGAGCGCGGCTGCCCACCCCTCTCTCACTATGCTGGAGCTGTTGGGCCTCGAGAGGGAAAACCAAAGCCCTGACCCAGAACTCCATTGGGAGGTGAGAGTGGATGTGGATACAGTGCTGCCACCCTACCAGTACTTATACCAAGTGGCAACCTGGGCTCCTGGCTGGCACCAGTTGTGAGCCACTTTTCACCCAATACCATCTACCTGTGGGATCCTGAAACAGTTCCTCTATTTTCTGCTCCTTACATCTTGCCTTACTAGCAACTAGTAACTGATCCCACAAGCGATTTAGCAGGTCATCTTTCATAGCTAAAAGAAATAGTTTGCAGAGATGACATACAAATTTCACTCGTGTTTCCCCATGCCATTAAATTTTAATGATTGTGGTATGAATATTTCATGAAAGTACTTTCTGAATGGGTTTGTTTTGTCCTGGCAGCTAACACGCAGTATAAGTCTGGGCGGGTTTTGTTTGGTTTTTGGTGGGTTTTCTTTTCCTCTCAGGTGGTTTAGTGAAGGTAAGAAGTGTCAAACTGGATTAAGTGAGAAAAGGCAACTTCTTGTTGGTGGTTCAGAGAGCGGGTGCTGTCTATAACTCTTTTCAGCTGTGTAGTGGAAGCCTGTGAAATGACCCTCAAATACAATTCTGCTCTGTGCTCTCCTGCCACAAGGTGGCTAAAACTGTTTTGAAAACCCAGAATTTGCGAGTGCTTTAAGTGATGCTAATACATCTACAGCCTTTCTGCAGCACAGCACATGGCACACAGGAGACCAGATTTATTGTGCAGAAAATTGTGTATGTCTTATTTATATGGAGTAGCGATTAGAAAATGTTATTACCAAGTTTATTTCAATCCCTCCTCGGCTGGAGGGCTGGGCTTGGGCTTTATTGTTGAGGTTTTTTTAACAGAGGACTCGTGCCCAGCCCATGCAGTGTGAGCAGCAGGGCCACTGTGGGGCACAGCAGTGCCACAGGGGCTCAGTGTCCACTTGCCCATGAGCCACAGCTCCACAAGGACATCATCCTCGTGCTCCACCCAAACTGTGGTTGAAACTTCAGCTTCCCACTCCATCTCCATTTGTACTGCCTGCTGAATCCACCTACTCAAAGGCTAAATCAGAAACACTTGTTCAAACCTGGGTTAACAAGTTCCTTTGTTGCTGTTGAATTCTGTGGGCCCTGCGCTGGGATAACGGGTGCCTTTTTTTAAATGGGTGATGTTCCCCAACAGCCAGCTGCTGTGCCATCAGAAACAGGGAAGTTGTTTTCACCAATTTCAGGAATGGTGACACTTCTCTGCAAACTTTTTGGAAGCCTATCTCCAGCTGTACAGTAGAGACTGGGCTTTTGTCTAATGGAAATGAAGCGTATCTTTTTCTTACAGATGCACCACTCACTATTGAGCTTTTTTTGTGCGTTTTAGGTTTCCCTTTTTATTTTTTAACTTATTAACTCTGACAAGTAACCTCTTGGTTGTGAACAATTTAATTCACGATTCATTTTTCTGATTCAAAGTGAACACGAGTGCCCTAATCCCCTAATGGGAATTAATTGCATGTTTCAATGCTTAACTCTGATCCTTTCTCAATCCCCACTGGGACAAGTTTCTTCCTGAAGGATCTGTGTTTGTTATTCAAAACACAATCTGAAAGGTAATGATTTTTCTTATAAAAGAGACTCAGGCCGACTGAATATTAATGCTCTTTTTATTGTGAGGGAATGAGCTGCATCTAAGAAAAAACCTCGTTTATGTCATGAAGGATAAATTACTCTGAAGTATATCTGATAAAATATGGGGAAAAAATCAGTGTGTTCTTTTTCCCCTAAGTGAAAGCAGTTTGCCAGTAAATAAAGGCACACACTGTTTTTGCTTTGAAAGCTGTATTTTGATACAGAGAAAAACTGTTTACTTCACCAAAGGGGAAATTGCTTGGCTACTGAGGATTTTTAAATCACATTGCTCTCGGCCAGCAAACTCACCCTTTTGGATAACTGACCTGATCTAAAAGTTTACTAAAATAAGAGTAAATAGCAGAAAATAGATTAAATTTCTACCTCCAGTCTGTTTTTAAAGATTTCTCAAACTTGAAATACATTATTTAATGACACCCTTTCCAAGAGGAGCTGCACAGGCTCCTCTGATGTTTGGTGGCTGGTTAGAGGCAGGCTCTGCCCGGTCAGTGACCACAGGTAAAATGTGAGAAAGTGCAAGAACTGCTTCTAACCTACAGAAATGATGGGGGATAAACCAGGCACAGTGTGAAAAACAATGCAGGAACTACAAAGGTACCTTTCCCCCACAATTATGTTTCAATAAAGCCAGTCTTTTATCCCATTTAAACCAATTTTGAGTGTTTCCTGCTCACAGATAAAACAAATGGTTGTTCATGGTCTGTTTTCAAGAATGGGCTTGCACGTGTGCTGACTGGCTATTTGAGGGGGGTTTAGCACTTTGGGACATCTGTCTGGGGAAGAGAGGAGGAGCACAGCCTTACCTGGTCTGTCTGCCAGCAGCCCTGGCTTCCAGTTTCTCTCCCTGGCCCCACAGCTTGGTGTTCAGCATTTGTCTGTCACTCAGCAAATGGGACCTCATTGTAAATCCATCAGCACATCCATGAGATGACTCAACACCAGGTTACGCTTGCTTTTCGGGTGTCACTGAGCACGACACCATGCACTGCAGCACAGCTTCCATAAGGGTGAGAGAAAAATTAAGGAAGATTTAGATCTCTTCCTGGGGGTCAAGGATGCATTGGCTGATGTTAGGGATTCCTTTGAGAAGCTAATTTGGTTACAGCAAAGAACTGCAAAAGGCTGACTTTCTGCTGGTGTCTGTTTTTCACTGATGCAGTTTTTGTCTGAAAAGTTTCAAGGTCCTTGAATTGAGTATGATACTTAAATGTGGTGTAGGAGTAGAAGATCACTTTTGCACTCACCCAAACAGCCTTTTGTGTAGGAGATGTCTTGGTAGGGCTGTGACTCTCCAGGGCCTCGGCCCCATGGATAATGTACCCCTTTGTCTTTCAGCTCCTTTTGCAAGTACGATGGCCCGAGTCTTCGTCTACGGCACACTCAAGAAGGGCCAGCCCAACTACAAGCACATGATCAACACGGCCAAAGGGCTAGCGAAGTTCCAAGGCAGGGGCCGCACAGTGGAGAAGTACCCGCTGGTGATTGCAGGGAAATACAACATTCCTTACATGCTGAACATCCCGGGGACGGGCCACCACGTTGCTGGGGAGATTTACTCCGTCGACGAGCAGATGCTGCAGTTCCTGGATGAGTTCGAAGGCTGCCCAGACATGTACCAGCGCACCCTGATGAGAATCCAAGTGGTGGAGTGGGAAGAGAAGGGCGGCGCGGGGGAGGCGCGGGCAGCGGCCGATGGCATCCTGGAGTGCTTTGTGTACAGCACGGCCACGTACCCGCCCGAGTGGGTCGGGCTCCCCTACTATGACAGTTACGACTCCTCAGGGAAGCACGGCCTCGCCTACGTCCTACGGGAAAGCCGGGAATAGAGACGGGAGGGAGCGCAGCCTGGCCGAAGACATAGTGCTAAGCAGGTGTTGCTCGGTAACCTTTCCAGGAAAGCTGTAATGCCTTTGTATTAAAATGCAGGATCTCTTGTAACCTTCCCAACCCAGGAGCCTTGGCACTAGCGTTGAAGTCCTGTAGGCCCAGAGCTGGAGACTCCTCCCCAGACAGTCTGTGTCCTCCTGGCCCCCAGCCTGCTGCAAGTAACTGGGTTTGCACCGGCTGTAAAATAACTGTATGTGCACATCGGCTCTGGGGTCTAATTATTCCCTCAACTTCCCCCTTTGCCTTGGTGCATAATGGAGGTCAGTGAAAGGCAGAGGAACAAATTAATTTTTCTCTTTTTTTGCCTGAATTGACAAATTTTCTTGTGTAGTTCTCCAAAGTGGGTGGAGTAATGATGATACTATTGCACTAATACCTGAAACTGATTTTAAAAATGTCTGCAAAGTAAAGCACAACTCATGTTGAATACTGACTTGTAATGGTGTTTAGTAGGCTACTGCATGTGAACTGGGAAAGCTGATCATATCGATAACTCGGTGCTTCCAGACAAATAGGAAATTGCTGGAGAAAATGTAAAGATTATTCTTACTCTGCATTGCAGTGGTTTTTTTTTTTCTGAACTGGAAACGTGTATTTTTAAACCATGTTTAGTTTTACAAGGTACTGTCAAGAAATATTGAGAGAATATAAGGGAGTTACATTTAGAATTGTATTTTTAATTTAACTTTCTAAGCACTTTGGTTTCCACCTCAGCTCACCGAATGACTGTAGGATTTTTCTTTTTTTCTTTTTTTTTCTTTTTTTTTCTTTTTTTTTTTTTTTTTTTTGGGGGGGGTGGCGGGGGAGCGGTGGAGGATGTTGGGGACCAGGATAAGCAAACCTACACTGGAGCCGTTGTGAGCATTTACTGTCAAGGTGACTTTTTGCCAAGCACTTTAATGCAGAACTTGCAACCATATGCAAATTGAGTTTCCTATGGGGGAAAAGATTTTTTTATATATTATAAAAATATCCAAAGGACCTGTATTGTGATTACTGCAACATTTAAATTGGGGAAAAAAAATACGTAAAGAAGACTATTGTCTCCCTGACCCAGCCAACTGTGCTGATTTTTGTACAATCTGGGAAAATCGCGGCTTTCTGTTGTTAAACTCCTGTGCCTTATATTTTCCTTCAGCTGCAGTGTTTGGTACAGATAGACTGTACAGTAGCCAAAGCTCCCAAGGGGTGGGAGCAGGCATTGTATGCCATGCAGTGAGCCAAAGTACCACCAAATGCAGCAATGATACAATTAAGAAGGATATTGTACTTTGCTTCACTGCCAGCCCTGTGGTGGCCAGAGGAGATCCGGGGTAGGGAATCAGCCTAAACTTTAGCAGTAGTAGGCACTGCTGCATCTCGTTTAGAAAAGCTTTTATGTTGCTGCAGTAAGCAAAATAAGTAACTTGATAGAATACTTGTGTCTCTTTACAATACTTGTCTGTTTAGGGCAACCTGCACAGACTGAACTGTGCTCCTTTGGGAAGGGGCAAGATGCAGTAAGGAGACTTGTAAGGAGATCTGCAGGGTGTCGGCCTCAGTTTCTCCAACTGCAAAAGCATTCATTTTCCTGGAAGGTGGGTACTGTCCAAACCGTCTCCTTACTCATCTTGAAGAGTTTCGTAAACTAATTCCCTAAGCAGATCCCAGAACTACATTATTCCCTTATTCCCCCTTGGCCATGTGATGGGCTTAACTGGCAGTGTCTCAGTAACACAAACAATGTCTCTTCCGTCAGAAGTTTCAAGAAGAATCAAACTTTTCTGGTTGAACATGAGTCACCAGCCCTGTCACAGACTGTTTTCATGCTCCACCTTCCAGTAAAGGGCCCAGGCACCTCTGGCCACAGGGTTTCTTTCTAGGAAGTAGCAGGACTGTGCACATCCTAGGCAAGAGAATGAGAGCAGGCCCGCTCCTCTCTGGGGCAGTGAGCGAGGTCCCTTTGTCTCCCTTTCCTGTAAGAGTTCAGGAGGAGGCCTGCTCTGAGGGACAACGTGCTCTTAGCAGTACCTTGGGGCAGCTGAAGAGGCCTGAGGACAGTGCCAGCTCCCTCTGTAAAGGCTTGCATCCAGTAATCGATATCAAGAAGGGTGGGGAAACTGAGTATGGAGTTTGAATAAAAGAAGACAATTCCCTCACAACTTTAGATGGAAATACATGACAAAAAGGATGCACTAGCAAAATAAAGCCTTCTAACCTGTAATTTAAATCTAGTCTATACAAAGCATTCAAAATATAATAATATATAATTATTTTAAAGTAATACATAATTCTATAATAATTTATTATTAGTTAAATATTAATAAATAATAATTTAATAAATAGATATCCTAATTCAAAATAAATCTGATCTTAATTTAAGCCATTGGTGGTACTTGTGCAGCACTTATACAAGCAAAGGAGAACTGCTCAGTTTGCTCAGTGGTTAATTTTTCATCCTTGCCAACCATTCTGTACAGCCTGTCTGGGGCCTCAAACTAGGGACATTGCTGTGGAGAAGACAAATCAGATTTGGGCTTTTGTTGTGTTTTCTTTTTTTTAAAGAAGAGGCTTTTCCTGTTTCAAAGCAGAAATGGTATTTTATTGATTTTATTTGATCCTGAAAAATCAAAGCATTACAAAGGTTATGTACAAGTATTTCTGGAAGTAAAAATCTGGGATCTGTTGCCAAGATTTAACATCTGTGTTTGCTGTCTTAACCACTGATACAGTAAATATGCCTGTATAAAATCTTGTGCATAGTACCGTCCATTTTCTGTGTTGAATTGTCTTAAAGTTACTTTGCAGATGAAAATAATAAAGGCTTAGTTAATTCAACAGTGTGGAGGTAACCTTTCATTCCAGTTCCACCAGCAGATCTCCTTCTCCGACGGTGTCACCAGCTTTGCAGTGCACAGCTTTCACCTAGGGTACAGAAACAGCAGAATTTAAACCTTTCCTCAATGGCCTGGTGAAATCAATGGCTTGGTTGACACGGCTTGTATTGCACAGAGCACTGTGTCTGCATGCACGGGGCGATGGCCACCGTGCAACGTGAGGACACCCCAGGGACACAGAGCCACCTGTGCTGCAAGGGCCTCCAGAGGCTGAGTGCTGGACCTCCAGAGCCCAGAGCGCAGCTGAGTCTGGAGTGCCAGTGCTTGACAAATGGTGTCCAACCCCATCAGGGTATTTAGGCACCTGCCATTAGCTGGTTTGCTCGCAACAGAGGTGCTTGAAGACCTGAACATCAGATAGAGATGGCACTTTTTACAAAGCACCTTTTTTCACCTGGTTGCACTGCTGTTTATATGTTTAAATCAGACAACAGGCTGACTCTTCAACACCCATGTTGGGACATTCCAATGAAATATTCCACCATTTCTTTCACTGCAGTTTTTAAACATAGCTGTATTTTGGAACTGCAGCCATGAAGTGGTTTCTCTCAATCTTCAGAGAGTTGGGATGGATGATTCAAATCTGAATTGGGATCCTTTAACATAACTGAATTTGGCAAAGGGCTATAGAGAAGTGCAACTACATCTGTAGATGAATTACATAGTCACGTGCAGATTCCTGTATTTTAAAACACAAACATCTTACAGTAATCCCTCATTTCCTCTATAAAAGCCTGCAACATGTTTGAGTTCCCCATTAGCACATGAAACAACAGAAAATATTTGAAGCTGTATAAAGTTTGCTTCCAGTATTAATTCAGAGCTCACACTGACATGCCCAAATCCTTGTTCAGCAGATAGCTCATTTTAATCATCCAAACACTATCCTGGGCTCCTGAAGGAAATCCACAGCGTACCCCAAGTACCAGGCTATGATGGACACACTATTGCCCACATCCATGTTTGATAGTCTAAAGCCACATGAGCTGTAGCAGATCTCTGGCTCTGTAGCACGGGCACACTCCCAGCACTGCTCAAGAAATGATGCTGAGCACGGGCAAAGACAGCATGCTACATACAAACAAGAGCTTTATTTCTAAATCAGTAGCTGGGCAGTGTACCCAATTGCTGAGCCTCAATCTTCTAGATGAAAGCAGGGTGAAAAACATTCTATCCCTTGCTTTTCTTTTTCTACAAAGCCAAGGTTCAGCAAACATGGGAGCTAAGCAGCGTTTCAAACTCCCCAGTGATTTCTGCTGTGCAGCAGGGCCAGCTCCTTGTGCTGACCCAGGCGCAGCTGTCCTGTAGAAGACAGGAGGCTCACCAGTTCCTCTCCAGCTTTCTCTCATTTTTAAACCACCTGCAGCTGGAGTAAACTCAAAGTAGATAAAAACAAGCCACTTTTCTCACAATTACAAACAGGAAGATGGGGTTTGATACAGAAAAGGAATTCAAGTCAGGAATGAAAATGGGAACGTCTTCCAGCTGAAGACAAATGAACTGAGTTTCAAAACACAGTTTCAAAGCATCAAAACATGGACTAACAGTCTGTGCCAAACATCCCATTCCTGTGGAGAGGCCAAGTTATTTTAGCACTCAGAGCCATGACTTTGCACTGCAGAACAGGATGAATTCTGTTTAGCAGCTTCATTTCTACACAGCCCAAAACTTTTGTGCTTATTCAAATTCTTAACATTCTGAAGATCAAATAATGTGCTTGCTTTTAAAATAGGCACACCAAGAGGGACATTGTAAGGTGCACATGAGGCCCACTGAATGGCCTGTGCACCTTTCGCATCCTACCTTGCAGGATTAATAAAACAAACAGGTTTTCTGTGGCATCTGTACTGAGTGGGTGGGAAATATTTATTATTGGGAGAAGTACAAGCAGGATTGTAAGGAACAGGCCCATGGATTGCAGAACACCTTGGTGGGAAAGGGAAGGTTAAAGTGAAAAATAAATGGGGTGGGTGGGAGAGGGAATGGCATTTTAATTATAAATACTAACTAGCTAAAACCGGTGGATGCAAAGAGCAGCAATAAGGGGTTAACAAGCACAGATGAAAAACTAAATGCTTGGAAATATTAATCAAGTGAGAAAACAAATTATACAGCAATTAATGCATGAAATAAAATAATAAAGTAGCAATGTTAGAGCAAAAGGAAAAGGAACATACTCTTCCTCTCAGTATTTTTTTCTCTTGAGACCCAATTTTGCACTGGATGCACTGGAAGAGGCAAGTCCTGCGACCCAGCCTCAGTGACAATTTTAGAGCTGTGCCAAATAAGCCTTTCTTGTAAACACACAAACAGTCCTTGGCACTGAGAGCCATCCTGAGATCTCAGCAAACCTTGCCAGTGGCAAACCCTGTCCCTGCCTGCAGAGTCAGGCTCCCTGCTGCCTCCATGTGGGCTGAAGGGCCCTGCCCTGGGGTTTATGCTTCAGGGAGAGCAGAGGGGCTTGACCCCAGGCAGAGATGGGCTAGGGCAGATTAGGAGATATAGAAGAGAATATATGATCCAGATCTATGCTCTCCCATTGGAAAGGATGGATCTGGGGCCCATGTCTAGGTGATGGTTTCAGGCTGTGAATTATAATCTGGCACAGGGATGCTCCGCGGTCCCAACTTGAGGTCTGACAGTCCCCAGACCAGCTGGGGTTTAGGGCATGCTCTTGTCACATAAGCTTAACCAGCTCCCTGCCCAGAGTGCTGGTTTTGGCACATCCTACACTGCCGGGAAGTCCCAGCTCCACAGCTGCAATGTTGATCCCTCAGAAGCAAGATAGCAGTACAATGCACAGCCTTGCAAAGCATAAAAAATGTGCAGATCTAGGCTTGGTATTTAACAGTCGCAATGATAAAAAAATTGCTGTTTTCTCCCTCCTGCAAAAGCATTTTCTATGCCTTGCTCTGGGTGGGTTTTTTTAATGTCAAATTATTTGCCATTTAATAATTAACTAGCAAAGACATCCTTCTTCTTCAGTTGCTCTCTGGAAAGATGAAAATTGGAGAAATGGTCTGCAACACCTTTCAATTCAACTTGGCATTGTAACATCACAGAAAACAAATCATTTAGGAGAAAGAGAGTTATATGAATTTCCGAAGCCAGTAAAACTATTTCCTGCTGTGCTATCTAAGGCTCGGAACTACTTAACAGCATTCACAGCAGATGCAAATGTTACAAAATTAAAGACACCTCACTTTGAAAGACTTACAACAATCAGACTTAATTCCTTAACAACCAGAATCCTCTGTTTTTCCTTTTTAAATTCTATCCTGTTTGACAAGTTGCATATGGTTTTAAGTGACCTAAGGTAGCTTACCTTGCCTGTTTTAGCAGCAATCATACTGTTCTGCATTTTCATTGCTTCAATTACACAAATCTCTTGACCTTCTGAAACCTGGTGAAATTCAAGCAGTATAAAATGAGGATAGAGGATTTGAAATGTTCTAAGTGTGATGATTCTTATGGAAAATAAAAGGATTATTTCATTAAATGCTATAAAGACTTTCATGACACAAATCAAGTCAGCCAGTTACACAGTCACAACACAAATGACAATCACGAAACTGGCAGCAAAATAGGGAAAAAGAAATCGCCTGCTTAAAACTATCACCCCAGGCAAACCTGAAAGGCTCCTCTCCCATCCCATCCATTCAGCTCCAGCTTCTACAGTTCACATTCACAGTTCACATCACCATGGTTCAACATCAATTAAATGCAGAGCAAAATTTATTTTGTGCATTTTTGGCTGGGGAACTTTTGCTTTTCTTCCCTGGCGCAGGGCCCACAGATGCTCGTGCTGATTCAGAAGCCAAAAGTTTCTTGGCAGGTGTCCGGGGGAGCTTGGGCTGGAAGGTCCAGCAATACCCAGTGGGTTAATGCTGAGGAGAATGTCACACCTCTGCAGCATCTGACGGCAGCTGATGACTTTGGACTGACAGAAAGGAGCACATCGGTGAGGAGCCACCAGCTCTCGTCCACAGGGGATGGAGACAAAGCCATCACTTTCACCACAGCTCAGAGCTCTTAAAAGGAAACACTGAGGTTTCCTCTTTCTGCTTGCTTGTGTCCTACTAATAGGCACGTGCAAGCTCAAGGTCACCAGGAACCCACTGGGCTGCTCTGCTGGGTTCCCTGTGCCTCCCAGTCAGATCCTCTCTCCAATGTCTTGGAGTTTCTTCTTGTGCAGAAGAAACTGCCCCTCAAGGCTTGACTGTGCTGGAGGGAGCTGCCTAAACACGAGGGACAAAGCAGGGGATTCAGAATTTACCCAGTGGAACCCAGGGACCAGCCAGCCATGCCACAAAGATGATGTGCACCAGAGAGGGAAGGGTGCCAGGATTTAGCACCTGTACGCTCCTATGGGATGCTTGGTTTCAAGTGCCCACAGCAAGGCTTTTCGTTGGGCTTTTTTGCAGATGGAGTCTGCTATTCCCTCATTATCCCAGCAAGTTTGGGATGCTTTCACTCTGATGTCCAAGTGTCATTAAAGAGGGTAATTTGAAACCTGCAGAAATCTGGTTTATGCACTGTTATATGTGCCAGTGCCAACAAAATGTTTGTTTATATACACACATATATACACATAGAGATATTTCTCTAATTATATGTAAAATTAATAATACATATTTAAGGATTAGTGTGTACCACTTCGGAGGAATATATTAACAGACAGATGTGAAGTCAGAGATCAAATGCACATTGCATGAAGAACATTCCAAAAATTTAAGAAAAGCTCTTTTTTCACTGACTGAAAAGCACTGATATCTGCCTATGGATTCTGAGCAAAACAAAACAAAAAACATTACATTAAAAGGTGCTTACACACCCTTTGTCCAACAGACTGGCAACAACAGTATGACAGGTTTTGGAGGGTAAATATGAAAAACATTTGCTATGGGAATATGGTGCACTAACTGGACACAGAGAATAACCAAAACCCAACACTTCACCTGCAGAAATTCCATCCTGAGCTTCAGGCAAGCATTTAAGTCATTAGCAGGTGTCCACTTCGGTGGATAGTATCAAAGACTTATTCTTTGTCCCCGGTTATTTTCCCTCTATTTCCTTTCCCTGTCTTTTGTCTCCTTCCTTCCACACCTGCTGTTCTGCCCACAGCCTTGTCCCAACAGCTCACTCTTCCCTTCTTTTCTTCTCCTCTCCTTCTCCCTACCTCATTGCTTTTCTTCCGTCTGCTCTGAACTTTCGAAACATTTCTGAGGTTAAGAGGAAGCAGTGAATATCGACACTAGATTCAGAAAGAAGGGAAAGAAAAAAAGGCAAGAAAGTTTGTTGGAAGAAGGTTTTGTTTTAATAATGCCATTATTAAAATATGCATTTCAGAAACAACTTTGCCACCCTCTGGTTAAACTCAGCTATCAGAGAGCCAAGAATACAGGCCTCTAGAGGCTGCTGAAGATTGAGATCCTAAGGAGGACTTATCTGAATTCAGTGGCTTAATTCCAAGGCCACAAGAAACTCTTTTCTTGAGCCGTGGTGTCACATTTAACTGTAACACGGCTTCATCAGGAGAATGGTGTGCAAATGAACCAGTTAGCAATTATCTAAACAGAGTTCTGGAAACATGTCTACAGGAAAAGTACAGAATTATCTCAGTACATCTGAAGTATGGTACTAAAATGCCAGGAAATATTAGTGATTGTAGGATGGAAATATGCCTTAATCTGAATTTCTTCTCAATTTCCCCCCTTCTTCAAAAATAAAGTTTTTGTGTTTTATATAATACCTGCTGGGTTGATGACAAAGGAAGCAGTGTTTGGGAAGGAAATAACCCCCTCAACCCACAGAATTTATAGTCGAAGTATCCAGTTAACATCCAGCTTTACTAATTTGAAAGGAAGGAGGCACTTTCAGCAGGTACCACGTGTGAAAATGCCATGTCAGGACTTCTGATGATGTGCAATTTGTTGAAAATTATCTTGGCGCAAGTGTCACTTAAGCACAGAAGTTTAATTACTGTTCTTATGTTAAACCTTTGCAGCTCCACTCGCTGTGTTGAAAAGCAACAAATCCTAAAATTAGGCACTTGTATCTCTCTTTCCTCTTTTTCAGTCTTTTGGGCATTGTCCAATTTCTTTCATTCCATAATTGCACATATCCTTTTGCCTGTTATTTAGCCTGCAAATGAAAACCACAGAGATGTGTACAAGTTCTTGCTGTCTAACTTATTTAAGGATTTATCTGGACCATTTTTAATGCTGCATTTTCATCGTATAATTTATTTCTTTCAGTGGATGGTAAACCAATGTAAAGCACCATCTTTACATTTCCATTCAGAGAGGTCTCAGTGATGACCCAAATCTGTCAAAACAGGCAACTAAAATCAAACAAAAAAATCTGATTTATTGGGACCAAGTAAAGTAAAAGGGCTCCTTTTCTTAAATTAATCTCAGGTATCTTTTTCACAGAATTACACTACAGACAAATCAACCTTTATGTTGCCTGGTATACTAAAATAAATGAGTGATTAACTGCTAGACCTGCAGTCTGTATTTTAGCAGTTTATTTCTGCATGGTGCAGTTCAAAGTAGCTGTTCAGTTTTGTTCTCCACAGAGTGAAAAGGAAAAAGAAACAGAAAAGAGAAAGAAAGGAAGGAAGAAAAAAGATCATTGAAGAGGAGGGTACGTAACATCTCGATGCTGCTAACAACTGTAATGTGAATTTGGGAACAGTCAATGGCGCTGTTTGAGTAACTCAGGAACTGCACAGGGGTTGCTCTCTCCGCCAGCCGAAAGGTTACACACAGGACAGGGACTGTCTCCGTTCATTTCCCACACGAGCAGCTCACGCCACAGGGTGGAAGCAGAATGTGAGAAGCAGCAAGGCCAACCCGCGCTCATTGCACCTACGTGAGGACCATAAAGACTATCCACACTCAGAGATAGGGCTCTTTAAAGCTCAGAAGCACGAAAAGACAGCGCACACCCGAGGGCATTGCTACCACGGGATCTTTGTGAATATGGTACACTTTCTGCAGACTTTTGTGCGTCATCGGATAAAGACTTAATGATTGTGACAGGACGTCTCCCATGTTAGGCTTACAAAATGGTCACAAGCCCCACAAGTCTTTCTGATAAACCCAATGGGCACTGATGTATTTCCCCGCTCTCTGTCTAATTGGTGTAAAGTTTGCAGATCTGAATCACCGATCTTTTATCCAGCTTGCTGCGTCCTCTCCTTTGACATGAGGTCAGGGTTCACATTCGCATCCGATTATCGAAGTGGCACTCATTAACCGGCAGCCTGCCTCGCGCCAAAATGAGTTCGCTGGAAGGGGAACTCGGCCCATTTACTCAGCAGATTTCAGCATTTTAAGGAGGCCTGAATGTCACACAGTATTGCTACGTTTTGAGGAGTTTCAGACATCTCCAGCTGATGATTAATTGTGAGTGATGGGAAATAAAATCCAGTAAAGCCAGCTGCTTGCCATGGTCGGCAAAATTACTATAATGGATATAGGCTGCCAATTTTCCAGTTTTACTGGCAAGTCTTCCAAGTGTAATTAAGGGAAGTTATAAATGATATGGAAATCTATCAAGTCCCATTTATTTTCAGAGGACTCTTTCCCCTGAGACTTTTATCTTCAAGCTTATAGTTTGCTTTGTTGTGCTAATGATTTAAACCACTTCTTATTTCTGATTAAAGCCCCCAATATCCTTCACAAGAAGTTAGATCCACTTTATTCAGAAGGATTTAAAGAAACAGAAGCCTTTTTAAAGTTGTGTTTGTAAGCCGTGCTGAGCTCCCACTTCCTCTGTGGAGGCATAACAGAGCATCCTCCATCTTAGGCACCTCACTACCATCTGGATTTCCGCTTCTGACAAATTCTGGGGACTGGGAAAGGTTTGGTGGGGGAGAAGGGAGAGAAAAGAGTGAATAAATAAAATAAAAAAAATCCCCCATCAACAAAACCCCAACTTGCCTCCTAATCCTAAATCCCGCAAAAACAAAGATCATAGGTGCTGCTTAGGCACTAGGCATTTAGCACAGAATGGTGTTGCTCACTAATGTTGTTTGATTTGGAATAAAAGCATGAAAATGATGTGCAAAGGCCTAAAATTGGAGATGTAAAGGATGACTGCACAGTATTCCATTTCTCAATTTCATCCTTCAGAGCCACAAAATGGGGGTGATACAGTTACTGGATGAGATTTACAGTAACAGCTGTGGTCTTCCCACACAAGGGAGGACCTTCTAATGGGCTAAGGTCTGTTTTGAACAGACGGGGAGTAGCAAAACAAGGTTCCCTATTAAGGGTGTGCAGTAATATTCCTGATAAAGAAAATGAGTAGTGGTAGTCAGATTGCTTTAAAAGACCTAAATCTCCTTTCGCTGTTAAAAAAAAAAAAAAAATAGAGCTATTTTAGAAAGTGCTAACTGCTGAATAAATGAAAGACATGTAAATGTAAGGGTTTATTTTCTCCTTAATCTCCTCCCTACAAACTGTAAAGAATGCATAGGAACCAGTGCCAGGGGCATATGGCTTTCTCCTGTGCTGAACATTCATACAAAAGACAGGTTCATCAGTCATTGGAGTATCTGGATAAAAAATTAGCTCCTGATGGATGGTATTTAGAGCTTACCTGCTGCTAGTACATTACCAGAGAAGCACAGGTTTTGAAACCCACATGACATTAGAAACTGCAGACCATGAAATACCCCACGTGCAGGCGCGCTCATAATGTACGCCAGGTTATACAAAATAAGAAATAAGCTATTTAAACCCTCTGCCTAAAATTGGGCCCGCTGCAAGGAACCCTGGGTCAGCCCTACACAGGCCAATTAATGCACAGCATCTGCTGTATAGAAGCCGTGCATGAAGCACTTCCGAATGATTTCAGCAATTAAAAGAAAACTGTTTCCTGCCTGTTTTGACAGCAACTGTTTCAATGCAAGAGTGAGCACCAAATCATTGTGTGCAGCTGAAAAAATTAAGTCTCTTTTTTTTAATCTTGTGAAAAGGAGGTGGGAGGGATGAAGATTTCTTACGGAATCGGATCGTTCTTTTGTTGTCCGACATTCTGTGTTTTTCTGCCAAATTAGACAGAAGGCTCCGAGGGTTTACGGGGCCCTCTACAGTATCACCTTCTGGTGCACTGTGGCTCCCTAAAAAGACGGATCAATATCAACCCTGCTGATTTGCCTACAAAAGTGAAAATCCCTCAATTACATTTTTAAGACCATTATATTTAGAACACAGGTGCTCTGATGCGTAACATTTTTAAGGCTCTTGGAGCTGAAATGGAGAAAAACAATGACAGCCCTAAGCAAATATGAGCTTAGATTTGGTTAAAAGTGAAGTGAGAGTTGTATGTTATTGATATCTCCTTTCTCATCTTTGGGAAGACACCCGTAAACATCACTCACAATTTCCACTACGCTGCAGCTTAAGTCCCTGTTGAGCCTTGTAAGTAAAAAGGGACAATGCAAGATAGTGCCATATGAAAGAGAGTTATCCTCTCTTGTAGCCTTCTGCAAAATAATTGCAAACATGCATCTTGTTTATGCTTGTGCAAAACCACTGAGCAGTGAATTAGGCATGCATTCACTATTTATGAAGGTACTGGGATTTTTGTTTGTTTATTTGTTGTTTAAACTTAGTCCATGCTAGTATCATTCCCTTCCCAGATTTTTTTCTCTCTGACTTGCTGGCAATCTGGCAGCCAGCATCCAACACGAAAACAAATCAAGAGGAATTGGATGAGCAACAATTGCAATTCCTTGGCATTGTCCATTACCATGTAAAATAATTAGTGCAAGTTTTCTCTTCTTTCCAAATTAACTTTGAAACCAGAGCTATAGAACTGCAAATTTAATTAGCAGCAATTAATAGTACTTGACAAATCATTACTAAACTTTTTTTGCCACACTCCTTTAACGAATGAATCGAACATAGCACATCCCACATCTTCTGACCTCTGACTAAAGGTCACTGATGTCCCCCTGACAGCAATCAGCACTGGTCATTGCACTCCCACTTATCCAAAACACATTGCCCCAACTGCCGCTGCCATCCCAGGGTGCTGGGAAGTGATATGCAGGCAGAGCACTTCTAGGGCTATTCTTCTGCTAACTCAGCCCAATCTGGAGCACTCAACTTTTTTAGTAACAGCTAAAAAGTTGTTTATTACTTGAAAAGGCAAAGCACCAAAATAAAAATAATTTTAAAAATTGTATGAATTCATCTCAAAGGACTGGTAATGTTTTTACCCCAGGAGGAAACGCTAACAATATTGACTATTTCTAACTCATCATCATAATAGGATTTCCTTCCTAATTACACCATATTCAAACATGAATCTCAGACTGTGCAATTGCATAAAATACAACATAAATTTTTTTTCAAGTAAAATATTAAAAAACACATAAATATATTATGAACAATTACAATAGTTAAATTTTTTTTCAAGGTAACCACAATTAGTACTTGTGCCCCCATGTACTAAGAATGGTGAAATATTTGAATACTTTTACTCTTGAAATTATACAATTGTGAAAAGGTTTTCATTTCCTGTTTACCAACCAAAAGATACACCACAAGAAAATTGTCAAATACATAGAATCATAAAACCGATGTGAGGTTTGTGACCATATTTTGTCAAGTTTGCAAATTCCATTCAACTGACAAGTGGAGTTTATATTTGCTCTGAAGAACAGGAGCAAGGAAAGAAGGGAAAGGGAAAGAATAAGGAAAAACAACTGTAAGAAAAAAAGATTCACGCACAAGAGAAAAGTATTATTTGAATTAAATAATATCTTACTAAATTCTTGATACCATATTCATCCAAATAGAATGTGAAACTTAAGCAAATACATTTTTCCTGTTTCAACCTGGATGTTGTTTCTCTGCTATAAATTCCAATCGATACAAGATTTTAAAAAGAGGGGTTTTTTAAGATTTTGAGATCTGAATGGCAAATACAACTTTAAACAACACACAACTGCCTGATGGCAACAGTTAAGTTTATAACTTCACTTTTTCTTTCATGAGAATGAACGATGTAGTGACAAACAGAATTTAGAAGGCTCTTTTGTTTTGGTTTTTAGTAGCGAGCACTTCAGCAGTAGAGGTCAAGCAAAACATCATAAAATCATAAATAAAGATTTTTGTAAAACTATTCTTTTAAAAAATAACAAGAGAAATTGAAATGAAATGCATGCAACTGAACTGAGAGATGAATGCAGTTTAAAACCTTTTCCTTAATTACTTTTAAAAGTTGGAAACACAGTAATGTCTTTTGTAAGTTATACAACTAAAAAAGCAGCCTTCAGGTTACACAGTTTAAAAATTACTGAGACAATTAGCATCTACATTTAACAACTGACATTTTGGTAGCAAAAAATTCATCCCATGCAGTATTAATGCCCTTGGCTACACTAGCATCAATCTGAAATTATAAGAAAATTTTACATGAGAAAAGTACATTTAAAGAATAGATTGAATTGTGATAACTTCCAAAACATTGAGTAATCCTGATCTGCCAGAGAGAGAGGAAATTGAGAAACTTAGGTGAAAATAATTAATTGTCCTCTTCTTTTGGCTGTAGTCCTACAAAGACTGACTAACACTGGGGTGTTTTCCTTTTACATATTTATGGGTGGGGGAATCATTAAAGTGATTTAGGCTGCCAGGTATTCAGCATTAACTTACTGACCAATGCTTGGTTTAGTAATGACACCTGTCCTGCCTAATATAACTAAAAAAGAAAAACAACCAACAGAAACAAACAGCTAAAAGAAAAACAGCTTTGCATTTCTGACAGATAGAAAACTGAAAAAGCGAAAACTATATTCATAAGTGAAAATATATGAAGGCTGCAAACAGCAAAGGCTCCAAGGAAATCAGGATAGCTAAAGCTTTCCTTGTTGCTGTGGACAGTTCAGACTACTGAAGTTGGAATTCGTAGTGGGAACACTTTGGGTGGCTTGCTTTAGGTACAACAACATTGAGTTACCTATGCAACCATCAGGAGCTAGAGCGTTCCCCGCTCCTGCACGTTCAGTGCACAAAATCCTACATGCACAAAGACCAAGCCAAGCAACTCAAGATGAAGAAGAAATATTTTCAAGTGCCTGCCTGTGTCCTGCCCTCTGAGTATATAAAAGAATTTGTGTAGCTTTAGTAGGTTTTCGGGTGCTTTGTGGTAGCTCTGGTGAGATTAAAACCACATGCAGTGCCACCTCCATACTCTGGCACAAAAATCCTGCTGTGTGCTAGCAGGGCTGGCTTGTGCTGCCACCAGGGCCAGCAAAACAGAGCAACTTCCTTGCCTGGACTCTTGAAGTCCAGTGGTTTCTCTGGCCTGTGGCACCATGAGGAACCAAAATCTAATTTTCCCAAACCCAAATTTTATCTGAATGCACACACACATTAACAACCTACTTAGAAAACAAACACACAAATGTCCTCATCCCCCAATAATGGATATATTTCCTATATCAATGTGGCTGTGTTATCATGAAGAACATAATCTAAATTTAAATCTTCTTTCTCTAAATAATATTAACCTTCTTTCCAGTCAGCCAGATTTCAAATTGTTTCATTGTTTATGTTGCTTTCTGCTTCTGAATGCCTTCATTGTGCTTCCAGGAATAACTGAGTGACAACTAATTACAGTCTTCTGATCACATGAGGGAAAATAAAGAAAGTAGAAAGTAACTAAAAACCTAAAGAAATTGGCAGCATCACAAGTTCTGCTTCTCTCTAAATGACAAACAGTACTTCCCCACTGTGTTTCTAAAATCTACAGATCATCTTACAGACAAAAGAAAATAAATTCCTTGCATATGCAATATCTTTTGGCAAAAAATGAATTGAAAACTGCTTATCAGACCAGCTGGATAGAGGATGCTCATGCAATCTTCTCTCAGGCTTCATCAGACCAAAGTATTTCTCAGCAACAGCAGCCGAAAGAGAACACTATGCTTCAAGTAAAAACAATGACACATCGAGTGGGGAAAACTAAGCCAGAGATCAGCACTGCCTTCTCATTTGGCTATGGAAACATGGAGAGGGACTAACAAACGCCATATGCTTTACCTGACCAGGCGCGATGCCCCGGAGCTGAACCGTAGGCAATAGACACGAGTTTGCAGGCATGGCTGGTCAGGCAAAGATGAGCTGACCCTCTCTAGGTGCTTTTTCACCATTTGTAAAGTTACACCTGAAGGAGGGGGATGGCAGCTCAGCTCCCCGTGCTACTGACCGCTCTGAGAGTGCCTCTGTGAGCACAGGGACTGTGCTGCCCTAACGCTGTAGTGCACAGCTCACATCTTAGGGGAAACAATCTCAGAGCAGCTATAAGCAGACAGCTTTATTGCTAGCAGCAGCAACACCTGAGGGGAAGGATGGACAACTACCTCTTGTTCTCCCATTTTTCAGCTGTGCTCTTTTCACACACCGTGCAAATTTGAGCTGCCAAACCCACTTGCAAGCATACAGAATAGGAGCTACTTAAATTCCCATTTCTCCAGCACACTAAAGAAATTAGACTTCTCCCAAGCAGTGCAACAAAAAGAGCTGTATTTATCAGGAAGCTACAGTTCCCTGCCCATCACGCCTTCAGCAGCTGTAGTGAGTGAGCTGGTTTCTGACAGACAGCCAAGACGCGTAATCTGAATCCCACCATCCCACTGCTTATTCAGTGCCGATAGCTGATGTTACCCTCATTCGCTTGCTGCCTCGCTTTTTTCTAACGTTTTGACACTAGTCCTGAAAAGGAAGGATTTAAGTTAAACCCTTTTCAATAACGCAAATGTGTTTTTCGCAATTAAAG
The DNA here is from genome assembly GCA_036630365.1 of Acanthiza pusilla. Classification (NCBI taxonomy): domain Eukaryota; kingdom Metazoa; phylum Chordata; class Aves; order Passeriformes; family Acanthizidae; genus Acanthiza; species Acanthiza pusilla. The sequence goes on along the minus strand of JAXCHO010000003.1, from coordinate 5,253,158 downwards.
CCACACAATTAGCAATGACAAGCTCAGGTCAGCAGAACATAGATTATGCTGTTCAAATGCTCTGCCACTCAGTGCCTCCAGCAAAAAGCTGCAGGAGAGGAGAAGAGAAAAAAAAAATCTCACACACATTATTTAACAACTCGTGCTCTGATGCACAGCACCACTTGTGGATTTGTGGAGGGAGGTTCATTTATTTATTTACTTAAAATCCCTTAGGCTCTGGCCTCCTTCTCCACTGATTGTATTCCTTCAAGACAACAAGAACTATTCTTCAGGGCAAGAAGGCTGGTAACATTTAGAACTAACTTCTCAAATATAAATATTAAACAAACTTTAAAAGTCTCAAAATCCTTGACTTAAAAATGTTTCCCTTAATTCTTCACCAAAAAAAAGTATTTGTTTATGATCTCCCTCATTCAGCCACTTGTATTGCCTAGACAAAGAAAGCAGATTCCTCTGTCCATGTCAAGACATACTGATTAATTTTAATTGAGTATTGTTCGTTTGTTTTAAAGTATCTAAACTGTGTGTGTATGTGTATAGATCACAAACCAGAAAGTTAAGTGTAGAAGCTAAAAGAATTTCTAATTTCTCAGTCAGCTTAACTTAGATGTTTCCTCTGAAATGTCTTTATTTCATTACTATAAACATTGACACCTACAGATCTTTTATATTAACATCATGACCCTGTTCTCTCTGTACACAGACAGAAACAATCACATATTCTAAAGCCAAAGGTGGTACCATAGCAAAATGTGAGCAAATATACCATTTCTCCAGCATGATCAGTGACTGCCACCTATTAAGTCCAATGCTGAATTTGGACTTCAGGTCTTAATCCCATTTCTGAATCATCTCTCAAGAAAATCTAGGTTTCATTGCCATAAATTATGAACTCTGTGACTAAAGCTTTCTGATTGTATGTGAGTGCCACATACATGTTTATGGCATCGTTTAACTGACAATAGCACTTTAAAATTAATATGCACAATCTGATTCAAATATTCCTGCGTCTGTAAAAAACCTTGTTTTCAATGGTTATGAGAGATAAGGGCCCTGACCTTAGAAATAACATATGATACAATGTGGTAGAATTTCATATAAAGCTGAGTTCAAGTCAGTGCTTATATACACAACTTTAAAACAAAAATTTGTTTCCAACTCAGTGTGAGGTAAGAAGCACTGGAAATCCCCAGGACAGCAACAGCATAATCCCTTGCCCTTCTGCCTTCTGTATGGCAAGTTTATTCCTTCTGCAAGACAAGATGATGACCACATGAGACTGGAAATTCCCAGCCTTGAATTCCCAACTCAGGATACTCATGTGTCTTGCAAAATGATAACAGAGGTCTTCTTAAAAAAAAAAATTTAAAAAAAAAAAAAAAAAAAAAAAAAAAAAAAAGGGGGGGGGGAAGTAAAGTTAAATATCTGGGATTTTTTTATAGTAATATTTTCATTACTTCAGGGCACAAAATCAACAATCCCCTCCTCTAGCACTAATGGCTCATATATATACATACATACACACACACACACACACACACACACACACACACACACACTTACATGAATTTATATGCACATACACACACAATTTCCTCCCTTGTACCTGTCCTCCCCCTCACAGTATTTGGGATACAAAACCAAGCTATTTCTTGAGTTTCTGCTGTGGACTTGTACCAGGCTGAAAATTTTCTTTTTAAAGCCAGTGTAAATTTGAATTGTTCTTCCTTATTAGTTTTTATAATTCAAATGAAAAACAGTACACATCCTTCAGCACACTCTATTCTACAGGTTATGTAAAAAACCAAAACCAAACAAACTAACAAACAAAAACAGAACAACACCAAAAAAACCTCACACCAAACTGTGTGAGCTCTAGTTCCACTTGCACCAAGGAGAAATTTCTGTGGGATATATAATGAAAATGCAGATATATAGATCACATTTCTTACCATGTCCCCAGGCTTGACAGAAACTGCCACCACTGTTCCAGGCATGGGAGATCTCAAAATGCTGGAGGTGTCCTCTGCTGCTTTCTCTGGCATGTACTTGCTCAGCTCCGCAGCAACCTTCGTCAGTATTTGCAATTTGTACTAAAGAATAGGAAGATGAATGTTTTAGAAAACTGTACCTTGGTGAATTCCAGTCAATAACCTGCATTATTTTATGGCATGTTTTTATGTAATACATCTGTTAGCTGTTCTTCACAGGAGTGTCTAAAAAGCACTGTTTGAAATCTTTATTCAGAGTTTCATTTTCAGGATGTAGAAAGAAAAATATGCAACCCCAATCTGCAACAATGTGCAAATAAAAGGCAAGAATCAAGTACAGCAAAGAGATGTCAGACTCATTTTAAAACTGGGGGTAGAGAAGGGAGATGCAAATTCAAAAACAGAAATGCCCTTATGCTTGCTGCACATTATCTTTGGTGGATAAGGAATATTGTGGGATTCTTTTCCAGTGTAGTGATGAATTGGAAATTGATCTTTTGGGAAAGTCTGCCAGAGTTTCAATGACATGACTGATCTTAAACATTATGTTTACTTTATAAACATTTCTTTTTGTCATGTATTTAATGTTTGAAGTTAGTAATTTGCATAGATTTTGCAATTACAATCTATTAACCAATTTCAATTCTGATTTTTCATGCATGAGCAGAACAATCAAACATTGTTGTACTGAATATGCTTTATCTGCAATAAAAACCATTCAGCAGCCATTACCTATCTCGAGAAAATAATGTTGTCTGTAGTATATTGTATAGCAATTAAAAACAGACGGGAGAACATGCTGACCCTCAGGTGAGAGCAGCCCTTTAAACAAAACCTTTCTGAAGACACAGAAATGTTGCCTAAAAACTGCTTTCGGCCGCAAGTTTTTAGTCTGTAAAAACCCGCGATCGCTTGGCGAGCTCCCTGCCCTCGGACAGACGGAGGGACGGAGGGACGGAGGGACGGAGGGACGGAGGGCAGGCGGAGGGAGCGCACGGAGCCAGTAGATGGCAGCAGGTCTCTGTGTGACACTCCCCTCGCCAGGGCACGGCGAGCCAAGGCCAGCACCGCGCTTCATCAATAATTTAAACAAAGGTTTTAATGATAAGCACTCGACGGACGGCATTTACAATTCAAATGCGTATTTTGCTGATGTAAAGTTCAGCACCTTGCTTGGAACAGTATGTTTTCCTCCAAAACAATTAGCTATTGTTTTATTAACAATAAAATGTCTTTACTTTTCATTTTTACATGGACAGAAAAAATCCGATATCCTTATGGTGAAGGTAAAGGGGGACTCTACCTTCTGCTTCTGTAGGAAGCAGAACAAGGCATTTAGAAATACATGCAAAAGGTGATTAACTCTGCAATGACATCTTTAAAATGAAGCTTTCAAAGCCGAATTAAAACAATGTAACAGGGGATTATCATCCTCCACAAATGGTGTGTGGACACACAACATTTTGTGATATGAACAGTGCAGCCATTCACTTAGAAATATATTTCTAACCAGAAATATAAGCAAATAGTTACTTGAACTGATCCTGCCACCACACCCCAGTAAATGTAATAAAACGCCACAGCAATATTCCCTGAAGCTGTAAGTGGCACCCAAAGATTTGAGGACCCATTCCCAGCCGTGTGCCTCGGTTACAACTGATGTGGCACGGGGAAAGCAGCACCATTTTGTATGCAAAAGACAGCTCTGACTCCGAGCCTCCCGCAGGCATCATCATGGCAATTAAGACTGTGGCACTGACATTTTCCAGCCCAAAAGAGAGCCGGTTCTCTCCCAGCTCGAGCAAGTGCGCTGGGTGCGCTGTGCTCGCGGCAGCTCTGTCCCCGGGAGCGAGGCGCACGGGTGCGAGCAGAGGCGCGCACGGACACGCGCTCCGTGCGCAGGGACAGGGCCGTGCCTATGGGAGAATTGCTGACACAAGTTGCAAATAGAATTGCAGCAGTGTGACAAGTCAAATAATAACATCTTATGCATGTTTCTTTACTCTTGAGTGTCTGTTTTGCAATCAAGACATACAAGTGTCTGCCAGTTTCTGAAGGATATGATCCTTAAGTGAAATTACTGTGCAAATAAAAGCTTTTTACTCCTATTAAAATTCATCTGAGTCATAAGTGGCAAGGAAAAAAAGCTTGCAGAGTGTATTCTGCTGTCAATCTAATAAACATTCTGTGTAGAGGGACTATTTATCAAAGATAAATTGTACTTAAAAGTCCTTCATTAAATCTATGGGGGGGAATATAATTACACCAAATTGCACAGTTTCAGTATCCATGGTTGGTGTCTTCTTTGTACTCAGAGTTTGAAAATAAATTTTAAAAAAATAAGGAAGAAAAAAAAGGAAGAACATAGAAATAAGTTAGATTTGCGGATTGTATTGTTGTCTCTTGCAAGAAACTATTTTGATATGATTTCAAAGGATTAGGTTTAGATGTCGTTTTGTTTTTTAAGCCACATTAACACTCCTGAGCTGCCCAATTTCAAAATTTAAACTTGAAGAGAAAGCCAGGCCTTCTGCATTCATTAGGTCACAGTATTTCACAGGGGTTGAAATACAGAATTCCCTATGCACTTCACAACATTCAGCAGTGGGGGAAAAACACATTCCTCAGTATGCTGCACTTTAAAGCTCAGTTCTCCACACCAAGCTAAAATATCCCTACCAAACATTGTTTTTACTATCTTTATAATTTTCATATCTTTTAGATTCCTTTCTCTGCAGGACTCCTGCTTTGCTTGGAGTGAGATGTAAGAGTCAGTACTCTCAAAGCTTTAAAACGCAGGTCTTTGTTATTGATGAGCTGTTCCTTTTCCTTTTGTATTTGTTTATTGTTCTTTAGTCTGTTTGGGGGATAAGCAAGTTACTGTAATCAAAAAGTAAAAAATAACAACAGTAAACTTCTGGGGAAAGGCCTTTTTTGGCACAGTTGGTTCACAAATGACCTTTCAGAATATAAAAAGACAAAGCCGCAAAGAAAGGTTCCTTCTCTAAGATTACCTTTGATGTATTTCTGCTGCTGGCTGGACCCCACTAAATACCTGCATAAATATCCCTTTGTGATACTGCAACTCATCCCTGGAGATGAGTTGTGGAGTGGGGGGTGCAGGGCGCTGCTCCCCTAACCCGGGTGCCTCCTGCAGCTGGGTGAGAGCCACAGGACTCTCTGGAAGACCATGTCAAACACCGCCTGCCAGTGTGACACAACAAAGGCAATTAAGAAAATACCACATTTTTTCATTACATGACGAACACTGCTGCTATGCCTTTGATTTAGCGAGAACAATGCTGAACATAGGAAGCAGAAGTTTTGATATGCTACTAACTGAGTGCGGATGAGGTCCTGATTTTCTTCCTTTATCCTCAGGAGGAGGAGGAGATGGGAGAAAGAAGGGGGCGTAAATTGGGGAAGGTTGTTAAGTTTGGGTTATAAATAGAGACCAGGAGGTTTCCACTGGCCTAAAACAGAAGAAACATTTGTTGGAGTCATAAATAGATTGCAGGTGGACTCTGAGAGCAGGGAAATCTGCTAGCCATCAGATCTGTGCTGATGAGTAGTTGTCACCAGCCACTGCTCCACTCCACAGGGTTTCAAAGCCTAATTCTGCCAGCCAAAGTAAAGCCAATAAAGCAGGACCAAAAGGAGCCATACAGCTTTTGATGGCATAGAAAACAGGTGTTTCTTTTCCACTAGATCACTGGAGTCTACAGACAGTTGACAAAAATTATAGTAGGGAAAAGTGATGTTACTTAATAGTTTTCTAAGGATAACAGCGGCCTGTCCTACCTCTCCCACTAAATGAATTGGATGTTTATGTAATGCAAAACTACCTCTTACAACCAAATCTCCATGACAAAAGTAAGAACACAAAAAGCTGCAAGGGTAGGGGTGGGGGAGAAGAAAGTAAATACAGTGAAAATTATACTTTGGGTTTTGTGGATGTTTTTTGTCAGTACATACCCTACTGATCCCCCAAGTCAGCAGACAAGTAGACTGGCTGCTACAAAAAAGATGGCCAGGGTATATCTGGCCCCATCTGGGCTTAAAAACAAGTTCTGTAGTTTGCACAGATACGGCTCCCTTACCATATACATCAGAACATTGCAAATCTTCACTAAAATGCTCAAAATTGCACTCTGTTACACCTCCCATTAGTTTATTAAATATGATCTTCCCTGTACACTTGAAACTCGTGTCCCCAGAAGCTGTAAATGTTCAAACTCCATTGGAGATTTTATAGAGCAATCACTAGCCATATGTTACTTACGTTACTGTTTGGACTGCTGACCAGATGTGGATTTTCAGTATGCTTTACCTAAATGTTCAACCATGTTTTTCAAATGTCTGTCATTCCTGTGGTCAGAAGGGTGAAAATTTTACGTAGCTCAGATTTCAGTAGAGAAATTGTCTGCTGTGTGTCTTCATTATTTTCACTAGCTTCACAGTCTTGGTTTTGGAACCAGTGAAATATATTAACTGTGGTCACATAATTTCCCTTTAACATTCCTATTCTGCATCCTGCCTCAAGTCACTTCACTGTTGTCACCTGTGGTTTGACGTCATCAATTCGCACAGAGTATATTATTCTGTGTTCAGTGAAAGCAATACCAAGCAATGTTCCAGTTCCAAACACAATTAGCATACTGCCTTTTTATTAACCATTATACGCATTGACATCACGACCATACCCTTGCTTAGGTTTCCACCACAGCACCTAAGCAGGAAAATGATGTATTTATTCCATATGACTCGATGATGTCAGGCACCACCTTCTTTCAGAGTCCTTACAGGATTCCTTACTGAACAAGGAGATAAATGACACTTTGCAAATCATGGAGATGGCTTTTTATCCCGAGCTCTGAGTTCTAGAGCTAATTTGCTTCCACAGGGAAGGTGAGGATTTGCATTAACACCTGCACAAAATAACAGCACTTTTAGTCAGATGGAGGAGCAAACACTCAAACTGCTACAGAGACAGCTGATGAAAAAAAGATAAAAAGATAAAAATATCAAAACTGTCACAAAAATCACGAGCCTTTAGTAGCAGCAAAAGGGAAAGAAAAACGAGAGGAGCCTCACCACCACGTAGTACACACTCCAGCAGCAGAAACTTAATTAGACTTGTAATTCAGCCACATTTCCCACTTCCCATTCCTTGTGTGATACATAATTAACACTCTGGAGAAACCTACCAAGGGTTAACGCCACGCAAAACCCAGCTTCCCTCCGCTTGAGCCCGCGGCTGAGGGCAGAGGCGAGCGCGGCCAGGCCAGCCGGCCGGCCGGGCGGGCGCTGGATGCGGTGGAGGCGCAGGACGCGCGGCGCTCGCAGCGGCGCTGGCCGGGCGGCGCGGGGCGCGGGGAGCCGAGCGGCCGCAGCTGCCGCCGCCGGAGCCGCGCTTCGCACAGCGCTTTGACAACTCCATCAGCGCAGTCTCAAGGTAGCTGTCAATCAGGATGCATCATTTAATACAACAGCACACTGAGGATTTTCTCCTACAACCCACATGACAGCGTATCTACAGCTCTATTTATATCAGCGCCCGGTTGTGTTTACAATGCTGTTGTAATTAGAAAAGATGCAACAGGCAGCAATATTATTCAGATTCCCATTTTGCCGTGCTGCCGTGTAAAGTGCGATCTTGCTTCACAGAGTCATGCTAAATGACAAAAGCGCTATTTTCTTCAGTCTCTGTGCTCAGACAGCACTTCATTTGCAGCTATCTATAATTAGATTAATGGTGTAGTGCCGTACAAAGCGGGCCCACTTCACATCAGATAGCATATGAATTAGGACAAACACTTATTTCAATTCCAGGCAGAGAAAGCAGTGACTGGGGTATTTAGCATACCCTTTATGGTGGAATGAGATGTTAATTGTGTACCATTACCTCTAAACTGCTTGCTTGTTGTATAAATCACTGTGCTAATTGATGCAGAGATAGAAACGTAGCCACAGGCAAGAAAGCAACGGAATGAGAGCTGAAGATGGTGGATAAAGGATTATCGGGTAAAACCATATGGAGATGAGATTCCTTTGAAACCTGCCCACAAGCAGCACTACTATGAACTACAGGGGGAAAAGTGCTGTACTGATGCTTAAGAAAAAAATATATATAGTTTACATCATCGTTTCAGAACAGAATCTTAGAAGTGAATCCAAGCCAAGGAGAAAACTGAGTAAGTGGGTGTAACGAACCTCAACACGTGCTTCCAAAAGACAAGTAGCAGGCTGAGCATGGCCTGGGAACAGTCACCACACTGCCTGGATTTGGGAGGCCTTAGTTAATAAGTAACACTTGCAAACTATGCAAAGCAGATGTTCCCCTGACCCAACCGAGGACTAGAAATGCAGGCTTTGCAAATAGAAAATGTCTGTGCAAAAATAAAATAATTTAAAAAAAAATATATAGAAAAACCAAGACACTCAAGTGACTACTGATAAGTTACATGTCCTAATAGGGAGGAAGAAGGGAAGCAGCTTTACATATCTATACTAACAAATATTCGTGTTCTTGCCCATGCATATGCAGACAAGAAAACTCACATAAATCCCCCTCCACATAGTGCTCCAACAAGAGGAGAATCTCTCAGAAGCAACAAGTAGCTGTGTCAGCACCAGGACTATCAAGGCCTGCTTTTTCTTAGATGGGGTTTGTAGTTGTTTGTCATGTAAAACACCATTACAGCCTTGGAGGTGTTCCCAGCTTCATTTCCCCTTGTGCACTCTCTCACTTTAAAAAACCCTCTGACCGCAGTCCCTACCACACAGAGCTGCAGCTTCCTCCTCCAACGAGACACATTTTAATCAAGAAACACTTGGACCGTAATGCTTTTAGGATCCTTCCTTCTCTGATATGCTTGGCTGAAGTCGATCAACTGAGTCAAAGGTACTGCAAAGCCAGGGAACAAACACACAGAAGGAGCCTTCAGAATGCCTGCCCCAGCCGTAGTTTCCTAAAAATAGCATTAAAAAAGGAAGATGAGGTACAATACTATCTTGAACACCATATTCAAGGACACGCCAGCTTGGTGAGATGCTCACCTCTGACCCATGCTTAGTCCCCTACGGACACTGCAAATCTGTTTGGCATAATTTTTATTCTGCAAAAGACTGGTTTTAGTATACCTGCTGGAGTCAACACCACTGTACTCTAAACCTAAATCCCCCCTTTCCCTCTGCCCTCCAAATTATTGTATTTTTTTTAAGTTTCTTGTTCAGAAAACTTGGTTGAACTTGTACACAGCTAAGACTTAACTTCGTACTTTGATCACTAAAAGAATGCTAGCAACTAAATACTACACAAACGTCTTGTTCTAAGAAAATACACTTCCTTCTCTTGCAACATGATACCTGAGAGCAAGTGCTGATCTTCAGCTGCAAGCTCTAAGATCTCAGTACAGTGAAATAAACTTCCAAAAAGTACAAGGTATCTTCCCCTTGAGTGTTCAATCCCCACTACTCCAGTGTTTGATACTGCCTTAGCTTAAAAGAGCAAAGAGAATGCATTATGTCTGCTAGACACCTGACTGTCCTAAGGTTCATTAAAAAGAGTGAGATGCCAGATTTTCCAACCTTGTTTTTAATTTTCTTTTGGAACAACTTGTTTTTCCTGCTCACGGCACCTAATTATTACTTGGGGCGAGAGGGGTTAAAGTGTTAATTATTACTCAGGGTGGGAGGCGTTAAAGTGTTGCAGCGGTGCCTATTGATCTCAGTTCCCAAAGAAATACACGTAACAAATATATATGTAGATGTGTATCCATGTATATAAAGGGAGGGCTTAGGGGTGGACAGTTACCCATTACAAACAAGCAGTACTAATGTACAAATTACTGCTTGCTGCAAAAATCGAGTGAATAGCAGAAGAGAATCATGTACTGGTTGATGAAGTGTTTCAATTACTCTGAGAGGAACCTTTAGATTATTTCCAACACAATACACCAAACAAGAGTAAGCAAAGTGATGTTAAAGATATGTTGAAATGACAATAGAGTTCCACAGTTTCAGATTTTGGTCACCAGACATACTAGCCTGAGGATGACCCTCCTCTATCACTGAAGCTTACAACTTTAAGGAAACATTGGCTATATCTGGACAACTGAAGGGACCTAAGAAATAGAAACAAATGGTAGTAGAAAAAAAGCCCCTGTGTTGACTACTTTGAAATAACACCTCCCAAGTGTGCAGCTAGTTGACGTAAATGGAAATGCATTGAGGAAAAGAGCTGTGAAGCTGTGTAACAGTCCTGTTCCTAATCATTAATCACGTTTCTTAGGCCATTTAAACTAGCCCATTAGAGCCTGCAGCAAAATGCCAACACTCTCATCACTTGCATGTCAGCAGTGCTGGTGTTAACAGGAGAAAATATATGGTTTCTATGACTGTGCCCCAGTTCTATAGCATTTGCTACTTTTAATTGAAAGAGGCAGTTAAACACAAGGTAAATCATTCAGTAAGCTAAGCTGTTTAATAACACATAATTGATAATGTCAATATGTTACAGTGACATAATGCATCACTTTCATCACCCTTATGCTTCAAATACGGTCAACTTATACTTCAAACATTTACTTTAAATCTGCTACTTAATTACAAAGCCGGGGAGAACTGCCCTGAGTACCACATAAGGAACAGGTAAAGCACACACCACTGCCTCTACTCCTCTGCAGGTTGGTTAGAAATGGGCTCCTGCCACAACACTTGCAACTTTGTGAAAATGGCTTAGTTACACTGTTAGCAACTTCTTTTTCGTCTCAAAATGCCAGAAGTTCCTACTGTAATATATTTCTGTGATAAAATCTGTTGAAAAAGAGCATGAAATTATTTGCACAAGAAAAAGCAACTACTTGTTTTCTGAAACGTGTCTCAGTCCTGCAGGGTTTTTAATAACTTTTCACATGTAACCAGGCCAACAGTAGCCATCAGGACTTCTTTTTAGTATAAGGCAGATCACATATTTAAGTGTTTACAGAATCACACCCCCTAAACATGGAATATGATCTAGAGTAGGAAAAAATATATCTTATCAGCTATGTACAAGACAGTGTGGTTAAAAGTGACTAAACCCCATTATACGATACTGAGGGTTTAAACATGTATTAATTTAAATAAAAAAAATTCTACAAGTATTTAAAACGGGCAAGAACATTTGACCTGTTTATTTTATATAACAATAAAAGTGTAACCACTGACAAGAACCATGGAACTGGTTCTCCATTGTGTAGCAGAGAACAACCAGATGGCTGGAAAATGGGATGGGGTTTTGGTTTTGGTTTTCAAAAATATACACCCCCCTAAAAAATACAACAAACAAATAAAACACAAAACAAAACAAACAAATAAAAAAAACAAGCAAGCAACTTAAGTGACTGTTACAGGATGCATGCAGGAAAAGGTCAGGGGTAGGCCCAGCAGGAGCAGGCAAAACTAAGTGTGCTGATACTCTGAACCGCTGTGTAACTACACCTATTACAGTTACCTACATATTTGCTGTAGGTAACTGTAATATGTAATCCCATATTTGCCATGGGATTTCAGTTGCATCACAGACAACATGGCTAGGAAGGCTCAGTAATCTGAAAATAAAAATGTGCTGCCTCTTAAGCAGCCACTTTCCCTGCTCCTGTTCTTACCCTTGGAAAGTGGCTGTAGACGTAGTGGTAATATCATGTATCATATCACCTATCAAAAACTATATCTTTAAATTTGAAGCTGGTTCAGCTGTCCCAGAGTTCACTGTTTGAGGAGTTATGCACATGTCCCTAACTAACAAAGGCTGCCTTGAGCTGCACTGGCCACAGGTGACTATGAACTCGCCTGTATGTCTCGCTACAGGAACTTGTTAGAGTAAGGGATTCTCACAACAATAAGAAGCAAGTCCATTGATAACAAATGGCACAAGACTCACAAAAGCAACCTGTAGAGTCTGGTTTGACTAGAGACCAAGGTAATTACTTATAAAAACAGAAAAGCCAAAGAATTGTGAAACTACAGTAGCAATTACATAGCAGCCCAAAACCTATAGGACACTCACACTTTTTCAGCTTGCTTCCTTTTGGTTAAATACAAATTTGTAAGTTATTCAGTAAGTGTAGTAAGAAGGTACTTTTTGAAAAGTACTATCTGATTTGGGGCAAAACATATCCTCATTAGGAAAAAACCCAAGCTAATTGAGTAGAATTCATTTACAGAAAGGTCAAACAAATGCTGCTTCATTTGTAGACACCAATGTTTTTCCCCCTCTGGGTGGCCAGGATATAATAAATGTTTGACTCCCCTTCAAGCTCAGCGCTACTTTTGGCACTCACTTAAATGGAGGAAAAAGCAGAGCAGAGAGAGGTCTTTCATTCACTGTGAGGATACCTATAACCACACAGAACATTTAGAAAGACTTTAATTTCCACTGACTGCAAAAATGGCTTTAGTCTGTATATTTCATAGGGAGAAAACTGCAGAACAAACTGCATTCTTTTACAGCTTACTAGGTTTTCTAATGGTTGGGCAAGCACTGGTTAGAGCTTGGTCTGTTAATTTGCCTTGGAACACTTCCAAACACTACTTGGTAAGCCACAGCATCATTCTGTTTTGCTTTGTACAGCAGGTAGCACAATGACATCTACAACTGGAGAAAAATGTGTGTAGGAGGCCAAGGTCTTTTTACAGACATTTGATTCAGTTTTTTTATTTTAATCCTCTCTGGATTGAGGAAAGCTTAAATATGAAGCCCCTTGAACCTGGGAGAGTCCAGATACATTTGTAAGGCTGTTGCAAACTCAAAATTCCAAGCAGGAGTCTAGATGGTCATAAGGGGAAGCTGTGAGAAAGGAGTACATGTGTGAGAACTCCAGTCATCCAAGATGGGGCACTTTTACATAAATGGTGTGATAATCTCTTCCATATGTCTTCCTGACAGACACTGTTCTCGCACCATGGCAATTACACAGCCTGACTACTGATTTAAGGGGTTTAGTAGCATTACTGACCAGGTTAGAGATAGAGAGGCTTTAAATCTCTGGATGTGCTCTTGCTCTGGATTTGTTTTTGTCAGTAGTCCCACTGATTTTACCAAGTTCATGAGATCACCCAAGATGCTTCAGTTAGAACTTTCAATTCAGTAAGAACTATGAATTACTACACTGCACACAAAAAAGGATGTACCTGCCAGGAAAAAAATTGTTTGACAAACGAATCCCTCATTCTTATTGTCTTCTTCAGGAGGGGGCTGGTGAAAAAACACTAAATTGTGCTCTTTTTCATTCCACAGTTCAAAGACATTTAGTTTTTATTTCAAATGCAATAAAAGACTGACAGTTAGATTATGAAAATCCATAAATTTTAAATCTAAATAAATCTATAAATTTTATTACATGTAATAAAACAGGGTTTAGTTATGGTTTTTTAATTATTCTGGATACTAAATCATCATGAAAGTCTCAGCAATAGCACATCACTGGTATGATACCTGTTTCCTACCATTAAATTTTCAATGATTGTTTCATGGCATTAGGAAGGATATATACATTAGCAATAACACATTCTCAAAACTTTGTAATTCAGAAATACATGCTATTGCATCCATGCTTACTAGCAGAACTATTCATGCAGGACTTAAAATTCTCTTTTATGTTACAGACTAGTGCTTTTGTAATTCGAGCTTTTCATGACAACCTCTGCTACTATCTAAGAGCTAGATTCAAAAATACTTACATACCTAAAGTAGGACACTTAAACAAAATTGAAGCACCTAAATCCAAACTGGCAATACAAACCCCCAATCATCTGTCACTTAATACTGAAGGTACTCGTATTTTTTCTTCCTTCCTGGTTGAAAATACGCATTTGGAGTTCTGCTGCTGTACCTCCTCAGTACCACATAATACAGATACATCCTTCTTCAAGTCCAAATGAGACACAAAAGTCAGGAGAACAGGGTCCAGTTCTGCTCTAGGAGCCATTTCTACCTTCTAGCAGCCTTTGACTACATAAAGGGGTCTACAAGAGAGTTGGAGAGGGACTTTTTACAAGGGCCTCTAGCGACAAGAGAAGGGGTGATGGCTTTCAACGGAAAGAGGGTAAACTTAAATAAGATATTAGGAAGAAATTCTTTACTGTGAGGTAGGTGAGATGCTGGAACAGGCTGCCCAGAGCAGCTGCAGATGCCCCATCCCTGGCAGTGTTCAAGGCCAGGTTAAACAGAGCATTGAACAAGCTGGTCTAGTGGAATGTGTCCCTGCCCATGGCAGGAGGGTTGGAATGAGATGATGTTTAAGGTTCCTTCCAACCCAAACTATTATATGATTCAATTATTAGACAGCTTCTGACTTTAACCCTTAACACTCCTGTAAGAAGTGAGTCCTAGGACTCATTTATCAATGGGCAGCAACATTATTCTGTGGATTTGGGACAGGAGATTAAGTGATGAACATTACTGCATGCAACACCTCAACATGAGGAGGAATTTCTTTCCCCTGAGGGTGGCACGGCCCTGGAACAGGCTGCCCAGGGAGTCTGTGGAGTCTCCCTCTCTGGAGACATTCCAAACATCCCTGAATACATCCTGTGTCACTGGTGCCAGGTGACCCTGCCTTGGCAGGGGGATTGGGCCAAATGATCTCCAGGTCCCACCCAACCCTAAGGATTCTGTGATCCTCTGAAATACACTTGATAGGGCACTAGAAGGCAATCACCCAAACTATTATCAGACTAGAGTACCTCAATTAATAACTCATACCCCCCCCACCAAAGTTATTAGTGTGTGAGCCTTGGCCATTACTTCATAATTGATTTAACCTCTGTCCTCACAGCAATACTTTGAAGTTCTTGGTTAAAGTGATTTAGTGTTTAATTTTTTAATTAAACTGAGATTTTGTGAAGCATTCAGAGCACAGTGTACTGATCTCCGTATTTCATCTCTGTTACTGACTCAATTTTTGACACAACAATTAAAGGAATGTGAAACTCTCTGACTATCCTAATGAAAACAGTGGAGGAAGAAAGCTAGGAATATTTCTTTAAATGCAAATCAAACTCAAAGATAACGGACTTTCAATAAATATTTTATCAGCTCTTCACTTCACTGAACAATCATTTTTTTAATGCCATGGGAAATATATTTGCGATTGCCATTATAGGATTTCTTTTAGAGATGCATTTTCATAGAATCACAGAATGGTTTGGTTTAAAAGAGATCTGAAAGATCATCTAGTTCCAGCCCCCCTGCCATGGGCAGAGATTCCTCCCACCAGGCCAGAGTGCCCAGATTTTACACATTCTGTTCTTCCTTATTATGTATCTAAAGTATGTTTACTCCTCATACCAGCATTTTTCTGAGTGTAATCCAACAGAATGATTGCTCAGACAACCTACAATAGATCTGGCATATTACACTTGGAGCTACTACTGGTTTAGATCCAAGAGCTGTTTTCCAAGGTCACCAGGCTAATATCTCAGCTGGTTTAAAAGGTGAAATGCAACTCGTAGTGCACTTATTTCAACCACTAGAAAATTTTGTTGTGTTTTTTAACCGTGGTTCTTTGCTTCAAAAAACGAAAAGCATTATTCACTAAACATTTGAACTCATTCTTAAGTCTGTTGCTAATCATAGAGTGAATTTCTCTACCCTGGAAGAAGACTAGGAATGATCCACTGTCCATGAGGTAAAAGCCAGTCTGGAAAGAATTTTAGCAGCAATAATATGTTAGGGTAACACATCCACAGTTAGATATCTATTTTCAACATGCCAGTTTATCACACTTGGCATAAATAGCAAGCAGAGTGAGTCGACATATTAATAAGTATATAGATGTGGTCTGGGAACAGGAAAAGGAGCTCAGAACAGCAAAGAATGCTAGTGAGAAAGGCAAATTCCTGAGTATTGCTGTGTAGAGTAACATGAGGACGAAGAGAAGGAAAGGGTTGTAAGACTAGAAATAATTAGCACTGATTTTATCCATCACAATACTCTCACTATGCAGTATAATGTTAGGAAGAAACATGCAGGTTATCTGGGTGTTTTAAAGCTTCCCACTTTGTCTGTCAAATCTGCAAAGAAATAGAACTGAGAATATTTCACAGTGGGATAAGATCAAAGTTTAACAGATCACTCTTCTAACATTATTCACTAATAAAAATTTAAAGTCAGACACATTGCAAAAAAATTTCTTTTCGTTAAATTTTAACTATATCCAACATGGCTGAAATTTGGCTGACAACGCAATACTGGTATGGCTAATAAAGGTGTGCTTTCATCAGTACGTGACTAAAACTGCAACACACCAAGCAAAGTAGATATATTGAAAGGGCAGTCAAGATGCAGCTCAGCACTCCACACTTCAAAATGGACTTGGTAATTTAAATATTCACGAATTTGACTACAAGGTGCTCAAAGAAGACCACTGCTGCTGTGTAAGGCAGGCAGTTATGCACTCACGAGTGGAGAAACAGGACAAGGGAAGAACAAAACTAGTTATGTGGCTTAAAGGCTAAGGAACTCAGCTGGGGAGAAGAGAAAACTGCATTCTGGGCTCTGCTCCAGTTGCCCAGCTACCTGGTCTGACATGGGGAAACAGTTCTGAAAATGGGGATCCAAATTTGCTTTCCCCATAGAATGGCTCAAGGACCAGGTTTCTCCCTCTACCTCTCTAAGACTTGGCAATTACAGCGTACTGCAGGGACAGAGCAAATTTTAATTCTGTCATGTGGAAGTCAGCACAGAACCTCCACCCCCAGTCTTGCAGGAAAGCGTTCTCAGCAGCAAGGGGAGCTGCAAAAAGTGACCAACTCTACCTTTTACTGCTAAGAACTTTCATCAGCGTAGCCACAGCTGTGAGGCTTTGGGTTGAACTCAATTCTGCCCATCCATGCTAGATATTTTCCAAAGACCTCTCTCTCGGGAGACCTGAGTTGTACTCAAGTAGTTTGCTTCAGCAGCACAGGGAGGATAAGAGATTTGATATCCAATTCTCCAGAGCAGGGCTGCTGAGAAGACACAGTACCCCTAGTTAGACAGATGTGAAACCTATTTTAGGTGTCCTTAGGACGCTCAGAAAGTTACGGGATCTTAAGCTTCCTGGATCACTTTCCTGGACTCAGACACATAAATTGTACTTGAATCTTGTTGTAGGTGCCAAAATAGGCACTTGAGCTGTTCTGGACCTTTAAGCTTGATGCTTAAAGGTATCTGTATACATGAAAGTGAGGTACTGTTGTCAAAGCATCACACTGATGCTTTTGTTGATTTCTGTAACACTGATTAGTGACAATCATTCATTCATTTCTCCATGATGAAATTGTATCCACCAATTATAGTCACATGGTTCACATCCTCTGCCCCCTTTTCATATACAGACAACTCTTTTTATTCTTCCAGCTCTTTTGACCTTACTACTGTTTCCAAACGTGAAATTCTAAATACCTGTTCAACCAGCTGCAGCTTGGTTGCAAGTTATTTGTTAGCAAATATTTGAAATGAGACAAGTGTCACAGGGCACTGGCAGAATTCTCAGTGTCTCCTGCTTTCTCCATATGGTACGTGATAATCACTAACCTATTTGCTCATATACAAAGACTTAACTGTACAGATTAGGAAGACAATGTTTGAGGTACATGATCAATGACTAAATCTCAGTTGCATGATCACCTGTAATCCAAATAGGGTTTTATGTTTCACAGTTTCAGTGCTTTAGCTGCTGCTGTTTAACAAGTTTTCTGTTTAGACAGTTCATTGTCATTTTAAGGGAATAGATGCAACAGAAATGCAAAGCCATCTTCATGGTTTACTCATGTGCATGGTAGTTGTGCTTATTGCACTTGTCCTTCCTTGCTACTCTTTCCTGGAGCCAATGGCTTCAAAGATGATCAATCAACAAAAGTCCCTTCTCGCGTTTCTGATTATTTGCTTATTTTGGAAGATAAGAGTCCATAGTCACAATAATATTTGAAGCTTCAAAGTCTGCTGACCTACCAAGGTTTGCTGCACTCAGTTTAGAATGTAGCTCCACTTAAGGAGTGTCAGAGGATTTGATACCAATTGGGATCCTACTTTAAGATCGATTACAGGCATTGGATTTCTTGTCCTCCTTTAATACAAAACAAAACCAAAAATGTCTCTGCTGCAATTATGGAGGGGAAACCTTGCTAAAACTTACAGCTGTAACTTGCCTCATGATATCACAATACTACATGACCTTCAGTGTTTATATAGTTGATAGAACACAATTTAATGGCTTCATAGAATCAAATTAATTTCTCCTATGCTGTATTCATTTTAAAATAGAATCAATATTATTTACCCTACCTGACAATAATGCCCCATATTTCACATACAATTGATTCAATACCAGCAGGTAGTTATCAATGAATGCACTTTGCTGTGGTAAATGAACACAATCAATACCCAGAAATGTGAGTTTTCTGGTGTATGACTGAATTGTAACTGAAGTGAAAGCTGAGTTTTGTCTTTTTACTTCTTCTTTTAGGTTTCATATAAGGAGAATCTGAATTTCATAGTCAGTACCAGTACAGTAACAATCTGAAAAATTACCAGGCAACACCACTGCACATTGAACATCACTGAACCTCTAACAAGGTTATGCCACATGAGGTAGCAGACAGAAAAAAAGAAAACCTCAAGAAAGAAATATTAGAGATTCTCAGCATTTCTTGAAAAATATGATTGTTTGGACTCTTGAACACCACATGCGCATCACGTGAAAGACAATTCTGTATTTCAAAGGGCTCATTGCATAAATTTCAATCTGTTTTGTTCAAAACAGAGTAGGAAAGAAATGTTTAGTTCTTGGGAGAACATTCCAAGACAGCATTTTTCATTTAGAAAAAAGTATGAATGTAATATCAGCTAATATAAGCTAAGATTCATTTTAAGTTGTATTACATACATTGAAAACAAAGCTAGTGCCAGTGAGATTGACAAAACCTCTCTGTTAACTTAAAAATGAACTAAAAATAGAGACTTAGGCAAAGT
This sequence comes from Acanthiza pusilla, assembly GCA_036630365.1. Taxonomy (NCBI): domain Eukaryota; kingdom Metazoa; phylum Chordata; class Aves; order Passeriformes; family Acanthizidae; genus Acanthiza; species Acanthiza pusilla. Next base: position 5,234,165 of record JAXCHO010000003.1, on the reverse strand, counting down.
CATTTCATTTACAGCTACTTTAAAGTAAAATGTGAGGAAAGAAGATTTTAGAAGACATTGGAGATGAGGATGTCCATGACCACCCCCTTTCAGTGGGAGCTGGTTTGCTGGTTGCTCTTTCTCCCTTAGAGGCCCTGTCTTTGAACCCCCACAATCCTCCAGCTTTTATTTTTCTTAAGGCAGTCCCCATTTTTCCTGGAGTAACTCAACCTAGCTTGCACCATTCTGAAGTCATGATGCACCAGTCATTTTCCCAGCTACCAAGGTATCCCTCCTTTCTTCTAGCCAGTCCTTCAACCTTTATAGATATTGAGCAATCCTGCTTTTACTTCATAGAAAATTCTAGGAAGAACACTGAAGAAAAGCATACTTCCATAGCACACTCGAGCACATGTTTTACTACTGATTTGATAGTCAGATATTCTTTGCATAAGAGCCAGGGAAACAAAAGCAGATTGCTTTACAATAACACTGGAACATTTATATATATTTATGGAGAGAGAGAGAGAGAATGGCAATCTTAAATGAAAACAATCTTTACAGCTCACATCTTTCAGAAATCAGCTACAACTTCACAGTTTTTTTCATACATATGTTTTAAGACTTAAGTTGGCTTTCTTGAAAAAACTGTGAGTTTCTGAAAATCTAGAGTAGCTCTTTTCCTTAAAAAAGATTAAAAATCTGATTACATATTACACCTATCATTGTTTTGCTATTTGCTTGCAAAAAATAAAATCCAGTATGCATCATCCATATTTCCTCCCTTTTACCTGCGTTTCACAAAAATATTCTTATGACAACCATAATCTACTACAACTCCCACAAAAATAGCATAAATACTACATCTAGCTTCACAGAACAAATATAAAACTGAACTGCAACTTACAATATATGCTTTAAATTATTTCCTGTATAATATTAAACCACAAGCAGAAAAGAAGTTTCCATCATTTCCATTCAGGTGCCCATGATGACAAACAGTACTCAATACAGCATATGTACAATGCAGAGAGCTACTGCAACTGCTGGAGTCCACAACACTAAAGGTTTGCCAGTGGGGCAGTAAGACAATTTAGTGCAGGAGTCAACAACCAGCCCCAAAGAATACTTCAACTTTGCTGGTTTTTCTTTTTGTTCCTGTTCCTCACAGCTTCATGTTCCTAACATTTGACTTTTTAATTTGCAATAGCAGTTATTAACTGGCTTCATAATTTCACTAATTCATTTAACATTCACTTCAACAAAATTACAGACGGGGGGAAAAAAAGTAATTAAGCTTCTCTGTCACATGCAGAACTTTACTACCTGAACACACAAAGTGCAATCATCATTTGATTCACTTATATCCACATTAAACTGTTTCCTTTTTACCTAAGTTCAATCTGTATAAACAACATTATATATAACATAAGCATATAAATCCACAATGTACGTACAAATTATATATAGAAATTTACATAAGTAGATGTACATGTAAGAATTTATTTCTGTTTTGAGGCTCATAAAACTCTTTATCTTACAGCTGTAAGTCTTCCTCTTGCACAGGAAGGAATGTATTGAGGGGGAGGGGTTAAGTGGAAGGGAGTTTATTGTGATCAGCAACATGAAACATGGAACAAAACAAGGCTTTCTCTTGTTCTCATACATTTGAAAGACATTCTAAAGGAAGTTTTGTTATTCAGTTAAGTTATTAGAACATCACATAGTAAAAAGAAATTCTGCTGGTAATTCTCCCAGTAGATTCCAGACTTGAAAAGAAATTTTCTGTAACATCTCAGCTTTAGGGATGAAGTTCAAGTGCCAGTGCTATTTGGGATGCTTTAAGGTGTCCCATCTGGCTTCTGCATATTGCTCTAGAAAACCACAGGGCACCTGTAGGTCCTGCATTAGCGCTGTTGGATTCCTACAGATGTCTTGGATAGATTACACACACAAAAATTAGATATCAAAGTTTGAACACAGGAATGTCCACCCCTCTATGGACCAAAGAGAAGCACATGGAAGAGTACCTGATTCTCTCTATTGACCGAGTAAGCTCCAACTGCAGTGTCTAATATTTGGTCATTTCCATCAGGACAGGTCAAAATCAGACTGCTATTTTTTTCAGTTCTAGAAAATGCTGTCCCTTAGTCAGGAAACAGCAGCAAAAGATCACAGGACAGAAACCACAAGTACACTCTACCTGAAAAGAAAGCACAGGTATGTATCTTTTTTCACAGTGGGTTAATGGGAACAACCTCTTCATAAAAGGCCCTTCTGTGACCAAAAATAAAAATGAGGCAAGTCACTGTTCCATAAATTTGCTGGTGGATGGTTGGGAGGCTTCACGGCTTTCATGGCTTCACTCCATGGCAGTTGAGTTTGCTTAACAGAAAAGACAAATAGTTTCTGAATTTTCTCCTGGCAATTTATCTAGATGAAGACATTACTGGGATGTGGAAAAGACCCACAACTGCAGAGGCAGCAGATAAGGGTTCATCCACAAAGCATACACCAAAAACTTTGACATAACCTTTGAGTAAGGAAGAGAGTGTAGGAGTGGGACAGGAACTTGGCAGAATGTGAGCATGTGCATGGGTGGTGAAGGAGAATAGGGCTGCAAGGGCCCCTGGTGATACAAGGCACAATTTTCCTTGAAATTTTTGGCAGCCCTGGTCACCACCACAGTGCATGTTCTCTCCCTTGACACAACTGATTGAAGTGCAGAGGATTTGTCCAAGTGGCATAAATACACAAGTGACCCTATATGATTTCTGATTCATCATTCACTCACTACTCAACATGGAATATCAAACAGGCAAGTTTAATCATTTTAATTTCCAGTTATTTTACCTGCTTCACTAATTACTATTACAGCAATGATTAGTCTGTAATAGTTATTCATTAGCTGTAAGTTGAACAAGGGCTAATTTGAAGCAATCACACTTACTCCACATGTTCTGAGGACTAATTATTTCACAGCCATCAGATGGTAACTGACAAAACACATGATCAATAGTAAGGACTCAAAAGAATCAGAGCTGAAATTCTAAAATATCCTCAGAATCACCACTACTTTCTGTGTGCGGCTTATTTGGAAAAACCAACTTTCCTTCAGTCAGAGTAATCAAGGATGTAGATCATACATTATGGAATAGAAAAACAGACTTTGAGACAGCTCAGTGTTGCACCTAACGCACTTGGTCTTGGAAAAAGGCTGTGTTTTGCCTATCTGAAGCCCTCCTTACAGGTGATTACGGTATCTTGTTTCTGGTGAACTCAGTTGCCCTTGCACTCAGACTTCTCCTCCTTACCCCAAGAATCCTTAGTGACAAAAATTCTTCCTCACAAAAATCACATCAGGAGAGTATTTACTTCATTGGCTTGGAGTTATCATGACTGGAAATACAGGATATTTCATAGGGAAGACATTGAAATGCAGGCCAGAGAAAGTATCTCTGAAACATCTGCAGGCAAGTGCCTCATCCCCATGAGGCTTAAGATGATAGCAGCATAATACTACTCTCTCAAATGATTTAAAACAACTCAGAATTAAAAACAATGGAAGAAAACAGCAGCTTAGTTCATATGCCCAGAACTAGAAAGCCTAAGATGTTATTATTTGGGAAACACCCAAGCCTTTTCCTTTAAACCTTGAGTCATTTCTTTACTTGATGGAACAAAAAGTACAACCTTTAGCAGAAATAAAACAATACAGAAATTCTGAAATGGATACAAAACATGTCAAAAAAACTTCAAATGAGAATGGGTTTTGTTATAGCTAATCATGACACTGAGAACAGATCAAATGACCTCCCAATATATCTTGTACTCTACGAAAGTTTAACAATGCTTGGAAAAAAAGTATGTGGTGGGGGCAGATGAAAGTGAAGAACCTACTTTGGATGCCTTTCTTAGCAACTTCTATTTTTAAATGATCTGATCTGTCGCCTTTGCTCATCACCCAAAATAATACCAAGACCCCTCCTCCCCTGCCAAAGTCACCCCGCCAAGTTCCACAATGAGTTCCATTGATTTTCAAGACATATTGTTGACTACCTAATAATTTAACTGGTAGGCACGGCTCTTTTGGTTGAAGCTTCAGTTTCCCAAACAAAAGCTAACCACCTGAGACCACAGAGGACAGGATATGAGCTACTTATAGCAACACTGGACCAGTGAACAAGAATAGCAGGAAAGCTGCTTATTTTATTTTTTTTTCTCCAGCAAAAGCCTTTGAAGTAAACTATTTATTAAACATTATAATACTCGAAACAAAAATCTTTGAAGGCAGGTTATCCTCCTCTGCACCATGTCCCGTTGTGAATGAATTGCTTCCTTTTCCTTTTTGGATTTTTTTCACTTGTGAAACTGACACTCAAATTGTTCTCTTAAGCTACTTGGGTGAACCTTTGCCTTTGCTGAGAGGAATAATCCATCCATCAACAACAGGATCATTAAAAATATTTATAACTCAAACTACTTCAATATCACTGCACTGTAAGCAGCCACCCTGTTCATCAGGCAACGTTATATAAATACAATAAATAAGTTCCTTGTGCCCAGAAAAATAGTATCGATTAATAAGTAATGATGCAAACAGATCATTTGAAACAGAAACAAGCTAACAGTAAGACTTAATTTTTCACTTTTTTAATTAAAGGAAAGTAAATTCCCCCCATTAACCCTGTTACTGACGAGTACATGTGGTTTTTCTTTGTTCTTCTGATTAAAACATTCATCTCTCCCCCTCTCTGTTGTTGAAAGAACTAATTTTTCTCTATAGCATCACTGTAGTATCATTGGAAGTTTCAAAACCAGACACAGAGAATTGCCTTTTCAAATACATGTATTTGGGCTGCAGAGACAGAACTGTCACACACTGCGCTGTATTTGCATCTTTGAAAATCTGGCACTGATGTGAACTGAAAGAGGAGTGCTCTGACATGACCGCTCAGAACTGTCTGAGCCTGAGAAATTCTCTGGCCAAAGCCTGGGAAATAATCGGAAGTGAACTGAAACTCCCACTGGGCCACCATGCATGCCTGCATAGTAAAGATGTCACTCGCAAGTTGCAGACAAAATCATATTAGAAAAGGTTTAAACAGTCCTCTATTGAGAGAAATAACTTACTCCAAGTAAGAGACAGTGGAGAACTATCAATACCTTGATTCCTGAACAACAGAAGAACTTCCAACTTCCACTGCTTTGCATGCAGATCTACCACATCCAAAAATCTACTCACAAAAACACAACACACAATTCCTGACTAATTTCTTAACTAAGGAGCAAACCCAGACTTCTTCCATGCAAAACAAGGCATTTTTCATTGAGTAGGCACATTTGGTCTATTTGTTCTGCCTTCTGATTTCAGGTGCAACCTGGCACATGTACAAGAGATGACCAAGCACTAAGAATTTTGAATAATCTTCTCCTCCATTAGACATTTGTCCATCTGACAATGTATTTCTATTACATATCATATTTTTGCATTCCACAGAACCACAGAATATTCTGAGTTGAAAGGAGCCCACAAGGATCATTGACTCCAACCCTCACATGGTGACTGAACCCACGACCTTGGTGTTATTAGCACTATGCTTTAACCAACTTCACCTTCCAGAAACACCTATAAAAATTTTTTTAAAGCACATATAAGAACTTTCAGTAGGTTCTTGCAGCCTCCAATAAAATGCTTTCTTGGCTATGGAAGTGCTCTGGATGCCTCCCACTCAAAGTCTGTCAGCACCAACCCGCCTTAATTTATCTGTGCTGCATATAAATCTAATAGAATTATACTATCAAGTGATTCATTTTGTATTCCCACCAGCCTAAGCTCAAATTTGGTGGACTCATTCAATGCCACAGTACTGACCTTCGAAGAATAAAGAATCCATCCTTTAACCACTTTTCTTGCTATTGGAAGACATCAACATGCCTGTAGCCATGTTATTGCCTCTCCCACAAGGACATAACAGCAAGAAGAGATGAACAAATGACACACACTTGTAAAATATGTACCTGTGGCAACCACTGAAGTACTGGAGAACTTGGAGAAGGATTCTCTCTGGTGAGAAAACCAGATTATAAACTCGTAATGTGCTAGAGATTTTACAGACTTTCTATGGAACTGAAGAGCTCTGAATATAAACTGTCACAAATGAAGAAAGATTCCTTGGGCATTCAGAATTCTAGTACTTATGTATCCTTACTCGCATGAAAACTACTGAGAAAGGCAGTACTTTTGAGGGTGTGTCCTATTTACCTCTACCTGAGTTCATTCAAAGAGATTTTGAGTAGGGAAAAAAGCTATAAAGAATGCAGCTAAATGATGGACCAAGGTAAAAATGTCTATACAGATCTCAGCTCACAAAAGCATGTCAGTATTTTAAGTGCTTTCAAGGTTAAGGCCATGATGAATCATTCACTGTATCACTTTCTTAAGGGCCTTTAATGTGTCAGCAACCTCTCAACCTCTCTACTCTAAGGTGTAGTTGATAGTCACTCTTCAGAGTCACTCTTCAGAACGGACAACTTCAGTGGCTCCATTCCCAATTTTTTTTTAAAGTTGTAAGTTATGGGGAGAAATTGCAGATTTATTTTCAGTGTTCTCAAAAACAGCCATAAGATTAAAACTCTCCAGTGCCCCTGAAATTGCTTTCCTTCAAAATTCACTAAGATTGAACCACAGGGAGAAGGAGGGGCTTGTAGGCTCTTGCTTCCCCAGGACTCCTCCTATCTGAAAGTCTTTCCACTGTTTGTCCTCACGCCTCCAAGCAGAACTGAATCTCATTCACAAGTTCCCCCATAATATGCCTCATTTATACCAACCATTTAAATCTGAGCCTGAATTTCCACTCACCATCTGGCAGCACAGGACAAAGTGAACAAGGAACTTGATGGATAAGATAAAGGTATTAATAAAAGGTTTCCATTACTTCTCCAAGATCAGTCAATTAAGTTTCACAAGAAATTGAATAAATTTTGTATTTGCATAGCAGATTTTAATACATTTTTAACTTGCAATGCTGAATTCATTTTTACCTTTTTCATGTTTCCAGTTTTGTTATAAACAAAATATTTTTTGCTGTTACTTCAAAAAGCATTTTCCAGCCATGCATTGAACGGCCAACAAGAGCTGCAGTTTACTTAGTTCATATATTGTATTCCTCACCACTGCACATTCTACACTTCAACACCACAATCAGTGGTATGTGTCCTCACTTGTCAAAACTCCACATCATTTTTTTCTCATCTTTACAACTTTTTTGCAGTCCTCATTGAATCAGCTGCAAAACATTCAATAGCCAAAATCAGAGGGAAAACTGGGGACCAGGCAAAAGTAATTTACAATTAATGAAGTAGCAAGTGGAAAGAAGTTTCATTCATGCTTTTAGCACTGTTGGTTAGATCAATTAGAGATACTTTCCCAGTAATGTAAGCAGAATCTGATCTTTAATATGCATACACCTGTGCAAAATCCTTTCAAGCGTATGAAAAAGAACCTTGAAATAAAGGCAAAACCAGCTCATTACATCATTTTCAGACACCATTTATATCAGCTAGTGCCATCTCCAAAGTCCATAATAGCATGACTTTATTAATTCTCATAAAATCTGATTTTGCATTCAGGCAGTCAACATGATTTTAAGTGCCAGTATCTCAATCCGAAAGTCAGCAAAACATAAAATAACATCAGTAGAATATTAAAAACTCCCACTGAGATAAATAGAAATATGAAGGTTCAGACAGAGCCAAATAGATTAGTGCTCACTTTCTACTCATTATGTGCTTTCGGCGAGCACAGTACAGTTTTATAATTTGATGGGGAAAAAATTATATTTTTTAGCTATTTTCCAGCCTGATTCTCTAAGACTGCTCCTTCCTTTAAAGACAGCATAGTATTATTACACATAAAACTATCACTACACAACAAGCTCAGTACAATGATGTCCATGTTGCTGGGATATGTATTACTCTTTCATAAGTCTTCGGAGGAACACTGAAGCTCAGGAGAAAAAGTGGGGGGGAGGGAAGGGGAAATTGTTCTTTGACATCCTCTTTACTTCAGAACTTATTTGTAGTTCAGAATGGAGTCAAATGTCGTATCAGCAATTAAACTTTGACTTCTACTAGAGCAATATTAATGTAGAGTGAGTCCCAGAGCAGCACTGCCCAGCCCTGAGCTTGGGGTTAGCTCCAGTGCTAAACAGCACGTTGCTGACCGACACAGGAAATCCCTCTCCTGTTCCTTGAGTTGAACCAAAGGGCTGGCATAAAGAAATGTCCAAAGTATTAACAGCAACAAAAACTGTGGGCTCAGAGCCAGATTTCAAAGGCATTTTGATGCCTAACATGCATTAATTTTAGTGGGACTAAGCTGCCTCTGAAAATCTGGCCTTCAGTTTTCACTTTTCTTAAGCCACTCCAGATCCTATGGCTCTGTCAGGATGTAAAAGCAATTACATTTCACAACTTTGAATCCAACAATATAGTTTGGAAATCATTCAAAGTACATGTTTTTCTAACATAAGGTTTCCTTGTCCAATAAAATACACTGGAATTTTATATACTTGGTATTTGCAGGTCTCCCTCTTTTTCTTTCAATTGAGGCCAGAAGATAGCAGTCTGGTGAAACCTCTGACACCCAAAAAAACTCTGCTTTCTTCCTTTAGGTGGAAGAAATGTTTAATGGCTAATCCTTTGACAAATATTTTATAAATAGTAAAATATACAATCTCTGAGCACTAATGTAATCGCTCCGGAACAAAACCACTGCCCATAGAATCCTAATCCCCACAAAAAGTAGTACAGATGTTACAGTGTGTATAAAAATCAGATATTAGCATTCGAGGTGTCCATTCCCATACAACTCCAAAATGAATTCAGCCAAACAAATACCAGTTTGGCTTGTAAAGGAATCCAGTGTAATGAAACACATTGAAAACGAGAAAACCAAATCCTCATTTTTATTCACAAAGCAGACATGCATACAGTTGAGCACACAAAATCGATCCGCGAATATTTTAATAAAAAGAAACACAGGTAGCTGTAATATCTAAACACGGGTAGCTGTAATATCTGTTAGTGCTGGGCCATTTCATGAAACAATGCTCACTCTGCACCAACAGATCACACTACATCAACTCTTCAGAGCAGAAACTGATAGTCCTCACCTCACTTGTGCCCATGTTCAATTTGTCCCTTGCTCTGGTTCCCGCTTCCTGACATCAAAGTACAGGGATGGAGCTTGTGAAAACACCTCAGACAAATCTTTATCCCCCTTCCCCACTGAAGCTGCAGCAGGGAACAGGCTCTGAACTTAGGCACTGCCTTTTTTCATCACAACATCATTGCCTGGTCTAATAAAAGATGCCGATTTTCCCTGTAAAACTTGCCTCAGCAGTTTATACCAGTTGTTTTCCTTTCAACAAGTCTTGCTTTTAATATCTACTGATATTATACAAAGAAATCACACTGAAAATATGTATATTAGCTCTTTTTCCCCAGTGAAAAAGGTCAGTGGGCTAGCATATTAAGCTCCTTCATAGACCAATGCACATTGTCTCTCACAGGGAAGAGCAGAAACCTTATCTTCCAGGAGTACATTGCTTTCTCTCTGAGCCTATGAGGCAGTACCCTCCTCTTCCCCAACAGAGTTTCTTCCTCTATGGCCTCTCAGACCTGCTTGTAGCTGGCTCACACACTTCTGAAAAATCACTCCTTAAGAGCAAAACCCACCTCCCTTCAAGCACCTGCTTGAATAATTTCAGGAAATTTGTTCCTGACTCAGGCTAATCCTTCCTGGCTAGTCATCTTCCCTTTCCTTCCCAATTCACTATTATCCTTTAATTGTTAATTTGATCTCTCCTGTTCCAAGTCATCAGGGCTCCTTCCTCACTCCTGCTCAGGACTGGTTCATCAGGAATCCCTAAGATGTTTAACATCTGATCAGCCTCATATCACTTTATGAGGAAACCTCATTTTAAGATGAAACCAAAGGCAGGAGTTTTGCCTTAGAGGAGACAAGGTTTTATTCTTCTTTTATTAAGGTACAAAATTGAAGAATTTATTGCTGCTCATGTAACCTAAAAGTTATACAGTGCTTTTACCCCTTTGCCTTCATTTAACCTTAGACATGAAACTTGTTGGGAGATGGAAGTGAAAAAAATGTAGAATAGCTGCATTTTCTTTCATCTTTCTTCTGGAACTCAAACAAAACTACCACGTGATGAATGGCCATTTGTGCCACAGATGTTAATGCAATACTAAATGAGACAAAAATCACCAATTTTGCAGTTTGCAAGACTCCCTGTGATGTACAGTCATCAGGCAACACAGACTGGCACTAACCTAGACTGGTTTTGCATAAGCAACCAATACATGTTTCAATTATTCATGTCAATATTCTCATCACACACAGTTGGGTTAATTGAATGCAACCACAAACACATTCCACCAATCTTTACAAAAAATATAAATGGTCTCTAAAGCAAGTACGAGCAACATACAAAGGAAACATCTGAGATGAGTTCAGAGATAATTTTACAATTTGTACTTGCAAGGTGGAGTACCTGTTACTGGCAGAACACAGGGAGAGGCCGTCCAGCATATTAAAAAGAACAGTTCAAGCCATCATTTGGCTCAAGTCACAGCACATTCCAAGAACCCCATAAACAAAGACATGTGCAATGTTAACTTTCTCTTTTATGCTGACAGCTTTTTTCTCCCATATAATGACCTTCCTGCACAGTGTGTGTTACCATAAAAAGAAACAGAGCCCAGTAAAATTAGAGGAACTGCTTAATATCAAAACGTTTTATCTGAGGAAGACACCACTGCCAGTACAAATATAAAAAGCACAAGAATTAAAAAGTATTTGTTTTGCTGTCTCTTCTTTAAGTTTAGATTGTTCAAACAAACCTAGCTCGAGTTTTCAGTTACTCTGCACTAGACGGTCCTCCCAAAGGCTGAAACAGTACTCCAGAGAATGTGAACTTGGCTCCAATTTCAGACAATTTTCATCTTCTTTTTCTGACAAAGAGAAAAGTATTTGAATGCTTTGTCTGTAGCCAAGAATTTGGATATGAAAGGCACACCAGTAAACAAGTCACCAAAACAGGCCACCACTACACAGACTATAGTGCATGCTTGTTTTGGAAAAAAAAACTCCTCTGGCCCAAAGGACACTGTTTTATTTTACAAGCAGAATGCTAATGTGAAATTTTAGTTTGATTTTATCTCTCTCATCTAAGTACAAAAGAAAAGCTACATGCATTTTTGATAGACAGAGCCTAGTTTGCTATTTTGTTTGTACAAAGAAAAGTGAAAAGGAAGAGAACATAAGAACCTCACAGCTAGTTGGCTTGGTAAAATGCTGCACCAAACCAAATTACTTCTTTACAGTTTTATTTGAACTACTACAGAGAACCAACAACCCTTATTCATAGCATTCATCTTTCTATCAGCATTCCCAGAATGAAAATTGAAACTTTAAGACTGTTATTGCTTTGTACCAAATGTTCAGTAGCTTCCACCATGGCAACTATCCCACAAAACCCTAGCAAGGCTAATCACAGTTCCCAAAGGTTTATTATCTTTTGTATCAGGGAGGCATTCAAATGCACTAAGGCCGCCTGGCAGCTAAGACAGATATTGTCCTCACTCAAAAGAATTTTAATTTTAGCCTTGTACATTTGGTGAAAATCCATTTCTGAAAATCAGAGTACACACCCGCCAAAAGCTCACACCAGCTCCAGGGTGGAGCTTCTTGCTCCACAAAGAGGCACATTTGAGAGCTGAGCAATAGCCCAGCGATGCCAGGGAGACTTCACTGAGCACGTCAGGAAACTCTCCCTAAGCTGGCCAGAAACCCAAGGGAAGGAAATGAGAGTGATTATGTACAGCTGAGCAAGCACAGTACAGAGACTCCTAAATCAGTGATATGGTGTTCACTGCTGGTGTTCTGTGGTAAAAATGTTTGCCATCTGTGTTACTCTCTCTTTGTTATGGACACTAATGGAGCCTTCAAACATAAAAGCATGGGGGTGGGGAACAAAAACATGATTAAGCCAAAGTACTTTAAAATCACTTTTAGCTGTGCATTACATAAGGAAATCCTGACACTAAATGAAAAATGGATCGAAACCAAAACACGAGCAGTTCCAGGCTGAGCTCAGGAGCACAGTGCTGGGTTGCTCTGCCCTGGAGAGCTAACTCTGAGCTATCAGGCACAGACAAATCCTTTAGGTGCTCAGAGGTGGCTCTGGTTTGGACACAAGAGAGCGATGTATACTCCAATAGCTGCTCAGGCTTTTAGGCCTACACTGAGCATGCCTGTGGCAGTGAGTTTCTGAGGAAGCAGCTGCATTTGTACAAAGCTTTTCTGAAGGGGAACTTCTCTGCTGCTGTCTCCTGCTGTTCAGAAGCCACAATGGCCTGGGGAGTATTACAGTCAGTAGTGAAGCCAAAAACTAGTATATGCCATTCAGTCTGCAGTCTGTGCATAAAACCAAGCATCTGACTTGCTCATGCTAGACATCTCACACTGTCATACATGAAAATTTGTGGAAATCACAGCCTTCAGCCTGACTTCCATCTCAGATGCTTTTTTACTCTGCTCATCAAAATTTATGTACAGAAAATGAGTTCAAACATCCTGATATCTCCACTACAACCTCAAGTAGCTATCTTAATACATCTTCTCACAGTCCCTCCCTCCCTCACTATCCAGAGCGACACTGCAGGGAATCTATGGTAACAGGAGTCCACCCTGCTTCCTTCAAGCCCAAGGAAGTCAGCTTGGCTCAGACTCCCTCCTCTACCTCTGCTCAACAGCTAGCGCTTGGGGAGCCTATTCTCCAACCCCAGCACATCCAAATTCTTTGGCAGCCAGTGCCCAGTTTCAACAGAGCTGTCAGTAATTTGAGGCTAACTACTCAACCCAGCACAGCGACACAAGCTGCAGAAACAACACAAGATCACCTGTCAGTGAGAATAATCCTTTTTCAGATGACAGGTTTCAGGTAAATCGTTATATTTCTCATGTTACTGATGCCAGTTCAAACATAATTCTAGCAGAACAAGAGTGAACTTTGTGAACCACTTTGTGAAACCAAGCCAGCAAGAAGAAAACCAGAAGCAGAATAGCACTTTGTTCTCTCTACAGCTGGAGGGGCCTTCCAGCGTCTCATGATGTTGAAAATAGTTTTGGAACCAATTGGTGCCAACTACCACATGGCCAAAACTGAAACACTACATGGGTTTGAAAATGGTTCAAGAACCGGTGCAAAGGCGAAGAAGCTTCTGCAATGCTGACAGACACCTGAAAAGAATACAACTGGATCAGTCTCAGACTTCACCACTGCTATTGTATAGTCTCAGCAGATGAACCGCTGAGGGTGGATCATTCAGTGGTGGGCTTGTGAAAACTCCTCCTGAGTATAATACCACTAGTGCATTCTGGTACATACCTATGTCTACACCACTAGTGTTCAGCCTTTTTCAGATTAGAAATGGAGCTTCTGATCTCTCCTCAACTGGATACTTCTCAGTGCAGTCACACAAGCTCTGGCAAAGAATGATTCTTCTCTTTTACACTCAGCATTACCACAGACCTGGAATTGATTGTCCTGATTTTCTCTATGTACATCACCTCTACGTCATTGCCCGGTGCCCTAGGGACACCCAAGAATTGGCAAATTATTGAACATATTGTCAGGATGCAGAGTTCATAGAGATATTCAAAATCCAACTGGACACAGCCCTGATGAGTCTGCTCTCACTGACCCTGCTTTGAAGGAGTGAGTGGGGGTGTTTGCTTCAACCTCAAACATTCTGTAAGAGTCATCTCTGGCCTCTGAGTGTGTGTTTCTACAGTTACTCCACATGTAACATTGCAATTCTATTTGGCTACCAAAGATAAATCAGAAAACATTAACATTCTGGGTTTTCATCTTGCCTCCAGCATGATGAGAAACATTCTAAGGGTGGAGAAATTCACTGCCTCTCTAGCATCTTGAGACGCTTCCTAACTTTGCAGAAGTTATATTCTCCTTTACAGGACACCTGAGTACAGTTTGTGCCACACAAAAGCCACCATTTGATACCATAAACAAGGCAATTTCCATTATCATGTACTCTTGTTCTCAGTCAGTGTGTCAAAATCAGGCTGTGGAACTAATGCCTGTCAGAATATAGCTGGGATCTTCTTGATGCAGTGTCCAGATCTGGCTTAGGTACAGTGAGCACATGGGGTTGTTCTGCTTGCTGAGTATTTTTTAAATGTTAACAGTGGGCTTGGAACTTGCAAGGCTAAGGGAGGGCTTCCCTGCAGCTCTTTTATAACTAAGAGACAAACCTAGCGAGAAAAAAAAACCAAAACAACAGAAAACCCTCACAAAAAAACAAGGAACGCCCAAAGACTTGTAACAGAACACTAATGTAAGTATTTTAAAACTCAAACATCTTTGTTTTTCCTCATCTAAAGGCTGACGTCAAAGAAAGCAGCAAGCGAAAATTGCTTCTGAGGGTATGTCAGGAGAAGTTGCTCCAAGGCAGGGAGGAGAAGGAGTTCTAGTGGAAGCACAGGACATTACCACAGCTTTCTTACCCACAGGGCATTTTGGCCTCGATTGAGTATTCCTGTGGCCCACTCAGCACTGCTACCTCATATACACTGAAGGTCTTTGGCACAGAGGCAGTTTGTTTTCACTGTCCTTACAATAGTGTGGGCCCTTCCCTTTCATCCACGTTGCCCTGACCTCCCTTTTCTCTCTCCCTCCCCCCAGTCAAACATCATTAGATGCAGGAAGAACCTTGTTGTGGTTCTGCTGCTCATAACACAATTTGCTATGCGAATACTTCCTGTGCACCCTGCCAACATGGCACCTCTCCAAGACATCAGACTGGCGTTTGGGAGATGGTCACACAAGCATGATACTTCCTACTACCACTGCTCTGTCCTTCACCTTCCTTTGCCTTGCTGTGGGCAAGGGCTATAAATACCAAATAGCATGAATGAAATGAAGATGGAGACTGCCTGCTTGTACCAGGTGAGTGCTTGCAGCAGCATGGATTGCTGTCCTTCAGATGAGCAGGGATGCACAGGATCTTTTTTAAAACATCATTCACATAATTTTCAATGTACTTTATGCAGAAGAGAATTTATGTGAAACTTTAGTTTCATAAAAAAGTGAAATAAACTGTGTTCCTGCATGATAAATTCCCCTGTTATTTGCAGAGAACTTTTAATGAACACTGGGAAAAAATTTAAGTGCTTCAAGATACAGATTTTACATGTTATGAAGAAAATGAATAAACACAAGGACAACTGTTGTGTTACAAGAGTCCCTGGTATTCCCCATCTATAATACTAATATGTAAACTCCAGTAGCTATATGACTTGCTGATGCATAGCAATTTTTCTAAAGTTCACTCTTCTCCTAAATATGACTTAGAGAAAAACATGAAAATTAACGTCAGATTAATACTATTATCTCTCTTCTCCACCCATATATCTTTCTATAGAGAAAAAAAAAAGAATAAATCCCAAAACACAAGTATGTCTTAAAGAATCTGATACAGGAAATGCACAAGAGGAGCAATCTGAGAAAAGATGGAGAAGATAAATATGGCAGAAGAAACAAAGAAAGGACTACTAGAAAGACGAAATGAAGTATCAGGAAAAAAGGTTTGACATGGCACACAACAAAGTAACATAAGACTTTAGTGATGAAGGCACTGACTTCAAGTAAAAGGCAATAAATTCTATCAAACGAGACAACACAGAAGCGGATCATTTTAAAGACAGCATGGTTGAACATACATTCTGGAGCTCATGAAAGCAGGCAGAAAGAGGAACTGAAACCAGTTTCAGTTAAGAGACAAATCTGAACACAGTCAACGGTTTCAGCTGTGGGAACAAAAAAGTATGAAAAGCATGTAAAAGTCAACTGAGCACACGACAACAGCACTTAGAGCCCCACACTGATTTCTGACCTGCTTCAAAGAACCATGCAGTGTGTTAAGTTTGACCTCTGACATGGTCTGAGAGTTGGTCTTTCCCTCAGTGATGGTCCTAGCAGTAGAGATACTTTAGCTCAGAGACAGACAAAATGCAGTGAAACAGAATAGCCAAAAAATTAGAGTTATTCCATCGGTTTTTCCATCGGCAGATCTAATTTATATCCTACTGTTTACTCATCTTTTGTCACATATTCTGGTGTTTTAACAACAGGAACACAAAATTCACTAAGTAATCTCTTTATTTGAACCTAGGCTATAACCCACAGTAATTATGAGCAGTGTGTGGCAATATTTTCACGATTTAGGACAGGAAGTGAAAAATACCGAACACATCTAAAATTGCATTAGGGATTTGTGCAGACAGAAGGTAATTACACAAAGTGGACTTTGGCCAAGACTCTCAGAATATGAAGCAATCTCAGAACCTTGTGGAAATTACCATGGGATCTTTAATGATAAGTGGGCTAAATCTTTGCTTAAATTGTCCTAAAAAGCACGCCTTCTCTGACAGCATATTGCTCCAGAGCGACAGGAACATTGTATTCCAAAAATTAGATGGCATGTCCAACACTACAGCACACAAGTGGAAAACCAAAAACAAACAAACAAAAAAAAAACCCCAAAGCATAGCTATTTAAAAAACAGATCAGGAGAAGACATCTCAAGTGTTTCACGTGCACAGAATTACTTGCTTCCCCCTCTAATTTATTTCAGATTAGTAAGAGATCCCTTATTCTAGGTCAGTGTTATGACAATGGAAGTATGCCAACTTAACCTTCATTTTCTTAATTAGCATTTAACAAGAAGCTCGTCCTCCTCTAGAAATATTTCCTTCCATAAGGAAGAATAACCTTGAACAGAAGACAAAGCTAAGCCAAGGAGAAGAGAAAAATGAAACTGAAGCTCCAAATATATTTACATGTCTTTAAAATATATTTATTTACATACCCTTAAAATGTAAATAAAATAGATCTCAGTAAAAAAATCACTTCATCTCCCAGAAACAGGCACAGCACTGTATCTGTATTCATAACTACTCTAGGGAAAACCAACCACAAAAAATGTCCCTCTTTTACACATGCTCCCTACCATGGACCATGTGCAATGTAACTCATTGTTTACCTAGTCTGGAGACAAAAATGCCATGAAAAAGCAATCACAAGGCAGATGGCTGGTTTCACTAATCTGACCCTATTTCTTCCAAGTAAATCTAGTCTACAACAGTGATGCCCCAAATAACCCACCATTCCTATAATACTTAGATTTGCATATTTAGGTTAGAAATGCCTGGCATTGCTGGATTAAGATTCTCCCCCAGTAAAACAATGCTTTGTCATAAATTCTACCCCGGAGACCACGCAGATTCTTAAACCAGACATGTCCACACACTGAAAACCTTAGTGAAAGCACACTCACAAAATATCCTCACCAACGCTCACCTCTATAGGTGCAATGCCTTTTACTCTGCTTAAATGTGACTGTATAGAGTGACAAACGCAAAGATTCTCTCTGCAGCCACCCCCAAGATAACAGATGACAAGATACAGCACAAGCTTCATCTCTTGCTAATTAAACGAATCAATTAAGAGACTATTGTTGCAACTGTGTAACTGCTGTTCTATAGTGGCAATAACAACCCCACGGGGAGGTCTTTTACTACATTAAAATGCTGTCCTCCACAACTCCATTTGATATTATTAGAAACAGTTATTTGCGTCTTGCTGTCATATTAGTAGCAAAGGCAAATTATGGAAATATGCAGACCAGAATGGTCCCAGTATGAGATCAGGTTTGGTTTTCAACCTCCAAGGGAACAATTGCTGAAATTCCAAAGTTCCCTAAAGTTCTTTAATGGAACTGATAAATCTATCAGCACAGCATCCATTTAGATTCTAGGTAAGGGTCACATATTTGCATACTTTCCTGCTAAGCTGATACAATTCAACGAGATAAATTATCATATTAAGTTTACCCTCCTGAGTTAAACTGATGGAGTTCAAAATTGTTTTCGATGGTTGTCATTAATCGCTGTTACATCCTAAATGCTCACTTTGAAATCTAATTGTGCTGGTGTACCAAGGGTCATATTAATAGCATTTTTAATGTTAAATCTTTGTAAAACATGTTTATTTTACTGATATTACCTCTGAAGCCTAGAAGACTAATGAGAAACAAAGTATATTTATTAACAATAAAAACTTCATTTAAAATTTACATTCAGAGACTTAAATTAGCTTTACTAACTTCAACATGCCTTTGTTTCATTAAGATTCCTGGTTAAGCTTCAAAGTCATATAAATTAATACCTCCTAAACAGTTCTGCCAAAGTTGCAGACTTCAAAAGGCTGTTTAAAATCATGGGCTACATGTATGTTTAGTACTTGGCAGGGAACATCTTCATACGAAAATACTGATCTTCGCTATGAGGTAACAGTCTTGATACAGTTTTAAAAAACCCACCAACACTTCTTTGGCCAAATAAAGCAATTAATAATTATTTCAGTGGTAAAGCACAGTCTACCAGAGTAAATCACTTCAGCTACACCTTTGGGTAAGTTGTCCACTTGTGTTCCAAGGAGTAACAGGCTTATCAGCTAAGTTCAGTCCTTGTCCTTAAAGTGTTACTAAGCTCAATAAGAAAGAAACTTGTCAAATGAAGTATGGAAAATCAAAAATCCCAATTTGTCCATTCACTTATTTCTGAGCAATGAGGGGCACCATTTATTATAAACAAAGACCACTATACTACAGACAGCACACACACTACAGAATCCACCAACACTAAGGATGTTCATGGAAATCCTGATCTACTTGTGATGTTATCACACCTTTTTTCTGCAAATTAAAACTAATTGAAAACAGAAGAAAATAGCAAGATAAAAAGTTAATAAACAGAAAACAAAACATTAGAATTTAAATACAAGAGCCTATTTCCAGCCTGGTTCTGTAAGAAAGCAAGGCTTGCAATGCAGATTTCTTCCTCTTAATCCTCATCTGCAATTCCTTATACAATTTGCATCCACACAAAATATTTAAACTGCTGATCAATTTCAGCCAAATGGATTCAAAGAAAAGGTAAGTCCATCTACCTACAAGTACCATAGTTATGTTTTCACAAGTTTTCTGAAGAGCACTGGCTCTGTTACGGAAACAAGACCAAAATCCATAGTCCAGTTGAGGGAAATTTGGCAGCAGCCAATCAGGTATCCAACAAGCACCTATGCATCTTCAGCTTCACTTTGGCACCACCACCTCTTCTTCACAGAGATCTCAGGCAAAGACTACAAGAAGTTGTTCTGTGGGAACTCGTGGCACTTCTGGGTTTTTTTAAGTCACAGGAGTAAAACTCAGAAAGAACTCCAAGCACTTTCTTATTTCTCTTTCCAAAGAAATCCTGAGCAAGATTTCCAAAATGATGTGATTATTTTCATTTTAGGGACATGGCTTTCGGTAACACCGGTATTTCTAGATCATTCAGGTGTTTTTAAATTTGTCCCCAGTGGACAGTTTTAATATATTCACTATACCTTCTGCTTTAAAACATGCACATAATTTATAACAATTGAAATGTGAACAGCATATGTAGCTGTGTGACTGCACTTGATCATTCACACCTCATGATCTGGAAAAATCCTCTCTGCCGAGTCCTGATAATGGTCACTACTTCCACAAGTGAAATCCTTGTTGCATGAGTTACCCACTTTCTACCTGTATGTCTCAGGAGTCTTATCACCCATGTTCAAAAGGGACTTGAGGAAGTTAATGTTTTCAGAAACAATTGCGTGTTTTTTCTGGTGACACCTTTTGCACTACTGAAATGCCACTGATGATAGCTCTACTACTACAAGCACTGTGGTTCACAGTGCCCCTGAAAACAGATGAAAAGCACAACAGTACAATTCCCTTTAGATCAGCAGGGACCCTAAACTTGAGGCTTGTGAATAGGAAGAGTAAAAAAAAAAAATTTAAAAATACATTAGCTTGCAAAATAAACACCTACTGCCCTATATTTATTTTCTTGTGGTTAATACTCTACATATTCCAATAAATACCACCTTTGTAACCTCTGCAGGTCTCCAACCAATGTTTGAAGTCTGCATAAATCTTCAGTATCTAATTTCAGAAGTGTTGTATATAGGAAGAAAAGCATAAAGAAAGAAAAGAACTTGTTAAGAACTGCAGTGATTTCTAAGGGTGAAAGACACAGGTTGTTAAACATTTGCCATTGTGAGCTGAATCAGACTCAAACAGCCAAAGCTTTATAAGAATACGGGGAGAAGGAAAAAAAGGAGGAGGAAGCTGTCTACTGATGAGATTATAGATAGACTGCAGGGTTTCAGGACAATTTGTAAGTCTCAGTAATGGGACAAAAAGTTGGAAGCTGTTGAAGCAAAAACAGGTAAGTCATGGCAAGAGGGAGCAGAAGGGAGAATCAGCAGTGAGAAAAGTTAGTATACTGGCCTGTAGCTCCGAAGATTACCTTAGATACATAACTGAAGAAAATACAGCACTAGAGGACACAAAGGCAAAGAATTTGAGGAACGTCTCTACGTAAAGCTCTCAATTTCTGACTGCCACGAACAGCAAACAGAACTGATCGCCCTGACTGTGTATGGAATATCCCTTTGCCAATCTGGAAGTAGCTAAAACCCAGAATTCATTAACACTAACTGTGATTACTACTGCACTAGAATTGCCAGGGCTTGACAGAGACTAGTTTTCCTAAATCCAGTGTTGTCAACCTGGAATTTGCAGATCTGGTTGCAGTGATAGGTCTCAGGACTATTTTAAATGGGTCTGCAAAAAGGCTGAAGAAAAGGATGTATAGTATCAACAGGCTAATAGTAACCATGAGAAAGCATAAGCTACCACAGCAAAATTTCAAATATTTTGTAAATCAAAGGTAGCAAAAAGCACTCCGTTGGGGACCAGACTGAAGGAATGGAAAAACCTCCAGTGAGATGGATGAACCAAGAAAACAGTGCTAGGAAATTCAGAAAGCACCTAAAGATGGCTTGACTCTTAAGCCAGACTAATTCCAGACTGTTCCATGTGGGCTCCTATGCTATGCTCCCCTACATGGTTAATATACTGAGCAGTATGTCATGTGTATGTTCTTTCATCATTCCTCAGAGGAAAAAAAATAACTGTTCTTATTTCTGCTGTGATGTTAGAGAAGATCAAAGAAAGAGCATAAATGATGAGCAGAGGATAGGGACCGTGTCTTCTGAGGAAAGTGCTCCACTGGGTCAGCAGAGCATCACTGTCAAGCATGGCCTACAGCCCAAAGCTGACAACGACATTATGATGGAGATGTGATGGAGCCTGGCTGCTCATTATATGAACATACACCACTTCTTTATTTGAAATTCTACACACAGTCTAGAATGTATTTAATGCCTACACAATAATCTGCAGTTTTCTATATAGTTGCAGTTTTCTTAGTGGTAAAGGCTGCCTGCCCAGACATATTTCATTGCTGAAGTCCAGCTGAGAGGCCTGAATAAGCAACAAATGACTGGGGCCAGCAGTGGGCCAGCAAAAAACATTCCTCTCACGTAAGAGAACAGAAGGTGGAATGAAAAGGCAAAAGACACAACAGAAACTGGAGGGTAATTAGAAAGACAGGAATGAAGGGTGGACTTTGATTCTCTGAGTACTCAAGCATCCAGTTTTTTGAATTGCAGAGGCTGAAGCAGAAGCTCAAGCAGAAGCTCTGTGTATAGATCTTATTGTTTTTCTACAGATTTTAGGTATCTACTTCATATGATCTTTACATCTAGAGAACAAGTCCTGTGAGGAGCAGCTGAGGGAGCTGGGGTTGTTTAGCCTGGACAAAAGGAGGAGACTTTCTCACTCTCTACAAATGCCTGAAAGGAGGTTGTAGCTGAGTGGGAATGGTCTTTTCTCTCAGGTAAAAAGTGATGAGAGGAAACTGCCTCAAGCCACACCAGGGGATATTTAGATCAGATATTTTGAAAAATTTCTTCATGGGAAAGGTTGTAAAGCATTGAACAGGCTGCCCAGGGAAGTGGTGCAGTCACTGTCTCTGATGGTATTTAAAAGGTGCATAGACGTGGTATGTGGGGACATGGTTTAGTGGTGGATTTGACAATGCTTGGATGGTTGGAATTGATCATTTTGGAGATCTTTTTACAATCTAAACAATTCTGTGATTCTACACTTCTGACAAACCTGTGAGCTGCCTACACATAGGAGACAGCCCATAAAGGACTGCTTCCTTATTTCCTGTATTCTTGCTTTTGGGCATAGTTTTGGACATTAATCTGAATCATGTACTGTCTTGTTTCCTTTTTCTTTATACAATGTATAGCACAACAAGATTACTTGTTGTTATGGTAATGCTATTAATAAATATATTATCTGGAAAATTTTAGTGTAAAGCGGCAAAATAGCAGGACTCCATCAGCACACCACATCTACTGACATTCATCAGAGGGATAAATGAGCAAAAACTCACGTAAAATCTAAGTTACAGCAATAACACAGGATCTCCTCTGCAATAATTTAATCAGGACTTAAAATGCTATCCTCACAAGAAAATTAAACCAAACCAGTGCAATTCCCCATTCAACAACCATTTCTTACAGCTACAAGTTGCTTGCTCCTCAGGGCACAAACATCCTGGTACATATTTCAAAAGCATGAGTCCCTATCATACTTGAGACTTCTATCAAAAAACAATTTAGAGAAAATAAGCTATCTAATGCCACTACAATTTGAAGAGGAATGTTCAGGTAGCAATGAATTTCTACACATGATCAGAAACAAACAAAAACATTATTGCAAATCCATGTAGCCCCCAAAGTGATGCTAACAGTATGCACTCAAAGCTATGATATCACTGAAGAAAGCAACAAGATTTTTCCTGTTCTCTAAAATAAGAGAAATATTCTGCTACACTAACAGAACCATTTATCTTACTGTCCAGATGTTTACCATATGTTATGCAGCAAAATTGATATTATACTGTTGTCTTTCATCTGCAATGCAGTCTTCTCTGTCCTCCACCTAACTAACTGGAACATCCAGGATATTTCTAATAGAGAAGCACAGCTTTCACTTCCCCTCAGAGTGTCAGTTGCCTTCCTGAAGCAGGGGCTTGTGTTTTGTTAAAATCCAGTAGCAGAGTTGTTTCTACTGCCTCATGTCAAAAAATCAAGTGAAGCCATTTATTGAAGCTGATGCCCTCCTGACAAGCCAGGCAAGCTGTGCTCCTTACAAGATGGCTCTAAAAATATATTCTGCTGGACAGGTCAGTGGTCTGCACATTCCATAAGCACCGTGCTGCCTGGTACCACTGGGTTGCCATCAACATTTGCCCTGATTGAAAGGAACACAGAATGCTCAAAGTTACCCTTTACATTTGCTACTATAAAAAAAAGTAGAGAAGTAACTTCGCAAGCTGCTTATTATGTTGATAACAGTTCATTATAATAATAATGAGCAATCAAGAGTCAACTGCACTTAGCAAGGGTTTAGTAAGTGATATGTAAGGGTGAACCCAATATGTATGTCTAGGGCCTTCATTAAGATAATGTTTTCTTTGTTTTACATTTACATTTGTGCATATACACACATATAGACTGCGTATCTATATGTGCAGCAATTTGCAGGGGATATAATTGTATCTTCCCCCCCATTATTACCTAAACTGAGCGTATTAAGTTTAAATCAGAAGAGTACAAGGATGTTAAAGGAGCAAAGGACAAATGAAATAGCAGGACTTGGGGAAAGGAGGGCAGTATGCTGGAGGAACTGAGAGAGGCACAGGCACAGACTCCGCCTTGGATTCTATGGGAAAACTGGTATTGGAGCAAACCCTGAGAAGTAGACTTCATTACTGCTTCTCTACCCTGATTGCTGAAGTTCTCTCTCTGGGTTTGATCAGCAGGATGTGCATAATTTGTATTATATAAAAAAATCTCAGAGTACTAAAGGCTTTTCGGTTTAGTCCTCCTGAGAATTTTAGTTGTAATCACATACTTGATTTCCCCAAATAACTAGGATTCAATAAACACACATGAGCTAGTCAGTAAGATCTAACATATATTACAATCCATTAGCTGTTTCATCATCATTTTTTTTAAAGCTAAAAGCACATAAATTCTTTTCCCTCTTCTATGATCTTTTCCTGTTGCATAAGGTTCAGAACATGAGTTCTGGTCTGTAAGTGAGACTTTGGGGCACCTCTAACAAAAAAATACAAAGTATTTTCATATCTAATTTGAACAACAGATTTAATATTTAATGCCACTAAATATGCAATCAGAATTTCCCTTGCTATAGCATCCACTTACAGAGAAATCAACTAAAATCTAGTCAGTAACATCAAGTTGCACTTGTGTTTACATCTTATCTACTTGGAGTAATTATTTTCTTCTCTCACAAAGACTATCTGATCAGCAACAATCTCACATATCCAGGTTGCAACTCCAGAGCTGAAGCATCATCATAAATACAACACTGCAGAACAAAACTTCATTTTTATGTCTTTATGTCACTGCCACTCCTCTTGTGACCAAGATAAATAAATATGCATATACAGAGATGTATTTATAGCAGTAAAAAGTATTAGGGACACTTTTCATTTGTAAAAACTAACATGTAAGGCAAAAACATAAATGCAAGGTATTCTTGTTAAGTTTACCCTTACCATGTTACACCTTACAAATAATGGCATCATAGGACTTGTACAAGAACTGATCACAGGTAAGTAGAATGAAAGCATGATCATATGCAATCCTAATCCATTTGTGTCCAAAACATATAGTGCACAAAGATGTTAGGACTAAATTCAAAATGGAACGTTTCGTTCCTAGGCTTTTCGCTGTAAACATCACTACAGTGAAATCTGTTGGCAGCAAGCAGGGCAACTTACTTTAGAGGCAACTTCAATTTTATTTCATTTTCAGAACTATTTTTAGATGCATTTAATGACTGCATTTTAATCATGCAAATCACAGAAATGCAAGTTGCTTCAATCACATATATGTTTATAAGCATCCATAACGTAACACAAAACTTTAGTTTCTATATTATACCTGACTCCTCCACATAATAATTTTATTGAATAAATTCTATCTAATGGTATGAAATCTGATTAGGATTTTAGGCATACTTCTATTCAGCAAACAAATCTGAGAGAACTGCAGAGCTACCAAATCTGGCTAGAGTGAGAAAAGAACCAATCCTGATGTGGATCAAACCTCAGTATATTACAATATGCTTACAAACCTACAACCAGTTACTTTTAAATCCCTTCTAAATGAAATAGATGCAGGCATGAACCAATAGAAAGATAGAACACAGATACTGTGCCTTGGAAGTCAGCTTCAGTTGGCCTACACTCACCTGTTAAGCTCAGCATATTTACACATAATACTAACCACCATAACTACAAGTGTAAATGTACTAAAAGGCCAATTTATGTACTTTCTGTTTACATTAGATTCTTCTACCAACTTAACTCTTGATAATACAATTATCACATGCTTACCACTGTGCCTAGAAACTGAATGTTTGTCTCTCCAGAGGCATTCCGAGAAATCCGCTGAAAAACACAAATGTAAGAATTGATTAAAGCAACTCAAAATTTGTAACCATTCCATTTTCTTTGTCACATCACTGTAATAAAAAATACTACCACAAATCTATACATAAAGCAGATAAAATAATTTCCTTCAACAGAAGTACTAGAAGTCTAAATCATACTTCATCTCAGATTTTGGTTTTAGTTCAGTCAAGTCAATAAAATTTATTTTTGAAGAACAATGAAGGCAAATATGGCCAAGTACAACACAGAGCAACCTTGTGCTCGAATGTCATGAATAATGAGGCTTCTGCCATCTCTAAATGTCTGTGATTCTGTATTCCTGTTACTCACATTTAGTATTATCTTCATTCTCTCCTAATGAGAGACATTTTAATCTCTTTTTAAAATGCAAACCTCCAATGATGTTACTGTGAAAACAGAAAAAAAAATGACCTTATGAAATGTCTGGTCACCTACTGTGGTTCAGGAGTTGATTGAAGTTATTAAACAGTCTTCAAATATTACATTGTCAGTAAGCCGCAAGACAATGCAAGAGAAAATACATTACTGGTTTCACACAGTATTAAACATAATTTAAATATGCAAAACATATAAAGAATTCTTTCTTCCTGTGAATTGTTTTCTCCTATTTTTTTTTTCTCACATTTAGTTCCTACTGTTTAAACTATGGCCCACATAGGTCCCTAGAACACAGCACTAATTTTACACAAAGGCAAGTGTACATACAAGTACCAAAGCACAGAGAAGATAAGTATCATTGCAAAGAACTGCACAGAAGTCTTCAGCATTTTGAAGACCAAAAAATCCTAAGAACAGGGCTGCAAATAATCTTGAGAGATCTTCTAGCCTAGGACTTCTAGGACTCCCAGCAGAATCAAAACACACCAGTGTCACTCCCACATGATGTATTTCTAAATCATTCTCAGAATCTTTCAATTGCAAAAATTTCACAGCCTCCCTAAGCAATTTATCCCATAGTTCTGCATCGTTACCGTTAGGAAGTTCTTTCCTAATATTTGATTAAAATAACCCTTACTTCAACTTAATTACACATATTAATTCTCCTCTTTTTCATTACACACAGGAAACACAGATTATTCCCTCCCATCCTACAGCTACCTACAGGAATATGAAGAGCCCTTATCATGGCTCCCCTAAGTCTTGTCTTCTGTAGACCAAATGAGAAAGTGCTACACAACAATAGCTAGATATCCCCCAAAACAATTTTAATAGCAATAAATTAAATCCTGGTCCCTCTTCACTAATGGTGCATGTTCCTCAGCTACACTTTATGAAGTAATAATTACTACAGCCCAAACATGCTTTTTTTGACTTAACAGGTCACACACTGACATTGCAATCTGTACAATCATATGAAAACAAAGGGTGATGTGCCAGAGCCTGACATATTTCAACAATAATGATTAATGGAATGGAAAATATGGGAAATAAAATTTCATACAAAGCCTGACGTTTACTTTTATAAAGGAAACAGGAATATACACTTTTCCCACAGTCTAGGATAAACACAATCAGGTTTTGGAAACCACAAAGAAGAACAAAGTACCGGCTGCCTACAATGAATGAACCGCATGCCAAAACAAACAAGTCCCAACCACTTGATAAGCTGTCAGAAAATGGCAAGCCGAAAAAAATTAAAGGATTTAATTTCTTTTTTTCCTGGAATGCCCTCCACCCTCGTTAGAGTTCTGTCACTTATTGTGCTACCCTTTTGTCCACTTTCAAGGGTCATTAGAGACCTTTTCATGTCCTAATAAAAATTCCATTTTTTTGGCTAATCTCCCTGTCACACAGAAAAACACAACTTAAAAAACAAAACAAAAAGAAAAATAGAGCCCTTTTGTAATTTTCTTTAAAGGATTTCAGAGTAAAGCCAGGTATATCTTGACAACTTGACTTACTTTTCACAACTGAAAACCAAATCATTAAAGTATTTCCTCACACAGATTTCCTTCACTCGCAGCCAAATAAGCTAGCATAGCAAAAACCAAGCCCTTTCAAAAATAATTTGATAACCAATTTAATAAAGCCAAATAAATATGTATATAAAGAAGGCACCTTCTAAAGCCTCAGTCTCAAGACAAGACAAAGACATCAGCAGCATTTTTCCTGCTCTGACACTGTTGGAGCACAGTGGTATTACAGCACAGCAATTCCTCACTGCTACTGTTTGCTGTGTCCAAAATACAAAGATTTCCATTCAGTGACAATCACATTAAAAATCAGTTTAAGCACTGAAATCCATTTCTTAAATTAACATCCACGGGGGAGGGGGGAGGGCAATGGTGTGTGGGAAATAATGGGGAAGGTGAGGAAAATAGTTAACAAACAGAGGAGAAAAAGAAGAAATTTCACTCTTGGGCATATGTAAAAAAACAAAAAGAAGAAAGGTACAGAAATTGTCCAAGTCACAAAACATATGCTACAGCAAGACCAAAAAGAGAACTGCCAGGCTTGTGAGAACTGTGTTACAAAAGAAGTCAGAACATTATCATAATTAATGTTTCAAATTACAGTTGTAAATAAATTTCAGCTATTAGATGTGATTAGACTTTTCTGAAAAGAGTTATTTGTGTTCCACTGGCGGGCTTGTGTTTCTGGGATTTGTAAATGTAATTGATGTTTTCAAGAAAATGAAAGGACACGGTTAACAATTATTCTTTTATTTCCCACCTCTTTAGAAAAAGGACCAGTCTCCAATTTCTCTTGTAAAGTTAAGATATTTACATATTCTATACCTCGTAATAGATGGTTTCATATTGCATGTGATAGCAGGAAAGTAATCAAATAGAGGTAACAATAGAGAATAGCTAGTTATATGCATTGTCATTGCTTTCCTAATAAATTGCAAATTATTTGCTAGGAAGGAGCTTTACACCAAAAAGGCAAGGGAAATTTATCATTTGTTCAACGACAAAACATCCCCATGTGTTTACCTGCTAATACAGTAAAATTACATTGTTGACGTAAATTATGCAATCTTAGATATAACCAATGCTTTTCTACTGATTCAGCGGACAGAACTTCAGACTAACTTAATTAGCATCATAGGAGTTAAAAGTATATTTTTCTTTCCTTATGAGAAAGTAACAAGCTAAATTCAATCTGAAAAAAAGAATCACAACTTAAAAAAATCCATCTGCAGTCTCAAAGCTGTCAAATGGGTGTGAGTGTTACATAAATATTATATGTATTTTTACACACACAGGTTACACAGTACGTTATACTGCATATGCTATGTATATACAAACAAAATGCTTATGCACACATGTAAAAATAGACAAATGTATACAATCATACAAAATGTGTTTGAGTCTCCTCCTCTATCTTGTGTATGCTATACCACAGTCATTTCACAAATAATCATTTTAATCTGTAAATCCCAGTAAATTACAAGAGGTTAGTGTGATATGACTTTAAATTCTTCTGCTTTGCCATAGAAAATTATTTCCACTTAGTTGGGTATCAATGATCTATTCATCGTAAGATGCAGTAGGGTTACAATCAGCTTTGCATTTAGGCTGCAATGGATGAGCACTTGCAGATAAAAATGATAACAACCTTCACATGAAGAAGGATAACGCAGCTCAAGAAAACATAGAATATATATTACTGAAAGACATTCTTAACTGATATAGACATTATTAGACAACAACAAGATCTTAGAATATTTTCCACAAATAATCTGGTCTCTCAGACTCTCCAAGCTACTGGAAAGGAGCAGCTGCAGAGAAGAAACAGTACAAAAACAAAGAAACTCCAGACCTAAAGTAGGTTTTTTCTTTGCTTACAAATGAAAAAGTAATGATATCCCCCCAAAGTCAGAAATAGTATGAACTGAAAAATGCAATCAGATAGAGATAGACAGACACACAGACACACACGCACACTTCTCAAACACATTTATCTTGAACTACTATATACTGGTTTTATTTGCTGAAAGTAAAAGCTGGAGACCATTTCATACAGAAAACACACACATTGTCACCAACAATTTTTTTGTGACAACATTTTTTGCAATTTTTCAAGCTACGACTTGAAAGTCATGACTCTATTGCCAGCTGGACAACACGTAGCAAACCATACCGAACTAAAACAAAATCACAAGCCCAGAAAATCTATGGATAGGCTATGGACAAAATTTTGAATGAAACACTGGTAGTTTCCCAGCATGGTGCTGTTTTTGAGAATGCAGAATTTATTTCAAGTGCTCGCTAACAGAAAGTCTGAACATCTTATGCCACGAATTTCAAATGGAGAATGGTATCCACTTTTTGGCTGATACTTATAAATTCTTGAAAATTCAACCTAGGAAAACACAGGCCAGAATCATCCCCAGATAGGTTTAATTAACAAACGAATGATTCCCATGATAGGGAAGTCAGGGGGAAAAAAAACCCCACAGTATTTTACCTTGTAATGTTGTAACAGACTCATCTCCCAGTACTTAACCTATGCGATTGTGTACATGAGGATGCTTGGACATCCAGAAAGCTCCATCTTCCACCTAAGCCACTCCTACCTTTGGGGTCCCATGGTTGGGTCAGAGAGGAGAAAGCTGAAGAAGTAGCTGTGAAACTACTAAGTCACCCTCTTGTCAAAAAGGGGTGATTGATTTGATCTTATCAGTCTCCTTTTCCCTCTCCTTCTAGACAGCAGAACTTCATTCCAGCACTGTCTTTCCACCGTCCAAAATCCCAGTCAAGGGACATAATCCCAGACTAGCAATGTGACCAAGATTTCTTGTATGCTGGACACTGTCTACACTGCACTGTATGTTCAGACTTGTTCAGCCTCACAAGCCTTTCCTCTTTGGGAATCACTCTATTTTTTCACAATTTAACATTCTGCACTGGTGGTGCCACCATTCTCTCCCCTTAGAGCATTAAACTACAGATTGGAAATTAGCCTGATTTTGTGCACTGCTCTACCCATAGCCAACACTAGTTTCTGTTCACACTTAGAGTAAATGAAGCCTCGGTGAGTTGGTCTTCCTCAGGGCATGTCCACATTTTCCAGGTTCTTACAAGGGCCACATTCACCCAGTGGAGAAAGAGATGATCAAGTCCTGCTGTGTGTGAAGCACTTTGGCTTGTGAAAGATGTCTCAGCCTGATATAAGAGGTGCAGTGCTGAATTAGTCTTTCCCATTAAAAGGAATCCTGCCAGAATGCAGAAATACTGGCCTCCCCTGGCACCTGTTGCAAGCTACCTCAGTCCCTTTCCAGGGACTAAGTGTTCCAAACAGTACAAATACAGATGTTAAACATAGGGCAAGTGGCTTACAGGGCATCAATCCACACAGGTAATTGTGCAGGTGCAGTTTCTAAGAGGCTGAGGCACCGTATCACTACTTTTTAAAAGTTCTTGTAATGCCTGGAATTCAATTATAGTAGATGACTTGGGAATTTCTGTCCTCCCATAAACAGAAAAATAGAAACACAGATCCTTCCCACTATTTCTTTATATGATCTCCAGCATAACTGTTACTTGTTACTTCTTTTTGCAAAGTTTTGGTTTGGCTTTTTTTTAAATATTAAAACCAATGCTGGAATGCCACATATACAGAGAGTGCCTTCCAAGTATGTTCATGAGTGCCTTTAATCCTCTCAGGTAGGTAGGTAGGTAGGTAGGTAGGTAGGTAGGTAGGTAGGTAGGTATTATAAAGAAGTAGATGACATGCTTTAAAGCTAACAAAAAAATAAACAATCAAAACAAAACAAGAAAACAAACCCACACAAAAACCTCCAAAAACCAAAACCCCCCACAAACCACCAAAAAAAAAACCTACCACCAAAAAACCTCCACAGGAAATACTGTTTATTTGGTGTTGTCAAAGAATTAATCTAAAGAACATTTACTTCAGCCCAAGATTTACAACAATCCAACAATTAGGAGTTTAGTCTTCTCTGTGAACTTCTAAATTTTTGCTGTTACTACATTAAATCACAAAATGACTAGAACTTCTGGAAGCTTTACCTTTGTTTTGGCATGCTGTATTATGTCTTGCTCCTATACAGGGGGAATTATGCAGACAAACCCCTGCCATATGATTCTAGATTTCATAACGTCTATGACTCCCCTGAGACAAATTTTTTACAGGATTCTTCCCTTTTGCTCTCTGAATGTGTTACCATGTCCCAGAGACGCATTTCTCATCTTTCAGGGTTTAGATATCCTAAAACTACAATGTCTGTCAGCAACTGAATACAATGCTTTGGTCTTTGGACACATACAGAATCCTTATAGCTACTCATCCTGAATATTGTTTGCTTTGAAAATATATAGTTCCAAGAGGGAAAAAAATATGGCATAAGACACCATGACAACTGATGTTATTTGGTAAACGTCTTGAGTAAGACAGGATAAAACTAATCCCATTTCAGAAGGATTGATTGAACATTATCAGTTTATCACTCATTTCCTTCCTGTTTGCAGATCATTCTGAGTCCCTCTTCTGGAGACAACCCAGCAAGAATAATTTTGAATTCATGGTTAAAGGACAACAGCAGAGTATGTGCAGTAATTGCACAGCACTAAAGAATGGAATGTCAAACAGTCATGAACACTGCTCACTAAACCTTCCCAAATAATTTTCAGAGGTTAAGAAAATGAGTGTGCTGAGGTAATGGTACTTTAGATTGAAAACCTATATAATGTATCATATCAAAGATTACATCTGAGATCTCAAAACAGCAAAATTTTTAAAAAGGTAATTTTTCTTTAAAAAGTAAAAAAATTACACATATGAAAAAAGTCCCTAAGGAGTTGAAGGAAATGAATACTTGGGTATAGGCTTTGTTCTCCTGACAGACATTTCCCTGGAACAAAGACTTCATAACCTACAGCATTCTCATTTTTTTCTGTTATTATAGAACAAAATAATAATCTAAAGAACAACATTGTATCAGAAAAGCACTTAAATTTGTCATATCCCAGGATGCAGAATATACTACTCCTGCTGCAATTGTTGATGCAATAAATAAATTAAATGAAAAAATAACTGATGCCATCACCGAATTCCCTTTAACACTAAGTAGAGAAAGCTCCCCTGATAAATCTTCATCTATTTCATTCACAAAAACACTTGAAGCTTGAGACTGATGATTTCAGCTTTACAGGATCATGTTCTTGTTTAGCAACTCCATTACTCTCTTAATTACTCCTTGCTGTGACTGATAAAGACCTTTTTACTGTAGAGTTTGGGATGCCCAACAGAGACACAGAACAGTTAGGCTGGAAGGGGCCTTTGGAAATCAGGTAGTCATATTCCCTGCTCAAAGCAAGGCTAATGTCAAAGTGATATTGAACTGCTCAGGACCTTGTCAGTTGAGTTCTGCCTACACCCTACAGAGCTTCAGCTCATCAGAGACTAATTCTCTGAAAGCCAGGAAATACAAAAAAGAAGGCATCACCAGTGCCATTGTAAAATTGCTTTGCTGAAGGTGCCAAAAGCCACGAAATGGTTTCCAGGGTCCAGGCAGAATGCCTGCACTACCTTTATGGGGTAGAAGGTTTCATAACAGCAAGGTAGCAAAGTTGTGGGCCCGACAATTTGGCAGGGAAATTTCCCTTTTGCTATAGGGAACCATCTGCAAGTGAAAGGTATTTAAGGATGAGTTGAGTGTTTGATGATGGGACCAATGAAAGTACAGCATTTAACAGCTAAATTAAGACTAAGGAGTTGTAAAATTTGTCCATGTAGCATTGCCATAGAGCAGCCTCAAAATCTGAATGGTCAGTGGGGTGTTTTTTTGAGAGTTTGCCCAAACACAAGTAGTGGCAAAGCAAAGAGGGCTTGAGGATCTCCTCCTACATGCATTTTTTCCTTGAGCAACCTGTTCACTCTGCAGATACCTGATCTTCCTGTGCAGTGTCCCAGCAAAATGCACCTACTTGCAACCTGACTGTAGTAAGGACTGAGGTGAAGTTAGGTTCAAGCCTATCTGCTGGACTTGACAGATTCCTTGATTTATCTTGAGGTCCCCTTAGGTTCTAGTTCCCATGAGGAATAAAAGATGCTCAAACGTATGGAAAAAGCTTATTCCTTCCTTCCACTTGCTCCCCAGTTCATATGCACCAGGAGACAGAAGAGGTCATAGACAACTTCTGCTGGCACAGGGCTCACTGAAATCTAGCTTACTTGTATATGGGAACAGAGACAGAGCAGTAAAAATGCCCTCATTGTCCCAAAATATGCCTGTTGTCTTCCTTCCAACCGCCATTACTTTCCAGGATACCATACTGACCCACCATGCTCCCTTCCAGTTTCCACTGGAGTTCTTATTTTTCTTTTTTACAACTCAAATCAACCTCCCCTTTTCCACTCAATCTTGACAGGAATCATTAAGACTCTCATTCATTTATTTTTATTCTAAGTATTGCCTAAAAGGTTACATCACATTCAAATCCTGTTTTATATATAAGGGTATTTTAAATATTCATTTGCAATTAAATAGAAGCCAATCCCTTCAAATCTGAGGAAGGTATATTGTAACTGTATTCCTACAGTTCTCTGATTTTCAGCAAAGTCCAAATTCATAATAGCTATAATTTTGGTGAACCATTTCTGTACCAAAAAATGTGATTTGCTTGGTGAACAAAATCCTGCACTTCACAATGTGTTAAATTCAGCCTCACCAAATGAGAGGTAGAGTCTCGTCATAAGTAGAGAGAATGTTGAGAAACTGGGATTAGCTGAGGAACTACTAAAAACAGCCACATAAAAGAAAATAACATGATGAAATCTGTGTACTACAAAAAATGCCATGGGGTCTGCCCACACTCCCACCCCTGGAGACTGCATCTCAGAAATCTCTTGCTCAAATGATCCCAAGTTTTCATCACTTCATCACTTTGTATAACATCCTTTGGATTTCACAGTAATCCAAAGCAGTACAAAGATTTCCGAGCCCTTATGCTGCAGCCAAAGGACCTGCAGTATACCCCAGGGTTCTGGTCCCACTCTCATCTGGGGACCTGGCCAGGCACTCTGCAGCTCCCATCTGCTGCACACAGATGGGCTTCCTCACACAGGAAACAAAAGCAGGAGGAGGGGGGCTGCCACACATCCTTGTTGTGCCCTGGTATGCCCTAGACAGACTGTGACCAGGGCATATACTCCTCCTCCGGCACTCAGGTCCCATACTCTAGAAATTGTCCTAGAAAACGTAGATTTTAAACTCAAAGACCCTTCATGGCTCTGCAGCAGAGCTGGTGCTCTGCTTTGCTCTAATTCTCTGAGCCTTTAGCAGAGGAGTGAAAATACTGAAGCATGCTTTATTACTTATTTTTAAACATGCAACAGATATGCAACAATTTGAATGCCTAGACTCTAATTTACATAAATACATTTCAAACCAAAACATTTGAAAATTATTTATTTCCTGCTTCTATGCTTAAATGCTGGATTGTGGCCAGACTTCAGGATTGATCCAAAGGTGCATAAATCAGACCTTCAAAGAAATAAAATGTTCACAAAGATTGTATTTGGTTGAGCAAATTCAGAAGAATGAAACCAACTATGAAAAAAAATTAGATTGGCTGAAAATTAATAAAGCACAGCTGGAATTATTCGATTCATCCATATTTGTTGCGTAAATGGCTCTAGGGCTAAGTTGTGCTGAAAGAAGATACTTCAAGACACAGGGGTCAATTGCTTTTGGAGACAAATTGACCTACAAGTATACACTTGTTTAATTTGGTTCTTGCAGTGGGGCAAGTCTACAGAAATATATAACCAAAAAACCAATTTTGATTCCAGTGAGTGAATATCAGAGGTCAAGTTTAAGGTTCCCATAAATTTACATATATAGACTAAAAGATTAATAACTTCTCAAGCTACTGAGTTTCTTTGCTGAAAGCAAATGCAGATACAATCTGAGAAAGAAACAACATATGTGCTTATTCCACATTCTGTTGTCTAGATGCCATGCAGTCAGCTCAGTGCGTGTTGCTGTGGCTGGATCTGCAGTACTTCATAGCGTTTGGTCATACTCAGGGAGTGCAAGTAACACTATTGCTGGCTCAGCTCCTAGAAGAAAGCTTCTTCAGATCATATGATCACTAATTTTGAAACTAATTTTACGTGCCAATTCAACTATTATTAGCTAAATGGTGTTACTACCATTAGTTGTATAGTAATACCAGTCATATCGTAATATAGTTTGCAATGAAGTCTTGTGAATACAATTATCCATTCTAAATATAACGCTTTTCACCTAGGCAGGTTTTACATATTCATACATTGGTATTTTTTCCTATTCAAAATTAGGACTGTACTTTATAACACCAAAATAGACCAGTATTAAAATATTTTTAAATTTAAAACTTAAACTTATTTAAACTTAAAAATAGAAAATTATTTTAGATACACATACTCCTTAAAGCTGGCATAAACCTCCCAAGAAATCTACAAAATTTCTCTCTCAGGCAACACTAACTTTGAAAGATACAATAATGTTTTCTTTTCAAGTGACAGTCTTTTAAATTCAATCAAAGCAAAAACAGTATTTCCAGTTGGGTAATTCACCAGGGGTGAAAATGAAAAGCTAAATTCACACATTTCACTTTAAATTATGAGATATCTGACCACTGCTTCACTGATAAATTTATAGGAAATAGATACTGTCATATGTAGAAAAATACTTTCAGTAAGTTTTTATTTGTTTTTCATCATTACCAGGATTGATAGATATTTGTAAATAAATGATTTGTCAACAAATACATAATTCTTGACTGAGGTTACATTTAGAAAAGCGCACTATTGCTTGGAGTTGGTTTCAAATGCAGAAGTGTTCAGAAGGAAAGAATATACAACTGCTTTAAGCTTTTTAGGTCTCTTTCCTTAGAGCCACACAAGTATGGGATGTTTTCAATGTTTATCCTCTCAAATCATGGAACTAATCGCATTTCTTAAAAGCATATAAAAAACATTTTACATGGGAGATGCACTGTTCTGTGACTTTCAAACTGCAAAGGCCCAAAAGTGGAAAAATCACAACATTCAAACATGAGGAAGAGACTAATTTTGCTGTAGGCTCCCATGTGGGTTTTTGTTGTGGGTTAGAAGCGGGTTTTTTTTGTTTTGTTTTGGTTGATTAGTTTTTTGGTTGGTTTTTTTTCAGTAAACCATTTCTTATTTTTTACATGATTAAGAAACACTATCTCCTCACAAGCTGCAAAGAAAAGAGAGCCTATAAGCCAGGGTAAACTTCTGTCTAAACAAAGAACTTCTCATTAAAAGCAAGATATTCAAAACTCCAGATAAGTAACTTTGAGTGCATCCAGAGCTTTAGTGGAGTGAATTTGTCTCAAAGTAGAAACATTAGGTTGTTTGTACAACATCACATAATTTTTATGATGCAGCAAGTTTAGACACCACATTTCAGTATTATTTGTATGCCCAAAGAGGCGTTGGTGAGATTACCTGTATAGTCCTCTGAGTGCCATCAATGGTGACAGACAACAAGGGTGAAGCCAGGTTCCACTCGCTGGTCACATTTAGTTTCATCCCATCAACTTCCACCTGTTGTGACACCAGACAAGGCTGTTACTATGAAGACAGACAGAAAACTGATCTCAAGTTCATTACTGCATACAAAGCAGCAACCATTTTAAAACAGATGGCTCCCAAACAACCTGTCATGTTTACTGCTTCTGCCATAAAAGACAGGGTCCAACAACAGAGTCTTCCAGCTATCTCTGGGGAGAGGTGAAGGACCTGTGAACAGCTGCCTCTGAGTAGCAAGGTTTCAAGTGATTTCCAGCAAGTAACAAACAGCCATCCAACTTTTAAACCTATCTGGACATGCTACATTTACTGCAATTAGACAAGTAATGCATATAAATTCCAGTGACACCTTGCAACCCACACAACAGGGCTTGCATATAATATTCTCTCCAAGGACCAAGGAAGAACTTTTCCTATGCTTCTAATGAAGGGCTTTGCATTGTTATCTTAATTAATATGAGGCAGTAATTAATTCTTCGGCATTTTGCCTCAAAGTCTAGAAAAACTTTGCAAATTCTGACATGTTTTCTTTCAATATACAGCTGATCAGAGGAATACAATTTCTGACTTGAATGCCAATATGTTTATCCAGAAAGTGGGGGCTTTTTAATCATCCCATATTTATTATACAAAAATATTTCTAGGTGAAGAGCAAAAATTCTGGGTTCTGAAAAAGTTATAGATCAGAGTAGCCGTGATGACACTTCTGTCATTCTTGTGCTGTATTATACTGTTTAAAAACACACATCACACATTCAACACTATAAGAGTCTCAGAAAAAGAGAAGATTATGAAAAAAATTATTACACATGGACTAACATAATTAGTGATTAATATTTATGGCATGTTCTGAACACTCATCATACTATTCAAGGTAGTTATATTATTTACCATATTTCAGTTATATAATTTACTGTAAACAGAAGAAAAATCATGGTCGGCCAATTTCCTTCCTGTCTTAAAATCTCCATAGTATTTTCTAATCAGTAAATTTCAGACAATAGTGATAATGACACAAATACTGCATACATTCTCAATAAACTAGAAAAAATGTAATGCATTTAGAATAAAAGCTGAACACACATTTTGCAAAATAAAACTTATAAGCCTACTCTTTTACATCTCCGACTTATCATTATTTGATCTTATAATATGAAGAAGCATCTTAAAAGAAATCTATAACAGAGAAGTGCAGAGGAGCAGTGCGTAATTTGATAATTTTATTTCAGTTAAGAAGAAAAGGTTCTGGTTTAAAAAGCCCTCTAATTTTATAGACTTTAGTTTAGAACTCAAAGTCAGCCTTAGTGATACAATCTACGCAATTTCCTTGGGCATTGACTATAAATAAAGTTACATGTAAAGAACAAGAAGAAAAACAAGTCATTTACAATGGTTCACCAATAGGCCAGATTAGCTGGCATGCTTCAGGTACTTTACACTGCTCCAGTGATGCAAACCAACCATAAACCTGGCTTGAGTTAAGCCAGACCTGCAGCTGGTTTGCATTTCCAGATCATTGCAGAGCAGCTGGAACACTCTGGTGAACCAAGCCCATTCTCAGTAAAGGTGTATCAGAGCAAATACTGTCTTTATTGAGAAGAGGAGAAACATCTGAAAAAGACTTTCCAAACGGAGAAAAGCAAATCCAGTGCTCTGTCTCAACCCTCTTTGATTACCAACTGAACTTTGGTAATGCAATTATTTAAAAAGCTCTGTCGCTACCGCTAAAACAGAGAAAGACTGTCCACACTGGAGTCTGGATCTGAAAACATCATTTACCTTCTGTCTCCAGGAAGAGAGGTGAGATAGCATGAAAGCAGACCAGGCTACTGGTCACCAAAGAAACCTTCAAGTGTACACCATACTGTTCATGGCACTGTGGGATTTACACACAGCCTCGCAGAAAATCTATAGCTGGTATCTACAGTTCTAGCAAAGGGTGTTCCAGGGGCAGGATGCAAGTCGATACATCCACAACAAACTCAATTTAATCATTAGCTCTTTTGTCACTGTACAGATGAGCAAAGGAGAAGCAAGCCAAGTGTGTCACCCTGGTAAATGACCTGTCCAAAATCCCTCATAAGGGTTTATACAAGTCTTGCCATCATTGATTCCATATTACATTAGTATCAAAACATTTCTGGTGGAAACCACCCTGAGAGATGGCAAAGCAGATGCTAAGTCTAAACAAACTGTGGCACTCTAGGTTGCTTATGTGCAATAGAGAAACCAGCAGACAATATATTGTCACTACTATGGTTTCCCTGTTCAAGAAAGAATAGAAGGTGAGGGGAATGGTTATGTGAACTAATGCATATCCCATAAACTGCAGCACTCTTCTCACAGAATGGAGCTACAGACTCTTAGCTGCTTTCACCTGCAGCTCACCATGGTATGTGCAAACAGGGAAGAACACAGAAATTA
Organism: Acanthiza pusilla; assembly: GCA_036630365.1. NCBI lineage: Eukaryota > Metazoa > Chordata > Aves > Passeriformes > Acanthizidae > Acanthiza > Acanthiza pusilla. Next base: position 5,194,627 of record JAXCHO010000003.1, on the reverse strand, counting down.
CAGAATATTCACAGCTGGACAGGATCCACAAGGATCATTGCGCCCATCTCTTAAGTTAATGGCCTATACAGGGATCGACCCCACCACCTTTGCATTGTTAGCACCACGTGTAACCAACTGAATATGCGAAGCCAAGAGAATCCCAAGGAAATTTGGCTATCTATGCTCTAATAGGCAGGATGACAAAGACAGGAGGTCAAGGTATCAGAGAAAATGAACAACGACTGAGGGTAAGATATTTATCATGTGGTGAGCACATTACTTCTACTACAAAAGAGGGAAAAGACAGGGGTGGAGGAGAAGACAGGACACAGTGTATCAAAAACCAGATGGGGATTGAAATCAAACCAATACTTTACCTAATAGAGCAAACCTTCTTTCTGCAGCTCAGCAACCAACAGCTTAGCAAGGTTAGCAGGTAGAAATAGGGGAAGAGATAAGAGGGTCAAAGAACTTGTCAGAAGTTTGCATTTGCCTTCATTCCTCCTCTAGCAATGGATATTATCATTGAACCTAATAAATATTGCAATAAAACCAGGCCCTTTTTGCTTTAGGCTTGGGGGGTGGGGATGGGGATTTAAGGTGTGAAGGGGGACATGGAGATTAACTAATGATATTACATTGACTACTTCCTGTCTTACTTTGTTTCTGTGCTTCTAAGACAGCCAAGAACAAATCACCATTCAATGGATGATAACACTTGAACTGCAGGGAGAAGATCCCAGTGAACTGACTCCTGCAGCGGGTCACATTGTGCCTTACAGCACAGCTATATACTCTAGTTTTATGCTTAACTACTCAGTTCCAAGTGTACACACATGTGTATTTGCATGGAGCATGGATATGTGCATCTACAGTAACGATGTTGGCATTGCTGCACTACAGCCACGTGGTGTAGTGGTGGTAAATTATTCCTTTTTTAAAAGGTTTGTTTGTCCCTATGTAAGGGCATAAAAGATAAAAGCAGCCACAGTCCTTTACAATTATTTCCAATTCAAAAGCTACTGTAAATGAGGTCTCAGAAAGACGAATGACAAGTCCAAGACACAAGGCTATAAAAAGGTCAACAGCTTACCCCACTGTCACAACTTTGCAGACTTTTGCTGGCATGCACCTGAACTACACAAGTAGCAGCCCCTTCACCTCTCGTGGACTGAGTTCCTGATGTTCAGCATGATAGGTACCAGCTAACCAATAGTGCAAAGAGCTGCAAAGCATAATCTGCATTCAGTTTCCTTCAGAGAACATAATTTAGCATTCTATGTGCATGTCAGGCAATTAAAGAAGGCAGCACAAGCCTGAGTGTTATAGCCCTGTTAATTTACTAATGCAGAGTCTCGCGTACATCTGGCACATGTCACTTCTTTTCTCCTGGAAATGAAGGTGGTTTTCCAGGAGACTGGAGGGCAGCTGAAGCATTTGTTTCCTGCCTGATGCTTCAAAATATTATGCCTGAAGTTCCTCATGCCAGCCTTGAGTCTGACTAACTTAAGTCTGCTGATTTAATCCCATGGTTTCAATTCTGCCTCTCAGCATGGTGTTTAACTCAAAAGTCCTGGCCCTAACTACTTGGCTATGCCACCCCAAGCCATATTACTTACAGCCCTTAATTCTACCTCTTGCTGTAGCAGAAGTGATGGTATTCCCTATTCAATCAGATATTCAAAATGAAAAATCACCCTCTGTCGACCCGCCTTTGCTGAAGTCTTTTTCTGAGCAAGACAGCTGCCCATGACGATGTACTTTTCAGGAAAACAGACATTAATCTTCACAGGACATATATGAATATTCACTGTCATAGCCTCCAATCCCTTCAACTGGCATTAATCTAAGGCACATCCAGTGGGCAGCAAGGGCTCTACAAAGAGAAACCATAAAATCATTCCTGCAAGGAAGGAATAATAGTAGCAAGCATCACTGTTGTAAACGTGAGGTAGCTTGTATGTTTGAGGACTCTGTTCAAGCCTACATAAAGTAAAGCTGTACTCTTCTGTGGAAAAAGTAACTGCCTCAGGCAGAAGACTTTACCTCCATCACTGCTAACCACACCACCCATGCTAAAACAGCATGGAGAGTCTTTACGTTTTTATGAATCAGGTAAAGGTAATTGCCTCTTGTGCAGAAGAGATGGTGAGAGGACTTGTAGCACAGTGTAGCAACAGAAGGTCCAGCTGTAGGCAGCAATATTCAGTAACAGTCTGAAGTGATCTTAGACTAAGCCAAACTGAGTTGGACAAAGTGGCTTTTGGCTCCCAAACAGTTTTCACAAAACAAGTGAAATTCTTATTTAATCTACTGTCCAGCCAATGGAGAAGTACATGGAATGAAAGAGAAGAGGCAAGGGAAAATTGTCCTGTTTCAAAGCTATTGTCCCTTACCTTTTGCAGTCCCATGCAACCTCAAGAATGTGAGGAAAGTCTTATTAGGGCTGATGAGCCCAAGGCTTCTTTTAGAAGGATAATGCATGAGACCCCAAGCATTTTGTAAAATATTTTGCTAGGTTTTAATGTAAAAAAAAAAAAATTCCCAGTCAGCAGAAGAGTTCAAACCCTATCTTGCATCTCTCTATATATTCCCATGGCCAATAACCACAACACACTTCCTTATCATGAAAATTACTGGCTACCTGGAGCCTGTAAGGACTTGTGGGAATTTGCAGAGTTGTCTTGGAAACTATTGGGTCTTCTTACACAACTTTCTCTAACTTCCCCACTTTGTCTTTAAGAACCTTGAACAAAAACAGAGTCATATCTGCTACATTAGGAAATAGCAGCAACCAAATAGTACTTCACATGCTGTCATTCATAAATGCAAATGAATTATGCATAAATGCAAAGAAACCCAGTAAGATTTCCCATGCGGGCTGTTCTTATTAGTTAAGATCCTTCTTGTATCTGCTTTTTCTGCTGTTCTTTGGACTGTATTTGCCAGTGACCTGGGGTCTGATTACTCTCAAAGTGCTGACATTTTTCAGGACTATGTCCTCGAAGAGGTGACAGTATACTCTTGTCAAGTTTACAGATGGCACCAAATTGGGTTAAACACTCTAGGGCAGGGCTGCCATCCAGGCAGGCCTAGACAGGGAAGAGGAAGGGGCTAATGAAAACTTTGTGAAATTCAAGACTAATTTTTAAGTCTAACACGTGAAAAGGACAAACCCATCGCAGAGATACATTGTGACCTGACTGGCTGGGGAGCAGCTCTGCAGAGAAAGACTTGGGAGACGTGGGCAGATAATGTCAGCAGGATGCCCTGGCACCAAAAGCTGCTATCAGTGCCCTGTGCTCTGTTAACAGAGGTGTAGTCTGCAGATAGAGGGAGGTCTTTAGACCCTTCTACTCAAATCTCAGACCACATCAAATATTGTGTCTGTAAGACAGACACTGACTTTGCTCAGTTTTACGATGTTCCCACTAGCCCATTCCTCTTGCCTGTCTAGGTCCCACTGGGTGGCAGCATTGCCCTTGACTGCATAGAGCACTTTCTCCAATTCTGTCTTCTGTAAATCTTATGACTGTGCACTCCCACTGCTGTGGGAGTCATGACTGTGACACGACTGGTCACAATACAGACCCTTGGTGACCTCTGAGTAGAGTACAACCCATTAACCATGGCCCACCGAGTCTGACCACTCAACTGGCTTTTTATCTTGTTGGGTGAGATCATGACAGACGACTTGCTAAAGTCAAAATAAATGACATTCACTGCTCTCCCCTAGACCACAAAACCTGTCAGTTTATCACAGAAGTCTGTCAGATTGATCCCACTTGAGGTGGGATCACACCAGAGTGGAGCAGAGAGACAGCATCACCTCCCTTGACCTGCTGGCCATGCTGCTTTTGAAGCAGCCCAGGATACAGTTGGCTCCCATGAAGCCTCTCATCCAGCAGCACCCCCAAGTCCTTCTCAGTATGGCTATTTTGGATCCATCCAGCCCCCAGCCTGCGCTGATACCTGGAAGTTGTCCTAACCCAAGTGCGGCACCTGGCATAAATAAATAATACACTGATGTCCACTAGCCTGGCATCCAGGACCTGTACCCTGGTAATGCTTTTCTTCATTCCCTTCAGGATCCTAAGCAACAACCATTTATTTCAGGGCTGCCACAGCCAAGTCTATCTTTGGTATTATCTCTTCAACCAGTTCTTCCTTGGAAGTGAGTCGCAGATCCAGGTGTGTCAACACCAGTTCACCCATCCAGTACCAGGATCAAATAGTTATCCCGAATACCCTTCAGAAATCTTCTGCCCTGCATCCCACCATGTTGCCCTTCCAGAAAATGTCAATGTCCCTGTGACTGTCACATTCTGCGACAGAGATTTCTTTCAGTTGTTTAAAGAAGTCTTAGTTTACTTCTGCACTTAGATCAGGTGGTGTTACTATGCTATTTTAATTTCCTTTTTCATTGATCAAATGAGTAACCTTTACCTGCTCAAGTGCTTTCATAGTCTGGACACTTAGTTTTGAGTTTCCCTGTAGGCACAGAATTATTTGCTCTCCCAAAAATGATGGCAAATATGTCAATAGATGGTTTCTTTTTCTCTCTAGTTAAGTATCCTTCTGGCTTCCAAGCTCCTGCAGTCATATCTCTGCTTCTTAAGCTCTACCCAGTCATATGTGCCCATCCTGTGCTTGCCAGTGCTGGTCCTTGTGCTAGCTGTGTGCTTACACACATGTACACACTGACGAGATTGACATCCACACCAGCAACATGCGCCTGTCCCCTTGTCACCATCACCACCCTGCCCTGCATGCACACTGCCACTAAAACCCCAGCTTTACATGCACAGGTCTTACAGGCTTTAGCAGGGAAATCCGTATTGTGAGCACTTTCAAAATGACTGGTCTCAGCTCAGTGAAAGAGAACTCAACAGAGTCCCTTGGGAAATAGCCTTTATTAACAACGGGACCAGAAAGGCTGGACATAAACTTTCAAGATGGAAATCTTAACGGTGTGGGAGCAGGCCATCCCTATGTGCTGAAAGACAAGCTGGCAGGGAAGAAGATCAGCCTGGCTGAACTGGGAGCTTTTGCTGGAACTCAGAGGAAAAAATGAGAGTTTATGACCTTTGGAAGAAGGGGCAGCAAACTCAGGAAGAGTACAAGAATCATGTAGAGAGAAAATTAGAAAGGCAAAAGCTCAGCTAGAACTCAATCTGGCCACTGCTGTGAAATATAATAAAAAGTGTTTTTATAAATACATTAACAACAAAAAGGAGGGCCAAGGAAAATCTCCATCCTTTATTGGATGCTGAGGGGAACATTGTAACCAAGGCTGAGGAAAAGGCTGAGGTACTTGATACCTTCTTTGCCTCAGGCTTTAACAGCCAGACTGGTTTTCCAGCAGCCCCTGAGCAGGTGGATAGGGACAGGGAGCAGAAGAGAGCCCCTGCAATCCAGGAGGAAGCAGCCAGTGACCTGCTGTGCCACTGAGGCACTCACAACTCTGTGGGGCTGATAGGATCATCCGAGGGTACCGAAGGAGATGGTGGAGGAGCTCACCAAGCCACCCTCCATCATTTAACATCAATCCTGATTAAATGGGGAGGTCCCAGATGACTGGAGGTTGGCCAGTGTGACACCTGGCCAAAACAAGGGTCGGAAGGAGGATCTGGGGAGCTGTAGGTCAGTCAGCCAGGAAGGTGATGGAGCAGATCATCTGGAGTGCAATCCAGATGGCATGCACAGGACATGCATGCACAGGACAACCAGGGGATCAGGCCCAGCCAGCACGGGCTTAGGAAAGGCAGGTCCTGCTTGACCTGCCTGGTCTCCTTTTATGACCAGGTGACCTGCCTGGTGGATGAGGGAAAGGCTGTGGATATTGTCTACCTTGACTTCAGTAAAGCCATTGACACTGTCTCCCACAGAATTCTCCCAGAAAGGCTGCCTTTGTGCTATGGTTTAGGTGACAAGGTGTGTTCAATTAAAGGCTGGACTCAATGATCTTGGAGATATTTTTCAACCTTAATGAGCCTATGATTTCACAGAATCTTTCTTCCTTCTTAAAATGCCACATGATGAAATTTAGTAGATGGATGCTTCTTGTAGACCACTAAAATGTCTCACAAGTTTTGCTTATCACAAATAGCAATGGTCTAAAAAACTGCAAGATTTGTTGCCAAAAAAAGTGCATGAAAGAGCATATAGGACAGAGAGACCCTGTGGCCAACAGTGTGGTATATCGACAAATGCATTAAAATGTCATAAAAAGAAGTTCCTTTAAGCCTGAAACTGTAAAAACTGAATTCACTGATGCTTATATGACAGCAATTTCTTTGATTCAAATTAACCAGCTGTTTTAGCTTGCATTTTCAGTTATTGACAATATATTCACATCAGATTAGTGGGTTGACCTTTTTTCTTTTCTTCAAGTGACTGTAAGGTTAGCCTTTAGGACTTTTGAAGTGGTTGGCCAGATGCTTTCAAAAGGAAGTTAAAGTATGTGAGTTTCAATCTCATTAAAAAGGCCTTTTTTTTAAACAAACTTTCCTTTTGTTCATACCAGCACTTACTTTTTTAAAAGACCCCAAGAGAGAGTTCCAGTCTATAGATCACTTGTCCTGAAGAAAGCTCTGTTAACTATTTATAGATCATGTCCTTTTGTACCGAACTAGATCAAGCAATTTATTCAGTGCATAACTGCAGGAGAGAAATTCATTTGCTCTAAGTGTCATCAAGGCAGCCTTTTACCTGCTATGAACAAGACCAGATGATCTGAATTGCTGGGCTTTTACTTCAAATGCACATTTTGACATTGTGTGGGGTGCCATCATAACTTTCAAGTTTTCAAAGTATTAAGCACATTCACAGAATGGGCAGTTCTCAATCACAAGAGCAGCAAATAGCACATAACCACTAGAATAAATCAAACACATGTGCACACATTGAAATTATCTCTCTTTTCTTTAAAGTAGCACTTATAGATGCAAATTACCATTAGCTGCTTTGGTAGATCTCACTTTAGAAATGGGAGCATGCCAGCATAGAGACCAAGGAAAAGAGCACACAACAGGCATCAGCTCCTCAGCTGAACAACAGAATCAAAACAAAAGGAGAGGGAGAAGTGATGGCCTTCATCACCTCTAATCAGCAAGGGCTTTCTTCAAGCATTCACCAGGGAAGTGATCCTCTCTGCAAAGCCTAGTAGAGCGGCTGTAGGCAACAAAAACATTTCACTGCAGCAAATGCTTTGTTTTACTAGTTCAGTTTTCCTTGCGGAGTCATTATTAAAATGACATCTCATATTTGTAGCCTGCCTGAGCCCCTCAGACTACCAAAAAGCAGGGGGGGTGAGGGAGCAGGGAGGGGAGGAAGTTACAAATATATCAAGAAAATAAAAAGGCGATTACAAATATTTGGCATTTGCTGGTAACAGCTTCAGACACAAAAAGTACAGCTGGTCTGGGAAATATGGGTGTCTATTGTTATCAGATCAGTATGGAAAAGAAGAAAGAACATGACTTGCTTTTCCCATTGCTCTACAGAGACAAATGCCCTGGCTCTGCCCAGCTACATACACTCCAGCCCGGCTACAGATATTGCTAGATGGCTGGAAAATGGTGCAGGTAGTTCAAACAATATTGCTATTGTGGTCATACAGGGCACTTTGAAAGTTGCACTGCACTCAACTTTCCTTCTTGGATAGGATAATGTGTTGAGGATATTCTTATTTTCTATCTTGAAAAGGGGTTTAGCATAGGGACCAATGACAGGATGTGGGTGACTAGGAGCATTATGCTGGGAGCTAAAACACATCGATAAAATAGATATTGATAAGATAGAAACTGCTAGTTTAGTAGCTATTGAGTCATGATTCATGTCTACATACTGAAATCACTAAGCAAGCCTGATTCTAAAATGACTTTGAGCTGCTGAGTTTCCATCCTTTCACTTCAGAGGCACACAGAGATCCCAAGCCATATCCCATTTGATGGTACAAATTCTCAAATAGTAGAATAACATTATCATACCAAAGTGCCACTACAAAACACGACAGACTAAAACTCATGCTATCCTTTCAGGGAAAACACATTTTGGAATACATTTCTTTCTTTTTAAGCATTCACCTAATACATATATTCATTTAGTGAATATTCATTTGATTTGGTGAAAGCTGTGAAATAAGGATACGCAAGCTAAGACAGATTTTACTTTTTTTTAATAGACTGTATCACCAGAAGCTGTATCTCAAGCTTAGAGTCAAGAATTAATGAATTCCTGCATTGATTGCCAACGTGCTGCTGACAAGTCATGTATAAGTCTCAAGTCTCTAATTTTTTTTTCATAATTAGGAGAGAGGGGTGGGAATTAACACTGGCCAGTGAGGAACTCCCAGTAGCAGTACCCAGATACCAAAAACCAGTTCCTACTGGTCTTCTTCCTATCTCCTTTCTAAACTGAACATTATGCATTAGGTAGATATCCATGGCTGATCTAAACAAAACATACTAAAGCATGTGAAGAGCATTTGTAATCACGAGGATCATATTCATCAACTGAGAAGTGTTTTATTTCACACACCATTTACAACTCGATACAGAGATTCAACAAAATCAGCAGGCACCAAAACAGCTAATGAGAAAGCAAAGCATTATTTTATTATATTTGGAAGTCATATTCAACCTTGGCCTAGTTATGTAGGGTGGATGGTCAGACTGGACACAGTCTGCCACAGATTTAAATTACTTTTCCCTTTGCACTACCACGGCAGTAAGTCTATCTTCTCTTTAAATTAGTAAACAGCTAGAATAAGCAAGTTTAAAAAAAAATGAAAGAAAAAAGTGTCTTTGATTTGACATTGTGTAGTGACAAGAAGAAAGTACAGTGGGCAACTGGGTATGGATTTCATCCAGCAGTTCCAACCTGCTGCTCTCAGCTGTCACAACAGGATACAGGTCAACACCAGTCCTTGGGATATACCCAGTCCAAGGTTATTAATCACTGCAACTAAAAGCTTCACTGCTGTTGCATCTCTTCCCCAAACTGCCCCAGATGGTTCAGAACAATAAGCATATCGTAGAAACAAACCTGATTCCTTCAAAAGCCAAATCTCTTTTGATCTCATCTGCAATGTCCTTTGATCAAATAGCCAAAAAGATCACTTCTGTATGCTCTACCAAACATTTGGATTAAGGAAAACAGTAAAACTGTAACAGCTAGACTAGCTGTAATGTTTCTCAAGTATAAGAAAAACTGTTTATAGGAGACCTTTTCTTTGAGCCAGGAGATACAAGAGGACTTTCATTTTAGAAATAAAAATAAGCAGTGAGGAAGAGACTAGATGCAATAAAAATACCTATAAATCTATTCCCTTTGTTTGGTTACTTTGGAAGTTTACTGACTTTAAAACCAAAGCCAGTGTTTTACCTGATAACTTTTCAGAAGCTGGTCAGAAGTAATAGCATCACGAAATACTAACCAAATCCCTTCCATCATTTCCTGCTTCCCAACCACATGCTTGAATCATCTCTCTTGGGCATATTTGATCAGTACCAAGACAAAAATACTCATTTCTATGAAAGGACACCAGCCATCTTGCAGGGAGAAGAAAGAACTGTAAGGTAGTAGTAGAAATAGCAGTAGTAAGCATATCCCCTCTTTAGAAACCCCATCCTCCAGCTTTAAAATAAACCCAGAAAAGGGAATAAGAATGTCACCACTCCAGATGCGTCAGTGAGAAACAGAAAATGGAAGAACACAGGCCAGTGCACAGGAGATAAGGACACAAAGCTGACACAGCAGGTAAAAGATGAGATATCACAAGAGTCATAAGCCCCTTACACAAAAGAGGAAATGCAAAGAAGTTTTAAAGTGCTTCCATATGCAGAACAAATCAAGTCATGTAGTAATGTAAAAAAGATGTTTACATCTAATGCTATTTACCTTAGAAGTTAATGGGATTGCACTGTTTATGTTAACAAACTGATTACCATGAATTCACTCAAAAGGCATAAAAGTATTGTGTGTGAATAGATACCTCTTCAAATTGAGTATTTCCTCATGGTTCCAGCTACTTACATTTAAATAGGTGACAGTGGCTTGCTACTGACTTTTACTGGGGTAAATTCAAATTCACCGTGTTAACAAAACCAGTTAAATAAGAAACAATACTTTCTTTTAAAAAGCCATATAAATTAAATCTGATTTCTTTTTTATGTTTTAGGTTGAACAATTTTAATTACATTTTAGTACATAAAAGTTGATATGGAAACTGTTCCACAAGTTGTTTGGAACATTCAGTTTTCCGATCTACGTAAATGTAGGGGAAAAAGTGAAGTGCACACCCTGAAATAATTTGGCATTAGAGACAGATTACCTACATCCTCTAGCATTAAACAAAGACAATTTCCTCAACAGAGAAATCTCATGAAGTGATTATGACACTGCAGCTACAAAATTGCAGTCAGCACCTGCTAAACAACCTCTTTATTTTAATCACCTATAAATATTCAGACTCTGGACAAATCAAAAATACACATCTTTTAAACAGCTGTCAAGAAGAACAGAGTAAGTTTTACACTGTCCTAAATAAAACATGCAATCATCCCACATTAAGCTGCATATTTACTACAACACTGATATTACGGAGATATGAATTTGATATCAATTAAATGTCAGATTGGAAGAAGATGCACATAAAACAGCCAACAATCATGAGTTCTGCTTCTCAGGCAGCAACAGAAGGGGCATCCTGACTTTACAGTTGCCTTTGCTGGTTTAAATACCATGGGAAATGTATAGAGCTCTTTTTTGAAGGCTTTGTCACAAAACATTTATCCTTCATAGAATTGTACTATGGTGCTATCTCTAAAAACCATTTTGGGACCTTTCAGGAACTCAATTAATATTTCTTAACCTGATTTTCTATCAACTTTTTCTAAAAACTTGGAAGACAAGACACAATCTTTCATTCTAGCAGCCTTCATTTCATATTCTCCAATGCAGCCTTGAAACTTCAGCGATACAGGAAAATGTGGGAAGTTTATCTGTGGATCCTAACGCTTTCATATTCAAAGTCCTAGAAGCCCCCAGAGATACCAATGCTTTCCCACTTTCTCCTAGCACTTAAATTAGGGCCCAGTCCCTGAGCCCAGTAAATCTGTCTGGGATCTAACACACATTGCAGAAAACATCCTGTGTAAGAGATAGGGACCCTTGTACACTCATATAAACTCCATTATCCCAATCGTTTAAAATGGTCCTCGCACCAGAACACAGAGGTGCTCCAGACAGGGAAGAAAGAACAAGAAAAATTCCCCCTTCTCTTAAGAGATTCGAGAAGACTTCAGTGCAAGGAATGCAATGACTCTGAACTAATTTTGTTCCCATATTCACATTAAACTCTGCCAGGGACGTCCCTGTTTTTAAGTGACAAGCCAGTCCAAACCACTAGACCTCATACTACACAAAGACAATATATGCATAGAAGTGTAGAAGAAACTGCAGTTTACCTCCAGTGACAGGATATGGGGGAGCAATCAGCTGATCTTAATTTATTTCAAGAAGTGTGAAACTGATTCTCACTAAGAAACAAGATTTAACTTTGACATTACAGCAGCAAGTAGTTGGAAGCACCACAGAGATTGAAAAGACCACATTAAAGACTTTGCTCCATACAAGCTTTAACCCAGAAAATAAGAGAAATTATAACTGCACAAGGCATTCTATGAGATCCAGGCCTTCAGAAGGCTGCACCTAAAATCCAGAGAATCAATGTAGCTGGAAATTGAAAATACAGGAAATGGTCAATGAAACAAAGCAAAAAGGTTAAAACTTCCCTAATGTTTTTTGACAGCTTGGAAGGTTATATGCAAGTATATCAGCACGAAATACCATACAGTGCAAATAGCAGGCAAAATGAAAAAATGAAGTAGAAGACAAAAAGTGTTTAAAAGCTGAACAACATCTTTAAAAAAAAATCCAAAAGCGAATTACAAACTTTGGGAAAAATGATCAGTAAAGTTAAAAGAAAACACCAGCAAAATAAAAATGAATTTTGGATTCAATAAAATAGCTACTGTATAACAAGGTCAAAAAGACAAGGGACACAATTTCAGAGCGGGGAAATCATAGTCCCTGTCTATACAGAGGCCCTACTGAGAAAATCATCTTAACAAAGCTAACTTCACACATGAGAAAAATCAAACAGATTATAAGTGGTAGGGAGAGGGCTATAAAGAGCCTGGTACCATCATGTGTCTATAATTCAAGGCCTCATTATTCAAAAGGTGGTGAGGAACCGAGAAAAGCACAGACAGAGCAACAAGGACTTCAGGTGGGATTGAATATACAGCTATGAAAAACAGCAAAATGTTGAAAGGGACAACCTCCAAATTTTTAGTGACAGAACTACATAATACCACACCATCACACTTGTTTCCCTCTCGGCACCACCACGCCCAGTGCTTTAACTCACAGATTAACTTTGGCAAACAGAGGAATAACAAGTTGCAAAATCTCCTACAGGTGTAATCATCATAGCCTTTGACTGATGTCAGTAATAAGGCAGACTTATGGAGAAAAAATTAGGATTCCCCAGGAAGAATCTTTTAAGCCAATGAACAACAAATTTCCCTTACAAACAAATGCTTCCTCCACCCCAAAAGTCAGGGCTTCCCCTACTAGCCATGGGAAAAAGACTCAAGAAAGAAGGTAGCACTGTCCCTTCAGATTTTCCTCCATGGTCTTACCCAAGCACAAGGATACTGATAGTTTACAGCACTACCGTTGCTCTGTGAGAGAATGGGATGACCCTGACATCTGAGAGGCAGGGATCTGACTCCTTTAGCTTCTGCATGGAGTGGGATACAGCAGAGGACAGCCAGGGAACAGATTGACACCAGGTCCTGATTATTCTCAAAGTACTCCTCATAACAGAACTATAACATAACAGTACTCCTCATAACATCAGCCTAATGCACAGTTTTGGAAAATAGGTTTTCCTTATTCCTAAGACATTATTAACACCATTTAGTGTACTTACAAATATATATAATTTTGCTCTAACAATAACTTCAGTTTCTCCTGTGTTCTAGGAACTTTCAGAGTTAAGTTGCAGAACCAGGTAATGAATTGTGTCTGCAAACACTCCTTTAAGCAAGCCAGTTAACCTAGTGTTGTGCATACAGAGTCAGCAGATATGAAAGGAAGGTTTGCCTGGCTTCATATATTTTAAATAAAATTGTTATCTGGAGCTAAACAATGTTGAATGATGCTAGCACAGTATTTTAACTTTCAAAAGAATCCAATAAGCTTGAGTGAATGCCACTGATAGAATAGCACGTGATACTACAAGAACTATTAGAAAGCTACTCTTTGGAAACGAATGATAGGCACAATTCCTGAACAAGCCCTAGTTTTCATAAGACCATTAAATACATGTCATTTTCAACTTGCCACCACTTGCACCTCCATAACAATTATTCTCAATTTATTTTCATCTGTTCCATAAAAAATGATTGCTTCTGCTTTACCTAATCCTCCACTTACATCAACCCTATTGTTCGTTTCCTTTCCTTTCATCTTCTCCACATTAATTCCCCACATCGCTTTTGATCTAGCTTTTTGTTTCCTTTTTTCCCCTACAGATTCTTCCTGATGAAGAATTTACAGCCCTAATGTTCATCTGACATGTATGGTGATATTTTATTGATTCACTGCACTGTCTATTAGTTCTGTATAATGAATACCATTATACAGAAAACACGAGATGGGTTACCTTTGCCTATATCTTGGATTTAAAAAATCAATTTAACTGAACTTTTAAAAGGCCCCATTTTATCAGTAAATATTCATATTTAATTATAATTGGAGCAGCATATGCAAGGAGCAGCCAGAGAAAACAAACATTTCCTCCTCACAGTCCAAAGAATTACTCTTTGCCATAGTGGCAAGCCAAGTAAATAGAATAATTGCGATTTTCACTGCTGCTAAATAAGAAATAGAAAACCTCTCCAGGAACTGTTCTGCATGGCTGTAATAAATGCCCACAGAAACAAGCTAACCTACATTATTCATTCCCCTACAGAAAGGATGGTCCTTTTAGAACTGGAAAGACTTCAAGAAGTGGAACAGCTGATTTTGGCTGACATAAACCATAAGCTATATTTTAAATGGATACTATATTCCATTTTTAAGGGGAAAAAATGGCATTTAGTTCAGGCAACACTTAAAACTTAATGCTGAACAAGTATAAGTTTCATGTTCACAGATTAATAGCAATACTCAAGTATATAAACCACTCAAAAATTATTTTACTTAGCACATTATACTTATTGCAAGACCATAAAACCTAAGCTACATTTTGCATTTACTCAGTTGTATCAAAACCAGTCACTGGGCAAAATCTCTGAGCAGTCCCAAAAGCAGAAGCCAGGGCTGAGGCTCCCTTTCTTCCAGCCTGGCAGCCCCATGGCCATCCTGCAACATGTTCCTCCTCATGGAGGCATTTGAACACTGGCCTCAAGAATCTGGTGTTCCTCACTGCACCAGTAAAGCTTCAACAAAAGAAAGGATTCAACCACTTCCCACTACACAAAACTGGCAGATGGGTGAGTGGCTCTCATGCTGAACTCAATGCTAGCACTGTTTATTAGTCTAAAGGAGGCTTGTGCAGGAACAGCAAGCCATTGTTTGTCTGCAGCAATAGGTAGGAGAGGGATTCCAGTGCTTCAGCCTGGGCATGATGCTGGAAACTCAGATTCATTGAAGGTTAATCCTGCATTTTGATGAACGCTCCCCCAGGAATTAAAGATCTACATACCATCTGCATACAACAGAGTTGTATGAACAACTCTCATTGTTGGAACAACTGAATTCTTCTACAGAAGAACTGTGTTGTTCTTTGGTTTGCATAGTGAATCATTTGTCGTGTTCACCATCACACAGTCGCCCAAGATTAAGGCAATACTGGACAAGTTTAGAGAATTAAGCTACACCATCCTCCTTCTTCCCATTTGGTGATATAAAGGTGGCCACAGCATGGTTGTTGCTTAACCTCCGGTTCAGTGTTTTGCAGGCATCCTAACAGGAAGGCTTTGGTGAAGGACTGGAGAAATATTAACTTTAATGGGTAAACTAAAATTATGTCTGTTGTCTTTCTAGTCAATGATGGTAAGGTGGACAACTTAATCAATGAGCTCAGGGATACTTAGGAAACAATAACTAACAGCAAAAATCCTTCCGCACAGGTAACTGAAGTTGACAAAAAAAGCCTATATTTTCTGCTTTTAAAATGATCCAGGAAACAAAACCTGTCTACCTATCTGTACCAATTTTCAAAGCAATCATACTCATGACTGCCAGCTATGAAGTTTGACACACACAGACACCTCTGACAGTTCAAAAGTGAAGTGTATAGGAAAGGTCAAAATACCTACAACAAACAACAAGACCAGCTGTCAAAGCCCTAAATAATGCATAATGAAATGCTAAAATTCTAACACTGAATTTTTATAACTACATAAAGATGGCACAATAAAGAAAATCAGGTATATTTTACGTATTTATTTTCTCATCAGTCTTGAAAACTTTTTGATGCATTCCTGAATTACCATTCTACGAAAACTGAATTCGGACAAGTTCATTTTGCAGCAATAAACTCCATGAGATGGAGCACCCATCGTTTGGGTTTACTGCTAACTCCTGTTCCCTACAATGAATGATCTCTGCATTTTCCACAAAAATAGCTTAAAATATGAGATTTTTTTTTTAAGTTGTGGAAGACTTCTATTTTGCATTACAGCATCAGTTGACAACAAAATAATCAAAGCTTGTTAACATATATATAAACTGTAATTACCTGACTGTGCATTGATCTTCACTGTGGGGAGTTTCCTTGTTATAACCACAACAAAGGTGGTGTCTAATTATAGTAATGGCAAGTAGGACTGGGAAAATTTAATATTCAGAATTAGCAAAAAGAATCTCTCAAAATACCTGGAGATTGATGAACTTTCTGTCCAAGAAAATGCCAGTTATTGCATCAAGTTTACAGGTCTTCTGCTTGTTAATAACTGCAACATCTGTTTGTTTTGCAGCTTTGCACATCTTTTACAGAAGATCTTCCTACCCATGGACTCAGGATTGTTCAGGTTGAATTAGCTTTGATGCCATTAAGAGTGAGGCCATGGGCACTGATATTCTCTGACAGAAAGAATTTCAGCCACCTCACAATGAAAACTGTTCATACATTTTTCCTCAGCACAGCCAGATAATGTAAAACAAAGGAGGGATCTCTCTTTTCAAATTCTCCAGTTCTTTCAAGATATCAAGCCATTACACTACTTGCTACTTAGGAAAAAAAATCACAATATAGATACATTAGTATTACATTTCATATCAAATATGTGCCAATTTTTTCATCTTCACCCATTTTGTTTCCAGACAAAAGACAGCAGAACTGACCTAAAAGTGATAAAAATTGAATATACTTTCACTAAAGACACACTTTTTGTATCCATACTCTTGATGAAGGCATTAGTTCAGTTAATAAAGCTCAAAATTGCAAAATTCTCCTTACCATTATGTTATGTAGAAAGGAACCTTACATCTTCAGAAGCAGAGAAATACTGAATAAAGCAGCTCATCTAGACAGAAAAGAGAGGTTGGAAGTACTTTACTCACCTAGTTAACCTAGTCATGGATTAGGAGAATGTCAAGATGGAATCATATCAATAGGAAGCCTGGTTTAACTGCTTTTACTTTATCTGTTGCTGTGACTTTCACATGTGAGGACATACGGACTATATGGAATTAATCAATCCTTTTGTGCGATTCCAAATAGGTGTAATTCCACACCTATTTATTGATGCTTTTTCTTTTCCCTTGCAGCACTTCGTGCTTTATAATAGCCCTGAAAATGAAATTTACATTTTGTTCATTGTAGGACTAGTGCAGCCAAACATGGTTGAATTGAGACTTTGAACAACAGGACATAAGGTATGATAAGTTAGTTTCACTAAGTTTAGGTAATCACAAAACCATAGTGGTAGTTTTAGCAGAAAATATTTGAAGGTCTTACAAATTGTTGCCAGAATTACAACATCTACAGGGATAGTAAAAGACAGTGCTCCTACTCAGAACATATTTTTACTCTCAGATTTCCTAAAAATACATTTCTTTTATTTTGGCAGCCAATGCTTCAAGAGCAACTTTGACAGTTACATGACCATTTGCAGCGGAGTCTGCAAGACTGGAGTCTGCCAGTCCTCCTTGCCCCCGAAACAAAACACTTTCTTCTCAAGCTTCCAAAGGCTTAAGATTTGCCTGAATGCAGCCAAAACAATGTTACCATCCCCTTAATTCAGTTTCTCAGTGCAGAATCCATTTGCCAGCTTCTGGTGTAAATAGTTCATAGTCAGATTTCTCTCCATGAAAAGGAGAAATCTCCCTTTCTTGAAATTATGACTGTGCTGTTTACACAGATGATGCTGCTGCTGTGTTGTTGATCATGTTAAGATCATACTTTTCCACAAAAAAAAAGTTTCTGAGGCTTGATAATGATAGTGTGGTATCCTTCAACCCAAACCAGATAAAGGTGCCTTTCTGAACCAGCTTAAACCGTGTTCTCTTCATAAGGCTGCCTGCCTTCCTAACATAAAAAGCTCTGGCAAGCTCTTGTTACACCTTCACTTTGGTTCCAGCCCTAGATGACAAAAAGAAACTGCAATAAACTCACTACTAAGAAAAGTTGAAGAGAAAAAGGAGGAGTTTCCAAGTTTCACTTTGACAAAACCTATTTCTTCCTGCTCCCTGGGCTCAAGCCAGACCAAAGCAGGGGGTGTCGAGTGGGATGTGCCCTTCACACTCAGTGGGGTCTTTGCTCTTATACACACACAAAGACCTGTGGATGCTGACATTAGACAGGCAGCCACCAGACAGCTCCTTCAGTCTTGAGGATGTATCTCATCTTTGGCACCAAGACAGCAAAGCACATCCCCCACAAGCAATTTAAAATATTATAATTGACTTTCCATTGTCACTTAGGAGTCTGGACAGAACTGAAATATACGGTAACTCCGGTATACTGTAACTAAAGTAGACATTGTATATACTTTTCCACATGGAATTGCACAGTTCCTACAAGACCTTGCACATTGAAGCATTTTGGGGGTAAAAAGGAAGAGTTCATTTCTGAGGAGAGAAACTTTGGGCAGACTTTTCCTACAAGACCAATATGCTTCTGATCCATAAAGTAACCAGTGCCAGGTAATCAGCAGTTCCTCAGTGAAGAGTCACTTTGGTATCATTAGAATCCTTCTACCAATTGGCAACTAATGACCAATTAAAAGAAGATTTAAATATTTTCTCATGCAATTAAAAGCATTGACTACCTATTTCTATTAAAACTGACAACATTATAAGGTTGCATGGACCATGAAGAGTCAGCAACAGTACAAGAATTTTAGAGCTTCCCATGATCCTAATAAGCCATTTCGCTGTGTTAGATCTGATATGTAAACTGTCAATAGCTCACATCTGTAAAAGCCCCATTTCCTGTCATGCAACATAATGCAGAATGATTTAATAAAATCATATTAAAATTAAGGTGACAGATCCAAAACAAAAACCTCAGTCCCAGAAAAATAAGAATTGGTATGTCTTATCCCATCCTGAGACTTGCAAAAATCACTTTTTAAAAGTAAGTCGTGCAACCACAACTATTTTTTAGCCTTGGATGCATGCAATCAAAATGGAGATTATCCCTACTATTTTAAATACAGATGGCTGACACTGGAGCAAGGAGAAGAAGTGGACTGTGCTTAAGATAAGGTTTCCATAGAAGTTAAAGTACAGCATGCAGCTCAGAGCAGGATTCCTACAGCACTGGAGCTCAAGGTCATCTAAACCCAAGAGATTGCTTAGACAAAATACACTTCCTGAAGGAAGGCCAAAAGGTGCAACCAGAGAGAAAAAGAAAGAAAAGAATACAAAAAAATCAGTTCTCTCTGATTGAGAGATTTAAGATACTATGAAAAAGTATCTTAATAATGTTAGTTTTTTCAATAATGTGCTAAAATATCATTAAATATGATGCATACATTTATATAAGCATGCAGTTAAACACACACACCAAAAATGTAAAGATAAAAATGTGAATATTCATGCAAATATCACACAAGAAGTATCAGTGTAAAATATAAGCCCAAAGAGAATGTTCCCACCATTCCTTTACTGCAAATCATATAACAGCTTTACCATTAACAAAAAATTAAATTACTTAACATTTAGAAGCAGCCAGACAGGTCCATCGTGCCCTAATGATCATCACATAAAGTCACCATTCATTAAAGGAGTCCTTGTCTACATAACCCATTTCATTCCTTCCAGTCCAATGGCACAAGCCAAGATGGCTCCTTGCATGGGTAAAGACCACGCACGAGTGTCGTGTGCAATAAAACCATCGCAAAGCCTTATGTAGAATTCTCCTTGTGTGTGTTTGATTTAGCAGGAAATAATGAACACCCACTTTATGAAAAACGGTTATATAAAAATTGTCCTAACAGACAGGCCTTAAATCTGTATATACAACATCCTTAAACTGGGAGTAGACTTTTTATCTTTGTCAATGCTCCCTTAAATTAATTGTTTCTAAAAGGAAGTATACAGCAGTTGAATGAATGCCTTGGGTTTTTCTTAAGCCAAACAAATATTTAAAGCCTTCACTGTGAGAGGATAATATTCTAATACATGGTATTGTCATTACAGAAGTAATTCAAAATATAAAAGGCAGTATGGAAAAAAATATCAAGATACATTTTGGGGAAGACGACAAATAGCATTAAAGGCTGGCAAACTCAGCTGGAGATAAAGGGTGCCTTACAGGTGAAGGGCTCACACATCTCTTTTCTTCCCAATGTTAATTAATCTTCTACGTGCTTCACACAGATTGAGTTTTAATGCCATTACTTCACAAGAAAAAAGTTTAACAGTTAAGGTATACTCTGAGATTATCTGAAGTGACAAAGCTGTATCTAAATCATATTGTTCCAAAAGTTAGCTTTACTTTATATTTAGTCTTCAGGCATTTCTCAGGAACAAGACAAAATTGCAGAATTTGCACTGAGCTTTCTTCAGTGCTGTCACCAATGACAAGACACACTGATGCATGTTCAGAGATGAACCAGTATGTCCCACTGAAAATGCAACACAGGTCAGCATTGTTTTAACATGAAAATAACAAACCAAAACAATCAAACCAACAATAGTTTCATTGAAAAATACACCAAAGTTTGCCATGTGACTTAAAACAATTCATGCTTTAATATTTTTAAAAGCTAATTACACTTAAATGAGAAAGAAAATACATTATCAGATTCTGAAGAAACAATACAACATGACAGCCCATGCTGTTTTTAATTCTCATCTAGAGAAGATGAATAACACATGCTTTAAAATTCTAACTTTAGGTATTGAAATATGCTGGTAATTAGGAAGGCATACAACGGAGATGAAATATAACCTCAAAGACCAAATGAGAATTTATACTCTGAAGTCATTTCATCTGTTAATCACTCCAGCTAACTGTATCAGAAGTCCACTTGCTAAAACGACAACCTAATGGAAGCCATTAAAAAATTCCGGCTGAAGAATATCCACAGAAAGAGGCAGGGAGATCTAGAAAAGCAGATTAATAGTCCCAAATGACTGAAAAATAACGGAGTTTTGTGCCACATTGAACATACTTCCCACTGCCATTTTCAGAACAATTTCCCACCTATTCTGGAAAGCATTACTAATGTTGAATTTTCTGGGACACACCCATAGCTATTGAGCCAGCTTCTGTGGGGAATGTGAATTGTTCAACAGGTTCAAAAGATCCCACTCTGTACTACTCCTAAAAGCATTCATTCTTACAGCCATATGGCACTTCAGTTTTCTCAAGCACGTTTTTACAAAGCAAAACCACATCTCGTGAATTGGGATTTAATACATAAACTACAATAAAAGAAGTAATAAAGATTCATACTCTGCACAGTCAGCCTGAGCAATTCTAAATCACCAGTGGTTCACTTTGGATTGCAGATGTAGCCCACATAAGGGGCCAATCTGACTTGATCTCACCACAGACTTTGGCTGCGTAGACTGACAGAGAGATTGATTGTGACTGACAATGACCATCCCTTCGCCCTTTCCCCTGTCCTCCCATTAATTCCCCTATTCCTGCAAGTTTTCCTTTGCCAAGGAGAAAAAAAAGTCCATTAGCTGTGTAAAGGAGAGGATCTACTTTTTTTTTTGTTAATCTTGAAAGTTGCTGCTACCTTATTCCGGCTGGTTTTGTTCCTGGTCTGTTTAACTGTTAAACAAAGGAAGCTCAGGCCTCCAATTTTCTCGGATTTGGATGTACTATCTATCTATCTATCTATCTATCTATCTATCTATCTATCTATCTATCTATCTATCTTCTACCCTTCTCTTTATTTATTGCTGCTTATCTTTAGACAGCAAAATCAGTCTTCACTCTTGCTTATTGCGTATTAAATGTTTAAAGCCGGTTGGATGGGGCTTAGAGCAACCTGATCTAATGGAAGGTGTCCTTGCCCACAGCGGGGGTGAGTCTGTGTAACTAGATCCTTAAAGGCTCTTTCCAACCTAAACCATTCTGTGTTTCTATTATGATGATTTGCCATCAATGTAGCTTGCCTTTGACAGTTTAGATGATAAAACTAATACAAAAGAACGTAAGTTATTCAAAATTATGTTTGTTACAAATTAACAGTATGCAAAGCTCACCATCATCAAAATCAAGATGCCAGATTGGCTTAGTAAAAAGGGTGTATGGTTATTTCCCTCCTCCCCTATCAGCTAGGAGAAAATACTAAATTAAAACAGGATAAACTCTGCATGCAAATTAGTCTGTTGCCATCAAACAGCTGGGCTGCTCCAGCAGTGACAAAGAGGTCACTGTGTGAAAATACACAGTGATTACAGCAATAAAGGAAACAGCTGATAGAGGTTAGGTGGTGGAAACAAGAGGGCAGTCACAACAGAAAGACAAGGTTGGAATGAAGACAGGAGCGTGGGAGAAGCAGAGGAAGAGCCTGCAAAAAGGCATGGGGCTGGGACATGGCTACAGAATGAGGGGGAAGCGCCTTAGTACCAAAGTTGTCCAACTCCCCCCATCATCACACTGCATTTTTAGTTTCTTATAAATCAGATGGACTCTATTTATGCTGAACAGTCATTCAGAGGTGACTTCAGAGAGGGGAAGCTTCAGAGAGAAATATGCAGCTATTTCTGATGCAGAACAAGAGTACATTTTTGGCCAGATTACTAAATTTTATTGACTTTTCTATGAAAGGCTGAAACATCTCCTTTATGATTTAGAACAGAGGCTTGAAAATCTGCTGGGAAGTGAAACAGTTGGAATGCACCTCTACCATTTTCCTACAAACTGCATAACTTTGGACAAGTTCTATGCATTTCAAAAGGCAAATCCTATCTATATCTGTAGGTCAGCACACTTCACAGCCACAGTTCTAGAAGATTCTTCCTTGTATTCAGCTTGTACCAGCCCAGGGAGGAACACAGCTTCCCACTGAAATTGTGGGTTTGGATTATAGAATACCAGGTCATGCATAAACTAGTAAGACTATCACTTCTGAAGTTCCAAAGCTCACTCCTGCTAGGGCTGAGCAGCAAAGAAGCAGCAGCATAAACAACCCACAAGCAACAAAAACTGCACACCGAGGGCCCCATAACTGGACAAAGCACCTGGGAAAGGCATCTGAGAAAGGCTGGGACAAAAATTAGATGTGTCAGTAAGGGAGGTGCAGAAAAGATGGAGAGGAATATTTGGAGCAAGAAGCAAGGGGGCGATGGGGGACTCACTGAGCAAGAAGACTAAAAATGGAGGAAGGAAACGGAAGTGGTAACAGAAACACATGAAACCTATCTCAGAGAATGAAAGAGAGGGAGGTATGCACTGATTGTTCAGGAAGAAGAAGCTAGAAGTCCAGGATAAGCGTAAAGAGAGAACTACCTAAAGAGTGAGAGAATGATATTAGAAACAGAACTACCAAACAGATTGTATGGTAGAGGAAATAGGATAAGCAAAACCAATGCTGAGGCCCTGCAAAATGAGGACCAATACATGGATGAAAGTCTGGAGGCCTGTGGAGCAGGCACAACTACGTAGGAGAAGGTTCTGTAGAAGAGAACCAAGACTAATGGCTAATTTATGTGGAAGTCCAAAGAGGAGACTCAGAGACTGGCCAGACAATGAACATGGACCAGGCAAGACATTTAAGGAATGGAAACAAATCAAAGAAGGAAACCAGAATAAAGACAAACTCAAAAGGGGCAGGACTTGAAAAATGACACATTAGTAGCAGAGAGGAAAAAGATGCAAACAGGCAGAAGATACAGCTTTTGAGTGCATTACCACCTTTTAGGAATGGAGTATTCCCAGGAAGTAGCCAGATATCACTTGCTAATGGGAAGTAGATAATAAAATTTTTGTCCTCTGCTTGCATGTGTGCAAATTTTTGCTTTTGTTTTAGTACACTGTCTTGTCTGAATCTATGAGTTGTTTTCCATCTTACTCTTTCTGCCCTGTCCAGCTGAAGAGGGAAGAGTAATAGGGCCAGCTTGGTGAATATCTGGTGTCCAGCAAAGGTCAATCCGGTGCAACACTGGCGCATACAGCCTAAAATAAATCTAGAATTATGGAGCTATAGGTCTGTTTTGGTTTCCAGTTGATTTCAATTTATTGTATGTCCTTGAGATATGTAGGTTTTCTACAGAACATGAAATATCAGCAATAGATTATGACTACTTAAATCTGATCCTTTTTTTATTCTCAATAAGCCACAGACAGAGATGCAACTCATTGTTAATAATTTAAAATAATTGCCCTCCTCCTGCATTCCGAACAGCCTTGTTTTCTTTCTTAACCCTTTCAGTAACAGTACCTTTAGCCTGACCTCAAAAAGAAAAAGAGGCTAACAGAGGTTTAATTGCAAGTCCCTCCTCTAAATTCCCACAACACACCCAACTTCTGAGCCCACTGACTGGTCAGCACTAACCAAACATATTAAAATCCTTTCAGGTTTTATGAAAATGAAAAGCTCCACTGTGAACAAAATGAGGGCTTCCATTCAGTTCTTGGACAGACAAGGGCGATTTGACTGCCACCCAGCAGCTGGACTGGCCAACCTATGCATGAACACACAGCAGACCCAGTCCTGCTTTCTGGGCAGGACACATGGGGAAAGTGAAGCCACCATGGACAGAAGGTTGAATAAAAGGAGAGTGACATGGTGAGAGGTAAATGGAGGAAATGACTGGGTGAGGCATGGGGCAGGAAGAACTATTGCAGAGTTTCCTAGCAGACACAAAAGTGTGCTGGAGTTACTGATGAGGACAAGTAATGGGGACCCAAGAGACAGCCCTGCAGACCAGCCAGTTCCACTAATGTGAGATTGCTCACAATCCACTACATCTCTTACCAATGTGTCCTAGGTGCCACCATCTGAGACAGCTGGGCTGGACTGCCCTTGCTTTCACAGGGAAGATAAGAGGCAAATGGCCATGTCCAGTGGCAAAACCAGCTCAGCTACACTCCTGGAAAGCAGAGAAGTAAAGCCAGCACCACCAGCCTGTTCCTGCAAATTTCCCTTAGTTTAAATGACATCATGACCACAAAACAGACAGCGGGGGATAGACACAGGCAGAGCATCTGTCATCTTGCCTTCCTTCCACTCATTTTCCTTAAAGATCAACCACAGCTGTATCTAAGTATCATACTCTGAATATTTAACACTGATCAGACACTTCCCACTACAGCTTTAATGATATTTTTTATTGTAGAAGTGTCACAGCACGGCATAATGCACCGTTACACAGAGTTGCACATGCCAGCTCTAAACAAGTTATTCCAACTAGGAGCACTAGAGCAGCATTAATGCAGAACTGCCCAAACTAGGTTAGTCAGCACAGGCTCCTTTGTGCCGCACCATGTAAACACATCCTAAACAGGAAACAGTGTACAATGCCTCTAGGGTGACTACTGTGTATAAATAACAAACAGGATTGCTATCCATTGATAGGCCTGATCATTTGTACTCCAATCTTAATTTTCATCCTCCCACAACCCAGGTTCCCTGGTTTTATTAGAATATCCTGCTTGCATTCAAATTTTTGTTACAATGAGCTTAATAGTCAGCTGTACAGCTGTCCCACTAGTCTTGTATAGCAAGAGCTATTCCACAGATCTCCGACTTCTACCAATAGCCAACATTGATACCGAATGAACTCTCATGAACAAAGCTATGTTTTCTTAATAATAACAGTTGTATAAACATAAGGTCTTCTCAGTTAAAGGGAAACCAACATCAAAAAGCAGTAAAACACGGAACCCTAAACCCTTCTTTCTTTGAAGAAACACGTTTGAAGCGAGGTGTTTCTAGTTATGGGTGAATGAAATGAGAATTCAGCTGCAACAAACGGACATCCAGTCTGTATGAAAGACTAATTAGATCCATCTGAGAAGCTGTGCCTAAAACTGCTTCACATATTTCAAAGGAAAGCTCTTCTAGTCTATCTTTTGAGAAGACTACATCAAAACATTTAGTCACAGCTGACGCACATCTATCCTCTACAGCAGCATTATTTTTCATAAGCCATAAAAGCTACATTTAAGTAATGTTATTAGTCTGGTTTACTTAAAAATTAAAGGAGGGGAAAAAAGCAGCAAAGAAATTTAGAGCTAAGAAAGCAACTCAAAGCAGCAATGACCTTGTATTTCCTCCTTATGCTAAAGCATCAAGAGATCCCAAAACACAGTCTTATACTGATATTAAATGTGGTGAAATTTGCTCAAACAACAGAATTAAAGATGAAGCAGTATCCAGGAGCTGCAGAGTTAAGTATGGCTTTTGTGGTAATAAGTCAGGCTCTTAACACTACATTAGCATTCTTTTAAATATAACTGTTGCTACTGATGAACCAGCAGGAGGAGCTCACAACATTTTTTAATCTATTCATTCTACAAAATTTGGGAAGAGGGGTTGGGATTTTGGAGGTGTTTCTGGCCACAGGAAGGAGTTGGTTGGGTATTTTCTTTCCCGTTTTGTTGGATGCAAAATAAGTGGTAAAGAAAAGCATCCAAGTAAGCACTGCTTTTAGAAATTAGAAAATCATTATATGAACATTGTGGTGAGGGATGTCAAATGTGCATGGTACACAAATGAATTGAAGGAACACCCATGCCTCAAGGTGTTTTCAGTCTTACACCAAAAGACCACAGGACACATTAAATGCTGTATGCCAGAAACATGACTTTCTGAAGAAAGAAAATGGTATGTTATTGCTCTGTAGTGTTACAGAGCTTTAATTTATATTTCAATTTACTGTTCACTGGAATTCCTGGAACCATTGGATCATAACCCATGGCAGAACATAGTCTCTATTTTCATATGACAGGAATTCATGCTATGAAGCCACCTGTGTGGGTAAAACTCTTCATTAGGTAATTTAGAATTAATCATTGTAAAAACCTAGCACCTCCTCTGCCTACCAAGAAATATATTTTAAAGTAGTGAAGTCTGATTCTAACACAAGGAAAATATACATCCAAATTGACCATGGCTGCTTTTAAAATATTTTGCATTTTAGCATTTCAGACCTTTCATTGCATTTTCTTTTTAAAAATTTCTTGTAGGCTACATACCAGTGCCAGACCATATGTTACTGTGAGTTTTGTAGCAGAACTACAAATCTCCAAAAACTACTATAACCAAGGTATCACACTTCCCTGACATAGAGGGGACAGAATATTTAAAGCTATACAGTCAATACATTACTTTCCATGTAATTTTTAATTTCCAGCCTTGTAGGTATTTTCTCTATATGCTTATGGAGTACTGTGTGAACAAACTAATCTGAGACATTCAAACCCACAGCAACAATCTCTTTACAAAGCAAATATGTACCATCACATCCTTACTGCTAAACTGGCGTGGTATTCTAAAAAATTGCACAATCCAGATACTCACTCTGCTTCTCTTTTTGCTTAGTACAAAAGCACATCTAATACAAGTACTTACTAATATTATATAAGTATACTCAATATTTACCTCTATCTCACATAAGGTATCCCAGCACTTAAACTTTGAAGCGCTCAGTGCAGCAGAATGGAAATGCATGCCAGAAACACTGAGTTCACATGATACTGAGGCCAAGGCCACTTTCATTAAAAAAACACAATGTCAGCAGCCACAGAAATGTAGCAATTAAAGCACTTGCACACACAGAATCAAAACTCAGGGATCACTGCTCTCAGACTGAAAGATTCAAGTGCACAGTGCTTCCCTCTCAGGAGAACCTGTCCTCACCCCAGAAGGATAGGATGGGGCAACCTCTACCTTTACAGTAAATCTGTCACTCTAGAAAAAGAAATGCAGGATCTGTAAAGCCACAGAGTCTGTCAACTAGCAGGAGCACTACTACTACAGCCAGTGTTTTGGAAGGGTGGAAATCGGGGTTTTTGCTCTCACCACAGTGCTAGATTATGCATACTTCATTAAAGTGATATTATACACAATACACAGGCCTTAGAAACAGAAAATGCTCTGGATTTGAACCTGAATTAAAAGACTGAAAGTAGGTATACAACCTCTACAACAATAGTTTCTATACATATACAATCTCTGTAGCTCTGTAACAGTGAGTTTTATTTGCACAACTGTATATGTACTGCAATGAAGAGTTTGCGTTCTACACTGCAAGTAAAATGTAAACCATGTGGAAAAAGGCAGGAAAAGTTTTCTGCTTACAGCTGTAAGGATTATCTAACTGATCTTGCCCCACCCACTTGTGCCTTTACACATGCACTTCCCTTTCATCCAAACTAATACTGGACACAGGAACAACAATATCATTTCAAATATATAACATATATAACAATATATACTTAGAACCAGCAGAAGCAGAAAGTCTTCCTCTACTGCTTCCAGGGATATATTCAAATATTAATTTGTATTTCAACTGGCTGCTCCTCTTACTGTTTTAATTCCTACAGGTATTTGCATTTCATCCCTATCAATATAGCAGTCATATTTCTTTCATATGACCAACTAGTTATTATGTGCCTGAAGCATACCAGAAATGTAAAATACTAGTAATAATAATTCTGGTATTTCATTGATTGTCTTAATAAGGTTATTAATTTTATAGTGACAGAGCTGGGCAATGTTATTCTTCTACATGAACTACTGAAAAGACAGAACTTAATATGCACTGAATTACTATCCCACTCCATTCCCATTTGTGTTTAAGGAATTAAATGTGAACTAAGCTTGCTTACAGCAACCTTCAGTATCATTGCTCTGATTTTACATTATACTATTCCTTGTTACACTTTATGCTTTGCATATTTCAATTTGATTTTTGGGTGGTATTTTTCCTAAGCATTTTTTCCTCCCTCCAGAAAAGAATTTACAAGACAATGAAAATATTTCCTGAAGAAATTTCCACATCAACTTACCCCTCAATTTACAGCAAATGAATACACCAGAAATTTACAGCAAATGAATACACCAGAATTCTCCAAATTAAATGTCTATTATATTTGAATTTGAAGTCAAAACTTAACCATAATTAGATAAACATGAATTCGATAACTAAAGTATTCACATAACTATGTACCCCCTCTATACTGATCATATAGGATGTATTCAAATAACAATGACAGTAATGCCTTAGGTTTTATTTTTACGCTGGCATTTTGAACTATACAATAGGTTTTCTCTTGGAAATGTTAAGGGTACACAGGCTGATTTTCCACCCACATAGGTATCTAATAAATTTCTTACTTCTCAAGAAAAATATAGGGGAAAAAGACTGGGTTTTTTCCTAAAAATTGTTTAAAAAATTCATTTCTCACCGGACTGAACAAGCTTCAAAAATTTTTTATAGAGATTTCATATCTGTACTACATTTTTCTGTTCTTAACTTTGCATTTAGGAAGTGACCCAATGTTTTGTGAAAATGGTGGCCCATTCTAATAACAACCTGAATTAAGGAATTTAGCTTTCTCTACTCCTCTTATTCAGCATTTGACCTGTGGAAATATACAAAGGTCCCTGTGGAAATATATCAAATTTCCATTTGCTCAAAGTAACTTCTGAGCTATTTCACCTTATGCTTTAAAAAAAAAAAAATAAACAACTTCAATGATAAGAAGCTACTTTATAACAGAAAACATTTGGAAATTCTTTGACAACTAAACTGATAAGAAGATGAGACTAAGTGGTCTGGGAAGGTATGTGTTTATTACAGAGATGAAGAACCCTAACAGAAAGGACTGCTTTCAAACATGAAAAAGGAGAATAACAATCACTTGCAGAGAAATCATGCAAATCATCAATCAAGATTTCTCAAGACAGAGTATTCCCATACTATAGCAAATAATCAGGAAATTGATTATGGCAAAAAGGTTTTTAAGAACTAAGTTAATTGCATAGAATACAGTTACAAATTCCTCATTGAACTAAAATTAGGTTGGAAGGAGGGTTGGAAATAAATTACCTTTAAGGTCCCTTCCAACTCAAACCATCCTATGAAAAAACAACGCCACCATCACATGGAACTAGACCATCCTTACTGTATGACATCTGGCTTTGGAGTCTCATATTCATATACTGCAGGGAAACCACACAATTCCAGGTTTGCTCAGTATGTGTAGGTTCCCATTTAATTTTGCTTCTCCCACACTTCAGTACTCTGCAGAACAATAGATTTTTGTACAGGAAGAACAGACTCCAACCTTCAACAGCAAAACTCAATCAAGTCTTTGTATCAGTGAAATCATAAAATAAAGACATTTGATAGCCAGACTGGCAACTGAAAATGGCAAGATGAGAAAGATTCCTGTTTGTAATTGAACTAAAGAAAAGATTCTAGAGTTTGGTGGTGGGAGGCTTCTGGGCTGCTTGTTGCTGTTTTGCATTAGTCTCATGTAAAGGAAGGTATTCTTCCTTCAAATTCTACTTTAGCAGTAATCTTGATTGTAAGTTCTTTAATTCAATTGACAAGAGAAAAAATTTTAAGCATAAGAAGTACACTAATCAAAGTCCAGAATCTGACCATCTGTCCTCTAAAGAACTAAGTGGTATATATGACAAGCAGTTCGTTTAAATATTCTTCTAGCAATTAATATACAGTACAGAGAAAAAAGAACATATGACCTTTACATTAATTTAGTTGGCAAGTTCTTTTTACACAAGCAAGCAGGTCCTACCAAAGTTGCTAAATTTTAATTCTCAAGTCAGGTCGTTGGAATCTTTTAATTGCAAAAGCATTTGCTATGTGGATAGGATATTACCAGAAACAACTGTCTGGTACTGAAAATTCTAGTACAATAACTTTATACCAACTTAAGTATTAGTATATATGTTTTTGGCTTCAGAATAAGAATCAAGCTACTTCTCTTTTTAAAGAAAATATATCAAATTTGGATTCACAGAAGTTTTTAACCTCTACCGGAATAATAAAAATTAATATTTTTGTTTGCACTGCTTCAGGCAGACAGCATCGCTCACACTTGACCACTTTAAATCCTTCCGTTTTGAGAAGCAAGGCTGCTAAAGTGGCCTAAAGCCAGCCCCCATCAAGGACCTCTGTTACAAACGGAGTAGTTAAAAACAGATGGTTACAAAACTCAAAATTCTGAAAAATAAAGAGCAGCAAAGAGCAGTTAACACTGCACAATTCATTAAGAATCTCATGATAAATGAAGCAAACCACAGATGACCCATAGACCGAAATGCTGACGAATGATCCGCTCGAAACAGCGGGAACCATGGAGAAGCCTGCTGCTCACACTCCCTGCACAGAGTGCAAAGCACTGCACACTGGGAGGTGGGGAGGTTTGGGCTGGTGAGAGTAGAAGAGTTACAGAAAAAAAAGAAAAGAGTCACTGTTGGAAGAGTCCCTGTGGTAAACAAAGTAAATCAGGATGCGAATGCTGCTGCTGCAAAGCACAGTTTGCAGCGCGAGTAAACTTCTGAAGGGGAATGTGAAGGTGGCCCTCCCACTGGGCTATCTAACTGCACCACAGATTCAGCTATCTTTGTCACAAGCCACAAGGGGACACAACCCACAAAGGCAGGAGCCCATGTCACACCAAGTTAATAGCAAAAAGTAAATGCAGAAGTTCAAAAAGTGAAGTTTGTGTTTCTGACAGCAAAGTTAATAAAGCAAGCTTTGAATTTCCCCTTTTTTTTCCTGATGGTATGCTATACCTCCTGATCAGAAACAAGATTTCTCATTCTTAGTCTTGACTTCTCTTCTTTGAAGTTTTAAGGCTGCTGGTTTTCCATTGTAAAGTTTTGGATAATAATTCAGACTTTTGACAGTGCTGTATTTACTATATACTCTTGTCTGCAACAGAATCACACGAGAACACCAGGAAAAAGAAAATTATTGATGATGAATAACATGTCCTCTGCTATTTATCCAGTTACAATGAAAATAAGCGCAATTCTAAACAGCCCTGCGGTTAAAAAACAGCTACCTGCTTTTTACATACACAAGCTCAGGTTCAATTTTTAATACACTTCTTTATAGGTATAAGGCTTAAGTGAGAGAGAATTCTCATGAAATCGACCTGATGTGATTTAGTTCACCAGCTAAGGTATTTTCCAGATACAAATAAATAAGGAATTACATCTCCCCAAGCATTGTTAGGGTAGAAATAAAACGTTAAGGCTGCTGTCACAAATCCCTCCAGCCCAGGCTTTTGGGCACACAGCCTGTCCTACCTGGTGCCCTTAATTTCTCCCTAGTGCTTAGGCACCCCTTCATCTGTGACACTGAGGTGTGTCCCTGCCTCCTTGCCTAGAAGTAGAAGGTAACAGCAGTAACTTAGTGAAGAGACACAAGGCCATGAGAAGAAACTTTCACATTTGTTATTGTTTGAATAACAAACCACAGGATCAGAAATCCTACTCCATATATACATTGTCAAACTGGTTTATACTAGCTGTGATTCTCATCACAACTGTTACCAGTTCATTTTAACTGACAGACAGGTTTGAACTCAAGCAAATCTCTCAAAAATGTGTGCACATATGCAGATGCTGTGCTAAACAGCTCTGTGGTTCAGTGAAGTCCAACTATGGGAATTAGATTTCTGAGCTCACAGCAGCAAGGGCCTATACAACACTCACAATGACCAGCAGGCTCATCCCCACAGCAGCAGGCTGTGGAAAGGCTGAGGGCAATGACTGCTCCTGGAAAGAGCTATCTCTGTCACACAAGCCAGTGCCAGCCCAACTCTAAACTGGGCTGAAATGTGTGAGAGGCGTTCTGTTGCTTGAATGGACTGTATCCGAGCTCACAGGATGCCTGTTTGGAGTATTATATAAATTTTTAAAACTACATGCAGGCATGGCCTTTGCTCCTGAAACAACAATTCAACAAGCAGGGTGAGTATCACTGCCATTCTAAGAAAAATTGCCTTATTAAGACCCTTTTGAAACCTTTTGCCTAAGAATCAACAGAAACTACACAAGCCAACTGCCTATGAAAAGAAAAAATCTCATTTTGGTTGTGGAATCACCATTAACAGACATACGAAGTAGTTCTCCCTATAAATTTATCTTCTTAATACTTCAACCAGCTTGTGTCTTGGCTTTATTCTGTTGAAACGGCTGAATTACAGAATACCGTTCTTCTCCTGTCATGGTCTGTCCTTCTGCCTTTCATGCTGACAGCATTAAGTGCTTAAGTAAGTACCTTAGACTATTTGTAAAAAACAATAGTTCATACACATTCATCTGAAGTGAATAAGCATGTCTTGAAACACTGGTATTTTGCTATGACCACATACAGTTCCACCAGAGAGTGCTGAATAATGTCATTCCAGTATGATTACTTATTCAATTCGCTCGGTTCTTTGATTTGTTTTTCTAAACACTAGCTTAAGGTAACGCGATTTTTGTCAACATTGTATTTATTTTCTTGCTCTCATATATCTACAATGGAGCATAAGATGTTACTTCTAAACAAGACACTAAACAGAGTCATTTAGAAACTAATTTAATAAACAATTATATACAAGAATGTTCCATGGGCATGAGCAGAGAGAAATCTCAGTACACTAGCACTATATAATTGACAGTCTTGTTTGCTAATTCACAGCAATGCCTACTAAAGACAAACCACGCACCTATACTTGGTCACCAAAAAGATGGAAAATTTTAGCAGGTGTCAAGGGTAATATATATACATTGACCCAATGCACTGAATTGCTTAGAAAATCAGCAGAACTTACAGAAAATGATGAGCCATGCTTTGAAACTGCAACTGGGTAAATTCCATCTCCTAGACGCACAGAGAGCTCCCAGCTACTTCTCTTTGATTTAGCAATAGGAATTCTAAAAAAGAAACAGACAGAAGAAAAAATTTTAACAGAGATTTCATGCTTCTCCCAAGTTAAGCAGAAGCACTTGCCTCATAGGATGGTCATGAAGGATATAAAATATCATTAATCTATAGACACAGTTGGAGAGCATACTTGAAAAAAATATACTAAATACATTTTTCTGTCAAACAGCATATAAGGAGAAAATACACTCTTACTTTCTTTCTAGATTTGCCTTGACACACTGGGTATGCTGATAAAGTTATAGGAGGTCCTTGAATGCAGCCAGCACTTGCTGCAGAATTAGCTCAAACAGGATGAAAAGCAGATGAGAAAGTGGGTTGGCAGGAGAATAGCAACAGTGATAACTGGAGCAGTCTCTTTAAAGGCAAAATATAATCATTATTTCTTTAATCTCATTCTCAGTAAACCTTAACTAAAAGCCAATTACAGCAAAAGATTCAAACAAGTAATACAAGTAATTTTATGACTAATATACATTTTTAAGTATCTCATCCACAGAGCCCTTCAAGCATACTGAAAAAATAATGATGTATCATCACAGCCCACATGCAGGATTATACCTTTTCTTGCAACATTCTGTGGCTGCACCACTTATCAAGTAATATAAGAAACCTGAATCTTTTCAACTTCAAAAAAGCACACACCTGACAGCAAAGGAATGAGAACTGAGCCTCCATTCTTGGAAACTCAGAGTGAAACATGCAATTTTCAGCTATTTCATTTAAATGTATATTCATTTTCAGTTTCCTCATTCTAATTTCTCAAGTCTCTTCCACTTTGCCATAACAACTGGTGTCCAAAAATATACTACAACTTTTCTGATGAATGGTCACCATATATTATCATCAGCAAGCACCATGTAGCCTAAAGGGAAGATAGGAAAGTGTAATTTAAATTCCATTAAAACAAAGACACATTATTTTGGTATAGCTTTTCTTCCACACTGACTCTTACACATTTAAATTTTTCTGTAAGAAATCTGTAGGGATAATGAACTTATCACCTTTACATCTCCTTTAAAGATCATTTCCGCTATAACATTAATCTATTGTACACTACAGAACTTACTACACCATTTTATTGCAGCCTTCAGAGTCTTAAAACCTGCAAACACATTATGCCACAAGCATCCTCCAGGGGACTCAGGTGACCAGTGAACCGCATCTCCCCAAAGAGCATGCTCAGGTTTCCTGTGGAATTAACAGGGAGAAGCACCTGTGAGACCTCCAGAGGCCACAGGAGAAGAAATTATGTGCCCAAGCCAAGGATAACACACTGACTTGCTAGGGATTTCAACAACTATTTTAAGAACATTAGGTTTTTAGATACCTGAAACTTGAGCAAGTACAAGTACTTAATGAAGCAAGGAGCTTTCAAAAATTGTGCCTTGCCATGTGCCTGAAAAGGGGAAATGGAAATGCTAAATATATCAAATACAAATAGACGTAAACTTATCCTCAGTTACTTCTGGATCCAAGCCAAGTAAGGCCTACACCAAATTTCACCAAACACCTTAGCTGACCACTATCACTACCCGAAAAGTTCACAAGACAGAAATTGAAAATAACCTGTTCCCATGTTAATGATGCCAAGTATCACCTTTCACATTTAATACAGCGACAATCATCAAAACAACAAATCTGAGGAATTATCTATGGTTTATTGGGTGCAATGTCATTTCTCAGCAACTCATATTGGAATTCCTGTATGTCACCGAAACATTTAGACTGGTTGATAGGAAACACGACAGACACAGGAGTTCCTGAAGAAGAGGAAGAGGAATTTCCTGCACAGGTAGCAGGCAGCAAGCTGAGAGATGTTTTCATTGCACTTCCTGGTATCAGAACACCAGTAAGGAGGAATACGGGCAGCACCTGGTGAAGCTCTCCATGACATTCCACTGCAACAACCAACAAGATTTAGTGGTTTATAGCAACTTCATATTTCTTATATTGAACTAAGACCTCATCTCAAACTCAGCTTAGTGGATCTGCTTCACTGGTGTCATGAGATTCCTTACAGCCTTGCTGGCACAGCCCTGCTACATATTGCATTTGACTGGAAGTGACCTCATGAATCTGGCTGCTGGCCATCAAAGGAAAGACAGTCTTGTTCTCCAGCAGGGATTATTTTTGTTCAGTCCTGTCTTGCTGAGCTTTGTCAAGTGTATCTCCAAACAGGATGCATGCCTCTTGAAAGGCATGACTATGATCACAACTGGGTTTCAAACAGTCACATAATTCCTCTCTCTGCAACACCGGTGGCGAGGAGGGCAAGGTCCAGAGCTGCATCTAACACCAACTACACCGCAAGTTGTACTTTCCTCCTGGAATCGCTAGATCCATTTGCACAGGGATGTTTTTCAGCTTTGCTAATCAGCTTTCCCTGTGGTTTTGTAACTGTAACTGACACTGGCTAGGATACTTATATTAGCTCATGACAATCCTACTTCTTCTTCATTAAATCAAATTCCTTTCAAAGAAATTATCTTGTAGTAGACTCCATTTTGATGGGATTTGCAGGGAGGGAAGGTTCATAATAAATAAGGATTATGAAGTCCAAAAGTAAGGATCAAAGTCTAAGTTTTTTGAATATGAAAAAGAAGTTGATCAAGTCTGTGAACTACTTTAGAAATGCAGAAGTTTCTACGAGTCTAAAAAAAGGGATTTTTGGTGGGGCTTTCTGTTATTTTGTGGTGTTTGGGGTTTTTATAATATCTGAGAAGTCCCAGCGCACAGGAAATTATCTTTGTTCTTGGGCAAGGTTGCCTCCTTAGCTGAGAAGACTTCTAAGTCTTCCAAAAGAAAACATCTGAACTCTGAACACATTTCACACTAGTTTGTAGAAAATTCCCCAAACTTCTGGCTACTTTCAAAATGTAGAACTTCTGAAATTCTACATATTGGGCTGAAATCCAACATATTCTATTCACAGAAAAAAAAATACCACTGAACATAAAAATAGTGTAATTTTTGCCATCATAAAAGACACAAAGAAAACATAAGACACTTCCCCTCCAACCCCAGATTCACAGTCCACATGGTATGCCTTTCCTAGGGTTTAACATGCCCTCGCTTTTTTCTCCCAGTTTTGGCAAATGACCTATCATGCAATAAAATGACTTCATCTATGTATAAAGATCACTGGCAGCAAGGAACACAAGTTTTGCAGCAAGATGAGTGCCAAGTGAACGGGGAGCAGGGCCATGGAGAACTGTGCACTGCTGATCCTTGCCAGGAGCAGTACACACAAAGGGACAGAGAGAGCAAAGGCAGCACTGTGGCTGCAGCGACAGGAGATGGGTGGAGAAGGGTGTTTATAAACTCATTCCACACAGAAATGGGCAGTTCTGACCCTCTCCACTCCAAACTGCATTCTAAGAGGAAGCATCACAAGCATAGGAGCATAGATATAGAGTGATGGCCTGGCTTTAAGTCATAAAGACTTTAGTGCAAAGCACCAATTACAAAAGCATGTAAGCAGTGCCACAAGAAAAACAGCACCATTTGACTGTGTAGTTACTTACTTTCAAGCTCTATCACTATTTGTTCAACTAGAGAGGAATAATACTCTCAGCTGTGTAGAGTGTATTATGTCCCTTTTACCCCCAGTGCCACGTGCAGGAGGGAGATGCTTTAGAATAATGCAGCAACCAAGGCTCCTGGTTTCTTTGCAAGTTTTCAGTGAGGAAAGTGGACAACTGCTAAAAATTTTAGATTGACACACACTGTGCTCATGGAAAACACTAATTAAACTATTATCTATTCTAGCAAAAAACAAGTAATGAAAGAAAATAGATACTCACAAAAGCAAATCAAGTAATAACTCTGCCCTGGCCATTTTGATCATCACCAACCAATTGGATAGAAGGAATTCTATAAAAATTACAATTTTCTGCAGTTTGTGGCAAATAAACTTCCTTCTCCTGATTACCACTGATCACGTGAATGAGCTAGGATGCCACCAGCTCCTAAACGGTCAGAAAATTGAGTATAGATTTTTTTTAGTTCCAGTTCAAAATATGTATTCTAATACTGAGGGGGAAAGCACTTACAAATTTCTCTTTACTTCTGATATTTTTGCTGCATAATACTTTACGTAAACAGAGAAATCCCAAACTATCATAACAAATCCTCCCGTTTGAAAGATTATAAGCGTTTGAAAACCACATTATATGACACTCCATAAAGCTGTTTTTCAATTGTGCAATTACCTATTCAGCAGTTAAATAAAAGTGAAATATTGACTTAAAACAATGTTAATGGTCAAAGAATCATTAAGAAATCCTTCATCATAACTTTCACAGCAGGTGGCCTGTAAAATGATCAAGAATAATGTGCTGGATTCTGTAGCCACCAAGGTCAGTTTCTGCATACAAATCTTGCAGAGGGAGAAAAAAAGACCTTCAGAAAGTGGGCCATTCATCTGAACCAAGTTCAGAGAATTTCCAGCACTGTGAAAAGATATGTTATGCAAGCACATAGATGTATTCAGTGGGGGTAGACTGAACCAGCTACATGGAGACTACAAAGGAGCCCTCCCATGGCTCATGAATAAGTCGAGGAAATGATCAGAAAAAAATGCAGAGATGTTTAGACAGATGGCCCACTTAAAATGCCTGGGACAGGGCAGAAGCAATTTTAATGAAACTTTAGATCTACCATATAAATTGTTTCTTATTTTCCCTGCCCTCCCCCCACCCCTCCAAAAAAAAAAATCAAGAAAGGCAAATAGAAATTTAACAACTCAAACAAGAGCCTATCTTGTGATGCAAGAAAAAAAAAAACAAGAAAGGGAAGTAAATCTCACACTTTTGAGCATTATTGGTTTAATAAGTTCATATGCAAAGAAACATCCTTCACAGAACCTTCAACTATCAGATGAATATAAAAGCAGGGAATGGATAGATTAAAAGAATTCTAAACAGAAGTGTACTGCCAAACAAAACACAAATCTAAGCTTTAGTATCTGTGTACTTTCAACACTTTCCAACATAAAAGTTCATCATCACACAGAAAAGATAAAAGCAGCACTTTCACAGGATTATTTTAAGAACCAAAAATTATGTGAAAGGAACCTAAGAATCTGGGAATATTTTATTCAGCAATTTGAAGTATTTTTTATATCTATTCACACACATTTTCTACATATATTCAGACTGGTCCATCTATACGTATCACGTGCCCTTTTACATAAAAATAGGTTTTCCTTCTTCCTGCTTTATATGTGCATATATATACATGTACCCCTTTCACTGTGAATATGAAAATATACCATCATTAGACTAAATTGTAGTTCTTCATATGTCATACAAAATAATAACCTCTACTAGCTTGTGTGCCAGCTGATCAGACAAAGGCTGAAAGAATTACTCAACAGTTATATCAAAAAGGTTTTACATTACATTTTCTTAGCACATTTAGATCAATAACAAATACACATATTTATAGCCATGTACTCTATTTGAATAATGACCACAGGAAAAAATTAAATTACATGGAAGGTAAACTATAAAATAAAAAGCTATGCTTTGAAAGGATGCTATGGAGTGCTCTGTGCTTTGATTCAACAGCGTACATCTGGATGTTCCCTTTTTCTTTAAAGAAGCTTTTGAGCAATTTGCATTGACATAAGAGCCTGTAATCCAGTGACCAATGAAAACCTCCAGCACCTTCAGCAGTGAAACCCAGATGACGGCTAAAGAAACAGTAAAGCTAG
This sequence comes from Acanthiza pusilla, assembly GCA_036630365.1. NCBI lineage: Eukaryota > Metazoa > Chordata > Aves > Passeriformes > Acanthizidae > Acanthiza > Acanthiza pusilla. The sequence goes on along the minus strand of JAXCHO010000003.1, from coordinate 5,155,515 downwards.
TTCTTATAAATCTGGATGAATTTAGCTGCCCAGACCTAAGAGTGTGGCTCAACATTTTCATCTTCATTTAACTGAGAAGTAAACTTGCAAAGAACCTTATCTCACCCTGGCTAAGCCGCTTCCACTGTGGAGGTCACTAAACATGCAGGGTTTGGGTCCTGCAAACAGAGACACCCTAACCCAAATGTTTTGCAGCCAGCATCCTCAGCAGTCTGATGGGGGAAGGAACTAGGGGGTCCTCTGCCAAAGCTGTCTCCACAGTCTTAACAAGAAATTATCCTCCAAACATGCAGGCAAACAACAATTCTAAACTTCTTGAAAAATCCTTCATGGCTCTTTTAGCTTTAAATCTATCAGGCAACAGAAGTAGGATTGCTGTCATTGCTTGTCTTGCTGTAACAAATTCATGCTTGCAGAATGTATGTCCAGAGAATCAAAAGATCCGGGCTATCAGTCTTCCTCAGCCTCTTCCACATCCATTTTCTTTCCACAAGAGAAAGCGCCAGGGCCCAGGTAAGCCCTGGGGGACTCACCACCCTACCCTCCTGGTGGTAGGAAGGTAGGAGAGATTCATGAAGACTCAGAGAATTCATGAAGACTCAGCTTTGCAGCCTGATGATGCATTCTCTGGTACAAAGTTTTGGCACTTGGTCCTAATGCTAAATAAGAGATGTTGCTACTCGTCTCATTGCCAGGATTGGTGAAATAAGAATCAAGGAATATTCAAATCAAGTGTTTACAAGTACAGAGAAAAGACATTTATTTTTAGTATAATTTACGATCATCTGTAAAAAACAAACTGTTTTTTCAACCATCTTTCCTAAAACAGCAAACCTATTTACTGCTTGCAAGGAGGAGGAACCACTTGCAGGTGGGTGTTTTTACTCAGATCAGTCAACAATATTAACTTGTGCATGCTGACAATTGTTATGGAGAGAAAAATTTGAAAATCTGTTTGTCATCAAAAAAGGTTGGGGCTATTTCTCCCTGTATTTAATTTCATAACTTTGTTGTTTTCCAAAACATTTTTGTTGTTGCTTTTTTCTTTTCATTTTTATTAAGAGAGAACTTTGGGCAGTTGGGAAAACTAATAGAATAATAATTTACTCCACAAAAGGAAAACAACAAGCTCCTTTTCCTATACAAATTTTCCTATATTTCCCTGAACAAAGAAACTTATCAATTCTCTTATTGTACAGATATTTAGGAATAGCCTTACAATAATCATCTTTCTTTTTATGTGCCAAGAGCTTCAGAACAAACCATTGTGATACAGTAGGGAGGACTAAAGCTCTTCTGTTAACATCATCCAGTGGCAGTTACATCCTTCCATATAACATGATGGTATCGGGACGTAGCTGCATGTTGGGCAGTTTGTTTCCTACACCTCCATTCAAAGAAGGGCTGTTCCCAGTAATAATGTGCTATTTTTCACTTTGTATTAAGTTTATAATACTACAGGTTTACTGTCCATGTAAAAAATGTCAAACTATTAATATGAAAATGGAGATGAAGTGATTAAAAATTACCTCTAAGTTTGATAAGGAAATAATCCAATTTTACTTCTACATGTAAGACTATTTTCCATATTCTTTTATTGAAACATCCAGCCAAACTTTGTGCTAGGCTTGCAGGATTCAGTGGTGAAATCTGCCTAGTGATCTTGAACTCAATTGCCACTAATAGCTGTAAACCTGAATGAAAACACATTTGGTGCTTTAATCTGTCATCCCTTCTGGGAGAATTTCAGCTATTCATTCACTTTTGTAGCAGAAGTTCTGGAGAGTATGATAACTCAGACGTAACAGAACAATATACAGCGGCTATGAGAGCATCAGTATTTTACCTCAGATTAGGAGTAGTTCTCAAAGTAAATTATCCCAACCATCTGCACTTACACTGCTTTGTGTCACACTGGAGAACAATCTCGGGATGTGCAAACCAGCTCCCTCTCTGATGTAAGAAAGGCAGAAGCCAGGCTCCAGAACTGCACCTAGCACACTCCAGTCACAAATGGACATTCCATTCATAGGACTGGACCAGAACTAATCAAAAGTCAAATACATACAGTGAGAGTATGAGCTCCTCATCATGAACAAAATGGTGTACTTGTACTGGTACACACTCTAATGACAGCTAGATTAATTCTTGAAGAATACTTTATTCACATGAAGAGATTTTCCTCTTAATGACAATTTCTGCAATTGCATTCCTTCAAAACTCTGAGTTCAGTATTTAGTCTAGATATTCAGGGGGAGACAAAATAACAAAACTAATATTTAAATTCAAGCTCAAGCCCCCTTATTTAGTTGCCCCAGGAAAAGTTACGTTAAGAAGTGTTTAATACCTCTCAGCTCCTGCCAGCTGAAAGCAAAGAAAATACGGCAAAGTGCAGCATATTTGAAAAATCATCCTGCCATTTCGGAGGAGCAAATACATATATTAGAATCAAAGTTTAAAATTCCATTTTGAAAAAATCAAAGCCTGACATTCCAATACTTTTTCTATCCTGTTAGATAAAATTATCTTCTTGAACAGATTGCCATTTCCCCAGCTATCACTAATTTACAAAGTTAATCATAAAAAACACATTTACCTATCTCTTTCTTATTCAGAGATACGCATCAGACCCACAGTCATAGCAAGCATTAAAGGCCCTAACAACAAACTGAAATTCAGTGTTTCCTTAAAGAACAAAGTTTTTGAGACCCAATACAGTTAAACTTTTCAGTACCTGCTGAACTTACTAAAGGAAGTATCAGATGAGGAGTGAGAGACAACTACTACAGTCAAGGGAGAAGAAAAGGAAAGACATCAGAACAAAGCCATTTCTGAGGAAATCTGGCAACAGCACAGAGAGCAAGAACACTGGCCTTCTTCAAGATCCACATGGAACACATCGTGCAAACTAAGGAAAAATTTTATATTATACTAGCTAACCAAAATAAAACCCCCAACCTGTCTTAGGCCACACTGAAAACACCTTCTTAGAGAACCAGCTCCAAAAATCTTTTCGAGTTTTTTCTTAAGAGCTGTGTATTGAATGCTGTCTTTCCTGTGTTTTACAGTTTCATTTAGGTCTCTCACCCTTTTCATATGTCAGTCCCCTTGGAACTAACCAGACTGTATTGCCAGAAGTATGGAATTTCTCCCACGCTTTGCAGGATGCATGATTCGGCCTGGTCCCTCTAAAGCCTGTCACATATGCGATATCCCAAAGGTCATTGTTTAAAATAGAATTACAGCCATTTTGTGCATCTTGGAAAACACAATGTTTGCACCAGATTTCAGAGTTCCAGACTATTGTAAGAGCTCACCCATTACACAGAGCTTATCATCTCCCACAAACTCACTGCAGCTGAACTAAGAGTCCATCCAAGAGCTTAACCACCTCATGCCAATGAAATTGGTTTTGGAATACAGCTGTATTGATACAGCCAATGAAATTGGTTTTGGAATGCAGCTGTATTGATACAGCCAATGAAATTAGTTTTGGAATGCAGCTGTATTGATCACATTTTTCTGTTGTGGTTTCTCTTCTGTAAGAAACTTAATTCAGGCAATACCTAGAATGCACATTCAGGACAGCCCATAGTCCTGCAAAAGGATGACCAGATTTTCCTTGCTAGCGATCCTACATGCCACAGTGTAAGAAACTGAAGCTGGCCAAGAAGAGTGATTCATTTAGACCTGTGTATTTTTCTAGACAGTGCCTGGCCTCTCAGCACAAGAACTAGTGCTGGGTGACAACACAGATACCAACAGTGTAGCTACCAAACAACATATAAATGTGATTACAGCATTTGGCCAGAGGTACTCAAGCCAATTTCCAACAGGCAATGTGACAGCTACTTCCTCCCCCCACACATAAGAAATGTGGCCTATTTCATGGATTCTAAAGCTTTGTTCTCTGTTTCTTCTGCACTAGATTCCTATGAAACAGATTAATGCCACTAATTCCGTTCAATTAAAGAGAAAAAAAAACAGCAGATGAGAAAACCCCTAAAAGTTCATTAAAAATTATATTAGATAACATAAAACATGTGTATCTTCAATAAGCACTCACATGTCATGTCTAGACAATTATAGCACAGAACAGAGCTCCAGTGACTCTCATTACCTTCCATACATCACCTACTACACTTTCAGCTCACATCCGGCTCTCACACCCCTGAGCTTTTGCCACCTCATGTTAAACATCTTTTCCCTTCTTAACTAATGGAAAGAGAAAGGTACCTCTCACAATGAGTTAGACCTTAGATTTGTTGAACTACCTTTAGATAATGCTTACCTGTACTTTTTACATTACTTTGGCATTACAACTCCAGACCACAGAAATGCAGGCATCTAATTATTTAACTGTGATACATATTCAAAAGATGATATCTGTTGCCTTGTATGTATTTTCATCCTTTTAATGGGACACCTGCCATTGTTCATATTGTGGTTCACGAGTAAAAAGAAGAAAGCCAATAAGAAAAAAATGTGCATAGACTTACAACTTTGCTAAAGGAATACACATCAGACCTGAACAAAAGAATTTGAGAATTATTAAACCAGGGTTGAACGTGAAGGACGAAAAGTTTCTAAAAGCTAGTGCCCCATCCTCAATACTAACAAGAAAATTTTTGCCCACTAAACTTCCTGTTGAATGTGGTTGAATTAGAGAAGCCAGGCTGTGTAGGTGGGATGAACCTTACTGATAATTCTTATTTTAGCATAATCATGATTCATATAGGATGGTGACATAAAAATGGCCACACTGACTGACCTAAATATCCATCTAGTTCAATATTCAACAGTAGAAAGTTAAATCAGGCCTAAGAACAGTGCAAGAACATAGTTACACTTTTACAATGGACTTAACTGTAAGTTCCTTCTCCTTCCTTGCCTTTTGTCCAGACAATTAGCACTAATCAATGCAGTTCAGTAATTCACAAGGCAAAGAATAAATGTTCTAAATATAAAATAGGTCAATAACATAATATATTAACATGTACCATATAAGTACATTTTAAAATGTTATGGAAAAAATATTTTTTAAAACATTATCTTTTACTCATCCAATTATTATTTAATGAATATAATTACACATAGATGGTACTGTTCCTGTTTCTAAATAATCCAATATGCATATATTTTTCTGTGAATGTTCGTATTCTATAAAAAAGCATGAACAAACCAATTGTATGTGGTCAACAGGATGCTCAAAAAGAACATAAAGACTTTTCTGACACAAAAAAACAGATTCATTTTGAACAGAAATAAATGTAAATAAAAAATGTTGCACAAACATGAGGAAGATCCAAAGTATTTTTGAAGACACTTTCAGTAATAGTGTAAGGCAACTGAAAGAGTATACCTTAAGATGATGTTCAGAACTGGTTCTCACAACTTTGCCTTCAGCCCCAATCCTTCCTTTGCACTCACCTGCTGAGGGAATCTATACATAACATCCATGTTCTCTCTCACAGACCAAAGTTCTCTTGTTTATAGCCAACATAACTTTTCTAAAATGCAAATGACTGCAGCCCTTGTAGATCTTCCTGTGTGAGACAAACTAGCCTTGTGTGCTGATTTTGGCTAGAGTAATTTTCTTCATAGTTGGTGGCTGGGGTTAAATCACAAAAGTCCTTATCTTGGAAGAGTTATGCTCCACCCTTTATAGGCCATGAATGCAACAATTTTTCATTGCAATCCAACTTTTTTAAATGGTGAAACAGCCAAATGCTATCAGCTCTCACTACCCCTTGCTTCTGGGAAGACATATGAATGAAAGCTAAGGAAGCTGAAGAGAAGTGGGCTGTAGAAAGGTACTACACTACCCAACATAATTAGCTGTAAGACTACCAGGAGTCTGGAAATCACTGAAACAGAGTTTCTATTTACTCAAAAGGGTTCACTTAAATTCAAGTTTTAAGACTTGGGAAAAGGAAGCCTATAGTAGAGGCAGACATGCAGTATCTAAGATCAAAGATTAAAAAAGAATCACAGCTAGTAAGAGGAATAAGGTTGACTTAATATTAGTAAGCATCTTAAAATTATTGTGATTTGCCTGAGGATACAAGTAACAAGAATAAAGGCTTTGCTGCAGGGGAGGGAGCAGGGCAGGCAACATAGAATTTAAAGAAAAGTGCTCTCACTGATTCAACGAAACAAACAGGGTAAAACTGTCTAAGGACATTAACAGCTAGGCGTAGCCAGATTAGGACCTGCCTTAAATTTCAGTATCTGGTAGAAAAATGGGCAGCAGGCCCTAAAGAAAATCATGACTGTGTCACTAAGGTATGTCACCGTCTCTGCCACCATCATGTCAGAGAGAGGAGACCCAGAAGCACAGAACCCTGGAGTAAAGACAGAAGCTTAAAAAGCCTAGGAACCCAGAATTTTTAGAAGCATGTTGTTTTTTTTAAATCTGGAATTAATATGCAAATAATTTATTTGTATCATCTGACTACTAACTGCAGAAAGACTAGTTTTACTAAGCACCACAGACAGACAGACAGGATAAAGACCTGTAGTCACCTTTCTAAGTCAATGGGTAAACATCCCTGGTTTCAAAAGGACCAGGTCCTGCACTGCTCTTTCCTGCCCAGTCTTTCTCACACTACAGGCTTTGAAGATACATGTTAAAGGGAAGTCACAGCCAAAACAAACTCTGAGCACCACATCTAATTACACAGAAAAGTAAACTACTGAAGAATGGTCTGTGAAAGATATTAAAGAATCATCCATAATCATAAAAGAAAAAGTCATCTGAGCAGTCTCATCACAGATCCAGGGAAAAATATCCAGGTCTTTGAATACTTACCACAAAACAATAGAAATTACGGTATTTTTTACTTAAGGCATCATCTATCCCAAGTATCCCATCAAAAATATGATGACATATCCACGTACCTTTACTTTTAAGATTCACACTACCCAGTTACAAAACCAAAAATATACAGTACCTAAGGCGGAACAGAGAGGGCTACCTCAAATGCAGGTAGCAGATGACTGATTCTAAGTTGTGCAAATATCGGGGATGAGATTCAGCTCCAAGACAGAGATAGCAATACAATTAGCAATTTTACCTCTCAAATAATTCTCCCATTAGAATTATGAAAATCTACGTTGTCACAAAGCACAAATAGGCCTGTGGTCTTACATATGATGAAATGAAAAATATTCCATTCTTTTATCATTCCTCAGTAGTGCACGTACCAGGAATATCTTAAAACAAAAGCAAAGGAAGAGATCTCCAAGACTTCTGAGACAAAGGCAGGGCTTATTTTTCTTATGAAAATGTCTTTTCAATATTTTTAGTTAAACACACACTACACAGAAGAGACCTGCCTTTCTGAAAGTTGAAAACAAAGAAGACTTTGCTCAATCTTGTATGTTTACACTTTTAATCTTACCCTTGAACAAGACTGAATTGAGCATAACTGCTCTGAAGGTTTAGCTTCTACACTGGCATATCAAATTTCAAGTCAACAGCTCTTTTATTTAAAATATGTTAGATAAAAAGGTAATATGCTCTCTGTAAAGAGTTCCCTGGAGGTTAAAAGAACCAATAAATTAACCATTACCATATGCTTGGCTCCTTTTGGCAAAATTGAGTAACAAAACACTGCCAAACCTCTTTAGGTGGGTAAATAATATTTGGTAGCTTACAGCACAACTTGGGAAAATAGAAAACTGGACAGAAAGCTTGGAAATTAATAGAAGCAACTTTATTTCCATCCTTCTATAGTTAGTTATATGCTGTTGGAAGAAGAATTCAGCTTTATGGATCTTATCTATAACAAACAGCTGCCTTCCCAAACTCCAACACTCTGGCTAGTACAGGAACCAAATATCCCACATTTGGTTTTTTTAAACAATGACAGATATGTACGACCTATTTTGAAAATGAGAAGGTTTGTAAAATCAGTATTCTGAAGTGTCAATATGCATATTATCAGTGTGTTCATTATGGGTTTATTTCATTATAAATGAGAAAGTCTGGGCTTATTTGCAATGCAATATCCTTACGTTTTACTTATCCTAAAATTAAATACTTCCCACTCCTTCTCTCCATATCTTTTATACCTACATAATAGAGACTAGATCATAACAGATAAAAAGCCTTTAACACTACACCTCTAATTATAGTTATAGACAGGGTATTTTAAGGACATCTCTTACAGACTTTTTTTTACTACCAGCTAAAAAGGTGAGGGGGAACCTAGCTGGTCCTATTCCTTTACCAAGACAAGCAGGACTTGCTCTGTAGCATCCCAGTTATAAGAAACCAATGTTTTTCAGATATGAAAATGTCAATTTTATTTTATTTTTGTAATTATCTATGATAACACAAACTCATTATTATTATTTCCAATAAAATGGTTAGAGCCTGTCATTCATACCATGATGGTTTGCATGTAGCGGAAAAACAGATTCTTTAGAATTCCATATTTCTTTAATCAACTGCATCATCCCAATAAATTCTCATTTTGATGTATAAAAAAATGCTTCTTATTGAGCTTACAGTTTCTATACACAACTGGCAAGCAGTGTGAAGTAGGTTGACACGTATAGGCCAGACATTTCACTTCTTAAAGTCATGTTATTGCATGGTTAATCCTATATTTGCATTAATTTGATACATGCACTTACAGGTAAAAATAATCCCAAAGTATAGGTCTAAAGATTATAATATAAGCCTCTGGAAGGTTTTACCAGAGGAAAAATATTTTTTACCATTCTATGGATGTTTGCCTCATTCAGCCATTCGGGATTTTATTAATAATCTTCTCATTACTGTATTCATCTTCTGTTTTCTTATTTTTTATTTTAAGTAAGACAATTTCTGTGAAGACTTGACACTGAAATCAGAGACTTCATTACCCTGCAAAATATATCCACATTTTAAAGTATTTAAGAGGGTTAAACAAAATGCAAACATTTAATGCAACATTAAGCATGTGAAATAAAAACTTGATTGCCTAAAGCAAGCATGCTATGCTGTTACCCTGGTGACAGGTTAAAAAAGGATTGTGAGCTGAATGGCTGTATGATATGAAATTAAAATGTTTCACATTGAACAATCCAAAATGAATTGGGAAAGGTTAGAGCAGAGGAGAGAGAAATCAATTCTCCAATGGCAATGGTGAATGGAAGTGAAGTCTGAATAGGATTTGCCAGTGGGGTGCAACAGCTGCCAAATATCCTGCAGCCAAAGAATTACAATAATACTGATGAAGTGTGCAAGAGCTTTTGGAATCATTGCAGGGAACAGAGAAATACTCCTACAATAATGAGGCCATTCTGTGTCCCATCCCACTTTTGCAGTTGAATCAAAGGGAAAAGAAACGGTTGAAAATTGTAATACTCAACAACAAAGGTATAAATGAATTACCTATCCCTTCAATCAATATCTTGTATTTAACTAAAGCCTTTGTGAACATGAATGAAGCAAGAATGCTAAAGAATGGACAAATCAAGACACATACATGTAAAAGCATGCAGACAATATTGAACAAGAGACTTGTTTCCCATATATTTTGTTGACAACATTTCTAAAGCAACAGCATCCAGAATAAGCTATACACTACACAAACAAACAGCAGGACACAACCAGCGCCTCAAGGAACTACACAAGGTCAGGTGCTGATGGTCATGCTTATCTTCAATAATCCTAGGAAGGAAACATCAGTAAAACTTCTCATGCAAATGCAATTACACGTGTATTTGCTGAGCTTAAAGACCCCAAAAGTCAAGAAAAATTTTGTCCTTCCATAAAATTATCCTACACAACTTCATTTCTGCCCTTGCAAACTCTAAGTAAAATACACAGATGAAGACAAAAACATATCCTAAAATGACAGGGAGCACATGGCAATTAGCACATACCTTGTTAGTTCTACGGTTTCACACATACACATTTTACACACAGACAAATATTAAAGAACAGGTTTAGGAGGTGTAAACCTGCATGAGAGGAAATAATCATTGGGCTTATAGAGGGGATCAAAGTAAATGAAATAGAGAGAGGTCTTGTAAAGAGAGGGTCTTGCAGAAGAGGTCATAAGCAAAGCACAGATGAGAAAAAGGCCAGATTAACAACTAAAAATGGGACAGGAATTTGGCAGCACAATAGAAAACATTCGCATGGCTATATTATGCAAATTCAAGTTTCAGCATTAAGTGAACAGTAGCTACAGAAGCTATAAACCTCTTACAGCAGATGCTGTTTTCCCAGAAGACATGGGGAAAATAAAAAATAAACATAGGGACTTAGCCAGGTCCATTTACTTTGGTGAATGGCTTTCCCACCAGCAATCACCTCTGCAAGATGCAAGGATCTTCCCAAGAGATGTTCACTGAGATTCAAACTTTCAGTAATTCTTATCTTCATAATGATTTCAAAATGGTTAGCAAATCTAAAGACTGAGCAAGTGTGGATTCCCGAGTGCCCAGAATACCTTTTTCCCCACAAATGACAAGGATGACAAACTATGAAAATCTCCCATGACAGATTGCTCTGTTCCTGAAATATACGTTTAGGAATCATATGGAAACAATGACTCTGCTTTCAAACAACTTTATAAATACCTCATATTATTTGTGTTAATACTGCTGATTGTATTAATTTAATCAAATCAAAGGAAAAATACTATACATAAACTCTATAGAATCATAAATGATACCTTAATGTCCCATTTCAACTTTTCTATTTTCCATAGTTCGTTCCCAACTGACCAAAAATGCATGTTTCATATATTTGCCTCTACTTGTTTGTCTTTAGCACACATAATCCTCTTTCTGTGATAGGCAACTGAACAACCGAGAAGGGTAAATAATACCAGATTTTAAAGACATCTAGAATATTATATAGGGCAGCTGGTTTTGTAGCTATTAAGCAAGATTACCAAAAAAATACAGTAATTACTTACAAGAGGTCAAAAGAACATTAGATAACAGCTAGAGAGACAAGAGGGTTACTACAACCAGAAAAGCCCATTATGAACAAGCCTATCACATGAAAAAAGGGAGAACAGGTTCTTAGTACCTTGCAAGTCTGTGAGGAAAGAAAAAACCACACAGTGGAATAATGGTGTGAGGCTGCAGCATTTACACAAACATATCGAAGACTTCGAAAGGCCTAACAGTAAATCATAAGAAGAATGCCTGACTTGTTGACCAGGGGATCAGAACAGTAAGGATAAGACAGTTCTGTTTTCATGAGCTAAGGATGACTGCGTAACTCCAAAGCAAGGGAATGAAGAAAGCCATGAGTAGGCTGGACTTGATCAACCTTATCAAATGAATACCAAGTAGTTTATAAGGGGATATCCGTAGGATAGAGCAAAGTACGCATGTTAAGCTGCGCTTGCAATAACAGTTCGTGTTATTACTGCAGGGAAGAAAAAAAAATTAAATTCACATAATACTATTGATATAGTTCAGCAGTGCCTGTGGCTGTGCTGAAATTAAGAACTCTTTCCTTTTCCAAGAGGCTGGTTCAGATGACTCCGAAGTGAATTTTCCTGACATCATCTTCCTTCTTTTTAAAATTAATGTAACATAACCTTATTTTTGTGCTGCTCCAGCAGTGCAAGAGACCCAGAAAGCTCTCCTATTGGGCAGCTGACCATCCTTCCATATGGGGAAGCCCTAGGCTGGCAAAGAGCTGGCTCTGTCCCAGACTCCAGCAGGGTAATAGGTGTAGTCTATGTGAGAGCAAGCATGCCTGAGAGGTGTGGGGCTCTACTGCTCTCTGAGCAGTTCCCTCACTGCCCTATAATCAAGCAATGGCAGGGCAAACATCAATATAGCCATACCAAATCAACCTAGGCGGGAACCTACAATAATTCTTTAAATTAAAAGCCATACAAATTCCTTTCTGTTCTTGCAGTTCACCAGTCATATTATGTTCACTGCATTGGACCCCTGGATATTCAGAATTTTAAAACAAAAAATTAGCCCAGCTATTTCAGAACTTGTCTGTATTTTATCTGTAACTTTTCACTATACACTTTCCTTCCTGTGAAAATATCATTTTATGCTTAGAAAGCATAATCCATTTTAGGTCTCAAAATTCTTCATACAGAAGAATTTGAGATAAAGAGATATTTACAAAACCTCAATACTGCAGCAAAGTATTAAGGCCACTTTGTCTTTTTGTAAACTGAGGACAAATTCAACTCACTTCTCTAAGGTCCCACAAGAACAGTTTAACTCAAGACTCCCAACCCAGTCTTCTATATTAAACACACAAGCAAGAAAAACCTTTAGTGTTTTTTCTCTTGCTAGCACTATAAAATATTTTCCAATGTGTTACCATCTTTTTGCGTGTAGTGTCAGGTAATATGGGCATGCAGTCTCACTGGTTTTTTCCAAGTCATAAATGATGAAAGGGTAAAACCCATAGAAAAATTAGGAAAATACACTTAGCAGCCAACACAAGCAACGCATAGGAAGTGCTGTAGGCAATTGGGTTTAGAAGTATAAACATCACATTAGTAGACCCATGAGATAGCATGATGTAGCCACACCTGGAGAGACACTCTCCTATTCCCCTCCCAACCCACTAATGAAAACAAGTCTGAAGCCAAAATGTGAAGATTCAACTGTACAACATCGTTTTTGGTCTCAAAGGCTAACTACATCAAACAGACATAAAATAAGCTGGATTCACTTCAGCAAAAATATGTTTCCACTTGAAACAAGATCGAGTTCTGTCTAGAAGACCTTGGGGTTTTACTAGATGCTGTAAATCTGTTCAGCAGCTGTGGGTGGCACCAGTTTCACAATAAAGTGGACTATCGAGTAAGTAGGAAAAGTCCTAGGTAAAATAACTAAAAGCTGAACAATGAAACAATCATTAATCATTCATGGCTCTTTCCTGTAGGAAATATGCGCCCCTATTATCTGGATATCACAGTGAAATATTCACCTTAGTATGTGGCTTATAAAATACCAAACACTTTCACTAGCAAATCATCTTTCAAAAATATTTCAAAAAAACCCACAACCAGAAAGAATCCTAAAAAACTAAACCATCCCACATCCAACTTTTCCCCAAGAAAATGGGTTAAATAAAAAAAACCACCACACAGAAAATGCTCTAAATATTTGATTGCATCACAAAAGCAAATGCCTATATTCCTATAACTCTGTGCATGCACAGATCTCCAACAGCTGTTCTAGCTAAAGGCTGGCAAATTACTCCTAGGAGACTGTTGATGAGGTCTGGGGCACTATTTAACAATACAAACAGTGGAAACTCACCTGTGGGTGCTCCACCCAAAACATAACACCATTTATTCGAACACAGGAAAGGCACACCAGCAAACCATGTGGCCTGCATTAACCTCAACACCAGACAACCTACTGCAATGAAGACTGCCACTGCAGAGGTCAGGTTGACTGAAACTAGCTGAAGGAAAGTTGGGTGCCAAAGGTGGCAACAGCTTGCTAAACATCAGAGCATGTTCCAGCAAGAACCTTATAACTGATGATTCAGTCACTCAGGGGACTGCAAAATACACATTTTCCAATCACAACCCAGCAAACATCATCAATTATAGAGAAATTCCCCTCATGAGGCTAGTACTAGTCTGACTTCTGGCACAGAGCTAAGGCCCATCTTTGTGTCCCTTTTATGAGCCATCCTCTGCTCACTTCTTCCTCCTTGCTACACTTTCCCACCCTTGTAGCTCTCCCAGAATAATTTCACTTGTCATAAGTAACCTGCTTCTGACAGAATGATCCAAAGTAAACTATTATTAAATAGTTCCTATGCTAACATGGGTCATTTTAGCAGAACCAGAGTAGAATGCACCCACACACAAAATCACATCTGCATACTTGGGGAGGAGGAGGAAGGACAGAGAGCAAGGGAGGAGCAGCCTGCACCAATAATTCCTTAATCTGGCTCAGCTGCACTTCAGCTGATTACAGTCTCAGTAACCCTGACACTGAAAGCTGGAACCTCTGTAAGAGCTCCAAGCATGGTACTTTCTGTCTATCTGACTAGAATAACAATCCTGATCATGGGCTGAATAAAGCACAGGGAAGAAAAGGAACCCAAAATACCCCTGCAGTTGTGAAAAGAATGCATATTATAAATATGGCTCCCAAAAGGGAAAAGAAAACAAATTACAAGCAAAGATAAGCATATAACTCAAGTTTAGCAGAAAACTGTCTGTTTGACAGCTGTGACAAGTTTAGAAGAAATAACGCATGATTTCAAAATACTACTCTTCAGTAGTTTTTCACACAAGAATTGCTCAATTGCTTTCAGCGCAGACAAAAAATATGTTGTCAACATAAATAGTGCTGCCAGAGAGCAGAAATTCTGTAGGTGATGATCAACATATCAATGCACTTGTCCAAACCATTAGGAGAATGTTACAGATCAACTTTGGAGCGTGCGGTCTGTCTAGTCCGCTCACATCCTCCAACACAGATTTAAAACTCACACAGACTCTAAATACCCAATTCTACCACAGTGAGCTGCACCCAAGATTAGAACTGGACTTTTTGATTTGCTGGAGCACAGATTCCTACTCTGCACTTTTCGTTTACAAGTATTTTTCAAACAGAGTGCAGTCTTTATTAATAGAAATGTGTTTTTTCTCTGGCCACAGCCCTACTCATAAAAAAATACCCATGAAATGGAACACCTTCAAAAACAAGTCAGAGGTAGTTTGGGTAAGTTGAAGACACAGTGAAGAATCTTTGATGGGACTGTAGTAACTCATATGCTCTGCAGTGCTCAGTCCCCTCTAGAGGGAGTCCACTAACTACTCTAAGGAATGGAGAACACTGTCCAAGACATTGCACAATCCTTCGACCTCTGCCTTTGCTTCTTTCATTGTTCCTCTGAATGAGCTGTATGATTTTGGGAAAAGGGTATCATTATCAGGTTTAGTTTCTTCAGAAGTTACTTACCAGTAAGAATTTTTGCATTAGCTTGTCCTTACTTGGCCTCAAACAGGCAGCTTTGCTATCATTAAATCAAGTAAAATGTAACAGTATATATGTATTGAAATCATTACACTTTCAGTAAGAACCACACTCGGCCACGACTTGGAGAAAATTCTAAGGCTTGACTTCTGAAGGATTCATTCCAGATCTGCATTTGCCTCTGACAAAAAAGTCCATCCTTTGAAAGCTGAGCTGAACAGAAGTACACCCCATCACAGCAAGAGAAAGTGATCTTCCCTCTACTGAAAAGATTTGTTAGCTCCTCCATTTAAAATCAGAAAAATCATACCTTAATCTAGTTTTACAGATGTGTGTTTTTTCATGTGACCAGTCCCTGCTGCCTTCTCCAGCCTTGGTGGAAGAATACCTGTGACTGAGTTCGGCTAGCACTCCAAAAATGAGCTAATTTTTTTTCAAAGCAAGAGTGTATTTGTTTCCTTAACACAACTCAAAAAGAGATGGATGACCATGCCTGACTGCTCAATGCTATACTTCATTTACATATCTGCTATCTCAGTTAAAATAGTCATATATATCTTTTCTATTAAGATACACAGACAACTAGTACTAAAAAAAACATATTTGCAATAGGAACAAAACATTAAAAGACTGTTCGAAAATTGGATTCCTTTTCTTTTTAGCTAATAAAAGCATCTTACAGGGAAGAGAAAAAAAATCTCAAATCTGAGCAGGGAATGCAATAGCAGTTTGATAACCACTGCTTAAATTAGCAATTTCTACCCTGATTCTAATTACAAAGTAATCCGTTGCTTCTCTGTAGCAGTACCACACTACTTCCTATGCTGGCCAGTAAAAACTACAATCAAGGCTCCTCCTCATTTTCCCTGATTCATCTTTTTTCTAGGTAACAGTGGCCTTTGAGTGTCTGTTCTTCTCCTTATGCCATTCACTACGGAGGATATAACTTGTGGAAGGATACAAAAAGGTGCTTTACTTTCCCCTATAGATGCATAAGGCATCTATAATGACCCAGCCCTGCATATGCTATACATTATGAAGCTGTTATGCTTGCCCTAAGTGTCTCTTTCTTTTTCTTTTTTTTTAATACCATGTGGTACTAATTATCTTTGTGGGTACAAATAAAAATAAAGACTTCTTGAAACCACATTTGATTTATTCCTGACCACTGTAAAATCAGTAATAGAATACACTGTCAAACCACTGGCATGGAATGTGAATAATGTCTATCCTGCACTATGACTTCCCTCTCATACAAACATCTATGCAACCACATTACAAAATGAGAGGGGAGGAGAGTGATGCTGAAAGTCAGGATTCCCTGTACACAACCATTGCTAACACCAACTACACAAGCAAGTTCCAAAAATTCAGTTATTCTAAAAGAAGGTCTCAAAGCATTGACAATGATGGCCCAGAACACAAGAAAAGCTACACAACCTAGAGGATAAAAGCACACTGTTCCAAAAAGCCGAAGAAATGAATTAGCATTTTCACATGGGCTACTGCAATGGCTGCTCAATTAACAGGACTACCAAGGTTACTAGAAGCTGCTATTCAAATAAATAGGGGAGTGGGGGAATAGAAGTACCAAAAAAAACCTTATGTAAAAGCAAGGTGTTGACTCTTCCACCATTCACCGGTCAGAAAGTGTTTTCAGAATTAGACCCTAAACTATTAACGTTATTCATCAAGGTAGGAAATTACTCACAAATCTACAATATTTTAAAGCTCTGTAGCTGAATATTCATATTATCCCAAAGTGCTTAGATTGCTTCAAATGGGCACATGGGAAATTTGTGATGCTCAATTTGTGGTTAGTTACTAATGCAGCACCATTTTGCATTAATGAAACTCCTGATGTGCATTAATTACTGTACTGGCTCGTAACACATTTTTGTGCCTATTAGTTTCCTAATACTTAGAATAAAAATAATCATGTATGACTTGTGCGAGTAGGGAAATGTAAGCCACAGCTCATTTGAATTCAGAAAAAACTCACAATATTAAGAAACCACGCAGTTTCTCACTAGTTACTCTTGTGCATGAGAAGATGCCATTAACAAAATGAATCAGCACATCTGAGTTCCTAGAAATGAACTTACCTTGGAGTCCCCAGAAATTGCTGTGATCTCAGTTGTTCAGCCACATACAAAGACGCTGCTGTCGCCAGTAGTTCTCTTCTTTCAAGATCTGTCAATTTGTGTCCTAGTTTTCAGAAAGAAGTTTAAAAAAAAAGATACCACAGATCAACACAGACACCAAAAGTAACAACTAGCAGTAAAGACACTGCTCAGTCCTTACACGAAAGCTGCATTTTTTCCCTCTAAATTATGATGAGGCTTAGCATAGCAAACGCTCTGAATTTCAGAGTTTAAATTGCATGTTTTCATACAAATCAGCCCAACAGCTAACACTGGTATCTCTGTTAAAAACAATTTGACAACTGAAAGAAAAGAAACTGAATGATGCTGTAGCATCTTGTTTTCGTTACTGAAATGTCACTGGTTGACATATTGTGCCTCATGCTGGTAAGGAATCCATCTGTACATTAGAACTTACTCAAAATATACAACACACTCAGTACTTTATCTTGCAAAGGCTACAGATCTTCCAAACAAAAGGGACAGCACAACAGTATAAACCCAAAAAATGAACGGGGATAATGCTACCTGTCAGCCCTGAGCCATTTAGTGTCATTTGTGTAACCATTAGTTCACAGCTAATGGAGTCAAAGCTGCATTTGACAATTCATAAGCAGAAAGGGGCTCAAAGTAGTCTATAATCTGCAGGCAGGTGACCTAATAAACATTTAGCAAAAAGGCACAAGTGGGGTGATTGGAAGAGAGTTTTCTCCCAGTCTGGTCTTGTTCCTGAAAGCAAAGGTTAAATAGAGATTAAATTGTTCATTCAACAGGCTAAAAGGGCACAGCGACAGAACTCTGACCTCCCCATCTTTAGGTCAGAAACCACACAACACAGATTTGGTATGCAAAGGTGGCAAATAGATGGCCAAGAGTGATGCGAGAGTCCAGAGGAGGGCTACCAAGATGATTAGTGAGATGGAGCACCTGTCATATGAGGAGTAGCTAAGAGAATTGGGGTTGCTCAGCCTGGAAAAGTGAAGGCTTCAGGGTGGCCTAACTGTAGCCATCTAGTACATGAAAGGTGCCTGCCAGAAACAAGGAGAGAGAATATTTACAAGAGCACATAGTGAAAGGATAAGGGGGAACAGATTCAAACTAAAAGAGAATAGGTTTAGATTAGACACTAGGAAGAAATCCTTTACTGTGAGGGTGGTGAGGCAACGGAACAGGTTGCCCAGAGAGGTGCATGCCCCATCCCTTGAAGTCCCCAGGCCAAGATGGATGGAGTTCTGAGCAATCTGGTCTAGAGGAAGGTATCCCTGCCCATGGCAGGGGGGTTGGAACCAGGTGATCTCTAAGGTTCCTTGAAACCCAGGCCACTCTATGATTCTGTGAGAGAGAACAAAAGGACCAAGTACAAAGTTCACAAGGCAGTGGCAGGAAGTTAAAATTGACATAAAACAGGACAAGAATTGCAAAGCTGAATTGTCATGAAGAAAAGAGGCAAACTGTATCCTCAAGAAAGAGCTTTTGCACCAGTGAAAGCAAGAGTGTTTCACAAGCCAGAGGGGAGGATTACACAATAAAATTAACAAAAGAAAAAGGTTGAGACTGAAAGACTTTACTGAACTCAGTTACAACACAGCTCTCAAAATGTGCTTTATGTGTGCGTATCACAGCAAAAGCCATGATCCAGAGCAAGTACAGATTAGTACAGGAGCTTCAGAAGGCTCTATCTCCCAGAGCAACTCTGCCAAGGGGGCATATTTGCTTCCAGTCCTGCAGCAGACAAACAGTTGCACAGATCCCTTCTATATCTCCACCCTCCCATCACCTCAGTGCTATGCAATGTAAATTCACATTCCCCAGCAGTGGTTACTAGCCAGGGACAATTTCTAGCAGCAGCATAAAATAAGACTAATGAGATCCTGAAGAAAATCCAGAATGGAGGCTGCTGTAACGGACTGGAGCAGACTCTACAGTAACAAAGCCACAATTTCGAAACAGGATGTCTTCGGCACAGAACCCATCTTTCCACTGGACATATTAAATAGGGTTAGGTAAAAAGCCTACTTAGAGTCTACCTCAGAAATGCAATCATGCCACAGTGATACGAATACATTCATTAAAGTCCAGCTGACAGAACAAAGAAGTTGTCCCAGGCCAGAAAATGTAAATTTAAAAATAACAAAAGTCAGAAAATCTGCACCAATCTCTTTTTAATTTAGTCCACATTAACATATTCTGGCTGAATGTTACTGCAACTTCCTTTGCTCACTGTTTATTTTTTTTATCTGCCTTGAAATGGAAACTGTCTTCACTTCAACAAACACATGCAGAAATATAAATGCTGAAAGGTTGAGAACCTGGCTTCAGAAACAGACTCGATCTTTCCTTTGCCAGTTGCTAGAAAAACTGATTGCGAGGCAAAATTTTAGAAACACTGAACTTTTGTACTATTTGTACATACACACGCACACACATATGTGTATATATATAAGCCTTATGTAATTACACATTACAATAACATGAACTATCTGGATCTGAAATGCGCCAATTTTCCACTTGTTTACACACAGTGAAGAAACTCTGAGATCACTTTTGCAAAACACTGAATCTAAAATTGATGATTTGTTTAGATGTCTCAGCTAAAGGCACATCAGGAATCTGCCCTAAAGCCTTTGCTTTTCAGTCCCCCTGCCTAACACTCATGACAAGACCATGTGACCAAAACTGCATGTTCCCACCTGCTCCAACACACACTGTTAGTACCAACTCAAAGAAGGGAACAAGGTAAAACCAGAAAGATCCATTTCAAAAGGTTTATCGTATTACCTCCATCTTGGGTGAAGTGACTGCTTTTGCACTTGCTGTGCCACAAAAACTATTTTCTCTCTGTATCTTCAATACAAAAACAAACTCCAAACAGTGAACAAAGGTCAGCAAGTTGAAACAGGTTAACAAGAGTCACACTCGTTGCTTCATTACTACAAACATGAAAAAAAAATATTTATCCATTTGTCACTATTTACACCAGTTGTGTCACAGATGTGGTAAGCAGAAAACCAGTTATGACTGCTTGTCATAACTGTATGACAGTGTGGGATTTCTAGGAGATAATATAAACTGTTAACAGGAGCTTACCAAAATTAGGTTTTGGTCTCTGGCAATAAACATACAACCTTGCCATGGAATGTCCGTAGCATAACTTTGGAGACATACCTCAGAACTTTGATTAAGGGCTGTTTCCTAAGGCTGGCAATTTACCTTTACTACACAGGACAGACTGCGGTCAGTACTGCCTTAGTTCTCTGAACTCCAGTCCTATTTCCCTTGCTGTCTTGCCTTTGCTTTGCTGCTATGCTCAGCTGAATTCTAAACAGTTTTGAAGTCAAACGTACAATTACATTACTATATTTGGAAATACACAAATGCTTCAGAGAGTAATACCTTTGTTTCCCTTCAAGTATTATTTCACTTCAGAAGCTACTTCTCAGGATTTCAGTTGGGTTTCTTGAGGTATAAGTTAATACCAGTTAATATTCACCATCAAAAAAGATATAATAACACAGCCTTTCATGTTCACCATACAATCCATTTGAAGAGTAACAAAGCTACCTCTGAAGCAGTTGTCCAAGTGCTTCCTTGAAAGGGAATGAAATGAGTAAGTAGCAAAGGTCCCCGAACTTCCAGTATAGGAAGTTACACATTGCTCTTCCCGGCTTTTATCTCTACAGACTCCTGGCCTACACAGAAATTTCTTCTCCACAATAAAATGAGGAACTGGCAGCTCCCAAATCTCTCTGCTTAATCTGGGATATACTTCTGCATTATCACTGAATTATCAGCTGAATTACATAAAGGTGAATGCAAAACAGGACGAATGGTTACAAAATTAAGTCACAACAAAAGGAGTGGAAGCAGTGTTGTTCATATTATTTAAAACTAGACTGCACACATCTATTACTACTAAATGGCAGAACCCTGGTCGGAAGGTAGACAAGAGGAAAAAAAGCATTTCTCTCTCATTTCCCTGATGTTATGATTGCTTAAATCAATATTATCCCAGTATCCCCCAAGCTGAGTCAAAAAGGTTCATGCAATTACTTTACATAACCAACTTCAAATTAAATTACATAAAAGGTCATTTTTCCCATAACAGTCTCATTTGCATTTTGTCCTAGAAACATGTTTCCTACTATCAATTACAGGGAAAAAAACAAAACAAAACAAACAAGCCCTGGTTACATGCCCCAGTCGGTTACTTAATAGTTGAAGAGTGACTGTTTTCTGATTGGGAAGAATAAAAATTAAAAGCATAATGGGTAAGATTAAAAAGTGCAATGCATAATTCAGATCAATAACCAATGCAGACAATGTTTATAACATTCCTTGATTCTGTTTTAGTTCAAGTTTTTCCCAGTCGATTTTCAAGTTAACCATTATAGATGACACATATACCAAGTAGGCTGAGGCAGAAAACAGTGGAATGTTATTAGAGGGTTTAATTTCTTGTGAAGTCAAGCAGAGCTTTGTTCCATCCAAACGGTTGTGGCAAAAGACAGGCAAACATTGCATAAGCAATTTCAAACCATTCAGAGCAGTGAAGAAGTGTGTCTCAGAGAACTCATGACCCATACTAAGATGGATGCTATAGTATACAGAAATGAAGCCTCTACTATTTTGAATTATAAAGGAAATAGTGACAGACCAAGAAGTGCTTTTTTGGCCTCACCTGCCAGAAAGAAAGTAAACTGTTAAGTCAACCTTTCGAATTCAGTAGCTTTATAAAGTTAAAACTAATATTAGATTCCAATGCAGAGAAAATGAATGGAATCAGCAGCAAGCATCCTCCAACTTCTAGCAGTGACAGACAGGGAAGCTGCATTCCCCCCTCCAACTAATAGCAAAAACCTCCAGACTTAAATTTAAAAGTCATATCTGCAGTGCCAATTCACATAAAAAGCATTTTTGCTCATAACAGAATCATGGAATGACTGAGGTTGAAGAGACCTTGAAAGGTCCTTAGTTTATTCAGCGTGTCCCCCCTTCCCACCAAGCAATCTCAACATCAAATTCAGAAGAAGGTTGCTCAGAAGTTTGTGCAGTGAAGCCTTCAAAATCTCCACTCTGTGACCCCTGACTCTCACTGTGCACTGCTGTACAGCTCCTGGAAGTCTGGCTTCATATTCTTGGGAACCCCTCCTGAGGTCCTAGAAAGCTGTCATTAGGTCGACCCTAAGCTTTCTTGCTTACAGGCAAAACAAGACTGGTTCTCCTAGTTTCTCCTTACAGGTGGTCTTTTCCAACCCCAGCACCACCCTTGTGGCTCCTCACTAGACTTTCTCAAGTTTATTGCCATCTTTCTTACATGCATGAAGGGGTTAAAACTGGACACAGTATTCCAGAGATGGATTAACACTATTAAGCAGAGTCATCATTTCATCCAACCTAAAAAATTATGATAAACACAACATATCTAAAAGCCTTCACCTCATACACAGTCTCTGGAGCCAATATGCCATTTCAGGAGATAAATGCTTCCTCTTTATTTCTTTCTGTATTAGAACTGTAAAGGATTGTCCATCAGAATTTCTATCCTTCCTCTCAACTCAAATGAGGCAAACATGTTAGAACAGGGAAAGCAAATGATCCCTTTTCTTTTTTTTTTTCCTCCTGTATTTTGGGATGACTTTCATGATAATCTCTTGGAAAATGCCCCATCCTTCATTTGCACAGGATGTGTCTCCCAAAGAGACTGACCATGTATTTGAGACATAATTTATGATTACGGTTATTACCAGGAATCTTGAGTGGAACATCAAGAAAAAACAAAATCTCAATATTCAAATAGAAAACCAGGAAAATATTAACTGTGAAACAGACTGAACCACCATGAATAATCCCATGAACAGGGTACTAATCTAAGGATCCTTGAGTTTAATTTGTTTTCTGTCCAAGACTCCTCTTGGACCTTTGTGAAAATAGAGATACACTTTCTGTGTCTATAAAATAGGAATACTATATAGTAAATTTCTTTCTCATTAGACAGGTTAGGAAGAACAGAGGCTTTCCAGGTTGTTTGGAAGCTGTAGAAGGACAGTGCATCTGACTCCGGCATGCTTGGCAGACATGCTTGTTCTGTAAGCAAAGTGCTTGAAGGCCACTCTAACACAGGTGTATTTGTGTCACCTGACCTAATCGGTGTTCCTGCACTCACCCTGAGATCCCCACACCTCCCAAAACATGCACGTGTGCTCAGAGCAACAACCCACTCCGGCTCACCTACTGCCAAGTCAGCCATCCCTCCCTCCCTCCCATGGACAAAAAAGGGCATGACAGCAGCTGCTTTACCTGATCATATCCTGCACAAGGTTACTTTTGGAACAGCTATTATTTTTAAATTACTTGCAATAAACAAGCTTTTTCTGGTAATGACTGTCTACTTAAAGATGGGAAGAAAGAGTTAAACTCTAATCATGAAAATTACTAAACGTGCCCATTCTACATGTCATTTGAAGAGGGCATCACACAAGTTAATGGAAAAGTAGCCAGGATAAGTCTAATAATTCATTTTATCTTAACTTAGAGTAAAGGTCTTCTAATAAAATGTTTTGTAATGGAGCTCTTAAAAATGAGACTAGAAAACAAAGCATCTCTTATTTTACTCTTAAGACACAAGTTCATATTTATACTTGAAGAAAAACGCACATAAGAAATGGGCCAGTACTTCATGCAGTCACCAGAGAGAGCACAGCTGACACCCATTACTTATTATCAGTGTAGAACACCAGTGGCAATTGTGCAGTTTACAAAAGAAACACAATGGACTGAGCTTGAGCATTAACATAACACACCTCTATTGAAATGTTTCTATTTCTTAAGTTTTCCAAATTTAAAACACTTCTGGATTCCTACTGTTAACAACAGCACGTATTCATACATATTTCTAAATCCATGTTGGCTATATATTGCTCTAATTTTTCAGATTGTCACAGCTCTTTTTTTACAGCTATTCATCTTCTATAAGCAATATTAAGATATATGAAGCTACTTAATTTTCAAATTAAGTTTACACTGGGTATTTATATTAAAAAGTTGAAGTGATTAAAGAAATTACAGATAAGTAATTTTTGTCTTTGCTTCTCTTGCTGAGCTTCTACCTGTCATCTGCTCACCATCCTTGCTTGCCCTCAACAGTTCCAATTTGAGTCCTTGGATTTGAAGAAATATTTTTCAATGGGTACTTAAAAAACTACCCTCAAATTCATGTCATCAATTTGTTTTTTAAAGCATAAAGGGTTTGATCCAGCGCAAGCTACATCATTAAAAGCACTCTCAGTTACTTTGGTGAGCTTTTAATCAGTATTCATGCGTAAACAGTCTTGATCTGAAGTACAACGCAATAATATGTTCCTTTATTTATCATTAAGAAGGCTATTGTATGCTTGTGTGTGATACATGGAAGGAGATGAGCAAAACTTTTCATACACCAGGAACAAAGTCTAGGAACTTCATGTGTGCCAGTCATTAGTTTCTATTATGTATCATCACAATATCTGTTCTTGTGTCTTCCGGTGTCTAGCACAAAAGCATATCTTTTGTTGATATGATATGATATGATGTTGATATGGTATGTTGAAGAATCTGTTCATACAATACTAGTGTTTGGTTTATGTTTTTATTGTTCCCAGTTGTGTGCCAGGTGAGGCTGACTTCTTACAATATGGTATTGGGACTCTAACATCTTGGATCCTTGCCTTTTTCCTCCATTCCCCTCTCCCATTCCCCGTCTGCCACTCATTTTGCACATCTACTGAAGTTCACCAGATTCCTTCACAAACTATGTCAACCCAGGAACTTACAAAAAGACTACTCCAACATCAGCAGCCACAGTGAAAAAATGCAGGTTTCATGGTGGTTAGAGATCTGGATCTACTCAGGAAAAGGACTGAATAGTCCCAGAAACAGAGACACGAGATTCTGTATTCAAGTGTCAGGGAAGGCAGAGAGACCAGCTACAGCAGCACCAAGACTTCAAGAGCAGATGATCAGAGTACCCTGGAATCTCTGCTGGATGAAAGCCAGCTGAGTTACCCACAGGTTAGTTAAATACCCCTAGCAAAGACAAAAAAGGAACTTTTCAGCTTGAAGCATCACAAGCCCGCTGCCACTCAAGGTGGCTAACACCTGTTCCTGTGGTCTCAGTCAGGAGCCAGTAACAAGCAGGATGCATTAATCCCACATGGAGGACTGTATCACACACAGAGTTGTCAATTACATCATGATATCAAGTAGTTCTGGTGCAAAGAATAGTCATCCACAAACTCACACACTGAGTCCTGAGGTAAGAAAAATCTGTTCTGCTCCTTAATGAGACTAGAATTTGGCAAGGTGCCAGTCACATCCAGTGACTGCCAATCTGGCAGTGCTGACTCCAAAGTGGGATGAAGATTCTGCCACATTGGATTAATGATGAATGGGGGAAAAGGAATCTCCATGGGATTCATAAAGGACCCATGAATGATGAACTATTAACACTGTCTTTTTTTAATAAGGAAGATGTCCTGCCTGATGAATGCCAGCTGAGGTGAGAGACCTCTGTGGAAGAACTGAATCTCTGACCACACAGGTCAAGAAAGCATCTACAGCAGATCAACTAAGAGAGATGATAACTTTTTAAAACCTGATCCTTGTGAAAGGAAACCAATCTATTTGTTTACTTGCATTTTTCTACCAATCATTGCTAAACATTTTTGAAATTGAGTAGCTTGAGATGTTGTAACGAAATATATGCATTTATGTTTATGTTAACCTAGAGTATGAGTCAACAATTTCAAGATGATGCCCATTACTGTGTCTAATGAGTATTAAGAGCAGGGTACTGAAATACTGATAAAATGCCAGATCCTCCAGACAAGACTACAGTGAAAACAAAGGGTGCCAAAAGGCAACTCTAAAGGTGCTACACCAACTTACTAAAGAAGCAACAGTGCTGAGTAAGAAGAAATCTGACTATAGTTAACAGTAAAGTCTGTAATGAAGCACAATAGGATAGCAGAACTAAATTGATGTCTATTTTATATATTTTGTATCACTTACAAATGGTTTTTCTGGACTTTGGGTGTATTTAATTTACTATTTTATCACTAGCAGTATGTATTTTGCCCTCTTGAACATAAAAAAAATTAACTATTTCAACTTCATGTATTATTTAAAAACTCTAATTGTGTGTATGCACAGATATATTGGAGGAAAAAGTAAAGACTGGGGAACATGTCAGTCTAAAAATAGAAAGGAATAATAATCAAAAACAACACCGCTCAAGAAGAGAAACATTTCCAAATGGAACATACCTTTAAAACCATCAGGATAGACTTCAGGAAGGAATTTAGTGCTGATGTCTCCTTGAACAAAGCGTGGATGGATGATCACTTCTCGCAGTAAAGAAATATTGTGAGCCACGCCTGAAAACAAAAAACAAATCAATACAAAGCAGGTAACATTAATCACAAATTACAGTAGGAAACAACATACAAAAATATGAGCTCCTATCTGTCTGGGATAAATACTTGTTCAGAAGTTAGATACCATAGTACTGATATAATCAATGCAGATTTACCAGTTTTGTTTCACTCCTGCCTCAAGACACGCCCTTTCAAACACTCAGTTTAATTATAAAGTAAACAATCTAAATTTTCACTTCATCAAGCCTAATTCAAGCACCTAGTTGAGTTATGGATAGCAAGCACAACCAAGAGATTTTTGGTTCACTTCTAGAAGATGTAGGCAAGACCAGAGCCATCTCCTTGAAATGACAAATTAGTCCTGACAGTAAATACTAACTCAGTTCCGTTCGACCCTGAATGGAAGATATGCACCATGTTACACCCCAATCACAGTAACGCAGTAAAAAGTTTTACCACTTAACATACAACTTTACAACAATTTTATCATTTGTAATGCATAAGAGACTTCTGTGTAACTTACAAAACAAAGAAATTTATTGCTTCCTTCATATGTCCTTTTATCCAGCCTTGCCTAGTCAATTCTTTTATTGAATACCCTGGTTCCCCTTTAGCACCACTCTATGACCCTGCTAGGCATATAGCCTACAAAAATTATTTCTTTAATTTAAAAATTACTTATCACAGAACCTTTAGAGCCGCCTTTCTCCTTTAATTTCTTTGAATATTATGCAACTTCATATTTTCTGCATTTTTTCATCTCTTTTCATTCCACTTCTCAGCCTGTCTCCTCCATCTCCTAAATGACGTTATTTTTAATTGAGTAACTTCTTTGTAACTAAGCTAGTGACTTAATGCTAAACTGCACTTTGCCAGAAGTACTTGCAGTTTAGAACTGAATACGATGGTCACTACAAGCCATTTCACTGAAATACTAAGAAAGGACTAGAAAGTCCTTATAAGACATGGGAGTGGAAAAGTGGTGCAAAAAAAAAAAAAAACTTGAGAAAAAACTTCATAGACCATTTAAATTATTTTCTCCTCATTGCAAACAATTTTCAAAAAGAAATTACTTTCTTTTTTGAGAGTAGGCTACAGGTCATCTCTGGAAGGTTTATGATTACAGGTCAGAAAACCACCATCTTTGTCTCCATTCTCTTCTCAGTTTTAGAAAGAGATCAAACAAAATCTGAAGAGCCACAAGAGTTCAATCCCAATATGACTACACACAGCAACATTGGCTCATAAACATTAATATTTTTTAAGAGAAGCTGAAATAGACACGCAGTTCAGGAGCATTGCAGGTGTTGATTTATTCCATATTTGGATAAATGAAGAAGGTGCCATAAGAAAGGTTATCCAATCTCAGCTGTGCACATTCTCACCCCTCTGGAAATACAAAAGTAATTCACATTCTTTCATCAGTGTCAGAGGAACAGGTAACTCCAAATCACATTGTGTTTGCCACATCACAACCTTTGGCTTTAGCACACCATTAAGTATAAAATGCAGAACACATCACAACACATCACAAAACAGTTCATATCAAAAATTTGTCCGGGCATCCATATCTCTTGCAAAGCACACAATTCTGTACTCCACATTCAGATATGCTTATTTACATGATATGATCACAATTAAAGATGACATGGCTCAATTATTTGCACTTTTTTCCTAATAGCTCTAGTTTAAAGTAATATTGAAAAAGAATTCATTGTAAACTCAAATATTTCAGCTGCAAATTAAGTTATTGGGATTTTTTCCATTGTTGAAATCTCACCAAAGCAAAGACACTAGCAGTAACAGAGAATGCAAATTGCTGTGGCTACAGGAGATTCTTTTACACTCCTTTTTCTTTTGTTTTTCCAGTTTAGAAGCAGGAAAAACATCCTTGTTATTTTATATGCAGACCAGTTCAAACACTTTCAAAGCTTTTTTCCCCTACTAGTCTGCTGCTAGTGTGAATTTTCAAGCTCTCTGTGTGGCCATCACAGAAAACTCTTTCAACACACTGAGTCAGACTCAGCCTCATTGAATCATGAAGTCACAGCTTCAGACTAGTTCATGAGCCATTAGGTAGCACATGACACAACCAGTTCAATGATGGCATGACAGAAATTTGTCTATTTGATTAAAAGAAGATCCTTGCTGCATGCAACCAAAATAATCATTCACAGACCCTGATTTCATAAACACTAAATGAAAGTCACACTGCATCTCCACTGAACAAAAGAATTAAAAATCTTATGCTAAATGACCATAACTTGGAAACAAATAATGTCTGTCTTTGACTGCTACAAATTCCCCCCAAATTTTCCACTTTGAATAGTAAATTGAAATATCGCAGAGACTTCATCTATTGAGTACAGCATCAGGACTATAATTAGAAGACAAAGAGAAGTTCTTTGATGCTGCTCAACTTTGAATCCAAGATTTAAACATGCTACAATGTGTAACCAGATCATCTCACATTTTTCTTTCCTAAACTGCTACAAGATCCCCAGTGAGATGATGGCTGATGACAGATGACAGAGCTTAGTGTCTCAACTGACTGCCCCAAAAGACCTAAAATCAAAAAAATACTATGAGTATTATTCCTAATTCATGTGCATCTGAAAAATATGAGGCTTCTGCAATGTTTTAAGCTCCAAAATTCCTTTAATAAGTTCAATAGAGCAGACAAGCCTAGGTATTTCGGAAGCAATATGAATGTATTTTACATACACAAACTAAAAATTTAATACATAAGTTTTCCTTTAAAGTATCAGTATCATGAAATGCTATCTTTATCAGTCCCTGTGACCAATATGTGAGCAATGACTGCATGGCCAATCTGCTTCTCAAGACTGAGTTGATACATTTAGCGATGTACCAAATCATACAGCTTAAAAAAAAAATTACCAGTGTAATCCTTCAGAAGTCTAGAAGTTTTAGATTTGCAATTTAGCGTGACCTCTGTCAAAGTTCATAAGGTCTCCATCTGTGTGTGAGTAACTGCGAGGCTACAGAAATATGGACCCCTAGAGCAGTTTGCTCCTGACTACCTGCTGCTTCCAAAACACTGGCCAGACATTAGCCTCGCACTCTCACAGGATCAAACAGAGGCTAACAGGCAGTGCTTATTTCATGCAAAGTTAGACACTAAACTGAAGTATATTGTATTTATGTTGCATTGGTTTTCAGAGAATTTTTCTTTTTCTTGAATAGAACTGCAGACTGCCAGGAACAAAACCACATTTGTTAGCCTGACAAGCCATGACATTTTCAACAAACAAAATCCTAAACTCTATCAATTTATTTCTCCTCCAGAAAACAAAATTTCACTTCAGCATCATGATTTTTACATTGTTAAGGCTGATGCAGAACTCCAGTTACAGATA
Source organism: Acanthiza pusilla (assembly GCA_036630365.1). Classification (NCBI taxonomy): domain Eukaryota; kingdom Metazoa; phylum Chordata; class Aves; order Passeriformes; family Acanthizidae; genus Acanthiza; species Acanthiza pusilla. Next base: position 5,125,641 of record JAXCHO010000003.1, on the reverse strand, counting down.
TATTCTCCTTTCCTCTAACTCAAAATATAATAAAATATAATAATCAGTGTTTTCTGTACCTCTATTTTTTTTCATTTTACTTGGCTGTAGTCTTCAGACAATATTACATCAGTAGAAGCTCACTTTAAGATATGCTTCTTGGGTATCAATTTTTACACATTATTTTCCAGAATATATTTGTAAAAGAAAGCAGACCAGCATTTAAATTCAGTAGCACTAATGAAATTTTTAAATCTACATATTCATATGCCTCATATAGAACACATATTCCTGAGGTTCCATTAATTTTCCACTTAAATTGTCATTATTGCCTAATGAATACAGGAACACACTAAATAATCACACTTTTCACCAGAGCTTATTAGCAACCCCTGTATGAAGAAGCCCTCATTAAAAAAAAATTAAATTATAATCAGAAGAAAGTACTCCCCCATACTGCCTGTCTCTGTCTTGCCTCCTTTCCCTTCCTCATTCTCTGCCTTAAAAACTCTGATAAGTACACCATACTTCTCATTAACTTACATACTGTAGCCTAACTCCTAACCCATCCTCACAAGAAAACACAAAGACAACAATAAAATGCATTTTATACAAAACTATTTTATAACAGGTTTATGAAGGGGATATCACACCACATTTTTACTCACTAAAAAATCAGAACTTGGAATGCCAAGGCACAAAATTATAGGCAATGTTTTCACTATAAATATTTACTGACACTAAACATATTCAGTGTTGATTAGCCTTTTTACAGTATTAAGCTTCTGTCATCTTGATGCCTGCAAACACAAATCTGCATTTATCCATGTAAACTTAATTGGAGTCCTACATGCCCCTCTGTAGATAAGCAGTTGAATAGACTTAACTTGCTGATAATTTCAAATTGTGCTAAGTGGAACAGAAAGAACTTTATCTGCATACTTATTGACTGCAAAACCAACATGTGGAGTATAGGACTAGAGGTTTCTCTTTTTAAAAAGCCAGCAAAGCTAAACTATCACCCAACAATTTAAATGCTGAATAAGAATAAATGTGATGAAGCTCAGGAGGTATCTCTGTTATTTCTCTAAACAAAATACAAAAAATATTAACGAAGCTCCGCACTGAGCATTATGAAACACTGATTACGCCACTGTTCACTTAAAACAAGAACGTTATCGGATTTGCACAGACTATGAACTTTCAACACATGAACTTCTCAAGTCCATGATTACTACCCAGCAAGCCTCCATGTTCATAATTCCAAACGTTTTCATAATATTCCCTAAAATCCTCAACATTCAACTTTTTAATTGTCTTTCAAAGCTTGTGTTTTGCTACAACTCTCTTCAGAGCTGGCTATCTGTGTACAAAGTCCCATCCCAAAAGCAAGAAAAAAGGGCTTTTTAGCTTTTAATTTTCATACATAAAGATCCACATAAAATTCTCCCATGGGAGTAGTACATCACTGACCCTCAGAGCTGAACATGTATTCCAATTAAAAACAATAATTCTTTCAGATAAAAAAAGTTTTCTCAATCTGGAGCTCACTGAACTCATGTACCAGGATAAAGGGGGAAAGGAAGGGAGGAAAAAGGAGATAATATATGCTAATATCAAACTGTAAAATCCTAAGTTCAAACTCAAACTACTGCATGTAGTTCTGAACTTCTTAATAAGAGTAAGAGAACCATTATTTATGGTGTTAGGAAACACATATACTGCTTGAATCAGCAGAATAATTGGAAGCAGAATCTAAGCAGGCTTTGTCAAGAACAAGTGAAAGAAAAGGAAAGGCCACTCTGACATCATCCTCTCCTGAGATATCCCTTTACTCTAATGATGGGGAATAGAACACTAGGACAACTTTATATCTAGAGAAATAGTAGCACTTGTTTTTCAGTGCCTCCTCAACTGGGCACATTACATTTCTTGTTTTTCACTGCCACAATTCTTTCTCCTTAATAAAAGGGAGAGGAAAAAAACCATACAAACAAAAAACTTAGCCGACCGAAAAAAGGTACCTTATTTTAATTTCCCCTTCTGCACCAATAATACTACCTTCCTCTTTTACCTGATCAGCCTGTACTTCAACATCTCTCCCTTCCTTTTTCTCCACAGGACAGTGGAGACTGTAACCCTTCCTAAACTACACACCACAATATTTCACTGACAAGTTGCCATTTCCACTCCCTCCCTTGTGACTGCCTTAAGAAAATGACAGAAGAAACAGGAGAACCATCCGAGATCCAAGTTGATCCTACTAAGCGTTATGAAATGGTCCTTCTTCTAGTGATTTTGAGCTAAGTTTGTTTCCTTCCTGTCTCCAGTTTTGGTTTCCACATTGATACACTTGGGAATCTGCTGGGCCCTGCTGCAAGGGGTGAGAACACAAATACTCTTGCAGAACTACCGGTTTGTTACCTCTGCTATGCAAAAGTTGTACAGCCTGTTGAAGCATTTTTTAAAGGCACAACCGAAAAAACAAAAGCTCATTTCATTTAAGAACAGACACTATACACTGTTTTTGCAGGGAAATAGGCTTCCAACATCCAAAGATCGTTTTGCTCACAACACCAATGAGAGCATTTGTAGGAGATCAGAATACAGGAGAGTCTAAAACTTACATGTATACTGCCATTAAGAAGTGTCTTTTAAGTTAAAACAAAATAACTCAGTAATTTATGACGTTTGGATCTAAATTAAAGTTTACTGTGAAAGGCTTTGTACCTGAAATTAAAGTATTTGAAATATATGATAAAATACTACAATTGAAGTTGGGTGGTTTTTCTTACGCTCTAGGATGACCCCACTTGGGCAGAGAGGTTGGACCATATGATCCACTGTGATCCCTTCCAATCTTGTCATTCTGTGAGTGATTCTTGGAAAGCCAAAGCCTTCTCACAGCACTAAGTACAGCTCTCCTTCCCCACCCTCCCACCCCCCCAGTTAATGTGTTTACAGTTGCAAAGCTCAAGACAACACTTTCTGCTGCCACTATTCTGGCAGGTCTCCACTCATATCAGAGAGTAAAATTCTACATTTCTCCTCCCCTCAAACATTCACCACAGTTATTTAACACTTTTCTGTTTTCTATTTTATGTTTGCTCGTTCACCTCATGCTGGAAGACTCCCCCACCCTCAGTAAATAAAGGTGACTCCTTTATTTACTACTTATTTCTACTCCTTCTTGCTCTATCTGCTGCTTACTCTGTCCTCAGATGCTCCTCTTGCCACTATTCCATCTCCCAAATGGTCTCTCTCCACATTCCTCTCTCCACACAACAAGCAGGATTTCAACAGAAAAGGGCTGACTTTCTATAAAAAGTCTATTTACTGGAAAAAATTTCAAGTTAAATTTCAAGTTATTGCTTTACTTTTGAATGCGCAGGGAAGATAAAAAGCAAACAGAGGTCAAAGGAAAGATTACAGGAAACCCTACACTCAAGGATATGACCTCTAGTGAATTGATAATGTGTTCTACTTGATGCATAAATATAACTTTTTCTTTTATTTAAATAGATAGAAATAACTTTCATAGACAGACTTTCCAGAACTCCATACTGGGATTTATATATGCCTTCAAATGAATAGATTATCCAGCACAAGAAATTACATGACAAAAAACATATTAAAACATACTAAAACTTTAGAAAAACTGTGAAGGAAAGCACACCACATCATGTTTACACACAGGAGACACACTGAAAGGCATTCTTTCAATACCCTATTTCTGTTGTTCAAATTAAACAAACAAAACAACAACAACAACAACCAAAAAACAGCAAACAAAAAAAAAAATTTAAAACCAACAACAAAGTTTCTGAAAAAAGTACCATAAGGGACAGAGATTAAGTATTAACAACAGTACATGCTCAAAGGAAATAAATCATGCCTCATCCCAATGAGCAACAGTACCTCTGTGCTTGACTGGAATCTTGAACTTTTCACTTTTCACAAATTCTCCAGTAACCACTACACAAAACAAGAAGTGTCTCTTCTTGAGACAAATCTGGGTTGGTCCCTTAACTTTAACTACCCCTGAACTATACTGCAAGACTCAGAGACAAAAATGTTACCTAGTTAGACCCTTTGTCACTCAGGAGTCTCAGCTGAGATTTTAAATTCAGATCATTTCTCGGTGTAGAAGTCAGTTCCTGTCAGAATAATTTAGACTGTAAAGAACCTCAAGAGATCATTTAATCTAATCCACAACTCAAAGAAATGCTATCCTAGACTTTCATCTGCACCCACTAACAACAATGGAGATATTACACAGGAAAAACGATGGAGATTACATTCCCATGATCACATTGACTCTGTCTTGACTCAGTCTTGAGTCAGTCATACTCTTAGCATCTACCAATGAACAGACTGTAAAATTTTGTTTTTCACTGTGTAGAAGTTGTCATCAGCCCAAACTGTAATAAAATATTAATGCAACAAGCATTTTCAGAGCACAGCACTGTTGCAAATATCCCGATTTGCTTTATTCAATATTTTCAATGCAGATACTGCTATTACAAGCACTATATGATGCAGCTTTAGTTGCTCAAGGTATTACTTTACTCAAATTTTGCTTAAGTCTGCTTTCTTTGCAAATATTGGACTATTTTTTAAATTCCATTATTTTCATTTCCTTCATGGTCTTGTCAGGCAGATTTAACTGGGAAGGACAGCTAAACCACGAATTCCACTCCAAGGAGTATTCAGTCCAAGAAAACAATGTCAATAAAGACAATAGTCTGGGGACTTCTTCCCTGTAAATGGAATAGAGCTAAAAAGGAATGGGGTAACTTGTGAATATCCCAAAGCCACAGCAGTAGAAACGGAATGTTTTCTCACACAGCCAATAGACAAGGAACAGCAGAGTAAGTCCTTGCCCTTCACACTGCCTACATGCCTCAACCCAGCCTGGATGAGGCACCTCCTAAAGGGTCACTGTGCTGCCTCAGTCCTGGGCTCTCTGCTGGGACTGCCATGAATGACATTATGTAGTGGCATTTGCTCCAAGAAGACATTTGTCTTCTAGGAACTGGGTAAAAACCACTGATTTCATGCAGGTCAGCAAGCAACCATCAAAACAGTGGTGACTAAAATTCCTTACCAACTTTTGGCTGCTTTGAACTGGTGACACAGAAGTGATGGGGAAGACTCCATCCTCCATTAGCAGTCCCTAAGCTACTTATTAGATGGTCCTTGACCTGTTATCCAGTCACCCGACATCCCACTCCCACCCTATGTGAGTGAACAAGCATCTTTGTTTACAGAAACCGCAATCCATGGGATTTTAAATCTAAAATTCTCACAGTGTATATCACCACTACAACTGACACTGACTTCAGCTGGTATTGCTTATTTAAATTGCTTTGTAACTCAGAAGAGTTACTTTGTTACTTACAGGGGAAAACACAGCCTCTTCTAAGACACAATGCAAACATAAATGCTCCTTCCCAGGAAATCAGAGGGACAAGGGGATGGAGTTGAGAAATAACAAGCCCACTATTCAGGAAGACTAGTAATTTCGAAATAGTTATGTACAAGCTATTCAAACATAAAACCAAATAACTTCAAAACCAGGTAAAAATTATTCTGCATTTTTTACTACTAACAAAAACGCCAGTATGGAAAAGACTGTGTGAGGCACTTTACATAAGATGAAGGTGGTTTAATATTTTGTTACATAGGAATCCAACATTTTAAAGCAAAAATACACACAATCATTTTAGAGGGAAAAAATAAAAAAGGAGTTTTGCACATGTCAGAATATTACAGATTGGACAGTTTCCACTAACTACCCTACCAAGAATCATTCACACTAGGCAAGAGAAGAGATACTTTAATATCCACAAATATTCCGTTTTAAATAAACACTGAGAAGAAACTACCAGCTGTGTAAAACTACACAAAAATCCTGGTGGTTTTCAAATGGAAACCACTGGCCATTGCAACTAAAAACATGTTCTGAAAATTCATTTACTTTTGAAATCTGTTATACATTTGATTTTGTGATTTGCAATACTTTAAAAAAATTCCCCCTGTAGTTCATTAATTATGTCTTTAATAGAAATAAATTAAATTTAAATGTTTTTAATGACTAAGCTTTCTCACATAGAAATACTACAGAGATATCAGATATGATCATTAAATGGATACATGCACAGCAATAAAAAGACTGTACAAACCTCAATAATACAAATTAGTACTTTACAGGTGTAAGGTGTCATATCCTTTACAAGTATTTAAAAACCGTAGAACTGTTATTAGGTACATAAACATCTGTGTAAAACACCTAAGCACAATCAATCAGTTTCCACCCCATGTAATAGCACAGTAGTAAAAGACAATGCTCCACACATGCTTGAAATATTCTCATTACATATAATACTCTTAGCATCACTTGTTATCAATACAACTGAGTGTGAATTCAGGGCCTGCCTCCATTAAAAACACCACCAACAAATCCCACCTCACATCAATCTAACTATAGCAGTATAAATTTCTCTCTCATATAAATTTACTCAGCTGTTGTTCAGCAGGGGTTTACATCAGCACATTGTACTGCCATAGTCTAATGGCTCAAGTTGCACCAATATAAATCCACGTTAGAGTCAGTAGTTCATTTACCAATGGCTAATCCTACCATGTATCTAGCTACACCGTGGTAGAGGATGTCCATTTTCCCCTAGACAGATAAATCTTTTGAGCTTGACATGGCATCTATACCTTTCAGCAGCCCAGCATTAAAGCCAAACCAAGTTTTACAGAAAATTCACAGAAATTTTTCCTTCCCTTATCGTGAGTTATCCTTCCTATTTTCCATAAGACACAGAGGAAGACCTACAGATTTCTCCCACAGAGAACGCGACTTCCCTCACCAATACTTAAAAAGAGTGAAAGTGGTTAGGGCTGAGTGGTTAGCAGCTTCCCTGCTGCTTGGAAAGCCTGGAAGAATGGCTGCATCTCCTAAGCAGTCAGAGAGCAACAGCTGAAACACATGCTGATCAACAGCTTACATCTGTATTTGCTCAAACCTAAACAATTACCTTGAAAATGAGAGGAAATAAAAAAAAGAAAAAAAAGGAAAAAAAATTTTAAATATATATATATATGTATACACACACAAATACAGCATTGTGATTATATTTTAATTGCATTCAATGTATTAAACTCTTATAAAATGGCAATTACTTTAAATTTCTTGCAATGCAGTGGCCTTTTTTTCCCCTCTACAACAAAATTAATCAATTACATGCTACCATTCAGTGAAAATTCTTAAAACTATGAGTTTTAAGAAAGTTATTTAAATATTTATCTCATAATAATCAAGAGAAAAAATGGAGGAAAAAAAAAGTCTCTTTAGAGTTGATGTATCTTCTCAGCTTAATTAACACAAGCTTTTCCTGTTTTAATTTGCACTTAAGAAGTGGGAACTTTACTCAATTTGCTAATTACTACATTTTCAAGCTGTTTTCTTTAAATAGGTGACAGCCTATCACACTAGGAATCCAAATTTCTCTAGTTACCTCGAATTACATAGTTGTCCAAAGCCTCTTCCATTCTTTTCAGTGCTTCAGCTCTATTAGAGCCATAGGTAATCAGCTAAAGAAAAAAAAGAAGTTATTTACGTTACCTAGAAAATAAGACATTTGTCTCTAGAATTTGAATAGCATTTAAAAATTAAATAGGTTTGTAGAATTTCTGCAGTCATAAAACCATTTCTTGCCTACCATTGTATCTATGCTATAGGGGCTCCCTGAAACATCAAGAAAAAGCTAAGATCTCTTAAGCCATTCAATGAAAGAAAGACAATCACTTTTCCTTCATAAAACTTAAAGCACCTAAACAAGCTCTCAGAAAACCAGATGAGAGGTTCAATATCCAAGCTGACTCTCCTGATTTCTAACGCCCAACTAATTTTTTTTAAGAACTGAACACTGACTATCATGTCATATTTTAGTTTTACCAATATATTCCTGATGAATAAGAATTAATACTAAGAGACACTATCAACCATTTCTTTCAATGCTTCCTTTTGGAAGCCAGAATTATTGACATTTTCATCCAGACTAGACTATGTTAAAAAAGATAGATTGGCAGTATCTAAGTCAGACAATAAAAGCTGGAGTTTAAATCAGAAACTTCTTAATAAGTAGAAACTGCAAGAAATAATTACAGTGTCAAAAAGGCAAAAAGAATTTTATTTAGAAGTGACACTAGATTTCCTCTATTCCACATCTTCCTTCATTTCTTTTATATTCCCTTGAGGCATGTTATGCTTGGCACCTTTAAAAAAAATACTGATTTACCAACCCTTTAATACTCTCTCTCTCATTTAAAAGATCTGTGTGCAAAATCTTCATACCTTTAGAATACTGTAAAATAATAATCAACTCACTTTTGAGATCATAGGATCATAGTAAATGCTAATATCACTTCCTTGTTGTATACCACTGTCAACACGTACCTTCAAAAATAAGAAGTAAAAATAATTATATATTAGTAAAAAAAGAATTTCAACACAAGGATCAAATCTACCCATCAGCCTTAAACCGTAACACCCACAAAGCTTATCACATACATTTTTCCCTCTGGAAAGACTAGAATAACTACTTGTTTTCAGAGAATCAGGGAGGCGGGAAGGGAAGCGTTTTTCTTCAGCAGGAAAAACACTTGCAAATTATTCTCTCCTTTATGAGAAACTTGACTGCAAACTTGAGTTGATAGTCAAAATTTCCTTTTGTTCTCTAGAACACGCAGTAAATACACTAAATTTGATCTAAGAATTTCAGCTGTGTTACACACTCGCTTCAACTCTAAACACATTCCATTCTGATTTAATCCCTGTAATAAAATACAGTTGTAATTGTTTTTCTGACTGACACCTGGCATGAAGGATGACCCTTATAATCACACCCTTTCTGCGTCTATGTATAATCACATCCCTCATGTTCTGCTACAGCCCTTCCAAGGGTTTCAGTAGGAATAGAGGTAGGGAGTGTTCAGCAGGAACTTTGGAGCTCTGCTTATCAGCTCCATAGGAATACAGAGCCTATGGTTTTCATGTCTGTAACACTTTCCTTCTCTGTCTCACCCTCTCAACTGTTAAACATTTTTTTTTTCTGTTGCTGCTGTTCCCCCGAGGCTTTAATGTTTACACAGCTTTTTCCATGGCTTTGCTTTGTAAGGACACAGCCCCAATTAAAGCTCTGATTCTGCAATATTCATGGAAAAAAATAACACAAGTTCAAAAATTTCTTTTGAAGAGGCTGATTGCTGTTAACCAGCCAGCAAGTTAGTTTGTATATTGCTGATTCTTGTTTTCATCTCTCAGTTTGATTTCATCACTATAACAATGAGGTTAGCCATATAAAACTTTTCAAATGAGCAATTTCTGGGGAATAAATATTTATTAAATTGCTGCTTTTGAGCACTGGAATCTGAAATATTTTTTAAAAACTAATCAAAATAACTCAAGTGATAAATGCATTCTGGGGATCATAAGGATGGAGGGCTCTAATCAAAGCTGTTGAAACAGCAGGGCTCTGGTATACTGCATTGTAAAGGGGGTGGGAAAGAGGGTCCTGGAATCTCACTGAAATCTTCACCTGTGGGAAGGAACCTTTGTAATAAACAGCAGCTCATCTGTCTGCAGCAAGGCAGAAAAAGGTCAACGCAACGGCTGTTAGGCCTTTAATATTTTAATTTAGGCAATTATCAAGGGACCACATGTAGAACCTCTTGTCTACAGAATCCACATGAGGGCATGATGATGACTTTATTATCCAAATGACATAAAAAGATACCCTAGCAGGTGTATTCAATTTCTTCAGTAAGAAACATTGTCTGACTAGTTTTTAGGACATTATATTTATTTTAAGAAGAAATTAATGTACTCACATATTTGTATTAATATATTTATATTTACATATCTACATATTATTTTTTCATATTTATTCATATATAAAGGCAGTATTGTTTCTGTACCACTTTAATCACATCTTATCTGAATGTGCTTTATCTGTGCTTAACTGGGCTCCCCACTACTCACATCAGCTACATTTAACATTAGCTACTGATGAGAAGGTAGCTCAGACATCTCATGACTACAGAAAAAACATGCAGTGTATTTCTCAGCTTCCTTTCTTCCAACTGCTAAACCATCCTTCCTCACAGAATGGCTGCCTATGTATAAAGTCAATGCATATGTTCTCACATTTAAACCATAAAGAATTTACCTACTCAGTTCCAGATAAATCCCTTGCCCATGGTGGGTTTTTTGTAATACTCAATAAGTACATACATAAAACAAGGTATGACATATATATTCCACACACTTGAATCATACTGTGACTTTTGTCTCCAAAGTAGCACCTATAAAGTGATTGCACACAAGCACTCAGGGGTGCTTTACATATACAGGTGTAGGTGTACATGTAAGTACTGACACATGTATGTCATCTTTTGACAAAGAAAAAACATATGAAAGTGCATAATTCAGATCCACGATAAGCAGGTTAGTCAGAATTTAAATTCAACTATGACTCCTGAGGTGACCAACTATATGCTCCACCTGCCTCTATGTTTCTGTTCATATACAACACATGTACATAGCCACTACAAAATAAACACTTTTCCCAAGCTACAATATCTTGAAAAGGCTACAGTGAGTAAAAAACAGTTAAACCACTGCATAGTTTCCTTCAAAAAAAAGAAAAATCTGGAGTCCTCAGTAGAAGTTTAATTTTCATAAAATAAACTCAAGATGACTGAAAAAAATGACACCAGAAAAGACATACATTTATACTATTTTCAATTCTCCCTGTGGTGCTTACATTTTCAGAGCCTGGTAACAGTAGGTGATTTTATAAACTATATGGTATGACAGAACTTAATGAATATTGGATGAAAAAGAAATCCTAATTCAACAGATACTCACTGTAATGTGCTGAACTTGATAAATAATAGCAATATTTATTAGACATCCAGCATTTACTTCTGTTTAACATATTTCTTTCCTTTTACTCAGTTTTTAAGATATTTAGGAAAGGCTAGGGCTCCAGATTCTGCTGTAGCCTAGAGCTCATTTGTATTACAGCCCCAACACTTTATTGCCGTTATACTATCCTTATGTGTTACTACATTAGGACAACAGCAAAATCAAAGAAAAATGCTTGGGGGGGGGGGGGTGTACAGTCTAGGTCTCAGTCCTGCAATGAACTCTTAACGGATCAAATTCCACTTAGGAACACAAACAGATTCTATCATTTCTCAATTCTTTGCTATATCTGAGCCTAAGATTTTCTGTTCCTTGTAAGAGTCATTAAAATACCAGACTGCTGCTCATACTGGCAGAGAGCAATGCTGGAGCTCTCCAGATACAGCAGAACATGTTGTGTAGGAGCATCAAACAAAAAGCTCACTATCATACCACAGGGGTTGATTTGTAGTCACCTATCTTAAGCTTCATTATCAAAGACAAAAAACATTTGGTACTTATGAGCACCATGTTCCGAGGAAATTACCAACTACATGACACAAAAATAGCCATCATATTCTTCCCTATGGCTAAGCAAAAGTTCTCACACAGCCATGCACACCAGTTCCACCAGCACAAGCAGCTGACACACAGGCATGGTAGGCAATCAGAGCTAACTTGAAACACAGAAGAAATGAATTGCAAATACATTTGGCAATACACTGCATGTAAGCTAAACTCGCTGCAACACACAACAAGCCTCTGATAATTTTTCTTAAGCCAATTTGTTGACAATTCTAAAACCTAAAGTGCAGAAAACAAACGCCGCAGCACAATGGGCCTATAACACTGTACCTTTTTAGCCATATTAATTTTGTTCTTAGCAGCATGACTTCCTCAGGAGAGGAATTAGTTTCATGGTAGCAGAAATATACGTATTAAGACACCAAATCATAAGTGTCTGCATAAAAATAGTTTTTCTATTTCTAATATGACAGTAGAAGTAAACAGGAAGAGAAAGCCTAGACACTCCATATGAGCTCCTCAAACCATTGCTCTGAAGCCTCCAGTGTAATTAAAATCCCTTTCTTTGGTACCATGATGGACCACGTGAAGCAATCAGGCATCTCCCACCCTTCATTTTCAATTCACCTCTCCCCCTAAGCACAACTCCCAGCCCACCCCATCTACCTGACAAGTGACAGCCCAATCTGATTAAATGCTTGCAAGGGAGGGGACTCATGGGCCTCCATGACAGGCCAAAAGTGATCACCATGGAGATACATAATTACAGCTGTCAACGCATCTACTGTCCTGCTGGCATCAATTTGATTGCTCCCAGCAATAATGATAGACAAAGCTTAGTGTGCACTCTCCTACACCCAATCACTTTATCTATTCCGTGGTCCATTTAGCTGACATGCAACATTCACACAAGCAAATAACAGCAGTAAGCAGAACATTTAAGGCATTTTAATTGTTTTTTCTTTGTATGGATGGCTCACAAGCGCAAATGTTATTACATAAAACTCCTGCTGCAGCATTAATTGAAGAAAGATTTGGTGGGACAAAGACTGTAGGGGGTATAGTTTGTCCATTATCACTTGTACTTTCAACAGGTCTCACGTTTGGAAAATTGCAAATTGCAAAAACTTGCAAGGGCAAAATGTTTGACATCGTGTTAGCTATTACAACATAGTGAAAACTTCTAACAACCACTAGAGCATTCATTATAAATTCTTATTAAATACACTCTTTCTTTCATTAAAAAGAAGTTTAGATACATCCAATGATACCTTTTTCCCTCATCTCCTCTTTAAGAGCACATAATGCCTTTTAGATCTTCACAATCTTTTTCTGCTCTCAGGCTTTGAACACAGCATGAAGCCTTAAAGACCAGAAAGGGTCAGGTCCCTTCGGAAAGTACACGGGCAAAAACAATTTAAAAAGCTAAATAAATCATATATCCAATAACAACTCCACATTTAAGATGCCTCCTGTAATCTCTCAGTATTTTCCGTGCAAGCAATCAGACTGAGTAATTGTATTCACAGATGGTACAGTCTCATCATTCCACTGACACAGTGTCATTCATGTATATGTGCACTTATAACTTAATACCATAGAGAGAAGGCAGTGTCCTTGCTCTTCACACATAGCAGAAAACAACTCTTTGTTAAACAGCTATTCTATGTAGTTAGCCTGTATCCTGAAATACATAATAACCACTGTAAGAAACTCCTTTTTAAAGTCTACAAAGCTAAACAAAAAGCACTGGCAGTTTTTCACCAGTGTCCCCAGTTCTCTATGTTTAAAGTGCTGACTCAACAGTTCACTGTCCTTTCTGATGACCACAGTACATTTACTAAAGCTGTGTTTGAAAAACTTAAGCTGGAAGTTATAGAACAAATTATTTCAACATGTATTGGTTTCCTGATATACTCAATTTGAACATTTTTAACCCAGTTTGAGACTATTCATTTTTAAGCAGTTTTTCAGGTTGAACAAATCAGTATTGCCATGATCTGTCCCCCCTCTAGCAAAAAGCTGGAAAAAAGGCTTGGTTTACAAAGCCACTAAGTATTTACAGCCTTTGTCTATAAGAGACACTCAGCACCCACAAAAACCAGCACAGAGTTACTTACACTTGGCACATGCAATGGTTCCTGATACTGAGAAAGTTTACCAATGGATGGCAGGCCAAAAGATTTGTAGGGGTCCTGGAAAAGAATTCATGATGAGAAAGCATTAAGCTTTTACAGATGTGGAGAAGATAATGTTTAAAAGCTTGAAGTCTAACAGAAACTGCTACTGGAATGACTCTGTTTTCTTCCCCAGAATTACTTGGGTTGAAGAACATGTCTTCATCTAACTGCCCCTGCAACTCCAAATGAAGAAATGGGAGAATACAAAATTTCTTGTGTCAGTAAAAAAGCAGGAAAGAAGTATTCTGCACCCAGTTACAATACACCAAAACAAAATATACAAAGATGACATTTTCATTAGCTACACTTGGAAGAAGAATGGGAAAGGATTCAGAAGGCTAGGCTTGAAAAGAAAGTATAGGAAAAAAATTTTCTGAGATAAAAAGGGCAGTTAGAAATTCAATTATCTTAAGAGATCAAACTGATTTTTATGCCACTGGAAACCTCTTACATTAATGTACATAATGCAACATCAATATAAACTTAATAGGAAAACAAATAAATATATGGCCTACAGAATTATCTAATTCATAGCAAAGTAGTTGGATTCATTACTCATAAATGTGAGGGGATTGAAGCTGAACAAAACCAAAAAAAGCCCAAGCATCAGTTAACCCCAGGGTAAAGGCTACTAAAACTCAGAACAGTTTCCACGTCAATCACAGGGCAAATACTTATTCTTTATCAAAATAGTCTATACAACTTGTAATCAGTAGAGCAATTTAGAGATTATGTGCATGTCATGAAGGGAAAACAAGAAACCCAACATAAAATAAGATGGTCCAGGTAACAGAAGTCACAATAGTTAAGCAACAGAAAAAAAGGCCCCAGGGTGCTGAATTAGTTTTGAAAAGCAGAGTTACCTAAAATGTTCCTGAAACTAAATGAAGGAAGATAGGCATTATTTTCCAGCCCCCATCCCTGAAAGCGTTCAAGGCCAGACTGGATGGGACTCTGAGCAACCTGGTCTAGCAGAAGGTGTCCCTGCCCATGGCAGAGGGGTTGTGACTAGATGACCTTTAAAGTCCCCTCCAACGCAAACCACTCTGTGATTCTATGATTTTTTTTTTCCACTTAACAAATCTTCATTTTCATGTATCAAAAGTGACAGTAAAAAGACATTACCTTAAAATGTCCTAAAGGCGCTTGAAAATGGGGTTTAAATTTTCATAGGCTTCTTTAAGGTGACACAGGGACTCATACCATAACTATAAAGTTATTGTTTTGAGATGTACTTTGAAGGTTTATCCTATAAACTGTCATTTCAGAGGACATGTAACTTGGTTTTTCAACAACCTTTTCAAAAGTTTTAGTAAAACAACAAAAAATCTGTAAGAAATTGCATTTCAACTATCTTTTTAAGTCAACAAGTTTCAAATATACACATTTCAGAAGGATTAATTTAGATTAGATTAGATTAGATAACTCTAGAAAGAGTAGTTAACTCTGGTAAATAACTCCAGCATCATTAAATGCAAACTGAACAAGCAGGCTTATTTCTAATGACATTTGCTTACTTCTCTCTTTTACCATCTCTAATTTCAATTTTCAGGAAAAAGCTATGTTGAAATATACACCATATTTTTAATTAATAAGTAAGAACTTGACAATTCTGCAAAACCTCATTAACCATTCATGTTACAGGCTCTAAATCATGACTTTCATATGATATTCCTTGATTTCACCTTGGCATCTATCCACACCTGGGTATTATTACGCCACAATTCAACCACCTACCCCCTCCCCCCCATTACCACTCATTTACCTCAGCATAAACTCGACATTCAACCGCCCAGCCGTTGATGGGGATATCAGCCTGTTTGTGCCTGAGAGGGTAACCCTTAGCAACACGGATCATTTCTTGGACTAAGTCCAGGCCGGTAATGCATTCTGTGACGGGATGTTCAACCTGCAAGGTCAAGAACTGTCAGTCAGTAGGTAACAAAAAACAACCAAAAAAAAGCACCTCTCTGTAAACAAACACAGATAAACAAGAAATTTGACCAGCCAAAGAACAGAGAAAGAATATGTTTCTATTTTGGTCTGTATCTACAAAAAAATTTTACTTAGGGGCCAGCAACCACTCTCTTGGTATGGAAAACAGAAAAAAATAATTATCAGATTACAATAACTAGGAATAGCATACACAAGCAAAACTAGAGAGTTGACCTGGGAGGATTTGGGTGTTTGCAGGGATTTTCAGTTTGGTTGGGGTTTCTTTCACTTATTTCACCCGGTGAAAATTAGTTAATTTTTCTTTGTTTCTTTCTTCAATTTTGTTTTGAAGAGACTCACACTGTAGCCATAACTATATTTTAACTGAAAATCTCAAAGTAGCTGATAATCAACCCATTCTGCTACACTTAACATGGCATGTACAGGAGCCGCTACCAATTTTCCATAGAACCGGCATAGTCTATATCTCACCCATTCGCCTTCTTTCACTAACCTGTCCTGACAAGCAACCAGATTAGCGTAATCTTGCATCAGCCCAGTGTAGCAGAAATGAGCAGATGGATCCTTCAATTTTTTTCCCCCCTCCAGACTTATCTGTTTAGTGCTTAGCATGCACAATAGCTGGGCTGGACCAGCAGAGCGGCTCTGCGCTCTCAGCAAATTGCCGCTAACGGCTTTGGAAGACGCTGCCCTGGGAATAGCCGTCGCTCAGGCTCACGCGGGATGTGCGTACAAGCATGCACACATGGGCGCGCATATACACGTGCACACACACTTTTTCCTTCAAATGGGCAGAGAAACGAGCTCCTTGATTAACTTTAAAGAGCCTTTAACTAGGCACAGGACAGTAAAAAAGCAACTAAGGTGGTTCCTCTGATCGCCGCCACATCGATCAAGTAAAAGGTAGGCATGCTGAAAGCACATTTCTCACACAGAAAGAGTATGATAGAACTGCCATTTTTATTATAAAGTGTTTGTGCTCCAAGGAGCAAAACACCTCAAGAAGATGCACTTTGCAACTGTTTCTCTATCGTGAGATGTCATTCTACGTACCTTTTCTGACACAGGAAAAGGTCACTGACCAAACCACTTGTCCTTCTTCCTTCGAGTACATAGTATTAAGGAAAACATTTAGTCATTGTAACAACATCATGGCTTATCAGAACAAGTAGATGCTTTGGTCTTTAAGAAAAAAAGCTTTGTAAAAATAAACAGATGGCATCCATAATTAGCCCTGTGTGTGCTGTGAGTTTGTTTAGAGTTTCAACAACATTTTAAGACGTTTTGACATAATTTTAATGACAAATCATCACTGAAACAAGCACCTATTCTTTGAAGGACAAAAGTGACATTGAAATGGGAATCTGATTATACAGTTTAAGGATAAACCTTTGGGATTCAATCTTGGTTCTACCTAACACATGATACTCTCCAGCATGTCATGCTTAATAACAGTATTTTGAGAATCTATGAAACATCTCAGTGTCTATCCTGCAGTGTTAAATTGAAGCAATTCAATTTCTATTAAGACTTGAAGTTTCTATTAAAACTCCCTAAGTTTTAATAGAAAGTTACTTATCACACATGCATATTTGGACAACAGAACTATTTTCCTACTTTGGAATTTCAGTTCTAAAAGATTACCTTTGAGCTGAGAACATATTTGGAATTTTAACATTCCAGATAATTAAAATACTTTTTATTTTTCCAAAGACATTTGCATTATTTAGTTATACTGCCATTTTTCTTGGATAGCAATTGGCATTCCAGATTCAATGGCTTCATTGTTGTTTTCAGTTTTATTGTTGATGATCAAAATAAGATGGAATGTTTCTGAAAAGAAAAATATTTTTGTTGTTTGGTTATACGACTCACAAACATTTATTTAATCCATTCTTCAATACAGATCTTTGACTTGGTCAATATTTTCTTCTGTTTCTTCAAAATACTCCCTTTGTGTCTCCACACAAAACAGCATTCAGAAAATATGTATAGGAAAAGATTTTGAGGGGTTTTTTTGGGGGTGGGGAGAAGTTGTTCTACTTTATTTTAGGAGTCTTCAATGACTACTATTTGGGCATAACATAGACAATTCCAATCATATCATTAATTTGGGGTACCAAATACTTTTTAAATGCATTTTAATATTCATTAAGATCATCAGATGACCAAAACAGCATAGAAAAGAACTTTAACCTCGAAATCTCTACAACTGTAACAGCTAATTGTAGCTGTTATAAAATCACTCTTAAAAGCTAGACTTCAACTACTTTCCTCTTACTTTTCCACTTTCTACTTTGGGTGTCATTTTTATTCTGTCTGCCTGTTGTATTTTTTTCTATTCATTTTATGCTATATCCCTTCTCCATCAACAGCCTTTACTTGCCAGTACATGGAGACTAAGTCAAGTACTAGATTTTTGACAAGATGAATGCAAGTTCGCTCACAAATGGAGCAGAATGACACTCAATTGATCAACTCCTTTAGCTTTAGGCCATACTCAGTTTTGCAGTCAACTGATCCAAAGTGTTGCCAGTGAAGCCTCAGCCATTAAAGTAAGAGCCAATGTTGGTATGGTTATACGATAAAGGGTACATTCACACATTATTGCTGTCCTCAACACAAAGGACAAAACCAGACATGTCTGCAGAAAGCAATCTACAGATCATAGCTGTATCAAGACAGCTGTACCTTATTCAGGACAAGCAGAAAAATTGATCAGCAATAACTCTCAATTGATTAGCTGCCAAAAGTAACACCTTTACTATCAGCTCCTTTCCTTATACCAAGTCTGGTCATAAAGAGTTGATAACAACAACAGTTGATAAGTCATCATTTCAATGCACTTAAGCACAATATATACTTCCTTTAAAAAGTCTTACTCTTTGTAAAACAGCACTTATATTCCTGCTTTCAAGTCCACAAAGCTATACCTGCTATGCCCAGCAATAGCTATACAGAGTAAAGGGAAAGTGCTTTCCCTTCGTACTGGATCTACTGCTCTTAAGACATAACACAGCAACCAGATTTCCTGCGAGCATTGCAAGTGGTTTTGCTTCACTAACCTCTTCCCATTTAAACAGCAAAAGAAACTAGCAGCAAAGTCTGTCAGAAAATAATAATTAAGCCCCAGTTTATGGATGGTAAAGCAGGTATACAAGAGCTGGGGAGCCTACCAACATCACAGTCCAGTTAGCATCCATCACCAGAACAGTATGTAAAGGCTCCTAATTCTCCTCCTGTTTTTTGACTGCAAATGGTTTTAAAGCTCTACCATATACTGGGGTTCATCCACAGCTACAAAAACAGTCATGCAGTTTTTATGGACAGTTGGAGTTAAGAATTAAATTAGTGATGACTGCTCCCCTTATATTCAGGGGAATAGTCTTTGGACACATTTTTCTCAAGACTATCAAGGTACTCAGATCTAACAACAAACACTTCTGGACACTCACAGACCACTCTTGTCCCTGTGTGTATAAGGCATCAAGTTACTCACACACCAGTTGGAACATTCAAGCACGCCACATCAGCCAAGAAAATCTAAATTTTAGTAGACTTAGAACTACAGCCTATGTCACCCCTACTACTGTAAGTCCCTAGTTGGTGTCATATACCCCTTTACATTCAGATAAATAATCTCAAAACTAACTTTCAACATACACCTCAGTTTCCAGGAAATGTGATTCACCTGGAGTCCCACAGGCTTTGCTGCTGCAGCCAAATCCAGTATCAATTGACCCAAACACACCAACTTACAGATGCTTCTCAACCCCCTGTATTTCAGTAAGCCTGGTTTCTATTTCAGAGAACTGAACAGCAACAGAGGTGCACACATGTTCTGCTCTTCAGGCATGCAAGCTTCCTGACTACTACGAGCAGGAGCACTCTGGGGTCACATCTTTCTGCAAAATAGTTCACATGTACATGGGGTTTGGGAGCACACAGCAAAAACAGCTTTTCATAAAGGCTACTGAAAAACAGACAATGGTTGGATTAATATACAGAATGAACAGAAAGCAGAAATACATAAAAATCGAACTACAAACATAGTATATAAGAACATTTGCTGTTTGTTTTCTGATTTATTAGTGCACAATTCAAGAACTGAAGGCAATCAGACTATAAAAATTTCCATCAGATAACACGTTCAGGTAGACTTCTTTCATTTTTTCCCAAGTAAGATGTAGAAATAAAAACTAATGCAACTCAGTACTAACTAATTTTTTTATCATAGCATATAACTTTGAAAAAAT
Organism: Acanthiza pusilla; assembly: GCA_036630365.1. Lineage (NCBI taxonomy): Eukaryota > Metazoa > Chordata > Aves > Passeriformes > Acanthizidae > Acanthiza > Acanthiza pusilla. Next base: position 5,105,767 of record JAXCHO010000003.1, on the reverse strand, counting down.
AATCAATCTACTTAATCATAGGATGATGTATTCCAACAATCATTGACATAGTTCTCAATTTTCCTTTGCAAGGATTTGTTTCTACATTGTATGGGACAAACACATCATACGTGACCTATGAATTCTGAATCTGTCTTTTCTGTGTTTTAGACAAATAGCACGCACTTCAAGTCAACAAGTTAATTAGCACACAATTTCAACATAACTTTCTCAATTAACATGCTGCACTTCAAAAACAATTCTTGAAATTCAGTAATTCTACACAATTTCCTTTCCACTACATACGCCATCTAAGAAAATATAGAAACTAGCATCCACAAAACCTATACTTTCTTTCCTAAAGATGCAATTCCTGCTTTTACTGTATTTGGCTGCACTGTTGAAGCCTTTTCAGAACACTTCATTCAATATGGCTCTAGTCACACTGCAGCTATTCTTTGGTTTGCTTTACATCAAATTCACCAAAGCAAAGAAACTAATGTACCCTTTGAAGAATGACCTTTTGTTTCTCTACTTAAGTAGTCTCCTCTTTCTCTACTTTTTTTAATAGTATTTTATGAGAGTTACATGGGAATGTTGTCTCTAAGATATCACTCCATGCCCTGGCAGCACTGTTAATGGCATCTTTCAGATTCAATGACTTACACAAACAATGTTGTTCTCTTCTGTCAGCAACAATTAGCAATGCTTTTCTGTAGTTCTTTTGGGAAGCCTGAAAAGCAGACAACCAGTAGCTACATAATGGAAGTTGCATTAGGAGGCAAGAATGTGGCAAAAATTTGGTTAACTGTTGTCGGCTGACCCTCTTGTGTGAAGAAGTGTTGTTTGGCAGCAAAATCACCTTTTCTTTCGGGTCTAAAAATGGCCATGAACAGCTGGTATAAACTGTGTGCAGAATGGATTCTGGTGGGCTTAGGGGATTGGTAATGGGATAAGAGACCTTTCACCTTTAGGTCAGTAGTTCAAATTCAGCCCAGGTTAGCAGCAATTGAAAGTCTTTACCATCTGACACTGTTCGTTAGACTATTTAAAATGACTGAAGTAAAGTTTTGTCACAGTAAAATAAGATTCCAGTAATAAAAACTATGAAGAGTCTCAGCAAACAGCAGGAACAGTAGCTTGAGACTTTACTCTGAAATCCCACCATCCTGATATCATAGAAATCTACTCCTCTAAGTCCTGACAGCCCCTTTCCCTGCTCCCATACTCCTGCCCACCTATCACAATTCACCCTCCAGGCAGCTATGCACAACCAGGACAGCAAAACCACCGCTTGCCATCCCATGGATCTGCTACAGATACCAAAGTCACCACCTCTCTATGGCTTTAGGTGGCAATCCAGACTCAGCCCATCACTTTGCTATTTGTATTTTGTTGTTACTGTTATATCTAGTGCAGCTGCAATATTTTCCAGCACTTCTATCCTTCACTGAGCAAACGTAGCAGGTGCTGACTCATGATGTGCAACAGAACACAGATACCATATTAGAACCAGGAGTTTATAAGCAGTGGAGCTCCAAACAGTCAGCAACAGGATTTCTACCTGCTTTTAGACATTTTCCAACCATGCTTTTTATATTTTTGTGAGTGGACGAAGAAGAGAGACATGCTGCACGTAAAAATTCTTCCCATCTTCTACACTAGTCACAGCCAGATTTGTACAGGGACAAAGTTCTGCAATATATAATTTTCCAAAGGTCAGTAAAATCTGACAAAAACCCAAAAAGTGATGAAGAAAAGTCTTAGCAATGGGTATGTTTTATAAGCATATGGGAAGATCATTTACCTTCATTTTATGCCTTAGAATCAAGTTACTTTAAAAGAACTTAAAAGCATTTACATAAAATAAATACTCTCACAATTAACTGTAAACTAAAAACATAGGTATGCCATTTGCTCTCAGCAAATTCCTTTAAAAAATCAGATGATTCTACAAAATTAATTCTTTTCCCTAAAAAGTTGTGACAAAAGTACGCAAACTGTCACATGAAGAGAAAACCCACTGCTACTCAAATTACCATATTTCTCAACTCCAGTCTACACAAATGATCTTTTCAATTACATTAAGCAAATTCAGTCACATTTTGAAGAGGAAGGGAGTACTCACTTGTTATTTAAATCACACGAGGGAGGCAGAAGGTTGGGAACAGGCTTGAGACACAAACATACCAATTGTATCAAGGGTAAGTGTTGGATTCACAAAACTTATTGTGCATTTCTGTTAATCTCTAGCCAACAAGGGATGCTTCTCATTTCAAGATACTAGGAACATATAAAATATGGATTACTAACTTATTCACATGTAGGAAGCTTAGCTATACCAGACACACATATACTAAGAGATTTTTTTTTTTAAGTACAGACCACAGGTTTCCTCCACATAAAGTCCAAGAGGAACATCTCTATTCTTCCAGTGAAGAAAAGAAACACTTCTGGTGAAAGCCAGCACTTCTGAAGTAACTTCATGAAGAGATTTTGACATAACTTGGAAGCCAGAAAGTCTATCAATCTAAGGGGTCAGAAATTTTTTATTTATTGCAAAGATCTTGTTTAGCTGTTTCACACCATGACCACCCTTGATTAAGCTGATGACAACTAGATAACACCACACTTTGAGCAGCTATAAAGAAAGAGATATTCAGCATCTGGTCTGCCTCAATTTTAACAGTGGTAACTGCCTGAAAACCACTGCAAAAGTGCCCTAAATGACAGCGTAGAGAAGTTCTCTGGTAGTTACTAGGGCAGACATCTCTACATTCTCTTGTGGAAAGTAAGAACAACTAGTTTCACTATGCCATTTATCCAGTCTTCAATCTTATGTCTCATACTTATCAGCTAGCCTCTGAAAGATGGCAGAGAAGCCGATCTGCAACAAAAAGAACATTGCCAACAGCAAATAAGAAGCCATTCTAACTGAATCACTTACAGGCAGTAAAACATCTGCAACAAATTTGTGTAGCATACAAGAGACACAATGGAGCTGATTCACCAATTTTTTTGCTTCCCAATCTCATACAGTATTGCAGCAACACTTAAAACAAAAAGCAAATAAAATACAAACTTCCTTCAACATGTTATTTGCACTTCTTTTGCATAACTATACAACAGAAAAGGTATATTCCCAAGAAGACAGCAAAGTAACAATACAACTCTTGATTATTGCAAAATAATTTACCAAAAACACTAAAAGGCATCCACAAGATACACCAGTGGGAGGAAGGAAGGGGAGAAATCAACAGGCAGTGCAAAATACTGGACACAGTTTAGTTAGCAAGTATATTCTGAAGTCTGTATCTAAAATAAAAATGCTACAGTCATCTGATCAGAGATTGCTGAAACATTAAAACAGACAGAAAATTGCATAATTCAGCAGAAATGTTTTGATGATCTTGACAGGTAGCTGTGTCTAATATATGCTGACAAATTTCTTAAGAGGATCATTTATGGATCAGACACCCATCATTTTGGAAAGTTCTTCCAGCTGTGGAGTGTTCAGCAAGAACAATGCAAGTGAGCCTGTTAGTCACCGACCACAGTTAGGAGATGCAAAAGAAAAAAAATACCAAAGGAATACAGGGACATCTGGAGACTATCCTGGTCCTGAAGTTAAAGCTGGACAAGCTTCATTAGAGTTTCTAGGTTTGGCTCTTAGTAGTAGGGAGAAAGTACAATATGCTAGTTGCATAACTGTTACCTGAAAGAAAGTAAGGCTTGAGACTGTGAGAAGTGAGAGATCAACTGAGTAAGACTGGGCAAAAAACAAAGAAAATTACTACTCTCCAGACTCAAGCTGAAATGCTAATTAGAGACAAGACACAGTCAGGATAAGGGAAGTAGAGAATACCTGAGCAAGTAGTCTAATTTAAGATTAGCATATTTCTTCAAGAGTTGGAAAGAATGAGTTTGCCATTATAGGGGATTTTCAAACTGCTTAGGCTATATTTCAATAGGAGTCTGAAGTTCTTAAGATGGAATAGTGAAAGCTTTCTTACTGCATATGTGGAGACCTTAGAGATTTGGGACTACAAACACGTACCACTGGGTATTGCAGGGGAAAGACACTACAAAACAGCAAAGATAATGTCTTAAACCACAAAAAGGAGCCCAAGGACATTCCATCACCAATTCCATTTAGGAATTCATGGACAATAATACTACAACAAGGAAATGCTTTTGAAGTTCTGGTGGGTTATGCAGAAAACTATAAATTAATTTTCTTCTACGTAAACAAGAACATGAAGTTACTGAAGAAACGTTGGCTCAAAAACTAGAAGATGGGGGAAGTGCAAAGAATATGACCAAAGTGAGAGAATTCTTCATAATATTTTAATGAACTATACATTGCCATTAATCACCACCCCCTCTAACTGAATCTAAGGTAGACCTGATAGCACCTAGCAAAGGTACGTGAAGTGACGTGTCATGGCTAATTCCAAAACCACTGTTGTCCTGCAAGAAAAATTCTACAAGCAGTCTTCCCCTGTCACAGAAGATTGCAACACCCCCAGACCCTCTCTAATGTTTTCACACAAAGCATAAATTTACCTAATCATAATTTACCCAAATATTACATAAGGTCATGCAAAGATGTCAGACTACGAGGATCTCTTTATCACTGCCCACATGTACAAGCAGCAGGCAAGACATAACCCTAATGAAATGTAGCTAAAACAGAATGAGAAGCTTATCAAACCTGTGCTTGATTCCACATTTTGGTCTTTCTGGTGTTATTTAACAAAATGAGAAAAGGAGAATGAAGGCAGTTGAATGGACAAGTTGAACACTCCTCTGGTCTTCAAGAATGATATCCAGACTTCAAATTATATACTTGCTTTCTTACCTTATGACCAGAAATCCATCTAACAGTCAAAAAAGGGGCAGAGGAGGTTTTCCATAAAACACCATTCATCTGTACACTTGCAGTGTAGATTAAAACAGCTACTACAGACTACACGAATTGTCACAAAAATCCTACACTGTGTCAGCATGCTTTTTACACAGTTGCATTCCAGTCACAATTTCAATCATATGCAGATTGCTAGTGTTTTTATTGCTGATATACACATATAGTTTCAATCACTCTTCTAGAGAAACTCAGCAAGTGATCATCAAAATATAAAAAATAAGAAAGACTCTTCAGGGACCAGTAGGGGAAAGCCTCAGAGCAGACTGGCTAGCCACTTACTGTGAACTCACAGTGGCGCCAGTGACCTTTTGCAAGGTCTTTAGGTCAAGTGTAACAAAGAGCAAAAGCTCTGAACATTTACATGAGTGCTGTACAAGGGCTCACTGCTGCAAAGTCTTGCACAGGCAGGCTTATTGCAGTGAGTAGATCTTTTAAGTTCAGTGGCAAGTCCTCACATACATCAAGATATTTACGTTTAAATGTTTGTAGGAGCAGACCCTTAAATATGGGAGAAGGTTATGGTCTGTTTATTTAAATAACACTTTTCTAAATCTGAAGAGTTGTTTTTCTTACCTGAAGTCTAGTATTCATTTCCAAGAAGTAGAAATTCTTACTGGAGTCCACAAGGAATTCTACTGTTCCAGCAGAGGAATACTTTACTGCTTTGGCAAGAGCTACTGCTTGTTCTCCCATTGCTCTTCGAGTTTCAGGGTCTAGAAAAGTGCTACAATACAGAAACAATTACTTTTTTAGTTAAAAAATAATAGTTATTCAATCATTTAATCTTCCGTTTAAAGTACGGTCAAGAGAGGACAACATCATTATTTAAGTTACGAAAACATGTCAAGACTGTCAAATGTATATCTTTACATTTATATTACCCCTAAGTAGATACACTGCATGCTTTACAATTTTGCTAATGTACAGGAAATTCAGGATAAATAACCATAATCTCTAAAAAGTAAAATAACAGAACACAATGCTCTTAGAACCGTGATATCTGTAATAATGCAAATTAAATGAGAAAAAACCATACAAACCAATGCTATTTTAGAGGGCATATTTAGTATTCACGTTAACTGCAATACATTCTTTTCCACAAATCTTGGACACACTCAAGGGTGCCCCAAGAGCAGCTCAGCTACCACCTTGGGAGCCACTGTGAACACTGCCCAAATGCCAAGGTCTCTCATTCTAGGAGACCACCCCACCACTTCCATTGGGCCAGGGAATCGAAAGACTCTGGAAGGTACATATTCTGCTGTTACTCTCCTCTGTACCATAAATTCATATTAAGATTAACCTATGCAGATTAATCTGTGGTATTTCACCAAAGCCTTGAAACCAGTTGCCTCTCAACCTCATATATTGATTTTCAATGAAAGACAACATGTGGCTGTTCATCTAACAGAAGCTTGTGAATGCACTTACTATATTTCTGTTGTAACTTATATTAGGCACATAACTCGGCTATCATTTTAAAAGTACTTTTGCAAGGGAATAGACAGTCACTGCTACCTTACCTCTAAGTTATTCTTCAAAACTGAAACACCTAGTGTTACATATTTCCTGAGATGGCTTCAACAATGGACCGAATTCTGCAAAGGAGCAATCAGGAGCCTTCATCTACCTAAAGTGGTCCCAAAGCCAGTGAAGCTCCATCTGGAGCCCTGGACTGCACTCAGACAAAAGCCAGTGCTGGGTCAGGATTTATCTTTCAGCACTTACTGTGGTGTTTTTCACTGAGACATGAACTCACAGAAGAGCCAGAGAATTCTGTCACAACAAACTGCATTTGACATGACACAGAAGTGAGCAATTATCTAGGCAAAGTAGGAAATCCTTTTCTTTACTGGAAAAGTGCTACTTCACACCTCCATCCTTCTAGTGCCCAAACAGGCAGATTATGATGGACCATAAGGCAGGCATTTTCAGAATTTAGGAAAAAACTTCTTTCTTAGCAAACAATGGGACCAACAAGAAAAGGTAGTCAAGTCTCATTCCAAGAAAGCTGTATCAGATCCTATATCAGATGAAAGGAAGATCAGAAGACATAAAAACTGTGTCATACCTATAAGAATAGGCACTGGTAAATGTAAAATAGCCTCATAATCTTTCTTATTTTGATTCGGTAAGAGGATAATGCCTTATATGAAAACAACAATCTATAATTCAGTGCGGAGTTTTTGCAGGGCTTTGATCATGAAAGGTCAATGAGTTGCTTATGAAGAACAAAACCTTCTCGATATCAGCTTCATACTCTATTTCCAGAATAACCATTATTACCTCTCATATAGATGAAAGACAGTAACTCCCCTTCATTACAGTGGTGTCTTCCCTATACTTGTTAAATGTAGGTCTGAGATCTCACTGTTCACCTCCTGCTGTAGCCAAAGAATGGAACACAGGTGTCACATTGCTATACTTGATCTCTGCCACACAGTCACACTTTACACTCTGAAATGACTGGATCATCCCTACCATTGGCTGGGTTAATTAACCAAAGTTTTCATTCTCCTCTGCTGCTTTGCCTTTCAAATACATTGTTTCTCCCTTTTTTTAACATCACAGCTTTTATAACCAAAATAACTCTTCTCCAATCTAATTAGGCATCACTTGAAAACACAGCATTTTAAACCTGACTTCAAATCTTTTTCTCACACATACACCTGTTTTTCTTTAGACCAGACAGTGCCTATGGCAGCACAAAGGCTGCAAAATAAAAAGGATTCACAAAATAAAAGCATCAAAAAGAAAAAATAAATCAGACCTAACACTTCACTCGTAAGACTTTCATCAAGTTATTGTAAAGTTAATGAAGGGGAATACAACTGGTTTGTCACATTGTTTCTACAGCCAGAGAGATGAACCACATGGGAAAGATGTTACCTCTCCACTTCTAGCTCATCAGATATAGTTTCCCAAAACACCCCTATCACCTTCACTTACAGACAAGGTTGAAGTTTTAAAAAATACTAAGAGTTACATCATCAGTGGAAATTTACTGCTCAGTTTAGACAAAAAAAAAATGATAATAACATTTACTCTTCCTCTGAAGATTCCACCACGCTGGGGGAGTGAACCTCAATTTTCTAAATGTCAAGGTCAGCTTCCCTGCTCCAAGCATATTGCTTGTTTTAAAAAATTACTTACCTACACAAAACATTATACTTTGAGATATTTATTATGTGCTACCAGACCATGGGCAAAAATATGCTAAAGGATTTGTGTGGAAGGTTGGGGGGAGGGCAGGGGGCAAGTGGAATTTTTCCCATTCTGTTGCTAAGCAACTAATGACCGGTCTTTAAGGGCCATCTACGCTCACAAAGGAGACAAAGCCTTTGGCTGCCAGGGAGGGGAACTACAGATTCCAGGGTTTGATAACGGCACTGGCACTCGCTCGCTGCTCTCGGAGAGGGAACAGCGGAGGAGACGTCTCTGTGTTTCTGGCTGGGACCGCAGGAAAAGAAAAGCCTCGCTCTGCACTAGTTTTTTCTCTGCCTGCTGGGTGAGTCCTTGCTTTGAGGGGAAGGTCACGGGACTCCGATCCTCTCGCCCCCTCCGGGAGGGTGCATCTGCCGGCCGCGCTGTACAGCGGAGCGGGGCCCCTGCCTGCCACCACCCCGCGGCCTGCCTGCCGCTGCCCCGCGCCCTGCCTGCCCCAACTGCGGAGTTTCCTGCCGCCTCCTCTGCTGGCTGGCCCCGGTGAGCTGACCCGGCCGCTCCATCTCCCGGCTCTGGGCTCTCTGCTGCTCCCCCGTCCTCTGCGCTCCACCCGGCTCCAACCCGTCCGCCATTACACGTGTGGCACAGATCCAACCTCGCGGCACAGCGCCATCTGCAGCTTCCCGGGAGTCATCGCACCTGCGCTGCTGGTCTAGGAGCCCAACAGCACCCCTGCTGGCCGTGACTGTGACTGCACCAAACGGGAAAGTACCTGACAGCCCCAGGAACATTTGCCACCGAGCTTTTTGGTTTTGTTTACTGTTTTTTTACCTTGTTTACTGTTTCTTTGTTACTGATTGTTTACCTCATTATAGATACTAGTAAAAAACTCTTATTCCTTTTCCCATACCTTTGCCTGAGAGCCCTTAATTTTAAAGTTATAATAATTCGGAGGGAAGGGGATTCACATTCTCTGTTCTAAGGAAGGTTCCCACCTTCCTTAGCAGACACCTGTCTATCAAACGAAGACAGATTTTGGCGCCCAACGTGGGGCCCGAGGGCATAGAGAAAAAGGTGCAAAAGGAATAAAAGTTTCTGGGAGACCCATTTTTAGTGCGCCGAACATAGAAACCTCATTAAGTGGCACCATGTGGTCTAAGATACCTTGGTTTGGCTGGCACATTCTCGTGGCCACATTTTTCCCATTTGCAGCTCCCTGTCTAAAGATGGGTCTTATGACTAAGGTCGTGGTGGTTGTTATCCAGTTCTCACAATGGGTCAATAAGATGAGAAATTTATGGATTTTTCACGTCCTTTGGACGGCGGGCACTTGGTTACAGGGCTTTAACACCGTGAGTACATGCTTTTGGAGTCTGTTTGGTAATGGTACCTTTTGTGAGGAGATGACACCAGGGGGAACTTTTTCTCAATCCTTCACCCCTTTCTTTGGGCCTACCCTACCAGGGCTCAGAGGGTTCATATACTCTCTAAATGCTAATGACATTGTACAGTGGTTGGCGTTGCTGATAGGTCTAGTCCTCTTTATATTCCGAGAAAGGGGGAGACTGCCCTGGGAAACCACTCTAACAGCTGCCCCAGGGAATAGGAATGCGGCTCCAGAGACTAGGGATGTTGCCACAGAGACTAGGGATGTTGCTACAGAGACCGAGGCTGTCCCAGAGCCTGAGAGTACGCCCAAACCTGACCCTGTCCCTGAGCCTGACCCTGCCCCACGGTCTGACCCAGTCCAACAGCCTGCCCCAGAAATGAACCAACCAAATTGGATGGAGGTAATGGAGGAAAAGATACGTCAGGTGTTGAGGGAATACACTTCCTCAACTGGTGAGAAGCCCTCTCCTTGCCCTACAGGGGAAGAGGTGGATGGTGCAGCAGCGGAACCCACGGACATTACAACCGTCCAGGTTCCAGCTGAATCGCAAGGGCAGTCACAGCCAGCAGCAGTTGCCCCTGTGCAGCGGAGGAAGTATAAGACCAAATCAGTACGCCCAGTTAATGATGATGGGAAACCAGGGCCCTCACAAGCAGTAGGGGAGCCTGAGCCTATAATCATCACCGAGTCCCTGTCATACGACACTATCCGTAGTCTGCACAATGACATTGTGCGGCGGAAGGGCGAGGCTTTCTCAACCTGGTTGCTTCGGGTTTGGGACCGCATGGGCCCAGGCATGCAGGTGGATGGTGGCGAGGCCAGGAATTTGGGATCCGTGGCCCTGGACGCGGGTGTTGACAAGGTGTTCGTTAGGGAGGCAGGACCCATTTCTCTCTGGGAGAGGCTTTTAATGAGTGTAAGAGAAAGGTTTGTTCACAAAGACAGAATGCAGGAGAACTACCGTAGATTACCCTGGAAGACCGTTGAGGAAGCGATCCAACGGCTGAGAGAAGTGGCAGTACAGGAGGTGCTTTTTGGGAGGGACGGACAGCATGAAAATGATCCTGACAAGGTCAGGTGCACAGGGCAAATGTTGTGGAACCTGGCAAGTCTAAGACCAACCCAATATGTCACCTACATTGCAATGATTAATCCTGATGACAACCGTGAGACAGTGGGCTCTGTAGCTGACAAGCTCAGGCATTATGCAAGTGTGATCAATGGCCCAATGCAGGCTCAGATCTCTGCTGTGGTGGAGGAGATGAGGGAGATGAGGAAGGAGATGATGGAGGAGATGAAGAAAAACAGTGTAGCACCAGTGAGAGTCACAGGCCCCAACACCAGAGCCCGACGTCCCCCAGCTAGAGAGAGAGGGTATACCCCACGAGCTGAGTTGTAGTTCTTTCTGAATGACCATAGGGAAGACATGAATAGGTGGGATGGGAAGCCCACCTCTGTCCTGGCAGAACGAGTGCGCCAGCTTAAGGAGGGCAACGCTAGCCGAGGGGGTTCTGCCAGAGCCAAGGTAGCCTCAGCTTCCCGTAGCCAACCTGCTGAGTACAGCAGAAGGGAGAGTGTTGTGTCAGATTCCCTTGACGGTGGAATGCATGCTCAGGGAGGGAATGATAACCAGGGCTAGAGGGGCCCTGCCTCTAGCCAGGTAGAGGCATGGGAAAACCGTGTCTTTTGGACTGTGTAGATTCGATGGCCTGGTACATCAGAGCCACAAAAATATGAAGCATTGGTCGATACAGGTGCACAGTGTACCCTAATGCCATCGGGACATGTTGGGGCAGAACCCATTTCTATTGCTGGGGTAACAGGGGGATCACAAGAGTTGACGCTGGTGGAAGCCGAGGTGAGCCTAACTGGGAAGGAGTGGCAGAAACATCCCATCGTGACTGGTCCAAAGGCCCCGTGTATTCTGGGCATAGATTTCCTCCGGAATGGCTATTTCAAAGACCCGAAAGGACTCAGGTGGGCTTTTGGAATAGCTGCTGTTGAGGCAGAGGGCGTTAGGCAATTAAACACCTTGCCTGGACTATCAGAGAACCCTTCTGCAGTTAGACTCTTAAAGGAGGAGGAACAACGGGTACCAATTGCCACCTCGACAGTGCACCGCCGGCAGTATCGAACAAATCGAGATGCTGTGATTCCCATCCACAAGCTGATCCGTGAGCTGGAGAGCCAAGGGGTGGTCAGCAAGGCCCACTCACCCTTCAACAGCCCCATCTGGCCTGTGCGCAGATCTGATGGAGATTGGAGATTGACTGTGGACTACCGTGCTTTGAATGAGGTGACTCCACCACTGAGCGCTGCTGTGCCAGACATGCTGGAGCTCCAGTATGAACTGGAGTCCAAAGCAGCAAAGTGGTATGCCACTATTGACATTGCAAATGCATTTTTCTCCATTCCTCTGGCAGCAGAGTGCAGGCCTCAGTTTGCTTTCACCTGGAGGGGCGTGCAGTACACCTAGAACCGACTGCCCCAGGGGTGGAAGCACAGTCCCACCATCTGCCATGGACTGATCCAGGCTGCACTGGAAAAGGGTGAGGCTCCGGAACATCTGCAGTACATCGATGACATCATTGTGTGGGGGGACACGGCAGAAGAAGTGTTTGAGAAAGGAGAGAAAATCATCCAGATTCTTCTGGAAGCTGGTCTCGCCATCAAAAGGAGCAAAGTCAAGGGGCCTGCCAAAGAGATCCAGTTCCTGAGCGTGAAGTGGCAAGATGGACGGCGTCAGATCCCCACCGAGGTCATCAATAAAATCATAGCGATGTCCCCACCAACCAACAAGAAGGAGACACAAGCTTTCCTAGGCGCCATAGGCTTCTGGAAGATGCACATCCCTGAGTACAGCCAGATTGTGAGCCCTCTCTACCTGGTGACACGCAAGAAGAATGATTTCCACTGGGGCCCTGAACAACAACAAGCCTTCGCCCAAATCAAGCAGGAGATTGCCCATGCGGTAGCCCTTGGCCCAGTCAGGACAGGACCAAAAGTGAAGAACGTGCTCTACTCTGCAGCCGGGGGCAATGGTCTGTCCTGGAGCCTTTGGCAGAAGGTGCCTGGTGAGACTCGAGGTCGTCCACTGGGATTCTGGAGCCGAAGCTACAGAGGGTCTGAAGCCAACTACACTCCCACAGAGAAGGAAATTCTGACAGCCTATGAAGGTGTCCAAGCCGCTTCAGAAGTTATTGGCACGGAAGCACAACTTCTCCTCGCACCCCGACTACCGGTGCTGGGGTGGATGTTCAAGGGAAAGGTTCCCTCTACCCACCACACCACCGATGCCACGTGGAGCAAATGGATTGCCCTCATCACGCAGCGCGCCCGTATTGGAAACCCGAATCGCCCTGGGATCTTGGAAATAATCACAAATTGGCCAGAAGGTGAAAACTTTAGCCTCACCGATGAAGAGGAGCAGGAACAAGTGACTCGTGCAGAGGAAGCTCCACCGTACAACCAACTGCCACAAGATGAAACACGCTATGCTCTCTTCACTGATGGTTCCTGTCGTATTGTGGGGGCGAACCGAAAATGGAAAGCAGCTGTTTGGAGCCCCACACGGCAAGTTGCAGAGGCTACAGAAGGAGAAGGTGGATCAAGCCAACTCGCCGAACTCAAAGCCGTTCAGCTGGCCCTGGACATTGCTGAAAGAGAGAAGTGGCCAAAGCTATACCTGTACACCGATTCATGGATGGTAGCCAATGCTCTGTGGGGTTGGTTGGAAAGGTGGAAAAAGGCCAACTGGCAACGTAGAGGAAGACCAATCTAGGCTGCTGATGAATGGCGAGACATTGCCACTCGGGTAGAGAAGCTACCTGTGAAAGTCCGTCATGTGGATGCCCATGTCCCCAAGAGCCGAGCTAATGAAAAACACCGAAACAATGAACAGGTAGATCAGGCTGCAAAAATAAAGGTGTCACAGGTAGATTTAGATTGGCAGCACAAAGGAGAGTTGTTCCTAGCCCGATGAGCCCATGATGCCTCAGGCCATCAAGGCAGAGATGCCACCTATAAGTGGGCACGAGACCAAGGGGTGGATCTAACCATGGACTGTATCTCTCAGGTGATCCATAACTGTGAGACATGCGCCGCCATCAAGCAAGCCAAGCGGGTGAAACCCCTGTGGTATGGAGGAAGGTGGTCCAAATACAAGTATGGTGAGGCCTGGCAGATCGATTACATCACACTGCCTCAAACCCGCCACGGCAAGCGCTACGTACTCACAATGGTAGAAGCCACCACGGGGTGGCTGGAGACCTACCCTGTGCCTCATGCCACTGCCCGCAACACCATCCTGGGCCTTGAAAAGCAAGTCCTTTGGAGGCATGGTACCCCTGAGAGAATTGAGTCGGACAATGAGACTCATTTCAAAAATAGCCTCGTAAACACCTGGGCTAGGGAACATGGCATCGAGTGGGTGTACCACATTCCTTATCATGCACCTGCTGCTGGTAAAGTAGAGCGATGCAACGGCCTGCTAAAAACCACCTTGAAGGCTCTAGGTGGGGGGACTTTCAGAAATTGGGAACAGCATTTAGCCAAGGCCACCTGGCTAGTTAACACCCGAGGCTCCACCAACAGGGCTGGCCCTGCCCAATCTGAACCCTTGCAAACAGCAGACGAGGATAAGGTTCCAGTGGTGCAAATGAGAGGCATGCTAGGAAAAACTGTTTGGATTCATTCCGCCTTGAGCAAAGATAGACCCACCCGTGGGGTTGTCTTTGCTCAGGGACCAGGGTGTACCTGGTGGGTGATGCAAGAGGATGGAGAGACACGATGCATACCTCAGGGAGACCTCAGTTGGGGTTGAACTGTCCATAACACTGTGCCTGTATCCATATCTGTATGTATATAATCAGAGTAATGCTTGTATGTATATAGCTTAAAGGTTTAAGTTCAATGTAATATGTTGGAATGGAAAAAATTCGGGGTGGATAATGTGGAAGGTTGGGGGGAGGGCAGGGGGCAAGTGGAATTTTTCCCATTCTGTTGCTAAGCAACTAATGACCGGTCTTTAAGGGCCATCTACGCTCACAAAGGAGACAAAGCCTTTGGCTGCCAGGGAGGGGAACTACAGATTCCAGGGTTTGATAACGGCACTGGCACTCGCTCGCTGCTCTCGGAGAGGGAACAGCGGAGGAGACGTCTCTGTGTTTCTGGCTGGGACCGCAGGAAAAGAAAAGCCTCGCTCTGCACTAGTTTTTTCTCTGCCTGCTGGGTGAGTCCTTGCTTTGAGGGGAAGGTCACGGGACTCCGATCCTCTCGCCCCCTCCGGGAGGGTGCATCTGCCGGCCGCGCTGTACAGCGGAGCGGGGCCCCTGCCTGCCACCACCCCGCGGCCTGCCTGCCGCTGCCCCGCGCCCTGCCTGCCCCAACTGCGGAGTTTCCTGCCGCCTCCTCTGCTGGCTGGCCCCGGTGAGCTGACCCGGCCGCTCCATCTCCCGGCTCTGGGCTCTCTGCTGCTCCCCCGTCCTCTGCGCTCCACCCGGCTCCAACCCGTCCGCCATTACACGTGTGGCACAGATCCAACCTCGCGGCACAGCGCCATCTGCAGCTTCCCGGGAGTCATCGCACCTGCGCTGCTGGTCTAGGAGCCCAACAGCACCCCTGCTGGCCGTGACTGTGACTGCACCAAACGGGAAAGTACCTAACAGCCCCAGGAACATTTGCCACCGAGCTTTTTGGTTTTGTTTACTGTTTTTTTACCTTGTTTACTGTTTCTTTGTTACTGATTGTTTACCTCATTATAGATACTAGTAAAAAACTCTTATTCCTTTTCCCATACCTTTGCCTGAGAGCCCTTAATTTTAAAGTTATAATAATTCGGAGGGAAGGGGATTCACATTCTCTGTTCTAAGGAAGGTTCCCACCTTCCTTAGCAGACACCTGTCTATCAAACGAAGACAATTTGAGAACACAGTTCTGCCCCCACATCTAAATGGTGCCCACCTACAAATCACATTCACAGTCACAAACATAGCAGGCTAACATTTGTCTTAACTCAAAATCATTCAAGGATTTCTAGGCAGTGAGAGGAAATGTAGAGTCTGACACACATACATGCATAACAACCCTAAGGAGAGCCTATCAGCATTTTGAGATATGATGGTTATAGATCATACCTTATATACCCTGTTCAGTGTTGGGTCCCTGACTTCAAGAAGGATGTTTTGGTGCTGGAGTGGGCCCAGAGAAGGGCAACAAAGATGGTGATGGGTCTGGAGCATAAGTCTTATTAGGAGAAGATGAAGGAACTGGGCTTGACTAGCCTGGAGAAAAAGAGGCTCAGGGGTGACCTTGTCACTCTGTACAACGGCCTGAGAAGAAGCTGTAGCAAGGTTGAGGTCAGCCTCTTCTGCCAGGCAAGAAGTGTGACAGGACAAAAGGAAATGGCTTCAAGTTTTGCCAGAGGAAATTTAAATTGTTTAGTAGGAAAAAATTCTTCACAGAAAGGGTTGTCAAGCCTTGGAACAGGCTACCTAGGAAACCAGTAAAGTCACCATCCCTGGAGGTATTTTAAAGATGTGTAGATGTTGTGCTTAGGGACTTGTTTTAAGTGGTAGATATGGCAGTGTTACATTTACAGTTGGACTCAACAACCTTAGGGAACTTTTCCAACCTATGTGGTTCTATTCTTCTAAGTGGTATTTCATGGAGGATCAACTGTTTCATCTCTTCAACTGCTACAGCCAAGGACAGAACGGTAAGTTAAAGAGCATCAAACAGTACAGCTAGCCAAGCACCTCTGAACAGATGACCATTACTTCATGCAAGTGATGAGACAAATTTGAAGTGCTTTAAGAAGCTTCTAACAGGTTCAGAAATCGTTAGATAGCACACATGCTCTCACCAAATTTTTACAGCACTCCTCTGAGTTACTCCTCCAATTATTGAATACTATGTCAGTTAATACTCTTGTGCATTCAATTTTGATTGATCCTAGAGGATCAGTGGATTTTCTGATAAATTTACAGGCCTTGTTTCTCCACGTGGGAAACAATCTCTTATTAATCACTCCAGCAGACAGGAAAATACAACCACACCTTTAGATTTTTTCCTTGACAAAGTACAGTGCTTCAGAGAAACTGTCTCTGAAAATGAACAGAGAAGAGCTTGGGCAGTGGAGGAACAGAAACTCAACTAAAGAGCAACAGACTATTAAATGTCACTCATGTCTTTAAATGTCAGCCTCTGTGGTGAAACGAGAAGACAACAGCATATCCAAAACGTGCAAAAGTAGAAGCAAATAAAATTATGGTACACCACTGGAAGCTTTGTGCATCACTAACTTTGCCCAGCACAAACTAAAAAACCAGCGATGATTGAATGTGTCTCATTGTCTGTGCTTCCCAAAACAGAGTAGGACAACTCACCACGTGGAAAGGGTACAAGCAAAGTTTGTTGGTCTCCTCTTTGAATCTGGCAGATTGACCACCATGAACATCAGGTGTCCCTTGAATACTGTAACCTCATTAGTGTGTGAACTGAAGGGGTTTCTCTCCACAAAAGAGAGAGGGTTTTTTGTTTGCTGTTTGTTTTTAATGAAAGACTAAACTTCCCTAGGAAAACTGGAGATACAAAACAAAGTGATCCCATAAGGATAAGTTCAGCAGCTGCAGACTTATCTTTAAGAAAATCATAGGTTACTCTCCAAGCCAAAAGGCCCTCAGTCCCTTAAATTAGACATTTAGGAAAATGCCATCATAAGAAAAGTGTATATCAAAAAAGTCATGAGAAGAGGCCAATGTCAAAAGCCCTAAATTTTACAAAAGGAAAAAAAACCATTTCAGCCTAGACCATCTCTATGTCCTGGGCTTCATGAAAGAAAATAAAAAGGTTTGAGCTATCTCAGAGTTCTTGATAGCAACTACCATTTAAATCAGGAGAAAAGAGGACAGTCTATTTCCTCCATCCAGCCATACAAGAAGAGGTGTGCCCAGGAGCCCCTAAGCAATTAAACTGAAACAGCATTCACAGGAAGGGTTAACTTGAGGCTTTAGGGTCTCTATGGTGTCTCACAGAAGTTAGTGCCCTGCTTATCTGCAAGTCTTTTAACCCTTTGAAAATTAATAGATTCTGCAGTTAAGTGCAAGTGGCTGTAAGGCAGGTAAAACTTCCAAAACTGTCAGTAGAAGTCTGACAGGGTCTAAAACATTCAACAACAAAAAGGATGAAAAGTTTTCACACCAAATTTTGGAAGCTATTGACTTGCACATACTCTTGTAGAGTTATAGGAGGGGATGAGAAAACTTACTGGCAACTCCAACAGAGAAGCCCCAGAAAGTTAAAAGGCTGGCATCTCTGATGAAAGAAAACACCCTGATCACAGCTGGCTGGTGAGAGAAAGACATATCACGCCACTTTAATTGACCACAGGCATGGAAAATGAGCAGGCAGTAGTGACAGGCATCACCTTACATATACTCACAAGGCAGAAGACACTCCTCTTTTAAGTGCTTAGGTACACATACATGCACATGTGCATTATATCAGGACCTGAAGTATTCACTTTCCATAATAACACAGTAAGATCTTTAGGCATAAGCAGCATAACGCTTCCAAGAAATCCACAAGCACTACCAGCAAGCATTTATTAGTGGATTTGTCTCTTTAAACTTTGGGGTTTTTACTGAAAATATACGTCAAACAGTGGCAGTCCTGCAATTATGATTCAACATTAACTAATAAGGCACCTCTAAAAAAACATCATTTGGATAATGTGCTTTTCCTCACATCCAAAATTGTTGTGTCACATAGTTCTGTGCTAATAAAAAAATACAGCAAAAACACCCCAGCTGGAGAATATATTACACTGGGAATTCCCACAGGCAATGATATACCTGTGACTGGCTTTCTGACGACTGCTATGCAACAGAAAACACAGCAAGGCCCGATCTTGCATAGCAGTAAGGTATTGCAGCTTTACATTAAGCCAGTGAGATAAAGATAATTTTGTACTTTTGAGTTACAAGACACCTAGATCTCTAGTTCACTACCATGAACGATACCAGCAGTGATGCAGAGTATTTTGTAATTCATATTTCAATTCAAATGGAAATATACAGTATTATGTGGCCCTTACACAATTAATCTAGCATAGCCAAATACCCGTATCAGTGGTAAAATTCATACTTATTTCATATTTTACTTGACTTTTATATCCAAAAGCGAATATCAAGGAAAAATCTCATATATTAACAAAGCCATTTCATACCACATATATTTGATTAGTAAGATCCATATCCATTTTATACAAGATCATGAAAAAAATTAACTACACAACGTGTTTTCTTAGAGAAAGACATTGTAAAGGAGAATCAAAACACCTCAAGAACAACATCAAAATTGCATTACAGTCAAATAACAATAATGAACATTTATTTTCTTTGTGCTTTTTAACAGAATAACATTTGCTTGCAATTGTACCATAAATAGAACCAGCAGCCTGCCAAAAGTCCTTTCAATTTCTATGAAGCTGCATCAAGAATCTAGTGTACACACCTTGGTGCTTCCTCCACAACCTTCTGGTTTCTCCTCTGAATGGAGCATTCTCTTTCATTCAACCACAAGGCATTGCCATGTTTATCTGCCAAAACCTGAAACAATAACACACTGCTGTTAACAAAGAGATGCGAGCATATGGTCTTCTTGCACAATATTATGATGTAGCATTTAGGGTTTGGTTTATTTTACAATCTAAAAATGAAGCTTGGGAAAAAAAGGTCTTGCAGAAAATTCATTATATATTAAATACTTCTTGAACAGTCCTTCAAATTCTGAATAGAGCTATTCAAAAGCCTCTATGTAGAGTCTGTACATAGCAAAAAACCCTCTCACTTCAAAATTTGATTTCTGAATTTTTGGGATCTTCTTGTGAAAGGCTGAAATAAGATTAAAACTGCATTTTCAAGCATTTTAAATTGCACTGCATTATGAAATTACACAAAAGCATACTGTCAAGCAACATCTTGCATCAACAAAAGAAATCTCCAAGGATGCCAAATTTTGCTCTTGAATTGCACACCAAAGCTTTCAGAAAGAATGTCTAATACAGCTTTCTTAGTAGGCAAACCACAGTGCCCTGTCTTTAATGAAGAATAATTAAAAAAAAAAAACCTCTTCAGAAACTTTGCTATCCTTCATTAAGGAAAATAATATTTGCAACTTTCTCAGTACTTTCAAATGAAATGAAAGCAGTAGTTTCAAGAAATTTTTTAAGAATCAAAAACTACAGCTCTTGACTGAAGCTTTAGTTCACAGAAGAGGTAACATAAAATCAAGTATCTAGATCCAACTATATAAATTACACACTAGAAAAAAGCCCACAAGTCCAGCATAGCAGAACTCAATTGATTCTTGAACTTCAAAGGAGAGGTGAAAGTAAGAAAAGGAACTCTGTCCCTTTATGAAATTGAAGCTATGATGCGGCCATTTCCAATATCAAATACTGGATTTGAAGATTCAAGTAGATTTCTTCCCATCTTATGATGATAACTTTACACCTATTCTTGGAACAATTTCTTTTAACACAGACCACACCTGCTCCCTTTCTTCCTTATAAAATTTTTCTTCTAAAAAACCCTTTTTTTTTCCATCTATCTTCCTGTTCTAGTCTGCGGGAACCCATGCCAATATTCATGCTTCATTCTTTAATAGTGCAGTTCTACACTGAAAACCGACAAGACAAAACAAGGAGACAATCTTCCTCAAACTGTGTGAACTCAACCATATCTACTCGCATTTGTGACAACGAATCTGTATTATTTATTATTCCTTTTAGCACTACAGAGCAAGTATGGCACTAGGCAAGATGAATTCCTGCATCTATGACACCAATGGTTGCTGAGGCGTGAAAAATCTGGGTAGATGTGACTGAAAATGAGGCAGGGAACTCATGAAGACAACTCATGTGTACAGTGCAGTATCAGATCTGGGGTGCTCTGTGCCCTGTAGGATCAGATGTTTTTCCTCCTAAAAAATTCTGTTGTGCTCCCATAAATTTATGCAGCTTTCTAGTGAAAAAAGGGATCGAGAAGATTGATGACATCGGGATTTCCTAAATTACAGCATGTCCCAGAACCCCCTTCTCTGCCCAAGGGGAGGTTTAGCAGCAGCAGCACCAGGATGCTCTAGCCAACTGCAGGACTGCCTAGCGAGGGGCTCACTACAAGGGAAAGGGGAAAGGGGAAAGGGGAAAGGGGAAAGGGGAAAGGGGAAAGGGGAAAGGGGAAAGGGGAAAGGGGAAAGGGGAAAGGGGAAAGGGGAAAGGGGAAAGGGGAAAGGGGAAAGGGGAAAGGGGAAAGGGGAAAGGGGAAAGGGGAAAGGGGAAAGGGGAAAGGGGAAAGGGGAAAGGGGAAAGGGGAAAGGGGAAAGGGGAAAGGGGAAAGGGGAAAGGGGAAAGGGGAAAGGGGAAAGGGGAAAGGGGAAAGGGGAAAGGGGAAAGGGGAAAGGGGAAAGGGGAAAGGGGAAAGGGGAAAGGGGAAAGATATATATATACCCAGGTACTTCCTACCCAAGTACTCACCCATCCAATCCAGATGAGTGGAACTCTACAGACTCACAGGGCCCTACAAGAAATCATTTGGGAGGTCCAAAGACTTTTTTGACTGGGTTTTTGTTTGGTTTTTTTTAATACTAAAACAGTACCTCTAGAGCATAACATGGTACTCAATGGAAAAATCACTGTCCTGTAAGTAGAGTAATTCCTTGTGAGTACTTCTGTTTCTCTGTTAGAAAGACCTTCCATAGAATTCTGTCTCACCAAAACAAACAAAAAAATCCTGGAATATTACAATACAAATTAGTCATTGTGCTTCTCTCCTCTCTCTGTATTCTTCTGAAGAGGATAATACATTTTTTCAATGCAAGTAGTAAATTTTTTTCTTTCACTTCAGGACATTTCTCATATCCTACTAAATTTCAGCAACCTGGATCTTAAAAGAAATGTTTTTCCATTATTAGTTAATGGAAAAAAGAGACATGCACAAACATGTACTATGAGAAAGTAATTATAAATAGAATAAGACAACAACATCCAGCATTAGGCTTTTATTCTGGGTCCACTGTTTTCAGTGTAAGACTCTAATCACAAAACAATCGTATTTCAGAAGATATTTGCAGAATACTGAAATCATCATCTCTGAGATGACGTGAGATTCCAGTGCACATCTCACTTAGAAATGCATGTCGCAGCTACAGGTTTTGTTTCTATTGTCTAAATACT
Source organism: Acanthiza pusilla (assembly GCA_036630365.1). Classification (NCBI taxonomy): domain Eukaryota; kingdom Metazoa; phylum Chordata; class Aves; order Passeriformes; family Acanthizidae; genus Acanthiza; species Acanthiza pusilla. The sequence goes on along the minus strand of JAXCHO010000003.1, from coordinate 5,084,071 downwards.
CATAACAGAAAATGCCCTGTTTTGTGGGATTAGATGAATATGAAATTAGTATATGCTATGTTCATCTACACACCAAAATAATTAAATACTATGTAGTGGAATCCCTCCTACATGATTCAGCTAAATTCTATTTCCAGTTGTAGGATTGTTATTTAGCCAAGTAGTAGGCATTCCATGTACTCTTACTTTAAACTTTTTATCAGATACTTCAGGAGAACAAGACTTCAAATCAGTTCAAGCATAAAGTGTATTTGGACTCTATTTTCCTGTTAATTGTTTTAGTCTTTTCTCATGTTTTACAAAGTGATTGTTTTATAGCTAGACACAGGAAACTTCTTATTTAACAATTTTAAGTACCAATGCTTTGGAGAAATATAAAAAAGCTAAAAAAAGTTCTATTTAAAAGTTACTGCTAAATTAATAAATATTTGGCATCTGGTCTCAAAGTGTTTGTATATTCAGCAGTTTGAAAATGAACCAAGGTCAATGTCTTAAAGCTGATTAGAACATGAAGTTAAAATGATATGCTATGATATTGTTAAAAGGTACCATCAAAGTGTTCGTATAAGGAAAACAACATTCACTGTATACCCATTATAAATAAAACTATGAATTATTAATAGCAAAGCTATTTTGTTGAAATTATTCAACAGTTCTTAAATACCATAGTACTTAATTTTTTGGGGTGACCTTTTTTTAAACCCAAAGGAATCAAGACAATGTAAAATCTGCCCCCCAACTCATGCAAGGAAGCATGGAGGAATCAATCTCATCTAACTTTCATCACTGAAGAATCAGTAGGAATCTGCTGAAGCTCCCAAATCTGAAAGCACTGAAAGAAAGGCATCTTTAAGGTGTACTGATCTGCACACACAAAAAGAAAAAAGGACATAGGTAGCCAAAAATTATTAGCCATAGCAGGAGAATACAGAAAGATGCTCTAGCAATCTGACCTCTTTTGAACCCTAAGATCAATGCTGAAACAGAGTTCACTATATACCTTTCCATGACCCTTTGAAAAAGAATAAAGTGTGGTTTAAATTTCATTTTTACATGGTTTCTTCACTTTGCTGTTCCACTGTTTACAGACTGTTTCTTCAGTTTTTTGCATCTTCACTTCTCCTATTCCTCTCTGCTGAGGCTGTACCTGGAGTACTACATCCAGCTTTGGAGTCCTCAGTACAGGAAAGACACGGCAGTGCCACAAAAACGATCAGAGGGACTCTCATCAGGGAACACCTCTCCTGTGAGGAAAGGCTGAGAGAGTTGGGTTTGCTCAGCCTGGAGAAAAGAAGGCTCTGGGGAAAGCCAATTACAGCAGCTTTTCAGTAGTTCCAAGGGGGCTAACAAGAAGGACAGAAATGAACTCTTTAACAGGGCCTATAGCAACAGGACAACAGGTAATGGCCTTAAACTACATGATAATAGATTTAGACTAGATATAAGGGAGAAATCTTTCCCTATGAGTGGTGAAATACTGGAACAGGTTGCCTAGAGAGGTGGTGGATGCCCCTCCCCTGAAAACATTCAAGATCAAGTTGGATGAGGCTCCTAGCAGCCTGATCTAGTTGACGATGTCTCTGCCCACTGCAGGGGGTTGGACAAGACGGCCTTTCAAGGTCCCTTCCAACCAAAACCATTCTGAGATTCTATGATAGGCAATTTAGGCCCATAGGAAGCATCAGTTTGTGGGGTCACATCTGGCAGAGTAAAAAATGTGAAATAACTCTCTCTTAGAAATCATTCCACACTATCAAATTTATTGTTGTTTCACTCAGTTGTTGAGCTACTCCAGATCTCACTATAAAAAAATTATAAAAAAATCCAACAAACACATGCCACAATTCAGAAAGGGTTTAGACTCTAGACAAAAAGAAATTAAATTTCTATGTAAAAAGTGAAATTTCTGTTGAGAAAATGAATATGTTCCATATAGATTTCTTGTCAGGAAATACCTCAAGGATATTGACATACATAATTCAGATATCTACTTAAAAGCAAACATCACAAATTTTGAAATCATAATTCTGTCAATGATTGCCTAAAAGAAACAACTTTTGCTCTGCATAGGCAGATCTGACTTAACATTAAATCAAATAAATGACATAAATGGTAGTAATGCAGAAGTTAAGAAGAATACATCTGATTTTGAACCCCAAACTACCCAAAATGAGACAAAAACCCTCCCGAGTTCCCAAGAAGCACTAGATACTTCAGAACAGAATCCAAAGTAATGACAAAACCGCCTACATCTTGCAAGAAACTGTTACGCATGGCAGTTCTTGAATTCCTACATCCTCTGCTGCCCTCAAGCTCTCCAACAGGATCCAAAGTTCAAATCTCCAGCCCTTGAGACAGATGCCTGTAATATTTTTTTTCTCCCCCAACAAACTGAGCACGGTTCACAGTCTTCCTGCTAAAGAAAGGCTAGAGAATAAAAACAGGAAGGCTGTATCGTACACGATTAGCCATGTAGTTTGAGCAATGACCCAAGACACCGGAAAACACAAGACTCTAGGTATTTTTTAGTGGAATGTTTGAAACATTTTGAACTTTGATTTATTTATGAGTTCAAACCTTATTAAATAATTAATAGTAGAATAATTAATATTAGCAATAGCAACAATAGTACAAACCTGGATTTCTATGTGACGAGGGTTATCAATGAACTTTTCTATCAGCAAGCGATCATCACCAAAACTTGAAGCAGCTTCTTGAGATGAAAACCTAAAACCTTCCCTTAAATAATGAAAACAAAAAAAATAATCTGTATTTAAAAAGTTAAGTCCTAAACTATACAAGAAGGAACACATACTCATTTCAGTAAACAGTCAGTCTTCACTAATCAACACACACATCCAAAAACCAAGTTATACCATTTGCATTTGGTTCTGTAACAAGTATCCCTTTTTTGTACTTTTCTTAAAAAGAAAAAAAAAGATAAAAAACCAAAACAAACAAAAACAAACAAAAAACAAAAACAAAACAAGGGGAAAAAAAAAAACCACAAAAAAACCACACAACCAAACACAAACCAAATCAAACCATTCTTAAAGCACAGAAAATTTCAGTGTGTTAAAAAGCCTGAGCATTTACAACAATTATTTGTATTCATTTTCTTTGTTGGCATTTTCTTATGCAAAATAAAATAATAGAATTTTAAGACCCAGTAATTATGAAGTACTTGTTATACAGAAGTAAAGGTGAAGCTCACCATTACTTACGGCACACAGCCCTCTTAATACTCAAGAAGAGCAGAGGTTGGTTAGTTGTGCATTAAAGAACTGCAAATGTAATATTACAGACATTGCAAACTCCACCACTGAACACAATCTAAAGATGCAATATGTGGCTTCACAGAACACCACCAGCTGTACCAGCAGCTTCTCCCTGCCTCAAGGGATGAGTGTTATACCAAGCATTCCGTATGCTTCCCTCTGTTTCCTCTTTTACATTTGAAGCTAAACAAAGATTGCAAGATACTTTATTTAATAACTTTAGTTTTTCTCTAAATAGCAGAAAGAATACTTCTTGGGTCATAGCCTCTGATAAACAATTCCATGAACAGCTTCCTCAGGGTGAGACAGGGCATAATGCAGGGACCCAAAGGCTTCACCTGAAATTATCTACAGGCTCTGTAACTGCTTTATTAGTCCCGTTCATGTTGATACGTATGGAAAGCTTGATCAAATTTCTGTATGATTGACCACTGAAACACTTATTTGTGCCCAGAATAAGACCTACAGCACAACAGAGTTGAAGTTTTCATGCTTTCCACCTCTCAGATGCAGCTGAATTCCATAAACAAAACCCAGACCATGGAATCACAACATAGGTAAATTTACAGTAGATCAATGTGTATATTTAAAAGAGTATCTTCACCTTCTTTCAACATTGTGGGATACATGTTGCAACTTTGAGAGATTATACTCCATGTACATCTTTTCTAAATTCATATTTAACTACAATATATTTAATTATTTAGTAAAGAGAAAAAAGGGACATCAAAATTAGTGATTCTGTGCACTACCTGATTTGTCAATAAAACCAAAATGCTGTAACAAACAGCCATACAGAGTGTTTCTTACTAAAACAGATTTACAGCCGTTTTAACTCCTGCATCAAAGGCTCTGTTTCATTTTGTAAACATTTTTGTCACACAATTTTATGCACAATTATTCACAATTGACTTTTTCTTTCACTGAAGTATGTGTGTTAATTAGAAATTTGAACTGCAATACTTGTTAAAAAAAAGACAGATGTCTAATGATCTCATCCATACATCTGTAAATCTTTTTAAATTATAGGAATTACTACCTCAGATATACTGACCTTGTTTTATCTCAAGCAAAACTGTGCAGCTGCATTTGTCCAGTGATAAAAATTACTTCCAACTGGATGTGTGGAAAAAAATTACTGGAAAGAATGGAGAAGCAGAGCAGGCTGTTTAGGGAGGCTGTGTAATCTCAATGCAAGACCCAACCAGGCAAAGCTCTAAGCAACCACCTTTAAACTGTGTTTTGATGCTATTCAGGGGATGAAGCTGGATGAGATGCTGTCCCTAGATCCCTCAAACATGCACAATTATAAAGGGGAAAAACAGGATCTTCTCTGAGGTTCCACTCTCTCCCTACAGTACATTTACTCCCACTGAAGTTTAAGAGAAGCATTACTGATGTTGCCACATGCCTTCCTGTGGCTGTCTGAAGTGAGACAGCCATGCCAACTTTCTGCCTCCAGCTCTGAGATCAGCAGTGCTGCTTTAATTAAAACAACTTTCTTTGGAGGCAGTCAGACACTAACAAAAAACTGCACTCATTATGTAAAATTTCAGGTTTTAGTATCAGGAAATAGTATAAGAACAGTTTTTTCTTGTCAAGGCCAGAATTAGAACGGCCATGAAGTTAAGAAGTAGATGTTTGATAACCATTATAGTAGAAGCCCTCTAAAATCCTGACTGGAAAGTTAAGTAGCCAATAGATATTCAACTGTTGTTGATTTTACACACAAAACCAATATCCATTGCTTCAGCTTAACTCCAAATTTTAAAAATCAACTAAAATTATCCAGTCGCAGCATTTTACGTATGTTTACATACGTAGATGGTATGTGAATATGGGGGTTTTTTTTTTAAAAAGGGTTTTAGGAAACACTGTTCTTCACTCATCCATGAGATTCCTTCCCCCTTACCTTACCTTTGTGCAGGACAAACCAAAGATGTCAAGCCCAAACATCCCCATTTCTGCACAGCAGTTTGGAAGGCCAAATGCAGTGCTTTGGGAAGATAATAAAACTCAATGCACAGGCTTCTAATAGGTAATACTGTTGAGATTTTAAAGCATTGTCCTCTTATACTGCACGCTTCTTACTTCCTTTGGTTTAGGAGGTGGAGGATTCAGAACAATGTGCTACTTATTATTCCACATTAACTTCTTCCAGTTCCACTACTCATTCCTTCAAAGCCATTTGAAGATTACAGCATCAGGGGGAAAAAAAACCATTTCAATCGAGGTTTCTAAAGAAAGGTGGGAAACTGCAGAAAATTATTTCAGACTACAAAAACACCTTTACTAGTAGTTCTTCCACATGTCCTGCTATACCATCCAAGTGAAGAGCAACTGTGGAACAGCAGAAGTAAATACAGCATGGTACCACAGGACCACAGAAGAGAAATTTTAAGGGCTTCTTGGAATTTGAGAGCAGATGTTTGACTTATATTCATAAAATTGGCATAAGCACCAAGAAAGATTTCAGAAATAGGACAATTTACATTTTTCTATTATTGTAAGTTAAAAGACAAAATCATTCATCTCTCTCTGTTGCTGGAAGCTGTCTTGTGAAAACTTTCAAAACAGATACCCACTAAACATGCAAGACTTCAATATCCAGGAAAAGTTACAGAAGGTGAGACAATGGGGGCGGAATTACTATCACAAAGCTCCAATTTTTTCAAAGGTAACTGTTAAAAAACAATATAGCATAAATTTCCAACTTGGAGGGTAGCATGTGTGCAGCTGAAGCTACTAGCTAAAAAAACTAATTTCTGTTTGCAAATCCACAGAGTTTAAAACACAGGCCAATAGCTCCTGTATGATGACATGGGACACTGAGCCGACAAGCCTGTAAGTGCCTTTACACGGAAAGATCCACCACAACCTCTGCCAGAAAATTTCAGTCTGTTCTTTGGAAATGATAGAGCCCTGAATTTACTTCCTTTTTAGAGCTGCCAGCCCGCCACTTGAAGCCATGAAGCCTTCAGTTTCTCCACCAAGAAGGAATGATACAGATGATGTGTAGACATTCAGACACATACCCTAGTCATGTTTTGCTGTACTTCATCATGAACTTCACATTGCCTATGCTTGGAAAGCACTTTCAGATCAGGCTCGCTGGGATGCAAGCACAAAGGCTTTTCATATATAAGACCAGAGCTGGGATGATCAATGACAATAAATTAGAAGTACTTCTAGATATAGACCACAGCAGAACTTTCTCAGGCTGTGAAGAATCCACCAATCTGAACTTAAAGTAAATTGCTTTTCGGAAATCCACCCTTCATTTTCAATATAATTTTAAATGAGTATCTATTATGTGAAGAAAAGGCATGCAGTACTATACTTCTCCAAACCAAGATAACTAGCCAGGGATTACATTGGAGTGAACATAGGATTATTCAAATTTCAGATGTGGGTCAGTGGCTTGAACAGCACACCAAATTCCACTCTAGAACCTGACCAAAATATGGAAAAAAGCAATAGAAGTGAGAACTGGGAGGAACTCGGATATGAAATACACAACAGCAGCCCTACCCAGAGATGGGTAGGCCTTCCACAGTCATATGCATGTGAGGGTCTATTTTTTAAAAAGAGTTGTAACGTTGACAAAATTGTACCAGTATTTCTACTAGAAATACTAACTGAAAGTTAACAGAAATCTTTGTTTCTTAGCTGGAATAATATAATAATTACAGAGGATCTAAAACAATTGTCATCACTTGGCATATTTAAGGGATGTGAAAGATGAAGCAGCCATAAGTTACCACAGTGAATAATTCTGTAATAGTAGCAATTAATTCCTGAGATCAGTCTTTTACACTTTCAGTGGCTATTTCCATGTCATGCCACATATGTATTTCCTTATCGTACACACAGCCAGTTGAAACAAGGAAGGTTTTCAACTATCCTGAAAATCGAAAAATATGTTTCAAACAAGGAAAAGGTTCTTCACCCAGAGGGTGGCTGGGCACTGGAACAGACTCTCTGGTAAGTGGTCACAGCACCAGCCTGACAGAGTTCAAGAAGTGTTTGAACAATGCTCTCAGACATAAGGTGTGACTCTTGGGGATGGTCCTGTGCAAGGACCATGATCCTTGTGGATCCTTGTGGATCCCTTCCAAATCAGGGTATTATATGATTCTATCCAAAGACTTTCATTTTCAAATAGTATTTTAAATTAATTCCATGAAACAAAGCCAAAACAAGTTTACAGATCACAATACTACCAACCATTCTTCACACTCACCTTACAGTTATGAACCCTGAAATGCAAAAGGCCATTCATATTTGGCTTCCAGAGTCTGCCCATAGCTGATAATTTGTTTATTTTTAGTATTACATGGATCTGAATGCAGTAAAATCATACACAAGACCAACGACTTTTTATGTGGTATTGAATCTATCACACAGATTGTTTTGTCAGTAACAAGCTGGGTCACCTTCAAAACACTCAAGTCAGGTGTTCTCTAGACACATAAAAAGGAACAATCTTAGATCCATAGCACAACTAAGGGGCATGTACAACAAGCCTTTTATAATCTCGTAGGTATTCTTAAAGACAGACTTCTACTTCATATTTAAACACAAAGTAAATCTGTTTGTCTTCAAGTTCTCTTAAAACTCACTTTCATCTTCCTGCAAAAACTATCCTGTCAAATTAATTTTGCCTATTTACAAATGTTAAAATAAGCATTTCTCCTGGATACAAGTTCAATAAATAGTGTTTATCTGTGACTTTCTGGGTGTTCTTCCTCTTAGCACCTTTTAGATACTACTTTAATATTACACTATAAAGACAGGGCTTGCATAAGTAACCAAGAGGATTATTATAAGGACTCCACTCCAAATAATGATAAGCTAAATAATACTTCAGAATAAAACTGGACTCAATGATCGTTGTGGGTCCCATCCAGTTCAGGATATTCTATCATTCAAAAATAGAATTTTTGTTTCATTCTATAAACAAGGCAAGCAACTCAAATTGCCCTTAAATAGGACTGAGACAAAGTAATATCACTAAATTAACTTAGTGATGTGCAAATATAAACATAAAAGAATATAAACATAAAAGAATATCCCTAGCTAGCTTCTACTGGTACCAATCAGCTCTATCAAATGACTTTCGAAACCATAACCACATCTTTTCTCCAAAATACATTGGCAATCATGATTTTAGATCCACTTTTACCTTAAAATAGTTACTTTAATTGAGCTTCTTCACTTCTTTCTGAGCAAAACAAGAAATTAATGGCTTCCTTTCAAGTCAAACAGATGAAACTGCTGCCTAAACAAGATCAAGGCAGTAATTTTGGATTCTAAAGCAGTAGGAACAAAATATCCTTTTAAGAAAGCAGGTTATTCTATATCTTCATTCTAATGCACAAAATCTTATTTTCCTATTTAGATTTCAATGCAAATGGACTAGACAGAGCAAGGTACAAATAAACCCACCAAGATTTCTTTAAATCTAAAATTTAACTGCTAGACATTCATTGCTCTTTCATTCAGTTTTTAGGTTTTGACAAACAAATATTTAATAGGGGACAGAAAAATAACAGGGAAGTCTTGCAGGTGACTAAATTAAACTAATTAAAATTTCAGTTGTACTTTAAGTTGACTCCAGCACATATACTGCTCTCTCCATGCAGAAAGGAAAACATTCAGGGTATTCTGGATCAAAGAGGCTTTTCATTACAAGTCTTTGAAAAATCAGAAAATACATTTTTCTGTAAGATCAGCAGCAAATGGAGTTCAAATCAGGCTCCTCGCTGCCAGAATATTAGCAAAGAATGGACTGTACAATTCCCAGTCAACAACAAAGCATCATGAAATGTTCAGGATTCAAACAACCAGTAAGAGACATGAAAACATCTGTGTGGAAACACGTGTTGTTTCAAAACAGACAAAAGTACAATAGTTTTCTGATACAAATACTTTAAACAAAGAAGTATGCAATTTATTAGAGCACATTCTGGTAATACCGTATGTGTTTCCACGCATGAATTATCAGTCTCATCAACTTTAACAGAAGTAATAGCATGCATTAATGTTTGTTAATCAGGACCAATAAATATTCTACCTAATACAGAGAATTAATAAATCAGCATCCTGAAAGGTATATAGCAAAATGTTATTTATACTCTAAATTTAGTCTAACATTGGACTAACAGCAGTTGTACGTGCTGGTTTTTTACTCAAATTAATGGATGATATTTTGTAAGGTTTATGCAAGAATTAATTAGAAATAGGCACATGCAAATTTCCAAAGTATACCACTCACTATGCTAAAGGGAGAAAATCAAATAATATCCAATTTCTCTGTCTAACGTTTCATATCTGCTCAACTGTCAGCTCACAATGGCTTAATGGGACTTCAGTAACTGCAGCATTCATCAAGGCAAGCTTTTGGACAGCATCTCACCTGGTCTCTTCATCATCCCAAGCGATTCTCATGCCTTTCCCACCACCACCTGCTGAGGCCTTGATCATGACAGGGTAGCCTAACAGCGGGGAACAATTAGACAGAAGTTCAAACTTTGTTCAGTTGGTCAGAGGAACATGACAACTGACCACATGTCCAATAAAGCCAGTAGACAATAACTTCGTTTATTAAAACACTTTGTTTGGAGGGAGAACAGAGGAGAAATTTTTCTTTTCAAAACTTAGCTGTCAGTGCAGTAATTTCTACAGCCAAGAAAGGCTGTCTTCTCCAATTCATTTATACCAAAAAAACACTGAATTAATTATTCCCAATAATGAAGTGATTTATGAATAAGGCATTTGACCTTTTTAAGCTTACATTTCTTTAGGAATATTTTTTTTCCTTTGTTGCTGCTTAAACTTTTTTTTTTTTAATAATAACAAAAATGCATAGATCTTCATAAATTAAGCCTAAATATCAAGTAAACAAATATGTATATTGCCAACACTTCTAGTACAGTACATTTTAAATAACAGAGAATTCAAGGGCTGTGCTGCTTAGATATTATGTAATAGTATCAGAAAACAGATTACTTTTTTTTACAATTAAAAAAAAAGACTGACAAGTAGTAAGAAAAAGTGAGCAACATAAATCTGACAGTATTGTACATAACTGGCAATATTTTATTCATAGAACAAGATACTGTAATATGGATATGAAGTAGGACCTTCTTTTTCTGAAAGCTAGAAAATTACAGTAACAAAATACACAGTTTAAATGCAGATTTAGTAACGATTGTTTATATTTAATACAATCTTTTCATTCAAAGCAACTTCCTGAAACTATTTCTTCATACCAGAGAACTTCACCTTTCTCTATATGAACATACAGAAAACTAAAAATCAAGGATCCGATTAAAATGCTTTTGCCATTTCTAGGATAGCAGAAAATCTTCGTGCCTTTGGTCTCCAGTATGTTTCATGAAAATCACAACATTAAGGCAAAATATCAGACCAGCCATCATCATATGGAAAGAAGAGTCTATCAGAATTTGCAAACTGAAGATACATGGTATAAAGGCTTTGATCAGGGGACAGAAAGAGACATTTGAATATGGTTCCTAGAAGTGGTCCAGTCTACTCTCATATGTGTTACTTATATTTACAGTTTCTTTCTGGAATGTAGATGTACCCTTGCTTTGTCAAGTGATAGCAATACAATATGCCCACCTCCTCATAGTGTTCTAACTGAAAGGAGGCTCAGGAGAAGATAATTAAAACCAGCAAGACCTGAAAAACACTTTTTCCCTTTAAAAAGTCTGAAATAGATACCAAAAAAAAGGCATGAGACGAACATAAGAAACAGTAGGGTTGATTGGAAGGCAGGAAAGCAACAGTCCAAGAAAACAGTAAATTAACAAAGAAAAAGAAAAAAAAATAAAATAGTTACCAACTTAACACTTTATTAGACTGTGAAACCCCAGGCTGTAAAGCATTCATGTGGCTCAAAGCTGTAGAGAGGCAATAGTTAAACATATGTAGAGCACAAACCAAGCTCCTATAGGCATGGATTACCAAAAGGCTATAAATCTTCATGCCTTGGAGTCAAAAGTAATCTCTTGTTACAACGTATAAGGTTAAGACCAAATTGAGCCATGCAAATAACCTTTCCAGAGCCTCTCACACATTTTCTTATGAAATATCTGATGCTGCCTATAGAAGGGTATGGGGTAAGTCACAATGACTTTGATCCAGGCCTCTACAATCCCAGAGATTAAAGGGTAAAGGCAAAATAACTCTAGATTGCATGCAGCAACAGTGAAGGTCAACCAATTTTCATTAATATCTACAGAAGTGCATTTTATTGATTCTGTAGCTGCATTTTCAGATCCCTGGCAGCTGCCAGACTCCTATACAAGTCACTGGATATTTTGAAATAAAGCAAAGAGCGCATCTTGTATAACCTCTCACACAAGAAATGAGATTTTACTGGATAACGCTAGTGAACACAAACCTCTGGCAATACTATCACCATCTGGAGACCCTGTCCAAGACAAAAAGCTGCAAGACTGAAATTTGGAAACAAGCATTGTTTTAAGCCTTATTATGGCAGACACACTAAGGCAATTTCGACCACCTAATCTATCTTATTCAGTGTTACATGTACTTAAAAAAATCACCATCAATTATGCTAACAGTTCCAGTCTAACAATACCAGGCTCTTGAATGGTTTGCTGATTTTAATTCTGTAAGCAGAGCCTAGTCCTAATTTACTGTTCTTTAGTTTCAAAAGCAAAATAGGCATGTTGAAAGTGAGCCTTGGTGAGCCTTATATGCTACAAAATGTAATTCATGTATCACAACTCACATGGTTAAATTATCAGAGAGTATACACAGATTACTAGTATCATTCACCAAGTGTAGGACCACTTTGCTTCCCTTCCTCCCCACCTTTTATGTACAGTGATTATATGTCAACCACCCTTGCAGACAAGGCAGTTAAAGACTTCTAAGAGCCACTATATAATTAAAAATAAAATAAGTTTTTAAAAAATTAAGTAAGGCCTGTTTTGAAAAAACAGCTTTTTATGTTGAGAAGGAAAAATTGCAACAGATCTCTACATGTTAGCATGTAAATTAGCCAGTGCCCTGAAAATAAGGATACTTGAGCTTTTGCTCAAATTTGAGGTTACACACTCCTTTTTCTTGGGGGCACTGAACTAAGTTTAAGAGAACCTCTTTATTCAATACCAAATATTGAAAGGAAGGCTTTGTAAAATTTAAGTTTTGCATACATATTGGGTATAGGATACTGGGATCAGAATGTGCTACTCAACATTCTCCACTTTTGTACTATTGAGCAGCAACCAAAATTGCTGAAGTATGTTCACATGGATTGGGTGGATTAGTTGTGGGAAGAGAGAGGCATGCAAACAATTTCCAACACCACTTATAAGTACCCACAACAACAGCAGACCCATTTTTGAGTAGGTGTTCGGTTTTCAATCTCTCCCTCAAATTAGATGCCAATTTATGTGAAATTAAAATTGCATGTGAGATTAAAACATAATCTTGTTCTACAGTTTTACATTCTTGTGATGCTTCTTAATGATGGGTCTAAAGATCTTAGGAGGCAAGAAGGCAAAAAGCTGTCAGACTTGAAGATCACTGCGCCTACTTTTATTGCTAAATAGATATTACTAAATTAGGACTGTTTTCTTTCCAGGACAGTTACTATTCTGAGAATCTGAATGGTAAAAGGAGTAAACAAACTTCTAATGTCCCACAGCTGCTAGCTCCCACCCTTTGCCACCATGGTTTTACATGTCATTTAACCATTTATATAAAGATGCAAGTAGTAGACCACAGAACACATTGTGCAATAATATCAGTTTGAGCAATACTGCATGTGGCAATACCAGATTCTTTTCAATATCCATTATTAAAAGCTAGCACTAACTAAACCCATGTCAAATGAAACATGAAAAAACCCCATCTTTTTGCCTCTTCAGTTTTGTACATACTTTAATTTAGTTTTAACCTGACTGCACTTTATAGCTGTTCAATCCTTTCAAATAGAGGAGTCAAACTTTCTAGAGTTTCATTGATGTTTCAGAATCAAGAAGCCAACAGTTCTTCATGTACAGCTTTACAAACAGGCCTAAAAGCAGCATGGGAAAAGAGCCAATGTAATTAAGCACTGCAGAAAGGATCACAAGAGCAGAACAGCCCACACCAACAAATAGAGAGACTGTAGAAAGGAGCTTATACAGCAATTTGTGTCTGAACTTTTTCCAATTTCTCATTTAGCCTAGTATCTCTGTCACATTCTCTCTTCTCTTGACAACTCAGGAAAATATCTTAAATCACGGGCAAATAGAAGGTTTCCCTCCCACACCTAGAAAATGTGTATCCACAGATAAGAGTCACTGAAACAGATAAAGGCTGTCTTCTCAACCTTGAGGTGCCATGCTCCACTACTACTGGCCAAGAACACAGCAAGGAGAAGCAGGAAAAAACCACAGGCAGCAAGAAAGCATTACACAGGGTTTTTACTGCTTTAAATGCTGACCCGCAGTCGTTATTTTTTTTAATAATTACTTAAGCTTTCTTAGAAGACAGAAACTCTGGATCAGTGAAATTAAAAGTAATCTGAAACTATTTCATTGCATATCAAATACTTTATACACAAATACAAATACTATATATATATATATAAGGGATTATAATTTCATTCGATTGTATATCCTTTGAAATTAAAATCATTATGTTTTATTCATAAAAAATGAATAAAACTCATCAACTTCTAATTGATCAGCGGTCACAATTAGAAGTTTAACCAAACTGATCAACTCATCAAAACATGGGTGGGGAAAAACATGGCAACATAGTACAAACCCTTCTTGTATCAAAACAGTTTAAGAATTTTCCATCTAAATAAAGCACCACCCAGCTGCCTGTAATTGACTTTATTATCACAGATTTAAGACTGCCTTCATATAATGACCTCCAAAGTGCTACTGATATCAAAGACAGGAACCAGTCAACAGAGCACCAGAAGAACTTGGAAGAAAATTAAAAAGGAATGCATTTCAAATGGTGTCTAGAAAGCCACTGCATGCCTTCTGACTTATAGTCATCAAAACTGTTTTAAAAAATACTTGAAGGAAATCTTTATAACATTAAGAGCAAGAAAGACCTTTGAAGAGAAACTAAACTGAAATAAAGTCACAATACTATGCCTTTATTCAGAACTAAACCAAATTTTATTTACTGTTCTCTTCTGTATGTTCCAATTTGGTTAATAACCTCTTTCTTTTGTTAATGCTTCCGTGACAGTGATCAGTTATCACTGGATTTCACAGCAAGCACTCAAAGCCTGACCCACAGAAACATCAGCCTGAAAGTCAGACAAGCCTAGGAGAGGTCTCAGGGGAGTTAACCAGAGCAGGGTAAAAGCCCCAACTTAAACTCAAAGCAGGAAGATTACACTGCTTAGAAGTTATCTGTAGCAGTGCAAGTCCTACTTTCTATTTGTCACATAAGACACAGCAATAGCTTTTCACCTGTGTCAAAAGGTACTTATCTACCTGTGATAAACCTCAATAGATTCTCATGGTTAGTCTCAAAGTGAAAATTAAAGAAAAATCCCAAGAAAAATCAGATCTTTTACTGCATTAGATTCATCTTCTAGAAAGCATTTAAAAAAGTGTAATTTCAAGCATATGGTTTAATATTTTCACTAATATCAAGCTTTAGTAAATAAAAGCCAAAACTCATTAAACACATATTACACTTAACCTTCATCAAAATGAGTCCCAGACTCATTTACTGGTTGCTCTTTTCACCATTCTATAAGATATTCAGAAGCTGAATAGTGACTTTATTCCAGTAAGCGCAGAAGGCTGGTGCTCTGGATTATATTCAAGCTAGCTGTCCACACAGTGATGCAGAATGAAGATCATAACATCAGTGGTGTCAGTCTCCACATGAAGAGAAATGTACCATGCCTAACTTCTGACTATCATGTCCAATTGCAGATATACTTTTAAATAACTCCTTTAGTGAGGTACCCATTACTGCATATCACATTAATTCCACAAATCATGGCTGCACTTGTTCTAAAAAGTCCAATTTGGAAAGCTCAAATGTGATGACTTAAGAGACAGGGCGTTAACGCCTAGATTCTTCCAGCCCTATAGGCAACAGGGAACTTAAAAACTATTAAAACATTATTTGTTCTATAGGGATTACTTATTACACATTCAATTTAGTCAACCATGTCTGCTGAGAGGCACACAAATCCCACCATAGCTAATTTAAGAACTTACCAATTTCCCTTGCAATTCTGACAGCTTCATCTGCATCCTGTAAAAGCAGGAAATGAGACCCAACGTTAATCCCATCAGCCATTGCACTATGTCCTGAGGGCAGTCATATATTGCACTACTGTCTCCTCCGATTCATTTAATGTTTGATTTTACAACCTTCTGACCCTTTTCAGCCAGAGGAATGTAAAATTAATACCATAAGTGGAATGTAAATTCTACCTCATCATTAGTGCACTGAGGAACTCAAAGCAAGGAGGAATCAGCTGACAGGAAACACAACCAGGATCACAAAATGATTTTCTGCAGTTGTAGGAATTTAATGCTAGAATTTAGAAGTTTACAATCAATAATGGACTATAAATCAGATCGTTAAAGTTTGTCCACTACCAGCTTGTTTCTGTCCTCGCAGGTATTCCTTGTGTTTTCCTGGTTGCTGTCAGTAGGGGGAGTTGATTCTCTATTGTTTGGGAGTAATTCAAGTTCAGAAAAAAAAAATCTTGCAGAACTTCTTTAAAGACAAATGGGTTTTGTTTACGCCAGAAAAAATACAAGCATGTCAGTTTTGAAAGTTTTGCATTCTGAAGACAAAATAAACCTTAAGTGCATCATTTTAAACTGTACCTGAAGGGAGAAGATTCACATAATTGCTCTTATTTAAGAGTTGGCACATTACTAACATTATGACAATTTTAAGAATGCTTCTGTTGATGCTACCTATTGTTTCAGCTGTCTTATACTACTGTAGCCTGGTACAGAAAAAAGTACTGGGAAATTCAGAGAACAAAAACCAAAATACTTGAATTGCTTACTTTTCAATAACCAAATCGCTTCTCCTGCAGTATTTAATTCTCGTTACTTCTACTGATAAGTGTATTTCCATTATAAAAAACTTGAAAGAAAAAGGGTTAAATTACAGTGGTACAGGTTAAGCTTGAAAATTCCATCCAAATTTGCTAATATTTATACTATCCCATGACATACATTAAAAAATTTGTATAGAAGGCAGTAATGTCTGGAAACCACCAGCTGCTAAGTGTGTCTGAAACTATGGGGGCTGACTTATGAACATTAAACTGAAACCTGATATTTTTAAAGCTTTCAAGGCAATCCATTTTAAAAGCACCCAGGTCAGAACTTTTAAAAAAATACATAAGAAATGTTCATACCTGGTTCATTTATGTCCGATAATAAAACAAAATCCTCTTTAAAAGTCTTCAGTACCTAGTAACAGCCCCATGAAGAATAAGGGGGCTGGCAGGGGAAGTTGTCAGAAAATTTAATTTCCTTTCATTAGCTAGTCTGCTCCACAAATCGGTGCTTGTTAAGTTCAAAGCAGTCCTGAAAGCAACATCAGTTTTAAGTCTTTTTACTCCAGTCACATCTGTTAATGAGATTTTTCCAAATAACAATTGTTTTTAACTCAAGAGATAAATCTAGCAAAAAAAAAAAAAAACCTGCCCCTCACACCCCCCCAAAAAAAAACCCTCAAGAGTTTACTGTTTTATTACACCTTGCTGCTTTCCATGACCCTGCACCCTCCAAATTTTAGCTTAAAGGGATAAAATGCATGAAAAGGGTCATTTAAGAATGTTAGTGGTTTCCACACATTGAGTTTGAAGGTTCTTTGTTCCTGCCTGTGACAGTTATGCGAGAATACTTCCCCTTAATAGCCTCTCTGTCAGGAAGTGTTAAACCTGCCAAATGCAGACAATTAGAGCCTCTTGAACAAAATGCAGGAAGAGTGATGACTGATGAAGAGCCACGATTATAGTCGAGAAGGAAACTTTTACATTTCTTTTCTCTTGCAAATTCACCCATATATTTGCAAAATAGAATTAAGGGGGGGAAGCAAACAGGGTAATCTTTTTTCACTTAGTTACCTGCAAACAAGTGGCTAACTGATACACTGCAGTCCACAGGAAGACAAGCTGCAAATCATTATAGGGGAACTTTTCACTGCCACTGTATTTTTATATATGCATACAACAACTTTAAGCAACAAGTGATTCGTATCAGCAGCACTAACTGTCTCTGTTCTGGTTTCAAAAGACTGAAGTTATCTGCCCAGCACAGTTATTAATTTACACTGCTTCAATGTAAGTTTCTTTTGCAGTTCTAATATATTAGAACCCAAACTCTAAGATACAAGAAAAAAAATAAAAATCAATACATACTCAAATTTTTGCTTTTGAAAAGCATTTCTGAACGAGAAAACAAATATATGTTGTGCTTTAAAGATGAAAAACTAATTAAAAAAATAAGAAATTGATATATTGAAATCTCTGGTAAGTCTTTTCATCTTTTTCCATAAAAATGCATGTTGAACATATGTCTAAACTATCATGAATTCCACTTGCTGATTACATAAACACAGAAGCAGTATGAGTAATCAGTAAAAGTTAGGACAGTTATTTTAGATTTTTGGTACACAGAATTCATGACAGATACACAGTACTTACAGAAGAGGAGCAAAAAACTGAATGCTGTGATACTGCCTAACACACATGTCCACATGTGCAAAATATACAAAACCACACTGTTACTAAAAGCACTTTAAATTATTTTTTTAAAGCAAAAGTCCTCAATGATTTACTGCTGTTTCCTCCACAAACACATTAGCTACACTACCATTTTCCCAAAATAAACTGGAGACTGTAAAGAATTATATAATTTTAGCACCACCTTTTATTGTACAAATAAAAATGTTCAAGTAATGGTAGAAGTTAATAAAAATCCTAAGAGTTATAAAATTATGTCATAGTGTTTTTACAAATAGGTGATTCCATTAAGTTAAAGAGACATAAAATACTCCTTTAGCATAACAATTTCTAACCTCCTAATTTCATGTACATGCCTCTCAGCCAGGTACCAGCAGGTGGAGACAGAAAAACAAAACTGTCTTGATGTAGGGGAATGCCAGGATAAAGCTGTTTAAGACACTCCTAGAACTGTGAAACATTGCATTAATTATGAAGAACTGCATAACAGTTTTCATGGCTGAGGGTGTTAGCCTTAGAGAACCTCCAGTTCATATCCAGTCCCTAACAAACCCTCCAGCAATACATTTACCATTCAACCCCAATGTCAATATCCCAATGCAAGAATTCAGCTGAAAGAGGTACCCGAAACTTAACTTACGGCAAATTCAGAGCCTTGCTGAAGACCTCTAACATGTTTACTGACATCAGTGAAACTAAGTAGACACAGAGACATTATTCTTCTGGGTCTACATCCAGCTGTGTTCTACCAGCCATAAAACCAAACTGGCTGTATGTGGTGAAACAATACAAAAACCATTCTTCCCTTGCCACTCCTTTGCCCATTTTTCACCGCAGCATGTTCTTATGCTCATTACTTGGCTTCCACTTTCTTCTTGTCCCTTACTCTTCTTCAGTTGTTTACAGTCAATACATCATCTCAGCCCTAACTTCAGTATATAGCCATTGCTCACATGGATTAATTCTAATTCTTTTGATTAAAACAGTTTGCCACTACCTCTCCCACTCGGGTTTTATAAAACTAATTGTAGTTACAGATTTTGAAATTAATTACCTTTGAACGCTTTTGTTGGCTCTCTAGCTGACAGCACAAGACTCCGGTTCCTTACATGTGCAGACTGGATAACCCTTGCCCCAGCCAACTGAGAAACTGAACCAGGGATGAGAAGAAAATTACTCTTTGTCAAAATGCCCTCTCTACTCTCATTCCACATCCTTCCATTCTCAGTTTCATATTTGCTAGAACATTTGCCAGTACAAGAATAGTTAGTTCTGTCTGTTATGCCAAGCATCCTCCTCTTCAATCCTTCCAGCTTTATGCATACTATTGAAGGGCTTCCTTCTTTTAAATTTCCAATTTAATTTCTGCTCACTGGGAATTTTTCTGCATGCAATTTCAAGATGTTATTACAAAACCTTAGCAGCTACAGTGTGTCCTATGTGTAAGTGCTAAGCAACATAAACAGGAGAGGAAAAACATCCTTTATTCATGAAGGACCTAAGTATCTGCAGCACTATTTAACAAGGATAAAGATAACTCTTCTAGTAACCAAGATTTTCAGTGCAGTCCTGAGTTGAATAACAGAGCACTAGAAGTTGTTACTCTGTGTTTGCTTGAACTATTCATCCACAAAGAATACATGCAACAGATCTGTCTTAATTTCTGGCATTGACAGAGGCATGAATAAAGTTTTCTTCCAGCTTTACTAGACTCCATTTTAAAGTTGAAGCCACCTCTAATCAACTCAAGCATCACGCAGACACTTAACTCCTTCCTAAGAACTCTAAATATTTTAATTTCTCAAGAAAAAGAGCCCTCAAAGATTTTGCAAGCTTCATAACTGTGATGAAAATAGGTCTCCCACAGAATGGCAGAGATCCTAAACAGTCTCCAGTTCCTTGTGTGCTGCTGTTCTGATTAGAGCTGCTATCACACAGCTTTGCCCTTCCTATCTTAGTCTGAATTTGCAATAGGATATCAAGCTCTAACCAAAGATCAGTCATCCTATATGACCTAATTACTTGGGTATTCATTTGACCAAAAAACATTGTCACAGGAAGGAAACCAGAGGACAAACACAGGCATATATTTAGATCCATAGCAAGTATGACACTATCAATTATCAGAAGATTTATTTCCTATAATTGGTAATCAAAGCACTGGTTAGCCTAAAATTTGCAACTCTGCTCTTGGATGGCCATGCTGGTAATGTCTGTGGACTTTCCTTTTTCTTATCTGGTGGGTACACGCAGGTTTGGGGTTTTTTTCAGTTATGTACTCTTTTCCATCAACACTCTTCAGACAATCAGAACTGGTGCAGGGCTGAGGTATGTGAAACTGATATGATATTGAACACTTTGGGATTAAGCAACTACCACATAGTTCCCTTCAACAGCAGAGGACTGGAATTGTCAACTCACTCCTGCATTCCAGTTCATTTGGGTCTAAGGGTATTGTTGCATATAGTCCATTGCCAGCCACATCGCTTTTGTTTTCTTTTTGTGTCAGGAACTTCAGATAATTGTCAAAAACAGTGCAATTGCAGGCCTACAAAACAAGTGCATACAAGCAAGCACCTCAGTTGCACTGGTTATAAGTCTCTCTGTTCATTAACTATGATCCTACTTTGTCAGGTTTGTTTCATTTTATAAGCAGAATAACAGACCCTTATATAAGAAGTTTTAACTAGATACAATGATAAAACCAGCATTTTGTCTAATTGTCCATTAGAAAATGTTTTGTGGTGTTTAAATGAATAATTCAAAGTTATCTCCTAGTTAGATGCTTTTCTAGAAGTTATTTTCAGGATTTCTAGAAGAATATACAGGATATCAGAACAGAGAATGCTACACGCAACAGCCTGGTTGCTGTTACATCTTACAAGTGCTAAAGGACCAGATACACAAGGGACTGCTAAAATATGCAACAAAAATCTGAAATTTGCCAATTTGCCACTGCCAGACTTCAGCATGGCCACAAGTGCCAGCACAATATTCAAATGCAGCCCTCCAGAAAAGAAAGAAATCTTTGCACTTTTACCTGTTGCAGCATTATCCTGCTACCAGTCATTAGATACATCATGCATTTCCATCACAAGTACTGAAAGATTCTCTTGGGCAGTTTGACCTTAGCTATTTTGTGATTTTTCTCATTCTCTCTCACTAGATAAGTTCTCCAGGCAGCCTCATCGGACTAGATAATTTTGTGGAGGCTTAGCCCCTTCACACTCTATTTGCCTTTCTCTTTTAGTCGGGTTTTGTGGACTTCTTGCCTCTTAACAGAGTTTAAAATCCAGCTTAGGTACAACATGCTTTTTCATGCAACTTAAAGTTTTTCTCAAACTTTATTTGAAATAAAATCTGATTTGACATTTCAAGCATAAAATATTTCAACGCAGGAGGTCAACATTTCATAATACACCAAGTTTCAGGTGTATATAATGAAGGTTTCAAAAGATAAAAGCTTATTTAACTACATTAACATAGGCAGTATAATAAGACACACAGGAAAGCTTGTAAGAGCCAAACACTTAATTGCTATAGGAGAAAATAGACAAAAACAAATATATACTTTACTTAACCTTACAAACTATGAAGAACCACCAAAAATTTCTTTAGAAATCTATTGGAAGTCTTTCCTTCTAAACCACATAAAGAGCTGTAGATTCTGATAAAGAGCCACCAACTTCCCCCCATCCTCACCCTGAGTTTTGCAACACATGGAAATCTGCACCATCAGCAGAGACAATAAAAGGGAAACTTCACAGTTTAACAAACTTCACTTAACTCAGAACTGTCAAGATCCTGGCCAACAAGACCTAAGAAATGTAAAGATGTGCAAATAGTTGAACCCACACCTGACATTTAACACTTCTACCTGCCTTCATGTTAAATTTAAAGCAAATTATTTTTAAAGACTCCATTGAAGAACTCCTAATACATCATTTATTATCAAGGACTTTCTCATTCTCTCCAAAGCTCTCTTGCTAGTAAAAATCTGCAATCCATTTTTAATTACATCTTACTGAAAAAGAAGAAAAAATTATAATTAGATCCTGCATCAGACCTTCAATAGGTGTACTTTGATTTAGACACTGTTCCTACAGTGGGCAGACAGTAATTAAATGATTTCTCACCTTGACTACTCCATCAAAGCCAGGGATCGTGTTGACCTTTGCATTCTTGGCTAACAATTTGCTTTCAATCTTGTCTCCCATAGCTTGAATAGCATGTGTGTCAGGTCCAATGAAGGTGACACCTTCTGATGCCTGCAAAGACAATGCAGATAAAACTTTCAGAGACAAAAAACAAAAATCAGCTTTTCTATACACAGATACTGCTATTAACTTTTTTGCCTTTTAGAGCTAATGCAACAAGACTTATGACAGTGATCTGTTTATGTAACAACATAGCAATATATAAGCATTTCATACAGTTCATTAAAAATGTCTATGACCTTGTGAAACTATGTATACACACAGATTCAAAGCCCTATAATTAGCATTTGTATAAATCAAAAGCCAGGCCAGAGAAAAATAGCTGCAAGTGGAAGTACTCCAGCCTGAAAGTTAAAATATCCCTTAAGAAAATAGAGGCTTGTTAATTCACCATTGAAATAGGCAAAAATGATTTACAAAGATGCATTTCCAAATGATAACACAGTTTAAAATTCTACTTAGCATGCATTTCTAAAACCAAACCTTAATGAAACATCACCATGAAATGCAGTTGTTCACTCAACATATTTAAGACCTCGAAAATAAAGCAGTAAGTGAAATAACATTTCTTGAATCTCTCAGGCAACTTTTCCAATCACAATGTGGAGAGAGTTTAACACAAAATATTTTAATACTTCAACATTATTATGTAAGTAAAACTCTGAACTGCATGTTTCTTCCTCCTGTTTTTCTATGATCGCAAAGACATCAGCGAGATGATTCAGATAGAGGCATTTTTTCAAACCTCTTCAGGTCAGTACTACAGTAAGTTAAAGGCAATTCAATCATAACTATTCCCTGAAAGTTACTGATGCAATAGCAAGTACACATGTGTTTCAGGCAACTTTACATCTTTTGTACTCAAGGGGGAAAGAGAGTATAAGGATGAAAGAGGGATAAGGATAAAAACAAATAAAATTAAAAACTTTTAAAAAATTTTTAAAAAGTCAAGCCTTGCACAATTTTTCCAAGTTACATTTATTTTCTTCTCCCCAGTTCTAAGACACCTGTAAAATGCCTTTAAAAACCTTGTTTCTAGCCAATGGGCATCTTACTTAATACTGATACTAACAAAATGGCAAATAGCATCACAACTTGTCTTTACATTTTGTCTTTTTGACACATACTTGTGCTGCACATACCATATAGTTATAGTCACTAACAATAAAAAAAATAATTTGTTGAAGTTTTGTGTATTTATGTGATGGTAGTACATGATCCAATCCCACTACATAGGAAAAATATGTTTAAGTTGGGAAGTATCCTCCTATTCATGATCTTACAAGAGCTGAGAGATCTCCCTTGCTTGAGAGTCACCCTTTGCACTGTCAGCAGATTCCTAGCAGGAAAAGTGTAACAGCAGAAGCTCTGTGTAGATGATTTCCAACCATACTAGCTAACAGTGCTAGAGATCATGGAGAAAGGATCAGGGAAGCATTACAGACACACAAGGAAGCTTAGTGCAAGGACACCCAAACCAAATGCAGAGCATCAGTTCTGCTACAACAAAGGACTGTCAGCTTTGACTCAGAATGAACCATCTGGGGGGATTTATCTCTACCCACTTCTTCACTACAGCATTGGGCTTCTTAGCTCAGCAACTCAGGAATTAACAACTTTCTAGGCTGGCTTAGAAAGTTGGGAAGACTGCAGTAGGAAGAAGGAAGAGATAAGAGGACCAAAACAAGCGTTCAGATCTATAATTATTTAGTGTTCAGATCCTTCAGTATTATAAGAAATTCACTTCTTAAAGAAGAAGGGAAACAAAGCAAGGAGTTGATGCACGAAACCACAGTGACAAAGTTTGGAGCTGGCTGTTTCAAAAACAACAGATTATGACCTGAAAATTGATACTTCTTCCTCTCTTAAGAAGAGGCACAAGTAAGTACCTGCATACACCCAGAGGTAGGGCAGAGTTCCCCTCTGTCATCAGACTGTATTCCAATTTCAAAACACCTTATGGAAAAGGTGTGCTTACATACTTGACAACTGGAGACTACACTGTCCCTCTTGTATCATTCCTAACCTGGAAACACCTTGTTTCCACAGTTTCTGCCACAAAACTGGCATTTGCATCCTGACCAATACCACTTCAAACTTCACTATGTATTGCTTCCTCTCCTCACTTTCTTCTCAAATTTTACCATCAAAAACATGGGATCTCCAGAGGTCAAGACAGTGGGTCCAAAACTTTTGCTGGCCTAACAGACTATCCAAGATTTTTAGTTTGCAGTCTGCTTCCATACCCTTAGAGTATTTCTTTTCTCCTCTTTGTTCTGAGAGAAAATAAAAAAATCTTCATTCAAACTGGAGGTCACAGGACAGGACAGAAATTACATTCAAGGTATCAGCAAGCATGCACCTTTCCAGCAAAACAAACATGGGGGACATCATGCTTGACCTACAGTCTCATCTTACTGAAAGTCCATGCCACAAGTCAAAGTGCCCAGTTCATTTCCTACTCCTGTCCAAACAAACAGCTAGGTAAGAAGAGAACAGTACCATTCAGGAGAGATTCATGAACCACCTGAGAAGGAATGCCTCAGGCCATTTCAATAAATTAAATTAATCTCTGTATCCAATATATTTGTTACATGAATCCTGCAGAGCCGTAATATTCCACGTGGATACAGCCAATAGTACTTACTAAAAATTAAGTACCTGATGATATGCAGCAGATTTACATTACTCTGATGCAAATATCACCTGGTGCACCCTACATCTTTGTCTTTTTTTAATGTACACTTTTCATAACTCAGAATTTACAAACTGCGCTTGTCTTGCACCTCTTGGCTTTAACTGCTTTGAACCTCTGTACCTTACACAGATCAACTTTTTCATCGTTAATAAGCAGCAGCTTAGTACCACCAGCTATTCCCTGATATGGTTAGTCAGTTGGGGCAGTCACCACAGCCAGGTATTTCCCATCAAAAAATCTGAAACAAAATAATTTAACTCAATTTGATATCACAGGATGCCTAAAACCATGTGACTCTGCATGCTGCAACAGCCATAAATCAGAAGTTAACAAACCTAAGATGTTCCGCTGGTTTCCAGGCAGTGTGTCTAACCATCTCTTATACAAGAAAGGGGTGCATTCTCCGACACGACTCACAACTAACTTTAGTTAAGCATACACAAAGAAAAAAAAGACTTTGTCAGCTTAAGGCACTACTAAAAGTCTTGCAAATCTTGCTATGGTAATTTAATAACCCCATCACTTAAAGCTGCTTGCTCAAGCCCTCTGCCAAAGCTTCTCCGCTCATCACCGGTAAAGTGACCCAGCCTCTTCACTGCCAACACAATGTATTAAACAATCTGTTCAAAAATCTACTGCCCAATACTGAAAATGCCAAGAACAGACCATAAGAAAGAATGTGGTCACAACAACTTCAACTCCCACAAAGATTTACCAGCACTCAACCATTAGCATCCTTAGTTTATCAAACACACAGAAGTGGTGAAACTGTAGCAGAAAAACCTTCAGTGTCTGATGACAGTTTATCCACACACAGACTTGTCAGTGTGGTAGCAAGTACTAAATCTTCTGCTGTACACACACAAGCTTGCACACTGCATATCAAACAAGTTCTTCCAAAACTTGTTATTCCTCCACACATTCAGCAGCATATTTCAGCCTTGAAGACTAATTATCTGGCTGCAGAAAACACATCAAGTTTCACGATAAGAATGCACCAGCATTTTCTTTAGAAATGTACCTGTGATATCCGTGCATAACTGCTCTACCTTGCATAATCAAAGGTACAGGAATATTTTATAAAAGAACAATTTCATCATATATGCCATGCTAAAAAAGTTAATTTTTAGTTGTCTCAGGTAGTAGATACTGAGTTTTCCCCAACTCCCCACTATTTTTGAAAGCAGTAACAATAGGTCTAATTGTCACGCCGTAAGAATTGCGAGCAGTTTATTCTCACTTCCCTTTGGTTTGGTGGTTGGGGTTTCTTTAAGCCAAACAAAAGCCTTATTCTACCCTCAGGGAATGCAGGACCCCTAATATTGCAAAAACTAAACAGCGTCAAAGTACAAGTGAAGGCAAGATTTGGAAAATCCATTTGGAAAGTTCATGATTGAGCTTTATGTGACCTTCACAGTCACAGTCTGTCAAACATCTGACTGCTCTGGGAACAGAGTGGGCCAAACACACCTATGTTAGTGTAATTCACCATTCTCTCAACATCTGGAAAGGACCCACCCATCTGACAAATTCTAGTGGACCTAAAGTAATTGAAGAGACTCAGTCTAGAAGAGGAGATTCCTTTGCACCTCCTTCTGGAATTGTGAATGCAGACATTCACAATTACTGCATTATACAGTCAGTAGCGTATTCAGCCTCAGTGACAGCCTAAGCAGAACTAAAGATAGAAAGAGTGAAGGAGGGGAAACTGCATAATCAACTTTTACACATGTACACTTGGCAACATATATTCTTCTGTGGGATTATGAATCTGTAGCAAGCCAGCCAACTCACTGCCAGGCCTCCTGGAGCTGCAGGAAATGATTGAACAGTTCCAACTCAGCTTTAGACAAAACAAGTGACACTAAAACTTATCCTCTGTCTTTTATTATGTTAGTTATGGACAATTAAACACAGTTTTTGGTGTCCTCATTTGAGCCAAGATACTTGAATCTGCAAGTAACATCAGCCTAAGAGGAGCAGCTTCAGCTAACAAAAAGACATGCCATGTACAAAAACACTGCTATCAAGAATCTTGTGTTTTCTCTTTTAGGATCATTTGGTGAGGGGATTTTTCCACTCACAGAATGCTGATGTGGAAAAACATACTCCAGGTGCCCAGCTGCTTCCAGGTGTAAGAGCCCCTATAGTTATCTTACCACACAGAAGCAGTGACAATAATGCAGGCTTTGTGCTTGTTCATTCCCTAGTACCTGAAATTACTAGTTGTAGGAAAATATGTCCCATCTCTGAGGATGAAATAGCTGATAGATCTCAGAAGCAACTGTAGCTGCACTTTACTGAACACAAGCTCTTCTATGTAAACACAGAGCTGGTTTTAAACAAAAAAATTTACAGGAGAACCCAAATAATCTGTTGCAGACTGCCACTGAATCATAGGTTCTCAAATTCAGACTTACACATGACATTTTCAAGATTACCCAGACTCAGGGAGATACTTATGGAAGACAGTAACAGCCCTTAAGTGACTGGGACAACCTAGTTGCTTTTCCCTCATTCTTTCGCCTTCCTCTCCTGCACACACCTGCCCACAGTCCTTCCATCCCCCTTCTCTAAAGACAGGCTTTAACACTCCTCAGTTGACTTAGCTGACCAACACGGCAGACAACGGTCTATTTTTTTTTTTTTTTTTTGTAAAGAAGTGGCTTTCATCACTTTCATGAGTTAAAATGAGCTAAACAGAGAAGCTCAATGGGCACTAAAGGAAGGCCCACATGAACTGCTGGTGCATGCAACTGGGAACAAGAACCTTCTTTGGGAGGATGGCACAGCCTCAAACTCTGAGGTGCCCTGGAGAGGGGCTGCATGCTGCCATATTGACCTGTTCTTCTTGTCAAGTCTGCATCACTGTTTACAGGTTTGTTTTAAAAATCAAACATGATGCTTCTCTGAGGAGCACTGTTTAAACCACAGAATGGCTGAAGTTTGAAGCATCAAAGACACTGTTTAAACCAACTCTGACATGGTGTCAAGTATTCCAACAACTTAGGGGAGAAGCAGAAGCAAGATTCAGTGGCAGCAAGGTAACAGCAAGATCAGCAAGCGTAGGTAACAAGTTACCACATTTGCTGAAGTATTTATTTGTGAATAAGATTATGAAGAAAGCTCCACAGGTAACTCCAGTAGAAACTTCATCATAGGTCTGGTTTTCAAAGGAGTTTTGCCTTAACCCTCAAGTTTTCTTCACAGGAAAAACTAGAAACTGTTTCCATTAAATACTTACATGCAGCTGATTAATTCTTCCACCATTGTACTGCCCTCTTGACACACAACCAGTCAAAGAGGCAGACCCAAGGGAGAAGGGAATGGTAGCCTGGCAATCCCAGAGTTCCAGAAAAGTTGGGCTCATCCACAAATCCAACCTCCCATGTATAGCTCACAGCTCGCCAGAACGACACAAACCTGTACATGCAGCTGCCTGCAGCCACATACAAAGCAGAGCAGATAAGCAGCGCACTTCAAGGATGACTGGAATAGACAGCTGGGCTTAAAAGCCTCTAAATCACATGGGCTAAATGCAGGGCTGAAAAGCTGAGCTGGTAGCAAAAGGAAGGTCCAACAGAGGTATAAACAACCTGCAGAAAAACCAAGTAGAACAGAAAAACCCAGACGAAACATCCAAAGACAGATAACATTCAGGAATACTACCAGGGAAAAGGAAAAAATTAAAAATTAAAAAAAAAAAACCACACACACAAAAAACACCACCAACAAAAGCACACTTTAAAAAGTGGAGACATAAAACTCCAGAATACAGGAACTGTCCATTCAACATTGGGAAGGAATCCCTCAAGGAAATCTACTTTAAGAATATACAATAAGACGCATCCACCCAATATACCAAACTGGTAAAATGCTCTACAATAGAATGTGGTGGACATGACAAAAACATCCTGAAGCTTTCTGCTAGATGCACAGAAATGAACTATCAGCTCAAACACTTGGGCCCTGTTGCTGCTGTCTTGAAGGCTTAGAATTAAGAACATATGCACAAGTGGCCAGTGATTTGTCCAGGCATTAACCTGCAAATTTAGTACCAATAAAGAGGAAATTTCATTCTCTGCAGATTAATTTTAAGCTGGAAAAGGCATGAATCAGTAAAAAGCCTAGGTATTGTCATGGATCACCAAGAGTAGCCACTCTTCAGCAGTACAGTGAAGAAAAGTTCCTCCAATCTTGTTTACAATAAGCAGAACTTCTAAAGACAAAAGATCTTTACAATGCATACACATTTACACAAACACACGACAGAAAAGACAACACTTACAAGTAGCATCCTTCATGAGAACTAGTATTTTTACAACATAAGCCATGCTGAAGTAAATGAAAGCCTTCTGTACAGGCTTGTGGCAGAGTGAAGACAGTAAGCGATGTAAGCAAAAGGATAGATACACAGGAGAGGGAAGGGCTGTAGCATCCTACTGTTCTCTGACTGCACCTGCTTTTGGCTACTGCAGTTATTTCTGGAAGTTTGGCTTTTGTTTTCTTTGAGGGTTTTGGAAGGAGATGGATTACTACAATCACCCTGAGCTGCAGAAGCACAAGGCAGGTAAGACTGTGACAGCAAGCAGCCTCAAAAGCAAAACGTAAATTGGTAGTTGGAAAAGTGATGGTGCCTGATGCAACTTGCAGAGGAAGAAGGTGGTAATAACAAACTGTGCTGCCCAGCCTATCAGACCTCATGGTTTCTTCCAAATTCTACTCCAAAATTAAAACTGTTATTTGGCTTCAAAACATACTGCAATGTACAGGTCAGAACTCACCACACAAGCTATGCCACTACACTGTACCATTTTAAACACCTGTACTCACTCTCAAACAGGAGCACACACTGAAAGAGAAAGTAATACATTAGAAGTGTTTCCTTTGAAAAGAAAAAGCTAGCAGAATAAAAAAGCTTTACCTAAAATCGAACACAGCTGCAAGAAGTTTGTCCCACTTCTTAAAACTGAATTTAAAGAACACTAAAGCATTTTCAAAGGACCACCTTAAGAAAAGAAGATAATTGCTGGGCAGCAATAACCAAAAAATTGAAAACTAGGACACACTCATTTACTTGAAAGAGAGCCTATACAGATGCCAGTTCCCATGTTTAACCTTTGCCATAGGTTAAAACATAGGGAAATGTCTTAATATGCTCCCTTTAAATCACCATTCTAAGAAATATTAACTGATTTATTTAACCCTGGTATGAATCTGTTAATACCTGTCTCCAAAGTACAGTTTAAACTATGCAGAGGCATGAAAATCCATTAATCAGTTACTAGTAGGGCCAGACAAACTTCTGCAGGACCAAACAAAAACAGGTCTTATCCAGGCCCCAAACATGCCTTCTTTAAAGCAGACTAGGAATAGAATGCAGGAACAGCATACAGATATATATAACATATAGAGAGACAGGCACAATTATGTTTTTTTAAATGTAGTATAAGTATATTCAAATACTGGGGATGGGAAGAGAGAACTCAATTTGTCAGACTACTCTACAGCTCAGCTTAAAAAAAGGCATAGTTGCCAGCCAGTATAAACAATCTAAAGTTACTTAACTCCACTGCCCAAAAAAAGTGTACACTACAGAAAAGGTATTCAACCTTCTGCATAAACACCAGGGACTGGCCAGAATAAATCTAAATGGTCAGCACCACCTTAAGCACTAATGCTGCATGAAAAATAGTTTTTAAATAAACTTTAAAGTCATCTCCTATTTAATTGCACAGTGCTGGTAAATTTAAGAAGTCAAAACTATGAACCAGACTGATCACTTGACAACTTCGTTAACAAGATGTAAGTTGTGAACTATTATTATCACAGATTATATGTACAAAGGGTAAATGTGCTTGCATGGATTTAATTCTGCATTTTGAAATTAAAAACTCTCCGTTACCAAAAAATTCATAGTGTACATTGTAACACGTAAGTCAATGACGTGGTTCCCAGTCATATCTTTGCAAGTGAAAAGAAGCACAGAGTCAGCTTTTTCCAAGGGCTCAAAGCACAAGACACTGGGAAGAACAAGTACCACCTCTGTGGCTCTAAATTTACAAGTTTTCACTTTGGATCTGATCAGCAAGCTGAAGTTTTACTTGATCATTTCACCTTGAAACAAGTTAAGCCTTTAGATGGTCTATACATTTTATGTGTGTCTGGAACATAAATGTAATATTGAATTAACTGAAGTCAGAAGCATTTCTCAAATATAAAATTTGAACATACAGCATTTTGCATGACATGCCACTGTAAATTATTAATTACTTCACCATCTACACAGAAACACTACACAGACACCACCTGAGGCACAGGAACTTAGCCCTGATAGAAAAGTTTGAGTATTTGCGTATATCAGTAGTAAGGAATACCCAGAAGGTTTAGGGAGAAACAAACGAAACTTAAGATTTTTTCCTGGATGGTTTCCATATTGCTTTTCTTCACTTCATGGCATTGAAACCACCCTTGATTTTTACATGATAAAAGAAATCTGTGGAACTAATCCTAGAAACCTCTTTCTGTTTCCTTGCTTAACACCTCCAGGCGACAGAAAAGACAAAATGCTTCATTTGCATCCTTAAACATTAGAAACTGCGAATGAGCCTTTTCAGCTGCAAATGTTATTGCATCTACATTTCCAGAAGAGAAAGAAGGTTAAACAGCCTACTCAGGTTTATGTTAACTCATCTCTTTTTAGCACCGTGAGCAGCACAAAGAGCAGAAAATGCAGAAGCTTAACAGCAGAACCTCTTTCTTCATTAAGTTCAATTAGATCCTGGCAATGGATATAGCTGCTGATTACACGAAGATAAAGAGAAGAAATCAGGTATGCACAAAGGAAATGGCAAACACTAACAAGTGTAATCTTGGTCTTCCCGATCATCCAGCCTCATGAAGACCATTTCATTTTTCATGCAACACAAAACAGTTGCATGACCACACAAGATTTTGCCTGATGTAAAAAGCATCATTAATTCAAACTTAGTTTAAAATGTAATATGCCAGCGTTGCGCAAAGCCAGCCTGAATATGTTAGTAAGGTAAGAAAGATTCCTTGCGTATCAATAAGTACTCCACCTTATCAATTAAAGAATAAATTTTAGCCACAAATAGCCAAACCTATGAACTACTTCATTTCAAAATACAATCAAGTACTATTTATTCTTGAAGAGTATTAGCTCTACTTCTTTTTTTAATTAGGATTCAAGCTACATATTTTAAATTTGTTTGGAGGGGGGCACTTGGAATTACCCTACTGGATTCAGCAGACAAAGTTAGGAACACTTTATTTTCTAGGCCATTTGGCTTTCAGTCTAGAAAAAGTCTTCAGCTTGGCAGAGAATGCTCAATGAGATGCTTAGCACAAAATATACATTAGCCTAAATGAAAACCAGGCAGTCATGGAGAAAAAATAAGACACAATGATGAGAGGAAAGAACAGGGGAGCATCATTCTAGCCAAAACAATACCTCACATTACCAAGGACCCAAGTTTATGACATACAAAATCGTCTGTATCAAACTGAAAGTTCAGTAGGGAAGACAAACAGAAAAACAAACAGTTCAAAAACTCCAGTGTTAAAGCAGGTGAAGAAAATGCATGGACACAAGACCTACCCTTAATACAGCCATACTATTTCTCCTGTCCTAAAGTTCCATATGAAGCTTTGCAAATTAATAGAGAACACAAGTATATAGCTTGCTTAGTAAGTGCACTTTACAATATCTTAGCTTGTGTTTTTCAAAGGGGAGGCCGAAAAACAAAAAACCAAAACATGAGAATATATTTGGGAGTGAAAAAGTAATGAAAAATTAGCACTGTGCTATTGAGATGTTACACTGAGATTGCAGTCAAAGGATATTAATTGTATGCCTATGTGTTGAAAAAAAAATCTGTTTGGTATTTTTCCACACAATCTACCATGCTTTCAAAGTTAGGTGACTATGACTATATTCATACTGCACATTCAGAAACCCAATGAGAACTTACCGTGACTGTCCAAGCTCACACGACCCTGAATTTAGTGATGATTTAAGCATAAGGAACCCTGGTGTTGACAGCCAGGAAGATAAGTGACCCTAGAATTATCTTCCTAATAATTGTCTTCTCTTATAACTACATTGAAAAAGTGTCATTTCTCAAATATTGTAACAGATAAAGACACTGAATAAGCAACATTTTTTATAAAAGCAAGACTGTTAAAAGCCTACTGCTCTGACCAAATTCTAACACAGGTAACACCATTCTACTGACCTACAATGCCCTTTTTCTCAGCTGGTCAGTGGACTTCAAAATCCTCTCCGCTGTCCTCACAAGAAAGTTACTAATTTACTTCCTGTCAAAGCTGCAATTGCTGATATTTAGACAAGTGTTATTGCTTCAGTAGAAGTAGTCATCATCAAATGTTTGATAAAGATTGTTTTGAAGACCGTCAGAGAGTTTATAAAGACTCCCAAAACTACACTAGAAGATGTAGAGCATCCCATCAAGTTCATTTCATAGAAGTGGAAGCATCTACATCTTGTTAGTAAACTGGAGTTATTTTCCCACAAGAAGAGAGCCATTAAACAGGATTAAATTTAATTTCTGACACTCAAAAAACATTAAATGATAAACAGGTATATTTATGAAAATAAGTATCACTTTGTCAGTTATATTAATAACAATTATTTAAGAATGAAAGAAGCAGTAAATATCAGCAACAAAATGTGCATGTGCACACATTTGTTTGTGGTTTTGTTTGTTGCTCACCGCCACACCAAACCAGGTTTAATTCACTGAACCAACACCCAGTCTTCCACAAAAGCCAAGATATATTGACCCTGCAATTACTAAAAAACACAAAACACCACACAAGTCAGGAAAGCATAGGACTGGGGCAACAGCTGCTCAAGCATAAAGCCATTATAAAACCCAAGGAGACAGGATGCTGTGCCATAGGTTATAGTAAATTGCCACAGAGTAGTGACCCAAAAAGTCAGTACACCCACTCCAGGGTCCAATTCCTCCCACCTCTCACACCCCCAAGCAGCAGTTGTGCAGCCATCAGTTTGGGAACCATATCAGCTAAAAAGAGCTAAAAGGGCAGGCAGTGCTTAGAGGATTCTGAGGGATGGTCCCTAGAAGGGATAATAGCAGTAGTGACAACTGTCAACAAATACGCTGTCACCAGACATGTAACAGGGTACATGGCAAAGCACACTGGAAAGGTAAAGGGACACTGACTGAAAACTACATTTTCAGATGCCTGTGGCAGTCGCTAGCAGGCAAAAACTGGGAGTTACAGAGGTATTGTCATGGCAATGATGATGAGACAAGTGACATAAGGCAGCTGCAATCTAGAAAGGCAAGGAATACTGCAGGATGGTGGTCAAACACAGGAATGGATAGCCAAGAGAGACTGTGGAGTCTCCATCCTTAAAGATATGCTAAACTCAAGTGAATATGACCCTCAGCTGCTTGTTCCTCAGCAGCTTATTCCTCCTCAGCAGTTCTGGAGGGACTAGTCTCCAGAGTTCCCTTCTAAACTCATTTACTCCACAGAGCTAGGTGAAGAATATCAGGAAGATTATAATATCTGGTCAGGGGAAAAGGGTTACAGCAACGAACAGGAGAGAGAGCCTGGCACAATTCTCGTCACAAAACAGACGAAACCCTCGTAGGTTGTCTGAGATAAAGGGATATGCATCGTCCTACTGAATCTCACAACATCTATTTCTTTAACAGAAAGCAGAGCCTGGTCATACTTCTCTAATAACTAGTGGTACTGATGTCTCTAGCCATTTATTTCTACATCTGTAGTAAAGTATGCTGCTCCTTTAGCTTTGCAGACAAGTGATAACCATTAGACCAATGAAATAATTGTTTTTAAAAAATCCAGAGGTTCCCATCTCTGAAACGCAAGCTTATCCAACTGTCTTAGGTCAACACAGCACAGTGCTAGGAAGACATAGCTGGGAGCCAAGCAGGGACAAGAGGAAATTTCCTACCCCAGCACTGGCATGGAAGAAGTTGGGAGAAGCAGCAACAGTCTGAGGGAGGATGGTAAGGTGGCACTTCTGTGATGCCCTCTCATCAGCTGAGCAAGCACTAGCGTACATTTGGGATAACATCAGACAACATGATCACAGCAAAGACACCATTTCACAGAATTCCACTACGCACACTCTGTCTTATCTCCTTCACTGCTTCTTTGCAAAAGGATGCACAGAGTAGTATTACAAATAGAAGATGTTCTTATTTAAATCTTAGACACAGTTCCTTGGAGAAAACTGTGGACTAATTACCTGTAATGAAAGATAACTAGCTCTTACAGCTGCCCACCAAGAGAGGCTCAATACATTACATTGAAGTAAATGAAAAATTCATTGATTTTTTTTCCCCCCTTTGGAAATCATCTGAGGAAAATATTAATTTCTTTCCCCCTATATGTTTTAACAGTCAATGTATAGAGCTCTCCATTCAATTTCTATTTTTGCTCTACTTCATATAAAGCTTACATTAGATATTATGGGCAGAGATGTGTGTGATTATGTTGTCCTCTTAAATGTGGAGGTTCAAATAAAATTAAGAAAAAAGGTTCAGTTACTTTGTAGCCAAATGTAAAGATAATAAAATTAGGAATAATATTTTTCTTTTAAGTAATAGGACTTGTATACACAAACTTGGGAGTTTTCCACCAAGCCCTGTTTTTACTCACACATATTCTTACATGAATGAAACATGCAGAGTTGGCTGTTTAATTCTATTTTTACACTGAAGGCAAAGAATTACACATAATAATAAACATCACTGAATATTATAAAAGTTTCAAATGATTTTCAAAGTATGTGTAAGTTATACTTTTTGGCTAGCATGAGGAAATAACTGGAATTTGGCACATTTAAACTTTGGCACGGAACAAAATGTGATGGACAGGTAGTATTACATCATGCAAAATGCTACAGCTTTGGGATAACAACGTCTCACTATCTCATTGTCATAAATAAAACAAGTCAATAAATTGTACCAATATGTAGAGCCAGAGAATTTACAGGCACTTAAAACAAAGCAATCCATGAGATCCATTTGTGGTCCTGCTCCTATGAACCACAATCATTCTGAGCTCAGAATAATATATTATGACAAAAGCATCTACCATGTATTCCCGAATACCACCAACTCTGAATCTGAAACAAATTTTATCTGGTGGCTATGGGTGGAACAGCTTTTTGGAACAGACACAAGTGAGTTCCTCTTTCCTCTTCCAAACAGATGGGCCTGAGAGTTGGACAGTCTGGCTTCACTCATGCTATAAAGTAATTAGACAAACAAATCTGGATCCTGTAAATAAGCATGTGCTTGAAATTAAGCATGCTTAAACAGTTGCAGGCCTTCAATTTCAAAATTTTAGCCTGTAGAGGGAATCAGCCTATTAAATTATGGCAATCTTTCTGAAAAGCTGATATTTATTTCTTTCCAAAGGCAAGAAGGGAGTCAAACTTGGGTAAGCAGAGACTAGAAAACTATCAAAAATTTTATGTGCTTCATTTTAATGCAAACTGATTCATTATGCATGTCTCAGAAGTGCATAAGATAGTAAATAAGACCACAGTACCCCCGAAAATTTTTTCTAGTTTTCTAATTTTTTAGTAGTTCAGCTAACTTATATAAAAATGGTGAAATGCAACAAGTTCCAGAAGTCCAACCTCCAATTTATCTACTGGCCTAGGATTACCTCAAAATTCTTAGTAAACCCGATTTTCACTTGCAAACTCAATGCGGAAAAGTAGGAGCAAATACATGTTCCTCAAAGCTACAGAAAAAAAAAATCCTTAAAGGTAGAATATACTCTGAGATACTAGCAGTAAAAAAGCATCCATAAGTATACACAAAAGGCTACATTTTATCTCCTGCACCAAAGAAGAGAGGGAAAGAGACAAGGAGAGATCACAACTGGATCACAGCACAAATGTACCCAGAGAATGAACACAGCATAGCAGAGCAACCCTAATGCCAACATGTTCTAACTCTCGAAAGCCCAATTTTACAGACTCAAAGTCCCTTCATCATCCTTGTGGTCACCTGCTAACAATACATCAGGTAGCAGCAAGAGGCTTGTTCTGATGGGCTCAGCCCAAGAGGGAACAAACAGGAAATTTAAATGTCAACAGTGAGAAGTGCTCTATCATGGTAACAAAGTCAGAATGTAGTGCCATTCTGCCACAAAAAAATAAAAAAAAGACCCAAAAAAAAAAAAAAAAAAAAACCACCAAGGTCTTGATCTTCATCCAGGCTTTTCATTTTTCACACCTCTAACTCCCTTCGCAGGTTATTTTTAAGTTTGCTCTAGGTGACTACGCAAACGGTAGTCCCAGCAAAAGGGAGATGGCAGGAACATGTCATCCTTAAACCAGCAGGTAAACTTTAGTTTATAGAAATTATGAATCTACATTTTTGCACAAACGTGCACAGGATGTAAGACATTATTATGGCTCCCATTCCTTGCTTTGTAGGAGCAACTCAAGTACCACTAGCAGCAGAAGCTAAAGCAGAACTTGAAACATCCATTCTGGAGTCCCTGGAAGAGGAAAGGCTAGGACAGAAAGGAATTTACAATGCAAGGTCTGTATCAGCTTGCTAAAAAGTAACTGGTCCCATCATTAAAATGTCTAGAATATTTAACACTGCCTGTTAAGCACGTGTTAAAGGAATTATCTTTCCCAGTTGCAGAAAAACAGTTCTGCATCAGCAGAACTCCTTCCCCAAGCCACATCCTTCATGCACGACCTGAATCGTCACAAACAATCTCAAGTGGATACAAAGGTAAAGGATTAGCTTGGCAAAGTTTAAAAATAAGTAAGAATCACCATTTTCAGTGAGAAATAATTCAATATTTAAAATACAGTGTCACAAATATCTCTCTACATTATTATAATAAAGGATTTCATTAATTGTTTGGACACAAATTTATACCTTCTCTATACCAAAATTTCAGTCTGTGTATATTTTTGAACAAAAACAATCTGAAGAGTGTATTTATTAGTCTCTCTGTGTAAAATTGATGCTCATCATCTCTCCAACAAGTCAGAAATTCAAAGATAAAAAAACAAAACTAAATGAGAACTGACAAGGGAGCTAGCCATGCAAAAAAAAATGAGCTAATCTGACAGAAGACACTCACATTATGAACTAAAGCTGGTGCTTGAGACTGACTTCTTTTGGAAGAACAAACAAACAAAGATCCTGGCTCCCAAGACTTTCAATACAGGAAAGAAATGTGAAAATAAGGAACTCATTAACTCATGTCTGGAATAAATCATGTTTTCCACTCTGAATATAAATACATTCCAAAAGAATTCAAAAATATTATGTATAGGAAGGGAAAGTTCCAAAAATATAGAAACCAAGACCAATCCTGTCA
Source organism: Acanthiza pusilla (assembly GCA_036630365.1). Lineage (NCBI taxonomy): Eukaryota > Metazoa > Chordata > Aves > Passeriformes > Acanthizidae > Acanthiza > Acanthiza pusilla. The sequence continues at coordinate 5,045,725 of JAXCHO010000003.1, read as the reverse complement.
CTCTTTTCCAGGCAACTATGCCCTCTAATTTTTAGGACTACAGAACAGATACCAGGCCCCAAATCCTTTAAGGTTTCATGAATTAATATAAAGAGCTTATTCTTTCAGAAAACAAAACAAAAGCTAAATTAAGTAATCTCTTAAGCTTATATTGCATCATAACCATCGTATTGCATTATATTGTATCGTAAGGTTAGAAAATTCTTGGCCTTTGCTGGTCACATTTTAAACAAGTTTTATGTTGAAAAGTTGCTATTAATGGAGAGTACAAGACTCTCCCCACTACAGAAGCTTGAGAGGTAACTGAAAAGAGGAGAGACAATACCTTTAAATACTGCTTTACGCAGCTACAAGAACTGCTTCCATTTCTCAATTTTTTTAAAGAATGGTGGGGATTGAGACCTTTTTGTGGTTGCAGGCATTGAGGTTTTCTGTTTAAAGTCCCTGGTTTTCCTTCTCCATTTATTTTTTTGGCTCACTTCTTTTTATTTTTCTTCAGATACTAACAGAATTGGAGGAAGGGAAAAAGGCATAAATCAGCTTTTCACTACACATGTGCACATGACATCAAGCACAACAGGGATGCAGTGAGCATAATTAAGTTCTTTGGATTTTGCTCTAATATAGATGAAGTCAACTAGCGATACTGTAAGGTAATCACATTTATTATAATGTGCAATATCCACCATTGCACTTAAAAAATGTAGTGTCATTTAAGTGTTAAACAGTCAGAAATGTGATTGAAGTTGTTTCTAATCTTTGATCTTTCAAGCAAATTTTTCTTCAGCTCCAGGACTACATCTTCACTCCTATTCATTCTTCAGCTTCAGATCAGAAAACACATAGAGCAACCTTTGTGCAAATAGCAAATCTCTTCATTGCAGATATATGAACGGTTCATACAAGACTTCTTGCCATTCACAAAATTAAAACTACATTCACTCTGTAATCTCAAGGTCTTCTTTCAGTGTATTATCTCTCAACTAGTTTATGTAAGCATACTTATTTTTAAAGGTATTTTACAGTTCTGCTGTCTACTAATGATTCTCCCACTGGTCCATTTACCACATCTTTTCATGAACAGGCTGAATACACTGGTGAAAGGACAGCTTCTGTTTTACTCAGTCATATAGAGCTCTAATTCCACAACAAATTTTTAACCCATTATTTTAATCTCTGAAGAAAAATTAATTTGACAAAGCTCAACATATTAAACATTCTTCTCTTGGTTCAAATGCCAACACCATTTGTTCATATTATTATATGCTTTTGTAATCCATAAAGGAATATATACATCATCTCACATATTGTCATATAGCCAGTTTAATTTTTAGAAAGGCATGGAGAATTAAGACCCTTAACTATCGTACATAAACACTATTATCCAGCAAATGTCAGCTGCCTTAGTAATGGAAAGTTATAGTATATAAACAGTTCAGACTCTTTTTTTCAAATCACTGTGACATATTTGAGCAGTTTCAAAACACCCTGAAAGATCACACTGGATCCTAGTTTTAAGGAATATCTTCATTATGTCAGCTATTAATATGAAGATAATGTAGCTGAATGCTAAATTCCTTTAAAGCACAATTCAAATAGGCAGCAAGACATACCAACTTCTTGATGCCTACTAACATTTCCTTTCCTGCCCACCAAAGCATCTCAATTGTTTTGTATTCTTTAAAAAAAAAAAAAATTACTGCTCAAAAGCTAACCTCAAAGTCATGAGGCAAGAGCTTTGTGACAATTTTAAGACTGAGGTTCAAGCTTTTGTACTTTGCAACAGTACAGCATCCTGACCAATCTCTGTTTTGGCATAATTAGCATAAGTTACTACATTACAGTGATACCTGTAGCTTTCACTGCAATCATCAAAACATGGTCCAATGTGAATGAGAAACTTCAGACTTATAATTTTGTTACAAGACAGTAACAAAGGCCAAACTCCAGATATCTTACACATGGAAATGCAAGATCAAACCATGAGTCTTACGGTAGAGTAAGTAACCAGAAGTTTAAATCTTAATAGCAACACCAATTATTTTACATCACTCATTTTTTCACTGGTATTCAACTACCACAGGAACACAGGCTACAAAGTCTTACTTATCCATGCTGAAACATAATCATTACCTAGGTTTTTCATTAGGCAGGTTCCATATCCATTTCAACTCCTCTAGCGTATCCCTGCGGTAGCTTTTCAGTCCAAATATTTTAGGAAGATTTGTCATTCCTAGAATGGAATCCAATCATCAGATTGTATTTCACTCTATCAGAGCAAAATATAAACATGCTACACTAGAAACTCCTTAAAAGGGAATAACATTTTCTTATTCCTAAAGGCTCTGTTTTCTTTCACTACTTTTCAAAGGCAGTTGCAATGGTCGCATTTTTTTTGTACTATCTGTCAAGACTGATGTGCCATTACATGACATTGAGAATACAGGGCAATATAAATATTTCATTCACGGAGTCATACATTCAGGAAACTATTCCTGCACTTAATGATAATGCAGGCATTCTAAAAATCAGCTGGACTGGAATCTTAACACACAGAGAAGAACTTTCAGGAGATTGGGTTGGTAGGATTTTTGCCACCCCTTATTCTTCTGCTGCTGTTTATACAATTTTAAACTTTGGTCACACATTTCTTAGTCTCCTGTACTGTGGAACATCAAATACGAAAACAGATTCGTGTATTTGCCCTAAATCACGTAGTCAGAAACTGGAGAAAAAAATCTACCAGAAAACAGATTCAAGAGGAAGACTGAAGGATAATACTGGGGTTTAACTGCAAGAAGAATGCCTGATTTTTAAGTCCTCATGAATAATACTTTTTCCACAGAAATGTGCCAGAATGTTAAATGATTCAAAGTTATATAGACTTCAGTTCATGCATGCACATACTTCAGATACTTTATCACTACTTCTTCAATTTTAGGCTGTAATGGAAAATTCAAACTACAAATTCAAAGAAAAATAGCTCTGTAGTTTTCTGGCACTTGGAGCTAAAACATTAGCCCGAATTATATTCAGAACATAACATGAAAACACGCATTAATACACTCTTCCACGGATACAATACGTGTACTCAATGCTTTAAGCCATCCATTATGGATATTTTGGTGCTGTGAGGTATACAGTGTGTCAGATTTGTATCTGTTTTTTTTTTTTAAACAAAGCAAAAGTTTTAACATTAAGTATATTACATTAGAACAGATACTGAAATTAACATATTTAAGTTACATTGAAGAGAAAAGCAATTCCAAAAGCAACAGGCAATTACCAGAAATAATCAGAGCAAAAACATTCTAAGAAAGCAAATACAAATTTATTTCAGAGAATCTTTGGCTTCTTCCTGTAGGAGTTGTTTGAACCTCCCATCCCTTTAATTGTGGAGGCTACTTAAGAAATTTTATGTCAGTCAGGACCAATACTGAAATACAACTATAGTAGCCCACTTTCAAAATTCTTGAAAATCTATTTAAGGATACCAGTAGGGGGTAAATTAAAGCGGTATGCATTAGGAAACTAATAATTTGAAAAATGTACAGGGGCAGTGAACCCTAAAGTTATCAAGCACTGAAACGACTGGAAAAGGGTTTTGCATGGTTGGAAGTAACTAAACATACAAAAAACTGTTGTAAAACAAAAGAAGATACAATTATAATCTACTACACAGCCTAACATGTCTGAAACAAAATCTTGTAGATAAACCATTAATTTCTTATCATACAGACATTTTGGTATATAGTGCAGTAGGGAGGCTATTCTGTATAAGGGTAGAACCCAGAGTGTCCTATATTCACTCTTTGGAAACTCTTACTTGAATATACATTTGTCAAATTCTAAATCTCACTGGGCTCAAGGCTTCCACTCCAAAGACTTCTTGCACAACAACTTCTCTCAGCGTCTGCAAAAGGCTAAAACTTTCAGTAAGAACAGTTCCGAAAGAACAGTGGTAATACTGTTTTAAAATTGTAATTCACAATAAGGTGAAAAGGAGTTTCATACAGAAGCTGGGAAGCTTCAATTAACAACTCTGAAATCAGAATGGAAGCCATACTGTACCATCCTAAGCATGATATATCACAACTAATGCCTTTACTAATCTCATTAAAAAGTTATCCATATAGCAGTTTATAAGCCATGTAAAACCTCAATTTGCATCACCTTCTGGGGAGCGTCTGGGTGTCAGGTACTATGAAAACATATTACAATCATAGCGCACTCCACCCACTAGACACCCAGACTATCTGAAATTGCTCCTTGCAGTTGGAAACAGCTAAAAATAAGGCCACTTATCTCCTGAGCTCCCTGTGTTTTCTAGACAAAAAGCCACAACATTTTTGAACACAGAAACACAAATAAAACATGCAAGGAAGTAGCAGGACAGGATCCTCTCCTGCTCAGCTCAAGAGCAACAAACTATTTTGAGTGTAAATCCATACATATGTATAAAATTCACAAATATTATAGAAATGGACAAAGTTTCCCAGATAAATTAAATATACATGTGCCCAGTGCAAGGTTTGAATACTATCTGAAGCCAAACACTGATGAACACAAAGAAATACTCAGCTTCCAAGGAAGACAAGAACCCCATGTAAACAAGCAAGCAACTAGGTAATGCAAAACTGTGTCAATGCCTACACACACCCACAAGACCCAAATGAAAGCAGTCTTCATTCAGGCATTTTTTTATCTTTCAAGTAACCTGTTTTTAAATAGGCTGATGCTATGGTGACTTTGAATTTAACACCATAAGACTAAGCACAGCTTACCAGCGAGATGCCTTGCCCAAAAGTCTGGGCAGGGAACTTATTCTTTCTACATTCCAGCCTGAGCAAATTAAACTGAACTTCTCTTGGTGGGATAGGCGGAAGCAGCACTCTGCAGCACACCTGCTGCCTGCCTTTGAAAAGCAAATTTATACATGGGATTCCTGAGCAGCCCTTTTGTGCTAAGAGGCATGTTCTCCATATACAGACATAATGCACTTTCAGCTCTTGTACATGCAACAGCTCACACAGTATTTGGGTTGCCCACTACAGTCATTTACCAAAAGAAGTCACAGCTTTATAATATGGCTGCTATGGGAATTATTTAGCTACATTATTAAAACAGAACCCAAGAATAACAGTAGCAGTGTTACAAAATTCAATGTTTCCATTTGGTACCACCTCAAAATAACATGTTCCTTCTGCAAGCAGAATAAAAATATACACTGAAAATAAGAGATTGCAGTATGCCTTATATATATTATTCTGTGGCTTCCTAAACTCATTCCCAACCAATGTATGCTTATTGCCTTCCCAAAGACTAAAATTTTTTAATCACATTTTGGGAGACAATTAATGCTTGAAGTATTCTCATATGTCATAATACCAACTACTTAAATTGAGCAACTTGAACTTTGCAGTATTGGGCTGCATGGTTGTTGAATTCCTTAGATACCTTCTACCAAAAATCTCCTTGAAGAGAAATATGCCAATTTGACTGACCAGAACCTGCCTCTCACTTCATAGAAAGCCAATTCTAAATTTAAACGAAGAGAACAAACAACTCCCTTCCAAAAAACCAGCAAGACTACCAATCTGTAGGAACATCTTATATTTTAAGGTCAGATCTTGTTCCAAAGACCAAAGAATCATTCATCTACTCAGAGCAACCTTTAGTGCAGTAACAGCTCTGCCCCAGCATACACAGCTATAATCTATTCCTACCAGAGCACATATAGGAAGGTACAAGCTGCTCAATCAAGAAGAGGATCAGTGCTCCAAAAAGTCATAAGATCCTGAAAGCAAACAGTTTACTTGCCTTTAACAACTGCACAACCCTGCACATAAATATATACAATAGACAATGCCTTAGGGTACAACTTCATGTTACCTAAATGACATGGGAGGGCAGTGGCCCCCACAACAGCCACAGGACGGGCTTTGTTAGCCATCAGGAAGCACATTCAGCCAGGCAGGAGTAGGTCAGAGCTAACAGACCTATTCAGTAGCAACTAAGACCCCATCCCATAAGCCTGCCCTACCATAAACCTGCAAGAGGAAATCTTAATTGAAAGCACTCTTAGCCCCCTCTCCATTTGATCCATTCAGAGCCACAGTCCAATTCTAAGACATAACTCTGCAAATATTTTATGACTTCCGTTGCTACTGAAAAAGAAACTAAAACTATTCTAAGTTTAAAGGATAAAATGTTCTCCCCAGTTTTGGCAAGCTCTACTCAAGCAACCTCAACTGTTTGCTCATCTCAATGACTTTGCCACACAAGCATCTCCAGATTCTGCGAAAGTAAAGAACATACAGGGGACCTACCCACAAGGCAAAATATCTTACAGAAGTTTTTTCATGAAAAAAGCATAATTTTCCTCAGGTTTTTTATAACAAGCCATGAAAAATGTTGTGGCTCACAGCCAAAAATGTCTTTCCCTTAACATCCATAGATACTTTGCTACTCATTAACTCAAACTAGTATTTGTTGTCTAATCACGACCTCAGTCATTTGAGGTTCAGAATTACCACTGCAGATACCTTTTCTGTGTTAGCACAGAGCTAAAGGATGCCACCTTCCCAGACAACCCAAAAAACTATTTTGCAAATTAACAATAGGAATTCCAAATCTGACCAAAGCAGCTATGAAAATATTTTCAGCGTGTGAAAAATATTCCAACAGCTCTACTTTCTGCAAACATTCTCATTTAAATAGGTGCACCTAATGTTCAGATAGACTAATAAAGGGGTTCACAAATTCTTACACAATAAACTGGCAGGTTTTATTCACGAGAATGTTCTGGGATATCTTTTGCTGGTTTTCCCCCCATTCTAAATGTTTAATGCATTCCCCATCCTCAAACTGTATAATAAGTAGCTTGAATATAAACAGTGTTCACAATACTTTAGAGTGAAAGTGGGAAAGAGTAAGCACCAGCACTCTTTTGCAAGAGCTCTGAAGAACACGTCAGTATGATCCTAACAGGCATCTGGAATAAAAATGCTTTGTTGTCTGTGTACATATGTAAATTCAGCAATACCTATCCTTTCGGACAGAAAATATATGCAAGCCTCTCTACAAAGGAAAGTATAATTTCACAGTATAAGTTTCCACATAGTGCTCTGAAAATAGAGTAGCTTGAAAAATAGCAAGAATATCACTCCAACAAGAATACATTTAGCTAATCATATGGTTTTATTACCAAACTAAGCTGTTGTTACATGAAAGCATCAATTTTCCCCCCAAAGGCAACTGTTGTCTTGCATCTGAATTACCAACCACGATGCTACTGCGTTCCGGTGCACATATATTTGCCATTACTGCAGTGAACCACACACATCTTCAGGCCAAGTCAGTAGAAGAGGCAGAGGAAAGAAAAAAGTACAAGAGCAAATATGCACTGAGATCCTTACCATCATGATCTGAGAGCAGGAAACTGCACACAGCCTGTAAGATCATGTGTTTCTAGGAGTCACTGCACAAGTATTACTTTTCTGTACCACCTCTAAATTAGTAATCTAGTTGGGATGCCCATCTAATGTACCACATTCTCATATTAAAAGAAGACCCGCTAAGAGAAATTTTGAAGGAAATTATTGTAAAGGTAGTTACAAATGAAGAGGGGTTTGAGGGTAAACCTACCTGAAGTAACCTTTCTAGACATCATTTTTGCATTTTTCTGATGCTTCATGCATTACTAATCAGTGACCCACTAGAAACTTCAGCACCAATTGAAAAGCCTGGCAGGGTATTTGGCTTTCAATTCTTCTACTCAGTTTATTCCCAACACAAGTATATTCATCAGGCTTAAAAACAACTCTTGAACAAGGGCAGCCACTCAGCAATGAAATGTAAATTACTGACATGTGCTAAAACCTGCACTTGCCACTGCTAATGAGCACATTAAAGGAAAAAAGCTCACTAGATATTACTGCAACCTTTTCACTTAACCCTGTGTGTACTGAAAGCAATAACTGAGTATCAATTAAAGAACCAATCTCTAAACAGAGAGACACTGTTCAGCAGGTGTATGCTTCCTACAGAGTTCTGATACAAAAATCATGACGATGGACAATGTGTGCACACAGATAACAGCATTATTTTTAATCTTCCATTAAGCTTTTCAAGAGATCAGTAAAAAAAAAAAAAAAACCACAAACATGACAACATACATAAATTGCCAGGTTTACAACATTAACAGAGTCAAATCTTAGGTGATCAAATAAAACAGGATTAGCTACAATAAGCCCCAGGGTTAGGAAGTCAACTTGTAGCAACTTTTCCCTTCCTATTATGCTCACAGGGAGGTGAAAACCCTGAAAATAATCTTCTCCAAAAAGTAATGGCCTGCAGAGTCACAAAAAACAACACCTTTGCCTCCACAGCATCTAACAGTGATGAACTCCACAGTGCAATAAATGTCCTACCAAGTATATAGTCACTCCAAGTTTCAAAGCTTTTAATTCATACTATCAATGTTGCAAGAAGCTACTGTAAACTTATATATGCTGGAGGAGGGGGCAAGAATATTTAGTGAAAAACCACACCCATACAAAGGGGGTCTTCATATTTTAGGGATGAAGGAAATTATTTAAAGATTATTTGGTAAATCAAGGTCTTCAAATGCTTTACTAAATAACCTTTTTTATAAGGACACATCACAAACAGATGGCACTCAGAACTGACATTCAAAAGTTAAATTAGGTACCTGAATCAGCCTAAATTAAATACCTAAATCCCCCTCAGTAAGGTTTCTGTCAAATACTAATTTAGCTATAAATAAGATAAATGTTTATTAATTTCAGTTGCTTAATTTTTCCCCATACCCCTTTACCCCAATCCCAAGCTACCATCCCTTTGAGTTTGCCTTCATTCCGAGTAAAGCAGAAACTTGTTAACTTGTTTCTGCTAGAATCAGCTGTACTAGCTTTAAGAATTGAATAGGGGAGTTAGGGGCAGTGAATATAAGATTTATTTAAACAAAGATAATTTTAACAGAACAGGTTTACAAAGCGACTAGTTGGCACTGCCATTCCAGCACATCCAAGGAGGCCAATAGCCCCTCATGGGGACAAACAGCAACAAGCCACCAGGAGCAGTAATCTCTTGGTCACAGTCAGAACAGCAGTCTGACCACAGGCTTAGTAACCTGATCTTCAGGAGCTGAACACATGAGTTGGCTTTCAGGGAGCAAGCAAGAAGCACTTGATAGGTTCTACAAATCGACTTTTATATTCATGTTAATTCAAAACTTAATTACTGAAAACACTCCAACTGCTAAATATTTTAACTACTTCCCCCATAACATGTGTAACAATTCTAGCAGGAACTGTTCAGTAGGTGCAGTACTTTAAGCTACCAATCTTATTGATCACTATCATTCAGTCTGAAATAGAAATGAATGAAATATGCTGTGAAAATAGAATAAACTTATTTGTAAGCAAATCTTCAAATAGAATTAAAGGGAAATGGCAGATACATTCATAATTATGAGCAGGAAGTATTTTAAAGGAATTCTAAGAATTCAAGGGAATTCTTTAAAAGATTTGCAAAATGAACAAAGTGAACCACTAAACACAAGAAGGTAGCTGCAAGCAGTCTATTAAATTCTAACATTTACCTGAGGGTCATGATTCCTGCTGCACTCAGTAAAAGCTTTCATTGACAAAATCTGACAAACCAGGTAAGTTACTATTAAGAAGGGCTTATGTTGATATGTGTTCATAGATTTTTTTGTTTGAGCAGCTCTCCTGTGAGGAAAGGCTGAGGGAGTTGGGACTGTTCATCCTGAATAAGACTCAGGGGGAGCTCATCAATATATACAAATGCCTGAAGGGAAAGTGCCAACAGGACAGAGCCAGGCTCTGCTTAGTGGTGTCCAGTGACTGGACCGGAGGCAAGAAGCACAAGCTGAAACACTGGAAGTTCCCTCTGACTATCTGGAAACATTTTTTTGACTGTGAGGGTAGTCAAACAGTGGCACAGATTGCTCAAGGAGGTTGTGGAGTCTCCATCCTTGGAGAGTCAAAAACCCACCAGACGTGGTCCTAGCAACCAGCTCTGAGTATCCCTGCTTGAGGAGAGGGTTAGACCAGATAATCCCCAAAGGTACTTCCAATCTCAGCCATTCTGTATTTGATAGCTGAAGCAGAAACCAGGTCCAACTGATTCATGCATTCTACAACCATACAATAAAAATGTGCAACTAGCTAGAAGATATTGTAACAATCTGGAAGACAGTAACTGAATGGCCAAGAAGTTAGAGTCATTAAACAGTTTAAAAACTGAAAAACCTTATTTAACCCTGACATGCCTGAATACAGTGTCTCAATTCACTTTCAATTCAAAGAATGCAGTGATTCTCTCAACATGCAGAGGTAACTGGAGCAGTTCTCACACCACAGAGAACAATCACCCCAGAAGGGCCACATGACAGTCTCCTGCTCAGGAAGCAACAGTGAAACAAGGGAATCCACAAGGGGATCCTATGGTATACTAAACAAACAAGTAGGTTAAGTTTTGTTACTGCAGAAAATATTCAAAATATTTGAAAACTTTACAGTACAGTACCAACATTACATACTGTACAGATACTAAACAACACCAATACAAAATGTAAATCAAGACAAATACAACAATATAAAAGGAACCAAACAGACACATAAATTCTTATATTCATAAAACTAAGTTCTAATAATTCAACATGATCTAAAGTGCTAACTTCATGAAAATATTTCCTGAAATAAGATTACAGTCAAAAATATGTACCATAAAAGACAAAGCACCCCCCCGAAAAAAGTTTCGCCCAGTCCAGGACAATAGGTCATCTTTAGAAACATGTTAATCAAAAACCTTTCAGCTAGTGTCCTTTTCCACAGCTAAAGTAGAAATCTCTCAGATTTCAAAGACTCCACTAAAATTCAAACCAGATAGAGCCAACTACAGGGTGTGAATTAGGAATGAAGACTCAGCAGGGCATCTTCATTCTTAAGTCCCTAAACCAAAAGAAGATACAAATACATTGTATCAATTATCACAACAATCACAGAAGTCTGAGGTCAGAAGGGACCACTGGATGTCTTCTAGTACAACCTCCTTGATCAATAAGGAGACCCCTAGAGCACAATACTCAGGATTAGTTCCAGACAGTCTTTGAATATCTCCAGGGAAGGAGACTATTTCTCTGAGCAACCTACACCAGTGCTCAGTCACCCTCTCAGTAAAGATCATTTTCCTCATGTTCACTGAGAACTTCCTATCCCATCAGCTTCTGCCCATCGCCTCTTATCCTATTTCTTGCACCACCAAGAGCCTGCCTCCATCCTCTTGGCACTCTTCCTTCAGACACTTATAGACATTTTTGAGGTTCCCTCTCAACCATCTCTTCCCAAGGCTGAACAGGTCCAGCTCCTCCCAGAGAGATGCTCCAGCTCTCCTCATCATCGTTGTTCTCCACTGGGCCCACTCCAGGAGCTCCTTGTCTCTCTTGTCCTGAAGAGCCCAGAACTGGACACAGCACTCCAGATGTGGCCTCACCAGGGCTGAGCAGAGGGGCAGGATCACCACCCTCAGCCTGCTGACAATGTTGTTCCTAATGCATCCCAGGATACCATTGGTCTTCTTGGCCACCAGGGCAGTGCTGGCTCATGGACAGCTTGCTGTCCACCAGGACCTCCAGGTCCTCCTTCTTAGAGCTGCTTTCTAGCAGGTCAACCACCAAGCTAAACAGGCTTCAAGAATTAAACAGAAAAACTTCTCAAAACTTCCTTCAAAAGTAATTATTCTTCTAGCCTTGGGACGAAAGATACACAGCATGTTCATACCCCTCCTCATGTAACATACCATTGTCAATAACAAAAGCCCTTGTGTATGAAAATACAGCATGTTGTAAGAAGACGTCTTGGCTAGTAAAGTGTTTATTCAGTAGATTGATTTTGGTCCTGTTGCAATTGGTTTTCAGCTACAGGAGAGAACAGAATAGTCAGAATTGTGATAGAACCATTTTCCCTATCACACAGATTATTGCTTCAATATATTTCAACTGTAAGAGTGCACAAAAAAAATCCCCATTACTAAGTTGCATTAATCTTTAAAGTCAGAATTCATTTTCTTGATGCGCATATTTTATGAAGAATACATATTAACCTTTGAGTATTCAATCTGTAATGTAGATCTACTGAACACAGATCACTATAAAACACATAATTTATTAAAATACAGGCAAAAAACAGAAGTGATTATTAAGGAAACATTGTTAAATTTTAAGATGAAGCTTCATCTGCCTTGCCACAAAAGTAAATTAAAATCCACAGAGCAATAGAAGGTCTTATTTCAAAGACATATCATCTTTTAATTATTTGTGTTAGATCCAACTCCACTGTTATTAATGGGACATTTAAATCTGATTTTAGAAACAGAGAAGGACATCACATTTGCAAGGTTACCACACAAGCTTACAACAGTTATATAGAATAGAACAACTTAACAAATCACCAGAGCTCAGAAGAGAGAGTTCACCATAACCAGACAAGCTTGTCTGCATCATTACAAATCAACAGTAGAATAAAGAGGCAGAAAGTGAAAGGAAATATTACCTATGGAAAAAGACAATTATATAGCATTTTGTTTGCAATAATGTCTGGTATTGCAATGAGGAAAAACACACATATGCACAGTTAATATAATTGCAATTGTGGAAACAGCAGTACATTTTCGTTCTCACAACCAGACACATCAACAGTGAAAAAAAGAGGACAGAACAAAGTATTTCAGAAGAAACAGGAAGGATTCCTGTAAGCCTGGAAGTTGTATTGCAGTGACACTGCACATCAAGAAATAATAAATTTTTACAAATCAGGAGTTCATAAATCCATCCATCTGCAGAACCACACACCCTAATAAGCATGCCAAAGTCCTGCTGTTGAAAGGCATCTCATTAGAAACATTAAATAACTTACAATAGCCCAGATAGGCGAAAATATCTCTAATATCTTTCTTAATCACATGCACAGCATTAAATCATTCTTTCAGAAGTTATGCAAGCCCACAATTCACCCACCAAGAGTGTCAAGTCACCAGATACAGCTATGCAAATCGAGAAGTCTTGTGTTTGCATTTTTCCTAAGGACAGTTGTACATGTTAACGCTTTCAAACTAAGCCACTTTAAGAAAAGACACAGCTTTAAAAAACACAAGTTAAAAACAAAGGCTTACTCTAAGTGCAAAACAAATACAAATAGGTCAAGACTGCCATGTCATAGGAAGTTGCCTAACCACAAAGAAGATCAAGAGAAAAAACATACTAAAATTACAAAATTTAGGCAAAAGAATAAAAAGTAGGGAGAGTACTTTTGTCACATTACGTGAATCTTTGACAAAACACTATCCTGTAGCTTTAAATATGCACATATAGGCTATACACACGTATATCCACAAGACCTGTAGATATGCATTCTGAGACTTAAGTTTAGGCACCAGCCTGCCCTTGAAAGAAATGCTCTATCCATTTAAAGCAGTTCTCAATATAGTTATCTGAGTAGAACTGTCATCAATTTCTTCTGTAGCACAGCAATCTTGTAAACAAGACACTGACAACATAACATAAGCCACCAAAGGCTTTTAGCAAAGGTATTTAAAGTTTTCTACAGTCAAGGAATAATACAGCCTCCCTACTTCCACACTAGAAAGTGCTAAGCAGATAGTTCAGATGGCTACATTTCATTTTTCCAGCTCATATGGGCCAGTAACGTCTGACAAACACTGCCCGTGATATAATACATGCACTATTTGTCTCTTCCATGGATTTCACCCAACATGATACAGCAGATTTAGATTCTTTTTCTATGAGAAAGAGTTTACTCAAAATTAAATACCAGAATACAACACTCAGAAGCATTCTGCCGCAGAACACAGTAAGCATCAACATTACAGGCTCACAGGAAGAGCTCTTCTGGGCGGCAGAGCGGTGACCTGTTTCCCTAGACCAGTACATTGCCTAACCTTTATTACCCTGCACAGACAAAACCTCCAGTCTCCAACAGTCAAAGCACCTTCAGCCACCACAGGCAGTGGCAACAGAGACACTGCTGGCTTTGGTAGGCAATGAAACTCTGGCCTGCAAGGCACAGTGCATGAAACACATTAAAAGCTCTGTCTTCCCCACTCCTTGAAGGATACAACCTCTGCCATAAGCAGCTTCTTGATACCAAGCTTCTACACTGCCTTTTTTTCACCACCTTTTCACAATTTGGGAAGCATAAATGCTAACCAGTCACATGAGTTGTCAGGTAAAAAGCTAATGCACGTGGGAACAGTATGAGAATCATACAAATCATACATCATACAAAAATGTAACATCCATTAAACCATGGTAAAGGAACTTCACAATTTACTTACAAACAACAAAGCCATGCACAACAATGGTAAAGAAACACTCCTGCCAGTAAGAGTTTACATTTGAAATGGCAAGAATCACGTAATTAGCTGTGCATAAGTCCATAGATCCACCTGCACAAAGCCCTTCACAGATCAGATGTGTCCTCTTACAGAAGATGACACAAGTCGTTCTTTGGTTTACCTTTTTCTTCTCAAACTTAGCAGCCATTTACAAACATGTGATCAACCATTTCCATATACATTGTTTGCCCATTTATTTCAGACAATACGTTGTTGGGATTTTTAATTCCACCAAGAATGTTAATCTAGCTTCAAAGGTAAAGAGAAATCGCATTGGCTGCTTTGTTCTCACCCTAGTCATGCCAAACAGTAGCTGCTAAAAAGGCACAAAAGATGTATAAAACCAGGTTCCACTAGGAACTCTAAAAAGGTTGATATTTTATTACAAAATTGAACACTTTTGTCTCACCATGTTTAGGGCTTCTATTGCAAGGGGTGGATTTTGGCAGGGGGTAGTGGCTGGCTATTTTTGCATGAAGAAACAAAAGCATTAGAATATTGTCAAGGCTGCATTCAGAAATATTCCAGATAAAGGTTGTATTTGTAACTTTAACTGTTATCATTTTGAGATTATTTCATGCACATATTAAATCTTTTTTTTTGGAGAAAATACACACAATGCACCATCTTTTATGAATGTACAAATTCTATCATATACATACAAGACACCTAAATACTCTGAAGATTTATAACCTTGCAAACTGATGTTTTTCATACTAGGCTTGCAAAGGAATAATTTAGCTGATTTTTTGTTTAAACAGTAGTAGCCCAAGGGACTTTCATGGCAGTTAGTTAAGTGGCAGTTCATTTGTGTTTCTTTTAATTAAAAACAAAACTGATCCCATTATGACTAAATGCAACACAGAGTCATCATGCATCAAGGTTTAAGTTTATAATCATTAACAGGAAGCAAGAGCATACATAACCCGAACTGCAAGAGTAAGACTCCTACTTGCTACTAACAGCTAGACAAACATCAGCACTGACTCTGCAATAATGACTGTGCAAAACAATCATACACTTGCTTTCTTCTCACTCTTTTCTCCCCCATTCCCTCTCTCACACAGATTTTTTTTTTTTTTTTTTTTAAAGAAACAGTCAGTGGGACCATGGGCCAATCCTCCCAAACTATTCCACATGTGAAGAGACTTGACTCAGCACTCCCATCCCCCCACCAAAACAGCTGCCCTGGAGGTTTGCAAGCAAGGAAAGGAAAATGGCAATTTCAGAAAAGTATATCTTTCAATTACAGGTCAACCAAATGGCTCATCTTAGTGTCAGGCTTTTCCCATTCCCAAATTCCAAAGACAGGCTGAAAATAACAGAGGTGACAGGGCTCCTTAGAAAAGGCCTGTATTAATTTTAAAAAGTGGGAAACATTAAGCAAGCTAACCTAGGTACAGAGGTCACTAACAAATTCTTCTAAAGCAGCAAAGGAACGAACTGCTCTTGCAATTCTGCATAGCATCTGGCAAAGGATACTAGTGATTTTTTTTTTAAATGCAGCAATAGATTTTAACTTCACCTTAACATTTACGATAATACTGAATATTATGCAATTATTCCTTGAAGGAGGGTAATTACTTACATGAAAATATATTTGCATGTATAACCTAAAACTACCAACTAATTCGCTGATTCTAAGGAAATACATTCACTTGCATAAACCCATATTTTGTTATTCTACAAAATAACGTTATCAGCATTATCGTAAGTTTATCAAAAGATTCCATGTTCAAATACCAATCTTTAAGAAATTTACCTTAATATTTATGAATCTTTGACAGATTCACCCAGTATATATGCCATGGATCTTTTTTGTGTCAGCCATCAAGAGCAACCAAAATAGATACACATAAAGACAGGAATGAATGCACTAATTTGTTTATTGGATCACAATGAACAACATGCCAGATTTTCACCCACTGACTGTTTTTTGAAAATATTGTTTTGGGAACAAAGGATCATTTATTTGTGTCTCCCTTGACCATTCAAAGAGAGAACAAAATTAAGTTTCTAAAGAGAAAAAAACACCAGCAATTTTCAATACTCTAAATATCTACCAAATTCTTCAAAAGTACTGTCAATAGCTGTATGCTATTCCATGAATCATTCAGACAATAATGAAAAAAAGACACACTTTTGTTCAAATCATACACAGTGGGATTACATGTGAACTGACCCTCCATGCATTAATTGAAGACAAAGCTTTGCTCTGAACTCATTACTGGTCTTACAGATAGACTGTCAAGTTTAGAAAGTTTAGTGTTCTTCACAGTTTCCCAGTTTAAGAAGTTTGTTTTAAAAGTAGGATGAAGACCAGGAAATAAGACCAAGTTTCATAAACTCCACCACTACTTTCAGTGCAAAAGAACAAAATAATGTATAATGCAAAGAAGAGGAGAGGGAGAAAGACAACAGAACAAAAACATCCCCAGCAACTTCATAACAGTTTAACAACGTAACAGTTACAGTCTTCAATAAAGAAAAGAAACAGCAGGCAAGTTTTCCTCTTAACTGTATTAATAAGGGTGTCTTGAAAAAAATGTAAGAGGCCCTAATGATAAAAAGATAGATCATTTCACCAGTTCTCAGTAGGGGCTTGATCTTCTAGAGTCACTGACATCAAGGGACGCATGATTATGTCTTAATTGAAACTTTAAATAGTGCATCTCAGAAAGCAAAATAACATTACCTTATTTTATTATATTTTTAGAGAACTGAACACACCAGGTTTCTTGAATATAATTAAAGTGATTTTGAGACTGTAGCACCAACCAAAAACTCAAATATGTTTTTAGTCACCAGCTTATTTCAGGAAATTGTTCACAAAGTGCTCTAGGATCTGAGTGAAAAAATGTGAAATAGTAGGGGAAAGAGCATCTACAGGAGCGTTTGTACTTCCCCCATTTCTGCTTAATCCTGCCAAAAAGAGTGATCCAGACTGTTACATTACCGATATTGTAACTAACATCACCAAATAACAACCATAATACTATGAAACGTGCCCTATTCAGAAGGGTAACTACCAAATGTTCCAGTTTAGCAGCAAAATATAAAGCAAAACAGCATAAGCGAGCACTTCCATTTCATTTAAAAACAGGAACTCCCAACTAAAGCCAGTTATCCTGCTGGTCTAATCCAGTGAAAACAGAGATTGTTATAAATTAAGCCAGGAATCTTCCCTGTAAAAAAGTCCTCTGGTATATAAAGCAGAACAGTGATAAAAGAAAGCTGCTGAAGTGCATGAAAATAACACGTAAGAGATTACCCCAGATTTGGTAAATCCAGGCAAACACCAAGTGTTTAGAAATCTTTTCAACTTTAACATCACCAGCACCCAGCAGGGTGTATTCAGCATCCCACAGAACCTGCACTTGTTTTTGTCTTGGGGCTTTAAAAAAAAAACGAAAATCACAGCAACTGTGAAGTATGAAAGTTTTAGTTTTCATTCTCAAGTCGTCTCCTTAAGGAGCAGATGGCATTCTCTAACAGCAAATAATCAACTAAATAGTAAGGGTCTGTATTACAACTAGAACTCAAGCCTAAAGAAACAGTCAAGGAATATATGTGCAAAACCTGTTCCACAAATGCTAAGGACAAAAGAACTATCATTTTAGAATCACATTCTTCATATTTCATCTAAGATTTTTACCCTGAATCAAAAAGGTGCAAATTATTCTCAAAAGCAGAAACAAATTTATCTTGCTGCCTGGAAAACAAGGTATTTCTTCAGCTACACGGTTCATTTACTCCATAAAAAAGTCGGTAGCTGCGATGGCTTTTTGCTTTGAACTTCAATGTAGTATGTGCTTGTCCTCATTCTGAGCAAAACCAGTAGACAATAACACATGATCTGCAGTGACGACACACACAGCATCCACTCAGGACTTTGTTCAAACATTGTGAATGTAACTTCCGCCTAGCACTGCTCACACTTTCAAGCAGCTGCATGAAAGTGTTTGGCAAAAAATAAAATCAGGCCATATATCAGTCCATGATATACAAAAACCCGACTGAAGTAAAGAGGTTTTGAACAATAATTTTTATAAATTTAGACAAAGTGAAAACAGTACCCTCTTGACTCTTTGGTCCTTTTAGAGAATGCAGCTCCACGATACAATACCACCAGCAGAGAAGCCAGTTTTTAAACAGCTTTCTATTCCCATCCTGAAGTGCAGTTCAGCACCTTCTCAGGGCTGCTGATACAGCTGTTCACCAGCTGTGTTACAAATCACCAAAATGATCACTTAAAACCAGATACTTCTAACCTAGATCATTTCAGTGACCCAGTTTTGCAGAGAAGCCTCATAAACAGTCCAGGCATAAGCGAAAATGCCTAAAGGTTTTTACATCCTGGGTAAAGTTCTTACAAATAGGCTTCTCTGTTTTTCCCAAAAGAAAACACAGGCTGCAATTACGTCCTCAAAATGCAAGAAATCCACATGTACATACTGAAACCTCCTATATTAAAGTTTTTTAGATCTGCCTTGAGTTTGTATCTTGATTCCTCAGATCCCATGAAATAAATATATGTCACCTAGTGACATCAGTCCCAGCCAAGCAAATAAAAATAACTTACCAAACGTCTAGCAAATTCTTTATTTTCTGAAAGAAATCCATATCCTGGGTGTACCTGGGAAGACAAAAAATTCAAACTGATTGAGTTCTGAAACCAGACATCAAAATTGCTAGCACTTTTTCAGACACTGGGGACAGTGAAGTAGATCACTAAGCATTTAAATAGGTTGAATACCTTAAACTCGCTTAACACACTGAATTTTCCTAAGTCAAGCTGTTTTCATTTCTGAAACAAACTTTCCTTACTTAACTAGGGAGAAAGGGGTTGTTTGCAGAGCAAATAGAGCTGTTTGCACAGCAAATGGACATTCCCTTTGGTGATTTGCCTTTTGCTCTTTTTAGCTCCATTGCAGACCTCCACATATATGCTCATCCACACTCCTCTCAGTAACCACTATAAAGTACTCCTCATCCTTAAATATTTCCAGCACTAACCACAACAATGGTGCATAGGTCCATAGGCATAAGCCTCCTACCTCTACTGACCCTGGTTGGAGAGCACAATATACTCTCTTCACTAGTCTAAGTCAAGCATCCTGTGTGCCTCATTTGCTACTCACACCCCAATATACATTCAGCCTAATTACTTGAAAGAAGCATTAGAAAGAGTTTTCATTTTACTTTTTGCAATTCACATAAGATTCTTAATCTAATATAGTCTGATAGACAGAGTATAAGCTATTTTATCAACATCTTTTAAAGAGCCAATAACTTGGTTTCAAATTCAGAAACTCAAAGGGAAGAAAATACTAGCTTTCTTCATAAGAAAGTTTCTGGCCCCTGAAGGCACAGTACCAAAACATCATATTTGGAAGAAATTACAGTGCTGATCCAACTGTTCAAGAGTAGTATTGCCGATATATACACATAAAATTTTCTTTCAATAAATGGTCTATGTACAGTAGTTCTGAATAGTACATTTATTTCAGTGACAGAACAAAGAACATTAAGAATGTGACCATGACTACATATTAATTTTCCTACTGATTTCTGTTAAGCTTTGAATCTCTGGGCAATTTTGAGGGAGAAAGGCAGACTTGACCACATACCCACAAATAAGCTAATGTGCATTTTGTAAACATTCTGAAACAAAAACAATTATGGGATGCACCACTTACCTTCCTGCATGTAATGTTTATATAATATAGAAAATGATTCAAACTAAGTTTAAGCTAAAGCCTTTCTGGACACACTTCATAAAACATTGAAAAAAGCCATTATGGCATGTAAAGGGTTAGTGCTCAAAACTAATTGGGATTTTTTTTTCCCCCAGCAAATTTGGAAATGAACTGAAGCTGCTCCCTGGTGTGAAAGCTGAATCCAGCAGCCACCTGCAGGATCAGCGACCAGTGCTGCCAGATGCTACAAAGCCTTTGATTTCCAGTAGCGATTTCAGACACATTTAACTCATGTGACATGAACTAACTGGAATAGCATATTCAATCACTTCCCCCCCACACACCTTAAAAAAAAAAAAAAAAGAAAAATACAAACTCTGGCTTTTCTGCTTTCTATATATGAAACAGCTGCAGCAGATAGACACATTCAGACTCACAGCTTGGGCCCTGGTTTTCCTAATGACTTCCATGATGGCATCCATGTTGAGGTAGCTTTTGCTGGTGGGAGCTGGGCCAACACAGACAGATTCATCCGCCATTTTCGCATGAACCTGAAGAGGCAATATTCTACATTAACAGATGCTCCCAGCAAAAATAATTACCATCACCCAGTTACATGCACACAAATCTGATTGTGTCAAAGATCATTTACATACCACAACCACTCTAAAATACACACTGAAATTACCAACACTGGCATACAAGTACTTGCACAATAAATCTCATTTCATTTAACTCTGAGCTTAAGTCACTGTCAAAATGTTTTATTATTCTAATACATTATTTTGAATTTGATTAAATAAAATCACGACAAATATAATTTCAGCTTCCTATACTGATAATCTATATGTAAATTCAGACTAAAAACTACTTTGTTACATGTAACCAGGGTAGTCTAATATCTTAATACTTAATAACAAACATTCATGACCAGTTCTAAGCAGGCTCCCCAGGAAGTTGGGGATAATTAGAGTGAATTGAATGAAGGGATGCAATGAGTGTCCCTGCACAGCATCAGGTCAGCACCATGCACAAATTAAAGCCTATGACTAAAGAGTTCAATATCACTACACGTGAACCAGAAAATCTTGAGAATTATTTAAGCAGGCTCATGTTTGATTTCTAATCCATTGTATCCTCATTTATATGCATTTGCCAAATATTTTTTAGTCAAACACAAAAGGGGCAAACATCTCCAACATTTTACCAGGAATAATAAAATAACTAGGTTTGAAGTTAGAAGTCTACTTTTACCTCACATGAATGCTTAAGTTTAAAAAGTTTAATTAGACTGGTCTTTAACATATTTTCAATGTTAGACTACTTTTCTTTGAAGTAGCATACACATATAACCATGAAACCAAACAACCAGCTTCTCCTCATTCTGCTTTTTGTAAGCTTCCTTTCAGTATGTATTTAAGAATGCACGCCATTGCTTAAATTGTGTAAGATTGTTAACTGTCAGTAAGACTAGTTTAAAATGACAATTTGATATTTCCAATGCTTACCAATTTTTAAAGCTATTTTTGAAGCTATTTTATATCATCTTCAGCATTTGGAACTGAGAATACAGTTTTAAAAATTGTGATCTTTTAGAAAATTAGTATTAACACATGAAAAATGTACGAGCCCGAGACAAGCTTAGTTGGCCAGAGTATAGCGCAAATAGCATCAAGGTTGTCGGTTTGATGGGTCGTTCACTTAAGAGCTGGACTCTTATGATCCTTGTGGGTCCTTTCCAACTCAGAATATTCTGTGATTCTGCATAATATTTTTGTTTTATTAACATGAAATTTCGTTCTTTGTGAAAAGGAACTTTATTTGCAAGTACTATGAAGGCTGCCAAGTGCATCAAACTAGTTAAAAGTAATGTAGTCTGCATATACTATTCACTCACTCAGAAGAAACAAGGCCAGAAAAAAGAAACATATCAACAAACACTGACAGGTAGCAGTCAGACAATATTTTGAACAATACAATGAGAAATAAGTAGCAGGCAAATACAACAAACATGTATCACAAGGAAGAGAGTCGCTTATTAAACATTTTAATTTTTTCTTCAGATTTATTGACTGTTTCTGAACCTTGCAAAAGTTAATCCTACCAACAAGCAGCATATTAACTTGCCACCTAACTCCTTGCTTCCTTCTGGAGGCATCTCTTAAAGAGCTTCTGAATTTGCTATATTCTCAAGTATATGAAAGTTCACATAACCTCCTGAAATTGCCACACATTTCACATTTCAGCTATTGCTCCTACAAAGTCCTGACTGTTTTGTTTTACCAGTACAACATTGGTCTCACAATATAAACAGAGCAAAAGCAAAAAAAATCCTAAGCACTAGCACAATCATGCAGCAGGTTTTAGTGCTTTCTAGTACATACACCTCAGCAATTAAGTAATCGATTTTGATCAAATCCTGTCAAGATTAGCCTGTGTCATCCTTCCTGCAGCACTAAGTTGAAGAAACAGCATGTGCCCCTTTATCTTCATGATCAGTTTATGTGCTTAAAGTTGTTCTGAATCCCAATGTGGTTTACATTTCTAAACAAAGTCATTCAAGCTTAAGCTTAATTAAGCATATATGTTTTACAGAACCAAAAGCTTCCTTACAGAAAAGGACTAAATATTGTTAGCTATTTCTAGGCATCAAGAGGAAAACCCCACACCCACACACTTCTCACACTAAGACACCAACACAGTCCCACTAGTACCAAAAGCAGCCACAGAAGATATTGAAAACCTGTTGATTTTATACATATAAACAGTCTTGTGCACTTTTCCCCATCACTCCACCTCTCCTTTCTGAAATATTTCATTGCTATTCAACTCTTTGGAGTTTCAGCTCTTCCTTTCCCACATTCCCCTGTAACCTGGTAAATCCATTTCTCCTTGTTCACGTTACAGTTGTTGGTGCCTTCTCTAGTTCAGTGGCAGTTCAGCCTTGCATACACCCTAATACACCTCACACAGGTATAATACAACAGCAAATCAGTAACCATATCACATTCACATTACCTGATACACCTCCTCGGCAAATCTCTCCAAAAAAATAGGTCTGCATTCTACCTCCACTAGCTCAAAATCTCCAGATTTTCAGGAGACAGCTCCTCCATCAAGGGGGCTTCTCATACCTACTGTTATTATGAGTAAACCAGCACACATATAAACTGGAAATCTGCTACTTAGTAATTCATAATGACAATTCCCCTTAGCATTTAGATTTCTTTGACAATGCACTGTAGTTCATGAAGAATACATCACAGATACCCCAAATATAACACAAATACATCATATTTTTAGTATAGTACAAATGTAATTACTTCTAAACATTATACCGGAAGCCACTATTTGAGTCTACACGACAACTGAAACTTTCAGCTTACTACCAAGTGCTGCCTAGTTCACAGGCAGCACTTCACATTTACTTTTCCTGAAGCTGACTTTTGATGCAATATTTCTAGACAGTCCAAAGAATCCAGCAACTCCCCTTCCTCAAGCACTACAAATTTCAAATATATTGATTTTCAGATTCAAGGATTGCTTAGACTTAAATCGCACAATCCTAGGTATTCAACAGCTGTCCCTAATACTTAAAACCTCAGAGGTGTAATTTCTCCCTTTTCTGTTTTAGTTCACAAAAAACCCAATGTCAACAAAAACAAAGAAGGAAGTCCCAGGAGGTCCTTGAAAAAATGCAATTCCTTTATAAATATCTGAATTGACCCTGCAATCTCAAGCATGAATGGATAACAACAAAGGCTGGAAAAAACAGAGGAAACTAAGTGCTTAATGGTTTATACTGCAGGTTTTAATCATATTGGGCTACCTGGGCCTCAAGAGAGATCTCAAGCAGGTACCAAAGGCTTGTTATGTTAAAGAATACAAACTAGAAATCATGGAAAGACATCTTGTATGTAAAAACAGTTTAATTTCTGTAAAAGTTTTATATTTTAAGCAGTCTATTTCATAGAGGCTAATTATATTTCAAAGACAACAGAAATAGATATTCACCAAAACCAAATGAATTTTCATTTTATAGCACCTCAGTTCAAAAACTAGAGACTAAATACAGTCACCATTGGAAATCCAAACCTGAACTAATCACCAACAGCCAACCAGCTCATTGCAGACTCATGAATCTATGAGAAATAAGCCACTAGTAATAATACTTTGGATTTAACAAGGAGTCCTAGCAGAACAACATTAGAATGAATACCATCAAGTGATGTCACTACTTTTGGATTAAGATACAAAGTCATCTGAAAATAATGTGAAGTACAACAATTATTTTCTTTCAAAAGTCTTCCTGACCATATACAGACACAAGAACTAGCTCAAGTCCAACAAGCTTATTCATTCAGAAGCAAAGGGCACAGAAGTGCCCACTGGATCCAAGGCTAGTTTAGGTCCAGGAGCCATCTTCATGGCAAGGCACTTAAATCAGCAAATCCAGCCAGATCTTTACACAGGAACAGCTTCATGTTTCTTCACCACATTTTCAGCAAATAGGCAAGTAAAGCAAGGACTCCATCAGGGATGACTTGCCATTCATTTTCATCCTGGACTGGTTCCAAGCACCATTCCAGGCTGCAGCAGCGCTCAGGGTGCAGACTGCAGTAAGAGGTAATAACAACAGTAGCAGCAACCGGGTTTGGAGACCCTTCTACATTATGTTTTAGTATTTCAGGAGGATTTATAAACCGAGTTCGGTGCCGGGGCTTGGCGTCATACTCCAGAAGACAAATATGTCCATAACCCAAAGTTTTTGCATATGAACACCACAAAAATGGTCAATAGCTGCCTTGCAGATAACCCAGTTCAGAAGGACTGCACTGAATCAAAGCTACTATATACTCAGACTACCTAGATTATGTTAGCTCTCCTTTACCCTGGAGAGTGGCACATGTATTCATCTGACAGCAGCACGTTTTCTTGCCTAGCCATACCCTGAATTTACTGAATTATCCTCATAATTAGACCTGTATCTCAAATAATCAACATTTCAAAAATCAAAATAACTGACTATCCAAAACATGCATAGGTCTCCTAGAGTTGTTCTGTTTAACACAGCAGTATCAAAGTAACCTTCTCCAGGAAACACTCAGCTGCTGCAGATCACTAGTTGAAACTGATATTATAAACAAGTTACATTTAAATGTGCATGTCTCAACATTTAAACATAGAAAAGTTCTCCGTATAGATATAGAATGTATTAAGAATTATTTTAAGGCAAAGAATTAAACCACTTACTCTCATTGCAGACACAATCCATAAAACAATCAACAACACCAGGAAAATTTACACATCCCTGACATTATAATTATTCAGCAGCTCAAGTTTGTTACCTTCATGTGAATCTGGCTCATGACATAAAGTGCTTTTCTCCCCCATCTGTTCCACAATGATTCTCCTTCACAAACTCCAAAAAGTAAAGGCTGACTTTGTCAATGAAGAAAAATATATCTACATGCATTTCCTAATAGAGTGTTTAATATCATCTGCATTGTTTCCACAGATGATTTTATATACTTAAGCAGTTCCTGAGGCTTATCATGTGACAGATGTAATTTACTTCAGTGTAAATGCCTAATTAACACATACACACTCACTCCCCTTTTCCTCCATCTCTGAGGAGGTAATGTCTGGGATTCCCCAGTGTCCCTGTTTTTCAGAGTAGGTCAGCCTACACATCCCCAGGTCTCAACACAAGCTGATATTCACGCAGCAGAGACAGTTATACTGAGTTGCACACTGCATTTTCCCCCTAATTCTTCTGTGCTGTTTCAGAATTTATATTATAGGGAAACTGTTATAGCTGCATATACAGTGCTAATCAAACCTAAGAAGCAATTAAAAAAGCCTCAGTGAAGAGAACACTTTTGTTTAGTACACTAGATAAGATTGAGCATTGTTTAGACAAAGAAATCTAATCAAACAAGTCATTCTCCTTTTATAGCTCAAATCAATATTACACATTGGAACAACATCCGTTGGTGTAAGTGGATTCACTTAATTGGCCCAAACTGCATAATACTGCTCAGCAAGACAAATCACAATTAGCTCAACCCATAAAATAGGGCTAATGAGTAAATCCTTTGTAAGGTAGGTAAAAAAAAAACCAACCACCTCAAATCTTGCCAGCACCATTGCTGACAAAAGAGACAGACAAAACAGAACAAAAAGCCTGTGGCATTGAACAGTCTTGAGTTAAAAAAAAAAAAAACAAATGGATGCAAGAAAGGTTCAAATTTACTGCTTTGCCAAAAACACATCTTTCATCTGACCTAAGTGTCTTTAGCAGTTTGACACTAAAACACACACACCAGTAATATAATAAGTATGAGTGCATAGTGGGCAGTATTCATACAGCCTTTAAAGTGCCATCTGCAAAGAAATACTGCCACACAATTACAGATTTAACCCAAAAACAAATTAATGGAAACATGTCTAAAGCACATGAAAAACAAAACTGTGAAAGACATAAAATAGCATAACTATCCTATATTTCCCACATTGATTTTTACTCAGCATTTCAAAAAGCTAAATAAAAATTTAGGCAAAGGTCAACCTGCAGAGTCAACATAGATTTCTTTGCAAACCTATTTTAAACTATTTTAATTTGATGGTCCACAAATAGTTATGCAAGGCCTATGTAAAACAATTCTTCAGTGGCCTTCAAACATATTTTGGTGAAGGGTGTTTACTTACAATCCCCTCCAAGCTTACAATGACCCTCAAAACAGCCCATCCATTAGAATCTGCAGGATTAGATTCCCTGGTTCACGGACACCAACTGAGAAAAAAAAAAATTAAAAATAACACCCTTTCCTTTACTTCCCTGTCTTGCCCCTCAAGTTTGCCAACTGGTAAAAAAATTAAGACAGTAACTAACCCCACTTACTAGTGGCCTCAAAAATCCAGTTTTCAACTAAAATTAAAATTCATGGATCCAGTTGAACTGAACAATCTCTAAAAGATGAGCAACACGAACCAGGCAAGAAAGATTGCATTTCTTACCAAGACTAAGAGAAAGCACATTTCAACACATGCCAAGATTTTCATCTGTTTGCATTCTCATTTATACACATGAACTTAATTTTGTAACCTTAAAAAAAGAAAAAGTAAATCTCAAAATTCTCTCTTCCATGGATGAAGCTCTGGAATGTTGTTTGCTGCTAAAAAGACACACAATTTTACTTGCCTTGTGAAGAGGAAAGGATTCCCCAATGTACCTAGAGGTCTGATCAGTTCTACTATGAAAGCCAGACCACGCTAAGGCAGTCATAGAGTGATACTCCCAAACTGCATTCTGCTTGCAGGACAAGCAAGAAAATGCCTCCTGAGTCCTGAAGACATTACAGATAAGACTCTAGAGAAGAATTCTAGAATACCCTTGGCTTTTCAAAGCCTTTTCCTATATGCTTATTCTTTGACAGAGCTTCTGTGAAGCTGAACAATGGTGGGAAAGAAGGCTTCTCCATCAGAATTTTACTGCAAGTGCTTACTGTGTTGAACCCTCCAAAATTGTAAAGACCAGGAACTAGTACACAAGTTTGCTACTGAAAATTTAGCAGAATGAAATAGTTTGTGTCACAACCTCCAATGTGTTTTACTCAACACCAATCAGGAACAGTCTGTCTTTGGTAGAAAAACTGCAAAAGTATGTCAATACTCACCGTGTTCACTAATTTACCTTTGGATGAACTGAAAGATTAATAGAGGTAGAACAATCAGGATGGGAAGACTAGAATGTGTGTTTTGCTACTGATGCAATGACTTGGAGTTAAAGAGTGGGACAATCTTGAGGGAAAAGCATTCCCCTTGCCTCCTTCCACTCATGTCTCCCTTGGTAGGGCAGCTACCAAGTTTCTTTGCTCAAGTGAAGATTAGAGGCAGCACAGCCACTCAACAAAACACTTGCTGATGTCTGGGGTGCTGTGAAGAAAGTCTGCACTCATACATCTGCAGATTACTTTGGAATATATTAATCTAGAGCAAGTCTCCAGGACAGACAGATTTTAATTCAGAGCATACACTAACAATTTGGGAAGACACTTTATGCATTTACCAAAGAAAGTATCTCCATCTGTTGCAGGAATTGAGCAATTCATCATGTTTATTTAGAGCAGTCCACTATGCTCTGTGAGGATGCTCAAGTTTCATCTTTGCAGTGCATGGGATTCTGCACTTTAAATGTTTCAGAAAAAGAATTCTTTTTTGTGATGTTAACAAAACAGTGATGCCCTACAGTGTTTTTAGTAGCCTCCCTGCATTTCAAACACATCTGCACCCACATGTCAGCCTTTCCCTAATGGAATCTCAGCTTCTAAACACATTAGCAAAGCAATAGGACAGATCTTTCTCACGCTGTTTCTTTTTCCTGCCTCTCCCAAAAACAAGCTCAGCAAGGAATGCACCCGATGGATGCTTCTTTGTTTTGCTTTCTAAAGGGATAAGACATGTAGGAGACAGAAAAGCTGGTAGTTAGGCAGATCTAGGAAACAGTATCACATGTTAGGAAGGGCAGTCAACTACAGAACTTCATATAGTAGAGATTTAGCCCTTAATTAAGTTAGCTATCCCAGAAGATACTTGGGATTCAGAAAAAGTAGGTTAAACTCAGCCACATTACAAAGCAACACACTGGCAACATGCTCCTATCCACCATTTTCAGCTCTAATTTGGATGGAGTTTGCCTTTCAGATGGATGAACACAGTATACAGTCATTCAGATGTCTACAGAGGGATGGACTGCAGAACTTACTTCCAGCATCCAAAAAACAGTGATTCCTAAAACCAGTTCTAGTGTTGAGAGAATAGGTCACAACAGCAAGGTGAATTCACAGCTACCTGGCATTTCAGCTACACAACAGTATTTAAAAGAAAGGTGAAAATAGAAATATGGACACCAGCTAAATACAACATATCCTGGATCAGTAGTTGGAAGATTAAGTTTTTTTAAAAATCAGAAATGCAAGATGGAGACCTACAGTGAATTATGTTCTTCCCAGTGTGGACTAACTTCAGGCCCAAAAATGAACCATATATTCAGACTTACATTAAGTTTCACAATAAGCTTCACTTTAGGCATACAC
This sequence comes from Acanthiza pusilla, assembly GCA_036630365.1. Lineage (NCBI taxonomy): Eukaryota > Metazoa > Chordata > Aves > Passeriformes > Acanthizidae > Acanthiza > Acanthiza pusilla. Next base: position 5,016,468 of record JAXCHO010000003.1, on the reverse strand, counting down.
AAGATGCCACTCAAAGGATGATCCCACCCCTAAACTCTCCTCCACACTCAGCTCTAGCAATTACAGCGCTGCTGAGACAGATCAATGAACTGAACAGACCCAGTGGAAAAGTAATCTAAGGGGAGGGAAAATTAACCTTCTGTCAGATCAGCAAGTTAAACCATCTCCCAGCCACATGACCATCAGTTCCCATACAGTGCATGAATGAGAGGGGGCAGGAGGGGCCAAACACTCCTTTCAAAAGTAGTTTAGACTTAGAGAAATTTAGACATAATATGAAGAAAATTCCACAATGTCAAATAATCCAAAGAAAATACCAGAAAAAAACGGTTTGTGAGTGAATATCTTAAGGATGACAAAATTCCAAAGCAGGTTTTCTAAAACACAGATTTTCCTCATGTCTATGCAATATATATATGCTCAATAGAAAATATACATGCACATACCCTTTAACCACTCCTAGGTACCCAGTGAGAGGGTTTTTTCCACTAAGACTAAGTACTAAAGCAGTACATATAACAAAAAAAAATTACATCATAAAGCCTCAACACTACCATCATGGCCAGCATAATCTTATGCTTTTACAAGGAATGAAATACTTTAAAATGCCTTACAAAATATTTGTACTTATTTGTACAAAATATTTGTACAATATTATGTTATTACATAACATTTACAAAACTAGAGCATTTTTCCTTCAAAATTCCACTAATGTGAATATTCAGATTTCTTAAAAATTATTCTTTGCTTAGTTCTTAAATAAAATTATTAGTTTCACAAGAAAATTACTTCTCTGCCAGTGTATTATAACTATTCATTATAGCACAACTACAAAGAAGATAATCCTCTATATAAAATCCATCCTATGTTTTCCACCTTCAAAAGTCTTCTTTAGAAAGACAAGTCAGCTTTGAGATATCAAGATGCAGATGTCAAGATGAAGTCTATAAAACAGTGCAATGAAGAAAAAGCACCAAGCACCCCTGAAAATGACTGCACAGACAAGCAGCCTGCTCACCAAGTCTGTAAGGACTGTGTATAGTCTAACAAACAGGCAAGAATAGACACGGAAACCTGCACAGTCCAAATACAAGTTTCACACAGTGACTACCAACACTGGACAATTCATTCATGGATGCAGATGCCAGACTTTATGTGGTCCCAGCCTTTCCCAGATCATCTGACAAAAATACTTTCAATATTTTTTTTTCCTTACAGCCCTCAGAGTTCTGCCATTGCTACAACACAAACTGTAAAAATTTTATTTTAGCATAACTCTAGGAAAATCTTTTATTTGCTTGGGGGTTTTTAGATTGCTGAGTATTTTCCCTAACAATGTTTCCACCTCCTAGATAATTTTCTATGATATGCACTTTTCCATCTTAAGTTAACTCAAGGATAGTGAGCAGAATCTCAGTCTCCATTGCATCCCATTAATCTTAGACAATATCATTTCAGCAAATCAAGCAGATTTAGTCTAAAACCAGTGCATGTATTGAGGAAATGGGTCTTGGCATATAAAAGAGCATTCTTTGGAGGACACTACAAAGGTCTCCCCACCCAACCACACATCTTGTTCAAATGAACAAAATGATAGCAAAGTGCTCCCCCCACACCTATTTCCCACCCTTCTATAACAAGCTATCACTTTTTAATTTGCAGGCAGGAATTTAAGAAGTGCTAAGACAAATGCTCCAGATCTTCACCTTTGAAGATTAAGGAGAAACTAGACAATGAGAAGTACCACTATCAGAATAGCCTAATTACAGTACCACAAATACATGTGACCTCTACATACAAATTCCATAAATACAGACTTAGATTTTCAGCATAGCACACTTGATCAATGCTAAATATATTTCATATGGTGAAAAGAGATAATTACATTCTATACAGGCAACACTTGCACAACACCAAAGGAAAGAAAACCTATTTCTGCAAGCTGACAACTGTTTCCATTTAAGAGAGGCACAAACTTTTGCGTACCTCACAACATACAGATAACATGCATAGGTTTAATAATTTAACTCAACCTTATGTATAGTTTTATAAGCCATTGAAGTAAACCTCTATATAAATAAATTCCTATTTCAAAACAGCCTGGAATTTAAAAAAAAAAATCTTTCCAAGTTGCATGGAATCTACATAGCACAGCAACATACACTCTTACAGAAAGGCTCCTTCTAAATCCTCTTTCCTGTTAGCATTTAGGTTTGGGTTTTTTCCCCCTACAACCTGCTAAATAAAGTCATATTTCCTGCTGACAGCAAATGATTGGTTTACCTTTAACTCCAGGGGGTTTAACTATCCATCCTTTAAGAAGCTTTGACAGTTTAACCTGCTGAGCTCACAGCACCCAAGGGAGGGTCTTACTCACAGTTTTACTTCTGCTGCTGCTGACCACTAATACTGACTCCACAGATAATGGATTTCAATAACAATCTCCTACAGGTTAACACTTTGGGTAGTAGCCATGATACTGCTTTAATTAAGCTAATACATGAAGGTTACAGTTTGGTAGAAAGTTGTATTAAATTTGGCAGTGCTTACAATAGCAGGAGAAGTGCACATGTTCACCTGTCCAGTAGCTCTGAGATAAATTTGCCTACTGACATAATTCAGTTGGTTTAACTTTTTTAAAGGTGGGCTCGATTTATTAACTCCCTTTCCTCTAAACATGATTTTTTTCCAGCATAATTGATAATTTCATGATGGAGCAGAAATGGATGCCTCTCACCATGCCGAGCACAGAATGTGTCTGCCTGGTATATAAATAGTCATGCACTACAATTAAAGGGTGCTGTGTTTGGTCTCTTTACCAGGTTTGAAGCATCCTGATAATAGAAAATGTTGGCATTTTTATTTCCCTGAAGCTAAGTTGTTAACAATAAATTTTATATTTTAGCAAGCCATTAATTATGTAAAAGCTTAAAGATGTTAAAAACACCTAGTTGAAAGTGGGAAATAATTAATATTTACTGAAAACAAGCATTTGACAAAATACAAAAGCCTGCAGATTGGAGTGGCACATGCGTAAATGCATTCGGCAGGCCAAGAACTCACTTGCTCTTTTTCAACACAACCCTTAAAAGCACACATTCACTTCAAAAATAGAGGGGGAAATAGGTTCTTGGTTTAAACACTTGGTATTAACTTTACCTGTAAAAACATCAATTTGTTGGATTTCATTTTATTTTTTGTTAAAGTACACAATCTGACAGACACTCTACATAGTAATAATGAAGCAGCATGGGAGCCATTTAATATATTTCTTGATTAACTCATTGCCTGTCCAGTTCTCATTCAGACATGTGCTCACATGTCATAATCGTCATAACTCCCATCATCCCTACAGTTAACACACAAGCTCCTTGATTAGTGCACAACTCCCAGACGAGCCATTGCTAATGCTAAATAATTCCCTTCAGCCTCCTGCGACTATACCGCAGGCTCTCCAATTAAATATAATGTCTCTGATGAGCCATATTAATACGGACAAATTCCTGCCAGAGATTCTAGCCCACTCACTTCCACCAAAGAAGCAACTGAAATAAAAAGAAAGCCGTGTACATAAAAATTAGCCAAAAGAAAATTCGGCCACGAGGCTTTAATTACAAAACTTCACTGTCACATGCATGTTATTCTTGGAGGTATCTGGGAAACTGGCATATTAATACAAGTTTGCTGATAAATGGCAATGAGTAAATTACCATTTTAATAATTGAAAAGCAAGCATGTAAAACAGATAGCTTTTCAATCAGTTAATTACAATTAGCAATATCTAATCACATGTGATAAAATTAACTCAGATCACTTGCTGCTGGTATAGCAATTATATTCAGCCAATCTAGTGCATTAAGCATTATTTGAAATATTGTCATAGCTGCACACACCTTCACAAGGTTTTTTCAGTTTATAAAAATCTTTCACTAATGATGCATCCATAAAATTTTCAGAACTTGTACCAAGAAACTACCATGCCTGTTAAAAGCCTGTTGCAGTACCACAGATTATGTAGTGAAGTCCACATTTTAAATGATATTTACAGATGTACCAAGCAACATTAAAATAATTTAATAGTATAACAGATCCAGTCATGGGTCATATATAAAAAGCCAGATTGTAGTAATCTCCCGACTTCAAAATGGGAAGAATCACAGGAAAACCTCACTCTTTCAGTGTATACAAATTCCTTAACATTTAATGCAAAATTGCTGCCATTAGCTGGAAAGTGACTATTTAGATTTTATGAAAATCATAAGGAGTCCCTAGTCCTTACAACAGAGTCTAATGTCCTTAACCCTAGTGCTGACCCTCTCACTAGAAGAGATATCAACAAAGGACATGTAAATAGACTGTTGCAGAAGTATCCTTTAGTAGTTTAAAAATATTGCTTGCAACTGCACAAATTGTAAGATATTCAAATAACCCCCATGAAATTTTGATAAGCTCTTCCCCAAGGTCCTTGCACCTTCATCCTTACACTAATGCACTTCATCCTCATTTACCTGATCATTAGTTTCCAGTTTGTTCAGCTGGAAACCAACACACACTAATTACTTTGACATCACAAAGTCCTATCTGTCTTCACCACCTCCCCAGACAGCAGGGAGAAATTATCAAGGGTAGGCATGATAATATCCTGATAAATGATGATTCACATCACCTCACTGTCAATCATCCAGAAGTGCTCACGCAAGATACCACTCAATCTCATTACTGAATCCTAGGGCTAAGAGTACAATACACACCAGGAGTCATATTTCAAACAGCAGGCCACCTGGATAAGATGCAGCTCTCAGAGATTTTCATGAATTTTGTTGGCTTTTTGTTTTAACATGGTAAATGTCAAATATTCATCTATTTTACCATGTGTATATAGGCTGGCAGAAAAGGACATGCTGAAAGCAAGGCAATTCATCTCAAAGGTTCAAGTGAAAAAAAAATCTAGGTTCTTTGGAGGAGAGGAGAAGGACAGGTAAATTTCCTTAATTTAAGAAGAAAATTAATCAACCTACCTAAGTTTCAAAGTTCCATTTCACAATTTAAGAATCCTTCCTGCTGAAACAATATAAATGTATACAGAGCTCTGAAAGAAGTAACGCTAGCTTTGAAACGCATTGACATATGCAAAATTCACTTTCTATGACAGAAAACAGATACAAGTAAAGACAATGTTCTTGCTTAAATAAACAGCTGAAGGGGGCAAGGGGGTGATCAGTCAAGAAGTAAAATAATAAGTTAATAGTAGCTGCTTTCTCAGAAAATATTATACCTTTCCATACTTCCAAAATAGTATCCTTCAATCTCTCTCAGTCCAATTACATATATAACTAAAGCAATCTCCAACAGCAAAGCCCAGGGCTTGCTATCCAGCACAGAATCTAAGAGTTGCTCTTGATGCTAAGGAGTAGGGAAGGAACAACAAATACCACCATCTCCTAAGTCTCCTAGGAGTGTAACACTGCATTTTCTTGCCCAAGATAATCATGCACCATCACTAAACTAAATACCATCACATATTCTTCAATGTATGCTGCATCACTTATGCAACAGATGAAGGAGAGAAGAAGAAAACACTACTGAGAGAATATGGGGGGAAAGCATGAGGAAATTCCGCAACCATGTGTGCTTATGCTAAGTATTGTCAGGGAAGAAAAAAACCAGTCAAAACGAAGGACCAAAAACTGAGAACACTATAGAAACAAAGAGCAGACAACAGAAGAACAAAGAAAGTACCAAGATGCACATTCTAGCATCCCACAGTATTCTTCTGGCTGAAGACACTTTGACCACTCAATGTAAGCCAGAGCAGCAGGGCGCTCTCTTGCAGGTGTGGATGGTACTGCTGCTACAGCCACCCTGGTTCTGCATCCAGTGACTGCCTGCCCACACGACCGTGCCTGAACTTGGCAGGAACCCTCACACACACTTCCTTGCACCTCCGCTGCCCCAGACTGTTTGAAATACGATCACAGGCTCACAATGAAACCCTTGTCCCATTTCAAAGTACTCTTCCCCTGCGGGGCTACAGAGGACAGGCAGCAACTTACAGGCTCCTGTTCAGATAATGTTAACATTACATTTTTCAAGGAGAAACTCAGAGGTTTCTCCTTCAAATGTCCTAAGTGTTCTAAAATATATGTAAATGCAAATATAACAGAAATGCAAAGCTCCATAAAAACCCTGAATGAAGTCATTTAGGTGTGGATGCACTGCATACCTGAGACATACACTATTCAAAGTCTACTTTTCAAAGCAAGTATGGATCACTAACAAAGTTCAAAACCCAAAAGTTCTTCACAAGCTTCCTGTCAAAATATTCTCCCTAGTCCACATATGCACACAGATTTCTCACTCTCAAATCTATGACCCACACCTCTCACCTCTTTGGCTTATCAAATGTAACTTACCAACCTTACCAATCACACTAAGTACGATAGAGTCTACGGCAACTTGTTCCAGAAATGTTAACCACCACATGCTTGAACAATATAATTCAAAGCCTTTTTCCCTAAAGGACCAGAGAGTCTGAAGATAAAATATAACCTATTCACTCTAACACATGAAGCAGGGCAAAATTATGATCAAAACCAGAACCTTTTTCCACTAAATGCAACCTCAGATCTTTCCTTCCTAGTTTTAGAGAAGGGCTTCTCAGGAGGGAACAAATATAATATCAACAAAATTGAAAGTATACTACAAACAAGCTTAAAAGTTAAAAAAATTTAGAAGTGTCGTTCCATTATGAAATTCATACTAGTGTGTTATCACATACATGTGTTTAACACATGTAAGTCTGTTAAATTTTCATTTTAACTTAAAAGCAGCCAGCCACCTTCATTCCAGACTTACCACACCTCTGGTTTCTTCAAGAGTATGTGATCTATTTGTGCTGTGAGAAGGCCACTATTGGCTTAACTGCTTGAAGGCATACAACAGAAATTTCTTTTACAGAAAGAATATTGGTGCAGAGAATACACAGGCATGAATGCATGCCTGCCTGCAAAATGAATTTCCAAAAGTAATTTGTTAGCTTTACTCACAGAAATCTGAGAGCAGGAGATTGTAATAGTAATTCTATGCTTTAGTTCAGCTGATGGGCATCTTTATATTAGAGCTTAAAAAAAAAAAATCTTAACACAGCAGTGTCACTTCTTGAATCTCAGCAGCCTAATTTCAAAAATTAGCTTTCAGAACTACTTGACAGAAAACACAGATTTTTGGCTTTGTTAGTTAAACTGGAAAAGAAAATTCTCTGCACAAAAAAGAAAAAAAACTGGCACGTAAACAAACTATTATCAGATGAATACTGAGTTAGATATTAAGACAAAAAAACCTACACCTTTCTCTTAAGTTATTGAAATTGACTTGCAGTAGAATTACAATACTTCCTCTAAAGGAAAAGAGCAAATGCGAAATTGTTGTCAACAAGTTCAGTACTGCAGACTTCACAGTCTAAGTTTATCTGCCAATTTTGAGCTCCACAGATACTGAACAAGAAGTGCATGACAAAACTTCAGACTCAGTTCAACCCATATTCAAGAACGATACCAAAAAATCTTCAAGATATTCACCAAGTAGAAATCAAATACAAATTACACTATTACAAGAAAAATAAAAACTACATTTGCTATTCAAATACAGGCTATTATCAAAAAGCCCTATCAATCATACATCTAAAATCTCTCCCACATTAGTCATAAATTTTTATTTACAGAACAGTAATCTATTTAAGGTTGCTACAGACCCTCTACATAATCTTATCAAATAAAAGCCAGCATCTAAAAAACATGAAAGAGCATTCAAATGACAAAATCCAATAGCAAACTCCTTACTAGTACTGCAGTCTTGTAAAAATAAAGCTTTGAATTCATAATTTAATTACTGCATAGAGAACCATCAACTACTAAATTTATCAAGTATTACAATCAACATTAAAAAATGGCTTCCCAAACCAAAAGTACAAGAGATGTTACAGTGGTTTCCACAGTTCTCAAAATTTTTTCTATGCTTAACAAGGTAAACAACACAAGCAAATACATAAATAGTTAAGCTTCAATCTACCTAAAATTTAGGAGCAAGCAAAGCAGTATCTTGCTAAAAGCACAAGAGAAAAACAAAAGAACAGCAATGGGCTTTCAAATCCCTGCAGCCAGTCATTGCAGCAGGCAGTGAGGCTGCCCAAGCCTGGTCATTCCACATTTCACTCTCTTTTACGAGAAGGTTCACAGAACCCAGGGTCTGATTCTGTCAGGCAACAGCACTGCAAGGCAGCCCGTCAGCCACAGTCCCTTCCCTCCCATATACACAAGGTTTTCAGCTGCCAAATGCACACAAGCAAGCAGTACTAAGCTATCCACACTCAGTGGTGCTTGGGATCCTTTCTCATAGCACAAGTGACCTAAGAAGATGTCAACAGGCAGGCCAAGCCAGGCAGGCATCCAGCACCAAGCCTTCACTGCATCAGGCAGCAGACCTGCCAAAGCCCTAATGCTACAGAAGTGTCACAGTATCGAAAACTTGTTATCACAGCTTTTTTCTTTTTGCTGCCTGATCCCTCCCCAGGTTTGTTTTTTTTTAAGCTGGGGGCTTTTTTTCCCCAATGTTAGTCTCCAACACATTCCAAGTACAGTTTCTCACCTCCACAGAGCACAAGCATTAGCCAGGCAATACAGCCATCTTTGTTACATTCAGGAAAGGACTTTAGGAAAAAAAAAATCTGAAGCAGGAGCAGCAAATTAACTTTTTCTTGGGTTAAGGAGCATTTCTAGGGGACTGACAGTCCCAATACTTAAACCAGCAGCAGCATCCAGAAGTGGTAGTTAAGCACAACAGCTGTGTGTGTTGGAACAAAACCATCACCCAAAAGTTGAACTGAAGAGCTTTCAAACAGCTAAAGCACCATACAAAAAATTGAAACACACTAAGATCAGCAAAATTATATACAAAAGTTTGTCATAAACATGAGCTATTATTAAACTTCCTTGGATATTATTTTTGAAATTTTACACTCAACTTTTGTTAAAGTTAAGGGACAACTGGAGGCTTAGATGCACTTTCATTATTACCTTTTTATACCTTCTCAGAATCACATCAGTATTTTGGTAATTTTATCCACCAATGAAAATCTTCACTGAAGAAAGCTTCCCCAAAGCTGAACCTGATACTTCTGCTATGGGTCACAAGCCGTTTAAAAAAATACCCCTCAGGTCAAAAATAAATAAATAAACACCACAGGTCATACTTGCATAATAAGCTTTTAAGTTATCTGTGAAGAGGCTTCCTTTCCTCATCAAATATGATGCAATAAAATTCTTTCTTTCACATTGTAAAACCAAGGACTATTGATTTATCATGTACTTGCCCATCTGTCAACATAATACAAATAAAATTAGTCTGTTTTGTTTGTGAGTTCTCCCACCTTGTGAGCTTTTAAAAAAAGCAACAAACCAAATGATGGATGGACAGGACCTCTCAGAGCTGATCAAATTTTTCAATCATTTAGTAGCTTACCCACGTTGACTACCTCACAAGTTCAGCTACTATGCAAAAACTTCCCCCTGCCCCATCACATCCTTCAATCTATAGTCAACACCAGCAGAGCTCTGGTTTCTTTGATCACGCCCTTGCACACTCCATCTCCAGGAAACCTATCCCTGCCTTCATCTGCTCTGCACATTTGAGCTCTGCCCGAGTTCCTGTGCTTGGAGAAGACTATATTGAGTATAAACAAGCTCTCCTGGGCCACCTTGATTTGCAAAGCAGCCTTTCATGACACTCTGGCAAGCAAATCCTTGGCTCAGGAAAAAAAAGTTGCACTTCTGAAGTCCATGTTTACAATTCTGCTATTTGTCTGTCTTACTCATTTGGAAACCTAAACCTCACCATTTCAGAGTAGTCCCAGGCTTCACTTCCCTCTTTGTAAGAGGTCCAGCACAGCATCTCCTCTAGTTAAACTCAATCATTTGTGTCAAGAAATCATTCTCCACACATTTAAAAAGACTCCTCAATCATTTTCACTGTCTCACAATGGCACTAGTGTCTTGGAATGATGACATTTCCTCTGATTTTCTAGAGCTGGGCTTTATCTGCTTCTTATCCTTGATCAGGTCTATGGCATCCACCACCACACGGCCTAGGGGCAGGAGTCACAGCTTTCCCTGGACTGAAGTCCTCTATCCTCCACTTACTCAAGCACAGTCCCATGCAAATCTGTTGGCTCTGCAGCTTTTCTGCAAAGAGCCTGTCAGTCTGTTTGTCCTTCCTGACCCTTTAAGTCAGCTCATGTCCCCCTGCAACTCAGTGCCTGGATCAGAGCACAGCTCATATCCATAAAGGCCCCTAGCTCCTACTCTCAGTCTCAGGGAGAAGCACCAGGCAATTGCTAGAGTCCAAGACATGAAAGACCACAGCGCTGCTCCTTCCACAAACTTTTTAATACCAACTTATGACTCCTGGAGATATTTATGATTAACACATGTTCAGTTACTCCAAGATGCTTTTCTTCTACCCTTACAATATGGTACAATATGGAATTAAGGAGGGCATGGGACAACTTCTGCAGGGAGTATCATAAGAAACCAAGCCCCAATATTTAACTAACACTACTTTCAAAGCATCCTTTGGAAACACAGCATTGATACCATCCAAGAACAGACAAACATTCATTTAAAAGTTTACAGAAAGAAATTGCACTATACAAACAAGTGCTAAGCCCCCCTGGCTTCTTGCTAAATGCATAGAACACCAGTTTGATGCAGGGCCCCCATCCAAGGTCTGGTTACAGCTCAGAAGAGTTCTCTTGTAGTCACCAAACTGGCATCTTCACCATGCACATGTGCCTGCCCCATTATAACCATACATGCAGAGAAACAGGACCTGAGCTCCCACAGGTTTTTATATATCTATATGAGTGGGGGAAAAAAACAAAACCAAAAGTATTCCCAAGTCAATACCAAGACATACAGACTTTCATTAACTAGCCATTAGACATTCACAATGAACAAAACTTAATAGAAGCTTTTTAACATTCTTCAGGAAGTCCTCCATTCAGCACAATGACAAAGCATTAGAAAGTAGTAATCCAAATAACAAGCATTCAGTTCCACACATCTGGAAAAGTAATACTTTACGTGGAACCCCATGACAAAGACACTCAACAGAAGAAATTTAAAACTGCCTTTTTGTTGCTCTTATTCTCAAGAGACAACTACTGCCAAGGTAAATAAATACTCTAATATTTGTACTAAGGCAGGTCACCTGACTCTTGAGAAAAATGTCTGTAATATACTTAGATAAGAATCCATCCAAAAGTGCCAACTAACAAGAGCTGGAAGGTCACCTGGTCACACCTGTTTTGATGCAACAAGACAAACCAACTGCACTTCACTGCACTGACAGCTGGATGCAGCAAGAGAGCTATGGGACATCCAATTAAAACCAAAGATTACAAAGAAATTGCAGAGGCAAAGGGATGCAAAACAAATTTCTGGTTTTTCAACAGCCTTTCTAGGACAGGCATTAGTCTAGAGTAAGATTTCTATACTACTGTAAAAAAAGTCTTTAAAGATGAAAAAGGAAGAGTACATCACAACTTTAGTCAGGGAGCTCTGACTACTAATGTGGAAGAAAGGACATAAAGAACTGTGCCCCTCCAGTTCTTTCCCCTACTCCCCTCTTCCACAGTGCTATGACTCACTGCTCCAGACAAGTACCATCAGTGCCATGCCAAATCTATAGCTGCTTCTCAGATTCATTTACAATGCTTCAGGAAGCTACACACAGAATAAAACACATGAGAACAAAATTACTAAGAGATCAGTCTTGGAGATGCACTTCCTGGACCGGGATGATCCTTTGCTACAAAAAGCAGACGAAGGAGAATTTGTCAACAGCTAAGCCCACATTAAAAACAATTTCACTTTCAGGACTGTCAGCACCCTACTTTACAAGGCCAGTAACATTACAGGTCAACAGGTGAGCTGACATTAAACACCAGCTACAAAGGTACTGGGAGAATTCATGCAATGCTATATATATCCAGTCAAAGTCCAGGAATGAAACTTGCAGCATTGCCCAGTTAGCACAGCAAGACAGAGGCAGAAACCAGGAGGTACTGTATCTAAACAGAATACATGCATTTCTATAAATCCAAGTCACTACTCAGTACAGCTATTATATTGCACCAATAAGTCAAACACTGATTACCATTCTTCCTCTATAATAAACAAGATACATGAAGGGTTTGGGGGGAGGGTTCATTTCAAACAGCTATCAAAGGATGCTAGTTCCTGCCTACAGACAATTCAGCAGTAATAAGTAAAACAGTATCTCAGACTCATCCGTTATATAGTGCTTTCCTGTGGAAGCAAACAAGTGACAGATGTTTTCTGTGAACACAGAAAAGAATATAACCTCAAACCACAACATCCATAAAAGTGACATATGCATCTATACCTTATACCTCACAAATTGCATCTTTGTTTCCTGTCTCTGATCTTGAGTTTTTCAATCTTTCAAACACCTCCTAAGCAATTCCGTTTCTTGTTTAACACTCCTCCCTAGAAAAATAGAACCAAGATCTCATCTGTGGAATCCCAAACTCCACAGTTGCGTGGCAGCTGTTTGTTGAGCTATACAGCTAACAACCAAGGAAAGTATCTGATTTTAAATACACCATTTCTTACAAGGATCTTTTAAGATGACTCTGCTCAGCAATCTGGCTCTTCACATAGTGTAAACCTGTATCTCTAACATCTATGTCCTTCCCTGCTCCCTTTTCCCCACATCCCCCACTAGCAGGATATGTGATGGCACTAACTCAAGACACTAAATCTACGTTGCCTCTCAAAAGGTTAATCAGGTATTCATTCTCCTTGTCCCCCCCAACCATGTGTCCTGATGCCATCAGCTCTAGCATTCATTAACCTAAGTGAAGAGTCACATCACCTTGCTGATCCACCTTTCTTTCTTTTCCCTACTGTTCTCATACAGATAAGCAGCTTGGATCCATTTAACAAAAGGCTGCACATGTAGTAGGTACACAAAAGATGGAAAGGAAGAAGGGCAGAGAACTACTCTTAGTAGACAGCACAGTCTTACATCAGTTGTAAGTAATTTTCTAAGTACTTGTGAACATTATTCACAGAAACCCTGCCTTAGGTGCCTCTCTCTGTCTAGAGCTCATCCTAATAGTAAAAAGAAATTCCGCCCAGGGCCTGCTTACAAGTATTTACACTCACAGAGACAAGAAATTAGACATAGTATTACCAAATAGCATTATGCATTAATAGTGCCTGAAAACAGATCATCCTTGAATAACTACAACCATGGCTGATAACAAATAGCACAACTAGAACAATGGAGACCACAGAAGCAATGAATCTGCACAATGAAATAGTTGCTGCTGAAGACATGGATGAATGAATGATGAAGTCAGGAAAAAGAGAGGACACTCTCAAAGCCTCAAAGGAGGAATCCAAGGGACCTTCTGTTCTGTCTCCAAGGGGGTGAGGCATCAGGAAACCATGCTGCTGCAGCCCCTCTCTCACAGAGGAACACTGTAAAACTATCTTTTTTTGGTCACACTGACAATATCTAGTTGCATTAAGATTACTACATACAGCACTTTCCACCACCTCTGGAAAGGTCTAGAGATCAGCAGAAGCCAAACAGGCTACAATAGATGTACACCTACTTGGTTTCCTGGGGAAACCCACCATAATAAGGACAGTAAGTTTGAGCCAGAATTATGGCAGCAGGAATCATTGATCCAGAACTGCCAATGACAGTATTTCAAGCAGTGCCCTCAGCACATACCTGTGGCTTCAAAGGAAGGAGCTGCCTGCTCTATACCCCTGCTGCCCAAGAGAGGCAAATCTCCAGAACAAGTGAAGCCTAATGCATTCAGCCCTGCTCAGCCTAAAGCACAGAACTGATCTCTGAGGTGCCTGTACATCTCACCAAACCCCACAGCTCTGCGTACAGCATCAGAGCCCTGCAGACAACCAGGGCAAACAAAAGTCATTTTACTGACCTACCCCCAATTCAATTTGCCTCTACACATGGCCACACATTCCAATGAAATATTTAAACATTAAAAAAAAAACAGTAGAGTGCTAACTAACTTGCCCAATAAGGTGTCTGGTATGTTCAGAGCATGGAGACAACCTGGTACAAGGTCAGAAAAGTGCTACAGCACCAGGAGGGCAGTCCCATGCAAGCAATTAGTGACTTCAGTACAAATCAGTACTTAAGTTAATATCAGGACTTTTTTTTTTTTAAGTAAATCTCTCAGCTATCCCTCCTTAAAGCACATTTGTCTCCAACACACAGCTGGTCCCAAAGCACATGAACCAGATACCTGCTGGGCAGGTATCAAACCACCACGAGCAGACATTGAGCCCACAGCACCAGACTACAACCATTCACATAGAGACACTGAAAGGCAAAAAGGAAGAACACCATGTCTTCAGCATGAACCATTTCAGTCCACAGACACACTCCTCTTACTCCACAGTACCTACTGATGCAGACAGTCACCTGCACCCACAGAACCACCACTTGACACTCCACAGTACTGACGACCTGCACCTTTACGTTGTAACTAACTTTGCTGACTGGGCTTCCACATTTTCCTCTCCCAAGGGTAATTCAGTACTTCTAAGAGCCACTTTCCCTAAATGAGCTTCGTGACAGGAAACTATTTTTAATCCATTCACTGAACCTTCAAATAAATCAATTTGGTAATTGAATAATCATCTCCACAAAGGTCAGAAGATCTGGTATCACTTCCTTCTTTCCAAAATATACTTTCCAGCTCCAAGGAAGTATCCCCAAAAGGGCTGCAGTGTGATGCTTACAGCATTCTATTCTACATCCTTCCTCTCCTACTCAGTGGTAGAGTTTCGACAAGAACCCAACAAAAGTGACATTTCCACTTAACCATCAAACAATGTAACAGGAGTCTGACTCATTCCAAAGGTCATATATGCATTTCACATCATCCTATCACTGATGAAAGCATACTAAAAGGCTGAAACTTTAGAATTCTAGAGCTCTGATGAGCCCCCCAACTTTTAAAGTTGCAGATCAAGCTTACATTTTTCCTTATAGCCAATGAAAAATTAATTACTTCCTCTAGCAACCCACTCAGTTTCAAAGCAATGAAAATAAACTTCTGAAAAGAAAAAGCAAATTACTTGGCAGGCAAGATACAATTCTGAACAAAAGCACACTCCTTCCACAGAGATATTTCCCTTAATGGGATGACCACCACCTGCATTTTTCATGCTTTACAAAACTGTTCAGTAGTTCACTCAACAAAGCATGGGGACAGGATAGCAACATAATCTCCATGTCCTCTTGTGAAGAGATGAGCAACCTGCTGTCTTGTTTCTAAAACAAAAGGCAAATGCATTGAAGGAAGAGCAGAACACCAACAGAAACCTGACCCTAACATTTCCATGGTATGATCTGGCCCACTCCTGTTCTGTACACCTTGCAAACACCACCATTTAGGAAAAGTGAATTTCTCCAGACCGCACGTGGAGGCAGAGCCCATTCTATACACCCTGAACAGCCCAGGAAACACCTATTTCAAACAGGCATTAGAATATTACTTTCCTTTTCATACAGGTACTCAAAACAGATCTCTCCAAGTTTTCTGAGTACAAATCCTGGAAATGTCATTGGGAGACAATAAGCTGTCAAAAGGGCTGAATTTCTAGTTCTGTAGCAGACGATGGAATAAAGCTTTGCACAATTCAAATGACAAAACAGCAAAAAAAAAAAGTAAATGAGAGTTTGGAAAAATGCTAAAACCTCTAAGTTAGTTACAAGTAAATAAAACTCCTCAATTTTAGATAAATTTCCACTTTTCAAACTAATTAATTTTTTAGATTAAAACTTAAATGCCAAATTTCGCTCCAACACTTATTTTTGCCAGCTAAATTTCTTAAGAACAAAAGAACCTGACAGCATGCCATTAAGCTATAGAGAAGTCTTCAGCAAAATTCTAAGTTTTTATTGTTTCAGGAAAAAACTCATCTTACTCAAATTCATTCAGCTCAATACAGACCTGGTATAGAAACTTATAACCCTAATCAGCTTTGCAGTTTCTCTAAACCAGATTTTTCCCCAATGTCCTTCTGAAATTCTGCCTCAGACTTCAAGCTTAAAAAAAAAAATAAAGTTAAGAACACAGATCTTCCATTTCTAGGTAATTTATATTTTTCCATTTTCTGTCACTCAAAAGACTACAGTTTCTGGAGAACAGCTCAATTCTGTGTAATTACTTTTACATCAGTAAAAGCATTTGCATTATTTTTTGGTTTATATTATGTAGCAGAACAGGAATTAGAACAGGCCATTTAATACAATAACACCTGAAGCCTTCAGTGACTGATAGGAAAAACCTTATATGAAAGAAATAGAACTAACTTCCCACTACTCTGTTAAGTTTTAGTAGTTTACATTACTTTCCCATGGGATTTTTTCAGTCATTTATAGTTCATTGCTTCATATGGCGATAGAATCCCTGCTGTGTTAAAAAATGCCAAGTAAAATTATATCTCATTCACTGCTTTATGCTATACCTTCTTTTGTTCAGATCCAATTAGTGAAAGCTTGTTCTTCATTTATCATACTTTTAGCTGATTACATTAGGCATTACAATAGTTCTCTAGCTTTCCTTGACAATGTTTGCACCATCAGTGTTACATTTATGGTTGAGGAGGCTCTTTCATCTTAACCCTCTATTCCAATCAGTTCAGGGGGAAAAGTACATATGATTACTCTTGTTCAGACAAAACTTCTTTGCTTGTTTTCTCTTATCAAAAATAATACCACCAGATGTTTTAATTAAAAAAAAAAAAATCTGAATTTTACTGGTCCTTCCCCACTTTACCTATTCAAGTGTAAAGAATTAGTGTTTTGAAAGTTGAACATTGAAGCTAAAAAAACCCACAAAACTCAGCATTTTGAACAGTATCAACTTTTTCCCTTCTTTCCCCAAAATAACAGATGCAATAAAAAAGTATTAGCCACTATTTTCAAGAATCTGAAAGCATCCATTATGACCTATTATTTTCAAAATATTCAGTACCACATGAGCAATTGTAATCCTCTATGGGGGTCTCAGCAGCCATTTTGTCAGGCTGTTTTTCCCAGCCACCATAATTATTTTTACTTCAGGGCAGTTGTTAAAGCAGCAGCTTCTCTTCCACAGCACAAATAACTTCAGACAACCCTTTTTCACCAATTCACACACCCTCCCACATCCACAAAAGTAAATGCAATTCAATCCCATTTAATACCATTTCCAGCTATCTGTAACTTTGCATTAATACAGAAGCATCCAAAAGTCTCTGAAGTTGCCCATTTCCTTTTAAGTTTTGTTAATGTCCTCTTCCCTATCACTGTGACAATTTTCAGCTATAAAAATGTTTCAGATCTTTGGCCATTTTTTAAATTAATCACACAAAACATTACATTTTGTTCTTGGTATTTTCCCTCCTTAGGTAAGCTTTATTCAGCTCTCGGCAGGTTATTCCATTTTTGCCACATTCCCAGGTTATAAGAGTCCTCTCTGCTGCTTCCTCCTCATAACAGCAAAGTTTTAATTCCTTGAAATGAAAATTTCTTTGTGCTCTTATAGCCTAGCTACTAATTTTGTCTATTAATGATAAGTATGTCAAGATTGATACTGCTCTAACAGCACACTCAAGACATCTGCCACAGTGCTCTGCAGAAACTAAGTGTGAAGAACATGAGAAAGCTGCTTCATGGGAAGTTTATATGTATTTTATCTATTCCCACCACCTCTATTCAGCACTGTAAATTCCACAAGGATTTCATGTAATTTTAAAATAAAGAAAAAAAGAATTTGGATATTCAACCAAAAAAAATCCAAACTAAAGCTCTAGGATGACTCACTTGCAAGTCTTACAGTACCTTTATTCAAAGACCATTACTCTAAGACTGTGCATACAATTCCTATACAAACATTAGTGAAAATGCCTGTTTGAATTCTTTATGCATATCACTAGATAAGGAATAAATTAGAAGCTATCACTGAAAAGCCTGAATTGCTAAATACCTTGTGATACTTGTTTTCTTTCTTTCTTTAAATATTTAGTGAGCATGCTGAAGGAACTTTGCTTCTGTTAAATTTCAGTTGCGTTTTCAACCAGTATGACAAAGCCAGAGAGATGTAACAGATCGGCTGGATTGCCCTCCTTTTACAGTTATATTTGTAACAATGAATTCATATTAAGAGTATCAGACTACCTGCTTTTCAGTAAGTAACTACAGAGATGACAGGTAATCTAATAAAAAGCTCCTACTACATCTTAGATGCTACTCCAAGTTTTAAGCATTACTCCCAATTCTAAACAGAAAATTTATCTACTGCAGTTAATGCTACTTCTAAACATATTAATAAAAAATTATTTTTGGAAGCCACACCTACCTACCCTGGTCACTTAAAACCAGGTCCCACTATTTTATTAAGGACAAACAGCGTTAGGATGGGCAACTAGTTCAACTGCATGCCTCTACATTTATTTCTGCCTTTGGTTGAATGACCATTGGGGTAGCTACTTATCATACTCCTTGTTTTTACAGTACAAGTTGTGAAGGAGTGAGAGATGTCCCGTCAAATACAAAATCAAAGAATATTAACTCTCTTGCAGCATCCTATCATTAAACAAACAGGTTTTTCCTAGCTCCATGAGGACTGAGGTTCCAAGGCTGGGAGCTCCCAAGTCTGACTTCAGAGAGTTTGAGATTCTGCTATGGCTGGTACAACCAAGAAGGATGGTGTTGATTAAACCTGAATACAGTTATGGACAACTATGGTAGGTTACTTTATGGTAAGCAACAGAGTAAAAAAATTTGGCCTCCAGACTCATCTATCAAGGTCATCCAAACTGGCAATCACACACATCACTGCAACGGGCCAGTTCATCCCCACAATGAATAACTGGAATTATCCAAGTCATTAAGACAAACAACACTAACTAAACTATTTCCCACTGCAAGCACACAAGGTAGTGATTGAAGGATTTATGGTAGACAGAAACAACATATGCAATTAGACCCCAAAAATTAGCTTAGATTTAATACCACTACCTTAAGAACACAGAACAGTTTTTTAAGTAGCCTTCCTCTCATTTTCTTTTAAATACCTGGAGCTTCTTCAATGCACATAGCTAATGCTTAACCTTGTACAAATAGATTTGTTCAGTCTTTAGGTAAGGATCCAAAGAGCTAAGGAGACACTACATGGCCCTTACAGCATTTTTTAGAGCCTCATCTCTTGTCCATAAACTCAAAATGTCAGCATCCCATTTAACACATTTAATGTTATCTTTATGAACTGCCATGAGTATATTAATGCATTTCTGAGTTACCAGCTTGGATTTCCTTACTCTTGGGAACTACTACAAATTAAAAACCCTATTTGTATTTTAAAGCTAAGACAGCACTGTAGATCAAAGCTGCATAGACATATTTTCAATTTCCTTTTTGTAATACACTATTTGTACTCCCTTCTTTAAGGTCATGTGTTGTACTTTTTTGTGTCATTCTTACTCTCTCATTATGTTCTTCAATCTTGGTTTTTACTTACTGCTTTCAGATTTTTTCCACAGTCTCCAGTTCATAGCAAAATCCACACAATAAACAGACACACTGGAGAGAAGACCAATTCATTTTCTCAAGTCTATTATGGACTGGTGAAAGAACATGTGGGGTTTTTTTAAACAGCTTTTTAAGTCTATTTTCAGGATGCATTCATGCCAGTGAACAAGGCTACGCAGTGCTGCTAAACACTGAATCCACTTACCCGAACAGCAGATACCATATACATAAGATAGAATTCAAGTGCCCATCAGCATGCTTCAGTTTTACTAGAGGAATCATAGATCATACAGAGTAGTTTGTATTCATATTCACATAACCCTTGGCTTCCAAAAGAACTAGAATTTATCATGATTTCTGACATCCACCCATTAAGAACTCATTTCACAGTCCATTGAGCACCCACAAGCTACTACATTACCAGTTATGGCAACCAGTTGAAATCCAGACCAAGTGTACTTTCCATTCACCTCAAAGAAAGAATTACTTGGCATAAAAATCCATCAGCAGAGCATTTCAGAAAGTCCCATTTCAGTACCTTGCTCTATTTTCAGCCTATTCAAATGAACTGAGCTGGTCATGTAGTAATAGAACCACAAAGGGACTCAGACAAAAGCTGTGTCAAAAAGTGTGTCCCAAAAGTTCTCACCTTCTACTTAACTCTGAAAACACCTAAGTCCTAACTACTTTCAGATTTCATCAACCATGTCTCAGTTTTTCCAATGCTGAGTAATTCATAAGTCCTGTTCTGCATAAAATACACTTTTTTTTTTTTGTCTCACAGCTTGTCTGACTGACTTTTTATTAAACCCTAATACAGGGTTTTAACACCCCTCCAGATTTCAACAAACTTTCCGGGGACATGGGGGTACCCCCATCATTTCTCCTGGCAGTTCTTACAGACAAGGAATAATACTGTATTCTCTCCAGTCACCAAGGATATGCAAGTATGACTACACATGCTGTTATATCACACAGGCTATTATCCTCCTATTGTTGCCATGAATGACTTCAAATATTTTTAAACTAATGAAGAGACTACAAGACCTGAAAATGGACAAGACAGGTACCTTACTTGTCTAGAAAGCCATTTTACCACCATGCTGCTGAATATTGAAGGCACATCAATATTCTCATAAATGGAACAGCTCCATTAGACCTGTTTAGCACACCTGGTAAGAGAGGACTTTTTTTGGAAAGTGGGAAGCAATGAAAAACATTTACCAGGCACAGGAAAAATTTATACTAAGGTCTGTAGCTTCTTCTAGGATTGATCCACTTTTCACTGCCTTTTTGTGTACATTAGCAAAACAAAATTTAGGTTTCACTGCCATTCTCACACTTGGTGCACACAACTACCTATGTGCAAGTTTATCTAGCTTAATCCACACAAAGGGGAAGGTAACATTTACACAAGCAAAACACAGAACAGTTCACAGAAAAAACATGCTAAATACTTGTCCAATCCTTCCCCCACCTTAGTATCTCCACTCATTTCATGCACACAGAGGAAGAGGACATACACAAAGATACTTCAGAATTGCCAGCATGCCAACCACAATAATCAAAAAGCCTGTGTAACAGCTGCAACTCTTGCTGAATTACTAAAACTTCATCTACCACTTGAATTCAAGTAGTACTTACAGCATTGGCGTCAACATCACTGTGTATGGCAACTGTTTTAATTCCCATCTTCTTACATGTTTTGATGACCTACCATATAAGAAGTGACAATTACCAATACTTAAAATACCAATAGTTTAAGAATTAACTATACAGAAAAACCAAAATGTTACATACTTACTCGGCATGCAATTTCTCCTCTGTTGGCAATAAGGATTTTTTCAAAAGTCTAAAGGGGAAAGAAAAATAAGAATGTCAAGAGACGAACAGAACACAAGTTTTTCTCTCCACAGAACATGCATTCTTTTCTCCTCCACTTACACTAAAACCATGATTTATCCATGAGCTTGCAATCCTGAGATCACCTACTTGTAAAAGAGTTTCCCTGATTTAAGTGATGACATAACAAACTATGCCATATTAGATCTACCTAGCACATACACAGGTTCAGAAGAAAAAGGTTTTGACTATTCACACCAGTATTCCCTGCATCTCCTCGCCAACTAGAACCCTACAGCAGCTCTAGAAGTCAGTCAAGCCCAGAGAAGAGGTACAGGTAGGTATGCTGACTGGAAGCAGCACAGGTACATACTGGGAGTATACAGGTACAATGCTGGCAGGTACAGTGGTCATTGCCCCAAACCAGTGTAGATGACCTGGAACACAATACTCATCTGTAATGGGAGCCCTTTAAAAGACATTCCAATCATAAGGAATAGAAGCTCCACAATGCCTAGGCCATGGGCAGTAAAAGACCAACAGTTTGACCCTGTACAGGCACAACTGCTGAGTTGTACCAGCCTTGCCCCTTCTCCTACCTGAGGCTCCCCTGAGAAACCTGGCAAAATCCTGCAATGGTCATCATGACACTGTTGCACACTCAATACTAAGTAGCAACCACAATGCAACAGAATAGCAAATTAAACTTTTCACTCCTTGAAATTCACTGTCACCTTTCACACTGGAATGCACTTAATATTGCAAATGCACCTTCAACACTCCTAGATGATGCCTGTAAGAAGGGGATAACAAGCTGCGGGAAGTCAATAAGCCTCACATCCTTTCCCATTAACAAAAGAGTGGTCGAGCAGCACAGTTGCTCAACATAAGAATCTCACTGCTGGGAGTGAGGGTTACTGCTGTCGTAGGCCTGTGTGAACACACAGGTGTACTTTGGAACTGCACCTGCTTGGCTGTAAATACAGACTGCCACTGAAAGGGACAATCCCACTTGACCCACTTACCCCCACTGCTTTCCACACCCCAGACCACAGGGATGCAGCTCCAGGACACATCACCAGTTTAATACAGTGGCTGAGCACTCCTACTCTTGCCTGCCATGCTCCAAATAAAAAAAACAGAATAGGGAACCAGCCAGACTCTCCCCTTCAGGGGCAGCCTGCAATCATACCACATCAGGTTTATCAAACAACACCCAAAGAGATTCAACAGCTGTTCTCCTGCCCCTACACCAAACAGCTGGTTTTCATATGGACTGGGGGGACAGAAAGTATTGCCACTGCAACAACCAAACTGTTTATTAGCCTCACAGTCATTAGTTAATTTGGGGAGTGGAAGACAGGTGACAGAGGAGAGGAAGGAACACTGCAAAACCCCAACAGGAACTACGGACAGACCAGAACACATTGTTTACTCTATACTCCAAACAGACAAACTCAAGGTGCCCTTGACCAAATTTACTTTTTCAAAGTCAGTGCTGATCTGACATCATATGACCAGTTTAAAAATACTACCACGTGATAACACCATACAGAAACTAAGTGATAAGAAACCCCTCCAGGTGAGAGCTGCAGCACATTTATACAGGAAATTCAGCCAGATCTGCTGAATACCACTGCCTAGAACTCAGGCACACCTGACTCAAAAGACAGATCTTAAACATCCTCAAGCAAGCTCAGTTATCAGAGGTACAAACACCTTAAGAACACCACTGGAGCTAGCAATTTTTTAAAAGAGCTTTTTTTAGCTGAGGATCTGGTCTAAAAGAGGTTACCAACATACTCATAGAAACTTTTTCCTGAATCTGAATTTCAGCCTTCTAGGTACCTAAAGATTTTTGGGCATACAGACTTGAGGGGGTATTAAAAAAATACCCCCAAATACTTTTTATTAATCAGCTGTGGTCACAGTGCTGATTGAAAGACAAGACTTTCACTATGAAGATAATAAGAGTATTTGACATTTATTTAAATTTTTTAATTCTGCAGTGAAGACACGGAGACTAGAATAAAGTCCAGCAAAATAAAAAAATTAAAAATCACACACACATGCTTTGAAGTAACACTTTTTTATGTCATTTCCACTAACTAGGCTGAAAAGGTGTCACACAAAAGTCTTATCATTACAAAGACAGTAGAAGGGGCAGTGAATGAAAAAAAAAAACAGAAAAGGTGTTAAACTACCTGTAGTAGTCACTTGTTGAAATAACACAGCTCCTAGCTGAGAGAAACCAAATACCCAACATTTCTATTTATTTAGAAAAGCAAAGGGACCTTAATTAAGCAAAGAAAAAAAGAAGTCTTCTGAAAAAATCTGTAAAGCCACATTTGTAGGTACACACTGGTTTTGCCTGTTTCCCAATACCATTTCACATCTGGTTAATTGCTTCTGCACTGGTATATAAGGGCAAGCCTATCAGCCCTGAATTGTTGGCATCCTTGCCCTTGAATATTAGTGTACCTTCAGTCACATTATTTTTCCAAGTGTGTTACTTCAGAGGCCATGCCAAGACAATCTTCCACAACAAAACTTTTTCCTGGCTCATAACTATAAATTTAGATTGCTACTGCACAAGTCCTGCTAGACTGCTACTGCGCAAGATGAAGATTTGCTATTCTCTGCAGGCCTTAAAGGCCCATCTTTTCCAAGCTCTGAAGTTCTCACCCCCATGCCAGATCATCTAACAGTCATGCTGCCACTATTACATACTTTTGTTTCCACAAACAGCTTTTGGCTAGTCTAGCGCCCGGATGTTTTAACAGGCCCATTACCACCCACACCATGAAAAACATTAACAGTTGTTTCATAATTATAACATGTTCAAGCCAGTATGTAATTTTCCCAAGCTCACAATCACTTATTCAGCCTTTTGGTATACACTCATAGCAGTATCCAATCTTGACATATATCCTGCAAAAGCACCTTCCTTTTAGGTTTACAAAGAAAAACATGCTATTAAACCAGTGATGGGTTATACTGAGAGAGCTACCGTTGTTAGCAGCAGCACAAGGAAGAGGACAGCTTAAAAACCCAAATGTCTGTAGTACAGTAAGATGTTGAAAAGAAAACATGCACCATACTACTTACCTTTTCATTTGGATCGTACACAGATGAATACAGTTTATGTGAAGTTATAAGGCACCATCTTGAACACAGTGTTTCCCACTACAGGAAGAAACAAGGAGTTAAGCCTTTTACTCCTGTTACAGTAAGCCATTAAATTAAAAACATTTCATACACTGACATCTTGAGGAAATTTCCATAGCCTTTCATTCCCTCACCAAGTGGATTAAAGCTCACGAAGAACTGCCCTTCCCCAAGCAAACAGCCACAAACAGCAACCAGAAACAATTCAGAAGCTCTAGATATGAGGTCATTAGCTTAGGTATAATTTTTTTTATAATAAACTCTTTACTATACCATCTTCTTTCCTTCTTGTTCCAAGAAATACCTACCAAGAAATTCTCAAAAGAGCATGCTATGTCTTTATACAGTGGTGGTGGGGAAAGGCCTTCACTGCTACGGAACTGTTGGGCATGCAGCAGGTAGCAGACTGGGCCCACACAGAGAGGAAAAGTAGAACAGACTTTAGACACTAATTAAGCTCACAATCTTCCCTACCACAACCTCCTGACAGTGGTCTGAGGAAGAGGTCTTTTTCTCTGTGACTTCTGCTCTGAACCAACTTCTATAAAGACAGTTTCTTCAGTTTAACATTTTTCCATGACATGGGAAAAAGCAGTATACACACGTTATTGCAAAGAAAACACAATAGATGGTACCACAGATTTGCAACTGAATCAAAAAGAAGATTCAGATAGGTATTTCTTAAGCAAGTCATTTCACAACATAATGGCAATTACAGTTAGCCATAAACAAAAATAATCATATAGATAAAATTATACCACACCAAAGACACACCAATACAGACAGCTCTGGCAAAGTCACACTTGATCACCCACTTGGAATCAAAAAGACTGTAAAAAGCTGAAATAATAAAAATTATTGCTTGTGTTTCCTACTTGTGTCTAGTAGAAAACACAAAACAGCAGTGACAGGCAACAGCCAAAACTCAGAATCTGTCAATGCTGTCTGAAAGAGCTGTTTTCAAAAGCTGCAGAAATCTGAGTAAGTAGTAGAAAGTAAAGGCTCTCCTATGAAAAGACTGGGAAAAAAGATATGAATGTGGACTACATTAGAACGAAGAACAAAAAATAAGGAAGCATATGTTCATATAAAGAGGTCAATTAGAGAGTTCAGTTGTACATTCCACAAGAGTACTGAACTTAAGATAATTGAAAAATTGGTAAAATTTAAAGTTTAATGTAAGCTCATACTGATTTTGAAGTGCCAGTGGCTGTCAGTAACTGGAACGTGAACACTCCCTATCTAGCCCTCTAGCCTGATCAAGTTTGAAAACACTTCTCATGTTGCATCACAGAAAGCAGAAACCAGCCCAGGATTGAGAAGGCCATCACATTTGCAAAGCAGCTGATCTTACAATGTTATAAAGGAAAAACAATATACTTCAACACAAGTAAAGGAAGGCTTAGAGCAATACTATCTCTTGCCAGCTCCAACCAAGTCTCATGAGCAGAAAGCTATTATTTAGTCACCAATCACTAGTGGTAGACATAGTATACACTGTTCCCAGATAATCCAGCTAGGCTTAATTCTTCTCAAACAATTAATATACGTTTAATTTTTCTGAAACTAAAAAAAGTTACTGTAAATCAGCTGTCCCACCCTGCTTCACATGCTGAGTTCTTTCCCATTGAGTTTTGCTGGTTTTGGTGGGGCTTTTTGCTTCTTTTGGTTTTTTTCACTTCATTCCCTAAAAATAAAATCCAAACCAACCTGAAACACAAATCTCTTGATACGCTAGAATCAAAACCACTAGAGGATTTTTTTAGTTTTTTGCAGGGGTATATTATTCTTCATCTGAGGGTGTGGCAGTACAAGTTGTTTCAGGCATAAAAAGGGATGCAGTTAAGGACAGAATTCTGCAAGCTGCAATCACACCTGCCAGCTGGTCATTATCCCAAGTTTACAGCACAACTGTTACACCTTCAGTGACTGTACTGTGATCTAGATATTGTCAGAGGGAAGAGGAAGGATAGCTGGAGAGCACACTCTCCTGCTCCAGAATACACACAGTTAATCAGATTGAGTCTCTCTCCTCTGAAACACTATTGACAGAAGTGCTTGAGGGGCCACAAATAGTCTAAAGAAGGTCACACAGGACACACACAAAAACTCTCCACCAAGTTAGTATTATTCATTAGAGAAAGTGCTTGTTAAGGAGAAAGTGCTTGTTAAGGGTCAGTGGGGATAATCTAAATACTTGCAGTTAGCAGGGAAGGAAGGCAAGGAAGGAAAAGCTTCTGAACTTTCTTGTAAATACCTTTTATATAAAACTAGTTTTAAATGCCTATGAAAAGACAGAAGAGCTATGCACAGGAGACTGGAAGGAAAGGCTGTGAGGGGGAAAATTAGTTAGCATTAAGCTGTAGATCTTAGCCATCTTAAAAAAAAAGCCCTGTTAAAACTTTTATGCAGAAAGAATAAAACTACCAAGCAATTAAAAAAACTTGGAAAACTTTAAACCACACTCAGCTCTGGTTTTACGCTACAGAATTGGACAGATTTCACATAAAAATCTTGTAATAGCCTAACCTAATTATGCACCTATGTTTAAAAACTTAACTGCCTCCTCTTACACACACAAGTAAATCACTTAGAAAGCCAGGTTCAGCCCTGAATTGAATACTTGTGGAGTAATTTCCTAATACAAATCAAGCATATTGCTCAACGCAGATGTGAAATTCCAACTCTAATTCACAGCTTTGAAAAGAAGGAGTTCTATATGTATCTGGACCAATATACACTAAGGTTTAAGAGCTTGCTTAATCTAGCATCCACTTCAATAAAAATCTCTAAAGAGGTCTGCTGCTAGCCGCTATGAGCAACTGAAAAATTACTTAAAAATAAACAAGCATTTTGTAAATAATGTACATCTAAGGCCACAAAAGAACACTGCTAAATTGCCATCTCCAAATCTACAGCTACGCAGATGTCATCACCCACCCCTGGGCTCCCAAGCTCCTGCCAGAGGTAGGTTCATTAAGAGCTACACCAAATCCCCAAAGACCTTTCAAACCAACAACCCAACAAAGCCAATCTAACTCTCAAGCTATGTCCTTAATCGGCTGCCACCCCCAAACCACACACACCCTAGCTATTATACCTTACATAGACATCTCCTCAGAACACAGCCTAGAGAGCTCAGCTTGACCTAGAGACTACCTTGTATCTTGCAAAACTAGGAGAGGGCAATAGAGTCATCCGGTATAACCTATTTTTGTCATGATCTGTTACTTCCATTTGAAAAAGCTTTTGACTCTTGGAAGCCCAAGAATGCAGGCTATTCATTTATGAGAACTCAACTCTGGACGTCTGCATTTGGCTTGGAGTTTCCCACATCTAATGAATCTTTGAAAAGCAGATAGTATCAGCAGTGTATTTTGGAAAAGCACCCTGCTTTATCTACCATTAATTGTAAAATAGCCAAACTGAGCTCAAACCTAAATACTGTAACAGTTATAAAAAAACTTCATATTTTAAAAAAAAAAAAAAAAAAAACAAAGTACAAGGTACCTTGTAGAACAGTATGCCTGCTGCACACTGCCACTTTGAGACCTCACAGAGAACCTCCCTCCCCTTGGGGACCCAGCCCTAACAAACTTCTTCAGGTGTTTTAAGGACACAGCACACAACAGCAAAATAGAAAATTAACTTGTTATTTAGATATGGCTTATATGTGGTTATTTAGATATGGCTTATATGTGTGTTTTTAAAGGTTTACATGCCCTCATAAAGGAAGGAAATTTCCCTGTGATACTGGTCAGCTTGTAAATAACTCATTGATACTGAGCTTTACAAGCAGAAAAAGGTCTCAGTGTTGAAATGGAGACACAGAGTTCCAGATTTCAGGCAGGAAAAGCATCATGTATCAATATTTGCTCTAATAAGTCTAGTATGGGAAGGAATGTGTATTTGAGCATTAGTAGAAAGTACAGTAAGCAACAGGAACAGCCAGACTAGCATATTTCTTTTCACTAGACAAATTCTACCTCTCAAGGTAGAGGAGAGCCTTTACACTTTCAGGGATTCAGGTTTAAGATACCATGAGAATAACCCCTTTATCTTTGTGGTGTATCTAGTATTAGCCATCAGTATTCCTGAGTAGTTATAAACGTGAATGATGGTTTTTTTCATATTTTGATTACATAGCAAGTGCTCCCAAATCTTCATTTCAACTCATTTGACATCATAATTCCCTGTCTGTGGAGCTCTACTGATGGAGTCTGGGTAAAGCACACAGGAAGCAGACACCTTTAGGTGACTGCAAGACTTTTAATCTATAAGGCTGAAAATGTAGATTTGTAATACAATATTGTAAAAATCTCGTAAATGGGAAAGGAAACAACACTTCTGTATTTCTTTTCTCTAAGGAAGCACTTTCCCTTCCTTTGTATGCTCAGGGTGCTGAACAGCCAAGCCCTTGTAACTGAGAGCAGATTCTCCTGAAGCCAACTGCAAACACAGCTGTAGTACAATGCTCTGTAAGGTACACTGCACTTCACAGTCCCTTCCCTCTGACCAGACTAAGAAACACTGGTGATTCTAACAGAAAATCTCTTTCATATTTGCCAACACAGCGTACAAACTACAAAGAAGGAAACACTCATCCACCTAAAGCCATTTTTTTAAGCTCAGTCATTCCTATATCTAGGTAGCCTCTCCTCTGTGCCAGTCCCTAAGGCTTGTATAGTGAACCAGACATGGGAATACAACCAGCTGAGAAGCTACTCACAAGGAGTGGGAAAAATGTGTTCTCAGCCAGATTTCAGTACAGGTCATCTGAGATATTCATGCAGAACTGCTGGCACAAATTGGAGGGAGACAACAGCTCAAAAGGAGCAGCCTGTGATCAAGATGGAGCAGCTGCAGAAAGCTGGAACAGCTTCTAATGGCAGCAGCCTTAAGAGGTCCAGTAAGGCTAGCTGGCACCCATGGAAAAATCACAGTACTGAAACAATTAATGCAAGTTTGGGATAGACAAAATAAATTGAAACACAAAGAGTGTTTCAGAACAAGAGTGACATTTTTTAGTCAATGTAGATTTCAATGATCTTCCAATCTTTTTTCTTTCAAAACTACTTTTTTGCCCACAGTACATGGCACAGCATGCTTTCCCTACAAATTCCAAAAGGCTACTCCTGGAATCAGAAATCTCTTCCTGAATTACGCTTTAAGAGTGCTTGTAAATACTAAAATCTGTAGTTTGCATACTAGAAACAATCACTGAACTCCAGAAGCCTATGGCTACATTCATCTCCACAGATTGGCAATCATTTGAACTCTCTCCCCTAAAGGCAAATGATACCCAACCTTGCTACCTCATCAGCCTGATACTTCTGTGCTCATGAACAAGGGTGAAAATATTTCCCAGGAAAAACAGCATGCTAAAAATAACATCAGAGAAGAGAGCAAGGAGCTCCCACTGTACAGATAATTTCCATTACTTAAAAATGCTGGGTGCATAGATAGTAGAGAAACTTTCCATACATTTAGTTCAATGATTAGAAAACTTGCATACACTGATAAAATTTGTATCAGCAGTTTAACTCTTCAACTCATGATGTATAGTCTTTATCACTTTGTTCTACATTATTTTACAACAGCTCTCTCAAAAGAGTATTACTGATATATCAAAAGCCATGTCTCACCCTCATTCTGTGATTACAGCCTTCTTTCAACATCAGATTTTCTCCCAGCTCCAGAACTGCAAAGCACTCAAAATGAAATTTTGGTTATATTCTAGGCAGAACCAGTTCTACATAAAACCTAAACAGAAGGCACTAAATTAGAAACACAGCAGAGTCAAATCCCCAGCTCAGTGTCTCTGCACTTTTCCCAGGTCCTTTATTGATTCCCACATGAAAGCAGCAAAAGAAGCTAAGGACACCTCAGAAGCTACTCGCCCTTGCAAAAATGGTACAAGTTCCAAGCACACTGAAGTTTGAAGACGTAAATTTTATAATTTTCCTATGTTAGCAAAACATAAAAGGATCTATGAAAGCAATTTCCATGCAAATTTGTTTTATTAAAAGTTTCCCAATATACTGCTGTCTTGATGGTGACCTTCATTCAGAGATATCAAGGGCTAGAAATCACTTCAGTGACATAACTCATGCATGTTACTAAGTAGCTATAAAAACATTTTGTTTTACAAAGGTGCCACATTTCCATACTGCTTACACTGGTGCAGTAAGATAACACCCTTGAGATGCCAGAAAGAAGACAAAGTAGGCCTTTTACAGGCTCCAAAGGACTGACATCAAAGTCTTAGAACTACTTAGTAGGATGAACAGAAGCTTTCCACATCTATATACATGTACTCATGGCTACCAAAAATGAAGTCTTCAAACAAGATGAGCCCTCCATTAATTTCAAGTTCAATTAAACAACTTCGTTTTTCAAAACACTTCTCTTGTGTACACCTTCACAGGAAAACAGGTTTACTATATATATGCCCTAAGGAAAAACACATGGGTAAAGTGCATGCCATTTTCCTCTTTAATCCCTTCTCAAAATTCCCTGCCCACATAAACCACCTCTTTTACATGACTCCTAGAAACAGGTGAGGAGTTCTTTACAGTATTGAGATGAGGCAACATTTCTAGAGAGAAATCCATCCCACACCCTCAGGGGTACACTGGGCAAAATATTTCCTGTAAGTCACTCCTCTCTTCTCCACTGAAACTTGCAGACCTCCAAACTAGTTTTCCTTCTCGGGAAAAAAAAAAAAAACTAAAAAAAAAAAAAGAGAAAGTAAATTTTTTCCTACTGTAAACAATTAGAGGTATTTTGCACTACTTTTCCCATAAAGAAGCTAATTGCAGTATCGTTCAACTATTACACAGCCCAATATTCTAATGCTGTTCGTTCTTACCCAAAATCATATCTTTTTTTAATCACAATCTGTAGAAGTAACAGAGATGAAAACACAGCAGGTGCCTCAGTGAAATTACTCCACAGGCTGACGAATAAGGTTTTCTAGATAATTTCAGGTCTTCATCAAAAACATTGATATGGTTCTGCTATGAGTTTAGCGCATTTCCGTGAAAAGCAAGACGAATAGAAAACCACAGTAAAGCCTTAAGTAATAGCTGAAAGCACCTTAAGTATCTGGGGTAAAGGGGGAGGTGGGGGGGAAAGGGAAGAGTCGACTCCTTTCTCTGTTAGCTAATATTTTACAACTAAAAATAGCACAAAACCACCCTCTACCCCAGAGCTTTGATAAGCTTGTGTAGTCTAACAGAGGGAAAGGGCAGAAGGAAACTGAAATCACAGAACCTCAGAATTAATTAGGTCAAAAAAGACCTCAGAAATTATCAAGTCCAACCTATGACCAAACACCATTATGTCAACTAGACCACGGCACTAAGTGACAGTACAATCTTTCCTTAAAGACCGCCAGGGACGCTGACTCCACCACCCTAAAGTATCACATAACCCTGTTCAGAAGCAGATAATTAATTTGAAAAACCCAAAACAAACAAACACAAAACCACGGTCTCCTGGCAACACGCCGCTGGGATACATCAAGGAACTGCCTCTCGGATGCTGCGAGGCCTGAGGCACAGAAGCCAGGACTCGGCTTTCACAGCCTCCCGGCAGCCGCCTGCTCCCGGCCGGCACTCGCGGACCGGCCCCGGCCGCACGGCCGCTCCCGGCGCCACAGGGCCAGCACCCGCTGCCCGTCCCCGCCGCGGCCCAGCACACACAGAGCTCCCCGGAGCCAGAGGAGGGTCCCCGCCGGTCAAATGAGGAAGCTCTTCGGGGCAGACACCACCCACCCCCCGCCCTCCCCCGCAGAGAACAGCCCCCGCCCGGCGACCCCATCCGACCCCATCCATGGGGAGCCTCCGCCGCCCGGAGCGCGGCGCCGCAGCTCGGAACCCCCAGGCTGCCGCCCCTCTCGGGCCGGCCCCCAAGGCGACGCTCACCCCCGGCAGCCGCGCCCGCCGGCCACCCCAGCGCAGGAGCGGAGCCGCCGCCGCCGCCATGTCCGCGGCCACCGCTGCCCGGCCGCCCTTTCACCCGCGCCGGCGGGGCCGGGCCGCGCGCAGCCAATCCCGGCGCGTGCCCGCCCGCCGGGGGCGGGGAGGGGCGCGAGGGGCCCGCCGCGCGCGGCACGTGCCCCTCGGGGCCGCGCTTGCGCGTGCCGCTAGAGGCGCCGCTGTGGCGGCTGCGCGCGCGCGCGCCTTGGCCGCTCTCGAGCTGCGGCCGTGCGCGCCCGGCGCGTGCGGCTGCCCCGGGGCGCGGCCGAGCCCCTGCGCGCGCTCGGAGCCACAGAACGTGCCCAGCTGGAACGGACCACGAGGGTCATCCAAATCCATCTCCTGGCCCTGCTCCGG
Source organism: Acanthiza pusilla (assembly GCA_036630365.1). Classification (NCBI taxonomy): domain Eukaryota; kingdom Metazoa; phylum Chordata; class Aves; order Passeriformes; family Acanthizidae; genus Acanthiza; species Acanthiza pusilla. The sequence continues at coordinate 4,983,475 of JAXCHO010000003.1, read as the reverse complement.
GGAGCCCCCGAGTCACACCATGCGCCTGAGCGCGTTGTCCAAACGCTTCTCGAACTCTGTCAGCCTGGTGCTGTGACCACTGCCCTGGGGAGCTGTTCCAGTGCCCAGCCACCCTCTGGGTGAAGAACCTTTCCCTAATATCCACCCTAAACCTCCCCTGCCGCAGCCTCGTGCCGTTACCCTCAGCAGATGTGCACCTGCCGGGAGCCACAGCAGCGCGGGGAGAAGATCCATCCCTCGCCGGGCTTCCGCGGGGAGAAGGTGAAAAGCCCAACTGTGCCAGCGTGCCTGATCCAAGCTCCTGCCCTATGAAACACAAGCACGGGCAACATGAGAGGGATGCCTATCATCCTCTACTTCACATCATCTGCAGGAACTATTTGCTGCTTGGCTCCCTAGCACGGAATGCTCCGAGTGGGCCCCTTCTGAAATGACCTGTGCAGCTGGGTCCGGGTTCTCTGCTGCGGGTGTCCTGGATCTTAGCTGATGGATGTGACAGAATAATCCCCATCCCCAAGTGAATTGTCATGCCATGAAACGCTGTAAGGATTTTACCATGGTAAGAGTGCTTAAGAAGTAGAACTGTTATCATCTCAGACCTCTGTTAAAATACAAAAGGCATAAACTGCCTACAACACCGAAGCATAGAAAAGACACAATCCAAGATGTCCAAACAACTGTTCACAAAACATAGGAATAACAGGGGTTTTGCTTTAAATAGTGTTATTTCTACCTTTTTTTTTCCCCTACAATGGTGATGTGGGAAATGAGGGTAGACCTGAGCCTCCTCTTCATCCTTGCTACAGTGGCAGATCGAGACTACATTTTCTGAGGCTGAAAGACAATTATTCTCAGATAAGGAAAGGGAGTAGGTCATAGTTTGGAGTTCACCCATGGGAGTATGCTTTACAGCAAACTCCCAATAGGGTTAGAAGACAGCAAAATAATTACATCCATAAGCAATACACGCAGTTACGTTAGGAATAAACCCCTCAGACTTTAGAAGAGGCTGGGTCCTTGAGCAGGTAAGAGGGTGCTTCCTATAAAGCCAGATGATTGTAAAAGTGCACGTTTTACCAGATTACATCACCACCTCAATTCACACCTTATTACATCAACCCTTAAATTTTTATCCTGTGGTTTGATAGTCCTCAGTAAATTCTCTCAGACTATATATACTAAATGTGAAATCACATTCTGGATATTCCCATGCTGCAAGGAGGCACCAGAGGAGGACAGAAGCTCCTGGGCAACTGGGTTCACCCAAATGTGCCTATTTTTGTAGGACACTAGCTGCATAGTTCCCTCAGCAAAACAGAAGTTCCTACTTGCATTTACACATAATATTGAAAAATTTGGCCTAGTTTTTTGTTTGACATCACTTTTTAAACCTCTTGTATCAGTATTTGTGTTCAAACTGAAAAGAGATGAAATCTGTGACAAAATAAAAAAAGAGAACACTAATATCTGAAGGAAGGTTGTCAAGAGGATGGAGCCAGGATCTTTTCAGTGGTGCTGGTCAATAAGGTGAGAGATAACAGGAGAAGCTGAAACACAGCAAGTTCCACCTCAACATGAGGAAGATCTTTACTGGGAGGGTGACTGGGCATTGGAAGGGAAACGCCAGAGAGGTTGCAGAGTCTCCTTCCCTGGAGTTCCTCAAAAGCCATCTGGAAACAATCCTGAGTAACGTGCTGTAGGGGTCCCTGCTTGAGCAAGGAAGTTGAACTAGAAGACACCAAGTGGTCCCTTCTAACCTTAACCATTCTGTGAACTCTGCTGCATACCAAAGATTTGTGAAATAACTTCTCTCCCTTTCCTCCCAAGCAAGTAGCAAAAATAAAATCAACATTGGCTCCCCTCTGCTGCACACTTACGCATTTGCTCTGCTGTATTAACAATGCCTGCAATTGCATTAGTAGGAACAATGCAAGAATATTTTTCTTAATATGTATAGAGGAGGTCACCATATTTTCAATTGATAGTCACAAGCATTCGCTGCAGACTTTTTTTCATTATGCATGGAGAGCGAAGAGCAGAAGGGAGGTATACTGACCACATTCACCCCAGGCACTGCATTAGGTGTATTAGATGCACAGAGATACACGCCACAACATCATGTTATTGCATTAGAACAATATCCTGAGGCACTTGACGTCAGTTCCTCCTGCATGCATAAAGCAAACAGTCACATGGCATCACTGGGGTGTTTTCTTTTCCTCTACAGAGGAGATTCTGTTTGCCAGCCCCAGTTGAGGGATCGGCAGCCACCTACAGAGGCGCATCAAAGGAGGCCCCCCACAGCTGCAAAGGGAAACTGTCTGGGATTACACACAGACACCGCCAGCTGGGTGCATAAAGACCTTGATGAGAAATGGCCTAATGCAAGCCTGTTTCCAAGTGAAGCTAAGGCTCCTCATGAATGGAAGGGACTGGGAAAAAAAAAGCCTCAAAAATGCTAATCTTCTTCTCTCTGCACATGAAGTTTTCTCCTTTCAGTATGACTTGATTCTGACTGACAGATTTCTCCTAGCAGTCCTTTTGCCCATTCTATTTTGAAACGGTTACTGTACACAAAATATAACATTTTGTATGGGTAAGAAAAGGAAGATATCTAATGGATCAAGATTATAAACAGATTCTATTGAACGTTCAAAAAAAAGAGAGAGAGCACACCTCACCACTGCTAAAGAAATTGTAGCTATTCAAAAATTAAATTGCAAAACTAAAATATCTAGAATAATTAAAGGATATATGAGTTTGGAAAAAAATACCTCAGTTCTGCATGCCTGTAAGCACATTTGTAATGCCATAACTCTCAATATACACTCCTGTGTCACTTACTAAAGCTATTAACATGCATATAATTAAGCAGGTTTATAAGACACTGGAACACTGTGCAACTTATTCTCTCATTATTTGGAGGGGCTCCTAGAAAACTGCAGCTTTCAATTCTAAGAATTTCCTTGATCCTTTCTTTAGAGCAGAGAGTTACCTTCATCTTCTAACATAACCCCAAATTCAGACAGGAATCATAAGTTGTTGTATCATCACCTAAATTTTAAACTGTAACCCAGGGAGAAAACTGGAGTAATTGCAATCCTTCATCTAACAGGGGGTATATTGTATCAGGTTTACTGAACATGAAATGCCTTATGCACAAAAGCCTATGCCTGAAGAACTCAAAGCTAGAAAAACTCTTTGAAGTATCTGTTATATATTCTGTAAACAGCCTTGTCTTCTATCAGCATTCTGCTCAACACGCTGCAAGATACAAAAATTCAGCCTTAGAGTCAGACAAGTCAATATCTCCCTACATCTCTCTGCTATGTACCTACAGAAAAACCTTGACTGTGAGGGGAGATCCCTCACGCCAGACTCACCTAAGAGAATCAAGGGTTGGAGGGGTTATCCGACACCCCAGAGAAACCCCAAAGCCCAGCCACAGACCCTGAGAAGCCAGAAGAGGGTCCAGCTACCTAATCCCCTATCCGTCTGGGGCACCTTTATTTCAATCCCATTCCCAGCTGCCCAGGCTTTGGAGTGTGTTGTGGCTCTTCAGAGGTGGCAGAAACACCCTTCCCCTTCTAAGGCTCCTCTGGGTTGACCCTACCTCATAAACATGCACTTCAGAGATTACTTGGTCCTTAAATTGGCCTCCTGGCCTCAAAGGTGTCTTGAAGCCCTTGCATGCCATGTGGTCTCTCTATCTCCAGCAACATGAACCTCATAGTCATCATCATTCTGCTTCCCTGGCTCTCAGGTCTCCTCAGGAAAGTCTTGAACCTCCCTGGCCTCAGAAGGTTCTCAGAGGCAATGTAAGCACTGCTAGTTCATTCTTAGTGGGGCTTGACCTCATCCTCTACCTGGCCTCAGGGGTGGTTTAAGCCCCAAACCATGTTGCCTTGTTCTGTGATACCCTTGGCCCCCATGGACAGCCTGACCCTCTGCAACCATATAGTTTAAGAGGTGAGTTCAGAGAAAACGGGATTGTCCCATCCTTGCTCAACCCCACTGACAGCTTCGGCATCCCTTCTTCCTGCTGCTGGTCACACACACCCATTCCACACATACCAGCCATTCAGTCCCCACAACTCTTTGGGGGCAGCATGAACTGGCCCCTGCCACCCCACAGGAACCTCAAAGCCTAGGCAGGGGTGACTCGGGGAGCCCTCACCTACAGGGCACTGTCCTGTAGGATCTGAACAGGGTGGGCAGACCTGGGAGCTGGTATCGAGGTCCATCAGCAGTCCCAGACTGCTGAAGGCAGGTTGATGTCTTGGCTGGAGGTCTGTCCTGGAATTCCTGTCCAGTGGAGCAGCAAGAGGCAGGGCAAAAGACAAAGCTGTGACAGTAGACCAAGGTCCAGCCAGGAGACAGAACCAGAGACTGGAGACAAATATTCCTCCAACAACATAGCTTGAAGCAAGGCTGAAGGCTCAGGCCTGAGCTTAAATGGCCGTCTCAGGATATGGGCAGAGGATGTGGGTGGAGGGCCCATGTGAGGCTGGTCAGGGACATCAAAGGCTGTTGATGCATTCAGTGCCCCAACACCCTGTCAAAGTTGCTCACTACAACACAGGGCTGGATGGGGAAAGATGCAGAAAGGAGCTCCCACATTAGCAGAGTGAGAGTCCCTTTGTCTTGGGTACCATGTCTGGCTTCCTCCACTCTGATGATTTGGATCAAACAAAACTTTTAACTTTTTCACATCCTCAGGATGTTAAAAGCCCATTGACAGAAGCATGATGTAAAAACCAGGAGTTAAGCACCGCCTGCCTCAGACCTAGCTGGAGTCTGCACAGAGCCTGCAGCAGGGAGGGCAGGCGAGGCCTGGGATGCAGAGCACCTAGAAGAGCATTCCAAGAAGTTCATGAGGTGCAGCCCTAAATGGCACATTTTGGGAAGTCATCGCACTTGGATGTGATGAAGTGATACCACTTAATGAAATTTCTCACGAGATTAGCACAGGAATCACAACTGCTTTGACACCGAGAAGTGATATCTCTGTGGGAATTGTGTTTTTCCTGTGATTTCATGGACTGAAGGGTTCTGCAAGACCGCATCAAAGTTGCAGAGATCAAGAGGAGGAAAAGGATGAAAATCTGAAATTCACAGAGAGAAGGCAGAAAGAATCAAAAAATGTATTCCAGTGTAGCCTGGAAGTAAATGCCACGTTAATGAAATACTGAAAGAGACTCATAGGCTGCAGAGAACTCATACTGTGCCAATGTAAAGGTTTTACTTCCTCTTCAGGAGCCTGGGGACAAGGATACAGAACCAGAATAACCATGATGGCTCTGCAAGTCTAAGCAAGTAGGAACACACAGTGTTATTCACCCCATTGAACAGAAATTAGCTTTGGCTTGGAACCTTGCTGAACAACTCCTGGAGCTGTCACACTTGTAGGACCAAAGAGAAGTTAACGCAATCGCACAATTTCTAAGATTGTTGTTTAGCACAATGAATCTAGAGGTTATGCATGATGGGCAGGTTATCTGTCCAGGCACCAGGGAAGTGACTTTTAAAACCAGAGAGGTCCAGAGCACTTGCTGTGTATGCAATGCATTAAAGAACTCTAGTACATGGACAAAAGTTTTGCCGACTCGCTTCGCTGTGGTGTTGTTCACATTGAGTGACAATGGGCTTGCCTAATAGTCTGAAATTTACTGCCTGCTTGTAATGTGAATAAAGTTTTAAACAGCTTTGGATCTTTTCTAAGGCATTAGGAGTAACCCCAAAGATTAAAAACAAATTTGTAATTCATTTGGTTGAAAAAGAAACCCATGTTGTCAGGACTAACAAAGATTTGCGCAATGGCTGTCGGGGCTGTCAAGCCCTAACAGAGTCCTCGTGAATTCCTGCTGTAGTATTTATTGCCTGAAGGTTCACTGCTCAGTAAACAGAATGGTACATTTAAATTTAAGATTGCTTTTAGAATTTGCTACTCCTGGGCATGGACAGGCTAAAGGAGATGATGGAATTCCTTAAAAGAGGCAATAAATTCAACAGGGCTAAATCATTTGTTTGGATTCCAGCCATGGCATGAAAGCTTGGAGCCAGAGAGGCAGGTTGGTTTGATCGAAAGGAAAAGAAGCTTTCTTCTTGGGTGCATAGTGCAACCATACCCCTGACTACAGAGATGGAAATGAAACACCGAGGGAGGAAAGGGGAACAGGCATGAAAGAAAGTATTTACTCTGCTCTATTTCTGATAGTGACAGCCAGAACTGGCAATTGAAACAATCTCCAGTGCGTCATATCTTGTCTTACTGTTGCAGCAAAGACGTGTTCTTGCCCATCTCCTCTACTTTCTGATGGACACGCTGGAAATTTCAAACTTGTAAAAAGGAGTCTAAGAAGGCTGAATCTTAAGGTCAAGCAGCATGTTCATTTAGTCACAGGTGTCTGACAAAAAGGGGTCTCTATGGTGTGGATTTTCCCATCCCATTTTCCTCCTAATAATTAGTATCTTCTGTATGTGGCACAACATATGACACATGGGTGATAATCCTCCTATCAAGCATAAGGATACTCCTGGCAGGTCCTCACTTGCCTGTGAAGGCTATTTAAGCCCCCTAAGTCTTTACAACTTTTCTCTGGTATGAATCTCCCAATGCCCATGTTTCATAGTCCTCCTTGGATCCAGTGATGACAAGGGAGGACAATGAATTTTCCATATGGTGCTAGGAAGCACTGGATTTTGGTAGTTCAAAGGGTGGTGGAGTTAACAAAGACCAGATTTTGAAGTATTACTTTCAGGAACTCCTGAGCACAAATAACATGTTAAACACTAAGGGAGAAGCATTACAAACTTGCTCTCTCTGTCTGCTTTTTCTAAGAAAAAGAGAGAGTTCGTCTCCATTCAATTCATGATCCAGACTGGTGACTTGAGAAGGCTAGGATGGGGCCCTAATTGTCCTGGTCAGCCTCACGGCACCCAATATCATCAGCTCAATTACCCTGTTTCAGCTCAGGTTTGGGCCATTAGGACTACTCTAAGCTGCCTCTTCCTGAGCTATGGCTCAGATTTTCTGGGTTGGCCTTGGACCCAACTCATGACCTCATCTCTGCTTGATGATGGTTGGACTGTCAGTGGGCCTTATTGGTGTCATGACCCCACTGGGCTGCAGTGGGACTGCCTCACCTGGGTTGTGAGCTTACATGATCCCTGAAAACTCAGCTCCTGGCTTACACAGTCCCTGAAAACTCAACCCATTTTTCATGCCACCTCTCCTGAAGCTGCTTCAATCAACACCCTCTACACATGCTCAGGAGCCCTATTTCAGCTCCCTGGACTGTGGATGAGACCTGTTGCTATCAAAACTTGCACTGTTCACCCTGCCCAGACATGTTGGGACTGTGCCCTAACAGCAAGGGCACTGCCCTGTCTGTGCTGTGGTCACTCTCAGCTCACCTTCCCTTGTGAAGCAGCCTTGAGATTACTCCTCTCTGACAATCTGCGGAAATTGTAGGAGAAAGGGAAGTCTACAAGGGATGACTGGGAAAAAGAGGGAGATGGCAGAAATCTGGGGAAGGTGACGTTCCCCAACTGCCACCACTAATTCTTGTATTTCTGACAGCTGATTTCAGCTGTGTCAGAGGAGATCACAAGAAATGTGCTGTTTCTCCAGCACTTCAGGGGGAGCAGTGATAGTTCCCACTCTTTGGAGCTAGGTACATCCTCTTCCCATTCACCTCATTCCTGCTAGGACCTATTTACTTTGAAAAGATCTCTGGGGGGTGGGTCAGCCTCCTTTAGGGGTGAAGGAAGATCTGAAGGCAGTATCTTTTTATTCTCTGGGGAAATGTCCAAATTCTGGTAACTACTGTCTCAAGAGCAGAGAGCTTACCTCTTTCCTCCTGCCATGCCTCTGGAATGGCCTTATTTCTCCTCCTGGTTTTTGGGAAGTTTTTTATGTGAGTGTCCTAACAAGCCCACATGGAGCCAGATGCCATTTCCACAGCTGCACCTTGTAAAGTGGGCACCGGTGAGACTTTATCTCATCCAGACCCAGAGGTGGGGAAGATACCCTGGTCGTACCTGGAGGGACTGAGGAGGAAAAGGTGATGAAGGCAAAGCCTCACTAGAAGTGATACACCAGGTCAGAGTGAGATTAATATTTAGAAGTATGTGTACAAACAGGAGGGATATCCATAGTTACACAGCTAAAGGACAAGTAATGTAAATACAGATGGAGCTTGTCCTGTCATCCTTCAGGACACATAACATCAACCGAAGCCAGAGGAAAAGAGCAGCAGAACTGCCTCTATTCAGCAGGGAGCACATGCAGCTGTTTAAAAGACCTTCTGAGTGTGGCTGGGTTATTCACATGTGCAGAGTTAAGTGTGTACTTAGGCTCTCTCCTAAATAGGGGCCCAAAGGCAGTCAGGATTTAACCCAGACCAGATAATGATTTAGTGAGGCTGCAGGAAATAATCTCTGGATGCACTATCCTTTTCTCCAGCCAATGAATCATGGTGCCTCTCTAGGCAATCTGGCTGGCGTAATCCTGGGGGAGGCTGGGAAAGTAGGAAAATAAAAAAGGATTCCCATTTTATCAAGATAAAGCTGTAGCCAGAGCTGATAACAGGTTACTTGAAAGAATGCCGGTCATGTACGCTTAGTGATTGTTGCTTAATTTGTTTAAGCTGAAAAAGCCTATTTCTACAGTGGAATACAAATTAGGGTAATTATGTTGTGATGGAGTGCTGCATGTGTAAGATGAAAGCCTTTCTTTACAAAAGCCTCTTCATCACTTGAGTAGAAGAAAATAAAATCCTGCTTAAACAACATGTTGTTTTCTGTATTTCCATTTGAACAAAAGACTTTTGAATCTTTTCCCCCCCTGTAATATTGCATGGTTTGGTTTTCTGAAAGTGCTTTTACTTTTGACAACCTCACAATTAAACCCTCCAACATACATTCCAATATGTAAATATTAAAGCCTGAGGTAAACATAGTAATGTATAATTGTTTCACAGCTTCTGTAGACTATTAGTAGCTAGGCATTCAGATTACATATTTTTCACATTCTCCTTACTCTCACAGTTGCTCATATGCTCTTGTCTGTTTCAGTAATCTGTAAGTGTCATAACAGCACAATACACAGTGATGTTCGTAGTTGGTTAAAATAAAGTAGTGCAGGATTTATATATGTTTTACAGTCAGATCGTCTGATCATAAATTACTCAGATACATGTTGAAAGCATTTTTATTTCCCTGTAAAAATTTTTGTTTCCATTTTCTATTACTGTTTCACGAGGGACATCTTTGTAAGCATCAGTGTGTATGAAATGCTTATTGCACAGGCTTATTCTTACTCAATGCACTCACACACTTGCACATTTGTCCAAATGATCTTTTCCAAGCCATCCTTATTCACATGAGCAAATCTTGTCATTAGTTCCAGCGAATTGCTGTCTAAGACCAACTTGCAGAAGTAAGAATTTGCAGGATTGTGCCCTTAGTTAACATGACAGGTGAGAAAATCAATTTCCTTGTATGGGAGAAGTAGACAGTGTTAAAGTGAATACTCAGAGAATCATTTTTCATTCTCTTCACACTAAAACTCAAAACCAGTATTTGAAGTTTGGGGAAATTGTCTTAATTAGGATTATTTTAAATTATGTCAGTTTAAAGACTGGCAATTTAATTACCAGGAAAAGAGATCAAAGTAAATGCCTGAAATGTACATTTTAAAATGCCTTATCAAGGAAGATGGAATCCAATAAAATAAGGGGGGAGAGAAAGTAAATATGCAGGTTGCCCAAGTACTCCCCTCCTGGGGAGTTAAGAAGACTCCCTCCCTGGCTTCATGTGCATGGCTGGAAAACCAGTCATCCTTGTATGAAATAGATACGTCAGACCTGCTATACGCACATGTACAGAGAACGACAGAGGACCGATTCCATCTCTAAAAGAAAATGTTATTTTCTAGCTTACTTTTCCAAAAGTAAGGCTGCTATTATGCATTACATTGCTGGATTTGCAAGTAGGGTAAGATGTCTGAACTGGAGCACTTCTAGCTATGATTGACTGTAATACAAGAAGGCATCAAGAAATGGCGAATGGACTTGGACTTGCAACAGCACAGAGCCACATCACCCACACGAGCCTCGGCAGGGGGTAGAGGGTGCCCAGTCCTGCCACCTTAGGAAGGTACAAGCACGCCAGCAAAGGCATGAGGAGGGAAACAGTCCTCATACCTCCCATACCATATGGGTGCAGGGGAGCTGGATTTGCTTAGTACTTTCTATGCAGACCTACCAGTCATTGTGTTTGTTCTCATTGGTTCATGATGTCAAGCAACCTCAGTTAAAACACATTCCTTGAGTTGCTAAAATTACACAATGCAGGAATATGAAAAGTAAAAGTTACTTACCACTAATAGGTATCTATCCTTTTTGTAAAATTTCTTTAGTCTATTACAACTCCAACTGCTTTTGATATATTCAAAAAATAGGAGGCCAAAACAAAAGGCATAATATGATCAAAAGGGAATCAAAACCATTAGTCACTCTGATATGCTTAGGGAAATTCGACTGGATTTTTGTGACTTTATGCAAAAGTGACTCTTCAGGCACAGTATTTTTCTTGCCTTTTTTTTCCCTTTTCTAAATGAAGAGGTCAGTATATGCTATGCAAGAAAATCTTTTGATTATTTTATTTGGTGAATGTTTGCACTGAGCTTATCTTGTCTCCTTCTGACACCACTTGCAGTATCTTTTTCAGTAGTCTGAGATAAACAGCAGGTTTTCTCCATTTCAGTTCTCCAAAGTGCTGCTTGGAGTCACACAATTCATCAGGATGCACCAACATTTCCGTAGTATACAGGTATCACACCTTACAGTAGAGCATATTTTAAGGAATAACATTCAACTATTTTGTAATGATGATGCCCTTATGTTCAGCTCTGGCAAAAGAGAGAGCACGGGAGGTTATCTCTGTGATCCCAAACGGGTCAGCTCAGATTATTGACCTAGCAGAGCTTCAGGTGATTATTATCATAACACAATGTTATATTTTTATAATATTATTCTGCCCTCTGAGCCTTCCACTGACATCCCGTGGGAGTTGCCCCTGTGTATCTGACAGCTGAATTGGTCCTTGGTGAATTTTTAGCACATGGAGCTGTGCACACAACTTTGGTTAACAATAACATGTTGCTATGGGAGCTCTGTGCGTGCAACTCCCTGCTTACTGTGCCGAAAATTGCTCTGGAAGGCAAATGTAAGTATGTCTGGTATTAGTCTAATTATTAAGTAGAATTAGAATATGGTGCTCTGTGAATATCAACCAGAGCAGGAGCTTAGCATGAATAAAGATGCTCGCCAGCAGTGGCTGAGGTGCTTCTTCTGCTTTCCTTTAAACAGAAATCACATCCATAGCCGGGAGACTAATTATTTTGGAACCTAAGGGAAATGCAGCCTATATAAGAGAGAAAGTGATCTGCAGTTAAGGATCAGTGAGCCAGCTAATGGCTGGTTAGTCAGGAGGGTACAACTCCAGAATGTTAATAAAACGTGTCTGAAGTCCAACACCTCAGGGAAGACGCTGAACGCTGCGGAAGATATATGTAGACAGAGGCTCTGTTGTTTTCTGCTGCCGAGCTACTCCTTTAAAGCAGGTTTTAAAACTGTTTTGAGACTTGTTTATGAATATCAAAATACCAGCAGGATAATAAAGCAAAACTCACTGTGGCCAAAGCAAGAACTGTTGCTAAAAGAAAAATATTACCTTTTTGTGAAGTACATAAAACATGTTTGGTGCTTGCTGAGCAGGTGTGCAGTGCAGTGCTCTTGTACAGTAGAGACTTGACTGGTTTGCATCATGCTTTGCTAATAGAGATCATGACTTATTAACCAAAACAGCATGTAGCATTTTAAAATATAATATAAATGCTAGCTGTTTAATCATTACAAGAAACAGCTCAGGCCAATACCATGGCTTTATTTTGTGAACAGAGAGTACAAAGTAGAAATCAGCTAGAGGTTTTGACAAGAAAGCCTGTAGGAAATACCAAATTGCTACTTGTTGTGTATTACATAAAATAGTTAATGCATTTTTTTGCTTGCTACAGTGCATGCAGCTATGTAATAAATGCTGCAGAATAGTATTTCAATAAACACAAGAGGACACCTCCCTCCTTAAAATGTCCCCTCTTAGAAGACCAAGCGCTGTGATCCTATGAGCCCTGCACCCATCCTCAAGGCTGAGGGCCACAGGATGGATCCCACACTCCTTGAAGACCTGAGCAACAGGGGAACTGCAGAAATTGCTCAGAGGCAGGTGACAACACAGCTCCTTGGAGTGCACCTGGAAGTGGACGCAGCTCTGTGTCATGATGGCCCAGCCACCACAACCTGCACCACCCCATCTCTTCATTCTGCAGCAGGAATCTCTGGCTCAAATCCATCTCAGATTTGCCCTCTGAGAGATTTCTGTCCAGCATAGAGTCCTTTTATAATTTTAAGAAGAGGCAGGTATGTATTTTGCAACTCTTTTACATCTCAAACCACAGCACCAGTCACTTTACTTAAATCAATTTACTATTTGGTGGTCTTGTATTAATTTCCTGAAAAACAGGGATGGGCATTTTTAATCTGAGAAAGGTGCTAGTGATAGTGATATTGTCCCCAAGGCATCCTGTAGTGTCACCCTTGTAGAAGCAGATCTCAAGGAAAATTAATCTTTTTACATTAGAAGAGTATTTCAGCCACTGTTAATGTTGTGGTGTCAACAGCAGCCTTCTGCAAATAATATCACACAAGTAGTCTCTTGTAGTCTAAGCTCTTCTTCCACAGGAGTTTATAATATATAGTTTAGACTCTCTGATTCCTCCACCTCCTCCTCTTCTTCTGCTACTAGTTTTTGTAGTCGTAGTAGTTTCACTTTCAAAAAATTATTTGGAAGGCAGAAAAAAGTTTTTATGCCAATTACACTGAAACAAGAACTCAACTGTTATCAATAAAGTTATTCCAATTTACAGCACCCTAATTAAATTCACTCTTGAGTAGCTTAAAGCATCCCTAGGAAAAATGTGACAGCAGGTATTTTTGTAGTTTTCAGCTTCTGAAAATAGGTATTTTTAGTATATTAGTCTTTTTACTGGCAACATATAATATTTTAATGAAATATTTTTTAGGAGCTAGGAGTATTCCAGAATAAGTAAGTGTATATATATGAAACAAGGGGTTAAAACTCACAAGTAGCCCAGACCCACTGAAGGACTTCTGCTCCATTGAAAAACATTAAGTGTCCAGTTTGGAAGATGGAACAGTAGTAAGTTTAAATCTAGGTCGGAAGAGAAGTAGTCAGACCACAATCTTCACAGTCACATGGTACAACAATGAATCAGGTAATGAATGTGCACCCACAAGGAGCAGATATTACCAGCCTCTAATGAAGGCTCCTTGCTAAGGACCATGCCATTAAATGGCGTCTTTCTTACCTGTTGGACATGCATTACCTGGATTGTTGGCATTTTTTAATGTTAACTACTTCATCACACCCCTTAGGGATTTGAATTAAAAATGTCCAGTGTCCCATACAACCAGAAACAGACGCAGATACAAAATATCGTACAGCAGACTTAAGCAAAAGTTTGTCTATATTTCCGCATTCTTCTGCATACAATAAGCTCTGGCATCTTTTTCATATTTGTAATCCCATGTTGGTAGAGATGGACATAAATTCAAAACAATGCTTTGGCGTCCTTCCCAAAAAATGAGTTCATACATTGAGAAATGGATTCTTAACAGAAAATGCATGTTTGTAATTGGGTTTGACCTGTTTTCATTTCCATGTCATTTGTAATTTTGTAACAATGAAGTCTGCAGGAAAAACTCATTGAGTGTTTACAGTGAGACCTTTCCAAAATGCAGTCAGTGTGTTTGGTATTTGAAAACACATCCACAGCTCATGAAGTCCCAGAGTGAAAGGAAATCTGGACTGAGTTTTCAAAAGTGGAAAGTGGAAATCTGCACACAGAATTTGGTGTTGGGTTGCACAGCTGCAGTGGACTGTCCCCTGACTGGGAACTGAAGCAGCCAGGCAAGAACTGGAGCTTGCCTGCATTGCTGTGCTGGTGAGGAAATATTTGCCTACATTATTTCAGCAATGCCGTGGTGTATTTGTTGCTTCGTGATGATGTAAGATATCCTGCTTTCCTAATCATGGGAAGTAATAAATAATAGGAAATAATCTTCTGAGCTGTGCTAGCAAGTGCTTGAGTGGAGAAGATGACAGCTCACCACATTTCTGCTCAAGTAACTGCCCCAAAAAGTGTCTACCAAAATGCTTCAAATTGTTGAGCAGACTAATGCTTCTGGTTTGACTTGTGACTTCTGTGTCAGGTCCCTGAGGGCACCTTCAAGCCCTGCTCTCCTCAACGGTGACCTCCATGCACACCACCTCCACCCAGGTCACAGGACCCCCTTTTGGCTCAGCCATGCTCCATCTCAGCCACATCTGTGTACTGTCTCTGCCCAGGGCTGGGCTCAGCACCATGGGGAGCTTTTCTCCTGAGTTCCCTGCTTGCCAAAAGTGTCGAGGGCTCTTGGCACCCGTGGGACACCACCCATCAGGGGGCACAGCCAGCCCTGGGGTCCATGCAGCACCCCACTCCACAGACCTCATGGGACAGCCCCGCTCCTGCTGCACCCCACCCGGTTTTGGCAACAACCCAGAATGAGGAGCAGGGTTAGCTACAGTCAGTCTCACCTCAACATAACAAACCTAAAACAACTGTGGTTTCCCATCCAGACTGTACCTTCTGGTCGGGGGGCTGGAGAAAAAAAAGAAAATTTGCCCTTTTCACTATTGTTTTTATGTTCGCAGATGTGGCTATACAGTTTCTCTGGGTCCAAATAGTTTTCTACTACATAGAACTGAAATTTCTTTTGATGTCTGTTTTCTTTTCCACCCTTTTTTTTCACTTTGTTCTTCAAACTTCATCTACTGGTGTGATACACACATTCCATTATGGCTGAAACCACAGTTCTCATAACCTGGGAACCAAACCCTCACAAGGGCCAAAGATTGCATCCCTTCTAGCTTCAGTTCCTAAATCCTAGATTTTGTATGGTTTCTGGTGGCTTGAGGGCTTCTATCGGCAAAATTGACAGATCAAGTTGGCATATTTTAGAGAATATTTAGTTCACAGTTTTCTCTAAACCTGGGTGTTTTATTTCCTCAGTTGTTCTTGTTTGCTTTACTTAAGGAATAGTATTGTGTCTCCAGTTTTGATTAAACATTGTTTGTCCACTATTCTATCCTGCAGTGGAGAAGAAAATATGTTTTCAAAGATGAAATGTCAATAATAAGTTACTACAGCTGATGTAGCAAAGCTGTAGCTCATGTTATCACCATCTTTTATTCCATTCAACTTCCTGATCTATTCCACTCAAAGATCTGCTTTCTTGCAGTCTCCTCAAAGGCAATTTTAAGGGATTTGTGATCAAGACATTGCGGCAATCTTTGAGTCTCAAGGCAGTACAAAATGCTCTTTTTTTTCTCTTTACAAAAACTGCAAACAGTTTTTTATCCTGTTCTGTGGAATAAAGGGCTGGGAGTTAAAAGGATAACATTTGATAGAATAGTTCATTATTGAAAAGTATCTGTGAGTAACACAGGGGGTGTTGGTTGAGATTTGACTGACCCACCAATCCTTGAAAATTTTACCTCATGCAGAAGACAGAATTGTTGTTCTTCACCTGCATTGAGAAAGAGCAGGTTGCCACAGATCTCACCTGCACAGGGAATGTCTGTGTCTCCTGAGGGCCACGCTGATGAGGGCCCCAGGTCTGTGGGCAGTGCTGTGTCACCTGCCCACAGCAAAATGTGTGCCTGAGGCACAGCCCTGCAGGGGCTGAGAGCTTCTCCCAAGCACTGAGCTCTCTGACTCAGGTGGAAAATGAGTGAAGGGCCACATCTCTGTGACATCTCACAGGACTAGATCACAACTTTTATGCTGTAACATGTTACTGTTCAGTAGACATCAGTTTCAAAACATGTTAAGCAGCGTTTTACGTGGGTGTGTCTCAAGCCTGATTCCTTTACAAATGGCCTTTTCCTCTTGTTGGTCCCCCTCTAGACCTAATTCATGCCACATCCTCCTGTTAATCCACCTTAATTCCCATTAACTTCAGAGAGTGTGTCCCACATGAAACAGTGGATTACTACAGAAAATTAAAGCTTGCTTTTTTATTTTCCCATTACATTTATTACTGTTGTTTTATGGACCTTTTGTAGTTTGCGCAAGTCCCCAAACTTATTTCAAAACTTAAAAGTCTAAGTTAATGCATCTACAACATTTCTTTTTCCAGAGTTTTACAATTTTTAAAGACTCTATGGCAATAAGATCTCTGTTCCATAAAATACACTTACAATGTATTTTTCTTACTTCTTTACACATTTGATACCTTAATAGGTTTTGCAAACTCTGTCAGAGTCAGTGAGAAAGTAGTTTCCCATTCATGACAGAACATTAGCTTTCCATTTTGATGTTTTTGCCTCCACTTCTTTTTTGGGACAGATATTCAGACATATATCACCCTCTTGCAGCAGATAAATCTGTTCATTGCCATTTCAGCCTTTTTTTTTTTTCTCAGATGGATATTCTTTGGGTTTTGTGACAAAATGTCATTAGACAGAGATAAGAAACTTGACATATTTGGAAATATATCTCAAAAGTAAACATTTGGTTGTCTTTCAGTATACACCTGGCTAAGGTATGAAGGCCACAGCCACTGACTCATTGGAGTTACAAGCCATGGAGTTTTCAAACTTTCTGGAAATAATTTTCTTTAGATGCATGCATCTATAAGAGGTAAATATTAAATATTGGCATTTATCCACATTACTTTAAAGAAAAGAAGGAATAAACCTGCCTCCATTTCCAGAATTATTACTTTGAGTGTGTTATATTAGCATTCCCCTCCTACCAAAAATTTCAGTGTGTCTATGAAAAGGCTTTTTTTGAGAACTATACAACCTGCAGTTTACAGCTACTCAGATGTTAATGCACCAGGTACTTAGCCGAGTAAGTTCTTTATTTAACACCATGTTAAACTGGAGACAGCAAGTTTGCTGAATCTGGGACACTCAGTATGGAGATGAAATGCACTCTCTTGGCTCTGCCTCTTCAAATATACGTTTGCCTCTGCTTGTCAGGTATGCCATATAATCAGGCCAAACTGGAGTTATTTGCTGTGCCATTGCACTGGGGATAAAAATGGCACAAATATGTCATTTCAGCAAAGCATTGTTCTTCATCCGGATCCCTGTGCAAGGTGGTCAGGGTGGCTGGAGGCTGTCCTTTGCCTCAGAAGATCCAGTCTCAGCTCCTTAACCACAGCTTGCAGGCACTGGGGAATTACTGAGCTCTACTCTGGCTTCCCAGGATTATTTATGTGTTTGGCTAGGTGTCTTCTCTCTTCTGGCTGGCTGCCCTACCCCCTAGGTTTTTATTTGATGTTTCTTCTTGCCTGCCTTCCTCCTGGCCTCATAACTGTTGCATTCCTGTCTCTGCCGCAATCCAGGGGTAGAGGATGTGGCCCCCACTCAGCCACTCTCCCCTTACAAGGCTCCGCAGGAAAGTCGTGCTGTACCTCTTGACCCTTCAACAGCTCTCAGCCCACCTCACTTAAAACTTCTCCCTTATCAGTCAGACTGTCTCTGAAAACAAATTCAGACTCCCAGTTCAGAGAAAATCAGGCTGCTGAAGCCTAAGAAGGGGTGAGGGCTAAAGCACAGCATTTCTTACCCAGCTGTGAGGAGCTCCCTGACCAATATTGGGCACCAGGTAGATTGTCTTTTGAATACTAGTGTTTAATTTTAAATATTTCACCCCATGTGACCAGGCACCTAATCTGTTTGTGAAACCTACTCAGGAAGCAATAAGGTGCTTTTCTGGATCACACCAGGGTTGTCAGAACCATGCTCCATTCAGAAACACAGCAGTCAGCTCACCCTGCTCCCCCTGCCAATGCTGCGGTCCAAAACCCATTGCCAGCTGCAGTGTGGTGCCATAAAACATTTGGCACCAAGTGCTGCATGATCCTTGAAGACACTGGTTCTTGGCAGGAGAGAAGCTCTTGCCTCCTAAGAAATTGCCCCAAGGGGAGGATTTTCTTTATTCACCTCTTTTTTTTTTTCTTCCCCTCACTGCATCTTTCAACAGACTTTCTGGATGCAATGCAAGGGTTTCTACACTTTTAACTTACCATGAAGATGTTGATAATATTTGTAAGGGAGAATAGTTGACCTCTCCAACAGTAATATAGTCCAAGCTGCATTATGTTTCAATTATTATTTTGTAAATTATTTCATTAATTTAACTTTTCTTTGAAACCTGATATATATAAAGATGTCTCTTTTTCCTACAGAGGCTACAACGTTTTTGCTTCACATAAGCAATTCTACCTTTTCTTTACCCTTTTGCAATTGCTGAGAAGGAGGAAAAGTGATTAAGAGATAAAACATACAGTCAAATAGGAAATGTAATTTCATTCAGGTATAAACAGAGTTGAGGAAGAGAAATATGCCTCTTTCTCAGTCCTTACTCACAAGTAATGTGAATATCTGGGAAAATGCAGACAAATGCTGCCCTGTTCCCCAGTCTGCAGTTGTTTTCCTAATAGATACAGGAACAGTGTTAGATGGTTCTTGGAAGATCCAAATTATTTATTAGAAATAATGAAAAGCTTCAGTTAAATAATATCTTAGCACTGCAGCTGTGGAGTGGGCAAATACAAAACCTGTTGAAAAGCTGTACTGGCTTCTCATACTTCAAGACAGGGCATTCTAGCAAAAGGTACTACAGAAGACAAAAAGCTATTTTTTATACGCGGAGTTGGTTAAAGTGAGTTTCCTAAGCCAATGTGCCTATAGATGATCTGAGACAAGTTTGTTCAGTACCGTCAGCTTCTATGGTGTGTTTGGCAAAAAGTGAATAGCTTTTTCCTTAGTTGTAAAATACCAATTCAGGCTATTTCTTTAGAGGGAAAGGAAAACTTTTACCATCACATCCCAGTACCTATCTCCCATATTGCTACGCATGACAACGGCCAGGTGATGTGTCATGGAAAGAAATGCTCTTCACCCTTCCTGATTTTTAGCAGCTGGTCTGCTTCTGTCTCCTGCTGCTGTTGCTGCTTTCCATCAGAGCTTTCTCAGGCAGATTGGGAGTCAGGATTTAGTCCTGTTGAAGGATGAGAAACATGAAGCAATTTTAATTTCAGGTTCATCCCAAAACAAAGTTTGGTTTCGTTCTAAGGTTTACCCACAGCCACACCTAGCACTTATGAGTCCTGACCATCACTTCCTTGGAAAATAAGGATTATAGAGAACATGGATCTTAACTACACTTTAAAACAACTACCATGCAACCTGACTCCTCATTTGCAGTGCAATATGGAGAATTAATAAATTCCTCACAGCTGATCCAATGTTGCTGTCCTGAAGTACCGAAACTAAGGAGGCAGAGTAGCCATCCTTCTAAACTGAAAGAGATGGCAAAGTCCCTCCTAGCTTGCCTTGCTCTGTATAACTGGCGCATAGTTTCAGATTAACAGAGCTAATCTGTAGAGAGAAGAGTATCTGCTAACATACTTAGCAGCCATTGTTATAAGGTAACTTCGCTGTTGATTCGTTTAGTTTTGTTTGGGGTTTTTTTCCCCTGAAGCATGATTTATCTAGTTTGCTATATATGGAGCAGTCTATTTATTTTCCTGGAATTATTTATGCCACCGTGAAAAGTAATAGACTTTTTGTCTGAGCTCAGTCTCTAGATTGCTGAGACCATACCTGAAAAATTTCAGTGTTGCAGTGACAATACCCTGTTTATTCGATGTTATGCACATTGCCTACCAAGATCAGAGGAGTTTCATGTTAGTTTTTGGTAATGTGGTAAAGTCTTTTCTCTCTAGTTTACGTTTGAGCAAAGAATTAAATAGGATATGAACTTAAAGGCAGCTCAGAAAACAGCTTGAAATACTGGAACAAGTTTGTAACTGTCCTTGATACTATGTCTTTTGAGATGGATATAGATCATGTAAATCTCACTATAATAATTCTTGAGGTTGGCTGACTCTTGAATGCTTAATCTTTTGACCTTTATGATGTATTAATGTTTTCAACATATTTATCTAAACTTTTAAGGAGAAGGCATCTCAAATTATGTGTGGAGGGGAAAAAAAAAAAGAAAGGAAAGAAATCTGGAACCAATAAACTTGTGGAGCTTGTAAATTCTTTCTTTCCAAGTTATTCATCCTAAAGAGGGTACAGGCTCTGCTTCATAGAAACAAAAATGCAGACAGAGGAATGGGACACTTAATGAGCATAATATATCTGGAGGCTTCAGACTGAGGACAACCTATGTTAAGTATCTGCCTTTCCAGTCAAATCTCTTAAATTTCTTTCCCAAAATGAAAGGTTCCTACTACAAAACAGTCAAAATTAGTGGAAAATTAATCAAAACCTGACTGGAGGACACTGGTCTTCAATGCAGGTTATGTCCACGTTAACATTGCTGTGACTCTCGTAGTTTGGGAGGTTTAGTCTATGTGGAAACCATTTTTTTTCTGTTTTCTTTTTTTTTTTTTAACCATCACCACTTCAAAAGTGGATGAAAGAACGTTGTGAAAAAGAGACTTAGGAAAATCATTTAGGGGCAAAAGCCACAGAGAGGAAATTCGAAACCACAGAATATTTTTTTAGGAAAACTGATCACATGAAAACAGGAAAGGAGATGATTATGTTGAAAATATTTGGCAACCTTAAGTATAATAGACACCAGTAATCATTTGCTGATGTGTTTACTGTATAAGCTGCTCATGAATAAGCTAAGTAGATACAATATGTCAGATTTCAGGTGTGAGCCAGGTTCTGTGTTCATTGTCTTATGATTCCCAGAAATGTGTTTTTTCTCATCAATGTCCCCAAAAGCCTGTGGCATATGGACACTATAGGATTGAGACTACAGACCTTAGAAGTTAAATATTTCATCAATAAAGCAGGTAAGCTGCTCTCCCGTTCATGCGTTTCATGTCTTATGGGAAGTGTCATACAGCCGTGAGGGCCCAGACTTCATAGTGGGGTCTCTCATTCAACCTCAAAACAGTAGAGTGAGAAGATATACTACAATAAATTGGGGTATTGTGTTATTTGTCAGTTCTGTCAAAGGCTGGCAATTGTTCTGCATGAATTGAGCATCTGGATTTTCTGCAGTGCTTACCCCTTAAAGTGCAGGAAGAAAGGCAATCTGTGTGCCTGACTCAGCTCCTTTTCCTCTCTGCTCATACCCCTGAGTGTCGGTACAGCTGGTTCTATAGCATGGTAGTGTTTCATTGATTTTTAAAAAAGTTCCTATAAACCAAAATGGATTTTGTTTATCTTAGAGTCAGTAAAATCCAAGATAACAGGAAGGAAATACTGAAAATGCTTTAAAATGTTGGAAGACAAAAATGCTCAAACATATTCCCAAATAATTTATACCTTTGAGGTTAACTGTATCCTTAAAGGAGGAGATTTAACTCAAATCCATGTGTCCAGTGCCTTCACAGGGATAATCTGCTGATGTCAGAGGAGAAAGGCTGTTATTTCATTACAGGGGATCTCCATCTTTTAAGTGACTGATCACTTCCCAGGAGACGACTGAGTGCCTCTCCAGTATAGATGGTTTGGGGTTTCCAGGGGGAAGCCCTAGACAGCAAAACAGGCTCATGGCACTACATGCTTGGGAGCCCTGACTCTGTTTCCAAAGCCTCACAATTGTTCCACCAGCAGTCACAGCAAAGCGATCTTTGTGGGCCCAGAGCAGTGAAATGCTGGCAGCTGAGTAGTGCCCATTATATCCTGCTAGCCCGGGGACAAACCAGGTCACTCAAGAGGTCCTTGGGTAGTGGACAGGGAAGGTACTGAGTCCTGGCTACCAGCAGAACACTGCCAGACACTGGTCCCATTTCCATGTCTAAAAAATTTAGTGATTTTCTAATTACAATATCAGGTAAAATTTAATCAAGAACAATAGGATCTAATCATGGTGTCACTGGAAACACAGGTGTTTGGTTAAAGCAAACACTAAGACTTCCCTTTAATGCTCCCTGACCAGGTGATGCCATCCATGATGGGAACAGGCAGGCTCCCCCATTGCATCAAGACTTGTTTAGAGTCCCCTACAATTTGAGTCGTAAGCCTGAGCCTCTGTATCTCTACAGAAACTGAAAGAAAGAGAGCTCATAGGGATGTTGAACTGCAAAGAGGGCATCAAGCTGTTTCATGTGGAAGGGCCAAACCCCCGCCTGGCCCTGGGACAGGGGTGTACTTCAGATCTCACCAGTCTGTGCTTGGCACAGCACTGAAGGGCCCCAAGCAGAGAGGGCTGGAGCCTCATGCCCCTTTTCCCCAGGGCAGCACTTCATTTCAGCTCACAGGGAAAAGAAGAGCTCTTCTGGATCACGCAGGCAAATTTACTAATGAGAACTTTCTGACCCTAGTGAGAAATGAGCAGTCATGCTAATGCAGGGGGATGTATTGAATATCATCACATATTATCAAATCCATTGTCATAACCCTTAAATTCCAGTTATCTGTTCCTGTCAGACCAAACCAGCCTGAACTCACAGACCAACCCACTAATTGCAGACCACAGTGCCATGTCTGTGAATGTTTGGTTTTCTCTGAAACCACCTTGCACATCCCTCTGTAACTCCTCGAAAACCAGCTCAGTTGTAAACATCAGTTATAAGGTGGAGTATGAGCACAAACTGCTTTCAGTATCCATCACCAGTTCTCCACATTGGACTTTAATTCTGAAATTGTATGTTGGCAGTTGCAATCAATAATGACTACAGAATTTTCTATTACATTAACTGTAGCAAACTGAAATCTAATACCTCTGAAAATGCAGAAAATATCCTGTTATTAAAATAAAATATTTGTGAATGGAGCCCAGCAACTCTCCTCTAATTACTTTAAATTTCAGAATATAGAAACCATGTTTAGTGACAAGTCAATTTATTTGCATGCTGGAAAAGTTCGTGTTCTAGGCATGTGTTTATATGATAACAGCTTCAAGCATATGCTTTCTATTTTTCCCAAATAGACAGTTGCTGTTTTTTTTCTAGAGGCTCATGATAGGTTTTCTGCTCATATGCTGCAGTTAGCACATATTTTTTCCTATTTATATTTTTCTGGGAATGTACTGTTCTTGGAAGATGTTGGAGTGACAGTCCTGCAAGATATTCCAACATGCCCTGCTATTTTCCTTAATCCTGACCTGATGAAATCACCTCCTGGGGAGAGAAAGATGGTCACTCTTCATCCCCTGCTGGTACCTGCTTCTTCACTGAAGACTGCTCACAAAACTAGCAAGCAAGACCACTTCTCAGGATATTCATTGTAGTTTAGGCATCTACTTGGAGGAACTAGTTGAAGATTTCTTTGTTTGCTAATCTGTTAATTCTATAGACGCAGAAGCCTAAAATTCAGTTTTATTTAGCATACTAGAAATTAGGATATGTCTCAAAGAATAACTTCGCACAGTCTTATAAAATTAAGTATTTTATATAGATTTCTAAAATAGAGTACCAATGTCCTAGTTTTACATAAATATTTCCATTTCACTAAGATGTATCCTGAATAGAAAAAAAAAAAGTTGATTGTCTACTTATTTGTTAAACTCCAGGACGCCTTCACAATGATCATAGTCAAACATTCAGTCATGCTAGATTTAAAACCATCAGGGGCTTCAGGGGCTTGCTTTTTTTTTTTTTTTTTTTTAAATGGAAAGAAAACTGCCTCACTGACATGTGTAAAACCAAACCACAGCTTGAGGCTAGAATTTGATGGGGTGAGTCTTCATAAAATTCAGCTGTAAGAAGATGCAGAAATACCTTCTGGAAATAAATAGTAATTGAGTGTTCTGTTCTTTACTAGATATTTAAAACTCAGTCCCTGAGACAGAGTGTGGCCCTTGCCTTGGCAGCAGTTCAAATCAGCTGAAATAAACCTGGAGGTTTCATTTTTTCTGACTTGCCCAAGAGACAACTCTGATCCGTATGGAAACTGAATATAAAGCATGTAGGCATGCAGTGACAAAAGGTGCCTACGGACAGCAAAGGGCAAGAAATCAGGATGGGTCAGCTGAGTAAACATCAAAGACTCTCAAATAACCAACAGAAAAGTAAATATTCTCAAGCAAATGGGATATGCCCATAACACCATTGAGGTTTCATAGAAAACATTCTTTGAAAACAGTTCTGCTGGGGTGTTTCTATTTGTCTTTGCCATTCTAGAGTATTGAATTAAAATGGTCTGTTTGCTCTTAAAGTTCATACGTTCTTGCTACTCAATCCCCACTGCAGCCACTTGACACCTCAATTATCTTTTCAGCAACTCCTGATAGTACCATAGATGATGGCATTGCCCATCTGGATATTTCTAATACACCCCACCATGATACTTGCTTAGCAAAATACACACAGGTATAGGGGATAAAAGGTATTTATCTATAAAAGTACTGTGCAAGGTCTAGGAATTATTTAAAATCCACTTAAACCCCATGAAAGTAAGAAGTCATGCATTTAAGGATTATTATTTGAGAGTATTAAAGGAACGTATTTTAAAGACAAAAATCCCTACATGATCCCTTATTTCTTCATCTCCTGCAGAAATTAAGATGAGAGATTAACATACCCATTCATTTCAATGCTCGAGCCCCTAACTTGGTCTAACCCAAGAACTTTTGCTGTTACATTCTCTCACAAAGCTTCTGCCGTTCTTTGGTAATAGCAAAACTGATATGAGCTGTATATGTTGTAATCATTGCTTATTAAAACCCAGCCATTGGCTGGGGGGGGCATTATATGTTAGTGTCATTCTGGCTTAGGTGGTGGTGTCTCTAGTGTGCTGCACATGGGAGCTGATTGTTTTGGCTGCACGATGAACCACCCCAACAGCTGATTTAGTCACTTAATATCTGGCGTGAGTGGTGGGATGAATGAACGCTGCTGAAGGCTAAATCTCCTTTCACAGCTGTAGCAGGAAGGAGTTGCCAAAAGCTCATGCCATAGGCTGTGATTTCAGGATAAGGTATAGCAACTTGCTGGAAGCACAGTGGGACAATAAAAGATGTGCTAAATATACAAGTCCATGGAAAGCAAATAAAACATATGAGATTTCTTTTGGCTGGTAGTGGTGGTTGGTTGGTTTTGCTTGGGAAGCAGGAACCTGACCCTGAAGCTGTTTTTCTGCACCTCCATGTGTGCCTTCTGCTTGTTATTCCCTTTGCTGGAAAAATAACATTGCCACTGTATAGACAAAGGAAATATGGGGTTTTTTTTCACATGTAAGTGTTCCAGTACCAGGTTACCATTACATTTTGCATTACCTTTTGTGCAGTGGAGCATCTTTTTTCAATCTTATTCGTGTCTCCAAGCAGGTGTGGGTTTCCATGGGTGTTTGAGGGCAGGTAGGGCAAGCAAGCCAGTGGGCTGGGCTGCCACAGCATCTGCTGAGCTGGCAGTGGAGGAGTCTGCATGCTCTGTGGGATGGTCCCGCGTGGGTGCCCTTAGAAAACATTGAAAGCATAAGATAAAGGGCATCGGTATGAAAGGGCTCCTGAATGTTACGTATCCCACCAAAAAAAGAAATCGTGTAACAAAGACTGCTTCTTCCCTTCTCCCGCTGCTTCATAGACACGCTGTCAATGGTTTCGTTTCCGTGGTCCAGGGCTCCAGACGCCGGCACGGCCTGCCAACCTGCCGGTGCCCGGGAGTGGGGCTGAACCCCGACAGCCGCGCCGCTTCTTGGTGCGGTGTGCGGGAACGCGGCCCCCCCACACACACACACACACTCCCGAGGCGGGGAGACCGCGCCGGCCCCGCAGAGCCCGCCTCCAGCCTCCCTGAGGTTTCTTGCCCGCTGCTTCTTCCGAAGGCGCGTACGGCACCCCAGCCGGCGGTGCGGGGGGAGCCGGGCACCCCCAGGAGCTCCCAGCACCGGGGGCACTGCGGAGGGGGCCCTGGGAGATGCCAGGAACCAGGAAGAGCCTCAGCCCTGTTTGTTCATGTCCCTCCAGCTGCAAGAGCTGGAGGGGGCGAGGGGCCGGGATTAACCGTGGGAGGTCACTCTGAGGCTCCGGAGCTTGACGGACACATTTCACAAAGTAATGGCGCAGCATGTGCGTGTGCCCCGCCTGTCCCTCCCGAGAGCTGGCGCTGGGGCATTCCACGAGGACTTCTCCCCTCGTTGCCCAAGTCTCCCCGGTGGCTCGGACAGCCTCCCCAAAATCCCGAGAGCACCTTACATACCTAGTGAGGAGGAGGTTTAAAGGTCGCCACGAAAAGCCGAAATGCCAAGATGATAAGCATCGGGGAACGCGACCCGAAACCCCTCCGGTGCACCGGAGCGGACTCAGGGACCCATCACTCGGTGGCCCCGTGGGCGGTAGTCCAGCGTTTCGCCCGGCAGTGAAATCCAGGGCAGCAGGATGCACGGCCTGAGTGAGGCGGAGGCATCCCGCTGTTAACGCGGCGGGAGAAGCGGGGAACAGGACGGGAGGTCTCGCCGTAGAGCCTGGGAGTTCTGGGGGAGCTGTTCCCGCGCCCGCGGGACTGCGTGTCGCCGGGCTCGGTGATCGAAGCCTGGAAGTGCCAGGACGCACATCCCCTCTATATTCTCTCGAGGGGAACCGCTTTCAGTGCTTCCCCGGGGAGAACAAACCCGACCAGGAAAAAAAAAAAAAACAAGCTCCTCGTCACGTTGCAAAATTGTATTCATCGGGTTTTGGGGCAAGAACCGTCTCAGACTTTTACGCTTGTTCCCCCTAATGCCACGGAAACGGGGACCTTTCAGGAGGGCAGGAGCACCCCGAAGGATTTGCCAGTCAAATCCGCTTCAGCCGCCAGAGCACCTCCTGAACCCGGGTTCTCCTGGCCTCCGTGAAACGTCGATGCTTTTAATTAAGCGCAACTACCCCTTTTTGTTAAAACCCCGTCGAGAAAGATTAGGTTCCTACTTTTCGGGAGGCAGACGGTGTGTGCTGGCCGCTGAGCATCACTCTCCGACCAGAGCGGGGCAGTCGCTAAGTGCATCGCTGCCAGGTCTGTAGGCACGAAGCACCTTGACAAGAGAGACGTGGGGGTGTTGCGCCGGTTTATTACAAATCCATTAAAGGAAAGACTGGTGGGGCAGGGTACGGACCCCTCTCCGGGACCAACATTCCACCTGCTGTAGACACCCCAAATACCTCGGGGCACCCGCGCGGCTGCTGTGCAGAAAGCGCGGAGAGCAGTGCAGGGACCGACCCCTGACGGGGGAGCAGGGGAGAGGCTCACGGCTGGCCGGGGTGTGTGAGGCCAGCTGGGTCGCTGCCCCAGGCAACTACGATGCACGTCCCGTCGGGGATCGCAGCGACCTTGCCCTCTGAGCTGGGGGGCGCGGGCTGGAGGTGAAACCCCGCCGGGGGAACCACGTTAGCAAACGCCTCCGTGAGGCTCCGGCAGCCTCCGCGGTCGGAACGGGCCATCCGTGGATACCCGCGCTGTCTTTGCCAGGTCCCAGAACTTCATTTAAGAGCTGAAAACGAGAAACTCGCTTCCCGCTCCTTTTTTTAGTTTTTTTGGGGGGGGTAGGGGGTGGGGGGGGTGAGAGGGTGGGGAGGAGGCTTGGTGGCCACAGCTGTCCGTCTTCGGGGGTGTAGTTTGTCCAAGACGGGAAAGTCCCCGCGCCCCGCAGCTGCCTGTCCCGGCGCTGCCGCCCCCGCTGTGCCCGCAGCGAGCGCGCAGGTAGCGACAGGAAAGCGGCGGCGGCGACGGGAGCACAGGTCGGAGAGCGCTTGGGCAGGTGCGGACAGTGCGAATGGCGAGGCCCCAGGTACGGCAGCAGCGATACCTGCGGCACGGGAGGGCTTTTCAGCGGGGAAATCCCCTGCCGCTCCTCTTTGCTGTTGGGCTCACGTCGGGCCGCGACGGCAAGCGGCCAGAGAGCCCTCGGCTCGGGGAGCTAGCCTGAGGTCACGGGGGACGTGCCATGGCCCCGCTTGGCGAGGGCTGGTTCTGCTTCCCCTCGCTGCGCAAAGATAGCCCGAAGCGCGGTGCGGGCTCGTCGCTTGCTTCGCTCAGCCGTTCGGAGCCACTTGGAGCGCGAATAATTTGGCGGGATGAGAGGAGAAGTTATTTTATCTGTTTCCTAAAGCGAATGATCCTTCTCTTTGCTTTTTATTTCCTTTATTTTTTTTTTTCTTCTCTGAAGTAATCTTTTTTTCGATAAGAGTACCAAAGATAAATAAATGTGGGCAGGTATGTCCCGCTCCCCCCCGCCTCATCCATCATTCCGATGACGTGGGGAAACACTCGTGAAGGAGCAAGAGGAAATTATGGGCAACGTGAACTCCACCGAGTATGCTCCGCCACCAAAAAAACCACACCAAAACCCATAAATAAGGAATGGAAGAAAAAGGACTTGCAGCAAACCTCCCCTCTGAAGCCCCGGGGGAGGAGTAGGCAGTAGGTTACCGGGAGGAGCAGAGATTAAGTCTACCTTTACCCTGCTCAAAATTAAGAAGCATCCTAGTGTCTGTGCAGCTGAACAGCAAGAAGGCTTTCAAAACACCGCTTTGCTAGGTAAAAATTACTCCGGGCACCTTTCCCTCCCTCAATTCCTCCCCCTCCGCACA
The DNA here is from genome assembly GCA_036630365.1 of Acanthiza pusilla. Taxonomy (NCBI): domain Eukaryota; kingdom Metazoa; phylum Chordata; class Aves; order Passeriformes; family Acanthizidae; genus Acanthiza; species Acanthiza pusilla. The sequence goes on along the minus strand of JAXCHO010000003.1, from coordinate 4,954,794 downwards.
CCCCGAAACCTGCCGAGGAGCACGAAATTTGCCTGGTCCTGCCGGGCACCTCCACGGAGCAGGCCTGCAGGTTTTCCTGTAATTCCGGGATTCCCTGTTGTAAGCTCTTAAACAGAATATTGGAACCATTTTCCTTATGGTGCCTGTTCTTGCCTTGTAGCGCTGGCACTAAACAAATAAGAAAAGTGTGTTAAAGGGAGGCTACGGTTACAGCATCTTGGCCTAATATTCCCACATATAATTAAAACCATAGCCACAATAATGCATAAATAAATAACAGCAAACAGAAGGGTCCGTTCCTGTTCTGTCAAAAACAACTGTTTTGGCTCTGTCACTGTATTATTTTATTGGAGCAGTCTACGCCATTGCCTCCTAATTTTATTTCAGTTAATTTTAGTAGGAGAGACAGCAGGGAAAGAAATTATGCATTTGTTTTTTTTCTTTTAAGTCCATGTTTAGTTTTAATTTTCCTGTATTTTAAAATAAACACGTTGGCTGCAGAGCGTTTGATCTTTGCAAGAAGGAAGCCTATATTGTAAAGGAATGTGCAGCAGTTTGGTATGAAAATGGGGTTGTGACTCACAGCTGCAGGCAGAAAAAAAAGGTGTTGTGGTGTCAGCCAGAGGTGTTCAGTCTAATAACTCAAGCTGTAAACTGTATCCTCTAAAATTACTTACGTAGTAAATCACTCAGGGGTTAAAAAATAGACTGGAAAGTGTGAGGGAGGAAAAAAAATCTTTTAGAAGTTCCCTTCATGAAAATTATTTGTAATGATGGGAATTAGGAGTTTAATATCTCCCTCATTTTCTTAAATGTGAGGCTGATATAGTTAATTGCCACTATATAGCCGATGGTGCTTACTCTCGGTCGTTCGCGAAGCAACAGAAACTTGAAACGCCTGTTTGGGGATAGCTGTTTCATTGACTGCTTTAGCCGGTTTACAGCTAATTTTGACCATCTCGAAGAGAAAAAAAAAAATCAAGAGACAGTCAGGGCAGCGAATGATCCTTAACCATTTTGTACCGCAGCGAAAGCCCTCGGAAAAGAGTTTTCTCCGTCTGCACAACCGAGGCGAAAGCGCCTCTGACATGCCTCTCTCCCCGAGACACGGCATGTTTCCATCTCTTTGCCTCCCGTAGGTGTATTAGTCTGGTAACAGTTGGGAAACTGGGGAGCCTTTGAAAGGAGAGCTCTCTTGTAACTGCTGGGTTTGCAGAAGTCCAGTCCGGAAGAGGGGTGGTGGGGGGGGGAAATTAAACCCCAACTCCAGTGTCATCTGCAGCGTTTTGCTGCGAAGGAATGGAGCCAGTAATGAAGCAGGAATCAGAAAGGAGCATCCCAAGCCGAGATGTTGCCTTTCAGAGGAGCTTTCTCCGTTTCCAGGAGCAGTTGCCTTCTCTGGAAAGGAGATGCTGGCCGTGACTTTCGGGGGGTTGCGCCTCGGCTGATAAGGAAAGTAACTTGCTGGGAAGATTTCCATCGTAAAACACATTGAGACATTTGGGAAAAAAATTAAAATAAGCAAAACAGGATAAAATGAGACAAACGAAAATAAAACAAAATAAAACAAAATTAACCTGGGGAAAATGCCCTACGGAGGTCAGCAAATGTTTAGGGTGGAAATAACAAGTCAACAACAATTAAAATCTGGAAGCCACGTTCATTAGTATTCAGCACATACGATCTATCTTTTATGTTTATCTTTCTCCGCGGATCAATATTGTAGCAGCATGTGCCGGGAACAAGCAGAAATCTGGCCACTGCATGTGGCTGACCTTTCCCTCTCTCCCTACAGGTCAGATCGTCTTCATCAAAACAGGTCAGATCGTCTTCATAACTATCATCACCTAATGCGGCCACAGCCACGGCTCTCATTAAAAACGGTATTTAATCTAGGCACTGTGACTAGGAATCAAAGGAGAGGGGTGTTTGCCCACACAGAGGAATTAGCAGTCTAGGAAGAAGAAGGGGGAAAAAAAAAAAAAAAGTTGGAATGAAAATTGCTCTTTTTTCTTTTTTTTTTTTTTTTTTTTTTTTCCCCGTCTCAAACGGCTGCACACCGAGATCCAGCCCGAAACCGCGCACACCCGCACAGACCCCGTCTCCTGCGGGGGCTCGCGGCCAGGAGCTCCGGCCGAGCGGAGGGTCGAGCCGAACCCCACCGCCCCTCCGGGCCGGCCCCTGCTGCCCCGGAACGCCCCGGCCGCGGCCACCCACGGACCTGCGGCGACCGGGGCGCGGTGCGGGACCCCCACAACACCCGCGCCCGGCGGACCCCCGCGGACAGGTGTCGGGGACATCGCGTCCCGCGGCGACCCACCCTGTCCGCCTCGGGCCGGGTCACCCCGGGTGCCCCCCGCGGGCCCCACGGCCGCCTCCAGCCCCCTGCGAGGTGCGATGCCGCGCGTGTAAAACACGCGCTCAATCACTTACTGGCGCCTGAGTTACTCCCCACCCCCCTCCCCTGCTTTAGTTGCCGATTATTTTATTTTTAACACCAAAAGAGGGTCCTTCCCCCTCCGGAACGCAACAGCTGATCCCGCGCGTGGGGCCGCGGCGCGGCAAAGGGGCCGCTGGAGGAGTCCTCGCTCCGCTCCGGGTCCCGCCGCTCGTTCCTGCCAGTTCCCCACGTTGAAAAGCGCTTGGGACCACGGGCGAAGGACGGGGGGCAACCTGCTCGTGTTTCCTGCGCTGCGAGGAAGTGGGATCCGCGGTCCGTTTGGTGCCGCGCTTCCTTTTCTCGGGACAGCGGTTAGGCAGCCTCTTTGAAGTGTTTATTAACGACATGAAACCTCTGGCGAATGTCCGCCTTCCCCCGGTCGTCTTGTCCTTCTCCTTCTTCTTCTCTTTTCTTTTCTTCTTTTCTGTCCCCCGCAAGTATTAAAGACAGTGAAGCCCTCCAGAAAATAAATTTTTAAAAAAGAAAGAAAGAAAAATGAGGAAACCCCAAGCACCGGGGAAGACTTGCACTTTGGGACAGAGGGGGGCACCGTGCCCTACAGGGTGGGACAACAGTTCTTGCTTGCGCTACTGGTAATACGCAGCTCCTTCCCCGGTCATCTGGCTCGGGGAAAAGACCAAAAACCCCAAAAACAATGGGGGGGGGGGGGGCGCTGGATAGAAGAGCCTAAGAAAGAGGAATGAAAAAAGAAAGGGGGGGGGGGGAGAGAGGAAGAAAAAAGAGCGACCCACGAAATTATGAAACACCACCACCAACAACAAAAAAAGCCCTCACAATCATGCCTGAAGATGAGAAACGGAAAAATATACATACCTCGCTGTGCCCGGGAGCACGTCTAGCGTGCACTCGTGGCTAGGGAAAGGTTTGGGGGAGCCTGCTATGCCTTCATAGCGGGCAGGAAACGTGTAGGGGTTTCTGAAAACAAAGGGGAAACTTAAAAGGCTGATACGGGTTTGGGGAGGTCTGGCCAGAGCCAAACGGAGCGGCTGCAGCCCGGGCTGCTGCCCCCCGGCACCGGCGGCGGGGGGCTGGCCGTGCAGGGGCAGCCCTTTGCCCGCTGCGGAGCCCCGCCGGCACCGGCAGCGTCAGCGGCACCGCCGGGCTCAGCAGCCGTTCCGCGCTCGGGTTCGGGCGGGAGCTCCTGCATTTAATTCTGTTTCCGTCTGGGCTGTTGTCATGTCTGTTTGTTTGTTTGTTTGCTGGGAGGTTGGTTTACCTTTGGGTTTGAGTTCGGGTTTTTTCTGCCACCACCGGCTGCAACCCAAAGCCGCTAGAGCAGCCAAACCAGGTGAAGCAGAGCGGGGGCAGGTGAAGGCAGAACCCTGAGCTGCCTTCAAATTACGGGCAAAGCACAGCATGTTTTAAGGACGGGCCCTCAAAATTTTTGGCTTGAGAGGAGCGCATGAGGAGACAGTAATTCCCAGGGAAATCAGTTCGTCTTTTCAGGGGGTCTCCAGTAGGAGTTAGGAAAGAATTTTACTATTAATAATAACAATAAAAATTAAGCCCACCCTTCCATGCTGCTTTTCACGTTATAAAGGAAGAATCACACCGCTGCAGGAGAGCCGGCCAAGTGGGGCTGCCACAGCTGGGCACGGGGTGCCGACAGCCGGGCAGCGCCGTGCCTCCCACTGCTCACCGGTGGCGGGGGCCGTGGGGCCGAGGCGACCCGGGAGCCGTCGGGGCAGAGCCGTCGGGGCGTGCGGGCCACCGGCCGGGGCACCCGCCCGCTGGGGCTGGGCATGAGGGCATTGTGGGGTGCCAGGAGAGGGTCGGGACTGCCGGGGAAGCCCCAGGCCTCCCTCCAGATTGATTCCCAGGTTGTCTTCAGGGCCAGGGCAGGGAGGTTTGGCAAGCTCAGGTTCAGTGTGGGAGACAAAGGTGGGGAGAGGGAGGGGTTTGGGGGTGAGGGTGGCGAGGTGCAGAAAGGAGAGGGGTGCGAAGGAGGACTTCGGGGCCAGTGGTCCCTGAGCCCGGGCCACCCGCGCACAAGGCTGTGAGGCGGATCTTGGTTGCACTCCCTCCTAAAAATCCCCAACCCCTGAACCCGATGAATTACCGCTCTCCCTTAAGCGTGGCAGGGCCGGGCCAGGGTCAGGGCACGAGGGAGGAGGGTGGAGAGGGACTGCGGGCTGGATGCGCCAAGGCCAGGGTCAAGTTCAAGGCCAGCCTGGGTAGGACAGGGAAGGGGGGGAGCTTACTCACTGCCACGGCCGCCGCGGCCCCATCCCTGGGCCTGCCGGAGGAGAGGCATCCCTGCCCGAGGGAGTGGGGCTGTCCCTGCTGCCACACGACCTGCGCTTTGGGCAGAGGGGGCCGTTTGCCCCGCTCAAGGATCATTGCTGTGCTCTCCCGAAGCCCGAACGGCTTCGAGAGGAGGGAGAAGGGGAGCCCAGCTCCGGAGCGCTTCTCTCCGGCCGGAGCTGAGCCCACCGGGACGGGGGACGGCCGAGTGGGGTTAGTCGCCCTTGGGGAGGGCTGCTCGTGCGCCCCTGGGCCCGGGAAAGGATTTGGGCAGACGCTGGCTGGCAAGAACTGGCTCTGAAGCGGGACCCCCGTATGGTTTTCGGCTGCGGGGAGGCCGGCAGGACAAGGAGGGATCCTCTCAGCTGCATTTCCCACAGATGTCTCCAAGGGGCAGGCGGCATATGCCAATGATTTTAATAAATATTTTTTTAAACGTAATATTATTACCGAACATAAATTAGGTTTTAATAGCCGTTTGATTACCCGGGGAGCTGCCGTGTGCGCGGGGATGGCCGTGCTGGGAGGAGCGCGGCAGCCGAGGAAGCTCCAGATCCGCTCCCCATCTAAACTTCCTTGTCAGCGACGGGACGGGACGGGGGGGGGGGGTGGGGGTGTCTTTCCCTCCCTCCTCCCCGTCCCCTGGGTGTAGGTAACTCCCACCTCACCCCAAAAGTGAGCAGGGCCCCGTGTACCCTCAGCTCCCCTCCTAACTCGCTCACACCGGCTGGTATCAACTCTACTGATATTTGAACACACGGGACAAAGCCCGAAAAACCCAAAGCGACGCCTGGCCCGGGGGGGCGTAAGCGATGGGCTCGCCGGGTGTGAGAAACACAGGGCTCTCCCGGCCTGCACAAGCTGCCGCTGAAGGCAGCACAGCCACCACAGGGCGCTCAGAGCCCGGCTCACAGAGCTGCATCTTTGCAGGGTGTATTTCGGTGGCTTGGCAAGGCCGAACTTTTTCCACGATTTCCCGACCGCTGTCACACTCGCCTTGGCTGTCCCGGTGCGGCAGGCTGTGCCCGGAGAGCTGCTGTCCGGCGGCCCTACGCGGGCGGATCCGCCGGCCGGGCCCCGACGGCGCATGTGGAGCCAAACGCCGGGCCAGCATCCCGGGAAAGTCACGGCCCGGCGGCTCTTCGTCCCTCCCTGAACACGTCTGACAACCCAAACCGCTCCCTAGGCTAAAAGGGGAAGGAGGAAAAAAAAAAAAAAAGAAAAAAGGAGAGAGAGAAAGAGAGAAAAAAAAACTCGAAGGGGAAATGTGAACTCTCGGTCATCACAACTTTCTGCTCTGCAGGGCTGGATGGAGGCTACTTAAAAGACGGAAAGACGGGAAGCAAGGACGATCTACGGCTCAAAGCAGCCGAGCTCAGAGCCTGGCCATTGCGCCTCCACCTCCGTCCCGAAACACCTCGCTTTCTCATCCTGTGGGGCAATGAGCTCCCCAGCCAGACCCGCAGCGGGGAGAGAAGGGTGAGCCCGAGGAAGGCAGGAGGCGGAGGAAGCTGTGCTCTCGCAGTGTAAATATCTTACTAAAGGAGATCCTGCCTTGCAAGTCATTTGGAGAATATGCATACCTCACCCTTTTCTTTCAGCCCAGAGGCTTCCCAAAGTGTTGGGGGCTTTTGTGGCTTTTCTTTTTTTAATTTTTTTCTGGAAGAGAGAGCCCAGCTGGAAGGAATCCTCCTGTTCCGATAACCGGCTAATGTTTTAAAAGCATTTGTTTTGCAGTCGCCGCTCAGCCCATCACATACCTTATAGAAGGTTTTACAGAGCCTTTGGCATAAAAAGGAAAAAGCTCTTGCAGTTTCAACACGTTTTATTATATTTCTGTATGCATTACTCTCAAAACATATCACAAGAAATGATGAAACCACTTAAACCTTCAAATAAAAAATCTGAAACAGTTTATGCTCACAATTGTACATATTTATAGTTAAGAAACATTCTTTATAAATACTGTTTCCTCTGTAGCAAGTTAATACCATAATTTAATTACAAATGGATAAATATGGTAACAGGTATTTACAGGAGGAAGGGCGTTATTACGGAAAAGCTAACGGCACGACGTTTATTTTTCCTCACAATCTTCCGAACAGGAACTAACAAATTGAACTTGCAAAAGCACTAAAACATCACATGTAAACCCAGCTAACAGAAAAATACATTCACAAGCGTTGTTGTTCGTGTGTGTGTCTGTGAGTAACAGAATGGAGACTTTGGCACGGTATTTCTTCCCCAGTCTATAGTTGAAATGCAGTTTACAATCAAGTTGCCTCTTAAAAAGGAACACAATATTCAAGATATCACAATTACAAAAGAAACATTTTTTTTCTTCCACGTTACTTTTTTTAAAGGGATGAACTAAAAAAAGAGAAGAGAAGGAAGTGGGGAGGGAGAGCAAGAGAAAAGAAAACAAGTCCATCGCTTTCTCGGGGAGGGAGAAAGAGGGGAAAAAAAAAAAAAAAACAAGACCAAAAAAATTTAAGAACAAACAAGAGAGGAAAAAAAAGAAAAAAAAAAAAGTAGTAGAAGAAGAAAGGGACCAATCCGCGGTTTACAAATGGGACGAACTTCTATACACCGAGAATCCAGGAAAACCTCGTTCCCCACCTCGCCGGAGGAAGGAGAGGGCCGCTATATACACAGTTCGTGGGGCGGGAGGGCGCTGGCTGCTCCGGGCGGGGAGGCGCGGGGGCCAGAGGAGTTTGAGTCTCTGATCTTTTGTCTGAAGACTCCGGAGGGAGAGTTTCTTTCCGCCGGCTTGGGAAGCTTTTAGCTGGGTGATGTGTTGTTGGCGCTTGGGATTGGTTTTTTCCCTCTCTTTCTCCCCTTTCCGTTCCTCCGTTGATTTACTCATTCTCTTACGTTTTTTCAGCACGAAGATTTTGGAATATTTTTTTGCTGGTTCAAAATGTTCTCAAAAAGAAAGAAAGAAAAAATCCAACCAAAAAAAAAAAAAAAAAAAAAAAAAGACGCGAAGGCGGGAGGGTATGGGGAGATGAAGGCCCCCTGTCCCCGTCCTGCTCGGCCGTCATTTCGCTGCCGGCCGGTGCGGCGGCATCTCCCGGCGCGTCTCCGGCGGGCTCGCTCGGTCCCTCCTGCCCGCCGCCACCGCCACCGCCATCGCCGGGGCGGGGAGGGCGCGGCGGGGCCGTGCAGAGCAGTTCGGCGGGGCCCTACACGTACCACTCGTTGAAGTTGGAGGAAAGGCCGCTGTGGCCGCCGCCGCCGCCGCCACTGCCGCCGCCGCCGCCGCCCCGGTGCACGGCGGACACGGCCGCCGCCGCTGCCGCCGCCGCCGCCGCCGCCGCAGGGGAGAGGTTGTTGGTGCTCTGCGACTCGGCGCTAGGGGACACCAGCCCCGGGGGGGTGGAGGACTCGTAGCCGGAGCTGGCGGCCGGGGAGGATTCGGAGCCTTGCGGGGACGACTCGTGCACCTGGGGGGCAAAGGCAACACGGCCGGGTGGAGGGGGGATGGGGAGGCCGCGGCCGCCCCCCGGGCGCGCCCCCCGCCGCCGGCCCGGCCCGCCGCCGCCCCTGGGCCCCGCGCCCGCCGCCCGCCGCCCCGTCGGGGCGCCCGGCGCGGGGCGGCCGCCCTCCCGCCTCCCGCCGCCGGCTGCGGGGCCGGGTACCTTCATGTGTTTCCGCAGGGAGCTGGGGTGGGTGTAGGACTTGTCGCACATCTTGCACAGGTAGGGCTTATCCGAGGTGTGGACGTGCATGTGCTTCTTGCGGTCGCTGCTGTTGGCGAAGCGCCGGTCGCAGCCTTCGAACTCGCACTGGAAGGGCTTCTCCCCTGCAAGAGAGCGGCGCAGCAGCGGGGTGAGCGCTGCCGCCCCCGCGCAAACCCCGCGCAGCCCCGCGCCTCGTTTCCCCGCCCTCGCCCCCCTCTCCCAGCCGCTCCGTCCAGGGCTTTCCCAGAGCAAGGCGCCGGTTGTGTCCCGGTACCCGCAGCGCCGGAGGGCCGCATCGCGCCCGCGTTGCCCTGAAGCGAAGCAACCCCCGTCCCCCACCTGGTTTTCCTACCAAAACCCCGGGGGTATCCCCGTCCCGGCATCTTGCCTGATTTTATTTCGACCGGTGCCGACACACATAGCCAGCCCCGAAAGAGATTGAAGAAGAAAGACGATTCAAAAAAAAAAAAAAAAAAAAAAAAAAAAAGCAAGCATCATCTAGCCGTTTCGCCTCGGTACCAAATCCGCTATCCTGTTAAACTGGAAACCATTACCGACCGATTTAAGGCCGAGCGTATTGTTTCGTGTATGGATATTCGAGATAAACGTACATCCGCTGGGAAAACTAAACGTCTGTAAAATACTTCATTTAATTTTCATAGGGATTCCTCTCGCCCGGCTGCCAGGACTCCAAATGCCGGGGAGTAATTTGGAGGTGAGAACTCCGCATTCCCCCGCCTTTGGAGGGGGAAGCATTTAACATTAAATTCCATTAGCACCTAAATTGTTTCTTAAAGACATCCGCTCAGACACAATGACTTCAGTGCGGACATCTCATGCAAATACATTTCTCAAATTTTAAACCTTGTTAAAGCTCGTCTCGCACCTCGCATTGGGCTTAGCACTTGAGAAAACAATAGGCCTCGAGATTTTTAGCCTTTCTCCGGGTAAATATTTGGAGTGGAAGTCGCTAAAATATTTGGCCGTCTTTTATGAAATAGTCTGGCACGGTTTGAGCCGGCAGGAGTAGTAAATGAATAATAGATGAGGCGGGAGGATGCGTTTATTTTTGTTACCCTTCGGCTCAGGCGATTTTCCATCGGGAAAGCCTGGGGTCCCTCGACCCTCTTCCACCTGATTTGGGTGGAAGTTTCCGAACCTCAGATCCTCTGTTCCTTATTACATAATTTAATAAACTGTTGCAAAAACACCTTAAATCACATCGAGTGAGACTTTTAAAACAAATTTTTTTAAATGAGAAATTTTTATTGCCTTGCTCACACCATTTAAATTTAATGGAAAGCATTCCCAGAAAGGGACTTTTTGCCACTTCTAACGGGATTTAGGACTAATGACGGATTTTGCACGTATTCATATAGTTTCTCTCTCTCGGTATCCATACATAAAAACCATGCTTACAAGCGCTGAAGTTTTATGCAAATACGTTGCATATAGCAAATGACTAAGGCGTTTCGTATGGATGGATGGGTGGATGGACGGACGGACAGATGTCTTCCCATATTTTAGCAAGCCGGCAAAATTTCGTTCGTGCTGTATTCCGCGTTTCTGCGGAAAGACTTCGCTGACCCTCAGCACGAATCTACAACTCTCACCCCCAAATTAAAACAAATCAGTAAAATATCCTTTTGAAATCTGGGATGGAGGGGCATATATGCTGCTGGGGAAGAAACCAAAACAAACGCAGCCGTGTGATGGAAAGGGTTTAAAAAAATAATCTGGAAGCCTATTTTATCACCCTCTTCATTTAACATCACTTTGTCTGAGTACCTATCAGTTTACATATATACATATATACACATATATAGGCACGGGCAGAGGGGAGAAATCTGCCGAAAGAAACCCGAATTACCTGTGTGCGTCCTTTTGTGAATTTTGAGATTTTCTGATCTGGCGAAAACTTTTCCGCAGCCAGGGAAGGGACAGGGGAAGGGTTTCTCTCCCGTGTGCACTCGGATATGATTGACCAGTTTGTATTTCGCTTTGAAGGGTTTGCCTTCGCGGGGACACTCCTCCCAGTAGCAGACATGGTTGCTCTGCTCGGGTCCCCCAACGTGCTCCACCGAGACATGGGTGACCAACTCGTGCATGGTGCTGAAAGTTTTATTGCAACTTTTTTTGGGGTTGTTCAGCTGTTCGGGATCGATCCACTTGCAGATGAGCTCTTGCTTGATGCACTGCTGCCGCATGTAGCGGAAAAAGGCACCTGGGTGGTGGTGGTGGTGGGCTGCCATGTTCATGCCCATATTCATATTCATGGGGCCGTACTGGTTGTGCAGCTGAGCCGCCGAGTAAGGGTCAGTCCTGGGGCTGGAAACCTGGCGGTACTGATCCGACCGGGCGAAGACCTCTCCCGGCAAGCCCAGTCGCATCTGCCCGTTGAGGACATTTTGGGACGCGTGGGGGCCGTGCTGGTCGTGGATGCCCGGGAAGAGGAGGTGGCTCTGAGCGTCCGTGTGCGGGTGGTGTAGGCTGCCGGCCGCAGGGCCGAAGATGCCGTGCTGTCCGCCGGCCGGCGACGAGTCTCCGAAGCCCCGACTGCGAAACAAGAAGTCCCGGGTGGAGTTGAAGGGCGCCCCGGAGTAGGAGCCGACATGAGCGGCGTGGGGCCCCAGGGCGGCGGCAGGGTAACCGGGCGCCTGCGAGGTGAACGCCGAGCTCTGCCCGGGGGAGAGGTCGTGGGCGCCGGCGTTGAGCTTGAAGGCGCCCATGTGCGCCGCCGCCGAGTCCACGAAGCTGTTCTGCGCCGCCAGGCTCAGCTCCCGGTCCTGCATCTCCGCCGCGGCCGAGTGGTGGTGCCGGGCGAAGGTGCCCACTCCGAGGGCCGGGAACTGCGGGCCGGCGTCCAGCAGCATGGTCCGCGCCGCTCCGGGGACGCAGCCGCTGCTGCCGCTGCCGCCTCCCCGCTACCGCCTCCGCCTCCGGGCTGCTGCCGCCCGCCCGCCCGGGCGCGGGGCCGCCGCCGCTCCGCTCCGCTTCCCCCCGGCAGCCGCCGCGTCCCCCCGCCGCTGCCGCCGCCCGCGCCCGCACCGGCCCGATGCCGCCGCTGCCGCCGCCGGCGGAGCCGTATCCGGAGCCAGGCAGAGCAGAGTCCAAAGGCGAGCGGAGAACCAAAGTGTATTAAAGGAGCTGAGGCGGGGGCGGGCAGGGGAGGGGAGGGGGAGCAGGGGAGGGACGGGGCTGGGGACGGGAGGGGGGGGGCAAGGCTCGCCTCGCCGTTCCCTGCGGCACACACGCACGCACACACACACACACACACTCACACACACAGACCCGCGCACACGCCGCCGCCGCCCCCCCCGCTTCCTCCGCCGCCACCGGGATGTCAGCGCCGCCGACCCCCGCCCGCCCGGCCCCGCGCCGCTCCCCGCGTGGGCCGCGGCCCTCCCCGCCGCCCAGAGCCCCCCGCCGCTCCCGGGCCCCCGCTTCTCGTTTTATCCTCCGCCGGGCATTAGCGGTGTCTCTCACGGAGAAAAACTTGCAGCCGCGGGTTCCCACGGAGCGAAGGGACCCGGGGGGTGCCCCGCACCGCGCCACCCCCGCCCGCCGCGGCGGAGGGGCGTGAGGAGGGGGGCGCCGGAGGCGGATTAAAAACAATAAGGGCGGCGGTGGGGGTGGGGAGGGGAGGCGGGGGGCGGGAAGGGGCCGGGGAGTGCCGGAGCGGCGCGGCCGGGGCGGCGGAGTTGCAGCCCCGCTCCGCCCGCGCCCTCGCTGCCTTTCGCTCTTCTGTTTATTTCGGTGGGCGCTGCTGAGGCGGCGGCTTTTTATTCCCCCCCCTCCCCCTCTTTTTCTTCCCTCCCTCCCCCGGCCTCTCTCCTTCTCCCCGCCCGCACTGGCGGCTCCTCTCCCAACGCCGCCTTCACCCGCCGCCCGGCCGCTCTCCCGGCTCCCGCTCATTGGCCCGAGCCGCCCCGTCCATCCGGGCGTCCCCGGCCACCGGCTAATGGCGGAGCGGCCGCCCCGAGCCCTGCCCGCCCCATCGCCCGCCCCGCGCCCCGCCGTGCCACCGCCGATCGCCCCGCGGCCGCCCGGCCCCTGCACGGCCCCGCACCGCACGGTCCCGCTCGGCGCCGGTGGCCGCCTTCAGCACCACACTACTGGGGGCTTCTTGATTTTTTTGGGGAGTCACCCCCACCCCACCCCCTCCGCCTCCCCCGCGGCGAGGGGAAGGGGTGGCGCGGGGAAAGGCGCGCCGATCTCGGAAAATATCGATGTACGCTTTGGCATGTGATCCTGCCTCGGGAGGCAAACAAACAAAGCGAGGGGCTTAAAATATAACCCCTGCAGCCCCTTTCCTCATTTCGGCTAAAGCAGATGAAGCTCGAGATCAATAAAGGGAGAGGGGGGCAAATCAAATAAAAGTCACGTTGACGGGGCGACAGTGGCTGGGACAAAAAAAATCAAACCAAATAAAAATTAAAATATGAGAGGGAACGGTAGCCCTAGCTGTTTGGGCTTTGAAACCACTTATGTGGGAGCAGGGAAGTCGATCTGCGATCTGCATGTGTTGTGAATTTGTGTCTAAGAGCAGATGCTTTAGGAGTTTTCCTTGTCTTTTCCCTTTCTTGGAAAAGAAACAAAAACAAACCCGAAAAAAAATCCCTACCCAAAACCCCACCCTGCCATTGTTATTTGGAAACCGGATTCTTACATGGCAGGCATAAAAAAGCGTAAAGCCGGCACACACACACTCACACACACACACAGAGCAAACAAGTCCCCTTCCCCTCCCCCTCCAGTAAATACACGTCTGGCCCCTGATTCGGTTTGTTTTGTAGTGGCTGAAAAATTATCATCTCGGGGCCAGCAGCTCACCAATAAATAAGGCTTTGTAAAAATCAAAGCCCGGCATAACATTCGCTGTCTTAACCACCCTGCATGAAACCTTGCGCCTCCATACCCATCAGTTCTGTGTTTGGCGGAGAAGAAATCCAAAATATAGGGGTTTATGTGGTTTGGGGGTCTTTTTGAAATTTTCTCTTCAGCGTTCTTCCTGTGACTCCTCGTGGCATTAAATCCCACGTCAGGCACAGGCAGGCTCAAATCTGGACCACAGGATCCAAGATGGGATTTTACAAGGAGAGATGATAGGTAGATAGATAGATAGATAGATAGATAGATAGATAGATAGACAGATACATAGATAGATAGATAGATAGATAGATAGATAGATAGATAGACAGATAGATAGATAGATAGATAGATAGATAGATAGATAGACAGATAGACAGACAGACAGACAGATAGATAGATAGATAGATAGATAGATAGATAGATAGATAGATAGATAGATAGATGGAAGGAAGGAAGGAAGGAAGGAAGGAAGGAAGGAAGGAAGGAAGGAAGGAAGGAAGGAAGGAAGGCAGGCAAAGGTAACACTGCTCACCAACTAAGGTCTTTCCCATCACTGTCACTAAATGGTTAAAATATTTCCAAGACCGCCCGAAAGTGTTTGAAATGTGCCAGTACCGGACATTAGTCTCTGAAAAAGGGGAGTATGTAAATTGGGAAGAAGTGAGATTCCTTCTAATCTGAAATGGGCAATAGGAGATAAACCGAATATTAATGCAGAGCTGCACCTCTGATGCCAACAACCCATTTCTCTTTGCTCGCTGTCACTCGGTCCTGCCTTTGCAGGCAGGAGTGTCTGCTCCCCAGATCTTGCCTTTCCAGGCGGTAGCTTGGGAGCATATGCTCTCCTTGTCCTGACCCCCCAGGCTCTCAGGAACAGACCGCGAACAAATTCTATTTTCCTTCTCTGAAAGGATTCCGAGGCGGAGGTCTGAGGAGAGTCCTCCACCGTTGCTGGGGATTTCGAGAGCCCAAGTTGAAGAGGAAAGCTTGGTCTCCTGCATCGTCTGCCTCCAGATTAGTGAAAAAATCACACAGAAAACTAGACGCTTGAGTACACTTCTCTCCCCCCGCCCCCGATTTAAAAGAAGTTGTTATATCTGAGATTAGAAAAAGAACAAAATAGAAAAAAAAAAGAACAAATAAGTGCAAGAAAATTTGCAGTTCGAAACAGTTTTGGAAAAAAACACCAAAACTAGCAAAGGTGACCATTCATACAAATTTATTTCTCTTTCTCTCTTTCTTTCTTTCTTTCTTTCTTTCTTTCTCTCTCTCTCTTTCTCTCTTTCTCTCTTTCTCTCTCTCTTTCTCTCTTTCTCTCCTTCTTTCCTTCTTCCTTCTTTTCTTTTCTTTTCTTTTCTTTTCTTTTCTTTCTTTTCTTTTCTTTTCTTTTCTTTTCTTTTCTTTTCTTTTCTTTTCTTTTCTTTTCTTTTCTTTTCTTTTCTTTTCTTTTCTTTTCTTTTCTTTTCTTTTCTTTTCTGTCTTTTCTTTCTTTTCTTTCCTTTCCCCTTTCTTCTTTCCTTCTTTTCTTCTTTGTTTCCTCCTTTCTCTTTCTTTCTCTCTTTCTCTCTTTCTTTCTCTTTCTCTCTTTCTCCCCATCTTTCCTTCTTTTCTTCCTTCCTTCTTTCCTTCCTTCTCTCACCCTCTCTTTTCCTCTCTCTTTTTCACTTTCTCTCTTTCCTCCTTTATTTTTCCCTTTCCTTCCTTTTTCATCCCTTGTCATGTATCCTTCCTTCCTTCCTTCCTTCCTTCCTTCCTTCCTTCCTTCCTTCCTTCCTTCCTTCCTTCCTTCCTTCCTTCCTTCCTTCCTTCCTTCCTTCCTTCCTTCCTTCCTTCCTTCCTTCCTTCCTTCCTTCCTTCCTTCCTTCCTTCCTTCCTTCCTTCCTTCCTTCCTTCCTTCCTTCCTTCCTTCCTTCCTTCCTTTCCTTTCCTTTCCTTTCCTTTCCTTTCCTTTCCTTTCCTTTCCTTTCCTTTCCTTTCCTTTCCTTTCCTTTCCTTTCCTTTCCTTTCCTTTCCTTTCCTTTCCTTTCCTTTCCTTTCCTTTCCTTTCCTTTCCTTTCCTTTCCTTTCCTTTCCTTTCCTTTCCTTTCCTTTCCTTTCCTTTCCTTTCCTTTCCTTTCCTTTCCTTTCCTTTCCTTTCCTTTCCTTTCCTTTCCTTTCCTTTCCTTTCCTTTCCTTTCCTTTCCTTTCCTTTCCTTTCCTTTCCTTTCCTTTCCCCTCTTCCTTTATTATTTTCTCCCGTTTTCCTTTCCTTTCCTTACCTTCTCTTTCTGCATTTCCTACCGCCCCTGCCCTCGCCCCTCTGCCTGCTCAGTGGTGCCGGCATCGGGGCGCTTTCGGGGGGATGCAGTGAATTCCAGCCGGAGCCCCCGCAGGCTGGCCGCTCTCTGCTATTCTTTCAGGACTCCAGCCCTACTCTCTCTGCAGGAAACAGAGGAGCTGATCCAAGTTCAAAGTCACGTCGCCGTCCCTCCTAAGAAGTGCTTTATTTGCCTCTGAACCGCAAAACCCCTTTCCCCCGTGTCACAGGGTAACAAGGGAAAGGAGCGAGGGAGGAAGGGAAGGAGAGAGGGGGGCAGAGGCACCGGCAACCAGCCCCGCACTCTCTCGTCGGGCCACCGCCACGAACACAGCCTGCGGCTCGAGGCAGCTTTCGAGGGAGGAAAGCAAGCGGTCATCCAAAGTCGGTGCTAAACTGGTTTATTGAAAGAAGTTTTTCAACAGGTTTCTGGAGGTGTCAGACCTGCGGAGCAAACGTCAGCCTCCCCGCGAAAGCTTTCCCATCTTTGTAAGTTTTCCGAAATTGACTATAAAACAGCTCTGCTCTTGTTCTTACCGGCTGGTGATGCGGAGGGAGCTTGGGGGGGCGGGGAGGCGGGACGAGGAAGAGCAATTTCTTGTTTCCCCTGGACTGTATAAACCGTCTTCCCTTTCTAGCCCCTTTTCCCGGGAGGTGTCACCGCCCTCTGGAGAGGCTCCGCGCCCCCTTTTTCCATTCCCCCCTCCCCGGCAGCCGTGGGTGCCGCAGTGGGGGTCCAGGCTGCGGTGGGGTCGGGGGCTCTGCCCATGGGAGGATGTGGCTGGCGACGGCCTCGTCGGGAAAAAGAGGGAGAAGGACGCAGCGAAGACGGGTGTGTGCGTGTTTGCTCGTGAGAGAGAAGAAAAGGGGGAAGAGGGTGTCTTTCCCCCAAAATTCAGTCTTCTCGCGGAGTAAGGGGACGAGATTCGAGGCAAGGAGGGTGAGTGTGGCCGGCCCGTAGCCTGGGGAGAAGAGGCCAGTTGAGCGGCATCACTTGCACCGTTGTCTGTATCACAGACACTCATAAATTCAACAAGCTCATCAACAGGATATTAAGTTGCAGGTTACCTTTGATGGTGCCGATCCGAGCCACTTCTAGGCCGTTCGACCTATGACCCATGAAGACCACATGTGTTGTGCTGTAGCCTCCCTCTGTAAAACACACACTTCGAGACAAAAGTTCTTTGTCAGGCTCTACCGACAGAGTAACGTAAAAGAAAAAGGGGAAATAATGAAAATCTCAGCCAAAGCTGTAACTTTTAAATGCTT
Source organism: Acanthiza pusilla (assembly GCA_036630365.1). NCBI lineage: Eukaryota > Metazoa > Chordata > Aves > Passeriformes > Acanthizidae > Acanthiza > Acanthiza pusilla. The sequence continues at coordinate 4,937,969 of JAXCHO010000003.1, read as the reverse complement.
CTTGGAAAAAAAAAAAAAAAAAAAAAAAAGAAGAAAAGAAAAGAAAAAAAATACACTAGGCAGGGCATGGACAGGAGGAAGGAGCACCTTACTTTCGTGCTATTAAAATTTACTGTTCCTTCACTTGCACTTACATACATATATAAAACCGCTCTCGCGGCGGTAATGCCGTGGGACGGCGGGGACGAGGAGCAGTGTAGCGTTTTTCTGCAGGACGGGAACCTCGGCCGAGCGGCAGCCGGTGTCTCTACCCTGCCCAGCTGCCGCTGAGGGACGCGCAGCGCCGCGCATTTTGCGCGCCCTGCCCCGCTGCGCCGCTCATTCTGCAGCCAGCACAGACCCGGCGCAACGCCCCCAAAATGGGGTCCTCTGCAGCACTGCCGGCTTTTATTAGATGCACCTTTTTCCATCTGGAGATGCCCATATAAACGTTAGAGGCAGGGGAGAAGCGTCCCAATAAAGCGCGATGGACTTTGTAATACAATTTATGCTGTCATTCATAAATAACAATGCCATATGGTAACCATATTGCTTATACAAGTAAAGCCGTCAAAGTGTCACTATTTGATTTATCTCAACAGCTTCTTCCAACGGTGACGTTCAGAGAGAGGGGAAGTGGGAGAGAGAGAGAGCAGAGGAAAATTTGGCCTGGGTTTCCTGAGACCGCCTCTCTCTTTATCTCTTTCTTTCTTTCTATATATGGATAGATACATAGCTAGATGGATAGATAGATAGATAGATAGATAGATAGATAGATAGATAGATAGACAGATAAATAGATAGATAGATAGATAGATAGATAGATAGATAGATAGATAGATAGATAGATAGATAGATAGACAGATAGATAGATAGATGGATGGATAGATAGAAAGAAAGAAAGAAAGAACTATGGGGGTTTTGCCTTGTTTTGTCCCTATTTGAGCAAACGCCAAAAGGGATGACCCCTCTTTCCCTGGCGAGGCGCACACCGCACACGACAGCTCCGAAACTTACGCTCGTAAATCCCTGTCCCAAAGGTGCGGCGAGTCCCTGCCCCGACAGCCCGTAGCCCCGACGTCGGATCCTTGCGTCAGCCCTCGGGTTCCCGCTTGCACGCACGGAGCTACGACGTTTGGCACAGGAGAAGTTTAATGTTTAAGGGTATAAAATAGCCATCCGCTGAACCCCTCCAGAAAGGACGGGTGGGGACTCTCACTGCCATATCGCTACTCTCCCTTTCGTGCCCCTGGGCAGCCTCCCGCTCCCGGCCGAGGTCCCGGCACCTCCGTGCTACCCTCCCGACGGGACAGTGAGGAGGGTCCCGTGGTTACTTCCCGCCTGTGTGGGTCCCCACGGGGATGTGACTCGGGGTGCTCCCTCCTGCCACGGGCGGAATCCACGTCGGGTCGCCCATGTTCGCGGAGGGAACCGCGCCACAGGCTCTCCCGTGCCGCAAAGCAGCCCCACGAACGTAGAAAGCCACCCGTGACGGGTTGGGAGGAGGATAGGCTTTTTTTAGCGTATTTGGGGAGACTTGGAGGTCTTGCTGAGAAAAGCAGCAATCGCGCTCCCTTTCTAATGGTTCCCCAGAAGAATGTTTTACACGTTATAAAATATTGCTCCCCGCTCCCTAACTATCAATAAGACGTGCATTAAAGACGATTGTTTGTAAATGGTGTTCATGATCATTAGCATACATTTACATAATGCAGCTCGCAGCACAGCGTTTTACAGTTAAACACCTCCTAAAGCCGATAGCCCGAGCTCAGTTTATAGAGGAAGCTTTACGAAATAAATTTGAAGGCTTCCAGGCTTTCACCCCGCCTCTGCAGCCTCCCCCGATGTCCCTTGGCAGGTTTGCCGGCAAGCGGAGCACTGCGGGAGGGCTCTGCAGCCGGCTCCGCCGCGGGAACGGGGCGCGTTCCGACCCCCGACGGGTGCTGTCGGGGTTTTGGGGGGGCTGTGGGGGTAGCACAGCGCGCCTCCCTCTGCTGCAGCCCCAGAGGGCAGCAGCAGCAGCCTGGGCCTGATCTGGTATAGGTGAGTTAATGGGCTTTAAATTCTTCATGGCTTTTTTGGTGCTGGCAGTGTCCAAAATTGTCCCTGCCCGGGCATCCACCTTCGCTTCCCGGCGTTTTCAGCCAGTCCTAAAAATGAGCAAATTTCCACGTGAGTCTCGACCAACCCCTCCCTCCCCACAGTCACAGGTCAGCTGCCTATTAGCCAGCTATAAAATATTTTCATTGTTTTACAGCCTCTCATAAAAAGAAATTGATCGGGGGATATATTTGAATTAAGACATATTAAATCGATGACAGATACACATCACCTGCGTTTAGCAGGAGAGGGACAAGGAGGCATGCGGAATGTTCCGCGGAGCTGTGATGCTTGTTGTTCACCTCCACAGCATCGCCCATCAAACTATTCCATCTCTGGACCTCTGTCCAGCAACGCGCCCAGAATTTAGGGAGGAGAGAGGGCACTATTTGGATGGACGTATAGAAAATACACGTATATAAATACCCGTGTAGGGGTATGGCTAGTTTGCGAGAAGTTTTTACTGTGTAATAAAACCATCGAGCAGCCGCTTTTAAAACCCGGGGATCATTTATTCCCGCTCCTTGCGTTGCAGCATCAGTGAAACCCCCACCGCGGCCGCGCGAGCCGGGAGCATTGGCTCGTCTCCGGGGGAGAGAGAAGGGAGGGCACCGGTGGGTCTCGCTCCCCCTTGAGCTCCCCCTAGAGCCTCTCACCCCACTCTTGGCAGCCGTGGGCCAAATCCTGCGAGCTTTCCCCGCGTGAGTAGCGGCGGGAGGGACGGAGGAGGGGGGGTTGCTGGAGCCTGGCCCAGGAAATGCCGGACCAGCACGGGGCTTCCTTTGAACGCGGCTTGGCTCAGGGAAGCGGCCAAGACGCACACATATAGTGTCGTCAAGAGGACTCGGCGGCCGGGGAGAGCCGGAGGTATGTGTGGGTGCACTGGCATTCCTCGCCCCGTTTCCTCTCCTGGAGAGGCTGAGAAGCGTCCCTGGTTGCCCGACAGACAGGGAGGGCAGGCAGGCTGCCTGCACTTTCCAGGAGCGCGGGAGCACAAGGCATTCCCAGGGGAATCAACAGCCTAAAGAAAGCAGATGACATATCAATAAAAGCTACAGCTCCTACCACGAAAAGTCACGACAATGTTCCTTTCCCTCTTTTGGCTCGCAGGGAAAACCTGGCTTTGCCTGGTCATCCCCCTCGAAGGGCAACATCCTTTGTGCCGAAGGGCCTGTTTCGGCGCTCCACAAAGAGCTTCACTTTCGAGGATCAGAACACCCCGCATCCCTGGGGCGGTCCCATCGTTGTCCCCGCCCGTCCGCTACCTGTGCCCCTCTTTTAGGAGAGCTCCCACTTTTCCTGCCTTTTCGTCCAGGGCAGCAACTCAGGACCGACACCCACCAGCCGGAGATTCCCCCACTTCCCAGCCTGCCGCCCCCTCCCGTTCCAACATCCTAAAGCGTCGAGGAACGTTTATGCTCGGGGCCGGTATCACTGCGGCAGTTTCATCTCTGTTTCGCTATTGCTGAATTAGGGTTGAGGTGGAGGCAGTTGCCTGGGGTACGGCTGGCGGACCCCCGAGGGGCGTGGGGTGGCTCTCCCCATGGGATGACCCGGGAAGCAGCTGAGGGAAGAGGAAGCTCCAAAGCGGCAGCGAGCGCAGAGTCCCAAAACTTCGCCCTAACATGTGCCACTTGTCCCCCTCCTCCTCCCCTTCCGCTTACTCGTTTATTTTCTAAAGGAAAGGAATCCCAACCCCCGCCGTCTTCTTTTTAGGAAAACTTTGGCCGCCTTCCCCTAGTGTTGCCTTGGGCATGAGTACATACAGCCTCGGCCTCGCGTGGGTGTGGGGTTGCGTACATTGTTGCATGAGGGCGTGCCTTCCCTCCTCATCCATGAATGAACGTGGCCCTCCAAAATAAAGAAAAAAGTAAAGGAAACCGATCGCAGAGCTGGGCAGCAGCCCCGCGCGTGGGCTGCTTCCAGGCGAGGAGAGAAACCCCACGGCCCCGCAAACGTAAACACGGCGGCGCATCGGAGCAGGGCGCCCCGTCCAGTGCCTGGGGAGCAGAGGCAGCTGCTGCCCGGTGCTGCCCGGTGCTGCCGGCGGGGGGCGGCGGGGGGAGGCCCCGGGTGCGCCCCGTCGGGCCCCGCGCGAAGTTTTGCAAGTGCAACTTCGGGGGGCGGCGCGGGGGGGCCCGGGGGGGCGGCGGGGGCGGATCCCCGCTGCGCCGGCGGCCTGAAAGGGAGCCAATCGCGCGGCCCCGGCCGCTGCCAATCATCGCCATCCGTCCAATCCCTCCGGCGCGGTGTCCGAGCCGTATTCCCCAGCGCGCCGCCGAAGTGTGGTGAGGGCTCTGCCAATCGCGGGCGGGCAGAGCGGGGCCAGGGATGCGCGGGGCTCGGAGCGCAGACAAAAGAAGTTAAAGAGCCGCTTAATATATACATGTTTTTGAAGGCGGGTAAAGGGAAAAAAATAACAACAGCGAGCGTAGATGGGCTTGGCTGTGTCGTTATGGAGCCCCCTTTGAGCAAGAGGAACCCGACACTGAGATTAGCGGATTTGGCAGCGGCTCAGCCCCATCCTCACCAGAACATGACAGGCTTCCCGGGGCTGGGGAACCACCACGTCCACCCCCACCACGCGGCCCACCTCCACCCCGGGGACGCGGGCGGCGACCCCGGTGGCGCGCTCACGCCGCTCGGACCCGAGCACATGGCGCAGCCCGCCGCCCTCAAGCTCACACCCGAGGCGCTCACCGCCGCCGCCGCCGCCTTCGCCGCGCCCGCCGCCACCACCACCGCCGCCGCCGCCGCCACCGCCGCCGCCGCCACCACCGCTGCCGCCTACGCGCCGCCCGCCGCCGCCCTCCCGGGATACCCGTCGGGGGGGGCGGCGGGCCGGGACTTCCTCCTGCGGCGGGAGCTGCCCGCCGCCGCCGCCGCCGTGCACGGGGCGCTGGGCGAGCAGCACCCGCCCTCCGGCTCCCCCCACCTTCCGCACCCGCCGCCGCACGGCGTCTTCATCTCGGCCGCCGGCACCTACGGCGCGGCCGACGGGGCGCACGCCGCCTTCCCGCCGCAGCCGCCCGGCGAGCAGGGCGCGCCCGCCGGTCGCCACCCGCCGCTCAACGGGCAGATGCGCCTGGGGCTGGCGGCCGCCGCCGGGGAGCTCTACGGGCGCGCCGAGGCGCACTACGGGGCCGCCGCCGCCGCCTCCTCCTCCTCGGCGTTGCAAGGCTACGGCTCCGTCAACCTCAACCTGGCGACAGCCGGCCACGGGCACCCGCACCACCCCCATCCCCACCACCACCACCATCACCACCACCACCACCATGCCCACGTCGGGGCCGCGGCGGCGGCGGCGGCCGGGGCCTTCCTGCGGTACATGCGACAGCCCATCAAGCAAGAGCTGATCTGCAAGTGGATCGACCGGGAACCGCCTCCTCCGCCTCCACCGCCGCCACCGGGCGGTAGGAAGCCTTGCTCCAAAACTTTCAGCACGATGCAGGAGCTGGTGAGCCATGTCACCGTGGAGCACGTCGGTGGGCCCGAGCAGAGCAGCCACGTGTGCTACTGGGAGGAGTGTCCCCGCGAAGGCAAGCCCTTCAAAGCGAAATACAAACTCATCAACCACATCCGAGTGCACACGGGAGAGAAACCCTTCCCTTGCCCCTTCCCCGGGTGCGGGAAGGTCTTCGCCCGCTCTGAAAACCTCAAGATCCACAAGCGGACTCATACAGGTGGGTTGTTCTTCCCTCCCCTCTCCCCCCGCAAGGGTTTCCTTCCTTCTTTTTTTTTTTTTTTCCCCCTTTCCTCCTCTTTTTCTCCTCTCCTACGCACCGCCGGACATGTGACTTTTTCATGAATAAGTAATTCGGCAGCACACGGGCCACGCACACACAGCTACGTACACGCACCCGGCCCCTCTGCCCTGCACACACGTGTGCCGTCCCCCCCCCCTCCCCCCCTTCACCTTGGGCAGCTCCGTCCCCACCCCCACCCCCTCCGCTACCCACCTCCCCACATCCCGGCACCACCGGATAAATACACCGATTAATAAATAACGCAGAGCAGGGGGAAGATGAGCAGCAGCCCCTGCGAAGAGCGAGGAGAGGATGAGCGCCCGCCCGTCCCTGCTCCCGCCGCCCTTGTCCGGGGCACCCTGGGGGGCTCACCCCGCGTCTGGGAAGCGCTGCGCTTTGCCACTTCCCCCCGCCACGCCGATGGACGGCGGTTCTGCTTTTCCTGCCGCTTCTGCTGGCGGGGACGGAGCCGGGCGGGTGACGCTTGGCCCGACGGAGATGGGGCCGCGGGGGCTCTTGGGGGCGCAGTTCCTCTGCGCTGCGGGCGGCGGCGGCGCTCCTCGGTTCTGCCGGGACTACCGGGACTACCGGGCTGCCCCTGTGACCAGCGTTCCTGGGGCTACCCCCGTTCCCAGACTGTCCCTACTACCGGGACCAACGATGCTGCCGGGGGTACCCCCCCGCCTGGGCTACCGATATTGCGGAACTACCGGGGATGCTGAGGGCACTGCCGGGGCTGCCCGCGCCCCTGGGGTACCGTACTGACGCCGGTCCCGAGGCTGCTGGTGCTGCCTGGGCTACTCCCGCCTGCGGCAGTACCCGCGGAGTCGGGGAGCAGGGAGCGAGGCGGGGGAAGGCTCTCACCGGAGGACGCTTCCCTCCCTTTGTGGATCTGAGAAGGAAACTTCAAAGTCGCCCAGACTGCCCGGCGGGGTACGGGAGGAGGGAGCGGCACCCCCGGGGAAAGTCCCGGGGGACAGGCGGGGACCCTGGAAGGGCTTGGGGTGTTTGAGCCCTTGAGTATTTTCCTCTTTCTGGGTTTTTCTTTTTTTTCTTTTTCTTTTTTCTTTTTTCTTCTTTTTCGTTTGGTTTGGGTTTTTCTCCCCACTTTCTCCTCATTCCTCGCCACCCCTGAAATACGCATTTCCATCTGGGTGTAAAACTCTGCCGAAAACGAACGAAGCCGGGATTTATAGTGGCAGACAAATATTATTCCTTGGAGGATACTTAAGGAAGTGGAGTTGCCGTAATTGCTTTCTTGATTTATTGTGTGCTGCTCGGGAAGAGAAAAGCGGCGGCCGTACAACGTGTTGTTCCGATGTAAAACCAAATGGCCCATGGCTGAAAGGATTATAGATTTTTATCTCCAGAATATGTCAGGCATGAGCCCATATGTAGCAGGGGAGCCCTGAGGGTGCCCAGCGCTCTACACCCAGAGCCGGGGGGGGTGGTGTGGGGCCCACGAGAGATTTCGCCGAGGTGGGGGGTAAGGTCTGACACTTTTTGTTGTTGTTGTTGTGTTAATGACACTGCGGAATGAGTTAGCTGGAGGCCCGTGGTTTTGTCATCTCTAGCCTTCTACACCTGCCTTGATTTGAAAAACAAAACTTCACCGAGGACTTTTCTGGGCTGCTCAGCTTAAAGAAGCAGGTGGGGGGGAGGTGGGAAAGAGTCCGGGAGAGGCTTGGGAGGAGGCAGAGAGATTCAGCGGGAAAAAGAGCCCCTCTCCAAAACCCGAATATGTATTAGAGTTTGCAGCTCTAAGATAAGGTCGAACATTGTCCCGAGACAATGCGTGGGACACGGCTTCTTGCAAAGAAAATTTGGAGAAGTTTTCAGCTTGGGGCTCCTCGTAGTCCTCAGGAGGGTGCCCATGTGTGAGTCCACAGGGAAAGGATGGATCCACGCAGAAGGGGTCGTTGAAACAAAGCAGCCCTCGGGGCTGGGTCAATAGCCAACCTCGAACGACAGCTCGGCCCGTGGGAGGGCAAAGGGGACAGGAGTCTTCCCCCACGCATTTCCCCCCATGCCCTCGAGTGGACAAGGAATCCCCAAGCTTCTGCACGTTCCTATCAGATTAATTACAGTAATTTTGCCACCTTAGCATTAATTTAGTCATGTACAGTCTGGGAGCAGGAGACATTTACAAACTATTCTTTTATTATGAGCATTTGGCGGGGGGGGGGGGAATAATATCCCCATAATTATATCATTGGGCGATTTTGCATGTTTCTGGTAATCCTGCAGGAAAAAGACTATGCCAGTAAGTCAGGAGGGGTTTATTGTTTGGTTTGTTTTTTGAGGTTTTTTCCCCCTCAAAATCATCACCCCGGGGGCTGCATACCACGCTCTGCAGCTACTGCCCCATTTTGGGGACAGTCCCCACTGTTTCCATACCTGTAGCATTCTAACGGGAATGGGGACCCGGTCCCTCCTGCAATTTTGCCGTCCCCTCACCGAAGACGATGCTCAGGATGGTCAGGCTTCCTTCCAACGATTCCCAGACCCTCCAAAAAAAGTGATCCCAAGCCCTATCTTTGCCCCTCCCCGCCGCTGGTACTGGTACTGCCAGGAGGAGCTAGGGGACAGCGCCCGGCATCTCGCCCCCTTCCGTGGGTTGAAGCCACCTACAAATGGTTAAACTCTGACGTGACGCCCTCGTCAGCGTAACGGGGACACACAGGGACCTTCCCCACTCCTGGATTTATGGGGAATTTGATCGTCGCGATCTGGAGTCTGGCGAGGGTGCCCACGCGAGGGTGCCGACAGAGTGGACGCGGTTCGGTCCAAGTGGTTGGAGCATTTCTCGGGGTGCTTCGCTTCTGGCTCTGCAGGCCACGGTCAGCAGCAGATTGTGTGAGCCTTCATCCTTGGGGTAACACAGATAAAAACGGCCCAAAACCTCCAGTTGATTTGCTTTATTTTTCCAGAAAAAATAATAGCAATTAATGAACAAACGGAGTGGCCGGAAACTCGTCTCTGGGGCGTGCAGAGGTTTTTATGCACTTAAAACCCACGAGGCACAATTTTAATTTATTTTTTTTCTCCTCCCGCCTTTTTTTTTTTTTTTTTTTTTTTTTTTTTTTTTTTTTTTAAGATAAACTTGTACTTTCAAGTGCTACCACTTCGGTGGTAGGTGAGCCGATTTTAATTGAACAAATTGATGCGTAAATAGGCTGTGGAGGTGTATGTTTCTATAGTAACAGCCAAGAAATTGCTTCTAAAAATAAAAATAGTTTTCTTATTTCCATTGTTATTTTCATAAATAATAAATGCGATACGATCTTAGAAACGGGAGGAGCAGTAAAAATCGCTTGGTGATAAGGAACAAATGTCCACCGAGAGAGCTGCTGGGTTGTTATTTCTGAGCCCTCAGAGCAAAACATATGAAAATATGCATCAGCCATGCCAAAACCTACTGAAGAGTCACAATAGTCACGATAAAGATTATTAGTGCAGGTCTGTCTGTGCTGGACTCACGTGTAGCATTGTAGGGGAAGAAAAACTTGCGGTAAGAAGCTTCAGTGCAGGGATCAGGCACTTTTTTCTTTTTCCTCTGGTCTCTCAGCAATAGGCATTTACCCAGCCCTATTCGGGAACTCTGGGGAAGGGTCGGTCCGGGACACGGCTGTATGTACCAGAACATATGTATTCCAGGGTATTCTACAGGAGACGCGGGTACGCCAGGCAAACCGCCCCGGGCTGATTTTCACAACCCCTTTAACTGTTAAGCAGTGTGTAAAACTCTTAAAGTAGATCATCCGGACCCATTTAGACCCAAATTTGCCCAGGGTAACTAGCTACGGTAACAGCAGCCTGCTGCCCTCATCTCCGGTGTCTGGGTTGGTCCCCCCAGCTTGCAGGTTCCCAGTCCGGGCTGCGGGGTGCTCCCTCTTTGTATCGGGATGCTTAAACAGGTGTTACTTTTATTTTCCCCAAACTAATTATTCCCCCAGCGCAGTGCCCATTGGGAAAGGATTACGCAGGAGATGTGCCAGGCGAGCCAGGCTGCCGGCAAACGCCAGCCCTCGCAGGCAAAGGCTTTGAGAGGTTTTGTTTGGGCTCGGTCATTAGAGCGGTAATGAAGGTTTCTCGTGTGCGAGGGGAGCGCCGTAGAGGGCAAACAAGGCCGGGGGGGCCCTGCCGCCGCCAGCCCGGGACTCCGGGCCTGAGGGCTGCCAGCGACGCGTGACAGGCAGCAAAACACCGGGAAAAAGTCGGAAACCTCCGACGTGTCGCGACCGTCGTGAACGGGGGTGGGAAAAGGGAAAGGGGAGGAAAAGGAGGGAAGGGAAAGCTTTACCCTTGCCGCTCGCCCCCGGAGGCCGCGCTGCGGAGGGGCTGCGGTGCGGCGGGCGGGCTGCTGGCAGCGCCGGGCCCCCGCCCGCCGGTAACGGTGCCGTTGCTGTGTCCCGGCAGGGGAGAAGCCCTTCAAGTGCGAGTTCGACGGCTGCGAGAGGAAGTTCGCCAACAGCAGCGACCGCAAGAAGCATTCCCATGTCCACACCTCGGACAAGCCCTACTACTGCAAGATCCGAGGCTGCGACAAGTCCTACACTCACCCCAGCTCCCTGCGGAAGCACATGAAGATCCACTGCAAGTCCCCGCCGCCCTCCCCTCCGCCGGGCTCACAGGGCTACGCGGCGGCGGGGCCCCCCGACGGCCCGCTGCCCCCCGAGGCCGACCCGGCCGCCGAGCCGCCCCGCGGCCGCGCCGCCGCCCTTTCCCCGCCGGTCACCAACCTCAGCGAGTGGTACGTCTGCCAGGCCGGGGGGGCTCCCCGCCGGCCCCGCACCCCCTCCAGCCGCGACACCTCCCCGGCATCCGAGGAGGACGAGCCCCACAGGACCTCGGGAAGCAGAACTGCTCCCTAGGGCCGTGCCGAGCCGTGCCAAGCTGCCGGTGGCCCCGGCCCCACTGCACTGGCCCGGGCTGCAACGGCAGCCACCTGGCACGGGGGGCTGCCGTGGAAGTGCCATCAGGTTTGACTTGCGCTATTTATTCCATGTACGAAACCCTATGGTGTTTGTACGGTAACTAATTTAATTAAAGAGACTCGGACTTTTTTTCTTTTTTTTTCTTTTTTTTTTTTCTTTTCTTTTTTTTTTTCTTTTTTTTTTTTTTTTTTGGTAAAAAAAAAAAGCATTAATAACGCCCGGCTGGGCCGTCCCAGCCACCCGAGCTGCACAATTTTGCAGGGGGACGGTGCCAAAGGAGATGTCCGTCTCCCATTCTGCCCATTCCCATTGCTCTTAACAAGAGTTAGGTGGCGAAGGCTGCGAGCAGGCAGAGCCCAGCCGCTTTCTGCAGTGGCTCTTAAGTACCTTAGCTGCCACCCCAGCGCCTCCTCTTTGGCCTGGGTAAAGCCCCAGGTCAGCAGCAGCACCTGCTGAAGCTCCAGCCAGTCAAGGACAGGTTATACATCCCTTAAAATAAAATTAAATAAATGCATTTCCCCACCCCTCTTGCAGTTCAGCTCCTTTGTAACTGATGGTTTTTCTCCTGAGTCGGGGGGTCCCACCTGCACCCAGCATTTTCTCTCCAGCCTTTCTTTCACCTTTAGCCATAACATTGCACAAACGGTTTACGAAAGGAAAGACAAAAGATGCAGGACTCCTTTTTCACTTCTCCACAGTTTGTACATGTATGGCTTCTAAAACGTAGCCAGAGAATAAAAGAAACACGCTGCTATTTGACAACTGTGATACTGTGATGCATTTTTGATTTTTTTCCTAAAAATACCCACACGAAAACTGACAGTGAATTTTCCTTTCATTGGGGTTGGTGTTATTACTCTCATTATTATCATTTTTTTTCGAAGTTCGTCTTGCAGAGGAAGAGTTTGGCTCATGCTCCCTGCAGCCTCTTTGGGGGCTGGGAGGGGAGCAGCCCCCTGGGCAGGACGAGTCCCGGAGTAGGGGGCAGGGATAGGGGGATTATCTTTTTATTATTATTTTTATATATATTATTTCATCTCTCCAACCGAGCTGATGCCTGCGTGTTTCTCACCATCCCCCTGAAGTTGCCCGGCAGAGTCACCTGGGAGCTGGGGACCGGAGCTGCTGAGAAGGAAGCGAGGGGTGGGGACGCAGGCTGGGATCGGGGTGTCAAGCTCCTCAAACCCCCCAGCAGCCCAGCCCTGCAGCCGAGGGGCTGCGGGGCGCGGGGACACCCCGGCCTAGCGCCCATCCGTCAGGAGCAGGGCGCAAATGAAGTAAAGAGCACTAATTCCTCCTCAGAGACCCTGAGAGAAGAAGCGGCAGCCTCCCTCCCCTCCCCCAGGGCTTGTGGAAATGTGTTTTGTGTGCCGTGAATGGTGGATGTCGTCTTGTCATTGTTAATAACGTGTATGTGAACGCGATTATTTTGTACAGTCGAATTAATTTATTTTCTGACATCACCCTTTTTTTTTTTTTTTTTTTTTTTGACTCCCCTGGAACAGTACAGAGCACACCAAAGAATTCTCTTATTAATTTTGGTGATAGATTGTTGTTTATGATGATGTGGTTTGTAAAAAAAAAAAATCATTATATTTTTCAGCTTACTTGAATGAACGATGTAATGTGAAACAGACTCTTCCTGCATGTCCTCCGTGCGGTGTGTTGGTGCTGATAATATATATATGTATAGTTCATAGAGATATTATATTATTAGTACAGTGCATGGTGCTGTCACTCTGGAAGCCTTTAAACGTTGTCTTCATATTGTTGTGTTGGATCTAAAGAAGCAGGCATTACTTTAAAAACAAACAGAAAACTTGAATAGAAAATAATTTTTTAAAGTTCATCCAATTTGCTTTTTATTCCTTTTTCAAAGCCCATTTGATTAAATAGAAAATAATAAAGTAAGGTATGGACTTTTTAAAGAATAATTTATGTAATGTAATCTTATTAGAGATATATTGGTGCTGATTTATAAACGAACTTTTTAATTTATGCATTTTTTCAACAACAGATTGCACTATACATTACAACATGGCAGGGTTTATAAACTATGGCTCGGGGGGATATATCACTATTTTTATGTATTTGCTACACCTAGGGTCACACACTTGCCCAGCAATTTTATGATACATGATACCTCCTAAATAAAAAAATGCTAACTTAAAACTTTTCATCTCTGTAAACCCCATAAAAAGCAAAAGCAGAAAAAAACCCCAAAAACCAAACCAAACAAAAAAAACCCAAAAAAAAGCCAAACCAACCAACCAAAAAAAATTATCATGCAAATTAATAAAAATATTATTCCTATGTATTGCATGTGCCTTACTAACAGACGAGGGGCAGAGACAAACCAAAACATCCCCTTCTAGCCCCGAGGGTCAGTAGGTAGATTCAGATACATCCATAGCCTCACACTCGGCAGAAGCAGCAGCGTGAGGTTTTGGGGGCGGCGGAGATACTCCGGCTTTCCCCAGCGAAACGTGTGAGTAAATAGGGCTCTCCTTCGGATTTACGTCTGTTTTTGCAGCCGGACAGAGGAGGGATGCTCTGGGCCGAGCCACCCCTGCCTCCCCCGGGGCTGCCGGCCTTGTTCCTGGGGGCGTTCTCCCGTGAGCCGGGCTGAGGACGCGGGGCGGGCAGAGGGTTGGGGGGTGCCTGGCCATGATGGAGCAGTTGGGTGCTCTGCTGCTGGCATCCCGCATACAGGGGGAAGAGAGGGAGGGACAGACAGACAGACGGAGACAGAAGACACAGGCACAGGTCAGCTATTTATACACATGACATTCTTCATCTCTATCAAGGACAGCTGATCAGAGTATCAAATCAAATCAATTAAAATGTTTATTTCTGTTGTGGGGGAGGTGGGGGGGTGGAGGGAAGAGATCTTCCTGGCAGTATTCTCCTGAGTATACTCATGAGTTAAATAGCACTACTCTTTGGTAGTAGCCACAGTAGCGAAACCGTATGCCAGATGATGATTCTGAAACACAGAGTGAGGTCAGACAAGAAATAACGCCAGGAGATCATTGGAATAAAGAAGAAAAACCCCGAAGTTTTCAGGAGCTAAGTAAGGACACATTTCTCGTTTTGAGGGAGGAAAACTGAGTAAAACCCGTGAAAAAAAATCCAGGCAGAATTGTGTGTCAGCATCCTCCAGTATTATTTCCCCTTATATTTTTCTTTTTAAATAAATTAAATAAAACTAGCCCGGAATGATTTGCCCCCCCCCCCCCCCCCCCCCCCGTAATTTACCAGTGCTCAAAAATGACTGGTCAAAATGTCAAGAACAGTTTCACCAAAAGGTTAGAGTGTTTTTTAAGTCAGTTTTGTTAAATGTGGTAAAGGTGAAACAGGTTGCAAAGAGTTGTTTCAAGCAGAATGACAATAACCAACATACGAAGCAGAAAAACACTCATAAATGAGGGCTCCAATCAATGGGAAAACTTATAGCTCCCTAATGAAGTTTCTTGTGAAAAGGAGTGCGACACAAAGCCACCGAGACATGAATCATTCATGGGAAATATAAAAGATAAAAGATATCTGACAATGAGCAGAACCTTGTATAGAGTATCTAAAACAAGTTTCCCCTTCTTATTTTCTGCTTCCCCCCCTCCAACCTCCCTCTCCTAGTGTTCCCTGCCCGCCCTATAGAGTTAACATTGACCAGTGCACGTCCTGCCCCACTTCAAAGTAATTTAGCCCAGAACGGAAGGCTTGGCGCTTGGACAATCTTCATGGTGTGTTAGGATTTCTATGGCAATTGGCAAGCAAGACGTTCCCATCTGAATATGGCTCAAAGAAAGCCACTTATTGACACCGAGTTGGCCATCATCAAAGACTTCATCTTTTCCTAGGCGAAACGTGGTCCTAGCAAACACTGTTTAAATCATCTACCTTTGTAGTCGCGGCTGGGAGACATCTCGCCACACACTATTGCTGGCGCTCGGCCCTTTAAAGGCGAGAGCGGCGGTAGCGAAGTTTGAAGGGACTAAGAAATTTCGGGAGTGTGGGAAATGGCATTGCGGGGAGGGGGGCTGTGGATATGGATAAGCGCGGGAGTTCTCAGCTGAGAGTCTCGGGGCTGAGCCCCGCAAAGCACCCGCCATGGGCAGGGTGTGGGACGTAGGGCAGCCGGGACAGGCTGCTGCTTTGTTTTTCGAAGGATGGGTGCTGGGGAGAACCAAGGATTTTCAGGAGTTTTCTCCGCGTGTTTCGTGCTTCTAGAGATGTCGCCAGGGAGTTGTGAAGTGCTGGGAAGGACGGACTGTCACACACTCCCCCCCACCCCTCCCCGCCTCTTCCCCCGCCGCTACACCGGAAAAATATTTCCAGGTAGAGCAGACCAGGATGGATCAGGGAGTGTGCTGGAACACACACTCGCACACGGACACACACTCTCCCCCCTGCCTCGGACACCCAAACGCCGGCGGGGCGCTGCCACCGCTCCCCCCCGCATCCCGCGTACCGCCAGCACATACAACCACGCTCCCGCATTCACACACACACCACGCAAGTGCCTAATCAGGCAGGGAGAAGTTCAAAGGCAGGTTCTTTGAAATTCAAACTACTGCTTTTATGGTACATCAACATGGAGCGTTAGGATTGCTATGGCAATGAGTGCAGCAAAAGCAAGCTGCATTTAAAATAGTCCACCTCGATTCGAGACACTCTATTAAGATACAGTTGCATTGACCTTTAGTTTCATGCCGTGTTAGCGCAGTCAATTTTCACTTCATCAGAACGTCTCATATTTTTTGGCCTCTCTCCCAACCACCCTTCTCCTCCCCCTTTTTTTAGGACACCCCCCCCCCAACTTCAGCAGATAAACAAATAAGTGGGGAAGAAGCTCCATCTCCAGCTCTTCTCCTCTTCTGCCTCCCTCTTTTTTTCCTTTTTTTTCTTTCCCACCTAAGCACTTTTATTTGCAGAGCGATTGTTCTTTGTTTATTTAATACAAGTACTGTGTGAATGGTGAAAAATAAACACGATGAAAAATAACCAAACAGATGATTCCGCCAAGTGAAAAAGCCCGGACTTAATAAAAGTGCGAAGCAGTCACCGTTGAATGAGAAATCCTTTGAAGTGGAACTTATTATAGGAAGAATACTTTTTGGTTTCCCTAACGACGCTGCTGAATTGAAAGGGCTCGCCTTTGTCAACGATTTGTTCTCCTTTGCCGGGATGCCCGCAGAAATTACTTACATGGGCTGCCTTAACATGCAGCCTGCAAATCAGTAACTTCGCAGCTCAGACTCGCAGACGCCGCTCTTCTAAGGACAAAAAGAAGTCAGGAGGAAAACACCCCAACCTTTCACTCAGCCTCTTATTTTGGGGGGTGAAGGGGGGCGGAGGGAGAAAAGGGGGTTTGGGACGGGGGGGGGAGGCGAGTGTATCCGTGTAGCAACACCCCCCACCCCCAGCCCCCGGCCCCCCCGGCCCGCCCCGCCCGGCGGCAGGCACCCGGAGCGGGACCGTCCTCTGCTCCGTCCCGGCCCCGGCGGGAGCTGGGGGGCGGCGGATCTCCTCCGGCAGCACCGTGTCTCTCCTTCCCCCACCCCCGCTCCCCCTTTTTTCTCCTCTGCCAAGTGATTTTCCCAGGCAGAGACATATTTAATAAGGGTCGTTTATTACGAAGGCGCTTTGAAGGGTCGCCCCTGAAGCCCTGTGTCCATTAAAAACATGGAGGTGACATTTAAACCTCGTTTTAAAGGAGCTCTGGGGTAGTTCAATGAAAGGCAACTCGTTTGTCTTATGAGCTTGGAAACAACCTCCCTTCTTCTCCTTTTGACCACATGGCATAACTCAAAAACAATAGTTCAAAAGTAAAATGGCATCGTGGTGTTCAGCCTCAGACAGGCACCCATCTAACAGGAGAGAAAAGGGATAGTCCATAACACAATGTGCTTTTTGTGTCCGACTCTGTCACAAGGATTTCGTTGTTTGCTTTAGAGGCTGCGCCTGTTATACTTTCTTGAAAGTGCTTGTGTTAAACAAGAGTTATAAGTCATCCAAAACAACAAACATTTTGATTTTCTTTGCCTAAAGGGTTTTCCCTGGCCATGGGCACCGTGAAAAAATAATGTACTTGCTGAGAAAGGAGCACCAGTAGTAGCATTACAAGCACAGTGCATTAAATATTGAATGACACGAGGAAAAAAAAAGAACTTGTCGAGGGGCACTCAGCCTTAAAGTCTTTCTTCAACTTTGTCTTCAGTGCCTGTTGGACTATTTAAGATGGTGTTAATTAAGGGCTGCATCTGATTCCACTAGCCCCCAGCTTTGTCTCTTTGCAACGCTCCCGTCAATAGCCCCTCTCAACCGCGGGCTTTCCCCACACGTTGGTTTAGTGGTGCATGTGTCACTTCTTATTTCGAGGCTGAAGAGAAACCCGGATCGTGCATTAAGGGCAACTGGGAGATAGTAATCAAGCGGTATTGAAGGGTTGGGGGGTGGCGCGGTGGGGCAGGGGCAGAAGGAGGAGAAGGAAGAGGAGGAGGAGGGTGCGTGGCCAAGGCTGCAGCAGGGCAGCAGGGAACGGAGCTGGGGCACGGCGCCGGGGTGAAAGCCTGTTTGCACATTGCCAACAGCCTGTTTGGCAAACAAGAGTCTGGCGAGCTTAATTTGTTTCAAATTAATCGTTTTCCACGAAAAAAGAAAGAAAGAAAAAAACACGCATCAAACACCCCTCCCCAAAATCTTGCAAGAGGATGGGAGGAACCGCCTCAGCTCCCGCGGCAGCCCCGTGTGGGAGCCCACGCATGGCTGCGTGGGGAGCCGTGGCGTGTGCCCGTGCACCTTTCTGGCTGTACCCCGGCCGCATGCTGGCAGCTGCTGGCGCTGCCCTTTGCGGACCCCGTAAATAAGGCTGACCCTCAGTGCAGGACAGCCCCGAGTGTACACCAAGCAGGGGGGTGGGCGAGAGCAGAGCCCCCGGCAGCCACGGGAGTGGGGGATACACAGAGGCTTGTAGATATCTGTTGGGGCGCCTCACCCTGCATTTATCTTCTCGTGCTTAGAGACTCGCCGTGCTCCCCTCCACGGGAAGCACCGAGGCAACCCCCATTTCGGGGAGAAGCCGTTCCCGGACCCCATCTCTGCACCCCCGTCCCGGCCGTCGTGGGGGCTCCTCGAACTCCTATGGGGCGCCTCGTCGCTCCCTCCCTGAAAAGGCTGGAGGCCGAGACGGGCTTTGCCCGTGGTGGGGGTATGGTCTCCGCGTTCAGCAAATACCAACAGCGGGGGCGCAAATTGGGGGGCGGCTCCGCTTTTCTCTACGGCTCCTTTTCAACTTGCCAAAGGCACCGGGTGTTGAAAGCAAGGGGGCGCAGAGGGATCCTTTGCAGGTGTGGGGGGGTGTGTGCCCCCGCTCCCCCCGGGGTCAGCGGGGACCCACTGCCCCAAACTGCACTCAGAGCTGAGGTCGGGTTAGGGACCCCCCTAATTGGATGGGGGGGAATGGTTCACCTCTGTTCTGCCCTGCCGGAGTAGTGAGGAGGGGAAAGCCAAGCGGGAAGCTGGGAAACCCAATAGCTAGATTTTGCTCGTCTTCTTCTTTTTTTTTTTTTTCAATCTCTATGTTCCCCCTCTCCTCCTCCTCTTTCTTTCACTCGGCAAGCCCGTCTAAAGCGCTCCAAATGGCCTTTCAAACAAGAAAACCCTTCAAGGAAAAATGGGCAGACATCCCCTTCCAGGCACCTTGCCAAAATCTCCCAAGCACCCTACCTGGCATCCTAGCTTAAGTTTCTTCAGGAAGTGTGTGTGTGTGCCTGAGTGTGCGGGGGGGCGGGGGGGCTCGGGGCCGGGGGGGGGTGGAATTACAGCCGTCCTGTAGTGGTAGACACAAGTTCAGAGCTCCACTTCTCCCCTCTTTAATTAGGCTGGGGAGAGCCGTGGAGGCGCCTGGTTGAGGTGCAAGCGAGGCGGCCGGGCCGAGCGAGTGAGTACCCAACGCAGCCCCGACGGGACGGGGATGGGCGCCCGGGGGGAGCCGCGCCGGGGGCTCCGGGCTGAGGAGGCGAACAGACGTCCCCCCTAGAGGGGATGCGGGAGGGGAGGATGAGGGTGGGAGCAGTGGGCCGGGGGTGTGCCAGGGGGACTCGCTTCCCCAAACTTGCGGTGCGGGCCGCTAGGCGAGACTGGGGAGGCCAGTGCCGGTGCTGCAAAAGTCAGCCCGACCCAGCTGTGACTTCACCTATTAGCCCCGATGTCTTTCCGAGGAGATTGGCGGAGTTAAACATCCTACAATGGGCGCTCTGGGGCGTCTCCAGCCTGACCTCTACCCGGTTTTAATAGTTTCATAGGAACTTCATTAAATCAATTACTTAGTGAGCACATCATCATTTATTTGTAATTAGCACTGAAGAGCTTGATTTTTGCAGTAGCCCGCAGCCCGGTTCCCAGCGGGGTTGGCCATGTACTACAAGCACTTTTGTTTGCTGTGTGTGTTGACTCGTGGTATTATTCGGCCGCCACAATAAAAGTGTAATCTTCACGTCTTAATCTAGCTTTCAGGGGGGAAAGGAAAACAAACACGGGGCGGACGAGGCACCGGTTCCCCGTCTCCGTGTGCCCCCCTCCTCGGCCGCCGGCCCCGCTGCGCGCAGCCGGGAGCTGTGCGGCGGCGGCTCCCGGGGCGTGCGGCGGGGAGGAGGGCGGAGGGACTGGAGGGTGGGACGGAGGCCGGGGCCGAAGAGGGGGGGGAAAGGGAGGAAATGGGTCATCCGCAGCCAGGACAAAAGGGAGCGGCTCGGTGCCTTGAAGGGCATGAAATAAGGGCTGCAGCTGCGGCCGGGCAGGGCGCGGGTGTGCGTGTTGGGGGAAACCAGCGGGGCTTAGCGCTGGGACGGCAGCAAGGAAGCTTTCGTTCGGGGGACTCGGGGCAGGATAGGGATGGGTAGGGGCAGGGAAAGCCGCTTCGGACGTGGGGGGGGACGTGACCGTTGGGGCGGGAGGAGAGGAGCACAAACTCCCCCAGGTAACCCACCAGGCCTCCTCGCTTCTCCCTGCAGCCAGCGCCTTGCCATCGCGGCCCCCCACGGGGAGGCGGCTCCACGCGTGGGCCGCCCCACGGCTGCCCCCAGGCGACAGCCCCAGCCCCTTTCTCCCACCCACTATTCCTGAATGGCAATAGTCCCGTGCTCGGCTCTGAGGACACCTCCACTCTTGGTCCTCAGGTGCTGCCCACATTTCGGCAGTTCACCTGCAGCGGGGCTCTCTCGTCCCGCTGCCGGCCCGGCCCTTCCATAGAAACCCGCCGAGGTGAACGGGACGAACAGCCCCGCCGGTACTTGCCTGGGTTGGCTCCTACCAACGATCTTTAATTTCCATCCTCGACGCGGCGAGTGCCTGGGTCCGAGGCAAGGCAAGTGCAGGAGAGGGTGCAGATGTCACCCGCGGCGGAGCCGCCCCTCACCGTGCCGTCGGGCACCTCACCGGCCGCGCTGGGTCTCTGTGGGCTCCGGCCCGGGCCGTAAGGGAGCGAACCTCGGAGCCCCCCAGCTGCAAGGGCCGGGACGGGGGCTGGTGGTTTTGGCGGGGCCGAGGCTGCCGTGCAGAGCCACCGTGGCGCCTGCGAGGCCATGCGCATACAGGTGACAAAACACGCCGTGCTGGGAGGGGGGTGAACCCCTTCCTCCCAACCCCCTCAAAACACCGCGCGGGGTTAGTGCAAGTGCCGGAGGTTCCCAAATACAAGCATATAGCAGGGAAAACCCCTGAATATAATCTGGGAGTTGGAGAGGAGAAAGGCGCTTTACTTGCGCGAAGCAGCCTGGACGCGGTGTGATTTTAATTTTAAATGCTAGGTATTTTTAATATTAAAGCTCTTAAACGAGTACATCGAACATATCCAATCTCTTCTGTCCGAAAACGCCCGTCCGAGAAGCCGAGCGGGGCGGGTTTGTCGCCGGGGTTAGGACAAATGGGAGTTCCCCCGGGATGGCAGAAGGGAGACGGCGAGCGAGGCTGCGCGGAGGCGGAGGCTGCGCGGAGGCCGGGAGCTGTCCCAGCGCGGCAAACTCTTTTCTTGCCGGGCAGGAGACAGGGACAGAGACCAAACCCAACACATTAAAAAGAAAAAAGAGTTTTTCTCCCCCCTCCTGGTGGGGAGAAAACCTCTACCACCTCCACCTTTTCTCTCCCCCTCCTCCTCTCAAATCCACAAATGCCCAGAGCAACTTAGTCCGCGGGGAGTGCTCACGCAGAGTCGCGGGAACTGGTACCTGTTGTAGGGTGCTATTTTTAGGGAGTGGGGCTGGAAATGGTGGGCTAACCCTAGGCTTTGCAGAGCAAGAGAGGCTCATTTTGGGAGGGTAGCGCTGGCTGCAACCCGAGAAGTCAGCACGTCAGCTGTGGGTGACAGGAGTTGCTCGTGGGTAGCAGGAGAAAGGAAGAAGGACCCCACGCCATCCGTCCTCCCCCTCCAACCCAGAGCCTGAATTTCCCGGACCGCAGTCGTGGTGCGCGCTCCAAGGAGCGGAGGTGGCCTGCGGCAGCAGACACCTGCCCGTGGCTGGGAGCGGGTCCTGCCCTTGCCCGTGGCCGTGAGTTTTATGGAACGGGGAGCAGCTTCCCAGCCTGGACATGTTTTATAATCTAAACCCGTTTGGGTGGGCGGCGGTGCTGCCGCTGCGCTGTCCCGAGGCCCCACGGGGGAGGCGTGTCACGGGTGGAGCCTCGGGGAGTGGCGGGCAGTGTCCGTGGGGGCCGAATCATCACTCCCCGGCCTCTGGCTCCTGCCCCTGCTGGCCCACGGCCCGTCTTGCCTGGCCACGAGTGTTCGTGCTCATGCCTGCCTGGCCCCACTCGTGCCTGCCTGTGCTTGTCCCTCCTGCCTGTCCTGCTTGGTCCTGCCTGTCCTGCCTGTCCCTGCCCGCCCAGCCCGCACCCCCTGGACTAGCAACCCTCAGCCTCCGACCCTGCTGCTGTTCGTCGCTGGCAGGGAGTTCACATGTGTTTGTTGGGGGCTGCACCTCTTGCAGGGTACATTCCTTTCATCTGTAATAAGGAGGAGGAAAGCTGCCTCCTGCGGGAAATGGGTGAGGAGAGGAGGCTCAACAGGACAAATCCAGTCAGCTCTCCCCCCATCCCAAACCTGGAAGCAGCTTCCCAGACACCCGCCATCACCAACCTGGATGGCAGATCGTGTTTGAAAGCTGGGGCCATGCTACCAAATATTTTACAGCAGATGTTTAATGTTCCCCTACCCAGTTATTAAACACAAATGGGAGTAAATTAAAATGGCAAAGTAAAGAGAAATAAAAACCCTTCCTTCATTCCACTAAGAGACAACATCTAATTAAAGAATATTTGAATTCCACAAAAATGCAGACTCTCCATGGTGACATAAGACTTTGCTTTTAAAACTATAACCAAATACAAACAAACCTAGCTCAGACCAAGCTTAGACACAGCCTCGATCCCAAGGGCCAGAGCAGGCCAAAGACGGGGCCTGCTGGTTTGATTCTGCCCCAGCTCAGATACCCTCATGGTAGGGGACCTCCTTTGACATTGTGTTCTCATTTCTTGCAGGACAGGGAAGCAGGCTTGGCCCAGAGCAGATTTTTGGATTCCAAGTTTGCTGGTGGTGAGCCAGGGCAGCACCAGGCGCTGGCTTCAACAGCCATGCCCAAGTGCCCAAGTGTGCCTAACTGTTGGGGACAGTGCTTGGATAATTTTTTCCCCCGTCCTTTAGCACAGAAAAAAAAAGCCTCCCTTGAAACTGTTCCTCATGCAATGCCTGGAAACCTTGGATTATTTCATGCTATCTCCCGACCCAGGGCAATCTGCCCAGGATTTGATCAACATTTACTTCATCAGTACTTTGATTTCTATTCTCTACTTGGCAATGTTCATATGCCAGATGCATTTGCCATTTAGTGCATCCTGCCAGGGTTAGAGAAATATAACCCAGGAATAAGATTAACCTGCCCTGATCACTGGGAGCATACCTGTGGGGTTTGATGCCTGCAGCTGGCACCTGGGATCTTTCCAGGGGCATGAGCCTGCCAGGCAGTACTTGGAGAGGAAACTTTGAGCTGGGTGCATGCAATCCTGCACCAGGCTGCCCTTAAATAGAAAGCAGAGAAAATGGGAAGATCTTCAGCCCAAATATAAAATTGGACTGTGGGCACTGAGCTCTTCCAGGGTGGTAGTGAAGCATTGAGGTCAGTAGCTCCAGTTACCCCAGATGGTAATGTGCTGGCAAGCTGAGGATTTAGTGACATTTTATAGCCATGTAAATGCAGCTACATTCGGTGTTTTGTTAGGTACCATAAAGCGTAAGTCTTTCTGCCTCTTGGCTGCTTGAGTTCTGCTTTGTGTTTTACCCGAAAAGAGACAATGTCTGCAATTGCAACGAAAACCCCTCTAGACAGAGATAACACATGCATGTACACACACCTGGCTCCCACCCCTCCCCTCCACACAGGCACCGATCTCACCCAAATTCCCTCAGATCATGTTCATTAGAAGAATAAAATCCACAGGGATTTTTCCAGGGTATAGGGGAAAGAAAAACAACCTTGAAAGGAAGACGATGCTGCTGACATCCACCCGCCTTCTCCCCTGAGCTCTGCAAGGACACTACCACCCCCTTACCACTGCACAGAGCACAGGGCACAGAGTGACAGCAAAGTCCCCTTTAATGGCTGATGTGGCCTTATATTAATGGCCTGTTTTGTAGTGATTGCTTTATTTTTATTACTTTGCCACTTAAGAAGCAGAGTCCCAGCTTTCCTAGGGACTAAGGCATTGCTCTCTCCCTTTCCCTGTTGCCCATCTGTTGAATAACTAATAATTTTACAAAACCTATTTATTGTATCTAAAGCAAATTATAGATATCAAGGTGGAAGATTTTATTTAAAATAATTTTTCTGAATGTCAGAAAATGTGGGGCCAAATCATCATCAAGTTCATCTTACCTGCTGCCCTACCAGAAACCTCATTTGCAGCCTCCACTCTCCCCAAAGCACCTGTGGGTCTGACAAGCCAGCAGAGACAGGGGTGGGGAGGAATGTGTCCCATCCTCTGTGTGGCCAGCTGGGCAGATATGGGACTGGAAAGGGTAATGCAGAATCGAATGTGCAGAAAGCCCATGCTGGTCCCCAGGGGAGAGGGACGTGCATGTTTTGTCTACTGCCTCTGTCTGCTCCTTTGAGGAGGGCAGCCTTCACCTCCTGAAGAAAGGACCCCACCTCTGCCCTTGCTGGGGCAGTGCCCCTGCCCTGACACCACAGAACACCTTCCAGCTCAGGATTCCCCATGGCAACGCTGGACTTCTGCCTCATGGAGGGCAGCAGTACCATTTGCTGTGCTAGCACAGGCCCTGGTGCTCCCCAGTGACAAAAGGGATGGTTACGTGAGCTGCTGGTGACATGGGTGTGCAGGCTTGTCTGTGGCTGCCGGCTCTGGGAATGAGTGTAGATCACGGCTGGCAGAGGGTGCTTGATTGATGGCTGGGTGTTATGGGGCTGCAGTAGATGTGTCGTGCCAGCTTCTGTGTACCCAGTCCAGAAACACAGGGATTTTATCAAAATGGCAGCTTACAACCATGCCTAAATAATAAAGGTGCTTGCTTACAAGCGCAGTGAACCCAGCCATTTCCTAATGCCAGCATTACATTTGCTTTCCACATTTGCATCTGTGGCTTGTCTGAGCTCTGCACGTTGGGGAATTTAAAAACAATCATTCGTATTTTTTTTCTTGTTTCTGAATGAACTAGGCTCCTGCAGAAAAATAGCAGGGGGGAATATATTTCAGTTCAAGGATATAGCATTCTAGTCCAGGCATTTGGAGAGTAAAAGCGTAAATGTATAAAGCTGTGAAGAGATAATACATGGGGAAATGATTTTTAAAATATAGAGGTAAATCCAGGATTCCGCTTTTCCAGAAGCAATTTGTAGACTGTGTGGCAATAAGAATTGGCATGGCAAGTGTGAATCTTAGCTATGCACATATAGATGCTATAGGGATCCCTCACCAGCCATTTAAAACAAATTATTAAGGCCACAACATGATGGTGTGCAAACATTAAGGTGTGCATACGTGCTCATGCACAAACACAGACATGTATGTGCACACACATATATTTACAACCAGTACTGCACGATTACTCTTTTGTTTTCAGAAGGTTTAGAAATTTTGAAGCACTCTGATAATGTATGCTTACCTATGGGGTCTCAACCATTGGGGTGGCACCTGCTTTATTTTTTGTTGATGTTGATGTCAATAATTTATTTCAATGACCAGAGGGGACGTGCTATGCATTAATGATTAGTTACGTGCTCTATACATATTCAGATTTTGACTCCTGAGACTGTGCACATTTAGTTTGCCAAGAGATGCTGCTGTCCCTCCAGCAGGTATTATTAACTGAGGCAGCATTAAAGCAGCAAGAGGGGCATTGGGAGAATATCTCTGATAGCTAAGAAGGGCCAGGAACAGATCATAAACTAAACTTCCCTAAAACTGAAATACACTCAGGACATTATCTTTCAACAAAAGATTATTTAAAACTCAAGTCTTTGAATGCAGAGATCATAACAGGATCTATTATATTTCAGAGCCAAAATTGTGTTGCCAGGTTATAAACTCGCATTTCTGTCACGGTCCATTTGCTGCTGGCTAACCATCTCTTCAGCCGTCAGCACTGCATTTTTAAAGGGCGGTTTGGGAAATGCATGACTTGGGAGGAACCAGGGGTGCCAGGGAGTCAGTCTGGTTCAAGACCAACTCTTTCTTTTTGTAGCACAGGAGGGAGCGCTGGGCCCACGGCATCGTCAGCTCAGGGGAGGCGAGGGAAGCACAGACAGAATTACTAACCACATCTCCCTTCATGACAAACTTGTTTCCCTTGTAAGAGGTGAGATACTTCTTCAAAGCACAAAGGAGAGGGGATAACTGGCAGGTGGGGCTCTGTTTGAGCGTGCAGAGATTTTCTCCCCCTTCCCTGAGGTCTATTTTTTGTGGTTGTCTTTGAAAGGCAGTAATGAGGTAGGAAATCTTCACACTCCTTTTGGCATTGAAGGGTTTCAGAACAGGATTGATGGTGGATGGCTCGAAAGAGAAAGTCCAAAACAGGAGAAGTACTTGGGGGTTGCGTAGCTTTTTTTTGTAGTGGTATACATGGAAATAATTTGATATGTGTGACTACATGGACAGCAAGCAGAGCAGGATCATTTACAAGTTTTCCTAAATGATGGTTCTTGTTGCTGATCATCATTACGCACACTTGGTTATTCTTGCCTCCGAGAGCCTATCTTCTTTAGGGTCTCTCTGGGATGATGTAAAGTTTTAATTGACAATATGGATTTCTAACTCAGCTAATACTAACAGTGCCCTTAAGACAAATCAACATGTCACTGGCAGGAAGAAATAATTCCCTTGGTGGAAGCTGTAAGGTGGTTTTTTCGTCTCCTGTGTGAGAGAAATAAAAATCTTCCCCCAAATCTCTTCCAAGAGACACGGTCTTTGCACAGGGCTGAGAGCTGGGACCCATAACCACTAATCCCAGCTCTGACAGACCCCTTTGGTGGCAAATCTCCCCAGACTCCCTTTCAACACCTGTAAAATGGAGATAATGAGCAGGACATCCTCCCTTCCTTGGGGTTCCCTGCGTTAGCTATTGTGAGCTGAGCTGTCGTGGACTGCTCCCACAGGCATGCCTGTGTACAGCCCTGATCTACGCGCTGGCATCTCGCTGCCGTTTGCTTGGCATAAATATCCCACAACAGCACAGTGCTCCAGACGATCATGGGCAGGCATGTAGCAGTCATCCTTTGTTTTCTTTAAATGATTTCAAGCACCAAATAACGTCTCTTTTCCTGGAGCTGCAGGCAAACCATTTGGCCTCCTGGCAGACAGCTTTCCTAGTCCTCATGAGCCCACTGCCATTTACTGGGTAGGCTCACGTTGCGTTTTCTGCCCCTTTATCTCAAAATGCTTCTTTTGGGGAGGGGAGGAGGGGAGGGTGAGCCCTCATTTTCTTTTATTTCATTTTTTGAGCCCCAGAGCTGGCAGAAAACAGCTACCTCAGAACAAGTGTGGCTGGTATAGAGCAGTGGCCATGGTGGGGATGCTTCCCGGCTCCATGGGCTGTGAGCCAGTGATTAAGATCGCTGTCAGAAAGAAAGCGGCACTTTTAGATGGTTTTTCATAAAGCACCCAACAGACCACAGCATGAAGAAACAAGAGATGTGGGAAATGCCAAAATGGCACTCAGAGTGAATTTTTTGTCCTTGGAGAGGTTTTTTAAAAACTCTTCTATATTGACAAACTGTCAAGGAGAGATATTTCTGATTTTCAGGCTGAAACAAAGCACGACTTGCACTGTGGCCCTAATAAAGGCAGGCAGGTGAAAAAAGAATGGAGGAGAGAGATGCTTGCTCGGCGCTTGCCTCCACACATTTGTCAGTGTGTCTGTGACCGGAGCAAGCTGCTACCACTGCCACACAGCCATCACTGTGGTGGCCTGCAGTGTCATGGGGAAACTGTCCTGGTCGCAACCAAGGCCACCAGCCCTGGACACACAGTACAATCCTCTCCAAATATTAATTCCATCTCTGCGGCAAAAATGCCAAGAATGCTGAGCAAGGCCACACCAATTGCAACAAAAGCCACTCTCCCCACTGCATCAATAAAGTACTTTTCCCCCCTCTTTTCTTCCCTGAGAAAGCCATGTATGAAGCTGTGGCAGAGAGGGCCCAGGCCACACCAGGGACTGGAACTTAAGAGAGCTGAATCCTACATCCGCCTCCTGTCCTGTTACTCCATCTTGGAGATAATCAGATTGTGTCTGTCCCTCTTTCAGCTCTCCTGTTTTCTAGGTCAGGCTTGTTCTTGTTGTTTGTACCATAGGTAGAACCAGGAGGGCTCCCAATTCACTGTGGTAGTACTAGTAGCAGTAGTAGTAAAAATAGTAATTATAATTACATTAAGAGACTGGGCTGTAGCCAAAACAAAATCCCTTTTCACACATTCCTATTTAGATGTGATCCGTAAAACTGCATTTTTATGTCAACACATTGGCAATGCTATAACCTGGAGGCTGGAATAGGCAAAGGCGTAGCTATATGCGTATTTATTATATATCAGTCCATTTTTACACCAGTGTGTGTATAATTACATGGCACATAAGAATTTATTCTCTTGTCTTCACCGGGATATACATACATAGTGTGCCATTTCCACAGCAAATGTTAAATGACTAGTTTGTTATTCTGGGTGGTGCACAGGTAGCCTAACCTTTTTCGTCAACTGCAAGCTGGTCTATGGCACCAGAAAGAATCACCAGGCTTATAACTTCACACAGGCAAGGAATTGGCCCTTGCCACTTGTAGCTTCCAAGAAAAAAAAAAAAAAAAAAAGGGTCTAATTGCATGAGGCGCTACCAATTCCCTCCTCTGATGTGGCATCTCCCATAGCAGCAGATTGTCTCTCTGGCTCATCCAACCCTGGAGTCAGGTGGTTGTCAAGAACTGACTTTTTCCCCTCTGGTATTTTGGCTCTAGGTCTCTAGGTTGGAGACCACAGTTTTCAGCACCTGCTAATAATTTTTTTAACAGATGATAGGGAGGAAAATTTCCAAATGCAGCAGATACAATCTGCTGTAGCTTGGGTCAAGCATGGACCACAGCGTTCATTTGCCCTAGAGATGGGGGCTGCTGATGTCCATGGTTTCAGCAATTATGTTGTGCTCCTCTAGGATGATGGTTGGTGTGGCACCTTTGCTGCAAAAGGGAAGAACACTGTGCATGAGCACGCTGTGTGTGAGCTCTCCTCTTCCTGTTCTAACTGCAACCGTCTCCTCCACCAGCATGGGAAGGAGAATCCACACTGCCAAGAACTGTAATTTGCATTATTTCAAACAAACTTTCATTTAAAATCCAAAGGAAACATTGAACGAGTTCAATATATGCAGGTTCAAATTGCAGCACCACCAGGGTAAGAATTCAGATGCTCTGTTCCTCACAGAGATCATGTCTAAAACAAGACTTGTCATAAAACCCCGCTTCAATATTTCTGGCAGCTCTCTGTCCCACGACTTCCACCACCCTTTGCTAAGCAAGTCTTTTGCCCCCTTCCCTCTGTTTTTCTTGTGGTAGTGTGTGTATTTTAATCCAATATAAGTATTTGTTCTCATAGCCTTCCCTGGCCAGCAGGAAGTAATGGGACCTCTGAACGGCTCTTGAGAGGCAAGGGAAATAAATAAAAGACAAGGAAATCGAAAGAATAACAAAGAACATACCATCCAGGGCAGGTTTCCATTAGGCTCAGGAGGCAAATGACAACAGGCATGGAAGGCTGTAGATGAGACAAAATGTCTTATAAGGTTTTTGTCACTCGCTGATGACAGTGGCTGGAAATAAATATGCCTTTTTATATTTCCACAGAGTCCTAAGCTGATACATGGTGGAAATCAGGAGAAATGTAAAGGATGAATGTTTGCAGAGTGCATGTTACAGCTGATACTTCTTCCACTGTCTTTTTCAATATGTATTTATATAACTGCATGTAACTGTGTCTACACATCTATAATGTCAGCCATGTCTCTGTGCTAGTATGGGAGAGACGCATTACCTTCCTCCAAGAAGTATTTGTTCATCCTCATCCCAGCCCTCAGCTGATGGGTACACATGCTTTTCCCGCATCTCACGTTCAGAATTACATTTAAGCTCTCTTTCACAAAGGAATTATTTTCAAGCATAGCCATCATAGGGTCAGAGTCAAAGATGAAATCCAAGAGTTCAGGTGAATGTTATTCCCCTTCTCCCCTGATTTTTTTTTAATAATTTAAAAATTTTTTAGAAAAAATTTAATGCTTGTGATACTTCTTTTCAGGTTTGGGAATTATTTTCCTGCCAATGTTTTGTGGTTCCATGTGGCAAACATTTCTCCTTCCAGTGGAGCAGAAGCCAACATGGCTGCCTCCAGCATGCATTGGTTTTGTGTATCCTGTCAACTCTTTCCCAGACAAAGTGAACAGTCCTGAAATCTGTTCTGTATCCCCCTAACCCACTTGTGTGTCAACCCTCAGTTTTAGTACATCATGCATAAACCTGAGGCGAAAGACTGGCTACTTTTCTTTCTTGTAAATACAATTTTGAGGACATTGCTTGTTTTATCAGAACTTTGAAACCTTTTCCAGCTTTTCCCTGTACCTTTTCAAGCTTAGCTATGCTAAGAAATGTGACTTAACACCCAAAGCACAGACAGCCACAGGATTGGGTCTGAGTGACTACTCAGCTTCTTAGGTCCCAGATAAGTGGATTGTTTTCCTTAACGGCTCATTATGTGAACTTTTTGGACTTTAGCCCTTACTAAGCACAGATCAGTGTTGGTGCAGGGTCTGAGACAGTGCAATAGGCTGGGGTATCTGGCTGTCCTTTACAGATAGAGGAGGTGAGTGGGCTGTAGATGTGCACTGGAAGTGTCAGTGCATACCTTCATCCTTTTCATTGGGAACCCAGCACACACCCCCTTGGAGACAGGATTCCTGGCTTGGTGGCCATTATTCATCCTGAACTACAGTGGTTGTTCTTAATTAACAAAAGCATGGAGCATAAGGGAAAAGAACTGGAAGGCAGGCAGGTTTTGTTTTTTTGTCAGCGCATCTTAAATATGTCTGTCAGTTGTTCTTACGTTCATATTCTTTCCTTCAAGTACATTCGTAAAATCAACTACAGTAGTTGTATGTGTTTGTTAAAATATAGGGCTATGCACCACTTCTGGATACAATCCACGGCTATGGATGAGTATTTGCACAAAACACATGTGTGTTCCTTTGCTGTGGAGGAGTCCCAGTCCATGGGAACTTGGGTAATGAACTGGAGATTAATTCATGTTTTCTGTCACATGTCTGC
This sequence comes from Acanthiza pusilla, assembly GCA_036630365.1. Lineage (NCBI taxonomy): Eukaryota > Metazoa > Chordata > Aves > Passeriformes > Acanthizidae > Acanthiza > Acanthiza pusilla. The sequence goes on along the minus strand of JAXCHO010000003.1, from coordinate 4,907,342 downwards.
TTGTGTCTATTAAGGGGCCTGATTATGGAGTCAGTAGCTCTAGGTCCTAAGGAAGTGTGTTCGATGGGTCCTCTCTCCTTTTAATTTTGTTTTTGTATTTTGTATTCTGGACAGCAATTATAATATTGTCCATGTACCGTTCACTTTTCATGCAGTATGAGCATTGCAACCTCTGCTGAAGAGTTTTTAGCTGTTTCTAAGGTTGTAGAAAAAAACTGCCTCTTTGTTTCACATGAATAACTCTTTAGAACCAAACCTTTAGTATGGTATGAGTTTTCCAAGCATTGAATTGGGTGGTCATGGGTGGGTTTTTGAAAGCCAAGTAAGAGTAGATGTAAAATGAAACAAGATTTCAGCTCATAGCAGAGGCTAAGTGCCAGGCTTCAAAACCTGTATTTTGGGGTATGTTTTAAGTTTTGCTTTAGTCTTTATGATATCATTGTTTACTGTGTTGTCAACAGATTTGCTTCTGCTATACTTCTGCCCTTACGATTCATGTACTGATGACTGCTTAACTCTTGCCAGAGCATGTCTCCCATATTGTGAATGAATTGCAGCTTGAACTTGCCACATTTTGCTCCCATTGAGGAATCACTGTTTTATTCATTACGGTGTTGCTATGGTTCTGCCATGATGGACTTTGAGTGTGATTATGTTACCCTCAGCAAGTGCATGAAAAAATTATGGTGTCTTGTCCCCTGATCAGCCACCTATAAATCAAAAATTATGATTTGACATATAGCTAGACAGACAATTGCCAAAGACATATGCCAGTTGGGACAAACCTAAAATGATTTTGAAAAACAGCTGACAAACCATGGTCATCAAGGCAGAATGTGCCCTTGCAATTCCATTCAAATAAATCCAGCAATGCCTCCAAAAGCGATGGTTGCTTCACATCTGCCCTCTTCTTTTAGGGCTGTTACGTTTTTCTGTCACTGGATTAGACACCATAACAGAGCAGTAGTCCTGACAATTGCAGAGATTTGTTCTGTGGCCAGCTGGGGTCTTGGATCCGTGGCACTGAAGGTTTCCATTTGCTGGCAGGGCAGTGACAGAGGGGAGTTTGGAGAGCCGCAGCCATCGGGTGTGGCATGAAGACAAAGGCTGGTACTGGTTGTGATTACCTGAGAGCTTTTGTTTTTGCAACACTTTTTAGGGAAAGGATGAGGCAATATAGGGAATGAAAAGAAGGACAAAGACCAGACAGCCTGGATGTCTCTTCTAGATCTCTAGCAAAGACTGCGGGACGTGCACCTTGGCAGCTAGCTGGAGACAAGAAGCTCAGAGAAATCCACCAAGAGGCAAGGGACAGAAATGAATGCAAGCCATCCTACACTGACTTTGAGCTCTGATTGAAGCCAGGTCGTTTCTGCAGTTCTTACCCAAACCAGACTCTCCCTGGAGCAGCAAAACTTTGGTCTCTGTATGGACTGCAGATTTTGGGCTCTGACATACCCTGTGGTGGCAGGTTTCTGCAAAAAACTGATGGTGCAAGGCCATTGCTTGGGGCTTCACCAGGAGAGAGAGAACACAGGGGGAAGGGATATTTCCAAATGAGAAATACATTTTTTTTAAATGAGTGATTTGTTGGCTTCAGGCAAATGGCAGAAGGTTTTACTGAAAAGGTTTCTTTATGGGATTGTGGTTTAGCTTGGGGTAGCTTAGAGAAGTCTGTAAACCCCAGGAGCTCAAGGAGTTTGACAGGCTTGACAGGCCTTCCTGCTACTTATGAACAGGAGGCTGGAGCAAGTGTTCTTGAGATCACCTCCCTGTTTTCTATCAAAGCATGCTGGCAAGCCAGAGGAAGAGAAAAGCTGTTTTCTTCCCCCATTTTATTTTCTTATTTAAAGACAATCTTAGAAATATTTGTTTCAGAATCTTTAAAACTTTCCATTTTTTGGGCTCCTCTCAATAAAAAATTCCTGCCCACATTTCTAGGCTTTGAGTTAGACCCTTCCACAGAGCCTGGAGCACCTTAAAATCATTACAGCAATAATCATTAGTGACACACCAAAAACTGGTGTACATCACCTCTAAAGAACGTGCCAGCTCTAAAGAGCCACGCTCTCACCTGGACCCCATTACCACTGTTAAGCCTTTTTGTGTCCGCTTAACTGTACCATGCTTCACACACTGCCTTGTCCCAAAGTGAGAAAATTATGAAAATCATGAAAATCACAAAAATGATGAATGAAAGTAATTCAAAAAATGAAAATTACTGTAGAGTTGCATGTGTGCCATGTGCAATGACACTAAGGGCTGCAGATCCTGGTGCTGACAGGGAGAAGAGCCCTCTTTACTCTCCCTGGGTCAATCTGTGCCTCCACACCACCCCTGATCTTAGTAAAGGGAGTGAGTGCTTCTAATTAACATCACATACTTGTCAAGTTTGCAAAGCAAAGGGCTTGGATTTCTGCTGTAACAGGAGTGGCTGCTGCTGCAATACTTAAGCCGTCACTGGTCAAAGAGCTGTTGCAGTGTTTGAGCTGGGGGTCACTGCCCTGCAAAGGGAAAGCCTGGAAAGAATCAGTAATTCATGAAAAATGTACACATAAGGAGGAATTTCCTATTTCTTTGAATGTTAGTAATTTAATTTAAAAAGAAATCCAGTGACAACTTCCTAGGAAATAAATGCCATTTTGTAAATCTCTGTGGTGAAAATGTGCTTAGCTGAAAATCAGCTGAATTCTTCTTACTCTGCTTTATAAAGAAGCCTCAGTTCCTAACCCAGACCTAAGCTGGGGAAACTGAAATGAGCTCTGATAACATGAACAGAATGCTTAGGGCAGAACAAACCCCAGAGATTAAGTTAAATTTGCCAGCTGAAGAAAGCTTCTAAGCTTTATCAAATATACAAGCTGGAGAAAACTCCAAAGCCAGCATGTGAGCCTGCTAATATCTTCCACAAAATCTTCCAGCCACAAGAAGCTCCTCAGACCTGGGGAAGTCTCCTACCTCCTGAAGAGAAGGAGCAGCTTAGCTACAGAGGCCAGCCTGTAATTCCATAGCCTTATCCTTGGCAGCACCTGACCAGCCCACCTTATCCAGCTGGCCCAGCCGGGAGGCTCATGGGCAAGCCACTTTATTCAGTACCAGCTCACAATGTAGAAATTATAATCCCATAGGCAAAGCACCAGAGAAGGCTAGCTGGACTGAAGAAGGAAAAGCAAGTCCTTCAAGTGTAAATCCTCTAGCTTTATTCTACTTTCCTTCTTTTATTTATTTTTAAAAATATTTTTAAAAATTATGCTTATTGAAGTCTTTTAATACAAATTACGAATATCAGCCTTTGAATTCTAATACAAAGCCGGTTCCCACTTTTCTGTGCTTACTGTGGCAGACTATGTTCTACCATACTCAAGTACTTTTATGAAATAAATATTTTGTCCCCCTTCTGGATAGAGAGTCATGAAGCCTTCAGGTTTCTTTCACATTATCTAGACACTTACCTGGGTTCTTCAATTAGGGCAAAGACTGCAAGCCCAAAACTACTTTGCCAGAACTGTGCAAACACAGTAAGAGGTGACCTGTATGCCAGGATGCATCATCTAAATAGACAAGACAAAGGAAACACTAATGTTCCAGCTGTGTAAGGAGGAACTGATGTATAATGAAATTTCAGAGAAATTTCTACATAGGAAATGTATTCTAGGAACAAAAAATTCAGTTTGGTCCCACCTAGTGCTTTGTCACCTTGTGGTTCTCTCTCTGACTAGGTTTTCTCTCTGGAATTAAATGTTAACCCCCCCCAGGTTTGCTCCAGTTCAGATCAGCCCGGGGGGGATGGAGGAGTAATCACCACAGTTCACAGATTCCTCATGGTGAATATGGACCTGCTGATGCTCGTGCTCTGAGCTGCAGCTAGCTGCATAATCATCTGCATCACATCCCACAAATGAAAACCAGAGCATCCTTCAGATGCCTCAGTCATTAAACAGTTGGTTACAACCATATGAAACCCTTCAGGAGCTGTGGGAATTTCCCTATGGCTCCCAGTGTGGGATTTGGGGTGCACCTCCCCCTGTAGTCCTTGCTCATGAAGCATCCCTGTGCTGGTGACTGCCCTTTGCTTGAGTAAGGGATGTCCAGCATAGCTTTTCAATTTGAACTCAGCTCCCACTCCACAACTCATTTTTATTTTACTGGGATACCAGTGAAGCTGTAGCTCAGTAACTGACGTTAAGAGGAACTTTTAACACCTCAACAGCAAATGGAGGAGAATGTTTCCCATTAGTGGTTGAGGAAGTAGTGCTGCTGTAACTTCAGCCTTGAAAGCTAATGAAGCTCAGATTGTGGCCGTGGCCTTTGATGTAGAGATGCCTGAGGTCAGCGTAGCTTTCAGAGGTGCCAGTGCTATGCTGTGTCACTGCACTCGTCTGGGCGAGGGCCCAATAACTCTAATCCTGTAATCATGTTTCTGTAAGCAACAGCATTTATGGTGCAGATAGTGGGGCATGGCTGCAGCCGTAATTAAATCAGGGATATGCTGCAGAGGAGAAGCTAATCCAACCCTGTAATATTTCCAGTAGAGGAAGTTACAGCCAACTACGTCAGTAAATAAGTAGCAAAATACTGGAATCAGTGTAGGGAGAGGGTGTGGGGATTAAAATGCCACGTTTGGCCATCTAATCCATCTCTCTGCCAGGACCCTCATTCTGCCAGGGGAGTGATGTTAATACGCTGGCAAAAGTCAGGAAATTCAAAGCTGTGCCTTGATACTGCATCTTTGGATCCCACTAATACGTGGGGAGGGGGGCTAAAAGCATCCACTGATGAGTTTGGCACAGCTAGCTTTGAATTTAATTCCTTCTCTTCAGCTGTTTCACAACCTCAGGCCACATACTATGTATTTTATGTCTTCTAATGTAGGCTGTTGTGTCCCAAGTGCATGTGAATTGTTGGAAAAACACAATGTGTATTCCACTCTAGTGGGGGGAAAACCACATATTTGAGTAAATATGGTTTATCCAGAAGATGAGGATAGCCTCCAACAAGCTGTTCTGCTGTACTAATGAGTAAGTGTATAGACATTTCTGTTATTTTACTTTGCACAATCCTCTCCACTCCATTATAGATATAACTCCTCCTATGTGCATTTTGTTAAATCAGAGGTCTTTTATACCCTCACTATTTTAAAGTGGGAAAAAAAATTGGAGTACTTGATATAACCCTTTTTGATATGGGTATCTCTAACTTTGGTGGGGATTCTGTGTGCAAAATTGGTCATGAAGAATCCTCTATATATCAAGGAATAAAGAAGAATGATAGTTTAAAGAAAATCTAATGTCAGACTGCAGACTTCAGTTGCATTACACACAAATGCATGTATGCACACACACAAATAGACTAATACATAGTATGAATGTATATATGTAAAGAAATATACATTCAGAAATGTAATTAATTTAGCTCAGTGCCTGGAAGTTCATTTGTGGGCATCCTAATTCTTGATATATTATTTGTAAACAGAGGGCCAGGGGACTGGAGTATTTTCTTGACTTCAATGGATGATGAGGCCTCAAGCTGTGAACTCAGATTGGGACCTCTAAGTATCCTGCTGCTACCTAACAGCTTGCTGAAAAATGACATAATTTGTGACATCAGCAATATGCTGCTTTAATAGAGGTTTATAAAATGGTTTCCACCCTTGTTTGTCAGGACAAAACCTCTACACTTACTAAATCCGAGGTGGCCCCTCCTGCATTCCTCACACACCTTGCATCCTTTGTACTTTTTTGGCATACGTGGCTATAAAGTCCCAGTATGGGAAGAGTCATAGGAAGCCATTCAGCAACATCTGTGTGAGAGCTCCCGCCCCACCAGTGGCAGGGAAGATGTCACTGCTCAGAAGAACAGTGGCTGCTAGCGGGAGGTTCAGCAACGCAGATTTTAATGCGGAGATTTAATTTCAAATACAATTCACAGTTTGTATGCTGTTGAAAAATGTTTATTACCACCAGGACATTGTTTTGGATGAAATAAATTTCAATTTGGAGAATCGCCGCTTTTAAAGCATTTAACAGCTCTGTAAACAAGATGTTTTGTGTGATTCTAATGGTAACATTGAAGAACACACTAATTTAAAAATCACCAAAAATAATGCCAAAAGATACCCTGACAGCCTTGGATAATAGGACATTAGTCTGAAATTGATTCAAATGTGAGAATTGTAATGACTTTTGCAAATGTTCCATTCTATAATACTATGAGAAAACAATGATATGCCTCTGGGGTAAATTTGTTTTAAAATAGGATGCAAACTAAAAACCCTCACGTTTTTAAGAATATAAATATGGTCAGAACCTGACCAGCAGTAGGAGGAGTGTGCTCTAACTTGAAAGAGCTGGTGCTCTGGAGTCATTGCTGTGTCACTGATACATGAAATGAGATAAGTCCCTGTCAGAAGACTCACCCTGGGAGCCACAACAGCCCACCACAATCTGCTCCCTGGGGCAAAGGTGCACTGGGTTAAGAAGAACATTGAATAAATCAGGAGGCCCCAAGCAAAAATACAGAGACTTCTCTGTCTCTCTAAGTAGTAGTGTTGTAGGTCTACCCCACAGAAAGAAAGAAGGAAAGAAGGAAAGAAGGAAAGAAGGAGAGAAGGAGAGAAGGAGAGAAGGAGAGAGAGAGGGAGAGAGAAAGAAAGAGAGAGAGAAAGAGAGAAAGAGAGAAAGCGAGAAAGCAAGAAAGCAAGAAAGCAAGAAAGAAAATTTTTTTCAAAGGAGGAGGTTGTTCATTAGTGTAGATATTTAGGTAGTAAACTAAAGTGCAAGCACAGCTTGAAAAAATATAGGGGCAGGAAAGGAAATTTCTTATTTTTCCCTCGTTCATTTTCTAAGACAACTATTTTTCCTCTTGTTGCTCTATCTCTGTACATTTTATAGTATTAAAAAATATTCTTAGAAAGTAGACACCTAGTCTACCCCATCACAAGGGCCCTGTGGCAGATGCTTACCTAGCCTGCCTTTTCTAGAGAAACCTCACCCCTTTCCTTTAGCAACTCATCTCATTGTGCAATTAGTCTTCAATTAGATTCTTTATTGTTTTGCAAATAGCGAAGATGCTCATGGATGCTGAGAACAAGGGATGACTCCACTGGATGGTAGGACAGAATAGGCATGCACCTGTCCTTTCCATCCCTATTCCTCAGCAAATTTGCAGCCATTGTCTATCAGTAATTCTGCTGCCTCTTCAGCCACATCTCTGTCAAAATTTGCTTTGCAAGTTGTTACATGCCCCTCTACTTTTACTTGTAGTTGGTTCTTTGTTCAGGTTGATAACTGGATGTACCAGAGGAGAAGGAGGGTAAGGGCTTCCACAGACAGCTCCAGAGAAAAATCACCTCAGATGAGCTTTTACCATGGGAAAAGATGGTTTGCCAGATAACCCAAGGCTGAATGGGAGGCATGCATGGAAGGGGAGCTGTAAAGGCAGAAGTCAGTGAGTTCTGCCAGCTTCTCTTCAAATGCCGTCAGGAGCCTCAGGGATGCAAAGAGGAGCATGTTGAACTCACAATGCAGTTGGTGGGCTTCAGCCCTACGTTTCCTTCTGTGGTAACAGACATGAAATATGGTGTTGAAGCAAAAACAATTTCCACTTTTGCCCATAACAGTGAGTTGTAACAAACCGTAGATCTCTCCTGATTTCTACCCTGGTTTTATGCACATTGGCTGTATCCGGAGGGAAAGCCACGGCTTCTATTTCCATTCTTGGTTCTCACATGAAATAATGGGGGGGAGAGGAGGAGGGGGGAAGATGCAGCTGCAAAAACAGTGAAACATAAAAATCCCTATTGTTTTGTTGTAGTTTGCGGTGCCCTTCAACTTCTGGGCACAGACAAGGCCTCCCCCTGCTCAGGTTCAATACGCAGGGGAGCCTTGAGGCTCAAAACTCCCTTCCTACTTTTCCTAAGCCTTGCTGTCAATTGTGCTTTTGTTCACGGAAAAAAAAATTAGCCCCATGCATGCTAATTTATAGCCAGGGAAGCAATTAAAAAAAAGTTTATTATCCTTTCCCCCCTGCCTCTCAAATGGAGTGTTACAGCAGCAGGGCTTTTTGGTAAACTTGACACAAACTGATGTCAGTGATGGGGGAGCAAGACCAGGAACCAAGCACAGATCTTTACACCTTCCCTCCATGTAAAATGGGACAGCCTTCCAATTTTCTCTGTCTGCCTGTGCTCAGGAATGTGCATGGTTTAGGAAAACCTGGGCATAAAGACACACTTATTTTCCCAGGCTTTGGCAGTAAATGTGCTCTGTACACATCTCCCTCACATATCCACTTTAACAAATACTTGTTAAGCATTAAAAAAGAATTGCCTAATATAGCCACAATGTAGAGACATATTTACCTTTTATTACTGAACTTACTGTGTGCTTTTTTCTGTAAGTTAAGACATATTTTTAATATTTAACAAAATGTTAGACACCAACTAGTCCATATGGTAAAGTCAGTTATCCCAGCTTGCCTCTGGATTTTGTAACTCCTTGCAAAACCTTAGAACTGCACTAATAGAGATTTTCTCATTAGCACAGGACTGGTTTTTTCTTTCAGGACGAATTGTTTTTTTCAAAACTGATTGTAAAGAAAGCAATAGCTGTCTCTACCTACCACATATCTTAAGTGGTCTCTGAGCAGAGTCATAATGTGGAGTTGAAAGTGCCTGAATGCTTTCAGATGAGCAGGTAGCTCTCACAAGTACCCCAGAAGTCACAGGACTGCTCCTCCCTGCACTGCCTCCAAGCACCACAGACCTGGGGGAACTCCTTCCAGTAGTTCAAAGTCAAACACAAACTCTTCACTGGTGACCCAAGTTCTCATGAGTGAAGAGGGTGGAAGCTATTTTGCTCCCCAGGCAATGCTCTCACACAGTAATGTCAATGATGCAACCAGGCAGCTCTTGTGCATCCACTGCCACTGGTTTCCCCCTCATCTTGCGAGTATTTAATTCTGCATATACAGGCAGGGGCCTCTTGGTGACAAATCTGGAGGCAGGGCTGTCTGTAATGGTCAGGTTTGCAGTGATACATGCACTACTGACTGTGTCTAATTGCATTTTTAGACAGGGCAGGACATGGAGAGTTAATATGAAGCATTTCCAGTGGCATCCCATAGAACAGCAGACCTGCACAAACAGTAAGGATTTGTTAGGGACTACTGCAAAAACATGCCAGGAATGAAGCCAGGTATCTGGCACCCTAGACCAGGTCTTCCCAGCAACATGAACATCTGCCATAAATTCTAGGCTATTGCAATCATGTCCCACACAAAGACATGGTTTTTCCCTTCAGCAAGCCTCAGTTCAGCTCGTGTGTGTGCTTGATAGCATTAGCAGCATTAGAAGAAGTAAAAGTAAAATTCTAACTATAAGAACCAAAGTTACATAGAGCCACATTTTAAATTACGGAGGCTCAGGAAGGTAGCATAGGAATTTATCACTCCTCATTCTCACTAGGATCATCAGCTTCAAATGATGCCACCAGGCAGCAGGCACCTACAACAGCTTTAGAAACAGGGCCTCTTGCACTTCTGAAGACATCATTTTGAGCAGCACCTTATGGTATTGGGTTTGATATCACACATCGGGAGCTTCAGACTTAATTGGGGAAGCAATAACCCTACAGATAGTGAGGCTATCTGATCTCTGCCCTGCTTGCAGTGTGGGCACACGCAGGACACTTCCATGGTGCATCCCATTCCCTGCACCCCGGCGTGAGGAGGAAAGCCCCGTTCTGTTCCCACTGAGGGACACCCAGTGGTGGCAGGCAAAGGGACGTTCGAGGAGCACCAGGAGGACAAGACCAAGTGGGGACTGTGTGGGCAAGGGAAGGTGTGATGGAAATGAGGAGCACTAAATTGTGCACTATCCCTTGCAGGTGCCATAGGTGCCAGGCTGGTGTGTGTGTGTGCCACTTGGCAGGTGGCCTTTCCATGGGCACCCTGGTCCTGACTGAAGGGATGTTGTGGGCATGAGGATGGTAGGACGAGACTGTGTTCGTGGCAGAATAATGAATATGATTAAATCACCTCTTCCTTCTTCTGCCTTCCTTCCCCTTTCCCTTCCCCCCTTCTCTTTCTTCTCGGTGTCCAGGTCTCCTGGCAGCAGCCCAGGAAGGCGTGGGACTGTCCCGATCCCTGCGGGGCCGGGGGCTGCTATCCATCCATCCATCCATCCATCCATCCATCCATCCATCCATCCATCCATCCATCCATCCATCCATCCATCCATCCCACCCCCGGTCTCCCGGCTGCAGCCGGCGGTCCCGCGGCAGCGCGGAGTGCTGCGGGGGTTTCCTCCCGCCGCTCGGGCGCTGCTGGCAGCTTCTCGGCTCCGGGTGGGGAGAACACCCCTCCGATCCGCGGGGTACCTCTGCGGGGCAAATGCCAGCACCCCAAAGCCACCCGCAGTGCCGCCCCCGCCCCTCCGGGCGCTGCTCCCCGGGGCTCCCCTCCGCGGGGTGCGTGGCTATGGGGAAAAATAGAAAATAATACACTTGCCCGCACGAGCTTTTATTCCCTTCCTCTCACCTTTTAATCTTTATAATAGCTGTTAGAAACTAGCCCTGCCTAGGGGCTTTGCCATGCTCTGAACCTGAGGGAGGCGACAGAGGGAGAAGAGGGTTGGAGCGATGGGATGGATGAAATGCGGTCAAGGTTGGTTCCCCCCCCCAACCCCCTTCCCCTTCCAATTCAGAATCAGAAATTACTGCCCGAGGAGCAGATACTCCGTTTTATTGGCTCATTAAAAAAAAAGAAAAAAAAAGAAAAAAGAAAAAAAAAGTTTTCAAAGCCTAATTTCCACCAGATACATAGATTTTCCGTTGAAAACAGAATTAAAACAATACGCGCGAGTAGGTGCCATTAAAGGAAAGCCATCTCTGGCTGTTAATCACAGGAGAGAAGGATTAGGAAAGTCAGTAAAGGAGCATTGGGTATGAAACACAAAAATGCAGAGTTTAGGAAGAGTAAACTCAGAGGGGACTGAAGCAGCTCAAGAAACAAGAAGAAACCCTTAATAAGAGTTAAAATTCAGTGTCAGATTACTTCTCGATTTTGCACGGAATACACTGTTCCTGTATGGGATTTTGTGGCTGTGAAATGCATCCCTTGCTAAAATACCGTTTGATGTTTGTGTAGAAGAGGAAACCAAAACAATCTTTTTCCCTTTTAAGTCCCGATTTCAAAACCAAAACCAAACAAAAAAAAAAACCCGCCCCAGAAAAGTCCTTCTAAATTTCCAACCGCAGCTTTGAACAGCTTTCCTGGCGATATTTGCTTCAAACCTCACAGGCGCAGTACCCCTGTGTTCCCGAGGTCTCCCTGCCCTCCCTTCCCCCTTTTCTGCTGCTTGGATGGTCGGCAATGCCCGGCTAAATAATTGCTAGAATTTGAAGGGGAAAAAAAAAAAAAAAAAAAAAAAAAAAAAAAAAAAAAGGCAGGAAGAAAAAAAAAGCCGGGAAAATGCGCACCAGCATTCAGGTGCTAACCTACTTATTTGAAAGTAATTTATTTTCCATTTTGCCCGTTTTCCCCCTTTAAAACAGAACGCTGAAGGAAAGAATAAGTGCTTTAACATTTCAGTGTTGTGCTCTGGTAATTACTTTTTCACTTTTCCCCTAAGTTCCAATGTGAAAACCTCACAGGGGGGTCTTTGCTGTAGCAGGGCTACAGTTCCCAATCCCAAGCGCAAGATCTGCAATTACAAACCCATTCGGTGCCCTTCCCTATCATTAATATGCACAAAATCCTGCTGCTAATCTTATAATCTGTTTTGTTTCATCAATTGCTTGCCTAGCACCAGGCGGGAAAGAAAAAGGGAGAAAGAAAAAGAAAGAAAGAGGAGAAGAATAAAGCCGGAAAATCACGGAAAGCTTCGGAAAGTAAACGGAAAAGCCAAATAAATCGGATTTTATTTTTGGTAAAGCAAAAATCGTTAAAGCTGTTAAAAGGAAGCAGGATTTTCTGCTGAAGGGGTGGGTGCCAGGGAAATTTAAGGAAAAATCTGAATATATGCAACATTTTATTTGCATATTCGATTTTTCCGCGTACGGGTCACGAAGTTCCTTAAGCCGCCGGCAGCGGAGGAGGGAGGGTGCGTGTAAACACCTCAGGAGAGTGTGTTAATATCCCTTCAGTTTGCCGAGGGAGAGGAGGCGCCGAGCGCGGGCGGGTGCGGGTCCGGGGGCGCTCCGCCGCCTCCCGCGCTGCCCTCCGCGGCCGCGCAGCTCCCGCGGGCTTGTCACGCCTCGTCATTAAGACTTCAGTAAAACAATGAAGACATTAGTTTTTGAAATCATCCTCATCCTACTCCTCCCTCCCCCCCTCTCCCTCTTCCTGCGCAGTACTGAGGGAATAAAACCATCTACACCACACGCGTCCTATTGAGATTAATGAAAAAATTATGCCAAAAAAGAAAAAAAAAAAAACCCTCTCCAACCCACAACAAAAAAACAATCCCAAACAACCCTTATCTCATATATCTTATTCTCCGTGCCCCGCGCCAGGCCTCACTGCCGCCTTGCCGTGCACCTGATGATTTATTAACGCAATCTGCGAGGAGAACGACACGCGTGCCCGGCTACGGCTCGTCCCAGCTCATCTCCTAAGTAATTGTTTCTCATTAGTTCTGATAATGTTTTAATAGTGCTGCCCATAATTTAGTCAGCCTGGAATTAATAACGGAGGGTGTCCTGAAACGCACGGGGGTGAGGGGGAGCTGCAATATAAGCAGGTAGTCTTTAATTAATCAGATTAGCCCGGAGGTCCCCGCGCTGTAAGGGATCCCCCGGCGCAGCGCCCTCGGACGGGATCCGGGTGGCGGAGGGGGGAGAGAGGGGGGTCGGCCCCGCTGCTCGTCCCGAGCCCCGCGGAGGGGCTGCGGGGGGCTCTGCCCCGGCCCCCGCCCGCCCCGCGCCCTCGGGGCCGCCCCGAAGAGAAGGGCCGAGGGGAGCGGCTCTCCGCTCCCTGGGCCGGCCCCGCCGTGTCCCCGCCGTCCCGGGGGGGGCCGCCCCCGGCCCCATTCCTGCCCCGCTCCCGGGCCGGGCCCCGCCGTGTCCCCGCCGTTCCCGGGGGAGCCGCGGAGAGGCGCTCCCGCCGCCCCCGCGCTCCCTTTCCTCGCTGCTTCCACGCGGGCCGGTTGGCGGGGTTCTTCCTCCCCCCTTTTCCTCTCCCCTTAATTAAACCAAAAATAACCCAAAATGAGTGAAATCGCTGCTGGGAGATGGAGGGGAAACACGCTAAGAGAGGAAACGGGAGGAATAAGGCACTGTGGCTCCATACGTGAAATGGCCATGGAGGCGGTGAGAAATGAAACTAAAAAACAACTGTTTTCTATTTACAATTTTAAATAAACAGAACAGCCTTCCCCGCGGTGTTTGTCTAAGTGCAGCAGCATTGCTGCTGTGTAGGTCATGAAAAGGTTGGTGCATAGTTTAAAACTTCCCATTCTTTTAATTTCTTAAAGAACAGTCGTTCATAGTCTGAGCACAAAAGCTCATGATTTAATGAGGAACAGAAACAAAATCTCTGATTGTTGGTGTTTCAAACTTCATTGGAGTCCTCTGGCAACCACAAGTTGATCCTCTGCAGCTTCAATACCCTTTAGCCCTCCATATAAGAGTACATGCTGAATAGAGGACAATGCCTGGTTGTTATGTTTATTTACCCTTACTACAAGCTGGGTTAACCTCTTCAAAACAGCTTTACTAAGCCCGTTAACCACACAGCCCACATGATCTGTAGCCGTATCCCTAATGTGATGTAAATCTGACTCGAGACCATATGCACAAGTTCTGCTGCATTGTGTCTCCAAAAACTACAAGTTTATTGCCGTCCAACCCTTCCCGGGCTGGACGCTTCCAGAAGGAAACTCTCTGAATAGCGACTGCTTTAAAAAAAGAGAAGAAAGTCAAGAGTCCTGCATTGTTGGAGCATTATTTTTAATGGCTGTTGCACATTTACAGAAGGGTGGTGTGGGGAGAATGCAAAGCTCACACAGGGTGAAGATTTTCATTGCAGTTATTTCAACGAGTGCGTAATTATTCGAGGCTTTCTCCTTTCTGCCAAGAGTTCTGCATCAGAGCAGGAAGCACAGATAGAAACAGAAACAATTGAATCAGTTTTCATCTGCTCTTTTAACAGAGCTCAGGGCTTACGTTTTGCCTTTCTCTTTCAGTGAAGTCATAATCCCACATTTGTAGTAATTACTGTGATGTCACAGAGTTGGTGATGTAACTTCATTGCAGGCTATGAGTAGTACATGGGCCATGCAGGAGTGAGCAGTGGTTTGAGTTGGGAATAGTTTTAGAAATTAGCAATTCTGGCGAGCAAACTATGACAGATCTGCAAAATGGAAATGAATTTCTGTTTAAGCTTGACGTCTTTAATTTTGCTCCCCTCTCCCCCGCCCCCAAGTATTATAGTCATCTTTTAAAACAGCTACTGGGGCCCCATGGCGAGAGCTTCATTTACCAGCTCATTTTTTCTTGATGGCTGTGGCAAGCGTAACAATGTTCTGTGCCTGCTTCAGTAATGGCATGTCGATCATGCTCCCGCGGAAAGTAAACGCTCCCTGGAAAAGAGAGAATATGAACTTCCTGAGACACCTCTGGAAATTGCAGTTGGCTTGCCTTGTTCCTTAAAAGCACATCTGTTTGCCAAGAAACATCAGCTACCACAGGAACCCTGGAGAAGTTTTAGGAGACAAACTAATCGAGACAGAGCAAGTGCATTTAAAGAAACGTGGAGGGCAACAAGCTGTCCAAAGAGGAGGCAAAAAGATAGAGGAAAAGAGAAGCCCGGTGTGCAGCTGGCCTGTTTCAGCCTCCCTAGCTGGCAAACACTGAGGGCCAAGAGCAGTGAGGCCATGTGTGCCAGCTGGGGAGAGGGCTGGCAGACACAGAACCTGGGGCAGCCCTTCTCCCCACCTCCAGCATCCCCATCCAGCATCCATCCAGGCCTGTGCCACAGGGCCAGTGTGAAACTGCCTGCAGACAGAGGGCAAAGCCAGAAGCTATCTTTGTCAGGAAACAGCAGTGGGTGTTGGTGGGGGTGGAGGGAAGTTTTCTTGACTCGGGGGTTTGCTGAAGCTGTGCTGCTGCTGCACCTCTCCATTAGCTCTCCAGTGCTAAAGATAGGCTGGGCCTGTGCCGGGAGCCAGGGACTGGGATGAAAGCTGAAAAAACCAAGTGGGTGGCACAACAATATTGCCCAAATCTCCTTTGGAGCCAAAGTAAAGCCCACCTGAGCATCGAGTATAGGGAATTTCCCCAAATGGATGCAGCACTACTCTGTGTGTCTCAACAGCAGCAATCTGAGAGTCAGGACAGGTTTCAAAAATCACTTTGTATTCCTAAGAATTTTTTGTTGGTACCATGGTGACAAGTTTAAAACAATTAACCATGAATCATAGTTAAATCTTAAACAGAAGACACATACTTTAAATAGGGGCAAACCTGACTTGTTCCCTTAGATGCTTTAATTCACATGTGTAGCTGAGGTAGGATTTGGAAGATAAAACACTGCACTGAGACATGCTAAAGTTCAATAGACAAAAAAAAAAAATCTTATTTGCAATTCTAACAGTAGTTTGACAAGTTAAAAAAACCACAAACAACAAACCCAAAAATCCAAGTGCAAAGGTGCAATCTCTTCCCTGAAGAATTCAGAACTGAGGGCCTGGCCCCAGCATTGCGTAGGGCATCTCTGTGAAGCACTGCACACCCTTTGAATGTCCTGCTGCAATCCACACGGGATCACAGGCTGGCCTTGCTTGTGACAGTGAGCGAGGCTAACCAAGAGCAGGGTAAGGACGACAGCAGCACAAGCGTCTGTGCATGAGCAGTGATAGAAACACAGAGGAGATCAAAACATTTTGCAGTTTTCATGTGAAGCTTGATAACCATTAAATAGAGGACTCCAGTAACTAAAGTGAGAATATAACCCATTTACAAAAATGTTTAGGAAATGTGTTGCTCCAGTGGCATATCTAGCTAAACTGAAGCAGTATTAATTAAATACTAAATCATGTTCTGGAATAATTAAGACAAAATGCAAATCAATATTCTTGCGTGTAGGAGCAGACTGTATTAAAGCCATTGAAAACATAATAATAAAAACTATTATTTTATTCAAAGTAATTTTCCTACTACAGTTTGCAATATTTCAAGTAGGTTTGGAGAACAATGTGACTGACAGATACTCAAGGGTTGGTGCTTTGAATTCAATATTTTGTTTTAAAGAGCAAACAATCAACCCTACCTTACTCCAACAACACTGACATTATTATTATTATTATTATTATTATTATTATTATTATTATTATTATTATTACATTTTTAATTAGAGCAACATATCAGTAATTTTCAGTCATACTTTTAAAACTTTAAAGAAAATGCTGCCTCAAACTATTCAATTCATTAACTGTTGTGAAAAAATTTTCACAACAAAAAAGTAAACATTTTATGACATAGGACTTATTCAGAATAATGCAGGTCTACACAGTGATTCTAAACTGCAAAGCACATTTTTTTTAACTGTCGGAAAAACATATTTTACTTGTCCTTTTTTTTCTGTAGGCAGTAATGCCTATTCAGTAACAGCTATTTCAGTAGTAAAGAGTAAAGCTAATTCAAGAACAGCTATTGCTTACAGGAGAAGTTTTCATGTGGGATGACAGTCATAAGCAGAAATATGTTGAGGTCTCAAATCATCCTTCCTAGTTCTGTGAAAGGGTGACTTAGGAGTACAGTTATCCTAAGTACCTGCAACAGTTTGCAGAAAGAGATGGGTACCTAGCAATGTCAATTCTGATCTCTTGTGGTCCAAACCATGGCTGGGAGGGTCTTATGCCTTCCACTGACTGGATACAGAATGATCTAAAGTCAGATACTGCTGCAGGTACCTAAGTTGTACCATGATGAATCTGGGTCAGAATGCCTTTTTTATAAAGCAAGAGTTTATTAAACAGCATGCTTGTCCTCTCTTCATTAAAATGACGTGTTTAGAAAGGAAAACAGGGTAACGGTGTGTATGTAGACACATGGACACTGAACCACGTGAGAGCTGCTGTACATTCCCTGCTTGTCAGTGTGCAGCTGTACTCTGGGTTGCTAGGAATTTGAATTATTGAAGGAAAAAAATACCTTTTTTTTTTTCCCAACAGCAAAGGGTAACATGAAGTTGGCTTCTCTGCCTGTTCACTCTGAGGCTTATTTTCCCCCTGCTAATTTGCGGTGTTGAGCTAAAGTCCAGAAAAAGAAACCGATTTTAATGCCATTGAATATACCCTATTCACTGACTCTCTTTCCACCCACAGGTTTCAACAGATAGGAAATACCAGTAATTACAGCTTTTTCCCCATGCTCTCTTTTCCAATTCTGCTAGATGAAATTTGCCTCTAGCATTCTTTTGATTTTCTCTCACATGAATATAAAGAAAACAAGACTTTCTATAAACACCATTTGCTTTGATAGCATTAATCTGGGGATTAATTTAGTCATAGACCTAAATTTTCTTTTTGGCTAATTTTCTCAACAATCTCACTCTTCCAGCCTGTACTTAGATTTCCAGTAGTTCAACTATGGGACCAAGGGTCTGCTCTTTGGGAAGCTTGCAGCATGAATGGGAACAATGGCGGGTGGGTAATGCAAGGCTGGGATTTGCATCCACTGTGCTCAGTGGCTGTGGTTCTTGCTCACCATGTAACCATATAAATCATTCAGAGGAAGCCTTTTCAGAAACCTGTAAGGGAACTCTGCCATCAGGCTAATCAAATGTGTCAGACCTGCCTTGGGAAAGACAGGTCCTCCAGGTAAAGGCTGATGGGGAAGCTGGGAGAAGGAGTGTCCAGGAGGCAGAGCTGCAGATGATGGGCACAGCCTCCGGGTGACAATACCTGGATGTGAGTAACTCAGGTGGGAGGAGAAGTGGGGGAATGGAGGGCAACTGTGGCACTCACCAGACTGCAGTCTGGAAGAGCAGCTCTTGTGAGGAATGGGCAGCTTTGTGGGCCAAAGACTCTGCCCTGTTTTAAGTGATGCAGCACAGATTCTGCTGTGCCTATCCAGTGCCACCCTTCTTGCAGCCACACAGTGAATGTGCTGAAGGCAAAGCCCTGTGAGAAATAGGGGGATTTTGGCACTCACCAGTCTGCAGTGTATGGGAGCTCTGAGGGCACTTTGGCTGGTCCATACTGTACGGCTGTGCAGGCAGCACAACACAGCAGAGGGGTTTGTAAATACAAAATGTCTGTGCTCCCTCAGCCTGATCTCTCTGTGGCTCTGTCAGGGCAGACTATAAGGAGGAATCAAGGAAGAAAGTGAATGGGCAGTGTTCCCTGTTTGGGTCATCATGCACACTAGCTAAAAGTCCTTCCCAATTTACTCCCGGCATGTAGTATTATTCACAATGATATTTAATGCTCTGTTAGCACAGTAGTAACATTTTAAAAAAGTAACAGCAATTTATGCAAGATGCAGACCAGGCTGAGTAAGGTCTTAACGGCTCTACTTTGAATTTCAGTATATCCTAAAGTGCTGTGAGGATGGAACAAAGCAGATTTGTCAAATACAGAAAACAGCTGCAGGTGAATTAAAATTATAGAGACCTGCTAGCTTGGATTTTTTTCCTCAGAAGGTAATGGCAAAAAATTACAGTCTGGGAAAAAAGGGAATTGAGAATGGTGAGCTCCAAGTAATGCAAGGATCCAGCCTATAGACAAGAGAAGCCGTAAGGCAGGGTTGACAGAGAACAGTCGTTTTCACAGGTCAGGACATGAACATATAGGCTCATGATAAAGGAGGGCAAATTAGATGTGCAGTAATAGCAAATGCAACAAATTTCCAGGTGGTTGTGGATAGACTGGAGAGATGCAGAACTATGTAACACATCAGTTTGGCAGACTTTATGCTTGTATCTTGTATGAATTTCCTTTTAGATAAATGCAGCCACTTCAGCACAGCTCAGATCTAGCAAAGTTCAACGTGTAATTGAGGGCTCTTCTTTGACAACTTAGAATACATCCCTGGCTGCATGTTGCCATGGATCTTGAATATGGCTTTTGTTATATCTATATGTCATCCTTAAAGACTTCCTTTACCTATAAGAAATTACATGTATCAAGTCACAGAGTTTCAGCGTTGGTCTGTCAATTGCCATGGCCAAAAGAGGAACATATTAATGCAGTGTTTCCTGGAACATGAAGATATCCTCTTTTTGTGCGTGTCTCTCCCATATTCAGGTACATTTACTTCGTGAAACTTTTGGGAGTAGTTAAGAGCTTGGTAAATCTGTAAGACCATTTCATAACCAGACTATATTGGTTTTTAGCGGCAAGAAGTATTTTACCTTTCTAGAAGTTAAATGGACAGGATGCAGGGTCCATGGGGATCGATACTTTCTGGTGGAACCAGAAGAGGGGAGGAAATGATATGGGTAATTTTCCTGCTAGTGTTTATCATGGGTATAATGGAATTGTGTTACATATGGAATTGTGTTGACTTCGACTACAAGGGGGATGGACAGGATGACAGGGGAGGTACCCTTCATGTTTTTCCATAAGATTAGGGAATGAAAAGTTTTATACTTCTTCCTCTGTACCAAAACCTTTTTATATGACACACAATGGGATTTTACTCTCACCATCTTTTATTTCTTTATGTACCACTGAATTGAGAGAAATAAGCGAGACAAAACTATCATGATACAGAACATTTAAGGCACCTCATATTAATGTGACACAATTATCTCTGAGTTGTGTATTAAAGTGCTTGATTTAATTAAAGTCAAACATTAATTGTTCTGGGCCATGTGGGACAGTGATCAGATGAGCTAGTCCCCTTTGGTTGCCAATACAGAAGAATTAGATGTACTCCTGCACCTGGGAATGCTCGTGGCTTTTTCCTCAGCATTTGTTCCGCCTGTGCTTACCTGCGCCACATCCATCCCAATGACTGCAATGAGCTCACTAAGAGGGTGACTGCAGACCCTCAGTTCTTAGATCACTGTAATTTATTAACCACCTGCACTGGTACTGAACATAAAGATTGGTTTTCCTAAGACAAAGCAAGTATGTAAATTTCAAAATACCAAATAACTTCTGTAAATTCCAAAACATCTACTAGCTCCCTGTCTGTCGGCAGATGGGACTCCAAGCATAAGCACCAATTTTGAGAACTCTGTGCTCTGTTTTTGGAACCACTGCTGTGGTCCACTCAATCCTTGTCCAGCCTTTGCTAATAAATCTTTGATTTGATGCCTTGATCTCATCATACAAGGCCAACAAGGCCAACATTGTTGGCCAACAACACCAGTTGTTTTGTAGCCAACAACTTTAACTCCCATGTGACAGTTGCCAGGATTTTCTCAAAGATATTTATACAGGTTACATTAAGATCATGGCTTATGTACAGTAGAAGGAAAACCCCCCAATTGTCTTAGATCAGATGGAAGAATATAGCCAATAGTGCTAGGCTATTTTGATGTGTGTGTCCATGTAGCGCCTATGTAGAGACAACCAACTTTTTCAAAAGCAGCTTACTCTGGGAATCTGGTCAGGTTACTTGGACGGCAGGCTTGAGGGTGCTAGGGCATCCTGGTGAATGAGCCTGGTAAGGCTTTGGCGTGGGGGACACTCTGGGTAGTTAGGCCAGTGGAAGAAAAGGAAAAGCAAGACAAGATAAGGATCCAGGAAACTGCAATATGGACAAGAAATCACCTGCTGCTGAATTTTGAATTAAGAATTGGTCTAAAACAGGGGTTATCTAATGCTTATGGAATTGATAAAACCCCCTCTTCCACTACTTAGGGGACTACAGATTGTATGACAGTCTCACAAGTGAGGGGAGGTCCTCTGCTATCACATGGTTAGAAATAGTGCCCCACCAATAAAGATTTGGGTTTTTCCAACTACTTCTCTCAACAGTTCTGCTAGCAGTACTTTCCTTTGCAGACCAAATCCCTGCAGATTGTGTGGCGGTCTGGTTATCTCCTTGTCCTACTTGGCAGTCTTCTGAGGGGATGTGCATCTAGGACATGGGGGAAATGGACATAAAGGGACCAACGAGCCAGCCACCCTTCTCCACCCCCTTCATCATTAGGAGATGTCGTGAGTCAAACAGAGCTCCCACACTGCTCTGGTAACACGGGCCAGAGGCTGTGTGTGAATACAGTCATTGTGTAAATAAGTGATTATGTAAGGCCCCCTCCAACCCCAGTGACCTGTGTCAGCACTTGTGGGCAGATGCCAGGCTGAATGGAAATGAGCAGAAGGGGTGATGCCAGCTGGCCTGGGCAAGCCTCGTGTACCTCTTAACCCATACAGGCAAGCATCCTCAAGTCCACAGACACAAGAGATCCTTGATCCATAGTTATCTGAGAAATGCTAATTTTTTCCATGGTAATTCAGTGTCTTGCTCACTTCTGAAACCCAAAGGTCTAGTTATGACTTTTTGGAGACACCAAAAATACAAGGAATAAACGCACTAAAACCTACTTGAGAACGTTACCTCTAATCCTGCACAAAATTAGCTGTTCCAAGGAAATAAGAGTTTTGAGTTCTGCAAGCAGGGCAGATTTGGTCTTCTGAGGAGGGAAGGGAGCAGGTGGATGGCAAAGGCTCCCCCTAAAAAACATGGCATTCAGGAAGATAATTCCCCTGGGATTAATGGAAACACACATTGTTTAACTGACTGCCTGCAGAGGAAATTTGGAAGTCTTTGCTTCGGGGCTTAAAAAGAATGCTTGGATTTGCTTACAGGTAATGAACAAAAGAGAAGAGGAGCCTGGTCTCAGCAAATGGTGTTGGGTCTGTGCCTGGGGGAGGAGTGATTATTCTGAGTACAAAGGAATGATTTCCCTTGAAACAGAAGGTTGAGACCATATTTTTGGGGAAGTCAAGAGCTAACAGCTGTGTTGGTGATGAATGCAGGTTTAATTAATTTTTTTCTTCTGCAAGTTGTAGCCAAAGAACCATCATAAAGAGCTGGGTCATGATTCTACCTTCTCATAATGAACTTCCAAAGGTTAGTGAGCTGCTAGGAGGTGTTCAGTGATATCTGGGTCAACTGAGAATATTTGCCACACTGTAACGCCTCTGTCTTCTTTCTGCTCAGGCCTGTCCTGCCTCCAGAGCAGGCTCACACATAACTCTGGCTTTTTTTAGTGTCTTTGCAGTGGGTAAGAAATGCCCAAATAACCAGCGCAGTCACATATGACAAACTGAAGGCTTCACAGGCAGTGAGCTGTATGGACAAAGCTTTCTGGGCTACGTAATTCCATGTCCTCTCCTTTGGACCCTTTCACATTCACCCTTTTTCATTAACAACATTATGGGTGGAAAGACACTTGTACACAAAATCTCTTGGGAAAATAAATGATCCCTGAAAAGGTTCATCAAACCTTGGCAAGAGGAAATGCTCAGTGGGTCTGCGTGACCTGTTGCAGCGTGGATGGGGAGGGAATTCTGCAAAGTATCATCACCATTAAGTTTCTGTAGCCATTTTGTTGATATGAAGAAAACATCAGAAATCACTGCCTTTTGTTTCTTTTTGCCTGTGTAATCTTCCACTGGAGTAGAAGTAGTGAGTGAGTTCAGAGGATAAATCAGTTTATAATGCCAGAAGCAGACCTGTTTGTTTGAGATAGGCTTCTACCTCTAGGAGCAGATGGAAGGACACAAAAGGTCGAGAAAGAAAGAGCAACAACCACATGAAACAGAGATTGATTTTTGCCTCAAATAACTCCCGAGCAGCAGTGCAAGAACTCTGACAGAAGAAGCCCTTTCTAAAGCTCAACAGGTAGAAAGGACTTTGTGATCCTTCAAGTCCACAGTGGGGCAGGGAAGATGAAGAACAAGGACCTACAAGGTCCTTCATTTCTTCTCCACCTGGCGTTACTGTTTCCAGCCCATATATAAGGGTTTTGCCCTGCTGTGTGAGTCAGACAAGCTGTTTTTCCCTATTACAGTCCCCCAAGCTGCCTGAACCGCCAGGGATAGCCCTTTCAGCTGGAATGGGCCTGGGGATCCTGCTTGGTCCAGCTCCAGAAACTCCTCAGGCCACCAAAGCATCTCCCTCTCCCTAGGCAAATAATCTATTTAAGATTCCACAATGAAAGGCAAATACGAGGGTTTTTTTATTGCTGTCTTTGCATTTTCTTTAGTTACCTTCTCATTGTGGTTGTTGCCTTCCTGTGTGTTCCTCTAGAGCAGGAAGGAATAAAATTAAAGAAGCAAAGGAAAGTTCCAGAAATCAGGAATATTCTCCATTGGTTTTCATTCTCTGTCTTATAGTGTATTGGGAGCGGAAGAATCCTAGAGAGCACACTTGCAGCTGCCAAGCAGATCTTTATTTTATAGCACAAAAGCAGCTTCCTGGACAAACAGCCTATCCAATCATGCATTTTTTTCTCCCTAGTGAGCATCATGGTTATTATATGGAAAAATGAAAAGTAACTGATATTAAGACTTTAGGATCCTCAGATGCCCTTCATTTAGTAATTTGGAATTAACTTGAGGTTTATAGTCATGGAAGCAATTTGTTAACTATAAACTAGAAAATTCAATCTGAAAGTAAATGATTACAGGGCACACAAAAGGCATTTGATACTGAAGGGAAAGGTAGATGTAAAATACAACAGAGTTGAAAAAAATAATAACAGCGAGGCTCGTTCTGCCAACAAGAATGGAATTACCCAAATTTTTGTATTCCATGTTTTTTTCTAATTTCAGATTCATTTTCTGAATAGGATGGAACAGCCATTTTTTACTGTGATTCTTCATTTCAACTGACAGAGCTTTTGCAGAGAGACACTCCAGGTCCCTGAAAAAGCTGGCTAGCACAGAGAGGAGTGAAAAGGCAGCAAGGCTGCTGCTACTTAAATTAACTGAAACAATATTTTGGCTGTGCAGGCTTCTGAATTCCCTCAGTAAGGCTTAAAAAGAGCCATCTGGTCAGAACATTACCTCTCTAGTTAGATCCTACTTTGGAAATTGAAATGAGGCTCATGAGTGCTCGTTAATGCTTTTTAAAGAGGGATTTTGGAGGTGGGTAGCTGCCTTGGTGGGTTGCTTGGTGCGGAGCAGGTTTTGGCACGATGCTGGGCAGGTGTCTGCAGCGCTGGGTGTCCTCCCGCGCCATGCCCAAAGCAAAGCATCGCCTGCACTGGGAATGAGCCGGCACAGCATGGCCCTTCCAAAAGCAACTCGCCCTGCATTTACCTCCTTGAGCCCACAAGGATAGAGGAGCTGTGCCTTGCTGAGGAAGCCAGAGAGCTGCCATCCCGGGCCCTCTGCAGGGCCTGTGTCCCCTAGGATAGGAGTGGCTGCCTCCTCCAGGGGCTACCTCCGCGTGGAAAGGCTATGGAGGAGCACAGATCCATCCTGCTCCCGCCTGATGGTGAAACTTCTCCCTGCGGGAAATATCAGAGCACCATCCGAGTCCCTCTCCCTCTGCGTTTTGGACACAGGTCTTTAATGAGTGGAGGAAAACAGATTAAGAGCCACTGAATGCCTGCTGGGGAGTGGAAAGGGGGGAAGCTGGCAAGAAAATATTTTTGTATGAGTTTCTGCCCTGCTTAGAAGCTTTTGCAGCCCCATGTAGTGAAATCTGTCTCCTTCTCTCCCCACCTGGCATAACTCCCTCAGGACTGATTGCACCAATGTAGGAACCAGTATAGCACGAGAATTAGCTAATATAGCCCCTTCTGCTCTATTGTAAAGGTTCAAAATTTGCCCCCAGATGGATCTTTCTAAGAGAAAAGCCTTCAACTGTGACACAAAACACATTTATAAAGCATTTTTCTTTGACATTAAAATTTCACTCAGCCACTTTTCGAAAAGATAACATAACAGTGGCTCATGCTTAAATGCCACTAGCACTCTTCATCTTTGCATAGAGATGCACCTGAGCTTAGACTTCTTAAGGCCAGTGCTCCTTCAAGGTGGCAATTTATCACAAATTCCTGAATCCCCCACTCTGCAGTGAAAGGAATACACATTGCCTAATTAACATAAAGCGCAGCAAATGCCCTGTGCTCTCCGAGGGAGGGCTGACAGTGCTGCAGCCCAGCAGGCACAGAGGTACCCTGGGCTGCTGCTGTCACTCTGGGATGGGATCTAGCTTGGCTGGTGGCACCTCCAAACTCGGCAGTCTGTCCTGGGCAAGGGGACTGGGGAGCTGGGCTGCTCCCTCACTCCCAGCTCTACATAAAGCCCCGAGACACAATTCCCTGTAAGGTGTAATATAATCCCTGTGGGTTGATGGAGTCTCAGACAGCCCCATGCCAGAGGGATGCTCCCGTGCGTCCCTTCTAAGAGGCACCCCTGGGACATGGTCCTGCCACGGGCTGCATTGAGATGGGATGGATCCCACGTGGCTGGGTAGCCCTCCTGGGGTCTGCAGCACAGCCAGGAGAGGGAGGGAAGCTGGGGGAGACCTCCCTGAGAGGCGGTGGGAGCTGGAGCTGGCCCAAGCACGAGGGCGCATCGTCTCTAAGATACAGTGGCTTGGGGTAGCTTTTCCTAAACAAAGAGCATTATAAGGGAGCCACTGCTGGAAATTTCCATTCCTTTGTTGGGTTGATGCTGTGTAAATAAATGCATTCCTAAGATTTTTCATAATCCTGGAAAGGTCCGTAAATGAAACTGTATAGTTTGCCAAATCACTGGAGTTCATATATATTATTCCTCAGCTGCTGGGAACATCATATACAATGGCACAGAATATAATGCAAGAAACATATGCTAAAGGTCTTCTTAGAAGCACTCTGTGCATTTGTATGCGGCACATACAAATATTTCTTTTGATTTCCTCTATGGGATTTAAATATTCAACCCATATTACAACTTGGGTTTATGATATACTTACCTTAACTCTAAATAATCCTTACCTGACAAGTGACCTTGGCAGCAGCATTTAGCTATTCCCTAGTTTAATATGGGGGTGCTTTGAAAGCATTTATAAATTAATATCTGAGATAAATGCGTAATCAACCTTTTACTTTATTCTTCTGTTTTTCTTGATATTTGAATTTTATTTAAATGTAAGACAATTTGGGAAGATTCAATCTCAATAATGATATTGTGCCTGATGTATTTACAAGTTGAATGGCTTAAAAATGCATTTTCAATGTTTTACATTTTTGTCATATGTAAACACTAACTACACACAGAAGAAACACATGTATCCAGTGTATTGGTAATGTAAACTCAGGAGTTACTTAAATAGTGAAGAATCTTATATCCTTATTGTTAGAAATCAGATATTTTTCTTAAAATAGGCTAGTAACTTCTCCCACTAACTCTACCCCCTCAGATTCAGTTAATCTGTGTTTATAATTTATATAACACTTCTCTGTTTAATGTAGTACAAATGCTTCAGAAATTCCTAACAGAAACTGTCCTTTAGACTATTGGCATGATGTCTATCATTCTTTTTAATTTCTGAGCACACCGACATTTATCTTATATTTAGACTTTCCAACAGCCATGCATGCTTTCTTTAGGATGAATATTTTAATTTTGGAAATCATATCCTCTAGTAATGTAATTCTACTGGAAAAATATTGAAATAACACTTTTTTTTAAGCACATCTCAGTTTTAGATCTCAAAGATATAGACAAAAGAGAGCATTTAATAAATAGTTGAATAAAATACAAAATGTACTGTTTCAACATTTGTTTCCACTTGTCCAAAATACAGTGTTATCATTTATTTCCCAGACATGCTATTTTTCATTTGGATTAGAAATGTAAAAAACAGCCCCATAACCAAAACAACCTAGAAACCAAATCAAAGCAACCCTTCAAACAGGACTACCTTTATAAGATAAGCCCAAATACTTCTGCCTAGCTGGTTAGCTCTCTATTTTTTTCTGTTTGGACACTGCCACAGCATCTCTGATTCCACAGCACTCATCCAAGATCCTAATTTTTCCTGACCTCAGTACTCACATTTGGGGGCTACTATGTCAAAGCATTTCAGCGTCCAGGATGAAGTAGCCTGGTTCAGCCTTCTTTCAAAAGAAGATTATTATGGTAATTGTAGGTCTTGAATCGGAATAGCTTATAAAAGCTTATTACAGTATTTTAATATAAAATATTGTTAACTAAAGGCATCAAACTTTAAACCAAATTCGTAGCAAATACAATCCCGGAGACTGCAGACCAGTAACTTATCTACCACACAAACAGCTGCACAAATCCCTCACATTTATTTTTTCCAGGCTTTCAACTTTGATTAATAACATGGTAAAACCATGCAAGTCTCAACCATATTAACCACAGCTATATTTTTAGTCTTACTGACATGAACACTTTAATATAATAAAAGGGAAAGGAAAACAGAAGAGGTGTTTCATTAGGACATGAGGATTACTGAAACCGCTGTGTGGAGTATTTGCCAGGAGGTGGTAGGGGAAGAGTTATTACTCACATTTTAGCATGTCGTTAGGATGTGGAGCGAGAGGATCCCTCAGTGAGATATGTTTGCTTTGGAAAAAGAAGTTAAGCAATCAGACCGTCCAAGCTTTTCTCACTGACGCAGTCATAATGGCAAATTAGAAACTCAGTTAACGAGTTTCCAGCATTACATGGAAAATTGTTTTTCTGATTTTGTTATAAAGTCCAGTCATACAACAGTGCTACAAGATCCAGAAGTTCACATATTAACCTGCCAGTCCTTTTTTATTAATAGATGGCTACATGCAAAAACATATGAAGTATGCAACCTGGTTGGTTAAAAAAATAGCCCACACCACAAACCCTCAGCAAATTTTTTCTTGCAGCTGATTACAGAAGCTCATAACCTATTTTAAAAGCATTTATGAAGAGAAAAAAATCCCCCAAACCCAAACAAAACCCCCCCGAATGACTGATATAAACAAAACACCTCAGCATTATGTCAGTAAAATAGCAGCTTCAAAACAAATCTAAAGACTAATGCTTGCCTAATACAAAATGATACAACATTAAACACGTTTGGCTTAATGATTCTGTCATACTCGGACTAGAGTTAAATTTAGTGCAGTTTCCTTGTTGACTGTTCATATGACAGGGGTGTTCCTTAGATGAGTTTCTGACACTAAATTCCGCTGAATGAATAGTATTAAAGGCATCATAAACAAACAATATTTGGCTGAGTAAGTAATTTGACTTTTTTCTTGCTGCATCTACCTGCCTACACATTTGCACCAGCAGTATGTTTGTAACAATGCCTTTTGTAAGGGAGCCAAGCTTTGTAAATTGGAATAATGGGCAAAACCAGTCATGTATTTTCTATTTCTATATTGTTTGCATGAAGAGAGCTACATTTCGAAATTGAGAGGAAGAGAACAAAGACATCCAGGCATACAGCATCCTAAGAGTGACCCTGAAATCACTGCTCAGGACAGCACCCAAATAGCATAGTCATGGCTGCACTGGAAATACCCAGGTACCACAAAGGGGATGCAATAGCCCAGTGAGAAGGGCAAAGCAAGAGCAAATACCTTGTCACACTTCAACTCTGAGAAGAAAGCATAATTTCTGTTTTGACCTTTACAGCATTTTTAATGCACAGCATCTGCAGTATCAGAAATGCAGGGGGACAGGGAAAGCAGACATCCCAATTTTTTCTAGCCACCAGAAAGCGGAAAAAAATGCGCAGAAAACATTTATATGGCACCAGAGAAAGTCAGACCCTATGCACAGTCTTATAGAGGAACTTCACGACCGGAGGGATTTGTCTCCCACTCGAATGCCAAACGATCACATGTGAACCATTCCCACTCATCTGCACTCCTTATTCTGACATTGGGACTTGCCTTTTTAACTAGCCCAGCCTTGGCTGCGACTAAGATAAACATGTTTGGCTGCAACTTTTTTTCTTTCAAAAAGAGGCAAACTGGATTATAGCAAATAACCTTTAAGATAATTAACTGACAATGCCGCAACTAGCATAAAATCTTCCTTCAGGCGACCCCTAATTTAAGTATTACTGGCACAAAGTGGAGACAGATTGTGCATCACCACCGCAATATTTACATAGCAGAAACCCACAGAGCAGGAAACGTGAGACTCAATGATGCACTAAATTAGGAACAATCATATTCGAGTGTTAATTTGCTTTCTCCTCTATCCAAAATTCAGGTCCAGCAATTGGTACAAATGCACATAAAACATTCCCATTTTCAATGATTAAGAACCGCAATCTGCAAGCAGATTTGCTCAAAAGTGCATTCACTCACTACTGGACATATTTGAGGGATCAAACCCCCAAAAGTGAAACAGGTCTACCAACACAGGAATTTTTTTAGAAACGGAAGGCTTCCTAATCCATTTATTTCTTTCCATAAAAGATGTCTGTGCAAGCAGCCTGAGTCCTCTGCCAGGCTACCTGACTTTTGGTTGCAAATATTTTCCTCTAACACCGTGATTCTGCGGCATAATGGGGAAGCAGTTTTAATTCTCCGACGCTGTAGATACTTGCAGGTACTTAAAAGGCTGTGTAATCAAAGAATTAAAGTTAAAATGGGGAGGAAGTAAAAGATAGCCATTCTATTTCTAAATATATTGGGAAGTGATACATTCATAATATACACTCTATCCAGAGACAGATTTCACAAGCAGTACTCTCAGTTACAGCACCCTTCATAAGATAAAAGCAAAGAACCACCACTAATCTTTCTAAATCTTAAATATTATTCAAATTTGGTTCCACTATGGCATATTAACGAAATATTTACCTTGCCTAATCGCTGATGTTCTTCAAAAGCAGAAATCAGTTCTTGTGCCCACTTTATTTTTTCAGGGCTCGGAGAGAACTGTTCCTGGACAACAGCAATTTGGTTGGGGTGAATCACCTGCTTACCTACAAAGAAGATTAATAACACCAGAATCATGCATCGACAAACAGATGTTCAAGCAAAATGTTCCAACCACTTGAGGCTCTCATATGCCTTGCAGACTTTTTTGCTTTTTAACTAATTATTTTACTTGGTTTCTTTTACTTTTAAAACTGGACAACAGGCAGATAGCTTTTTGACAGATTATTTTAAGAGTAAACATACCTTGTGCTATGCTTGCATTCAGTATAGTTTGAAAGAACCCACGATTCTTTCTCCTCCCTCCCCATTTCGATCCATACATTTTCTCTCAGTTGTTTCAGGTGCAATTGTTTCTCTTGGGCAGTCAATAACAATTAAGTATAATGCATCTCTGAATTTGACTATGTAAATAACAGCTCCAGTCATGCTTAAATAAGTTGTATTACAGTGTGTTCAGAAAATAGGATCTGAAGAAGATGGCAAGAGATCTGTAGGACTGAAAAGTTACCAGTACCCTAAGGATCATGCCCTAAATTCTCAGTATTGGCTTAGCATCATATAATCCTCGATGTTGTTAAAACTGTTGTTGCTGCAATTATTGGTACTTGCAGGTAGGCTGCAATATTTATTTAGTCACTGGTATATCAAACAACCACCAGCAGTGCCCTGAGGTTTTATGAAGCAGTTTTTTAAACCCTTCTTGTATAAACATAAGTTAAGAAAACAAAAATAGATGTTGTCTTTTCTTTTCACTAGAGATTTTCAAACGTGAATGGACAGCCACATAATCCATTTTAATCTGTGATTGCATTTAGCTACCTTAAAACAAATACATGTCTAATTTGTTTGACAGTTTTAAAAGTGCAGCGTTTGACATTATTAGTTCATTTCTATGGGAATTTCACAGACCGGTGTGATTTCCGTGGTTTACTTTTCAAGTGTGTTAATAAAGAGAGGCTCCCGTAACTCGCGGCTTCCTGCAGAATAAGCGACTCTCCTCGGTGGCAGATAACAAAACTGGTTAGAGGGATGAGCCTGATCCTGCAAACCTGCCAGCAAGTGAGCAGTGCCCTGCAGACCGAGGGTCCCACAGCCCTGCCGTCCTGCCGCCGCTGCAGCCTCTGGTGGGAGGAAGATTTTTGCATGCCAGGGAAAGTTTGAAGTGTCAGGACCTAAGGAGGTTTCCAGCACCACGGGATCTGCTCCCGTGTTCTCACTGACACTAAGCCAGCTGTACTTCAGAAATCAGCCCATCACTCCACTGGAGAAGTCTCATGCATGAGTGCAGGAATACACCTATTTTCAATGAAATAACCAGTGCAAAACCCACTGAGATTACTTTCATCCGACTGCAGTGGGTCTGAGTGATAACCCCGAGTACAAAGAAAATCTACTTAATGAAATGAGCAAAGAATAGTAGTCCTTTAGTATTGCTATGTTCCTTTGCTAAAAAAGCTATAAGGAGCTCAATTTTATTTCTTGTTAAACAACATTTAGTTTATGATTTCACAGGCATGCAAATATTCATTTTGAAATTTCAATATCATAACTATTTAAAAAATACCGTAAAATATGTAAAAGCTTAAGCCCCATTAAGAACTATAATTTTGGAAAGAAGTAGGGACTTTTTTTTAAACTAATGTGTTTTACATTAGGTCTACTCAGATGTTTTTTAGTCAATTTAATAAAATGGCATCATTAATAAGCTGACGTTGATTCTTATTTGTGACACAACAAATTCTCCCTAGCTGAACTACTAATTCCAAAATTGAAGTGCATACAAGCATTTCTTGAAAAATCCTAAGGAGTGTAACTTTCTGAAAAAAATGTTGAGTATATTTAAAATTATCTTTAAAGTCAATCTCTAATAATAAAATATTAAAAATACATAGATACGATTCTAAAAATTGTAAAACATTTATGTAAAAAGATTTGCTTTTGAGAAAGATACCTATAAGAGTAAAATATGCTCTTTATCACTTCTGAACAATTTAGAGAGAATATAACCTGACTTTTGATTTATAACACTCAGTTGATTTTTGTCACAGACTACCCATCCAAATAATTGTATAACAGACATAATGCCATGCAGGAATTAAGTAAATATTTTAAACAGAATTGTTGTTATTGACAAGTTACTGAGAGAGTGCAAAATTGGAAGACATTAAAATTTATGACCATGAAATCCTTTATACAGTACCACTTGATATATCGTGCTTTAAATCAATACTTGTCAAGTCTTTTAGGTAACAGTATGATGGTGTCATTTTAGTCTTCTACAAAAGACTGAAAAAGAGAAGACACCTATACTGTTTCGTATTTATATCTGGTTTCTCAGCATGTAGCACAGGACTTTCTATAATGACTAAGTCAGCTGTTAAAGCTCATGGCAAGCTTTACCTGATTTTTTACATAAGCATTCCTAAAACCTATGCCCATTTATACAGGCAACACACTGATTTAAAATCCACAGGTACTGGTAGTGTAATACACCTTGGTGGCTGTCTGTGGATATATACATTAAAAAAAAAAAAACCAAACATAATTATAAATAGACATATGAAAGGACTATTAATTTGGCTGAATTAAATTTGAAAATATTTGATTTTATGTTTATACACTCACTGAAGGAAAACCAGGCTGATTTTTTAAGGTAACTGGAAAACAAAACTTGGCTACAACAAGCAGTGAGGTTCACAATATTATTTAAATACCTGGTAAATTCTTCATTATATTATTTTGCATGTTTAATCTTGAGTGAAGCTATTTGATTACATTAAGGGCAATTTTACTGGCCTAATATGGGAACATCTAAGGACATATAACTTTGCTGAATATTTTGGATTTGCATTGCTTTTGAGGGTAGTGAGTTCAGCCCTGTGCATGTAAATAGGTGAGTGTTCTCCAGCTATGAGAGCAATTTGCAAGACTCAGCTCATTTTAGTTCTGTTGATTTCAATGATTTTGATTCTTTGTAAAAAACATAGCAGGGAGGGATCACATATTTAAAATTAGAAGAATTGCAAATTTCAAACTCGTTATTAGGGTGACATTTCAGTACTTTCACATTATCAGAGGACTGTCAGTGGCAAATACAATGTGCATACTTCTGCTTTATACAAGGTCGTAGATTAAGCTAAGGTCCATTTGTAATTTTCTGTGATTAATATGAAATTGGAAATGTTAAAATGTTTCATTTATATCAATTTGGTAAAAACCACTTGTATAGGTTTGGAAAAACATGATTTTGCTTTGTTTTGAAATTACATTTAATTTCAACCAAAACAAGCAAGAAAGATTATATAAATATCAGATAAACTGAGAGCAAAAGAAATAAAGACCAATGAAATATTTTAGATTGACCTAAAAATTTTTTTCTTTTTTGCAGAAGAAAATGAAAAATGCTGTTTTGTTTTAGCTTAACCAGATTTTTAATATTTTCCCCCTCACCAGATCAGAAGAGCCAGTACTGCCCTATCTCTAATTACAGTTGGACTGATTGCCAGGTTGTTTGCCGAATTTTGGGAATGTGTTGATGATAGCTGCAGAAAGGCAGGAGGCAAAGTGCAGGTGCTGTGAGTGTGCCTTAATGAAATCCGTACCTTTCACAGACCTTTACTCCTTGTATGGAAAGGCAAATACGACACATGTATGGCCAAGTTAGAAAGTCATTTTACACCCTAAATTGTTATGTGGCATTTAGATTTGTCTTCTGTCTGGACCCTGTCCTAAGGTCAGACAACTTCCACCATAAAGTCAGTGGAGTCCAAATCACCATCAATGTTGGTTATGCTGAGCATTTCTGAATTTCCTAAATTGGCTGCCTCAGTTAAGCATTTAAATGCACATTAAGCATTCAAAAAGAGTGCTCTCAAAGGTGCTAGGCATCTGCAACTCCATCTTCTGTCAACAGGAGGTTCAGACGTTTACATTTTTCCAAAAATCAAGCCTTTCCTTAAGCTAGGAAATATTGGTTAAGACTAGGTAGCCGTCAGCAGGCGCTACCATTCAGCAGCTCTATTATTTTCCCAACTTCAAAGGCAGACGAGTGAAGGGTGAAAGTCCACATGGCCATGGATAATGTAACTGTGAGGGGCTAACCATTTCACCTCCAAAATAAGACTTGGTTTTGTAAATGTCACAGCTCAACAACCAATAAAGCAGAGTTTGTGCTGGAAAGCATCAATTGCAATTCTTTCACTGGCATGTCAAGATCACTTAAAATTGCACTTATTTTTTTGTTTGGTGCTTTAAGATACCATATAGAGCTAACTGTAACACCAGAGTTTGCTAGGTGGCATTGCCAGGACCCATGCTTTTGGTAACAGAAACCTAAGGGATGTATGTATATCCTGGATGGTGGCCAGCGAAAAATAATGTAATGTTTGTCCTGTATGTTAGACATCTCTGATGCGTGTGTCAAATGGCTGATTTCTATTGCAAACCCCAATCTTTGGTGGCTGCTCTGTCCCGACGGGGTGTCTGAGTGACCTGGTACACCAATCACAGGGTAACAGGCTGCATTACAGGACTGTGGGGCAAGGAGCCTGCTGCTCTTGCTGTCTGCCAATACCCGTAGGTGTCACCAGCACTTACTGGGGGGAAAGCCAGGAGATGAAAAACAAATCAAAGAAAACAATAAGAAAATAACTTTCCCCTAGCAGTCAGCGTATGAGATTTGCTTCTCAACTTCTCCGCCTAAAAAGTATTTTTTAACGACTGCCATTGTACAAACAAAGAGAAAGGGCTCCGGTTGTGGAGGGGCCATTGCAGAGTACAGTATTGCCTTTGCCGTGCTCTGTGATGGGAGGAATCACTGCACAGCCTCTACCCCAACTTCTCTTCAAAACCAGTCACACGCTTCATGGCATGTGGTTTTAAAAAGCAGCCTGTGACTTTTCAGGCAAAATTTTCAGCTGTAATTTTTAAGATACTAATAAACACAGAAGAACTTGATATCAATGAGGTTTTCAATAAATGACCTGAAATAAAAATCAAGTTATTTGGCTAAGTGACAGTAAATGCAGCAACAGATTTAACATGAACAAGGTCCGTGTTATTTTGAGACATTGGCAGAAAGTCGTACCAGTGAATCCCATTGAGGCACCTTCTCTCGATTGCCTGCGGAGCCCATCTTCATCATGGAAATCAATGTAAACAAGGTCTATTGCTTGAAGGCCAAATGCCTTTGCTGTGACTATTATTTTTTGCCTGGCATATAGAATATCATGGGTTTCCTTACTGCTTGTTGCACCTAAGAAAATAAGGAGAACAAAGAAAAGCTGACAAGAGTGTTTTAAACTTTTCTGTTTTAAATATTTCTTATATTAAAAAAAGGGAAAGTTTGAGATTCTTTTTAACAAATTTAGAAAATAGAAGAGGGGTGTAAAGTTATACTACATATTCAAAATTATACTCTTCTGAGGAAAAAGAACGCTGTTTTAGCAAAAATAAAAAAATACTGTCCCTTTAAATACTAACTTATAAATTCAGATTTTGATTTAGTTTAAATCAGAAGTTGTAAGCTGGAAGTCAGTGGAAGCTTTGTCTGGTAAGGAGTGCTGATTTGACTAAAGTGAAGTAATTATTTGATTTTACTATTTACTGCATGTACAGTCAGAAGCATAACAGCAAGAGAAGCTTTACACAAATTGATATACTGGGTCCAACTAAATGGTTAAAAAATTCACACTGAGAATAGAATTGCACTTTCCTTGGTTCTGATTCTTGTCACAACTGATGTCCTAAGCTGAATATTTAAGCTTTAGTATTTGAATGAAAAATTGATGGTAGATGACTTCTGAGAAGAAGCAAAAGTATTCATGAGACTTCATGTGCTCACAGGGCACCAGTTAAGCAACGTACTCATGTGAAGGCTAGTGGGAAAAAAACAAAACAATAAGATAACTATTTAGACACAGATTTCCAGTCTGTAAGGAATATTTTAGTAAAGGAATGCTAATTTGTACATTAACATATTTATTTTTAATGTAGAACTTGATAGCTCTGTGCTTTTATCTTTTATCTTTAAACTGAATCAGAAGCTGAGCAGCCTCTTATAAAAGAAATGGTGAAGCACTGTTTTTTTTTTGGGAAGACTAATAGTGCTTTCATGTGAATATGTGGCTGTATTGACATGTGACATATTTAAAATAAATTTATGAGAGCAAAATGTAGCAGGAGAGTATTTGTGCTTGATGTCAGAAGCCTGAGTGACAGTTGTATGCAAAGAAGTGGTGAAGGACACACCAGAATTTTAGGACTTTCAAATGTAGTTCTAAAAAGCATGTGCATGTTGTTTATGGATATAATATTTAAAATTATTTCACTGACTCAATAGGGATTTTTTAAAGTTTTTTTAGTTTTTTAAATTAACATTTAGTATTGACTGGCAAGAAGCACAAGAAAATCTCAGTGCCCTGTAACACAAGGACTGTGTTTTAATTTGCCAGTAATACATTCTGCATCGAAAAGAAATTAAGGAGAAACATGAAAACATAAAATGCAGAATCAAGTGTCATTACTTTAATTATTGCTATCAGAAATTTCATGGACTTCTCCAATGCAAATGCCATACATAAACATTTAGAGTAAAGAAACAAGTAACGACCTATGCTGGCACGGAAATCCTCCCCTCCAAAGACAACTGCATCCAAATGAAAGCCAACCTGGGATCCTTTTTTCAGTGCTTCTTCACAGACAGCCTTCAAATGAGAACAGAGTATTAATGTCTACAGAAATGCAGGACGCAGAGAGACTACAGAGGATATTACAGCAGCTCAGTGTTACCAAAATCCTTCAGAGAAAATTGCTCCTATTAAGCAAAGCCACTGTAGAAGCTCGGCAATGTACAGTGCTTTAAAATGACTCAGCAAAAGAGAAAAAGTATTTTTCTTTCCCTAAGCACCTATATCCCCAGACTGTAAATACACGACATCAATAGCAGGTTCCCCACCTTCTGGTTTACATTATGCCCTGGTGTTACTGTGATCACTACCTCTGATATTTATGTAGCAATATGAAACAAAATATTTGGCAAATACTGCATAGAAACAAACAAAAAGTATTAAATTTATTTAGTCTGATATGCAATATATCTGCATGAGAAACAGAAAGATCAGAATCTCTTTTATGAAATAAAGAATATGAATGGTTTACAATTACTGTAAGTTCCTTATGGGATAGAATGATTTCTTCTAGGAGTGCCAATTTAAAGTATTGTGCTACATATAACTAAAAATAAGCTAAGGAAGTTAAAAATGCAACAAGTGCTGCACAAAAGCATTAAAATAAAAGTAAAAAGAAAATACTGCTGTAACTATTCCATGAGGAGAGTAATATTGCTATTTTATATTGATGTTTGGATAATATTAGTGTCTTTTAAAGCTAAGGTACATGGAAAGACACAGATGTAATTACCAGCTCTACTAATGGGTGCTCTCCTATGGCAGCTGGTGGGACACAAGATTATTCTTTAACAGAGTGCTTTAAAAGGCAACTCTCCTGCCAGCATCAGGAACTGCAATATTAAACCTCCACTATAAAATACTGCAGGTGAAGAAAACGCTCAGGTGGTTTAAAATACGATCCAATTCTGTGTTTGCGCACTGGACAGGAGCGTGTCCATTTGGTTACTGCTTTATTATGTTCCCAGATAGGTTAGTGTGTGCTGTAAGATAAATGGCTGTATCAAACGCTCAGGCTGCCTGTGAGGTACTTCTGGAGGTACTTCTGATCTGTGTGTCCTCAGCTGGTCTGAAACTTTTCCCTTAGAGCTTGGGAGGGGAGCGCAGAGTTCCTTGTGCATGCACAAGATCTTCCGTTTCATTACCACTCTGCCTTGCCTTTCTGAAAAACCTGGACTCGATAGTAAATGTTGGGGAGTGTCTTATATTAAAATGAAATTTATAAATCAAACTCAATCTAAAATTACCCTAAAAAAACTCCAAACATGTTCTTCAGGTATTTTCAAAGTTAATTCTAATCTTAGCATTAAACACTTCATCATACACACAAAGAAATGATAACACGGAATTTGGTTGTAATGTTATTAGTAAGAACCATTACAAAGATGCAAGTTTAGCAAGAGTGAAATGATGATTAATTCTTATTTCAAATTAAGTGTTCTACAAAAGTTCAGTCCGACAGCTACTAAATAG
Source organism: Acanthiza pusilla (assembly GCA_036630365.1). NCBI lineage: Eukaryota > Metazoa > Chordata > Aves > Passeriformes > Acanthizidae > Acanthiza > Acanthiza pusilla. Next base: position 4,869,375 of record JAXCHO010000003.1, on the reverse strand, counting down.
CCAAGTGTACTGCAACACTGAGTATTCCAAATCTTTGGAAAGGCCCATTTCCACTCCAAGGGTGTTCAAAACAATAACAGGAGTGAAGAGAGGTTTTGTTATTTGGCATGGACTGTCTGGAACTGTTCCGTCACTGGAATATTTTGAATTTATGAAGGCCTATAAAACACAAATATCAGAGTTCAACATGCAAATGTTTTTGGGTATTGAAAATATGCTTAGTATTTTTTAACCTCTCTTCCTTGGTGAAATTAGGGAGAGACTGAGGAGTATTCTGCTTATACTAGTTTGCTGAGACGGCAAAATATGAACACTTCAAGACTTGCTTACCTTAAAATTGAGCAAGCCCATTGCAGTTTCCACAAAGGGGATAAAATTCATTGGTTCTACAAGTGTTCGGCCTTTTAGGTGATGTAAGAATTTGTCTGAAAACTAAAACTAGACAGAATGAGCTATCAGAGGGAAAAAATAGAACAGTCTACATGTATATACAACATGGCAAATATTCACCTGACTGTAAAAAACACCCCTCCCCACCCCGAAACCTGGTAAGTAAAAAAACTAAAACAGCTTTTAACAAGGCCTGTGATTTGAAACTGCAGCATTCCCATACATTTCTAAATTTGGAGGCTGGTTTGCAAGAAAAAAGATTTTTAAAAATCCAGCCTTAGCACCTCTCACCCTGGCTTAGTGTAATGCAAATCCGTGGGCCCTGGAAAACAATGAAGTGCTGCTGTACCTGAGGTCCGGTTTTGTTTCAGGTCCAGCACTGCCATCACTGGAAGCGCTCCCCAGCCTTCTAAGTGGCATCCGTATTATTCATTACGGCACCGTTACCCTTTTGTTCAATAGGCTTTTCTTCATAATTTTTTAGCTTACCTAGGAAGGCCTTAAAAAGGAAGTTTAATTCTTTGAAGACCAAAGCTTGCCAATTTTTTCCATGAGACCAGTTCACAGCTAGCTCTGAGCTGCCAGTGGGGTAGCCCAAATTCCAAAATCTATCATCTGGAAACATACAAAAGCTCTTGCACAGATTTTTCCCCTTTCAAAAGGGGGAAAAAAAAAAAGGGGGGGGGGGAAACCTTCAGCCCTATATTGTAAATGTATTATGTCTGTCCAGATCAAGAAGTAATTTCTGTCAAGATAAACATATTGCAGGTACTGCAAAGATGTTAGTAAATAAAGACAAAAATCACATATGCATATATTTTAAATTTAAGGAATATTCGACTATTAATGGATATCAAAGGAAAGGGAATTTTAATCATCTCTCCATTCAGTCTCAGTTGGGTAAATCATATCTAAGAGATTTGCATAAATATAAACCATCAAAGACTTTTCATCTTCAAAGGGGGTTTCAAGACCCTATAAGCTTTGTACTGTAATCATCGCAGGTCACAACCCTGCAGGAATAAGGCTGCTATGGCAACATAAAAAACTAATGCTTAAGGCTTAGCATAATATTCTGACTAATAGAAAGGAAACTCATTTTAAAAGCTGGCAGCCTATTTACCAGAAGCTGGATTAGAGGTGTTATTTCCCCTTTTAGCTTCCCCCACCACCCCTCCCCAAAAGAAGGAAAATCTAATCACCCAGATCTTGAAAAAAAAAAAGCTTTCCAGCAATTTGCAGTAACTTTACAATTAGGCCAAAATAAATCACAGCTTTCTTCGGTGTAGAATTCTGCCCTCCCCATCCCTGCTCTGCATCATCACCATGGCCCTCTTGGTAACTTTTCTTTAGTGAAGAGAATTCCACTCAAAAATATGAAAGGAGAAAAAAAAAATCGATTCACTCTGTACAGTATGGCAGGTACTACAGTGAAAGAAAACTGTAAAGTTCACCTAGGCAAATGCAGAAAATGAGGTAATATAATGGCATCAGAATATATTCTTAAGACTCCTATCTTGTTTTAATTTTTTAAAGAGAAAAAAATGTAAAAAGTGTTACTGTGTGTATTTTCTTAGGTGCAAATTAAAGAGCAGAGTTCTTGTTTTATTTTAAAATATTTTAAGTCACACTCCTTAAATTCTTGCTATCTTTTGTTTTGAAGGTAAAGCAAAAAAAAAAAAAAAAAAGCACATTTAATTAAATATTGCCTCCCTTCCTCTCCCTTGTAAAAGATTTGCAATAAGCACCAATACAAAAGGTAACGAGTGGAGAAGTTTCAATTAATTTTTTTTTTTTTTTCAAAAGGAGACGATTAAATGTTTCCGGCCCGGTAAAGTGTTCATTTCAGGGAGAAAGGGGAAAAAAAAAAAAGAAGGCGGAGGAAAAAAAAACCCACAAAGCTTGGGGAGGGGATGAAGTAGCAAGGCCTCAGCAATTCTTTCAATTCCAGTGCACACCCAATAGTGTGTCGGGAAGAATGCACACTGGTCGGGATTTGTGGGAGAATTGTCCCGCCACAAAGGAGGGAGAGTTACGCTTGTTATAGTCCAATAAGCCATGCCAGTCAAACAAGTACCCACACTAGGGACAAAAGGAAAGCAAGAGATTCTCACACAAAAGAAAACAAGTAAGCCCATCTTTTAGTTGTGCATCAGCCTCCAGGTTTTCTGCTGCACATAAATAAAAATGAAGGGGGGGAGCGGGTGTGCGTGGGGGGAAAGAAACAGCTCCTGGGAGGCTGAAAAATCATGCTGGAGTGAATTTTTTGAGGATTGGGAAAAGAAGGCAGCAGTGTTAGGCAGAGTGTGTTCTTTGTGTGCAAAGGTAGGGCAAAGGGAAAGGGGAAGCAAAAGAAGGACAATGAGGCAGAAGCTTCTGGGGCTGGCTTGTTTTCCATGACGGAAATAAAAGTTAGTGAGAGGGAAAGTGGAAGAAGGTGAGGGGACAAAGAGCCCTGGTGTCCCATCTCCTTGCAAAACCTCCTTGGTAGCAGCAAGGGCTCTGCCATTTTGGTGTCATGAATATTCATCACTGGCAAGTTGCATCTAACACCTCCATGGCTGTAAACCCTGAGAGGTGTACTCTGGTTAATTTAATTACCCGTTGGTGGAAGGGGACGGTGAACCTTCCGTCGCAAGTGGCGGAGGCCGAAGGGGCAGCGCCACAGAACGGACGGGGCCTGTCACACACCCGGCGCACGGGGCTGGGCTCTGATGTACGCTCAGGCCGATCTCCATGGTTTGATCAAGGTTAGATGCTGAGATTAAAATAGATCCTAATACATCTGCCTGCCTTTCATCACAGCTTGCACGCGTGCTAGTTGCTCAGCTAGCGGTTTGCAAAAATATAAAGTGAATAATTAAGCATTATTCCTTTACTGGCATGTTACAGCAATAATGGTATATCCAAACAAGCATCCCTCTTTTTTGACAATTAAAACAATTATAGCATAATTAGGCCTATTTCAAAGTTTTCTTAAGTAATTTGACATGCCAACCATTTACATTTCAGGTTTTTATTGGCTGAAAAGTCAGTTGTGAAACACAAACACACCTGTCAGCAATTAAAAAGGAAGAAATAGAGAACTGTTCAGGAAATAATATCTGTGCTAATTAAAAACACTAGTTAAAAGCTTCCTGTTTGTTCCTCCAGTTGCCCCAAGGAGTGACCTTCCCCCCAGCCCATTTTTTCATATGTTGCTAACACGGTTTCCCATCTCCTGCTTCCAATGCATGTAACTCAGGCTCATGGACAGACAGTAATTTCGCTTGTTGGGGTAGGTAGAGAAGAGTCAGACATTTACCCTCCTATTTTTGGTAATATATTTTGACAGCAATACTGGTTCTTTGTCAGCCATGGGAGAAATACACCTGTGTTTCTTTACAAACGTGTTCCCTATTAGCTTTTTATACAGCACATCACACACACATTTAAGTGGATGCACTTCCCAACAGTATATGGTATTTGCTGCCTTCCTCTTAACTCACAGTCATTCATCTCTGTGCCTGTGTGAACTTGGCCCAACAGCTTCAGTCAAAAACTACTGTGTTGTTGGTACTTACCCATCTTATTTCCTCAACATTTTCAACCTTTGGCAGCATCATGCTCGAAGGAAGGGTCTTGGACTGCAAAATCACCTCTAGATCTTCTTCCGCAAGGCCACTGGACACAGAGTTTATCCTGACACATTTTTCAGCATGGCCAAAGTCAAACTCTTCAAGGGTTTTCACAATGGTCAGTCGTGCTTCTCTCTACAATACATATGAGTTCAGATGCACAAGACAAGAAAATAAAGTATATTTTCTATTGACAGAAAAATGCACTGAGAAGAAAACTTGTTGAAATGACATAGGGAAAAAGCTAGACAGGCAGTATAGTGATGTCCCCAGAATGTCTGTCATTCTTGGACTTTATTGAAGCAGTCATCACCAGAATTTTGCAATCTTGCCTTCCTGTTTAGTGTTTCCTTATAACTGGCAAATTCAATGCATAGGGTTTCTACCACTTGTAGAAAACTAGACTTTTGTGTCTGCTGGTGCTGAACATGTGTAACAAACACAAATCTTTACACTAACATAACGTGTTGCACTAACTGCCTGCTCTCTCAAAACTAGCATGTTCTTAAATTTGCATACAACAATTAATTTCTGTAATTCACCTCTATATTGCCTGAACGTCAAAAAAGCACAGATGTACATATACTTCTTTGGCTTTCCTTCTTGTATTCAAAGTGCATTAAAGGCAACAACAGAGCTCACAACTTGTATATAAAAACAATGCTGAAATAACTCTGAGATTTTTCTTAGACCACGTAAAAGGGTATTCTGTTGGCACAAAATAAAATCTCCAAAGACACGCGCTTCCCCTGGTCGTTTGCTATTTTTGTGAATGTAAATTTACGAATCTGTGTAATAGTTGATTTGCATGAAGGATACGGGCATACTTTTATGAAGCGAAATGCATTTCTTGGCCTGGAGAAAGGGGTAGGGGTGGTAGGAGGGTGCTGGGCTCCCTGCTTCCTGCCAACTGAAGTTTCAACCCCAAATTCCTTCCACTCACCAACAGCCCCTAACAAATTCACATTGTCAAAATGCACACTTATCAAAAGTCATTTCATTTGTGAAGAGTTTTTATGGGGCTAATAAAACTTTAAAGCTCCTGACTCATGGAGGCTCAGGAATGGCTTTAACAATATGCAGTTGCTGAATAGAGATGCTTTTCAAGAAAACAGGCAAACTCAAGGGGAACAAAACAACCAAAAAAATCATCAAAGTTAATATCCAGGCTAATACAAATCAGCAAGAGAGCACATGACAGTAGATTTAAACCAGACGGATGCAAATCTCTGCCGGCAAGAGGGGCAGAGGTGGTTTCCCAATGTGGTCTGAGTTAAACAGTGTGAGGGAACAGTAGCTTACAGTTGTCAGGACCGATGAGAACAGGGTCTCCCAGGCCAGTTTAAGACAGCTCTGCAGTGTACTGATTTACAGGGCTGGGACCCCTGATAATTAGGGTAAGTTTAGAGAAAAGCAATTGGTGACTCTAACTGGTTAAAAGGAAGGAATAATGAAGCAGAAAGTTAATGAAATCTGAAGCAAACAGCCTTCAGCTTGGGGCTACTAGCCGTGCTTCTCTGAAGGTCGGGAGCATATGCCCGTTAATCGGACAGACGGGAACAAGGCACCCATGTACGTATCCCTGGGTTGCGATCAAGGGCCATGTTCAGAGGTAATCTCTGGAAAATGCAACCCAAATCATTCGAACTGCTGTGAATGGACTCTGTCTGGGGCCATTAGGAAAGCCACATAAAGATGCATGCAGTTTAGTACAAACATGTCCAGCTGGAAGACAGCTCCGGCGCATGGCTGTCTGAAATGGTTCTTCCAAATTAAGTAAACGGAACCATATGATGCCAATACTGGGAAATATAAATCCCCTATGTTTTCCTTCTCTGACAAGGGGTAATGGGTTTCTAGGGTTGGGCTGAAAGTTTCTGGATATGATGCAGAAGGGTAGCTTAAAAACACACTCCAAACCAATTTATGCTTTTAAAGTCAGATTATCACAGTTTCAGCACATACCTATCCAATTTACAAAAGAGACATCTCCCCAAAGTATCCTCTAAGGCAGCACTCGATTCCAACTGATGGCACATCTCTAGAAAACTTGCAGCCTAATTTGTTATGATTTTTTTTCAGAATATAATAATGAGCACTAGACTATCTCATATCTATTTTTCTCCTCAGTCTGCAAACTCCCTTCCCAAAAAAGACAGATCATGTCTTTCTAGGTATATTTCCATACAAAACACTTATTAACAGGCTGTTGCTGTTATCAATTTACATAAACTAAATGTGCAGCCCTCTGGTACGTATCCCAAAAATAACCAACAACTTCACTGAATTTATACCAACCAACAAACATGGGGAGGGGGTTGTTGTTTTTTCCCATATTTTAATAGAAAATATGTTGCTATGTTAGTTAACACACCCATGCCATCTGTTGGGTTGAGAATTGATGCATTTTCTTAGAACCGCTACATTTTAGATCTGTCTGCCTAGATACCCCAGGAATGGAAATGTTTCTTTTCCATGATATAATATCTCTAGTCACTACAGTTTCCACAGTAAGAATCAGTTTACGTTTTTAACTGTGGAACAAACTGAAGGGACCTGGCTGCCGAAGCCAGAGCTTGTGAGGGGGCTGATTCAGTGCCTACCCTTCCTACAATGGAGGAAATCACATTGATGTTAGTGGGGAGTATCAGGTCCCCATCAAGGTTTCCAATAAAACCTTTCATGGGTAAAAAAAAAAAATATATATATACTAAAACGTTTGAGTAAATGTACTAAAAACATGGAGGAAAGGGAGAGGCCTTTCTGCCTCCTTATGCAGGGAAATGTAGATGCTATTCTTATTGTAGGATTCATGCAAAAGTCAAAAGTCTAAACCAGGTAAACTGCTTCAACAGTATAACAAAGAAAAAGGTAGTCCTTGATACAGTAAAACCTTTATGGCCAAGAATGGGAAAACTAGAATTTTTAAGGAATGGTGAGAAAAATATTTGCCGTGTTCTTTACATGAGAACTACCACACCAGATAATACTTTGTCATGAAAGAATAGCTAATAAAGAAATAAACCCAATCATTAAATAAAATATTTCACGCCCAGGTAGCTTGGGGTGGTGGTATCCTCACTGGGTCCCATGGAAGTTGGGTTCTTTATCTAACTGACCAAGAGACAAAGACAACAGAGAGCATCATGGTAAACAGTGACACTATTAAAATACACTACATTTGCAACTTGTGCTGTAAAGTTCACTGAGGAAAAGAAAAAGGTTGGTCAGGGTGGCTACTTCAGCATCCCTTCTGTTTGACTCTGAGGAGGACACAGGAAGAGGTTCATTGCCACGTGCAGCCACACCAACTGGTGAAGATAAAGGCTTCGGTGACGCAGCATTGCTGACAAATCCATTCCTACCCAAACACGCAGACACTGAAATTAAAAACGGGAATACGTGTATTGCCGGCTCAACTGGCACTCATTAAACCTAATAACTAACCATCCTCATGAGTTTCTAGCTCTGAATTATCAAATCTGCAAAGAAAACAACATCCGTCCACTTTTACACTCCAGTGGAAGAGGTGGTCCCTCGCGGCAGGGCTGCGCAGTCTCGCCATCTGGAGAATAAATCGAGTGTGAAGTACAGTATAGTTTGGGACCAAGCTCCGTGGCGGCAGCCCAGCAGTTAGTTCATTAGTCCCAAACTTGCGGGGATTAGTGCGGTATCAGCTCTACTGTCGGATGGGATCAGGCAGGCAGAGCACGAGACTTGGGGAAGGGGGTGGTGGCAAAGAAGGAGCCCCTTGGGCTTATTGATAAAGCCACACAGTTGAAGTGCACCTAAATAGGTGCTTCTGGTAACAGTATTTGGAAAAAGTTTCCCATCAACTGAATCAGTATCTTTCAGCTTTTCCTTTTTTTTATCCCACCTTTTTTTTCTTTACATTGTATGTTAAAACAGAAATTTCCACTTCAGAACAGAGAAGCCACAAAACTGGAAGAAAGAATGCCACAGAACTGGAAGCTCAGCCACCCACTCACACTGGACACCCTGTTAATACAGCAAAAATGAAGCAAAGATGGTCAGATAACAGCAGATGGAAAAATTACATTTTCTTCTTTCTTTTCAAACTGGTACAATTCCCTATAAAACCTGCTTTTCAACACTGTGATTTCTAGACCTCCTGATTTTGCAAACAAAATCTCTGCTTTGCTTTATCTTTCTTGTCTACTCTTCTCTCTTTCTTTTTTTCCTAAAGACCTCCAGGTCTTAATGTAAAGGTAGTACTTATACTTTAATATATGTTTATATATAGATCTCATCCTGTTAACATCTTTTGGTAACAATTCTTCATATGGAAATGTAAATATATGATGCACTAAAATGGCAGTCCAGAATCTATCATCCTCAATGCCATAATAAGTTGGCATGTTTCAAATGGGAGAGGAAAAATTAATTACTATAATCACAATTCAAGTTCTTTTTTTTTTTTGTGACAGGTCTGACATGATAAAAACATACAATTATGTGTTAATGTTAATTCCTTGGAGTGGTTTGTTTACAGAACTTGACGTAGCTGGATCTTTTGTCACTTATATTAGTGTATGCCATACGAATGCACCTCTCAAATAAGATTTTTCAGAAGGGGACACATATATATCTATAGTAGCTTTTGTGCAGGGGGAAAGCCGGATATTTTCTGCATACATAATTCTCCATCAATGAAGTGATGCCATACAGAACGATGGCATACAAATGCCCTTTGGTTTCAAATACACAAATGGGATCGGCAAGAGAAAAGACAAATCACATTTGTTTTTAAGGAAAGAGAACTGTAAACATGGAGCAGAGTGCTTCTGAGAGCAGGAGGTACTTGATCATGAGACCTGCTTTCTACCTTACATACATCAGGTACTTGTGAGAATAAATCTTTGACATGGCAAGTACTTATTTCTAGTTAGGCTTGTTAGACTGGAAGACTGCTGTAAAATATGCACAAAGCCTCCAGGAAGTGGTTATTGAATATTTTCTTATTGTTACCTCTGAGCAAACAATCAATTAATGAGTTTTTAAAGAATTAGGGAATTTTAAAACACATTTTCTTTTGGTTCAATATGGAACACACCAAACCGACCATGTAACCAGTCCTAAAGGAAAGAAGGGGCAGGAGTGGGGAGGAAGAGGGAGAATAGAGTCTCCATCATGTATGTTGGTGTTTCTCCTCTGTAGTTCAGGCAAACAAACATTTTGGAGTACTGCAAGACACTGATTTTTCTGCTATTCTTTCCTGAAATATTCATATTATTTCTTTAATAATTATTTGGTCTGTTATTCTTTTTGTTTTTGTTTTTTTTTTTTTTTAATATCAAACTTTTCACTTGTCTGAAAAAGATTCTTCATGACATCATAATGAGTCATCTAACTCTGTGCACCTCTAGCATCTGCTGCTTTTCTCTCTGCTCTGCTAATTGTCCTTACATGCAGTACATGGTCTAGCAACACCAAAATGATGCAAATGTCAGTAGTCAGCATTGTGAACTAAGCAGCAATTTAATTATGCCCTGCTGAGGAAACCAAATTTCTTTGCCCCTTTCTCTAGAAGTTTCATTTAAGGTTTGGGAACACATCAGGGCACCTATCAACAATATCTATCCTGTATTTTTAGAAGACAGGATCTCTAAAAGCTGTTTAGGAACAGCTGGGAGCTGCTTGCTGCCATGTAAGCCTAGCAAGCCTCTCCCTCCCTCTACCAGTGAGGACAATGTGGATCTTGAAGATATCAGCTGGGGATCTATTCAACATCATCAGAGTTGGGCCATTTCCACATAGGGTGGTCAGGTGGCCTGTCCTGAGATGCTGTGAATGTGGAGAACCAGAGAACAAGAGCCTGAGGTTGTCCCAGCCAGCAGGCCAGGACCCAGGGCTCATGAACCCCAGTTGAGCTTTAGGGGTGCTCAGCTACGTAAGTACTAAATTTCTGCTGAGCTTAACTAGCCAAGGATGTGTATATGAGTGCAACAGCAAGACATTTTCACAAGTTGTCATCAAGATATTTTTCTGACTTGCACATATCTTGGAGAAATTTAAACAGAATCCAGTAGGCTGCTAGAATTAACTGGCACATAGAAATTCTCACATAATATGAGGACTGAGTATAAATGTCTCAGTAGCAAAAATAATACAGCACAGTATGTGTGTGTGTGTATCTGTGTGTAAATAAACACAGAGACAGGCTTATACCTTAAGACTATGTGTACAGAAATATTTCAAGAGGTTTTTAATGATAGTAATACATACAGAAGCTTAAATAAATGAAAGTTTTGTTCGTCTAAGTAGGCAGCTATTCTTCCGTCTGCCAACTTTTATAAACACTTACAAAAGAGATGTAAACAACCTTTCAATTAAGACAAATCAACCTAACACTAATTTAAGCTGGCTGCAAGAAGTACTCTCTTTACTTTTTTCCCTGGCTTTCTGAGGATACTTTTGGTTTTGTGACAGATTAGCATCACAAATGAAAATTCTTTGGAAGCATTAGTGGTAATTAGTCTTCCTGGACAGTCCAAATGAGCTGCTGCATGATGAAATAAGGCCACAAAACATCCAATCTAATATATCAGTGAAAAAAAAGGTTATGCTTTTCTTTCATCTGAACTTAACTGCATGTTAATTTAATTTAAAATATTACAGTTTAAGATATATTTACTTGGCAGTATGTAATAGATAATTATGGAAAATGGGTACGTTTAAGCATCCGTTTTTTATTTTTAGAAGTGCATCTTTTTGTTAATGTTGATAATGAAATACACTGCTGTCTGTCAAAAGTACATCTGCTTTAGCAAGCTATCAGTCCCTGTGCAGCAGCTGATTTCAGGTGTGATGATTCTAAGTGAGACATGGATCAAATGTGTTAAAGATTGGCAAATTATTGCCTCAATTATTTAATTAATCAATTGAAAAAAAGTACTTAAAACCAAGAGAGGTGAGCAGAGATTTTCCGAAAGAAACCCAACTGGCCAGAAACTTATGCCTGCTTGTACTGGAGGAACCAGTATCTGCTCCAAGCTGCTTAATAGCCCCTGCTGATGAGGAAGGCATTACAAAAAATCAGGTTGGGTGTGCCATGGCATCTTTTATCCTTCCTCTTTTCTGGAGGAAGTTTTTCCCAGTCTACCTACAGTCTCAATAAAACTAGGTGTTTCAAAGAGAAACAGCTGCATGTGTTTTCTGGTGTCGTACAAATGCTGATTAACAGCTCTTATCTCAGTTTTCATAAAGTGCCTTATCTGCATTAGTAAATTAGCAAATAAATATTCTGTAATGTGATCAAAGCCCCACCGAATACCCTAAGTCCAAGTGTTTACAGCTCATGTTCACAGTAAAACTGTAATTGTACAAAAAAGGTCTCAACTTACATTTTAAACTTACTTTTCAACTTATATTTTAAAGTTAAGTGGTGTCACCATGCAGAGGAGATTCAAGACCAAAACTGGTCCCTCAGGTGTCTTATGCTGGGCAAGGCACTCCCAGGAAGTCCTCCCACCAGACGGGTTCTTGAACCATCTAGAAGAGGGTTTCTGAAACCTTCTCATCCCACAGGCATTTTTTAAAGTAGAAATTACCTCATGTCGTCCCGTATAAGCCCTTGTAAGATCATGCCATTCATATCAATTCCCATGTACAGACTCTGAGAAAGTCTATACCGTTGGATTAATTTAGCTCCCAGCTTCACCTGAAGGTCTTGGGCCCCAGCTGCCCACAAGGCACAAGTGCTCATGTACATTCAGACCCTCCTTTGGGGGACTGAACCATCTATTTCCTCCAAACCACAACACAGGTGTGGTTTCAGAGACAGATCTCTCCAGGCATCATGCCCAAAGAGGGGTTTGGATAGGACTGCACCAAGTTCAGCTGCCTCCACCCACCCTGCTCAGTCCTGCGACACAGCTCCAGCAGAGCCTGGAGTCAATCACAGTCCCTTAAACACTCCCAAAAGCCATCTTGCCATGCCCCAGGGTGTGCAACACATATCCTCAGCTGAAATTTAAAAACCTCATGCTGGTATGCCACCCTGCTCATAGGCTGGGAATCAAGAAAAACCACTCAGACAAGCAACCATGCTACAAACCTAACTACTCCATCAAAACCCCGTGGGGAGACACAGGGCACCCATAAGCTACTTATCCATCACTGCACTTAATCTGCTCCAGAAATTTGCCCCTATGCCATGTGGGCACAAGCCCCCCTGCCACACTAGGTGAGGGCAGCAGGGATCTCTCCTTGGATCACATGCATTTAGCATCGTAGAAGTAGCGTGTAATTGCAGTAATTGCTTCCATGGGAGAATAATGTAAGGAGATGTTCAACACAAGAAACTTTGATCTAACAAGCTTTGCACTAAATTGATACAACTCCTGCCTTCCCGGAAAGCAAAGCTGTTTTATATGTGTATTTCTCAGCCAGTGCTCACCTTAACAAAGCCCCACCTCACTAAGCTGGATTTTGCCAGAAATCTTTCTTCTTTCTCTACCAGAAGGGCTTCCTTTTGATAGATATCCCGCTTGGATGGGTGACTGGGGTGACTCAAGGAGCCCAACAATTCCACTTCACCCCAAATGCAGGTTTTAGCATGTCCTGCAGGCAACATATTCTCACACGCTCCCAATGATGAGGCAAAGCCCATTACACCTTCTGGCAGAGTCCCTGAAGGATGGGCAGCAGTACAGAAGCAATTGCCCTCCCTTCTTTCCACTCCCACACCCCAGAAGTGGGAGAAGGGAAACAGCACCAGAATGCTATGTCTCATGTGTCTCTGCATTGGCAGTGACTAGCTGAAGCAGAGAGTGAGCCCTGATACAAAATAAAATTATTAAAAATAAACTCCATGACTCATGTATTAATGGCAAGGAGTACAAACCTTTCAGAAATTAATTCACTTGTGTTCTGTGGTCTAAATAAAACCTGACAGTATGAATTTTCCTCTGCTTAGACCTGTGATTGGTGTCATAGGAATGGAGATTTTTCTCCAGTTTGAAAGTGGGACCTGAGAACGTGGCTGTTTTGTAGGTCAGATTTCACCTGTGTCAATTCTACATTTGCAGGGTGGTATTTGTACATCAATGATACATGTATGGTACTGGCACAGTACATACATACCTTTATGGACACGGAGAGAATTGTTTACTGGTGGTCTTCAAGACCTAAGTTCCTCATTTAGATATTCCTGATTGCAGTGGAACAAGTTACTGGAACTTGTGACATTTCTTTCCCTAAGCTTTTCTTCAATTGTACTTCCCTGAGGTAATAAATTATTTTTAAATGTTAGGCTGATTGAGAAGGTGCTCCTCAGTGGGGCTTCTGGAATATCTGTGAAGTTTAAAGTAAAGACGGTGCATATTTCCCAATAAAATGATAAAATAAACCAGTATGTGATTATTTCTGCAAGATCTAAGAAGTTCCTACCCTCTTCTGCTTATTCCCATTCCATGGCCCGCTTTTTCCTTATGCAAACATTTCCAAACAACTGTTTCTTGAGCCGAGAGGCAAACTGGATCATCGAAGCAATCCCATTAGAGAAACTCAGGTTTTTCTATGTGGGAGAGAAGGATTTTGTTTTTTCCTCCAGCCCATTTAATCAGCCCTGTTTACAGCCTGGCCAAACAAACAATTGCACCACTGCAAGCAAGGGCATTGCAAAGGATGACAATAAGCAGCTAGGAAAGGCAACATGAAGAAAGGAATTTCTTGAGCTGTTTTTGTTTTTCTTTCCACCGGAGTACAGCCAGCTAAGCACCCATCGTTTCACCAGGTTTGTGCCAATGAGGAAAGTAGTGGGTAGGATTCAAGCAAATTCCTGCATCCTGTAACAACTCTCACTAAAAGCCCCCACCCTTGCATCCGTATTTATTTACCCATAAAATTACCTCAGCATATACAACAAGGGCATCTGGAAGCAGAGCACCTTGATAAATCATTGATTACTTGACTAACACAACTTTTCCCTTCACTTATGTGGTTCCCTTCATTACACATTTTCCAGGCCTGAATATGCAGGGCTCCTTCACCTTTGCTTTTGTCACCTATTCTTGCATCTGTCCAAATCTGACATGAATTTCATCCACTTTATGCAGACTGTCAGGTTTTGAGTTCAAATTCTTTATATATGGCTTACCAGGTATTTTCTCTCAGTTTCTGGACAATGACTCTGCCAAACACAGTGTAAGTAAAAGACTAATAAGAAGATGGGTTCAGCTCGGATAATTTCGAAAAACATACAATAAATGCTGGGGTCAGCCTGGACTTTGTACTGATTTCGTTGACACCAATAACATGAAGTTGATGCAAAGCTCTTGCATGCAACTATTTACTAAAATGCTACTAGCAATATAATTTATTCTCTTGTGTGAATAAAATTCATGGACAATCAGGATTTTACAGCAATATAACTGCATTAATACAGTATTGCTGCTTTGTTTATCTTATATTAATTTTAAACCAACAGTGATAAAATAGAATTCAGTGTTTACAAGTTTGACACCCATTAAACGGCCTTTTTTTCTCAGTTTTTTCCTCTCATATTTTTGCCCAATTTGCTTTATTGTTGTGTAACTCTCGGAAAGAAGTATGTACTTAGCAATTTTTTTTGTCCTTTTGACTTGATATGATTTTCCTTCTTGATGTGAGTGAAGGACTGCCAAAAGAGATTAATGAAAATATGTCCTACTTACCTAAAAAAATCTCTTTTTTGGGAAACTATTCTGCTTCACTTGCTAAACCTGTTTATATTTTTTGATTTCCCCAGTAATAATGTGTTTTGTATTGAGAACAGAAGGTAGTTTTCCCCCCAAAGTGCTCAGAGACATTTTCTCCAGCCAGAATCCCCACTCCCATCACCTGCATCAGGTGCAGGTTAACCCTGGTGGGACTCAGGTGATACTCCCTTCCCTTTTCTTGGCAGTGGCTTCTCCCCATACTGCCAGCCTGCCACCAAGCATCGCGTCTGTTTGGCAGCCACCCCTGCAACCTCCGGAAGCTCCCTGGCTCCATTTTCTCATTCCAGCTGGGCACTGAGGCACTGTCCCTGCCAGTGTTTGCAGTGTTTGTGCTGCTGTGTGGTTATGCTGCTGGATACAGAAGGTATTTGCGTCCTTTCCTAGGAAAGGTGTCTTTGCTTTTGCTTAGAAAAAGCAAAGTTGACTGTAGCCAACACAGTCCAAAGTGGTCCTGCTCCACATCTACAGAACTTCACTTTTTTTCTGAGGACAAAACACACAGTGACATCAATGCTCTTTGGCATTATCTGCTGGCAAGTTCCCTTCCCATGTCTCTCCCCACTCTTTGATTTGGCAAGCAATCATCAATAAACATCACAGGAAGTCTCTTTGGAGGCAGTAGGTTTCTGCAGCACAAGTCCTTCTTGAATCCACCAGACCACTCCAATATCTGAGGGAACTAGGTACTATTGGAAGGTTTGTACCTTACCAAATTGTCTTTCTTTACTGGTTCTTCATTTGATTTAGCACCTTCCCCACTGACTCAGATGGAGTCAAAGAATTGCAGGATTGCTGAGGTTGGAAGGGACCTCTAGGGGTCATTTGTCCAATGCCCTGCTAAAGCAGGGACACCCAGGGCTGCTCACCTGGGACTGTGTCCAGATAGCTTTTGAGTATCTCCAAGGATGGAGACTCCACAGCCTCTGGGAAACCTGTCAGTGCTCAGTCACCCTCACAGTGACAAAGTGTTTCCTGATGTTCAGAGGGATCCTCCTGTGTTTTGGGATGTGCCTGTCGCCTGCAGTCCTGTCACTGGGCAGGACCAAGCAGAGCCTGACTCTGCCCTCTTTGCACCCTCCCTGCAGGTATTTATATACTGATGGGAGCTGCCTGAGCTGAACAGTCTCAGCTCTCTATGCCTCTCTATGCCAGAGGAGAGATACTCCAGTTCTTTCAACTTTTTTGGAGCCCATTCCTGAGGTCTCTCCCATATGTCCATGGCTCTTGTGTATTGAGACCTCTGGCATTCTCTTCCAAATGATTTGCAAAGTTTAGAAGTCCTCTCTGCTTTTTGTCAGATGTATTTGAGCATATTAAAACTGTCTACTTATCTTTTTATTTTTGAAAAATGTTAAGGTCCACTCAAAAAGATTTACTAGTATTCAGCACTCCACTTTATTAATATTATTGTTTTTAAAATTCTCATGTCCCTTCATGCTCTCAGTGTCACCTTTTTCAATGCAATTCTCGTTTCCAACTGAGTGAATTGATCTTCGCTTTAAGATAATTTTTCATCTGTTGCTTATTTGGCTTTATTTCTTCTTGACCAGGTTTCACAGCTTCAGATTCTGTGTTGGCAGTTTCTTGGCCAGTTTTCCTTTCCTGTTGACCAGATATAATCTCTGCCAGTATGGATGCTAAGTCCTCTATTGCCGGCCAAGCAAGAATCAATCATGCTGGATCTTACTAATATAAATTTACACTTAATAGAAATGTAATCCTCTTGGGAATTACATCTGCCCTAACATAAACTTTGTCACATTTTATGAATGCTTATGAATATTAATTAATTATTCTAGCCCACTTACATGCATGTTTGTAAATAGACAGCTATTAGGACTATTAAAATAGCAAGATGAGTAGCAAAATGGCTTCAGTCTAACAGCTATATAAATATATATTTAAGCATACTACTTCTGCCTGTGTTTCTCAGGACAGGTCATTGTTCGACTCCATACGCATGTGGACCTACTTTCCAGCTATTCTCGTTTCACATCTATATTGCAGAATCACTGCAGAGCCACAGGCAGGATGAACCCCATTGTCCTCCAGACCATTCAAGCTTAGCACAAATGCACGATCTAGCGATGAGAGCTTTCACACAGCCAATTCTGCGTGCCCAGAAGTTCAGCTCAGCTTTTTCATCCTGAACAATGGGGAAGCAAGGGGGATAGCCTAATATTTTATCCTCTGTTTTGCCTACGTAGTCTTTGTCCAGCAGTGTTTTGTGGCATTAAAGGTGAACCTCTTTCATGCAAAGCTTTCAAAAAGCCTTCCTCTTCTAGACAAGGCAATGATGAGTTAGAGTCACTGTTTGCTGTTATCCTGATCTGCTTTTCAAATGAAGATGCCTTTTCTATCGTCTATAAAACTTGCCCTGCTCCTTCTGTGTCTTCCCACACCACGGCACACAATCTCTGGGTTAAATACAGGACAAAATTCTGAAAATTTGCTCTGCTGTCCTATCTCCCAGGGATCACCCCGCTCCCTTCAAGCTTTGCTTGTACTTTATTCACTGCTCGTAGTCAAACAAGCTATTGAATGCTTTTGTTTGTTTTTTGCTGTTTCCCTCCCTCACCTTCAGTTGATGTTTGTAAAGCATTTAACACTACACCAGGCGGGTTAATTTACTGCACTGGTAAAACAGGCTAGTTGGAGTGTCTTGCAACACTGACATGTTTTCAGCTTGAAAATCAGATGTCTCCATCCCAAAGGAAAGAATTCTTGCCAAAGCTTTGTTTATATCGATGCCAGGTGCAATCTGGCCCAACAGTGGTAATGACATATGAACACTAAACAGTTTGTAAAAAACATTCTTCAAAATGAAATCTGAATCCTGTCTATAAAGACCCAGGTAAGGGTCTTACTAGGAATTTGCCTGGTGTAGGAAAGTATTTCTTTGTAGAAACATTAATTTGGCTTCTGGGCTCCCTTTAGTGTTATTAGTGGCCTCCGATTTCAGTTTTTTCATCACAGTTTGTTTTTCTTCTGCTTCTGGTAGAGTTTTCAAAGCCAAAGGTTTATTATGTTGAAACATTTTAACAAAAATTACTGTAATTACTGTATTTAATATTTTATTTTGTACATGGCTTTTGCATGTACAATTAGCAAAATAAACCTTTTCTTTTTTTGCCTCACAGAGAGCAACCCTGACCTGGTGAAAATTAGAAATACTGTAATGCAAAACATACTGCAGCACCTCTTGAAAGGGACTTCCCAGAATTTAATTGCATCCTGCTCTTCTTAAACAAGTTCAAAATAGGTTTTCATACCTAGAGGCAATTTCTTTGGTTACTGCTAAGTTAAACCTGTGTAAGAGTCCAGACCCTTAGATGAAGTAACTCCCTGCCCATTGTGTGAAAGCATCAGAAACCCTGGTAGGCTGCAAATTGCATATGTTTGTCTGATCTCCGTGATGGCCACATCCTTTGCAAACTTACAGTCAGATAAAACTGTGGAAAGCAGAGGTGGGTAGACACACTGAGAGGTTTCTAAAATGTGTCCAGATTTTGTTTGCAAATCTGTATAAAATTGACATTCCCACTAAATCAGCTGCCATTTAAATGAAGATCTGGCCCTAAAAAAATCAATGACATTGCTGCAGTGATCAGATTCTTCTCTCTCCAGGTCAGTGTTAAAACCAAATGCTCATTGCTGCTGTCAGTACGTGTGCTGCTGTAAGGAAGGTGCCCAGTGTGATCTACATATCCTATAGGCACAGCGAAAATCACTTCGTCAAAGAGTAAACCAAACAAAAGCCTGAGAACAACAGCAATAAGAGACTATTTGACAAAAAGCTATTCATGTGCAGAACCCATTACCTCACCACATACCTAAGCCTGAGCCAGTGGCTTTGGGTTTTGTCTTAAGAAGAACTCAGGGAAATTTTCAGGATGCTTTTCCCATGTGTTTGAAGTAAAATCAGGAAATCAGTATGCCTTTAAAATGAGAGACAAACCTCTTAATACTTTAACTCAAACTTCACAAATCATGATTCTTGAATCAGTGCCTCAGCAGAAAAGGAAAGACTCAGATTTGCAGATGGCAAGTTGCTTGCTGCAATCTGAAAGGGTCTATACTATAATGGCAAAAAATATGACTATATACACTTTCTTCCTCTGTCCATCTGCCACTGTTATAGTCTAGTGTGGGGGTGATTATATTTAAATTTGGACTGTTTGCAGGCTGATTTCTCATTTCTGCAATCATTAGGTTTGTCACAAAAAGAGTAAATAGATATAAAAAAAAACCAAAACAGCTGCTGCCTTGGTGCCATGTGACTTAAATAGTGAAATCATTGCTATGGACTTCCACAGAAGAAATCTGCATACATCTGCTGCTGGTCTGCATGGTATCTCACCCAGTGACTGTCTATGTATACATATATACACATTTATATGAAGGGAATCTTTGGGAATCTTCTCAATTCTTGCATGTCTGAAATGGAAGACGAAGAATCTTCTGGTGGTAATCACCAGATAGACCAAGAACAACAGAAGAGGAATACATTAATAATAGAAAATGAGTAATGCAAATGGATATTTAATTTATTAATATTTAAAGGTCATAGGAAGAGTCATCTTGTTTTATTCACTTATTATTCTCCTTCATCCAGGGAAATTATACAGTAGCTGCCCTGCGAGTTAGTTTCCCCCACACTCATAAGAAAAAAATGTCAGCGGACAGACATTTGTATTTATCAAGATACAGAGATATTGAAAAGGTGTCAGGAATCATAACTGCAAACATCAGATCATTCACCTTTCCCCTTGCTCAAGACTTGCCATGAAAAGGACATAGAGATGGATTTTTGTTTGCTTGTTTTTCAGAGCAACTGGATTTGCCTAGAAAAAACCTTTGTGCTTTCTGCCATCGGACCCTCATCATTGCAGGGATCACTTGGTGGATCTGCCTCCTGGAGTGGTGGTCCTCATGGACAAATTCCCCCAGGCCAGGCTGGTTCCCTGTGCTTTCCTCATGCCCTTGGGCCCCCAGTGGCACTGGTGCACCAAGGCAGTGTCCACAGGGCTCTGCAGAGTCACCCCCCAGCACATCCTGCTCCCCGGAAAGCAAGCTGGTGACTGCAGGGAACAAAACCAGCTGTCTAAAGCTGCCAGCTCTGCCAGGCTGATGGCAAAGGAATTGCATCAAATAAGGGAAATTGGCTCCTTGACATGTTATATTTTTGAAATGGCCTGTGATGTTACAGGGTGTGTACTGTTGTTTTAGGGCTTGTAGATCATTAGCTCAGGGGATCTGAAAAAATAATACCTGAAGACAGACTTTTAAAGGATTAATTTTAAATCACTTATTCTGTGAAAACGAAAAGAAAAAAATCCAGCTAAAATTATTGCAGAATACTGATTTCCATCTCTTTTCCATTGCAGAAGAAGTGTCAGTGTGCAAGATGGAAACTCAAGCCCACTGGGACAGTAAATATTTTGGATCTGTGTTTTTTGCAAGATGGAAGAAAAGCAGCTGCCAAGAAGGTTTCATCCGCTCTGAGTCCCATGGCAACTCCACCAACAAAGAGGGAAGATGAGTTTGGCCCATTGCTTGGCAGTACCTTGCAAAATATACATCTAGGTATAAGTCATCTGTTTGGTCTAAATACTAATGAAATTTAGTAGCCTTTTGGTTGGCCAATCTTATATATTTTTTAATTTTCTTTCTTCTTTTTTTTTTAACTGAAAGGAACTTTGTTATAGTTTGCATTCACTATTTGTCTCCCATCAAGATGGTATTGATATAATTTGGCATGCATGTTGTTCTAAAGTCACTGAAAACAGCGGTAAAGAGCCCTGAAGAACGTTATTTGTTGTGAATCTGAAAATTTATAAACATTAATATATTTAATTAATATAAGAAAAATGAATAGGCAGGACACATTTTGTTGCACAGCTCTGAAATATGGATCTTTGTCTAAAGCTGATGTATAAAATAAATGGGTTTTAAGCTACGTAAAGTTTAAACTATCCAGCATCTTTGTCACTTATTCCATGTCAAGTGGGTATAGACTGTAGTGATTGTGATAAGGAGGCTTTTCACATCCATTTCTACCAGTAGTAACCCAAGACGCAGAGGGGGGTGAAGAACAAGGGTCATATTTATAATCCGGAATGCTGCAAAATGTATCTCTTCAAGTTTTCAGCTGAACTGAGATATTTATCTTAACAAGATCTAATTAGACCTAATTTCCATAGCATATCAATTATTTTCCTCATTAGAGTAGCTAATGCCATGTTCAGATATCATGGCAATCAAGCTTGCGATTTCTGGAAAAACTGGTTAGAAGGCTTAGTATTAAGTGTGTTTCCAACTGTGAAATTTATCCTTCTGAGCAATGCCTCCCAGTTTACTCACTTTGTTCCAGGATTCTCTGCAGCATATGGCCACTGGAACCCATTAAATAACACAAAGTAAGACAGTCAGTGATGAGTCAAAAATAGCTGCACTAGTGAATCGCCTTTCAAAATTCTGTCTCTAACAAGAAAAATAATGAAGAATAAGACATGCAATTAGAAGAAATTAAGGTCAATTTTCAAGCCGGGTTGCCTACATGGTGGTTTCAAAATCCACGTTAGGCACCTCAAATAAAAGCAGTCTGATTGAACACCTGCAGCTCTTGGCAATGCACTCATGTATATAAGGCAGCCAAGCAATTCTTGTACTCAGTCTCTACCTCTTGATTTTATTTTCCCCAGTTTCTAAACCTACAAAACTCTGGGTCCTAATCACTAGGTTAACATGTTCTTTTTTCTTCCTGAGGAAGATACCCTGTGCTTCAAGTGCATAGCCATATGTGTGCCATATACTCGTTGGACAAATCCCATTCACTCAGCATGAGAGTGGAGACACTTTTCTCATTACAGGAGTTGTTGCATTGTATTTGGCCAAATGCATTGTCACAATATACTTGGATTCCTTGCATCTAGCCTGAGTCATCTAAAAGTTTGGTGTCTGGTCTAAGGTTTTTTCTATAGGTTTTGTTACAGAGGTCAGTATACCTGGAAGGAGATTTATCTTCTAGAGTGGCTGCCTGAGGCATTGAGATTATTTGCTCTTCTGAAGCACCTTCTTCCTAGAGAGCTGCAGCAGGCAAGCTGAATATCACCTCAGTGTTTTCAGGGCTGGTGTCTCCTATCCCAGATGAGACACACAGTCTTTTGCTAATATGAAAGGCTGAAATAGAGACCTCTGCTGCCGTAAGAATATTACACTAACAGTGATGTGAGCTCCCTGTATGGTTATACTGACATGCTGCACTGCTGGGAGCAGCTTCCATTCACAGCTACACCCTAACCAAACATTTATTTATTTCCTCTCATTTAAATACATCTACTGCTCTGAATGGGCAGACCTTGAATGAGGCACAGGAAACATGCAAGGTTCTGAATAGACAGAATTCTTTGCTTGATGCATTTTCATAGAATCACAGAATGGTTTTGAAGCTTTGTAATTATTATTTGGTTATGTTTGTATCAAACCCCACTCACAAATAAAAAGACGCTTCATCTGGCTGCCCAAATAATATACTCAAATAAAGTATCCCAGGAAATAAACAACTGTGCTCTTCTGACCTGTGTTATGAACAATAAAAAGTTACCTAAGAGCCCAGAGAATGTACGTACTGTGTCTGTCCCCTTATACCTAAGCATGCCTATGAATTTAGTGGGCATATTCAGGTACTGTGCAAATAGGAATCTAGCCACAGATCTCCTAATTGATTTCACATTATATGGATGGTAACCGTGCCAGAAGACAATTTAGTTTGCTCTTTCATACTGAACTGAAGTTGTTTGGTTTTCTTAAAAGAAATAAAACTGATAATTGTCACTACAGTAAGTAAATATGTCTGAATGCATGCAGAAAGCAGATCTATTGGGTAAGAAGGTTACAGAATCTCATTTTGTGGTCCATCTGCTCCCTCTTTGCTTCCCAAGCCAACAGACACTAATCTGGGATGAAGAAACTGACAGGACATGGGGGAGGAGTAGATAGTCATGATTCCTGCTCGTTTCAGCTTTTTGATATATGTGTTCATGCTATTGTGATATAATAGAAGGAAAATAATGCAGTGGAGTCAGGAGGACAATTCAAACAATTATGCATTGCAGCAGCATTTTACTGTTCAAGACTTTCTCACATATTCTGTGCAATTTACATATTTTACCACTGAGATCTGAGCACTCAAAATTAATGTTCAAGGGGAAAAAGATGCATTGCTGGAGAAGAGTGTTAAGCAGATAATATGCTGAAATAAACAGTAAAATAATCAGATTGAGTCAAGAAAAGTATCCAGGGTGCTCCTGTTGGATTTTTTCCCCTAATTTGCTTCTATGTTGATGGTCTTGGAGAAAATGTGAACATCACCCTAGTAAAAATTTCTAGTGGCCCTAACATGAAATAAAATCAAAAGCAGTGCAAGAGGATGAGAATTAAATAAAGAAGAGATAAGGATAAAAACAAAATTCAAAGCCACAGACCATGAGAGAGAAAGACAAAGCCGAAGTGGCAGTGTGGCTAATGAGGGATGAGAATGAGAGAGGGATGTGCTATATGACTGTGCAGTAATCAAAAAAAGGGCCAATGGAGCTGTATCATGTCACCTCCATCTCTGCACAGCTCAGCAACAACAGCACTGCCAGTTTTTATTGCTAATTCTGGTCACTTTGTCGTCATAAAGACCATAACAAATAGAAATAAGTTTCTACGGAAGCAAGAAGGAGCAAAGTAAAAAAGAGATTAAAAGGTATAAATAGATATTGTTTGGTATAACTATAATCAAGATGCAAGGCATGTACAAATAATTTAAGCATGTGAACACTTCACTAAAAGTGGTAAGTTCTTGAACATAATAAAAGAGAAGCATCAGTAGCATTTTAGATAAGTACTATGAAAAACTACAAAACCCAAAGCTGTTGTCAGTGGGGAAGTGTGCCTAATAATTAAAGCACCTAATCCAAGATTTAAAAATAATTTCGACCACATGATGTGAAGCACTGACACAACATAAGGTCCCTCTGCCAGGTGAAGGCTGTTCATGCTTTCTGAAAGGGTAACATTGGCCCAGATCAGAGGCTGTGGATGTGCACAAAAAAGACTGGACTTCTCTCAACTAAGCATGGATTTCACACGGATTCCTTCTTAATTCCCTTTCCATTCCCACTCCTCCAAAGCCATCTGGCTGTCCGTTGGATGTGGTTAGCCTCCCTTACATGCAGGGCCATGATGATTCAGGAGGGGAGTGGCTTCATTTTGATGCTATTTTTCCCCACTACAAAACACCTGAACTGACTGAACTGCTCTCAAGACCACACCAAACAGTAGCAGAGTGCTGCTGATCACCAGGGTCAGGGCTGTGCTGGTGGCCCCAGCCAAACACCAGGCCATGGTCATGGCACTGAATGCACTGGGGCTGTGAAGGCAGCAGCCATGCAGGGGCAACCAGGGGGAGCTCAGGACATCGCCATGCACATGCCATGTGGATACTTTAGGGCACTGGACCAGTAGGCAGTCAAGGGAAAGCTTTGTGCTAAACCTATGACATGGTCAAGGGCAATGACAGAAATTCAAGTCAGTTGTACAAGAAACTTGCCTGTATCCAAAGGGCACAGACACAACTGGAGGTTCCCTGGAGAAGCCATCATCCTTTGACTAAGAACAACACAGTTCTTTCCATAAGAGGTTAATGACCACACCATAGATGGAGAAGAGATGACTGGGGGGAACCTCTCTGAACCTTCATTTTCCAAAGTTATCCAGAAATCGATTCCTGTGTCCCTTGTGTGTGTGAAAGCAATGTTTGGAGGTTCTTTCTTTCACGGTTTTTTTGGGCATGCTGAGAAGTGAGCAAAAGGGTAACTTTCTGTAGCTCCATTCTCTCTCACACACACCTATATAGCTGCCTCAGTCTTATATATCCCAAACAGCCCTGGCCCCGACACAGGGCCTAAACTTTCCATGGCCTAAGGCCTTTCTCCGTACGGGCTTGCTCTCACTAGGATTAATGGCTATGAATTACATGATATTGATTTTGTGAGAGACAGGAATTTTACACAGCCTATACATAATTACAGATCTTTCTCTGAACTTCATCTAATGCATCAGGATTTATGAAAATCAAACTTGAACTTGAGATAACAAAAGAGATTCCCAGCACAGCAAGCTTTTCCAGACAAACCTGCCCAGAACTCTTCTCTTATGGTTTAATGTACTGCAGGCACAGTATGCAATCACAGAATAAGGGTATGCTTGGCATGAGCCAAGATGTGCATTCGTCAGCCTAGAAGAGCATGCACAGATTCAAGTCACATTCTCCGGTCTGTGTGATGCCTTCAAATGGTCAGAGTCATCACGAGAAAGTCAATCTAAGCTCTTTCTCCTCTCTCTCTTGTATTTTGGAAGCTGGTCTTAATGCATTCATGTTTCACAGAGGCTGTCAAAAATCCTCTGTTCTCAGGAGAAAGAAGAAAATAAGTTTCTCCTTCTACCTACACAGGATCAGGGATACTTGGAATGAATGGCAGGCCCTTTGTATTTAATAGTTCTTGAATGGATTATTTAATGAATATACTCTGTTGCTTTTTGACTGATGTCCATTTCCACACTATCTAAAAGGAAATGAGTCTAACTATTCATTGTGTGAAACAGAGCTGCTTTTCGATTTGCTTGGAACGTGCCACTTGATAATTTTTCTTATTTGAAGCATCTTGGCATCCGCAGCCAAAGGCGGACAATTCAAGGACACAGCTGGTCCTACAAGCTCTAGAGAAACCCTGGGAACAAAACCAGGGCTGCAGAGTTGAGAGAAGACTCCACAGAGTGAACGTGCAAAATCGGACTTGGCAGAGAATGCCACCATGAGCATGGAGCGCAGCCAGGCTTCAGTGAGTGCCTCAGTGGAAAACGTAAGGGCCCTTGTCCAGAACATGACTAGCAGAGGTCAGCTAATGAATAATACAGTAACAACACTTTCTCTTCCTCTAAATCCCATGTCCAGACTTTAGATCCCATCTCTTGATGCAGCGGGAAAGCCAACGCAAGCAAAGACTACTTTGACAATCCATGTGTCTATCACCAGCCAGAGGGGAGGGCCAACAGCTTTGCTGGCTTTCACTTTGCAGCCCCGAATGTTTGGTAGTGTAGCAGAGAAGGCTATGCAATCACCAGCTTCCAGGTTGCCAAGGCAGTGGTTCTGTTCCCTCTTTGCAAGGGAGTTCATCAGCTGTGAATGTGGTCCTTCCCATCCTGCAGCTCCTGTGCTGCTGCTAAGTCCTCGCTGCGCTGCTGCTGGACCCCTGCCTGTCCCCCTCCTGCAGGACAGACACTGGAGTGTTCTGTGATTACAGATCCACCTGCAGTCTGTCTCTCCTGGTGCATGGTCTGGATGGCACAGGAGATGGTACTGGTGACTGGAGACTCCAAGCACAGTTCTGCTCCTGTTTATGGGGTCTTTGCTGTCTCCCAGTACATGCTTCTGTACTGTGTGAGCTGCTGAAAATCAAACAGTTGATCCCATTTTTTGATACACCCAAGCATTAGGTGAAATCACAACTTGTGGCTCTTCTTCTACCTTCACTCAGCCACTTGCTACTGCATATCTTGATTGAAATTCAGGTGTCTGTCCTGAGAACAGGATCCACGACTTCTAAGACCCAGGCAAGTCAAAGCATTGTAAGGATTTACTGCTCATGTTAAATTACCAGATGCAGTAACTTCATAAGAAGAGAGCAAGGCCAGCCAAAATGACATAGGTGGGCTGGTTGAAGGAGCTAAGTAATCCATTCCAACTGAGCAGACCTAGAAGGAACTGCTGCCAACCATACATGTAAGAGAAACCAGCTGTTGTTGTAAAACACACCCGGAACACAATTATAAACAGAACTAACATGAAAATATGGATGTTCGGATGAACGAATTAAAAGCAACGACAATTTTGATTGGTTCATAAAACATGCAATTCATTTTTTTTTCTGCAAATAGATCAAAATACATGATTTGTAAAGGAGAACCCAATTCATGCTATATGCTTTAGATTCAATATATTTAGCAAAAGCCAAATTTAAGAGATTTAAATGAACCTTTGCACAAGTGCTGGAAAAGAACCCAGCCCCCTTGATTCCAGACCATGCAGGGGCTAGTGCTGTCCTCTGTCTGGCACCAGACTCCCACCCTTCCTACCAAAATAACATTTGCTTACTAACATTTGTCTCTCTCTCTAAAAGGTGTAAATGGGCCCTTGTTTGAGCTCATCACAGATTCAGCTGTATTCTTTTATCTCCAGTAATCTGGAGATTTTTTTCCCTGCAGATAGTTTCTGTGTTCCACTCGCTGCTATTTGCTAGAGAAAGACTCTTGGGCTTTTTGCCCTTTGTATTTCCTCTCTTCTTTCATGTGGAGAAGACTGCCAACGTGGGATTTGCAAACTGCTGCCAATATGGGATTTGTGCTGCTGCGGCTGCCAATCTTTAATTTAGCATATGTATAAAGCTAATTTTTGGACACGATGCTAGTGCCTGGCATCTCTGCAGGAGTCAGCCAGGTTGTAATGTTTGTATTGTACTGCACTATAAAAAACAATAAAAAGAAAATATAAAGGAAAAAGCCTTTTATCTCTAGCTTTATAGCTACAGATATGGTCTAAATACTTGTATTCTCCCTCTGCATCTAAAATTCACTTCCTCCTTTCTGTGCTGTAGCCCTTTCTTTTAGATTTGCAGTTTGTGTTGCCTGCAGTAGGAGCCAATGATAGGCTCCTGCTCCCTACTGAGCATATCTTCATATTAAAATGTATAAATTCAACTCTTTAGACGGAGAAAAAAAGACTAGTTTCCCTTTAATTATATTTAAAATATACAGTCACATGCATGAAGAAATATTTTCTCTTTAAAAAAAATATTTCAATACAGAGAACCAGAGAAAAAAAATTTAATCATTCAGGAAACATCTTTCTTATAGAAAACATAAGCTTGACTACCCTTCCTTGGCAAGGACATCTACTGTTTGGGAGGATGTTCCTGCGGTGAATTCTCTAAAATACGGCAGTGCCATTCTGGCCGCTCAGTGGGAGTGTGAGTGAGCCGGACTTCAGCTCCAGGAGCCCCCATTTGGAGGACCCCATGCAGTTCCTGGGAGCTCCTTGGTCAGGCCTGGAAGCAGGCAAAGGGGAAGGCTTCTGGGGAAGCCTGAGCTGCAGGATGGGCAGAGGGAAGCAGCTTTATGCTGCCCCATTATAGTGGCTATAGCAGGACAAAAGCTGTAATAGAATCACAGTACCCAGTGGTCCTAGACGGATTTATAGGAAGAGCCTTCAGTGACAGTTCACAGCTCTTCCTTACGGAGAGGATTTCCTAAACCTTTACCTAAACCTATTCCAGCCCTTGTACTTGAAGGGTGGGTGCTCACCAGAAGTGTGGTATGAAGGAAATGCCAGTGAATGGGCTGTGGTTTGGAAGAGCCTAGCAGACCACAAGAGTGGCAACTGAGCTAGTGACTTAAAGCAGGACCCACTGACTGCATCCAGTCTGAGCATCTTTCTCCAAATGCAGGGAAAAAGAACATCAGACAAACACAGAGAAATAGGAGGTTTTTGTAAATTTGCCTTTTACAAATATCTAGTATACCTGCAGGCTGCAGAATCTATTTTGATTTTTTTGTTGTTTTTGTTATCAACAGAGATTTTTGCAATTTCTTTTTCCACTCTAGATACCAGGTGAAGGAAAAGGAAATTGCTCTATCCTGGCATCACTTTTTCATTTTAATTATTGTGATTTAAATTACCCCATCTATGGAAGTCCACAATATAGCGTTGACTACCCAGTAATAGAAGGTAGTTTTTCCGCACGGCTAGACTGGTATTTTCTAAGAAGGAGATCTGCTAGCTTGCCTACTTTCACAGCGGCAGTGCCATGGGCCGTAATGAGACAGGATTATTGTTGCAACTGCTCTTGAAGGCCTCTCTCCCCAGGCAGCCAAAGAATGACTGAGTCACGCAGGTGATGCATTCGCTGTAATGAGATGGACAAAACCCTCAAAACCACATCCAGAACAATCCCCCACATACCCATGCCTCTGGAGGAGGGTATGGGGGGGAGGCGAGAACAAAACCACTGATGCCGGAAAAAACCACAAATAAAAACTGTTTATTCTAAATAAATAAATAAAGGTGGGGGGGGTTCTAATGCCAGTATGCCCTGCACAGTCATGTAGAAAAACCGGGGTTTGATTTCTAATCCCAGCCTCTCGCTCCCCTGGCTGGCAGGAAGCAGGCATGGGGTGGAAGGAGGTGCCGTGCATCACTCAGCAGCAGCCCCTCTGGCTGCCTAATGAAAGGGGCTGACAGGCTCTTACGGGAGACCCATCCAGCCCGCCTTGGCTGGAAGGATGATGGCCTTGGCACAGAGCACAGCACCACAGGAGGGGATTTTTTCCCGGCTTTATAAACTACATCCTTGAGGCCCTGTGTCGCTGCCAACTTCTTCTGCCCAGCACAGGACTGTCTAGGACTCCCTCTGGGGCTCATCCGCCGGCTGGAGAAGCTGTTATTGAGAAACACAGGATACCCTCTCGCAGAGTGCACTGAGCTGGACCACCCTCGCTGAGCTTCCCACACCTGCTGGCAGGGAGACTGAGCATCGGGACTGGGAACAGCCACAAGAATAGTACCATTGATAGGAAGCAGAAACACAAAACAATTATTTATCTTGTGCTAGGCGTATGCGAGGTGCTGATTGTGCAGAGCCCTGTGTAAGTAAGAAATCGGCTCTACTCCCAGAGCACTGGTGCATCAAGAAAACTCTACTGACAGGCACCTCTGAAATACGGAAAGGATTAGCACTCTGAATGCCAGGATGGTGTCACCAATGTTGTGCTCGCATTACCAGCCATGCTCCGACTCCCCCACCCTCTTCCATCGTGGGGGCAGCAGGAGGAAATGCTGTTATCTTTTCAGAATCAACCACTGACACCGACAGACATGAGACAAATACTATTTTATAGGTCTCCACGAAGCTTCAGGATTACAACACAAACATTTACTTCCAATCTGTAGTGGAGAAAGGAGGGGGATTTCTGCACTTTTGCCTTGGTTTGCAAGATTCTGTACTGGGCAGCAGCCTGGGAGCACTGGTGGCTACTCTGGGGAGCTGTTCCAAGTGACTAAGGTCTCATTTCCACCATGAGCACCTGCTGTGGTTTGGATCAGTCATTTGATTTCACAGCACACAGGGCTGCCCTCTGCTATGTGCCAGTTGCATCTGAAGCAAAGCAAGCGGTTAAGGGTACTCCAGGCTTGTCTACCAGGATAAAACCTACCACAAGTTTTGTTTCACTTATGTTTCTCTTCTGATTAAATCCCATGATTTATTAGGCTTTCCAGATGCAGACAGAGCCTGGGCACCCTTTTTTCCCTAACACAAGGTATCACACAAGATCATGCAAGTTACTGGTCATCCCCAAGACAAAATTTTGTCCTTGGACTGAAAGCACCAGCCACTGTCTGTGTCTGACCAAACACTGGTGACTCTGCTAAACCTGCCAGAAAAAGGGCTGCTACCAAGTATTTTTTCTGTCAGAGGGTTGCAATCTTTAGCAGCACCAACCAGGAATAAATCTGAATCAAGGGGAAAGTACTTAAACTGCACGTTGCATCATGAAACCTATTCAGAAGCCTACACAAAACTCAATCCAACCCAAACAACAATAAAGAGCTTTTCAGGAAGTCTTGGTATGACCTCATCATTGACCTGCTGATTCACCATTCAGTTAGGCAAAGGATTCATACGACACTAGTCTTCCCCAATCATGTGAGAAGGGTACCAAATAAAATGGACTCACTGGTGTGAAACATGAAATTATCCTCTCACATTTCATCTGTCAATTATTTCACATCAGCAGTCAAGGAAAACAGATGTAATGAACAGCTCATCATTCAAAACAATCACCCACTAAACCCAATTCCCTTGTTAAATATATTTGGGGATGATCAGCAATGGTTGGATTTACACACAATGTGAACTGAGTTCACTGGCCTGTTTTCCATGTTGGGCCACACCAGGCAGCTGTACCCCATACCTCTGAGGGTCCAGGCAGCTGCCTGCTCCCAAAATGTGACCCCTCACTGTACAATACCACTTCCAAAGGCAACTCTGAATAGAAGTGCAATGCCTTGATGTCACTCACTTGATAACCTGGGCATCTACCTTTCCCAGCATACCAAAATCTATCTGTGCAAGGCAATAAAATAAAGGACAACAAAATAGCCAGGATAGGAGAAAATCACCATTGTGTCCAAGGTAGATCACGATCAACAGCAAAAGTGAGGGCACAGGAGTGTTACAGCTGCATTTCAAAAAAGACTGGTGTTCCCCAAAACAATTCTTATTTAAGAGACAGGCAGACATTCCACATTTTTACACCTATTTTCTTCAAGTCTTTGCTCTTACCTTTGTCATCCTACCCATATCTGACTTCAGGTCTACCAAAGCCTGAGCACTGCTGACTGTATCTGTGTAAGAAATACCTTAGCAATTGCACAGATGAGATAAATATCCCTGCAGGCAGCTATTTAAAAATGTGCTACTATGACTAAAAGGAGAAGGAAAGAATTTTTTATTTCTCACAGTATGGCACACACGACCATTACATCCTGAGCTTTTACATACAACCCTCTGCTGACGTAAATACTAGAAATGGATGATATATGGTCAACGGAGCAGTGCTGAAGCACGGGCAGTCACACAAGAGTGACGTTTCTCACCTAATTGCACAAACACGCCAACAAACCGCGGCACCTCGGTGGTCTGGTTCCTCACTGATATTTCAGTTGTTCAGCTGCCGCAGCCACAGACGCAGTGAATTTTGAATTAAACACTACTGCTCGGTGATGCTGACACTCGCAGTCAAGCATATCTTGATGAAATTAGAGATGCAGAAAATATTTTTTGACAGAGTGCACGAGCAAAACAGCCAGAAGTGCAGCGAGTTCGGTGTGAATGGCTCGTGCAGAGAGAGAGACCGGGGAGATGTTGAAAATTGGACTCTCTGATTTTGGCAGGAAGAGGCGAATTTTATTAGCAGTCTATGCTGCAAACATAACTTTCCGACTATTAACAGTTTTTAGTTGCCAAAAGAAAAACACCATTTCTAATTGCTTCTCAGCTCTTACATTTTATAACGGAAAAAGAAAAAAGGGGAAGGCAAGCAAACTTACATCTCCATTATGTAAAATATCAGACCAGTGGAGAATACAGCGGCATTCCAGTTTAACAAAATCTTCACAAATGTAAACACTTTACAACCTTCTGCCCAAACCCAGCACCTGTAATTCCATGACAAATTAGCACACACACATTAAAAATGTGCAGGAAAGTTTTGTAAAGCATCACAGACTATATAGGAATTGGTAAAAATAAGACTGGTTATTCTTACTGTTGCTACCCCCTAGCATGCAGAGTTCTAAAAATCTAAGGGCACTTTGTTTCCTTGAAGAAACAGGATTTTCCTTTGAGTGTAACGGAATGTAAATTTTAAATTAATGCGAGACAGTAGGATTAATTCCAACCTGTAAAGCTCCAAACCCCACCAGTTTTACTGTATTTCTTCCTAGTCTAAGGAGGAAAATACAGCCTTTCTGGCTCTGCAAGTGCTACCATGATCCCTGAGCAGAGGGGATGATGCCATGAAACTGCACTTTGTCTTTGACTCAGAGATTTGGATGGAGTAAATGAGATTTTCAAAGTAGCATGTCTAAACTTCATTGAAAAGATCCTCAGCTTTTTAGAAGGTCCTCGAAAGTTCACTAAGACACAGCATGTGAAAATTAGTAGCTAGCTCCTTCGCAGAGGAAGGTTGGCAAGCTTGACTGGGAAATACCCTTTAATCAGAGTATAGAGAGTGGCCCTTGGGGAAGGGCCCAGATGGACTTGGCTCCCATGGGCAGCTACTTCGCCCAGCCAGAAACACACAGCTTGCCACTAGAACCAAACCAGCTGTTCTCGACCACAAGGCCACAATGATTTCAAAGGTGTCCTTATCCAGTGCTCTGATCAAGGTGACCACACATATGAGCTTTCCAGTTGCATAAAAAAGTGTTGACTAGCTGCCCTGTGAGGTGAGTGGGCACATTTCCTACCCTGCATTGCCAGAACATGGAAAGCATATATACTAGTTTGAAGAGGACAGGGCCTTGAAAATGAAATGCAAATTCCCCTACATGTCCTTACTGGAGCCATGGATGTTGGAGAGAAGACAATGGAGAGCTGAGCAATGCCTGGTGTGCAATGGTTTGGAACCCGTGCTGATGACAAAGCTAAAGGAGCAACACTGCATCTGGACAAAAGGCAGGAGGGCTGTGTTCAACAGTGAGCTCCCTGCACTGCAGCATCCCAGCTAAAGCACACAGCTGCCGATGGCCACCCTTTCTCATTTGTCTCCGTGGCTGGGCACAGCCAAGCATATATGACAGTGGAGGCTCACGCTGAGACCTCTGGGGGCCCTGGATGTTTCCTGCAGCACTGCCACATGATAGCCTTCGGTCACAGTACTCTCTTTCCCCTCCATGAAATATTCCCAGACCAGAGGGGACATGCAGTTCAGGTGAGACAGATGAGTGGGAAGCACCCCATCCTCACAGGAGCCCCTGGCAGCACCCAGCCACAAGGGCAGACCTGACGTTCCTGTGACCAGCCACACTCAGGTCTAGCACAGCTCCCGTGTGCAGTCTGGGTACCCAGAGCAGGCACAGAGCAGCAAGGGGACAAGGAAACCCAATCTTTCCTGTGTCCTTCTGTGACACAGCAGAGGGCCTCTGCGTGTGAGTGCTTGCAGCTTGAAGCCAGGCCCTGGGAGATGCAGCAACCATGACAGCACGAGCACGACGTGCCCTGCCGGGCACCTGCTGGGCTCTGCACCCACCCCTACTGCTAGCCCCCGTGCAGCGCAACAATTTACCCTTGAATAAATTAGCAATAATTGGAAATCCACTTCACTGGACCTTACGCAGCATGACTAATGTGACTCACTTTTTAGCTCTGTTCCTTTTGTGTGACTACTCAGCAAAGAGGGTGCCTTAGAAAAGAGAAGAACCAGTAAACTTTATGCTATGGAAAAAGAAATTACAGTCTCTGAAGAGTGATATAAAGGTTTAATGGGTGCTTTGGATGCACAAGAAGCAAGTGTGCAAAGAGTACTGTGGGGCACAATGCTCCTACTGATGGCTTTTTTGCTTTTTATCCTTGTCTTTACCTTTTAGATGGTGCATGTTAATTTTGGTGGCACGGGGACAAGGCTCAGAGAAGTACAGCTCTGCAACAAAGGGAATACAAATCTGCAGAACACAAATAATTTTGAAGAAAAACTTCAGACTTGTGCTATTTACTAGCAATGTTGTAAGGGCTGGGTGGGCTGAGAGTCTATCTGAATCTCAGTTTTTGTCTTTGCCTAGATCTCTTATGAGAATGTGGTTAAGCCATTTAAACCCCTCCTTCATGGAAAAATATAACATCAAAGGGTATTTAGAATGGTTAACACAGAGAAATTACACCATAAAAATACAACACGCCAGAAATGCAACTTTTAAAAAGTGAGAGTATAAACACTGTTAATTCTGGACTGTCATATACATCTATTTTCTTTCATAACCCTATTCAAGCTCATTGTATCAAGCTAATTGCCAGGCCATGTTTTTTCAAAAAAATAAAATGAGGAACATTCAGCACATGAATGCCTGTGTCAGCCCTGTAATATAGCACAGCTACAATATTCAAACAATTTGGCAAACTCTGCGCACTCACAGTAACTTGCAACCTGGTATATGAAGTAAGCACCGTGAATTACAATACAGAATTTGCGACATAATCAGTGTGGGTTTATTAATGTTATATGCAAATGCCATGTTTAAATATTTATTTTTTGGTACCTGCCAACAGGTATTTTCCATTCTAGGGGGAGTACTTTTCTCTTGATTTATGCACATAATTCCTACTACATGAGGCCCACATATGCATGCAGAAGGAGAGAAAAATGCATCCCTGTAGCTATAATTTTTTCTAAGACATTAGTGAGACAAGTGTTTCACAATTTCTGTGCAGGATCCTTAAGCAGAAATTGTGGTGCATGAAACAATCCCAATTTCCAAGGAAAAAATTATACCCTTTCATTCTCATAGCAGCATGTAACTAAGGTTTAGATGAGTGAACAGATGCATGCAAAAATCAGCCATGAGAATGGAAAACATTCATTTTCACAATCTGCTAAATCTGCTAGGTATGCATGAAACGAAGCCAAAGAGATCTCCAGCAGAACGCAATGTCACAGTCTTGGCACAATAGGGAACTTTTTCAGACGCTGCTTGTGCCAGCACCGGCAGTTTTACTGTACAGCTGTGTTTAGAGACCACTGAAATATACTGGAATCTCAAAGAGTTAATAATATGAATGCTATTAAAATATATTCTTTCCACTTCCCACTTTTCCAGGAAATTAGATGTGATTTTTTCTTATTATTGCAGCTACTGCTTTTCATGAAGTAACAAGTTAAACAGTGAGATTTTCCAAGTGTGTTTCCCTCTACAGCAATACAAGTGCCTTATCAAACCCTTTCAATGAAAATCTGGGGTTCTCTTCACAGAACTTACATACCTCAACTTAGTGACCTCATGCAATGCTGAAAAATATCCCAAATTTTATATGATCTTTTATATTACTGTTATTCTCAACTGGAGAAGAAGTGAGTTTATAATTGGACTGAGTAGATTAGATTGAATTAAAGAGTATAGTAAAATCTTCTCTTAAACAGCAGTTTCTCAGGAATAAGGCTTCTGACTTTTCAAGGGTGAATTACATGTCTTATTCTGTTGCAATGTTGATTTTATCAATTTAACTTCACAGCTGGTGCCTGGCCTCCAAAAGCCTGACTCTCTAAAGCCCAAAGAAAGAAACTGCACCACCCTGTCTCATTTTAGCATGTTGAAAACAAGGGCCGTGGGCAAGAAATGATACATGGAAAAGCAGAAAGGGAGGAGACTGTTTCCTTGAGTGGCAGGCTTCATCTGACAGCTCCTTTGTGCCTCTTGGTGTGGGAGTCTCAGGTCCTCCCATTCTTAAAGAAGGCACCTTTCATGTCTTTTTCCCTAAATGTCATTGCATGGAAGCACTTGATTTTAGCAGCACCTTCAGGATGAAGACCTTTTTTTGGAAGTGATAGGGAGGGGTTTTCTGCAGAGGTAGTATTGTTTTCTGATCTCCTGAAGGGATTCTTTCTTTTTGGAAATCTGGCAGCTTCACACAGAAGGGGAATTTCACAGCTTATCTTTTGGGATCTTGGATCAATTTTAATGGAAAAAAGCATTAAAGGAACTTGTCACATGGCTTCTGTAATCACATGGAGAGTCAAGGATGTCTCCACACTCCAAGGCTGCCGCTCAAGCACTTGCATTTATATTTCTTGGCAAAACCTGCATTTATGTACTCACTTGATTTCCAGAACAGGGTGAAAACCAGATGCCCTTCTTTGCACCATGCAGCTTACTCCCTGGGATGTCTACATGAAAGATACTGTGATGATGGGGTTTATTTTAAGGAGGTGGTTGATTGGTAGCCTACAGTGTTGCCCTTTTCATGCCACACTCTGGAAGGGAAAAAAAAAAACCTATGAAAGGAGGTGTGCTTGCGCCAAGGCACTCTGTGAAGTATACCTTCCCTCTGATCTATGACCTGGAATCAGTCCCCAGAGGCAGGGAGGTAGATGCTGCCAGGATGGCCCTTGGACTGCTTACAAAACTCTGCTGGAGTCCTGACATGAGGAGGAGGAAAATGAAAGGAGTAGTTTAGAAAAAAATACTTTTGTTTAGGCCAGATCTGTGACCTGTAAAGCTGCCTCGAAAGGGGTACACAGCCTCTATACTTCCTTCAGAGGCTCCATCAAAAGGAATGCCTGGAATCCGCAGCTCTGTGCAGTATAATGTTTCACTGCATACTCCTTCCACTTTGTTAAGCTCCAGAAGCGTGCATTACAGTTTTGTACCTTCTTCAATGACTTACTTGTCCTTTTCTAGGGTATTTCTCTTTCTTCCCATTTAAAAAATTTCCAGGGAAATTTCCACCAGAAGAATGGACAATTCGTTTGTATAAGTCAGATGCAACATAAGCATCCACTTCTCTGGCTTGTTGTATAATTGGCAATAATGATTTTTAACAGTGCTTTGGGGAATGAATACTCTGTATTTAGGGAATCCAAGCAAAGTCTGCAAATTTTTCCATATTGTGATGAAAGGATGGTGCCTTTCCTACTGTGGTGAATGGGGTGCAAACCCATGCTTCGGGATGTTGTGTCATGGGTTACAGAGATGCTTTCACTTAAGTGAAAAACATGTAATTCCCATTCTGTGACAGCCTGGTGCAACCACTTGGGAAAAAAGCCACAACAAAAAAAATGGAACTAGTTCACTGTGGTTACTGCAAAGCAAGCTCTTTGCTGAATGTGCTGTGAGGCTACCTTGGCAGGCCTATAGGTTGCTTCCATGAGACTGACAAATGCTGGAGAACCCATTTGCATGGTTCGATGAGTCCATAGGAGAGAAGATGGTGTGCAACCTCGGCAAGCGTTGAAAGCGCGAGTCAAGGAAATGTGTAAAGTGCCAAAAGGGAACCAGCAGAACATTACACTTGTATGAAATGGGAGTAATCTCATTACCAGAGGTGATAACCATTGCACCCCTGATGGAAATGCATAATTACTGAAAACAGCTAATCAACTGCAAGAGCAGCAGGGTAGCCAGAAGCTCCTATCTAAACCATCTACTGTGCTTAACCCAGTTGAGCTGCTCCTCCTCCTCCATCACCTTCTACAAAAGGATCAGTAAAACATGCTGCGTGCACAGACCCTCACATGTGGGTCAGCCCAGCTGAGTGATACAGTGCTTTAAATTTTTATTTGCAAATAAAACATGTATCAGTGAAGTCTCCTTCCTACAAGATGCTTGAGCATGTCAGACTTGCAGCTGTTCATTTCATAGCTATATCTGCAGATGAACAGTTTGGAATAACAGCGTCACACCTGACTTCTGTTAAAAAAAAGCTGACAGCAAGCTTCTTGCCTTTAATCCCTGACTTTGAGAAACCTTGCCTTTAATTTGCTAACAATATATATGGCTATGGACAATAAGAGGTGGCAATTCTCAGGCTTACAGGAAGGTAAGTTCAACTGTTAATGGGATCTGGGGCCAGCTATGGGAGTGCTCCAGTGTGTTTAATGAAAACAAGTCTGTCTACAGCAACTGCAGAGGGGCCATGAACTTCCATGCTCCCTAGGTCCAGGTGACAGGAACTGAGGAGATCAGGGATCTGGGGTCAGCTACAGGATATACCGATTGTCTAAGGCCAGCTATGTCTGTATTATGTGTGTACAGCAATATATGTCATACAGACATTGTATGCCAATGTATACTACTCTACAGAGAGAGCATGTGCAGCACTGGGATCAGGATTTGCCTGTCATGCTGTCACGTTTGCATGAGCACTGTGTCACGTTTGCAAGTAGCACTGGTCAAGTTGCTACTTTCTGACTGTGCTGAACTGAATGACCACGCACTCAGTTTATTTAACATGGTCAGAAAGTATTTATACACATGTATATACACACATATATGTAAATATGTGTATTCGTACACATTGGGAACACTTGCTCAGCCTCACTGATGGTGGAACTGTTACTAAGAGGCTGCTGGATTCAGTGGCTTCTGGCACATTGTCTTTTAATTTCACTGATCCTTGCAGTCTCTATCCAGGCACTTCCAACAAAAGGAAGAACTGGCTTGAATTGTTCATCGAACTGCAGCAGGTGAGGGAAGAGTACAGAGGGAGGGAAAAGTTAGTTGCTGGCAGTTATAAGTCAAATATGTAATTTTCCAGTTACAACTAGAAAAGCAGTAAAAGACAGCATGAATTGTTTCAAGGTCTTTAAACAGGAAGAGCTGTTCATAGAGCTGGCAGGCTAATAGGAAAAAACAAAAATGAAAGTTTCCCTGGTAGTATAGCGATGGTACCAGTTTCATGTCTGTTGAGGATCTGATTTCTTGAGCATGTTAGTAAACTAGGAATAGAACCACACAGGGACACATGCACTGTGATGCTTGAAAAAAAAAAAAGCCACAGACCATTATGTACAAGCTGTCCCTGGAGCACAGATATAAATCCAGGTCTGTCTTCTTTTCGGTTTATGTCCTGATCACTGAGCTAGAAAGTCAGCTTCAGGCCTAGATTTGGTCTGTGGCTCAGTTAATATCTACTTATTTAAAGCAAGGTGGAGGATGTCTCTACCACAGGGGTGCGTACATACAGATGGAGCAGCAGAGTTTTATTTAGTAAGCAGGGTGTTGCTGTCGTCACTCCAGATAAGGACAAATAGGCCTGTGCTCCTGGCTTCCTGGGCAAGTTTTCTAACCACTAGAAAAATCATGCAATCACACATCTAATTCGGGAAGGAAAGGGACCTCAGGAGACCACCTCATCCATCTGTCTCCTCAAACCACTCTACACCAGGCTGATAAGGGCCTCACCCAGCCAGAGCTTGGATACCCCAAGGGAGCAAGGATAGACCAATGCTCTGGACAGCCTCTTCCAACATCTGACCACCTGCACAGGAAAGACTTTATTTCCTTTGTCTCCAGGCAGCATTTCCCTTCAGGCTGTGGCTGTTGCTTCTAGCCAGTCTTTGACCTTCCTCATTCTGTGCTTACATGCACAGGTAATATTTCTCTATTCCTCCTTGGTAGCCCATTCCTGTGTCCATTTCATGTGTGCTTCCTATTTGTGTTTGAGTTAAATCAAGAGGTCCCTGTTCAGCAAGCTGGCCTTCTGCCATGTCTGCCTGTTCTTCCACTCTTCAGATGACTTTTTTTTGCATTTTGTGCAGATTGCCACTGAAGTCTGACTAGCCCTTATGAGCTCCCTTGCCTTCAGGGGAAGCATAATGTGGAATCAGTTTTGTCTACCAGCTAAAGTCTTGTGTCCTTGCCTTCCTCACTGCCTTCAGGATCATAAACTCCAGCATCTGACAGCTCCTGCAGTCAAAACTGCTATTGATTGACAGATCATTTTCATTCAGGATTGCAGCAAAGCATCTCCCCTAGTTAGTTGCTCAACACTTGCACCAAAAATTTGCCTTCCTTGCATTTCAGAAATCTGGATTTCTTGTGATCCATCATATGCTACTCTCAGTAGATTCTACTATGGTTAAAGTTCTCCATGAGAGTCAGAAAGAATTTGAGATACTTCCTTCAGTTGTTAAAAAAATATTTTTCCCCAGTCCCCCCTCGATCAGTCACCATCAAGACATTCCCATGTTCTGCCTTCCCCTCTGACCCTGATCTATCAGCTTTCAGTAAGCCTTTTACCCATGCCACCATGGACATGACCATTATTTCCTCTTTCCTATCCTAGCCATTTTAAAATAAAAAGACAATGGCTTATGTGCTTTGCTTGTGTCTCTTGTCAGAGTCTGCTAGGCAACTTTTGATTGCTCAAGGGCCTCAGACAGAAAATATATTCTGATAACCTTGGCATGAAAGAGACAACAAGCCACCAGAAGTGGACAGAAACATTTCTGAGTAGGCAGAAAAGCAGACTTTCAAGCACTTAAGAGCCCATTCAGGGATTACCAGTGTGGCTGGGAATTGCACTCTTGAATACAGGTGTCTAAAGTCAACTCAAGGCAACC
Organism: Acanthiza pusilla; assembly: GCA_036630365.1. Taxonomy (NCBI): domain Eukaryota; kingdom Metazoa; phylum Chordata; class Aves; order Passeriformes; family Acanthizidae; genus Acanthiza; species Acanthiza pusilla. Next base: position 4,828,931 of record JAXCHO010000003.1, on the reverse strand, counting down.
ATAACAGGTTCCAGCGCTAAGGATGCTTCAAGAGTGTGAAGCTGTATGACGATAGAAGAACAAAGTCGATTGTTCATTATATGTATTGATTCTAGCTGGGTAAAGAAGAAAACAGGACAGAACAAGCTGCAGTCATGATTTCATGATAATTACTCAGCACTGGTGAAGCTGCTCCTGAAATACAATCTCCAGCTTTGGCCACTTACTTCAAGAGAGGTGTTGAGAGACTGTGGAAGGCAGTCAAGATGTGAGAAAGCTTTTGACACTGCTGCATAAAGCAACTTCAAAGGAAAAGTGCTAATGTGACAAATGATCCCAAATGGAAGTTCTCGTTTCCCCCTGCCAGATATATTTATCATAAAACAAAAAAGAAGACAAAATTCTATAAATGCTCTGCTTCACTCAGGGGATTGGACTTGATAGCCACGGCAGATTTACTACACATATCAAGTTTACTTCTGGAGTTCAGGGTGTAAGAAAGCCACTTGTCTGGCTGACAAGTCAGGAACTTCTTGTGTGTAACTTGCCCATTTAAAAGGTAGCACAAGCTCTGTTTTCTTGAACAGTGATAGTAAAGAAAGGGCCTGTAGGCAGCCCCATGTGAAACCCCAGGCAAGACTTCACTGAGCTGAGAGGCTGCTGCTTTGTTCCACTGCTCCTCAGCAGCACCTCACTTGGCTCACTAGCATTTCCTCACACCCAGTCTTCCACTTACCAACCCTTGGACCACAGTGGAAAAGAGCCTCCTCACCTCCAACTCCAGTGGATATAACCAGGTCACAGATGTCACCTCTGCCACTACCTGGACTTCCTGCCACTACCTGTTAAATATGCACAATATACATTATTATTATTATTATATTTTTTTACCTCAGTCAGGATGGCAGAAGGCTTCTTGCCAAGACTATATGGCTTTGAAAGGTGACATTTGTGGCTCTATTCACCACTAGTAGCAAAATGAAAGCCCAGAGATTCCATGGGGTAAAAAAAAGGGAGAGGTCTCTGAGAGCCCTTGCTTATGGCAAAGAGCTGCCACTCTTCCTGCAGGAAACATCACTCCCATGAAGGCATGAGCCACACAATGCTTTGCTATGTAGCACCACATCTCTGTGGAGAGGTGGGTGTATGAAAAGGTGATGTCTGCTGACCAGGAAAGGGAATTGCTGTCACAGGCTAGGAGCCAGTTGCTCTTTCTGCTAGTTTCTGTCAATTCACATCAAGCACTGCTCAGAGGTTGCTCAGTGCGTGGATCACCTCTAGCTACAAAATAGAGCATGTGTGTACAGGGCTGCTTGTAACAGCCTCAAGCACTGAAAACCACAATGCACCATCACATTTCTGGGCATTTCTTTTTCTCCTCAGCACTTCCACTGTACCTCGTGGATAATAAGCAGATTTGACAACATGAAGCCAGATTCTGAGCTCTGGTGCCCTGGTTGGCAATGCTCAGGCGATGCTGCTGCTGAACGAGCTTCTACAAAGCTCCTACTCCAGAAAAAATCATACTCAGATGCAAGAGTGCTGGGTGGCAGAGCCAAGCATCCTTCATCCCTCCTCCTCCACCATTCAATGATCTCTTTCACAATCAGGCAGCAGGCAGTCACAGAAGGTACAGGATCATCTGGAGGAAGGGTCTTTTGCTCAGTAAGTACAATGCCCCCTTGCATTTCCATCTCTTTCCTCCAGAGACTGAAGGCAGATGATGAGTATCCAGTCAGGTGATGTGGCTGCAACTCCCTGGTCATATAATGGTCTCATTCCACATAATCTTCCTTTATTTCTCATTTGACAGCTGCTTCCATATGACAAATGAAGAGCTAAGCCTATTGACACAAGATGAAGAAATAGGCCAACATTTAAAAAAACACCTGTCTTACGGGCCCAGTCTGTATTCCTTCCAACTCAGACAGCAAACCTGGAAACTAAATGCCATAGCATTGCTCATTACTTAATGGGGAAGGAAAGATAGGTCCTTTATCAAGGACCATGTCCTTCCAGTAGACATCAAGCTCATGTCCTTCCTGATGTGAGAAATCACAAGCCCATTCTACTCCCATCTCTCTGAACATTCTCAGCATCTCAGAGGCCTGCGGCAATGGCTAGGAGATACCTGTGTGCTTTAAAGCACCAGTCTTATGGACTATTGCATACGGAAATAATAATAAAAACCCCATTTGGAGGACAGATTTTTGAAAAAGAGCCACAACAGAGGGCAAGCAACTATTTCTCATTCCCATAGGGTTCATTATCACTGGTGCAACATGCACAAAACAGGGTATACATCTTAGTCCTGTTGATGTCAAATGATGTGTGTCTTCCCACTGACATAATGGTTCCAAGGCTCTTCCTCATGGCACTGACTTCCAAGGAGGACAGATAGTTTGGCAACTTAGAGATTTCAAACTCTCATTTGTAATTACTGAAATTCTCTATTTGATAAGAAGGAAGAAATTTGTGAGACAAGATGGATACCAAAAGACACAGTTACTGTAGAATCTGTACTGGGTCAACAACACCAAATATGATGCAAAATCTAGAAGAAATTGTTCATCATGTTTTTGTGACTGGTGAGTTTATTGAGTGGATTCTTCTTAACCCTCCACACCAAAAAGTACTAATTTCATTATTTCAGTGCTGCAATTGTGAATAAAGAAAGCCTCGGGTTTTAACCAAAGAGCTTTTAAAATACAGAAGATGCATATCTCACGATTTTAAGTAATAAAAGGTTTGTTCTGCAACTGTGGTGTGGACAAAGTTTTTTAAATTGAAATATGACATGGTATATACCCTTATAGCCATTCAGTGTATCAATGCTTAGAATAAGGTATTGCAGGACAAGAAATTTCAGTGTCCCACTCATCCCCTGTACCACTGCCTACAGCAACTTTCCCAGAAATGTTCTTCAAAATATGTAAGGAGAACTTCATCAGGATTTCTGTGGAACAGCTTTATGGGCCTTTCAGTATAAGGAAGAGTGTTCTTTGTGCACTGCTGCCAGCCTTTGACTGCAACAGCTGGAATGCAGAGACCTCAGCTCCCCAGGAAAGGAGAGGGCCCCGGTGGCTGTCCCATGCACATTTGGATAACTGGGAATTAGTCACAAGGCACGTATAAATCAATGTGTGGGCTAACATATGAATTATCAATTGTGGTATCTCTTCCCACTCAGTGTATTTCCTTTGTATTTGAGGCGGAACATGACCACTCCCAGATTTCACCTCATGCATATTTCACTCCATTTTTCCTTCCTGCAGTATTTGTGCCATTTATCTTGTCCTATATTCACTTTCTTTTTTTCCCTACTTTTGGGAAAAGCATCTAATATCCCTGTAGCATTAGTTTTTCTTTGTTAATGTCAAAAAATGTTAATCCGTGAAGACTTGCTTCCTAGATAATGTTAATTCAGCTGCCAGTTTTATAATAGGATTATGCTTTCCAGGATTTAAAAATCCCACTTGTTAGCTACAAAACAGACTTCGACTAACAGCTATAAAATCTAATTTAATCCCTATTGGCATTAACTAAATAGCTGAGGTATAATTTCTGTCTAGCTGCACTTAACACCCTGCTATTGCCATAAATATATAAAATTCCCTTTGAAGTTATAAAAGAAACTGTTCGGTAGGATAAACAGGGTCTCGTGAGTCCAATCATATGTTATCTCCAAGGCATAACAAATGTTGTTTACATATTGTAAGGATTTTGTGGACAGTGTATTTAAATAGATTCACCCATGTTTACATGTATTAATTTGCCCTTTTTCTCAAGAAAATGCATACTAAATTATGATCTATAAATATTCTATTTAAAAATAATTGGTTAATGAGTGGAAGATTGGGTCTGTGTGGAATCAAAGCTTAAAACGTAACCAAATAACCTGACTAAGCTGGAAGAAAATACCAATTTGTTCAACATATCCCCTTTTAATGCACAATTGTATTGTGAAACCTTAGAAGATAAAGTTATCTTAAGTCTGGCATAGGAGCAGCTACTTGAGGCAATCTAGAAAGAAGTTGTAACAACTAAGGAGGAAACAACGAGCAAGCCATGGTTTATAATCATCCTAAAATGAACAGCCAGGATCTTTATAACCATTTGCTCCCAAATGAAGAATAACACAAGGATTTATGGTCTTCTGGAGCTCAGTGATCAAAATAAAGAAAAGTATTTATAATTATTTTCTCCCAATCTTGAAATAACTGGTAAGTACATTGTTCTGGAGAGGGTAGCCCTACTGCACTGCAGTGAAAGAAGGATAGCAAAAGAGCCATTACAGTGATCCACAGCAGGCAGAACTATGTTATGCAGAAGTTAAAACAGCAATCTCAGAGCAACCAAGCTGCCTTAAAGATAGAAATTGTTAGTCAAACTCAGAAAACACTAGGATTTCATTTATGCTTTCAAAAAGATGCGAAGTGCTGATCAGCCTCCACAGTCAGCTTATCACTTTCCTTATTGATAGAAAAAAAGGCAGTTCATATTGTGATATTATAGCCAAAAAGAAAGATGAACAACCTCAGCTAAGCAGCTGACATTAACATCCAAATCTGTAGCAGGCTGGATTTGCAGATGTGTGCAGTTGTTTTTGGAGAGTTACACAATATACTTTGGACACTACATTTAGATATGCTAACAACTGCACATGATCCATACAGGTATAAAAACCACTGTCAAAACAGCAACTTTCAAATGCAGCTGGATATTTTGACTTACTCATAACGAAGAAAAAATTTGGCAAGTTTTGCACTTCATTGAAAATGAATTTCCTGCTTGGAAGCCCAAACTCTGGGCATGGCAATGTGTAACCTGGGGATGCATTAAAAGCTTTTATGCCCCTGGAGCCTATTGCATACTGTGTAGCCAGCAGAGCTGTGCAGGTTTAGATGGGAATAAACAAATGCATGTAGTTCCTAATGCTCCATCCCTGTTTATTGTTGCTTTTACGACAGGGACTAGAAAAATCGCAAGGGTTGCATATTGTGTTCCATTCTGTATGTAAGTGCACATTAAATTCATGGCTCTGGATGCCCTCCACTATCAGCAAGAAAGAGATTTTGGCTATCAGTTTGTTCCATGAGAGTGTATTCTTTTGGTGTATAAAGCACAGCTTAACACAGAGTCTTTCACAATTTGGAGAAGAAAGTAATTCACAGGATATGTAAAACCCAGGGCTTTAGGAAATCACAATCCATGTGTTTTGTCTTCTGCTGAACAGAGATAAATTGCTCCACTCTAAGTTAAAGGGATGTCATGGCATGGGTTTAGTTCATAGTGGAAATGAAAGGCTGGTTTTAGATGGTTTTGTGCTTATTTTGCAACTAGCACAGTTCACATGCCTTCAATTCAATATGTGGTGGTGTATAGGAGGAAGACGGCTTAATTCTGAATTACTAACTTAGACACAAATGTCCTTAATTAATTGTGAAATGTTATCTGAATAAGGACAGCAGAAACCACAGCACTGTCAGTATATTGTGGACTCCTGGTCATACAGCGGAAGGAAATGAGGTTTTTGCACAGGTATTGGTGGTTTATTTCCCACCACTGAGTGCCAGGATCCCTTTGTCTGGTCTCCAGAAGAATAATAGGTGAACCCAAAGATATAAATGTTAAATATCATATGTTCAGCTGACGTGCCAAGGTTCCCAAGCCTAGCTATGACCACACACATCCTCACCTTCATCTGCAACTTCCACATATATAGTTATGCTGTTTCTCCACCTGACATCAAAATTTTTTTTCTCTTACTGAGCACCTCACCACTTTTCCTTGTTTTGCTACCTAATAACACTACTAAACCCCAGGTGAACAGGTACTGTTTAAAAAGCTTGATAAAATAAACCACAGATTTTGCCCATAATCTTCTGAGTATCTCTGAGATTCTTCCCACTCCTCGCTATCATGTGACAGGTTCAGCTTTGATGGCACCAATGCACTGGGAAAAGTACCATGCATTTCCACCTTTCCTTATCCAAATCAGACCACAGGACCACTATACCACTACCTGTGACCATAGAGATACCTTCTAGACAAGTTTACCAAAGAGGGCAAGGGCTGTATTCTCTGGGTGTCCTATCCATGTCCCTGTTAATGGCATCTGTGGGTTTCCTCACGCTTCACCTGCTTTGCTGTTTTCAAAGTGTGGACCTTGCAATGAGGAAGAATAAGGGGGGTGGATTACTGGTTTTGACCACAATGGAATTTTAAGTTCAAGACTAGGTTTCAAGATTAATTGCAATGGAAACTTGGGTACAAAACCACATCCAATGCCTGCTCATCACCAACAAAAAAAAAAGCAAAGGAGAGCTGGAGCAAATGGTGTTAAGTGCTGAGTAGCCCTGTGACTGCGATAGTGGCAGTACTTTCATGCTGCCCTCACCCCTGGTGCCATTGCAGCCCTGACAACGCAACACAACGCAATGCCAACACAACACAACACAACACAACACAACACAACACAACACAACACAACACACGGCTTTGCATAGAAACAAAAGTGCCCAAACTTGATCCCACAGATTGTTTCTCAGCTACCTGTGTAAACGGAACTTTTTTTTGTATTAGCTTGATTTTTTGTAGCACACTCGAAACTCACCATCTCCCTTCAGACTAAGTGCTAGATGCTCAATGCCTGGGTAGCCAGGTCCTTCCTGCTACAAGAACAGATGAAATATTGAACATTGGTCCAGAAATGTGTAGCAACACATTCTAGTCCTGCAGTTAGCCTTCAGCACCCAGGTGTGCTGATGTGCCTGCAGACAGTAGACTACACACCAAGAGCTGCAGGACTGTGACTTACAAGTCCATACAAACATTATCTGTATGTTTTAAAATATTTTCCCAGGTCTATTAATGTATTCCTGTTTGAAATCCCTGTTAATACTGAGCCAAGACATTTTCCCTAAGTTTCCAGACACCATTCTGTCAGCAGTAATAGTTATATCAGTATATGTCCAAGTCAAACTTAATTGGATACATCTGAATCAGTGGAAAAGAAATAACTGGCAATTCAAAGGCTCTGCTCGAAGAGAAACAGGCATTACTGAGCTCATTAAGAAGAAAATTGCTGAATATTGCGATCTCCTTATGAATCCTCAAATCTTTATGTAAGAATGATGATTGGCTTGTAGAGTAAAACAATAGGAACAAAAACTTTTATTGTCACAGTCAGTACTCAGGAGTGGCAGTTCTTCCAGGACCATGGTGGGATTAATGAGGAAATGAAAACACTTTACAACTTTCATAAAAATGTATATTCATCAGAACTCTTCAAGGATCAAAAAGGCCTTGCAGAGTTTCACTGTACAGTTCAGCTTCCCTACAATAAACCAGAGAGACTTTTGGACTCCCCAATTCCTACAGAAGAAATTTCCCATGCTACTCAGACTTTTAATAATGGCAAGCCACTGGGGAAAGCAGCATTCCCATTTTAATTTTGTGCATCTTTTGAAGAGAAGTCACCCTACTATGCGCCTGTGTACATTTAATCATTCTCTACACACTTTATCAGCAAGCCTTCTCCCTGTAGGAGGAATACAATTAGGTACAGTACTAATTTATTATAAATAAAGGAAAGACCTGGTAAAATAACCTAGTTATCAATGTTTCATGCAACTGTGCCTATGAAGTACTAGCTAACAGTCTCACTATGAGCCTAGAGAAATACCTGCAGCATTGATAAATCCTAACCAACATGGCTTTATGTAAAAAAAAAAAAAAAAAAAAAAAAAAAAAAAAAAAAAAAGAAGTTTATCAAATTATCATCATAAAATGCAGGAAAACTGTTGGTTTTAATTGAAGTAACTAGAGATTTATGGAAACCAACTGGAGCTTTCTTCCACTAATACTATAAAATCCTGCAATAAGATCAATAAAGATCAACAAAGAAAGCCCTAATTTTTTTTTTGTATACTGCACTGACCTGTTTTATGTATTTATCTCCACCCCCAAATTTAGTCGAGGTATTGTTTTATATGCAAGAGCCTCTCCTCATCAATGGTGAGGAATAAAAAGGTCAGAAGGTCCCAGATTAAGGGAAAAATGGCAGGCAAGGATGCCCTCTCTCCGGCATGCTGTTTGTTCTGACCCCAGGATCAGATCACTAGAGAGATGGAGGAGGCTTTCTCACAGGGAGGAATCTCCATAAAATCAGCATGTTTGTGGATGATCTGCTCTTAACTGTAATGAACTCAGAGTCATCCCTTACATATGTGTTATTCATAATGGAACGCTTTGAAAAGTGGTCAGGCTTTAATCCTATTTTTTAAAACAGACACTTCAAAAGAATTAACTGATTTTTCCTTCTTCTATGACATGGCACAACAATGATCTTTTAAGTGGCTCCAAGATATTAGGTAGGAACACATTTATGATATGATTCTAAGAGGACATGCCGCAGATTAGCAAAATAGGTCCTTCCCTATACCTCCTCTTAACACAGCCAAACTTCCCCTCACTGCTGAGGAAAGTGGGCAGAACAGGAGAGGCTCAGGGGCCACTGCTTCCCCTCTTGAGGAAGGGACATGGGGAAAGGACAGAGCTGAGGCTTCCCCTCCTCAAGCTTCTCTTGCTGAAATGCTGGAGGAAAGAGCAACTTTTTTCTAGAAGAGACAAAGCAATACAATGACAATTCACATTAAATAGGGTTTAGGAGCTTAAACTCTAATCAGTCCTACATAATTTTACAGTGCAGCTCTGAATACCAGTAATTTTTAATTGGATGAATGAGGTCTATATAGGTCCCGAGGAACAACAATGAAATTTCCTGTTTTCAAGTGTTTTATCTTAGAGGACTGCACAGACGTTTCTCAGCCATATGTACACTCTGAGGGATTGCTTTTACACCTCTGATACAAAAAAAAACATGAGCAGAGGGAACATGGGGCTTTGTTTTGATTCTTAATTATAACACCATCCTTCCCCATGGAAAGAAAAGGCCAAATCCTAGCACTTTCAAAATTTGCCTGAGAGAATTTTCAAAGGTCATCTTTGCCAGGAGGGACTGTGCCCTGCCTGGCCTGATGGCACACTAAAAGGAGCTGCAGAGTGCACCATAATCCCAATTCCTCAAAACCACCCTGCAGACCGCAAACAAGATAAAGCCTCAAATAGCATTGGTTTGGAGGCATCAAAATTCTCCAGAACTCTTGTCAAGGACTCAGAAAGATACATAAACACTACAGTAGCAACTCAAACTGTTCTCTTGCTAGGCTGACCTGGCAGCTAACACCTCCTGGATGCTCTGAAGAACAGCAGCACTAAGACAGGATTCTGCTGGAAAAAATGCAGCCCTAGAAAACCCTCTTGTAAGGGTGGTAACCTTACATAACCCATGGGAACTAACTACAAAACCTCAGCTCACTATGCTCCTGGAAAATTAAAGCACTCACATGGAAATCTTCCTTACTCCAATGGAAGGAGAAAACTTTTCCACTTGATAACAGGTGCACCTGACATGAGTTTTACAGAATAAAGCAGCTTTACAGAGGAGAGCTGTAGCAGGGACTGCTGGCTTGGCTGAGAGCCCTTGAGACAGCTCAGCTCTTACACAGAGATCTCTCAATTTCATAAGATGCAATTCAGTTTGCTGGCTTATATGAATCATAAAACCATGTCATTGCAGCCATTTAAATTTATTTTTCCAATCAAAATGAAGGCATATTCAGATCTTTTCCTGTGAAGAGCTGAAACAGATCTAGGCTATTTTTGTCTCTTAGAGTGCGATGCATTTGCGACATATCAACACTGCAATCTGTATTATTTCTAATTTTATAGTTTCAGAATTTTTATTTGAATTGTTCACTTGAAAATATCACCAAGCCCATAATTTGGAGAAATTTCTTCAAAATGTGGAACAACACTTGAGAAACTTTACATGTACATCAGTGGTGAAGAAATCCTGTCTTCATCTGTGAAGAGTAGCCCAGGGAAGGTAACTTTCCCTTACTAATATTCAAACTGAAACTTAAATTTCTGTTCTAGAAATTCCCAGGGTCTTACAGAGTCAGAAACCAGGAAGGGCAGCTGACAGTTTACATCATGGCACTCTAGGCATTTGAACCTCTAAAAACTGCACATGGATCCCCAATCAGGATTTCAGATCAGCATGACTTGTAGAGTTCAGCAAGACTAAAGCAAACTCTGTAAAAGAAATTTTCAGCAACACCAGCATATCTTCCTATCACCTTCCCTATTCTGAATTTTTGAAGGAAAAAATTCTACTACCGCTCCTACCACTCTGCCTGGTCCCAAAGGCGTTGCAAAAGCCCCTGTGCTACTCATACCAGGATCAGGTCCAAACCTACTTTCAGGCTTGGTACTCTGCATGTTATAACTTTGTTTTTTAGACATTTCTTCCCACTGGTTCTCCTCAGAAAATTCACTGAAAAATTGTCTCCTAGTGAATGCTGTGAGGTTGTTTCTTTTTTTTTCTGATTTAGTCAAAATATCAGCTAGAAAATAAGATTGAAGAGAAGGAGATGACACCTGAAGTTGTGGTCAGTGCTGTAGCTCTTGCAGGTAAGAAATGCAGGCACCAAAATGGTAAGGAGATTAGGGTATGGGTTCTCCTCTGGGGCTCTCTGTGAGCCATTAGAAAACATAATTGTGAGGGTAAGGCATAGGGGAAGAAATATTTCAAAACTTCAGTGAGAGAAAATATTGCATAGCAAATAAATTTTTTAATTTTAGGACTGCAGCTTCAAAAGCTGCTACTGCAATTAAATGCAGTTTTGCAAATGTTATCAGTTTCATTAATAGTAAAATAATTTCTGAATGAGCACAAATAGAGATGCTGACATTCCAGATTACTGATCTCTCGAAGTCTAACTTAATCCTAATATGAGCATCTTATTAAAATAGAGCCATTTAGATGTGGTTCAAACTTGCTGCTTGGGCTTGATGCAAATGTAGATCTTTTGTGGACAGGTAAGTTTGGCCCAAGGCACCATGAACCTTCAGTCAGGTCCTGGTTTTCCCAAATTCAACATTTCTGTGGCAGTTTGAAGGAAGTCCATAAGTAGCATTTTAATTAATATAAGACACAGCAATAAACAGTCAAATTCATCAGCACAATTTAAGAATAATGAATAAAGGACAGACTCATAGTTGCTGTGTTTCCTAGCGGGTTTTTTTTCCCCTCAGTTTGAAATGACCCATTTGCAATGGGCCACTGAACACGGTACTTCAATGCATGTGCTTGACATATCTTCCACACAAAGTCTCCAAACACCTCATAAACATTAATAAATTAAGCTGCAAGAGCAATAATAATTTCAGCTTCACATTCATAGAACCTACGTCTCAAAATCTTCCTGAGTATCTGTGGCAGATCTAAAAATGCAATTCAAACTTCCAATCACTTTGAATTAGGCTTCTCTACTAAATCATGCAATCACACAGTCTAATTCAAGTTGGAAGAGATCTCAGGAGACAACCTCATCCGTCCGCCTCCTCGAAGCAGCACTAACTAGTGCTCTTCACCAGGCTGACCGCAGCTGCATCCAGCCAAGGCTTCAATACCCCAGGGAGGGAGGATGCACCACCAATCTGGACAATCTCTTCCAGTCTCTGACCACCTGCATGGGCAAGACATTTTCCCCTTATTTCCAGTCAGCATCTCCCCTCATGCAACCTGTGCCCAGTTTTTTCCTTGCCCCATTTCTGAGCTCCTCTGAGAAGAGTCTGGCTCTGCACCCATTCAGCTTCCCTCAGGAAGCAAGTCTCCACCAAGACCCAACTCGTCCATCTCATCTCCAGGATGAACAAACTCAGCTCCTCAGCCTCTCCTCCTGTGCCATGGCCACCCTGATGGCTCTTCCTGGGCTCCTTCCTGTTGCTCAGTGTCTCTCTTGTCCTGGGATCCACAGCTTGGCCCAGGCACTCCACAAAGAGACTGTCAAAATCAACGGGAGGGGAGGGACCGCTGCCCTGGGCTTGCTGGGTGCAGCTGTGCCAGCACACCCCTGGAGGTGTTGGGCCACCTCGGCTGCAAGGACACACCACTGACTCTGTGCAGCTTGTCGTACAGCAGCACCCAGGGCCTTTTTGGCACAGGTGCCTTTCTCCAGGCTTCAGGGACATTCCCCAGCCTTGACCTTTCGGTGATGACAGACAGCAGCTTCATGGTGACAGGAGTCAGCTCCCTCAGAGGCCTCCAGTGTGTCCTGTCTGCTCCCAGAGACCAGCTTATTTAAATAGACCCTAACTCCATCCTTCCCTACTGTGGCTGCTCCCTCCCTCCCCCAAGTTTTGCTTCTAGGCCTGAGACTGGGCAGACTCTGACAGTAAACCCTGCAGTTTCATGGAGCAGTACATCCATTTGACTGGTTTTCCTTCTCATTTTTACTGCTGGTGCACTTGTAGTAGCCATTCTTGCTGTCCTGCTCATCCCTCATGAGTTTTGATTCCAGACAAGCTTTGAACGTCCTCATTCTGCTCCTACAAGCCTGGACCACACTCCTGTGCTGTTCCTTGGTAGCCTGTCCCCACTTCTACCTCCTGTCTGCTTTCTTTTTGCATTTAAGCTCAGGCAGGGGCTCATCTGTCCACTCAAGTTTCTATTACCATTTTTCCCCCTAATTTCTTTGAAACCTTATACCCAGTGGCACAACTTCACTTCAACACAGCTAGAATTTTACCACCCTTGAGAAATTGCTACTGTCAACTTTGTCATCTTGATGATAAAATTTTGTTTTTCTGTCATCGTTTATTACAAATAGATGCTTATGCTATAAATTATTTTATATAAATAAGCTGCACCTAAAATATTTCAGTTTGATACACAACTACGTCTTGCATCATCTTACAGCAGCAGCCTCTGAATTATGATTAAGAAAACCTAATTCGCTGTGACAGCAGATATAATCTTAGTTTTTCAACACAGAACTTTAGCAACTGAAAAATGCTTTCGAATAATCTTCAGCAGCACACAGGAACACCCAGCAGCGCTATTTTCACTTTTCAGAACAAAAACAAGTACATGCAAATTCTGTAAAGTTTTTCCGTTCCAACATACCTGTAAAGAGCTGAAGGTTAAAGAGAGCACTATCCAAGAGTCCTTCTGGAAAGCATTAACTCACAAGGAAAAGAAAAGAATAAAATTTCACCCACATTTTGGAAAGGACATGGGAAAATTTTCAAGCCTGTTTTCCTAACTTTCTGGTCAAGACATTTATATTCAAACCCTAAACACTGCTTGCTGTAGTTTGAAGCACTGAGACACAGTTATGAAAACTAACAAATACGAAAATGATGTGACAACAAACATACATTTCTGTTCAGAAATAGATCTCACTAGGAAACATTTACACAAATTTCTTGTATACATTGTTTAAGATGGCTGACTTGGCAGTTATGTTTAAGGTTGGACTCAGTGATCTTAAAGGTCTTTTCCAATCTAAATTATTCTATGATTCTAAGATGTGGAACATACTAAAATGGCTACTTCATATATTAGAAAAAAATAAATTGCTTTCAAGTGAAATTGAATGTGTGCTAGATCCTTCTCTCTTTTTTCATAGTTTAATGGTAACAAAAACTTGGCACAAGTACTTGACATATCTACATCCAACTCCCACTCGCTCTCCATCCCTGTTCCAAACACTGATTTGCTCAGGATCTAACTTCTCTTTCCTTGAGACACACCCCTAGCAGCATTTATCCCCAAAATTTCAGGAAGCATATCTTTCCAAACACCTCGAGGCTCAAACCCAGACACATGCTGTTTTGCTCCCTATCTGAAGATGCTTCCATTTCAACAACAAACCACCCACCCAGTGATTCTGAACTAACGCTTCCTTTCCCAATTCTCTTCATACAGACTGTTTCTTCCTCTTCCCTAAGAAATGTGTTGCAATAAAAACAGTATCTCCCACACACCACTGTGATGACAGCTTATGCCCAGTTCTGTACTCCTGCAAAACTCCCTCCCCACTTACTCACATGGGATGTCTTTGAGCTCTGGGTAACCAGACTTTCCCAACGCCTTCACAAAGGTCATCACTGTGACATTACTTTGTATATCTTAAGACTCATCTTTGTCTTTCTGGTTGTCACTTCCCCAAGGCAAAGGCAATATTTTTACACAAGTTCTCTTTAGTGCTGATTATATCACACAGATAATTTTTAATTACCTTTCTGTTCAGAGCCACACCATCTTCACAGTCCAACACTGCACAATCTACATTAAGTGATGGGATTTTTCTTATCTTCTTTTCATCATCCGCAGGTACATAGAGCACAGCCCGTCTGGGAACATACTTGTGTGATGAAGCAAGGCGATAACTCAGCTTAGGAACACCAGCTGGCAGAGGAGAATCCACCCTGTAAAGGATATTGTTGAAATTAGACTATTGGCTACAGTGCTATAAATAATACTTGACTGTATTTTGAAAGCGAAGCATTCCGTCCTAGATAGTGGCTGGTTTGGGGCTGTTTATGTATTTTTTTCCTTTTGGAAGAGTCAGGTTAGGGAGATATCAGTATTACATTTAATTACAATATAAAACCCCAAAACCACTGTGTTCAATAGAAGTTGCAAACATAAAAAGTCATAATTGAAGACCTGCCAGAGCTGAGGTTTATCCATGCAGCCTTTATCACACAGCCCATTCTGGGTGCTACAGCAAATACAAAATACAGAAGGGTGCTGGCTGTTTTTTTTCCCTGTCACAGGACTCCTTTGCAGGATGCAGACTGTGCTGGGAATGGACCAGGACTACTTGGGGGAGGAGGCTGCTATCTGCCACTTTTCCTCCAGGAGCTGGATGCCATGCTGTGAATGAAGCAGGGGTGCTGCTTAAAACAAACACAAGTTTGTGAAGTTCATTTTGCAACCTTAGCATTATATCAACAAAAGTATTTGCATGCAAATTTTAAATAAGCAAAAGGGATGGAGGGGAAATGAAGAAAACAGAATGAAAACCCCATGTAGTGTGGAATCTCACTAGTCTCAGAAGCCTTCAGACCTTCAGATCCACAGCACAGAATTCCACTGATAGAGCTGATAAAGCCACCAGCATCAGCAGCAGGTTTTTGGCCATGGTGTCTTTTAAAATTTGTAAATGCTTTGTGCACCACACTTCAGTGCAGGTGTGAACCTGTGGTGCCACATGGCTTGAGTGGATGACATCCCCGTGGCCTGCAGGTGTGACGTCTGTGGTGGTCTCCACCACTGCTGATATTCCTGGTGAGGGTCCAGCTGACCCACTCCAGGACTGAGCTGGGTCAGTGCACTTGGAGGCTGTGGGACTGCCAGAGGAGACTGCTCTTGAGTGCTATGGGGAGCTTGCTTTGCTCCATAATTACAAGCACAGAGAAATTAATTACAGAGGATGCCACTGTGTTTCTTGGCCTTCCAAAAAAACCCCTTGCCTGCTCCTGTTCCTCCCCACTTCATGCTGTACTCCCCAGGCCTATTCTGCTACTTCAAAAATGAGGAAAAACAATACAATTTACCTTCATACTCAGCACAAGGCACTTACACCACAAAATAAGCCTACCATATAACACCATTATGCATTATCATGTATATTATTCAGCACTTTGAATAATGCAAAGCTTTCCTAGCACCATGCTGAACATGTCATTATCGCATCATGTCAGGGACCCATGCATTTTCCTATGCCCCTCTTAATAATGCTTCCCAAGTTGCTAGGCTTGGATGACACATGGCTACACACACATGTGGGTTTTCTTCAAAGCAAACATGACTAATGCTCTCAAGTGCTTGGAAATGAGTTCAGTCAATCGAAATCAGAGCCAATGTGGTATGTTGCTGACAGACCTCTATAATACTTGCCCTTCTAAGCTGAATCTGTTGAAGAACCCTCTCTTCCCTTAGAGTGTGCACCCTAAAAGCTGGATACAAGACTTGGATTAAAAACGTGAAGACAGTTTTCATCACATTTTACCTCAGTAAACTAAACTGAAAAGGAAAACTATTCCATCATCTCCCCTGCTGCCTCTCTGTATATCCTGTGTGGACCCACTTCATGAGCCTACAAAAACCTCTACCAGCCTCTTTGCAACATGCCTGGTAATGCTTCATTCAGTCTAAGAAATGGGACAACTTGACAGTTAAATAGAAATTATTTTATTATAAGTGCCAGTGTTACTCTTGTTAATAAGTCTTCATCTCCAAGTGCAACAGCTTCAAGACTCAGGTGGAGGAGGTCCTATCAACACCTGGAGATGCAACTGAGATCCACTGAGCCCCTCCAAAGTACTCTCTTTGCCTTTCTCTCATGAACCACTTCATGTCCCCTGCTTCAGGCTGAAGTGGGGATGGTAACAGAACTTGTGGCGACTCAAGTGGCTGCTAGATAAATCCACTTAATCTCATTTTCTTGCAGTAGTACACTTTGGAAGAGCAAGGAGGAGGTGGAAGAGTGGTTTATCTCAAATGGAAAGAGGAGGATCTTTTTTCAGTGTGACACAGAGGTCAGTAAAGAAGTCTGCAGTCCTTCCCTAAACATATATGAGGGAACAAAAGTGATTAGTTTCTATTCTCTTTCTCTGAAGGCTTCAGCCCTGTGGTTCCCAAGGGCACAAAGGAGTCAAAGAGCTCAGCCCATTAATAGTTAACTCCAGCCTAGAGCCAAGCAGCCCCTGAAGCACCCTTAATGAGTGCCTCTCACCAACCCTCCAACGCGCCAGAAACCTGATAGACGTGGCTAACACCATAATCTCAGAGCATGCTGAGAGGAGATGTATCTTCTGTCACACGTTTCCCAGGATTTCTTCTGGGCTGTCATCAAACCAAGGGCTGTTTGACCAGGCATTTTCCCTCTCACTGCTGCAAGCCCCACGAAGGCAGCCCTGTTCTGCATACCCCACACAATGGCATGGTTAAAAGCATCGTTACATGCAGACCAGATTTAGGCAGATGCCACCACTGAGGTCTATGACTTTGTGTTTAGATGGAGAAGCAGTACAGCTTCCTCAGCAGACAGCCTGACTCCAAAGAAGTGATAGACTCTATCCAATAAAACACCATCAGTTCATAGGCTTTATGTTGGAAATGTTACTGCCCAGTGACTATTGGTATCTCCTCCTCAGCTAAACAACTTTGTAGCCACATGGGCTCAAATGACAGGCTTTTCAGGACAAAAATTATTATAAAAAATATACTGTCAATGTGTCAAATTATTAGTTTTATGGGACATTTTAACAAGTTGAGGAAGCAATATTTTTTCAAGAGGTATGGCCAGAAAAAAAAAAATACAGGAGGAGCTGGTGTCAGTGGACCAACACAGAATCCTTCTCCTTTCAAAACAAAGAGCTCTAGAAGTATTCATGTAAAATAAGAGTTTTCAACAAGTATCTTTAAGTATGACTGAAGCAAATGTTATCACATGCTAATGCTTTGACGCATATTCTTAAATCATCACTGTGCATATTCCTTGCAAAGTCATATTTAATGCTCTACAATAAAATGAAAAGTGGAGGAAGACATGGATTTATTAATAAATCCATTTGTCTATAGACTTATTTAAAACAGTGGCAAGGCTTGGGGTGCTCTGTATATGAGCAGCTAGCTACTCTGGTAGGAAACACTATCCTGATTATCTTGACTTCTGTTATTTTGATAGAATAAAAAAATCCCCAGCAGTTGCTTTTTTAGGACAAAAAACCCACACAGCACTGCAGACTCGATTATACTGTTAACCCTGTGCCATAAAGAGGAGGAAAATCTTACATATGTTTCCTGACTCCAAGTATTTTAATGATTCAAACTAAGCTTGACTATGCTTTAAACTAAACACATGGACAAAAGCCAAGTGAATTTGCTAAGACAATGTTTCTTCCTTTAAGCACTGTAAGTTAAAACAAGGACTACGCTATTGGGTAATGCTCATTAAATTGTTTTACAGCAGCATATTTTCATTCATAGCATCTAGTAGCCTGCTGAGTGCTCTTGGGTCTTGGAAATAAAACTAAATTTCTTCAGCAAACATAACACTCTACTAAAGTCTTCATCAAATATGTAAAAGTAGATGGCAAATTAAAGTTACTCATGGTCCTCTGAAAACCATTTCACCCAAGAGTGAATAGTTCATCCTCAGGAAGGAGAAAAGAAAACCTATTTGACTACTAAGAGACACTGCAGTTTGCAAGGGCAGCCATACAGTGTGACTGTGAACAGTGAAATTACCCCAAATTATGCAAATTTCCCTGCCGTAAACTGCATTTTCACATTCCAGCAAGGCTCATTCTCACACACATACTTAACTGCACACACCTGTGCAGTCTTATTGGAGCCAACAACATATAGCTCACAAAGTAAAGTACTCACACAAGTGATTTCCAGCACTTTAACCTGTGCTTCTGTTCTCTGTTTATTTGCTAAATCAAATCACCCCTGGAAGAGATGCTATATTGTGATCTGCCAAACACAGAGAAAAATATCCATTGCTCAGTAGGCCAAATCTCTCTTTCTACAATCTTTGGCATAGTGTTAGCAAAGTGTTTGCAAAGAGCATTTTCAGACATTTCATTAAAACTACTAAAAAATCTGGATAACTTCCACAACATATGTTTCTGACCTCTGTGCACATAACTGCATACCAGCCACAATCCTTGGTATCTGTGGAGCTGTGGAAGGACAGAAGTGATCCAAGACCCACAATATGCCCTGAACAAGACGCAGCTAATGCAGCAAAACCTCCTACAAATTATTTCTGCAATATGTGCAGAAAACCCCCACTCTGGAGTAAACATAATGGTTTTCCTGTGTTGGATTTACCAGGGAGTAGCACACCACCACACACAAATAATCTGCCAAAAACAAAGGAAACTTCTACGGAATTACAAAGCCGTGCAATTTGCATAGTAATTCTTTCTAATTAAGAAAAGAAGATACAAGTTGTTTGTTATAAACATCAGCAGGCCCTGTGCAAATACGAAGGGCTCACAGCCGCGCTGAGTATTTGTCGAATCAAAGCGACTCGCTGGAGAGTTTTATTGGTACAGCTGCGGCGCATGCATTTTATCACACATGCTAATAATCCTGGTTATGGCACTAACATTTTAATCATTTGTTCTCTGGGCTTGTTTCTCAAACAATTAGCACTAATGAATGGCCAAAATACCTCGGATCATATATGTCTAATTGCAGTCAAGAGCGGTTATTGTCCGCATGTACATTTCAATTCACCTCTGGGGATAATGTTTGTTAATTGTATTTCTTTATATAGCAAGTGAAAAAAGGCTGTTCACTCAAAAAGGGACTAAGTGTTCTCTTCTTTCCCTTTGTTCCCACAAGAAGCTAAAGTCACTTCAAGAGGCACTTAATCCCATCATCCATGGTTACAATTGCCTTACAGCATCAATCAAAAAGAATCTGAAGTAAAATGATGCAGCTATATTGTGTAATTAAAAGCAATTCAGGTACTTATTGCTTGGGGCATTTTCCAGGTCCAAATACTTAAAATGGCACTGCAGGGATTCTAAATACTGTAGTGTTTTAAATTTGGTGAACTACAATATCTCACAGAGAAAGGGAAGGAATATGCAAAAAAAAAAAATCTCCTAGTGTGTATTGTAAAGCGAAAGAAAAGAGGAGGAACAGCTAACGTTTGAAGTGACAAAATCTACAAGTCTCCATATAAAAGGGAAATAAAAATATCAAGAAGAGAGAAAAGGGGAGGAAAAAGAAAAGGACGGCAGTTTTCAAGGAAAAGAAATTCCTCGTAATTGTTAAAAAGTTAACACTTGAAAAAATGCTAACGTTTCCTTGAATGGAAAACAAAAGCTCATGTCACAAGCTTTACCATTAGAATACAGGTCCCCGAAATCTTAGTGCTCTCCTAGTGGAAAAAAATCCGAGGTAAACTGAGTAGCTCCTCTTTAGGGAAAAAACAAAGAAAAAAAAAGAAAAATACTTGGGTTAGAAGTGAAGAGCTATGAAATTTACTTTTGAATAAAATGCAAGGGAAGAAACTTTACGTAACAACTGCCACTAACCCTGATCCAATTATGCTGAAATTAAAACTGGGGGGTTATCAACATAGCAAACACTCAGCTTTACATTTTGATTTCTTCCTTTGTTCCACGCTCAGTACGGTCATTTCCCTGACCCTCAAAAAAATAATTAAGAAACCCCCCAAACCTAAGCCCTTGCCAGGGCAGGCAGAAGCCACCAGCTCTCATGGTCTGAGATCTCTTGACAAGCAGTTTTCCTTACCAGGAGGGGCTTTGTCTGATTTTAAATTTCCCACCCATAAGGCTGATATTATCTCGCACAGATGTAACGTGAAGATTAATTCCCCTGAAGCTGATGGAAGACATACAGGTACAAAATTGGCCCCCCAAAAGTGTGAAGAAGGTGAAAGAATAAACCCTAACACTTCCACAGCATCCTAAGGGAGACAGGCAGTCTGCGCCCAGCTGTGGGGACTGAGCATGGTGAGTTGAAGAAGCACTCAAAAAACTCAGTGAATTAAGAAATTTAACCCCCCATAACAACCAGCTTTGGCTATCAAAAGGGACAGATTGGAGGGGGTTGCTCCTGAGAGCGCCTGCCTGCTGGAAAAACTGTAGCAGGGAGAAAGGAGAAGGGGGCTTCCAAGTGACCTTTCACAAGCACTCACTCCAACTGATCAGGACACATTGCATTATAGCAAAAAAATAGAGAGGTGAACCAAATAGGGAAGGAGAGCCTCACTGATCAAAAAAAAAATAATGATGTAGAGAAGTGTGAGTGCAAATGGAAACTAAGCACCAAATCCAAAGTTGCTGGAAAGTAATTTTAGGAAAAATATGTGTCTTTGTTTGCTATTTATAATTTTTTCCTATCTCCAGTAAATTGATGCTTGTCATATAAGTGGACGCCAGAGAAAAGGTCGAATATGAACCAGGAACTTACTGGCAAAGGCTTAAAATCATGGACCCCTAAGCTATAAAATGATAAAAGGCTATCATAGGTTAAATAGTTAACCAAACTTTCTCCTCCCACCAGCACTAAACGTAAAAAAAAAAAAAAAAAAAAAAAAAAAAGACCTTTTATTTACCCCACCATGTTCTTTCAACTACATTTGACCCTGTTGTTTTGGTTCACTCTGAGCTCCATCATGCCTTAAATTGCTTTGACTGAAGATCAGGGGTTTTTTTCTTCACAATTCAAAATGGCCAAATTAGACAGCGAGGATAAAAATAAAAGGACTACTGGCTTCTCATATTACTAACATCTCCTGTTTTCAGGGCAGCAAAAATAGTGTGTTTGTGAGGAAGAGGAGAGTGCCATGGTTCTTTGACTTAATAAGCGAATTTTAAAAGAGATTTAAATAATGGCTCAGGGTGACAAGGGCTGCTGCTTCCTACTAATGGCAGCAGGCTGCTTCTCTCGGGCAGCCTGTGTGTGTGTGTTTGCTATCATCCAAGGTTAATTGGTGTCCTGTCTTGGGGAGCTTTAACATATGTGACATACAGTCGAGGGTTTGCTCCCTTCCTTACGGTGTGGATAACTCTGAATAACTCGTCATGCCCATAAAGTATTCTCGAGCTGAGTTGTACCTTGCTTTCCTTTTACCATTGACAAAGTATCTGGCTCCTTGGGATGCTTTCTGTTGCTTAATCAGACCCACAGCTCTGCAGGGCAAGCGAAAAGCACTCTGTTTGTCTGTCTGTCTGCCTGTCTGGAACACACTCACTTTGCCACTTTCACCTAAGGAACATGTAGCTAAGATAACAATTAATTTCCCTGTTTTCCTAAATACAAAGATGTAGAAATAAACAGTAACTACAGACAGTTTTTCTTTTAAATTCTGTAAGAAAATTTAAAGTGCCTTCATTTATTTAACTAATTCAGTTTCTAAGTCACATTTTTAAAGTCTTCAACACTGTGAAGAGAGTTTGCAAAATTTTGTTTAGCT
Source organism: Acanthiza pusilla (assembly GCA_036630365.1). Classification (NCBI taxonomy): domain Eukaryota; kingdom Metazoa; phylum Chordata; class Aves; order Passeriformes; family Acanthizidae; genus Acanthiza; species Acanthiza pusilla. The sequence continues at coordinate 4,807,059 of JAXCHO010000003.1, read as the reverse complement.
GTATGTTTTCTCAAGGGAAGCTCTTGCATTATGGTTTGCTTTTTTTTTTTTTTTTAAAGAATTGCAACTATCAGCTGCAACAGAAATTTGCAACACATTTTAATTAACAAAAACATCCCACAATAAAGATGAAGATCCAAAACCAATATTGAGAGATTTCAAAAAAATAAATCCGTCTTTTTTAAAGTATGCATTGAGAAGTAAGAAGATATTGCTTTGGATGTATGACATTGATGTATGATTTGGTTTGGTTTATTTGTTTTTGGGTTTTGTGCATAGACAAATATGCACCGAGTGTGGTCAGAGCTGTGTTGCACAAAGGAAAAAGCATGCCTTTGGAGCTGAGAATCTTCCAGTTCAGGGGGAGGACCGGGCATATATAACCAACAAGCTGTCCTGGAACATCCCATGCCAAAATCTGTCCTAGGAAGTGAATATGTAAAACCCATAAATCTGCAATGGTTGCACTTTTATACAGTCAGACCCATTCTAGTGACCTCTGCAGAAAAGCTGAATTTTGAAGAGATTCTTTAAGTCACTGCAAAACCACTCTTGGTTCTTCCAATTCGCCTCTCCATCTTACCATCTTCCCTTGCTCCTAATTCTGCTCCAATATTTTCACACGCTGTCTTTGCACCCACCCACATCTCTGCGTACACACACAAAAATTGGTAACTAAGTTTGGGCAGAATTTCTTTTCGTACTGAGCATGCTTTTGCCCTCTTTTCTTCCCCACTCCCCTCCATTCCCTCCGCGTCGGTTCCCACACCAGGACACCGGGAGCATCCCCAGCACTGCGCTCTTGCAGCTCCCGCCACCGCTCCAGCTGTGTGCGCATTGGCTAAATGCTACAAGGTCAAGATCGAGACCAGGATTCAAAAATTCCACGCTAATTACTGTGATTAAAGTCCGAGTCCCTAACTCATCCAAAGACTCATGAGCAGTTTAGGAGCAGGCTGCTAATGAGTTATATGTAAAATAAGAAACAAGCAATTGATAAAGTCAGAATCAATAAAGTGCCATTCCTGCCTGTTAAAATGACCTTGCCATAACAGAGAGGCACTGTGCTCACCAGAGCCTGTGCAGGTTAGATATCCATGTCTGCACGGCGTGAGAGAAAAAGAAAACAGTACAGTCCTTAAAATCACTTCTGATTTACATCTGAGTTAAAATAAAATTACACTAAAGATGTGCCTGAGAATATTTAGCAGAAGGAAGTGAATGGAGTGTCAATATACTGGTGCTGCAGAAGTTAGAAGAAAGAAGGAATTTGTCACTCACTTTGGCACTTTCAGAATTTCTGATTTTTTATTACAAACTTTATGTCTTTATAGTTTTGGTTGTGGTGGGGATATTTTACAAAATAAAGGTCCCTTCACACTTCTAAGTATTTTTCATTAGTAGACCATATTTTATCTCAATTTGCAATTTAAACCAGTCTACACTTAGTCAAACCACAAACATTTTGATGATTTCCTTACTTAAAAACATAGATAAATAATACTACTACATAAAGCACAGACATTTTTACCACATAGGAAAAAGAAAACAATATTTCAGTCTTCTCTGCATTTTGAAATTGATCCTGTAAACCCACTTGAGCATGTGCCTAGCCCAGAGAAATCAAAAGGACTAGTCAAATACTTACAGTTAACCATGCGCTTAAGTGCCTACAGGACTGAGGATTATTTCTGAATTATGAAACTGTTCCATTTCCACGTGTTCTTAGGCTATACGTGGGTCAACCTGCTATTTTCAGGTTTTGGCACAAAGATTTGTGCAAAATTGAGACTTAGATACATACAGATGCAATCCAGGTGGTGAATATCTTTTAAACAATACAAAGATGCTCAGTCTCAACTGGAGAAAAAAAAACCCTGCATGATATTTTCAGAATAAGATTAAAAGTAAAAACATGATTTATGTTTAGCCAAGCCTTATTCTGTAGAATTAGTACTATGCAGGGAATTATTATGTCAAAAAATCATTTTGTATTAAACTGAACTTATTATGGACGTTTTCTGTGCCAAAATAACTGAGCAGTGAAGAACAATTTAGCAAGCAATTAGTAAATATTAAACCACTGAAGAACAGAACTATAAAACTACAATGCACTGCAATTACACCAAAAAAAAAGGAAAATGTTGTAATTACATCAAAGCTGATGCAATATGACAGAAAAAAAGAACGAATACACAATGCTATTAGTTCAACAGCAATTGTGGCCACACTAATTGAAAACCAACTGCTCTCTGGTTTTGAATACAAGCCTGGTGGAAATTTAAAAATATTTCCTAAACGGACGATAAAGAAGAATGCTTGCAAATCCTGCATTGCTCCAGGCAACATTTAACTTCAGAAATGTCTACAGGCAGAAATACTACCCTGCAATATGTCTCAGGATGGCACAAACAAGCATCTGTGTTTATTTTTTAACTAGTCGATTTATAAGAGCAATGAAATCCCTACATAAGCATTTTATATTGACCTGATATGGACTTACTGTTTTAACCAGCTTTTTAACTAACTCCACAAGTTAATAAAGGCAACTACATGAATCCTTACTGCCTATACATTAAGATAAGAAAAACATTCATTAAGCAATATCCAGACTGTTTTAATTACAGGAATATCACTCTTATTTGTAGTATAATGTTCGTTAAGTACAGTATAACATTTTCTTAAAATGCCCCAGAGGCAGTTAAACTCTTGATTAGCTATTAAAAAAAAACCCACAAAAAACTCCCTTAACTTCAATCGCAGGAGTTAATGCCTACTGCAATGAAATTCCAGCACTTATAATCATGCAAAAATGTCATATGCAAATCTTATTAACCATGAAAACATTATATAAGATCAAATGAATTTTCTATGCTGTTATCACTACTCAATGTTAGCAAAATGTCGGAATCTTTCTATGAAGATTGTGGTAGTAACAATAATAAGCCCAGCCCTATTTCCTTTGAAAATGACATCAATTGAAAACCAGACCTTCTTTTATTAATTTCAAAAGATAGCAGGGAATGCTCCAAAATCCTGATTTCTATATTTTCATGCCTTTAACTACATCTCTGTTCTATTATCCAATATTAAAACATGCCAAACCAGTAGTAATGGATGGATTAAAAAATATGATGGAGACAGAACCTTCATGATCTCCAGTAAATAAACACTTTATTTAAGTGTTTTATTATCCAGTAATGAAACTTCCTTGTTTTTTCTATCTTTCTCAGTACATTACAAAATGGAACATTATTACTGCTATTGTACAGATGACAATGAAACATCTACATTTTCTTCAGTATTTATCCTGCATCTGCCCATTATTCCATACATCTCTTGAAAAAAATCTGTTTATTTTTCATTTGCTAACACCACCAAGAATTTAAAAAATTGTGAAAAACATGATGCGTTAAAAAATTGTAATATTTTTAAAGTGCATATTGAAACAATTTTCTGGTTCTGTGTCCCTGACTGTATTTTCAAGCTTTTTCAGAGACAAAAATTTTCTTGAAAAGTAGAAAAAAAAAAGTTAAAGGTGAAATTTTAGGAATCCAGGATTAAAGGAAATAACAAATATTGTGACATTAATGATAAATAGGTGACAGTTGTCAGCTCATTTCAATCTTTCACATAAGGAGCTGAAGGATAATTTTATTACATGGGAACCGGCATGTCAAACCCTAAGTCAGCAATGGCCCTCCAAAACCATCTCCTTAGTAAGGCCAGCAAACTAAAAATTGCAAATTTAGCACCCACCAGTCTCTTCAGGCTCAGCACCTCTCTATCCACTGAGCTCCTCCTAGTGAGCGATCAGCCTTTGCTACCCTGAAAGGGACAAACACATCCCTCTACTGAGCTGGTGGGTCAGGTCCTGCCACCCCATGGGTGCATATTTGGGGTGTGTGGTCAAAGCCCTGGGTACACCTTTCAAGGGCAGATTCAGCCATAATCCTCCTCCTGACTCAGGCAGCTCCTGATATCCCTTGAGGAGGTAACCATGCCTGGGGGAATTGAACCCCACCCGAGGGTGTCCACAGCAGGGAACCAATTTCAAGGAAAACATTGGTCATATCGTCACAGCCTGTCCTACCAGGGATGAACTTTGCTGTGTAGGCAAGCTCAGAGACCATAATGGTGCTGCACCTGCCAAGTAGATAATACAAATGTGTGATGGAGAAAAAATGTTGGCCAAGGAACACATTTTAGTACTAAATCAGAAGATTGCTATAGCTTTTTTCTTTTTTTAGCCCTATTCCTAAATTACTGTTATAATTTAATTCTCTAAACATTTTCACAGAACTTTTCAGATTAGCTTTGCTACATCCCAGGAAACTCAGAAACTGGTCATAAAACCATGGATCCGAGCTCCCTGTTTCAGATCCCCCATCTAGAAAGTCCCATCCCATTTGATGGTCAGTCTGTCACCAACACGGACACTTTAAAAAATCATCATCATCAAGACTGGAAGTGATGTGGGGAGAAAATCAACTCCTCTGCAAATCAGTGTGATTTTATTTTCATTAAAAAAAAAAAAAAAAAGGAAAAAAAGTCAAATTATCAGCAGCTCTCTCTGGGGCACCAAGAGCACCTGATGGGCCTGTGCAAGCATAAGTGCAAGCACTCTTATTACATGCTCTGTGGGAGTTTCTTATCTGTATTTCCCAGGTGAGATTACGTGTGTGGTTATGGTTGCTGCAGCATGTATTTGCCATGGCCAGTGAACACATGAAAAAGCCCACTGAAACTTGGGTAAAGCTGAAGAATCAAAGCTGGTCCCCCTGCCAACAGCCTTGTTTCACAGGATGCCGCTTTGCTCCTGAACACCACAGTTCTGCTAAATGTGGATTCCCAACCTCACTGCATCACTACACATATCATCATCATTGGTTACCCTCTCTTGAAACTAAATTTTAGAAAACAACCCTGTCTTTAATGGCTGCCTAGAGGGGTGGGAAGAGTTGGACATGAGGGAGAAGCTGGCAGAGAGGGAAGGAAAGAGAGACAGAAGAAGAGGTCACCAAGAGCACAGCTTGCTTGGGAGAAACATGAAGCAGAAATTCTTCCAACTGCCTTAGTTTAAGAGTGAGGAGGCTTCCCCTCTAAATTCTTGACACAGGCTGCTCAATATTTATTTAAAAAGAAGTGAAGAAGAAAAATCCACTGCCTCCCTTGCAATCTGCACATATGAAGAAAATGGCTTTTAGCTCATAATGATGGTATGTTATAGATAAGCAAAAGTCCTGGATTACATGAAAATAAAATCTATAAAGGGAAATAGGATTAAGTTTATTTCCATGTAACAGCTTTTATAACATTTAAATGAGCAGCTGTGTTTCTCTCAGTAAGTGTTATAGTATTCCACATCTGTCTAAAAACTGAACAACAGACAGACTCTTTGAACTCACTGACATATAACCTTGTGAAGAAAAAAATCCCCGTGAAAATGCATAAAGGCATCACTTGGCTTTCTTTAAGTCTTCTTTAACAACCTGTGTCAGAAATACAGGTTTAGGCTTAAGGAAATAAGACAATTAGATGACATGTCTTTTGTCCTGTACAGGATAAAGAGAAAAATTATTCCATTACAGAATCTGCCTACTTTTTCTCTTTGGGTAACATTTTAGATACACTTTAGCACAAAGGCCTTGAGATACACTTTAATTCTGCAGTGCATGCCAGTAATCTGTACCAATATTAAGAAACAGTACCTCCCAAAGCTGATATTATATATAAGGAATTTGGAAGGTTTGAACCAGTTTTAGTCTCACATGGCCCCTTGTTTGCCATCATCTGTTTCCTCGCTGATAGGAAGAATGTCATGGATGTTTCAATTTTTATCTTCTTCCTGAGTAACAGTTTCATTGAGCTGGTGTCTCAGTAATGGCAAAATTTGTTGAGAGAGATTAACATCAGATGTGGTGGAAAAAAAAATTGTGGCATATCCACTCTCTTCTCTAGAACATATCCAGCCAGTAGTCTTCACTCCTTTTTTGTGCCATTTGTATTTAAAGCAGAAAACGCAAAACAATGACCTCACCAGTTCTGTGTGCAAGCAAGAACAAAATGTGAGACTCCAAGCAGACACTGCAATAGGTCCACCCTTAAAGGTAAGGTTTTCTTTTGGCCTGCAGCCACAATAGTCAGAGATGAACATTTATATGTGTGAATGCCTATGTTTATATATTTATGTGCCTGTATATATCTATCTACATATACAATCTATTTATTTATCTATTTGTGCACATATGAATGTACATATATAAATGTGCATATATGTACACATGTATGTATAGGAAAAGACCCAATGTGGCATAGTACAACAGCAGCATTGAACAATGGAAAGTGACAAAAAGAAAGTACTTCCATAAATCCAAGAAATAATAAAACTGGTTTTCCCCCAACTTTTAGTCTCAAATATTCCTCATACATAGGAATAAACTATCTGTTCCTGCATCTCCTGCAAAGACATTAGAGTGGGAATTATCCAGCAGAATACTAAGTCTCCCCAGGACCCCATATATACGAGACCAAACGCTGTTCCACCATTAGTTGTCAATGGCCTTGCCTTGCCTTTGCAAGGCTTGTGGTCTTTGCATCACACACTTTGCATCCACACACTGTGGGCATCTTGCAAGTTCAGGTGTGACCCCCACAGATTTACAGCTGCTGTAGACTGAAGCCATGTCTCAATGAGCCAAAGCAGCTCTGCCCCTCATGTTACTGCTGTCTTTGACAAATCCCTGCCAGAACAAACAAGCCACATGCTATTTCCCATGTTACACTCCTTCTTTCCACTTCATCTCTTGGTGTTCGGTGTTTCTAGCCATGAAAAAGTAAGTGAACACTCTCATATCCTCTTTTCCTTGACGCCATTTATACTATTTTGAAGGGAATTAAGGGGCCGTTTCACCATACTCTACCAGTATACACTAATAGGTGGGAAGAAAGACTAATGGCTGAAACATTTACAGTGGTACCCAGAGGCACTAAATTGAACCAGAGAAGTGGGAGATTGGGAGAATAAATAACAATTCTTTCCATTTTCCCTTCTGAGAAGCACCAGGATAAGGGTGGGCATACTCTTGCCATGAGTATCTTAAGGGCCTTTTCCAACCAAATTATGTTTTCCATCCCTACCTAAGGCTGCATGGTTCCTGTGCCCAGTCTGGGCTGTGAAAACCACAGCTGAGCCATTTGAGAAACAGACTCTGTTCCTGTCCTAAGCAAATATAATGTAAGTTGTGTTCCCACCATAACAACAGTCATACATGCTAACTTGAGCATTTTGAAGATGTTGTTAGATTTTGATCCACAAAAAGGATAGTACAATTATTAGTAAGTACATTTATTCATGCCTCTGTGGCTTATACTAGTTTGAAAAATAAATAACAAGTAGTTAAGTTGCATGTGGCTGTAGTTGTACTAATCTTCAAATACTTTGTTTTATTATTTTCCAATCTCTGCAAAGATGTTCCTGTTACGAAGAAAGCAAACAGAAGACAGATTCTAGACCAGGACAGACTGAATCATGGAGAAGTGAAGATAAAAGAGGCTGGAGAGACAAATAAGGCTTCAGGCGGCTGCAGTATGTTGATTACCCTGTTATTTAAAAAGACATTCACACCTTGATTCAAAATACACTTTTATTACTTTCTACACTTTTTCCATTGCTTGGAAACAGCAATCAACAAACCAATGTTTAACCTACCACAAGGAATATTAGGGTGGCTTTGAAAACAGGGAAGATGGAGAACTTTGTAAGACTGTTCATGTTTGAGGGCCAGTGAGGAAGAAGACTAAAAACCACCTACAGGAGGAAGAGAATAAAAGGATTATTGTAAGGTGTGAGAAGCCAGGTCTGGCAGAGTGATGAGGTGAGGAAAGACCAGGACCTGGGCACCACAGACACAAAAACTGAAGCTGACAACATGCAACAGGCAGCTCTACAGGTGAGTCAAAGCAAGAGAGGCAGTCCTGAACAGCCAGCACACAGCAAGGCACGATGGCCCAATCAGCCAGGAGAGGCGTGATAAATGCATAGGCCCCCAGGCACCACAAGGAGGAATGGGTTTTGGTTTTGTGCAAGGGGCAAGGATCACTGCCAGGATATGTCCCCAACCAAGCCACCACAGAAGACAAGGGAGGGCTGTGGGAGAGATGCACAAGGAAAGCAGGTGAGACTATGGAAAAGAAACCACACAATCAACCAGGGAGGCAAAAAGAGAGACATGGTAGGCATTCACTTAGAAAGTCTGAAGAAAACAAGGTCAAATGCAAGATTAAAAGTGCAAGGTGAAGATGTAATTAAAAAAAAAAAAAGGAAGAAAAATGAAGAGGACAAGGTCAGTGGAGATTTTGGTGAGGGAAGAATCAGTGAAGCAGGGACTGAGGAGTCCCTTGATGCAGCATCAGAGACAGAGAAGATGTATTAACTCAGGGCAGCCAGCTGTACCACTTAAGGAAAACAAGGGTAGACTACCATAAGCCTTTGAGGATGAAGCAGCAGAAAGAGGAGTCAAGAATGGGAGCACAGCAGAAGAAGAGGAGGAAGCAAAAAGGAGACAGTGGGATCTTGATTCAGCCAAGTAGCTGAGCATAATGTGAAGAGCCTGAGCACTCTTGTAATGTCACTTGACTAACCACCACTCGGAATCAGGGCCTGGTTCAGGAGCCTTCCAGTGAAAGACCAGGGAAGAAGATATGTAAAACACGCAGAACACATCGTGTTTCAGCACAGAGAATGGAAATGAAATGGGAACTTTAATGCTCATCCCAGAAGAAGCTCTTCCAAAATCTTTTAACTGTGACCTGTCACCTCACTTTCTTTCTACTTGGCCTACACACTGATTTCCTGCACACAAGGCATCATTTTAGTTTAGTCCTCTACATTGTTTTGCCAGCACTTAATGTTGCATAAAAATAAAAAAACTTCAGCTCCCTGCAACACAGTGCAAGTGACTAAACTTCCTTTCAGTAGCCAGAACTGCATCCATTAAATGTGTGAAATGCTAAAGGTAACAGTGTCCAACAATAGAAAATGAAGCAAAAGGAATTTAGACCAACCTCAGGGACCAGTTTGCCAAAATTATGGGTGAATGCTAGGGAAAAAGGACAATTAATACAGGGACAGATGGCTAAGCAAAAACAAAAGCCATTATCTAAAACCTGGCTAAGGAAAGCTTAGCAACTGATTGTTTAACAGAAGGAATTAAAGAACTCAATTAAATACTGTACTATTGGTAGTTTGGATCCTAAGGAATAAGAAAATCGAGGACTTGCTGTCATCTGTGGCAGAATTAAATTTTTGCTGTGCTTACATTAAATATTAAGGTGCACAAGTTTTATACAGAACAAACATTTCTTATCCTTGTGAGAAGGTGGGTTATAAAACGCAAACAAACTCTAGACCAATAATACAAGCTTTAGTGACTTGACAAGTCTTAGAAAAGCATAACAGGGTTCTGTGAGTGGTCTGCAGCTCAGGAGATCCTGCTGGAATATGACAATCTTTCCCTCCCCTCTTGATTCCCCCCTGAAACATGCACACATATAGTCCTGGAAAACCATACTCAGATGAGAAGGCCAGCCTTTGGTTGTGTCCCCATGAGGGTGAAGGGTTACTGCAGACCCGCAGCATCATTTTCTGAAGGTGCCCCACCTGCAACACATCAGCTGATGGCCACCACTGAGCAAGAGTTGGGAGAAAAGCAGGGGAAGTGGTACAAGGAAGAAATGTCTCATATGTGCTTAGTGTCATGCCAGGAGAGGGATCTGCGACCTCTGGCAGCTCTTAGCACAGGGAGGGTGTAGCACAGGCTCTGACAATCCACTGGCATCGCAACCTGAAATGCTCTCTGCCCAGAAGCCCATGCAAAACTGCATCAGCAGGAGTCGCAGCCACTCTCCATGGTAAGAGCCGGTGCGCACATTGCAGTCGAGTCACTTGGTCCCATACAGCAGCGAATTAACTCCAAATAAATGCCTGAATCTCTGTCTGCAGCCTCAGTACAAACATTGACTCTCTCAGGGGAGCACCCCATGAAAAGTTGCACAAGCAATGAAAATGAAGCCTTCTAACAGCTTTACACAGCACAAAATGATGGCTAAACCTGTCTGCCATCACTGTCTCGTACGAACAGTTTGAACCAATAGGCCTCATTCATACATGCAAGTGATGTTTGGTTCTTTTCAATACTTCCCCAGTATTTTAATTATTTTAGTAATTAGTTGACATGAATTGTTTCAACATATCACATCTCCACGGTGGCATCATCAGTTTGTAAGAAAGGCTTCTTTAAGAAAAGAAATAGCTTCTTAATTTTTTTATTAAAAAAAGTTAATAATTACAGGAACACTGACAGTGTTGCTATAGTTACGACTATATCAGCCTTTCACTTACAACTCCCTGTTTTCAAGGGTCAATAACTCAGTTGTCAAAAATCCCACTGGGCAGTAGCCTGACACATCTTAGACATACATGAAATAACTGCATAAATAAAAATCAGCTGTTTCACACTTGTGAACATTTTGAATCAAATCAGTCTTTCCAGACGATATTTTGAGCATCCAGCAGTAGGTTTTGTGGTTTTTTTGTGTATATTTTTGGGCAGGCTGTTAGCCCTTTAGGTGCCCCAGTGTTTTTGGCAACTGCCAAAGGGAAAGGAAGAAGAGCCACCACTTTTTCCTCCAGCCATTTCGTCCCACCCCACCAGAAAGGAAGCAATTCTGGATGTGCCCGCTATGCTCCCAACAAAACTTCCCCAGGATTTTTAGGCACAAAAGCTTCACACGCATGTGCAGCAGCTGGATTACCACAAAAGACCATAACGGCCCTAAGAGCCGTTACGGTATATCAAGTGAGTAAACCGAAAACTAAGAAGGATTTACACAATGACCATAGTGGCTCCCTGGGAGCCGTTACGGTCTATCAGGTCAAAAATCCACTTTTTAAAGAGCGCCTAAATATGTGTATACCCAACAGGGCCTTGAATCTCCAGAGCAACTATCGCACAGATTTTCAAAATCAGCCAGGGAAGAGAAGGGAGATTACACCAAACCACATAAAGAGAGAAAATTTTTACAATGAATTAAAGACATATCATGCAAATTCTAAAGACCTATATTTAAATGGAAAACGGTCCATGTTAAGTTGAGAAATAGGACGTAATGTGATTTCTTCGTTGTCAAAACAGGTCCTTTGAGTTTTTTTTCTGTTTTTTAAAGAACGAGAATTAAATGAAAAAGGAAATTTTCCACCAAAGCCAATCACTTTAAAAAAAAAAGGTTTCAAGAAGTACAGAAACAGTGCAATCACAGCTGGGTTCTGAGTTGCAGTTCTGCTGCATTTCAAGTGTCTAGTCACGGCACAAGTTGGTAACAAGGCTCAGCTTTGCCTTCCTTTAATTCTCTCCCATTGTGTCACAAAATGAACAAGTTATTCAAGACAGTAATTTTCTCCGTAAAAGTCACGTCTATTTTTTCTAAAAAGAAATTTGTAATAAATCATCAGCCTACTTACTTTTTCTTCTTCCCCTTCCTTTACATGCCATATTTGTTCCTGCAGCAAACCTGTAAGAGAACACTTTCTCTCTATGACCTGAGATAACGGTAATGTTGAAAGAATGGCCTCACTTGTCAAAGATTAGAGGGCTGTCTGCAGCCTACACTCGTCTTTACTTCAGCCAAATAGGCCCAATAAATGCTAATACTCAGCATGACGCATGGAGAACGCTAAGCCTCAACACTGACTAAGAAGAAAGTATCACAAATTTACTGAAATTATCTATAGCACAATAGAGAAGAGAAGGAATTAATCAAAGTCTCTCTCTTAATGCAATGCTTGATTGAACTATCCCAATCCCTTTTTAAATAGGATAACCTAGTGGCAAGTGACCCCGATGACACATCCTAGAGAGGTACACAAGTACCACTTGTTCGATTTTTTTTCTTTTATGACCTCATTAAGAAGGATTTTGAAGATTGTTCCTGAGTATGAGAACAAAGTGTCTGAAGATATCTCTAGCTTTTTATGTCTTTAGCCTTTTGCCGTTGAAATGGATTTTGAACAAGTGTTTAGAAATTAAGTACATGCACAAGCAAAAAAAAAAAAAAGTCCTTAAAAATGAAATCTACTAAAGCTACTTTTTCTTAAATGCAAAGACTAGCTAAGTCTCCAAGAAACAAGAAAGTTTTGCCAAGATGAACTCATGATTGCATCTACCCCCCACCCTGTACTCCCTCTCACTCCTTTCCTGTTATAGACCCCATTAATTAGATTTGGCGGCAATTTTCCCTTCCGTATCAGGGAAGACAGTGTCTGCCAAATCTGCTAGTGTGAAAATACTCCATCGCCAGTAACATTTTTTCCTAAGTGTTTGTTGATTCCACGCTTGGATTTAATATCAAGGATTATATTTTATAACCAGAAACAAACAAACAGATTTATAACTGAAGACCGAAAGGCAAACAGCAGAAAAAAAGCAAGCCAAGTACTGAACCTAAATGTAGCATTTTTATTGACTTCTTAGAAACCAAATAACCTGGCATATTAGTGTGTGCATTCTGCAACAGACATTCAGCCCCATTGTACTACTTAGAAGAGAATAAAAAGAAACCCTACTGTTTGAAATCCAGCGGAACATCCCCACAACAGAGCACAACTGTTCCCTCATGCATGAATGGGAAGGAGATGAAAGAAAAGATGGACTTCTGAGGTACAGCAAAAAACAAAGACAACAAAAGTGCTGATCATGAGGGAATGACACAACTCATTGCTGCAAAAAGGATGAGAGAAAGGAGCTCAAACAATGGTGCAGACAGCTAAGTGACATGTAGAAGAATTGAAAAATCTACAGAAGTGTCTTTTCTTTCCACACTTGACGAGAAACAATTAAATGTTGGTACATCTGTCATAAAAAAGATAATTGAAACCTGTTACCATCATTATAGACGGTAACTTAACTACCAAAACTGTAACTGTCCAATTAAGTGTTGCCCCCTCTGTTATCTATACCACTTGCTAAAATGAAAAAACACTTTAATGTTGGTGATGATTTACCACCAGTATAGCTGTTACAAGCCATGGAGCTGAACTGGCACGTTTTATAAGGTGGATATTTAGGCTACAGGGTACCTCCATCTATTTGTACACACACAGATGAGGGAAGGCAGGCACACATGGGTGCATGCAGGCTCACATGCGTGAGCGCACGCATTCATGCACTCGCTCTCGCACACCCACCAGTGAGGACGAATTTTGCAAACAGATGAGGTTTTTGACAAGGAATCCAAAAACCTCAGATAATTGCCAGAAGCCTCACTAGGTGTTTACTCCCCTGAAGGTCCACCAGCCTGAGAAAACAACACCGTGCTAAACTAATCCACTGACTGTTGCTACTTGCTTGATAACGTGCAACACTCCACAAAACTGCAAAGCAGTTATTGACCCTGTCAGAACACCTGATTAATGGATAAATGCTGTAATTGATTAGCAGAGCAGTGTGAATTAAAACAGAATACAGCATCAATAATGAGCCGCTGACAAAAGGCAGCCGACATAAAATGTAAAATGGTAGCCTGCAGCCATAAAATGTAAAATGGTAGCCTGCAGCCGTATCTCATCAAAGACATGCGTTTCTTAAAAACAGAAGAAAACACTACCCCTGAAAAAAAACCCACAAGTGCGGTGTCCTGTTCTCTGCATTCTTTAGGCTTTTCTCTTGGTAATGATTAAACCACCAGCAAAATGTTATGGGAACTACTTGTGAATCCACTTCATACATCAAGCCAGGCAAGGCAGTTAAATGGCTGCATTATCCTCTGGGCTTCTCTATCCTTAAAGAAATTCACTGCTCTCCACTTTAGCCCGGTGAGCTGCGATTTTGGAGTGGCGCCGGGTGCATCCAAGGCTGCCTTCAGTGGGGTGCACAGGCAAATCCCACAGTTCATAGGTACACAAGGGAGCCCCACAACAATGTCACACCGAGGAGACAACTTGGAGCTACAATCATCACATTGTTACACTTTTTTTCCATTCCCTTAAGGGCCTTAGGAGGCCAAATGATCCCACTTTTGTTCCTTTTTCTTCCTGATTTAATCCTACTCTAAGGCTCTACATTATGCGTGACATTATATGAAATAGATTATATAGATTTTATACAGCACCTGCAAACACAGACATAATGTTTCCCTGATGTAGGAAAGCCAGTTTGTACCACAGTGTCCGCAGCACCCAGTTGCTTCCTTTCATGGCACCTATGTTGGTCTTCCAGTTCTTTAGGCGCTGCACATTACTCTGTGCATTAGGCAAGTTGACACACCTAATGTAATGCCATCAGACATATCAGCGCAGTCCTGGTACAAGCAGAAAAAAACATTAGCTTGAGTAGAGCACTTAATGCAATTACGTTGCTCTGACTTCCTGAGCTAGCTCATTCAGAAGTAATTCGAGCATTTCTACATGACACTGCATTGTATCCAGCAAATACAGCCTCTGCTCAAAATGGTTGTTGCTACTGGGTAAGTCTCTTGGAAGTCTCTATGCATCCTTTTCCCCCTTTAAAATAAAACCCAGAAGCTGTTAAACTGAAGATCTGTGCTTTTGATATGAAAAATACGAATAATGAAAAGCAAAGTGGCATTAGTCCCTTGTAACAATTTTCTCAAAATCTGACTTTGTCAATTTGATGCCCACTTTACATTCCTCTGCAAAGCATAATGTATTTTTGTAGTAGTTCTACATATTCACAGATTCATATTCAGAGATACAATCCTTTGGAAATCCACACCTTTTAGGATATTTTTTTTCTTTTCTTTATCAGCTAACCATGAGACTTAAATTGGGTGCAGAATGATTTTTCTGCTTCCCCAGCTGCTTCACGACTGCTTATCTTTTCAGCGACATCACAGTTTTAAAATTTAAATAATTTACCAGTTCAGGAGTAGATTTCATCCTATCTCACACTGCAATCTAAAGCATTACTTGTGTAGGTGATCCCTACTTATCAACCAAGACAATCAGGTATTTCCAAAGAACAAGCCTGGTATCTTTGCGTTGAAGATCTGCCCTCCCGATGCGCCTCTCTCCCTTTACTGATTGTGGAAGTTACCCTAACAACTTGCACTTTAAAAGCTACAGCTACATCACAAGGCTTCTGTCTTAGCAATTTAAGATAATTGCAATTAAGGAGGCTTTTAACCCTTCCTATTGTATTCCGGTGTCCTCACTCCTCCGCAGCTCTTTGTGAGGACCAAGGGATGGAGAAACAAAGTGTGCTCTGATGGGCCCCCTCCCTACTGCCCAACATCTCCAGTCCAGCATGAGCTCCCTCACAGGCACCTCTTTGTCCTAAAACACGGCTGGACAAAAGGAGGGGCAGGTCACTGTGTATATGAGTTTGTCCCAGGGAAGGGGATCCTGGGTCTCCCCTATTGTCCATGCTGTCTGAGAGGTCCCGCTCTCGGGGATAACCAGCTGCTTTGAGGAAGACTGAGGCATGGGTACATTTCTGCCACATAAAAAGCCACTGGCATTTCCTTCTTTCTGAGCTTCAACAGGAGTTATAAGGGATCCTTGATCAAAGTGGTAAATGGCTGGACAACTTGGGCATTTTTGGAGTTTGAACCTGGTCAGGGTGATGGTGGGGCTGAGCCTAGCTCTCACTGCCAGGGCAGGTGGAGTAGCACTGGAATATCAGAAAGATAGTGGGCACCAAGGCCCTCCTTTTTAAAGAAAGAAACAAGGATACCTCCTGACAGTTCAGCTGTTTCCTACAATAGCTGCTTTACTTACCTGACTCCAGAGAGCCTGTTCATGCTGGATCCTCAGTTCTGGGGGACAGCTGCCCACAGCCCTGATGCAGAAGCTTGCAATGGAGAATAGGAGAGCTCACCCTGTCTGCAACCATGTAGAAAACACCAGCTTCCTACTGCTGATTATCAAACCCAAACAGATTTTACGGAAATGAAATCTTGCCTCTTTTCCTTAGCTATTTTTACATCGTATTGTAAAATACGAAACCTGCTTTTAGCCTGGAAGGATACTAAAAAGTAGCCTAAAAAATAGTTCCAGCCGCCCAAAAGAGGAGCCTACCTAAAAAAAAAATATACTGACAAGAGATAAAGTTACATCAACTTCAATGGAAGCAGGATTAGGCCCTTCAACCTTTTTGTTTTTTCGGGGGAGGGGGGAGGGGATGGGGTGTGCAGGGAAGAGTAGAGACGAAACTCTGGCAGCTGAAGGTTCAGCTTGATCCCCAGAAATTTTAAAGAAGACATTCTTCTCCACAGCTATTGTCAGCTCTGGAGACAAAAGTAGAGGCCCTTTCAGCTGCTGAACTTAGCCAAAAAGCCATTTGTAACTCCTGCAGTGCGGTGCTTTTATAGGTCAGGGCATACTTCGAAAAGATTTTCTCTCTTTTTCATTCTCTTTTTGGAAGATTTGGTTAGGACACAGAAACTTTGCTCAGAAATAAGCAGAAAACATTTTGGCACATTACAAAACAGTGGTAGAAAGATCTGCAAGTGCATTGTTTTAACACAAACACAGTTTTCTGATTCCGAGTTATATTTTACTAGATGGTGCACACACCTGCAGTGGTCATTGCTTCTCAGATATAGTTCTCCACGCATTTTTTATTGCTTTTGGGTCTTGAGATATGCATGGGTCAAAAAGGAGTTTTGGAATTTAATTTTCCTTCTAGTCCCTTAACATCAAGAATCCAGAATAAAATTTTAGCAAAAACATTTTAATACTAATTAGAAGGTGTTAATTTTTTTTTGTAATAAAACTCAATCAGATTGGTCAGATTAGAGTGGTGCAGTTAATTACAAAGGAAATGTCAAGGTATACAAAGGAAATGTCAAGGTAACAGCCTTGCTCTGTTTTTACACCCAACTAGTGGGGCAAACGCAGTTTCCTGGAATATGTCTTACTGCACTCTAAGGGCTCCTTGAGAATTCAGGCTTTAACTGAAATGATGATCTCAGTACCTGGGGGCCAGATCCTCATCCAAAAATCTTCCCATCTCCCAAGAAACGCAACTGGAATGATTTGCTACACACAAGCAAACAAAAAAGGAGTAAATCCTACATAATTATTTGGTATCAAAGGAAATGTAGCCAAACACAGAGAAAAAAAGGAGATCTGAAAAGGTTGATAGAAGGACACCAAAACCATACAGTTAATATAAGAGCAGAAAACAAAACGAAACATTTTATCAAAGGAGAATATTTTAGAAATCCACGTGCCCAACATTCTTTATAAAACACTGCTCTGGTAAAACCCCTATTTATTTCAATGACCAAATAGGAAAAAGAGAAATGTCATTAGCTAACTTCTGGTACACATTTTAAGAGAGCCATCTTGTTTAAATACATTTTCTACCTATGAGTCTGCATGGCTAAATCGATGATAATCACAGGCTTTCAGACAATGGAATACTCGAAGCCTGCCAAACCCAAACAAAATCTCTAATGTGTGCAGGTGTTGAACATTACACTGGTAATCAGAGTGATTGCCTGGCCCATATTCATGTTTACGGTGGTGGTGAATGAGCAATATTTAAGTGCTTTAGAAGGTGTTCTTGATACTTTTGCAAGATGAAAATATGTACTTTGTTTCACCCCAAGTAATATTCCAGTCTTTTGGTGTAATATTTTCAGTCCAAATCATAGCTAGGTGCCCTACATTTGATATATGCCATAATTTCTTTAAAACATTTTGAATACCACCTCAAGATATTGTCTAACACTAATCTGCACTCACAACTGAGCACATGCAAGAATAGCTCCAGAGATAATGCGAAGTCACAGCAAGTATAGCAGAAAGATGTGTCAAAAACAAATTCAGGGTTTTTTGTTTGTTTGGTTGGGGTTTTTTTGTATGTGTGTTTTTTACATAGGTAAATTAGGGTAGATAAATGCTGCAAAATGAGATCTGCTTCTTCCAAAATACCCAAAGTTCTCAGTTCACCAACTGAAGTCACACAGAAGTGAAGAAAAACTTTTGTAAAGAGGATTTTGTGTTTCTAAAAGGTTACTGTGGATGAAAACTTGTGCCAGCTGTGGATGAAAACTGCACCAAAGCAATCATCAACCACTTTGAGAAGCTGATGGTACGTTTGCAGGAGTTAATCAAAAGCCACACAAGGATATTTTCTACGTAATACTGAAGAAATACATTCCAAAATTGAAGATATATAACATTAATACTTTCCAAAGTTAGTTACATATATGACATGAATTTGCAAGACTGTCTAAATTGACTTGTATGGTTACCTATAATGTTTAGCCCTTGAATTTTAGTATAGACCTCTTGGCATACCACAGCAGTTCTGTTTTACCAATATACACAGTTTTTCAAAGTAAATTGGCATTGCTTGCACTGAACTCAGGCAGTCACATAAAGATGAACAGAATGTGCAGTTTCTTAAATGAAATTACTTTATTACAGATCTCAGTTCATACCAAATCTATACCATGCAATCTCAATACCTTCACACACCTTTGCAAACATTGCTCTGAAATTCTCATGTGAAGTGGACAGCTGGAGCATACATCTAGCTAATGGGACAATACTAGCCAGTAAAATGTATTTCTTCTTTACATTCAGCTCCCCCTCCAATTTAAGAGCAAGTAAGTCAGTTCAAGAAAACACTTTTCTCCATTACATGCATACACAAAGACCTAACACTCCTGTTTCCAAAAAGACTGACGTTTGGGCATAATCCAGAATAATGATCAGTATTTTTATGGATTTTGTATTGTACAAAGGAGATTAAATATTCTGCCCAGTGGCTTTTATAGCAAACTCCTGTGCTGTAATTCCACCCCAGCAAATCTCTTTAGCATGTGGTTCGCAGTGGCATGAGAGGCTTAAAGAGTTTGTCCAGGCCTTTCATTTGTTTGTTTGTTTGTTTAATACTGTGCAACTTTATATCTGTATAAAATCTACTCACAAATTCAGTAGGAATCTTTGCTCCAACACCCTCCCCTCTCCCCCACCCCGCAAAGACAAGCTTCTGGATGAAGAGTCTTTCTCACTGGCTTCACTGATGTCAAACTCAGCTCATTTTAAATATTTTCTTTCAAAGCAATGCCAAACTAGGAAGTTCAGGAAGTCTTTATAATAAATTCCTTGTTATTCAGTTCTGCATTAGTGGAGTTTAAATGACTTTCACATTCTGCCCGCAAATTGAAAACTGAGACCTCCAATGTGAATGGCAACTGTTCAGTCCTCGTACAAACTCATCTGCAGCCACAGAGCTCAGACTGGACAGGTACTCTTACTGGGTGCCAAATAGTCTTGAATTTTTTACCCAATGATATTGGCTTTGTGGCATAATAAAGTGGGTTGCTCTTAGAGTTGGTTCTAAATTGAGAGGTTTTTTTATCTCCCACCTTCAGGTCAGTGTGCTCACATTTTTTGATGACTTGCGGTGATCTATCCACTTTTCATGTTTAGTGTGGAAGAGCTAAGTGACTCCCAAGTGAGCAACATAAACTTCTTTTATGTCTCTGTAGAGAAAATGAATCACACAGGACTCCAAATAAAGTTTTGCTTTTTAAAGTCTCCTGCTTTTTAGGATAAGATGTTAAAATATCAAGTTGAAAGGACAAAGATCTTAGCAAAAACCACAGGGATTGCAGATTGATTCTCCTGAAAAGATGTTTAATCAGGGCTCCTTCACCCCTCTAAAAATGTCATACAGTAACTCATGGTGCAGCATTTTTTCTAATGTTCCTAACTGCTTCTACCGTGAGTGTGCCAGGTTACTATCATATACCATGTTATTCTGATTTGTACGAGACAGCTCTTAATTACTTCCACGTAATTTTAGCCACATGTGTTCCGAACGTCGTTTCCGATAGTCGCACGGCACCGCGGAGGCTCCCCAGCTCTGGAGCCCGGGGAGCAGGGAGCCACGGTGCTGGGAAGCAGACACGAGCTGCCATCTCAAGGGGCACCTTTCCTGCCCTGCCAGCTCCAGGGTGACAGCCCGAGGCCGCAGGCTGAGCCCGGAAGCTGTGGCTGGCGTTTCCCCAGCGGCTCTGCGGAGGGGAGCCGAGGGCAGGCGGGCCCGGCGCCCCGGCACGCTTATTTTCTTCCGCCCGCGTGTGCGGATGCCAACTCCGGCGTCCATAAAACTGGGTTACATCAAACAGACCAACCGCCGTCATCTCCCCGTCATTACCCCCGACACAAGTCCTGACAAAAGGCCGCTGCCAAGGCCTCCGCTGACAGCCCGAACAATAGCGACCACAAAGGCCTTTTCTGCCTGCGCAGATGACATAAATCTGATGCTATAACGCCGGCGCGACTTCAGCTTGCTCCTTATTTATTTATTTAATAAGCCACTGTCATCCATCTCGGGAAGGTGGCTTCCAAACTCCAAATTAATCAAGCCACTGAATGCGAATTTTCATATTGCTCTGCCAAAGGTCTTCTCCACATCAATTGCCGGGAGAAGGCCCCCGTTGTGCTTTGGTGTATTGTGTGTGGAGCTACTGCTGCTGCTAAAAGCCACTCTGTTTTTAATAAACATGCATTGTTCTTTTTGTAGTAAATCCAGGAAATAATACCCAACTGGGAGTTTGGGTGCAGGCTTTTTTGTAGCGTGAGCAGAGCGATGGATGCATTTTCATGTCTCTTAGTGGTGTGATGGCTCCATTTGTTATTGCTCGGAAGGCATTTAAATTTTTAAAAATATAAATTAAGCCAATATTGAAGCAATGCTTTCTTGTTTATCTTGGGAAACCACAAGCTGAGCACACTGATCCTGCATTTCTGTGTCAGTCATGTCACTTCACCAAACAAGAGGTCCAGCTTCAGGTGCCTTTTGCTCAGTCATTTACCTGACTGCCAGAGCGGGGTTTTCCAGAGCACTATGGATGAATTACATTGACATTTCTGAATTCAATGAAATCAAAATCTCACTGATTTAATGGAGTCAGGATTTTGTTAGTTTGCCTTTTAAAATGATTTAGTCAACTAAATATCGGGTTTTGAGCCTACACAAGTTATCTGTTTCCTTTAGGCAGTCTTTTGATAAAAAGAGAGCTCCCCATGGAATGGTTTATCACTGCTGTGCCAGGGATGAACAGAACTACCTATCTGAGGAAAACCATGATTTCTCCCTCTTTAATACATACCTACCACCCTGTGTTGTACAAGCTCGACCAACTTTCCTGACGGCAGAGAGGACAAACAGAAGGGTGGCAGCCCCAAGATGGCAGGAGCAAAACAAGAACGGTGGCTCTTGCAGGAGGTGGTGACCAGAGGGACTTGTTGTACATGTGGCTGCACTAAGGCCCCATGGACAGGTGTGTTTCACAGTCCAGACACCTAAAAAATGCTCCTCAGTGGCATAACAAGAAAGGAAAACAAGAGACAGGTCAACATCACCACAAGAGCAGAAGGGAGATTGATAGGTCTCTTTTATCTGCTCTATTTGAGCATATATGTGATGCTTCCCAGGGCTTACAGATGTAGAGATAGAACTTATCTGCCCCCCAAAAGGTTGTTTCAATTCATAAAGATGAGAGGAAGTCTTCTTTCAGATATTTTTTTATTTTAAAATATTTATAGGGAGTTTTCACTAGAAACTGAAGTTGAAGTCTCACCCTTTTTCTTCATGATGGATGATATTTTAGAAATGAAGGATGCAAAAGGCTTTAAAAAGTGCAATTAAAAATTCCTTCTTCACTTACCTAATCAGTTTCCAAATTTGCACAAGATTTTAGTAGTGTTTTCCAGAATAAAAATAAAAATATCTCTGAATAGTTGTATTGCAAGACAACGAAACAGCATACAGATGGCACTCACAATATGAATAGAGTTTGATGTACAATAATAGGCACAATAAAATCTACCAGTGAACCAAGAGATGAGATAATTATAGATACGTTCATAGTATTTTAAACATTCTTTTCCCATGAAATAGCAGGGCAATTTGTCAAGCAGATATTCTTACTTGACCAAATTTTTCACTCCAGAAAGAGTAGTCACAAATGCTGAGAAAGGACACTAATAGATAGCATGTTTCACACTTCCATAACCTTTGAAAAACCCAGCAGAAAATACCAAGTTATGTTTCACAGCCTATCTCAAATGATTTCCACTGAGGGTTAATCATTTGCTTGTGAAGGACAGACAGTGAAGAAGCCACCCAGAAACAGCTGCCCAGAGCAAGGGCTGGGATTCCCATGCTGGGCTCAGGCTCCGGAGGCTCAAACACACGACAACCCACAGGAGGGACTTTTCCAATCAAGTAACAACACACCTTTGTTTTCCCTGCAAATGGGCTGCTTGGTTTCCAAGAACAGAAAATGGATGGGGGCAGAAACTACAAAGAAGCCTGAATTTGCAAAAGAGAGCAGGTCTGGGGAGGAACTACCTATATCCCAGGCTGTGCTTTCAGACTGGTTTTGTTTTTTATTCTATGAGTCTTCTGTGGGAAGAAGTAACCCTTCTGTAAAAGCAGTGGGAATGGGGACTGCCAAGAAACCTGTGAGACCAGGCAATAAAAAGTTTTGGAGCAAACCTGAATGGGGAGTCTGGAGGAAGCTTGCCCACCTGCAGGCAACTCCACACAGAAGAAAATGTCTGAGGTGGCAAATCAGACTTGGAACAAGTCATAAGTAAAACCTTCATAATAAGGAGAGCATCTCCAGCTTGAAATTACAAACACACTGAGTTGTATTTTTTAACATTGTCCAATAGTCTCAAGACAGACAAACCAGTGCCAGCAATAAGCAAAAGAAAAAAAAACCTCCAAACCAAAAAATACGTCCACAAACTCCTACATGAGAAAGATGATTTTCTCCCCATTTCAGTGTCTCTTTCTCAGTAGCTACTTAAGATATACTTTTGACACCATATTAAAGACAACCATAAAAATACGTGCCTAAAAATACATTATAAATTACTCTGTTCCTAAGTAATGTACTACAGAGTAAGAAAAAAAAGAATTGTTAATTAATACTGCTCACTGTGTTACAGCCTAACTGATGAAGGGAAATGCATTCAGACTCCTAAAATGCCGGTCTCCAAGACCATCAGGGTTAGTTTCTGAGTGGCACGTTTTTAAAACATTTAATCAGTGATCTGAATATGTGTCAACACTTTTCTGGTAGTGTGCTATAAAATGTGAACCTTGTCAACAGAAACATAAAAAGGCGACACACTTGGGACATAGAGCTTTTATGCTGACACACTGTAATAATATAATTTTTAAATTTATCATCTGTTTAGCCACAAGCAACAATTAATCTTTTAAACTAATCACACAATGTTTTAAATAACACCTCCGAAAGAAAAAAAACCCCTAAACATGTTTCATTTTTACTTTCCCTGCTTTCACAATTGTGTTGCTTTCAAAACCTTATGAAGCAACACGCAATAAATTTTGCAACGAGGATAAAAATGTTAGCGAATAATATGTTTCCCCCTCCTCAGTTAATAAAATTACTTAACACTGAGCCTGCAAGCAAAAAGAAAACCCCAGGAGTAACACAAGCCTCAGCGGGTTCAGTTCTGTCGTGTTTCTGTCGCATTAAGTGACATTTTATTCCCAAATCACTTAACCTTTGACTTTTATAACTAAACATACAGACCCTGAATTGTTACCATGGAGGGGACCAGTGAGCGACACTGCTGCCAGGCACCGAAACCAAGTGCCCCACAGTAGTGGGTGGTGACAGGATGGAGGTAATTTTACTCACAAGAACCCAAGTTTCACTCTGTGTCACCTGGAAAAGGAGGCAGAAAGGGAAATGGGAGAAGGGGAGACGTTTCTGCTAACGACCTCTATGTAGCAGCAGATACATCTCCCCAGGGACCTCAGGTAGGTGTTTTCAGTGTTCCCACCAGTGGTGCATGTGCCAGGCAAAAAAAGGGGTTAATAACCAGGCAGAAGCAGGAAAAAGCAATTTATAATTAAAATCTAAATATTGAACCCAGCTGGAGCTGCACGAGGAATAATGTCAAACCATAGAGATAACTTTGGGGAGTTTTGTGCAATAAAAGCACAGATCATCATATGTATATGTTCATGGAAGCATATTCACATTAATAACAGCAAAAGTGAAAGCATCTCTTGCTTTCTCTCCAAGACTCTGACTGACTCCTCCTGGGGGCAGAGGATTAGGGAGACACCAACCATCTCACTGAGCATGACTCCATGGATGGACAAATACAGTTGCATCTGAGACATTCTTCTGTCTTTAGAAAATTATCATGATGGCAGAGTCCTTTAAATTGTATGTTTACCAACCAAGAAAGCCTCTGATAAAATAGGCAATCACATTAATAACTTTCTTCTTCCTTGCCCAGTGGCTGAGGGCTTTGTCCTCTGCTCTTGTCCACGTGACAGACTTTGTTGGTGTGACACGTATGGTAATGAGAAGGCAAGGGGAGGAACCGGACTGCCAAATTCAATAAGGTACTGAGCCAGTCATGTCAGGATTTAGTTTCCAGTTATGGTCCTTGTAAACTTAGTGTTAATGATTTTCATTAACAGGGTGGAAAAAAATTAAAATCTTCTCAGCTACATATGGATCAGTTCCCACCTAACTTTAATTCTAAAGCACAGTTGTATTTGCTTCTCCTGAGAGTGTAATTGCAGGTATCCATCAACTGTAGAACAGTGGACTCCAAACAGTCAGTGAAAATCATCCTAAACACAAGATAGGAAAATTACATATTAATAACTTATGACTGATGTCTCTTTAGAGGTATCATCCTCCCAAATAATAAATATTTGGTCTAATGCAAGTGGGCTTACTCTGTGATTACAGATCCTTTACACTTCAGGAAAAAGCATGTTGAAGTTGTATCTTGAATTAATTCTGAGTTTGGAAGTCTAAGAACAAGCAAAGCAATGCTCAGCTGTACTCATTATTAGAAAAGGTAATTATGGTCATCCAAAGAAACTAACTCTTAAAATCTGTTTAATAAGGGGAAGTTTTTCATGGCATGGAACAGGGACATAGGTTTCTTGCAATGCACTCTTCAGTTTACAGCATGCTCTTAATTGCAACATCATCCACAGGCAAATGTACAAGTAAGGGTATCAGAAAATGGAAATGGAACAGAAAACATAGCAAATAAAAATGTGATGAATGACATGTTAGTAGAATTGTTGTGATATGGAGGGATGGAGGGATGGATGGATGGATGGCTGGATGGCTGGATGGATGTATGGATGGATGGCTGGATGGCTGGATGGATGTATGGATGGCTGGCTGGCTGGCTGGCTGGCTGGCTGGATGGATGGATGGATGGATGGATGGATGGATGGATGGATGGATGGATGGCTGGATGGCTGGATGGATGTATGGATGGCTGGCTGGCTGGCTGGCTGGATGGATGGATGGATGGATGGATGGATGGATGAGCAATGACATTTTGCCCTCTCATTTTGTGGCTGAAGCATCAAAATACTACCACCATCTGTCGTGCTTGCAGATACCCTCAGCTCTCACTGCTAGAAAAGATAGTGTTCAGCTGCAGCTGTGAAGACTATGCAGGGGAAGCTGACCATTTGCAAAAAATAACTTCAAGAGAGTTGGCCTGGATCATAGGAAGTCATTTGTTCCTCATCCCAGATGACATTTTCCAGTTACTTTACAAATTGCAGAAGCACGCTAAGACTTCTGCAGAACAGTGACTAATGTAAAAACAAATATAATTCTACTATGACAAGGAAGGTGTTCACAAACTGCAGGAAGCAGTTTAAAATAAATTGATGTAGGTTTTGAATTGTCCACAAGTTGGGTTTAGCTTCCTTCCATTTACCTTTTACTGCATTAACATTTCTTTTGTGGTGGCTGCTGCTGGGAACCTATTGTAAGTTTGGGCAATTAGGATTTTTGTTCCATCTGTCCCTCCCCTCAGTCAATACTGTAGCATCAAAAGAGGCCAATTCAGTGTAGGCTGGCTCCGCTCTAAAGCCAGCTAAAAGAGATGTTAGAATTCACTACTGCTCTGGGTGGAAAGGATGCGGGAGGAGGGGGGAGTGAAAAGCTATAATCATAAAAATGCTGTTTCAGGCTTGTTGAGTTCTTAAAATAATCTGACTTAAACCTCCTACACAATGCACACAAGTCAGAGCATGGTAATATACCTCAATGTAGGTTGCCTCTCTCTCCCTAAATCCAAACTAAAATAGATGTTAGAAATCATTACTGCACTATGTCAAATACAGACTAGGACTGTAATCAGAGGGCTGCGGCTTCAGGTTTCAACGGTTCTTAAAATAATCAGCCTTAAACCTTCTGCAGGAATCAAAGCCTGGTCATTTATATTTCTGTAAGGCTGAGGATTCCATCACCTCAGGCTTCTCCCTGATAAAAAAGCAGCTTGCCTTTTTTTTTCCCCACTGAAATAACTTGTGCATGGCAGATATTGGCAGGTAGAAAGACAGTAGAAACTAGGTACTTCATTTTTGTCAGAAGGTTAACTCCATGTGGAGTCAGGGTATGACCTCAGAACAAAACCCAAGTGCCTCGTCTTCACTGTGTTTTTACCTGAGCACAGCAGATGTATATTAGCTACCTGAACTCAAAACTGCTTTTCCAAGTGAAGACAATCCTTATATCCCACTACGGAGCACTGTGTTAAAGCAGGCAGCTTTGCTGCTTACTCCAACCACAAATTCTCAGTCTCTGATTTTCATGTTTGCAATCCATGGGTTAGCTGTTCAAATACAGACCAAAACAATATAAGAAGAATGCATGTGACTGGGAGTTTATTCTTCCTCCACTTGCCCAAGAGCACCTTCTGTGTGACCAATTAGTTCTTCCTTCCTCTAATCCCACCCTGCTTCTGCCTCTTTATTTAATACAGGTTTTCTGTGGGTGCAGATTAACCACAGCCTTATTTTCAAGTATAAGTACTTCTAAGAGGGCACAAGTTATCTGTGATTCAGGCTATAGACATGAAAATAAGGTAATCTTCCTATTCTTTTGCAAATGTCCAGGAAAGAATATGTTTAACATTGTGTAATAACATCCGGGCCAGGAGGGGGGGTAGGTGGGAAGGGTGGGAAGAGGCAGGGAGTGCCTCTGATGCTCTTGCCACACTGATACATTCATTAAAGCTAAATCCAGCCCGTGAAGAGAAAATGGGCACAAATAACCACACTCATAGGGGTATTTGCCCCTTCTCATTTTTGTCAACATACAGTATGCTAACTGTGCCCTTGGGATTTCTAAACATTATAAAACATGGTATGCTGGTTTTTGTTCACCCTTCCTTTCTGAGAGTCATAGAACACATGATGATTTTTAAAAGAGAATAAATCTTAACATTGGCTGATTGCAGACAAAAGTTTGGAAATGTGGGAACCCCACAATTCCAGCCCAGAATACTCTTAGGATTGTTATTACACATGCTAAAACCTTGAGAGTTTTAATGTTTTAGCTGCAAATTCATTGAAACCTCATTCACGGAGGAAGTTAGAGACTCAGGTGCTCCAGCAGGCACAACAGCAAAGCAAGGCAACTGAGTAGGGTTATAGCATCAGGTAGGATTAATGCTCAGTGCCCCACACAGCTAACACAGCTCCAAGCAAACTTGCTTCTCAGTCATGCTCAGTTTGTCACCTGTTGCAAGACGTTTTTCCACAATCAAACACCAAGCCTGAAGGCAAGGCAGGTTCCAAGAGGCTATAGGCTGGGGAAAGACCAGCCTTCCAGGAGGTAGAAATGTCCAGGACAGCCCCACCACCTCCTGCAGTCAGAAAGCACTAGGAAAAAATTCAGATCATACCACCTTTGTCCTTAGTAAAACCACTGACTTGGGACTACTATGCCTGCTCTCTTTTTACGGGAGTGAAATCAGTGGCTCCCAGGAAGTCATTGAAATTGGAGAAGTGACCACAGTACTATTAGGCAAGGATCCAGAGGAAGTATTTGCAACATTCAGGTTTGCCAGCATCTAGAAAGAGCTGCAGGTTTACCCCCAGCTTCTTGTGCTTTTTCAACAAAAGGCCAGTGCAGCTGGATGGAGTTGGTAGAAAGCCTTGAAATGGCCACAGGCTCAGGAGGAAAAGGGCTTGAGGTTTGCCCCAGCCAGAGCAGGAAACCAGGAGCCCCAAACCCAGGGTTAGGTGTAAAACATATGAAATCATAACTTCAGCTTTGGAGCATTTATCAGAAGAGGCCTGTCTCATGACAAGTGTGGCCACTGGATAAAGGGAAAAGATGGTTCTGAGGCAGTTTGCACTGGTATCATGTCCTGGATCAAGCCATGGGCTGTCCATTTGAAAGGAAGAAGCAGCAAGCTTATAAAGAGTTAAACCTAAACAAAAGGTTTCAGGTGCTAGGGAAAAGTGGCCGCTGGTTACCCAAGTGATTTAAAGTACTTCAGGATATCTATGCCACATTAATCTTGCATGTATACCTGTCACACACTTTAGAAATAATTCCTTACAAAAAGATGTTACACTTGTCTCAGTAAGATAAAAGATTCTAAGCCTTCCAAAACCTGAAGTTTTTCTATATGAAAGAAACACAGAAAAGGATTGTGCAGAGTTAAGTAGCATCCACCCACATAAACCAAACAGGTCTGCACCAAACGAATTGT
Source organism: Acanthiza pusilla (assembly GCA_036630365.1). NCBI lineage: Eukaryota > Metazoa > Chordata > Aves > Passeriformes > Acanthizidae > Acanthiza > Acanthiza pusilla. Next base: position 4,778,471 of record JAXCHO010000003.1, on the reverse strand, counting down.
GCTATAAACCCTGGAATTTTACAAGCAAGTTTTATATTAATTCTTTAGAAACCCTTTGTGCTTATGGTTTCAGACAGAATATAAAAGTACCATATAAATATCAGCACAATATAGTAGGCAGCTGTTAGGTACTTTAACCATTCCCAATCAATTATAATAAACAGAGCAAGCACACTGAATCACATCAGAGCACCATGCAGTAACCCTCCACCTCTGACTTCTCTTTCCTGCCATGTAAAATTAACCTTGCAATAAATTACTTGTAAAATGACAGAATCTGGAATGTTCTGGAAGTTTTTTGGTAGTCTGGGATGGATAGAGAGACTAAAACAACTTTTTGAATAACAAACAACGTTAATAGCAGAAAGAGTCTCCCTTTTTTTCTCTTTTTTTTCTTTTTTTAACCCAGCTGCAAAAAAGCAGCAGAACAACCCCAACTATTCCATTTGAAGCAGAAGGGAACCCAAAATGTTGGCCCTACAGAAACACTGGGAAACAGTACAAGCATGCCTAGCAGATGAGATTTGCTTAGTTGATTTAAAACAGACAGAACAAAAAGAAATACAGCACTCAGGAGACTTTGGAGATATAATGGGGTGGCAGCAAAGCCTTCCCTTATGGCCAGGAAGGAGGCACAGCCTCTTGGAGTAGGTAGCGCAGAAGGAAGGAAAGGTGGGAAGATAACCACGTGACTTGTCAAAAGGAAAGCCATTTCTGGAAGTGATGAGCAGGCAAACAGCTTCTTAGGTGCAGACATCAACTGTCTGTCTCCTTTGCTTTCTGCTCGCACACCTTTAAATCCATCCACTTGGATGTGCTGCTTGCTTCAGATGCACATAAAGCTGAGCGTGTGGGAAGCTCACACTCAAGAACAATAAGAACTTTTTTGTGTGCTTGCTACACTGCTTTTATCCAAATATGCAGTGCTATTCCTATAGCCACAAAATCATTAAATTATGCAAGGCCTCAGGCAATTCCCACCACAACTGCTCTCACTTGCATGCTGGATCTGGCTGTAGACATGGATGCTGATTGGTGGGGTCTGTATCTGGACCACTCCTGGGTCAGGCACATTGTGAACCCCACAAGCCTTGCTAAAATTATTCTTTTATTTACAGTATGCTGTGATATGTGAGGTAGTAAGGACACAATCTGCTGTGTTTATTTATTATTTCCGCCCACACACACACACTTACAGCTGGTACTTTTTTGGCACTTTAGTAGTCACATGTCTCCTAAAACTATATGCATTTGAATTTAAATACTGCCAGCCAGAGCTATTCTTAGTAACTGACATTATTTTCTATGTAATAGCTCATAGTTCTAAAACTCTCCTAAAAATGTGAGAATTTCACAAACTTTGTTTTCATGCTTCAAAACTCTTAATTAAAAAAAATAAATCTTGGAGCTCAAACCACTACCAGCCTGAGGAGCAATTTATGGATATATTACAACAGTGTCAGATGAACCTTTCACAAACTGACAACAAAGACTAATTTTTAATTGCACTTAATATTAATACTGCCATTTCATATTATCTGTATCATCAAACAAGTGTATTCAAAATCTTGGAAATATTTTTACTTTCTCTGATAAGACTTCCAGACACAGAAGTGATAACTGAATGTAGATATCATCCTATGCACTAGACTGCCTTAGACTTGGAACTAAGAAAATCAAAAGAAATCATGGAGAAGACATTTTCCTGTAGCTTTCCTCTCTGGTTGGCTTTTATATTTACAGATCTAGAAACCTGACCTTTTAATGATCCAATTCAGCCTAGGAGAAGCTGAGGAAAATGCATTTAGAAACCAAGGACAATACATAACATAAGGGAAGGTAACACAGACAATGACGATCAGAGCACTTTTGGGCCCAGGCAATAAAGTGACTGCTGAGCCTTGCATTTCCATTTCAGTGTGACAGGGTCAGAATACGGTACTGTTTCCTAAAAGACAAAATATGAGACAAAATTTTATGGGACAAAATAATCCTCCTGGAGCAGAGGAGACAAGAGCAGACTTGTAAGCAAGTCTGTCTCCTCTCACAGCAATAAAACACAACCTGCAAGGCTCCAAACCTTTATATTGAGGAATTATTTCTGAATCCTGATGCAAGCTTGGAACAAGCAGGCTATCCCAACAGATTTTACTGCTAAATACTAACCACAGGCTTGTGTTCCACACCTGAATTCAAGTCAAGATGTATGTTAAAGAAACTAATGTCTGTGATATGGCTCTCCCTTTATATCTCTTTACCCGTTCTCTGAAATTTTGATATGTGCTTGAGTCACATCACTCTCAGGGACAGAGTTTACTGAATGTACAAAATTAATAGTAGTGGATTGATGGGGAACTTGACCGTTTCCCCCACAACATCCTCCCAGAAGCTAGCAATATGGATGTCCCTTCCCCACAGGCATTTTTCTCACAACACGGCAAATACAATCAACATAAAACGTCGTTTCATAAGGCAGCTGTAAAAGGAGAGCTACAATGGAAAGCCTTAAACGACCTGTGGTACTATTTCATTAGTATCTGAGCCATAATATAAAGCAACAATATATTTCCAAATTACAGTGTTTTAATAAAGTTATAAACTTAAATAGAGAAATAAAAATCTGAGCTTTTATGAAACTCCCAAAAGGCAATGAAACACTCAAAACAGTGACAAATCTTTCTAGAAGCAAGTAAATCCTCATCCAGCAGCATTTACAGTTGAATTCTGGTAATACATACGTTTTACAATATGCCAATATCTATATCTCTGGTGCTTCCCACTTTTCTGCCATTTTGCAGCAGAAGAATACCTACAACCCAAAATACTGCCACAACACACACAGCCAGCTTGTCATTTATATTCTAAGACAACAAGACACAGACAGATTCCACAGAGAATTTAAAACAGGGAGAAGCAGAATCAGTAGTTTCTAGTTTCCAGCTGCAAATAAAATTTTCTGGGAAAATTTACTTTAAAGCAGCTTTAAATGAAAATCTATATAATTAAGGGAAAGACCATTGCTTCAAACAGATTGACTGTCTTCAACAAATTTCTCTCTTTCTAGCTACTCAGATATGCTATATTTCCTAATTATCACCTTTTAAGGGCCATCTGGGCCCCATTCCTCACCATCAGGGGGCAATTCCATTTGCATTGTTCATAGGCTTAGTCATGATCAAGTAGTCTGGTGGTAAAGTTCATTAGAAATTAGAAGAAAAGCATTAAACCTCACACAGTAAACTAAGTAGCTGATACCTACATACCCACAGGAGAGATAAGCATTTAATGCATATTCTCACACAACTTAACAAGTCTTCAATGAGTATTTTTTCCCCAAAATGCTTAAAGAATCATTTAGACTGATCCCTGACCAGGTATGTAATGAAAATTCAATTCAGTCTCTGCATACCTCAAAATATTTTTCAATTAAAGAGAAATTAATGATAAAATATTAGTCTATTAAATAAAATCATAACCTATTTACATCTGTAAGCCTGAAAATCTAACAAAGCTAATGTAATGATACTATTCTTTCTTCTGTTATTTAGATGCTTCCTATGAATTGCAAATCAAAGGCAAGATTTTTCTGGTAATTGAATTAAACATGAAAATACAGATGCACACTCATACACTGTGTGGTGATAAAATTACAGAAACAACAGTTTGTATTAACCCCACAAGAAGAGTATTGTCATGTAGCAAGAAATGCCAATATACATTTCCCAACAGGTCAGTATAAACATTCATGGGGTAGGAAAACTGAGCAAGTCCTTGGCCTTGTGCCTGGTTCCTATAGTACAGGTCAGTATTTCATCATTACGGCCTTTTCAAAAGGTTTAAAAGTGGTATTTTTAAAAAACAAACAAAAAAAACCCCAAGAAAGCTCAGAAAATCTATTTCACATAAATGATGGACCCAAGGAAGTCAACACTATGACTGTCAAATGCAGTGTCCTGTTTCAAAACAGAAGTGCTGCAAATCCCCTCTTTGGCACAGATTTTTTGCCCCTGCAGTTTGTGCTTTTGGTTATTTTATATCCTGTAGCCTGTAGCTTCTGGAAGATATATGCCCATATTAGAGATGTATTACCACTTCTTTTCTATGAAAAGTATGGTCATATGGACACTACCTGCTATTTTTCCATGTTACTTAATTCTCGAAATTTTTCCGTCAGCTTGAGAAAAGCTGAAATGATGGTGTTAATGACAAAACACTTGATGCTATAAAATGTGATATGCTATAACTTAAACACTATAAATACACTTCCCCAGCTGCATAAAAATTGCAGTATTTTTTAGGTAATGAGATACATTATGCACACTTCACAATTTTGGGGTGAAAATGTAAATGTCAGTGTATCATTGACTAAATCAAGAAGCTGTAGTCAGATATTAAAGGCTAGATTTATCTTTTAAGTATTGCAGGCTATTGTCATGTCAGTTAGACATGAATTCAGGGCCCAAGATTCTGGAGTAATTGACTTTGATTTTTCAGTGCTTCCTATGGAACAGATAAGCTAGCTACAAGTTTATTTCCTCCACAACCTTTTGTGGCAATACATCTCATCAGGTATTCTACTCAACTCTCGAAACTTGGAGGACTCCTCCCAGAAGTAACATCTGTGAGCTAATGCTGCAGCAAGGAGCAGATCCCAGTCAGAAGCTCTGGTAGACAGCTCTGCTCCATGATCAGGAGGGCATGGCAGGGCCAGGTAGGGATGTCATTAGAGGGCTGGCCAGATGGCTACTGAACATTGCTGTGAAATGCAAGATTTGGAAGCTTTAAATCCTCCTCTCTGATTTTAGGAAAGATGTACAGAACAGATGACCTCTTGCCTACATTGGTGTAAATCAAATTTCATAGGCACTTAACAACTTGATTGTGTTGTGACTTTTTAGAGGCTGTTTTGATTTTGGACATAAGAAAACAAAGGAGATGTACTGGTTCCAGGTACTTCAGACTGACAAAGGTCAATACGGACAAAGGATACAGCATCTCCCACATTTGAGGAGATGAATGTAGCTCTGACTGCCAGCCCCTCTTGACATTTGCTCTTTTTGTAAAGTAGTGGACAAAGAAAAGATAACCTCAGCAGGAAAAATTGGAATTGTTTTTTGCATACAGTTTGTGATACTCTCATTTCTCAAGCATTGTTAATTGCATAATTAAATGCTCTAGTGCATTATCAATAATTTCTAAATGGTCCTTGGTGTAGGACAACCCTATGGATTTCTGAATGCAGCTCCATAGGAAAAAAACAACATTGTATGGGGCAATTGGATTTTATAATTGGGACTCAAGCTATGTATTTGCAAATCAAGAAGAGCTAAAAGGTAATTAATGAGAATAACCAACACCTCTGATTTCATGGGTTGCCTTTGCCAGAAAAAAGTAGGACAGATTATCATGGTCAACACATGATACAGGTTTTATACAGGATAAAACTTATTGCAGCAGGATGTGGAGTATAAACAGAAGCTCATATAACCTACCACATATGAAGATCTTTGAAAAACAAACCAAAAAATCTTAGTGCATGAACTGAAAGCAAAGCCACACTACAGGAAACTGGTGACAGTGATTAAATTGCGGTGACAGACTTTCTTGAGAACTATCCAACACAAATCCTCAGAACAACCTCTAAATACTGGAGTTCCCAGTTGAAAGTCTTGAAAATAGCTATAATTTCCCTAGAAAATATTGTCTTCCTGGTCCATATGTGAAACAACATGAAATAGAAAACACTTTGCCCACGTGGAGGTTCCCATCACTGTGATGGTTTGGAAAAAAAGAAAAAAAGCACTAACTCCCCAACTGCTCTGCCTTTGCTGAGGTTCAAAGACTGAATGAATGCTTATTCTGAAGAAATATTTGACAAAGGTAAAGATATTCCAGAAAGAAGCTATCAATCAGATTGGGCTTCTCTTCTGGATGGTTGCTTTGCCTGTCAGTATCTCTGGGAAGCTCTGGTTCATCTTTCTCCTTGGACAGGAGCATGGCTGAGCTGAGAAGTCCCCATCACCTGCCAGCACCATTGGCCACTGAGGGCTGATTTCGGACCTGGGCTGAGAGTATGCAAAATAGTTTCAGGCTCCTCAAACAAATGCCTACAGTATGGCCAGTCTGCAGGTGATGAACTAGAGTTTGCAAAATAGATTTTGCCATTTTACGTTAAAAATGTAGGTAATTTGCCAGCTTTTCCCAACAGCTGTGCCTTTTACTAGAATAGCCTACACCTGCTTTTGAATATTCCGTTATTATTTTAACTGAACAGTAAAACTCCAGTAAAAATGCAAACCTTGAGTGGACCTATAAAGCCAGCAAATGCAGTAAAATGTCACTGCCATGTTACAGAATTGCTTTACTACTTAACACTGCACAAGGAGTGTGTTTTCATAGTTGTGTTGAGTTTTAGCTACCTGGCTCCTACTGACTTTAATGGGAATCACACAGCTAAAACTCCATGCACCACTTTGTTACTTCAAAGTAATTTTTCAGTCCCCTGGAGAAGGTCATAGAAATATTAAAAACTAAAGCATTCTCCAAGGATCTCAGATTAAAGACTTGCATCAGACTTTATAAAAGTGATTGGTCAAATATATAATATACTCTTAATGTTCTAGCTCCTAGTTTGTTTTCTTTAGAAAGAACCTTTGTGATGCTTTTCACAAAAGGCAATATAAAACATAAAGAACAGCTCAGCAAGGCATAACACAAAGACGTACGGAAGAGTTACTTGATACATTTTTACAGTGGTGAGGAATTACTCATGGTTTTGAATATTATGAGCAAATTCAGGGCAATTCTTAATTAAGACATTGTTACAACTCTATGCCATTTGATTGCAAGCAATACTGTAACACAAATATTTCAATTCCCTTTGACGTGTTCCTCATCCTTTTTTGTCCCCATAATTTACAATGTGGCTATAAAATTCCATTTCCATCTGTCTCTCATAAAGTAGATTGACATAACTGCTCTTTCAGAACGCAGAACACACCTGCTCTTCTCTGTAGTTGGTTTCTGGACATACACAACCTTCTTTCTGCTTAGAGCTTTGACATCCTCACAAGCCCTTAGACTTGCCACATCGAAGGCAAACTGCATCTACACCATCAGCTGCACAGACAGTGAGCAAAAGCATTAGGAATGATGATAAAGCAAGCAGGAATTCAGGAAACTTGGTTAAATTTGTCTCCAGGTTACTGACAGCACAAGCAGCAACCAAGGTCATAAACTGATTGTGCGTTTGGTCATGTTACCAAAATACGGTACTTTTATATAAAAGATAGTAATATGATTAACCTCAATAAAAATAAAAGTGGTAACAGAATGCAAGCAGCTTAGTTACAGAATCACAGAATCATTTACGTTGGAAAAGACCCCTGAGATCATCAAATCCAAGCTTTGACTGATCATCACCTTATCAATTAGACCATGGCACTAAGTGCCATGTCCAGTCATTTCTTAAGTACCTCCAGGAATGATGAATCCACCACTTCCATGGGCAGTCCATTACAATGTTTAACAACCCCTTCTGGGAAGAAATTCCTCCTGATGTTCACCACTTCCATGGGCAGTCCATTACAATGTTTAACAACCCCTTCTGGGAAGAAATTCCTCCTGATGTTCAACCTGAACCTCCCCTGGTGCAGCTTGAGGCCATTTCCTCTCGTGCTGTCACTGGCTGCCTGGGAGAAGAGGCTGACCCCCACCTGGCTACACCCTCCTTTACAGGCAGTTGTAGAAGCTCCCACGAGCCTCCTGTTCTCCAGACTAAACAACCTCAGCTCCCTCACAGAACTTACTCTCTAGTCCCTTGTCTTCCCTGGCTCTTTTCCTCATGCTGAACTCAACATCTTGTTTAAATTTTAAAGCTGCAAAAGCAAAACTAGAAACAAATAGAAAAAAAATCAAATGCACATAAAACAAAAAACAAACAAACAAACAAAACAAAACAAAAAATTTAAGCATGCAGCAAGTGCCCTCTATACAGTGATGAAATACCTTCAGCCTTCCACCGGGAAGCAAATTGAGAAGCTCACCAGCCACACCAGTTCTCCCAAAATACTACATCCTGCATAAAAGCATAGCCAAGGCACGTGGAATAAACCCATATTTATTACCAGATAATCCCAGCTACAACCTTAAAAACATGAATCAGAATAAATATAAGCATGTGTAAATACACAGACAAACTTTAAAGGGGACAGGCACACCCCTCTCACACCTCCAAACTATCACAGACATACATTTAAGGAGAAGAAGCATATCCATACATGCAATAGGTTTCTGTAAAACTGGAATTTTTGTTTGTGTTTCCATCATCCCTACATACAGTTGTCAAGTTACAGACCAATTAAACGGAAATAACCTTCTGCTAAAGTCTTGAACACAAACCAAAGCACTAGGATGATGCAATGCAAGTGTTACCATCTTAGCCAATTCACATGAAAAATGACTGTGGCAATATCATCACACTATAGGTATCCTAAAACAAAACAGGTCATGTTTTGCTTTTTTTTGTCACAGGAAAGGCAAATTGATGCATAATTAACAATTGGCCAATGCAAATTCTTTTACATGTTTTAATTGGTGTTAATTAGATTAGAAGTAAATTTTCTTTTATCTCACCATTCTAATGTGAACTAATCTTCTCAGCAGCATGTCAAAGTTTCCCTTTTAATTAAACTTTTCAGCTGGGAACTTCGGCAGCGCTCAGGCAGCAAAAGATATAATTTAAGGCACAAGAATTGCGCTGGGTTTTATGAATGGAACATCAAAAATTTAAAGCAATGATTAAAAAGGCTCAGCAGAATTTCAGAAATCTGAATTTTGTGGAGGCAACAGTGAGCTTTTAAAGCCACTTCAAGAATGCACCAGCAGCACTCTCCAGCCACCCCTTCCACATTTAAATCCATCCTTTTTACAAAGGAATACTAGCCCAAATGCAAAACATCTTCTGTGAATTAACTTCTCCCTTTCATACTGCTTCCCCCAAAATATTGCAGCTCCTCTAAAATTGTTAACATGCAGAATAAACCACAAAATACATTTAATATCTTTTATGGGAAGTTGACCTGAAATAAAATTTTATGTAGTTAAGGACTTTTGATAGTTCTTCATCCAACTTTTTTCTCTCTCTATGGGGCAATGGTGATTGAAACCTAATGTCTGCTGCACAAAAAGGCTATAAAATGTTTTACGCAGAAGTAAAACAGTAGCCATTAAGTTTTGCTATGATGTTTGAGTAGATATGCAGCACGAAAACATGATAAAAGAGCCATAAACTGATTGTGATCAAATGCAATTACAATGACTTCTCTCCAATGAATGACATGTACTAAATGCACTTACAGTTCCTTGCAAAATTACTTTGGGCAAAGGACCAAGAAAACACTATATCCTTTTTACGAACGGCAGCTTGCCAGGGAAATCGCAAACACACAAGCTTTAATATCTATGGCCAAAAAGCACTTGGGAACTCATTAGCAAAAGGTTAAAAAGACTCACTTGTGAAAGACAGCTTTTTTTTTGTGATCAGAGCAGCATCCTGGAGAGTCCAGCACTTGGGATGTTGGGAAGAAGTGCTCCCGGAGAAAGCAGAGAGGAGCCCTAGGCAGGGTGGGTGGGTATCCGTTTTCCTCATCATGTTTTCTCCCCATGAAAAAAGTATGCTCCAGAAAAAAAGCAACTTGTTTTGCAGTTTTTCCCATTGAAGTTTTATACTGTGCCCCGTCAGAGGACTGGTGAAAATGGCATAATAGCCTAACAACATAGATTTTGCTAGGAATATTGTCCTTCAGCATTGAATAACTAAGACATAAGCTGGCAGATTTGAAATAAGATGAATCTGATGACTCTTTACTGTGAGAGGGGTGAGGCACTGGCACAGGTTGCCCAGAGAAGCTGTGGATGCCCCATCCCTGGAAGTGTTCAGGGCCTGGTCTAGCAGAAGGTGTCCCCACCCATGGCAGCGGGGTTGGAACTAGATGGAACTAAGGTTCCTTCCAACACAAACCGTTCTGTGATTCTATGAGTCTGCGAAATGGGCTCTTTTTAAAAGGTGAATAACCCTTTTTAAAAGGTGAATAGGAACCATGATCTTGGGCATTTCATCCATTTTATTGTGTTTTGGGATTTTGATTAGATAACCTGCTTTAACTTTTACTTCTCCAAAGGACTTCTATATTTTGAACAGTCAGAACTAACTCCTGGATTTCCTGAGGGGTACATACCAAGGAGGAGACATACTCAGGCATTTGAAGCGTCAGAAAGTGGTGAGAAATTCCAGGTCACTCTTTGGCTAACATGACTTAAGGAAGATGGTTTAGAGATATTCCAAGTTATCTCTGTGCCCAAGCCAAACATGCAATGTTAATGTGTCAACAGCAGTAATTTCCTTCAGAGTGAAACTTCTCTGAAGTATTTTGAAAAGTGCACACCTGGCAGCACTTTTTCTATAGTACCATGATTTTCTGTATCTACCTGGAAATAAACGGAATGGAAATCAGGACTTTGCCATGAAACTTAAAGCATTTTTCCTTACACAAGAAGGACAAAATAGAGTTGGAGCTAGAGATGTAAATTTGCCTGTGTTTGTATTAAATGAAAGAGAGCAAAAAAAGTCACCAAACTGTCACTTCCAGTGTCTAAGCAACTACAATTATTACATTTTAAGGGCACCTAGAAAGTGCAGAAGTAATTGCTGATGCTTACTTAGTACAGTCACTTAATGGGCCACCAAAACTTAGGTACCCAAGAGCAACCTGAGGAGAGAACTGAACCTCCTTAGTGAGGGATAAATTCCCACCACACCACCAGGATTTGCTTTAATGGAGACTTAAGATTTATTTTATTTTATTTTATTTTATTTTATTTTATTTTATTTTATTTTATTTTATTTTATTTTATTTTATTTTATTTTATTTTATTTTATTTCATTAATTTGACTTTATTAACAGCTTATAGAGTTGCTACAAAGTTGAATTATTTATCAAAATAAAAAAGAAAAAAAAAAGAAGACTAACTAGGATTATTCTAATTTAATACTAACAATGCAGAGTGGGTTTTTCAAATATTTGGGTTAGATTAAGCGCTTATTGGTCCTTTTCATATAAACTTTAAGTTTATAACTTACATTAAAATTCGACCAAACATTTCAATGTTATAGAAAGTCTCACTGGTAAGCACCTCTCAGTATACTGCAGAGCACAAACCAGAAAGGATGGAAAAAATCCTTTCTAACTCTTATCCTGTCTGAAAAAAGGTCATGCCAGATACCCATATCACCAGTAAGACAGTGAGGAAACACACAGTAACTTGAACTCCCTGACCAGAAAACCAATACATCTCTCCTCCTAAATACCAGAGCCTGCTCAGCCTTCTGCTGCCTTATTAAATCACAAACCACAAAAAGTATTAAAGCATTGCTGCAACTTCATATAATAACTCTAAGACCTCCTAGACTGTGTTACAAGATGGGAGGAAAATTTGGACCTGAAAGAGTTGAAGTTCACTGCTCCAGAATCAATACTATGATGCAGCACTAGGCTTCGGTGGTGAGGAACCTCCCTTCTCCAAAGAGTTTTCTTTTTTAAATCCTATACATTAGCTTTTTAATATTAATTATCAATTTTGCAACAGTAACGCCAGTCGGTAATTAAATTCAACCGAAATGTAACAAGGGAAATGTCTATTCCAAGATGTAGTGCTTGTGGAACCAAAACCTTCTACAGCAGCACGTTCAATTACAGAAGTTACAGTATATTCAAAACAGGAACATTCAGACTGATTACACTCTCCTTCTCCTTTTAAAGTGTATTAATATGGTGAGGAATAGTTCCTTCTCTAGGTTTTTAAGAAGAGCCCAAATTCATCACTGCTAAACTTCTACTCCTTAGATAAATGCAAATTGCTCTTGAGCGTGAGGTGGCCCTCAGCCTCCTCACCACCCTCAGTGGTGCTCACGATGGGTAAGACACGAAACGGCGGCGCTAACAGTTTAGACTGTGCAAGTATAAAGACTGTAAGAAGGAGTGACATGGCCTGACTGTGACCAGTGCCCCCCAGCGTGGAAAGAGCTGGACATTTGCTTTGCCAGTGTTTAACATAGCATGAGCACTACAATTCCTTCACCAAGGGGACAGAAGGCCCAGAGACTCTGGTTGACTTGAGGTTGGAGGAAGCTCCCACTTCTCTGGGATTTTTGAAACTGCACTTCCACCTGCACCAAACCCATGCAATCAAATAAACAACATGCAGTAACATCCAAGAATAACCTTCTGGTGGCTGCCTAATGGTGCTCGGTCAAAGCGCACAGGTTCAAGGATTTTGACAGGCTATATTGATATCTGCTGTAAAGCCAGAGCTGCATGGACCCTACAGCATCAGCTCTTCCCTCATTTCCAAAACTGAAGAACTGATGACAGCCTGATGCAAACATGAAAATTAATGCATCAGACTTGCAAATAACATTTAAACTACTCGAGAAGAACAACCAGTTAAAAAAAAAAAAAAAAAAAAAAGAAACAAAACCCTCTGGAGCAAGGTCTGCTCCTTGACAAAAACTCTTCTGCTTTATATTGTTAAATACCTGTCCATTATAATCTTGGCCATGCCTCTAGTGTCTGGAGTTAAAATCCTGAAAAAATAATGTTGGTATTTGTCAGGCAACAAAAAATTCCCTTTTGATGGGAAATAGAAAATTTGGTGGGACTGCAACTTACATGCAATAGTAAAAATTCCCCACAGAAGCTGTAAAATGTCCCCGCACACACAAATTCTGTTTTACTTACAGAAACTTTCTGCTAAGCTGCTGCTATGGGAGGATGATACAAGGAGCACCGTGCTGCTACCTCCAACATAAAGTGTCTGTTGGTGAGTCTCTCGCCACCCACTCAGCCCTCACCAAACTACCTACTCCAAAACAAAATGATCTTTGGCACACACGAAGAAATTGCTGCAGCACAGACATATCTGGACAGTAATTAATCACTTTGAATGCTCAATGTGTTTGGATATAAAATTAAGAAAGTCGGGTTGTTAAAAAATGACAGATTTAAGCACCATCTGGGCTCTGTGGCCACAGTGGCGCGAATTCCAAAGGAAGGCTTAACAGTGCATGATCCGAGAATCCCATCTGTCTCAGCTGAAATGAAACAAATAAATAAATAAACCAGCAGCCTCATTTACAAGGTTTTCTCAAGTTTCCAATCTAAAAATCATCTTGCAATAGGAAAGAATATAGAGTTGAAAGTATTACATCTTCAAAATGCATCTTGTACCTTTCACATACAGTATTATACCTCTACGGAAAAATCTCTGTAGAGTTACACCTATATAGATTACACATTTTGACACAGCATCTCCTACTATGAGTATGTTTTCACAGAAATATAGTGATAGTAAAGAATTGATGTGATATGACTCTTCCATTGATTTGGGAAAGCCAAAGTGCCTTTATGGCACCCACAACCTCCCTCCTTTTCCAAGCCATGGCTCACCTGCACCTGCCCCATGGCAGATCTGCCTGTGGATGAAATGCAGCCTCCTCAATTGCACCTCCCTCTGGCCACCCCACTGCAAGGGCAGAAGCCACACAAAACAAAAAGTCACCTGCAACTAGTTAACCTGCAGGATGTCTTCAGTAAAACTTGCCTGGCATGGGAAAAGTAAACAAATCAACCAGGACAGATGAACACAGAATATGAACGCAACTATTTGCCTCAGAAAAGCCTAGCCAGGTGAATTTTAAGTACAGAGGTGAGGGATACTCTGGTGAAGTTCCTGGGAGTCTGATCCAAGTGCCTCCCACCACCCAGCTGAGCACCAGGCAGTTTATCGAATGGACAATGTCTGCTTCTCAAGCACCTTTGTGCCCCAGTGCTCAAGATGGCACTCTCTGTGTCAAGGTGCCTCTTTTACTCTGCAGGAAAGATGGGACTCTCCATCCTTGGCAGCTTCTGCCCTTGGCACATATCCTGACCCCCACACTGGCCCAACCCATGTGTAGCTCACCCAAAAGAAGAGAAACCCCAAAATTGGCACCCATCAAAGCTATACCCTCTTCTCCTCCCCCAAAGCCACATGCTTGCTTTTCCTACCAATAAGGGCAAAAGAAAGATGTCCATGAACATCTGTGGGTCTTTTCTGAGGTCTTAGGGAAGGGGCTTCTCCAACAGGTCTGACTCTGCCTCATCTTCTTCCCCAGCCAACAAATGACCACAACCTCTCAGTTGTAATATAGAATATGTGGGTACATTCTTCTGGATCAAGAATGTAACACTTCTTTGACCCTGTTCTTATGGTGCAATTTCCAGTGTACATTTTTGTATGAGAATTATTTGGACCCAAATGGGCAAGCAAATACATAATATATTCTGTCACTTAAAATTGCTTTTAAATAAGTGCCACTAAATTTGCTTATTCTCTCCTTTTAAAAAAATTTGTTGTGTAATTTGTGGGGGTATCCTTTCAGAAAACTCATGCAAACTCCTGTGGGCAATTGCTGACAGCTCATTGAGATGAAAATACAAATTATGAGTTTCCACATAGCTCAATATACAAAACTGCCACATATTAAAAGTAAACAGACTGTACTGTATTCCACAAAATCTTCCACAGGAATTTGCTACAAATTATAAAGAATAGAAATAAGAAGGTGGAGATGTGATTATTCTTAAATCTTCTTTCAGGAGTTGTCTAGCAGGAAGATGATCTCTGCATAACTAGAGAAATGAAGGAATCTGGAAAAATCACACGAGAGCAAGCTTCTGTATAACAAAATGACACCAGGGCCTGATTCTGGCAAGCAGCAGGCTGCAGCCACTGCTCCATCAAAGCCACTCTGCAGGAAGGTCTCAGTGCCTCCAGTGCTTGGGCTCTGGGGCCCCGCAAAGGTGAGCTGGCAAGGGCTGCCCTGCTACTCTGTGCTCCTCCATCGCTGACAGTGTGCTACTCAAATAAATGAGATTTACAGCCACAATGACAGGAGCACACTAACTGATGGGCAGGCCATGCCCCAGTGATGGCGATGGCTGAGGGCGAGTGCAGCACCCATGTGCTGGCATTCCTAAGCACCCTTCCTGGGAGCGCTGCTTGTCTGAGACACTTTGAGATGCCCCGTTTTCAGAAGATGATAAAAAATGCAAAGTACTAACATTATTTTTGTAATGCACCATTTTGATCAATAAAAATTTTTTTCTCAATAAACACTATTTATGAATTTCCTAGGAGTCAGACAAAAGACGTGTTTGTTCTCGCAGCAGATGTTGCAAAAAAATGAATACACTTCCCAAAAATGGGCGTTCATTTTTTTCTATATAAGTAAACCAGCACATACTTATAATTTTTTCTTTGTTCATCAGTTTCATCAGCTCCATCAACTTTAAAATAAGATGAAAATAATCTTTTTTCTGTAGATTTTTGATGTAAAAGCCTTGGAGTGCAAAAATAGGCACAGAGCACTTCAAATAAATGGAGAGAAAATATTGTATTTTATATATTCTTATATTTTATATATTCTTGTACTATATCAAATACAATATTTTCACAATCCAGTAAATTAAACAATACTATAAATAACATATCTTTTATTCCTCTATAATTTAGTCTTTATCACTCTGGTTCTTTCATTATGAAGACTATATACCTTATATGTTTTATATGTGCAAAACTGGTACAAGTTTCTCTGTGAGAGAGTTTCTGTACTGGTTAGTTAAGAAAATAATGAACTTAATCCTCATCAATACACACCTTCTCAAGGACACAATCTGCAGAAAGGGTAACCACTTTCATGTGTTGTGGTGGGCAAGCCATGCTTGGTGTGCACCAGAGTGGAATCAAATGGCCCACAGGCTACCAATCCATTTGCATTGCATTTGGTATCATCTCCTCCGTTTACAGAACAGCTGTGTAAACTGAAGGGCAGGGAAGGGAGGGCAGCAGGGATTTAGGCTGAGGTTCGAGCATGAACACACATCAGAGAGGAAAGAGAGAAGAAGGGCCAGGCAGTCCAGCTGCAGCTCCGACACTGGACACCAAGCATCCCTTTGCTGCTCACATAAAAAGGAAAAGGTCTGTAGGATGCACACAGGGACACAGCAGGAGCCAGCACTGGTATGCCCAAAGACAGCAGGCAAAGAGTGTAGTCCAGCTTGGCCAGATTCAGAGAGGGCACAGTACGAGGGGCTGCCAGAGACAAAACTACTGCTCCAGATAGTAGCCTTTAGACACAGAGACTGCCTGTTTTGGGGCACCATGGAGGGCAGGTGCAACTCCAGTGGGCACACTCCCTGTCCAGCGGGCAGCTGTGGGGCCAGGGAACTGAGTGGGGTGAGACAGCTGGAGCTGGGGCAGCCTGTGGGGCTGGCTGAGGGCATATTGGGTCTGCGTACCCCAACGAAAGGGATTACATTTTCTGTTTTGGGCTTGAGAATGTTTTGCAGTCCTTGGGTGAACTGCAACCTGTCTGTGCCTTGCAGTATTTTGACCAATAAAAGGGCTTGAAATGCGTGCCCACCTGGTAGTGCTCTGCACTTCTAGAAAGAATTGTAAATACTTGGAGATTCTCGGAGGAAAGGAGTAAAAATGTAATTACCATAACGGAAAACATGTAAGAGTTTTCCTTATGGGAAATGCCTCTTGCTTTACATAAATTTTCTATGCAAATTAACCCAAGGAAATTCTAGCCACATGTAAAAAATTCGATCTCGTTAAATGTTCGCTTTGCACTGAATGCTGAAATCAGCTGGGTGATACTTCTGAAGAGTTCTATTGCAAAAAAGTAAAACTTAAGGGACCAAAAGGTAAAATAAAAGCCTTTCCTTAGCACTGAATGGAAATTATGGTGAAATTGAGTTAAACAACAGCATGTGTTGGTGCTAATTTCTACTCTCAGAGGCAAATTATTTTGAAATTCCCCAAACTCACTGTAATTACCCAGCCAATGTTGGCTGCTTCAGACCAGGCACAGCACCATTTCGGCGATGAACCCCTACAGAAGCGGCAAAGCCACCGAAGTTATATGAAGATTAATAGAAATCTGAACCGCGCTACATCTAAAATAAACAAAAGCTTTTGTAGCCGTGCTGAAAGGCCCATAAAAGTAAACTACAACCTCGGCAAAGCCTTTTAAACTGACAAAACAGGACGGCAGAGGTCAGGGAGGCAGGCGGGTCAGCAAAGCCCTGCCTGCAGGTTTGGGGATCGCTCTGTCTCCCTGCTCGCTCGCTCACATGGGGGCCTCGCCGGGGCTGAGGAGAAAGCCCACCGCCGCTCCTCCTCCGCCGGAGCAGGAACACTTGAACTGCCCTTCTGTCTCAACAAAACTTTAGTTTGCTGATTGGGCACGAAACAAAAGAAAGACAGCGGGACGCGATTTATAAGGGGGCAGGGTAGGTTGACATGCTATTGTACTCCAGAGGTATCCACAAGCTGTTAATTCCATTTTAACATTGTTAATAAGACTGTTAACACATCTGACTTTGTTTAGAGACTTTGAAAACATCAACAAACTAAAGAAAAAAACAAAACAAAACAAAAATCAAGAACCCCACCCGCAGTAGAAGTAAAATAAGATCTTTTCAAACAGCACCAAACATCCAAATGTGACGCTCCTGCCTGTCCAGAACTGTCAGTGAGGAGAAGAGATGGCAGAGAAACTCAGGGACATGCATCCACATATCCCACATCCTCTCATTAGACTGTTTAGCTATTCATATTTTCCAGGTTAAATTTAAAGGACTGGTTTCTAACGCCATTGCTGTTTTGAGAAGGAGAGGGAATAAACCTGGACTTCCCCCTCCGCGCACACCTCCTCTCCCTCGCTCGCACTTGCACGCAGGCAAATGTGCAGATTTAATCAGTGTGGAATGTTTTAAATGAATAATTGGGTCTGACAGATTTATTGCAGTTAATTTTGCAATAGAATGGAAAAATGTTTGGATCTCAGCCTTTAAAGTATTAGGAAAACAATTAATCCATCACATAACGGAAATTCCTGTATTACACCCTCATGTCCAATTAAATAATGTCAAGTAATCTTACATTGTAAAATGCTGAAAATTGAAGCTCAAATCATTGAGGGGGATATGTTTTAATTTTTTCAGGAACCTCGAAACAAAAATCACGTCAAATTAAAATCACATGCTTTGATAAAAGGCTTTTTTGGTTTGTTTTATTTGGAGGGGGAGATGTTTTTTAAAGTAAAAGAAGAAAACCCCAGTCTTACTAAAAAAAACCAAACATTAATTTCTCTTTTGCTCTCCAGTTTTTGCATCCAGAACGCTGCCTTAGTAAGACAGTCGGAAAGCAAATAAAAAGCTTTAGGATGAAGTCTGAAACCGCATTTTAAAAGACCGCATTCTTTTAAAGAACTTTAAAAGGAGATAACCAGCACTTCTCTTTTCCAGCAGGCAGAGTGGCTGATTCCTGGGTACTTACTCAGACACAACTCTCCGAGACTTCAAGCCGTGTTTTGCTTGAATAATGTCCCGTAGGATCGAGTCCCCAGTTTAGGACCGATTGACAGCAAACTTCTGAGACTGAAAGTAAGCAGGATTCGTTTGTTTTTGTTTACAGCCCAAAACTGCTAATGCTGTAAAATTGCTTAGTGTCACACTCCATCTCCTTTTTATTAAACATAAGGTAAAAGAAGAAAAAAAAGCTTGCAAATCAAAGAACTTTTCCAGAATAACAAAACCAACGACTTACAAATGTCTTGCCTGCCCCTGAAATTTGAAACTTGGCAAATTCATCTCATTCAGCTGCTGTACAAAAGGTCCCTGAAGCGTGTTACAGTTGGGACCTGCGAGCTTCCCAAATACTTTGTCTGTTTCTAAACTAGGGGATACGGGGCTGCGGTTTCAGGGCTCCCTCAGCTAGAGCGAAATGAAAGCAGTGGTGAAATTTTAATATCGCAGAGGTTTAAGAGGAGTACGTCTGGCTGTTTTTACAGGGGGATTGCCGACGGTCCTGTGGCAGCCGAGGTAGGGAGCACAGGGACAAAAAGGGATTGGAGCACGTGTCGCTACAGAAAGGCAGTGAAAAAAAGTTGGAGGCACTGAGGAAGGAGTAAATATAAAACATAAGGAAAGATCCTTCTTCTAGTATGTCACCGGCAAAAAAAACCAAACTGAAATCTCAGGTCGCATTTAAGGGCAATAAATACTGTTATGACTCGCTGGCACCTTCGTTAAAGCACTGTCGGCATGGCTGGACAGATGAAAATGGGGATTACACTGAATGAAAGAAGTGTAAGACTTGGCCACCACCATTCAATTTGTTTTTCCAAATACAACACGCTGCTTATTTCGCTGGTTTCTTACAATCTTGACGTTCTGGATACCCACATTGCCACCCAACTATTTCTGTTGCCATAACAACATCAGAAATTTGTTCCTTGATGTCCTTTTTAATAAAGTAATTTTGGGACTTGGGAGCTTTCAAAGATGGGACAGTTTCTCAATTTAGGCAGCTCACACCTTTCTCACAAGGAACCTATTTGTTTCTGTTTCCCTAAAAAAAAAAAGGTAATTTGAAAGTGATGCCCCCTCCTTCCCCCCTTGACTTTGGAAAAAGGCCTGTTGCTATAAACAGTTTTTCTGGGGGACTTAGTTTTTCAAGAAACAGGCAACCTACAGCAGCCAGGGGACCACCTCCTAAGGCTTACAGAAAGGAAAGAAGTACTGTACATGCAGCCCAGTGTCTCAAATAACAGCCAAGTTTTCACCACCTATCCACAGGATGGGTTTAAGATCTTCAAAAATTAAATACACAACCAAAAATTACTAAGAAAGTGTAATAACACTGTATATTTTTTAATCCTGTCACTTGGGAGATCCTCATCCTTCCCACAAAGCAACTGGACCTCTCTTTGAGAGTTGCCCCTTGGCATGACTAATATTTTTTTTTTGCTTTCTCAGATCAGCTCAGAATGAGTGGAGTAAGAAAAAAAAAACGACCAAACAACCCCTGGCTTTTTACCATTAAATAAATTGGATTCACAGCACAAACAGCAAAACAATGGCCAAGAGGATGTGACTAACAAACGCCGAGGGAAGAGTCAAGCTGCCCTCTCTTTGCATATGCAGCCAAACAGAAGTCATTGCGGTTGGGATTTTTTTCCTTCCTATTTAACATATCTGTGCATTTCAATAAATTGAGAGAAACAATGCCCGGCTTTCAAAAGTTGCAAATTACTGGGAATAAATTGCAAAACGTGAATACCCCATAACATTGGAACATGTTTAAAAGTATTTTTCTTTGTGTTTTTGTTTTGTTTGGTATTTTGGGGGGTTGGGGGGTTTTTTTGTTTTGGTTTTTTTGGGGCTTTTTTTTGTTTTGTTTTGTTTGTTGGGGTTTTTTTTGTGTGTGTTGTTTTTGGTTGGTTTGGGTTTTTTAAATGAGGAAAAGAAGAGCAAGGAATCATAATCCTCTAGGAAAATAATCCTAGACTGGGAAAATTTGTCCCCGTAAGATATGCAAGAAACTTCAAGGGATAAAAATGGTTCGAGTGTATATTTTGTAAAAGAGCAAATACCCATTTATCTCACTGGCTGGTCTAAGCCATTCAGGGAGTTCTCGCTCATGTGCATTGATGATCTTCAGCCAAATGTAAATATTTCTTGTGCTCGCTGCCGATGGCAAGCAGACACCTGCACACCTGCACCTCGAAAGGGGAAAAAAAATCCCCTTTTCATGTTACCAGTGGCATTTCCACAGTTGCTAAAGACAGCGTGACGGCAATCGCGCCCTTTCCGAGCAGCCGCTTTGGCAGCACAAGTCGGAGGGCGCCCGCCACGCTCAGGAGAAGGGAGGAGAACACTCCCCACGCGGGAAAAAACTCGACAATCCCCTCGGTAAAAAACAAAACCAAACCGAAAAGCCCGACCCTTTTGAACCGCCATGTGTCCATGTGGCAATGTCTCTTTTCCGGACACTCCTGGGGTGGGACGGTCCCCGCTCGCTTTGCGGTCACCCCCCGCGCCGCGCCGGCCCCGCGCCCACGCCACGCACGGCGGCTAAGCGGGGCCGGGGCGACACCCACCGGCCGCGCCGCGAACTGCAGCCAGCGCCGCCCGCCCCGACGGGCACGGCCGCGCGGCGAGCCGGGCAGGGATCGGCAGGGATGCGGGCAGGGATGCGGGCAGGGATGCGGGCAGGGATCCGGGCAGGGATGCGGGCAGGGATGCGGGCAGGGATCCGGGCAGGGCTGTGGGATGTGCCAGGCAGTGTGCTGGGAGCGCGTAGGGAAGGGGCGGGCAGAGATGTCGAGGGGGCAGGCTGGGATTCGGTCAGGGCGCAGGCAGGGGCAGAAAGGAATGTGTGCAGGGGTGCGGGCAGGGGGCAGGCAGGAAAGCCATCAGCTCAGCATTCCTGGCTGGCTTTAGATCTCCACAATTGTTCCCCCTTCCCTCCCGGCGGGGTGAGGAGGGAAGCAACCACTTCAAAGAGAAAACTTTCTGCATGAGGCAAAGATGATGAGAGTTGTTGTGTCTCTCCGTTACCCGGACTATTATTATTATTAATATTTTAATACCCTAGTTCTTATATTTTTTCCCCTTTTTAAAAAATTTCTTTTTCTTTTCTCCCTTTTTTCCTTTCTCTCTCTCTCTCTCTTTTTTTTTTTTTTTTTTTTTTGTCAGCTTGCTAATGAAGCTGTTGTTATTCCTGGGAAAGGAGAAGGCAACACGCGGTGAGGGAGGCGTGCACACCGATAACTCCCTTTCCAATTTGTTTACCCCTGAAGAAAATAGAAAATATCTCCGGCGAAGGAATTGGCCAGCAGCTCTCTCTGGATCCTCTGCTCCCGTCCTCGCCCCGTGGGGCTCTGACGGCTGCAGGGCTCCAGGGTGAGCCTCTTCAGCCCCAGGCCAACCCGCAGCACCTTCCAGCACCTTCTGTCTGAGCATTTTCAAAGGGCTGCACAAACACTAATTAATTACCCGTGCTCCGTATCCGTGCAAACGGGGGCCCGGGGATCCATTTTACAGATGGGGGACTGCTTGCACAAGGAGACCCAGTGAGTCACGGTAGTCGAGACAGATATTAAAATACCAATTTTCTCATCTTTAAATATACAACCCATTGACCACTTTACCATTCCAAGGGAACGGGAGAGACAGGCTGATGGAGAAATTAATTCCCCATCTTGCATTCAGCCTAGAGACACAAAAAGCCTAACAGAGGCGTAACAGGCAGCTCCCCTCTCATTCATGCCCGTTTGCACCGAGTCTTTTAACCTCCAATGCTTTACACAGTCAAAACAACACCAAGAAAGAATTAAAAATCATTAGGAGGAGAGGAAAACTAATTTGAAAAATATGGGAACGCTCATAGCTGCTCAACTGAGCTTTTAAGCAGTTGAAGAGCCAGTTTGGTAGAGAGAAAGGAGAGGGATTTCCCTGGTGTTAGGAACTACAAAGGAGGAGACTCCAGCATCAATACAGGCCAGAGTGCAGGAGACAGAGACAGGAGACAAATATTCATGGGAGCCATGGGGGTGAGGTGGGGTGGGATGATGTCACGGAGATAGATGGGGACCAGATTTTCCAGGGCAACTGAAGATGCAGACAGGCACCTGGCAGGATTTTCAAAGGGAACTGAGCAAGATAGGTACCTAAATCCTGCCGATTTCAGTGGATGGGAGGATGTCTAACCTGCTTATGCTCTTTTGAAAATCCTATTAAGTGCCAGCTGCATGTTTAGGAACCCAAACACATTTGAAAATTTATTGTAAGGCTCCAGGATGGTTAAATTTTCAAAGCAAAGTGTTGTTGTGCTGGTGTCAAGAGCTAGAAAAACAAAGCCAGATTCCCTCCCTGTCCAAAAGGAATCCGGTGGTTAGGAAATAAGAGAATACGTCTTTCTATTTAAATAAACAATTTTCCATCTTAGTATTTAGTCTTCCTCTTTTCTAGCTCCTCTTTGTCTTTCGTAATAAACCAACTGGAGTGAGTAGGAATTTAAGGCAGAAAACGAGTGACACTGCCGGGCTCCTGGCACAAGTGTGCTTGTGGCAGTGCAGTGGGGGGACACGGGTGCAGGGGGGGACAGGTAGTGCTGGGCTATGCAGTGAGGCAGCAGGGCTGTGGGGAACGCTGCTGGGACAGCGATGTGTCGCTGCAAATGCAGGGAGGCAGGAGACAACAGGCAGGCATCCGGGAACAGCTTTGCCATCACGCTCAAATGCAAAATGATGTGACTGAGGACACCGGGCTACGGCCCTTTACTTTCAGGGGATGCTTTGGGGCGACTCAGATAAAGCAATATGTTACTGTGAAATAGCTGTACATGGCATGTACCTCATTAAGAATTTCAGCACTGATGATAGACGGATTATTTTTTTTTCAGAATCAAGGTGATTTTGCCAGCATGGATTTTGCTGTAAATTTTGATGGTCTCATTTATATTTTTTTAGAAAACTGTTAAAACAGGATCGTTGAGGGACCGCCAGACTTTCCCATGAGTTCACTTTAAATATTTAGGTAGCAGCTGTCTCTTGATCACTGACGAACTTTAAAATCCACAGAGTAAAATCTCAACAAACAATTGTGTACAGACAGCGACTTTCTGAAAGATTCTTCAAAAACCCCCACTATTTTTAAAGCATCTTAGCACCACCAGTTAAACTGACACAGCAAACCCATTGTGTTTTGCACCAGTTTTGTTTTGCTCTATACAGCTGTGTTTTCACAGATGCAAAACCATGTGTCTTCAGCAAAAGGTCTACTCTTCCCTTCAGATGTGAGCGAAGATCAAAGGTTCAAACACAGAAATACAAGCTCCTTTTCCCTTTGGAACGTGTTTTTATTTTTTGCAGTGGCTCTACACCAGAATTTCCATCTGTTGTCCTTATGCAGTGTACAGGTTAACCTTAACAGCCGGGTTTGTGATGCTGTTATCTCAACCCAGAAGCGCAGAGATGAATCACTCTCACATGTAGGCTCTGAACATCTCACCAAGCAGCAGAAGCAGGGCTGCCTCAGACAGCCGTCATTTCAAGGAGACGTGCTCTTTCCTTTCCAACAGAAAATTAGGAATTTCCTGAATATTATATGACTATGGTCATGTTTAAAATTCTCCAGCCCTAATCTCTGTTGCAATAAAACAGTGTAATTCCTTTAAATGGCAGTGTCTCCGTTTACAACCCCAGAGACTCCAGCCTATGGCGTTCAGACAGTGTCACTTGACATTTTGTCTCTGCGTCTCCATCAGGCCGGCTGCTAACAGCCTCGGTATTAATGTTTTCCTTGAACCACAGAATGGCTTGGTTCGGAAGGGACATAAAGAGATCCCAGCTGGTTGGAAAGGGCCCTGCGCTGCTGCTGTTTCCGTGACTGGCGGGGGACGATTTATCTATGTTTCACAATAGCGTGATAGTAAATAAATAAATAAACAAATAGGTAAATAAGAAGTAAAGGGTTGGTGGCAGCTGTGCCCGGAAAGCAGCGCTGAGGGGGCGGCACAAGCCCCCGGTCCGGGCAGGCCCTGGGCCGGGCGCGGCCGCTCCGCCGGGCCGGCACTGCCATCTAGCGGCGCCCGTGTCCCCGCCGGGCCGGGCCCAGAGCCCCCGCCGCCCGCCGCCGCGGACACCCCCCGCTTCCCAGCCTGGAAAACAGCCGCGAGCGGCGGGAAGGCGGCCCGAAGCTGCAGGTGAGGTGCGGGACAGGGTCCGTGTCCCGTCCGCTGTGAGCCCAGCCCCGCCGAGGAGCTGGAGCAGCCCCCGGCTCCTCTGGCCAGCGCACAGCTGCGCAGGTGTTTATGGCGCTGCCACGTCCTAATTCACACTGTTCCAGGTGTGGGACGCACACGCGAGCCAAAAGAGGGGTCGGCAGCACAGCTGCCAGCACGGGGGTCACTGCGGCAGGCGATGGCAGTCGCGGCCCCGCCGTGCTCTCGGCAGCACTCATCCCGAGCGGCTCCATCCCATCAGAAGAGGCCAAAGCTGGCATTGCCCAGGCGTGTGGCCTTATCCACACGATGCATGTGCCACCTTCGGACCTGTGCTCGCAGAGGATTGCCTGAACCCTGGTGTACAGTGCGGGCAGCTGGGTCGCCTGGCACCTACAAGAAGCAGGGTAAATCCTTGGCCCCGGGTAAAGCAAAGGCAGTGCCATGATTTCACCCATTGCCGAGACTCCTCACGACATGGAAATGTCAATAGTGTTGGGCCCCACTACTGAAAAGTAGGGCTGCTGGGTGGCACAGCCCAGCACCTCTCTGGGCACAATGTAAAGGGCAACCATGTCATCACACCAGCCCGTGCCAGCTGTTCCTCGTAGAACTCCAGTCACATGGCTTGGGCAGCCTGCTGGGATGGGATAATCATCATCAGAGCTGGACTCTAGTGCCATTTGTGGCTTTGGCAGTAAGGACTGCTACCAGAGGATAGATGCCCCTGCCCTTGGTGATGGAAATCTTGTCCGAACTCCCCCTAATGCAGTGGCAGCTCTGTGATAGCAGGATGCACACCAACCCCCTCCTTCCACAGCATGCCTTCCCTGGAGCAGCCCAGCAAGTGCAAATCTGCACATTTTATGGGCCTGCATTGAAGGCCCATAAGGCTTTGGATTAGACTTGCTCAGTACTTTAATGAGTATTAAATTAGCTTTGGCAGCAGCAGAAACCCCCAAAAGCATGCTATGCAAATTACTCACTTTGAGAAAAACACACGGCAATGTTGTTATTTGGAGAAACCAGCACAATCATGGAAGAATAGCTCATCAGTAACTCTTCCTTTGAAAAATGTCTCCAATGGGCACAGTAGGATTTAATTTCTACTTTTTATTGGAGAAAAAAAAAATCAACAGTTAATAGACTTTAGCATTGCCAAAGATAATTGCCAAGTACAGCTTTTGTGAAGTTCAGCCTTTCTTGTTTTCTTCTGCCTAAGTCCCTCTAAATATGCAGTACAAAGACAGTGCCACGGTTCCAGGGCAGTAAAAGCACGGAAATGAGTGTTGCCAAAGAATCAGATGAACACCTGTATTTTTGTCATCAGATTTTCAAATTTTTATAAGTCCTTTAAAAATATTTTTGTAAAACCCAGCATGTATTGCCATTTGCTAACATAAATCAAATCTTACAAGTCTTTCAGAAAAGAGATTGCAAAAGGCATGATCTTTTCTTTCTCTGTACACCTCCAGTTGAGGTTCGTTTTGCCCCTTACAGTAACAGCCGAAGTTGGTGGGAACAGTAATTTCGCATTTCACAAGGGGTATGACTTCAGCATCGTCTTTCCCCATGACCCCTATACAAACCAGAAGCATACAACCTTTGTACTGCTGCTACAGAATTTCATCACCATCTTACTACTGCTTACGAACAACCTCCAGGAGCAGTCTAAAGCCATTATTCACTAGAGCTGGTTGATTTTTTTTTTAAATTGAGAAAGAATTAATTAAAAAACACCCAAACCCACTGTCAAAGCTATTTTGCTATTCCAGTCAAAATTGGGAGACAAAAAAATATAGGCACAGCCTGATCTATTGTTTTTGTTTCACTGGCCCTCTATTTTCAAAAAGGCAGCTAATACAAAAAGGAAATAGGAAAACAGGAAAAGAAGGGAAGAGAGAGCAAGGAAAGAAAGAAAAACAAGGAAAGAAACCCATTCATTTTTCTTTAAACAACAGAAATATCAAGAGGAAAAAAGTGTCTTTCTACAAAACCCTGGATACTTTGCTTTATGTTTTTCAATCAGCTTGAATGTTACCTAAATAGGAGCTTAGTAGAGATGAAGCACATCAAGCAGAGGATGAATTTGCTCTTCATGGAGAACATGTAAAAAACAAACACTTTTATTATAGTGAGGTATGTGTTTCCATTGACTGAATACCCATATGGGAGGAAAGCCTATGCAGTTCAGCTAGGGAGAGGGAAAAGAGGAACATGAAATGCTTTCCAGGGAGCTCTGTGCTAAGCAGAGGCCATAAAACCTCTGCCAGCAGGACACCTACTGCTTTCAGTGATTGAAGGCTGCAGGCAGACATCCTCTTCTGAACCTAACCTGGGATGGCATCAACCTGGGGTGCTTGGGATCACCCAGGGGCCGGATGCGATTGCCTCCACAGCCACGCTGGTGCGAAGGGGCTGCGGAGTGCCCCTGTGAGCCCCATTAGCGCTTATCGAACTTCTCCCAGGCACAGCTACGGGAGCCATTGCTTTTCCTGGAGTGGCAGTGAGATGGGGAGCAGTGCCACTCTCAACCGGCATGGCTCCAAAGTGCACAGCTATGACCTAGCTACCAGCTGCTGTTCCAGGACATCAGTTCCAGTTAACAAGCTCGAGCTGAGCATTTCACTCCTAGACCACGCTTTTGCACAGCCCTAGCACAGTTTTGCTTACTTTCTCTGCAATAATTAAAATTGAGCTGTGAATTCCCTTCCCTCACACAGATTAATTTTCTTTTCAGTACCAATTAGTAAAGGCTCAACTTTAGGGAAACTGTTGCACAGCCTAGCACCAAATGAAATTCCTCTGTTTCTTCTAATTCAAACAGAAAGCCTTAGTGCCTCTTTGTTGTGAGAGCAACCTAGATCAGAGAAGTGACAACTCATCTTCACAAAGACAATAATGTGAGAGCCCACTATCTGAACATGAGGTTGTAATTCAACATGATTAAACAGCCTTTTTTCTGTAGAAAGATGTAAACAATTGTTACAGTCATGACACCTGAGTTTTTTTGCAATTGCAGATTTCTTGTATGCTAATTTGTTAGTCCAATACTCTGCTGTTCCCATAGCAGGGGGTCTGCATTAGCAACGTTGGTCTTTTTGTTGTCAAAAACCTCAAAACTCCACATCCAGTGAGCTCTGCACCTGAGCACTGGAGAGGGATATCTCCTTGCCTGCAGCTTGAATTCATTCTTCTAAACATCTGGAATTTGCAACCTAAGCCGACTTGAAAAATAGCCATTTTTCTCCACAAAACCTGCAGAAAGTTTTGTTTCTCCATTAGCACAGCAACATCATTCTCCATACTCAGCTTCCTTCAAGGAAGTGGGCTATCTTCAGTAGGATCATGTTGTAGCCTAAGTTGCCATACAGTTCTCATTTTCAGTTGCACACTATTCTCCTGCAAGCAGGGACAGGAAGTGCCAGGGCTACATGTCCACTTCAGGCCAAAGTTCTGAGAACTTTGCAATGGTAACAGGCAATTCTAGAGTGTGAGGTTTGGCAGCAGAAAGCATCACATCACCTGCAATGGCCCTGCTGCATTTGGTCATCTTTAGTTGTAGAGATGCCCCCCCGCCAAGAAAAATCCAGAAAAAGTGTCATAGCTCCACCAGCTATAATCCAATAGTTAGACAGTAAGTGGGACTCTGGCTTGTGTGATCTGCTCATAGTGGGGGCTCAGGCATTGTAACAAAAAGCTGCAGCAGAAAGTGGCCCTAAGGGCACTGCAATCCCCTTTTCCTTCCACTCCCTGTGGTCTTATTTTCTGTCCCCTGCTCTTAGGAGGACGGGGCTCCTGTCTGCCTGCCCTGGCTCTGTGCTGAGGAAGCAGCATGGCAACCTCCCACCCCACGGACAGCGCCTGGTACTGACCGTGCTCTGGGGACAAAAGTGGCAGGGCCAGTGGCTCAGTGACTCCAGGCCACTGTGAGGTGATGAAATACCTGTGCAGAGGACACCAACAGCATATCAGTGCCTAATATCTTGGTGCCATATGTATATTGGTCAGTGAAATACTGCTGCACTACCTGCACATTGGCCCCCGTAGCTTGGTGCTCACCAGCTCAGAAGCCATGCTGACAAACCATGCGGGGTCCAGTGTAACTTCAGGCTAAAATCTCCTCTTAGCAATCTGCAAAGGCTCCACTAAAATACTGCTGCAAAGACTGTGAGGTAAACTAACAGAAATCTAGGAAATAGCCTATTTGACTTTTCTGTGTAATCCAAATTCAGCCCTCGGGGCACACAGTTTATGAAACTGTCTTCAATAATATATTCCCGCAGAGATGTTTTATGGGACAGACCTTAATCATGACTGATAAGGAAGATTATTGTCTTTTTATTTGATTGTTTGTGTGTTCCTTTTAAGGTTTTTTAAGGTCTTGCCCTTCTTGACGGACACACTGCAGAAATGCTGCTCGCTGGCACAGAGTTACCTATTCACTGCATCTGAGGGGAATGATCCACAGAAGCCCAAGCATGACCTCTGAGGACAGTTTATGAGACTCAACCAAAAACTACTTTCTTACTGTAACCAATACTTGATTAATACAAATTGCTTTGATAACTAATTGGAGCAAGGATGGAAACTGGGTCTGCCCCCTACCAAGTGAATGCCTCTACCTATTCATCTAGAAAGTCATGGTTTAACCTATTACTGGTTAAAGCAGTGTTTTGAAAATACAGGCTTGAATAACCTCAAAAATAAGAATGATCTCATGCCATTGCTTCTTATCACTAAGCAATTTCTAAAGTAAGAGGACATTCCTGTCAACATTTTTGTTTCTGTCCTCTTCTGGAGAGGTCCTCCCTAATGAAGTCAAATTCCAAACTGCTTTTGGATGCAGGAGTTTAGATAAGTGACTCTAATATAAATGGCTAAGAGCTCTGAATCTTGAGTGGGCAAAACCACTTTCCTGAAACCCACAGTAAGGATACTAAACCCATGAAAAGGCTGTGATTTAAGGAATTATAATCTGCAGTACTTCCCCTTGCCTAGGTTTAGGTGATTTCCTGCTCACTTAGAAGATAAGTAAATTCACTTCTTTTCAAGCGTAGTGAAGTCAACTGCCATGATGCTCTGTGAGTCTCTTTAGAAGTTTCTACTTGGCACTGAATTAAAATTATTTGGACATTCAAAAGTAAAAGAGTGCAGGTTAAGAGAGATCTCTACTTCCTTAACTGTAAGCTGACAACAGAGCACCCAAATTGATGGGACATTCATGACTCTCATCTCTGTATGCCTCAGCTCCCTATTTGTAAAACAGAAGTAATACCAGCCCTTTTTATCATGAGGGTTTTCTGAAGATAAATTAATTAATGTTTGTTAAGCATTCAGATATTTATAGCAATAAGTGCCATAGAAAAGCTCATAAGGAAATTAACAATTCTGTCTTCACAGCAGGGTTTCAATAGTGTGCAGTAAATAAGGCCTAGGGCTACACATTGAAAAATTAGGAGAAAACAAAATATTGAATAACTGCTCATTAACTCAGCATCGTCCATCCTGTTCACTAGCTGAGGCAGGGGTCCTGTGAAAAAACCTATGTATGATCTTGATTTTAATAGACTATGCTATCAAGCAAACATATGAAGAACCTGAACTTAACTTCACCGGCTATCTTAATTTTGACATTTCCTAACTCCTGAATATTTTACTCTCCAGCCTTAATGAGGCTGCTTTGAGCTGTTGCAAGACTTTGCCATCTCCCCTTATAAAAGAGCACTTCTAAGAATGCTGTGTGCAGGGAGGTACAGAGGCTGAAAGAATGCCAGAATCATAAAAGAAAACATTGTTAAAAATATTAAAAGAGAACTTCAGCAAAATTTTGCTCCAGTCTTTTAAAAGGAAAGAAAATATTAGTAAATCAGCTTACATTTCACAACAATAGTATGCAACCAATGGGAATTTCCAGTGGGAATGTGGTCAGAGAGAGTATTTACACACTTAAACCAGATTTGGTCATCAACATTCAACAATGCCACCTTCCATGCAGTTGCTCTCTCCATATCAACATTTGGATGTGAACTGGAAATTAAGTGCCTTCACAAACATTAGGTGTTGAAAATCAAGATTACTTGAAAAAAAGCATTGAGAGCATTTAGAGCTTAACAATTCCTTATCTGCAAGGGTCCATGGAAAAGCTGAGTGGAATATTAAGGATATATTAAGAGGAGAGCAAGAACATTTGCCTTGACAAGAGTTCCAGGCAGCAGGAGGAGGACTGCACAAAACAGGCTGGAGGGAAGTATCCCTCCACACAGTCATTCTCAGGAAGGGAAATTTGTGAAGACACAGAGCAACAAAAATACCTGTTTGTTGGACAGAAGTCACCAAGCCCTAGCCGTGACAGCAGCAGCATCTAATGTGACAGTGGATTTATATATGACATCATCATAGCTAAAACAAACAAACAAAAATTTAAAATAAATTGAATATATAGCCTGAAAAAAAAAGAGGAATAATTACCAAACTAATGTATATTCACCTATTGGAAAAGTGCAGTATGTTTTTGTCAGATATTTAATCCCACAATGGGTTTTTTTTTCAAAAAAGAAAATGAGTAGTTTAGGAAAAAAACTAAAACAAAACAACCTCAAACCCAATACTTAAATTAAGCAAAATCCATCAAAATGTTAAGTGCTGATTTGCATTAAAAAGATCAGGTGGCAACACTGCATATCTTGTAAAAAGAAATAAATTCTAAAAACAGTGTGTGTAGTAACAAATTCAAAGCTATGAAAAGAGGGGGCAATGTGAAAAAGGCATTTTTCATTTCCTTTTGTGCCACTTTGCATCTACATTCATTAACTAAGATTTTGTAATTTTTGGCTATTTTTTTCTTCCACCAAAAAAACTGAAAGAAAAATGGTGGGGAAACCAAAACATACTCATCATGATGGTAAAATGTTAATTCTGCCAGAAACACTTGCTTATTCTTTCCGTCTAGAACATATAAACCTGTGGGGAAAAATCTCAAGGATATTTTTAAACTCTGCAGCATAAACGTTTTAACACTTGCTTGTTAAGGAAGTTTTTGCAGTGAAAAGTTTCTCTAGAGAGATTAGTTTCAATATTAATTTAAGGCCTTACTTTGTAATTCCTCCTCAAAGGAAAAAAAATAAATCCCATTGGCTTCAGAGCAAGCAAATTGATTGCTAATGATGAGACAACTGCAATGAAGATTCAAATGATTCACTTTTGCCAGGGATTGTGTTTATTTTATACTACCTTTGCAGAATTATGCTAATTAAATACCTAATAAAATGTCTTTCAATTAATTAACATATTCTCTCATTTTTCTCATTTAACACGAGCTTTAAAAAATAATTAGTTATTAAATTCAATATCCCAGGCACCTGATTCAGTGGCAGGTTGCATTGTGCTGACCCATAATATTTCTTACATGCACTAACAGTCGAATGAGGAGTGAGAGAATTGTGTTGTCCTTAGCTTCTTGAGGTTTTTTTGGTCATATGTATTTTTTGTGGTGTGTCAGACTTTTAACTGTGCTTTAAAACCCAAGGGGGAAATCCCAGACAGCTTGAAGCCAAGGGGAATTTTGCATTGCCTTCAGCCACCCTGTGATTTCATTTCCCTCAAAGCCTTTTTGCTTTGGACTACGTTGCTTTTAGCGGCACCAGACGCGTTCAAAACCACCAGACCACCACAAAAGACAATACAGCAAAAACGATGTTAAAGATTTGTTCAGCTGGACTTCAGCCTTAACTGGCATGACTGTCCAGTTTTTATCTGTCTTCACACTGCTTTGCAAGGTCAGCTCTACGCTTTGCCAAGCTGGAAATGTTTGCCTTTGGTAGGAGAGACAGCTAAAAGCGAGACCTTCCCAGCCCCAGCCGGTTCCAGCACACGGTTGTCTTGGGCTGGTGGCAAAGCAGCACCCGTGGCAAAGAAATGCTGCCAGCAGTACAGCATGCAGGGAGAAAAGCTGCCCTGCGTCGCGCTGCAGCGCAAGCACGCGCGGCCCTGCGCACGCAGCCCGCTTGGTGCTCGGAAAATGGACAGACTGAGGAGCATCTGTGCTGGGGGGGGATATGGAACAAATAAGTAATTGCTGTTTTTACTAAGTAAAGCAGAAAATTACAGCATATCAACAGCCAAGCGTGTTTGTTGCCTGGGAAGAACCATTTGTGTTCCAGTTTGGGCTTTTTTACTCAGCTGAAGTCTGTGCCTCAAAGCACATTAAAACATTTTAATTATTATTATGAGTTTATGTTCTCATGGATTTAAAGTCTATATATATTATGGGGGATGGGGAGAGAAAAAAGTAAATAAATTCAAGAAAATTTTCTGTATTTTTAACAGTGGAATCTGGTGATGGATGCAGATCTGAATTAGGACCTTAGAAAACATATAATTCTTTTCAGAGAGCATTTATTGTATTAAAAATGTGTCCTGGTTTATCAGAAAAGTGTGTGGCTATGTGTATGTTCTCTTAGCCACATTCAGCTCTCTTCAAAAAGACATCCACCAGAATAGCACTCTTTAGGGACAGTGTTTCAGGGTTGACAAGAACATTAAACCATATTATAATTATCTCTTCAATGAAAACATGGCTTTGTAGTGGAGGCAATGCACGGTCCTCAAGGCGAGTGTTATTAGGCTGTATGTGTTTTCTTGGAAGGAGATTCATGGAAAGAAAAAAGCTTTATAATTTACTGCAAGGAAAAAAAATACAGAGTACATGTCATGCATAGCAAAAGGGATTTTACAAAGAAGGCACTAAGTTGAGTGCCTCACTTATCTTCAAGAATGCTTCTACATAATAAGTGTGGGGCTCGGTTTAACACAAGCTACAATATAGATATAACACACACATACAATTCTCTGTGACCATTCATATAGATAACTGCAAAAAAATTGTCTGTAGAGTAAGGTAAATATAAAGCAATTGCCTCCTATGACATAAATGGGTTCTGTCTCATTCTTTGAGAGGTCACCACTGAACAGAATATATACTTATGGCAGTGCAGATAATAAAATCTATTATTCTTAATGCAAATATAAGGATTTTCTAACCCATCTTCCACATTGAAAATACTGTTTTCTCAAATTCATCTGAAATTATAAAGTATGAGTTCTGAAACAAGCGAAGTTACAAACTGCACCAGGAAGATTCTAATATGTTCATAAATGACAGTATTTAATATGTATATCTTACACATACTATCCACACCTGCACATTTGGATTTATTTATCCACATTAAAAAAAGAGAATACTATGAATTTTTAATACTTTTGCAAATGCCTGAATTGTTTTAAACAAAGAACTTTCTTCCTTTTTTTTTGTGAAAATGAGGCTGCAACTTTGTATTCTTTAGTATGTTGGCAAATGGATAGATTTAAATCCCTTAAAATGGAATGAACTAGAGGAAAGAAACAAATAATGTTAACCATCAGTTATATATACCCTGAACACAGCAAATACGGACAATATTATGAAAATCTTGTGTTAATGGAGAATTGTAAAGCTGTTGCATTTCAATTGTGCGCACACAGGTCCAGGCACACGCAGGCATAAACACAAAAGACAACAGCTTCACTAAACAGATACCAAAAATATACCCAATTTGCGTAATACTAGACACAACAGCTTGAGCATTCTTAGGGGGAAAAAAAGTCAGAAACTCACCAAATCTTGGTTTTAAAAGCATGCTAGGTATCCAGAGAGAGAGCATTCGGAACAGTCAATTACTTTCACATTTTGTCCCAGGACTTTAAAAGTTAAAGGCATAGTTCTGCCAATTGTGAGATGCCCCATCCAGCACAGACCACCCACAACTACTGATTTTCCATCTGGTGAACAAAACAGACATCTCCCTAATTATTTTTAAAAAGGTTTTTTTTTCTAACATACTTCCTTTATTTGTCTGTGACCTGGAACTTAATGGAAAACCTGGTAGATGCCAACCTCATTTCTTGTAATGAAGCATCTTATTTTCCCTACTTTAAGCATGCTTATTTAAAGGCTATTTAATAGAAAGTTATTACCTAAGCTGATCTTTGATAGGACTTAAATTACAAAATAGTTTGAAATTAGAACAACTTTGTATCGAACCCTAAATGTTCTAGTTAAATATTAACCGTTATAAGTCCTTTCCCTTAAAGCAGCATATTAAAACAGAAAGCAGTGAGGTTTACAGTCTCATATGCTGGGTTCCCATATTGCCAGTGTCAAAATTTATGCCTTTTTTCAGCAATATGGTTGCCATTGCCAGCACCACACTTATAAATGCCAACTGTAATTAAAATCTGGCACCTTATACAAGCATTAAACATGCTTACAGATTTAAAAAAAAAATCTTTATTTTAAAATACTCTTTGCAGCATATGCAGGCTTAAAAAAAAGTTCTTCTTCTGCCAGTTTTAGAAACATCACAGGAAAAAAAACCACCAAGGTCCAAGTTGTCCTGAAAATTGGTCCAGAGAAACCTAAATACTGTGCTAAATTTCACAGTGGATGCATTTGAGGGAGAGATGGCAAAATATGGATTTTCACTTGAAAGGGACTGCAAAGAAATAGCATTTTTAAAAATCTGGAGCCTGGGCAGACACACAAGGCAGGTAACACACAGCCTTTATCTGAGCACTGGCGGTTACAGTTCAATGACGATGTAAAGCCTCATTGCTGTCACGGTGAATGGCCAAGCGGGGCTGTGGATCCTAGAGCCCAGTAAGGGAGACTGCAGAGAAGAACAGAAGCTGGGATGAACCCGTAGCCTGTTCATCTTAATAGTTTTGGGGATCCAAACATGATCATCTGGGCTTTTCATCCTTTACACACCCACCACTGCTGCAATGCTGTGCCTCCAGCAGTGAACACCAGGCTGGGTGGCCAGAAAAATCCTCTCCCAGGCTTGTCAACAACAGAAGTGATCAGCCGGAGGCTCCTGGCTGCTCAGGACACGTACAGGGCTACCTTGGGAAATAACTTTGGGGAAAATGGGGAACTGGGGAAACAGGACATTATACCCAGCAAAATGTCCAGTCATAAATTCCTTTTCTACTTACTAGTGTGCTACTTCTAAATCACACAGCTTAAAAGAAGTTCTTATGGACCTGCTGAAGATGAGGAGCCCATGTTCATGAGAGCTTAAAATATAAAGAAAATAGCCAGGCACGCAGCAGCAGGTGCACAAATGGCCTGCTGGAGCACCCTGAGATTGCTTCTTGGTCTGGCAGCACTGCACCCAGCACTGATCTCTATTGCTCCAGTCATCCATCCTGGCTAAGAAGTGAGGAAGAGCCAGCCAGCCACACCATCAAGTAAGTTATTGGAGGAGCACCACCTCTCAGAAACTCAGCACCACCTGGGGGCTTTACTTGTGGGGAATTGCCAAACTGATCTTTTAAACAGTCAGCCACTGAAAGCAGTGACTTTTCAAAGCGATTTGATGACAGGTTATGAATTGGTATTTACAGGAACAGCTTCCAACACAACCAGTAGATGGAGGGGAACCCAATAGCGTCTCTCTCAACGTTTGGGACACCGTGGACCAAAGGCAGCAGGATGCCGCAGCATCTCTGCTGCAAAGGCGTGATGACCGAGACGCTCCATCCTGTCCTCTGGACCTCATTCTGCTGGTGCCTGAAGCAAGGTTTTTCTCGTGATCCTATCAGCAGAAGAGGTAATTAAATTTCATTGTGGGGTGTCCCATGTACCAAATGTTTATGGACAGGACTGAAAAATTGTATCCTCGCATTTTCTTGACATCACATTTTTGGCTGAATTTCTGAATCCTTATGTCAAGTCTGCACTGATGTTTATGTTCACTTGTAGGTACTTCAGTTATCTATGACTTTCAGCAGGATTAAATCTTTCAAGACACTTTTCTTAAAAATAAACTAAACTACCAAATGGGAAACCTTGAGTTAGATAATTAATTTGAATCGTGTTTTCCCATGTAAAGGTTTTAGTTATTTTCTTGGAGAAAGGTTAATTCTCAGTTTGTAACCACTAAAGTATGTTGCTTTGTAACTAAATATAGCTTTTACACTAAATTTGGCACTTCTTATTGCTAGCCAGAAGGACAGAGTAGCTCTGCTGATATATATTTAAACTTTTCTATACCTCATTATGCATTTTTTCAGATTAAATTTACTGTTTTTATTAGAAAATCACGTATGGCACAATTCCTATTTACTAGTTGATCTCTTTGTGTTTACTTATAATTTATGTTTCTTTGGATGGAAACTGGAATGCAATTTAAAATGCAGTGAGACAGTTTATGCTTACATAGCGCAATCTGAAAGAGGTTAGACTTGTAAAAAAATCGTGATTAGATTTAAAAATTGATTTATTAAAGTAACTTGGTATTGGTTAGAATTAGCACAAATCTAGTATTTGGTCTTAATATCCTCCAATATTGTAGTATTAACAAGTCTAATCCTCTCACAATTAGCTTTTATTCACAGATTGGTAGAGAAGAACAAGCTTTTCTGCTTCTTTCAACTCCCAATTGGTCAAGTTTGAATAAATTAGTCATTTAACTGAGCTAATTGAATATATTGAAGAAAATATTCTCTTGGTACTTGCAGAGGAGACTATTGATCTCAAAAGCCAACACAATACTTCAAACACTTTGGGTTTCCAGAGTTTAGATTTTGACTTTCATCAGCTGAATGGTTCGATCCACAACCTGGAAGCACTGTTTCTATTTTGTTTGGGGGGTTGGGGGTATGTGTGTGTGTGTGTTATTATTTAAACAGATTAAAGTAAGCTTAGCACTTGCCATAATTTTAATAGGCATATATTTAAGAAAAGTTCACTCAATATAAATTTTTAAAACTGTTTTTCTTATTTATTTCTTGATCACAAAGTTGTTGCCATCTCATTGACTCAGGGTTCAGCTTTCTGCTTGTCATTTAGTTCCGGATTTTTTTTTTTTTAATGGAGGAATATCCCAGCAATAACATTACTGGTGGCGGAAAGCAGCAAGACCTACATCTCATGTATTTTATACAAAAACGTCAGAACATAATTTTTATCAGTTGTAAACAGGCTGAAAGTGATCTGTGAAAGAATCTGGCAGTGTCTGATGTGCTAAAAATTTTCAATGTCTTTCTTTTCTAAACTAATTCCCTTCGTGGTTGTGGAGTGAAGACATCCTGCGGACAGCACTCTCCACACTGCAGAACTTGTCAGGCATTGCAACAGATCAGTCAGGCAAGGGGTGAGTATTCCTGTGTGTGAAGTCAAGGCCTCCCAATATACTTGCAGTCTACAGTACCAGAAAGTTCCAAACTGTTGCTAGTTTGCCCCAGCAAGTTTACACTTAGGTTCAAAACCATTTAATTTTGCAATTACCATTGCATAATCAATGTCATTTTATACAGTCATAGATTACAATAATAAACCTAAACTATCATGTCTGCATTTTTATTTTGAAGATTCTGCCATTTGTTGATTGTGTTTTCAGATTAATATACCATTTCCCAGGCAAGAGTGGTCAAAGAGGCTGATAAAAAATACCCAAAGGAAAAATGCCCAAAGAAATACAGGCCTTTGACAGCACATTAATTTTCTGGTTTATCTTGTTCAGGAGCACCAGCACTGATTTTCTGTGGGAAGACACGCTGCCAATGGCATGTGTCTTAGATGATGATACTGACATTAAAGACAAGGTTGACTTAACTGAGCTCTGTATCATTTCAGATGTACTCAAAGGAAATCCATTCTGACTGCATAAAGACAACAGTGCATTTCAATTTTGTCTTAGAAATTACAAATCTGGAAATGCCAAGTCAACTTTCACACCCTTGATGTGTCCTTGTGCAAGCACTGTGTCACTGTTTTCCTTTCCTTTTTTTCCTTTCTTTCTTTTTCAAAAAAATTTCTTGTGTATAAGATATTCATTCCAAATTACTGAATCTAGATAAGATTTTCCCTAATTTAATGTTCCTTATTGGAATGAAAAAAATGTTAGGAAATGCTGCACTACTTTTTGGTAAGTCATTTTCATTTCTTTCCAAAATTGATCTGGCCAGATGAATGTGAAATGGGGCAAAAGCTTTGGACTTGAGAGCACTTATATGGGAAGGAAGGAGCCCTGCTCAAGTTCTGTTTGTCAGAGAAGGCGAAGTATGTTGGTGGAAAGGAGCCCCTTTGATTTTTAGCCTTAGAAAGCTCTATAGCATCAAAAGAAAGCTCTTGACACCAGGCTTCCCTATCTTCAGACAGATATGATCCAATGGAACCAAGCTTCTAGAGGGCCAAAGAGTTTATGTGGATCCAGCCTTGCAGACAAGAAAGAAACTTTTCCTCCTAAATGAGACTCTTCCTCCTTAGGTAGGGAAAGGGGGACAAAGACCAATTCAACCTGTACCCTCACTGTAGGGCACCATAGCCTTTACCCTAAGATGGGCACTGTTCAGCATGCTCTGCTTCATGTGCTGTGGAAGTAACTGATGTAAACTGGTGAGCAAACAGCACACATATCAAACCATCCACACTGAAAGACACAGATGTGCTTAAAGCATGACAAAAGTAAAGAAACACATGGCAAGAGAGGGACTCTCAAGCCAAAAGAATGTCATGGATGAGAAAACACAGCTAACCAAGAGCAGAAACAAAAGGGGAGGGGGAAAAAAATCCCAGAGGAGCAGAGCCCAACATCCTGCAGAAATGCACTGAAAGAGATGGAGATTTTTGGCATCAGTCTGGCTTTTGTAGAGCAGTTACTGGCTCCACCAAAATTTGGCTGACAGGTTTCCTTACAGCATGTGGATGTACCTTGCACAACAGTCCCGCTGGGCTGACTGGTAAAATTGTATGAAAGAGGGTAAGAGAGCAAAAATGCAGAAAGATACAAGCTTTGTTTACCCAACACCCTTAACTTTCAGAACTTCATTCAAAAAATAACTAGAGAAGATTCCCGCAAAGACAAAACTGCAGTCGAAGAAAAGGATCATCTTAGGAGGAAACAGCAGAATTATGATTTCTGGTAGGTGAACCAGCCAGGCTAAACTAGATACCATGCTCTTCATCTTGAGATAACCTCTCCTGCAGCAGGCCACCACAGGAGGCTATCCTGTAGCTCTAGAAACACCAGCGTCACAATGTGTAAGAAAACAAAGCCTCTAATTAAAAATGTCATTGCATGTTTTCATTATTTATGGATACTGTGAAACACGTATCTCAAGTACTAAGTTAAAGTAGGGCAGAGAAGGAATATGTGCCTTTGGAAAATTATGTACTACCTCTTCGACACTGCTTCTGTGGGGAAGCACTGGAAAAGCTCAACCCCGTGGGTCTTGGGCAGAGCTGGCACATCAGGAGAAAATTCCATCCCACGTGGAGTTGTTTAATAAATTGTCACATCTCTTTTCCTGTGAATTAAGCTAGAAAAAGATTTAGTCTATGGTTTCAAATCTGGCCGGAGGAGAGAGAGACTCCATAGCAGCAGTCCATGCTCAGGGCATGGTTTCATTGGGTTATGATAGGTAAGTAGCAACTACAATTTTTTTTATTATTCAACAGATGTTTGCTGGCTACAGTGAAACCACCAGAAAGGTAAAAAACTTGAATGTGCTTACAAATTAAACTGCCTTCTCAAACTCATGATTATTATTCATCTGCTCTCAGCTGACACAGGGCTATGTGCAAAAAATCTTGCCTTTACATTGCCACTGAAGCAGTGCCAAGAGCAGAAAATCCTCAGACTGCAGAGGGTGCCCAACTGCAAACTTTTACAAGCCCTAAAGCTACACTGTACATGAAGTTTCAAAAACCGAAGATGAATTACACGTTTTGTTTTGCACAATCTACTTCTGATACTACTTTAAAGATATTTTCATGCAGTTACTGTTGTTCTCACAACACAGCACACCAAGAATGATTAAAATCTGAATGAATCCTGTTTGTTGTTTTCCATAATTTATCTCTTTATCTAAACCCATGTTTTCCCCAGGAAAAATCGCAACACATTAGTTCCCTCCTGCCCAAACAAAATAGAAACACTTTGTATTACATTACATTATATCGTAAACTTTGGTAACCAGTATTTCCCTTCATGAAAAACCACACGTGTTGCCCTCTGCCTTTAGCAGGCACACATGGGTTCCAACTGGCTGCCATTAAGTTGCAGGTTTTAAAACCTGCAAACAAACATACGGTAGAAGTTAAAATTATGCACTGCTGCTAAATTTGCTGTGTGTACTGCAGGAGAATGGCCTGAAACAACCGTGTTAACAGTTCAACATTTAAACAAAAATAAACAAACTAATTAGAAGACAAAAAAAAAAAAAAAAAAAAAAAAGGAGGGGGATGATTTTGAGTTTGTATTTCCTATTTGCTACATCTCATTTCTCTTCATTTAACTATCTGTCCGTACTAAGGACACAACCAGCCAAGCCTTTAAGTGAATCAGATCAGTGAGATAAATTTTGGGATGCAAAGTAATAGAAGACTTATTTCTGTTCCAATCAGTAAAGCTGCTGCAGGGTGAGGCAGGAGCAGGCAGCAAAGCAAGGGGGTGAGAAAGGAACTGGCCATTAACTTATCAGTTCCAGGCCTTGGCTTTCTAATTGACAACCTCAGGGCTACTTTCATCACTTGTCGACTTCAAACCCACACTCAATTTTTCCTTTAGATAATGATGCAACTATAACATAATGGTGTTTCTGACATATTGCAGCATGTAGCAGTAGGAAGATTTCCTCAGTAGCTTAGCTTAACAGGAAAGGAAAAAAAAACCAACTGTTAAATGATTTTCACATCTATCAACTTCTCAAAAAAGCCAGTCAGTAAGAAAACAGATTTTATACTTCCAGTATGCTGAAGTCGCTGTTTGGTGCTGGCCCAACCCAAAGCACCTTCAGTGCTTTAGTATCACTAGAGATTTAACAACACAAGTGAATGATTAAGGCAATAAGCTCACAAAACATGCATTCATATATAAAGTCTAAATAAAGGAACCCACAGAAGTTAGAGATGTACTACAAGGTAGAGAACTTGAAAAATAAATTCCCCAAAAAGGTAATTAAAAAATATATTGATGACATGCCATCTAGAAACCTTATGTCCTTCACAAAGGAAATACAGAAATAACAGGAATGCTGCGGCAGACACATCCCTACAGAAAGCCAGAAAATCCCAACTCCCGTCCCCCTGCAGAAATCTGAATGGTGGCTGAAGACAGCCAAGCCATTTGCACAGAGTAAGGTCCTCAGGTAAGTATACTCATCACATTTGGATCATAAATTAAAAAGATACTAACTTTTGTCATGTCCACAGGCAGGAAAGCAGCTGGCTCTAACATAAACAGCCACATAACTGCCTTTTAATAGTGGATATGAAGGTTTGAGTCCTGCAGTGGGCTCTGCAAAGGCCTGGGGTCACACTGAGCTCAGCGCAGCGTTGGGGGCCCTGAGCACATCAATCTGGGCAACAAAAGCAGCATCAGAAAATGGAATAATACCGATGTGCTTCCGAAGTGTAGCCCCTCCAGTGGCTCCTGTGTGATCCACGTGAGCAGGGATGACAGGCTGAATGGCACACTGCACAGCCAGGTGCTGCTGGAATCGGTGTGCAGAAGCAGGCAGGTAGGGAACTAAGCCAGATTAACAAAGCAAAGACGCTGCAGGCAGGCTTGATGTGCAGTCGGCTCTTGTTTCCCCTGGCGTTTGGGCTCTGATGGTGCAAATGGGCACCCAAGTACCTTCAGTCACAGGGCATTAATGTGGCCATGAAGAGTTGGCTTATGCCGGTCTGATGAGAAGACAGCTCCAGCCATTTAAGGTTACAGATATGGATGCCTCATCCCAGGGAGTAATTGCTACATTTTGGTCATAAACTTTAAAATTATGTCTCCAGCTCTTATTTGACAGGGGAGCAGGTAAGGAAAGCAGTACCTGCTCTGAGAATGAACACTGGGTTCAGTGTTGCCTTGGGTTGCCTTTCAGGCTTCCTATAATCCATAAAGCTGCAGCTGCTGCAATTTTGCAGATTACATTGCATGTTCAGAGCTGTAACAATGGCATATCACCATATCACCTCCTTTCAAGTGTTGTGCATGCTGCTACTCTTTCTCAAGTAATAAGGAGGCAAGAGCTCTCCCTACAAAATGCCTGGCCCACATCATGGGCAAAGGTCACCAGTTGCAAAATATTATTAAAAAGTCAAGACAAACTTATTTTATAGCCAAATTAACAGCTCAGCAAA
The DNA here is from genome assembly GCA_036630365.1 of Acanthiza pusilla. Lineage (NCBI taxonomy): Eukaryota > Metazoa > Chordata > Aves > Passeriformes > Acanthizidae > Acanthiza > Acanthiza pusilla. The sequence continues at coordinate 4,735,612 of JAXCHO010000003.1, read as the reverse complement.
ACAGTGGGCTATAACAGGGAAGATAGTAAGTCCAACAGCTGGGCAGTTCAACTGCTAAGGTTTTTACTGGGATCATTGCTCAGGATGTTTTTGGGGCTGTTTTCGACAAAAGAGATAGCAACATAAGAATTTTGAAAACTCAAGTTGTTACATGAAATATTGGAGGCAGGTGTTTTTCCATTTTTTAAAACCAAATCCCCACCACCTTTGCAATTTTGCCACTCCAAGGCTGCAACCAGCAGTACAAACCAGTTCCCTTTCAGGGTTTGGAGCTTGGGTTTTACAAGCCTGTTTTGCCTTCCTGCAGGCACTTTGAGCTTATAAATGGCACCTTTCAGTGTCCTGAATTATGAAGGGCAGCTAGTCCTGAATTCTCCTGTCGCTTAATGATCTCACATAAAATGAGGTCCACAAAACTTTTATTACCGCTGCAGTTCAAATTCACAGGTGAAGAACCACCAGGGAAAGGATGTGGACATCTTTTGCTTTCCTAATTTTCCAGGTGCAAGAAAGTTTCCCACTTGGACTTGAACAATTAGCTAACTCTCAAAGCGAAGCCTGATCTAAATAAAAAGACTTCAGTATGTTCCCGTGATAAGCATTGGGAAAATCCAAGGGGAGACCACTTGAGAACAACATACACTAGTATTAAATTTAGGTTTAAAAAATAGGTTAAAAAGACCCTATCTAAGCATTTATTTGTCTTTTTTGTGCACCTAATATTTGTCACTTATCACCACTAAGTATATCTGACACTGAAGGATTATAGATAATATTTAATTAAAACACTGATTGGTTCTGCCCTTATTCTGGTAATAATATCCAATGTTTGGAAAACATACTGCACATTAGCAGTATGAACAAAAAGTCAAAAGAAAGTCTTTCCAAAAAAAGAAAGGATTTTGTTTGTTACAAATTACTCCTGCATTTATATAAAGATTTAATGATTCATGGCATGCCAAATACAGTGCTAATGAGCTTTGAGTTGTGTTTTTCATTTTTGTTAGAATTTTCTTCCTGCTAAAAACAATTACTAGGGGCCATTCAAATGCCACTGCATAAACCAGGAAACCTAGTAAAATTGTAGGTAAAATTGGTATTTTGTTTCAAGCATGGCTCAGGAGTCCAATTCACTTGCTGGCGAGCTGCATATTTCAAATAGCACCTACATCTCGTTCAAAAATGGAAGCCAGGTAAGATGCTTTTAAAAAACACATTTACAGCATTCATTAATGAAAAACAAAAAATAAAGAATGTAAGCTCACCATTTAATTCCTGCCTTCCGAGGATGAACATCTTAGTCTTTCTGCTTTCTTCTCCACTTTCCAATGAAAGGTAGATAAACGAGCAGAAATATAAGCTTTTAATTCTCAGCACCTCTTAGAGGACACACGTGCCCATAGGAGCTTAAAAACCTTCCTGGGGAGCATTATTAATCTTGCTGCTAACAGCACCGAATTTTTAAAGCCTATTAAAACACCGTCTAGTCATAGACATGCAAGTCTTGCTTTTTAGTGACCTGGTTTCAAGAAACAAATGAAAAATCTGTGGAAATTATGCCAAATTAACTTTCATCATTCAGTTACACAGATCACTGCCCACCTCAACTACTATCTAGATACTGAACATTGTCCTTCTACAACAAACCTTCCCATCTACCACACAGAATAATTTGAGTTGGAGGGGACCTTTAAAAGTCAGCTAGTCCAACCCCCTGCCATGGCCAGGGACATCTACTACTACATCAACTACTCCACATGTTGATGCTTCAGTCTAATGGAAACCCTACTCTGACCTTGCTTCATCCTTGACCTTGCTCCTCCACCTCTGCCTTTGGACCTATGAATATTTTCAGAAATCTAAAAAGAATTCCAACTGCCTTTTTCCCAGGGTATAGTACTCCTGCCTGGCTGCAGCCAGGCAGTTGCCCATTTACACCACTGCAAGTCAAGCTACTATTAATCCCTTGGACTTCAGTCTTCCAAGTAATGTGCATTACTCCGAAGGCTTTCAGATGATTTTTTAACTGAAAACATCCAGGATGTTGGGAGTTTTAGCAAATCATCATAGCTATTGCCCAGCAGTTGATATGGCTGAAGTTAATTAATGTTGTCAGGAAATAGAAATATAGCTGTGATGAGCTAGTCTTGTTATGCCCATAGTCAGTATTTCCTCTCCCTTCTTTGAAGAGCATTTCACCAACTTAACAAAAACCATAAAAACAAACACAACCCCCCAACCAAACAGACTGGGCGAATGAAAGATATTCACACTAACTAACCCTGCTCTCCAGTTCACCCTCTCAAAAATCCCACTGACAATATCAAGAGTGGGGAATCAAACCCCTTTATTACCGAGTCCACAGCAGATAAAGCAGCAATTGTGCTTATACAGTATTGGAAGTGTAGCTACAACATAGCGTGACAGCTTGTTAGTGTTGAAAATATATAAGCTCTTTGTAATTGTGCCTTTGGAATGCCATCTGTCTTGAATTAACGTCCACCTGGGATCATGTTTCGATGACCAATATGGACAGATTACTGGAACTTTAAAACCTCGCTTTCTTTGTAATTGACATTTAAACTGTTTGAAGTTTCTCATTAAGTCCTTTTTTACAAATTAGGTGCAGATGTATAAAGCTAAATGTACAGTACTAAGGGAAATTAGGTCACTGAATGCTCAATAATAAAATGTATCAACTGTTTAAGTGCAATGAGTACATTAAAATTTAGAGATCAACTTTATGCCTCAAATTCTTCAAAGTTTCATCGTCCCCTTTCATTGCTGCAGAGCCCCTGATGCCAACCATTTCTAATTAAAAAGGCAGAGAAGAAGGCGGGTTTGGCCATGCAATGCCAATGGCAACCGGACAGCCCTGTCCCACAAAGAGCTGGAGCAGGCAAGGCAGGCAGCCACAGAGATGCCCATTTCACAGGGACAGGCAAATCCTATTTACACCAATGATGCCAGGAGATTTAAAGGGCACAGGGAGACTTGAGAAGTAAATATAGGTCCGGTGGGAAAACAAGGGAAAAAATATGAAGGGGACTTGTTCAGCATCCTGGGGCTAAGTAACCACAAGCTGACCTCCAGACCTACTTGCAGTCGAAGTTCTGCAGACCTGCTCTGCTCCTCAGCCTTGCAGGGCGGAGGAGGGAAGTGCAAAAAAGGGCAGTGGCTGGAGAAACACCTCCATGCACAGCCTGGCTGACAAAATAAAGGCAAATTGAGTATTTCCCCTTTCCAAACAAGGAGGTTCAGAACTCAGGGAGGTGTGAAAAAGGGGTCCAGGAGAAACCACCACCAGAAGCTCACATGATGTGCAGAGGACAGGAGGAGATACATGGGGGTTCATCAGCAGAAACCCTACAAAGCTCTTTGCATCAAGGGGCTTTTACCTGCCAGAATGGCTCTTAAGGCAAGTGACTTCAAGTACAGCAGCCCAATCTCCCCAACAGGTATGAAAACTTCAGGGACCCCACTCACCCAACCTTTATGCGTAGCCAAGAAATTCTGCACAAGGGTGTGAAAGCTCAATGATGGAAGGCACTGAGCACCCACCACGGGAACACACACACCCTCCTTTCCCATGCAGGGCCACCGAGCAGGGGTGGATTGGACCTCAAGATGCCATCCCGCAGTTGGCAGTGCTTAAACTCAACACAATCACACACACAGGTTTGGTGGTAGGTCTGTTAACCTTCTCTTCTGGAGAAAAGTCTCCCACTCTAAGTAAGGACACCATCTACATAAAATGCACAAATTCAAATCCCTTTGGCAGCACAGCTGGCACGCTGTGGTTTAGAAAATGTGTATCCCGGCTCTCTGCTCGTAAGCATGGAGGTGCAGTGGAAGAAGCAGTCTTCTCTTAAAAGCTGGTAAACAGGACAAATACACTGTCAACCAGATCTCTTTTTGTGTGCTTAGACTACATTTGCATGCTTAGACTGTTCTTAACCAGAGTGTCTTCAGTACCACTACTTATCACAATGATTTAAAAAAGCTTTCCTGTTCACATCCCCTTATAACCCTGTTCTGGTAAGCTACTAAAACTCTTGGCAAAAGAAGTGTAAACTTTCAACTGCATACATTTCTGCTGCTTCTGATAAATACCTAAGCAACTTCACTGTGAAACTGTTCATGCTTCTGGTCCCAAGATGAACAGCAGGCCCCCACTGGTATCAGAACAGGAGATTCTGGTTGCCTTATCCACAGGCTCTTTCTCCAGCGCTCATACACATCTTCAGTGCAAGGAGGAATTCAGAAAAAAATTGCTTCTAAGGAAGATGTATTTGTACCCAGTTCTGTTGTCTCACACATTTTACAAATACCAGCTTTCATTTGGGTAATGAGTTTGCAAAGGCAGGTACAGGACCAGACAGGACTGTCCAGAAGAGTGCATGCTTTAAGCAGACCAGTTGGGGTGCCAGTGGTGATTAGCTGGACACGTTCAGCTTTGCACCCTGCTTCTCATTAGCATTAATTATCCATCATCATACCTCTGCTGCTGCCAGGATGAAAACTGGCCCAGGCAGTAGTTTCACAGTCCTTAATGCCAACTATGGAGTTGCCAGAGTGCACAACAGGGAGCTAATATTGGCCCCGTGTCTTTCTGCCAAGGGCAGAGGAGAGGAGAAACCTGGTTCAGCAGAACGCTGGAGCAGAGTGAACAGGTAATACCTTCTTCACTGGAAGACCTCTCAATGTACCTTTAACCTGCCAAAAATGTGTGAGTGAATTTGAAACACCAGAGCTAAGGTTCACATTTGTAATGTGCTTGGTCTAGCAGTGATGGCTGATGGAAGGCTCCATCCTATACATGCCCTCACACATGGCCATGGTTGCAAGGGAGACTGAGGCTCCATCAGGTCCATCCCCAGAGAGAGGATGGCAGTGCCAGGGACTTGATTAGTGGTGCTCAGGGTGTCCCCTCCCTCCCCAACATGAGCTACTATCAGGTTCCCACCTCACTAGCAATACGACAATATTAGTTTAGGTGAACCAAAGTGACCTTGTAGAAAAGCAGACTCTGCACATACGGCTCAACAATTCTGCCAGATAAAGTGTTTTTATCACTAGAAAGTCACACTTTCAAATAATTTTCACCCTGAGGCCATAATCTCGAAAGACACACTTAAAAATGTGTAGAACATAAAATGAGTGATTTTTTTTGATAGAGGTTAAGGAAAGAAATCCCTCGCAGACATAACACTTTATTGATATTCTTGGTCACAGCTCTACACATGCCGAGCAGGATCAGCTGCTGCTAAGGACCATGATTCATGTCTTTCCATTTAAACCCTGCAACAAAGAATAAAACTATTTCACAACTAACAAAGGGGAACCCTTTAATTTGCTAGAACAATTTCAGCTCCCATTGCATCAGCACCCTCCAGTGTCCAATCCATGAAAAACAACATCTTCACTAATTTACCAAGCAGACACAAACTCAGAGCGCGAAACACAAGACACAGCAGTGGTGGATTCCTGGGAGGGAAGATGGCAATTGGTGATGAGAGAAGAAACTCCCAATGCTAGAAATTTTAAATGACATAGGCATAGTCTCTGAAGAAGATCTGACACAGGGTTATTACTGTTCTCAGGTTCCTTTTTTCCTAGCAGGCATGCTGGTGCCTGCATCTTTGGAACGACAGGCTCTACGTGCCCACACTGTATATTCTGTACTCTGCAGCATTCCACCAAGACATGGATGCCGCCTCTGACTGATTTAGCACAGGCATGTGGGTATGGATCTGCCTGGCATATGCCATGTAAATGAATACACACAATAAAGCCCTCTCGTACACGGGTGAGGCAGACGTGCGCTTGGCTCGCTGAGGGCAAACAGGTGACCGTGCTCACAAGTGCTCTTCTCTTACAGCATAATCACCAAGCAAAGAGAGAACATCAGAAAAACCAGCTGCACTTCTTACTGAAAAACAGCTGGATGAAGGGTTTTTTTAACTTTTTCCAGTAAGACAAAAATCTTTCCCAGGCCAGGAAAGCCCATTAGGCTCTAGAACATCACAAATAAGAACAACCAGCTCTGGTTACCATAGGTCTCACCTGCCTGATAATGACACAAATACTTGGTCCACCTCTTCCAGGCAGCACTGCTTCCCCCCAGCTTCATGGGGGCAGCAGCATGCACATGAAGAGCTGGAAAGACAGCCCCACCACATTGGAGGTACCTGCTCTAATTAGGGTCCCAGACCAACAGCATGGCAGAGAGCTCTGTGGCACACAGGCACCACAGTCCAGACCCCATGGCACCTGGCAATTCCTGCTAAAGACCAGGAAGCTGCTAAATAAACCCAACCAACATGTTCATTGATTGCTGACATTTGAAGCCGTCCCTGTATTCTCTCTCCCAGTCACACACAGCCCCAAGGCTGCCTAGCTCAAAGGTGAGCAAGGACTCCTCATGTCTCATCTCTGGTCTCTGACTGCTTGGATGTCCAAATTCTGTGGTCTCCACCTGCCCAGTGGCCTCTTGGGCTCCACAGCAGCACTGATGACAAGGGACAGGCAAATACCACCACAGGGATGCCATTATGTCTTTGGAGAGTCAAGCAAGGACATTGTGATGCCTGGCAGCCACACCCCAACCCATGGCAGCACCAGCCAAGGAAGCCTTTTCTGACCCATGTCTGGAAGAGAGCGGTCTCACCATGGGCATGCAGCCAGCCTCCTCTCCCAGCCCTGAACAGGTGCTGTGCATATATAAATGTGATCACCCGACTGCCCTCACACTGTGTAGACTCCTCTTCCCCCCACAGTATGAATATTCAAATTTTTCACGACCAGAAATAGCAAGGCATAGAATCTATGATTCTGCACTAACATGGGGGGAAGGGGTGAGAACAAGGGAAAAAGGCATGTACATACATGCATTTTCTCCAGAAACAGGCAGTAAAAGTACACTGAAGGAGGTAGGCTGGGAAAATGACTCTGGGTGCTATGCAGGACAGATACTCTGGGCAGGAATGACTGACATGGATTTTCTGGGCTCTTCACCGTGCCTCTAGCACAGCACAAAGCACTCCAGCTGTCCCTGAGGTTCCCCAAGAACACCAGCATCAATATTGCATGTTCGCAGTAACATCTACGTTACAGTTTTACAGACCGCATTGGCTTTTGTCACTCAGCTATAAAATATTTACAGAACCATGGTCTCAGCAGAGAATGCAAGAATTTAAAGCTTTAAATATTGATATTAAAATGAATTAACACTTGATTGCCTTCCTAATACCAATACTGAAACAAATGTGCTCTCCCTCTAGAAGAGCTGTTGAAAACCTGCCTTAAATAAGCACAGACCCAACAATCACTCCCTCCGGCAGAAGTTACTGTGTGCCCGCCGGGAACATGCAGGCACACACCTGCGGGCAGAAAGCTGGGCATCAACCCTACACAAGTCTCCAGGAGGAAGGTGTGGCAGAGCCTTTGTCTTTCGTGGCACCCGTCACTCGGAGCCTGATCCTGCACACTGACCTGCCCGGCGATCCAAGATTTAAATAGCGTCCTGCCTGAAGTCCGTGCTATTCCTGGCAGCTATTCACCCACCCGTGGGAAAGCACCCGGTGATTTCGGCCCCTCGACAAGCGGACATACATTGCCTACATAACCTTCCCCCACCCAGCCACTGCCACGACAGGAGCGCGGGACTGCGAACCCCCGGACTCACGGGGCGCTCCCAAGGCCCAGGGTAAGGGGTGCCGAGGGAGCTTCTGACAGCTTCTGCCCACACCACCGATGGACGAGGCGACACAGGGTGCTCTTAAAAACCGGGAAAGCCAATGTGATGTGTTGTGGATCCAGCCTGCCTTGCCCCGCGGTACCCCCGCGGGAAATGGGGCACGGTGGCCATCAGGAGCCTGCTCGGTCCCAGGCTGGGCGCAGGAATGGGAGAGACCCAAGGTCACTCCCCATGTAGGAACTGCACCAAAGCGGACAGCCGGGCAAGGCCGATGCTCTGATAACTGGAGGAGTCACGGAGTAGTTTGAAGGGACCTTAAAGACCATCTCATTCCAGCTCCCCTGCCGTGGGCAGGGACACCTTCCACGAGACCAGGAAGTCGACTTCCATTCCCACGTTCCACGTGCCCGAGCGCCAGCCCCGCCGCCCCGGCCCGGCCGCCCCCCCCCGCACGAACACGGGGGGATCGGGGGAGACCCCCGGGCGCGGCTCCAGCGGGGAAAGCGGGGGGGAGGCGGCGCCGGGGGTCCCGCGGCCCCGCCCCGCGCGCGGCCCGTCACTCACAGTCTCCGCCTCCCCGCGCGCAGCCCGGCCCGCCAGCACAGCCCCGCCGCCATCGCCGCCGCCGGGACACGCCCCTCGCCGCCTATTGGCCGCGCCTCGACACGCCCCTCGTTTCCCATTGGCCGAGGCGGGGCGGCCCGCGACACGCCCACACCGCGTGCTCCGCTCTGACGTCACCGCGGGGGCGGGGCCGGGGTGAGCAGGGGTCGGTGGCGCTCTCGTTGTGCCGCAGGGTAGGCCCGGCCCGGCGTGTGGGGAAACGCCTGTGAGGGGAGCGGAGCGGAGCGCCCGCGATTCGCACGTGCTCGTGGTCAGGAGAAACGGCAGGGGTCGGAGGGTCCGCAAAAAAAAAAAAAAAATCACAGTGTTTTATTAGGAAATAACACGCTTGGCATGGAAGATGGTATGTTAGTGCCTGACCTACTGCAGACGGCATTGGTTTAGGGTAAAAGGGCAGGGCGGGCGGCAGGCAGGCAGGCAGGCAGGCAAGGAAGGAAGGAAGGAAGGAAGGAAGGAAGGAGAGATGAGCACTCCTGTTCCAGCACCGGTCCAGCTGATGGGATGTCTGGGGTCCTGGGGGCATGCTCTGGCACCCCCTGGCCTTGCTGGAGGCACAGCAAAAGTTGACCTAGGACAGTGTTTGTGCGGAGGCTGCTGGAACCAGCACATACCCCGTAGCCGTGGGACAGCCCCATGGCCACAGCAGAGGTGTTGGGCAGCTGTGCCTGCAGCTTCAGGGGCCAGTTCTGGCTGGGATGCTCCAGCTCCTCCCCTCTCACTGTGCAAATGACTGCCTTGAGTGGGAATAGCTCATTCTTGCTGAGGATAAGGAGACAAGACCAAAGGTAACATACGAAGTAGCAGTGGATGGGGTAGGAAAGAAACAAACTTCAGAAGAAAAGGGCCCTGAAAATGAAATGGGGATTCTGATTCTATTTTCCATCGGTCCAAAATTAGGCTGAGAATATAATTTTCTTTGTCATGATGTTGGAATGTGCCAGAGGGCCCAAAGCATAATCCCAGCAAACTCCTCCAATATTGTGGAAGTTTCAGCTAGGTTTCCAAAGGACAGGAACTTGGATCATGCCACCTCTCTGTCCCATCATCTCTCATTCCTACCTTCCCACAACTGCTGAACATGTTGCCCATTTTGGACCAAGTCTGGCCATGAGAGAGAGATCCCCAAGACACCAGCTGCAATGAAACAACACCTCAAACCAGTGCCCCACTCCTTGGAAAGCCAGGTTCACATCCACGTAGGTCAGTCACAAGTCTGCATGGAAGGGCTTTTTTCTTTCCTAGGGTCATTGAGTTCTGCCATATAACTTTGTTCTTTTCCCGACACGCAGTTGGCTTTTCTTTGTCAGAGGTCTGTGTGGAAATTTTCCGGTCTGGCTTAGCATCACTTTACTGGGGAAGTGGTGTCAGCAAAGCATGAGCTTCCCCTCCTAGCAAAAATGAAATAAGCTGTTTTGCAGAGCTGTGCTGAACCGTGAACATGACCTGTGCTCAGCTTCCGTCCCCTATGTAATCTTGCGTGCAAGTCATGGGTGATACCACTTGAATCTGACACACTGCAATAACAAACATTTCGTTATCACCAGCAGCACGACAGCGTTAACCCTTCTCAGTGTAGGTCCAGTGAACTGTGTGTGGCAGACTGTTCCTTCTCCTTCTTGTCACTGATGCCTCCTTCCCTTTGCCCTCTCTTCCCACCACTCTTACCTCCCTGGGGAGCTTCCTCATGAAGGATGATACTGCACGAGGTGGTGGAGGAGAGCCTTGGACTTGTCTCCTGCTCCTTTCTTACTTCTCTAGGGACAGGAAATTCTCTCCTGGCACCTCTCTTGTCTTTTTCCCTTACAGCTCCAAGACTCCCAGGTGTAGAAAATGCTCTCCTTCCCCACTTCACTGATGAGGATGGCCTTCAGTGGGGGAAAAAAAAGAGATGTGTGGCACCTGACAGCTCCTCTTGGCTGTTGTCTCTTTATAGCTCCCCATGCCAGCCTGGAGAGGATGTGAGCAGCGGTACAGCCAGAAGGAGCAGAGCCCCTGAAATGTGCATCATAGAACCATAGAATATCCTGAGCTGGAAGGGACCCACGAGGATCATTAAAGTCCAACTCCTGGCCCTGCACAGGACACCCCAAGAGTCACACCATGTGCCTGAGAGCATTGTCCAAACGCTTCTTGAACTCTGTCAGGCTGGCGCTGTGACCACTTCCCTGGGGAGCCTGTCCCAGTGCCCAACCACCCTCTCAGTTAAAAAACCTTTTTCTCATATTCAACCTAAACCTCCATGACACAACTTCATGCCTTTCCCTCGGGTCCTGTCACTGGTCACCAGAGACAAGAGAAGAATCTCCCTTGCAGCAACAGCATTTAGTGCGACAATGTCAGGGGGAGGCAGGACGCTGTGCTGACATGAGCAGCTTTCAAGTTCTGTCAAAAGTCCAAATAACCTTTCCTCAGCATTAGTAGCTGAGTGTAGGTTTTGCATCAACCAGTGTTGGAAAACCTGGAGTATCCTGGCCTGTTGCATCCCTTTGACTTGACTTAGGAACACAGAGACATTAATTAAAATCTCATTACTGTCTTTTCCCTTCTGTATTCTGGGAAAAATATCGTTCATCTGTTTTGTCCTTTTAAAATTGGAAGCCTTTTAAAGATGCTGTTTTTTCACTTAATTGCATTAAGCCAATGTAACATTTTCTAGGATGCTCAGAAGGTATTTATGAGCCTAACTCCCACTGACATCCTCAAGAGGTAGGCACGAGGTGCTTTTGAGGATGTGAGTCCTATAGCAGCAGTATGGTTGGGGCTAAGACCCCTGGAGATGTGTGTACATGAAGAATTCATGCAGAAAAGGGTTGCTGAGCTCATCTGGGGCTGGTCCATCAGTATTATGAGACTTCTGTGGGTGCTATTGGGTTTTGTGTCTCCTTGCAAAAACTCATCTGCACAAATGTTTCAGCTGAACATGAGATAACTGCACACCAATTAATCAGACACAGGGATCCTGCAATTTCTCAGATAGAAAACAAATTATGAAGGTCAAATGACTCATGGACTGCGCTGTTGAAAACCATTTAGCAACTATAATGGATTAGGAAAAATATTCTAAAAAAAGATAACTGCCTACCAGTTTTTCTTATTTCAATAAAGCATCACACCAACCACAGTGCACATTTCATGTATAGTATTTTTTTCAATTGATACATTTCAAACACCTTTTTTGTAATGTTGGTCTAGTATCTTCTGAGATGTTGAGTGAATAAAGTTGCTATGAAAGCACAAACCAAATATTTTGGCAGGAGATGAGGTGGTCCTTGTTCTACAAGCATTTTCTAATTCTTTGATGATCTCTTAATAGTATGATTAGTGACTAAAGCAAGTATTTTTGAATGAGAAAGGGAAAAAGAAGCACTGTAGAACTGCAGTACTGTATAACTATTAATAAGCCATGCTGATAACAATAATTTTTTTTTTAATGTTAGTAGAAGAAAAGAGCTGTGCTGCTGCCTGAAGCTGTTGCATGTCAGTGTCCTCTTGACACTCATTTACTTTGATTTTCAAGAGAGAAATGAGCATCATAGCAGCCAAGGCATGTTGTGCCTTCCTCTTGGTGTTTGTGTGAACAAGAAGGGATGTCCTCCTCAGTTCATTGTGCAAGAGTGGGCAATAAATAACTGTCGGCACCAATCTCGCTGAGACTCCTGTGCCTCTTCCCGACAGGCACTCATTTTTGCTGGCCAGCAGTGTTACAGCGCTCCTGTGGTGAATGTGCTGCTTTGGGCCTGAACTCTTACCTGCCCAAGTGTTTGCTGCCTCCTGGCTTGGAAACCACTGATCACCAGGGAGCTTTCTCCTGCAGTGCCTCCTGTGCCACCAGACAGCTCCCAGCACTCCCTCACATTACATGTCTCCTCCCATAGGAGGAGGAGAGCCAAAGGAGGAACGTGCTTTCCAGCAACAAAAAAATCTTGGGAACTTCCCCCAAACTGTGTTTGTATAAGACTAGAAATAAGACAGCATTTTCACGGTGAAAAACTAATTGTCCAGTGTCTATTCCTTGCACCGTTATGTTCAACAGAATTGCAGTGTGTGTTGTATCCCAGCAGTGCATAGTGTTCTAATCCACCATAAATCCATATAGAGTTCATCATCTGGAGCATTTAGGGTGATGAAAAGTGGATTTTGGTGCAAATTGATTGAATAGCCCTGATATACCGAGACAGGATCATTTTGTCAAAGAAGAGCTTTCTCTGTGGTCTTGAAGGGCCTAAAGTTTCCCTTTCCTCAAAAGCACCTCTCAGGCAGCTGCTTCCTCTTCTTGGGAAAGGCAGAGAGCCTCTGCTACCGTCATTCCCCTTTTGAACCAGGGAAAATCCACAGCCTTATGCTCTTGGATCCTTCCCAGATCACAGGAAGCTTCTCAGAAAAGATAAATACCCCTGCTCACCTGGGACGTTCCCTAGAGGTTGCTTGTCCAAGTCTGGTTCTCCACCTTTGAAATCAAACTCTTCCCTTCCACAGTAAGCTGGGGATACTCATAAGCATCATCAACAGATAGAAAAAGAAAGTCAAAAAAGGGAGACACAGCTGGAAAAAATAAAGGGCCAATAGCTGAAGTGAAGCTGAAAGGAGTATGAGAACAGGTCCAGCCATAAATTGAAGAAAATGCTTGGTAAGAGATATGAAGAATGCCTGTTTCCAGACATCAGGAGGACATTACAGTGAATTCGTTGCCATACAATTCAGATGCTGTTATGTACTATGCATTTTTGGGTGAAGATTATTGAAAACTGGCTCCATGGAATCATTGGAATTTAGAAAAGTCAAAATATTTTCATGCTGGGAAGCAGAACACACCCTGTGTGCTCTATGCACTGGCTGGGAAACATTAGAAGGAAGGGGGGTGGGGAAATGGGAAACGACTGGAAAATGAGGTTTTGTAAGAAGCATTGGAGAGATGCGCTTGCCAGTTCTCCAGGTGGGAGCAGGTGATCTCTTACAAAAAGAGGTGTGGTTTCTGCATAGGGTTTCTTATGAGCTCATAACAGTTCCTACTCCAGCCAGGAGCATGTCCTTTCCATGACTACAGGCAGATCTTGGGAAAAATAACCTTAAACACATAGTGACGTTGCCAGGTGAAGGTGGGTGCTGGGGACACTCCTCTTCTTTGGATGGTGCTGGAGAAACTCTGCTGTCAGCGCAGCAGTTTGACTTAAAGTGAGGCAGCGATGCTGCAGTTCAGAAGCAAGAACAGAACAGACACGGAGCTATTTGGAGAAAATTGATTAAAGCAGAGTGAAGTGCACCATGATGGGTTTCCTACATGAAATACTGGCAAACTCTGAGAGGAAATGGGGATGCTAGGAGAAAACTGTGATGCACATGTAGAGAAGGACTGGGCCGAGAAAGCCGACTGTCCTTAACATAGATATTTTGACAGATCTCAAAACTCAAAACATTTTCTTTATCTTACAGCTGATTATATAGAAATACTTGTTGGTAATTATACAATCACTTTTATTTCAAAGCCCTGTCTTCCTATAGATTTGATAATGGTTTCACCTTTCTGGAGATTCATTAAACTTGCTTTCCTGCAGGATGCTTTGAAAGCCAAGAGATAATCTGCAGGCTTGTTGACACCATAATGCTATGATGGCTTGTGTGCCATTAAAATAGATCACAGAAATGTCCATCTATAGAACCTGAACTCAATACATTGTGTCAGTATACAGTATAGATCCCTTAATCCATAGACTATTATTAAAATAGTGGATTAAGGAGTTGTTTGGGATCAGAGCATGCTGTATGTGTAACAAAACAGTTTAGCTGAGATTAGTATTTATTACTCAATGCAAAATTTGATTGAAGGATTCATAGGTGCTTATAATATTACAGTTTTTATTTCATCACTAAATTACTGACTTTTTGCCGTATGAGCTTTCGTTAGGACCTGAGAATTAACCACTATGTGGTTAATAATGTGTGAAAATAATAAAAACTGAGTAACTGACATAAATCTGTTACTAATTAAAATATTTTAGCTTCATACAAATATAAAATATGGTATTTGGATGGTTTTAAATGCATTGTATGAGAACATGCATGGAAAGGACATTAGGACTTCCAAAATAATAACTTTAATAAAAACAATTTTTTAAAATGAGTTCACAAGCTGTTATACAGATCAGTGTCAATCTAATCTAAGCCAAAGAAAACTGAAAACCAAAAGTACTTTTTTCCATACAATTTTCTTCTGTCAACAGTCTTTCTGAATTTGTCAGAAGGAGAAGTTTTATTCAAGCGTGTGGTAAAGTTGAACTGAGTAAGATAGTGGCAGTTTTACAGACTAGTCTTTAATGCAGCAGAAGGTTGTCAACAAGCCTTTTCAGTGACATCTCCACGTGAGCATGGCGAGCAGATGATTTGTGGATTACCAGGCTGTTGGACAGGTCAGACGGCATCTTAAAAATCTCTTCTATAAAGGACCAAATCTGCAGCCAGAAGCTGTTTACTGGCTGAAGGGGGAAGGAAATGGCTATGTTTAAAAGGCAGAGACCCTTGGGTTTGTTTGTGTGCCTGCATGGAGTGCTGTCTCTAAAGCTCGCTTTGCGTAACAGAGAGCTGAACTCTGGTTGACACTCATTTGCAAGCGAACCAGTAGGCAAAGTAAAATTTCAGTTCTGAGGTGCCAACATGAAAAAAAACAAAATTGTGTATGGAAATCATGGTATTTACAAGATAAGTAGAACAGAGCCATGGTTTTTTCCCAAGGTGGAACATGTTTATACTAAATTTCAGTTATGCTGCAAGTCATATTAAAAAAATAATTTCTAATCCCAGTTTTAGCTGTGGTTTTTTTTGTTTTTTTTTTTTTTTTTGTTTGGTTTGTTTTTCGGGGGGGGGTTTGTTTTTTGGTTTTTTTGTTTTTTTTTTTTGTTTGGGTTTTTTTGTTTTGTTTTGTTTTAATTTTTTAATCCTGTTGCTGCTAGTCCAAGTCCCTGTTGTACTTTACGGAAGAGTCTGGATATTTCTGAATGGAGGTTCAGACACTTTCATATCAAGCAGATTAAACTCCTGTGAGCGTGCCTGTGCTGGAGATTTCTCTTCCATGGACTATCTGCCAGCTGATCGTATCTGTTAGTTTTCAGGTCCACTTCCTACATCTGTACAGCCCCTGGGCATATGATGCTGTGGTTTGTAAGAAGCTTATGAAACCCCACGCAGAAGGGCACAGCAAATGGAGCCAGCGCGAGGCATTGCTTTGGGAGCCAGCGTGACTTGCAAGTAGGGATGACTATTGCACTGGTAGGCCATGAATGCTCCTGCCCAGGGTAGTGCAGCAAGGACTGGGAACCTGCATATTCTAAAATGTGTCGCGTGAATCAAAATTAAAGAAAGAAGGACCTATGGCAGCCTTTCAGGGCATCTCCAAAAGAGCAGTTATGACCAAAGAATGGGGGAACCAGTTCTGGGAAACTGGAGGAGAAAATATGTGAAAAAAAAAAGCTGGCGAGCTTGATTTACATGCACAACTTTCTGTGAGGCAGCATTTAAGGAATGTTCAATCTCTATCTAATTCTAAACTAAAGGTTTGTACAACTTAGCCTTTACTTCTCCTTATTTAAAGAGTCTTTTATAACTTAGCCCTGTGGTACTAGCAATTTGGATTTGGTTGCTGCTGGTTTCAGAAGTTACACTCCTCTACAAGAAAAGAAAGAGAGGAAAGAAACATTTAAAGAAGTCACAGAGAACTTAAATCTAGCCAGTCTACCTACCACTTTGACTGACTTTACATAATTTTTTAACATTTCTGAAGTCTGTACATAAAAGACTGTACATAGTACATTATCCTTTAATGCCAAAAGGTTAAAAAAAAAAAGGTAGAAAAAAGAAAACCAGAAAATAGAGTTTTCACTGAATTTCCAGTAAGATTTTCTTAACCAGTAAATTTGCTGAAATCAAGAAGGTAAGAATACATGTTCTGGATACAGTGCATATTTGGAATATATTATTTTATGTATAGAGTCTGAAACATTATTTCAATCCTACTGCTTTCTGTCATGTCAGAAAGCAGTGTATCTCAAAATAAAATCATTTTCCAAAAACCATTAAACATCCAAAGGCTGGTGTCTCACACTATTTCAGCGCGGCCATTTTCTCGTTTTTTTTAAGACAATAAAAAGGATTTGGCAACTGTGATTAGATTTCATGAATGTTTTCGATGTCTGAAACATCAAGTGAAATTATTTTGCTTCCCTCAAATAAGCCAGATACCAGTGCATCCCAGCAAAAAGCAGGGGCTCTTCATCAGATGAATAATGGCACAATTTATGTTATACCCTGTCCTTAGGAACAGACCATTACTGCTGGCAGCAAAACTCCTTCAGGATCCATCCTCACAGGTGCTTGAGTGGACTCGGGCCACTGAGAAAACTTGGAATCCCTTGCAAATTTACAGAAGCACCTTGCCTCCCATCTTCTGTCTCAGCTAGGAGTTTAAAGACTAAATTTTCCTTTCCCCTTTGCATGAGTTCAGATTGTGGGGTTTTGTGTTCATTTCATTGTGTGACGTTGCCCTCACTGACTCATGCCAGTGCTCAGTCCCATGTGCCACGGCAGAATCAAGCTGGGAGCTCTCTGTAGCTCTCCACGTGGATAAGGCAGATGTGAATTTAGTGCTGCTCCCAGATCCTGAATTGAAGCATTTGCTGACTTTGTCATCCATGTTTATTATGCCTCTCAGGAACACAGAGCCCCGGATCTCAGTAGCCTCACAGTGACCAACATTACAGGAGTGCCTTGGAAATACACTTTTCATTTAATCTCTATTTAAATGAATTCCAGTTTTGTGACTGACATGATGTGAAAAGTAGTTGTTGTCACAACAATTTTAATGATACATAAATATTTCCTGCCATCAAGTAGAGCAGAATCATCCATCACAGATATTTCCATATGGCTATCACATGGCAGGAAATTAATCCTCTAACAATTTGGGCTTTTGATCAGCCAAGGACTGAAAAAATTCCCACCTTTGAGCCCAGATCTAAAACTTGGAGAGCAACCTGAGACTTAAATGCAAACAAAGTAATGCAAGCAGGGGCAGAAATGTGCCGCTTCCTGTATCTCACATCTCTTTTACAGGGAAAAAAAGAGTTGTGCTTTTACTAAAGCAACATTAGAGACTCTGTTTCTGGTCGATTTGCATCAGCTGTGGTCATAAATGACCTACTGTAACCTGCAGGACCTCCTGAGCTGCCTGGTGGGGGACCTGAGAGAAGGGATCATACGATTGCTTTCCAAGGTGTTTCGTTGAAATCAGGTGGTTTAAGTAGGAGATCTTGGCTAACCAAGCATGTTTGAAATGAAATGAGCTCGGGGCGGTCACATAAACATTTCAGCCTGCAGATCTAACTGGAATGTAGTCGCTGACATCTCATGTTTGGGAGCAAAGGCCCCCAGCCTGGCCTTGCAGGACACAGCCACAACCGGAAGAGGACCCAGATTTCAGACTCCAGTGAAACAATATTGGGTTTACCAATTTGAAAAATGGTTAAATATTCTCAAAGGGAGAATATTTACCAATATACCTAAAAAAAAAGGGTCGACAGAGCCTTATTTCTCCCTGTGCCAATGATCCAAGTGACTATAAAGGAACTTGGCTAACAAAACATACCACACTCACAGAATAAGCCCACAGGCCAGTTATGCTTGACAAAAATACTTTTGACAAGGAGGTGTAATTCATTGTTTAGAATCACTGAAATGTATTTTATAACTGTTATTCTCTGGCATTCACCCCAAAGGAGTAGCTGTGCCGCTTATCCAGCTGCTGAAGGCGTAAGCAATCCACTAAAGATACAAAAGGGATGATCAAAAGAAGTGAAAAAAGTCAATTTTTTTTGTCTATATCACACACGAATTCCCTACATTTATGTCACAGTAGCTTGGTATTTCCTATCTATATTTTTAGTTTCACTTTCCAAATTTCAATCCATTCAAACAACTTCATCTCAGACCTTGTTTTTTCCTTCGAAAACTCACTGCCATATGGAGGAAACATTAAAATTATTGGATCCAAAGTAAAAACAAAAGCAGCTTAGTGTTAGTGCAAGAGGCTTAAACCAAGACAATTAAACCTAAGTTAAACTGAAAGTAAAAATGACAATTTTGGCCAGATGTAGACCATACACCAGACAGAAAGCTGATGTCATGCATGGTGGAAGCAGAGAGTCTTCAAAAAAAGATCATCGTCTTCAGAAATACTGAAATAAACTTCCAAGAGAAATCTGTGCTCTAAGCAGACAAGAAAAATCTCTAGCAGGAGTAATTTTGAGAAAAGGCTGCCTTCCAGAGTTTCACCAGGGGATCACTCACTGCCACGCAACCAAGTGATTGACTGCCATTTTGGGAAGAAGGTCATGTGGTGTTTTCAGCACGGACAGGACCCGGGATAATCCTTCTGCAGCCCAGCTTTCCTCTCCTGTTTGTTATTTTAATGCCGTGGTTTATACTTAATGCTGCTGTGAGTGACAGCTACTATGACAGCCGCCTGAGTATCTCCCAGATAACGACGGCTGGCCTCATTAACCACCGTGGTGTTGGGATATTTAGGAGCAGCCTTTAGTTGCTCAGTTTTTAACAGAGCAGCTGAAGATTAGACTGGCTACACTTGGTGACCATAGTATGAATTCAGTCTTTTCCATGTGTAAAAATCTTGTCAGGCTTCATTGACAGAAAGAAACTTGGCCCCTCAAAAATACCAAATTTTAGAAATTTAATTTGTAATGTTACCAATCTGTGATCCTCTACTGCAGACTTCCATGCTGCCTCCCAAAGACTAGGTGTTAATTGCTAAGATGGATTTGCAGTTCCTAACTGAAATTTTGACAGGAGTTTCTGTGACAATGAACAACAGCTAATGAAGAGGAAGAAAAAAGCCCAACAAAAACCGGACCAAATTGTTCAGCTGCCAGGGCAGGCAGTGAGATGATGGAATAAATGGCCCAAAGTTATAATGAAAGTGGTGGGTAATAATTATTGCTTTCTAATTTGTTAGTTCTATCCAATCTCTTTTACTCCTGCTGTGGATGTTGCCTCTGCTGGCAAGAATGGAGGTAAATACCTGCTTCTTCCTATGCCTTCACTACTGTATTGAAACTGTGTTCAAAAATAAAGAAACCCCCCCCCGTGTTTGCATCCACACAAATAAACGCAGAGGGCTGGAACATGTCCATACCAAATTGGGCCCTCTGACTTGTGCTACGTCTGTGAAGTCCATCCTCTCCTTTTTCCTTTCATTCCAGACAGCCCAGATTTTCTTTTGAAGCTTAACTCTGGTTAATGCAGCTCTTATTATTGACTCCTGTAAACCTTCTAAGAGCATATTTATTTGTTCTTTCATGAACTTCCTGTGGTGTGACGAGTCCCAACTTAGACGGATTTCTGCCATATACTGTATACGAACTAGCAGTGCTGCAGCTTTATCTGCATTTGCTCAGGCTGCAAGATTCAAGGTTGAGTAAAACTGCCAAGAGGGAGCATTTGTCCTTGCTGTCATCTATTTGCAGCCCTAGAACTTTGCATTTTTCATGCAATTTCTGTTTCCTATTTACTCCCTTTTTCTCTGGCATTGAGGATTCCAAGGCTACAATTTTCCCTTCCCAGTCCTGCAAAAAGGTGTTACATCAAACTCTAGGGTTTTTGTTGGGTATTTATATGGACATTGTGCACTTGGAGCAACAAGAAGTGTATTCCTCCACGAACTTACATGGCAGATGGCTTGCTCAGGTTATTTGACTAGCAATCCTCTGAAGTCAGGAATGAGTGGGACAGGAAACAGTGTCCAATCCAACAAAACACTGAGAGTGCAAGTTCTGCTGTCCCATTCTGTGCAGCAACAGCCTTCACAAACCTGTTGGTAAAGCTGTTTCAAAAGACAGAAAGACATAGTAACCCTAAAATAATCCACTGGTCAAGGAAATCTCTGGGGATTTAGTCACATTCTTAATCTGCCTACATTTGTCTGCTAGTCTTGGTCTATTCAGAAATTCAGTTCTGGATCTAAGATGCCTCTTCCAGCAAAAAATCCCACTTTAAACTGGTAACAGTGTGACAGAAAAGAGTTGAATTTAATAAATCATCATTTTCCTGGTACATTAGTCAATTCTTTCTTTTGCGTCTGCCCCGAGTCTGGATATTGTTCTTGAAGGGAAGGAAGCCTCTCTCTCTAATTTTTATCCTGTGTTACTACAGTCACCCTGCTTTCTGGGATAAATAGCAAATTTAAGGCCACCCACTGCTTCCCCTTTGCCTGGCTTGGGGCTCTACTGATCCGACATCATGCAGCAGGAGAAGATGTGATTTAGCTCTGTTGCTGTCACTACAGCCTGCAGACATGAGAAAAGAACAGAACATTAGTTTCTTCTCGGCTGTCTTGCTAGCCTTGCTGTAGTGGGCAGAGAAGAGCAGTTTCCAACAGGAAAGTGGAGAGGGTTCCTTGTGAGAACTTGAAGAAAATGGTAGAAAACAGACCTGACTTTCTGACCACTCCCTTTTGAAGCTCCTAGGCAAGGCTGGAGAAGAAATGTAAGGACAATGAATACTTGCAAAGCAAGACTGAAATACAGTGAATTCTAGAGGACCCTTGCTAGCAGTGTGCCCATACTACCCGCAGGAGACACAATGTTAGCATGTTTATGGATATATTATTTGTGTAATTACTGTTGTTACTCTTTGCCAAGATTTGGGGGGAGTAGGGACTGCACACTTCCAGAAACTTTGGATCATACATATTTACAGATCTAATGCCACAGCTAAGTCACAGCTAAGTCCCTCCAGTAGACTGCTTTGGTCAAACCTTCCTTTCATCCCCTTGACCCTGCTCCTGCACCCTGTACTTGTGTGCGTGCTGTAGCCAGCAGGCGATGCACAAATACCTTGGAGGGAAGGAGGAACTTCAACTGCATTTTCATTGAAGTCCTGGAATCCTGTCAAGTGGCAAGAATGTGCCATCACCCAAACATGACAGGCTTCATTTGCAATCTTCTGGCTTATCTGATTTACAAGCAGTTAACTACTCTCATCAACAGCAAGATCCAGATGTTTCACTAAGAAAAAAATAGTGCATGATGGCAGCTGTACAGTAATCAACTGATAAATTAAGTCTTTCAGTAGTCCCTGAATGTTGGTGCTCTAATCTGAAGTGTCACTCACTTGTGTAGGCACATGTACCCAAAGTCAATATATAAGGTAATGGGAGAAATATTTCAAGAGTCTGTGGAGGAATATATATTTATGGAGATAGGCAAATAAGTAGACCACTTGTAAGTGTCTTGACATAAGGAGAAACAGCGGGGTACTGCGAATAAAAAAATTAAATTAGAGGTGAACTGTAGGAAGCAGCATATCTGAGAGAAGATGATCTCTGCATAATTTCCCTTCCTTTAAGGAAATACATAGTTGTGATGTGCTGTTGGAGCTGGAGATACAGCTGCCCCCAGAAATGAAGATGGTGTCCAAACTGGTAAAGATGTCCAAACAGAAAGAGGATGGCCTGTAAGTTCATGGAATAAACTTATGGACGTGTGTGTCCCACACCAGCTAAGCTTACTGAAGTTGTTGCTCATACATTCCTGGAGCAGGAGCACTAAACCAAACACTGCGGTAACATTCAGTTAAAAGGAAAAAAAGGAGCAAAAAACCCCAAATCAAAACCAACCCCCAAGAAACAACAAAAAGTAAAAAAAAAAAAAGGAAGTATGTTGGACTATTCTGCCATTCTGTAAATTCTATGCTCAGGACTGTGTTTTATCAGCCATTAAATACAAAAACATCTACCAGCTCTTAAGGATTTACCATACTTACACCAAAAGATTTCATGTAACTTACTCCTTACCTGTGAAACTCAAGATCTCCACCAGCTGAGTAAGAATTCACTGAAAAATCTCAGTTTTGACTTACTCTGCACTACCCATGTTATCAGGACTGGCTGCAGCAGCCCCTCCCCAGCAATCTCACAAAGCTTTGCAGAAAAATTTGGCCACAATTTCACGCTCCACTGACAGAAGTCAGATACACTAAAACCACTCCTTTTCAAGGTCTCACTTTGCCACTACCTTGCCTGAAGTACAGATGCTGTCCAGCCTGCTTTTCTTATATTGGTATTTTTGCCCTTACCAGTATTAGCAAAACATTTAACAGCCACATTTCACCTTTTTGATTTGCACATCAGTTCAAACAGGACTTGGTTGGTGTCTCCCATCCCTTCAAAACAGATATTCAGATCAGTATCACTCTGAGCCCCTCAGATACCTGCTGAATTCTATCCTATTTCACCTCCTGTCCTCACTTCCAGACTTTTCCTGAAGTCATTCTTCACAGCCTTTTGCCTGAAAATGACACAAAAAGCATCAGGATACTGTCTACAACTGGCTCACAGTCAAATAATATTTAAGATATTGCTTACAAGATCCAGCCAAGCAACTGAGGGCACACACAAACTGCATGACCACAGAAACCTGAGGACTCTCATGGGTGTTCAAACACAGCTAAGCTTTGGAATAAGAAAGGAACCTACAGATTAAAGATGGCCCAAGGAGCTTGCCATGAGTGACAGCTTGCCATA
Organism: Acanthiza pusilla; assembly: GCA_036630365.1. Lineage (NCBI taxonomy): Eukaryota > Metazoa > Chordata > Aves > Passeriformes > Acanthizidae > Acanthiza > Acanthiza pusilla. Next base: position 4,712,708 of record JAXCHO010000003.1, on the reverse strand, counting down.
AAGCTGCTCTTTTATTTCTTCTGGAGAAAGAAAACCAAGCCACCAACTCCCATATCATGTTTTCAAAACATGATTTGGACCAAGGATTCCTTTCACACTAAATCTGGCAGTGATGGCCACTTTTTTTCAGACTCTGAACAATCATTTTTAAAATTAGTTATCAGCCACCAAAAAATTGACACTTCTCTGAAGTGTTCTAAATTTGCTCTGCCTTCCCACAGCTCAGCAATTTTTCCTACCTCTTAACCTTCCTATTAATTTATATTTTCTCAGACATCTGTGCAGTAAGTGCATTTTAAGAAAATACCAGGTAGCACAGTAAGATTTCGGGAAAGGTCAGTATTTTGAAAGTTTAGACAAAAACCCCGGGCCCCCCAAGAGATCTGAAAAATGGATAGAGTACACAGTGGAAGACTTAGATGCCCTAACACACACCAGAAGCCTAAATTCTAGAAAAACATTTAAAATTAGCTGCAGCAATAATATGTTACAAGGGCAGAAACAAATTGAGAACAGCTCTTCTGTAAAATGTGATGTGTTAAATTTTCTGAATTGTCTCAAGTACTCCACACTGAAAGTTTAACATTTTAACTGTGAAACTGCTGCCAACTATTACAAGGCAAGGCTGCTTGAAAAACAAAAAAATCTGATTCTTAAACAGCAATTGTAAATACATCACAAAAATCTGTTTTTTTAAATTTCAATTTCAATAGCACACAACTGATCTGTGTTTCTCAAACTAAGTATTCCTATTTGTGTAAAAACTACTGATGATTTCAGGCAGTGACTATACAGTGATGACAAAACCAGGGTTATGAAGAATAAATAACCAGGGTTATTCCATTTTATAGTTTTAAACATTTGAATCAAGAGTCAGACTACAGTAGTAAAGAGCAAACACTTCTCACATTCACCCTTTTCCTGTTTTGAACATAAAGCATAGAAGATTTATCTAAAAACAGCATTTTCTAGTGACTACATGTTGGGAGGGGCACAAGAACAAACCTGTCCACAACACCTGAACAGAGCTGTCTGGACACAGGCAGAGCACGAGTGCTGTGGTTCATCTGGGAAAGACTGTGGAGCACCACAATCGTGGGAATGCCTCCCGAAGCCTTTATGTGCCAACTTTTGGGACTTTAATAATGGCAAGTTACCTTAACCAAAGATATTTTTATTTGGTCCAATATTCAAAGATCATTAGGTTAAGGTCCTTTAGAAAAGTAAACTGGTAAGAATAAAACCCCCCCAACCTTATGAATGGCAATTGGTACATGAAGTTTAATTTTAAATAAAACTTTACCAGGCTTGTGAAAATATGCCAAAAGCCAAACTGTGTTACGAGTCTAAAACTACCAAACAAGGTTTGAACAAAATACTCCATTTCCAAAAAAAGGCAAATATAGGTTTAATGCCAGTCATCCAAAATTGACATTAGTCTCTTAATATAAGGCAAAAATAGTAATTTTCTTTTATTTTTTAACCTACATTAAGTACAGTCAGCAATAGTTGCTCTATAGAATATGCATCATTGAGATCTAAAAGCAAGATCAGCAGAGAATGCTGACTCATGCATTGTAAGATCTTCTCAACATAGTGACAATTCCATAGCAATCTCTGGAAACGTCTCTGGGTTAAGGAATGGATTAATGCTGCAGAGTGGTTTTGCTAAAGGTGTGTATGATTTAGTTCTCACGCGCCACAATCACATGTCCATTTTATAGCCATTTAGCACAAATAATATTTCTTGCAGATCTAAGGGTGTGTCAATATACATTAAACCATAGAAAATGCCATAAAATACTCTATGTAATCTTTAAGCGTCCGTCTTCAATATAATTGTATTTACATATTTTTATGAACTTATAATATGTAATAAGTCACTGAAGACATTTTTACAACGTTTATTAGATTATGAATTTATAAATTCAAGGACTCAGAGGCACATAGTTTAAAAGGCCAAGAACACCAAAACTAATTAAGTCACAGAAATCAGAATATTTATGGACGTAACACCAGTAAAAAATAAAAATCACATCCAGACTAAAAGCAACACTTCTTAAGAGTCATCCTTCAAAGTTAGCATAATAAAAAGTTCTCATTTCCCTCAAAGAAAAATAATTCATCCCACCTACCAAGCTAGAAAAACCTATTTACAGTTGTACTTTGATCAGAAGTATCATTAAGTTTTGTAATACAGCCACTTCTATTCTGCCATTAGAATTTAACATTTGTTTTAAAGTATAGTTGTATTTACAAATGCATAAATATGTAACTCTGATCTTCCTTAAGGTTTGAATGAAAACAGGTTAGGTCACAATACAAACGTGTTAGTGGAAAAGTAGGTGCATATTCAGTATCATTCTCAAAGAATAGGAAGCCAATACTTCTGATAAAGCTCAAGTTCATCAATGAGACCAGGTTTTTAAGTTATGCTAATGAAGATTAAACCTCTTCTGTGTTAATTCTTTACATTGGTTTCTTCAGTCGACTTTCACTACGCTGTATATTTTGGTTACAAACCAAAAGCATGCAAAGAATCCAATTGTCCCTAAAAGAGAAAAAAAAAATTACATGTTAGGAACACTGACACAGGAGACATTAATTCCTATCCTTAGTTTGTAAGTCAGGATTCATGTATTTGTGATCTGCTGTCCTTAGTCTTCAGCACATCAATCAGATCAGATAATGGAAAGATACAGACAGTACCTGGTCCTAATAGGCATCAACTACTCTATAACCTATCTCATTATTTTCCCGATCATAGAACAGATTGTGTGGAAGACTCTTGTTGTAAGACATTTGTGTTGTCTTACATAGTTGTTCTTGTTGTTCCAGTCTCCTGCCGTCCAACTCCTTCACATTGCTCCATTTCACCCTTTCTCAGTGACTACTCACACACACTTTATCTGATCTGCTCAGCTGTCAGAATATTGTTACTATGTTTAATAAACCATTTAAACTAACAGCATTACAGAGAGTTCCCATTACTTAATAATACTTTAAGGTCTTGGAAAACTAGAGCACTACCTTTATTTCTTCACAGACTGAGTTAATACAAATTTCAAACCATAGGGAAGTTACTACACAAGTTATAGTCCCACTGAAAACATGTGTTACACAGCTTAACCATGAACACTTCTGAATTACTTACAACAGTCAAAAGGGAAACACAAATTTGAACTAAAATTGAAGGATGAAGACCATTTCCCTGAAAACTCCTAGCAGAAAAAAACCAGCTTCATCCCTTCTCTTTGTGTAACTCCAAAAGAAACTTTTAACAAAAATATCATTTTGGATATGAAACAGTTAATATAGTTGGGCTTTGTTAATCTAACTGGATTACATCAAAATTCAGTCTCAATCAGAATGATATTGGATTAAACAGCAGCTCAGAACACCTGTTACAGGAGCCTTAATTTCCCACAAGAACTAGGACAGGAAAAAAGCCCTAAAGATTATCTGATTTTTGCTTAAGTACCTTTTCTAAAATCATATCCTTAACTTATGCAAGTGTCAAGGAAGTTCTTTAGAGGAAAAAACTTCCCTTATTTTAGATCTGATAAGAGGGACAACAAAAGTTGTGTGGTAACTCATTCTCTGTAAAAGCTTGAAAGGAACCATGAATGATATCATAGTCCTTTTTTTCACTTTATGCTTGCTAAACTACTGATGTTTAACTGACTCATTTACTATGATACGTAGTTGTGATCCCAGCTGTGAATCAAAGATTTGTCATGTAGCTCCCGGTATTCTGCCTGCTGAGTCTGATCAATGACCTGGAATGCAGTATGGATGCAAGTGCCTGAAGCATGTGTTACACCGACATAGCAGCAGGGCACCGTCAAAACCCTTCCTCCCAATCCTGACAATTTTTAACAGATGAGTAAGCAGCAGCAGAATAGTTTTCATACAACAATTATGACTTTTTCTTTTTAGCTTCTTTATCACCCTGACATGGGAAGTCAGTTGTCTTTGGGAGCAGTTTTTGCTAAATCGTTAATCTGTTTTTTCATTTAGAAAAATGGAGAACTGCCTGTCCCTTTACCATACCTCTGACTTCTGTAAAACCTTCTCTCAGAGAACTGAACATATCTGCTTTTAAATTCATAGCAACCTAAATGGACAAAATTATTCTTAAATCTTAAGAATTAGGATTATTTCCCCAAATTAAAAGGTAATTTGCACTTAATCTTGTGGGAAGTAGATTAAAAAAATTGTTAAGCACACGGTATTTCACAATTCTGTGATTAACTTCGCATGTATTCTCCCCTGATTTCAACATGGAAACTGAAAATTTAAAAAAAAATCAAGAGCATACAGACTCTGAAAACTTAGCTCTAGTTGCACAGCACGACTCGCATTCCACTGTCCCAATTACAAACAAATGACTGCCACAAAAAGCAACTGAAAGGGGATGAGAATAAACCACCTCTTCTTTGCCTGCTTGTGAACCTACCCTAAAAATTTGCTGGCAGGTGCTGCACAGCCACCTCATCAACTGACAGTGAACACATGAGCAAAGGAAAAGGGGACACGTCTTAATGCCTCTAGACAATGTCACGTGACATGACTGACTTGAAAGAATAAGGGCAAAAGGTGGAAATTATATGGGCATCTGAGGTACAGAAAGGCAGCTAAACCAAGTCTCAGCATAAAAAACTACTGTAAATCCCCTTTATCTTGAATGTATCCTCTCCAGAATTACTGCATGCATCCAAAGTAAACAGAGTGAACAAAGGAGACAGGGTAAACACAATTCTGGTTTTGGGCAAAACTGTTTACTATTACAGGCAAGCTTGCTGAACATCTGTTGGAAAAGCTGGTGAAACTAAATTAATTGACCTTACCCTTATGTAAGGCCTAATTATTTTTCACGCTACTTTGTAAGTTTGCACTGCATTTAAAATCAATCTACATACAGCAGTACACACTTGTTTCTAGTTGAACAACCATGCATCCTATGATTCTTTAGTTCAATGAGACTATCAGTAAACCCAGACCAGAAATTAAGGTTAAGAGAAAAAGCAGGGTGAGAAAGAAGAAAAAGTGAGCAAGGGAGGCAGAATCTCTGATCTGTGCATTCAGAATGACATGTAAACTGGTACAGAAATGTGAATAGAAGTAGAGATGTATAAATTACAAACTATCTGCAAGCAATGCCAAAACACATTAGACTGACTTAAAGGATGGAAGATAAAACTAACCACTTTTGGGACACAGCTTGATCACTTTTCAATGAGATTATATAATGCACTCAAGTCCCATTTCTTCCTTTTAACAGGCAATGACCCAAGAAAATCCTTGCAGGCCATTGCTCCTGTTCATCATCATCTGCATTCAGTCAGTGCGCAAACAGCTTCAATATTTCCTTAGCTGAAGTGGAAATGTCTTTGAAATATTCCGTTACACTTAAAATGAACACCATTCTCAGTTCTTTTCTCTTTTCTCACTGTTTTATCCTCCTATGTTAAGTGGAAATGAAAATTCTACTTAACAGTTTCAATGAGATCTTTATTAAAAGCTCTGGTGACAAGCCATTTGTATTCTAGGAGGCCTCAAAATACAGCGTCTATACATAAATACGTATCAAAGCCTTTGGAATCATTAAAGGTCATCATCAACATGAAGCCTGAAATTATTTAAACCATTGATCAGTTCAAAGTAATTTCAGAAGTATTGCTCTGAGCGTAGAGAACACAAGGATGGATTGCATTCTGCTGGAGCAGAATACAGAATTTTTTATATTTTTTTGAGGAGTAGGAAGCTGCTGCCTTCTTGCATCAGTTTGAAAGGAAACTTCTTGCATTTTCACTGCCGTTTTTCCACCCTGAACAAGGGCTATTTATGTCTGACTGAAGATGACAATGGAAGATTTTGTGGCCTCATCTTAGTTACTGAAGAGGAAATTGAAATGCAGCACCTAAGACAGAGGTTCTTCCAAACACTCAAAATAAAGATTAGAAGGATCTAACAAGACTGATAAAAACTTGTTAAGAGAAATTCTGTCTGCTTCCCATGCCACTTCAATGCAATTGGGATAAAGGTAAAAAAATTCTGGAAGAGAGAAAATTTTAAAAAAACAAAAAAAAGCATTCTTTGTCAACTTTTACTCCTCTCTCTTCCTTCCACCTGTTCCATAAAATTTGCAGTTTTTATCTTGACACTATAACTTTATACTTGATTGTGTGTGATTTGAAGTGTGCTTCTCCAAAGACAACTAATTAAAAAAACTGAGTTTGTCATATGACTCTCATACGAATGAAATCTGGAAAAGTATTTATCACATATTTGAAGACCTAATTACAGGCCAACACCTCAAATTAGCTGTAGTCTTGCCTCATCCCCACTTATCTCTTTCACTAAAATTTGTAATCACGGAGTTGCAATATGCTACACAACTACCTGGAAAAAAATCAAAGGCATTCATAGACTCATAATTCTGTATCAAAACGAGTTTTGCAAAGGATTCCACTGTGCAAAACTAAAGGCAGACTCAAAATTTAAAATTAAGGTTCAATACACTTACCTGTGAAAAGGAAGAAGATCAAAACCATAATCATGGTATAACCGAAATATAAAATGGTGCTAGCTGTTCCTGTGATTTGCAGTTTAGAAAAAAAATAATGTATTGCATATATTAGGAAATAAACTGCAGTGAAACCACTAGTGAGAAATGAACGCCACTGCCAGTGATAGTCCTAGAAGGAGTGAGAAAAAAATACAAATGTATGAGCAATATTGCATACACCTCTAGCCCACTGACCCTACTAGTGAATGCAGAGCTACTTTTTCTAGTATGACTTTATCCAAAAGTAAGTTTTTGTAGGGTTTTTTATCTACACGGGGAAGAACTATATATAATCAATACTGTTTTAATTGCACCATTCACAATTAGAGATAAGTAACCCAAAGATCAACATCAAATAGACAAAATACTAAAACCCAGATGTACTTATTTCCAGCCACAAAGATTTTTTTTCACAAGGTTGGGCATGTCCCAAATGCACTCTGATTGAACAAATTAATGGATTAGTTTAGCATCTCTAGAAAACGGAGTGAGAATGTAAAGATGTGATATATGACTTAGCAGCACCCAGTGTAGGGCTTTAGTATTTGTTACAAGTTTTGCCAAAAGAAGCCTGCTTCACTTTTTAAAGACATAGTTTAAGTACATCTCATCTAGTAATAGTGCTCATATTGAATTCTGGAATACTTCTTTTCAATGACAAAAGCATTAAAATTTTTTTAAGCATTCTTAAAACATTATCAGGTTTGAAAAGAGAAGATATATTTCTTACCTCTGCACATAGATGGAAGTAGCAGAGCAATATTGTAGCCTCAGAACATGTAATAACCAAAATAATGAATACCAGAAAGAGGAAGCCAAACATGTAATACATCTGGTGGGACCTATAAAAGGGAGTTTAAAAATAATTAAAAAGGCCATTTTACTATTATTATTTCCTCATGTGTAGTAACATCACCTTCACCTTAAGTATTTTCCCTTCCTACTGAACCACTGTCAGTTGTGCAGCCACACAGTTGACTAATTTATTTTCTAACTAAAGAATAGGAACCTTGGCAGCTCAGTCTGAGAACAGTGAGAAAGCAAGGCCAAAGCATGCCCCTGGTTGGGATTTTAGAGAAAGAAATGACTAGACATAATGGTGAAATCACAGTTCCAGTGAAGTCAGCGTGACCTCTTCCACTGACTTCAGCAGAACCTGGATTTCACCTCACATTTCAATCAAAGGGGCAGAGCTACAAAATAACAAGAAATGTCAAATGCTGTAGCTGTCTGTGTTGGGTAGAGGCACCTATTCAAGGTTCAGAAACAGTTTAACAAGATCCAATAACTAAATTGTGCCAGAAGGAAGACAAATTCCTCACAGTAGATTAGTTTGTCAGTGAGCTCACATCAAAATTCACTTATACTGGACTAGTCTTTGGTGCTTTATTTTATTTTAAAATAATTACTCTCCTGTTTTTTTAAAAAAGATTTCACAATAATTTGTTCTTGATTCTTCTTTTTTTCTCCCAAGAGGAGTAATACTTTTCTAGCCTCATAACAACTACCAAAAGACCTCAAGTTTTTTAATAAACTCACTACTGTCAAGTTATATGCCATGTATCAGCTTCAGAGCCACTTCCATATGAAGTCAGAAGAGTAGCATGAGAAAACGACAAACTAGCTGAATATTGTAGGTCAGCTGCAAATTGCTAAGCATATCACAGCCACCTCTCTGTACACCCCAACAAGGATAAGAAGCACTGAGTATCTTTGAAACAACAAAATATTAAAAAGATGTTAATATTTAAATTTTATGGAACCAGTAGTATGGTAACCCTGTATCCTCAAAGAATCAGGCAAAGCATCTTGAAGAAAAACTTTCACAAAGAAATTACCACTTTTTATGATAGAGAAAATTCAAATCATGGTGAACTTACCAAATACTATTGAGAATAAAGAACAACTGTATGAAGATACATCCAAAAGGAAGAATCCCTCCCATGATAATGCCAGGTAATGGCTTTGTATAGAACGATTGCTCAGGAATCTGACGAGGAATTTGGTTTGTGCGAACAGGGTGTTCGATAGCCTTTAAATGAAAATAACACACAGCTAAATAAACAAAACGTCAAACTACAGCACTACCTTTTCAGCTTTCTTTTTGTAATGAGTGGTGGCAAAAAGTTTACTCTTTGTTTTGAGCATGTGCATACCCAGCCACACTGTACTTGCTTTTGCTCCCAGCCCAGCTACCAACACTTGCTCACCAATGTCACTAAAAGACAGCTCACAGTGAAAAGATAGTGACAGATATTTTGGACTTCCCTTTTAATGTTTGCCTATCTATTATCTGTTACAGAGCCTGAGCTGCTCCACCACATTTCAGCTGGGGTAGTGGTGGTGCAGACTCCTGCTTTCTCCTTCTAAAAATTCCTGCATGCTATTTGTTCAGGATTTACTTCAAGAATCACACTAGGATAAACTTACTGAGAGGATTCAGTCTGGCAATTCAATCCTAATTTAAGACACATGCATAGAACACCATGGTGGGAGAAAACAATGTACGGCATTGTAAGATACATGCATACATTGCATCTTTCATAAAGATTACATCAAAAGCATCAACAGATACTTGTTTTCTGATTTGATTTTCAAGTTTTTGTGACACCCACCACATTGCCTTATTAGCTTATCAAATCTTCTTTCCTTAAAAGAAGATGTACACATCTGTACAATGCAAGGGAACTTGCTGGAATTCCAACATGGTTATCAGAAAAAAACATTGAATTCTGGTTAAGAAAAACATATACAACTGACTATATAACTATACAAGTGACTTAAAAAGTGCCTGCTAAGATAATATGCTCCGAAAGTATTACAGGAGATCTACAGAGAGATGGAACCCTGGCTTCTTATGCAGGAGAATACCCACAAATGTATCTGCACTTATAAATTTGTTTGTGGGGGATAGTAAACTAGTTTTTAAGAAAAAAAAAAATAGCCAATCTAATTATTTAAAGATTTGGTCAACAAATTATTAAATGTTTGGTCACAAAGAGCCCTCATAAAAATATGCAAAATTGATTGGTTTAGGAGTAAATCCCAATTAATGTATGCCAAGCAGAGATAACCATTTACAGAACACTTATGCAAACAGATTTCACAGAACTCCAGCAATTTGATCTGAAAAGACCCTCAGTGTAGAGGGCAGACAGGAACAAGAAATATGTGATGAAAACCAGAAATGTGTAATTTGCTTTTTTTTATGCTTGCTGGGTCAATTACTTGTTTTAGTATATGAAAAAGATGCCAATTAAAATAAAAATGCCCAAATCACTGATTAATCTGTGGCACTCAATTAAATACAATGATAACTCAAATCATTGCAGAGAAGTATCACTGCAACTAACCATGTATCAAAGCCTTGGAATTCCAAGACTGGGTATCCAATGCAGTTCTAAAGGAACAGAACTGGAGCCAACAGTGCAACTAGCTTAGGGGCTACCTCAGTCATGGCCTATACAGAGAAAAATACTTGTCTGGGTACATGTATGTATACACTAAAAAACAACTTCTCAGAAGCACTTACGTTCTTCTTAAACCCAAAGTAGGCACCAATAAACGTCAGCGGTACAGATATGCAAAACCAGAGTGCCAAAATAGCAACCAAAGTACCAAATGGAATAGCTGCTGAAGAGCCTTCTCCCCAGAGAATGAGGTTCATGATAAAGAAATCCGCAAATACAATCCTGAAAAACACACAGCACACTTAGAGCACAGAAATACTTCTTAACATTTAGCAACATTAACAAAACAACGGCACTGTGTTAAGATTTTAGCACAAATCTCTGCTAAAACCATATGACACACACAAAACATGAAAACAAAGAGGTCAAACAAGCAATTCCTTGTTAATCTAGTGGGACTGAACTCCAGCAGGAGCTGACGTTCCAACTCAGCTATTTCAAATACATACTTGTCTTAACTAGACTTCAGGGTAAGACTGCTTGCTGTGATTAAGTGGAAAAATTATCAGAGTGGTTACACAGTATATGACACTATATAAGACTGACTACAGTGTGGTCAGAGAAACACCCCAGAGAATAAAAGAAAACAATGAAAAAGTGGGCCTGTCTAAAATGTACTAGTTTCATAATGCTTTTTCCTAATCAACCTTTTCATGTGGTGAGAGTAAACAAATGCTTACAAAAAAAAACTAAGGATGATATACCACTAACACGCATCTTTGTCAAAAGTACCATGATACTCTTGTAGCTTCCAGAATAAAGGGACTATGTAAGATTTATTTTTATAGCTGAAACTTAAAAAATTAGCTATGCACATCAGAGAAGCAATTTAATTCTGTTAATCATAGCAATATTCTCAACTTACCCAGGACAAAGGAATGATGTCAGCAGGACATTTGTTTTCCATTTCTCACCTCCAAATGCTGTATTAAAATATTTGACAGACATTAAAACATGCATTAAGCTCACAACTATTAATTTTCTGGTCCATTTACCTGTTATACTTAGCTTGCAAATACTCAAATAATGTGCTATCGTGCCCAAATTTAAAAGAGTAAACTAAATCTCCAGTAATAAAATTAAATTTCCTCATCCTCTTGCTTAACCCCAGAACTTCAAAGCAAAAAGTCTCACACCAAGGTCAGAAAAGGTATTCAGCTAAGGCTGTGTCTCTGACCACTTTATCTAGTAAAAGGAGAGAACAGCTTTGCAGTACTTCTAAGTCTTTAAAAAACATTTTAAACCTGGAATGATTAAGAAATTTAAGCCTTCTAGCATTTGACTGCAGGTTTCAGTAGGTAAAGATACATAAATATGTGAAAACCAAGCTTAACAGTTTTCTTCAAATAATTCTTGCCTATGAATCTTACAGGAGAGTTAGAACTAACACGCTTACAGAAGTACTGGTGTTTTCTTGAGTCTTAGCAGCATTAAGCAGTGGTGATACCAAAAGACCAAAGATAGCTTTATTAAGAAAATCTTTTTGAATTTGCACTATGCTGATAAAAATTCTAGTCAGTATACTTTCAAATGAAAATGTCCTGCTGGAGTGCAGTGAAGCTGATAATTTCATCTGAGCACTGCCATAATGACATGCTTCTTTATTTCAAGAGTCAGAAGTGATTATGGTTAGAGTGATTTTAATTAAGTTTCTATTTCTCCATAAAAACTTGGTAGAATGTGACAGCAGTTATTAAGATTACCATTTCATTTCAGCTCAGGCTTTTAAAATGCAATATTGAAAAAACCCAACTTTTAAAACTGGCTATCCATTTCAGTTGCATTTTGGTTTATGTCTCACATTATTTTATTTGTATACTATTAAAAATACATGCTCCATACAAGGCATGAACCACTTCCTGTTAGAACAAAAATATCTCTGGATCAGTCCCTCACTGTCTTAGTAGTTAAACACAACATTCAAGTATCAACTAAGTGATTCTCAGTAAGCAAAATATTAAATATAATCATTAATAACTACACCTCCACCAAAGACACAGGACTCAGTTTATCATCAGTACAGTTCAAAATATCCTTCAAAACACATAATATACAGCACAATATAAAGAATAATTCTATCCTCAATTATGCTCTTAGTACTAGAATTTACTTCCATTTAAATCTAACTGGCTTGGAAATTATGAATAGCTCACTATCACATCACTACCATTGTGTAAAAACTCCCTACAAGATACAAACTCACTTTTCCCACTGATTTTCCCCAGATGAAAATTACAAAATGATTAGAAGAAGGAACTCCAGTATCTACGGCCAGACTGAAGTTCTGAAATAAACTCCTTCTCTAGCCCCACATATTCAGAACTAAAGTTGTCCAAAAGAGCCATCTCTCTCAGTGAAAAAACTTTTCACCTTGCGTAAGGTAATTAAAACAAGCTGTATGTGGAATGCCATGCTTCACCTTAATATAAATCTGAGGATACAGGGGTAAACCCTCTGAGGGTGGTAGACACACAGGTCTTGAACAATAGCTGGGATCAGTGATAGAAAACAGTATCAACTAACTCCTGACAGGGGCCCGAACACTGCTGGCTTGGTTTCTACCACTACAGAACACCTAACAATCCTTCCCCCGTGCTCCTGCCACAGTCTGACAAGCATTATTGTCCCAAAAACCTAGCAACTAGCTAAAAAGAGGTTGAAAATCTCAGGCGTGCAAGACCTGAGGTTCACAATTTGGGAGTGCCAGTATGTGTTACCAAGTAGCATCCACTGCTAAAACTAAATGCAGGTTTACACTGTCCCCCCAGTTATAGGAAACAGAAGTAGAAAGCTGTCTGATGTAAAGATGTAATGACTGTAGTACTATTTAATTTCACAAACACACAGTAGCAAGACCAGGGTCTTTAGGCATGATTATATTAAAACCAGTGTAACTATGTTAGTGCCCTGTATATGTTTTCTGTTGTTAAGGTAAGTACATTTCTCCAAGTTGCCCTGAGGGAAGCTGCAAGCAGTGCTGCAAAATAATAATCAGTTCTGTGATGGTAATTTACTTTAATGAACTTAAGCCTTGTCATTTTCAATAACTTTTACTCACATTTGTAGAATCTGGCAGCAACATAACCAGCTGGAGTTCCAAGCAGTACCCACAAAACTACAGCACAGGTCATTAGAGCTCCCCTGTTAGCAGGTGACAAAAATCCCAGGCAAGCAAAAACTGTGAAGCAGAGATGCACAGTTTTAGAAATTACGTTAGAAATCTTAGACTATATGTTGGACTTAAACCCAGTACATCAGTTATCTTAAAATTTGTGTATACTAAATTGCACGTCTACTACATCAGCTCAGGTGTTTCTATTGACTTTTATGAAATTTCTAGACAAAACTGTACTGCTGTTTTTACTAGCACCGTGCAGTTAGCAGTGAAAAATCATGCATACACAACTAAATCCTCCCCACTTGATTACTTACACAGGGTAACAAAAGTCATTATTAAGATTTGTGTGCCAGAGCCTAGAAAAACTGACAACAGCATTCCTTTTCTTGGGGGCCTGAAAATATCACCGTGAACCAATTTCCAGCCAAATTCTTCTTGAGCATCTTCCTGTAAGAGAAATACACCTATTTTAATACAGCAGATTGCACCTTAAATAGCCTATTACAACTACACATTCAACTGAAAAAATTACACTCCAGATAAATTTTAGGAACTACATTTTAGACTTACAGTGGAATCCATCTGATTGTATCTTGCAATATCTTTATGCAGTGTCCTCAACATAATCATAGCTACCATTCCAGACAGAAAGAGGACAATCACCAGGGAATTCATAATACTGGGGAAAAAAAAAAAAAAAAAAAAAGAAAAGAAAATCATCATTCAAGAAAATCATCATTCAAACTGCAATGTAAACACTTCAGTACTATAAACTCCTTTCTCACCTAAACCACTGGATGTGAGTGTGAGGCATGGATTCCAAAATGTAATCCCATCTTGATGCCCACCTGATACTTTTTTCTTCCTGAAAGAGTAAACACATGAGCTTCAGATACAGTCAGTATCCAACCTGCACATTTAAAAGTTGATGTTCACACAAAGCAATCTTCAGTCTCGTGACTAACTGAAATTTCAAGAATTTCAAGTTCCATGCATTACACCAAATAGTTTAATAACAGCTACCTAGAAAAAAGGTAACATTTGACCAGAGAATCTAAACCAAAGTATTTGCTGAATTTGAGCACCTGTGTCATCTTAAGACATAAAGGCCTACCAAATTAATTTAACTGTGCTTCCTCCCTTTAAGAACTGTATTAGTTCATCTGGAATTGGAATGGACTAGCAAAAGAATGAAAGAACACGCATTTTTTAGCATATATAAGTCTACACATTGAGAAACTAAGTTATGCTGTACAGTCTCCAGCATAATACTTCACTCTCTAGATCACGCTCTGTCCAAATTATCCTTTGCTTTCATACAACCTCATTTCAGTACCAGCCACCAATCCCATTACTAACAGCATTTACTGCAGGACAGGTGGGGAGACAACACTACAGAACTTAACTGTTATTAGAGGGAAGCAAAATATTCCTCCAGGCATTTAATCAGATTATACTTATTCAGAGTGAACATTCATTGATCAGAAACACTTTAAAAAGTGTTTTATTTTAGAGTGAACAAGAAAAAAGGAATAGACAGTGCTAATCAAGGTGGAGATTGCTATTAAACAAACCATAAATATAACTATCAATTTAAAAAATGGCTAGGTGCCTGACAGGTTGTTAGTTCAGTAATTTATAACATAGAAGAGAAGAGTGCTTTCCAGTAAAGCCAGGTTTTGAAAAAAACCCCAGCAGGTTAAAAAATTTAGCCACGATCATATAGCTGGTTCAGTGAGATAATAAAACTGTGTTTCAAAGCAAGTAACAAGTTTCTAAACCAGTATCAATGACTCTAGGATAGAACTACATTTTTCCTCATACCTAAACTGCCTTTTGTCTTCCTGAGATGACCTGATCTACCAACCCAGTGGAAATTCAGAAGACTACCTCCAGTTGACGTAACTTGTACGCAGAACACTAACACACACACATCTGGGCATGTCATTTTTGCAGGAGAAACAATGTAATGGCATGAAGCTGAGGTCACTGCTAATTACTACCTTCTCATAGGTTTCCAGAAATACTTGCCTTTCGGTATACAAATTCATTTCAGCATGATAACTGATATAATTTCTCAAAATATAATTATTACGTTATACATAGTATAATCCCTCCTGAGTATATTTCTTATACTATTTATTGTATTTTGAACTCAGACGAAAATGGAAACAGTTTGAGAAAGAGTAGGAAACTTTGGGAAACAGTTTGTCCAGCAAGCTCCATTTACAGAAAACAAAACAAAATCAAAACTCTGCTCCCTTGCTTGTCAACAGAATGAGATCTATTCAGGTACTACTGCTCCCTGCAGTTGCCTGATATACTGCTCCTCTGCTTTTAAATAGAGAGTAGTAGAAAAAAGAATACCAGCTTCCTACTCTTTTGCAGGTTTCCATGGGAGGAAGACCTTGGAGAGAACGCAGCTTTTCCAGCAGGAGAGAAGAAAATGATCAGCTTCAACCTACCTACCACAGTAATTAGCTGAATTTCTCAGACTTAAGAACTTGGATTGAAAAATAATCTACCAGACAATCTAGGCAGACATGGATTTAGAAACCACGTATGTGTTTCACATTCACTCTGTGTTATGTTGGTATGCCAAAACTGTAATGTATGTAGTTAAATCCCAAGCCACCTCTGACATTCCAGTTCAAATAAAGTTTTAAAGCTACAGATTTACTATTCCGAGCTAATTTTAATTGTCCATCTTTGTAATTCAGAGTATTGATACACGACTTTAAGAGGCAACTACCACAGAAATCTTTGTACTCACGTGAAAAGAAACTGAGTATGTGTAAGCAATTTTGACTTCTCCACTAGCCTTATTACTTATATCCATAGGTACTCCTGAGCAATCAGGGTTGTCTGGATGAGTATGCTTGTAACTGCAGGAAGAAAAGACACAGAATGAAAGCTGCTTCACTGACAACATTCCTAAGAAAGAACGAATTCATCTTAGAAAAGCATACCAAGAATTCTTCCCTTAAATATGAGAATTGTTCTTAATGTCTCATAAATTTCAGAACTCACAAGGAATGTATCAAAGGCTTAGGACTTCTTGAAACTTGAAATTCTTAAACAAGATTTTTCTCTACTAAAAAGAAAACTATAGAGAGCACACTCTCTAAAGCAGAGTACCAAAAATGAAAGAAGTCTTAGTACTGCTATGAATTTCCAAAACATTCAAAAAATTACGCCACCAGAATGACTAACTTCTGTCAGAAAAAAATACTTTCAACTGAACTAACAATGCAACAAGCTCAGTTATACCATGAAAGACAAGATGCTAAGAAATAATAAAACAAACATTTTTTATTGTGCATGCACACACAATTGTGCAAAAGCCGCACAGACACCAGAACAACTGTTGAGCGTATCTGTGAAATCTTTCTGTTCATGTCCTGATTGTTGTAGACATGCAAATGCTGCCTACATCAGGCACTGATGGCCTATTCTGATACAAGACAGAATACTCCCTGGTAGGGAAATTAGGGTTCTTCATGCATGAACACACACATCACACCCCACGAATGCTTACAGGTTTTAATCTATATTTTCTTGGTCCAAATGGGAAAAAGTGCACCAAGATCCACTGAATTCAGAGCAAAATGACATTAGACTGTCCTAACTACACTACATCAATCAACAGGAGTGGTAACCTACAGGTCACATATCTGAAAACATTTCTGACTAGCAGCAGGTCCCCAGATCAAAGCAAGTGTCTTGGGATGGATTACTTTTTGATGACAAGTTACTTTCAACTACTAACCTTTTTGGTTCAAGTTTAGCAGCAACTAGTCTTGCTCCCAGAGCTTCATTTTCCACAACATGGTAATATATTTTTATGTCAACATGGTTGAAAATATAAAAGGTATCTTTTTCATGAAATTCTGACTGCAATGATAAAAGACTATGTTAAGCAATCAAAACATACAGACATCTCAAAACCTTAGACAGAAGCTTGCATAATGGAATTTTAGACTTCATACAGTTTTTCTGTCAAGAAGTTCTCCTAAAATATGAACGTGAGATACTGGGAATTATAAAGACAGTAAGTGCCTTCTTGTATTAAAAACACAAGCTAGAAAAGTTAATGCTAAGAACAGTCTACTACAATTGAAAAGTAAAAAAAAAATTAATTTAAAATACTTTCAAAATATATTAACACATTTTTCTAACTGAAGATGTTCTATTTTATTTAAGTAGCAAACTGAATAGATAACTATGTGACAACTTTTGTTATCAGCAGCATTTCATAAACATCAGCTATTTTAAAACAGTGGGTATATTTTTAAGAGATTAAACAGAACCTTCCAAGACAAACAATGCAAATAAATGCTCTCTGTGACAGAACCACCTTCGAAATCAAAAAGATGCACGGGGATGAATGGCAAGCAGCAGCCAAGAATGCTGAATGCAAACCTCAAGTGATGGGAAACATCACCTTGGAATTTAGTCAATTAAAGAGGTTGTTAAACTCACAAGTAATTTAATAACTATGTCTACTGAAGTTTAGCTAGTACCTCTTACGGGTTCTACCACCACCCTTTCTATAGAGGACCCCAACTATAACAACAGTTACATAAATGAAATGTTCTTTTACAGTACGTTAGTTATGCCTTCAAAGGTTATTTTCTTTTTATTAAAAGTATTAAAATAAGATTAAAGTAATATTGCCAGATTACATATTTGACCATAAATGCATCCATTCATGTGGAGCCCTGAAACCAATTCATTATGGAGGCAATTAAACAAAACTGGCAACCACAGAAACTGTAATCTTTGATAAGATCTATTAAGTAAAACCAACCATTTAAAAAAAGCTCAAAAACCTATTCCAAATTCTCAGTGACCTTGCCATGGAAGAGGTCTGTGGTAGTCTAAAGGCTTCCTGGACCTTCTATTGTATTCTTATCTCCGTAATGCTTTCAGTGCATTTATCTGGACCTCCACCACTAGATCATCACTCTATTACAAGAGAATCTTTGCTCATGCAGAAATCTTATGTCTTCTTCCATCAGCTCCCAGTTTTAGGGAAAGTAATCCTTCAAAAAGTACAGAAAGGGAAACACATACCTATGCAAATCTGCTTCCATAAAAACACTTCTATCTCACAAAAATGCAAAGTCCAAGCCTGCAAATGTTTCAATTTCTTAGGCAATGAAGGATGACATGCTTTCCTTCACCTTTACCCTCTGCATGTATTAAATGCTATGCATGTTCATTCCTTGATATTTTAGAGCCCTTCTGTATTAGGCAGCATAAGGACACAAGGTTCTTAGGCTTAGGCCTTAGGCTTTCAAATTGTGATACTTGCAGAGACTGAAACACCTGCCTATTTTTAGGCAACATGGATTCTTAAAACAGCAAGGACTCACCATAGAAACATGACATAAGAGAAAAGCTAGTCTCTAAATATTAAAAATACATAATTGCATAAACATACATTAATAACACAGGCATCTTTTGGACGGCCATCTTCTGTAATATAACAGCCAATAGGAAAACCAGGATTGCAGAACCTCTGTCCATCTTCCACATCATAACACCACGTCACAGGCATGTTGTCCACAATCCTGTAAGTGGCAGAGACATTTCATAATTTTTCAAAATACACAGTGTAATGGGAACAAAACCAGATTAACATTTATCTAACTTTGCTACATTCATTACTGGAATATTAACCACAAGAATAATACTACCCATGGAATTGCACAGATTGCCAATCCAAGTTCCAAATGTGTTACAAGCATGTAGCTCTTCAGCTGAAACCATTCTATGCACTGGACTGTTTCCTGAAGTCCCCTTACAAAAACAGCCCAAAGCAGAAAACTCGTCCAGTCCAAAGTCATAACAATTTAACTCTTCATTATTTTGTCTTTAAAAAATGGCCCAAATCATCAACTAAAGCAGCTAAAATTGACAATTTCAAGTTTAAGACAAAACACTTTTTTTTTTTTTAAAAAGCCTACATCACATATTATTCATTCTCCAGCTTCCTCCCTGCCCTTCCATTACAAAATAAATTTTTCATAGCACTCTTTAAATTCAGTATCTGTCAGTATTATTTGCCCCACGTATATTTTCAAAGGTATATTAATAAACTTCACACATGAAGACGTTAGACAACTGCTACATTTTGTACATCACTAAACCAAAAAAAGGACATCCCTCTGAAAAGTTAGTGCAACAGATTTTTTTGCACAACTTACCAAGCTACTGAATATCTTTACAATTAATTGTCTTATAGACACTTTAAGATACTTAATTAAACACAGGAATTATGACTTTAAACAACAAAAGCAAAGCACTATTTAATCTGTTGCATATTGGAACAGCCTCTAAATTAGCACTTCTTTTTAAAGCACATCAACAGATGGGGGTAAAGAGTGGTACACATTGCCTTTGTCCACACAACATGGAGAGACCTGCATAATCTCCGCCAGTAGCGGCCCAGCCGAAATAAGTTGCAGTATTCTTGGTTTGTACTGACACAATAGAAAAGGTGAAGACAGGCACCACAGAAACAAAGAGTTTCCAGGTTTTCAGGAGATTCCAAAGACTATCGCAGCTGTAAGCAGCAGCACCAACCAATTCCTACTCACTTCATCATGCTACTAGAGGGTACAATTAAGTTGCAAATTAGGAGCTATTCCAGATTTAGATTCATTACACTTGGACAATATTATTTGAGGCCAATGGTACGAGGTTCAACAACGCCAAGTGCTGGGTTCAGCACGTGGGTCACAACAGCCCCATGTAGCACTACAGGCTGGGGAAAAAGTGGCTGGAAAACTGGCTCGTGGAAAAGGACCTGGGGGTGCTGGCCCACAGCCACTGAATATGAGCCAGCAGTGAGTCCACGTGGCCAAGAAGGCAAATGTCATCCTGACCTGTATCAGCAATAGTGTGGCCAGCAAGACCAGGGCAGTGATCGTCCCCTGTACTCAGCACTGGTGAGGCCACACCTCGAATCCAGTGTCCAGTTCTGGGCCACTCACTAGAAGAAAGACATTGAGGCGCTGGAGCATGTCCAGAAAAGGGCAACAGAACTAGGGAAGAGTCTTATGATGACTGCTGAGGTAGCTGGGGTTGTTTAGTGTAGAGAAAAGAACAGACCTTATTGCTCTCTACAACTGCCTGACAGATGTTTAAGGTGGAGGTCAGCTGCTTTTCCCAGGCAACTGACAATAGGAAGAGAGGGAATGGTCTCAAGTTGTGCCAGGGCAGGTTCGGACTGGATATTAGAAAAATTTCTTCACAGAAAGGGTGGTCAGGCATTGGAACAGGCTGTCCAGGGAAGTGATGGTATTTAAAAGTATTTAAAGCAGATATTTAAAGTATCTAGTAGAAGTATTTAAAAGACTAGATATTGCACTTAGGGGCATGGTTTAGTGGTGGAACTGGCAGTGTCAGGTTAATGTATGTATTTGGCTTGTGTGGCAAGGTTTTGGTCAGCAGGGGGGCATAGAGGTTTTTGTAAGAAGCTGCCCAAAGCTACTCCCATGCCCAAGAGAGCCAGTGCCAGCTGGCTCCAACATGGACTTGCTGCCGGCTAAGGCCAAGCCCATAAGTGACCAGAGGCATCACCTCTGGGAAACAGATTTAGGAAAGGGAGGGAAAAACCTTCAGAACGGCAGCTGCAGCTTAACAGAGGAGTGGGAATATGTACAACTCTGCAGCTACCAAGGTCAGCGGAGAAGCAGGAGGAAGAGGTGCTTCAGGAGCAGAGGAGCTGCACAGGAGCTGAACAGGAGCAGACATTCCCCTGCAGGCCATGCTACAGACCATGGTGAGTCAGGCTGTCCCCTTGCAGCTCATGGAGGACCACAGGGTACCAGATATCCACTTGCAGCTCATGGAGGACCTCATACCAGAGCAGGTGGATGTGCCCTGAAGGAGTCTGTGATCCCATGGGAAGCCCACAGTGGAGCAGCCTCCTGGCAGGACCTGTGGTCCCATGGAAAGATGAGCCCACTCTGCAGCAGGTTTGCCAGGACTTGGGCACCCATGGGACACCCATGCTGGAGCCGCCTCCTCTTGAAGAACTGCACTCCATGGAAGGGACCCACACTGGAGCAGTTCATGAACAACTGCAGCCCATGGGAAAGACGTGCATTGGGGAAGTTCATGAAAAACCCTCCCAAGGGAGCAACCTCACACTGGAGCGAGGACAGAGTGTGGTGAGTCCTGACCCTCAAGAAGGAGACCAAGATATGGCAGAGACAGTGTGTAATGAACTGACCACAATCCCCATTCTCTGTGCCCCTGTGCCATTGGGAAGAGGAGGTGGTGAAAACTGGAGGTGAAGTTGAGCCTGGGAAGAAGGGAGGGGTGAGAGAAAATTGTTTTAAGAATTGGGTTTATTTCCCATTATCCCACTCTTATTTGACTGGTAATAAATAAACTAAATTCCCCAATTTGAGTCTGTTTTGCCCATGACAGTAGTTGGAGAGTGATCTCTCCCTACCCTTATCTTGACCCTTTTGCTACATTTTCCCTCCCCTGTCCCCTTGAGGAGGGGAGTGACAAAGCAGCTTTGGTGGGCACCTGTCGTTCAGCCAGGGTCAGCCCACCACACAGTTGGACTCAATGATCTTAGAGGTCTTTTCCAACCTAAACAACTCCATGCCTGTATATTTGAAATTTTATCGCCATAACATATGCTAGAGAGATTGCTCACTTTTGTCAGTGTTTTAATCTCCTAATCAAAACAAGGCAACATTAACATATTGCAAGGAAGTTTGGTTGGGATAAAGGCTTTCCCTTGCATTTTCTGCAGCAAAGATATACTGAGCTGCCTTCAAGCAGCAATGCTGGAACAAATTGATAGTTTAAGTAGCAAATCATTTTTCACAGTTAATCTTCAAATTTAAAATGACTTGAAGAGATTATACATATGGAGCAAATATGCTATTCAACACTGTTCTTATATGTCTCCCAAGAACATCTGGTGATGAACGTTGTCAGCCAAGATATCAGTATAGCTGTTGAGTCCAATTCAGTATGTCAATTCCTAATCTTATTAAGTGGCTTTTAAAACCTTAAAAGTACTTTGCACCATCTGTGTTCCCCAGGAATTTCATGATAAATTGAAGCTGGATAATAACCCTCTACTGAATCCTCACTTATGCTACCTTGTTGATCCTTGTACAACATACCTCCGTACCATACTCCTGGAGCATGCATCATTAATCACAAAATCCGGCCACTGCCACTTTGTGAAGCTGTGGCTAAGGAGGACTAACAGACATAACCAGGGATTTTTTATAACCCTGATTCCAAAGTTTTAGGGCAGTGGGCAGAGCCAAAAAAAAATAAAAATAGTAGAAATGCCATTAAAAAAACAAAGAAATAACCTGAATTTCAAGGGAAGTTTTCACAGTGAGAAACAGAATTACATCTTACTTAAACCTCGACAGCCCTATCAATTCAGTATAGCTGAATATACTAAGTATATTTGTAAAACAATTTAATCTGTGGGGGAAAAAAAAACCAAACCAGTCTGAAGCACTTTTCTGCATTATTAGATTTACACAGTTCTGTTTCAGTTTCTATCAGCTTATGTTATGGGTTTTCCTAAAAAAAAAAAATTAATTTCTTTCAAGTCTCATAGCCTTGGGATGCTATTTTTAATTTACACACCAAAACATACACAACCTTTTAAAGCTGAAGCTTTATGCCAGACTCACATGCATCACTGAAAATGAAAGTGGTGCAAATATTATAAACATATGGGGTATTTAAGAGGAATATAATCAAGTCCAGCATATTTGAAGCTCCACATACTTTAGCACTAGGCATACACACTTCAAATCCCTGCAAAAGTAGCTGTACCTTTCAGAGTTTCTTTATTACTTCCTTGTTCACCTACCTGAACACATGACTATTGCCTGTGAACCCTTCTAACATAACCTATCAAATTTCTACTACACTCATTTTCAAGAGGTTCCCAGAAATATCTACATCAGTGAACCACAGTTTATCCCCACAAAGGGATATCCCATATCAGTTCCCTAGAGCAGTAGAAAATGCACTTGTTGCCTTTCCAGCACAGGTGGCTGTTACAAAATTGAAAGAATGGAATGTGACATTACAGAGAAACAGTTAATGACAGTGGCAATATTCAACCTGCATTATTATTAAAATATCCAAAAAGTTTAAATCCAATTAGATTTAAGACTGAAGACTGAAACATTTTTTTCCCATAAAGGAGGAGGCCCATATTTGGAACTAGGGCACACCTATGAGTGACATCAGTTAATGATGCTCATGTATTCCTTGCAAAGACATGCCTCAGGAGCTCATGCCCAGGTTGTTCCTTCTATTCTTGCTCCTGAAAGCTGCTGTTGGCAGAGCATACCAACACGTCAAGCACTAAATAAACACTGATAACATGACTGGGTATTTCCAGTGTCAAGACTGAGCCTGCTGATAAACATTTCACAGCTCTTGGATGTGGGTGTAATGTTGGGAAACTGAAAATCTGCCTGAGATTCAGCACACACATTCAGCCTTGCCCCACCCTTAATGCCCATCGGAAGAGGATTCAATGTCCAAGCCGAAACAGAGCCCCAGTATGCTCCAAGGTCAATCAGATGGTTACAGAGAGGCTCAGAGAACAGGAAACGACCATGTGCTTATGCATTCCCCAGAATTATTTCATTAATTAGGTTTCACTGGCCAGCTTTCCCTTCCATATCCATAAAAGAGAAACAAACATTGCATAAAACTTTCCCAGAACTGTTGATCCTGTCTCCTGGACACAGCATTTGAAGGTTGTGTGCAAGGGCTCTTGAGGAAAACAAAGACAACACAGCAACAGAATAAAGGTCCTGTGAGACTTTTCTCAAGCTAAGGCAGGACAAACTTTTACAGGTGACAAGAAGCAGCAGTATTTTACAGCAAGCAGAAAGATTTTTGTTCAGAAACAGATTAATTTCTGTTGCTCCTAGTGCTTATCCTTCAAGTGAAGGAAATTTTTTTATGAAGACAAATAATACAACATTTTCTGCAAAAACAGAAGAGGAATAAATTAAGTGCAAATATCTAGTGCTCCATCTGTATCAACTTGCAAATACAAAATTATAAACTAAATTATCACCAGTGTACTACACTAACCAGTCTATGAATTTTGATACCAACTTACCAATGATGTTGATAATTCAGTAGCATACTTTTTTTCAAAAAGTCTAATTTCTGTTTATCTTCTGGCTTTGTGGTATCGTATGTTTTTGTACAAACAGATTTGCATGTCTCCTGCTTGTTGAATGTGAACTAAGAAAAATGAGAGACACGTGAGCAAAAAGCTTGTAACAAACTGTCTTATTTCAGTATTTAACAACTTCTCCTATGCATTTCCTTGCCTATACTATTCTAATAGGATAAAAATAAAAATACCTAACAAATTACCAAGACTAGGTACATTAACCTTCCAGAGGTTTTTTATTTTGGTGTGTGCTATAAACCCCTCCTGTGCTCACTGCTGGAGCCCTACAGCAAGAGCTCCTTTTACTGACTAACACTTGTTTTCTGCCATGATTTACCAGACAAGTCATTTGACCTCACAGCAGCCATGCTGTCACAGGCAGCTTCAATGGATAACTTTCTCTCTTACTACCTCTGTAGAAGAGAATGTGAGAGCTTCAGTCAACAGAAAAGACCAGCTGGCTAACACAATTTCTAATTCTTTTTCATGGCTGTAATATTTTCAGATCTGGTTCCAAGAAACAAGAGTGCTGAACAGCAATAAACAAGTTTCTTCAGATTCCAAAGAGAGAAGACAACCTGCCCAGCATTTCAGGCTACAGCTCCATGATGCAAAGCACATAGTTACTATTAGGTTAAACTGACAGATTTCTATAGTGTGGAATTTCAGATGCTGAAGCTCTTTCAGATAAAGCCCTTGTGGCAATCATCTTCAAGATTCTGATCTCCTTTGGTTACATTTGAATGCACGCATTACCAAACACCCCTTGTCAGAGAACAAACCCTGTAAGGAGATGGTTCTATCCTCTCTCCAAATAAGACTTGGCCAAGGTTTTCAGATGGACGCTTCTTTCCTTCTGCTTGACAGAAATCAAACCTGAATTAAGAGAAAAGATATAAAAATGAATAAAATATTCTCAGCTGCAAGTAATGTTCGCAAATCAACATGTTCATCACGAGTAAAGGAAGCAGCTTTCCCTGCAGACAACAGTTTCTTCATTTAACCTGTAAAGTGTGAAAATCACTATCCTGGTTTGAAAATAAACCAAAGAAAAGAGATCTAACAATCAAATGTCTTAATCAGCTATTTCAGAACATTGTAGCATAAGCTTCTTTGAGTAATTAGGAGTTTCCTATTTGAACAGGGATTTTAGGCAAGAATTAAATCTTCATATAGAGTTTAATAATGACTCTGAGAAAAAAGCATGAAGGCCAGATTCTTGGATTCTGGGGAAAATAAAGTATACACAGACAGCAAACAGTTCGCTTACAACAAGCACCAATAACCTTAAACAGGTTATTATAGTTTTATTCACCAACACATTTAATAGCACATCCTCCACGTTTTTCCAGTCTATTTTTAAATATATCACATTTGTGTTCATTAAAGTAGACATAACTGGTGCTTAAGCTCTTCAATATTAACAGTCAAAATATTCTTCATAGCAGAAACTTTACACAGTTGTACCAGGCATTGATACATTTTGTGCACTCCTATGATGTATACAAAGAAAACATTTAACACCTCATTAAGATAATTGATGGGATGTTCGCACCTCATTACCACTTTAACTCATCTGGCATAGGCTACTGAAGACAGCGGCAATACTTTGATCTACAGTGACAAGTAATGCAGAAAAGTATTATACACACACACACACACACACACACACACACACACACACACACACACACACACACATTTTAACCTTATGTTACACTACGACAGTGATTCAATCTACAGGGGCCTACAAATCCAGGCACTAAAGTATGAGCAAAGACAACTGAGACAAAGGAAGAAATGTAGGCATCCATCTTGTCATGGAAAACTCTTTATTTGTAAACTTATGTTAGCAAAATAAATAGACATGTCTCAGTGGCTCACTGCTGTAGCAAGATGTAGGTAAAACTTTTAGGTAAATTAAATCCATCTTTTTGAAAAAACTGACAATTAAAGTGACACAAACAGTATAATATACTTACGCAGTGTATTCATAGGGAAGGACAGACTCCACCGAGTCAAGCCTGTTCACAAACAGCTCGATTCCAGACTGAAACAGCAGAGATAATCAGCAGTTACAGTTAAAGCACATCTTCAATTCTCACGAATATATAAAAATAGATTTGTTTGAATAAGGTTAAGGAAAGCTGAAAATGCAAGATTTGTGTAATTGTACATCTTGTGTAATGAACTGTATCTGCTGGGAGCATAAGTAAAGCACTATCTAACCATGACAAAAGCAGTGACCGCATGACAAAACCACTTAAAGGCTACCATAACCATTCCAACTACAAGATAGCAGGAAATCATCCACAAAAATAATATGCTTAGCACAGTTGCCAGTGTTTGAGTTTAATGTACCAAGTTAGAGTCATATTAGTCACCACCACAACTTTTGTGTAATAAAAGTCTTAAAAAAACATGAAGAAAAGCACAGATGAGAGCAGTACTTCTCCCTGTAGTTAGGTTGCTCCACAATTTCATCTACGTAGTAACTAAAAATTGACCTATGAGAATTTAAACAATGAATTCAGACTGATACACCATTTTTATTTTGAACAGAATCTCTTTCCAAAGAGAAGGCAAGGATACCCACATTTACCTTCCTATAAAAGTTTTTCATTAACTCTACCAACTCTTGAGTAAGAACCTGAAATTCAGACTACTGTGGTTTCAGACTAGTTTGGTCTATATATATTAATTACAGACGGGGTAGCCTGCTGCTGCGGAAAGGGAGAGGTCCCTTACTCTTCTCCTCTTAATCTCAGAATCCCTTCCCTTATTAGTCTTGCAGTTCCAAAAAATTTCAAGTGTTTGCCTTACACTGCTTTTGGCAATTGTGTGGTTGCAGAGTAAACCAATTCAAGAGGCTAAAGCAGCAAAAGACTTATAAAAAATTTTTTTAAAGAGCAGTTCTTAGTACCATAGCATACTGTCCTTGTTTCAGCTGGGATAGAATTTTCTTCTTAATAGCTGGTACAGTGCTGTGTTTTGGATTCAATGAGAATAATGTTGATAACACACTTTAAGCTGTAAATTGTGCCTAGGTAGTGCTTACTCTGAGTCAATGACTTCTCTGTTTCCCCTGCTCTGCCAGCAAGGAGGTGCATAAGAAGCTGGGAGGGAACACAGCCAGGACAAGCTGACCTGAACTGGCCAAAGGGCCATTCCATACCATGGAATGCCACACTCAGTACATAAACTGGGAGAGGTGGCTGGAAGGGGACGATCACTGCTCAGGGATGGACTGGGCATCCACCAGTGGGTGGTGAGCAACTGTATTGTGCAACTTGTTTTGCCTGGGTTTTATTCCCCCCTCTCTCTCCTTTTCATTAAAATTATTATTATCACTAACACTATGAGTATATTTTACTTTGTTTCAATTAAACTGTTCTTATTTCAACCCACAAGTTACTTTCCCCCCTCCCCAGTTCTCCTCACCACCTCACTGGGGTCAGCTGGGATTGAGCAGCTGTGTGGTTCTTAGTTGCAATCTGGGGTTAAACCACAACAGAAACTGAGCTGTCTTACTGTATAATCAGACAAGAGCTGAAGAGCAAAACGAAGGTGAATGCCCTCAAGAACAAATCCTCTCCCTTTCAAGACATCTATTTCCTCACCAACAGAAGACCACTTCCTCCCTATGAAAATTCACTCAAGTTTAGCCAAACCAAGAAACTCTGGAGGAAAGGAAAAGATGGAAATGTTCACATGTATCTGTAGCTCTGATACTTCAGTTAGGTACTGTGTTTTACTGATGTATTTAAGCTGTCCATGTGCAAGTCAGGATGCAGTTCTCAGAGACACAGGAAGCTGTGAGCTGCTGGCATGACCCAATAAGTGAAGACACACGTTGCAGCTCCTCTTTCCTCTGCCCTAAGCCATGCAGACCTGCTGCTCACCTCTGGGTAGTGCACGCTTGCCATAATTCTGTAAGCCACTTCAACTCCCAAACACAGCAAGAAACTACACTGGCAAAAACTTGGAGAGTTTCCTGCCATGTTAAGCTCAAAAAACCAACAAAAACCACAGCTGTGTCAATGCAGAGGACAGGATCACATTGCCCAGGAGAAGACAGGAATGAAATATCTCACTCCCAGCAGCAGGGAATTAGAGTGCCTCAGCTGGTCACAGAACCACGGCCTTAAATTAGCTGCTTTTCATCAGAGGAGATTTACGTGAATGCTCCGGTTTTTCCTAAGAAGTATATGCGTTACTGCAGATCAGCAGCTTTGATAAACAATTTCCCATACAAAACCAAATCCTTTTTGGAGTGATCAGTATTTTTTAAAACTGAGTAAGGATTCTTCAGGCAAGAATTACAATTTAAGTCTGCATAGATCCCATTCCATTTCTGATGGTATTCCAACCAAAACCAGAAAAAGCAGCCAAACTGAGTTTGCCCAAACATATTAGCAGGCAGCTTGGAGAAAGGGGGAAAGCCATGACTCTCATTGCTCTTAGCTACGTGCCTCATTAACAACATCTCATCCCATCTCATGAACAGAGGACAGGAGATCCACAAGGATCATAACAGACAAATACTACATTTAGAGATCTGGCATGTGGATCTAAATCCTCAGGCAGAGGAAAATTCACCACTATTACTGACATTGCGATTAACAGTGATAATTGCAAGAAACCTGCAAGAAATGTAAAAAAATAGCAGCTGTCAGGAAAGCTTAGTTTTATTTAAATATGATACAGCAATTATTCGATCATATATTGTTTCTCCTTGCCAGGGACCAGACTACATTCAGCTGCAGACTACATGGAGAGAATTAGACGTGGAGAGTGATTCAGACTATGTCTATTATGTAAATTGATAAGAGGTGGCTAACTGCAGTAATAAATTTTTGAAATACTACACCTGTTGAGGTGTTCAGCTGCCTGCTGGTGGTACATTTACATTGCCCAAGTACCTCATTTCACATTTATTAAATGATAAATTCTCAGGGGGAGACAAACATTTTGTATATGTTATATGAAGAATAAAAATGCAGAGACATCTGAGAAAGATCACTCCGTAAGTGTCTCAGGTTGTTTACAAAAGACAGTAGGCTACCTGGCTCACTTGACTTAAAAAACCAAATCTTTCTTCTACAAGCTTAAAACAGGAATAATCCAAACATAGTGATGTTTTTCAGGGATGGTGTGAAAAAATACAAACTGCAGCTTGAAAGCTTTAGCCTGTATTTGAAAAAAAACATTCCTTAAGAGGGTGGTGCAGCACTATAACAGGTCACCCAGGGAGGAGAGGGATGCTCCATGCTTGGATGTTTCCAAGGCTTGCTTAAACAAAGGTAGAGTTGAGTGGATCTAGAGTTGACAACAGTGGTGCTTTCTGTCCTCTTAGCTTCTGCTTGAGGCTGCAGTACGTGACCTGCTGAGGTCACCTCCAAACACCATTTCTGTGGTCCTATAAAAAAATGTCCATAGGACATTTTACTACTACAACTGAAGTGCCTTCATTATGTGTTTGGCTTATTCCTGGCTGTGCTGATTCAGGACAGCAAAAAGATAAAGTCAGCACATGGCATTTACCAAACACATACAATTTCAGCAGACTCTTATTCTGAAGAATCATGAACCAGTGTTTCAGGTAATGCAGAAGCTGAGAGCTCAGAAAGTACAAGACAGACTTTCTACAGCAGTAAGAGCATGGATCATGAAATTAACTGGTCTTGGAACTTTCTCATTCAAGTATTAAAGCACAGTCTAGTGTAATTTCCAACACAGCAGCAGCAAACAACTTCAAAAGGTGCCCCAAAGGGGCAGAGACTATTTTTCATCACAGGAGATTTACATTAATGCTCCCCACCAATATCCTTACAAATGAGTAATTTGATTACGTGAACTTCACTCATCACTTCCGCAGGCATGAAGGTAAGTTTGGAGCTTCACTTGACAATATAGGGCCTAGAACTTCAGGCTCCTGCAGCCAGGAAGACACAGCAAGGAAGGTGTTACCAGATGCTTACTTTGATTTTACATCTACTCCAGTCACCAGCTGCTTGCTCCTGCCAAGAATCACACACACCCCTCCACATGACCTGTCACTGTCATCCTTACTTGCTGCAGCTTTCCTGCAAGGATTTGAAAGGGCCCAGGAGATAACCAGCCGGGGCTTCCTACTTCCCCACCCTGACCATAACTCACAGGATGAACCGACAGCTCTCTCCTTCCCTCGGAGGGACCGTGGTCACTTCCTAGCCAGGCCGGAGCTGAGCGGGGAGCCAGGCAAGCACGTCTGCCACTCCCCTGAGTCCTCCGTCTCATGAATTTCCTTTTCAAGGAGCAATGGCCATAAACCAAAACATGAGAAGTTACACCTCAACACGAGGAAGAACTTCTTTACACTAGTGGTGGCAGAGCACTGGAACAGGCTGTGCAGAGGGTCACGGAAACTCCCTCTCCGGAGACATTCATACGCGTTCCCGTGTCACCTACTCCAGGTGACCCTGCCTTAGCAGGCGGGTGGGACCAGATGGTCTCCAGAGGTTCCTTCCAACCCTAACAATTCTGTGAGCAACCTGAGGAGAGCGGGAACTGAACCACGCTCCGAGTCCCCGCAGCCCCAGCCCCCGCGCCGGCATAGCGAGGCGGCTACAAACCCTCTGGACAAACCCACCACACAGCCCCCGAGGCAGGGGGGCAACACCCAGGCCGCGCCGCACCCGGACGGCCTCAGGGGCCTCCCCTCAGCGCCCCCCGGGCTCACCTTGCACTCGGGCTTCTCCTTGCCGGCCTCGCAGAAGTTGACGGGCGCCAGGCCCGGCAGGTAGAAGGCGGCGGCAGGCCCGGCGGCCGCCGCCAACGCAGCGACGACGAGGAGAAGCCGCCGCAGAGCCATGTCGGGACCGGGGGGCGGCGGGACTGGGGCCGGGGGTCGCTGGGCGGCAGCGGGGTCGCGGCTCCGTCTCTCGCCCCCCGCGCCCGCCCTGACGCGGCCGCGCCGCTTCCGGCTCCCCGCTTCGCGCGCGCGCGACACGTCGTCACCCGCCGCGCGCGGGGCCGCCTGAGCGAGGGCCGAGGGGGGGGCGGGGCCGCGCGCGCGTTCGCTTCCGGGGTGTCTCGCGCCCCTGTTGCCATGGCAGCGCGGCTTCGTCCCGGCGGGAGCGCCGCCGCTGCCGCTCCGGGAATGCGTGAGGAGCAGCGTGGCGATCCTGCCCCTCTGCTCGGCCCGGGTGAGGCCGCACCTGGAGTGCTGTGTCCAGTTCTGGGCTCCTCAGTGCAAGAGAGACAGGAACTCCTGGAGCGGGTCCAGCGGAGGGTGACAAAGATGATCAGGGGACTGGAATATCTCTCTTACCAGGCTGAGAGAGCTGGGCCTGTTCAGCCTTGGGAAGAGACGGCTGAGAGAGGACCTCATCCATGTCTCTAAGTTGAAGGGAGGGTGTCAAGGGGCTGGAGCCGGGCTCTGCTCGGCAGTGCCGAGCAATAGGACGAGAGGGAATGGGTAGAAACTGATGCATAGGAAGTTTCACCCGAACGTGAGGCAGAACTTATTTACTGTGCGAGTGACTGAGCGCTGGAACAGACTGCCCAGGGAGGGTGTGGATTCTCCCTCACTGGAGATGTCCAAGAACCATCTGAATG
Organism: Acanthiza pusilla; assembly: GCA_036630365.1. Classification (NCBI taxonomy): domain Eukaryota; kingdom Metazoa; phylum Chordata; class Aves; order Passeriformes; family Acanthizidae; genus Acanthiza; species Acanthiza pusilla. Next base: position 4,680,741 of record JAXCHO010000003.1, on the reverse strand, counting down.
CAATCCTGTGCCTGCTTGAGCAGGGAGGTTGGACCAGATGTCCCACTGTGGTCCCTTCCAACCTGGCCCGTTCGGTGATCCTCTGAATGTCCACAGGTGATAGGAATGGTACTCAGTGGCCGTTTGGGACCCCTGCATCTGTGCAGTCCTAGTGAAGCCTGGGTGCACCGATCCTGGTCAGGCTGCACTGGCTTCATGCCTGTGCTGCGGTCTTTGCTCTTTTTAAAATAAATTTTGTCTTTTTAAAAATAAATTTTATGGTTTCTTAAAATAAATTTTGTCTGTGTTTTTTTGGGTTTTTTTGGTGTTTTTTTTTTTTTTTTTGGTGGATTTTTTTTTTTTTAATTCTAAAGGGTTTCATTGGGAGGAGGACACCACCATGCCCAGCCCCTCATACCAACACCCTTGAATTTCCAATAGTTTTCAGTTCAAGAGTTCCTAAGTGAGGAAGGACTTATTAAAATATAAAGTGAATTTCAAAGCACTGAAACAAAACAGGAGCTTCCTCTAGATACAGCAGAATATAGTTGAGATTTGAAGGGGGGGGTGAGACTTTTTTTACAAAAATATGAAAAAATTAGTGCAAAATATAAACTCTTTAAAATAGATAATCCCATTTTATTCCTCACTCCTCTTCCCATGGGCTTTTGTGGGGAAATAATGACTGGCACAGGTAAGCAGGGAGCAATCACCCCTGAAGGCTGGGTAGTCAAGGAGGCAGGATGGCCTCCAGACCCAGGTGTCATGTGATTGTGGCATGACAGTGCCCACACCAGGCCCAGAGCAAACAACATCCCGGTCTGGTTTTGGTTTTCTTTGATTCTCGTGGGTTTCACTATGGACATCTATTCACAGTATTCAAACTAAATTCTCGGGGTGAGACATACTGCTGGCTGAGTGGAGCTGGGGAGGAGGCAGACAGACAGACATACTGGCTGTGGTGGCTGTCCATTGCAGCTAAGCCTTCAGAACAGCTGATATCCCTGTTCCCTCCACGTCGCTAATGGCTAATGCCATATAGCACTGAAAAATATCTATTGAAAAAATCCCCACCAAAAAAACTCCAGCCTACAGGAAGGCAGACACAAAAAACCTGTTTTGATAATGTAGGAGAGGACATTGCTCAGACTATCATTTTACCTTTCCCTACTTCCTGGCATTTTCCATCAGTTTAGGTTTGTGCAGCTTCAGAAACTCCAAACAACACCCTCTAATGAAAAACTATTTTTGTAAATGCTGCAGCTTTTCCACTAATTTCCTTGATTCTTGCAACATGTTTTATTTAATTTCTTCTATTTATTGCAGGGCTCAGGGGACATACCTGTTGATCACACAGTCCTATAGTAGCCATCCTGTCCAGGGCAGGGTGAAGCTTCAGGTGGGTCAATTCACACAGCCTCTGACCAGATAACGTAGTCTTTAGGCAAGGTTATTGATCCATTTTTATGAATTTTCAACAATACACAAGCCATTCTTGAAGTTTGAGATAAATGCATGTTAATTTATAGCATATACATTAGATATTTTTGAACTCTTCACATATATAAAATGTAAGTTGTTCATCTTCTTTACTCATTCCAATTCCTACTTGTCTTATCCTGTAGATATCCTAAGAGCACAATTATAAGATCAAGCCTTATGACAAGCACAGCTGGAGAAGAAATCCCAGTTCCCTCTTTTTATTTAAAATTACTCATGGTTAGGATAATCAGGTTGTAAATGACCCAAGTTCAGTTTCTTTTCTGCCACAAGGGAGTTCAAACGTATCTCCCATTTCCCAAGTTAATATTCCAAGCAAATTACTTTTGTGGGTCTAATTCCATTCCTTTGCATGAGAGAATATTTAAAAGCCTTTGCCCATCTAATCCTCCTCTTCCTTGAGAATGCTCCGAAAGCTGCGCCATGAGTAGGAGTTGCGGTGTGTGCTTAAATGCTTTGTGATCTGCTTAAATCTCTCCTCTTGCTCTGCCTTCGTGACTGCAAAACCTGCTGACTCAGAGCTATTTTAAGGAGTGCTCTGCCAGTTGGTCCAAACAGCATTTCTGTGGATGTGGTGCCATATGCTGTGATGCTCCCTCCTCACTGCTCTGCAAAGGTGATGTGGAAAAACAGTTTGTAGGCTGTGTTATTTTGAAGCAACTATAACCATGGGTTATAATCCCAGGAATGGCCATGGTCCTTGAGACCCAATTTGAAGGTGGGCAAAACCCATCTTCTGTAATTTAATGAGAAATTCAATGGGAACTTGCTTGATAACTTCTCTTCTTGAATTTCCCCGCTATGAGTTTTATAGCCATAGGTTACGGTTCAGGGTGTGGTTTTAGTACTGGAAGAACAAGTATCACAGGCTTTATCATCAGAAATTCAAGGTCATGCGAGACTGTGAAATAAAATGCAGAAAAAAATACTGTTTCAGAGACTGATGAACCAATAGAAGCCAACACAAAAAAAACAGTCTGTGTTTTTTCCTGATAAATTATTGTGATAATAAAATACAAATATAAGAATATAGAGCAGTCAGAGACTTCAGAGGAAGTAAGCTTTACTCCTTGGAAAGTGTTATCTCTTCTTTTTATGAAAAAGTGTTGTGAATAACTTCTGCTATTCTTGTGGTGGCTCTCACATTTTGCTGCTCATGTCTGGGCTGCAAGAGGTGCTTTCTTCATCTGAGGATTCACAGTTCCCACAGTTTAGTTCTTCAGAACTAAAGTTTCTTTCAGAAGCAAAGTCCTAAAAGTCCCTCCTATCCTATAGCTCAGTGTCTAATGCCTTCTCCTAGCATATTCCCTTCTTTGCCTGAGGGCACTGCTCACTATAGTGTCTTAGCAGCCAAGCTGCGGGGCTGTTCCACCTGCTGTGGAACAGACAAATAATCCTTGCTGTGGCAGGTGTAAGCACACAGTTGTTTTCCCCCACTGCAGGTTACAATTCAGTTCCAATTTTTAGTACCAAAAGAGCAAAATAATACTCTGTTGCATAATGTTTAGGGTGCTAACTGGGTACAACTAATATTCTCTTTGTTGCTAATTGTTGTTTCAACTTTTTTTCCCCTATGTTTTTAAACTTTAATATAAACTATTTGTTTGCAGCCTGGAACCCAAATCTCCCCTAGTGACTAAACTACAGAGTTTTGTAAATAAGTGTGTTCTTTTTCTCTCCCGAGACACCCAGCACTAACAATGACAAATTTCATATTTGTCCTTTGTATCTGAGGGGAAATCCCCTGCTGTTAAGTAGCCCCTACACTGGTAGGTTGGCCATTTTTCTATAAAGCCCTTGGCCCATGCAGATGGATGGCAGCAGCAATATCTGTGAGGTACCAGGGCAGAGATCCTGCTGATTTGCCTCTCTCTGAAGGCACAGTCCTCCCTTGGGTAGGTGTTGGCCTCCTGCAGCTCAGGACCACTGCTGTGCTGCAATCTGTGAATTCTCTGCAGGGCTTGGTGGCACATGAGCTATGCTTCTACTTCAGATCCAAGTAGAGCCTCAGTCTCTCAGGAAAAATATATCCTCTCATACGGAAGCCAAATTATTACCTAAGTAAACAAGGTGTGCAGAAACTCATCTGGTTGTGCCATTGCTGATTTTGTTTGGTTTCTATGACTTGCAAGTCTGGTTTTGTGTCACTATTTTTTTTATTTAATCTTTGTTCAGGCATTAGATCCAGCACTTCCTGTGATTTTATGACCAGTTTCAAATTAATATTTAACATAAATCCTTTCAGGCTTTTGGTATGCTGTGGAGGCCTATGTCCTTTTTCCCTCTCTGTTTCATGGGGAACTAGAAATATGCAATCAGTCCAATGTCTGACTCTCTAAATTAAAAAGAGAAATGACTGACTGAATAAAATAGGCAAAGAAGAGCTCTGTCAGGTAAAAACAGCTAATGAATTGCATCTAAAAAGAAAATGCTGAGATAATTACAGTATATTTAAAGCTAAATTCAGCTCAGCTGACTCGTTTGCCTGAACAACTGGGCAGAGCCTTCAGAGAAATGAGTGTGCCAAGAGGGATGTGGCAATGCCTTGCAGCAAACACAAGCCAGACTCCTCCAGGAGTGAGAGGGGACACGTGGCAGCAGCCAGTACAGCCTGAGCACTCCGGGCCTTGGGAGCAGCTACATTTACGACTAGCTTCAGCTGTTGCTATATGTAAGGTTTCTGTGAGGTCCCTGGTGAGTTTTAAACCAGCACAAAAGGAAGTGTGGGAAGATTGCTGCCTGCCTGGTTCACATCTCCCATGTTTGGAGCCGATCTGGTTCAGGCTGTACCAATTAGTAAGAATATAATTGCTGTTAACATCAGGATGAGTTACAGAGATTACAAAGAAACAAACCCTTATACAGTAATATGTTTGTACATAAAACAAAGGGAAATGCTTTATTTTTATAGCTCTATGACCCCCAAATCAGTTGAGCTGCTTAGCTGTTCAACAGTGAGCATGGTCAGTAATAGTTTTACTGTCAGCTTAAATGCACAGGCTTATTTAAGTTTTCAAGCTTAAATATCACTGATTTCTATCAACTGTGAAAAGAAGACTCTGTTGTGGATTTTTTTTTCCTTGAAGAAGAGACTGTTCAGGATCTTTGACAGGAGTTAAACTAGATTTTTTTGGGAAAAAATAATTTTAAAAAAGTATTATAATCTAGCCCACAAATGGGAACACACAGAGACCATCTGCTTATTAGCTGTTAATCTGTGGTCACATTTCTGAAGTGTTCTGTCTTTGCCCTGTATCCTCCTGTGGCATGACAAAAATTGCACTTGCAATCAGCCACACTAATTGATAAAGGTCTTTACCCAAGGCCAGTTCCTGGTGGTGAATTTTGCACTTCAGATTGTGAGAAGCCTTCTGCAACAACACAGTAAAGGCTGCAGATCTGATTTGGGATGCATCTGCTGGAAATCTAGACATGAAGGCATCGAGGCAGTTAAATCCTTCTGAGACTCCTATTTTCCCCCTAGTTTCAATAGAGAATTATGTTCCAAATTAGGAGCTGGGTATTCAAGTACATTGAGTTTGCACTGTGCTCCTTAGGTCTTAATTTCAGTCCTTGAATTTTGTAAATGGTATGATGGGTATTTATAGAAAGAATATTTGTAGCAATGAATTCCCGCCACCAGTGCTGCAGGAATTGCTTTGCCACATGTCTGGCGCTGCCTGGTATTGAAGTCTCTAACAAGGACTATATAGCACTCCATAAGAAGTGCTGTTTAGACAGGGAGTTTCTCAATAATCCCTTCTGTTCCTGGAATTTTATGCCCTGAAGTATGAGAAAGGTCACCTGAATAAAGCAGGCTTAAAAGTTACAACAGATAACCTAAGTGAAACTACAGAGACTTAAAGACTTAAGCCCCTTTTTAGATTTCAAAATATTTTGCCAATGGGTATGAAAAAGTGTAATTACCTTGTTAAATACATGATTAATTATTTAAGAAAAGTTTGTTTGTTTTTTCCAGATCTGAAGATTCTGAGTTTCACCCCCTACTAGAATTGAAAAAAGGTAGATGGCAGAACCCAGTTTCCCTACCTTGCATCACCAAAATTCTCTTATGACTATTGCTTAAACTAAGCTGTGTTAGGGAAAAACATCAGCCCTGGTATCAATCAGGCTATGAAGAACATTCCTATCAAAATAAAAAAAAATTCTGAGCTGACTAAAGTTGTTCTTTAATACACAAGATTTTCAAATAGCAAAGAAAGTGGGACTGGGGCAAAGCAGTGCTGGAGTGACAGTGAGAGTGATACCCCTTGGGATCAAACCTGTGTTGAAATAGATCCATAGGAGCCACCAGCTAAAATGATGTATAGGTTGTCTTAAATTCCATCAGGCATCAGGCTGGTACCCTATAGAGATGTTACAAAAACATCTATGACTTGCCTTTGTCCTGTCAGGTGGTTGCAGAGATGACAGCTCTGTGGGACTGTTGTCCTACGTGAAGGGGCAGGTGGGACTGCAAGCATCCTCCCAAGGATCCCCTGGTGGGAAGGTGGCTTGAGCAGTCCCGTGGCCAGGCCAGCCTTCAGCCGAGTATTCAACATTTGGAGCACTTACCTGGGCTCAGCCCCTGCTAGCAAGCACTGGTCTACATGGCTGATTCCTGCCTCTTGCGCAGGGGTCAGAGCACGCGGTGAGTGGCAGGAGACGAGTGAAAAGATGATGAAACAAGCCGCTATCAACTGGTGATTTGGCTGGGAGGCAGCAGGCGAGTAACCTTGCTCCATTTTATGGTAGTGCTTCACCTGCAAGTGCCCGCTGTGAGTGAAATTGCCTGGGCTGGTGCTGTCCTTTATCAATTTCACTCTCAGCAGGCTCCGCAGGTGAAGCATTTCATTGCGGGAGTCGGACTCTGCTTTCTCCTTGACAGCCTGAAATAGAAAGTGGAGAAAGAAAGTAATAAATGGAGAAAAGCAAAAGCAAGACAGAGAGCCACAAAAAGCAGGATGTGTGTTAAATGGTAATGGTAATTCAGCACACCCAACCCTCTAAATTGGGGAGAATTTAACACTGAAAACAGTTTTACATAGCTGTTTTAAGCTTGGCACCTAGAAGTAAAAGAAGTGAAAGGACATTGCAATTAGAAGTGTAAAATTATGGTGAATAATATGTTTAAAATACCATGTAAGATGACGTGGGTAGAACTAAAAGGTAATTTTCTTGATCATCAGCCTAAAACAGAATTTTTGTATCTGTTTCTGGGAGAAACTCAGGCAAAAATTCTTTTTTTCCTGTTTTTCTGAATTTTGCATTTCAGATTTATATGCCTTGGTTTTTGTGGGTTTTGTTGGGATTTTTTGTTGCCCCTTCTTAAGACAACACATGTGTCTTTCAGTGCTGCTGGTTGCCTGATGCCACTTCACTTGGCTTCAGAGAGAAATTCAGCAGCCAAGATGAGAACAGTGCAAAATCTTATCTGCATCTGAACATCTGACTGCTTGTTACTGGGGAAAAAATTGCATTGATTCAGGGACAAGGATGTCAACACAGCTTTGAAGTTCCCAGACTCATCTCTTTCCAGTCAGTTACATCCTAGGGCTTACCAGGAGTGGGGGACAGCACAGAGCCAAAGCATTTGAGCTGGTTCCTGGCTCCTAGTGGAATTGCTTCCATAGAGACTAGGAGTCTGATTGCAGAGCCACAAACATCCTTCTTTAGCTGCAGTGAGCTGATACCTTGGTCCCTGAACCAGGTCCCTGCATGCGGCAGGGAATGTGGGGAAGTGATGCTTATACCTCCTGTAGGATACACCCCACAGCACCAGAATCTCTGTCCTAGATATATGTTCAGGAGGCAATTACAATGTGTAGCCCATCCCTGATGTTTTGTGGGTAAAGAGCAGCTTTGTGTTCCAGTGACATGAGGCATATGCAGCTGTACCTGGTGGCTTGTGGTTTGCTGCTGGTTAATGTGGGAAAACTGGATGAGAGGCTGCTGCTGGAGGAAGGTGATCTGAGTGGAAAAGATCACAAATCAGCAGAGCTCTCGAGTTTCAGGAGAGGAGGGAGCAAAAGCATTGGACTAATGAACTTAAACCAGAAGACTTCAACACGCTCAAAGAATTGGTAAATGCAGTCTTGTGGAAAGGAATTTTAATGGGAAAAGGAGCCCTGGAGAACTCTCAGCTCCTAAAAGAGGCGCCGAAGATGGGATGAAAAACTGCTCTGATACAGGAAGCTCCCAGCAGGAATGGGGAGAGGCCAGTGTGACCACCTAGGAAGATGACCTGACAGTCAAAAAGACGGTATAAAAGGTGGCTTGCAGACAGGCAGTAGAAGGAAGGCTTCTGACGCTGCCTCATATAGCACTCTCATGGGTAAATGAGGGACATGTGGTCTTCATTAAACTACTCCAGAGTGGGCAAAAAAAAAGGCAAGGGATCAGGCAAGCATGTGGAAGACAGAAGAGGAAAAAGGTGTGGAGGGAGAAGGTGGCACAAACTGGGGTTACTTTGTTTCTTCTAAGAATAACAAAATAATATCCAGACTAAAAACTTAACACAATATTATACATCTAATGTTGTAGTTTCATGCAAATGCCTTTGCCTTCTTAGCAAGGGTGTGTGACTGTAAACAGAACTGGATTTGCTGGATCAGTCAATACAAACCTGCCCTATGCCAACAAAAATATTAAGATCCTTTGCATGAAGTTTTTTGTTTTCCCAGATGAGGGAGAAAAACAAGCAAACCTACTGCGACTCCTCCCATAATTAACTCCCTTTTATATTTTAGAGGGTGGGATCTCTAAGCACCCAAATTTGAATGATTAGAAACAACCAAGAGGTGAATTTTTCTACTGGGTAGACTGCAAGAGGTGGTTTTGCCAGCTTCCACACACAAACTGGTTTAATAAGGTTATGTGGCCTCATTTGCAAATAAACTGCTTTCTTAGGTGCCCTCATTGCCCTTTTCAAAGTGACGTGTTAGGAGTCAGGTATTTCAGGGGAAAGAGTGCACTAGGAGTGGTAGGTCCTTCTATTGAGTTTTCTACAAGTTCTCTGCTGAGATAACTTTTAAAGTATCACATGCTTTAAAGAATTTTTGTAAATACGTTCCAGTCAATAACAGGAAGGGGGTTAGTGTAAAACTTAATTAAATTAGCAATCAATGGGATTAGGATGTCAAAAGTTGATGTAAAACACCAGGCAGGGGAATTATTATCTCTGCTATTCTGTATTATGAATTAATTGTAAACTAGAGGAATGCTTGAAATTTCGAATTGCATGCTGATTTATGTCTTCCGTATCTCACCAAAGATAATAAGATAATGTAGAATACAGATAAATGCAAAACTTCCTCTTAAATTTATGATTGGTGGGAAGAAGGTTGGTCAGATGTGAAAAAATCTTTGCATGTTATTTACATACGAAAGAGAAATGCTTGGGAAGTTCCGGTGAAATGAAGATGGCTCTCTCAGTGACCTTTTCTCTCTGGAAATTACAGTACATTCCCTGGGAGGTTTACTTGCCATGCTATGTATGGATCATTGTGCAAATAGGCAGGAGCAGGAAATAGAGGCTGTAATGAAAAGAATTGCACCTGACATGTGAATTTGCTAACAACGCAAATCTTAGTATATCTATAATGAAAATCATCTCTAAACACTCTTACAGGGTGGGTAGGTCTGAGAAGGCTACGTGGCACTGCTCAGAAAGAGGTGTTTGTTTGCCGTTCTTGGCTTTGGATGAGCAGGAATACAGTGCAGTGCTGCAGAGAAAATGAGGAGTAACACAACCCAAAATCTGTCAACACCAAGAATTTTGCAAATCAGCTTTTTTTTCTTTTTCAGGTTCAATGATCTCCTAAACAGCATGACTTTGCAACACGCAGAACAGTTATACTCCTAAGTTAAAATAATAAAGAATTTAAGTGTGGAAACAGTAATTACTATACTGACATTATATGGTGCTGCAGCTGTGTTCACAGATACTGAAACTGGGTGCACTGGCCAGTATATTCTATGTTGGATGCTTGACAATGCTGTTTCAGCAAGGATCAGCTTCTATGCTGTTCCTCCTTCGTATTAACGAGTAAGTGCAGAGTGGTAGTCTGGCAGGCTGGCAATGCATCTGACAGAGCAATCTATGGATTCATATGGACTGTAAGACCTCCTAGTACTGCATTTGTGTCTGAAGCATGTTGAATGCTTCAGGAATTTTGCAAGTCAAGAAAAAAAGAAAGAGCAATTTGTGGTGACTTGGCCTGCCAAAAATGGTGAATCTGGAAGCAATTACAGAAAATCAACAGCTGAGTCTGCTAGTGCCTCAGCACCTTGGGTGCGGTGGGAAAAGCTTCGTAAAGGACACAATTGTATTTGTGTGATCTCACTGAATGGAAAATACATGCAGCTGAATATGCAGCCTGTGCATTCATTGATTCAGGTTGGGTAACATGTTTGGATTGCAGCAAGTTGTCTACGTAGTGTTGCATTGATTGTTTACAACTTCTCTGAAATTCCATCTGTGCTAGTGAAGTAGGCAGTTCCTACACTGGTAACTTTATGTCAAGAAATGAGACTGTCACAGAAATGTTAGCTGGATGGCACCCTGGAGATCACCTCACTCAAAGCTGGACTACCACCAATGTAGTACTAGTGCTGTTAGGTCAGCGGTGACTTTATCCAGCCAAGTTGTGAAAACCCTCCAAGCCAGGAGCTGCCACCACTTCCCTGGAGCACCTGGTAGAGAAGGCTTTCCTAATAGCAAGCCTGAACCTCCCCATCTGCCATGTTGTCCCTTGTTATGCTCTCTGAAACCACCAAAAAGGGTTTGGATCTGTCATCTTTGTACCTGCTCTTCAGGCAGGCACAGGCTGCTGTTCCATCACCCTTTGGGCTCCCCGTCACTGGGCCAAACAAGCCCAGCTCCCTCCACCTCTCTCATGCTGCATCTGCACTCCAGACCCTGGATCATGGTGGCAGCTTTTAGCTGGACCTGTCCAGTTTTTTCACATTCCCCCTGAGGGAGGAGTCCCAAAACTGGATGTTGTACTCCACCTGCAGACTTACCAGTGCCATCCAGGTGTCCAGTCCAATCTGCTGGCCACCCTCCTCTCAGCACTTCTGATTGTGCAATCTGCAGTTAGTTATTTGCAGTAAGATCACACTCTAGTCTCATATTCTTCTTGTCACCCACCATAGCCCCTCAGTCCTTTTCAGCAGAGCTGTTACTTCACAGCTTGAGGTTATTCTGTCCCACACAGGGAACTTTTTAATGTCTCCATGTTGAACTGCTTGGGATTGCTGAGATTGCTGCTGTGGTAGAGGTACATGGTTCTTGCACTTGCTTTTCTAATTTTGCGCATTTTTAGAGAATACTGGTGACACAGTATAGTAGCTCCAGGCACTATGAACTGTTTCAGTTGGTAACAGCCCCCAGAAGTCTCTTAGCTCCCATCAGTGACACAACATACCTTGATCTCACAGGGACACTGAAAATCTCTCTTCTTTACTTTCTTGATTTCCCACACCCACCTTTGTTATTCTTAAGCCTCATATATTTATCTTCTTTTATTTCTTTTTTATCCAGATGTTTGTTTTCTTTCCTGAATGGTGCCCACTTCTGCTGGCAAGCCAGTCCTGGCCCTCTCTCTGTCATTAGTATGGAGCATTAGTGCTGGAGGTCCCAGGCAAGAGCAGCTCCTGTGGGTGGGGGAGTGCCTGTGGGAGGTCATGGCCATGGCCCACTGCCCTCTCTCCTGCTCTTTGCTCCCTCACCGAGCCACATAACAAAGCATTTGTTCCTGACAAGCAGATGGAGATGAATTGGCAAAGAGCCCGGATTCCTTATAACTTAATCTCTGTCTACTCAGCTGTAAGTAAAGAGAGTTTTGTCTCAAAAGAATATGATTTCTTTGGCTTTTCCACCAAATATTTGCTCACTGGCATATTTTTATTCTCACATTGTTTTCCTGAGAGAAGAAATGGATAGCTGGATTTCTGGCTACTGAGAAAAGTTATCCGTGGGGAAGGGAGGACGGATGAGCAGCCTTTCAGTAAAAGGCAGGTTACTTCTGATGAGCATGTTGTGCCAATTGCAAGCTTTTTTTCTTTCTATAAAATGCTATCCTGCCTCAAATATTATAACAGAAGGAATTCATGGCATAGAGAAGCATGGTCTTCCATTTATTCCAAGGAAATCATGTTGAGCTAGATGAATTGAGGAATTCCCATGGAGTGATTATGAAATTTCATGGTAGGCTGCTCTGAGGAGGAGTTTTGGAGACAACCTAGAATTTTTACCCCATTGGAAAGCCTATTTTGTTAGGAATGGACAAAAAATTAAATTAACATTAAGCTCTCAAGTGTCATCATATTTCAACAAGCAAGATGTCATAATCATATTCATTTACCTAGAATATAACGACAAACCTTTAAGCATCCATAACCTCTTTGTCAGATAAAGTGCAAACAGTCATTTAATTTTTCTCCCTTGATCATCTTTCCAATTCTTACAGAAATGGGAGAAGGAATGGTCACACGTAATTCCTGCAGAAGCTACAGGCAGGATGTAGCCCAAAATCCACACAGGAATAGCAGATGTCTTCCCTTTTCTCCAGTTGCCCACTTTTTTGAATAAATTGCTGATTGAAGGGGTAAGTGTTGGCTGGCAGTGAGTGATTGGCAGATATGGAGATTCTACTGCCTGCCATCAAGCCAAGACTGAAGTCAGGAACCTAATCATACAAGTATATCAGGTATTCCCAATATGTCCTGAAAGTTTCCCAGCAAAGGCAATAGTTTCCACTTTACCTGCCTGATAAGATTCAATCCTCCTCTGCCAAGAATGAAGAGCTCCTGATAGACCCATCCTAGGTAATGAGTGAGAAAAACTGCTACAAAACGAGTCAGGCTTTGAACTCATGAGTTTTACCTATGTTGGCTGCACCAGGAGCCTAGTCTCTTCCAGAGAGGAGTGAAATTTTTTGGTCAGGAGTTGATTCAGGGATGAAGGGGAGGACTACGTGGGGCACTGAGGGCTGGCAGAAGCAAGGGAGAAGCTGGCTCCATTCCTGGGGCTGCATGCTTTTCCTGTGTGTAGCAGGAAACCTGTGATGTAAATTATCTGTGTGTCCCAGGGCTGAGAGCAGAGGGCACCTGACATGGCACTGTGAAAATGAAGATCAGGTGCCAGTGTTGCAGGTAGGCAGACAGCAAAGCCAGACCACAGAGGGCACCCACCATCTCTTGCTAGTGCTAGTCAGGGCTATATTTAGAAGCTTTAGTTAATGAGTAGAAGATATATGAGAGAATAGCTGCTACTTCTGTGCTTGGTGGCACTCCTGAGGCCAAGAAGCCATGCCTGAGGCTATCCTGAAAACACTCAGTGAGTGTGAGCTCCTTGAGGGCCATGCCATGTCTGTTCCCTGCTCCAGCACTGCTCTCCTCCACAGCCTCAGCAGCCCCAGCAGAAGGAGAAGGCTACACCAGCCAGCGAGCCATTGCCCTGCTTTAACCTCGGCGGTGCCCACTCAGAGCAGAGCAGCCGTGCATGTCCACCCCATGCTACCAAACAAAAGGCTGCCAACCTTCTCTGGACCTTGGGCTGGCCCCTGAAGTGGCTGCCGAATGCTCCCTCACTGCCTGTTGATAAGCTTTGGTGCTTTGCAATTCCCCTTTCCAATTACTGGCCCTGCTCCTGGCGCTGGCTGGGCCTGATGTGTGCCGATAGCCTGGCAGCGATGCAGGGACTGTGGGGCTTAGGGTGGAAGGAGATGGGAGAAACTGTGAGCCAGAGCAGGGATTTGCATCAGTCACCAGGAGGGCATCATCTCACAGCTGCCTTTTGCAGAAGCCCTTAGAGGTGCCTGCTCAGCTGAGGATGGAGTCGTCTGGATAAGCCATGCAAAAGCAGCCCTTGTAAGTGTTGGGACAGGGACTCGGTGAGTATCCAGGCAAGGGATGTTGTGGCATGTGGATGTTGAGGCCAGGTGACACACGAATATCTTTCTGAAATGGCTTGGTATAACTGACCATTCTGGGGCCTGCTACCCTTTCTTCTTTGCCTTTTTTTTTTTTTTTTTTTTTTTTTGCATTGCCGTATTGCTAAAAGAAGCCTGGGGGCATTGTCCATATAAATCTAAAGATACAACAGTTAAATACCAACACTGCAATTCTAGGTATTGTGGATTCAGTGTTTTCCCTTATCGTTGGCACATTTCCATTTCTATAACATCCACGTGAAGTGATCCAAAGCTCCAGAGCTGACCTCCAGTGACTCTGAGTTAACAAACTGTGATCAGTGATCCTGCAGTCATCAGCTAGCTGCTGGCTCCCTTCACAGCAGCACCAATATGAAGCAGTGTGCCCAGTGAGGATGTCTGGTGGAAATTCCAGCTGGCATAAGGCTGGAATCCTCCTCTTGTCTCCTCCTGAAGCAGGCTGAGCACTGCTGTGTGCCAGACATCCCTATGGCATGTTTTGTACCCGAGACTGCTTTGCAAGTAGGACAAATCATGGTGGAACTTGTGCAAGCCAGAGTTGCTCACAAGGGGTAGATGAGCAACCTATGGAATGCAGAGGGCAAAAGTGGGGAGTTGGCATCTTCATTTCCCCACTTCCCCAAATTCCCTTGTCCTGGGAGCTGTGCTCCTCACCCAGGCTGAGATGTTATTGGTGTGAGACTATAATCCAGCTCAGACTGCCACTGCAGGGACTGCTCTTCACAATTAGCTCGGAAGACAGGTCTCCAGAGGGTCAAAGGGCTTCTCACCAGGAGAAAGAGCTCTCAAACTGTCAGCTCAAAAACAAATCTTATCTAAGTTGAGAATAAAAAGACTGCTGAGACTGCTGGATGGGTTATGATTCTTAATACTGTAAAGAGATACATTTATGAAAACTCTTTCTTTAAAAAAAAAATCAAACCACAAATTTGAGCAAATCATGAAGATCCAGTCTTGGCCTAGAAAGAAAAGAGGTAACATGCATGGCCCGGCAGCTATCCTAAAACCCCTGTGGCAAGCAATAATCTTGAAAAAGCCAGTGCAAGCTATGTTTTCAATTTATAAATTAAATGTGTTTAAAATTTATGAACTTTGACTGCACAAGTAACTACTTCATTAGACTTTAAGGCTGCATGTTTCCTTAGCTTTTTTCACGGTAAAGTAAAACACATTTCTAATAAACATGGAAAGAGATTCCAAACTAGAGTCACTACTTTTATGTAAAGGACCCTCCAGACTCATTAAAAAAGTTTACCACCTAAATAAAGAAAGCACATTGTAATTCTTTAACTCATAAAGTTGGTAATATACACAGAATATTAGCGTGCTCTTACATGTACACCGCTTGTATCGATGAATGACATACAGTAAGGGGTTTACTATGAGGAAATTAGCATATAAAACTATGTTTTGGTAAGTCTTAGGCTGAAAGACAAACTCGAGGAACAGGAGGACAGATATAGGTTGGGCTCTGCTCTGATTTGCTGAGTAAGCATGGAAAGTTTCATACAGATACTGAGCTGTAGCTGTAACCAAAATCACTCTGTTTTTTCATGTTTATGTCAACAGTTTATACCCTTTGACAGTCAGCAGCACGAGTGTGGATGGACATACAGTGGTGTCTGCACCATGCATTGGCCCACAGTATGAGGCTGTGGCTCAAAGAGCTGGCACCGTGCACTTTCCCTTCCCAGCACTGATGCATCCACAGCTGGAGATTTGGGACTTCTACCTCAAGTGGAATGTGAAAAAACTGGACAGGTCCAGCTAAGGGCTGCCACCATGGTCCAGGGTCTGGAGTGCTGATGCAGCAAGAGAGAGGTGGAAGGAGCTGAGCTTGTTTTGCCCAATGAAAGGGAGCCCAAAGGGTGATAGAACAGCAGCCTTGAAGAGCAGGTACAAAAAGGACAAATCCAAACCCTTCTTGGTCATGTCAGGGGACTTAACAAGGGGCAACAGGCACACATGGCAGATGAAGTTCATCTTGGCTGTTAGGAGAGTCTTTTCCATCACATGCTCCAGAGAGGTGATGGTGGTTAATTCCTTGGAGGCTTTTTATGACTTAGCTAGATAAGGCTGATTTAATGGTATGGTGATTGTGGTAGTCCTGCTCTGACAGAAGATTAGACTAGGTGAGCTCCAGAAGTTCCATGCAGCCAACATCTCTGTGATTCTGTGGTTCTTTTTCCCAGAGCAACAGAGAAGCATGTCCCAAACCATCAGCCAGTTCCCCTGGTCCAAAAGAGAGGGCAGTTCTGCTAGATGCCATCTCCTGAGGGCTGGTCTCAGCCTAGCACGTACATGTGCGCATTAGGCTGTGCTGGGGTTCAGAATCAAGTTTGCAAATAAACCTGTCAGCCGTAGCTAGCCAGTGTCTTAAAGTCACTGATGGCTGACTTCCACATGGTTGTGCCTTGCAGTAACCACAGCTCAATGTACTTGTGCATGTCAAAGTAGAACATTGGCAGTCTTTGGTCTTCAAAACTCATCGTTCAGCAAGAAGCCACTATATTTTCAAATCCAGTGGTGAAAAATCCCTCATCAACTTTTACTCTGCCTGAGCAGGCACTTTGGCCCTTATGTAAAGCTTTATATGTGTAATTCACATTCAGTTCTTCTCCTGCATTGGAATTTGTCAAATGAGAATCGGAGGATTAGCTTCTTCTGGTTAAAATTCTCCTCTGCAGAAACCCTTTCCTGGCTGTCTTTAGGAAAGTGTCCTCAACCCTTCCATAGTCTCAAAGCTGACACAGCCAGTTCTCTCCCTACCTCACAGCTGCTTTCCTTCTAGGCTACACAGGTGCTGAAAATACCACTGGAAATCTCACTTCACGGTTTCTTGCATGACAGCAAGCAACAGAAACCACCCAAAAGAGCACCTTTTCCTGAGCCAACTCTCACTTGTTTGCAAAAAGGGTGGGGTTGCTGAGCAAACAGACCTGCTCCCTCTCTGATTACTTTGATACTGAGACCATATGGGCCTCTGAGCTGGTCCCCATTCCCTGGAGTTTTTGTTTGTGGATATTGCATGTTCCTTAGAAAAAAAAAAAAAAAACCAACCAAAACCAAACCCCAGTGATTTTACTAAGTGAAACAAGCATGTACGGTAGTGCTGCATATGGTGCTAGTAAAATTGTAATAGTGAAAGTTGGCAAGAGTCAAGCAGCCTTTGTATTAATTCTCTGGAGCTTCAGGTAGAGCCTAATGTAATTACTTGGTTTACTTTGTAGCATTTTAAGAGAGAAGTGTGTGTTTTAAAAAGTTATATTTCCAAATAAAGTGGTCAGGTCTGGAGCAGACAAAGTGCCTGATTCTGGTCCCTCCGAATTCAATAGCAAAACTCCCATTGACTTAAATCAGAGCAGGATTATGTCCCAAATCTAAGAAATAACAGCAAACAGACCTGTGCAGTTTTAAAATTCACTGTCCAGGCTACCAGTTTGTAACTTTTCCTTATTTTTTATCCACTTGAAGTTCCCAAAGGTTTGTCTTTCCTCAGCTCCACTGGCTGCGTCTGAGTATTAGAGCTGAAATTTTTTTTCACATGAAGACACCTGCTTTGCAGACATCTCAGTGTAAGTGGGTGAGTCCAGAGATCCTAATCTCGCCCACATAAACACGGTGATTTCATTCAGGAAATAATTGGGTCATGCTTTTCATAGAATCATAGAACATCCTGAGTTGGGCAGGACCCACAAGGATCATAGAGTCCAACTCATGGCCCTGCACAGGACAACCTCAAGAATCACACCATGTGTATGAGAGCATTGTCCAATGCTTCTTGGACTCTGTTAGGCTGCGGCTGTGACCACTTCTTGAGGAGCCTGTTCCAGTGCCCAACCACTCCCTGAGTGAAAAATCTTTTCCTAATTCTCAGCCTAAACCTGCCCTGACACAGCTTCACTCTGTTCTCTTGAGTTCTGTCACTGGTCAACAGTGGGAAGAGATCAATGCCTGCCCTTCTGCTTTCACTCATGAAGAAATTGTAGACCTCAAAGATGTCAATTGTTTCAAAATTCCCCAATCTGTCAAAATACCATAAATTTCATTTTCCTGGGTAGATTCAAAAGCTGTAAACATTGAAGTCATTGACATTGATGCAAGAAGAATAATTCAAAGTGTTTGGGGGATTGCTGGGAGGAGCTTTTGATTTTTTCTGACTGTTTATTTTTGTGATTGATCAAGGCATTAACTAAGATAGCTTTCTTGTTGAAAGCAAGCCTGTGACCTTTAAAACCTGCCTCTAATTAACTGAATTCTGCCAATCAATGTCGTTTGCAAACTCTCATCAAAAGTTAGGCAAGGCTGGAATAAGTCTTACCAGCAGCCTTTCCCAAACTGCAATTGATAATACTAGTAAAGACTGACCATTTGGTCACCAAATTAAAAAAATAACATGGATCCATTGCTTTTATTTCTTGGGTTTGGTATGTAACATATAAAGGCAGCACTGTTGGGAATAATTTTTAATTTGGATGCCCAAAATCATCTTACTGTACATTTTTTTCTTTAATTAACTTGTCATTTAAAACTTTTTCCAAAGTACCTGCTTTCTGGGTACATGTATGTCTTCCAGACTTTCACTTAACACCTGAATAACAAAAAAGACTATCTGAGCTGTCTTTGTCTCTGCTGTGCTTTGACCTCCCCATGCCAGTTGTCAATAAAGCAGCCAGAAGTAACAGAAGGCTGAAATGCACACAGATCCTTGCTCTGCCTGAATGTTGAGAATTAGTCCCCAGACCCCCCTCTACATCAAATGGTACATGAAGGAGCCTTCCATAGCCATCTGGTGCCAGACAGAGCCTTCTATCAGCTGCAGTTCACCTTCTCCTATGGTTCCTATGAGGAATGGATTTTCCAGCACCTTGGCTCTCCCTGTGTTTCTTGTTCAAGTGTTTATGGTCTCTAATCAGCACCTAACTTGCCTGTGCTGGAGTTTGTCCCATACCTACACTGCAGTTTTCCTTTGGGCTTCTTCTGGCCTGCTTTCAATCTCTGGGGTCATGTGCTTCCAGAGCAAGATGGAAAGCACATTTTATTAAATGGACAAAAACCCCAGTAAAGCTGAACTGGCTTTTGGTAATTTCAGTCCAGTGAACCACAGGTTTTATTATCAAGGTTTTCTTATTGATTCTCTACAGCCTCTGTAGGAGATTCCCTTACAAGACAAGGGAAACACTGTCCTGAGCTTGAGGTGGGACCTGCTCCAGCAAGACTGGTGGGAACCTTCACCTGCTTTGGCTTTGTGTGCTTTATTTTCTGAGACCTCCTCCGCACCTTAGGAAATGCACTAGCATTGACTCTGTGTGTAGGGCCTGGGGCGCTCCCACTCCACATGGGCTCTAATGCCAGAGACACCTTTAAAAGCCAATATACCCTTAGGTGTCCTCGAGAAACTGGGGCTTCACTGCTCTCAGGGTGTTGTGCTTTCTTCCATTGGCTTCTTTCCTCCCTCCTCCCCACACCTGGCCTTGTGTAAGGAGAACTACCTCTGAAAACAAATTAAACTGGAGCACATAGACCAGCACCCTTCTTTTTACCAGGAGGCAATATTCACTCCCCTGAGTTGAGCCGAGGAGCTGCTGGGAAGCTGGAAGGCTGCAGAAGTTCTTGGGACTGCCTGTACAAACACAGGTTGTTACAATGTGCCTGCAAAAGCTCACGAATATGCTTTGGGAACATGGAAATGCCTGCTGGCCCCTGCGGTTCAGATGGGAAGAATAGAGGGACATAAAGGTCCAGAAATACTCTTCAGCAGCACCCTCCCAACTGAGCCTTCCACACTGCTAAGCCCCGGACCTCTTGCTCCCTCTCCTCCTACAAGCTCTGGCAGCTGAGAAAGTGTCTGGTAAGCAGGAGCTTGGTGACCTTTTTACAAAGGCATGTAGTGATAGGACAAGGGGCAATGCCTTTGAACTGAAATAGGGCAAGTTTAGATCAAATATCAGGAAGAAATTCTTCGCTGTGAGGGTGGTGGGACACTAGAACAGTGCCCAGAGAAGCTGTGGATACCCCATCCCTGGAAGTGTTCAAGACCAGGTTAGCTGGGGCTTTGAGCAACCTGGTGTAGCAGAAGGTGTCCCTTCCCATGGCAGGGGGGTTGGAGTGAGATGACCTTTAAGGTTCTTATCATCCCAAACTATTGTGGTTCATTCAGTGCTGTTTTACTAACTGCAAAGGGGAAGGACCTGCCTCTACCCGAGCTGTTCCCCAGCATTGTGGTATCTGCACACAGTGGCAACATCAAGGCAAAACATTTCTGTCAAACTCAGTACAAGGAAAACACATTTTTCTGTGGAAAATTTAATGGGAAGAGCTCCTGAAGGCATCCCCCTCACAGCTCTGCAGGATGTTGGCTTTCATGAGGAAAGATGTTTTATGTGGCTGCACCACACTGACCCAGTTTTCTCCCTGGCACCATTCACCCATCACCTTCCAGCGGCTAAAGATCCCCCAGTTCTCTTTGCCTGTGGCATTTCGCAGTCCAGTATGGAGCTTTAGGTCCAGATCCTCCCCAAAAAGCGGCGTCACAAGAGCAGCGGCTTGGCAGAGGGTGTAAGCGTGGAAAGTGAGAGTGAGTTTGCTTGGTGTTGGCGGTGATTGCTACCGGCATTTCCGCCAGCTAAGTATGGGGGTAGCCACTAAAAACAAATCCTGAAACCGCTGAAATTGAGGGCGTTTTGTCTGGTTTCTAACAGAGCAATAGCTGCCAGCATCAGCTCCGAATTCTTCTGCACTAAGATGTGCAACAGTCCGAGGTTTGAGAACATGAGAGTTAGCCCAGAGCTTTTTCTCAGTTTTACTTGGAGGTAAGTTGGTGATTCAAAGCGAAACCTGGCTAAAACCATGAAGGGTACTTACTTTTAAACGTTCCCCTACCCAGGAACATTTGAGGCCTGTAAATGACAGCCCCCTGTGCCCAAAGAGGCTGAGGCCTGAGGCCTGAACTTCAGGCTGGAGAGAAAACATCCAAAGAAGGACATGGGGGAAGCTCTGGGGGAATCATAGGTATTTCCCTCAGGCAAGTTTAACACTTCATTTTCTTAAATGTCTTTAATTCATACGCACTAAGAAGCAGAGATTTTAAACCAAATATTTTGGTGCAGCAGCTCCCATAAAGCCTGGCCATGGCCAGGACCTCATTTCTGCCCACAACCTCACTGCTGGGCGGAGGTGAGGAAATGTGAAGATGTGTTTGATGGAGGTGCCAGCGTGGGAGACACTTGGCACTAAAGCTTTTGGAAAAATTCAGCTTCCAAGGGCTGTGGTAGGGAAGCTTTTGCATAGGACGCTGTGTGCTTCAAAAGAGCCGTCTGGATTTTCAGAAACTTATATTAAAAAAAAAAAAAAGGAAAAAGAAAAAAAAATTAAAAAATAAAAAATGCTGGGATGCTCCGGCGGTGGTTCGGGCCGGTCCCTCGTTGTGACGGTGACCTCTAGTGGCACCGGGAGCCGCCTCTCCCTGCAGGCCTCTCATTCTCCAGGCGCCGACCCCCGGAGCTGCCGCCATTCACCTCTGCCGCTGAGGCGATGAGGGCGGAGGCAAGATGGACTCTGGGCCTCGGCTTCCCGCATCCCGGTGCGCAGACACCCGCTCCCTGTAATTTGTGGCAGTTGTTTCGTGCGTGTATTTCCCCTGTATTAAGCTTGCTTCCCCAGGACAGTGGGCAGCAGCAGATTCCACCTCTAGGTATCCTAAAAAGTAGCATCTGGGGATTAAAATCCATTTTTTCTGTCTCTCCCTTTTCCTAATTTCTTGCTGTAAATCAACATTTTTTTGGCAATCCCTGACTGTGGAGAGGATGTGGGTTGGGGCTCAGCAGTGCAGTTTCCCTTCATGTCCTCTGCCTGCTCCAGATAGACCCAGAAAGAAAAGGGAGCCATCTCCTTCTCCTGTACTTCTTCCCGCTTCCTTCCACCACCTGGCTGGCACTTTCACACAAGACCAGACCCCTGGGCAAAACCAAGTCCCTGGGCCAAAATGGGCTGATGTACTCAGCTTCAGCTCCTATCTGGGCATCTTGGAGTGAGAAACAATTCCCTTGTGCCTCTGCTCCATCAACATCTTCCACACAGGGCACAGAGGCTTCCTGACACCCAGGCCAGCTGCTGCCACCTCTGCAGCCCCTCTGGTTCCAGGGCCAATGGGTGCTGCATGGAGAAATGCCCGAGCTGGCCTTTGCCGTGCTCCATCTGCACCTAATTATCTCAAACCCTCAAACCCACAGGTGATGTGGGATGACACATTTCCCCCCTTACAAAAATCACTTCTCTTAAATGTTTGTTTCTTTCACCAACTCCCCATTCTTCCTTGCCTGTGCAAGGCAAGCTGTGTGGTGGGCCTCCTACAAGGCTTTGCAACTGGTGTGTAGCAGCAATCATGCAGAGAGGAGAGCAACCACTTCCTCCCTCCACCACCTCTGTGAATCTGCACCAGGACCTGCAGGTAGCTCTGCACGCCCTCCTCAACTCAAGCCTGGAGAAATGTCCTTGATCAGAAGCTCAAAAGTCACTCAGCACTTCTTCCCTGCTGCACCATGCACACACAGGCACAGTGGTGACAAAGTGACTTTTCCCCCATGATCTCTGGAGCATCTTATAATGGGAACAGCAGCATCACTGTGACTTTGGTGGGTGGTGGTTCCTTCCCATGCCTCCTGAAAGCCCCGGAGGTTTTAACACATCGGCCCACTTAACCCTGGCACCACCCTGCTCAGGGCTGAGTGCCAGGGCCCTGTAGGCACCCTGAACCCTCAGGAGGGCAGGGAAAGTTCAACACCACTGGAGAAAGGAGGATTTGCACCTTGGCAAGCTGTCTTCCTCCAGTAGGGCTGTCCCATCCCTCAGTGGCATTGCCCCATGCCACCCAGCTCCTCACCAGCAGGCAGGACAGCACATCTCACCCGGCTGCACAGAGGCATGTTGGAGAAGGTTTCCTTGGAGGAAACAATCCACAAGTAAACGTTTAGATTGGTCTAAGGACATGGTTTGCCACCTCTTGACCTGGGTGGCTCAGCAGATACCCATTTAACCTGCCCTGTGGACCCAGTCTCCAGCTGCCCTGAAAAGAGCATGATGTGTCTGCTCCAGGTTATTTATTTCACAGAAGCCCACACGCCATGCATGAATTTGCATCTAATTAGCATTTGCTTAGTGGATGTTACTCAGGAGCCCTAGTGTGGTACCTGTCTTTTATCTCAGACTGACTGTTGATAAAAACTGGGTCATACAAGTGGTAAGCGCATCTTCCCTGTCAAGCTTAGTACATTTTACAAGACTTTCTCCTTTCACAAGACGCCCATGTGAGGTTGCACAAGCCCTTGACCCAGACAGCCATGGGGAATCCACCCACAGCTATGCTCCACCTCAAAGAATAGGATGAAGACATTCACATCTCAAGAAGAAAAAGTGCTCCTTAGCATAAAACCACTTTCCCCCTCATCCTCACTCCAGTCAACCACTACCAACATTACAATCAATCACATTATCACTGAACATCACACCAGAAAAAGCATTTGTGGTTTTTAAGTAACAGGCCAGCCATACAAATCAAATATTGGGAACAGCTGTCTGCAAAATAAAAAGCATGCAAGCAGTGAAATTGAGAATTATTTGGGTGCTGGGTGACCCAGTAGCATGAAGCCAGTGGGCACACACCCACCTGTGTTGGTGGGTCTGATTTCAGATCTGGCTGCTGAGGTTTGAGTGGGTCACCCGTGGCTGCAGAGCCTGGAAGAGAAGCAGAGCTTTGACCAGTGACACGTGGTGAGGCAGCGGGAACTGGACACTGGGATGCGGTGGGAGCCCTGTCTGCCTTTGGGAGGATGGCAGGACTGGCCTCCAATGGACCTCCCACAGGCAGCCAGGGTGGCATGGCTGGGACCAGACCTTTTGTTCCCTCTTACGAGAAAGAGCTGAAGGCAGACACTGCTCTTTCACCTCGAGGCATTCTGTCTGCCAGCCACAGCCAGGCAATTAATTCATGAACCAAGTGTGGGTGGGGAGATTGAATGTATCCTTATCTACTCCTTCTGAGGACTATCAAAGTCAAGCTAGTGAAACTACACTGTCTCCATTTCTAGTAAATAACTAATTGTACTCTTCATAGGGGCTGGCATTGAAATAAAATTAGAATGATCACTCTATTGTCCCAGAGTACTTAAATGCATTAAGAAAACACAACAAAAAAAACCCAACCCAACCAAAAAGAAAACCCAACCAAAAACCAAACAAACAGAAAACCCCAGTAATAAGACCACGGCAAAGAGGTGCCTTTGCTGTGTTTGTTCCTGTGAATTGTTTAATTAATGGTCAAGGCCAGCTGAAGTAATCAGATGACTGCAGTGCTGGAGAGATGGGAAATTGTTGGTCACCCTCAAATTTCCCCCAACTCTCAATAAAAATCCCCTTTGTTTCTTGCCTGTTTAGAAATATTCTTCCTTATTCCCATTTTCTATCAGCTAAGCTTTTAACTCATTCTGACTCCGACCACTTGCAACCACAGCAGTCACTTCCTCCACCTAAGCAGGGACATTCACATTGTTATAGGGAGGCAGTGATTAAAGACACATTTAGGAAGAGAGCTGAGCTCCTGCTTGCTTGTGGGTAGCCAGTGGTAGATGATGCGATACCACGTGTGCTACGTGTGATGGTACTAAAGAAGCACCAGCACTGCTGTAATAGCTGGGTAAGGGAGGAAACTTGTTCCTGCATTTGAAAATTATTTCGAAGTAGCAGGATTTTAGACATCTTTGAGCTCAGACTTTGATCATGAGTGTGACAAATGTAACACTTCTCTCTGGTCTCAAGGTAAAACATTTTAACAGCTCCAAAGCGCCTGGACTGCTGCATATAATTAATGCTAGTGGAGAACCAAACACCAACAACAAATTAAAAAATAATAATCAGAAACTTGTTTCCACAACATGCAAATGTCACAAACCAAGTACCAGCTGAATAACAAGTGCATGATTTTAACAGCCTCTAAATGTTTCCAGCATGGCTCACAGGCAAGGTCCCTCTTTAGGATTTCTGGCTTCATGATGCTAAAACATACAACTGCAATTTGTAAAGAAAGTAATCTATACTACTTAATTCCCTGCCTCGGATCCCTGTCCATGAGATATGAATCATTCCTCTGTGTCTCATGGCAGAGGTAAAATCTGTGCAAACGCTAGGGTGGTGAGCACTGGGGATGCTTGTTCTCCAATGGAGGGGAATTATCCCTTTCTCTGCAAGTCACTGCATTGGAAGTGTTGGGGCTTCCCACTGGTGCAAAGCCTTCCCACTAGGAAGGGGCTTAAAGCTGTAGGGCATTAAAAACCAACTTTTTTTTCTCTCTGTGCTGAGGTCAGGGTTCTGTTGTTTCTTGAAAGTGTCTTCCCTTAAGCTAAGATCTGAGTCTGCTTTTTCTGAAAAAGCTTTATTTCAAGGCCAATTTTCTCTATCTCCCATGTATATGAAAAACTCCCCTGGAGATGCAAAAAGCTTGTACCATTTTTTTCTAGTCTTTATGGAGTGCTCAGAAATCTCTCTGCTTGCAATTATGCTGACAGACCAAACTCTTCATGATCACAAATCATTTAAAGCATTCAGCATCAATTGTAGCTACAGTGCAGCTCAGAGACTCAAGTGTTTTCAATTATCATTAGCAGCTAAAATGTTGCAATCTCCATGAATACATTAAAAGTGAGTGAAACCCCAAGAAGCAAAATTTCCTCTATGAGGAAATAATTTGGACAATATATTCCCATGCATATAAGGGAGGAGACCAACCTCAACTTTGATTCAGGAGACAAGACTGGAGAAGCAAAGGGATGTAATTAACACATTAAAACAATATTTAGCCAACCAACCTTGAACTTGTTATTTAATGTGGAAAGGTTCTGTCTGGTCTTACAAGTAAGCTCTAGAAAATAAAATTTGATGACTGCAAAGAAAATTCTTCCATAAAGAAACATATCCAAAACACATCCAAAATTCAATCTCATTAAATATTTAGATTTAAGTCTATCTGCTTTAAGCAGTACATTATCTTATGTAGACACAAAGAGTTGCAACAGAAAAGAGAAAAGGAACAGAAGGTGTGGAGGGTTCGGTGAAGCACCTTGCCTACTGCAAGTGGACTTCAGGGGAAAAGATCTGCTAGTGAAGGGAGCTGCAGAGAAATGTAAATCCAGGCCCTACACAGGACCTGCAACAGAAGCAACACCTAAGAGCCATGTAGAAGTTCTGGTCCTATAAATTAAGACCTGCCTGCATTCTGTCCCAAGGCAGCTCAGGTCCCATGCAGACACACAGCACGTGCAGGGGTGTGTGACAGCCTTTGGCTGGGTGATTTCTGACTGCTTCCTCCTGGGACTGCACTGTGCTCGGGGCTGCGTGGGCCATTCTCTGTGGGTGAATCCTTGTTGTGGTGCAAACAGATTTGTCTCTTGGCTCTGCCCACACCAAGTCTAGGCAGCGATAGCCACAAAAGCCAGAGTTCACTCTGACCATTGCTGGTAAGGGAGGCTTTTGTTAAGAAAGGTTTTCAGTAATGAAGGTTTTTATTCCAAAGCGAGCTGGTCCCATCCTTTGCCAAAAGCCACAGGATTCTGCAGGATTTGGAGCTGAGGAGGTGGAAATACACAGGGGTGCTCAGTGCTTGGGGCTGGAACTGCACCTGTTGCAGGCACCCTTTGAGTAAGCAAGAACAAACGGCTCTGAAAAAAATGAAGTGCTGAGGTCTCCAGCTCTTCACTGCTCACCGTGAATTCTCGGAGGTTTCCTTTCCCACAATAAAGCACAGAGCACTCCGCTCTCTCACATTCAAGTGCTGGGTAGATAAATCAGCAGAAAAAGCAGAGGCACTGAGGTGGGTTGAAAACTGCATAGCCAGGTCCAGGGGGTGATGATCGGCAGGACAGGTTCGAGTTGGAAGCTGGTAACTCATTGTGTGCCCCTGGGGTCAATATTGGGTCCAGTCCTGTTCAAGACCTTCATTAATGACGTGGATGATGGGGCAGAGGGCACCCCCAGGACATTTGCTGATGACACCAAACTGGGAGGAGTGGCTGATATGCCAGGGGCTGGGGCTGCCAACCGGAGGGATCTGCACAGGCTGGAGAAATGGGCTGGCAGGAATCTTGTCAAGTTTAGCAAGAGGAAGTGCAAAATGCTGCACCTAGAGAAGAACACCCCCAGGCACCAGAACAGGTTGGGGGCCAACCAGCTGGAAAGCACATCAGCAGAGGAAAGGACCTGGGGATCCTGGTGGACACCACATTGAGCACGAGGCACCAATGTCCCCCTGTGGCAAAGGAGGCCAGTGACATCCTGGGGCCCATTAGGCACAGTCTCACCAGCAAGTTGGGGGAGGTGATCCTTTTTCTCTACTCAGCCCTGCTGAGGCCACACTTGGAGTCCTGGGTTCAGTTCTGGGCTCCTGTGTACACAGAGATACTGACATACTGGAGAGAGTCCAGCAAAGGGACACAAAGATGAAGGGACTAAAGCATGTCTCCTGAGAGGAAAGGCTGAGAGCTGTGACTGTTCAGCCTGAAGAGGAGAAGGCTCAGGGGGATCTCACTGATATGTAAAAATGCCTGCAGGAAGGCTGGAAGCAGGACAGGGCCAGGCTCTGTGTAGTGTCCAATGACAGGATCAGAGGCAGCAGGCACAAACTGAAACACAAGAAGATCTGTCTGAACATCAGGAAACACTTTTTCACAGTGAGGGCAACTGAGCACTGAGCTCCACTGCCCAGGCCAGCTGTGGAGTCTCCATCCTTGAAGATATTCACAAGCTGTTTTGACACAGTCCTGGACAACAGGTCTGGGTGTCTCTGCTTCAGCAGTGTGATCAAACCAGCTGAACCCCAGAGGTCCCATCCCGCCTTCCACTCTGTGATTCTCTGAGGCATTGGAGCATGGAACTGAGCACCCCATGGAAACACTCATGAGGATGCTCATTTTTCCACTTGCCATAGGATTTACCTGGTGTGGATTAAACATGGCCAAAATCTGATCATAACCTAGCCTAAACAGGGACCGCAAAGAATCAATGGAAAAGACTCACAAGTTGCAAAACATGAAGGTGTCCTGCCAAAAGAAATTGTTGTATAGGATCATGGAGATCCACACTGAATTAAGATGTGCATTTTTGGCACTTCCTCTATCATGAGCACTCATTTCTGTATTTTGTGATCAACTTGTTTGCTGGTTGTTTTTGTTCATGTTGTAGCTGTACGTTACAAATTTGTGAGTGCATGTGCACTGTGAGTGCATTTGTGGCCCTGGCATAAGAAAAACACCGATAAAAATAGGACCTCAGTTCTCCAAACTTGCCTTATGATTGTGATTTTTTTTTAACAAGCATTTAAACATTGTTTTTAACCACAGAAATCAGATACCAAGAGAACTTTCATCTTATTCCTGCAAAATCAAAATGGAGCTTCTAAGTCATAGCGCAGCGTGGGAGAAAGTGCCTTTCATGCTCACTGGAGGAAGTTATTTCAGAATGTGAGATTCATTGTGTTCTCCTACACCCCATTGTATTTCTCCTGCTAAGGTGCCCTGACTCTCCTGACTAAGAGTTGCCCCTGTTAGCCCAGCTACCCCCTCTCAGCATCCAGGCTTAACGAAACCACAGGCACGTGGAAACTGTGGTGGTTGTATCACCCACACACAACCCATATTTTGGGACTGAAGTCAAGGGGATGAAGAACGAAGCAGCTCCCAAAGCTGCTGCCATGTTGTGTTCCACTGCACAGGATGTTGAAATGAGCTGTGGCACCCTGTGACTTGGTGCTGCGACATGATTTCCAGAGCTGGTGTTGTATGTACAAATTAAAGTCAGTCATGTCATGCAGAAAGCAAATGTCAGCTACTTTGTTATTCGGTATTTCCCACTTAGATTTAGAGCCAGATTAGGTTTCAAACGTGTCAAAACTCCAGTAATTGTTTTCTTCAGATTTTTATACAAATTGGTAGGAATCTTCAGCATTTTCTTCCTCTAAAGTTCCCATCATATCAAGTTAAAGCCTCTAAAACCTTGTCCTCCCCATATAGCTGCTGTTAGTGAATGGACAAATGAATGTCAAAATCAGGGATTCTCCTAATTTCTGCTATACCACCAGCTGAGTAATGGTGACCTGGGATGCAGGCACTGAGCTGTTGAAAATCCCTGCCTCTTGCATCAAAACTGAAAGCACCTGGAGATTTTTGTGTCTACACCCAAAGCTTCCTGAAAATGTTTTGTACTAGAAGAGAGAAAAGATAACCAAAGTCAATGGGGAAAGCAAAAAGGGAGAGACGATGATACAATGGAAAGAGGAGGCACAAACTTCCTGCTGTCTTTCTGTGAAAGGGCTGTTACCTCATTTGTTATGCTGCCTTGCCCTCAGAAAGTCCAGCTCCAAATCATCTCTCAACTTTGGGAAATCCCACCAGATGTAAACAACTACCCTACCCTTGAGGGTGGCTTTGCAGCTGAAGAAGAAGCCCTGGAGGAAGCGCAGTGATGGATCTCCCAGCATGTGTGCAGGCACGTGCCCTTGGGCGCAGCAATTTGTGAGCTTTCCTTGCCAACTGCAGCCACCACCATGGCTGGGCTCAGCTGATGGCATCAAGGACCTGATCCCAAAGGAGCCGTGGCCTGGCTTTTCTGCTGGGCTGGGAAGCAACATCCATGGTGAGGTCTCCAGCAGGGAAAGGAGGCTGCAGGGAGCCTTCATGGGATGGCAGAGAGCAATGTGGTGTGTGAGGAGGATGTGAGAAGAGCCACAATGACTCTGGCGTGCACATCGATCCTGAAATACCCAACATTTGGCTCTGGGAAGTAACATGGGGTGGCTGCCTGGCAGGGACCTGGCTGGAGTCACATCATGGTTCATGACCACGATGCACATGTCAGGAGAGAGGCCCTCCATGCTGAATATTTGCACAGCATTCCCCCAGAAGTAGTCCCCTGTGCCCCAGGGGCACCCCAGGACAGCAAGTCCTGCTCACTCTGGGATGGATACCTGGGCTGTGGGACTCCGCTTGATCCCTGCCAGGCCCAAGGAAGTGTCTTTATACAAACACGGACACAACAGAAGAAAGCCTAGACCCAGCTTTGAAGTTGAACCTCACTCCTCAAATCCCACGCTATGTTCTGCTGGGTTCAGTAAAGGGCAGTGTCTCTTAAATGAGATTCTGCAAGCTGGGGCGGACAGGGCTTCTCTACCGTGTCTGAGGGGGGATCCCTTTTCAGCTCATCCAGTGTTGCAGAGTCAGGGAGTGTGTCCCCACAGCTGGGAAGGGGATCATCTCAGTCCCTTGCCCCATCCAAAAGGAGCCTTGCCTGCTGTGCAGCACAGAGCAGTGCAGCCCCACTGGGCTTTCTGCAGCCATGCAAATGGGTGGAGCTGGGCTGCACTCCTGTAGCACAGCACCTGCTGCACGCAGGGCAGGAGCGTGTTTTGCACAAAAGAAGAACCCACTTCCTTTCTTCTGCATTGCAAAAAGAAAAATAAAATCAGGCAGAGAGCATTGTTTTCCCTCTGTCTTATTCCCAAGGCCCTGGGCACAGTTGCCCTGGACATGGCTGCCACCCAGAGCTTTGGGCTCCTCCATTTGTTTTTGAGGCTGGTGATGCCTCTTGGGTCATCGCCCTCCTCTTTGCTGGGGCTGAGAGACCCCTCTGACCCTCCTTTATCCAGGTGCCCCTTTGACACAGCGATGGCACTTCCCAGTCCCATGTGCTCCCACGAGCAGTCCTCCAGCCCCAGGCAGGTGGCAGGTGCTGGGTCATCAGCATGAGTCCCCTTCTGGGACCTTCAGCTCTTTTCAGTGCCTGCGTAAGCGCAGAGCCCAGGGGATGGAAGGGGCTGTATAAAGGGGCTGTTTGACTGCTCAGAAAAGTCCCGGTTTTATGTGATGCATAAATTTGCATCACAAACCTCCCCGTCCATCCCTGCCAAGCATTGGTGATTCTGACCAGTCCGAGGCATTGTGGGCGCCTGGCTGGAAGCCAATGGCATTTTGCTGAGCTTTATCCTGATTTATTTCTTTAACGATGTCAATTTGTGGAGACAAAACTCTCGTGTGAGAGACTGGAGTGAGGGTGGACAGGAGCTTTGCACCATCAGTGCCACAGTGAGCCCCGAACTGATGTGACCAGTATTTATTTCAGCTGCAGCTGTTTGTCAGGCAGTGCTTTCGGCAGAAAGGATAGTCCTGGATCCACTCACCGGGGCAGGGTCAGGATTTCTGTAGAGGTAACTCTTCTCTAATGTTAAATCCATTGGCTGTTTTCACCATCATGATGAAACAGCTCAAGAACTTTTGAGCCCTACACAAGTCTGATTAGCTTAACTCTTGACAGATGTGCAAGTAGAAAATCCCCATTTTACTAAGGAATATTTTGTAATAATTTACTCAGCAGTTATCCTGTTATTAGCAGACCTTTCCCTCTGTGTAATATAAACCCTCGAGAAACAAAAAGTATCTCCATTAACAGATGCTCGTTAGCCAATTTTCACTATTGCTCTTGCTAGGCACCTTCAACTTCTAGTAAATTCATGACAATAATGTGTAATTTCTATACAGATGACTCACAGTACATGAGTACACAGATTAGTGCTGAGTTTAATGCCACTGTTTTAAAACACTAGAAATATTATGCAATTAAATAATTTGTTGAGTTTTACTGGCTCTGAGGGAAGTATTTAAGTTTAGCTTAACTGTAATCTTAACTTTGGTATGTCTTGGCTTCAGTATTTTTCAGTAGCATCCTGAACGCCCCATGATGGGAATTTCCTGTTTTATTAGGAATTTTTTTGTGTGATAAAACCAGAAACCAGCAAGATCATCACCATCAGCAGAAAAAACCCCCAGACCCTAGAGCCACTAAAAAGAGCATGAAAATTCCTCTTGGGATTTGGAAACCCCAGTGGTCTCCAGTAAAAAAGCCACCATGGGTGAGGCCGTCCTTCTGGTCACAGGGCAGGCAGTGCTTCTGCAAACATTTTGGGAAGTGCTGGAAAGGAAAGTACTCTGTGCTGTAAGACACACACATATAGAGCTGTGGGATAAATCACAACTCTCCACTGCTCAGCACCCTGTGGGAATGGAGCCTGCCGTGAGAGTTCCAGCTGGGACAAGGGGCTTTGTCCCGCTTTCACCACACAATATATCATCTTAATAACAAAAATATTTTTCCACTAAGGGCAAATTGTTTCATTCTACTCAATCTCTGCCCTAAGGAGCCGTGCCTGGTGATGCCTCCGTGTGTGTGTTAAAGGCAGATCTGGCTTTCACCACAGGCACACCACTGGCCACAGGCACAATTAAGCTCCGAATTGACACAACTTTATTGGAAAAGCTGCCGTGGTCCGATCGTGCTGCCGTGGCCATGCGTGTGTGCTCGGGGTGAGCACTCCGGACTGCACGTGAACCAGAGCTGAAGTTGTGTTCATCGTTCAGTTGCATTTTGCATCCTTGCAGAAGTTTTCAGAGGAAAACCCGAAGTCGGCTCAGATGTCGGGAGCGATTGCCGCGCAGGTACAGTCATTTATCTTCTCCAGCGCCGCCACCACTGAGAATGTCCCCCGCGGCGGCAGCATACCTCTCACACGCCGAAAGAAAAATACCCCACTCAGAAAGATCACACAGTTTTACTAACCCTAAGAAAAGAAAAAACAAAACAAAACAGAACAGAAAAAAACCCAAACCTCACGGCACTTTTATAATGTGAGCGAATTCCGGGAGGCGCTCACACGGCCGGGGAGCCCGAGTGCCCGGAGCGGGCAGGAGGCTCCTAGCCCCCCAGAAATCGGACGGGAGGAAGGGGAGAAAGAGGAAGAGGAGGAAGAGGAGGAGAAGGAGGAGGAGGAGGAGGTGGAGAAGGCGGCGGCACCGCCGCTCTCAGGTAGGAACGCTCGATTTCCCTTTCGTGCGTGCGAGTTGGAGCATCTCAGCCCCTTGGGGTGCGCGCCGCCGGGGCGAGAGGCAGCGCCGCGCCCGTCGCGCCCTGTCCCTCGCCGTCCCTCCCCATCCCTCCCCGTCCCGTCCCGTCCGTCGCGGTGCGGCAGTGCTCGGAGCGGAGCCCGGCGGCGGCAGGCGGCAGCGTGCGGTGAGCGGCGGGCGGGGGGCGCGTCCCGGGAGCTGCTGCAGCCCCGCGGCGGAGGGGACACCGCTGTCCCCGGGCGGGAGCGCGGGGCCGGTGCCCAAAGCAGGGCGAGCGGCGGGATGGCGTGCGGGGAGCGGGGGTTCGGCGCTGGGGTGCTCCCAGTTCTCTCCTGATCGGATGAGCACGAGATTTTCGGGGAAGTTTGGGGTTTTTTCCTGGGGATGGCTAGGTTTTTTCCTCTCTGAATTTCGTCCGTTTTGCTCCAGCTTTGGTCCTGCTCAAGGGTTGCGAAGGCGCTCCTCAGCACTCCTGCCTGCCGGCCCTCCTACTCTCCCGGCCCCTGACCCCTCCAGTTTTTGGGCAGTTTTTCAATTAAGCTCCCCGTTCCCCTCGCAGTAATGAATTAGTGACATCATTGCCACCAGATGAGTTTGGAACCTTCCTTGTGTGACAGGCAATTCCCCCTCCCAGCACCCTCAGCCCTTTCTCATATTGATTGGATTGCAAAAAAACAAAATTAAGAGGAGTTGGTAATAAGAGAAAGAGAATGAGTCACAGCCACTGTTGAGATGCTCTCACCAAAATCACAAGAGAAGCATTTTTCCAAATGACTGGAGCTATGTACTGCTGGGGGTGGGGGTGGCTGGAGCAGGGGACAGGGGTTTTGCTTTGTGATAAGGGCCAGCTCTAAGGGTGCCACTCCTGTTATCAATAAGCTGCAAGTTTCATGTCTGTTCTTATTCCAAGGGAGAGAGCAAGAGCTTGTGAGGCACCGCAGAAATGGCTGTTGTGGAGGACATGTTCCTGCTCACCAACCTCACCTCCAGCAACCAGAGCAGCTGCAACGTGCACAACCACCACTTCTCAACCAAAGTCACCTTCTCCCTTTTCTACATCACCCTGCTGCTGTTTGGTGCCTGTGGGAATGTCCTGGCCCTCTGTATCACCTTCCAGCGCAGGAAGAAGAAACTCAACTCCACCGACCTCTATCTGGTGAACCTGGCCCTCTCCGATGCCCTCTTCACCCTGGCGCTGCCGGGCAGGATCGCCTACTACATCCTGGAGTCTGACTGGCCCTTTGGGGACTGGTTCTGCCGGGTCACAGCTTTCATTTTCTACATGAACACCTATGTGAGCATCTACTTCATGACCTGTGTGAGCGTGGACCGCTACATCGCCGTGGTGCGCACCAGGCACCCCGGCAGGATTCGGAAGATGAGCCGTGCCAAGGGCATCTGTGTCCTCATCTGGTCCTTGGTGTTCCTGCAGACAGCCCCGCTGCTCCTGCGGCCCATGACACGAAGGATGGGAGACAAGCTGACGTGCATGGAGTACTTCAACTTTGAGGAGATTCCCAATCTGCCCTACCTGCTCCTGGTGGCCTGCGTGCTTGGCTTCTTCCTGCCTGTGGGCATCATCTTGGTGTGCTACGTGAGGATCAACCTCAGGCTCTGCCAGACAGCCAAGGAGAACCCACTGACGGTGAAGAATGGGCATCACCACCGGGCCTTCACTGTCATCCTCGTGGTGCTGCTGGCTGTCCTGCTCTGCTTCAGTCCCTACCATCTCAACATTGTCCAGTTCATGGTCAGGAAGATCCTCTACCAGCCATCCTGCCCTGAGCAGCAAGCCTTCAAGATGTCCCTGCAAGTCACTGTGGCATTCATGAACCTCAACTGCTGCATCGACCCCATCATCTACTTCTTTGCCTTCCGGGGCTACAAGCGGAGGCTGCTCCGCATCTTCAGGAGCAGTGGCTCACTGGGCACCTCTTCCACTGCCAAGACCCCCTCGGAGAGCAACAGCAACAGCCAGCCGCCGGGCTCTGTCTCTGTCTAGCGGCACAACCCCCCCCTTCTGCCTTGGCCTGTGACTATGGACCACCCCCGATGGCAGGAGGCGGAGTCGAGCTGCAGGACCAGCACCTTCAATAGGCTCCATCGCTCCCCTGCCTGGGGCTCTTGCAAAGCCAGCCTGACAGGGACACAGCTCTGGCTGGCTCTGCATGCCTGGCTCTGTACTCAGCCTGGAGCTCAGGGAGGCATCTTCTCATCCCAGCCCCAGAGGAGGCAGCTCGTGCAGCTGCTCTGGCAGGCAAACCCAGCTGGAGGTTTCCCGGCACTGCACTGCACCCCTCTTCCATGCTTGTCCGTGTCCCCTGTGGGGCCGGGGCATGCTGGTGACCGCCATGGATGTCCCTCTGCCCCATTCCCCTGCGCTGCCCCTGGAGCACTGAAAGAGCATCCCTGCAGGCCTCAGGGCAGACAGCATGGAGCAGACAGGCTCAGGGCATTTCAGGAGAAGGCCAGGATGATATTTCCATGCAGAAGATGGCCTAAGCTCCTTCCCCACACCAACAAACAGCAGCTCCGCTCTCTCCCCACCCAGCATCCCACTCCTGCTCCTGGGCTCTGCATGGGGCAAGCAGTAAATGTGGGGCATGTTCCAGGGATGCTGGAAAAGCCCTCCCCCAAGGGAGAGGGGTGAGGATGTGAGTTTGTAGAGCTCCTGGGTGTGCTGCTGCCTACATTCACCACTCGGGTGACTGTTTCTTCCCCAGGGTGCTCTTCCTCACAGCTGATGGCACTGCAGTCACCCTGGGACCCATGGCTAGGAAGGGGATGGTGGGGATGGCCTGGATCCCAGCCCAGCTCTAAGGCTGCAAGTCTTCTCTGGATGTACTCATGGGGGAAACCTTCCCATTAGTCCTTAATTTGAAGGGAGGGGGGGAATAGGGACAAGGACTGAGGGTGCCCTTATGTGACCTTGACTAACCTTGAAGGTGGTGTCCTGAGGAGTCCGAGAGCCTTGCTAAGGGAGGTTAATTGTGACTATTGCCAGAGCTAGAGGAGGAGCCCTGGAGTATCAGTTTCCTGGTGATGTTTGTGCCTCTCGAAGTTGGCAGGAGCCTCTCGAGCTCTTTTCTGAAATCACTAGACTATGATAAAAAACCCACACATAGGATGTCATAGTTCCTGGCATGTCTGGCCTTTTTTTCGAAGTTGGGACAGACATGCACAGAGACATGAAAAGGAAAAAAAAAAAAGCTGCTTATTTTGCTGAAAAGTATACCTGAAACTCCTGAACAGATGCTTTTGATTAATACAAATCATTCTTTGAGGTATTAACCTTTTTTATGCCTAGAAAGTTAACAATAGTCACGTGCAACCCTTTATTGTTTTAAATGCACATGAATGAGCTCTGGGATGGCGATGGTTTTACTTTTGGTATAGGTCACTGTAGCATCCTGGAGGCTGACTAAGAGGGATGCCTAAAATAACTCAGGGGGGAAACACTCCAGTAGGTCCTTTCTGGAGGCTATCTGAGCCCTCCTCAAAGGAGGTCTAACCTCAATGCTTACCTGCAGAGAGCCTTTGTCCTGAAAAGCATATTACAGTGGACAAGAAAGAGCTGGGATGCAATAATATAAGGATCCCAGTGGTCTGAACACCCTTGAAGCAGTCTGGCTAGGCTGGTAGTTGCTGTACAATTATGTTATTCTATTAATGTGTCCAGGAAGTGATGGCTGGAAGGGAATCTCTGCATCACCTCATCCAATAGCCTACCCCAAGCAGGACTGTGGTTGGCACAATGTCAGGCTGGACATGGCTTCATCCAGACAGGGCTTGGAAACTCCAGGCAAGGAGGGTCCCCTTGCTGAGGTGACAGTTCCCATGCTGCCTTCTGGATAAAAACATTTTTCCCACTGCCATGTCTGAACCTCCCCATCCACAGCTGGTGACTGTTGCCCCTAACATCACCTACTCGTGCTATGAAGAGCTTGGCTCTGCTATCTTTGTAACTCAAATTCCCACAGGACTGTGTTGGGGGCTGCCAGGGGAAGTGGTTTATAGCTGTCAGTCTCCCTGCAAACCCTGGAGCACAGGTCTGCAGCAGTGGGCAGCCCTCCTTCTCAAGACCAAGGCATCAAGATGTTTTGCCAGGCTGCAGCCCACAGCTGGGAAAAAGCCAATCTATGGCCAGGCCTTTTCAGGAAAAGGTGGAGTATAAACATCACCTCGTTTGCTCCCTATTGGACTCTGTTTTTCTCCGAAGTACTTTATTAAGAATGGTACCTCCACCTCTTGCCACCAGTAGGAGCCTTTGGAGTAGGAAATAAGCTGAAGAGTTGGGTGCAGTGCTGCAAAACATAGGAGGGATCCGGCCTTCCTCTGGATGGATGCCAGCTTGGGCTCCTTTGCTTTTGGAAATACCTTCCTGGGGACAGCAGGCAATTAACTGGAGCTGAGGGAACACCCATGGCATGGAGAGGGAAGGGACTTGGGCAGAATGGGTGAAGAGGAATCTGGACAAAGGAGAACTCTAGGGAACCCTGTATTGCCCAGACTAGCTTGCCCACCTGCAGGTGCTCCCTGGCTGCTTGAAAATGGAGCACTTCTCTAAAATTGAAGATAAACCGCACACAGCATTCTGTCTAGAGGCACAATAACATTTTCCTGCACTTCCCTGTTCCCCTGCTCAGTCCAAGCTCCTGGCATGATGCTTGCTGGACCCCGCTGGTCCAGCAGCTACCGCCTGGTGCCATGCTTTGACCCACCGGCGATCCCTTGGAATCACAGAAGCACAGAATCATTTGGGTTGGAAAAGACCTCTGAGATCATCGAGACCGACCATTAACCCAGCACTGCCAAGACCACCACTAAACCACGTCCCCGAGTGCAGCAGCTGCGTGTCTTTCAAATAGCTCTCCACTGGCTCTGCTCGGCCGCTGCCCCTGCCTTGCCCCCGAAGGCGCCCGGCTGGCGCTACCCGCGGCAGAGGGAGCCCCAGGGTGCAGTCCCTGCCCCGATGGTGCCTCCAGGTGAGAGGGACAGAGCCGGATCCCGCCGAAAGAGGGAGTCGAAACCTTTACTCGGTGTTAAAAAATACGCCCACGGATGTAAGAAGACAATGAGTGATGCGGCTGGTGCTTCCCCCACGCGTCTGCTGCCCCATGGGAGCGCGGCGCCTTTCGTACACTGAGAGCTTGTGGCGTGTATGGCAAGCACACGACAGCACACTGGGGTCTGAAGGCAATCCATGCAGGGAGTTTTTACTGCACAGTACTCAGGTATTTCCTGCTATTCTGCAGCCTACTGCTGCCGTACTGTCTTCTAAGAAGAGAAATTGCACTTTTATCTAAGGACAAAGAGTGCACTTTGTGGACATGTAACAATAGGTAACGTATGTACAGATATACAATATAGTATATACTGGCGGCATCACAAGAATATCCTGGGCTGCATCAAAAGCAGCATGACCAGCAGGTCAAGGGAGATGATTTTGTCCCTCTGTTCAACTTTGGTGAGATCCCACCCGGAATACTGCATCTGGGGTCCCCAACACAGGAACAACGCGGACCAATTGGAGCAAGTCCAGAAGAGGGCCACCGAGATGATCCAGGTTCTGGAGCATCTCTCCTTTGAAGACAGGATGAGAGACTGGGGTGTTCAGCCTGGAGAAGGATCCAGGGAGACCTTAGAGCACTGGAAAGCTAAGTACCTGAATCCTACAAGGCAGCTGGAGAGGGAATTTTGACAAGGGCCTGTTTTGACAGGAGCCTGCAGTGACAGGACAAGGGGGAATGGCTTAAAATTAAAAGAGGGCAGATTTAGATGAGGTATTAGGTCAAAGTTCTTTACTGTGAGGATGGTGAGACACTGGAACAGGTGGCCGAGAAAAGCTGTAGATGACCCATCCCTGGAAGTGTTCAAGGGCTGGGTTAGGTGGAGCTCTGAGCAACCTGGTCTGGTGGAAGGTGTCCCTGCCCATGGCAGGGGGGTTGGACAGAGCTCAAACAGCACTGCTCTTTTTTTCCTTAGTGGTGGCTCCCAACTTACACTTTCAGCTAAAAGCAAAAATTTCCAGGAGAGCACTGGAGGACAACAGCTCTGGGTTGCAGTCACACATTACCTGTTAGTAAACTCCCTGTGCTGTGCAATGCACCTCTTTGAACTGTGCTTTAAATTGTCCTGCATTGAAACTATTGCATGTCATACATAACATTTGTAAGCCACCTTTGTAAGCCAGTAAAATACTGTAATGTAAAAACGCATATATTTACTACAAATAAAAGCTTCTCATGGCCAAATAACAAGCCCTGGAGTGACTGATCAGGTCAAGCAATGTAGGCAAGTGTTTTCTCCTCAGAGATGCATGTGTGCCTCTGCCCCCCACAAGCAAATGACCAGAAGCAGTGAGGGGCAAGCACAAGCTCTCAATCCACTTCCCTTACACAGGCGGTGTGCTCTCACGGAATGGGGAGTTATAAATCACCTTTGGTGGGAAAAACAGCAGGACCTGGGAGGAGCTGTGTCATTTCTGGAGGAGGTCTGTCCTCAGCTGGGATGGGATGCCAGGAGAAGTCAGGACTAACTGTGCTTTAAAAGGTAGAAGCATCTGCGTTCTCACATACGAGTGGCTCTAGGGTTTGCTTTACTGCCCAGTTGCTGGGATTACTCTGCTTCCTCTCTTGCTGTAAGTACCACCTCCTGCAAAACTGACCAAATAAAATGTGAGGATTCCCCTATCAGACACCCCAGAAAAAAAAAAAAAAGTGGATTTGCAATACAAGATTAGCCACAACCTTGCATATTTTCATTTTCCACATGGAATCCTGTGTATTCTATTGAAACTGAACTAAGAGCAATGCGACACTGTCCCCTTTCTCTCAGCAGGTCTTTTCTTTCTGTCCTCAGTTCTTCTTTGCTCCTCTTTCCTAAACTCTCTGGGTCTGCTCAGTTCCACCTGCCTCATCTCCCTCAAGTCCTTTCCTTTGCCAGTCTTATGTAACACTTATGGTCCCTACCAATCCTCAGTCAAAAGGCCGGATCCTGCCTTCAGTTCAGCCACAATCCTGGAATTTTTAAAGTATGTATATTCCTACTTCCTCCATTGCAACCATTCAGGTTTAGAAGCAGTCCCCTACAAACATGTGTGAGTCAGACTACCTTCTTCCTCTTAAACCTCTCCTCTGGAAAACAAATGATGACAGCTGAACTACCAATGTGTTGATATTTTCACCAGTCACACCCATTTGTGCAGTCGTACCATTCCTCTGCTCCCATCACCCGTGTCTCACCTCATATTTGCACTGAACACTGTCGGAAGCACACACCTTCTTTGAATTCCAGAGTGGACTTTCTGTGGTCAAAGAATCCCTTTATATATGGAAACAGGAGGAATGTGATCCTACTAAAAATTAAACCACTATTTTAAAGTAAGCACCCCCCCCATATATATATATCTATATGCATGCATATAATATAAACACATACAGAGTTTGTGTTTCATGTGACTCTGCTAGTAAAATAGTACTTACACTCATTTTTTACATAAAATACTGATTACTGTGGCCACCCAGTTAGAGAAAGCTGATCTCATTTAGGTTTTTCTTGTAGAAGAACACACAAGAAATTAATTGCACTTTTGTATCAAATCCCTCTATTAGTTCAAATGAATGCTGTGCATTTATTCATCCTCAAACAGATGCAGTTCCCCCCCTAGCATGGGAGTTGTAGCTTGGAGTGTTTCCAAAGCTGGGTGCCTTCACAACTGCACACATACTCCAAATACACACATTAGAGAGAGGGGTGTCTTTGAATATTTTTAATTTTCTTTAACAAAGTCTTAGCTCCACTTAAATTCATTGAACCAATACATAAATATTCTCATTCACACTCTCTATATATACATATTCATACACACATATATGCATATATATAATCATATATATATACATATACATACAAACAGGAGAGCCAGAAACTTTGCTCAGTACCTTGCAATAAGTTTTTCTGGCTTGTTCTTCTGTTCCAGACAAAAATAACAAGACCTTTTCTCCATCACATGTTCCAAAAGGCACTGGGAAGTGCTAGACAGCACAAGCTGGTGCATGAACCAGCTGTGACAGTCCCTGTGCTTGCTCAGTAGCAGGCAGCCTTTAACGCTTGTTTTGAGGGAGCAAAATGGTTTTGGTAGGTACTGAGCACAATCAGTCTCCATGTTGGCAAAAAGCTAAGGCTTGAGAACCTGAACCTGGTAGCTTATCAGGTAGATTTCCACAAATATCAACCTCACTGTGGGTGTATTTCAAAGTGTCACATAACCATCTAGGAAAGTCCCCAGTACGTTACTCCAGTCCTGTCTCACGAGATGATATTCCCAGTCTAGTAGGGAAATTTTAACAGCAGCAAGTACTTTTTATTTCAAAATATCAAATCTTGGCTTTACTAGAACTAGAGTGAATTTTCTAGGGACTTAAAATTCAGTACGCAGAAAAGTATTCAGCCTTCTCGTGCTGCCCAAAAACATGGCTTGTGTCACACACACATTAGAAACTGTGTGAAGAGACATGCAAAACTGTATCAGATAAACCCTGCGTAGGCTGCGAAGAACACACTCCTCATTCCCAGAAATAGTTCATGAAAATTTCACCATTAAGTGAAAACTGAGTTGTTTCCCAGCTCTAATGTGTGAATCTTTCTTCTATGGTACTTGCATGAAACAGGAACTGTTTTCAACAGCATCTGAGACCCCTTCTTTTACTTTTTTTTTTTTTTTTTTTAATTGGAAATCACAACCCTGAAAGCATTTTGAGCACAAACTTTTCTCACAGTTGTCAAGTGGAGTTTTCAACTGACATCACCAAGACCTGCATTTTACCCCTTATGTCTGACAATGTTTTGCAGAATGCCCAGCAAAATGGGATTTTCCACACAACTGTGACATTTGAATACCTCCTGTACAGACAACAGTAAGGATTTAGACTTGGAGAATATCCCCTTACATACCCCATATGCCACTCAACATGTTTTAAAATTCCAAGGAATAATGCTCTTTTGTGCTTATGCCTGGAGCAGG
Source organism: Acanthiza pusilla (assembly GCA_036630365.1). Classification (NCBI taxonomy): domain Eukaryota; kingdom Metazoa; phylum Chordata; class Aves; order Passeriformes; family Acanthizidae; genus Acanthiza; species Acanthiza pusilla. The sequence continues at coordinate 4,639,348 of JAXCHO010000003.1, read as the reverse complement.
GTAATGTCTGAAAAGGGCACATGTTTATTTACCCTGGGATAGGTGGACCTTTATTTCCTACAGACAAAATTTGATTTTTGAAGTAACTCACCAGTCTTTATTGCTACTTTTGGATAAAATATTTATGAAGGAAGAATCAGTATGTTTCAAAATTAAAACCTGTACTTTTTTCAAAACATTTAACTAGTCTGCATATACAAATTATGGTAGGACTTATTTTTCCCACATGCATTCTTTGCTTTCTAAGACAGCAGGTTTCCAGAATTTCCTGCGTACAGAAGTTTGTGGCCTACACACACACACAGAGCCTCAGCTTCACACAAGCAAAACTTTTCAATTAAAAAGCAGGCCCTGCCTAAGTAATATGATCATAGAAACAAGCCAAACCCTAAAGGAGATTAAACATATTGCCATTCCAAAAACCCCTTATCTCACCTACAGGAAAATACCAAACAAATAAATACAAAGCACTGGCTTAATTAAAAATTATGTAATGTGCTGAAAGCTGCACAAATTTGATGCAATATGTAGATAAGGACTTGTATGCCTGAAGGACTTTTCTCAGTTTTATCAGTCAATTTAAAAAGGAAAAGAAAGGTTATCTCTCACTCTCCCTAAACCTTGTCCTGTAATTTCCTGGTATGTTTTCCAGGGCAAGTGAGACTGCAAAGATGTGTACTGTGGCACACAGTGTTCATCTGGATTTCCAAAGCATCCTTCTGTCTCCTGTATTCTTTCACCTCCTCCCTTATGTACCTGTTACTGCCTTTGTTATGCTTATGAGCTGTATCTTACTCTAAATGTATGTATGTATTAAATATGCCTGTGTGTATATAGACACATATGCACACGCTGTACAAACACAAGTACATACAGAAACATACATGAAATGCGTGCGATACACGTGTAGATTGGTTTCACAGAGTTGCACTTTGGAATCTTGTATTCCTTCAGGTTGATTTTATAGAGATGTTCCTCTCTCTCCACCCCACCTCCTGCAACTCCTAAGGTGCTAATACTGAGCACTTCTGAGAGTCAAGCCAAGCAAGTTGATTCAGGAATCAATCTAAACTGCAAAGCCAGCATTGCACAAGCTTGGCACTTCCATCCTGTTGCCTCCTGAATCACCCCTAACATCAATGTTCCAGCCTGTGGTCAACACTAAGTTTCTTCAGACAGTGAGGATTCAGAAAATGCAGGGCCATCCTCATCTCTGACACTAGAAAACTAGAACTATATATAGAAAAATTAGCTTTTTATAATTTCCTTTTAAGACAGTATGTAGCCAGCTGAAAAAAAAAATGAAAGCAGCACATAGGACACCACATACATCCACTGTTAAAGAAGTCCTCTCTGAACCAGCCATGGAAGTCATTCAAGCCATTCCAGTTCTGATCTTATTGCATCATTCGATTCACCTTTATTGCTTCCAGTGAGTATCTTCATGACCCGTATTTGAACAGCAATTCACGCAGTTTGTAAAAATTCAAATTTACAGTGGTCACTTGCCATAGCTTGCCATACACACGTGAATTTTCTCTCATCCTATCTGTCTATTATGTGCTGAATGACAACTTTTATTCAGAAAGAAATTTGAGAAAAAAAATATTACAGGCATTAATAAAACTTTGCAAAGAATGACATAATAGTCCCATAACCCTTTACTGAGTTGAAAATAAAATTATCTTCAAACCTCTTATTACTGTAATAAAAAATCAAGTACTGTAAAATAACACATAAGCTAGAGAAATTAGACTTGTAAATGAAGAAAATACAATTTTTCTTGACAGGTAAATCTAGTTGTAGTTGTTGGAGCTTCTTTTCCTAGTCATTAAGTCTGATAATGTCTAACAAGGATTTACAAGAAAAAACCCACCTATTTTATTTTAAAAATAAATTTAGGTGATATCCAGTAACAAGTAGAAACTAAAGTTACTTTGAAGAGGATAGCCAGACTAGAAACCACCAAGTGATCCGAAGGCTTGGGAACAGTTCATGTCATTTCTTAACATCACTTTGAGTCACCAGTCACGCGGAGCCATTTCTCTCTTCCCACGCTCTTGCGGGGCTGACCTTGGTGAGTCTGCCCAGCAGGTGGCTTTGATCCTCTCCCAGGCATGTACAAACCATCAAGTGAAGTTCCTTCACGCACAAAACCATCAGTGCTGCAGTAGAAAATTAGTGGCTACATTTAAGTCATTATTTGAAGCCCTCAGAGCTTCTAGAGCGTCTCCTCTGGAAAAACCCATTTCCATAAGTCGTGCGACCTGGGAAAGAAATAAAGTAGCACCATTTTAAAACCAGAGATTTGTTCACGCTGTGTGCACATTAATCAATAGTGTCAGAAATTGCTTTTCCACTGATCAAAGACCTATCTGGGACAGGGTGCTTCAAAACATTGCCACAGAGATGACCATTTCCCACTACTTAACTCAAAGCCGACTGCAGAAAATGCTACATCTGTATTTTCCTGGCTGGTCCAGTTTTGAAAGAACAGTAAAATCCAAAGTGCGGTACCACACATGACAACTACAGTCTGACCTGGGAGTTTGCTGCTCTCAACAAGGACAGGATCTCAAGAAACCAACACTGACCAAAATATGGAATTGTAGAGCAGATGCGAAAACCTATCCAGACATCTTCAGCTCTTTTCCTTGAAAAGACCTATTTCTCCAAATGGCATTAAAAAACCTCAAAACTATTCATTCTAGTTGTTGGGGTTTTTTTAATAAACTTTAGTTAGTCCAAAAATAGAGGCAATACAATACTTAACAATGGTTTAGTAAAATCCTTGGAGGGCTGCTACATATACTCAAAAAAGCACTTTTTTGCAAAAAACTTCTGTGAAGCAAAAATCAATGACATCTGATGGAAGAATTACATGGAAAAGGGCACATTAAGACAGTGATTTTGTTAAATCAATAATCACTTGACCAGCCCTCTTTATAATATCACATACTTGACACCTAACCTTTGTGCTCTGTGTTAACAGATATTCAAAGCACTACATGTAGAAAGGCAACACATGCATAACCAAATTTAATTCATGGTTAAATACCAATTTAAAGTACATTTAAAATCTACAAGTCTCACTTTGGTATGACAGAAAGTCACAATATAACTAATTCACTTGTATAATTAATCTTCCAGAAGTGGAAATACAAGGGTGGGGGCGGGGGCAAGGAATGGCCTGTAAAATTAACTGTGGCCACTGGCAGCATAAAGGATTCCTTATCCTGCTTCACAGGGCCTTGTGACTGGACACCACAGCTCCTGAACCTGGAAGTCCTGGGCTACAGGAGCTGTCAGAGAGCTACTGCTGCTCCTCCTCTGCCTGCAGTGAGCCTGTAGCAGCAGAGTGAAGTTCAGCAGGAATGCAGCAGAAGCTGTTTACGTCTCAAGAGGAATCTTCCCAGGGTGCAAGACCAATGTGCAGCACGAGAACTGAAAGTACTTTTAAAAGAAAGTTGCCACCAAAAGCAGCTTTTCTTTCCCCTAAGACACCTCCAGAACTTTCAGTATTTTTAGTCATCTCTGCTTTAGTGACTTACTGAGAAGTAACAGCCAAGTTTACAACTGCCAAGTTTACCCAGAGCTGCAGGTCCTCCTTTTCTTAATACAAACACATCATCACAACAAGTTTGAGAACAGCTGCCTTGGTTGTCAGAACATCAAGCTCACAACCCAATGCCACTTTGTCACCTTCTTGTAGGGTGAGAAATGAATTGTTACTTTCGACACTTCCGCACCAATAGTTTAACTCCAAACTCAATTTCATAATCTGTAACGCTTATTTTTCATCTAAGGTTGTGTTTTTTTATGAGAAAAATGCCATGCAGTGGAATAAAAGCTAACCACAGAAACACATTTCAGAAGTAAGGTTTCTACTGCCATTGCCATGAATTCTAACCTTAAGAAGTGGTGGATGGAATTGCAACGTTCCTATTCACAGAAATATCCATTGAGCATCATGGGGAATAGTAACAACAAAAATCTCTTTTCATCTGAGTGTATTTTAACCACAGGAACTGAATCCAGCTCCAGGAAACAGAGCTATATAACACGCAACAGTAACTTAAGGTACTAAAACCCTACAAGAAATGCAGAGATTTTTGTACCGAAAGCATTGCAAATGCTCACAGACTTTAATGTGAAGAACAGACAAAACCCTTACATTTCTGTCATTTTAAGACAACTGTTGTTACTACACTCCTGAAAAATCAAAGGTGCTTCAATGACATTTTCTTTGCAGGGTAACCAGAGTGCATTGCAAATGATACCAATCAGATGAGCCCTACATCCTCAATGCATCAGAAAATGTAAGTGTATACTGCTTTCATAAATCTGAGCCTAAAGGCCTTGAGTAAGAATCTAGCATATGTCAGAGTAGTAACTATTTAATTAGTTTCCGCCCAAAAATAAAAGTCCCCATAAGCAGAATGCATCAATAAAACAAATAAGTAAGGCAGCCCAGCAGCGAAATCTTTTGGTCCATCCCACACTGAGAAGGCTTTCAGGCCAGCCAAAACGAAGTTTCTGGGTTTTGTCTCAGAAGGTGCTTTTTGGTGTGGAGTTTTTATTTTTATTTCCTTTTTTGTTTGTTAGTTGGGGTTTTGTAATTTTTTGGCTTTTTGTTTGTTATTTTCTTTCTTTTCTTTCCAGATGTAGCCCAGCAGGTTTGCAGTCAAAGGTGCAGTTTAAAGTTTTGAACGTTTTGGACATAATCTAACATTGAGTCAAAGCTAGAAATGAGATCACAGAAAAGATTTCTGTTAGGGACAAGCTCAGTTTAAACTAAAAATGACAGTGGTGCTACCAAGTGTTGACTTATCACCTTATAAAAAAGAAAAAAGGGAAAGAAACCTACACTTCTTCAAGGGCAGCAGAGACCTGAAACCATAAAATGGCCAATACAGCTAACTGCAGGTAGGCTATAACCTGGAGATCTGGATTGCATTCAATAAATCCTGAATGCAGGAATAAGACTAATCTTCAATTCTTAAATTTCTGGAAAAATAATTGTCTCTTTTAAGAATAAAACTATCAACAAAAGTCTAGAAGTCTAAATCTATACTTGATAGAAAGGACATAAACTTCTCTGTGGCATCAGTATAAGGAATCAGTCAACCACATTATTGAGGGAAACATCCAGGTTTTAGCCCAAATGCGTTTTGCAGTCCACAGCTGGCATAATATTCTTATTTATAAAAACCCAATGACTGAATTGGAAACTTAAGCTGCGGACTTCAGCGAAGATGATGTCTACAAGACAAATAATGAAATCTATTTCTCATTTTTCCTTCTTTGAAGCATTTATTTTTATCAGATTTGAACAGTTTCCACTACTGACACCATCACATCTTTAAATACAAAATACATGCAGTAACACATAAAAGCAGAAACTCCTGAGCAGCTCTGTAACTCTGGTTTGGATGGTAATGACAATACACTATCGCTGTATTGTGACCATTACCTTATATTCTAATTTGTGCTGCTATAGAGAGCGTGAGCGAAACTGCGTAAACAGATGATAAAAAATTAGTAAAGCTAATTCCTAACCATTTTAATGCCATTTTAAAATAGGAAGTGTTTACCTGCTCTTCGGAAACCTCAGTAGGTGGAGGTATGCCTTGTTCAGAAGGGCGATGATCTTGATAATTCGCATTGTGTCTATGACGTAAAGGAGGAAACAGTCTATTCCAGTTAATCATCCCACCCTGAAAGCAGACAGAGCTGTCAGTCTTTCCAAAAAGAATTACAAATATTTTAAACAAAAAGATCATCCATATCACATAATATGAAAGCAAATGTTTAAGTACTTCATTTTAAACAACAAATCTGCCATAGTCTCTTATGAAGCAAAAATTGGACTGGTTACTGCTTTCCTAGTTAATTCACATGATCACTGCACACTAAGGAAAAGTGCTCACAGAGGGAGGAAAGGATGTTTCACATCCATTGGAATAGATCTGGTTTAGTACCGTGCTAGGTTTCTGAGGCTGAAAGACAGCTGTCCTTATTAATAGGGATTTGCCTGGATAGAGTGCTTTGCAAGACTGCTGCTGGAGTTAACCAGGGAAAAAGAGTGCAAGAAATAAGTGAAGGATAAAACCGAAAGGGCCTTCGCTGTGCATCTTCAAAAGCACATCAGGAAACTCAGAGCAAACCCAACCTTCAGGACACCTGTGACTTCTATGCAAGTGACTACTTCTGTGACACCAGTGTGACTTACAGACCTACCACATTTACCTAACTTCCATGTATTAAATATTGTTGCAAAACCTGGCTACGTTCCAGTGCCAAAACATCTTGTAACTACACAGTAATAATGCAAACACGCAGCAGTAACAGGGGTACGGTGCAAATCACAGAACTGAAACTTTCTCTTAACAACCAAGCTTCAACTCTTGTAATAGTAAGACATTTAGAATATAAAGCAGAAATACTAAAGTACAAGATTCAGAACTGTCTGGAACTAATGAATCCTCATTTCATTAGCTTCAACAAACATTTTTGAAGGGATTTTGTATCATACAAAATCCACGGACCCATTGAGCAGGTAAGAGCAACCTCCAAATCTCTCTTTTCTATACAGTTTGTTGAAACATCTTTTACAGTTTATGTTGTCCTTTTCCTCCTCCCCTGCTCTCCCCGTTACTATGGAGAAGATCCCCTCCCTTGCTGTATATGTAGGACATGACCTTCCTTCCTCTAGTTTCTCTATTTTAGTTCTATAACATTGTTTCTCAGAAGGCCTTCCTCTTACGAGAGTTTTTTCTTCTCTCACAGAGTGCTCTTCCTGCCTTTATGTACCCTTAGAGTATTAAATCCCTTCTGCTCAATCAGATCAGCAACAGCTAAACACGCTCCTAGACCACAAAAAAAAAAAAGAATTATTTAGCATTCCTGCCCTTTCCTTTGTTTCCTTCCTTGCTCTCCAGAGGAGACCCAATCAGCCCAGACACCACAGGGGGCAGTACAATTGCACACTTAAAAAGGCATTTGAAGAGTCATGAGATTTGAAACATCAGCTTGAGAAATGTTCTTATTCCCTTCTACACTATACATTTTTCCCTGTGAAGATGTGGAACAGCCAGAAGCCATAACCCATTCTCAGGACATAGTTTCTATTGTTAATTAATTTGAATATAAAAAAATCATGTGTCTACATCTCCCATACCATATAAAACATGTGCTTAACAATCGTGATGTTTTGACCACAGGGCTCTGTGTTAGTCGAACAGCATAGCATAGTGAAAAGGAGAACTGGTTTGGAGTGTAAGCCTAAGGAGAAAGAGGGATCTCAGATCTTCTGCTGACACCACTGCACTACCTTATGGTCTTGGGAAATCGTGTCCTGTACTTCCCCACCTATGATTTCCTGTAACTCAGAATTATGTTGAGTTTTAATTCATGAACTGAATTTCTCACAGTCTACTAAGTTCTATATTTCAGCAAGAACACTACACTAATGCTGCTTTACCTGTTTTTATTATTTAGAGATGACTTGAGGAGGAGAAAGTAATGCTGCCACAAGTCAGTCACACTGAGTTGGTAAAAATACTAACAGGATTGTGATACATTCCTTTGAAACACAGTGAGTCATACAGAATAATGTATATCAAGCATAAAATCTACAATAAACATTATTTTACCTTTATTCCAGTGTATCTGAAGACCAAAATAAAGGTACCTTTCCAGCAGTGCCCTGAGCTTCAATACTGAGCTGCCTATTCCAGTTTGGTTTTGCATCCTCCCTGTCCTGTGCTCCGTCACCTAACTCTTGAGAGAGACTTGTCTGCTTCCTTACCTTACAATACAGTTTGCATTAACATATACAGAATTCATTACTTTCAGTAACAACTGCAGTTTCCTTACAAATCTAACTATGTAATTTTGAAGATTTACAGCAGATACCTTGATAAATTACAGATGTTGACTGAAGCATTCAGAGGAGTTCCAAGTGAAGACCACTAACCCCTTCCCAGAAAAAACAGACTAGACAAATTAATCAAAATAGAGTATATCAATTACCTTTGGAAACTGTGATAAACATAATCTACCAATTCTTAACTATATTAATGAGGGAAAAATATCCAACATTTAATGGTATGTGACCACTGATAGTTAGGATTAATCCCAACATTATGGTCCACTTTTCATCTGTGTATTACTTTAAACTGCACCAAAGCCAGGAGCATTAGGATTCTTTACCTTAACTGCGAGAAAATTGTTTCCCTTCACACTCTTGCCTATATTTAGATGAAGCACTTACACAAGGTCAGGATCAAAAGAGCAGGAATTCAAGGACCTACAGCAGGAACTATGGGACTGGTAATGGAGAATCTCATAAAGGTAAGGAAAAACTGGGAAATGCAGCTATATGTCTTAAATCCACAGAAGATGGAGATCAAGGCTATGGATTTACAGTGTGGATGGTGACTGTGCAAAGACCTTCAGAAAACCTTAACTATCAGAGCAGAAATACATGAAGACCTGTTTTAAATTGAGCCAAATCAAACACCAAATAACATCTTACATTAAGTAAATATCACAAATTCCAGTTTAAAAAATGCACAGAAGGAGATTTCCAGATTGATATTCCTTCTTGCCTCAGAGGAATTATTTTGCAGACCTTCCCTTCGTAATTTTATGATCATTTCTCTACTGCAGTGGTTTTATACTGCGCTAACACACTCGTGAGAAGTCAGGAAGATTTCACATGAAGATATCCAGTCTGATTAATTTATGTAAGCAATGCTTCTAAACCATCTGAGAGTCCCTTCTGGGCAATCAGCAAACCATACTCAAGCTCTTCACATGATACTTGACCCTCAGCACCAGCACCCATCATCCCAGAGTAGCTCACACCAATCCTCTCATTCTCCACAGGAGCCTAGTCTCAGATAACAGTGCTCTCTGGAGTCGTCCAAAACAATGAAGCAGTGGGAATGCTCAAGGATCCAGTATGTAAGCTCCTTTCCCAAGCAGCACTTTCAGTGACAAGTGTGTGCCAGTCTGATCCATTTAGTGAAATCCAGGCAGCTCTTCTGTGATTCTGGTTTGCAATTTGTTATAAAAAGAATTAAATTTAACACTACGTGGTTTGGGAGCTAGGACTTAACATGACCTGGGAGGAGGTAAGGAGGATGCATTCAACCTCTTCCAGCCAGAGCCAGATTCCACAACTGACAGACTTGAAATATCTTGCACTTGAGATTATCTCAGGCAACATTTTTCTTGGTCCTGATCTTCAGTGTCAGGGAGCACCTAGTGCAGGTGTACTGCTAGAGAATGAGAAGCACTGAAAAATTCTACAGACTATAATTCACAAAAATACTGTGCACGATTTGGTGCCTGGGCCCTTATTTCTGTTCACAACTTAGTCTTCAATGTGTCATCAGGAAAAAGACTTGACAAAAGCACTGCTTCATTAATTTTTTGACTAGAAGGATGACAAGGTACACCTAAGAAAGACCTATAAACCTTTCTCCCTCCTTTAAACTTATGCTGTAATTTTTTAACTATAAAAAATTCAGAAGTTTCCTTTGGTTTAGCAGCGCAGACTGAGTGAATCAGTTACTGCCTGATAGGAGACAAAGATACCAAGGAAATAGCTTTACCAGTCTCTAATAAATCACTATTGGAAGTGGATTCGGAGAACGCTGGTGATGTTGGAACTTCCGTCACAGGAAGACAACAAGCTCGTCACAAGTTGAGCTGACCAAAGAATGAGATTTAAAAACGAACTAGACTAAGGGAATGGGAAAATAGCAGCTCTTCATCACAGAAAAGGTTGTTAAGGAAATGCCATATTCATGATCTACGCCTGGATAGCTGCCAAGGCTTTACGTACAGAAGCTGTGCCTTCTGAGGTCACATCCTTGATGTTTTTTTTAAATTTGGGTTGTTGTTTTTTTTCTTTTAAAGGTGCCTGGGACAATTCCATTTCAAGAAAGCAGCATCCTCCTTTCCTACAGAATAAGGAAGAAATAGCTAGAGCTAGCAAGTATCTCTGATTGTATAGCTTGCTAAACCCTAGTTATGCCATTTCTTTTCAGATATTCTCCTTCCTTTCTCTTTTGAAAAACAGATCAACCTGTTTCCCATGTACATACTGGCCATGGCATATTTTGTAAAAGCACTTCTTATCCAAAGCTTGACAAATAAGAGTGTTGTATTATGGACAATTAACAAATAATCCAGTTATGTCACTTTCAGATATGCACATATTTTAATTAGATTAATTTCAAAAGAAATTAAGAAAAAGCTTTATAAAAATCCTCTTGAAAGTGATGCATGTGGTTAAGATACTTTGATAATATTATCTCCTGTAGACGGTTAATGCCAGCTTGTCATCTGTTTGCACAAACAGGAAGCACCTCCTGATATCTGTCCTGTTCACCTTTTTTTAACAAAACAACCACAGTGAAAGAAAAGAAAAAGGAAATTGCTTTGCATTTCACCTTTTAAAGTAACATCTGTAAAATATTCCACTATGTATAGGAGCCTTTACTTGATAAAGATATAAATATTGTCTTACTTTTTTCATATAAAGCTTCACTAAAAATATATTGAAAGCAAAAAACATTGACCTGCTTTTCTGACATAGATTTTTCAACAACGTATTGACACCAAAGTCCACATACCGATGACATTTAAAAAAATAAAAAAGCATAGCCTTGGATGACATGATATCTGCTGCCCTAAACATTGCATAAGAGATAAAAATGATGAAATTTCCAGAACACTTACTCAAACGTCTAGCCTGCCTCTTCTTGGGAGGAAAAAAGTCTTCTGTATTTTTGGTTGTTTGGGGAGACTTTTTTTGTGTTTTGTTTTCATCTTACTTTAATAACTTCCCCCTTTTGAACGGGGGTAGAAATGTAATGGTATTAGTGTTGTAAGCATTGTTCTTAACAACGGAAAGAATTTTTCACCAAGTAAAGCACTCCAGCAATTTCTAATTATATTCTAATTTCTATGGAAATTTATCCTACAGACAAGTCTATTCAGCCAAAAGGCTCTGTCTCCAACTCTTAGTTTCTGCATCCTGAACTTTGATGCCTGCATTGTCCCTGAGGAGCTCACATTTCACAGAAGTTCAGAAATCCACATGTGGTCTTTTCTGAAGCCTGATCAGCTATTTCCTTTGAAATCTAGAAGGAACACCTTAGTCTGGCTTCTGAAGCTGCCTGAGAGACAATAGAAGAGATTTCAGCACTGGCATGACACTGGGGGTGTCCAGTGTTCCAAATGCTGAAGGCAGGTCCACCAGCATGAACATGGAGTCTGTACTTGAGGAAATTACTTTAGCTCTGTTCAAGACATTTTGCACAGAACAGAGTCAGTTCTAATCCTTCCCACACGGCTCTTTGGATGTGGACTGGTGACATTGAATGGGTATTAAAGCATGAAGATTAGACAGGTAATTCTTCACTCACTTCCTATGCAAAAACCTATTCAAACAGTAATAAGGAATATATAGATACTGGAACCAAAGCAAGTAATCAGAGTTCTAAAATTGTGTGGATTTGACAAGCTGAGATAGTAAACTCTGGGCACAAAGGAAACTCAAATCCAAATTCTCCAAAATACTACCTAACCACATTCCTTAATATATAAAAGGCTAGTCTGTGATGACACAGGGGAAAAAACAGATCAGCATCCCATTCTGGAATGTGAAGGTTCAAGTTCTGTCTTAGGCTGCAAATAGGAGTAGCTTCCATTTGTTGACATGGCAAAGTCAATATACAAGGTGTCATATGCAGCACTTTGGTGAAACTTCTGCACCTACAGCACCTCTCAAGGTATCTGTCCTGATTAGAGCTCATTTCTTCTCAGTAGCTGGTACAGTGCTGTGTTTTGGATTCAGTACAATGATGGTAACACACTGATATTTTGGGGTTTGCTAAGCTGTATTTATCTTAAGTGAAGGCCTTAAGCGAAGGCCTATTGTGTGTGTGTGTGTGTGTGTCTCATGCTCTGCCAGTGATGAGGTACACAAAAAACCCCAAAAACTGGGAGGTTGCATAGCTGGGACAGGTGACCTGAACTGGAGAAAAGGACATTCCACACCACAGAACACCATGCCCAGTATATAAACCGTAGGAGTTAATCAAAAGGAGGGCCAATCCAGGTTAGGGTTAGGAAGTCTGGCCTCTGTCAGTGGGTGGTGAGCAATTGTATTGTCCATCAACTTGTTTGGTTTATAACATTTATTATTATTATTATTATTATTATTATTACTACTACTACTACTACTACACTACTACTACATTTTACTTTGTTTCAATTGTTACACTGTTCTCATCTCAGCCTAGTTTTGATTCTCCTTGCCACTCCACCAGGGTGGCAGGGGGAGGTGACAGTGGCTGTGTGGTGCTGAGTTGCTGGCTGGGCTTAAGCCACCACAGCAGCACATTAAGGAACAAGGGGTGGAACCAGCTCGCAGTCGTTACGTGCGAGTATCAGAGTTCAAACCAAAAACCTGAATATTAAGGAGGACCACTCACTATCTAAACCACAGGCTTCTTTTTTACTACATGCTACAGAAAATGGCATTCTAGAGGAAGAAATGGCCTGACAAGACTCTCCCAATGCAGTTTGGAAGGACAAAAGAAGACTGCCCCCAAAATGGATGCCTTATATGCCCCACATTCACTAGAAATGAACGGACAGGTACAGCAAAAAAAAACCCGCTGCCTTCTGTAAACAGGACTTGATTAAACAACAGTGAATTAAATACTCTGGAAATGCCTGGGGAGATTTATACGCCATAATCTTTTTTATAAGAAATTGCCTCAAGTTAAATTGCCAGAGGAAGGGGAATATAGACCAATCACACAGGAGAATAAACACACTCTATTTCTCAAACAATTTATTTCCTTTGAAGTAAAAGAGTGTTTTGCTTTAGAAAGTTGTTCAACCACTGCTTCTCTGGGGAAGCTGATTACAAATATTAAATGAAATTCAAAGGCTATAGCTCAAAAGCTAAGTCAGACAGAAAGAGAATTTAAAAATTCCAGGCCAAGAGAAAAAAGGATTGTTCAATGTGTGAGCAGGGTGCTACCAATGAGTAGGAGTTAGAGAAAGTCAATCTTGTGATTGTGACAGCTGGCTGTTAATGAGACACTCAGCTTCTTCTAGTTATACTAGTGCCTGTTGGCTCTAATGTCTGTCAGCTTGAGGAATTGCCAACTTCCATAAAAAAGACAGAAATCTGAAGTTTCTGTAGTGATCTGTAGAGGAAATAGTAATAAATTGTTCATTAACTGGATCAAGACTCTGGAAATAAAACATTTTTCATTTCACACCTAGAATCCATGAAAGAAGTTATGCAGCAAAATAATCCAGAAATGTCTAAATAGCAGTGGGTTATCAGTTGCTGCAAATACATTATTGAAATCAAAGAGTTAAAAAACAGAGTTTAGGTATGCCAACATCAGTAGCATATGCAGTTTTTACACTCAATAACCTCTTGAAATAAATCCAAGTTTATTCTCAACACAAAAAAAATATTATTAAACAATTACAGAGAATAACCAAGGCTTGAAAACATCAGAAGAATGCAAAAAAAAACAAAGGATGATTTCAAGACACACAGGTCTGAAGGAAAAGGTACTGTTTTTGCTACAAATATGGAAGCTGTCTGTTATTTCAAAAAAGGTGTGGGGCATATCCACATATGTACATTGGCATGCAGAGGAAGGGAAGAGTGACGGAATACTGAGTCTAAATTTAAACATGGTCATTATTGCTGCAGCATACAAGCTTCATTCATGGGCTAAAATGAATCTGTAAGTCACTCACTGGTTAACACAATTCTTTAAAAATATGATGTAAAATCCTGTGCACACACATCCCAGGAGTCTGGGCACAAAAGCTTTTTTATGCTATTGATACCACACATATCATTGTCTTTGGAGTTCATGGAAAGGTTGCTAAAGGCACTTTCTATTCAAATAGGTCACAAAACCCCAAAGAAGCCTTAGGTAACACAGACTGATTGGAATGGAAACCTAATTAGAGAAAAAGACTTTGTGTGACACTTGGCTGGAAGTCTTATACATTTATTCAGGTAAAGCAGTCTGATAGTTTCCTTCCTGACAATGATCATAAATTTGCGAAACAAAACAGAAAAGCTGCTTCCATCCAAAGCCCTGGCTGTGAAAGCAAGGGTTTTTGTGGACCTAGAAATGTATAAAAGTTGCAGAAGATCTTCAAAATATCTGTCTGAAGGACTTCTTGATGGTACTCTAAGTCTGCAGTTACTCAGGAAGACTTCATTGAAGTCCCACCTCAGTGCCAGTAGGAAAGCTAAAGAATATGCTTGTATGCTTGGGTCTGATTCTTACACTTTGAGAAAGCAGAATTGGACTGTCTGGGAGTATACCCACAGGGGGATTTTTTTTTTTTTCCTACCATCATGAGGATAACATTCCTGAGGAGGAATTCTTGAGCCAGGAAAATCTTTGCTCCATTAATCTATTTTTTTCTAAAGGTCCGGAATTTATTGCTTAGATATAACCAGCAGGTAAATTACCAATCTAGTCGCACAGTCCTTAGTCAACAAAATATGAAACTTGCAAATTGCTCAGGATATGAGGCTCCCCATAACAATAAAGACACTCAGTGTGTCTACCCACTGAACATCTCTCCAGTGTCCCAGGAGAAAGACATCTAATGAATGAACAATTAGAGGAAGTCCCTTTGTTACAGAAGTCTGGTCATTGCAAGCAGCAGAGTCTCATACATGATGAAGATGAGATATACATATGATATACTATGTGGTATGAATCTAAGGAGAGTCTGGCCTCAGTGAAAATTAATGGCAGCTGGAAGAGAAGAACAAAAAGACAGAAGGGAAAAGACAACATAAGCTTAGAGTCGACAACAGGGTGGAAAGAGAGGTGAAAGAGGTAAAATGAAGATTTTCATGTATGGCTGTAGGCTTGCTGCAGTCTGAAGCAACCTAGTGAAGCTCTTCCCTGACCCAAGACACTTAAGAGAAGCCAAGAAGGAGGCAATATGGTGTCTTTAACATGCTCAGCAGGAATGAAGGAATAAATGCTCTGTGGATACAAACCCCATTTTTTCAAGATGAAGGGACTGAGGCTGATACACTGTCCCACCCTAATGGTCACAGGGATGAGTGCTCAAAGAAGTAGTATCTGGTGCCAACAAAAGGCACGGCCCACCTTTACGCAACTTTCCACCACCTTCCACATAACCGTCTGTAGTGACATCAGTGCAGCCAATACCACCATGGCACGGAATCTTCCCTTATCTATGTACAATTTGGTTATCTGTCAGCCTCCCTCCAAGATTCTCAATGGGAAGTGAAAGTCAAGTTGACTCCCTCATACCCACACTGGTGCACAGATGCAGCAGCTGCTTCCCTTTTCCCACTAGGGTTTTATTTGGGTTACAGAAAGATAAACTTCAGAAAAAATGCTGGGAAATGAAAGAGATCTAGAAATAGAAACATCAGGAGAGGAAGACCAAACGTTTTATCAATATTACAGTATCAAAATGATAAAATAGCAAATGATTACTGGTGGTGAGACATGATGGGACAGAAATGTCCCAAAGTCAAGAAGCATTTTGTATGGGAGCAAATACAAAGCATGAGAAACAAGAGAGAGGAAGGTAAAGAGGTAATGAAAACGTGGGAGAAAAATGGCATGGTAGGGAATGCAAATGTGACAGTGATATGAAGGGAAACTGGAGATCAGATAATGGGAAAAAAGAAAAACAGGACAAACTATTTACAAAATAGGATAGACAAAAGAGTGTGAAAGAAAAGAACTAAGAAAGTGAAGTTTTAAAAGCAGTAACAAATAACAAGCTGGTATTTTTTGAGGGAATGAATACATAAGGCATACATTTTATTCTACTGCCTTTGAAAGCGCATGTAGGTGATGCTAAGTAATTCATTTGGGATAAGATAATAATTTCTCAGCAATATCCACAGGAGGAAATAAAGAACATCAGTAAGATCTAGAAAGTTTTCTAGATGAACACTACCGCACGTTTAAGGGCTGTATCCACAGCAACTAGAAACCAACACAAAAATCAGTCACTGTTTAACCACACTCCCCTGAGAAACTATCAACATAGCAGTTTCTAGCAACATATTCAGACATGATGCCACTGAGTACTTAAGAGCTAAAATGAAGTACATCAAGTAATGAACTTGGTGGGTTTATTTTCAAATTCTACCACACACTCAATCTACTCATCGAAGTCATGGGTGTTTGACAATCCAGCACTCCCACACAGTTCCATGCTTCAGGCTCCTCCAGACCAGAACATTTTGGCTAGAGAAAAGATTGGGAAAGGTAAAGCTCAAAGAATTGTCAGCAAAGAAATTCTGGGGTTATCGTTCTTTGCTTTTTCTTTATTGTAGAAAGCATCCAAACTGAATTCTGCTTTGGATAAAAGGGCTTAGTGAACAGCAGGGGAAAAAAAAAGATAAAATTATTTGCAACTCAGTATCATAGAGGTACACTATTCACACCATTTGAGAAAGGCTTTTCCCCCAGTTTCTTTACCTTTTTTTTAAGCTTTAACTTTTTTGTGTTGGCTTGCATAACTTGTCAGGCTCACATTCTTCAGAATCTCTTATGAAGACTCAAAGAATAAGCTTACTACAAAAAGCATCTATTTAAGAGAGGGGCCTCCCTTATGAGAGTTTGGCAACATTGCACAAATAATTAAAAGCATTAAAAGCACTGATCTTCCTTAATGCTACTAACACCCAGGGAAACTGCATTGTCTCATTTCCCAAACAGATGAACTGAAGAGTAAAGGAGTAGGAGGAATGAGCAAAGCACCTTCTCAAGGGGGAGCTGAACAAAATTCTTGGACTATGGCATACAGAGGAAAGTTAAAGTTCACTTTCCTCACCAAGCAAAGTGGAAAGCATGAGAGAAAATGTTAATTTATCTCACCTATGGCACACTACCTACAGATAGCATATTGGGACTTCAGAAATCCACACAGCATTCACACAGAATATAATTCAAAGCCCCACCTGATGACTGATACGTACTTCACAGCTTTTATTATTTCAATTTCACCAAAAAACTGTCCAAGAAACTGATTTGCATCCTTTATCAGCTTCACTCCCACAGGTAAAATTATCATCTAAATTCCTTTCATCTGTAGCATGATCTGTTCCACTCCACTGTTTTCAAATTACACCTTGCCAAATCTCTAAAGGCAAAAGAATTGCCCCAGTACAGCAATCCAGAAAATGGCTTTCAACTTTTCAAATATTGTTTTGAGATTGAAATTAGTCTGGTTTTCATTTTTACCACTACACAGCAACATTTGTGAGTGATGTTTTTCATACTTTAGTTGATTACCAGTAAATACTGTGAGTGAGTCATTAAAAAACACCATGCAGGTCAAAGGCTTTCATGACACACCTTTTCTGAAGAGCCTCTATATATAACATTCATACATTGATCCCATTGCCTTCTGATGGCTGGTTTCACAGATTAGCACTACCAGTTAGCTAAATGCTGTGCTCGAGTTAAAGGCTAAACATGAAGGTAACTTGAAAGTGTTTCAGCAACTTGTAAAGGGAAGCATCTTACTGATGTTCAAACAGTGCTCCTGCATTTTAGTCAAACCCCTCCACCTTTTTAAAGAATTCTATTTGAAGTCAAACATGAAAAGACATTTTTCCACTTTCATTGTTCATAACCTAAGGAAAGGACAAGATGAGAAGAAAATGTTATCAACTGGTCTTTTATCATTTATAGTTCTGAACTTATTTACCACTTTCTGCAATTAAAGATATATTAGAAAGACTGTCCATCATAACTGGAAATGGCTTCTTTCTCACATCTGAAGAAACCTCACCGCACTCTTCCCAGCTGCTTGTAGCCCAACATACCCTTTCAATTCCTTTTCTATCACAATGGCAACATTCAAGAGTTGAGTAATCTCTAGGTCAGTTCTTATGTTACAACTGATTAGCATTTTAATGGGAATAGAGAAAAGTAGATTAGAAGCTTCTGCGTGAAGAAGAATTTCATCATATTGAAATGTTAAGGAAACAAGAAAAACACAATGATGTTATCAGGGACTGGAAGCAAAGATTCATATTCCAGATGCAGGCCAAAGCTTTATGCCATCACACCTCTAATTCTGGGAATGCATTAAGGGTAACACAGCTATACCTGTTTGCACTACACGGTCCCAAACACAAGAACTCATGTATCAGTACAGAGCTGTGTTTCAGGCAAAGAAAACTCCGTGAAGACTTGAAATTGCTAGGCTGTAAGTAAATTATGAGCAATACAAGTTCTCACAGAGCAATGCAAGGCCCTTGTTGTCCCTAGTAACACAGACACCTAAGTAACACACCTAAGACACAGGAATTGAGACACCACCTGCCTTGTTTTACTGCCCTACCACATGAAGTCTGAGAATATCAGCATTTGTTGGTTTGTATAAAACAGGGAAAAGAAAAAGACTCTTCTATTCAATAAGGAAATAAACGAATAGCATTAAACGTGGCAACAGAAAGTCCCTTGTGGTTTACTCCTGTAAGTCACAGAATTTAATTTCTGCCCTTAAGAAAGAACCTATACACCTACAAATAAAGGAATTCTATAGACCATTTTCAACCTCTCTGAAAAGGATGCTAACCATACCAATACTCGGAAGAGTCAGGAGCATTTTGACTTCCTAACTTTGCACAATGGCCTTCATTAAAGACCAAGTGGCAATCACTTTACCTTTCAGCCTCATTTTTGGTGACAGAATGCCAGGAGTACTGATATCCCCACAGGATTGTCTGACATTCTGCTGACATCTTGTGAAGCAGTTTTAACATGTAAAGCTACATAAACCCCTTAAATGGCTATCAGCAGTACAACAGTGTAAGAAAGATTGATGGACAAAAATAAAAAAATACATTATTTTTGAGAAACAGGAACCACAGAAGATCTATGAACCAAAAATATATATTTCTTATAACAATATAATCCTTAAAGAACATATAGCTATACCTGTTGCTGTCTTTGCCGCCTCAGTTGGGCAACCTGAGACATCATGATCTGCCGGTCCAGTAACTCCATTCTCTGCTGCCTCTGGATGTCAACTGTTGCTCCCATTCCCACTCGAACTTCATTCGTTGGCTCCGCAGACGAGAAGACTGGTTCAAGAGTCCAAGAAAATATCCTTGCTACCCATCTGGGTACACAAAGGATTCGATGAACTTTTAAGATACTGCTGTTGTAGCAAATCCCAGAAATCTAAAATAAAAAATGAAATGTTAAAAAACCCCTCAAAATAAAAAAAACTTAAATACACCAAACTTACTTTGAATTTCGCTGCAGGTAACAGTTGGTCTTTCTGGTTTTAAAAGCACTTTTACTGTATTTACTCAGTTCTCAGTCAAGAATCAGAGAATGAACAGGGGATTTCTTTACTTCCTCACAGCTACAAACTATTGGTTTTTAAAATCTGTGTAGTGCATTGCCTGTGACTCATAAAGTTGCTTGGGGCTTTTTGTTTGTTTCGGAATTTGAGCCCAAGCCAAGTGACCTTTTCTAAAACTGGTCAAAATTCAAATAAAATTTTAATTTCTAGTAAAAGAGCTGGTCAGGGTATGCTGCATTCTGACCTGAGAAGATTAAGACTGCTCTTGAGGATACTGAAACACTGTAAACACTCCTTCAAAAAAACCCAAACCCACTTAAGGCTTTTATCCCCACCACCCAAGTCTCTCCTTCAAGCAAAAATAAAAGAAAACCAGTGGAATTGAAGTTAAATCTAAGAAGTGGAATTGAAATTAAATCACAGACTTATTACAAAAGAAGCCCATCTGCCTCATAGGAGGAAAAAAAAAGTTTAAAAACCAATTCATTAAAAATGATGATACTGAAAAAGCCAGTTTTTGTGAGGCCCTTCTCCCACCTATAAGAAAAAAAAAAACATTCCCTGTTTTTGCGCTTGCCTTAGGGCTTAATTTCATTTCATATTCAGGAGAAACAGAAATCCATGTGCCCCATAAATGGATTTACAGTCATTGCTCAGGCATTATTTTGAATGCCATTGTGAAGCCACAGCACTTAACCCCAAAGTGGACCTGTCTGCATTGAGCTTTATGCCACGTTTCAGAACTCGTGACTCTTTATTTTCTGTTATGCCACAAGAATTACGCTGCGACAGCACAGTGAAATGAACAGGAAGAGATCTGAACCTCAAAAAATCTGTAAACATACCCCAAAAATGCAATTATGCCAGAAGCAATGTAGGAACTCTGCATCTGAAATGTTTATTTATTTATTTGGGGCTATTTGCTGTATCCCACTGGCATTTGTATAAACCAACTTAATGTATCGCTGAGTATACAAAAGGAGACAGTATAGGAAAAAGCAACATTCTTTGGGAGGGGGAATATTTTTCAGATTATTAATAAGGTTACTGTCAAATATCCAGTGAGGTAGTAAGAATTTTAGCAAAAGCACATTCTGCTTTGGGAAATACTGATTTTTGTTTTATTCTACTTTTCTTTTATGACTACTTCAGGGTTGGATGTAACACCAAGCACAGGCTGCCATTCTAAAATGAGAAAGAACAGTTTTAAACTACTCAACCCCTTCGGTCTTTCAATTGTGCCGTGAGTAAGGAGATAAATGGTATAAAGGCCATAATCACATCAGAGTGAAAGCTGCCTTCAATAAAAATTTTCTGTATTCAAAGGAAGGTCCTAACTGGACAGGGCATGATAACAGAAGCTTCTTCATGACCTCAGGTAGTCTTTCTTTAGCTCTAGTGAAACTATTCCAGATGACTGTAAACTCATGACTAAAACCTGTGCACATCAACTGGGAACTAAGATATAGCTATAATCGCCAAAGAGTAAGAGGAGGAAAATTCACACCACTTCTGCAATTCACCTGCTTTTGGTATGCAGTACTTGAGGTATCTGCCTAGCAAGAAGGTCCCCCAGAAGCTAATGCCCTGGTCCTGAGGGAGTTATGTAGACAGGCTCCTCACTCAAGAAAACCTAGATTGTACAGTAACCAAAAATGCAGTTTTTTGGGGAGCGAGAATTACCAAACCAGGTTGCAAATATTACATATATATTTAGTCTGATGATTTCTTTGATGAAAAATGCACAAGCAGAACCAGAACCTACAAATTACCTTCCTTCCACCCTGTTAGGTATAGGTGTAGGTAGTATCATTAGGCTGTGGAGCCCAGCCCCCCTCTCTTGTTCCAGGGATTCTGCACACCTGATTGTACAGGCATTAACTTGGCAGGGAAAGAAGTCCCACTCAAAATACTTTGTCTAACATCACACCAGCACTCCCTCACTTCCTTCAAATGTCGCTCCTAGATACTGATCTCTGCTCTCTCTGACCACCTTCGAAAAGGTGTAATGTTTTAAAAATCCTTGAACGGGTTCAAAAAGTCACAAGAACTAAACAAAGCAAGTGGTGATAGGAAAATCTACATTTCCCTGAATGTATGACAAATCATGACACGTGTCTGAACATATTAACCACAAACAGAATCATTCTTTTATTAACTCAAGATAGAAAACAGAGCAACGAGATAACAGCAGCATGTCTTTGGTGTCAGTACTTTGAAAGTTGTTTGTCTCAGAAGGGAAGGCATACTGCAAGCACCAAATAGTAGCTGCATCAGTAAAAGCATTCTTGTATTTTTCTTAGTAAAGGTAGCTAGTCACAGAATCATTTAGGCTGGAAAATACCCTTTAAGATCATTGACTCCGATTGTTAACCCAGTACTGCCAAGTCTACCATGCCCTTAAGCGCCACATCTACGTATCTTTTAAACACCTACAGGCATGGTGACTAACCTCTTTCTGCCCTGGGCAGTCTGTTCCAGTGCTTTTGGTGAGTAATTTTTCCTAATATTCAATCTAAACCTTCCCTGGCACAACTTAAAGGACATTTCCATTTGTCTTACTTGGAAAAAGAGACTGACCCCCACCTCATTACAACCATCTTTTATGCCTTCTTTCTCAACCTTGTAGAGAGCAAGTCATTCCAGAACATTTAATCAGAAGAAAAGGCTGTATAAGGCTAGAAGTTTATGGACACTACTAAAATGAAGAGCTATTATATGGAAGTATTAGAAACTTTAAAATGCTGTGGTTAGTTATAATAAATTTTCAATAAGTTTCACCTAGTGAGGACAAGATAGCTATCTGCATATTTCCAATAAACGCAGAATGGAGACATTTGTAGTTAACATAGGTCTTGTGATTCAGTCTGGCTCAGTGTCATACTCTCATCTTAATGTTAAGAATTTCCAAAGAACTTCCTCTTTAGCTGGTTCACGTGCAGAACTAGAGAGATATCATTTTAAAAAACACAAGCTTTGACAAAGTATAAAGCAACTTTTTACACTGCGTTTGTTACTGACATTGAGTGAATTTCTAGTGTTTAAGAAAGCAAAGCAACATTGTTTATTCAATGAACATAAGATGATCTTATTATATCCCAACTTGACTACCGTATATCAGATTAGAGGGCTACTCCCACAAACAGAGGAGCCTCCACTGTATTTTAACCCCCAAAAGTCACCACAAAAAGACGTTGTGGTTATGTTCACACTGTTAGAATGGAGAGTTTTTGGCTGGCAACATAAGGTGCATCATAGATGTTTCCTGTTAGTCACAGCATCATCCACCATACTGTATGTGGCAGAGTGCTAAGCAGAGGAAATGGAGCATGCTGGAAGCTCTCTGGAGCACTGCAGAAAAAAAGTGTGCTTATGTATTTTCAGCTTCTCAACACCTTGGCTTACTACTGGTTCTTCACATGAAGTTCCGTAACCTCCTCCTGCCTCTCTATAAGGCCCAACTTCCTCTCCCTTTCCCTCATGTCCTTCCAAAGTTGTACATTTTTAAGAAAAAGGAAGTAGCTGTAGTTTCTCTGTTACATTAGGTAAACCAAACATGGAAGATCTTCAGTATTTTACGTGGGAAAGACATATATGCTTCACTACTTGCTGGAGTAGTATTGAATATTTAAATTCACTGTACTTGATTAACACCAAAAAAGGAATTCAAACAGAAAAAAGTCTGCCTAACAGAATCTGACAGCAAATACTCAATTATTTTGTTCTGAAAAAATTAAATATATTCGTCATATGTACACAAGACCTGGCTATTTTCAGATACCAACAAATGAAAAGCAAATAGTTTTCGTAAGGTGAAGTGACATTTCTATACCTATTCTACCTGCTTGATCCTTAGTATGTTCTGAATTCTATAAAACTAGAGTCAAAACATGGGCTGAAGTTTGTGTCAGGATTCTGTATTTATCTTCATTAAAGAAAGCATTTATCAAACCAAGAGGGATTGTGTGAAACCCACCCAACAAATAAACATACTACACATGTATTTTCAACTTCTGTTACATTTGCAACAGATTATTCTGTTTGAGTTTCCTTTTTGGAAATTGTTACAAATACTATAAACAGCACTTTGCAATAGTTACCTTGAGAGAAAAATAATATTCTAATGATACTAAAATATTTCTCTTCAATTTTGTTTCCTGTTGATTGGGCTAATAAATTTTCCAGACACCTTAAAACTTCTTTCTTCAGAGTTCATCAGGGCTAATAAATTTTCCAGACACCTTAAAACTTCTTTCTTCAGAATTCATCAATGCTTCACTGCTCAGATGGAATCATTATCAGCTAAAAGACATTGTGCATGTGCAAGCAAGCATGATTGTGCTGCCATTTCAGCACAGTACAGCTATTCTTAACTTGTACTTGTGTCCTAAGCATAGGTACCCTCGGTCTCTTGACAGTGTTCTGTAGATGATCATTATCATATTGTTAACTAAACCTCCTAAATGAAAAAATCAGGATTTGATTAATCTGACCCAACATAGATATGTGTAATTTAAAAGCCTAGTTATGAGCTGGTTGTTTAAAGTTGGTTTCATAGCACACAGAGAGAAATGGGCACTCTTAGGATGCAACTCATCCTGTGGCAGATGTCTCCAAAGTACACAGCTGAATTACTCACATGGATTCCCTCTGAAGAATGGTAACATTGCTGCCCAAAAAGCAAATGTTGATAGAACAATCTAATTCCTAATGAACCAGCTGGTATAGTTGACCAAACAGACTATATTTTGGACACAGAAACTCTTCCTCAGATCTAAGAGAGAGATTTAGAAGTGAAATGAAAACTGAAAACTAATATCCATTTTTCTACAGGATATTAGAAGTCACATATATGAAAGAGAAAGTATCGAGTTGGCAATATCTGCATCTCCCTCCTCCCCAGAAAATTACAACCTCACTTCCACACCAACATCCCCTGTATTCCAGATGAACCAGCTACTGTTTTCTCAGATGCTTTAACTGATGCAGGAATAAGTGCTGGTAGCTTAGCCAGCTGTCATGTGTTTAGATCTTGATGTGTGCAACGTGTTCCCACCACAGGGGGCATTAATTCAATGATGTCCATAGAATGTAGCGACATCATCGCAGACTAAGTTACAGTGACTCAGCTGAACACTGAGCATTGTCCACACACAAATACTTCATGTTAGTTTTGGGCAGGATTCAACACATGTGTACATGTGGATATCTGCATCTGTCCTCAAGTTAGCACACAGATGGACAGTATTTCTTTTTCATTTTCTAATCTTTGTTCTTCTATTGCTTTTCCATTTCTCATTTCAGGCTATGCTTTTCACAAATTATGCATTGCTGAGGTTGCAGCTGCAATACTGAGTTCAGTTCTGCACTCCCTGGCACAGGAGAGATGGATTAGCCAGAGCAAGTCCAGTGCAGGGCCACAAAGATGATCAAAGGACTGGAGCATCTTTCACATGAGAGGCTGAAAGAAGTGGGACTGTTTGGCCTGGAGAAGAGAAGGCCCAGAAGGATTTTATCAAAGTAAAGAAATGCCTGAAGGGAAATGAAGAGGACAAAACCAGGCTTTTCTCAGTGGTGCCCAGGGAAAGGCGCAGAGGCAATGGGCACAAACTGAAATTGGGAAGCTCTCTCTGAAGATCAGGAAACAGTTTTCACTGGGAGGTTGATTGAACACTAGCACAGGTTACCCAGGGAGGTCGTAGAGTCTTCATCCTCGGAAATACTCAAAAGTCATCAGAACATGATCCTGGGGCAAGCTGCTCTGGGTGGCCCTGCCTGAGCAGGGAGGTTGGACCAGGTGCTACCCTCACTGATTCTATGAACTGTCTGAATACTTGCTCTTTGGGTAAGTACTTAAGAAAAGGCAGAATTTTTAGTAAGTGAGTAGTCTCACTGATATTAGCAATACCACTGATATTTATACTGTAACATCAATGTCAAATTTTCAGAAATTAACTAGATCCAACATTTAATTAACATTTACCTGAATCCGCTTATAATCACAGTTATAAAGAATTCAAGAAATATCATACTTTGACTAAAGGCCTACATGAGACCGAAAGATATCCAGACTAACTGGAAGGTGAAAGACAATGCACAGCAGGACATGAATGTGGAAGTAACTGCATACATTAACAGACTCTGACCAAAGTTTCTCTTTGAGAAAGCATATATTTAATAATAATTTTAAGTATGTAGAAGGGATGATATTTTAAATGTGAATACTACACTGTGTGGCAATACAAATGCTTCTGCATTCCCTTCAAAACATTTTTTTAAATAATAAAGAATTCAGCATGAATTGTTCAAAATCCCTAAAGATGTGAAAGGGGAAGAACAAAAACAAGAAAAATCAATCATTCCTAGGTCTGATCAGATATTAACTATATAATGCTATTTTTAAGACAAGAACTAAAACAATGAAAGTCTGGTTTAATTATTTGGCTCTCCAGCTGCATCACATTTTATACTATAAATACCAATCCTAAAGGACATGAATTCACTACACAAAAGCACCTCAGGTGAAAGAAAAATGAACAGAAAGAATGGATAAAGTTCTTAACACATAAAACTCAGAAGTGCAGTCCAAGTACACTCAGGAGCATTTAATACCAGACATCTGTAGTCTGTGTAAAAATAAGTTAGCCACTTCAAAATTATGAATAATAACTAATGCACTCAAAAAAGCAGAACTGAAATGAAAACCACACACTCAACACTGTCTGAACTTTCTTCCTTAACCTAAAGCTGTTAAAGTACAAGTCCTAAATTATAACTTCTCTACGTTTTTCAATATCTAAATATAAAAAGCACAACTTTTCATACAATCTGAGAAAAGTAAATTCCAGTGTAGCACAGTAACAATGGAGAAAACTGTTGCATTCGACTAAGTGAAATCTGCAAGTCAAACAGGGTTTTAGAAACTCTTCAATTTCAATTTCCTAAGGTTTGACCTGAACTCTACACAAATTCAAGGCAACTCACAGGAGATTTGGCATGTTCCCAATTTCGAACTTTAGGCAGTGCAGGTCATTTCGCAAACAAATAAAAGAAACAACACTAGACAAGAAGAAAAGCTACAACACTATAATCACAGAAAGGGCCTGAAAGACACTTTCCCTCCATGAAATACAGCTCTAAGCTACACAGTTAGCAAAACCCATGGCATGTGATCTGATAACATTATTTTAGAAAGTGCAGGGAACTGCATGTCTCAGCAGGACATATCTTCCACTGGTGACCAACCTGAGCTTACTTCTTTAGGCAGGTCTGCTGTAGCTATGACTGAGTGACCCCTGACATGCCTCTCAAATTTCAATTCTACAGGAGTATAGCAAGGATAAATGAAAAGTGGGAATCCAACAGATTTTAAAGGGGTGAAAAACAAAGGGAGAGAATATGTACCTGTCCAATGAAACACGAACACCAGTTCCTAAGGTGTTTTGATCATATTAAAGAAAAAAAAGTAGTGAAGAAACTGTTTCAGGCCTTCACTAAACTGAGTGATATGTGCTACATGGAAGAACTTCTGTAAACAGAAGCTACTGAAAGAATTTTAGGCATCTCTAATATGTTTCCTAATTTTATAACACAAACCCCAAAAACTTCTATCATAAGAAACAAATTTGATCTGTATACACCAGGCATCATATATCACTGGCAAAAGAAATCACAAGAAATCAGATTAGTCTTATCAGTCATAAGAAGAACATTACAGATAAGAGGAACATTACATCTCTTCCTTATAAATAAGCATCACGTATTTAAACAGCATGTTTTACACAACATACCAGCAAATAACATACAAAAAGAACAATAACTGATTGTCCAGTTTCATGGAGTAGAGAACTGGCCTTCAAGAGCGTATTCGTGCGCTGATTCAAAATTAGATCTAGCAAGATATACCTTATCACAAAGACAGGCACAGCAGACCTTTTGTATTCCAATAATAAAACACAAGCCATAATTTCTGCAGCTGAGAACAATTCACCATCAAAACAACAAATTGTCTAAAACTCCCTTGCACCAGGCACATTACATCAATGCCTACCTGCACACATAGACTCACACACATATTTGTGAAATGATGGCATCACTCAAAACCACTGAAAACAAGAAGTCAAGGCAGTACAATTCCCAGTAGCTCTATACCCTGCCTGAAATTCACAAGAAAGTCTAATGATACTTGCAAGGATGTTACTGGAGAGTCAGATCCTGTTCAGTCATGTTCAAATATTCTGAGAATTTAAATAAACCTAAACCAGGAACACAGTGAAGACAAAGTGGAAACTGACAACAATTCAGAAATTGTGCCAGCACCATCCATTTTAATATTCCACATAAGTAGAAGTGCAACAAAAGCTAAACTACAGAACAGCATCATAATACACTCATATGAGTGCCTAATTGATCTTCAGTGCTAAAAATACAGTGAAGTGTCTAACAGGCAATGAACTAGTGACTAAATATCACACCTATCTGACTTGGTGTTCATGCATTTACTCATCCTTCATGTACAAATACAAGAAAATTTGAGTCTACAAAGCCTAAGCTAGTAAGGTAGAAAAATGTCAAGAGTAGTAGGAATTACATAACATAGGTTGTCAGAATGACTTAACATTAATTTGACAATTTATTTCTGTAATTGTATATATACATATCTTATCAACCAACTACAGTTGTAGTGCTAAAAGGCACCTTTATAGTGTTGCATATCCTTCTTCAGATTATTTAATATACTGTGAGACTTTATTCCTTTATCAAGTTTTCTCAAAAGATGGCAAATTAGAATTTCCAACAGAGGAGAAAAAGAGACTTCTTAATCACAGCAGTGTGGCAGATATGCTATGCCAAGAAATGGCTGAAATTCTGAACATGAATTTCTTTTCAAATAGCAGCACTTATTACAAAGTGGTGGAGAGTGCAGCTCTCTGCTTGCTGCAGAAAAACATTGAGACTGAAAACACACCATCATTGATGATGACTTAATTCATGCTGATGTAAGCAATATGAAAACTTGAAATGATTTTTTAGCCTTCCTGTGATACAGAGGTAGCTCAATTTAATCCTATGGATTTACACCTAAATAAAACACACTGTCAATTTGAAATTTTTAAAAAACCCACTAATTTATAAAAAATACTATTAGGAAAGTTGAGAAAGTTTCATTATATAGAAGAATAAAATTTTATATTAAAAGAAAAAATAAGACCTACAAAACATATTATGGAAAAAAACCCGAGCTATTTTTATATGTCTGTATAATCGAGTATACATACAGCCTCTGTCATCAGGAAAGAGGGAGTTAAAATGCCTTTCCATTTCTTTCCTTTCCTTCCCTCTCTAATGAACACCTGTTTGAAAGGAAGGGCTATTAAAAGAGCCAGCAGAGTAACAGGAAGGGTAGTGCGTTTGGAGGAAGTCACAGATCCTTAGGTGGGCACAGAGGCTTGGGCTGATTTCCAGAGGAGATAGATTCTGGTTTGTCAGTTGCATTGCTTTCATCAGTATTTATAGCAAGATCAAATAATGAACAGACGTCACTGCTTGCTGCTCTGGCACTCCTGTTATTAGTTATCCTGCCAATTATATTTTGCAACAGTCAATGCAAGTGGTAAAGAGACCAAACCATTGAGCTGTAGCAGCATTTCACTCTGAGCTCGACCCAAATTAGTAGGCCCTGTACAGCAAGGGCATAATTTGAGTTCTTAAGACTCCATCAACTTAATAATGAGCTCCCTTGGAAGTGGTGGCACTTGCTGTTTGAAAGGGTTACAGTCTTTTGGGCCAAGAAATCAGAGTCTGAGCTTTTAATTTCTCAGTTCGTAAAATTTTAAAAGAAGTTTATCAGTATCTAAAAGATACAGATCTGAAATATTTAGCACAATCTGTTTCAGCACTAAGAACTGAGTCAGAAAGGAAAAAGATCACACCTCCTTTATCCGACCAGTGTGAGGAACGTGATTTTGTACCCTTGCTGCCGTTGACATTGTGAGAAACAGCTATACTACAGATCTCCTAAGAGAACAGCGAAACATGAAAAATCCTCACAGCAAAGTTATTAAAACCTGAATTTCGGAATCAAAGCTTGAGGCTTGCTGAAAACTAAAATAAAAAACCAAACTCAACTCAGGGTACACATTTCTATCATTTCCTCAATAATCTCATTTATAGTTGTGGGTGTTCAGCTGTAACCATGGCAACAAAATTGATTTTAAGCAGAGAACAGTGGCACCCTGAAAATATTAACCACCAATTTTGTCATCTGTCAGTTTATCACCAGCCAGTCAGTGCTTTAGACATTTAAAAGTTGAAGAGGAAAACTTTCTACTTACCAACACAAAATGTTACTTAGTAACTTCTGTTCTTTTTGAGTCCAAATATACTGTGCTGATCACATACATAACAGAGTGTTTTAACCAACACAAGATTTTTATAACAGTAAGACTTACCAATCCACTTAAGGCTAAAATCCAGATGTAGGAACCAGAGGTTAAGAGCTGGAAGACAAGAGCACAGATTTAAATTTTTATTTTACAAAGTTGTTGCTGTAAGAACTACTAAGTTGCAATTTCATATGGGCTATGAACCCATCATGACAATGGGAGACATCAGATATTTACCTCTGTTAAAATTCAGTTTACATAAAAAAAACCCAACCAAGTATTCCAGAAGCAGCAAAGTGGAAAAAACACAGGGAATTGTTCTCCTTCTACAGAACAATACATTTTATTTTCATATAGCTTACTAAGTATAACAGGATGTCAGTTATAGGCTGTATAGAAAAACAAGTCTGAAAGACAGACTCAAGCAAAGGAAATGACTCAGCAGCAACAGGAGAAGAGTTCCAAGTAGCAGGCACTGCAAGTGAAGCTCTCAGACATACAGTCACAGACTAAACACAAGCATCCAAATTAAAGAAATAAAGTTCTCACCTAGTGATATATTTGCTGACATGAAATCACAGAAATAAGTCGGAGTGAATTTTTTAAAAAATCCTGATAAGCCAACATGACAGCCTATTGTTTCTAGCAAAGGATGTGACTAATCACCTGGAGAAGGTTATCACCAACTGGAAAAATGGACTGAAAATTAGACCAACGCTGATTACTAAAACGTTTCTGCACGATGCTCACTGAATCATGAGAACACCTTCCTTCTAGAGTTCTGACTACGGAAAGAGTGACTTGAGCTAAGGGCAGAGTTTACAAATGAGGAGAAGGCAAATGAGTCTTCCCTCAGCCTCTGTGTGATAGCAGCAATCGTTCTGTGCACAGCAGGGAGAGATCCTGCAGAGATACAGGGGTTAGTGACAGCACCGATCTGCACTCGAGGTGCTGTGTGTATGAAAGCGAAAGGTGAAAGACACGATGGAAAAGAGGCCACAAAAAATTGTGACTTTCCCGAAGACTGTAATAACAGTGGAATTGATGGGTACAGAAGAGAAGAAACAAGATTTCTGAAAGATCAAGGAAATAAGGTGTTGGAGCAGAAAGTGAAGGAAACCAAAGGCTGAACAGGAAAAGGGATGGATGAAATGTTCATGTGGAGCACAACTCAACATTCTGAAATAGACCATTTATTTTAAAATACTCTCTACCACATTTCATTCATGTAACTATGGTGTTCTCCCCATTGCTAGTGCCAGAGCTACTTTTGAATTCCTGGAATATAGAAAAGCGAGCCTAATTCCTCATAACTTCGTACGTCTCCTATTTCTTAACTCAGGTTGTGACACAAGTGTCCATTCATTTCTAGGTTGCTGGGTTTGGGGGTTTTTTAAATTGTTTTTTGAGCAATTACTGGCTTTCTATACTTGTAGCTACATTTTTCCAATCATATTTCACAGAATACTACATGATGTTGCTGTGCTCTGTTACACTGTTTTAAATTACCTGTCACATGGTAATGCATGATATACAAATAAGATTGATTTATATAAATGTGAAATTCAGCTAAAAGCTCAATTATTTATTAACAGTCTTACCATAAAAAATATTCTACAGCTCTGTTTGAACTCTAATAGACAAGGGAAAAATAAACAAAGAAAATAAGCAAACTAGAGAGTTGAAAGACACATACGCCTTAGCATCAGGTTCCATTTTGATCTCTTTTTATTTATTTCATATTACTGACCAAAAAAACCCCTGAAGAATTGTATATTATATTTTCCCATGTAAGACAACGTAAGAACAGATCACTTGCTCACCACTGCAGCATACTAGAAACACATGTTTCCCTATGTTTTAGCAGATGGGACAATTACTAGCTAAATGTATATTGAATCATGTATGTGAAACATCAAAATTCACAGACAAACAGAAATATTAACTACTACATTATTAGTTTATTAAAAGATGAACAAGCAAATACATACCATACCTGTAAACCCAATATGTAGACCAGAGACTTGTTTGTGATAGAGAAGTGTCCCAATACTTGTGTCACCTGCACTCTTGGAATGGAGGAATAAAATGGAACAAACAGCGCAAACACAGGAGCCAAACTGCAAAAACAAAGATACAGATGGTTATAAGACTGATAGTAACAACAGTAGTGTCAAACTATCAAAAGTTAATTCTAAGTACACAATAAAATGTTACACCACCTTGCAAAAAAAGGTCTTCCTTGGGAATCAACAACTAGATAACATGTGGCATTCAAGATAATACAATCATCAGCAAGTAAGAACAAGTGACAAAAAGTATTTCATTTCCAAATGTTTAGGACTGGAGACAGAAGAGAAGGCAACATATTTCATTTAAGAACAGACTCTTTCTATAAAATACAGCACACAACAAGAACAGCAGTAATCTCCTGCATCAGAACAAAACTTCTTTGATTCAACTGGACAAATGGTAAGGATTTTACCTTTCCCAAAAGGTTAAGGAAACCCCTTCAGTTATGAAGCTAAGCTCCTGTTATTTACCCGGACTTAAGGTGTTGTATTATTGCCAATAGAGTGCAGTATCTAAGATGGGAATCCTGACAGCTTGATTTAACTTCTCTTTGCCAGTGACTTCCATGGCCCTACAAATAAAATTTCCTTTATGGTCCTCATCTTAATCACAACACAAGATGTTTATTAAGTTTTTAAACCATCATTG
Organism: Acanthiza pusilla; assembly: GCA_036630365.1. Lineage (NCBI taxonomy): Eukaryota > Metazoa > Chordata > Aves > Passeriformes > Acanthizidae > Acanthiza > Acanthiza pusilla. The sequence continues at coordinate 4,606,841 of JAXCHO010000003.1, read as the reverse complement.
GAAGGAATTTCATAGAATTTATCACTTCAAGCACTTGTTACAATGACCAGATGCCTAGACTGATTTTGTGAACATTAACCAGTGTATTTCACTCAGGCACCCAGAAACAAAGTCCCTTTTCCTCACCATAAAACACACAGAAAATGAAACCATGTCCTAAAGTACACAGGAGAAGCCACAGAAGAACCAGCGCCAAAGGCATGGGTATGGGAGATTCTAGGAAAAAATGCTTTCTAGGATGGAGAAGGTGAATTGAGAAAGGTCACTTCAGGTAGACGCAATTTGCTGTGCTGGAGGAGCTGTGGAGGCTGCAGGCAGGGGAGGCCAACAGCAAAGTGCCATCAGCCCCAGGTGAATCCTCAGCTGCAGCTCTGTGCTGTTCTGTGTCCAACAGGCACAAGGATGCTGCACGGGGTGATTTTTTACTGATTATCAAAGCTTTCAACAGCTCCAGTTCCCATAGGCCTTTACATGGAAGGGATCTTTCTGTACCCAGCGAGAGTTCTGCAAACAGCCCAGACCAGGACCTAAATAACTTGAACTGTTCACTCAAAAATACATTTCCCTTCCCAAGAAACTACTGATAGCAGTAATCCGTGTGAAATAATGGACTGAATATTAAAAATTACATTTCCTGAATAACTGCCAAATGCAACACCCACAGCTATGAAAGAAAAAAAAAAAAAAGCCCTTCAAATATTATTTTTATTTATTTAATGGGCTAAAGAGCATTTTGCTATCATTTTGTTTGTTATCTTTGAAGTTCAGCTTACTGAAAAGCTTCCAAAAAATACAGTTTAATTATAGAAACATTTTTAGCACCATCCATTTGCCACTCAGTCAGATGCACTTGAATGTACACAGAATGCTAAGTCAGAAATTAATGAAAAAGGTTTAATTTTACAGATAATCCTTCTCACAGAACAAAACATACCTCTATAAACACAAACAACACATTCTTGAAATAAATTGAAATTATTTAAGTTTTAAGAGTCAAAAGGCTGTAAGAAAGCAATATACAAAACTCATTCTTCATCTGAAGTTATTCCATTGTAGACAACATTCCCTGAATAAATCAGGTTTTATAAGTGAAGATAGAAGAAAAACCAAAAGAAAATTTTTTTTTTCTCTTCTCAGAAAAAATATTTTAAAATTATTTCTACCTACTCTGACCAAATTAACTGAGAGAATACCACAGCTGTGGCATGCTTTTCAGGTTTTATTAATCCTGTGATAAACAGTGACTCAGAAACAGATTTCACATGGAAGAGTGCACTCAATTGTAAGATAGGAACTTACGAAAAGGAATTTCCCAAGACTGCAAGGGCATTTAAAAAAGGGAGAATGATGAAAGGTTCCCTAAATGTTAGTATTCACCATTTATGTCAACAGAGACCACAGAAAGCACCACCCCAGTCCAGAGTGGCAACCAATGTAATTCAAGTCCACTGTCTGTCACTGCTCAGTACCCAACAACCCTGAGGAGGTAAAGGAAACCTAGTGATGGGCCTTTTCTCCTAAAACAGTAAGTTCATGGGCACCAAAGAGACATGCCTCCAAAGGCATCTGTGTTTGTTTTTTAGACAGAGTTCACATCCAATAAAAATATAGATACCACCAGGTATCTTTTTTTAGTATGTCAGAAGTAGTGCCCTTCAAAATGCTGTGTGAAATAGGCAACTCCACTGCGTGAAAATTTATTCTGGTTAATTTTAAACTTTCACCCTCAACTTTATATAATTATGTACTTTGAAAATGTCCCTTAATATTTTCTGTTGCCTTCAGAATTTTCAATAGTTTACTTATGCCTCATTTTAGAATATCCATATGGGGATGCTGCTTATTTACAGCAGGTCTGTCAGAGAAGTTATCCATGTAATAATTCTAGAATATGCTTGACATATTAAAGGACAACAAAAGGATGGTTAAGGAAAATGTGGACCCATTGGTGAAAAAAGGGACCCAGTGACAAAGGACAAGAAAAAAGCGAGGGCATTCAATGTCTTTTTTGGGTCAGTTTTCACTGGTTAGTTTTGCCTCAGGCCTTGCAGGTCCCTGAGCCTCCTGCGGGACTGGAGCAACACTTGCTGTAAAGGAAGATATTTCAGAGGCTCTTGAGCCCAGCTGACCGTACAGGAGCCAAAAGGACCAGACAGGATGTACTTCAGGGTTCTGAGGGAGGCTGCCAATGCTACGCCACTGAAACATCATGGGGATTAGGGCAGGTTCCTGATGACTGGATGAATGCAAACGTCACACCTGTCCTCAAGGAGGGCAAGAAGAGGATTCAGGTAGCTACAAGCCTCACCTCTATCCCTCTGAAAGTTACAGAGCAAATCTCCTAAAGCCATTGCCAGCTACATGACAGACAAGGCAGCTGCTAATATCCCATATGGATTTACCAAGAGTCACTCTGGTGCTGTGGATAAGGAAGGGGAAGATGGCAAATGGTGTACACACTGACTTCAGGATAGCCTCTGACTTGGTTTCCTTTTCAGCCCTTAAAGAAAAACAGGGGAGATATGTGCTGTATAAGCAGATTTGAGGGAATCTGGCTGCGCTACTGGACTCAAAGGGTTCTGATCAGCAGCACAATCTTTACTGACAACCAGTTATTAGCAGCTTCCCTCAGCGATCCACACCGGGATGAATGCTATCTGTCTTTATGTAACAACCTGGATTATGGGACAGAGTGCACTCCCAACAAGCTAACGAGTGAAAGCAAATTGGAGGGAGCAGTCAATACTATGGAGAGCAGGACTGCATTGGGCTGCTCCTTGATGGGCTGGAGAGAATGGCTGACAGGAACCTTATGGAGTGAAACAGAAGTAACTGTGGAGCCTTCCATCTGGCTTGGAATAACCTTGTGCAATGGCAAAGACTGGCTAGAAAACAGACCTGTGGACAAGCAGCTGGAGAATCCTTTGAATGCTAGTCAGCCGTTTATCCTAGCAGGAAAGGTCAATCACATACAGGGCAGTATTATCAATGTGTTACCATCAGGCCAAGAGAAGGGATTACTCAGCACTTCTGAGCCTGAACCTGAATCATTGTGCCCACCTTTGGGCTTCATGCTTCAAGAAAGGTATTAATATACTGGTGCAAGTTCAAATGGGAGTAATGATGGTCTAGTATTGTACCAGGCTGCTCAAAGCTACAATCTCCATCCCCAGAGATACAGCCTGGACACACAGCCCGAAATAACCCATTTTTGTTAGATATGTCTTGAATGCAGGGTTGAATTAGATGACTGTCAGAGGTCCTGTCAAACCTAAACTACTCTATTATAATCAAAGCTTTGTTTCTGAAGCTCATAATCACTGGAGGAATTTCTGCTCCTGTATTTTACTAGACAGGTACATCCACATACTGTAAATAAAAAGACTGGTTTTTAACTCTTTTAGTGACATTAATTAGTTGCTTTATAGCATATATCAGATTCAACACCTACAAGTGGAAAACATATTCTTATTGAAGGACTGCTTCAATCTTCTCCTTCACTTATCTTTTATCCTCTCATTTTTGCTTTTCCTCTTATCTCTTTTAGTCTCCTTTCCTGTACTTTCTCTCTTCTGGCACAGACCTTCGCCCTAGCCCTTTGTCCATTGTACTATGAGAATACCAGCCTTTCAAGCACCATGATTGACTTCTACTAGAAATCTGAGCTGTCTGTGCAAAGAAGGGCTACAGACACAAGCATATGCTGACTGTAAACTGAGTTTTTGCCCACTTCATATTTAGAAAGTTAATTTCAGTCATGTGGGTTAGAAAATAAAAATTTCAAACAAACCAGAAAACTCTTAAAACCTGAAAATGTAATTCTAGAGTTTGAATAGTCTATATGGATACCGTGGCCATCCCAAAGATGTACCATAGTAGCAGTCTTCAAAATAATTATATCCTCATTTTGAAGAGCATGTTAAATTTCAGCATTTGTAGTGACACAGAAACACAGGGACCAGATGGGAACATTCCACACTGTATTCATTGAGGAAACTGGTTTTGTACAGAGAAAAGAGCCCATGACATGTAGAAACAATATCCTTGAAAAAGATAAACTAGAGATGTAAAAATTACTGCCAGAGAAGAAAAAATCAGGGGCAAGTACTTCTGATATGAGAAATGCACTACTTAAAGTCTAAAATGGTGACTATTAAATGTAGATTAAAATACAACATTAACACTAGGAAATATATGCACAAAACAGAGGGAAAAATGGTTCTAAAATGCATGAACAAAGGGTTAAAAAGCTAAACAAATGTAGCTTCTGCAAAAATACTTGCTGTTGTCAATAGAAGTTCTGTGGGATTAAGTTTGCAGAAATAACTTGCTATTTTATTCAGAATGACTCACTGCACTTAGTAACTGCGGTGCCGTGTTTTTCCTTCATTCAAGTTCTTCAAAAAACTATTAAACTGACAAATTGACAACCACGGGTTTTTTGAGATTAAAAATATCAATTATAAAAACACCTGCAGATAATACAGACATGTAAACAGTGCACTTGTAATTCAAGTTACTGTATTACTTCAGTGACTTGCACTCCTACAGTCTGTCCAAGCACTGTCATATTAGACTTAAGGTGCCCAGCTTTATTTTAAACATGCTAAATATTCACAATAACAACCCTTAAAATGTAGTAACTCTGTGGAATGTGACCACCATTGATAGTTGTGTTCCTTTCCCTGCTGAAGCCCAGAACTCCAAGGATCCATCTATTGCACCCAACCCTTTCACTACACATGAACAGGACACCCCACTGCCTGAGGTCTCTCAATAGCAACAAAAGCATTAGGCTTTGTTACCCAATACTCACTATCTAACTGCCAATATTTCACAGGAAAGCAGCAAGAACGCAGAGAAAAAATAAAAAATCAAGATAAAACTTGAAGCTGTGCATCTGGAGGTGAAAAGAAAGCTTCCTCCTGTCCATGGGTATCTCCTCAGAATCACTGCAACTTGGACTTCATTAAAATATGAGACCAACCAATAAACCAACACTTTACAATCCCCTCATGAAGGCAGAAGTCAGACATCCATCCTAAAATAAGCTTTAGTTTTTAATGCCAAGACTACCCAACGATATATTCTATAAACCGCTCAGTTCCATGTTACTTGTCTTGCCTGCCAAAAGCAAAACAGTAAATGTTTGCACATATATGGTAAACCCAAATGCTTATCACAGTTCCTGACACACAACATTTTTTCATTTAAATGCTCAAATCCTGTAACAGTCAAATGGATACTGGAGCAACAGTAGTTGTATAAGAACAGAAAACAAACAGCAAGAAGGATAAACATTGAGTGAAAAAATGCAACCTGTACCATTTAGCTGAAGCAATTAACATCACATCATGCTAGGCTGGATTGGTAGCTAACACACCAGTGGGACTCAAAGGGTAAAATCTAGTACTGAGATTGTATCTTAATCAAAGGAAGACAACGTTTTATCAGATCAGAGCAGGAAACACATACTGGTATTATTTTATAATGGTAACACTTTCTTGAAGCAAATATCTCCTATAATAAGAAGCTGTGGTACCAATGTCAGCCCTTGAGCAAAGACATGTCTGTGTATCTCAAAATTTCCCATTTCTACAACGTACTTTAGATGCTGATCAGGGAACCACACTGTGGTATTACTTTGCGTACATATGAAGCAAGTTCCCTGTGCAATTTCCCTTTAAACAGTCCTTCATTCTCATTACTTCATTTAAAGACATTTTACTCTCTAATGAAGCTGAATAATGAAAAAATTATTCAAAAATGAGAAAGGAAAAAATCCAGAATAATATGGGTAAGTTCTCCCAAAGACTTTCTGAATGTGGTGTTAGAAGATAAACGTTCCATTAAGACTGAGGGGCTGAAAGCCCCAGATAGAGCCCTTCATCTCCCAGGCATCTAAGCATTATCAAGCCATGTGTACACTGGGAGTTCACCACCAGAAAAATCAGTGTACAGTGTCAACCAAATGCTCCAAGTAGGTACAAAAGTAGCTCACAAGGCTCTACGCTCTGCTATAGCAAAAACATTCCCACAATACGGAGTACATTTAATAAAGTCCAACTTTGTCACTAGATCTGCATTTACTGCAGGCTTTTTGATGAGATGGACGTGTTAGTAGAGATCCTATCTCTACACGCCTTCACAACTACAATGTCCGCCAAAACTTGTGCTGTGAACACAGCCCTAACATTTCCAAAGAGGCATCCTATATTCTGCATGGATTGGACCCACCAAAAATAGCCTTATCATGTGTACTTGTTGGTTCTTTAAAATCAGACCACTAAATGAGGTCATTTTAAAGATAAATAGTCCTTTGCAGTCATAAATGATCAGTATCAGTTTTTGCGGAAAATCCCAGGTAACTCTCAACCACAACCTCTAAAAGCAAACGAAAGGATTTTCCATCTATCTCTGATCTCCAAAATCCTCCTAACAAAGACACAATTTAACTCTTACATCAAAGTTCTTCACTCAGAAACAAGGTTATTTCAGGCAAAAGTGGGTTAACCCACAGTCTGACATCCCATTCCTTCCCTACTCCCTTACCACTCATTCTTATAAATATTATTTTAGGGGAGTCAGATTTGTGTTTTAAAAGCTTTTTATCTTTAATGTAGTTTCATTATTATTATTATTATTATCATCATCATCATCGTCATCACTGCTTAAAATGCAATAAACAGCTTACAAAGGCAGACATCCTCATTAATCTCTCAAACCACCAGAGTTCAACTCCCACATATATTTTCAAAGACATTTCTGTAAATCCTCATCATTATGATACTAAAACTGTGCTGGGAATGTCCACGGGCATTCGAGACATCTGCTTTAACACCACATCTCAGTATGTCTCAGTTTCGAGGTTTCCTCCTGCTGCATCAGACCTCATCAGTAAGAAGAAGTTTTAATGCATGTACTGATCACACAGCTCTTTGCTGCAAATTAAGTCTTTTTTTAAATGCAGCTGGCTTATAAACAAAGTTTTTCACATATGAGAGGGATTTTAGTTGGTCAACAATTAGTCAAGTAAACCTCAGGGTAAAGTCCCTTCTGTGAAAGTTAGTAATGCGTAACTTCAGGGGGGAGGTGGAAGTGTTTCTAATTACTCTCTTTGAGCAGACTAATTGTAAAAGGATCAAAACTAGATGCTTTCACATCCCATAAAACAGTAGGCAGCAAATCAAGACCAGCAGACAAACCAGGCTGGGTTTTCTTAAGCACTTGAAAAAAACCTGCCCCTCCCACAAAAGAGTCACGTAATCACTCTAGAGAACAATGTGCAAGGGTAAACCTTCGCAGTCAACCCATCCTGTTAATGCCCTTAACTGCTCAGAGGAGCCAAGAAGCTACAGAGATGTAAGTACAGAAAAGTACTAACTTTTTACATTTTTTCTTTGTCACTGAACAACAGCAAACAATTCCAGAAATATTATTTCCTTTTTCGCATTATACTGGGTACTTTCATGTGGTAGTAAGGATAAATGATCTTTGTATGGAAAAGGCCCGTGGAAGAAATTCTCTGATATTTTATGTTCCCATATTAATATGCTGCCAGTTAGTTTCCATTTAAAGGATCTGTTGATCCACAGTATCAGCAAGTTATTTAAGTCCTTTCTTACAATACAGCCTTTTGACTATCACAGGGAAACATTTCATACTGCCTTAACTTAGACAAATTTTAGCAACACTAATTTAAAGTATACTAACACAGAAATAATGACTGTCAAAATAGTAAGGGAAGCACTGCAGTGCTTAAGTCATTCACTGAACCTCACAGAATACTTTAATAGTAGGAGAGTGCCTTAAAACAAATCTGTACTGTGGTTGTTAATGCATAGCTTGCTCTTATCACATGTGCTCCTTGTCTATGAAAACAGCCTTTATTATCGGCTTGAAAACTCCTCAGTCACTCTTCTCATGTCTAAGTATTGTACAGAGCATTTTAAGAATTCATAGTTTAATGAGCTAATTCCTCTTTTAACTTCTAGCACACATTTCTTTCAAGGTTTTTAGAAGGCATTCTTCTTCTGCATTGTAATGACTAAACATCTTTCTTCTTATTACTGATCCTTGTGCTACAAAGCTGAAGAAATATTACAAGTGATATGATTTTTATACACCTTCCCAATTTAAAAGGATAATTTTTCCTATTATACCGGCAAAGTAAGACAGACTGTTCAACAGACAATAAATCAGCTATCATTTATCTTAAAAAATAAGACAGAGTACACGCCTTTGAGCATAGAATAAAAGAGATCTGCCTATCATTTTCATGACTGCTCCTGATGGGACAAGGGGATTGAAAATTCACCTGGCAATTAGTCTTTAAGAACTCAAATATAATTTTTTTCTGGTCAAAAGATTCAGAAGCATGTATACTTGTAAAGAATAATAAACTTAATATAGAAGCTGTAATCTGAAGCTGTAATCGTACAGATTTCATAAAACTCAGGAAAAAACCCTGAAACTCTTAAAGTACATGCGTTCACGTACTAAAATACAAATTATTATTTCACCCCATTTTTCTTCTGCTTACAAGAATGCAATTGTTAGTGGCTCACACTTTTATTTTGCTTATTTGCTCTAGTTTTAGACTCTCTCCTGTTTACATTTAGTATACTTAAGCAAGTATAAACTGAAGGGAAGTTAATAATTTTAGCATCAGCACAGCTCTTCACATTAGTAAGGGTTTTTGGCAGAGATTATTTATGTTAGATAATTCTCACACTTTTTGTAGAACAGATCACACTTGGAAAGAGAGCCAACAGATAAGAGCAAGACGTACACTTCAAATGACTTCCACTTTTTCTTTAACTAGTTATGCAGCATTTCAACTCAACTCCTTTTATTTCCATCTCACTTACTGTAGTTTCTATTATTTTTGAGCACCAAATGTAACTGTCATACAACAACTGTCATACAAAATCTATAGTAATAGACAAAAGCAGGACTATAAAGATCCCACACTGTTGTGCATTTGCATATTCTGTTAAGAACTTAAAGAGTATTGTAATTATTTATAGCCATTGTTAAGACAATTTAATTAATGAAATATGTACTTGGGATTCTCTGATGTGAGCACTTCAAATTTGGGTTTACTATGCCAACAAATTTGGTCTGTATCAAAGAGGGATAAAAGTACTAGCCTGACACTCTCTCATCAAAATTAGTGGGCTGTGATCTGAGGACTAAATTGTCAGGTCAGTAGGCCAACTCACTGGCCTTGAGAACACAAAACTCAACAGCTTTTGAAAAAATGGTAAATTAACATAATGCAATAGAAGCATATGAGTGCTAAAGTGTTAGAAAGAAAGAGGAAGCTTTAAGACATGCCTGTCTCTCACCTCAGCTTTGATTAAACCACGTGCAGTTCCCAGCTGCCTGTCCATACACCAAGATATTATGTGCCTTAGGTGTATGCTCTTTCTGTATTAATAAAATGTTCCACTATGCAACTTAGCACGCACACTTTTTAATATACATAACTTAGTTGAATCAAGCCTTTTCTCAAACAGAGGAAATACTCTGCAATAAATATCACCTGTATGGTAAAATAGAAATCCAAACAGTAAATGTGACTGGTCAACAGGAAAAAAAAAAATTTGAGATTAAGGAAAAAATTGAACCTATATAAACACAGCACTGCATATTTCCCACCTTCTACTATTTTAAAAATCTGTAATATCTACACAGATTACATCTATAGAGGACTGTAAGATCAGTGAATCTTGTGGGGAAGAGAAGTCTCTTTCCTGACCATTCCTTTAAAATAATTTATACTCTTTATTCATAGATAAACAATATTATCCCCAATATTATTCGTTAAAGAAATATTGTCCATCTTAGAGTGACTAAACCCTACTACGTATAGAGCCAGGAGAGATCTTTCTAATGAACTGCTGTGCCTTTCCAAGAATTTAATTGGTATCCCTCTTACATTAGCTACTGGACAGATGGACCAGGAATTCATCTTCAAAGAACAAGAATTATGAAGAGACATAGAGAAATCACACATTAGGTTACAACACACAGTAAAAGCCTTCCACATGTTCCCTGTTCTGCTAAAAAGACGAATGGTGCTCCTCAGCAAAAGCAGGAGATGAGAACAAGAAGAATTTTCATTTAGCATACAGAGAGAGCTTTGTACCACTGCTTGCACACAATCCCAACTCATGTAATCTAACGTGTAACACTGCAATTGCTGGATCACAGCTTAAGTCTATGCTTGTTAACAGTTAAATGTATGTAATATTATGATACCCCATATAAAGCTCATCATACATGAACATGGTCTATGAACCAGAGCTTTGGATTACATAGTACTTCCAGACTGGAGACACCATCCTGTTCATCAAACACCTTTTGCTGTGGGGATTAAACAGCAAACAAACGCATACACATAAAACAAATGACTAATGCCAGTCAAATGTTTTCACACACAATATTGGTTTAGAAAGGCACCTGCACAGATTCCAGACATGCTAGATTTTGTAAGCAGCTTGTCATGGTGCTGTGATTTTTTTTCCCCCAGGTGGATGCTATTGCTGTGAAATAGAGAGAAACACAGAGAATACACTAGCAGCTGTCTAGCTAACAAATCTCATAAGGTAATTGGCTGAAGAAATTTGGTGGTCACAAAGCAAACACTGTGTTAAGACTTGAAAATGGCAAGCAAAAGAAAAATAAAGAACAAACTGCACTGGTTGCAAGCCTGGGCATAATATTTAACAGTAAAATTAATTTTAAACTCTCCCAGGCATAAGGTCCTCCCAGGTAGAAGCAGAGAGCAATGACCATTACAGTAAGTGAGTAAGTGATCTGTGTCACCAAGTGTTTACAGACTCAGAAAATATGAAAACCTGAACAACAGTCTTTACAATACAGATATACAGACAGGAATTTGCTTTACACCTTAAAATTTATAAGTATAAAGAATACTTTACATCTTAAATTTTAAATGTAACTCTAAGCCAAAAACCTCTGGTACTGCTTTCTAAATTGGTAAGGGAAATTATTATTAATCTTTTTTCCAAATATATACTTCAAAGTAGTATCATTAATAAATCTGGAAAGCCGCTGGAGGGATATTTAATTCAACAATCTAGAAGAGGAAAAGTTTTAGAATCAGAGGGTAAATTCAATGGTGCACCTGGATTTGGGACAGTAATGGCCATGTTCTCATAAATTATTCAGGCACACAGCTCATTAAAACAGAGTCAAGTCCAGCTAGTCTGAGGTTTGCAGCAGTAAGGATGTAACATTCTATTTTTTTTTTCCAATAATGCAAAATTCACAAAAAGTATTCAAAATGTTCTTTGTTTGGATACATTCTGTGGAGGCTGTCATATGCTGTATGTATAATAAGTGAATCATTCAGGATTGCTGCCAAGAAATAAACAGTAACTTGAGGAATAGAAGGAACAAGGAATAGAATTTTAAAAAATGTATCTTATCTTACTTAATAGACTAGACACCTTTTAGGAAGAATTTTTTTTTTAATGGAGCCCTCTCCAAGACTGACAAGAAAAGGTGAAATACCTGCTGAGGTGAATGGAGTTCATCCAACAACAATTAAAGTTCAGACATACAAAGAAGTTACTACAGCTCAAGTGATGTACATTATGGTGGATGGTATCAACTTTATAATCTGTTTGGGCCACAAACCAGATACAATCCCTCTCCCTTTTTAAAAAAAAAATACATTCAGGTAATGTAGCACCTAAACACCTTGGTGACTCTCAAAAATGCCCATACATATCTACAGATAGAGAAGACAGTAACACTCATCTAGAGCATTATAAACTGTGTTCCCTACATTAACAGTCAAAATATTTTGGGGATAACAGAGGATCAAAAAGAACATTCTCTGCCCCCAGGGCTGGCTCCCACAGCAGGCAGAAGAGACAGCCAAGGAGCACAGCTTAGCTGATGTGCACAGTGCCCTGGAAGGTCCATGAGCTCTGCTCCTCTGGCTTTCTCCTCATCGGTTTGTGGCCAATTTATCCTGCCATGGAACTGCTCCCGATGTATATCCATGCTAGCACCATGGATAGACACAAACACTACCTCAGCTAGGACTCCTTCTCAATATAACCACAGTTACATGTGAGGATGAACATCCTATTTTGAACAACAAGTTCTAATTTATTACAATAAAGATCCAACTTCATACCACAAAGTTAGGTAACATGCAAGTGATGGAATTCTACTCCTGATGTAAAAAAATATGTATTTTACTGAAATTACAGGTTTTTTCCTAAACCATAGTTCAATGTGTTTGTATAACAGATATTCTACATTTTACAAATGTTTATAGAAAGACATGAATGTGTCATCAGACCAAAACTATTACAACTTTAAAGCAAAAAATAAAATTATGTACTTAATATGTTGTATCTAGTTACTGCAATTGAACTGTTTATTACAGATCTTAGATTATTCTTCCCCAAATATGTTGACAAAATGATTTTACCTAAATTTCAAGAAAGAGATTAACAGTAGATGTGAGGCTGGGAGTGTGAACAAGAATCAGAAGCATTTAAGTAGGAGAAACAGAACAAAATATCTCACTGAGTCACATCCACATGCCTACACAAACCCACACCATTTTAGGCAAAAGGCAGCCTGTTAGACTTAGGTAAAACAAAAGCCATCCTAAACACTTCTACAAAGGAAAAGACAGGAGGAAATCATACCAAAACTATCCTTAGGGTAATAACTACTGCATTAATCAGTCACCAAGCACACTAACACCAAGACAGCGTGAACAATGCAGAATTAATTAACATAAAATTACTGACATTCTTAAATCTGCACTACAGCTGGAGTTGTTATTTACCAGATTAGTTCCTTTATTGACGCCACAGAGCTCCCACTTCAGATTTGACATACAGCCCTGAATGCAGTATACCTACCTCTTGACAGACAGTATTTACTTCACAAATATCGAAGAATCAGAACACTGTACATCAGTCAGAAATCACTCACCTGTCTTCCCTCCTGTCTACGGAATGCAGCAAACACAGACTTAATGTACTACCTGGAAGTTAAATGTCTCCCTTAAACACGTAATATAACTAATTTACATATTTTAATACACATCATCGACCATCTGCAGATTAATTGTTTACAGAGAACCTTATGTTCCACTGCTAACCCAGCCAGAAGTCTGATCAGACAAGCTTATAATACAGTATGTGATGCAGGTACATCAAATGTGAGCAACCTGAAATAAGGACAATCTCCTCAAATCATGAAAGAAAATACTATCGTTTTAATGCTTTCACAAGTTAATAAATGGATAATGAATACTTCCTAAAAAGTGTAGTTTAAACCCCTTAAAACTGAGAGGTATTTCCCAGAAAGACTTTTTGAAGGGCAACAGGCTACAGTTGCTTGTAAATATTGTGTGTCGGAAGACAGATCCTCAGAAATAACACAGACGTGTTTATTAAAGGTACAAGACAGACTTAAAATTCCAGTTGCAACAGCTTTTACCTTCAGATAGTACTCTGTGTTAAAGCATAAGCAATCTTGTTTTGACTGCTGTTTAAACCCATAAATAGTGCCTCTAAGACTCATCCTTTTGTAGAACAGCTGCTCGAGGAGTAACATGAGATGCCCCATCCTTTCTAACATTTATGCTTACACTACACAACTGACAGGTAACAGCAGACCTAAGAAATGTTTGCACTGAGAACAGTATCAACAGGATGGGGTATTTTCCATTTCTGAAATTCTGCTGGATCACTTTTTAATATTTTTAAGTCCACCAAATCACTTTCACTTTGTAACTCTTCTATGCTACTTGTGACTGTGCAGATGAAACAATTTCTAAAATCTACTAAATTGACAAAGTGTAAAATATTTCACCTGCATGCTCTCTCTTTACTAGTGTCAGTAAAGAGTGATTAAAGTAGTAGTCTTAAGAATTTATGTATGTAACAATATTTGAATTGGATTCCAAAAGCCAATTATTAAAACTAGAATTAAACAAGTTGAGTTACTGTGGTTGGAATGTATGATCTTAAAGGTCTTTTCCAACCTAAATGAATCTGTGATTCTATTATGTCAATATTACAAGAATGCTGAGAAAAAGAAGTTCCTCTAAACAAGTTAAAAGCATCACAATACAAATTGTTAGAAACAAAAAACTCCCTAAAAATTCACTGGAACACATTTAAAACATTTTGTCTGCTTGTCTGACCCTTGGGGACTTCATATGATCCTTTATCATGTGGTTTCTTCAGACTCTTTTTCCCCTCTTTTTAAACAGTCTCCCACCTCCTAAGCATGTACAGACTTCACTTTCCAAATACATTATGTCTCTGGTTTATTACATTGCCCCCTGTCTGATTTTCTTCATTAGAGAAGGAATTGGGATCAAAACAGAAAAGCCAAAAAGAGGCATCTTGTTTGTTTGTTTTCAGATAGAGTCTTGAAAAGTATTTCACAGCAATGAAGTTTCATTTCAGTTTTTTAGTCTTATTTTGCAACAGAGGCTGTCCATCATTATGCAAAAGAAGTTTATCTACATTTATTACAAAATTTTCCCTTATGTTGGGGTTTTTTTTTTCATGTTAGGTCTACTGAGCTTCCTGCAACAACAGTGGCTGCAGAAATGGACACTTTCACAGCCTCTGAGACCAACAGTTCCACCTGCGACTTGTACGAGCACAAAGACACAGCACGGATATTACTGTCTGTCTTCTACGGCTCCATCTTGATTCTTGGGGTGCTTGGAAACACCATTGCCCTCACCGTCATTTTTAAAAACAGAAAGAAGATCAACTCCACTACCCTCTACTCAACAAATCTCGTCTTCTCCGATCTGCTGTTCTGCATTGCCTTGCCAACCAGGATAGCCTACTACGCGCTGGGGTTTCACTGGCCCTTTGGAGAGGCCTTATGTCGAATAACCGCGCTCATGTTCTACATCAACACCTACGCAGGAGTGAACTTCATGACATGCTTGAGCATTGACAGGTTTTTTGCTGTTGTCCACCCCTTCCGATACAAGATCAGAAGGATTAAATATGCCAAGGGCATTTGTGTCTTTGTCTGGTTTCTTGTATTCAGTCAAACTTTCCCATTACTTATACAATCCATGTCACAGGAAGAAGAAGAAAGGACTACATGTATGGAATATCCAAACTTCGAAAGAATAGAACATCTACCATTTATACTTCTTGCTGCCTGTTTAATAGGGTACCTCATTCCCTTGGGGATTATACTATTTTGCTACTCCCAAATCAGCTGCAAACTTTTTCAAACGGCCAAGGAAAATCCACTGACTGAAAAATCAGGGATAAACAAAAAAGCCATCAATACAATCATATTTGTAATTATAGTGTTCATAATCTGCTTTACCCCTTATCATGTTGCAATCATACAACACATGATTAAGAAACTTCAACAAGAACCCTTATGCGCTGAAAAGAAAATTTTCCAGAAGTCACTCCACTATACTGTATTTCTGATGAATTTTAACTGCTGCCTAGATCCTTTCATCTATTTCTTTGCATGCAAAGGATACAAGAGAACTGTACTGAAAATATTGAGACGACAAGTGAGTGTATCAATTTCAAGCGCTGCCAGGTCGCATCACGAAGAGAGCTCACGTGATGTGGGAGAAACGCAAATGACGGTACTTGCTAAATCTTCCAATGGAAAGCTACCTGAAAAATGAAGTCTGTAGTACACCACAGTGGATCAAGACTAAAAATCCAGGGTCCATAGCAAAAACTCTTAGTGCTACCCGCACAGCAGCTTAAGTAGAATTCTGTTTCTCAGGATGTCAGGGAATCAAGGAGTGACGGACTGAAAAAGAATTGTCACAGGACAGCAGGAAAACTCATCATTATAATCTTGCTGAATCTTTTTGACTGATCTCTTTTTTTTTTCAGGAAATATGCACCGTTGTGAATGTTTGGATTCCATGCTGCACATACGCATGCCTGGATATTACTAACTCAAGCAGAGTCAATTCACAGTTTGGACTGAACACAAATATAGCATACAATTCAGACCAACTACAACCAGAACATCTGAAAATTTCAAGACCTCTTAGCTAAGCTCCAATTGCAGCAAGAGTTTTGTTGGCTGAATCACAAAACACATGGGAAATCAAATTTTGAGATACAATGGACAACTTCTGTGCTCATTTGACTACAAGTACTTAGTTTATAGCCCCTTGAAAGTGAAACTGCCTTTTATAGTATTTGGAACACAAATGCCTTATTGGACAATTCACATAGAAAACATTGTCAAATATAACATATGAAAAGCTCCCCAACACTGAACATCTCCTGTATGTTAAATCACTCATCTTCACAAGGTGTATTATTGCTTTACTCCTTTTCCTAAAGGAAAACTTTCCTTTCTAGTGTTTATTGTAAAAAGTCCCTCTCAACTCCTGTTGTATATAGATTATTTATAAACACAATCTGAAGCAAGAGACTGTAATATGAAAACTGCATCATTTCAGTTGAAAGAACAGTGATACAGGGTTCTTCAGAACTTCTGCTGAAGTCAGACATGGACACAAGACAAATGTTTTAGAAACCTGAGTAAAAGTTCATAGTTGAGACCACCAAAAAGTAAATTAATGGGTTAATTCTGATGGTGTGAGATGGCTAACTCTCTTTAAGCATTGTTTACCAGAGAGATCAATAAATGACAACAGCAGAATTGGCTGGGAAAAAATAAACTTTCCCATCATGCCTTCATACAGCATATCTGGGATCCTTTTAGGCACACTGAAATTGGCTCAGGAAAGAGTCCAAATGACTTAAACACATCCTGCTGGAATCAGCTCAATACCAGCTGAGAATCCAGGATGTAAGCCCTGGGTTCCTGCTGATGTGCCCTTCCGTCACGTTTCAGTTTCCTTCCCTACTTTATTTCTGGCCCCTCTATCTTTTCTTTAGTATTCTATCTTATTAATATGCCTTCACTGGCCAACACAACTTGGTAACTCCACCAGGAGGTTGTGATGGAAAATTATAGACTGCCTGATAATTATTAGTAAAAGCTGTGCCAGATGTCAGAATAAATGTTATTTATTGCAGCTGTATCTCTCTGACATTGAGACTGTACAGGAAGTCAAACAAACATAGTTACATTTGCCATCTTTGCAATGCTTCCTTCCTCATGTGTTGACCTCTGCCTACCTGCAAACACGGAAGGTTCATATCTGAAGAGCAGTATGGAAACATTAAATTAACAATTACCTTTTTATGCAAAGAAACCACAAACCCCCCTATATTTCATACCACTTAGACTGCCAAAATTGCCTTTCTAATTCTAAAATTCTAATTCTGTCTTTTCTAAAAGACACTGTGCAGCTTCAGAAAAACAGTCTAAGAGGAATGATTTTTATCAGAAGAAGTTCTACTTAATTCTGTATGTTCTAGCAGTTCTGTTCTTGTCAGCTTTTTAAATAAACTATTATAAAATATTATTTAAGAATGTGTTCCTATTGGAGTAAGCAACTGGTAACCGGATAAAATCACAGACAGACCACTCATAAATACCTGAAAGTTGTAGAAATAAAATACATGCATTATTAACATCACACTAGTACAAGCTTATTTTAACCTACTAATGTCTAGGCTTTTTTGGGTTTTTAGTATGCATTTAATCTTACTGTGATTATAAAATCTTAAAGACCAGAAGTATTTTTGTATTTGTCTGTAAAATATAACTTAAACATGTATTAAAACACCACATACTGCAGATAACTACACTCTTCTAAGTGGAAACAAAGTGAAGATCTCTATTGAAAATCTTTCACTATCTCAGTTTTCTCACATTAGCAATTCTGTTATTTTCAATATTAGACTTTATTTCTAAATCACATCAACATTCCCACACAGTTAACTTTACATCAAAATACTGCTTGTGGTCTTGCATGGGTCCAGTTAGATTTGGGTTGGAGAAAAGCTCTTTTTTTCTCCTTATTTTAATACTTCTCAAATGCTGAAGAAACCAATAAAACAAGAACCTTTAAAAGCTAAGATAAGCTCAGTTTCCTGACAAAAGTCCTACAAGCACAGACATACAGATGGACAGTGACAATTCATATCTGTGGCAGCTGATGCCACTGCTCCTCCTCACTACTTGTCAGGATGAACTCGCAACTCAAGGACACTTATGTCAATGAGGAGACTCTTTTCTGTCATATGCCAAAAGTAGCAGCGGGGGATTCACTCTACCTGGGACATTGCACTGAGGTAAAATGTTTGGAGAGCATCAGTCCTGTTCCTTGTACCAGCTGTGCCATGGGGCTGGCAGCCATAACCAGAGACGGTAACAACCTGCTGCGTGGGACCAAAGGAGAACAATAATAATGAAAACTTACAGCTGTTCTCAAACAACTGGTTTCCTTCACAGTGCTCTTATCCATTTATCCTGCTGGTGCTCTTCCCCCGGTACTGTTTGTTGGAGTATTTTCATGATAGCAGTTACCAATAGTGGCACACCCTCAGGCTTCTCATGAATGCCACACAGACATGAATGAAGGGGGAAAATACCTGGTATCTCTTTCCCTCTCCAGCACTGAGTATACAATAGATGTGTCTGTCTTAAAAGGCATGAGCACGCCATGCCATGCAACTTGTGGCTTGAAGCAGTATGAGCTTTGCATGAGAAAATAAGTTTTTTCTCTGGGAAAAGTTTTTCATACATTCTAATCAATGCTCCTTTCTGTGGGAAAGGCTGGTAAATGGTCACACAGACCTGGGGCTCTTTCATGCTTTTCACGTACAAATAAAACAGCTGATGAGTAGCAGTAGGTTCAAATGGTTGGTCATGGTGAGGATCTGATTGGAGCTTTTCAGAAAAACTGGGTCTTTATTTGGAGGGTGAAGTCTAGTCAGGATCTTGGAACCCATGTTCACGAGAAAACAACAGAATACCTTTTATCTCTATGCTTTGGAGTGTCAAGCTACGCAGCTGCTAAGGGGACTCCAACCACGTGGAGTCCTAGTACCAACACTGCATGTCCACTGCTGGCATCTCTCTCAAATTTTATCTGGTAGAGAATGTGATATAGGAAGTAAAAATTATGATGGTGGCCAAATGGTACATCTTCCCTCACTCTGTCCAAGTCCAGAAGAGAAAGCTGGACAGACATCTATTGTCAAACATGGGACCAAGTAAGGTGCAGCATGTGAAAAATCCCAAAACACACACATTTCCAGCAGAAGAGCATCTAGTACCTTCATCTTTTCTTTTGCTGAGAACACAAAACTAAAGAGTAATACTGCAAGCACCTTCACCTGCCTTGGGCTCGAAGGTATTGAAGACTAACTGAAACTGTGGACATAAAGAAGGCAGTCTCCTGTGGCTTACAGTCCCAGTAGAAGAGGACAGGTATTCCCCAGGGCATTGCTGCCTGACTTTTGTCTGTGGCTCTGAAAGCTATGTAGGTGAGGAACCTGTCAGCAACACAGTCATCTAGCAAAAGACAGTTAACAGCAACTGTCTGAAGTGGTAAACATGCCACCACAAATAGCATGGCTCTTGAAAGTGGTTAGTGACTCCTCTTAAATCAGCAAACTCATTAGTGTAAAAAAAAAAAAAAGGAAGGTTCTGAGTTATTTTAAGTAGATATTCCATTTAAGACTAACATTATTCTGAAATTTAAAAGCTTTTAGGTAAGCAAGGAATGACGAGACTCCAAGAAAATGATGAGACAGCTTGTAGTATAGGAAAAATAAATAGCACGCAGCTGAAGAGAAAGAGAAGAAAAGCTTTGCCTTATATGACCAGTTTTGGAGGAACTGAGAAGCAGTGACATACTCTGTTCTCTTCTATCACCACGTCTGTGGTACAGAGCAGGGGAACAACTGAAGATAAACTAAGGTTTGTACTCAGCAGTATCCCACTGAGCTGGCTCAATACAGCCAGTGTGTCAACAGACATGAGAATTACTTGAAAAACAACAAATTTATCTGAGTGCAATATTTCCTAATACAGTCTTGACTAATCTGCAGCCTGCAGAGTAAGACTGTGGTACAAAATAAATACAAAAAACTTTCCCAAGCTGCAACCCTTCTCCAACGAGAAATGGGAATTACTGTTTGTGTAGTAAATGCTAAGATATATTTCCTCAATTTTTTTTCCCCTCACAATACTCCCTTGGCTTCCTGCAATGTCTAACTTTGGACTTCCTGAGGCAGATGTCTCATCTTTGCACATGACAGTCCACCATTAATGTTTTCTTCCAGCCTGTTTGGTCCCTTTTTGAACTCAAATAAAATGTCTGCGACTGCAGCATTTTGCAGCAAGAATTTGCACAGAGTAACTATCCATGGTGTCTGGAGCCATTTTCGTTCACTTGTGACACCTGCTAGTTTCATCTGAAGTCCCTTGCTTCTTATACCAGAAATGAGTGATTACTAATCTTTTATTAACCCTGACCACATTACTTGTGATTTTACAGACCTGCATCAAATCCCCTTCCTTCAACCCATCTTGTCTCTTCTCCCGTGAACAGTCAGATAAAAGCTATTCACCACTCCATTCAAACTCCAAAGGAAGGAAAGAAGACAACTGTAAATAAAGAATGGGAATCCAACTGTGTTTGAGCTCTGCGACAGAAGAGAATGGGGTACCTCTATACACATGAGACGAACAGCATAGTGATCTACTTTTCCTACCACATTAGCATAAAGGTTCTCTGAACTAGGATCTTGCCACATGACCGACAACTTTGGATAACCTTGCTCCAATGCACTAAATAAAGAAGAACTGGACCTCAATAGGCTGAAAAAATGGACTCAAATGAACCTCATGAAGTTCAGCAAGCCAAATGCAGAACCCTGCATCCAAGCTAGAATAACCACACAGAATAGTGCAGGCTGGGCATGACCTGGTTAGAAATAGATTGGCAAGAAGTCTGGGCTCCCGGTGGATAAGTTAAAGACGAGTTAATAGTGTGACCTCACCGCCAAACATGTACGGGACTGTGTTCAAAAAGAAGCAATCTTTCCCCTCCATTCAGTACTTGTGAGACCATGCCTGGAATTCTGTACCGAGTTTTGGGCTTCCCAGTACAAGAACGATACTTGGCATACTGGAATAAGCCCAGAAGACAGCCACCAAAAAATGTTGAAGGGGCTTGCAGCACATGTTGCAAGAGGGAAGGCTGAGGGAACTGAGATGGTTCAGCCAGGAGAGGGAACACTGAGAGATGTTATTGCCATCTTCGACTGCCTAATGGGGAGGGATACAGAAAAGATGGCAACACCCAGTAACATGCACAAGTTGCATCAAGGAACAATTAAACATCAAGAAGCATTTTTTCATCATAAGGTTAGACATTACAAAAGGTTGCACGGAAAGCCTTTGAAATATCTGTCCTTAGAGATACTCCAAACTTGATTTGACACAGCCCTGATGAAATTGGCACTTCCAGGGCTGGGTAACATAATCCCCAGTGGCTCCTTTCAACCTGCGTTCTTTTATGATGAGCAAATTGGTCCAAGTTAGGTAAGACAGCAACATGAAACTCAATGGCCTTGCAGTAAAACTAGCAAATTACAGAACTTCAAAATCTTCTACTCTTGTCCTCTACTTA
Source organism: Acanthiza pusilla (assembly GCA_036630365.1). Taxonomy (NCBI): domain Eukaryota; kingdom Metazoa; phylum Chordata; class Aves; order Passeriformes; family Acanthizidae; genus Acanthiza; species Acanthiza pusilla. The sequence continues at coordinate 4,585,252 of JAXCHO010000003.1, read as the reverse complement.
AGCCCTTATCAAAATGCTGTCATTAGCATCCTCCTAAAATAAAAGAAAGGTCAAGACATAGCTTAGATTTCTTTCCACAAAACTGCATACATTTTTCCTCACTGCAAAAGTTTGAGTTTCTCCTCTTCCTCTTTTTTTTTCCTCAGTTGTGACAGATGTTGTGCAAAGGGCTAAACTAAAAAAAGCAAGTTTTGCACCTGTTGGAATGCAGCAACAGTTGTGGTTATCCTATCCCCTCCAGAAAAGTATCATTGTCTTATACCATGCAAAAGGAGAGCTATGTTTCTCCCTCTAATCAGCTAAGCTTAGCAGTTTCATCCTTCCTGTGGCATGTAACTTTCGAGGGAAGTTGTGGTTAGTTTAGCTCTAAGGCAGCCTACTTTAAATATAGAGATGCTGAAGACCGATTATTCTCAACTTACCAGCCTGAAGAGCAGCCAGATAGTGTTTTATGGGCAGCTACTGCTGCTAAGGGACTAACAACTTGACATCTTAGTATCACAATTCTGAAGTATGGAAAGCTACAGCAATTCTGTCTAGAAGTAATAATGACAGATCATTGTCCCCAGTTGTCCAGGGAGAGATGAAGCTCCCTGACCAGCTTCATGTATGAGGCATTTTTGACAAAAAGGGACAACTGAAGATTCCCGACAAGTTAATCAGACTATAAAGACAACCCTGGGTCAATTTTTTTTTTCTTTTAAAAAATAAACACAGTGTACTTCCAATGCCAGCTACTCAAAACAGTCTGAACACCCACCAGAACCTTACTTCTTCATTCACTCAGATGGGGGCAAACCAACTATTTTAAATGTTCCAGGGGTAGCTACTAGGATAATCATGTCATCTGAAATTACTGATATAACAGATGACATTGTATTAATTTCATTAAACAAAGAGGTTTTGCACTTTAACTCCTTTTAACCCACAAGCTAGAAGAGAAGTTCTCAAACTAACATACTCAGGTGCCAACACCAGGACTAATGACCACAAACACCAGGGATGACTGCGAGATGAGCAGCTCCCAATTCCAGGTACAGCCAGACCACATCTGCCCCTCTTTGTTGTCCTGCATCATTTCAGCTGTTCAGGTAGCTGATCCCAGGCCCTTGGCTATACCCAAGAGCACAGGGAGAACTGCCCATAGCAGGCAAACCTACAGAGGCTAAGACCATGGCTGAGAGCAACCAGCTGAGAACTATTGCAAATGGAGAGCCCAGGGTCAGGGAAATGCCTCCTCTTGTCTGAACTGGTTTTATTGCCTCCATAAAAGGTCTCTCTACATTTCCTCCATTGCATGAGGAAGCTGAATTTGGAAAAACTAATTTCCCTGGCTACAGCCCTGCCTTCCTACTAATGTGGCTGTTGGCAGTGTGGAAGCACTTATTGTACAGCTCACCATCTCTTTTCCAGCAGTCAAATACCATTGCCATCACAATCCCCTTCTTGTGCTTCAATTTACAAATTCCTGCTGAAGTTACGTGATTAATGATCAGATTAGTAATTTTTAAATGCCCACAAAAAAGATTTTTGGAACAAAGATCAATAATGAGTTCATACCATAACATTTTAACAACAGATGAAGTCTCATTTTCATATGGCCCAGATAAGGTCTTCACACAAAAAAGAAAAAAAAATTCTCAGCAATCTTATTCTAATGCTCTTTCACAAGGTGACACTTTACCAAACACAAACAGGAAACAAGTGTGCCACAGTGGCCACAGACCCAGAGTAGAAAAAGGTTTTGCTACTCTCTTTTCACAGCGTTACTCAACTTTGTAAACATCTCTTAAAAAGGTCTAAGCAAGTAAGGACCATGATTCACTCCATCTCATCTGATGATACAACATAGCTGCTCACAGCAGGATTCCTCCATACACAGGATGATGACAGCAGTGGCCTGGGAAGAATGTCAGGGTGTACCAACAAGACACATGAAGAATTCTGTGAAGAGGCAGTGACCCACATAAACCCACAACCCTACTAGGTGAGGTGCAGACCTGCATCATCTGTATCATGCACACCACGCGAGCACTACTTAATCAAGATGCACCTAATCAATACTATAATTAATCACTAAATGCAAACATAATTACTGAGTGTGTAATCAATGCACATTCAATTTTAAGTATGTATATATAATGTAATGTCTCATTCATACGCAACAGTTTTGGGACTACAGCTTTATTAATGAAATAAGAGTGTATATTGCTCAGGGGGGTCTTGATAGCTATGTCATCAGACCCAGCTGGATTCTGTCAGTGACTGATCAATCTGTGCTGTGAGAAGACCCTGGAGGAATGCTAGTGATGTCAGAGCTGGTGAACCTCACCACAGATGGGATCTGCACCATGCATTGCCCCTGACGCAAGGTCCAGCCAATGCTGCAACATCTCATTGTTCTCAGCATGAGAAAAGATCTAAGATTTCATAACATGCTATCGGCTTTTCTAGGCTATTAATGAACAATTATCGGCCTTGCAAGTGTTTGTGCCTTTCTTACTGGGATCCAGTCCTCTCCTTGGTGCAAAATGCCTCCTTGGTATTTGTCACTTTTCCAACTGCGAATACCAGTAGGATAGGGGATGAGTTGTAATTATTGTTCTCCAATAAGTATTCTATCAAATCAAAAAGACCAAAGCAACCAAGTCAAAAAACTTAAATAAATGAATTTTTGTTATGAATAAAATGAAAAAAACTAATGATAAGGCTTTGTGGAGAATAAAAAAGGAATAAAAACACAAGCAAATTAGTAGTCATGGAAAACCAAACAGTGAGCTATCCTAAAATCTGTGAGAGAGAATTAAATAGTGCTCCCTCTGAGAAAAACTGTAATCAAGCAGTGGTTGTAAGAAAACTAGGAATTATAATATGAATTTGAAAAAATTCCCACCTTTTATCATGAATGGATGGTAAAAAACACACAAAAATTAAACCACCAATTAATGTTACATGAACTTGGAAAAAATGGCTGAAATTTTTAGTGATTCCTGTGTTTCATATATAAAAGCTTAAATATTGGTGTAAAAAATTCACAAACACCTCAGAAGATAAATAAACTTGTGTTTTATTTGTTCAAAACAAACTGGTGAAACAAAAATCTCCCTAAATTAAAAAATTTAGATTTTACTATTTGAGAACTCGTATCTGTGCTTCCCAACAAACTCCACTTGTTGGTCTTTGATAACAACACCAAGCAAATTAAATACTGTGGGCAATATCACAATTTGCTCTCCCCATTTGGTTTCAGTTTTAACTTTTTAATACTTTCCAATAAGCAAAAATTACCAGCAGAGTGGGTCAAATTCTATTCAAATTAATGTTTTGCACTCTTAATATCTACCTCCCTCTTACAAAAACTGGCTGTGTAGAGAAACAATTTCTGACTAAAATTTCAGGTTTTTCTTTTAAGTGTACTATTGCAGAAAAAACAATGTCTGCTTTTATTTTTTAAAGTTTTGTTGAAATACAAAAGACAGCTACTTATCTTTCCCCTTCTTTCAATTTTTTTTTAAATAAGTTCACAATGTTGGGACATTGTGCAACTCTCAGTAGCATCACTTCCCCCCTCCGACCAACTCAACCCAAACTTCTTTACCATTTCTATTTGCTCACACATAACAAGGAAAAAATGGAATCTGCCTCACCAAAGCATGTTTCTCTTTAATCTGCTACCCTGATTTTGACAGACAAACACTAAATCACTCAGAGAGAAGCAATGTCTTATCATAATATGCCTATTGTGGAGTTTCTTCATAACAACTACTGCTTCTAATAGCCCTTGTTTAAAATTATCCAGTGCAGAAATCCAATTACAGCTCATTTATCTTCAAAAAGAGTTAAGACAGCTGGCATTATTTAACCAGGCTGGCAGAGACACATATAATGTTTACCTCAATAAACTGCTTACTGACTACAGAGATTAATCCTGCTGCAGGGCAGACCAGTTTCCAATCAGAATATTACACTTGGTTCACAGATCTCTAACATGCTTGGTACTTTCCATCTAACAAAAGCAACGAAATGGCAAGTGCAAAAGTGGTGACTGCCTGCAATTACAAATGCCACTCAGTACTCTGCATTTGAAAAGCACAGCTCGTTTCAGGGAAGCCCTTCAAATATACCATCTTGCTTCCAGACACAATCACTGGTAAAATTTTTTGACTTTTTGTCAAATTGCCTCCTACTGCTTTCACCCTCCAAATACTGTTACTGAACATGTGTGTGCCAATCTGAGAGGCACAATAGCAGACAGACGTCACATCCCAGCTGCAAGGCAGAGTTAAGAATCCTAATTAATGTGAAAATGGAGCATTGCCAAGTTTCAAGAGCACCCTCAAAATCCCCAGCAAATCTTGGCACCACTTAAAAACACCTGATTATCTATTTGTTATTATATTTGATATCTTGAATGGTACAACTTTGTATAGGGCAGAGATTTTGGGTGATAATGACTCCTCTTATTATTAAAATCAGGGCTTGGTGTGATACACCACAGAGGACCCCAGTTCAGAGGTTATGATCTTCTGCCATCTACCCTCACCCTCTGTCAGGGGTTACTGACTCTACAGCAATGCATGCCTTAACCTCAGGCACCTGAAGCTGGGCTGGTGTAATCAACTGTGAATCTTGTGGTACAGAGCAGTGGAAAGACAAAAACCCATTCTACCTTCCAGCTACATGTTTCCATCACTTTCCTTGCTCTGGTGTTGGTATTCATCCACCCAGAAATGAGCAGGTTTAAAAACTTAAGCCGGTGAGAAATGATCCTTGTAAAACCATAAACGTATACATGTTTTATTTTTAAACATGATTTTATCTCCTGATAACCACTGCCTGTAAGAAGTCAGATGACTCGTGCTGCAAATGGTAGATAGGAAAGTACAGGCGAGAGCCAATTGGCTGCTCTTAAGCAGCAGCCTCCACTTCAACCATCTCAGCCCTGCTACAAAACTGCACCTTCAGCAGGTGAAACCAAGCCACGTGTGCGTGTTCTTGCTGCCTCCTATGCAAGGCATTGGCAGAGGAGTGGAGAACACGGCTGGGAACCATGTTTATGGTTTGAAGGAGTACCACTCCTTCCATCAGTTGAACGTGAGCTAGGGCCCTCCTCAGTTCAGGTGCCTCACACTCCCTTACAGTGGTAAAGAGTCACTTTGCATTTGATATGGCTATTTTTCATCTGTCATTACTCTGTCTCTTCTGCCCTGCATATTAAGATCTTCGTATTTCCCTCAAGAGTCTAAATACTCTAGGTCTCATTTTCTGATCCCGTCCCCTTGCTTTTTCACCTCTTTTCATAATCACTCCTATATTAAGCAGAAATTACTTTAAATGAGTCCCTGCTACACATATTTTGCTCAAGATTTTGGGGTTCTTCTGGATCAGGTAAATCAATCACAGTCTGGAAGTGCATTACTCAGGCACTTAAGGACAAAGACATTTTAGCTTAATGCCAAAAAGGTGGACTCCTGACTGTCTACTCCCCTTGTTGGTTGAACATATTGTGGAAGGAGTGAAACACACCCTATCTTTTCCATTTGCTTATCTCAAACTTAAGACACAAAGAAGAGATTCAGAAGTAGATGTGAAGACGGAGATATGCATATATATGGTACATCCCAATCTCTAGTTACAAGCACGAAGCCCTTTTTTCCTTTTAATGATATTTGCAGGAACATTCACTAAGATTACTGCAAACATTGACTTCTCTTAACCACAGCCCAAAAAAAAGTTTATTGAAGAAGGAACACAGTGATTCCACTGTGGGGCCCCTGCCTTGTGCTTGCCCTGAGCTCCCTTGTTGTCTCACAATCTGCTGTTCACTGTGACAGTCTGCACAGAGACAGTTACTGCATTGAAGAAGCAAGAAACACTCCTGAACAACCTTTAGAAATATAAAAAGGAGAAAGTGCTTGATGTCCAGGAGGTAAAGAAATGTCCCAGTTCTCAAAACAGAAGGGTTTAAATCAAACGCCAGCAGGTTGATTTTCTGACAAGTGATACAGGAATGTGGGATGAAATCTGAGGAGAATTTTTAAAAGAAAAGAGGAAAAGCACAGGACGTTCTACTTTTTCAGCTGCACAGGCTTCAATCTTTCACATTAGTGGCAGAGCACACAGCTACCAAAACACTATTTTCATCAAAAGCTGAACAAAACTGGTGACCACAGGCTCAAAGAGCTGTGCTGTGAGGAAAGACTGCATGAAGCAAACATCCCATTATGGAAAAGGGTGATTAAGTGAAGGCAAAACAAAAGAAATCTACCTCTCATCAAGCCCTTGCTAAAACTCATGGTGACAAGAGACAGAAAAGCTCTCCCCAGAAAAGCACAGAGGTTGCTAAATGTCCCTTTATGGAATTGATTTTATTTTCTTAAGTACAAGACACACAACTAAAAATGTAAAAGAAAAGAACAGAAGTTTTAAAACTGGAAAGGGTATTTTGTCTCATACAAATGGGAAAATCAGCTCATCTAAGAACTGCAAGAGAGTAAGTGCTTCTTCTTGACTGACTGTTTCTCACTCAAGGACTCAGTGGGCATGCTTTACCAAGCCCAAAAGCTATCCCCAGACCAGAAAGAAATTACAAAAAGCAAGTAAGTAGGTGTGGTGTGACTGCATTGCTAGCTGAGATAGTCCTGAACAAAAGCTCCCTCCCAGATGGAATGCTGTCATCACAACTAACTCATCTACATCCTGACCAATCTCTGTATTGTCAGAAAACTGGAAAAGGTGCCCACATTTCTGGCTCCAGAACAGAGGAAAACATTTTTAAAAACAGCTCTGAGAAATCATCTCAGATTTCCTGCTCATGGCACACCTGACCTAAGCACTCAAAATCTCACTCAGTAAGTTGCCAATACATAAAGTCAGCTCCACCAAATGATCAACATCCCTAACCAAAGCAGGAGGGTAATGTGGAACCCTTCATGCCTGTCTAACACACCATGGTACTGTCAGCTTTGAGTAGGCTGAACCTGGATGGACAAAGGACCACCTAGCCCAAAGCTGCTGCTTAGCTGATACACAGATAGGGAAACTAAAGACACAAGATCTCTGTCCCCTGAAAGATGTCACAGGAGGTTCCTGATTCAGGCAATGGAAATCTGTGACTACGTAATGACAACAACAGGCACTGGTTTTACCACTGCTCTCTCAAACGATGCCCATCTGCAAGGCAAGCAATGAACAAAGCATCACATACAGACTGCTGCCAAGGGCTCACTGAGGGTACTCACATACAGAGGGACAGGAGGGTTCACACCAAGCCTCAGTGAAATGCCTGCCTTCCAAGCCTGGCCAGGCGTAGCCTGGAAGTAAACTCATGCTTCTATGAGGGACAGCTGAGCCCTTTACAATCTTTCTGAATCTAAAGAGAGCTGTCTAGCAGCTCTTATAGATCTTGATACTTTGGTAAGCTGCCATTTGTGAGGCACTCTACTGAATCAAGAAGAGTGGGCAACTTCATTTAAGGTAAGCACCCATTTCAAAAGGCCCTTCAGACACATATTATCGTCAAAAGTGGAATTCCCTCATACTGGGAATGCTCCAACTTGTAATGGAGATTAGCTTTTAACTCTGGATCTAATATATATTTTCTTATTCTGCAAACTTCTTGCCTTAGAGAAAATACATTTGATGAGTAATGACACAAGACCTTAGCATGCTACACATCTGAATTCCAAGGGTTATGATTTCATTGATTTGCTTTTCAACATTATTAGTTTCATGGCCATTCTTACTTCATCTGAGAAATATTTTCAAAGCATGCAGATCCTAGCTGAACTTACGACTCCCATAAATTCGCCTGTTTAATGTTTCTGGAGTAAAGGAACTGCAGAGAGGCACACTGGGTAGCATCAATCTCCCAGAATCATTAACAAGTAAAAGTCTGAGACATGACAACTCTCTGTACTGGGGAGGGAAAGGTGGGCACCACACATCAATGAGAGCTTCAGCCTTTCCTACTGGCTCCTGACATCTGATCCTCCACTGCACTATGAGCTCCAACATTTCAGCACAGGAACCCTTTTCTCCACCCTACTGATCCCACAAATGGCCCACATCACCCAGTCCACACTTCAGCAATCCAAGGGTAGACCTCAGTATGTGATGGGCTGAGGAAGGTCTTCACTCCCAGCTCCCTGCTGATATAAGCATTAAATGATCTTATCAGGGTCTGTATTTAGCATAATGCTTTGGTGGAGTAGAGCCAAAGGATGGCAATTAATGTTGACCTACGTGGCAAAGCACACAAGCTTTTTTTGCCTCGTTTATTCTGACCTATTTTCATGGCAGAAACACTAAGTTGGAGCTATATAATACCAGAATGTGACTCATATATCCCCTGCTCAAGATTTTGGGTATAATTCTGTAGAACAGTTACTGGCTACTCCTCAGCCCTCTTCTACAGTAAATATTAGTAGTAAATATCGTGTTATTTTTGGTCTGAGCCATGTTTTTAACTACTTTTGTATTCTTGGTAAAAAAACCAAACTTCTTCTAACCATATTATGATGAGGATATTGTAACAGATACAGTAACATATCTTCAAAGGTTGAAAACTAGTAAAGGGAGGTTTTAATGTTCATCTTATTCACACAGTTTGGCTTACTACACAATATTTCAACATTGAAATGCTTCCCATCATTCCGGTGCTTTTTGGTCAAGACACCATTCACACCTCCTTGTGATTCATGGCTGTAGCTCAACTTCTCCAATAAGTGTAAGGCACAAATTGCCAGCAGGAAACTCTTTAGCTTGTTCATGATAAAACAGAAACAAAATAGAAAGCTGTAGCAAAGAAGTGATTTCTTTGCAAAACATACTTCCCCATTAAGACCACCATATAACCCTTTTCCTCAACTACAGACCAAAGTATCTGAAGCAAAGTGATGACTAAACAAAAGGAGAATATTCAGTAAGCGTAAAATAAAAGCAAAGGGGAAATTTTAAAAGATCTTGTTACTTATACAGAAAGTCTTCAAGGTCATTTAACTCTGAAAAAGAGACATTTTAATTTCTTAATTCTTTAGGAAAACAACTGCATTACTTTTTTTACTAACTGTACACACTGTCTTCTGTTTCATGCACATTTGTTTTTTAAAGTCCCAGTCATATAGCTGTGCCTTCTCAGATACCACTGAACTTACTGAATCAATTTCTCTTCATTACTTTGGTAAATCAAAGAGGGGTTTCTTTAAAGCATCAGTCACTGCAAGACCTCCTTTGTGAAGGTACTTCATTACCCTCCTCATCTGTCCTAAGAGAGCAATCATACCACCATTCTCTATTCTGCAAAAGGTTACATCAGGCAGAGTATCTTCTCACACTAATGATGTCTCCAACTGCTCTGAAGAATTATTCATTCATTTTTCTTCCTTCTTCCTCCACTGCAATCAAATAATTAACTGCCCTACAAATTCAGGGAGAGCATCTGTATGTTCAAATACATTCATTGGAATGGAAGCAGTTCATTTTGTGGTGGAGGGGGATATTTTATGCCTTGTATCACTTCTTTGAAAGGATATCAGATCCCTAATACAAAAATGTAGCAATCTATGCTCATAGCAGAACTCCTACAAATATGAGACAAGTGATGTTTCTAGGATGCAATGACGCCTTTAAGCTTATTTCCTTTCAGATCAAATGACATAGGGCTCTGCAGTAAGCCAATTTGCAAACAATAGCTGAAATGATAACTTGTACAGAATTGTTTGGCACAGACATCTACAATTAGATGCAGGATTTCCTTTTAAATTCCAAAGGGACTTCCACATCCCTGTCTTTCTTTACTACGGTTGAACATGAGGAACAAACAAGGTGTTCCTAACTCCGGAAAGAGGAAGAGAAGAGAGGAAAAAAAAACCCCAAGCTGCCAGTAAAGACAGAAAGAAAACTTGATCATGCCCACATGGACTGAAAATAACCTTCAAGGGTCAACTACTAAACTAAAAATGAGGCCCCTATTCCCACATAGGAAAGAAAGCATTGTTTATTCTGGTGAAATAATTTAATCATAAAACTTTCAGAACACTCTCTCTGAAGAACAGAATGCTGTGCAAATAAGGTTATTGCTATTGTGTCTTATTTTGATAAAGACATATCAGACAAATAAAACAACAAAATCAGAAAGTGGGTGGCTTAAAAACCAGAGTTGCTTAATTTCTAATATTAGTTTTTATCCTTGGGCTATATAATAAAGCCAAAAGAAGAATGGTAAATATTGTTTTCAGTAATTCTGATCTTCCTCCACTAGGTGTCTTCCAATTCTTCAGTTTTCCAAGGTAAATTCAGACTATGAACAGTAAGAAAGTCTTTGCTTACAACTTGTTCTCAGAATTGTATTTTAATGTACAAACAGAAATGCAAAGAGGAGACCTGTACAAATGTAACTATCTGAGCAATAACAGAATTTGCTGTTCCACAGCTAGGGGAACAATCACAGTTTCCATGCTATGTGGTATGTCCCTTCCACAGGAAAGACAAAGTGGCTTTCACACTTTATAATCAGTTTTCCTGAACAACTGGCTAAACAGTGCAGGTGTATAAAGGAATACATGTTTTCTGCTGTTCCAACGATTTGTTGCTATGCCTGCTAAAGATCCACAGATGGCAGCATTGACACAGTAATTAATCCTCACCACAGCAGAGGTCAAACCAAACTGATTTTTATTGGAGGCTAAACCCCATTTTCCAGTGTGAGAGCCTGGCACCAGGCAGCACAAGCACCTGGCCAGGAACTATCTGGCAGTAAAGAGAAGCCAGATCTAGAAGCACTACTAAAAGATATTGTGCCAATCACTTGCCCAGTAACTGTGACAGTTTAGGCCCCATCATCTCGGAAATAAACATCATCTAGACAGTAATGAGCACTGTGAGCCATGGGCTGCTGGAACAGTTCTTGTGGTTACCTCCATGTGCTGCCAAATTTGAAAGAAGAAGGAATACAGAGATATCAGAATCCTGCCACATTTACTGCCCTTTATTCTCTTACTGCGCCTTGCTCAAAATAACCTTTGCACTCCCTCTTGTTTCTGTTTGGGTGATACGAATTTGGAGGCCCAGATCATCACACATCACAGGGCTCACTTACAAGCAATAAAGGCAATGTCGCAGATGTTCTAGGAAAAAAATAAAAAAGCATTGACAGGCAACACGATTTGGAGGCAAAGGATAAAAGTAGCAGAGAACACCAAATACAAAAGTCCCAGTCCAGTTTCGCTGGTCCATCCTATCTTAAAGCCACCTCTACCAACACAATGTAAACACAAGGAAAACAGCTGCTTAAATTATTGAATTTATGCCCTGCCTTACTGTCTTAGGCCTCTTGTCATGATAAAGCTCAGGATTTTCAGCTCCTTCCCTTTGAAGCGCATGTGTGTGTGTGTGTGTGTGTGTGTGTGTAAAATAGACATATTTTTTGTAGTTGAACAGTTGGGAAATACAGAGTCCTCTGACTGGACCTGGCTCCAAACCTGAAAAGACAGTGACTCTGAAACCACCTGCCTGCAGCCAGCTCTGCTGTCCACCTTAGCAAGCTCAGAGATGGCCTTGTCCTGGTGCTCCAGTGCACTGAGCGTGTTCCCACTCAGCTGCTCTTTCATTTCCCTCCAAAGACAGTGCTGAGCCTCCACACCAAGCACACGTGCCCAGCAGAGATCCTAACCAACCAGATTCCCTGCTGTGTGGCACAAACTGGGCCGCTTTGTCCCTGTCTGGATTATGCCATCCGCTTTATCATCTTGATGCTCCTCCTTGTGTCAGCTCAACTCCAGCACAGCACAGCAAGCTTCACAACCCCAACACACTGCTGCTTGTTCATCTGTGCCAGGGACAGGTGGCACAGGCACAACAGCATTAGGAGATTGCCACTTCCACAGAGTGAGCTACCTGCCAGGGCTGGGCAACACGCAGTAAGGCACCCTTGAATTTGAAGTGCTTGTTCTATTTCACACAGCCCATCTCACTTCAGGTACTTTAGATTAAACACTTCATTGGTCTGCTAAAGCGTAGGTAGCAATTTTTAATTGTTTAATTTCTGATAACATATACTTGGGCTAGTAACTGAGAGAGCTTGTCCAAACTCCTGAACTCTGAAGGAGTCAAAACAACTCTCCCTGCTCCTGCACTTGACTTCATCAAAGGAATCTGAGTATATGCAGCTCCAAATAAAGACATTTCTTTTGAAACACTAGCTCTATTCCTGGGAGGCATATCAAGTTTCAGAACAATACTTCTCTGTACCTGAGACCTTTAAGAGCAGTTTAATAGTAAAAACATCACATCCCACATACTTAGTAAGGAAAGAGAATCAAAAAAGCTCTCTCAGACACTTCCAAACTGAAACAACTAATTCATTTCATAGTTCCTGACAATGCAGATTTTAAAAAAAGAAAAAAGTTGAGTATTCATGCAGGTTTAAAAAAACTATATCTGTCATGAGAAACATGTACTTTTTGAACTAAAAAAGCTACCTCCCAACAAAATGGAACACAGGAAAGCAGGACAGACGCAAGAGTTTAAGAAATCTGCCAAACGCAACGTGGGTTCATCAACAAGCATGGAGCTGTGTTGGTATTTGCCATGAGCTAATATTAGACTATGGACACTCTGAGATTGCTGATGGGTGAAATATCACTGTCTCTAGTCCACTACCCCACTGTCATAGACATCTCAGAGATGCAACTTTAATTTTAATTAATTTTTGAAGTATTATTTCTTTCAGAGGCTGACTGACAGTGATAAACAGATGAACTACAGGCCAGATGCACTGTATATTTCCAGGGTATTTAGTGACACAGGGTGTGTCCTGGCTACACTAGAGAAGGTGCAGGGGGCGGAGGGAAGGCAGGAGGGATGGAAAAAAAAAAGCCAAACAAACCCAGGGGAAACATGGAATGTTGAATTCTTTTTAAACGAAAAAACAGGAGCTCCCCATCCTCAAGTCGTACCATGTTCTAGCAAAACAAGAAAGAGAAAGCAAAATAGCAATGTGACAGTAAATAAGACATGTCATGCAGCTAACTAAGCTGCAGTTCTCTTATGCTCCTCTCTTTCCCATTCCTTCAGCTCTGCTGCACACTGCATTTATATTCACTCAGACTGAGTAGCTGTAGAGGAAGAACAGCTGCGCCACGACACAAACTCAGAGTAACACACACATGGCAAAACTGGAAACAACTGCAATAGCTATGCATTCAGTGCCATGACAGCTTTTAACCAGTAGTTTAAACATTCACTACAGTGAGCATGGTATGGGAATAAAAGCTGACGCCAGTTTTCATCAAGGTTGAGAACAGTAACCCAAAACTTCGTGTGAACTCACCCACAACAGCAGGCCAGCAAGTTAACAAACTGACATGGAAGAGTTGCTTCCTGCACCACTGGTGCAGTGAACCATGCAAGAAGCTTCAGTTCTTCCTTTTCAATAGATCCAAAAGGTAGAAATTTTGAAAGAAGGTGAACATGAGCTCAAGCCTGCTACTTACCAAACTGAGGCAGAGGGTAATCGTTCTGTCCCTCTGTGTGCAGAACTTCTATGTATCACCAGGACAAAGCTTACATTACACAGTAAGTGAACAGGCAAAACATAGTTTTTTGTACCATGACTAAACCACTGAAAGACCCAGCAGTACTTTAATTTTGCAAAAGCAACAGCATGAAGGCGATCTCTTCAGTACTGCTCTTTGAGGCTGTTGCAAGTGATCAAACTCATTTCTTCAGAGGCTTACAGCCAGTTAGTGAAGGCACCATAATAGACCACATGCACTCTGCCTTATCCTCAGACAGGAAGTACACTGGCTTAGCTTTTAACTACTTAAAACCAGCTTTAACACAACATAATGCAAGTAAAATTACCTTGTCGACTGCTTGAACTTCAGAATAGCAAAAGAAGACCCCGGATGGAACTGAGCATTTAATTCAGTAAAAGCTGAAGCAGAGGAAGTACTCACCCATGTGAAGGAAACCTATGCAAGGCACTCATTTCTGGCTGATAAAACAGCAAAGGAAACAAAAACAGAGCCAGGTGCTTCCTACAGCAGAAACCAAAGCAACAGGAGAATATGGCACAGCAGAGCAGCCCACTGGCTCTCACAAACCACAGCTAGTGCAACTTTTGACTTGGGTGTTCACCTTCAAATGCTTATCACCCTGCAGCTGCAGCCAGCCTGAGCACCCAGACAAGGAGCATGCACTTGCTGCTACTGCAAACACCTCTTCTCAGCCTACTGCTGCCAGACAGAGCTACCCCTCCACGTTTGGGGGAAAGGCCTGCCAGCCTATGAGCAGCAGAGAGGTTTGGCTGCCTCTTCTCCACCAGGAAGGCTGTGAAAAGCCTAACTGAAAGCAGAACACAGCCTGGCATGTCTATGCTGAGGCAAACCAGATGGATGGCTAGCCTGCCAGCAAACTCAACTGGGCTGCTGTTATCCACCTGTGTAAACTGTGGGACTTGATTCCAGCTGCTCTCAAAAGGCATGACCTCCCCTGCAGGGTCAGAGCATCAGCCACTCTCCAGACAAAATGAGACACAGCTACAAAGGTCACACTTCTGACCCTCCCCCAAGATGACAAAGAGCCAAGAGGCAAATGACAGCATATGGCTTCTCTGGTCCCAAACACATATGCCTGCTCTCCATTCAAACCCAGAATCACTTTGTACTTCCTCTTTAGCTAAAGGAGGCACTGACTGTCCACTTGCCTATTTTGGTATATTCACAGTGCAGTTCAGCTTGGAAGGTACCTCCACACTTCTGTATTTTTTCCCAAAATAAAATACTCTTGCCTGGGAGAGTTCAAAAGCCCTCCAAAAGGAGATATACATGTCACTGAATTTCACTGAACTATCACTGGACGGTTGGAAACAGCTCTTTGTCCTGCTGAATCATGCTCTGGAGTAGCTTTACTAATGACAAAGCCATTGAAAAGTTTTCAACACTCATTAGGCCTTTCAAGATACTCCTTAATCCTAAAATATTAAGCACTTTAAAATAGATTTATATTTCTATAGGGTGGTCTGGGTAGGATTTGCAGCTCGATGCATTTAAGAGGTTTTCAGAATGATGACAAAAGCAAGTTTTATATTAGTTCACCTAAACAGGAAAACCCCAAATATATAAAGGCAATCTACGCACCAAAAATCATATCCAGGTCCCTCCTGGATTTTACTCCATTTTAAAAAAGGCTAAAACCTCTCTTCATACAGCATTTTTTGGCACAGCTCTAGAATAGGCATGTTATTGTTTTAGACAGCAAATAAAATACAGAAACATTGCTCTTGTGTTAATATGTTGTAAGTACAGGCATAAACAAAATTGTGTATTCAAGTGAATCAAACTTCTCATTTCAAATGCAGTGAGTTTCTGTCACTTTCAGACTGACTACTATCCAAGGCAATACAAATAAAATGGGGATTTCCACAAAAAAACCACCAGACTATGCTCTACTGAAAATACATTTACATCGTGCTTATTAGAAACCTCTGCATAACCAAGATGTGTATTTTTTGCAGATACCCTCTCACATAAATCTCAGCCTAAATTATGCTTTCATTATACCACAAACATTTAAAAGCGTGTTTTGAAAAGATATATAGAACAACAGCACAGTCTCGCCACGCTGGAAATATTAGAAAAGTTTGACTGTTGAAAGGTAATAGAAATATCAGTTCACAGACACCGCACCTACGTCAAATAGTAACTTTTAAGTATGACCAATGAAAGAGCTCAGAACTAGCGAGATTACGTCATTGTTTCCTGCCTGTGAAGAGGAGCTATTTTAGCTAAGTGAAGTTGAGCAAAGAGAAGGAAGTCTAACTCTTCTACAGATTTGGGGCCACGAAAGAAGCATCTCTGAAGAAACTTTGTAGCACAAAAAAGGTGAGTAACAATCCCTTATGCTGTACTAACAAAGTAATTTGGATGTTTGTGCATGTTGTTAAGACAGACTTCTGTGTTCAGAAGCCAAACATGGGAATTAATTCTAGAACTAATGAAAAGATATTTAATTCTTTACAGTGCTCTTTCAAGATACCAGCAGCGTTCTATAAATAGTATTTACAGAAAAATTATTGCATTTGTAAAAGGATAGTGCCATAAATACTGTCATTTATATTTTATATAAAATTCTGTCAACAAATTATTTTAAAAGATGCAATAAATTGAAACATTGGTAAGTACATTTATCACTAAAGGAAATGTGTTTGTTTCTGTGAAACTAAAACCAGAAGATTGTGTTGCTTGGTCTCTCTGTACCTCACTCAAAGTCACGTCCTCCTCATTGAATCACAAGCAAATATAAGGGGCACACAGAGAACGGAAGGGGTATTGGGACAAGAGATATATGCATGGTCCTTTAAATGGAACCACTGTTACCTAACTCGTAGTAAGAGCCTGGAGGAAAAGATTTAATTATGATTTTGCTGTGTAACTCTTTGTTTTTGTACACGGCACCTAGACGGCCTTCACAATTCACAATAGATACTCAGAAAGTCATTTATCATAAAAAAATTTAAAGATTGATAAAACGTACAGATGAACAACAGAGGAATCATTCAGACTTAACATAGACAAGACTTCCAGAAACCAGTGACTCCAGGGGCTCTTCAGCAAGCACTTTAATCAATACCAGTAAGTAAACGTTCCCATTACGAAAAATGGCAACTAGGGCAAAACCATCCACCCAGAGGCACCCAAAGATCTGCTTGGGCTGACCTGGGAAATTTCAGCCTGGAATCCATGCAAACAATTACTGATGAAAAAGCAGAATATCTCCATTTGTGTATAAATGCAGACAGGTAACACATGCTTTTAAAAAATCTCAGTATTTCTTACCTACATAAATGTTACATTTTAGGCTCTTAAAAATTAACTGGCATACCTTTAAACTCACGAAGTCTGGAAACAGTGCCTCCAACAACCAACCAAAAAAATTAAAAACCCAACAAACCCTTTTTGTTACAGCAGGTCCATTCTTTGATATATCTCAGAACTGTCACAAGCTTGAAATAGCCAGCAAACAAGGCATGGAACCCCTGGCTTCCCTGACAGAAGCTCACACCAGATTCAGCTTCCACTCTTCCCATCGACATCAGCCTACTGGTTATTTCAAAAACATAACCTGACCAGAAACAATTTCAATCACTATAAGTCCAAAGGGGAGAAGAGCAAAACCAAAACTAAAATCTGTGATGTTTATTAGTATTCAAGTGAATTCTTCTACCTATCCTATACATTACTACTCAATTCACCTGCTAAATCAGCCAGGATATCGAGCTTGGTAGTCATGCACTATGTCACACACAGTCACTAGGAAGAGAGAAAAAAAACAGAACAAAAGAGAAAAAAACTCACAATACACAAAGGCATGGGGGGGAGGTGCGTATTAAGCAACATTTGGACAATTTCATGCAACAGTAATGAAAGTGGAACAGTGTGCTAGATAATATTTTAACTGTGCTGCTAGTATGTGCATAAAATTTTTAAGCATATGCCATTTAACTTTCAGTAAGGTCTGCTATCACTCTTTAATTCTTTTATTTTTTTTATTTTTAGAGTTCTTCACAAAATGAGGAATTTTAGAGGCATTCATACAGATGGCCTCCAAACCTCTTTCTTGCATTACATGTGTAGCTTTCCTCATACAAAACATATGTTACAATAACCTCGTCTGAGCAGAAAACATACCTTTTTTTGTTTTGTACAGCTGAAAAAGACTGACAGTTAGGGTTAGGTATTCCTATGCATAACTTTTTAACATCTGTAAACTGGAGAACTGTAAGAAAAACAGAAGTCCAAATTTCATATTTCAAGGAACTAAAGGAACTATATAAAGATTTAACAGGCCACATATAAGTTTGCTCCTCCATGGGTAGTAATCTTCTCAAAAGCAGCTGGTATTTGCCAGTGTCAAACCAGGTGCTAGATTCATGAATGGTTCAATCTCTTATGCGTGCCCATAGCACTGATGAAGTATTTGGTATCATTAACCAGATGAGCAGTAATAATAAATTTTTTAGGGCATTCTTCACTTATGGAGCTAAAACACAGAGGAACTATGCACTCTTCTGCTTTTGAAAACAGTTCTGGTGCCTAACCGATACTGCAGAACTTCCTTGGCTGTTTGTCACAAGTGGGAAGATCAGACAAACAACTAACTCTTTCCTCCTCCTCCTCCTCCTCTTCACAAAGCTGCCATAGGACTGGGTAAAAGGCCAGACAAGAGGAACCCTCCCACACAAAGTCATGAAACTGTGACCACAGCAAGTGCCAGGAAGGTGCTGGGGGCGAGGGTTAAACAAAGCACTCATCAGGTAAGGTCTGCTGTCCTCATGGGGCTCCAGAGCAAACCAGGCATCTTTGCCTTCAGCTCTTGCTACCTGAGCATGCACAGTGACATCCCAGGTGCCCAACCTGAATGTTCTCCTATGATGTGGTCTCCTGTGACAAAGAAGCTGGAAGAAGGAAAACAACTGTGCTCTGGGGCAGCTGCCTACCAGCCAGCAACTTTTCATCCCAAAAAAATACTGTTCCCATATGGCCTGGTTGGAGACTGTGCTGCTTCCCATCTTTTTACTTTTGTTAAATAGGAAGTCTATTCATCTATTCATTTCATTCATATGTTGGGTGGGTGGTTCTGATGCCCTGGGATTAAATACTGAATCAGAAGCTATGTAGCTACTAAAACAGCTTTTTAGTGTCTTTTATGAGCAACAGCAAGCACCTGTTCTTTTGGGAGTTAAGTAGTTCCTACACAGATAAAAAGCAAAGTCAACACTTCTCTTTGGATATCCAAATGTTACTACAAGCCGTGCTTACTTGTTTCTTCCTGTAATTAGTTTTAGTTGAGAATTTTTCAACAGGGACAACTTGAAGAAATACTTTGTTTAGAAAATAGCTCTCCTAGTTTGAATACAACGGTTTCAATCTAATTATCAGCTACTGATGCACGCTCGCAATGTCAATCGTGAATTTTCATTCCTTATATAAAAAAATCCCTTAAGTAATACAAATATTTTATTAAAACATGCTTAGAAATACTATTTTCCACAAGTCTGACAAAACATATATTTCTCTCAAAGGATGATAATGTATTTGCAGTTATAAAAAGCAACAAAGCCAGCACATTTTAAGAGCTAAACAATACAGTCTCATCACTAAACACCATCCTAAAACAATCTTCCTGTTTGTTTTTAAGGATAGATTTTATTTAACTGAGAATAACTTCCCATATTTTATCTCATTTTAGGGTATTTATGGAGTGCAAAAACTATTCCTAAGTTCACTTAAACTATGATGCCTGAAAATCCCCACCCAGAAGAATACAGGATTGCATCACTGGTCTTCTACAGTTTTGTGTTCACAGTGGGATTGTTGGTGAATGCCATTGCACTGTGGGTGTTCAGCTGCACTACCAAGAAGAGAACAACTATAACTGTATATATGATGAATGTCGCATTACTTGACCTAATTTTTATATTTTCCTTGCCTTTTCGGATAATCTACCATGGGACAGAAACGTGGCCTTTTGGAGATACATTCTGTCGGATCATCGGTGCTTTCACTGTGTTTTATCCAGCCATTGCTCTGTGGCTGCTCGCTTTTATCAGCGTAGACAGATTTATGGCCATTGTCCAGCCCAAACATGTCAAAGAACTAAAAAATACAAAAAAAGCTGTGCTGGCTTGCACTGGAATCTGGATAATGACCCTCTCAACAACGTCCCCATTGCTGTTTTTACGATCTGATCCAGACCAAGCCTCAAATTTCACCACCTGCATGAAAATGCTTGATATCATTCATTTAAAGGAAGTAAATACACTGAATTTTTGTCGCTTGATTTTTTTCTTTTTGATCCCCTTGTTTATCATGATGGGGTGTTACCTAGTCATTATTCACAATTTTATTCATGGCAAGACTTCCAAACTGAAGCCCAAGGCCAAGGAGAGATCCATAAGAATTATAGTTACTCTGATTGCTCAGGTACTCATCTGTTTTGTACCCTTCCACATCTGCTTCGCCTTCCTGATGTTGCAAGATGAAAACACAATTTACAATCCCTGGGCAGCCTTTACCACCTTTCTCATGAATCTCAGTACATGCTTGGATGTTATACTGTATTACATCGTTTCCAAACAATTCCAGGCAAGAGTCATCAGTGTAATCCTTTATCGCAATTACCTTCGAAGTGTGCGCAGGAAAAGTTTTCGAACTGGAAGTGTAAGATCACTCAATAATATGAACAGTGAAATGATATAAAAAGAGAAAAGATGCCAGGGGACTTTTACAATGTAAACAAGTGATTCTTTTTCCAAATTCTAGCACTTGAATACATGGAAGGATGTTCTATAACCAGAAGTAACAGATATATTTGTTGCACTGTAAATACGACAGATGCAGAATAATCGTTGCACCTCTTTTTATTTGCTCAACATCTTTTGTTGTTCCACCTGAAATGAACTAAAACCTAATATCAGTGTTAAACTTTCCAATGCTTTTGTCACCTCAAAAGACTCTGAATATTGTCAGATGTGAAAGTAACTATTAATATAATAAAGTAGACAACACTGAAGAATTATGATGCAATGTATATATCAATTTTTATATTTGCATAATCAAATGCTCCTGAAACTACTGTATATCCCACACTTCTAAAATTAATTTCATTCTCTCAGGATCAATATCATCATGACTTAAAGAGAAGGCACATGTAGGTAAAATTTATATTTCACTGAATTAAAAACTTCTTTGGTAGAGATTTCTTTGTAATTGACTACATTCTCCAGTCACGAAAATACTATCAAAGGCTATGACGGTCAAACTGTTCATTACCTACCTGTGGGTATGATGTGCACATTTATTACACTTTACTTTTGCATAAAGTATCTTTTTACACATATGAAAATATTAATTTCTCCAGACACATTAGCAGCCTATGTCCTAGCAACAAACCCCTGGTAACAAACATGATGAGTAACTGCAGTAGCTATTCACGCTTTCAACTCCTTCTGAATATTCACACACTACAAAAAATGTATCTTTATAATATCAAACACATGCTTTTTGTCCCTTATAAACCCATCTTTAGATACTTTCAACAGACACTGTGGAAAAGTAGAAATAAAAAAAGCGTAATATGGTATTTAATACTAAAAATCTTACTCGATGAGCTTTTATTATTACCTCAGAGTGTGCAACACATGGAAACACAAATCTGTATCATCTCACTTGTCAGAAGCTTAACCACAAAGGGTTGCAAGCTTAATGGTTCTACTGTAACAGGCACATCTTCTATTAAGTGCAGAAATCTCAAATATAGGTTATGCAAAACTGAACCTCTGAACACCATAAAGCTGTAAGAACTTCAGCCGCAAGCACTAAAATGGAGAAACAAGCTCTAGCACTCAATTTTTGAAACACATACAAAATACCAGTATGAAATGTATATGCATTTAAAAGTGAACATAGCACATGACTTACAGTTCTGTTGCCTTTCTGATTAAAGAAAGAAATCAGCACAACCTGATTTTAGTTTTTAAAAATTGAATGGATCCAAACAATTTAGACTGGACAAATACAGCAATAATTTGTACACTGCAAGCCATGTTGCAATCATGTTAACAGAGGAAATAGGACTAGCAGGTTGGAAAATAATCATTATATGGATAAATGAAAAATTAAATACAAAGCATAGCTAAGAAATAAATGTTTGAAATTATAATAGTTGTGCTAAGAACCTTTACACTTCAGTTCAAAAGGGAATTAAATTAATTTGAAGTGTTACATGGAAAAAGGTTTTTTTAAAATCAAATCTTCAGAAAACAATCCTTTGAAACCTTATCTAAAATAACCAATTCATTAGAAGCTACTTACAAACCAGAAGGCAAGTTGTTGATGGTGATGCCAAATATATACTGAGTGATTTCTACAAGGAGAAGATCAAACAAAGCTGAGAGCATCCAAGCGCCCAGTAAAAAAGACTGGAAGGAAAAAGGTTAATTTGAATCAATTCAACAGTTTAAAAATAAGGTTTTAATATACCTCTAAAAGTAAGAAAAAATAAGAAAACCACTATACTAGTTCAATTAGGACAAATTCAATCTTTAACACAATGCAATTCTAGGTCTAGTTGTCTACATACTGAAGAATGAAGGGTAAGAGTATTTCCAAAATTAAATTCTATGGGTCTGATATCTTACAATTGATATAGCTGCAAACAGTAATTAGAATAGCCCACTGACTGCAAGATATTATCAATATAAATTTAAATTTATGAAAACAAAATTATCTTTCAAACCCTTTAACATATATTTCTATACAACACACTAGAAATAAAATTGCAGTATTCATCCAAGAGTACAAGACTAAACTGTATAAAAAAGTTTCTATTTAAAAAAAAACCTCAAAACTTGAACTTACTGAAAATTTTCTGCTGCCATATCTTCTTTCAAATATTCTAAAGTTGTAAATGAGCAGACTGCTGCAGAATGTGTCTTTCAAATCAAGACATATTGTTCTTCCACACACAAGTCTCCAAATCTGGAAGGTTAACGATCATCATGTTAAGCCTCTCTTCCTTCAAGGAAATTTTTTACAGAATTTGTGTTTAGAGGGAATACAATATTCAAGTCAAATAACAGAAATGCAGCACAGTTAAGGAGGGAAATACAGAGAGCAGAATGTTACGGAGAGTTCAAGGAGTCTCTTTAAAAATGAAGTATTTTCAAAGCATATGTCTCACTGTTAAAATAAATAAACAATTGAAATTAACTGAAACATACTTTCACGTTCCTAGTTTACATTTACAAATAAAAATGTAAACCACAACCCTAGTGAATTTAGAATTATAAAAAAAATATTTTTGAAGCAACCTCTAGATATAAACTAGTCCAGTGTAACTGTTGTAAGAAGGTCTGATCAGATCAGCTTGCTCAGGGCCTTGTCAATTTAGTCTTGAACACCTCTAAGGATGGAAACTGTTCCTCTGTTCCATCAGTCATACAATAAAAACCTTTGTCTTTAAATGGAATTACTTGTATTCCAATTCAATCCCATTGCCTCTTGTCCTTTCCCTGGGCCTGGCTCCCTCTTTTTTGCTCACTCACATTAGGTATTTACACACACTGGTGTGATCTACCCTAAACCTTCTCTTTCCCAGGCTAAACAATCCCAGCTCTCCCAGCCTCTCGTCATCCACCAAAAGCTCTAGCCCCTGACCAGCCTCGTGGCCCTCCACTGGACTCTCTGCAACACGTCAAGGTCAATTTTGTACTCAGGAGCACAGCACAATGGACAACACTTCAGATGTGGTCTCACTGAGACTGATCACTATCCAGGCCTCCTTTTGAAGCTCTTCCTAATGCAGCCCAGGATGCTGTTAGGCTTCTGAGCCCAAAATGCTGCATTGCTGCTTCATGTTGAACTTAAGCCTCCACCAAGACCCTCAGGGCCTTTTCTGTAAAGTGATTTCCAGCTGCCCAGCCCACAGCTCGTACTGGCGCATGGTGTTACTCCTCTCTGATGCAGGAGTTTGCATTTGCCTTTGGTGAACTAAGGTTCCTACTGATGCTTTTCTCCCCTTCTAAATGGCTGCAGAACTAACAGGTGTAACAGCTACAAATCTAAGCTTTACATCACCTACAGGCTTGTTGAGAGAATGCTATGTCCTGCTGTCCAAGTTGTGAATGAAGACACTAAAGAGTATTGGCCCCAATCCACTTCACTCACCATTCTCACTATCCCATGTCAACACGCCCAATTGTAAATCCTAGCCCAAGTACCACCCCTCCTGAAGTCAAGACTGGCAGGGTTATGACCTTGCAGCTGAGTATTTCCTGACACACACCAACTGAGCAGCCCTCACACAGACTATGAAATGCGTCTAGCCAAACTGTTCTTTGCTTTAGCCAGCTTAAAAAATACATAAATACAATGTAATGAAAATCTTTTACACATAGCATCTTCACTGCTCTTGGGGGTCCTCTGTATGGGGACAAAGACCTTTCGGTTTCGGACAGCACATATTGTGCCTTCCAAATCAAATGTACTCTTCTTCAGCGGCTCACTTTAATTCCTGTGCTCTCTACCAGCTTTAAGAAGAGTTAAAATCCAATATACAGAATGTTTATTCAGCACCTGAAAAAATTCTTTTCCATTAAACACATCCTTGCAGATGAATTTATTCTAAACAAGTTTTCTTTTAAGAGTTCTCATTTGAATATTAGCACCAGACAGGAGTTAAACAATCTGCTCTCACTGATCTCAGTGATATAGTATATAGCTCACTCCAAAGGCTATGGCAAAAAGTGAAACAATCTGATGAAACAAAAAATCCAAACTCAAAAATTCTCCAAAGCACCACAATAAAAGTGTTGTAGCTTTTACAGATACTTGCAAATGTTTATGGGTAACATACAGTGGAGATGCTTTCTTTGAATAAAACACAGCTGCTACTGTTTTTCAGCAGATCAAACATACAGAAAGAGATGACTCTTCTAAAGACAAATTGCAAAACAAACAAATAAGCAACTCCCAAACCCACACAATTGCCATTTAAAACTTGAATAGTTTCTCAGACTTTTTCATTCCCCTCCCCAAACACCTGGAAGTAACATTTTTTAAAGGTAGACATCATTTATGTATTTTCACTGCACAGCACTTGGCAAAAAATGAGCAGTGCTCTTGCAGATTTGTAATTTATTATTACAATAAAGCTCTTGTTCTTGACAAGAAAGATTACAAAGTACGCAATAGCACACAGTATCACTAGTGAGGTCTAATAATCTTTTAAAGCTTATAGGCTACATCTGGCATCCTCAAAGACATTAATTTGACTACATACCTTTTGTTTGATGCAACTGTAAAATCTGTGGGGTAAGATAAACACAGAGGCATTTGCTGACCCGTCTCTATTGAGCAGTAGTTTGCCACTTCCAAAAATTAAAAACATCCCAAAACAAATACCCACAGTACAGATCTAATCACTTTTAAGTGCATTATTTAAACATTTAGAGCTGAGACTACAGGATCCTTAATTAAGCTTAAAATAAAACCTTACAAGATACAATACCTAAATGATAGAGTATCTTAGTTTGAAACAGGAACGAGTAAGAAATGAACCAATTCAGCTGATTACTGAGGAGCATGACAAGCTCCCCCATCACCTGGAATCTTCAAATTAGAAGCAGCAGCTCTATTCAGTAGGCAAAGTTTAGTTTTCCACAACTAACTACAAAGAAGTTACAGAATAAAAGTGATGGCTTCTGTTGTTAAATCATTTATAACCAGGATGCCTAATCCAAATAGCCTCCTCAGCCTCAAAAATTAAACACAATAAGATACTGACGTTCACATCAAAATACTTGTATTATTAAATGCAATAAATCGCACTTCACGGCAAGTTTCCAAATGCCAGTGCCTGAAAGGAAAAATTACACAAACCAAACAATTTCCCAGACAAGACAAAGAAGTGAAAATGTTGATTGTTTCAGATCAGTTTTTCTTATGTTTTCCGAAAAGTAGCATACTGGGGTGATATAAAAAAAAGTAAGAACAAACTGGTTTACAGCAGTGAACAAAGGGAAAGAACCAGAGGACAAACAGACTATGGGGAAAAATTGCATAGAAGACCCCAGTTTGCAGTCTCTTTTCACACAAAATGAACAGACTCTTACCTGAAAATCCTCTTTTACAGCTTGTAGGTTATACGCAAAGAACTTCTGATAATGTTGGAAGAGCAGAGTCAATAGAATCGAGATGGCACTTGGGACTAGTAACAAACTCTTTGACAAAGGCGCTTTATCTTAAAGACAAAACAAACAAACAAACAAACCATTTTACAGAAAAGTCTTTCACATCCAAAAAGTGACATATTTTAACAGATGACTGGAAGACATAACAGCAGTGACACCACCTTGACTTTTTAGCTCAACAACTTCCCAAGTTCTTAAAAGCTTGCGAATAGGTAGGAAGAACACACTAAGCAAAAGAAATCTTTAGAGATTGAGAGTTAAATACTAACCAGACATTTTGTTTCCAACATTGTCTCATGAAATTGCTTGGCTATAAATAAACCTAAGGTCTCTGCACCTATAGATGTCATGTCCTCCTATGCTGCCCTCCTAAGGCCCAATCATATTTCAGGAAATAACATAATCACCCTTTTTTTCTAGTAAAATATACAGGCACATCTAGTTAAAACAAATACTTCCTTCCTTTGCATTAGGGATTAAGATAAGTTTTTTTCTTAGAGGCTATGAAGCAGGAACCACGTGAATAAATGTCCTGAATAAATTGACTTTTTCTCCACTACACTTAGATCCAGCATTCAAGGAAACATATCTAAGTCAATTTACATG
This sequence comes from Acanthiza pusilla, assembly GCA_036630365.1. NCBI lineage: Eukaryota > Metazoa > Chordata > Aves > Passeriformes > Acanthizidae > Acanthiza > Acanthiza pusilla. Next base: position 4,558,893 of record JAXCHO010000003.1, on the reverse strand, counting down.
ATATGCATCTTCCTTCCATTGAATCATTACAATTATTCATAAAGAAATTACTAGGACCAGGATGTTTGTGAAATCAGAACTTCTTTCCCTCTAGGAACATGACTTTCAGAAAGGACACTCAGAAGAAAGCAAGAAAAGAACTGAGAGATCTGCAATACACATTTCACATTTACAAAAAACTGCCAAGTGGAAAATCCAGCAGGAGTATACCCAGCAATTCACCCTAACCTGTCGGTGCCATTGATGCAATAAAACACAAACTCTTGTCCAACAATTCAAGCCAATACAGAAGTATTATTTATTCTATGACTTTTCTCCTTCTTACACATGCAACCTGAATAACAGTTACTTCCTTTCCAAACACCCCAGCTATGGCACAGAATCCATTCATTTTCAGACAACTGTTTTTGCAGGCTACTACAAAATCCACAGCTCTGTTGTCATTCTTCTTAATCAAATAAAAGTAGCAATGAGATTACTTTAAAAGTATTAATGGCAAGTAAGTAGCAGGAGCACAGGAGGAACAAAACTGCATGAAACAGTGTAATGCAATAAACATTTACTACCTCTCCAGATTAAAGTGACTACTATGAATGATTTTTTCAACATCTGCTGCACAATAGAACAGCGAACTGTAGAAAAAGAAGACGGTAATAGACACCAAAGACCAGATTTTAATTATGGCACAATCCCACTGCCATCAAAACACGGCTCTTCCTACATAGTTTAGGCATGATCCTCATCCAAGTATTAACTGATGACGTCAAGAAGGACTTTGATGGGCACTGTTAGCTGCTCACCACCTTGAAGTCTACAGTCTTCTGATGTTCACCATGTGAAGAAAACCCCTCTGTGTGTATCATAATGAAAACTTGTAATTAAAACTCTTTATTCAGTCCACACCCATACCTTTTGAGTTCATTATTTAAACATGCAGTTTCCATTTAAGCAAGTGTGGCCTTGAAGAACTATCCTTTTACAGAAATTGGGCAGTGGCTTGGATTGACACAGGTTGATGCTACTCTGCTAAATAAAAGCTCTACTTTTATGATGTATGAGACACCCAGGCAGAAAGTCGGGCTTATTCTTTTTTTTAATGCAACAAAACTGTCCACCTTGCAATCTAATATCTTTCTTTGGGGTTTTTTTGCTCTCCAGAAATAAAGTCTATATTCTTTATTCATCCATTTTTAAAATTATTCATTTCTCTGATTCAGTTGGGCTTTTCAAAACCATCTGAAGCCATCACAGTACTGTAGAACACTGGGGGCAAAAAAAGAAGCTGGAGCTTCCTAAAAGCTACTATGCACACAATGCACACACATATTCACTAGAAACCTCAAGCAACACTCCCTCAGTTAACTTAGCTAAATTAACATTTCTTAATGTGAAAAGGTCAATTTTATAATCAGGATACAGATTTTTGATACTTGAAAGTACAGCCTCATTCAGAAGAATTGTAATAGCCAAACCAGTAAATATTTCTGAACCAAAGTTTGATAAAAATCATTTTACTATCAAATGTATTTGTTATTTCATGAATTCTAAGAAATTTTCACAAGAACTCATTAATCCTATGAAACCTTTTACATAAAGATCACATTATCACAGAAATACATGACAACAAAGTCTCTAGATATCCCACTGTGACTATGTTTTTCTATACGTGTTTAATACATAGATTTTACTGTAATTTTTTTATCATTAAATACTTTTTACATTCGGGTAATATACCCTTGAAATATATACTTTATCCTATCCATTAAATTCCTAATTTGAATGCATTCAAAAATAACCAACCAACGAACTTTATCTGTTTTCTCCAAAAGTGTGAACACACATTTTTATTAAGAACCTCCTTTTCGCTTTCAGCTTTGACACTTTAAACCTTAATAGAGGAAAAGTACTTATTATTAGACATGTCATCAAGTGAAAAACCACAGAAGCAACTAACCCATGAATGTGACAGTCACCCAGAGGGAACATCGCGTGAGTAACGGAAACTTCTACTCTCCAGTTTCTCATAATGTCATCATGGTTGAGAAGTTAATTCTTGTCTGGTGAACTTGAAAAATATTATAATGCATCTTCTGAAATTCTTTTTCCAACTGTTTCACTGCACAGTGTAGCAGTCTGCTTTATCCATCAACAGCATATAGATCCATATCAAGGACTGCTGTGAGGTCACAGGGAAGGAGCAACCATCCCACTGCTGTGGAAAGTTTCAGCCACGTCAGACCAAAAATTACTAAAAACCTCTGACTTTGCACAATCAGGCATTCTGACACCCAAGTCAAATTCCTTACTTACAATGCAAAGGTAAAATTTAGAAAGCAAAATTCGAGTCCAGTGGGTATGCAACCATGTGTGAGATGGAAATGTGTACCACCAACCTAGCAGGGCACCAGAGTCTGCTGGCAGCACCAGTGCAAACATGCACAAGGAGAAAACATAGTGTCTTTATACCACATCCAGAAAGCAGAATGAAAGGATAAACACTCATTTCAACCCTAGAAGTTAAAATATTTCAAATACTGTCTCCAAAGGCCTTGGAATAAATTTGCAATCTCAAAGTATTCCCTATGTGGCATTTCTTTGAAACAACAGGCAGTAATAGCACTGGTGCTACAACACATCTACTGAGTGTACACCTAACTACACAGAGAAATTTTGTTAATAACCAGCAGCATATGCCCACACTATGATGAAGAGCAAGGAATTAGCTTCCACTACAGATCTTTGCTTCTTCCTGGTGCAATGGAGAAGTTTCCCCCCAAAACTGTCCTCATATTCTCACAGGCAAGTGTCTCAACCTTCATGCTACCAACTGCACAATGTGAAGCTGATCCTAAAATGCGACATAAAAGAGAAAACCATCTCTGAGTCTCCACATTCCACCCCTGCATTACACTACAAAGCCCAAAAATCATTCCACAACCTGCTACTCTTCCGGCTGCCAGCACCACTTTTAAAGTACAGAGAATGAAGGATACAAGTGTCCATCTGCCATGAGCAGAGGGGGGGGCTTAGGGCACAATTGCTGGAGTTGCAGCTTCAGAAGCCACTGCTGCACTATTGACAAGAATGAGAAAGCTACAGCAACTGATACATGTTTTGAAATAATTTCCTGTCCCTGCCTGTTCAGTACTCGCAGGTGAAGAGACAGCAGATGGGCATACCAAAACAGACAGCCAAACCCAAGCTACAGTTGCAGAAGAGCTCTTGAGGCAACAACTTCTCCCTATGGACTGATATTCCAGGCTAGAAACTCAAGTGTTGACTTGGGAGAGGACCTCATTGCCAGCTGATGTGAAGTGATGAGCTAGCTGATGAGTAGCAGCTGCAGAAACTCAAATTAGCTCAGGGCAATTTCTGTGGGGATCCCTACTGAGCTTACACCACAGCTACAGACAAAACATGCTGTGTAACAGCTCTTTTTTTCCACTATCATCTGCAACTTTCCCAAACCCAGCTGCTACAAGGCAGGCACATCACTTTCAAACAGACAATTAGTTGCTGGGGGCTACTAAAATGGAATGAAATACCCACGAACAATTTTTTTAAACACTGATACACAAGATCTGTGAGTCTTTTAACCATAACTGATACACATCTGAATGCACAATACTTCCCAAATGCATTTACAGAATCTGCCTTTTGAGTGGTTGTTTTTCCTGCATTAAACCATCATGCAAATATTAATTTATTGTATTCCAAGACCTCTCCAAGAACCTACAGCGGGCTCACCAACCAGCAGTGATGTTTGATTGCAAGTGCAAACAGAGTATCACTGCAGGAACAGTTTTCCATCAAATGCTTCTAAACTTAATACAGAAGATGAGAGACAAATAACATTAGTATTAAGAAAGTCAATAAAGAAACCTTTGATCATGCTTTCAACTTATTTTTTAAAGGCACAGATAAGACTGTAATCAAACCACTTACCTATACATTTATTGTTTAGAAAACTGCTAGGTACAGCCTAGGTAGTCGCAAACTATTAAAAAAAAAACCAGGAGATACAAAAGAACATGAAAAAAGAGCGTTGCTTCTAAAAGCAACACTTGAGATAGAAACTGAATCGGGTTGAAAGTAACAAAAATATTCACCCCATTGAGCAGACTTTTCTTCCTTCCAACCAGATAGCCATGTTACCATACTACTTTTAGTAAACACTGTCAGAAATATCAGGTATAGCTACACCACAAGACCATGTGGCAATCCCCACATGAGCTTGAAATGAAGTGAGTTAGCTCTGCAGAAGCAAAATAGCCACAGTTTTGTGGCCTTCAATGCGCTGCTGTTCCCAGGACTCAAGCTAACCAGGCTGCACTGTAGCATGCTGATGTTACAAGCTAATTTGCGTTCCCATATAATACTGTACTGCATAATATTGTTATGCACAAAAGCCTTATGTATTCAATACATGCTTCATTTTTCCTTCAGTCATACCACAAAGCATCAATTTACATAGCTTTATTATTTTCCTGACGCCTCTGCACAACGCAGCTCAGTCCTGCCAGTTATGCAAGCAGAGGAGCACAGAGATCCCTTCTTGCCTTGGGGATTTTTAACAAATTGCTAGCACTGAACTACAAGGTTCAGAGAGAGGTAAAAGCCTAAGTTGCACTAGTGAGTTCAAAGGATTCTACTCCCTACTACTACAAGAAGTAGCTCGTGTGCAGTAGTCAAAGTAGTCAAATATTTTCCAGATGTAACAAGTGTACATGCTTTAAAACATGGACTCAAATTTAACCTTAATAACGACTGACTCTTAACAGGCTTTCCTACTATGCTCCTGAGCAGTACATATACAGCATGAAGAATATTGGGAGGGTATATTACAGTGTCTGCAGAAAGGTTTGGTGTTCATCTAACTGTTTAAACTCTTGGTAAGGCCCTTGTGTCTTATAATGGAGAGCCTTACTGTGTATCATACTTTGCTTCTGGGACACAGCCTCTTGGCAAACTAAGCAGCACTACAGTAAAGCAAACAGCCAGGCCATTCCCACACTCATGCAAGCCTTTGCAGAACTGCTGAAGTGTTTCAGCAGCACTGTTCACAGGACCGAAGCCACTGGCAGATTGCTACACAAGCAACCAGACTGGGTCTGGCACCACAGCTCACCTCTCAAGCACCCCTAAAGCCAGGTACTGGCAGGATGCTCCCTGAACACACTGCAATGCTCTTTGACAAGCCAGCTCAACTGGGTTAGTGTTCTGATAAGCCATTTGCATGTGTCTGTGCTGTGGCTCCTATTAGTAACCAGAGTCACTGGCTCCTTTTTCCAGAGCATACCAGCTCCTCCAATATTCCAGACAACAGAAACAGTTTCCACAGCAAGGGCAAACTGTCTTCACAGTTTTAAAAGGTGGTGTTCCTTGTTTCCTGGCTTCCCTATCTCATAGTTGTACCTTGTACCAGGTACGTTTATATTTACCTTTACATCTCCTCGTCCGAACATTATACACTATACATCCAAACATCTCTGATGTCTGTCAGAGATGGTGCAGTAGGCTGCAGGAGCCTTCAGTGTGACCTGGCATGATCATTCTTATTGCTGCTGGACCAGGTGTCCACTTATTTTATCCAGGATCACTGATACAGGTGCCATTACCCACCAGCACTGCCTTCTGCCAGAGGTTACTGCTCCCAAGACCCAGGGGCAGAACACACACGCACAGTTCCCTGGTGCAACATCAGTCACCAATTCATTAGCTAAACCATCAGATTGTGCACATCAGTGATGGAACCCTACACACCTGCTGCCACTGCAGAAACTTCTGCTACACAGACAGAAACAAAAGTCAGAGGGGCCAGGGACACCTTAAACTGCCACAGTTGTGCCCTAGGCAAGCATACGTCACTGCCACCCAAATCCGTGCCTCCACTGGAGTTTGTCAGTGCACCTGTACCAGCCAAGTCTTATTGTAAAAACCCACTTTAGGTCAACAGGTGAGTTCAGTAAGAATGTTAGCTGTATCTGGTTTTGAGAAGGAAAAAAAAAGTACAACATTCGTTATGAAGCTGTGTCAGGTAAGGTTTAGGTTAGAAAAGTTCCTTATCCCAGAGAGTGATCAGGCACTGGAACAGGCTTCCCCAGGGAAGTGGTCACAGCACCATATATTTCTTATGACAACCATTTCCCACTCATCCTTCTGATGGGCCTAATCTGGAAAAACTTGTAAATACTGACCATGATTTTCCACCCATTCAGTCAAACAAGGATACTTTTCCCCTAAAACCTTTGTCACAGAATTATACACAGACACATGCCTTTGAAAAGTTCCTGTACAGTATCTATCGGAGGGTGCAGGGATGGATAAAAAATCAGGAGCTGCAAATCAGGGTACAGTATTATCAGATCCATCTGAAAAAACACTCCTCCTTCTTTGGATTCCTCATACAAAATACAGCTACAACTAACACTCTTTCTTAAATGCCAGAATTATTCCCCCCTAGTCAGAGGGTGCTTTCACACCCAAACCTGGATTTCACAGAATCACTGAATCAATTAAGTTGGAAAAGACCGCTGAGATCATCAAGTCCAACCTGTGACCAAACACCATCTTGTCAACTAGACCATGGCACTGAGTGCCACATCCAGTCAGTCTTTCCTTAAACACCCCCAAGGATAGTGACTCCACCACCTCCCCGGGCAGCCCATTCCAATACCTAATCACCCTTTCTGTGAAGAAATTCCTCCCAATGTCCAACCTGAACCTCTCCTGGTGCAGCTTGAGGCTAAGTCCTCTCGTCCTGTCCCTAGTTACCTGGGAGAAGAGGCCAACCCCCACTTTGCCTCCTTTCAGGTACTTTTAAAGAGTGATAAGATCACCCCTCAACCTCCTTTTCTCCAAGCCAAACAATCCCCGCCCCCTCAGCTGCTCCTCATAGGACATGCATTCCAGACACTTCATCAGCTCCGTTGCCCTTCTCTGGACATGCTATAGCACCCCAATGTCCTTCCTAAATTGAGGGGCCCAGAACTGGACACAGTACCCAAGGTGTGGCCTCACCAGTGCCGCGTACAGAGGGACAATCACTGCCCTGGTCCTGCTAGCCACACTACTGCTCATACAGGCCAGGATGCCACTGGTCTTCTCGGCCACCTCGACACACTCTTGACTCAGGTTCAGCTGGCTGTCAACCAGCACCAAGTCGTCTTTCTCGGGCAGTTTTCCAGAAACTCTTCTCCAGCTCTGTAGTGCTGCCTGGGGTGGTTGTGACCCAAGTGCAGGACCCAGCACGTGACCTTTTTGAACCTCACACTGCTGGGTCTTGGCCCATTGATCCATCCTGTTCAGACACCTCTGCAGAGCCTTCCTGCCCTCCAGCAGATAGACACTCCACCCATTTCGTATGAAACGTGGTTAGTCAGCAAAGCTTTGACTTATCACTTGCCCTCGCCTGCTCTTAGGACTGTAATGCCCAAGTCCACGCCACAGCCAGGTCAGTTCCTCATGTCTACTTCCAGACGCTGCAGATTCTGTGTCCTGTAAACAAGCTCAGAGCCAACCCCCGGTACCTGTGAAGTCAGTTCAGGCAGCACCGGGACATGAAATTATTTACATGAGTTGTGTGTAAAAATAAAGCTAAGCAGAGCTGGGAATACATTAGTCCTTACGTTTTCCTTATCAGTAAACTAGTTTAAAAAATAAGTTTAATTTCACATTAAGAAAAGGGTTTTTTTTCCTTTTTCTGATGCATGTCTTGGCATGGAGGTCTATATCGATGTAGGCAGATGCCTATATAACGCAGAGACACACACGGACATACTGACACATGCACACAGACAGACACATGCACAGACAAGCACATACACACAGACACACCCGCGGCTCCTCCCGCCGTCACGTAGTTTAAAAGTCCAGCCAAGAGGGGACCGAAAGCAGGGGCTCCCCCGGGGCCGGCGGCGGCAGCGCCGCCCGGGCTCCCACCCCTGGCCGCCGCCCTCCCCGGACCGCGGCGGGGCCGGTACTCACAGAACCCGTTGGAGCCGGTGCTGGTGAACATGGCAGCGGCCCGGCCCGGGCGGCGGGCGCGGCTGGCGGAGCCCCCGAGGTCGGGCAGCCCCTGCGGAGCCGCGGCGGGCCGGGGCCGGGGCCGGGGCTGGGGAGGGCTAAGGCGGCCGCGATGGGCCAAACGCCGCCGTCAGGCGACCGGGCGGCGCCCCCTGCCGGGCCTGCGGGGCGCGCCGGGCGGGCGGGGGGGCGCGGGGGCGCTTCGGTCTGCGTGAGTTCTCTGTAATTACTCGTGTCTTCATTAATGGGAAGAACTTCTTTCCCCTGAGGGTGGCAGAGCACTGGAACAGGCTGCCCAGGGAGGGCGTGGGGTATCCCTCTCTGGACACGTTCAAAACCCACCGGGACACGTTCCTGTTTCACCTGCGCCGGGTGACCTTGCCTTGGCAGAGGCTTTGGGCCAAATGATCTCCAGAAGCCTCTTCCAGCCCTAACTATTCTGTGATTCCGTGATTCAATACGATTTAAATTTAAAATTTGTAGGCGCCTCGAGGAAGCCTGGCTCCTCGCACTTCATAAAACTCTGGCCCTCGAGGCTCATCCTAATTTGGGAGGGCCAGCAGGTAAATGTCTCATTAGGAGCCGTGGGTAAGCTGTCATTACAGCTAACGAAGGCAGAGTCAATACACACAGCGGAGTCTGGAGAGCTTTTCAGGTGGTCAAATGAAGGTGCCTGCTTTCGGATTAAGTTAATTGCTCCCCAGGCTCCACCTAGGGACCGCATTGAACAGATCACCACAAGCTCTAGGGCACATCAGACACCAGCTCTCCACCAGCACCCAATACGATGTGAGCCACATTCCCGATTTCATAGGAGATATGGTAGGGTAAGGCTGAAATTATTCAGGCACCAAATTTCACTGACATTTTGAAGTCCTTGTAGAAATCAGACTTTGCTGAAATAAGTCATGCTAGGCATTTTAAAAGGTGACAATGCTCTAGCGCACAAGGTGTGTGTGCTTTGTGGTGATGGAACTGTGGGCCTCAAAGTCACATTTATCTTACTGCAGTATAAGACTGAAAACAAATGTCATTCTGGAACTGGAAAATGTGACTTGTCTGCTAGGTAACAATTTTTAAGTAGGCAACCAATAGTAAAAACTTTTTAGGTAAGTAATATATTTCTTATATTCCATAATTTTTTATATACCATAAACAATGCATTTTAATGTTTGCATTCAAATGCAACTATTAACTAGCACTCAGAAATGCTGATTTCCTGAATCTTTATAAACATAATCTCTTAAACACTGCCAAGGAGACAAAAAAATACCTTATGCTTGGGTCCACAAAGACTTCAGCTAAGTTCAGCATATCAGCATGTATTTTTTAAATGGCCGATTTCCAGCACTAGCCTCAGATTTCTGTTGCTCACTTGTCCTCTCTGTACAGGGCCCACATCAGGCAGGTAGGATTGAGATTCACAATCCGCTCACAGAGCAGGAGGTATGTCTAAACCAGCCAGGAGGAAGAGACAAAGAGATAGCTCATTGGAAATCATGACTTATCCCAAGCTGAGGTTCTTTCCTCTGAAAATAATCTAAATTGGATTCACAGCATGAAACCCATCGTGTATTTTGTGTCTTTGGCTACAGACACCCAGCTTACTCTCTGCTGTTAAAGCACAGCTGGAAGAAATTATTTGCTACAGAAATTTTCCTTCTTTCATTCAAATGCAAATGGCTCTGGCTGCTGTATGTTACATATGCAAACTCTGTCTTGCCAGTGCGCTGCTGAACGCCTGTAACCACACATAAGTGACAGGCAACCCTCATTTCTAAGAAAAGAGAAGGTAAATAAGGAGGTGCAAAGCTGGTAATAGTTCCAGCGTGAAACCTTTTTGGGAAAAGCTTGGGTGCCTCCTGAAGCCTTAGGGATCTAATGAGGTACTCATGCTTTAATTAATTACCATTTTGAACTTTTTGGACTAACCTCCACTTAAAGTAATTAAGCCTTTTTGTGGATCTGGCCTTACTGTAGGTGAGGATAAAACTGAAAACTTTTCCAGTATGGTAGGTGTAATAGGCTTAGGCTTAGTTTTAGTGCTGAAGATAAAGCTTGCTTTTATTTCTTTTTCACAGTGTCACAGAATTGAGTGATGGAACAATTACTAATTTAAAAGTTTAAAGTCCTAAGAGCCAAAACCTAGTGTTTTTCTGTTTTCAGTCTCTGTTTTGAAGATTTCCCTAGACTGATGTCCTACAAGGTAATCATATTAGAGGGATTCTCCTCTGCAACGTCAAGCACTGGAATTGGATTCAAGTCATAATCACTGAACATACTAGAGACATAGGAATGTATCCTGCTGAATGAGGATGCATTTGGGCAAATATTTAAGGCCCATTTTGAAAGCAGCTCTGTGGACTCATTATCATTGACAGATACAGCAAAGCTGAATGACTAGCAATAGCTGGAAAGCTTCTCCCAATAGCATACCAAAATACTTGCAGATTTGTCAATACTGCTGGAATACAGGGAGCTGGCTCTGAATCTATTTGCCACTATCTTATTAAAGTCTACAACTATATTAGAGAGTCTGTGAAACACCTGATTATATCCCTTGTTTAAAACAAAAATTATGAGGTCATTATTTCTGGGATTAGATCAGATGAGATCCACTACGTGTCTTTGAGAAAACTGCACGCCCCTTGCTAATAATTATAGTTTCACATACTGATTGGATAGTATAGGAAATGTAGTTTTTGCCCTCACATGCAGTGCCAAGCAGAGAGGTGTTTTTATCCCAACACCATCACTGTCAACTGGTAGCGTGACATAAGAATTAAGCAAATTATTTACATTGTTTAAGTATACAGTGGTGACTACTTTGGAGTTAAATGAAATCATCAGTCCTCATGCTTGCCTTGGAACATATCCCAGAATAGGAAGGCCAGCACTTATCTACTAATCTACTCAGAACAAGCTTAGAAGGCTTTGACACTGCTCAAATGTCAGCTTGAATATCTCCCATTTGTTTATTACATCTAGTTAGTGGGGTCAATTTGGTATGGTCAAAATAAAGTTATTTCAATTTCCTGCTCAAAAGAAGACCCCAGGAGACCGGAATTTATATTTCTAACTATTTTCTACCATGATTAAGTTGCTTTCTTCTCTGAACTTGTGATGTTTTTGAAGCAACTCTTAATTACTAATTAATCTCCAACAGTCAGATGGTCCCCTGGCATATAGAATGAAGGATAGCAGCAGACTAAAACAGGATGGAAATGTAACACCTCACTCAGGAATTTTCTTACTAAACTCAGTGCAGTTTAATGATTCTGCAGGTTAATTGCAAGTGGTCTACACCTCTTTGACATCTAGGGTTTCCATGGCATTCATAGTAGAACCTGCAGTTATTACCATTACCTGAAATACTTACAGACATCTAGAGAGGTTAATGCTAAACTTAATGATTTCAGTAACTTCTCCCTAGAATTTCTAACCCTTGTGTTCAGTAACAGAAGATATTAAGGAAGACAGCTGTGCAACACATACCCTGTAGAGGAAAGTTCAGCAGCAGTACAGCTTGCTGATAGCATCTTGCATGGGAACAGGAGGAAGGACAGAAGGCAGAGATTCACTGGGCTGAAATTGGACTGATTTGACCTGTACCTTTCCAAAATTAGTGAATTTCTCTCACTCCTTCAGAAGTGAGCAAAACTTCATACTGCAGCAGACCTGCTGTCCTGTTAAACTGCAGTGTCATCAGTTTATTACATCGTTTTGGGGGTTTTTACTGTAGCTGCAAGAGACAGAACATTTTCTACCTTAGTTCTTTCCATGTAGAGCTGGTAGACTTACAGTTAATAAGGAGCAAAGGAGTGGCTGAAGGAGTATTGGGCTTCGTCATTTATTTTTGCAACTGATTTTGCATTGCACTATTATAAAAAAATTAGAATACTCAAACATGTTCCATTAGTTAAGGTTCTAGCCATGGGATTTTTTTCAAAACTTAAAATGCCATGTTAAACCTGAACTCCATGTCAATGTCTAGTAACATGAATATGTGGGCAATTATTGCTTCAATGACTCAAACACACCACTGACTTGTTTTTCAGCTGGACGGCAGGGAAGGATAGTGCAGTACCAGTTTAAGGTACTGGCTTATCTGGTACTGAGCCACTTACACTTCCACTGCAAGTCTTAACCATCACTTCTCTTTTAACCATTGATCATGTGATCCTAAGCACCAGCACCACATGCACCCAGATGTTGGCATCTCCATGTTCAAGGTGCAGCACCAAGCACTTGATCAGCAGCGTGGATTCTAACTTCTTGTAAAACACGCCCTTAAAGGTACTTAAATTCCCTGTCACATTTATTTTCAATAAATTTATTTCAATGAAGGTTGAGATCCCGTGAAAAACAAGAACATATGGTAGGCATAACCAGGAACCAGATCCTAATATAAACATATTGGGAAAGCAAGTTTAAGATAGGATATTAAAAACTCAGATTAAAATCAACAATTAAGAAGCATCAGAATTAATCTGCCTATGTTCACGTTTCATTTCACTTAGGTGAGACTTCTTGTGAGAATTAAAAAGGCACTGGTCCAGCTGCCCTTTTTTGAGCAGCTGTCACTGCATTTTAGATCACTCATCTGAAGGTCATTAATTTACTGCAAGGTAAATTGTGAAACATAGTAAGCATTAACCAAATGGTGATGTTTAAGCATAGAGCTCAGAAGACCCAATTAGGGAATCCATTAGGACGACAAATAATTATGTATAGCATTGCATAACACAGTGTACTTTGCATATCTGTGTTCTCTAATGCATACAAGAGATCAAGCACTAGTCATCTATTTCAGACTGAATTTATGTCAAAGAGTACCTTTGAGATCTGGAGCATATGCTAAATTACCCAAGATAACTATCAGTGATGGCAGAAAAATCTTGAGTCTTTAAGATGTGGAAAATTATTTGCGTTGTTCCACACAGGTATGACTGCGCTGAAATTGCCTATTCTGAAAATTAGATATTAGAAGATATTTATAGGGGTATTTGAAGGCCTTCCTTCTCCCTGATACCTATCCATATTTCTCAGATATTCTCATGCTGTTGCTTCACATCCATATTGTAATGCTATCTGTGTATCTCCACACAGTGCAAATATTATTAATCGCCTGTGTTTACACTTGGAGGCAAATCTGTGTTTAAGGGAATACCTGATGAGCCACATCGTGATGTTATCAGGGCTGTAGCATGACACTGCTAAGAGATTAAAAAAACCAATAAAACTTTAAGCAGTTCTCATTATCTCATTTGTATTTGAGTTAAATTTGAACATGAAGGAATAGTCTTGTATTTTTTTCACCTAATTATCCAAACCAGAATCAGTTTGTGTTCATATAATTTTCTTGAAATACAACAAATACAGAAATGTACTTGCATAATATTTACAATAGAAATATGCACACTTACAGGAAATAGGCATTCCCAGGTTTTCTTTTTTCCTCCATAAATGTTAGTAATGGCAAAGTTAGGTGTCAAAAAGCTCTAGCATACGAAAGTGTAAAATATTGCCCAGCTTTGTCCTTTAAATTGCCATCAGAAAACCGAACTGCGTTTCATTATTAGAACGAGGAACTACTGTAAAAAGAGTGTATTGATAAACAATATTTAAATACAGTGGGGCTATTAAGACCACAAAAAATATGTTTTATTACAATTATTCTTGATTCTGTGCTATGCTCTTTCCAATATGTGCCATTATCTGTTTGCTGCTATAGGCATTGTGATGCTAGGTAGATTTCTAAAACTGAAGATTGGATCTAGTCAGTGACTGAAATATAAAACTAATTAAATGCAAAAGTTTGCATTCTTACTATTCCTTTAGCTGCCTCTCTGCACATAGGAAGTATTTCTTGTTTTACTTGCTGAACACAATTTAATATACTTAATATATTTTAAAAATACCTAGAGCACTTTATAAATTGGGGTACTACAAAAATATGCATTTGTGGGGCCAGCTGTAGTAGAAATCACCAACTGTAGCAAAGAAATCTTTCCTGGCATGATGATTCACTCAGCTGCCGTTTTGGGCTCTTCCTCACCTCACCCAGGAGGTGGGACGGTGTCACCTTCCGGTCAGCTGGCATGACAGTGAGAGCAGTTTGCCACTGAGCTCCCAGGGCAGATCTGACTGGGGTGTTAAACCAGAGAAACAAGCTCCAACATTTTATTCACCACAATTTTTGAAGTAAACCCCAAAATGCCTGGGTGATGAAGCTTCCAGGAGATCTTTCTACATGACCTTCAGCCTGGACAGAACAGGCTGGACTCCAAGCCTCCCTTCACTTGGGTGGCTTGGTGGCTCCTCTGAAGCAAATGCAGCTGCACTGAGGGGAAATGAGACAGCAATCAGGAATTCATTGCAAGAGAAGGAACTGGAAGGCCCTGTTTGAAGAGGTGTGTAAAACACACCATTAATCTTTTCTATTTTACACACACGTGCTGGAGCTCTTGCCACACAGACTCCTCTGGGGACACTCCTCTCTGGGGACACAACCAGCTGTGCTGGGCAGTTGGAGCCCAGAGATGTCCTCCTGGCTCATATATTGATCTGGCTGTTGTGCTTAAGCTTGTGTGAAGGGCATTTTTGGACCTTAAGAAATAGTTGTGAAATACTAAATCTGGTCATACTAAAACTCAAGTTTATTGCTTTGTCCCTACTGTAAACTAAGCAGACTTTTCAAGTGGGAGAAAAATAAACCCGCAAAGTCACTATGCTCCTGACATGCATTCACTGCAGACATGCAGTCACTGACGTGCATTCACTGCAGACATGCAGTGACAGACATGCATTCCAGACATGCATTCACTGCAGCATTTTTTCCTTAAGTATGTATTTGTTCTCTGAGTATATATAGCAGTAACTATATATTTTCAACAAAAGTCACATTACACAGGTGACAAGAAAGGATTAGCACACATACTGGTTTACTTCATGAGTACTGGACATTGCTTTTGATTAATTTTGTATGTGAATATATATAGTAGTTTTCTCATCCATTTTCTATGCCTTTGATTCCAGATTTCACTGCAGTTAGTCCTTCCACAACAGCATGGTTGAGGTCTCAAAAAGAAAAAAAAAATTGAACTTATTGTCCAGTCAATATGAGTAAGAACTGATATGTTTATGTATACAGGAGAAGCAGCTCAAAAGCTGAATTCAGCATCAATGATCTTGCTGGTGACATGTACATTTGGGGGCAAAATCTAAGCATTTGTATCCTAGGCTGCCTCATACAAACCCCAGAAATTTTGCTTGCTTGTTTTCATCCACTGTTTTCATCTGAAGGTCATTGTGTAGATAGCCACCATGCCCAGGAAAAGCACCAATTTGGGGCTTAAGTATCTGCATTCGATGCAACATTTGAGATGTGTCAGTACATTATGCTGTAAAACAGGAAAGAAAAAAAATTGCAACAAAAAAAGAGCATGTCAGCCCCAGGTGATTTATGGCCTGATTCACAGTGCCCTGAATTCATCAGCCAGAAGCCTGCTGTGTTTTCAGCAGACTTTGGCTCAGATGGGTGCACTTTAAACTTCCAAACCGCAGACAGTGCAGCAGCAAGCTGGGGCAGATGGAAAGTGGCGGTCACAGCCGGGATGATTCAGGGAGCAGATGGGCTCTGCCGCACTCCAGCTTTGTTTGGAGAGGGGAGCGGGAGGATACAGAGCTGACACCGAGTGGGAGGCCGCCTTTGCTCTACACGGACAGTGATGGCATGAATGGAGATACTAAGGCGAGAACAAAAAGAGAGAGGAAGGGAGCGGTCCAAGGGGAAGGCTGGGTGGAATGTGCGGAATTAGCACAGGGTGGAGCAAGAGACAGGAGAAAAAAACAGAGGCACATTTGGGGTTATGCAATTTGGCAGGTCTTAACCCCTGACACAGGCGGAGGAGGAATCCATAAAAAGCTCTGAGGAGGAGAAGTGGTAAGGGGGATTGACAGGAAAGGTGACACCAATAGGATGGAGCCCAGGTGGTCTGGGCAGGGTGGCATGATGACTTAAAAAAAGAGAAAGAAAAGATGAAAAAGAAAACGAGATAAAGGAAAATACTAAAAGAAGCCTTGAAGCCAAAGAATTATCTTGAAGAATTCTGGTTGCTTTGTATGTGGTATCCACTGAGTCTCTTTTTTTCTGTGAGTTCACGCAACAAAAGGGTTTTCTGAGCTGCACTGTCTAACTGGGGTGTCCTCTATTCTGAGTAACTTCATGTTCCACGCAGGTACAAAAGAAGTGCAAAAAGTGTCTTTCCTGTGTAAAATGCAAATGTTATAGGACCTTCTGAATGTGGGTGGAGGCAACACACAGCAAAACCCTCTAAATAATGTGCAGGTAGGTAACTTTTCTTGGGGAGTACTTGCCAATAAATATTTTATGTATGTGCACACACAGAACCACAATACACACAATCCATAATCTGCAAGCTAAACTAAGGAGGTGCTGGGAGGCTGCTAAAGAAATCAGGGTACTGCTCCAGCAAAAAAGCCCACAGTTTAAAAAGTAATTTTGTCTACTGTTGGTACTTCTGTCATAGAGTGCTTAATGACAACCTGGGCTGATCAGTTTCTATCTCATAGTAATGGCACATGCTAAAAAGCCCTATCAGCAGCTTCAGCCTATGAGAATGAACCCTTCCCTGTATGAGCAGAAAATAGGAAAATATCTAATTATGCTATGTTAGAAAATATCCTAACATAGTTTAAAACTCAGTTGTATAGACTTTGAACTGGAATTTGATAACTCACCAATGTTTGGGTGACTACTACAAGTACTCTTAAGGAAGTTTCAAAGTTCTTTGCAAGTAAGAGGCTAATACTTTCTAAAGCCAGCGAGTATGAAACCTGGCTTCTCCCTTCTCTGAGAGAAGCTCAAGGAACAAAATCAGTGAGTGGATCACTTAATTCAAGTGACATTGTGCAACCAGCTATGGTAAGAATGTAGGGTGGGTCCTGAGAAACCCTGTTGACGTGGAAAATTATAAAAGGTGCGTGTCTTTCATCACGTATTGGATTTCTTCATTTTGTCTTGCTGATATAGTAACAGCAAAGATGATCTTCTCAGACATAGCCATAATTAACAAGACATTGGCCTGGATTCAAGATGAGAATGTTTTAGACTTTGAGAACAGAACTGAGATCCAAAGGGGTAGTAGATTAGTCACTGCTGAATTAAGAACTTCAAGGATTTAATTAGAGTGTGGAAACAAAATCATACAGACTTTCACAGTGGGTAGAGGTAAAGGTGGAGTATTTTCTCTTTCCTGCGTTGTCACATCTAGGAGGTAAGCTGAATTCATGAGAAAAAAACCCAGAAAACATTGTCAAAATCCAGGTGCTAGTATTTTCTTGGCTAGACTGCAGCAATTATGGTCCCTCTGTCAGCACTTTGACTGGCTTTCCCACAGATATGAGGAATGAAGAAGATTTGAATATATTTACAAATAATGATTTAGCCAAGCAAAAAAGAAACAAGTAGGTATGCTAGATTTTGGCCTATTTGATAAAATGATTACACAACAGATGTTCCTGTCTTCTACAAAGCTTTTTTGACCAATAACCCTGCCCCCTTAAATCACAGTGTACAAATGAGTGTCTTGGTTTTTATTCACAGTATGGTAACAAAATGGGGTAGCCTGACTGATACATCATTTCTAGGCCTAGGAACCGTTGCCAACAGGTTTCATAATCAAACTCTCTTCAGACCCAACAGGGATTATTTCATCTCTTTCTTGCTGTGAGAGTGTTCATAATTTGACTAATTGATTCCATATATTGCCACTGCCCAAGCATGAGGGAGCTGGCTGCTAATATGGCTCTGTCACAGTTTCTTTGCACAGATACCTGGTCTTTCAATCAGCCATGCTGCTTTATGGCAATAGGGAACCCTAATTAAATTGTGTGGGCTCAAAAGAATGAAAATGGAGGTGTGACCTCAGATACTTATACCACTTAGACACACACAGGTTTATGGGGCTGGATGGGATCCACCCAAGGAAACCGAGGGATCTGGCAGAACTTGTCACCAAGCCATTTACCATCACTTACCAGCAGTCCTGGCTCAGTGGTGAGGTCCTGGTTGACTGGAAGTCAGCAAATGTGATGCCCTAATTATTAAATGTAACGTCCATCTGCGAGAAGGGCCAGAAGGAGGATTTGGAGAACTACTGGCCTGTTAGTCTGACCTCGGTGCTGGGGAAGGTCATGGAACAGATCATCCTGAGTGCCATCATGGGCCATTAACATAATTGTTATAATTAATATTACTGTTCTCCCTTGCTCCCCTACAGCAGGTTGTTACAATCTCTCTGGTGATGGCTGCCAGCACCACAGCACAGCTGGTAGAAGAAACATGTAGATTGGCTATTAGGAAAAAATTTTCCACAGAAGGGGCTGTCAAGCATTGGAGCAGGCTGCCCAGGGAAGTGGTTGAGTCACCATCCCTGGAGGATAGTGGCACGTGTGGACATGGCACTTGGGAACATGGTTTAGTGGTGAACTTGGCAGTGCTGGGTTAATGGCTGGAGCTAAGGATCTTAGAGCTTTTCTTCAACCTGAAGCACTCTATGATTCTATGACTCTGTGATTCTATGACTGAAGTGCCAGGGGCCAAATGCCTCATCTACTCTCCTCATATGTCAAGTGACTTTTTTTAAGGCTTCCTGTGTGGAAACTCTTGTGCAATAGCTATGAGACATAATTAGAGTTTAATAATTATTTAATATCTATCCTCTGCATGGACTTCTAATTTTACAAGAAAAGCTGTCCTGAAGTTTGCACACAAAACACCAGCAAGAGACTCAATACTATCACTCGGTACACAGCATTTTTCTAGCATTTGTTGTTTCAGGCTTTTCCTTCATGTAAACACATTTGATGGAATTTTTCATAACTTGTGTCTACCAACCAAGAAGATGCTGGGAACAAGGCAGAGATGGTAAAGAGGCTGCTCTCCAGCACATGTTTACAAGTAGTAATCAAATATGGGGCTAAAGTGCTCACTCACCCAGTCCACTATGACCTTCATCAATACTACCTCCAAGAGAAGCATCTTTACACAAGAGTCAAACACCATGGTGCTGTCCCGCTCAGCTATTTCTTGTCTTACACCACCTGACCCATGAATATAGCACTCAGAAGGGGTTATTTCTGCATCCTGGGTCAACAGCTTAGATGGCTATATGAGAATTTCTTCTTGTCTGTAAACCACTTGACTAGGTTATGTGCAGACTGTACTTAGTTCCTTTTTAGTTTTGGCTGTCCCTTGTGTAAACAAGTATGCAAAAATTATGCAAAGGTAAAGGTTTGATTCTCCTTTCATGTTAATGTGATTTCAGATTTTGTTTTTATACATCTGTGTGTGTATATATATATACACATATACGCACATGCATATATTTTGCTCATCACAACTAAACAGCCCTGGAGCATAGAAATATTTGTCTGGAGAACCTGTATGAACAAGCTGATAGCAGTGTGTGTTTCAGTACTTGCCTTTGCCATTCTACCTTAGCACTGCAGGCATTGCAAAATGGAAAAGCAGCCCAGATGTATTACAGCATCCTGTAATTGTATTATCAGATTTAGTATCTTTTGTGGTCTTCTTTTAACTGAAATTCAGATACTTTTAGAGAATCCCTGCTTTTAGTTTTCCAAAGGAAAAGCTTTGAGGCCTTGACATTGCAAAGAAAGATTTGAAAAATGTGTTGTAAGTTTGCCCCAGAGATTCAGAAAGAAAACACCAAAATTAATAAAAGGCACTTTATTATCTGTGGAGGCTTACTCATGTGTTTTGGGAAATGCAATTAGTATTTTGTAGGGTCACCTCCACCCTACTTCACCTATGCAAATATTTGAACCAAAATAATAATTATAAAGCATTATTGCTCTTATTTTGTAAAAGTAGTGATACTCTTTCACTCAGGCCAGCTATGCAAAGGATAGAGCAATGGTCCTGTTTGGTTCTCTTGAAATTCTTGGGCAAACTGATGGTGATGTTAAAACACAGCTTACTGACACAGCTCTTCTTCGGGGAGATCAGAAGGCGTCAGAACCAGTAGATCAGAAAGTGATTAACTTTAAGAAATTAATTGTGGCAGTGTACATTCAAAATAGCCTAAAGTATGCAGAAACTCTCTGCTCAGACTTTATGTTCACTTCTCTAGGTATTCTGGGTGATACCATCTAGCCATTGTCTTGATGTGCACAGCTGACATCCTGCTTGCTATGTGCCCCTTCTTAAAGAAGCAAGAACTCTTCAGAAACAATGAAGATCCCCATAGGGGCCATTCACTTAAAGAGTTGAACTCAATGATCCTTCTGGATCCTTTCCAGCTCAGAATATTCTATAATTCTTTCTTTGATTCTGTGAAGCAATTCAGTTTGGATAAAATGTCAAAAGGATGAGGTACTTTTAAAACAAACCCACCAGCCCCAGAGGATAAAATACTGCATGACTGGAACAGAGAGAAGAACTGTTCAATGACATGGAAAATGAAACAATACAACAAATCTAGTAAAATTGGCCAACAGTTTCCTCAATGTGTAAGAACGATTGCTTTCAAAACAGCCATTCTCTCCCCACCTGTCAAAATAATTTCAGAGTTGAAAATCTCATATATTTTATGTAGATCCTTAGATGGATTAAAACAATCTAGCTCTATCTATTCCTTCCCTTGTACCAAAATCACTTTGTTGTAGTTGAGGATTTGCCCTCTTCCTCCTCCAAAACTGTGAAAACATACAGCTTCCTCTTATCACTCTATACAAAAAAATCTCACTTACAAAATGTGAGAGTTTTTTAAACTGTGTTAAAGTTCATTTTGTTTAAGCATGCAAATCTCTTGCCTGAACACAAACAATATGTGCAGCTATAATTTTCCTTGCAACTAATTCACCCTCATAGATGTGGGTGATTAAATGGCTTTGCCACATTTGATTGGCAGAGAAGTAAGCACTTTTAAATATATTGTAATTGGGCTTTGGGTGGTTTTTTTTCCAGCCTTGTTAAAAGCTCAGTTACCTTTCCTGGAACTGACTTCATGAACACACTAACTAAATACTTCTCTGAGTTGTTTTGTTAAGAAGAGCTAATTAATGCAGTGAAATACAACTGAGTTAAGTAGGAGAATAACAGCTCATAAATAAAGATAAGAAAATTATAAGAGGTATGACTGATATGCATGTAATTACCTGCTTGGGAGGCAGCCTGATCTGGAAGAACCAGAAGAGATTTGGAAGGCAGGAAATCCTGTGTCATAATCCTCATTCCACCCATGACTTGTGCTGCCACAGGCAAGTTGCCCTGCTTCTCCTTCCCCAAAAGATTGTCATTCAGTGACAGTCATGTAAGGACTTATTAATAGAATAGACAAAGCAGCTGAAACCCTCGAAGTGTAATTTTGGTACTTGTGAATGTTAGAATCGTAGAATGGTTTGGGTTGGAGGTGACCTAAAAGATCACCAAGCTCCAACCCCCTGACAAGAGCAGGGATGCCTTTTGCTAGACCAGGTTGCTCGGAGTCCTATCTAATCTGACCTTGAATACTCCCAGGAATGTGGCATCCACAACTCTGGCCAACCTGTTCCAGTGCCACACTAGCCTCAGAGAGAAGAATTTAATTCTTAAATCTAATCTAAAGCTACCCTCCTTCAGTTTAAAGCCATTCACCTTTGTCCTATCACTACAGGCCCCTGTAAAAAGCCCCTCTCTACTTCTCTTGTACCCTCTTTTAGGTACTGGAAAGCCACTACAAGGTCTCCCTGGAGCCTTTTGTCCCCCAAGCTGAACAGCCCCAACTCTCTCAGCCTGTCTTCATGGAAGAAATGTTCCACCCATCTGATCACTTTTGTGGTACTTCTCTGTCCTTGTTCCAATGCCCTTCTTATCTTGGGGACCCCAGAAGTGGATGCAGCATTCCAGCTGGGATCTCACCAGAGCAGAGGAGCAGAATCTGACCTGCTGGTCATGCTGCTTTTTATGCAGCCCAGGCCTTCTGGGCTACAAGAACACACTGCCCATGTTGAGCTTCTCACTCATCAGCACTCCCAAGTCCTTCTTCTCCAGGCTGCTCCATATTAAATGAGCTGCTCCAAATTTTCTTGCAGCATTCTCTGTATCTCATCCAGAAGCGAGGAAACAGAAACTCCTAATTACTCCTTGAAAGTTAAGCAAGTCTGATTTTTGTTACTCTAAAGTAATGGGTCATGAAACAGATTGCAAGAAATTAATATTCATGGTAAGGTGCATGATCCTGAAGAGAGTGTTGACAAAGAGCTGTCAGTAGCACAGAATCAAGATTTTATATGTCTTTCAACCACAAACAAGAAGCCAGTGTCAATCCCCCCCCAAAAAAAGGTTTCAGGTCTCAGTTATTGCCAGTTAATAACCAATAAATCTAACTCTATAAATCCACATTAATCCAGGATTTTACTCAAAAGCAATGTTTATAAAAGGATCTTGACTCCTGTTTTGTAACATTTCACTCCTATAATAGACAGAGGAAACAAAATCTGAAGATGGGGAAATCCGAGAGGAAGTAAACTGGAGGTTGAGTCAACACTGTAACCTTGCAGTCAAAGGGTAGATGTAAAATCCTGAAATACAGACATCTGCTTCAATGAGCTTTGCTGATCCCAATCCATATGCTTTTCAACAGATGAGGGAGATTCCAGTCACTTCTACAGCATTCCTCAATATTCGAACCCTGCTGTGTGTGAGGTGTCTTACAAACACAGCTGAAACACGTGTTTTCCCATGTTACAAAGCAACTGCCAAGTTATAATACTGGCTTG
This sequence comes from Acanthiza pusilla, assembly GCA_036630365.1. Classification (NCBI taxonomy): domain Eukaryota; kingdom Metazoa; phylum Chordata; class Aves; order Passeriformes; family Acanthizidae; genus Acanthiza; species Acanthiza pusilla. The sequence goes on along the minus strand of JAXCHO010000003.1, from coordinate 4,536,060 downwards.
TTTATATTGTCTCATTTAGTAACACCTGGAGTCTGAAGAAATCACTTTTCTAACCTGTTAGGGTTTAGTATGGGTCTGGTGAGAGAATTCCTGTGTGAGTTCCTTCTAGGAACTGGTGCACAGGTTTTAGGGCACAGGAGGAGTAGAAAAAACTTTTCAGGTTCCTCCGAGCACAGTCTGTAAACCCTTTCTCTTTCCAGTGCATTTAATTCAGGGAAGATTTTTACTTCCACTCAATCTAATTTAGGCCAAGTCATCTTGCATATGTGCCAAACAATGACACAGTGTCTTCTCTTGCCACTCTACCCCTCTAACACCCATTCACAAAGAAGTCTTGAATTTCCTGTTGGGGTGTATAACAGCACCTTTAGCAGGCTGGGAAACAAATAGGTTGACCTCTTTCATAGTTTTCTGTTTTGAGTCATCACTGAGCAAACAAAGACTATAGTGAAGAAAAGAATCCAAGAAAATGTCTGAGTAGGACAGAGAAGCTGCATATTGGTCCCCGAAGGCTGAAAATGTCAGGAAATGTAGAGGATAAGTGCGGACATTTTTGAACTTCACCAGGGAGGAGAAAACAGAGAGGTCTCAGTAAAAAGTCAGGCTAATGAAAAGTGTTTTGCCTTTCATGTTACAAAATTTATCTCACCCGGGTACTTGAAAGATAATGACTGTAACAATACTACAACTGCAGCAAAATGGAAACCAGCCAGGTCCTAGCTTTGTTTCTGGCAAGGAGCTGAAGCACTTTGTACCTTTGATACTGTTCCATAAAACCAGAGGGGTGAATCATGAAAGGTATTACAGAATGTGAAAATGTAAGAGTTAAGCATTTAAAAGAGCTGTTTAGATCAGAAGGTAGGTAAAGAAAGTAAAAGATAGGAGAAAATTGACTAATCTCAGGCTGTTTTGAATAGTTGACTCAGATGAAGCAAGGCTATTTAGATCAGGAACATAAGACTGGAAGGCTGGGAGACTTGGGTTAAATGTTAACAAAACAACTACAATTTGTGGAACAGAGGAAGTTACCTAGCCCAGCTGGAGCATACAAGAGGAAGGACAAGAGCCTTGCACAGATGCCAGACACAGATTTCAAGAGCTCTCCAACTGAAAACCCGAGAACCAGAAAGACAAGCATTGATCAAATTTCAAATCCTTTGGGAAAAAAAAAATTGAGGAGCAATACACATTGTAACAAACAACACGAGCCAACACAATATCTGGCATCAGGATGGTGGCGTAAGATCTGCCCAGCATTACATCACTCTGCAAGAGCTTGCCAGCAGTAGCAGGTTGCTCACAGCAAGCTCTGAGGGATGACAGCAGCCCTGCTGGCTCACAGCAATGCTTTTGTGCTGTACAGCGTGCCAGGGGAATGAATGAGTGAGCAAAGCAAGGGAGGAAAGAAGGAAGCATTGTTTGGAGAACAAATGGGATATTTGCACTCAGGTGTGTGAGCCAGTGTGATGCCAAAGGCCACTGGTACTCGGGAACATCTCCAGCAGTAAAAGGCTGGCAAGGGAAAAAAAATCTGTTCCCACCCCAGCTGGCTGATCATCAAAAAGAGGGATGCACGACCTTAAGGAGAGTGACCCGGCAGAGACTAAGCCAGGACCATAGGCTGGTTGTAGTAAATCTGAGGTACCTCTCCTTGCAACAAGGACTGCCACACTGAAAAGCTTTAAGCAGGAGACTAGTGGCATGCCTATTGATTTTTGCTGTTCACTCTCTCTCTAGGTGAATTGGGAGCTGGCCTAGTTGACGAGAAATGTTCAAAAACATTGGTAAGACCGACCACAGATTCCTGGAGGGAATTTACCTGCTTGCTTCAGGTGGCTTTGCAAGCATCTGCAAAGCTGGGGGGTGGCCCAAGAGGGCTAGCATCCAGGGACTGAATCCAAAAATGCTAAAACCACAGGATTACCTCTAGCAAGAGGGAAATGCATAAAAATCTGCCATGACAAAGGTGCTTTTGTCAAGTTTTGTGAGGCCACAGGAACAGTGGCGGACCCAAGCCCTCAGTGATACTAATCAGCCAGGGCTAGGATTGCTGCAGACTTTACAGGACCTCTGGCATTGCTCTGTGCAAGATGTGGCATTTCCTGTATTTCATAGCAGCTGGCAACTCTTGGGGACTGTCAGTAAGCGGCTTCTGCACCTAAGTGGATAAAGTACACAAGTACCTGCAATACTGCATTCAGCCAACCATGTGTGCACTGTGTGTCTGACCCATGCAGACACTGCAGTTCCGTGCCCTGCGGCCACCCTGCAGCTCTCCATCCCATCGCACCCTGCTGACCAGGCTCAGTCTTCATTCATGCTGCACACATCCTAGGAGGCAGAGTAAACATGGCCTGTGAGTTCACGTGCACCCCAAGAATGGAATCTGTAGAAAGCTTTTTGAAGACCACAGTTACTGCAAGGAAAGAAAATAACTCTTCTGGATTTTTTTCTGACCACATCTGGATGAGGATGTGACCATCCCTGGGTTCTGTCAAACCCCTGGGTTCTGTCAAAACTATTTGTCCCATGAAGCCCTGTCTAAACTCATGCTATCACAAGTAAGACAGCAACCATTTTAAAACACAATTATTTTCATTTCTTTGACATACCCTTGGACTCTGTTCTATCAACTGCTGACAGAGTCAAGGACCTGACACCCGACTGAAGGTGGCCTTTCTGGCTTTTTTTTTCCTTTCTATTTTTACTATAATAGGCACCTACTAGTATCAGAGCTGCAAACCAGAGCAGATGTGATTGTCTCAGCTGTCACTGGGATGGAAGTGGCATTGTAAATAACAGGATCCAGACTACATAGCACTTTAAAGATCCAATTGCAACATGCCAATACACAAGTAGTGGCAAATAGGAAACCACTGCAGCCTTTTAAGCGTCGATGCGGAGCTTTCACAAGGACTATCACCATTGTCAGCTATTTCATTCATACATCTGAGTACCGTCTTACATGGAGTGTGCTGCAACAGCTCCTCTCAAAGCTGCACGTTCAGCTTTAATGAGAAAAGGAAATGGTAGGCAGAAAGAAAGTAATTGAACTGCCACGGTTATGGCAACCATAAGAGCAGCAGAATCAGTGAGAAGGGTAAAAGTTTATTAAGGGTAATGAAGACTTTCAAAAGGAAGAATGTCACTGAGAAGGGCAAGGTTAGAAAAGTGTCATCAAAGCTAGATGTAAGGGTATAAGCAAAGGCTTGGTCAGCCTGAAAGAAATTATCTTCACAGAATTAAGCATATATTTGACTCCTAAACCAGCTTACACTTAACCAGTTTTCCATACTATTCCAGTAAAAATAGTAGTTGTTCTTATCACAGAACGTCTGAAATTTTGTGTCAGCATCCACTGTATGTCAACCAAGCTGTCTATGGAAAACAGTTCTTTTAACAAAATCATCACACTTTTGATATCTGGAGAAATTAAATAGAACATACATTGTGCATATATTCCTATATTTATAGATGACTGATGCCTACAGCACATCATCTCTAGGTAAGAGAGTGTTTGAATAGCTGATTTATTTCTATATTTGCAGATATAATGTTAAGTCAAGTCTGATTCTGCTAGCTGTTCTAATACCCTAACTCTGCATTTTTTTAGGATCCTTAGCATATTTTCCAACAAATATTTTCATTTCCAGGGAGGTTTTCAGAAGCATAATGCTTTTTATGGCAAGTAAAGCTGGCAATGCTCTTAAGACAGACTTTAACAGTAATCAGATCACTGATTTTGCTAGGCTTCATTGAACATTATATGATCTTTCATTAATTTATGTAATAACTTACAGGAGTTTATTTTTACATATTATGTTAAAAAACTGTAAGTTGAAGTCCCATCAAGTCTTTTATGTATTTATTAAAATCAGAAGTAGTTAAGACTAGAGATAAGTCATTCTTTGACACTTCCGTTGAAAGCTTATCAACAACAAACTCTATTATATAACGTTCTGTTCCATTTTACCAGTCAAATCACTGAAATATACGTAAAATACTTTAGAGCCTAATGTTATTGAACTGTACAAAATATGTTAAAAATCCCCATAGTTCTATTAATGCAAATACTACCATAAATAATTTTCCTTCCTTCCCCCCTGCCCCGCCCCTTTTAAAATAGTATGAAACCCAGGCTTGATCTAAGGATTCCCAAAGACTGCATAGCAAGGATGTATTGTTCATGTGTACTTCCGAGTATAAAACAGAAGAAAGTTTATTCCATTGTGGATCTCAAAATGAAAAGTACAGAAAAGTACCTTTTGAAGTGCCAAAGGAAATTACTACTCAGGAGGAGTTCAGATCACAATCCTGTGTTTTGTAAGGAGCACAGGTTATGTGCACTGTGCTGGCTTCATTGACACGACTGTGTCAAGAAAAGGAGCTACCCTGTGATTTTAAAATCCATTTTGATTGTATGGTTCAAGCATATCCTATCAGTATCCCTGTCAAAATTTCAGTTTCACACTTTTGTCCTGCTCAGGCTACCGCCTGGGAGGGAATCTCACACAGGAGAGCGGAGGGGAGCAAAGTTATGTATCCAGAAGATGCATGTCCATGTCTATACCAGCTGCATTGTGCTTCCTTTAGCCCTGATGGGCAGAAAGAGACACCTTCAGAGAGCAGCTTCTCTCACCCTAAGGTAGATGGCTCAAGTAGTTTGGATGAACTGCACTCTGGAGATTCTTGTTGCTGTCCTTTACCTATAAAATGGGTTTTGGGCAACTATTTAAGTGGTAAGGTGTATCGCACCTTCAATGTCTACATTGTTTTGAAAACAGGACTGAGCCAGTTAATCTGCTTAGGCCTCCACCATACAGAAGTCACATGCAAAGCCTCTGGTGGGATACCAAGGTTACTGGAAATTTGCAGCTTCCTCAAGACTGCAGATGTATCTCTCCAGGCCTCAGCAGAAACCCAAACAAGCTCACACCCCTTCCAGCACACACCTGGCTGTTGCCATAGCCAAGATGGTCTCTGACTGTGCAGCTCTTGGGGTACTCCGATGGGGCACGATGAGGGCATTCTGCCAACTCTTTGCCACCTGAAAATAGTTTTATTAGCATAAAAATCACAGGTTTAACAGGTTTTGTTACCCATTTGTGTGAAGAGAACTCACCTAGGTAGAAGCCAGCACCTGAAGTTCAGATTTTGCAGTATCCAACCACCACAGTAGTTTTTCCTTAATATTTTTCACCAATACATCATGTCTGGCACAACCCAGTGCTTCTTCCATGGGGAGCTGAAGACCTGAGCACACTAGAGTTGACACTGCCAATTGTCACACCTGGAAATGACACAAGGTATGGCTTAAGGGAAGTTCAGGAAAGGCTACAGGGACTGGAGAGCTGTCTGGGAATGACATGCTGTGGTCACAGCTGGGGGCCATATATTGCTGGGGGGAATGATGTTGTGGGGCTGCCCTGGAGCAGTGTTCAAGAAGCTGGCCAGGTTTCCTTAGGTCCTCTGGCTGCTGGAACAAAATATTCTCTGGCGTGGAAAGGCACAGCCTCAGTTTTCTAGGACACTCATTCTGCTCTTTAAATCAGAGCTATTCACTCTTTCCAGTCTAAACCAATACAGACTTGTGGACAAGGGAAGAGTTAATTTTCAAAGCAGAAGTAACACAGGGCAGTAGCACTATGAGCATTTACCTTGATTCGCTGCAGCTTTATAATACCCATTGTGACGCACTTTTAAAAATGGACTAAATTCATATTTCAAGTTCATTTTAACAGCAAGTAAAATGTTTGGCTTGCAAAACTTGCCTTTCAGTAGGCTGAATGTGCTTCCGTGCTAGCAGCTTCCAGGAAACTCTTAGGTTACAATTACAAGAAGTTAAAACTGCAGCAGCAGGATTGTTAACTGGAAGTCAGAATTTCCTTTACACCATTCCTCTTATGCTCAGTGCTAAGGCTGGCTTAAATACTTTGTTTCTTTTCCTTTTCTGTTACATTGTTTTGCTACATTTGGGGATTTTTTTTCTCTCTTTTTTCCCCCCTCCTCTATCTGATCCTAATCTCTAACTGTTTGTTCTTTGGTCTGGTTCTTTCACCTTACACTGGATTATCTACCTAAAGCATCATTTTCCAACAATCCTTCCAGGTTATGGCACCTTATCTTTGAAATTTACTATGAACATGTCCAATTCTTGAAACAGGTAAAAAATGTATTTTGTATTCCTTTCCAGGCTTCCTAATTACATGGTCAGTAATATGGAAAAGAATGTAAACAGGAAAGTCAGTGATAAGAATAAAAACTGCATTTGTTCTAAGGAATTAAACTGAAATATATTGCACACACTAAAGGAGGAGAAGAAAAGAAGACAATGCATAGATTCAGTTGAAAGACAGAGGGATTTTTCTTAAAATGATATTTTAGACAATTAAAAGTTATAAGTGAAGGTAGCTAGAGCATAAAAGAAAATCTAAAGAAAGTGAGGCATGATTTAATAAGTCTCAGCAAACAAGGAATCTAGGGATGATGCAGCAGGACAGATGGTATCCCAAACAGATCTGTGCTCTGCAAACTTACATGACCCCTTTTCTTTAAATTAAGATGCAAGGAGATGACCCTGAGAAAGTGAGAAAGTGAGAAAGGACAGGGCTGGAATGCTGACTGAATGAGCCACAGGGACAGAGGACAGTTTGTTTGATCCTCTCTGTTACTTGAACATAGATCTGAAAGATGATAAGGGCTGAAGACACTGCCCAACATATTAAGGGCTTTTTTTTGAAAATAAATGCTATGCTTGTTGAAAGCAGGAGCACTTGTATTTAGTGGAATTTTACTCACTGTTATAGGATTGAGCAACAATGCTGAGAAATGGAAACAAAATTTGCATCAGAAGAAATGACAAACACAAGGCCTTATGTTTGCTTACTTATTATATATGTAAAATATAAAAATAGCACATTTGTTTATATGGTTGCTTGCATCACAAATGTGAGATTCACAGACAATTTATCACTGCTGCAGCCCCTGGAATGTGCCAGTAAATCTGTGGCCCTGTGTCTCCTTACAGCTGCTTTTGTATTTGGAATATAAGCCATGTTAGCTCCTGAAGGATTTATCAGTTTAGAGGACAGCTGCGAAGTATTTAGGAGAGAACCTAAGGACAACATGGCTCCAAAATAAATCTGGGTTTGGCTACTCTATCTTCTGACACGTGAGACTTTTCTACAAAGAAAAAGACTTCTGATGGAAGAGGCAGAGCCTTCCAGGGATCTCCTGCAATTACCTCCCCACTCTACGCCACAGGCTTTGAAGGCTTCTTTCCGTGAATTTCTCTTGTCTAACAGAAGAAAAAAAGATAGTATGTTGGTGGATGAATGGATGGAATATGTATTATTAAAAAGCAGCCAAAACATTCCAGCAGACGCACATTTTTCCATGAGTAAAAAAAAAAAAAAAAAACAAACCCAAACAAAAATGTATTACTCACATTGCTTAATAGGCTTCTGGAATGCTCTAAGGTTTTATGGTTGCTACAGATACTACTACACATAACAAGGCAGCTGTAGCTTTCAAATAGGCAATAACCCAACCATTTTGTTGACAAATTATTTTGATCACATGCAATCAAAATTAAATGCAAGGCCTGTTTGGTAGTTTTTGGGGACAGAGGAGTAACATCTAAGGGATGTAAATCCTCTGTAGCAAGCAAGAGCAGTTCTGAATGTAAATTTCTTTTCTGTTTGTTTGTTTTCTTTCTTTGAAACAACATAAACACACATGAAAGAGTACAGCCGAAAAATCTAGGAAATCAAACCTAAAATGACCTTTTCCCTTTGTCCTTGCAAAGGAAGGCTGACAAATGCTCATGAGCTTCCATTCATCATGTTTCACAGGAAAATAGGAGACAGTGGGATCTGATTGATTCACTCACAGGGATCCCTCTCCAAGGCCAATGGGTTTAAAAGCTAAACAAATTCCAACTGTGCTTCTAAGAAATCTGTGTTTCATCCTAAGTCACATTTGAAAGGTTTCAAATAATTATTTGAATTATTATCTTGATTAGGAGATGTTGCTTTTAGTTAGTATTGCACCAGGTTATAAATTCAGTCTGCCATATAGTCTAGGATTGATTATGAAGTATTTAACTTTCTTAGTATTTATATTTCTTAGAAAGATGTCTGACTTTTCCCCTTCTGTTCTGTACTAGTCATAATAATTTCAGCATTCTATTTTACAATTTTCTTATTTACACCACATCCACAAATTCATTCTTGCAGCTGTTCCTCATGTGATTATTTCTAGTAGTGTCATTGTGGTTCCCTATGTGAATAAGGCTTATTGTTGTGGTATACCATCATAGGCTACAAATATGCAAAAATTATAAAGGGACGGGAAACTTTCAAACCGTTTAAATATTTTCTTTTGGTTTTGGATATGCACTGTTTTTTGGGTTTGCTTGGCTTTTTTTTGTTGTTGGGGTTTTGTTGTTGTTGTTGTTGTTTGTTTTGTTTGTTCAGTTTTGTTTTAAGATTGCCCTGCAGCTATTTAAAGGTTGCTTTAAAAAAGTTTAAAAACTGCTTCCACCAAGTTACTTTAGGTAAGTCAACCACAGCAAATAGTTAGCAAGCAGTTTCAAAATCTGCCAAACCAAACCCTTAGTAGAAATTAGCAATTGTGCAGTTATTTTTAATAGCTGTAGGTTGTATTGAAATAGAAACCTTTACAATAAAATATTCTATAATAATTTTATTTTATGAAAGTATACTGCATTTATTTGTGGCAGTGTTTCTTATTGTGACTATGTTTATTATAAATGACAGCCAGATGAATTGGCAAGGAAGAAAGCACAGGAACCAAAGCCTAGCATTTCAGAGTATATATTTGTACCAGAGAAACAAGCTCCTAAATATACTGCTTGAACAGATACCGGACAAGCATGCAATATACAAAAAATCTTGTTTCCCTTTTCTTGTGAACAGCATATGGTGAAAACTGTTCCCTGGTGCCAGCAAGGATCTCTGCTGCATCAGTTCCTCTGCCATGGAGGTAAGAACTATGAGCTTTAGGACTCACGTGTAGTGTAAACAATCACTGCTCAATTGCTTGCTGAATACAGATCATGTCCTATTATTTATTTCTCAGATCAGGTCTTAGAACTGCATCTAAACTGTCCTTGAAACAAGGAACACTTATCCAAATTCTTTGAGTATGAAGAAGTTACCTGAGGATGGAAGAAATGTGAGCTATGTTGAATTAAGGGGATGAGCAGGCAAGTCAATAATGGAGGATTTGTGGCTGTACAGACTACTTTGAATTACAGTGTCTGCAAGAGACTTTGTCAGTACTTCTGTGTGTTAAGAGGTTATCAGCCATCTCCCCAATGCTGCTCTTAGTTTAAAGTGGTGGGGGATCACAAACATTAACACTGCAAGAAACATAATACTGATCTGTGTAGTAAGGGACATAGTCTCATAATAATAAATATTGTACATGAACATTGATGTAGTACCAGAATAATTCTGCAGTTTTAATGGAAACATCTTTGACAACATCAAAGAAAGACTGATTACAGATAAGAAATCCGAGAATCAGCATATGGTCTGGCTTAGCTGGAAATCTCCATCCCTACTGAGCAGAGAAATCCTCTTCTAAAGGTTTCAGCAATCCTTATGCTGATGATAAAAGAGAGATGTATCCCATGGCATGCTCTTAAGCAGCTGCCGGTGGTCATGGCATGACATGAAACATCTCTTAAAAGTACACAGTCATCCTACACAGCAGTTCAGGGAAAGCTGTGAAGGTAAATAAACATTTTAAATTGTAGAAGTTAAACTCAAAATAATTTAAAAATATTAGTTTATTAGCACAAAACATTATGCATCTAATTTTTACTTTTGTTAAATGTAGCCTTTATTAGCTTGGTCCAACAAAAACTGTCTAAAGTGAGTTTAGACAAACCAAAATAAACTAAAACAAAATCAGAACAGCTACTCAGAAGTCCTGCATCAATTTTCTATCAGGTTTAAAATCACACAGTTGTCATATTCCACTGAAAATAGAAGAAAATTATGTGGAACTCAGTTCATATTGCATGACTAACTCTCCCAAAGGCGTTAGCAATACTCATGGGCGGATTCTTACAACTAATGCTGAAGAAAGAACACTATGCCAGAAGCCTGAATGAGACTGGTTGACTGATAAACTGAAAGAAGTGTCATGATTTTCTTATGAGTCAATAGAAAAGACAGAAAGTGAATTATGTTGCATCCTCTTGAACTTGAACTTGCATAGGAATTTATTTACATAGAACTAGTTACCCTGGTTGGAGTTTAGCCAGGTCATGGGAGGTAACATCACCTCCACTTTCAAGAAAAAAAGAAGCTACATTTTATGCTGTGCATCAGTGCAGAGAATGATTAAGTTTGCATATATTAATTCTGTAATACCTCTGCTGAACACAAGAAATAAAATTGGAAAAATGAATAATTGCACATGAATGGGTAGAAAGATCATGGAATATTTACTTGGTCCTTCCTCAAATTTCTATCAGCAGGGCTGCAAGAACTAAGCTTAAAACACAGAGTTACACTGAAACTAATTACATCATCCTGCAAAGCAGGCAATGGATGCAGTTTTATGAACAGTAACATGCTGGAAATTACAGAGAAACTTCCACTAAATGCTCCTTCCCTTCACCTCATGATATAGCCAGATTTCCAGGTGAGGAATAAACCAGAATAATTTTTGCATTTCCATTTATGAGCAGCAGAAACATGTATGCGCTCTTTTTTAGTAATATAATAGAAGGAAACAACCACAAAGTAATTTATGGTGTATCTGCTCAGTGGAAATACATATTTATTCTACCTTACACTAAGTAGTTGTTTTCAGGTATTTGAATGTAGGATGAACTTTTGTTGACCTGGGGACACCATCTGATAAAAAATGGCGTTATCTTAAGAAGGCATATTATGGATTTCATGGGGGAGATGAGATTCAGTGTTGTATAATCAAAGTAAATTTTAAATGCTTCTACCTTTCTGTACATAAACTTTGGCACATGCTTATGTTCCACTGGGGGTGGCGGGGAAGAACTAAATGCTGCTATTCAGAAATATCTGTGTGGACTGCTTGTATAATATTTGGAAGGGTAGATCAGCTGTATCTGGGACAAAGTCAGTCTTAGCCAGATGCAGAAAAAAACCTTTATTATTCCTTTCAGGCTTTGGGAGAATTTTAAAAAGGAGCTCAAATGAACTTACTCCAGCACATCACTGAATGGGTTAGTATGTTTGAAGAGGCTAAAACAGCAATCTTTCAACAATATTGTTTTACTTTAAATTTTACAAGTATAGAGAACTAGTAACTGATTTTCAATTACTGATAAAATGCTATCAAAATGTAACTTTTTATGCTTCTGCCTTTTAGACCATTAAAAAAAAAAAAAAAAGCACATCTTCTCTGTATTGTAAGATCCATTTTTAAGTTGTTTATTATTTGTAAAACCTCCAGCCTGTCTGCTTATCTGATATTTAGTGAGTACTCTCTTGCTTCCTTTGATCTTCTAGCACTTACTCTGGCCATGTCATGGAATAAGCTGAGTTGCATGGGACCCACAAGGATTATCCAGTACTACTGCTGGCCCTGCACAGGACACCCCAAGTCACACCATGTGCCTGAGAGCATTGTCCAAAGCTTCATGAACTCTGACAGGCTGGTGCTGTGACCACTTCCATGGGGAGCCTGTCCAAGTGCCCAGCCACCCTCTGGGTGAAAAACCTTTTTCCTGATATCCAACCTAAACCTCCCCTGACTCAGCTTCATGCTGTTTCCTTGAGTCCTGTCATTGGTCACAAGAGCGAAGAGATCAGTACTTTGGTGGCCTTTAGCTCAACAGCTCTTTCCCGAAGAGAAATGATTTGCAGGTCAGAAAGGTTATGATGATCTTGACCTCCATAGCAACAGAAGCCAAGAAATTTTATAATGTGAGCTTTGCTTTAAGTCCATAACTTGAGGGATGACTTAGATCACAGGATTTTTGAATCTCAATTTAGAAATTGGGAAATAGAGCTTAGTGGGTCCTTAGGGATATTATACCAAATAACTCCTCTTGCGGCTAAAGGAGAAGGATCTTATTCTAAACGAGTATAATTTCACCTGTCATTTATTGGTTCTCACTGTCATCTTAGCTGACAGATTAAAGAGACTTTTAATATTTGAAATTCTCTTGCAAATCCTAGTACATTATGATCAAGGTTTTGTATAAGCTAGACAGATGCTTCTCCATTCTCTCACTGCAAGGCAGATTTTCCTGGCCTTTCCAGGTTGTCAATTATTTGTGTTAAAATGCAATACCACTATTTCAGTAAAAGTTTGATGAATGCCATGTATAACATCATTACTACTTCTTAATATTCCTTCACTTTTAAATCCAAAGTTTGTACCATAAGTATGAATCATTTTGAGTTGTTCATAACCACACTGTAACACCTCTATAATTTGACTTTATAATACTCTTTGCACTTAGATGCCATTCCAATATTTATAGCTGCGTCTATTTTTTGTTGTTTAGATAAAGATATGTTGCGAGTTTTGTATAAAAATATTTTTGAATAGAATATTAGCATTAAGTTGAATATACCATAATGCCTTCATAGAAACTCATAACTATACAGTGACCCTTGCAGGTGAAATACTAGTCCCATTAAGCAACAGGCCTAAATTTCAGCAAATCCTGTTGATACTAGAAACTCAATAATTCTTTAATTCCTACATGTGATTCTTGCTTTTGAGTTTCATGATTTTGCTAAAGATTCTTGTCACGTTATTTTAGCTCCAAACCCCTTTGATCTACATTTCTAATGGACACCAAATTAGTTTCTCTTCTTCATTTCTGGAACAAACACAGGTTGATTACTACCATGAATGATTTAGAATCCGACAAAATTTTCTGCCATGACTTAGTTGGTCTTTAAAGTTTAAATGTTTTAACCTTTACCAGTTGTTGTTTTTATCCTCACTAATAACCGATTGAATAAAACATTTGCAATTACATCCATGAAGCATTACTGCTTTATGCAGGTTTCTGTTAAAAAATACATGCTTTTATGCATTGACATTGTTACTGAAAGTTGTGTATTTTAAAGCAGCAGGAAAACCATGCTACCATCTAGATTTTTTTCTTAGTCCTGATGTTTTAAAAAATTTATTCCCCTTGCCCTTTAGGCAATGACCCAAGATTTTTCATTCCTATATTTAGGTACAGTTAGTCATTCCCTTTGTTTCACAACTGCAATTTACCATTTCTGTTTATCAGCTCCCATATTTTTCCTTTTGTTTTATATCCAAAATTGCCACTTTCTTTTTCTTTCTGCAACTGAATGTGTTAACTGAGAAGAAACTTTGATGATTGTCATAACCTCATTTTTGGGGTATCCTGTATGGTTTTCTTAAGTAAATTATCATTTACCTATTTTTCCTACATATCTATACCTATACAGGTGTCAATCAGAGTTTTTTTCAGACTCGGAACACTGTCTCTTTTCCAGCAAAATGCGTCATATACATGGGAAATATTTATAGATAGCAAACATAGTTAAATTATGCAAACATAGTTAAATTATGCCATTTTACATTCAAGCAACCATTAAAATTTCTAGATTAGACTACTTTTATTTTGGTCAGAATTGTCAGAATTTAAAGCACCTGAAAGCTCCGAGAAAACCCAAATGATTTAATTTTAGAAAATAATCATCTATTATTTATATAAAATCTAGGGCATGTTTGCTTGTGGAGGTTTGAGATCTAGACATACCCTACAGATTGAGATACAAAAATTAAAAAGATGATCGTAAGATTGCATGCCCATTCTAACTGTTTACATAGCTGTTCATCCAGTTCTGTATTCAGATAATCTGTCTCACCATTATGCAACTTTCTGATCTATCAGCCTAAATATTGACTCATAAACACACCAGGTCTTGGATCTGTGAAAACTGAAACTCTAGTGATCTTTGCTGGACATGGTGAACCACCCTCTCGGCACATTATGTCTTTCTTTAAGAAGATATAAACTAACCTGAACACTCAAGTTGTGACAGACATCCTGCTAAAAGATCCTGGCTCGTGCACTTGAATAAATGAGCCTTTGATGCAGGTCTGCAGAGTATCTGCAGGAAAGATCCTTCAGCAACAAAAACTCCGTGTAAGCTACAAATTTGTGCGTTTGAACATTTTTTATCCTCTGTCTTTCTGAAGGGATTACCTCAATTATTTGGAATCTTATTAGTTACAGATGTATCTGTGAAGCATCCAAAAAAGTAGGCCCTTTATCCAGCAGGCATTTCTTGAGTATGTATCCTCAGACACAAGAACTTTGTGCTATTTTTTTTCCACCTGAAAGCCCCTTACCCCTGTCCACAGCACTCAGTCCTTCCCTCCCTCCATCAGTGGTAAGCTGTATATTCAGTGTAGAGAAGTGTTGTTAGTTTATATAAAAAGGTGCTTAAGAAGATAAAGGTGCACAAGCTCTAATGCTTTCAAATGCTCCAGGCATTTAAATGTGTCTAATGCCTGCATACCTTCCAGCAGTGCTGCCAGCCAGGCTCTCAGCGGGAATTCATGGTAATTAAGCATGCTAGAGGCATCCACATTTTTACAGAATCACAGAATCAAATTAGGGTTGGAAAGGACTTCTGGAGATCTAGTCCAACTCCCCTGCTAAGGCAGGGTCACCTGAAGCAGGTGACCTCCCTGGGAACCCTGTTCCAGTGCTCTGCCACTCTCAGTGGAAGGAAGCTCTTCCTCATCTTGAGGTGGAAATTCTTGTGTTTATGGCCATTGCTCCTTATCCTGTCACAGGGCACCGATGAAGAGTCTGGCACTGTCCTCTTGGCACCTGCCTTTGAGACATTGATATGCATTGATGAGATCTCCTCTCAGTCTTTTCCAGACTAAACAGGCCAAGCTCGCTCCGTCTCTCCCCATAAGGAATGCTCCAGACACCTCATCACCTTTGTGGCCCTTACTCAAATGAGGACACATGTGCAGCTTTACCAAAAATAGATACTATTTGTGAGAACAAAAGAAGTACGAAGGAAAACCTCAGAGAAAAAGTTGGATGCACGAGCAGCATATACGTTCATTTCACACTGTGGGTGCTGCAGTTCTGGCATCCATTTCCCAAGTTTTTGGACTCTTTCACTTACACATTTGCATGTGCCTGTGTGTCTACAGGTATAGAATCATGTAATGGACAAGGCTGGAAGGGACCATAGTGGGTCACCTGGTCCCACCTCCCTGCTCAGTCAGGGTCATCCCAGAGCACACGGCACAGGATTGCATCCAGGCAGTCCTTGAATATCCCCAGTGAGGGAGAATCCACACCCTCTCTGAGCAACATGTTCCAGTGCTCTGTCATCCACACAGTAAAGAAGTTCTTCCTCATATTCAACTGTAGCTTATTGTGCATCAGTTTGTGCCCATTGCCTCTTGTCCTGCTGCTCAGCACTACTGAGCAGAGCCCAGCTCCCTCCTCTTGGCACGCTCCGTTCAATACTGATAAACATTGATGAGGTCCTGTCTCAGTCTTCTCGAGGCTGAGCAGGCCCAACGCCCTCAGCCTTTCCTCACATGAAAGATGCTCCAGTCCCCTCATCATCTTAGTGCCCCTCCGCTGGACTCGCTCCAGGACTCTCTTGTACTGCCCCGGACGCAGCACTCCAGCTGTGGCTTCACCTGGGCTGAGGAGAGGGGCAGGATCACTCCGTCCCCTGTGCAGGTACAACCAGGAGCAGCAGCGCCGGAGCAGAGCGCGGACGGGCAGGCAAAGCCCGACAGGGCGACCGCGACGGAGCCACCGCCACCGCCACTCCCGCCGGGGGCGGGGCCGCGCGGCAGGCGGGAACTTCCGGCTCCGGCCGGCCCCGCCCCGCCGCGGCCCCGGGCCCGCGCCGAGCCAATGAGGGCGCGGAGCCGCAGCCGGGCAGGTAACCCCGCGCCCAATCAGAACGGCGCTGCGGGAACAGGTGGGCACGGCCAGGCCCCGCCCCCCGCCCCGCTGGCGGCCGCGCCAATCGGGGCAGGGAGGGAAGCGGCGAGGGAGGGGCTGCCCGCGGCACCCGGCGGCGGCGGGGCTGCGCTCCCTGCCCGCCCCCCGACGGCCACCCCCGGCTGTCCGTCCGTCCGGCGGACGCGCCGGGAGGGCAGCGGCGGCCCCGCTCCGAGGGAAGGAGGGAGCGCGGAGGCAGCAGCCATGGCCCTCGTGGCTCCGGAGACTCGGAAGTTCACGCGGGCGCTGAGCAAGCCCGGCACGGCGGCCGAGCTGCGGCAGAGCGTCTCCGAGGTGGTGCGCGGCTCCGTCCTCCTGGTGAGTGCGGCGGCGGCCCGGGCGAGGCTCCGGCCCGGGGCCTCTCGGGACTGCGGCGGTGCCCCGGAGGAGGAGACGGGCCCTTTGATCCCTGCCGGGCTGTCACGGCGGCGGCGCGGGCTTTGATCGCTGCCGGGCATGCGGCTCCTGGGCTGCCCCGGCGGCTGCTGCGGCGGGGCGAGGTGCGGGTGCAGCCGCAGGCGGGGCGGGCACGCTCCCGGCCGCGGGGGGAGCGCGCCCGCCGTGGGATGCGGCGCCCGGCGGGCACGGCTGGGCGCTCCCGCCCGCCCCATGGAACTTCACCTGTGGAGCGGGCAGCTGGCGCCCGGCCTGACGTGACCGAATCGCTTTCGTGTGTGTCGAAATAGCGGTGCAAAACTGATTTTTCACCCTGCTACTCTCTTTACAACTAAGACGCGGTTTTTTGTTGTGTCGTGCAGAATGGAAGATGAGCGCTGGCAAGTGTAGCAGGAATGTTTTAGTGTGTTGTTTATCCCTGCCGTCTGTACTGTGCTAGCACATGGTTGCTGCTCTCTCCAGTGCACGATTGGGCGCGTTCATTTAATTTAAACTGCTGAAAGCAAATTTGTGTAAATAGGTCTTTAAGCTAGGTGTTTAGTCTGGAGAAGACTGAGAGGGGATCTCATCAATGCATATAAATATCTCAAAGGCAGGTGTCAAGAGGACGGTACCAAACTCTTTTCAGTGGTGCCCAGCGAAAGGACAAGGAGCAATGGCCATAAAAACAAGAATTTCCGCCTCAAGATGAGGAAGAACTTCTTTCCATTGAGGGTGGCAGAGCACTGGAACAGGCTTCCCAGGGAGGTCATGGAGTTTCCCTCTCTGGAGAGATTTGAAACCCACCTGGATGTGTTCCTGTGCCACCTGCTCCAGCTCACCCTACCTTGGCAGGGGGTTTGGACTAGATGATCTCCAGAGGTCTCTTCCAACCCTAACAATTTGGTTCTGTGATTCTGTTAGATGCTGTACTGAGGCAGCAGGTGATGACATCTTAAACAGCCTCAGCAAGACTTTTCAGGCCTTCTCTCCTGGGGCTCTATTCATGGTATGCATTTGTTTTCCTTGTGGTTTTGTTATCTCCAAGGGGAATGTTTCAATAAGCACTTAACTCTGTGTAAGTGAAGAAGTTTTGGTGCTGGGATTCCTGATACTGGAAGCTGATCTGTCATTTGTTCTTTGCCCTTGCTAATCCCAGGTATGGTCTTGTCTAACTTTTTTAAGCCTCCTGTTGGGACACTGTCTTGCCATAGCTGTGTGTTGTGATAATAACAAATGCTGTAGCTGTGATTGAAAGACAGATACCTTTCTTCAATAAAACAATGTCTCTAAAAGTTAAATTGCTGTTTACCTAACTATGGGCCACAGAATTTATAAAAAACCTAATATGTGTTGTTAGGAGTCCACCTGGATACTGATGGCTTTTCATGCTAGCACATATACATGGAGTGAACATCCAGAAGTGTATTAACACGTCTCCAGGGATCAAGTACTTACTGGGAACTGTGGAAGAAGAGTATATGTATTTTAAAATACTTTTCATTTTGGGGGAGCACAAAAGAGATTTAGGTATTTTCATGACATAAGTGTTTCTTTTGCAGTAGTCTGCAATCCTGCCATTCCCTCCTCTGCCTTTAGAAGGTTTTTCCTTAGTTAACTTATGACTAGTGTCAATGAGATGAGTTGGAAAATATTTACATGAATCTTTAATTCAGGTTGACCAAATACATAATAGGGTGATAGACACTAATATCCTAGGTGTTTTTATGCTGTCACAGCAGCATATTCTGCAGAATTTTATAGAGATGAAAGAAGTGATGGTGCACAGTGTTGTACTGCCTTGATCTTATTCCGGATAAAGTCTTCATCAGTATTTTAGAAAGCAAAAGTGGTGGCTTAACATTCATGTCAGGTTTTTGATCCTTTTATGTAAGCTTGATGCATGAAGCTGAATCCCCATCTCTTTCACATGCAGTCTTGTGCTGAAGTTCACCTTCCTATTTCATCGATATTTTGCCCCTGCTGATATGTCTCTCTTACAATCATGAATCCTGTTCATTTTATCACTGAACTCCAGTGTTCCTGTGCACACACTATTTAAATAATGAAATAAAAGTCTTGTAATTGCAGGTTTATATTTAGATTTTCTTCCTCCTGTATATGTACTGTAACTCTTTTTATTGAACATTGATGTTTGGAATGAAATAGGACTTTTTTAAAGGAGGAGTTTAGATGAGATAGTATTGGTCTTTGCTATAAAAGGCTTCTAAAAATATTTGCATCTATAAGTTTGACAGGTTGACCTGTTTCTTAGCTGTTGGACTTTCTGGGCTTTGTTATCTGAAAAATCTCTTAGGCTGACTTGGTAAAAACAGGAGCCTTACCAGTACTATAGTAGTTGTGGAATACTCTGTTCAGATGTGGGGCTTTAAAGTAAAGGAGACCCACTTTCTTTATAAAGCTGCCTCTCAGAGCTCTTTGATATAGCACTTTCCCAGGATTTTTTTACTGGCTTGTCAACAAAATGTCTTGTTTAAAACATAGTTCAGCATTGGTAAGTAAAGTGATCTTACTGTTATCACTTGCTCATGAGCAAGGTTTTCCAGGAGTTAAAAACCACTGAAGCTGTTTGCCATTGACTATTCTTGCTGTGTAGAATCTGGAGGTAGGAAAGAATTACTTTAAACTAGTAGCTCATGGTGGGTGATTTTTACAACCAAATATTGCTTTGAACTGTACAACTCTGCAGCAGAATGTACTGAGCAGTGATGCAAATCATCCAGTCATTACTTGCAGTAGCAGATAAATGTGAATATCTCTGAGGTTAAGTAGATTCTGCAAGTTGCTGTTGTCGCTACTGTTTAACAGTTCCATCCATTTTTACAATCAACAATGTGTGACTAGATTAAAAAGGAAAAAAAAAGGCTTTGCCTATCTTTAAATTATGTTTATTGTATCACATTGCTAAAAGATGCTTTTTTTTTTTTCATTTTATAAATGTCCTTGAGATTATATTGATGAAAGAGAACTGAAAACAGCATGTCAGTAGGATAGCATGGTAGATCTTATATTTTCAGATTGCTCTTCATTGGAACTAAAAGTCAGAGGCTTTCAGCCAGCTGACAGACTAAATAACTTAACTGTGTAGTAAAAAAACATGAAGCAGATATGGTTTGCCAAGATAGTTTTCATCACAGAATGAAGCAAACTCTCTTGTCAGCATTTGACATCAAATACATTCTCTCTGATAGATGTAGTTTGCTGAACCAACAAGTACAGTTTGGTTGGCTGAAATGAAATCTTGTTATTTGGCAATCAGCTTTTCACTGTGTTGTAAGGCACATAATGCATTTCTTGATTATTTGGATTCAGTTTTTACTATTTTCTGCTTGACAGTAGCATCCTTGCTGAATATCCTCTTGTGCATTGTTGATGTTGTTTTGACTTCAGAGTTGTCATGTGACTTAATTTGATGCCTCTGGCCACCCAAATACATTTATGCCTGAGAGGGAAGATTATGGGGATGACAAGTGTGTCTCTTAAACCAGCAATCTTGCCAAGAGCAGTTTTCAATGCATTTTTAGTACTATGTATAATTGGAAGTGTCTCTTTAAGTGATGATGAGTCACTCAAAGCATGTTGCATACAGATCAGTGTCTTGTTCAATGGTATGTTAATGATAATCTATCTCAGTGACAAAATTACCCTATATTAGGGTTATTTATAATAATAGTATACCTATATTAGAGCTGACATTTAAGGATAATAAGCAATTAAGATAATGTTTAGCATATGAAATTTGATCTGCTTTTGCCTAGCTGTCAATAAAATGCCTTTATCGAATATGCAGATAATGAAAATGTTTAAATATGCCAAATAATGCAGCAACAATTGTTTCCCCCATGTCAAAATTAATATTGTACAGAAGAAACTTGCCATATGGGAAATAGGACGAAATCTGAGTGACTCCAAATTGCTCTATACAGTTCTTCTTTTTGATTTGGATATGTAAAATAGATTTTGATTATTTAAAGGCTGGAACAGGTATCTTAAGACAGCCTTGGACTTTATACAGTAAGTTCAGACACCTGGTAAGGCTCTTGACTTCTAAAACTCCTCCAGAAATTCAGCTTTTCAGACATGGAAGAAAATCAGTTTGTCACAAAGGCAATGCTTGGATCTCCTGCTGAGTCTTTGACCTCAAATTCAGTGATGCTCTTTCTTTTCTTTGTAAAAAAAGTTATGTCAGCTTTGTCTTTTCAGTCCTGATCTCTGCTTCCTGTGAATCTCAACTCCATAGGAAAAGATGGAGAGGTGCAGTCTATGCTGTATTATTGCCATGTTTTTAATACAGTGTTTCTCAAAAAATACTGGGAGGATTATGTAGTATTTATTCTGGGCTGGCACTTTCCTTTCTGATTCCTATATAATTTCATATGCCCTGTGCATAGAGGGCTTGTGTGTTTCTCTCCAAAGCAGCTTCTCAGTATAAGATGAACTGAGTATTTGGATTCTCATTAACTGCCAGGTTTCAGTTGTGTGTGTCTAGAAAAGAGATAATCGACGGCTTCCTTTAGGAAAGTGGGCATTCAAAAGTGGTATGTAATGCTAAAGGGATGAGGGAGGACTGGGATCTTTTAGAGCTGGTGGGTACAGAAAAGCTGGAATCATGGATAAAGCTTGAGCTTTCTGTAAATGGAAATTGTATACGTAAGGAATTTGGAAGAAGCAAATTGTTATGAATGGATGAGTGAAAGTGGGGAGATGAGAACTGACAGTCATGATATTAAAGGAAGAATTGTTGCTGGCAGTGAACATCATCATAACATATTTAATTTTGTAGGAACATGCTAAAAACGGTAATGCTAATTCAGTCACTCTAAACTGTTGAACTTTCTTTACTTGGGGGAAAAAGCCTAGTACTCGACCCTAAGAAGTTACTTTGGCTTATGGTATGTACTGCTTACCTTTTGTAAAGGAAATAAAAATTCTTAGTGAATTAGATCTTTTAAATGAAAGTGCTAATTTTATTTTTGCAAAGTGCATATATAAACCTTGTTGATTGGATACAAGATAGTAGTTAGAAAACTTATTTCTGGAAAGTCTGATTCTGCAAAGAAGACTTTTTGGTATGATAGACATTTCTGTGGTTGTAAAGATTCAGAGGCTGGACTACAGTACTAAAGTTTCTATTACAAAATGCCATTAAATTTACTTGAATTTTAAACTTCTTGCTCAGGAAGGCAATTTGAGGGGCAAAATACAGGACAGCTGAGTTTCTGTGTGAACAGATATATGTTTACACTTTCAACAATCATCATTCTTGTAAACTGCAATTTATTTCTTTATTATTTTCTGGACCTTTTTCTTTCCTGCTAGATAAGGATAATCATCTTTAAAATAGAAGAATAAGTCCTTCATAAGTAGTTGTAATTAATAAAGCAAATGTCAGATGTATGTGATGCTGGTTTGGGTTTTCCATCTTATGCAACATGGGATACCACAGCATATCTTATCTTTCCTCTCTTCCTCCTACTCATGCCCTTTAATCCCCAATCAGGATGTTTCTATCTCAATGGAAGTAGAATTCATTACACCTACATTTAAATTTGAGACTTTCAAAACTCTGTTATTATTACTTTTTAAGATCTTATGCAATAAACTTAAAACCATATATCTCACTTAAAGGCATTGGTTATGTTGCATTGTGCTTCAAGGCAAATGCTTCAAAAAGGTCTGAAACCACTCATCTGAAAACTAGACCTCAAGTGTAAACTGTTTTTTCTGTTGCATAGGTGTAAATGTTCAAGTAACTTTTAAGCATATGTGCTCATTTGGCTGAGTGGTCACTGAGAGCAGATGACTATCAGAGATGTGAATGTGTATGCAAGCTCAACAATTTGTGAATTTGTCAATTTAACCAGATATTTGTATTTTTAAGGTAACTTTGAGATTGTGTGAAATTCATGTGTGTTTGCTCTAAAAATAATGAGAGGTTATTCATAAATTGTTGAAGCAAATAAGGCGAGTTCATTTTTCAGATACTAAGAAGCTTGATTGTGGTTTCCTGAGAAATGCATTGCCTAGATTGCTTTTATTTAAGATTTTTTGTTATTGTTAGAGGTGTTTTAATGCCTCTGGTTCTTTATGGAGATAAAAGGTGTAGTAACATCTTCAATGCTAGTCCAGGAAGCTCTTATTTAGACCTGAAATTTCTGATGGTGGCTGAATAACTTAATAATACAGAGACTTTAAAAATATGTATTAAAATAATATGTATGTGAAACTTTTTTCCTTAGCTAGTGGTTATTTTTGATTTTGAAGTTGAATGATCTCAACTACTTCATTTGACTTGGATACTGAAAGCAGAACTTCATTTTAAGAGAGCAGACAAATCTATTTTCCCTCGCCCCTCCTTAGATTATCTGTGTCCATGAAAAGCATTAATTATGCAAGGCAGAAAAGGCATAAAGTTGCACAAGTAGTCCATGAATTACACAACGCTTTTTAAATTGAAATATTTTTGAAGTAACTTATATCTAAAGATGAGAAGATACTCCAATAATTCTGGTCATGTAGCTTATTTAAGACCTTAATTCAGAAGATAGACTGGTTTCTGAAAGCAGGCTTGCATTCTTCTTAGTCCAGAGGCACTGATGTCCTTAGTGTCTTAAATTTAATAATCTATGAGATAGTGGTAGGTATTGCATCTTGAAAAAGCTGTGGGATTTTGTTTTTGAATTTTATTTTACTGTAAGGATCTTTAAAGTTCTTTCTTTCAGAATGAAAGTGAGCATGTATTATCTCAAAATAGAGGTTTCTTCTAGCATTAAAAATGCAGTAAATTAACAGGCATTAAAACCCAACCCTTTTAACATTATGGACTAGATTTCTTGTATTAAGCAAGGGCCAGAATTTCATTAGTAGAATGGACTCTGCTTTGGAAAAAAAGTGTACTAGGTGTCTAAAGGTCTTCAGAAGGGTGAACAGGGGGGGTTTTATGAAGAAAACTCTTGTGGACCACAAAGGTTTGGCCGGAGAAATCCAACATCTGTTGCTGAGGCTGTCTTCTACTTACATTCCCATTGTGACCAGTTGAGAGAAATAGCAGCTTTCCTGCAGAAATATTAAGAAAATCGAAAATCTTAAGCTAACTGCAAAAAGTGAGGAGTGGGATTCTTAGTGTAGGGGTGGATTACTGTGTCT
The DNA here is from genome assembly GCA_036630365.1 of Acanthiza pusilla. NCBI lineage: Eukaryota > Metazoa > Chordata > Aves > Passeriformes > Acanthizidae > Acanthiza > Acanthiza pusilla. The sequence continues at coordinate 4,512,509 of JAXCHO010000003.1, read as the reverse complement.
GTTAGAACAGTTTGTCATGTCTTCGTCATGGCCCAATGAATCAGATATGAGACAAGGAATGGGGAATCCAGACACTGTCTTCTGCACTCTCCTGCTGTGTCCAGGGCTTCCTGACAGTTCCAGTGAGGGGAAAAATGAGAAAGAAGAAATCGAAAGCCTTTGTTGAAAAGTCTGGATCTGGCACCTCAGGCTGGTGAAAGTCACCATTCCATTCTGTGACTAGGGCTCCCTGTAAGGCAGTGGTGTTACCTTGGGGCTGGTGGTGAATATCCAGAATTAAAAAAAACAAACCCCAGCAGCAGGAAAGATCTCTGCAAGGGATGAGATGCAAAGGAGTGCCATGGTTCTCTCAGACAGTCCCAGGCTGCCTGAGGCTGGAAGGGGCCTGTGGAGGTCATTTGGTCCAACCCTCTGCCTTAAGCAGGGTCACCAAGAGCCAGGTGCCAAGGCTGTGTCTGGGAAGCTTTTGAGTATCTCCAAGGATGGAGATTCCATAACCTCTCTGAGCAGCCTGAGCCAGTGCTTGGTCACCCTCACAGTGTTTCCTGATGTTCAGAGGTAACTCCTGTGTTTCAGGTTGTGCCCATTGCCTCCAGTCCTGTCACTGGGCAGCACTGACCAGAGCCTGGCTCTGTCCTCTTTGCACCCTCCCTGCAGGTATTTATATACATTGATGGGATTCCCCTGAGCCTGCTCCAGGCTGAACAGTCCCAGCTCTCTGATTGTCCTCATGGGAGGGGTGCTCCAGTTCCTTAATCATCTTTATGGCCCATTGCAGTGCTCTCTCCAGGACATCCGTGGCTCAAGCAGATTGCAGGCTGATTCAGACTGGAGTACTTATCAGTGTAAACATTAATGCTAATAATGTTTTCTGGATTCTAGTTTTAAAACTCTGAGACCAGGCCAAGTTGGGGTTGGGGCCCTCTCTGAATAGAAAGGCCCATTCCACTAGAGAAGCTGCTAGATTTATTTTTTTCAGCTCAGTAGCTGATGAAAAGGATGCCAGGTAGCTTTAGGACAACATTTGTAATTCAACCCCAGCAGTTGTGTCAAAAAAAAAAAAAGTACATGAAAGTTCTGGATCATTTTTCAATCTGGAGACTGGGAAGAGGAAGAAACAAGTCAGCTGAGGCTGCACATTGCCTAAAAAAATCAGATTCACAGTATTTCTGTGGAAAGGTTAGATGCAAAGCAGACCTTGGTGTGCACAACATTCTCAGTAACGTTAGTTCTGAAAGAAAGTGTTAGCTTTATAATTCTGAGCAAATCAAGGAAAAATGGTTTATACTGTCCTTTTTTTTCTTCTAACTGTATTTATAGTTAGTATGAAAAGTTTTTTCTAGTAACAGTTCTAGGAAAGAATACTAGAAAATAAAAAGTGTAGGACATCAAATCTACAAAACTAGTCACTTCTCAAAATGATACCTCACTCTTCTAAACTAGTTTGAAATTTTCAGGGAAGAATTAATAGTGTTACTGTCCTTACAAGTCAAAATCAAATAGTCCCTTTTGAAGTTTTGACTGCTAAGAAACATATTTGTTCATGCAGTGGGAATATAAAGTGACCTCACATAAAATTAACTAAGCTACCTAAATGTGCTTTAAAACACAACTTTTCCCTAAACCCAAAGAAAACAAGAGAAACAATGCCAAACCACCCAAAATAAAAAAAAAAGCCCAAGAAAGACAAAGACATAAATGTAGTCATAACAAACTTGAGAAGGAGTAATGTTGATCCATAGCTGCTAGAGTTCAGAGAAGCCTGTAATATAGATCCATCAGTGTAAATAAATAATCCTTTGCTGCTGCCTCGTGTACTTCTGGGTGCTTTTCGATACTCAGGTAGAGCTGTAGACTTAAAAAGAAATGGCATGTTGACAGATACTGATCTAGGTTTGGAAATCTGAGGCATAGACTGAACTGTTTTTAGTACTTCCAGGTACTCTGTGGGTGGGGAGGAGTTCCTTATTGAATTCAGAGATAAGACAGGAGCTTATATTTTGACTACTATAAAATTATTCCCCCAACAAGAAGTGACACATTTAAATCAGAATAGATAATGCTTGCATAATTTGAAGTAGAGAAAGTATTTTAAAGATCTGGTTACATCAGTGCAGGATGTAATACATTTCTCTTGCTGTAACACCCAAATTGTAAAGTAGTTAATTTCAGGAGCCTGGAATTCAACATGGCTGAGTTTATAGACATAAAATTTGGCTTCAGCTTGCAAATCCAGTCTCCACTGCGTTTGGATGCTTCTGTTTTGATATGGAGATATATGATCTTGCTACCTTATTGGTTACCCTAGGCACAGCTGCCCTTCATAGGCTGAAAGGAGTACTGAAACATACATGAATGTGAAAGTAGAAGCTCCACAGAAAGAGCTGGGTGCTTTCCACGGGAGAGGCAAAGGCTAATAAGATAGCTCTTGTTCTCATTTTGACAGGTTTGTCAAGAAAGCAAGTCAAATGGAATGCTAGCTAGCACTGTGGGTATCAACATACAGAAAAGAGGCTTTAGTTTTAGGATGATGGAAGGCTTGTCGTCCATTTTCCAATTTGATCACACTGACAATACTATTTCACACTCTTTGTTCTTTAGTGTTGCATAATGGTCCTTATATCCCTTGGTTTCAGAAGCACTGTACTTCACCAGGATGCTGATCCTGACAGAATCTGCTTGCACTGCACTTGGTGTCTTTCCAGGCTCGTTTGTAGCCATGTTGGTAAGAGACTACAGCAAGTCAATAGAATGCTACAGAACTGAAGTTTTGTAAAAATAAGATGGAAAGTGATCTCATCTAGCCCATGTCTCATTTTTCCCAGTACAGCGATGTTGTTAAGTGGTATTTCAGACATCTTTCTGCCAGGCATATTTGCACCTACTTGCACACTGGCACTAATACGTGCAGTGTCATGTTGTCTGATTTGGTAGGTGGTTTACCTGAAAATCGTAGTTGAATGTTTGTCTTCATGAATGTTCAAGGAGGCCACACTCTCACTGTTTGCTAGTCTAAAAGGGATTTAAAATCTAAGTTGGTCCTCAAACGTCAGTGAGTTTAAAAAGAGCATTCAGGTTAATGAATAGATGACACACATCATAATTATTTGAAGGATGCTATTTTAGTTTCCTTCAGAAATTGTCCTGGGATTCTTGCTTGCCAGGCATGTTATCATTTTGAAGATATTTGCCTGGTATTGTATATGGCTTAATAGGGTTGTTATATTAATTTCTTCCTAGCCAGAGCATACAACATGATCCAGTAAGTTTTTCCTCACATTAAATATGAGGTTCCTAATAGGAAAGAAAAGTCAAATAATCCTGCTATATACAGCCTTGCTGATAAAGTTCAAGGGACAATACATCCAGCATAAACCTTTGGCAGCAAATCATCTCCTGTAGGGGAAGTTGGAACTTGTTGCTGGCAGAACTGGGAACAAAGGAAAGGAGAAAGACCTGAACCTCAGTGACCTTCTTGGATGAATTAAAAGTTTAAAAAAGGATGTCTGAGCCTGAAGTTTCTGCTGCTCTTACCTGAATACAATAAGCTTGCTAAAAAACTGGATTTTAATTTTTTTTCCTAGTCTGCTATATTGTTGACCATTATTTATTCTGTCTTGGTTTCATCAGTGTTTCTGAAAATAATATCCTATAATTGCTGTATTGGTTTGTAGCTCTCTAATGGTAATAATTTGCTGTTATGGTTATCTTACCAGTTACTTAAGATCCCAGAATAATACTTCAGTTTCAGAAAGCTGAAGTAATGTGACCACTAGATGGAGTCCAGTGAGCATATTTCAATATCATAAATCCTATGTTATGGCTCGTAGTGTTAAAAAGGGTAGGTGTTTTGTGTCTCATGCTTATCAATAATGCTCATTTATTCAGTTTTGATTGGCTTGGACAACTTCCCAAAGTTCTTTGGGTTGTTCTTGGTATGTCTGTCCTTGAGGTATATTTGAGTTAAGTTTGAACTTAAGGCACAGAACTGACAGATCCCATTGTTCATCTGTGGATCAGAGTGTATTGTTACTCATGTAAGAATGGACCTGTGAGAAGACTGAGCTTTCAGCAGCTCTCAAATATGAAATCTAAAGCTATTAAATATTTAACCTATTGCAACTAGCAGGGTTTTAAATCTAGGTGTCTCTCCCCATCGGCATGTATGTAACACATACATACATGTATGTGTATGTACGTGTATGCAAGATTTGAAATAGCATTTCTTACATTGCTTCATTTATGCCTTCTCACTTCTCTAAATATATAAGAGGCGTAATAGACAGAAAAAATACATTGTCTAGGTTGGACAGAACTAAATCTTGCTCCAATTTTCATAAGCATTACTTTTTAGTTTTGATGTTATCTTTGACGTTACGTCTTGTATGAATGATAAACGGCCTCTGGTCGTCAGCCTGGTGCTATACTTAGTATTTCTAATATCATGGTAGTTTTTTTGTTTCTGTTGGATGCAAATCTCATCTTAGGGCCTTGCTGAGTGTGCAGATGCTCTGTCAAAATTACATGGGAATTTAACCATGCTGTTCTCAAGACTACCTCCTGGAAGAACCGTATTGGCTTTCTTCTGAAGGACGGAATTCTCTTGGAGCTTTTATCTTTCTCTGTCTCAGTGGTTAGTGTGTGACTATGCAGTGTACCACCACAGAATCATGGACATGCACTGGCTGAAACAAAAATCTCTGAAAGTCACCTAGTACAATCCGCTGCTCAAAACAGATCTGGTTAGAACAGGTTGGTCAGAGACTGTGACAATCTAGTTTTAATACCCACAAAGATGGAAATACTTTAACTCCAGTACCTGTCAACTTTCATGGTTTAAAAAAAAAAAGTAAACAAATCCTTTTATGCAAACAGAATATTCTGTGTCCATTTCCTCCTGTTCTAGGACTGTATCTTCAAGAACAGTTGGCCTCTTCTCTCTAGCTTCCCATTAGGTATTGCAAACAGCAATAGGATTTCCTTTTAGCCTTCACTTAAGGCTGAACTGTGCAAGACCTTAGATTTTTCTCATACATGAAACAGTATGATGGCCCTGCATTAGACTCAGTCCAATATGCCAATATCTTTCTACTGCTGAGAAGCCTGCTCAGCATGTTCACCTTTCTGTTCAGCAGGATGTCATCCTTACCCACTCATCCAGAACACATCTAGCTAATTGGGGTACAAGGATGCTATGGGAGACTGTGTCAGAAGCATTCTTTTACTAACAGTATTCAGTGTCATTGCTATCTCTTAGTCCACAGAACCAACCATCACATAACAGAAGATAAATAGGCTCGTCAGGCATAATTTGTCCTTGGTAAATCCATATGGCCTACTTGGATCTTTATATATATCTCTTACTCTTTATATGTCAAGAAATTGCATCCAGGAGGGTTTGCATCATGATTTTCCTGGAGACTGAAGTGAATCTGACCAGCTTGTAGTTTTCCAAATCCTCCTTACCATTTTGGAGACCAAATATGAGTGTTACTAAGGATAATCCATATTCAAACACATGCCCTGCATTAGTTTTGACAAATCAAGTGTTTAAGAATTTTAAGACAAAGTAAAACTCACTGTTGTGGCCACAGAGAAACTTTCAGCACAGTTTCTTCTTTCTGAAGAAACATTAGTTCTTGAAGAGAATTACCTGGTAAAACTCTTGTAGGAAATCTGCATGCAGCTATCATTGCAGAAACAGGTTTTGCAACAGGAACCAGCACCCAAACTTTCTGATCCTCTATGAACACTCTATTAAGTATGAACTATTTTATATACACTTCTTTTTACTCTTGCAGGGCTACTGGATCTTCAGTTCTTCTTTGCAGCATAGTTTTATCAGGCAGAAGCAAGTATGTTGCCTTTGAAATACTGTCATTGCATTGTTAAAGGCACTGCAAAGAATGCCAAGTGATGTTCGTTTTAACCTTTGGACTGAGGAGGCTTTAGGGCCCCATCTCTGGTGTTCTAAGACAATATACAGGCAGCTGCCAGATGGGAGGTAGTGCTCCACCTACAAACACTGTCAGGTTTTCAGAAAAGCTGAGTTCAGTAAGGATGTGTTAAGATCTCTAAGGATCTGTTTGTTGAGTCCTGCCAAGATGGCATCAATTTGGGCATTTCAAATGTCATGGACAACTTTGTAGGTAAAGATGTAAGTACCTTCTTCTGAAGTTTCAAGAAATTAAGGATATTTTTGTGACTCTTATGATAGGATTTAGGTACCTGAATCCTGCCTGAAGTATGTTCTCTTGCAGATATGGGCCTGTATATTTATTATGTGTTTTCCTTCAGCAGTGGCTTGTCTGAAGACAGAAGCGTGTTTTGTAATAACACATTCAATTGGAAGTTCTCCCTAGTGTGATCTCTGTCCTCTTAACTGTTCAATTTCTGTCTAGGAGCTTCTGGAGTTCTCATTTTGATAGTGAGAATCTTTTAGGATGAGCTGAAGATTTTAAGTCAACCCAGGTTGATTCCCTAACCTTTATACATATTAAACATTGTCAAATGGAAACTCGTAAACATTGTTTAGAACTGTTTGATTGCTAACACACATTTACTTTGTACCTGTGTCATTATGCTTCTTGGAACTCATTTGGTTGTCTAAGGGTTGCTTAACATGTTGATTTCAAGTCCTCCAGTTCCCAAGTGCAAAGTGATTATTAGTAATTTACTGTAATCAGAGGAGTAGTTAGTCCCTTAAAGCAATTGTGTTTTTTGGCAGGAAACTAGAGCTTCTTTATTACTTGTCCAAAAGAGCATGTCTCAAAAATACATAATTCTGAGCAACCTGGAGCTAACACAACTAATCCAATTTTTTGTGCTCACGGTGCAGTCAGTACAGATTGAATATAATATGTGGCAGGGAGGAGCTCCTTGCTCCCAACGTAAATGGGTGGTTTGGCTTAGGGGTGTAATATTTGCAATATATACTAACTCAAATAGCTCGTAAGTTCACATGCTTTCTGCTGCAGACCTTTTTTCATAAACCAAGAGAAGACAGACATTACTGTTGTCTCCTCTTCGTAGCCTTACATTCCTCCCCTCCACTCTCTTTGCCTTATGGAAAAAGGCTTTTCCATAACCCAGACTCAGCCAAAGGCAGTCTGCAATTTGTAGCTTACTGCTCATATTTGCAGTCTGGACTTGTTCATATACTGATTTGTACTGTTTAATTTTTTTTTACCATTAGATTAAGACTTGTACCTGCCTTGGGCTGTCTTTTAGCTCTCCTCAGTGGGCAAAGTGCCATCAGACCTTTGTAAGAATTTTTCTGGCCTATGGTTTGTCCCGATTCTGTCCAGGACAGGGTTAATATTTGCAGTAACCAGGAGGGGGCATGGCCAGTTCCCAGAGGTTATTCTATAGCACCTTATGTCATTTTCTGGGGACAGGGGAGGGGGTGTCTTGCAGTGGGAATAGTGTGGTGGTGGAGCAATCGTGTAGATCATTTGCCTCTTTGTTGTACACTGTTATTAGTATTGCTGCTGTTACTGTGTTTTCTTATTTAACTGCTGTTTCCAGTAAATTGTTCTTATTTCAAGCTGTGATCTTTACCTTTTATGCCTCCAATTCTCTTCTCCAGCCACCCACAGTGGGGAAGAGAAAGGGGCAGTGAGTGAGCGGCGCACGGTTTGGAGTATTTCAGTGGGAATGCTAAATTGGGGAATATAATTTCTAAACCATGGCACCAGTTCCCTTTGAGATGTGATATTGAAGTGGATAATATCACATTGTGTTACATTTCTGCCTGGATGGTCACTGCTTGTGCAGTGTGGTTGCCCATTACAATTTGATGAATCTCCTTAATGAAGCTGGAAACTTCCACTTTGCACCAAATTAATAATAAGTCTGCATGTTGGTAGCCTTCTTTGCAGTGTGTACTGTTCAGATTTCTCCTTCTCCCTGTGGTTCTTCCCACCCCTCCTGTCCTCATAATTATTCCCCTTTCAAGCTCTATTTGGAATCACAGACTAAGCTGAGCTGGACGGGATCCATAAGGATCATCAAGTCTGACTCCTAGCCCAGTGGCACAGGACCATTCCCAAAAATCACAGCATGTGCCTACCCAAACCCTTCTTGAACTCTGTCGGGCTGATGCTGTGACCACTTCCTGGGGAGCTTATTGCAGTGCCCAACCAGCCTCTGGGTGAAGAACCCTTTCCTAATAGCCAGCCTAAACCTCCCCTGACTCAACTTCAGGCCATTTCCTTGGGTCCTGTCCCTGGTCACCAAAGAGAAGAAATCAATGTCTGCCCTTCCTCTTCCCCTCATGAGGAAGTTGTAGGGTGTGATGAGGATGCTTTTCATGTCATTGGTGTTACCATTTTATTAATCCATGTCGGTTTCAGTTGCTGTTTCTAAAATACTGTAGAAACATGATGCTAAATTTATTCAAGATATAGTTGGAATTAAATTTGCTCTTAATTGGTTTTGAATTAGAACACCTCCCAGGGTCATTTCCGACCAGACTTAGACTATGGTTCTGTAAAGTGTTTGTCCTTACGAATTAAATTTGTCTTCCTGTTTCTCCATAACGTACCTAGTACTTTACAAGTGAGGTAATTTTCTAGACATTTGAAAGAGCTGTCTAGTGCATGATAACTTGTTGTTAACTGACCTGTTTTTCTTATACTCTCTTAAGGCATAAGTTACTTCTTCTTTTTTTTTTGTTGGAGACATTTGCTATTATGAAGTCTTTGAAATTGCATGGAAAACCCTTTAAATAGTGCTTTCTTTTAATGATCCCTTAACTTTTGACATTGTGTTTGTAACCTGAACTTTGTCAGGTCTCTGTCATCCTACATTTCAGATGGGAATGAAGTGGGCTTCTGCACTAGAAACAGTTAACTTGAATATATTTTTGGGGAATGCCTTCTGTGGTAATTCCCATGACTGTTTTCCCTTGCATGTTTGTGAGGATGTCTTTATCCAGCCTTAGTGAATGGAGCACTGCATTTCCCTCACTGACCTACTTCTGTTCAAAGAGGGTAGGATAGGTAGAGAGATGTTGCTGTGCAAGGTTTATAATTATGTATGAAGTATTTCTGTCCTTTGTAGTAGAATTTATGCCAAATTCTTCACCATGACTGTCTTTGTTCTCTCTCCTCAAAAAGCTGTTCATTATTAGTAGAACTGCCTTAAAACAATTGGTATTTCTTACAACGTGAGAAATGGTCTAACTTCTGCATTTGTGAATATGGGACTGACAGGAACTACTTCGATCACTGTCAAATATTGTTGGGTTTTTGGTCTTTTTAATTTATGTGTTTGCATGTTATTATGTTGTATTTAGGTTAGAAATGTAATGAGAAGCATATTGAGATGTATTAACTAGGCAAAGTTAGGGAAAAATGCTAATAAGTCTAAAATATTTCTTGTGAATGTATCATTATAGCTTGCAAATATTTCCTGGAGAAGAAAATTTGCATGGGGGCAAATCTGTAGCTGACATCTTGAAAGTGTTTATTCCCTACCTCCATGCTTGTAATTTGGCTTGTTTTAACTCCACTGCAACAATTTTGATTTTGTAAGATCACTTTTTCATCCAGTTTTACCATTTGGTAAGCAAATAAATAAATACATCTCAGTGCTTTCAATTTAGCAGAAATATAAAACTTACTAGCAATGTCTGACAGGGTGATATGGATGGTGCTCTTGTGGTGTGGATTGGGACAGTTATTTTTTGCAAATTGCTTGCCTTTAAAAGTAGTTTTAAAAATTTAACATTTCTCTGTGTCAGTTAAAGATATTTATGTACTTGTACAACAGGTATCAGTGCAGTATGTGAAGTAGAGTCCTGCAGTGATAAATTCAGTCAGTACAGGTGTAAGTTGCTATGAAATTGAGAAATGTATGTATTTTAAATTTCATTCTATGTTTTTCTTTTGGAGGTGGATGTTTATTTGAGCTAGATAGTCTTATTTTTTTTTCCTTTTTTCCTTTATGACTATTGATAATTTGCAATCAAGGACTAATAAATTCAGTTTTTGGCAAGTGGGAATTGATGAATCACTGTACATGCTAGGAAGAAAGGAAAAAGTAAGGACAGTCTTCAGTTCCCTTGTGGTTTTCCTGAACTGATAATAGCATGCTCTGACATACATATTTGATTGGAGGAAGTGTATATAGCATTCTGTTTTCTTTCCATAGCAGCAGTGATTTAAGAATTTGCCCCTCATATTCTCAGTTTTTTATATTGAAGCTTTTTGTTTCAGACATTAAAAAGCACATATAGGTCAAGTAAAGAAGTGTTTGCCAGTACGAACTCTGTGCTAAGCATTCTGGGAGGCTGCTTTCTTGCAGCAGATGAGGATTCTTTGTGGCTGGCAGCAGAAACTGCAGCAGTATCTTTGCAGTTTCCTTTCATCTTTGATTATGTTCTAAGGATCTCTGAATATAGGAGCTCTTTCCATAACCCCTTGGAATATCTTTTCATCTCTGTGGTGGAGTACAGCACGTGCTGAAAGCCTCCTATCTTCTACAGCTGAGGTATCCTTTGCTTTTCATCGCCCTCTGATTTTTTGTCTTCAGCGGCTGGATTTTTGGCAGTATTTGGCTTAAGCAAATAGGATTACATTTCAGTAGCTGATGGTTTCTAGTGAAGGAACATACTAAATGAGGGACACAATGAGGACTGTACAAAGAAATATTACTGCAAAGCACAGGAAAATTACTCGAGTCGAGCAACGGAAGAAGACATTCTGCAAATGCAATCAGGGCTGCTAGAAATGCAAAATTCAACAGATTGGGAATGGGTTGCACGACAAGTGTGATTCTGTTTAAAGGCATTCGTACAGTTTTTGAGAGAAACTGTGGTTATATATGCAAACAGCAAGGAGAAAACAATGCCCTTGAATACACAGCATTCAGCTTGCCAGATGAAGATTCAGAAATATTGATTCAGTCATTCCTGGTAAATAAAAACTTGTTTCATTAATAATTTTATCTGCTAATTGAAAGCTAAACTAAAAACAGAACAGCATGCTTTTTTAACATCTGCTTTGTACAGACATGGATATATATCTTGTCCTGATATTGCAGGATGTTAGTGCATGTATGTGGCATGTTATGTGTGTCTGCATGCAGCTGTAATGTTAAAGCTTAAGATTCATATTCCTTGTATCATTGAGATTTGTATTGAATGTGAAGAGTTTCCCCTCTGTAATTTTTATAGAAGATTGTCTGCTGTTAAATCTTTCTAAACATACTCTTGGAATGTATTTGGCACTTTGACTGAGGAACAACTGATGATTATGTTATTTGAAAAAACTAAGGAAGGCATTGTTGAGGAAACAGTAACCCAGCATTTAAGGTTTATTTTTTTCTTATGGATTTGGGTGTAGTTTTTTTTCTCTGAAACTGTTTAACTGTTCTATTTCTGTTTAACTTACTGAAAGGAATACAGGAGCATTCTAGAAGGAAAAAGAATGGTTAAAGGGAGCAATAAGTGTTTCCTGAACATGCTTTGCTCTCAAATGCTTTTTAGGTGTTTCCTGATGCAAAGAAATGAGGCTATAAAGTGAGACTGTGGTCTTTGTATCCCCCAGGTTAATGACGTGTTTGTGCGTCAGATGTATTACATTTAGGCTTGAGGGGGTGGAATTGCAAGAGCTAACTAAGGTGCACAGCTTGCTTCACAACTGGGCTAGTTAAGGATTTAAACATTAATCTAAAATAATTTGAGTTTGCTTGCTAATTGCTTTGTCACTGCCTCGGTAGTTGGGATAAGAGGGGTGTGGTACACTGAAATAGCTGGACAGATTTTGACAAGCTTGTATCTTCCTGGTATACCCATGTTGTGCAATTGCAGCTATGGAAAGTCTCTAGAAATTTCATAAAGCTTTGTTGTCTTTGTGCTGTTCAAGTCCTTTTATTTGCTGAACTGAAATATAAGGGAAAAAATGATGTGTGGTTGCACATATGGGTGTGTCTATCTGTATACACGTGTGCATATGTATGCACACATATATGTGTATTTCTATACATTGATACACACACAAGCTTCTACGAAAGAACACAGAATAATCTGAACTGTCTTCAGATGCTTAAAATAACTTACAGTATGTATATTACCCTTCATGATAGTATTGCATTTGCTTAATATAGTTTGATATTCAAAATAAAATGGCTTCCTCTGGGTATTAGAAGCCTTTTTACACTGTTAGCCATTTCTGAGTTAGCCTCATACAGAAGATTTTTCGACATTTGTTAAATTCTGTGTAATGGATACTTTCAGTAACTTTTATAACCCATTGAATTTAAGAGCTAACACCCTTACTGGCCTTGAATTCTACATATAGTTAGGTGAGTGAATGAAGAAATACTTATTTTTTTAATGTAATATGAATTACTGTAACTTGGAGGATGCAGTGAAATTTTTTTGTATTTTTTTCTTCTTTGTTTCACATGGTACTGTTCCAGCAATAATTTTTCTTTAATTTAGTCTTATGGAATTGACACAAACTGGCAAGATGAAGCACAAAATATGCTAGTTTGCCATTTACAACAGAAGTCCCACATGTCTCTCTTAGGGATTTGGTTTTTTTCCAAGTCCAAAATGTCTTGACGCTTTGAAATACTGATATCATTTTTTTGAGTTTTCCTGTATGGCTTTGTTACCTTGGTTTAACTGGAAGTAGTGGATCAAGATAAGTTTATTCCTGGGAAAAATACCCAAAGGTTAGTGTGGAGGAGTGTGCGGAACTGAGGGGTCAGAATGACTTCCTTTTCACTGTACTGGACCAATGAAGTCCTTAAGAATAAAAATCAGGGTTTTACAAGAAGAAAACAGGACTTTGTTAAAAGGTCGTGCTCTTGATAATCAGAACTGGCACTGGCTGTTGCGTTCTTAGGTGTTGTCTGAGGCTGGGGAGCAGTCACTACCAACCTACCCCTAAAGAGTGCAAAGTGGGATTCTCTGAAGGATTGGGAGAAGGGGAAGGCTACTGCAATGCTGGCAACAGTGCCAACTGATTTTATGGAACCCACTGAAGTGTCTAGGACTTATACCTCTTAAATTACACAATGGCTGTACTGTTTGCTTTGAAAGCTGGTTTGTCTAGCTCTTTCCCTTCCAAAGAGGTGGCTTTCAGGGGGAGAAATTATGCTGCACCTCACCAAGAAGCTGTGCATTGAGGTGAAGGCTCCAAGAATCTCTTCTCTGAAGAGCACCTATATGGCCAAGACCAAAAGAGTGACACCAAAAGCAGTGCCACTTGCTTGGGTTGTTTTTTATTTTGGTGATTGTTGCAACAGATGCAAGTGGGTGTGTGGTTTCACCTCTTTGTCTGTGCTGTAACACATATCTGAGCTGCAAAGTCTCAGCTTAGCCTGTTTGGCTGTACCTGCTGTCTGCTCTATTTAGCCACATTGGATCAAATATCTCCTGATACAGAGCTGTTGTCAAAACACCAGTGAATACCAGGGAGTCTTTTAATTTAACAACACATTGATCCTCTTGTAAATCAGTGTTGAAAAACGGAAAATTTCCTGTGAATAGGAACCTATCAGGAAGCACTTCCCCTTGAAGGAAAAATCACCTGAGAAGAAAATAAAGAGGCAGAGGCAGTTGATTTAGCATGCGTTTTTCGTATTTACCCATTAACCCAGATGTCAGGAGGTTAAATCTAAAGTCTAGTTAAATCTAATTACAGTTTTATCTTAAGAAGGCCTGCTCTTTTGTGTGCTTGAAGGAAAGATAATAAAGCCCATGTGAGACGGTCTTCTCAGGAGTACAGTTTATTTCTGTCCATCTCGTGTCATTCAAACTTGCAATGAAAATGCTGTATCTTAGCTTCAGGAACATTTCTAACCTATCACTTTGTGTTGCTGGAAGACAGGATCTCGTAGGGTCTTTAGGTCGACATGGATAAGGATCTTTATTTTAATAAAAGGTAATACATTTTGTTTGAGATGCTGTTAAAAGTTGCATCGAAATTAATGAAATTTTATTTTCCCCAACTGCCCATCTTGGGCATATTTATTTTTGTCAAATGTTGAGGAAACATTTTAGTTTGCTTAATTTTGTAGTAAGTTGAAGATACAGTTTCAGAATATTAGCCTGTATGCTTATCTACTTAGTTCATCTTAATTTTCCTGTGGTTTTTCTAAAATTAATTTTCAAAATGATATTGCATGTTATTTCTGCTGTGTTGCAATATCTGAGAGTCAGGAAGTTTTATCCATAGCCTTTATTTTTATATTCAGATTCCTTTTTTTTTTTTTTTAAATTTAATCACTGTATAACCAATCATTATCTCAGTGTCAAATGTTAATGTACAAGTTAGGTCCTAAACAGCTGTTTTGGGTGGTTGACAAAGGTGGAAAATGAGCAAGGGTGAATGATGTGGTGATAATAGAACTAGGAACACTTAAAAAGTTTGAAGTTTGAAGTTTGCTAACAAGCCCCTTGCAGTATTCAGTGATGGAAGAAGCTGGGGTGAGTACACTGCCAGCAATGATGGAAGAGCTAGAAAATTCTGAAGTGAGATAGACTGGGCTGAAGCACGTTAACTTTTTTTTAAATATATTTCTCTGAAAATTGCAGAAAACAACTCTCTTGTTTTTCCCCCCCCATGCTAGGAATGGTTTTTGCTCAGTTTGTTTCTAATGGCCAATTCAGCAGTGCCATTTCTCTCATTAAGCTTTAGAACCTTGTAGTTTGGTGAGCCTACTCAAGGTAGTACGATAGCTGTAGCTTGTGCTAGATGGGGCCTAATACTTTGAAGTAGTCTGTAAATTTATTAAGTCTGATGTGGAAAATATCTGTGACTTAGATTGTGCTTACACAATTCTGAGAAGGAATGAGGGCCATTTTGAAATAGAATATGTACAGATTTTAATAGGGTTTATTTAGGTATTGGCTGGAAGCAGAGCCCACTATATTTTAGTAGCTGCAGTTTCTTAGTCTGTGTCACCAGTTGACTTGACAGCAACATCACCATCAGGTGTTCCTGAGTTTTCCGGTGACTGCTTTTCCTGTGCTGCTCATGAGTCATTTGGTTTATTAATAAACCGTGACATCTTTAAGATATACCAAAGTCTGGGCATGTGGGAAGATTGACTAATGACAGGAGTGAGCTACGTCATTCTGGAAATACCTCCACAGAAGACATTCAAGTTGTACATATTTTGATTTCAAAGTAAATGATATATGTATAATTTTTCAAAAAAGACTCTCCTTAATTTGACATGTATTATGTTTAAAATAAACCTTTACGCCTTCCTTTGGTAAACAGCTTATATTAAGGTGTGTTATTGCTGTCTCGATTTGCAAATTAATATCAACTTGTTTATATGAAGTAGAAAAGTTTAATAGAAATAAAGTAGAAATATATAAAGGAGAGAGTTCTAAGGAAGTAATTGTGCTGAGTAAGTGGACGTTGTTTTATTTTAATATGCTTAAACAGCTTATACAGCAGTTCTATAATGGTGTGCAGACAATTTGTATGTGTTAGTCTGTTGTTTCACTCTCATAACTTGCTTCAACTTGTAACTCTATTACAAGTGGCTTTTATTCATCAGCAACTGGAGCATTAGGCTTCATTAGGCCTCTTAATAAGGAAGAAACATATATATGAGTACAGCATCTAACTGTTGCATGGGGTTTTCTTCATGGGTCACTTGAATTAGAGCACTTCTTTTATCTCCTTTCATCTTACTGCTCTGGCTGAATAAAAACCTGGCGTCTGATCTGCTGACTTGTAGTTTTGGCTAAATCTCCTGATGGTTTTTGTAGGCTTCTTTTGTTTTGGCCTTTCATTAGATTCCTTTGGGAAGAATGCTCGAATGTCCATCTCCTTATATCCCTCTGCCCTCTCAGTGGGGGAATTGCAGCACTTACTCACCAAGTGCATAGTACCTGCATCAAGTACATGTCTTTGAAAGATGCAGGAGAGGACTCTCAGGAACAGGTTGGCAGGCACTCACTGCAGTGGCATGCAGAAGATAAGATTAAGCATTTTATCTTCAGGAAAAATATCTTTAGGCCTGGGGATAAAATCAGGATAGGTGGTCAAGTCTACATGCGTACACCATCATTCGTCTGTGACAATTATAGGTTGGACTAGCACAGAAAGATATCCAACCCAAAAATATGGCACCAGTTTACATCCACGTAGAAAACATGCTCTCTTCAAATGTAGCACCAGAGAATCTTGGAGGAACAGGATATCTTGTGAAAGAAAATATGAAAGAAAGAAAGAAATCAAAATATCTGGAGCTAAAAAACCCCCAACGAATAACACAACCCCATCAAACAGCAACAACAACAACAAAAAAATCCCAAACCATCCTAAAACCCTAGACCCCACAAAAAAACCCAAGCTCTCCAGAAAACTCCCTGTAAAATTTTATATGGTCTTGAGGAATGAGAAGACTTTTGTGGTGGAGAAGCTCCATGGGTGGGGCTTTTAAGACTAGAGTCTAGACTTAATGAGCACGGGGAGAGGAGTTGACTTCTCTGCTTCTCCTTCTCAATACTTCTATCCACTTGCTTTAGGAACAGCTTGAAGTGCTCATTTGAGTCATGTATAGATGCAGGTACCCTATTCTATCATGAAATTAAATGCAATTAAAGTATCATAGTATCATGCAATGGTTGGAAGTGACCTTAAAAATCATACAGTTCCAACCCTCCTGTAGGAACACCTACCACTAGACCAGGTTGTTCAGAGTCCCATCCAGCCTGGCCTTGAGCACACCTCCAGGGGTGGGGCAGCCATGCCTTGTCTGGACACCCTGTTCCAGTGCCTCACCATCCTCACACTAGTGAATTTTTTCCTAATATCTCATTTAAACTGACCCTCCTTCAGTTTAAAACACATTCCTCCTTGTCCTGTCACTGCAGGCTTTTGTAACAAGTCCCTCTCCAGCTTTATCATAGGCCCCCTTTAGATACTGGAAGGCTGATCTAAGGTCTCCCTGGAGCCCTCTCTTCTCCAGACTGAACCCAGACTCTCTAACCCTTCCATAGGAGAGGTGCTTCAGCCCTGTGACTCTCCTCTGGACCCACTCCAACAGGTGGGACTTCTGCTGAAGCCCCAAAGCTGGAAGCCACCTGCTAACTCTTGCAGTGTTCTTGATTCTTTAAAATCTACAGTGTGAAGTCCAAGACACTATTTTATGTCAGTTGAGAGCCACACCAAGGTGCACTCTTACTCCAGTCCCCGGACAGAGGTGAATTAACATTCTCCGCTAGGAGCAAAGTGTTCCTGGAAAAATTCATGGAAGATGGGCGCTGCACAGTGGGAAGACCCCCACCTCAGGCTTGCTTGGCACAGAGCTATTTCCATTTGAGAAATCTTCAGACTTGGAGCTTTGACTCACTTTTTGTGTGTTTATTCTGTCCTCTTAGTTTCTGATAGTCATAAGGTCCTGTCCAGTTAGGAAAAAAGCCATCTTTAGTCCAATACCATTCTCACAGTCATTCTGCTTGTGTATGTCCTGTCTATAAGGAGATGTGTCAGAACCGTAGTTAATTCAGAAGTGTGATTTTAATCTTGATTTCTCTATACTAAAGTCTACTCATTTGTTTTCTTTTTTTTTCCTTGGGACATTAAGGAAGTCAGGTTTTCCCTGAAAACAGGTAGATATCTACTAAGGTGGTGTGAAATTAATTGCATCACAAGTTGATACTTCATAGCTAATGGTATGTAAATTTGTGACATAGATGAAAGTTAATCTGTATTTTGTTTAGCTCTGCTGGGATTTTAAACTTATTTTGGTTTTTATTTGTCACAGTGTAAGAGTGTCCACACTGAGGTACTGTGTCTTGTCTGTCAGATCTCTGTCTAGTTGAGAAATAATGAAATATGCCATGTTTGTGTTAACAACATTAGCCAAATTCTTATTCTGTGAAATAGAGCTTTTAAAAAACACATTGTGCAGAATTACTATGGATCCAATAGAGATGTTCACAGGGAGAATCATTTAACTTTATGCTGCTACTAAAAGAGAGGTCTTTTTATCCAGCTTCTTGAGTGGTAGTACAGACCTGTACATTGGTATTGCCTTTTTTCATTAATGGAGCCTACTCATGAGCAAGACCTTTTCTGTATAGTATCTCAACGTCTCTGCCCTATCCAGGCTACTTAACTCTCTCCCTAAAAGTAATGTTTTGGAGTAATTTTAACTGCAATGTAAAATTTGAGATTATATGATTCATGTTGATTTAGAGATACCTTTGCAAAGAGGGGTTGTTGTTCTCCTTGTTAAAAAATAGGCTTTTCTTGCTTTATCAAGGAAAGTCAGTAAAATGGGAGTGTTTTAGTTGTAACATTGGCAACATGAAAAGTTGTGCGTAATGTATTGCACTCATATCTGTGTCTTATGCATTGTCTTTTTTCATCCCTGTTTCCAGCTGAGAATGTTCTCATTGGTGGGACTGCAAATTGCACACTTGCAGTGTTTGCTATAGGAGGAGTGAGGCTTCCTAAATTGAGTTTCGTGTGACCTTTCCGGTTTCATCTGAATGTAGCATGGATGGCAGGGAATTGCCAGGTGAATTGCATGCTGCATTCCATCTGCTATCAGCCTTTCTCTTGACTTTGTGAATATGTTCTTCCAGGGGAGCACATATCTGTTGGTCACTTATGAAACTTGGCAGCATTTAGATATGTATAGCTGCAACACTGAATCTTCCCCGACTTGTGAAATGTTACCCTTGAATACAGCTGCAAGGCAGGCTGCCAAGTGTGGGAGGGCAGTGCTGGAATATCTTGTGCTAATACAGATGGGAGCAAGAAGTACTGGCTTTTAATGCTCTTTGTCATTCCACTAAAGTGGGTCCATATTTTCAGCTGAGTTACTGCCTTAAAAATCCAACCCAAACCAAAAGCCAGCCAGCCAAAAAAACCCCAGCCCTCAAAGCCCTAACAAAACAAAGCATAAGCCCCCCTCCAGTTATCCATCCTTCTCATTTTTTAATTATTTTTTAAGAGATGCTGTAAGTTGCCAGGGAATTTAGAGCCACAAAGTAGAGAGTGTACCATGGAGCAGAGAACAGGTGTAGGGTTTTAGTAAACAATGACAGATCCTTGTGTTTCCCCATATACAGGACATGCAAACCTACAGTAGTATTATTCCTTCTTCTTCTCCTCCTCCTCCTCTCAGCTGCTACAGGTTAAGGACAGTTCTTTACTTAGCTTACAGAGGCAAGTTTGATGGCTGTAATTATAGCTAGTAGGTTTAGTGATCTTGATGCAGACTTCAAGTAGGACTTGTAGCAAAAGAAGGGCCATTAAGCCAAACTATTCTCATTTTCGGTTGTTCCTACAGGGAGGCTGGATAGTCATCTTTTCTTCCATTAAAATTCAGAGGAAATTTTCAAATGCTGCCTGTTCCCTTACTATCATTCACTTTTTATTACATGATATTGTGCATTAGCTAAGTAAGTTCTGGGAGTGAAAAGGGATTTGAAAGAATGTGAGAGTGTATGTGAGGAACCTGTCTTTTGGGCAGCAGATTGGCTGGATGAATCACTGAGGTGTTCCAGAAATACTGAGAACTTTGTTACCTATGTAATTTTGTAATTACTTAGGCTGTTCCTTAGGGGTATATGATGCAAGAAGGGAGCCTAATATTTGGCTGTTGGAAGTGGTGTGAAAAGTACTGTTGTTAAAAGTACCTTGTGGAGTCCTTCAGGCCACTGTGCTTGTAAAAAGATGTATTGCATTGTTTCCATAATAATGTGAGTTATTTTTGCAGACATGTCTCTAGCTAGTAATTTCCCACAGTTTTGGGAGCTGTGTTGGTAATACAGTCAAATAACTTTCATACAGTAACATTCTTTGTGTGTGCATGGTTTTCCTGGATTTTCTGTTGGTCCTTATTCAGGTAACTAACCACCTGATGCAACAAGTTAAGTACTTTTTTGTTACTGGTTATTAAAAAAAATTCAGTTAAGGAGGTTAAAACTACTGGTCACATAACAAGATGATAAATTTTCATCATGTCTTAAAGTTCTGATTTTCATCTTTCACTTTGTGAATCTTAATGTGTTATTTGTGCATTTTTTTCATACACAACTAGTAAAGTAGCTTAAATCTTTTGAGTGTGTGATGCCTGGATTAGCAATATCTCTTGGGATTTTGTTTGGTTTGCTTTGATATTTTTGCTGTGTTTTTTTGTTTGTCTGTTTTCCCCCGTAAGTATTTTTTCATGAATTCAATTCTTGAGGTAATCACTAAGTCCTCAGCAGAAAATAAATGTTGGAAGTACACATCAATTTAGCAGTTAAGGTCTATTTCATGCAGGATACACCTCCAGAGATACTTCCTCATGCTTGTTTTTGTTAAACCTAAGAACCTCTTCTGATGGTATATCCATGTTAGTGAAATGCAAGCTAGAAATTACATTAGTCAATAAGGAAAAATAGCTTCTATGTCTTTAAACTGATGTTGTACAAATGCTAGCCTATTGGCTTTCTTTTTGTCCCTCATCAGGTTTTGAGATGAGCAGGAAGAATGGCAGGGAAAGAAAATCGCATTTATACTGAACTAAAGTAATCCAGATGCATTCAAGAGAAGTACCTGACCAGGATAAAGAAATATTGCCATTTAGTAAAAGAATCCTTTGTTAAATTAAGCAGAATAAATACTATTTAAAATGTATATTATTTTTAAGTCTTTATTCATGTGAGTGTTCACAAATACTTTTTGCATAATAAAGTTGTGCGTTTCTGTTTGCAGTTAAGTGTAATTGCAGACCATCTCAATGAAACAAATTCCTGTTTGGCAGCTGCATCCTCAAGTAATGGTGTAATTTAGTATAAGCTGTTCTGTGCTTCCGTTCTCTGAAAACAAAAGGGGCTGGTGCAAAATAAAAAGTGTAACTAAATGTTCTTGAACTATTGTCTACCTTGCTTAACACAGGAAGATCTGTTTTGTAAATTTGACTAAACTGCTGGTTTCCTTCTTAACTCTTAATGAAGCTTCATAAAGTACTGTTTTCTGGAGTTTGGTGTCTCAGTATGAGAGAGGCAGCTTAAAAAGTACATGGACTGAACTTTTATTTCTTAGAGAAAAAGACAGAAACATAATAAATGTTATTGTCTGGACTAAAATGTTAGTATTTCTTTCAGTCCACTCTTTAGAAAGGTACTTGCATTGTGGGTGGGATGGGCAGACTTGTTCAGACTCAATTTCATGAGTGCAAGCTGAAATAGCAGTATAGTGTGCAAGTGTGAGTGGAGAAAAGGGGAAGAAAAAGGGGTATCAACAGCTTGTGTTGGGTCTGAAGAATAAGAAACCTGTGCCTGAAGTTATGCCTTCTTAAAAACACAATAAAGGAGGATGTTTGTGCTTCTCCCCAAATTCATCTGCTTTCTGCAGTTTAAGGTGACTTTCTCTTCTGTTAGAGAATAGATAAAAATTCATGCCAAGTTAAATTTAGGATGTGAGCTATATTGAAGTGAGATAACTAACTGTCCCAAGAGAACTGAGGATTGAATGAAGGTGGTGGCTTAGTTTCCACAGCTGTCTGCTTCCTTACTAGACAGAGAGTCTAAAATAGGGATGTGCTTCTCTGGGGAGTTGAATTTTCTCTCAGATGTATTTTTGCTTGGTAAATACAACTACTGAGGTTTGTGAATTTGGAGGTTGCAACTCGTAAGTGTTAAAAAGAAAGAAAGGGAAAACCAAAATATTCCTCTCAAAACCTGGAGAGAACTGCTCATCACAGTTGCCTTTTTCTTCAGGAGGAATTTAGCATGTACTAAAACTACTGTGCGGGGAAGTTGGAGTAGTCAAACCTTAAAAACTTCTGAAAATGTCACTTAGGTTGCACACCAAATTGCTTTGCAATTGCACAGAAATGATTCCAATAAAATTGCTGCTTCTTACTTTGCCGCTGTATGGGTGTGCTGAACAGTGTCTGTAAGTAGTTGTATGGCAAGAGAGTAGGTTGGGTTAAAAAAGCAAAGTTGAAGCATGATTTGAGTTTATGTTGTAATTAAGGACAGGAATGAAGATAGCAACCACTGAGCACTGTTGTAGCCTGGAATGAGCACCAATAATGTGCAATACAGCAGTGAGCTAAGGGGCAGAAGGATACTGGTAGTTGAAGAGTTAAGTGCTTAAGGGTTAAAGGTATGAAGATGTTTTGTGAGTTTTATTTTGAGTTAGCATATTTGTAGAGTAAGATTTTTACTGTGAAGGCAATTTGGTGTTAAGCTAAACTTTTAATATGGATTTAACACTAAGATAAAAAGGTCATGCCCACCTTACCCTCAAAAAAGAGCAATGTATTTGTTCGGGGCGTTGATCATGGAGAATGTCCTTGGTTAGTGGCTAGTTGTTGATAGCACCTGAGGAAGTGACATTAATGCAAAAATATTGAAAAAGCATAGTTTTATACTTCTAGAGAGACACAGTTGTCAATAAGTGACTAATTCTTGCATTAAAAGTATTTTTAAATTACTGAAACCTTGATTTTATACATGCTGTAAAAGACTCAGTCTGGTTTTAGGTGGTAATTTTAGATATGCACATTCTCTTTTGTGTTTGACTCATAACCTTAAGGCATTAAGACGGATCCACCTTTTTTTTTTCCCTCCCTAGAGGAATACAGCATGCTTAGGGGCTGGCCTTTGTCTGTTATGCATTCCCACCATAACAGATTTAGCAAACTGCAGCTGAGAAGTTAGACTAGTTTGTGCTGCTTGTGCCAGGGAAAAAGCTTTTGTTTTCACTGGATCACTGGCATGTCGATTGCTTTGGTGCCAAAAAGCATACAGTTGTGCTGCTGTCTGTATTTTCAATGAAAGAATGCAGGCAAGAACAAACAGAAATCCTAAGAAAGAGCTTACTATAGAATCTCCTCAGAAGGGCAAGGATGCAGCTCCTTGTGAAGTGGAAGCAGAGAGTCCTGTGGTAGTGCTGGTAAGAACTGTTGAAACAAGCTGTCTCTTCCCTTTAATGATTCCAGTTCTGTCTGTCAATGAAAAACTGCTTAATATGATGCTGATATGACATTCCAGTGTTCTTGTGAATAATTTGCATTTAAGATTTAGGTTTGATTCTTTGTGTGTTGTCTGCCTTTTTAATTAATTTTTGCTGTTTTGGTTTACCAGATCTTTGGTTCTCTTTGAGTGTGACTTTGGAATTTGGCTTTCAGACTAGCTGCTTTTCAGGCTGTTCTGTCTAGCATAGTTGTGCAGCTCATTGAACCTAGCATGAAAACTACATATGCTTTAAAATAGTTTCTAGCACCCCTGTTTTTTAATTGCCCAGCATATCTTCCAAGTAATATATGTTTGAACTCCCTGAAGTGTGTAACAGTTAATTTTTTCTTAAATGATCAAAGAACTATCTAAATAATTAATGAGTACTTCTGTAAAAGTATCTGTCTGTTAAAGGACCTATTTTCAATTATTTCTATGCACATTATTTAGGAATTTAAAGTTTTCAAATAGCTTCCAGTGAAGGAAAAGGGAATTCTTCTGTATGTGGGGGAAGTAGTCAAGGTAGTACTATTTTTCTGAAACACTGCTGGACACTTAGTTCTGTTGGAACTTTAATAGTACAGCCAGAGAACACAGTAAGTGAGCTGTAATGAATCCACCAGCTCTCTTCAGGGAGGATTGTTAGACTACTGCTTATATATCAGTAGAAAGAAGTATTTTGATAGTTCTTACTGAAATTTCAGCTTTATTTAGTATTATTTCATGCTTAATTGCTCTGCTGCTGGTCCTTTCTTTGTCTGGCTGTACTTGTAGTTAGTGGGGCTGTGATCCTCAAATTATAGTGTCCCCCCCCTTCCTCTTATTTGAGCTTTACACTATGTATTTAAGAATTGAACTAAAATATTTTGGCCATCTTTACTTAGTAATACTCTTCTGTAACTTAATGGGAATTGTTTCTGTGTGTAACTGAAGGCGTGCATGTGTGCTAGTAAGACAAACTTTCTTCTCCTTGTCACTGTTTTTTTTTGTTCTATTCAGAGAGTTGTTAGTAAAACGTGGGGTTTTTTTGGATGGGTGTGTTCTGATTTCTGGTCCAGATTTTCATCAGTACAATATGAGCTAATCTTGTGTGTTCTTTCCTGCCTTTGGAATGTTTAACTTTATTTAGAATTGTTTTTATTCCCCCATGAATACTCAGAGAGGATATTAGTGTTTCTGCAGATACTTAAAGTACTGCAGCTAACCAGCAAGGCACATGTATTTATTTAAGAAGAAAAAAATATAAAACAGCACTGTGTTTGCTTATCACCATTTATGAAGCTCCTCCTTATAATTTTTCAAATACCACTTAAATTAATGTTCGTGGAATAATATACCTCCAGGGTTTGCTCTCCTTTTTTCATTTGTAGGTGAAGTGTGTGCATTCAACACAAAGGTCAATATTTAAAGGGAAGACTATTTAGGTTCCACATAGGTCATATAAAAAATGTCTTCACTGTCATTTCAGTTGCTATTTTGGTATGAATTGAGGAAAGCTAGATGAAGTTGTGCAAGTAACCTGCAGCAAGTGTGCTGCCAGACAGAAAGCAAGAATGTTTCATTTAACATTGACATTTGGGTCCATTTTTATTTCATTTGTCTGTGACGTTGCACTACATTTTTACTGGCACAGTGAAGGTAGGTATCCTGTCATTGGTGCAGGGTGCAGTAATAACTAAGACTTAATTATTTTAATTGTAGTTCATTGAGAGTCTGTTGTAATGTTGAGGGAACTAGGTATTTATAACTGGAAGCATCCCGTGTGTTATTGAAACAATGCTACTTGATTGAGTGCTGTGCCTGAATTAACTTTTGCTCCTTCGGTGAGTGGTGGGTTCACAAAAAGATCTGCTGCTTTCAGTGCCAGTATGTCAGTATGTGTGCTCTCTTGTGTCCCTGTGATTTCAATTAGATTGTGTCATAACTTTGCTCTTGAGGTTAACAAGCAAGAAGAGCCCGTGGAAAAAGCATTTAGATTTTCCAGGTGGTGCCTCAAAGCCCTGCTTGAGATGAGCTGCTGTTGTGCTAGCTGTTGCAGAGGTTACTGGATGAGCATGCCTGCTGGCCAGCTGCATTTTGATAGTCAGGAGTAACTGCTTATCAAAACAGATGGTGTTTCTGGGATGTTGGATCTTTTGGAGGTCATCTTTCTGCTGGCAGTAGAAAATGTAATAGTTAAAGAGTAAGCTCTAGGATACAAATAATTTTTGGAATTAATTTTTAAAACCTCAGCCTGGGCAATCTATGTTATGTTTATTGTGGGACAGTAAGGTGCAGGGAGCTGTTACCCATGTTGAGTATTAAATAATCTTATTGTATGTCCACGGTGCCTTGCCTCAGGCCACTATTGAGAAATATATAACACCTATTCTTCTGTTTATATACTGCTTCCTGCTAGTGTCTGTAGCTCCATTTTGCTCCTTATGGGAATTTGTTAATTTGCAGGTATATATACCAAACATGTTTTTATAAGGTAAATAATGATTTGTAGCTGGAGGTTAACAATGTTCGGTGCACTAAGCCTTACCATTTTGTTTTCCGAGAATTGGACAATAACAATTGTTTCAATTTAAGCATACAAGAAAAACATACTGTGGGGTTTTTTTCTGTAATACGTAATGTAGGCAATAATTGAACTCCTAACTTAAAATTTCTTTTATCTGATGAATTTTGACACTGCTTGTCCAAATACATAAACTGTATTCTGACAGATTAAACTCCTTACCGTGTGGGTGTCATAGCTGCTGTTTTGAAATAGTTCTTATTTCTGATAAGTTTCCATGCTTATAATAGGCAAAACCCAGAGTGGTACAGCAGATAATTTGCTCTTTTATCTTCCAACAAATATAGCATTGGCTGGCTCGAGACCAGGACCCCATGAAACCCTGTGCTCTTAGCATTTTCCTAGATTACAGAAATAAAAATGTCATTGGCTGCAGATTAATAGGAAAAGTTAAGCCTTATTGGAAAGACTGACTTTTAGTATTTATAAACTTGATGTTGTAGTTTTGACTGGGCTGAGTTTTATCTGTGTCAGTTGGTCCATAAATTGTATTTAACAACCATGTAACTACCCAACATATTTTCTTTTATATTACATGAAATAATAGACCAGACTTTTTTTTTTTTTTAATGTAGAAGAGCCTGAGAGAGATCTGCTTGCTTGCGCTGTTTTATGTCTGGCTAAATGCCAGTATCAGTGTGTTGTTTATTGTTTACTTTTTTCATATCTGGTTCAAACTGATAAAACATCCTCTTCCTTTTGCATCTGACAAATGACTAAGAAAGAAATGAGTAACATTTAGGAGAAACTTGAGGAAGCAAATTCTTCATTAGTTTTTGCATAAATGATATTTCTGCAAATCAAGTGCCTTACTGATTAAATAGGAGAGGTCTGTATTCAAGACCTCAGCTACAGTGAGCTTTAGATTTTTTAAAAGCTTCTAATGTGGGAGGATTTTTTTTTTAAATCTTGTGTTTACAGCATGCAAACAAAATGTAAGCAAGGCTTATATTCTTTTAAGATTCCTTTTCATAAATGTTATTGTGGTGAACCAATTTTGTGACTAGAGGGCAGAGAGAGGCATTTGCAATGAATTGGATATTTTTGAAGCTGCAGTATATGCATCTTTGTCTTTTGAATTGGCTGTGGTAGACAAGTGTATGTGTGTTTGCATGCCCATGAAATAATTTTAGTTACACTGGCTTTAAAAGTAATCCTTTTCCTCTGATTTTGCTGGTAAAGTGAGAGAAGCCAGAACTAGCTTTCTTCCAGTCTTCACCTATCACCTTCCCAAGAGAATTAACAGGAGGATGGATGTAGCTCTTCAGCACCAGGGAGAAGTGGATGAGAATGCTCATCATGTGCAGCACCATGTAAAAATCCATTACCCATTTGAGATGACAGCTTGTGGAATTGGAGCTGTGATCTATCCACTTGCTAATTCACACAGTAGATGTCCTGTTGTGTGAGCTTTCTGACAATATTGACCGTGCATATGTTTATTCTTCCCTTTGAAAAGCTCCCCAAATTGCCACAAATGGTCACATAGCTGTCTGATCAGCATTTCAGACACAGCCTGACTGAAAGCCTCCTTGCTGGAAGGAAATCTCTCAAGCCAGATCACCTCATAATCTGTCACAAAAGCTCTGGCTCAGTTGCTGGTATTAGTGTGAGAAGGCTCAGAAATGTGCCATGAGAGAGGGGAAGGGTCCTTCTAGTGTCAGCCCTGCTTTTAGTTAGTTAAAGCCAATTGTGAAGCGAAATCTTTTAA
This sequence comes from Acanthiza pusilla, assembly GCA_036630365.1. NCBI lineage: Eukaryota > Metazoa > Chordata > Aves > Passeriformes > Acanthizidae > Acanthiza > Acanthiza pusilla. The sequence goes on along the minus strand of JAXCHO010000003.1, from coordinate 4,485,290 downwards.
GCTAACTGAAGAGAGTGATTGTATGCTCAAATCAAATGGTCTTTCTCTACTGGTCAGTTTTTAGGCACAGTTTAACTTGCTGTATTTATTTTTGTTTCTCCTAAAGGTCAGTCATCCTGCACCACTCTCAAACCAACCTGGCACTGCAGCATGTTGTGTATAATTTCTCATGACAAACTCTTGAGAAGAAATGGTCACATGGGAAAGGCAAACTTGACCAAATGGAGTGACTGGGCCATGTTACCCTAGTAGTCTAAAACTTGCTTTAATTTAAGGAGTGTATTACATAAGAGCGCAAGCTCAGTGATTGGCAGGTGGGCATCTTGCTTGCCTGGATAGGTAGAGAGAGACCTGTTACACTGAAAATGAGAGAAAGGCGAGCAAAGGGTGTTTTGTTTTCTGACTGATGTGTTGCCTTGTACTTCATTTATAGAGCAGTAAAGTTTGAAATGCTCTTTATGTTCTGTTATCTGTCTCTGTGCTTAAGGAATAAAATTTGTAATGGACAGTTATTGTCGTAGTGAAAAGTTGGAGGGGATTGAGTGAAGTTCCTGGAATTTATTTGGAATCAGAACTGGTTATGACGATCTGTTAGAGTGGCGCTGCTCAACCTGAAATTTTGTGCAGGGGTAATTTTGCAGTGTCAGTAAATAGGAAATGTTTCGAATAGTTGGGTGAAGAAGATGCTAAAGAAGTGTGGAGCACACCATTTCATTAGCTTGGGATTCACTACAGCAGTCTGAACACTGAAATGCAAACTTGCAACCGAAATATTTTGTCTAATTAGTACATTAGAGAAAAATAATCTTTTCTTAGGTTGTGTTTGCCTGCTTCTCTTACGCTTTTCTGAGCTAAATTGTCCAACCATTTCAGCTACAGATGGGTATGTGAACATAAACTTAAGCCTTTTCTGATGGACACTGATGTTAGTTTTTGGCTTTGTGATAGCTCATGTTCATGAATGACAGGAGAAGATGTAACAGGAGCTGGGGTTCAGGTGCTAAGCTCTCAAAATGTGTCAGAGTACAATGTGGAGTAAACTGAGCAGCCCTTCTCCATCTCCTCTGAGGAGAAAGATGTCAAACACAACATAATAATTTTCTGTCATGACTCCTAGGAGTATTGGTCTGTGCTGAGTATATTGTCATATAGCTAATGAACTTTTTGTAAATCCTTTCAGTGTGATTGTAAATGGTAGCTATTTTTCTTGACAAAGCTACATTTTGCTCATCATTTTTGGTAGATGTATTTTCCAGACTTTGCTTTTTTGCCTCTTCAGCTGTTATTCTTCGTTATGTTCTTGCATTTTTCTTACCAGTACAACTACTGTGTGGTAGATATGAGGGAATCTCAAATACCTTTTGAGTAACCTGTGAACTAAGCCTTAAAACTTTGTGAACTTTCTCTCACCAAAGCTTTCCTAATTCCTTGAGAAACAAATTTATTTGATTCACTTTTGGATGAGTAAAACACCTGTAAGGTTTATCAGGAATATTACTAATATAATATGGATTAATAGCAGTTTCCAATAGAGATATTTGTTCTGTGTTGTACAACTAGAATTTGAAAGGTTATTGTCATGAGTTATACAAAACAATATCTAAAGCTTGTCTTGTCATTTTACCTATAATGATGACAGAAGCTGGTCTTGCTGCTATGATTATCTTTAATGTACCTTACCTGTAAAATAGTACCGCTCATCCTGAGAAAGTATAATTTGTAAAGTCTCTTGTAACTGCCGCTTGTAAAAAATGGTAATTTCGTGTCTGGTACTGTGATGCACAATTTTAGTTGCAGAAGGTTGAAGCTAGTTTGTAACCCCATCTTTGCATTAGTTTGCACACGCAGAGGCAGAGCTGCCTTCTTCAGAGCTCTGTCTAAAGCTGCTTTGCCATCTGACCACTTAACAGAGTGCTTGGCAAGGTGAAGGTTTTTCTCTGTCTGATTGTGCGTGGGTAATGCCTCGTCGGCGGAAAGGGGTTTTAATGTGCAATCAATGCACAGTTTCTGAGGAAAGCTACTCGTGCAATTAGGAGGGAAGTAGATGGCCTATGGGAATTTTGAAAAAAATATATAAAGGAGGAATGTCAATTAGCCTGCCCCTACTGCAGGTTACTGGTGAATTAAAACAAAGCTCACTCTTTGAGCTAAGGTTGTTTTCATTCCTATTAAAGCCAGGTCAGAGCTTTCTGGGCAGTATCAAGAAAATGCAACCATCAACATAAGAGCCTAGTAATTCCTTTATAATTTTTTTTCAGTGAGAATACATATTAAGATAAGATTAAGATAATAAGCTCTAGCTTACTGCGTTTCGTGAAATAGTTCTGAGGCAATCAGCGTGCTTGTCTCTAATTGTCACTTGCACTTCCCCATATGGTGTAATATGACAAAGTCTGTATTTTGAATATTGCATGTTTTTCTTGTAGATAATTCTGCCAATATTTTAAAGAGTAACTTCTAAAATAAGTCAACAATTGTAATTTTCCTCAATATACCTGAATTTATTTTGATTTTTTCTTTTTTCCTGTAGGCAAAACCAAAGCTTATAGAACCAATAGACTATGAAAATGTCATCGTTCAGAGGAAAACACAGATTTTGAATGATCCTCTACGTGAGATGCTACTGTTCCCTTATGATGACTTTCAGGTAATTTAATCCTCCCTGGTTTTTGGTGTTTTTTTTGTTTTGGTTTTATTTTAATGCAAGTTTTTAGCAGTTGCAGCCATGAGGTGATAACTTCCTATTTATTCATCTCTTAACTTTCTTTAGCTACAAAAAACCCCCCACAAACTCTTTGCCATGAGTCTCATTAACCTGCTCGATTTATTCTTTTGGGTACAAAAGATATAGCACAATTTTCTCATCTGTCCAGACTGTAAGACCTACCTCTGCAACTCAGCAATTTTACTGCCTTTTGAAGTAGATGATCAGTCACATGTAGATGTTCTTCCTCCTTTTCTGATGTAGGAAATTATGTGATGTCTGTTTGAAGAAAAGCATCCACTTTCTTTAATTCTTAAGCTGATTTTTTTTCCCCATTCGTGGTAGTGATGGACATGAACCTGTCCAAATGCAGTCTGCCACTCTTAGCTGCATGGTCCCAGCCAAAATTGGGTTCTGGCAAAATACCCCTTACATAACAGAGTTCTGACTTGATAAAGGCAGACTTAACCAAGATTTGTGATAATCTTGTTGTATTTTTTTAAGGGACCATTTTTGTCTAAATACACGGTTTATCTAAGTACACTTAAAAAAAAAATCTTGTAGATCTAGTTAGGATAACTACCAAGCATCTGAGAGACTGGAACTGGAGTAAATAGTGAGGAAAGTCTCTGGTACACATGCCCATACCTGCAATCAAAATGTCTATATTTAAAAAGTATGCAGACATCTAAGCAATCTAACTTTGTTTACCATGGGGAAAGTTGATGATGTGTTGGTGTATTTTTACAGAAGGATATCTAAAGTCCTAAAAATTGCACGTTGAATTTTTAATGAATTTTTCTCTGGCCTATTAAAGTATTTACCTGAATGCAGCTGGACTCTGTTTTTAGTGCAGTCTGGGAGCTTCTTTTTCACTGATTCTTACATGAATAACTGTACCTGTAGCCTTCCCACTCTGAGCTAAAAAACTGTGGTTTTGGGAAGCTACAGTTGTTTAGAGAGTAGGTTGGGCTTCGTGTATTCTCAGCTACGTGTGAAAGTGTATAGGATGGAAGTAGAACTTCTTGAAAAGGAAGTTGTACTGGTGCAGGTTTCCAAATACTGAATCACTTAGGGTGGTACCCTACACCAGGTGTTGGCTTTGGGACTGAAAAGCACGAGTAGGCTACACCACCAAAATCCCCTCTGCAGAGTGTCTCTTCAGCTCCACAGATCAAGAGGAATCCAGGTTACTTCTGCTGAGTGTGCTCTTATCTGATTGACTGGTTCACCTACCAGGGTCATTCCGGTGAACAGCTCTGAATTATCAATGGAGAAGAAACAAACCTATTAAGAATATCCTCAGGCATTTTGTCTGAGCAGTCTGAGGTGTTTAACTGCTATTTCAAGTGACCTCTTCTGCAATTCTTATCCTCAGGCCTGTATGAATGAAGCTAGTCCATAGCTCTCAGTCTCATCCTTCAAAAGGAATGACTGCATTTTGTCATAAATGGTAATGTCTTTTGTCATCCTTTGTTTGGATTCTGAGGTCAGATTTTCATCGAGGCAGTCATTAAAGTGTGTGTTATGTTGGAAGATTTCCTTCAAGTAATCACAGTTTTGGAATATAGTCAGTTTTTCTCTTTATCCCTCATCAATATAATATCTGAACATGTTGTCTGGGTTTCCCCTATAGAGTTTTTGGCAGAATCTCATTTTATAAATGATTTACACGAAGACTGGTTTTGTACTATCAAACTGTGTTAACAAACTTTTATTTCCTTGGAAGGCTTGCTGGCACAATCTTACTACAAATATTTTTATTGTACACATGACTCTTCTCAAAGTACTACTTTGATCTATCTAACTTGTTTTCAACAAGACAAAGCATTTAAATCTGTCATTCAATGAATTAAGAAAATATTCCCAAGTCAGAGGACAGAAAACCGTTAAGTGCTTTTTTGGTTGTTGTTAAGTTGAACCTTTTAACCCTCTTCAGTTTTCCATAACCATATTTACAGGTCTGAAATCATCAGTCATTATATAGTTGCCAGTCTCATTTGAATCCTTTAAATAATGGCATATTTTCTGTGTTTGTGATTCTGCTGCACATATTTTTTTTTTAATTCCCCTTTCTTAACTTGTGGCTGTCGCTCAATGTGTAGGCAGCACTTGAGTAAGCCTTGTCTCAAATGTTTGATATTGGCCTCATCTGTCTCAAGATGAATTTAAAGTAGTGAGTTAGAACATTTAGAACTACCTGTAAACACACTTAGAACTGTTTATAGGTGGAAACGCCTACCATTGTCTAGGAACCTGTTCAAGCTGTTTCCTCTTAGAGCACTCAGTTTTTATTTTTACTAAGGTCTTCCTCACACTTAGGTTAAATAGATTGCAATCTAAAAAACCCATGCCTGAAAAGGAAGCCCAGCAATGTTAGTTTATAGAGACATTAAGAGTAAGGTTATTTTGTTCAGCTTGGCCCTAGAACTAGCACTTAAAATGGCATGGAAAATACTTACCTTTCAGTACTAGATATCACTTCTTTAACTTTGGGTAGATTATAGAAGAAGCTACATGTTTTCAAAGAGGCTTATTGATACCACCATTGAATTTGTGTTAAAGTTTAATTACTTAGAGAGAAATTGGAGAGAAATGGTTGTGCTTGATTTGTTGGCTTTTTCTTTTTTTTTTTAGGTAATGCAGTTAGATAACTGAAATTTAATTTGATAGGTGTGAGAAGCTGGATACTGAAGGAGAACTTTGGATCTCATATAGCTTTCCTCTCTTCCTCTCTTCTCTTCCTCCTGATGAAAATTATTTGTCTAGTGAGGAGAAGAGAGAAAAACCCAACAGTAACTCACCTTTTGGTGTTCAGCTGTGCTATCAGAAAGTAGCTCTAAGGTCAAACCACTACCAAAGAAACATTTGAGCAGGAACGGAGCAAAAAATGCTCTGATCTGGGAAAACTCATAAAGTTTGAAGGATTGTTCTTCAGCCAGCTGATCTAGTTACAGGAACATTTCCAGGCTTTCATTTAACTACATTTGCCATTGCCCCAAACTTGGTTAGCTGAGATTATGAAACATGTTTGTTCTTCTTTGTGCTGGTTTTCAAATCTAAAGAAGTAGGCTTGTAATTTTTTTTTCTTTTGATTTTTAAAAAAATTTTTCCTCGTGCTCTTATGTCTTGCTTACTATTTAGAAGCTTTGCTTTTCTGTAGTTTCCAGAAGAGCTCTTAATCAGCAACTTTTTCTCGACATATTGGGTTGTTTTTTACCCATTCAAGGTTGTTTCAGTTGTTTTTCACAAGCTCAAGCTCATGAGTTTTTTGCACTGAATTCACTTATCGGGTTGCTCCCTAACTTGTTCGCATCAGATTTACAGGGGCAGTCATGTTGTGTTTGGAGACATGTTTTGTTGTTGGCATCACAGAATTGGCTTTCATTCTTAGTGAGTGGGGTATCTAAACTCTTAGTACCTTCATGCTTTGTAGTCTGTTCGTTTCTAGCTGCATTTTGTCCTCATTTTCATTAGGGTGCCCATATAAGGTGTTTGTTTAGTTATGATGATAGAAACACTTTCCTTCCACCCATTGGAACATCTCCTATTAATGTTCTTGCTACTCTGAGTCTCAGTGCTGTCCAGGCTGTATCTCTTGTAGGCTCTTGGTGAGAAAAGTCACCTCTTTCTTACCACTGAATGCCTATAATCCATTGGATACTCTTGTATCCAAGTTTGTGCCTCCTCATGGCTTATTGTAAATTTCTCACCTGAATTTCAGTGATTTGCTCAGTAATGAAATGGCTGTATAACAAAATAACATTAGTTTAAAACAGACAACCTTCATGGTGGTGGTCACATGAAAGTCATATGCTCAAGGACTGCAAAATTGGTGATGTTTATGTTAACTGCATAGTGGATAAATGATTAAAAGAAACCTTAACCCAAAGCAGTACTAATGATTACTTTGCAATAAGTCACCCTGTATCTAAATACTTTTTTTTTTTTCCTTCAAAAAATACCTAACTTTGGAATACTACCTTAATTTTTAAAGGAAATCATAGAATTGTAGAAGGGTTTGGGTTGGAAGGGACCTTAAAGACCATCTTGTTTCCACCCCCCTGCCATGGGCAGGGACACCTTTGACTAGACCAGGTTGCTCAGAGCCACATCCAGCCTGGCCTTGAACATCTCCTCACAGTAAGGACATTTTTCCTAGTATCTCATTTAAACCTGCCTTCTTTCAGTTGGAATCCATTCCCTCATGTCCTGTCAAATAATCCAAATACAGACTAAATTTACTTGTAGCAAATAAAATGTGGGTACATTCCTACCAAATTAAACTTGTCTTTACAAAGTTATGCCAGTGTTATTTTGAAGGCATTTTGGTGCTTAGCTTAGACATTGTTTCGCCTTTGTTATTTTTGGGTTTGAGCCATATGGATTTAACACACTTTCACTTAAAGCTCTTAGCTTTTATTTAATGCGAGTTAAGTACTTCTGAAAATAGATATCATGCCAACTTTGCAGAAGTAAAACTAAATCCAGGTCAAATCTATGAGAAGACACATCTTCAGTAGAGGAAAAGCAAAAAAAAGGTCCAAGTACTGTCGTCATTTTAGAGAGCACAAATTAAACTGGTCGAATAACTGATTTTGAAATTTTCACAGTAATTTCTCTATGATGTTTTTCTTTTAAAATCTGTTTTGTGTTTTTCCTTGAGTCTTTTGCCAACTATTGTAAATTGATTTAGTTTGGAAATTACTTTATAATACAGGTTCTGACACTTCCCATACAAAGGATAAGTCACTTCTGACACGTGATTGTTTTAAGGGCAGGATCTCACATACAGCTTGCCATCTTTTCCACTGAGTCTTTTAGAAAAATTTCTGTCACTGTGTCTTGAGCATGAGTGGTGACAGTCTAATTGGCAAACACTACCTTGTGACAGAAAGAAAGCCCATTGCAGTCTGTACTCGTTGTGGACAGGTTCACTCTCCATATTCCATCAGGTTTCGAGTAGTGAGTACTCCTTGGTGAAACCTGGAGTGAGTACTCCTTTGACTTGGTGAAATGTCCTTGTTGCTGTGGCCTTTTCTGAAACCTCAACACATCCTAAATCCATGGGACTCCATCAGAAAGTTGTATCAGTAAAAGAGTCTGCTAACTGTGTGCCTCAGTAAGCAAATCCTGGCTGGTGTTAAAAGTGACCTTCCTTAGTTTTGACAGAGGAGTAATTTGAAGGGTTTTTTAATTTTCTTTGAGAGCATAAGACAAACATTTTGTGGTTCCTGATGCTGTCATTAATCAAATGCTCACTCAAACACAGAGAGCTGGAAAAGTTTCACTTCTACGGAACAGTTCAGCCAAATGTAGTTGTGAAGAAAACCTGTAGAGAAGACAATCCTTCCTTCCTAAATTTTCTTTTGGAATATAATGTGTATTTATGTGCATGCTTGATTTTGAAATATTGTGGTATTGCTTAAGTAATTATTTTTAGGCATTTGCTCTAAATTGCAGTACCTCACTTACTGTATTTCCTGGCTCTTTGATGCACTGCTGCAGATGGATGAGCTGAGAAGGAGGCAGAAGCATTAAGACTATTACTAGTATGAACAAAATTGACAAGTCAGATTCTTCTGTTTTGTCACTGATATTGATACAGTACTAAGATAAAAATCTTTTTATGTGTGAATGACTAGAGAAAAGCCCTTACTCTTGTATTGATAGTTGTGTAGCAGGATAACAGCAGCAGACATTAAAAGTATGTTCAGCTAATTTGATTTTACCAAATTACACTACAGCGTTAAAATTTGATTCATGAGTTCATGGGTTTCCCATGAAAAGTGCCTGGAAAGATGCCACCATAGTCTCTGGTTTTTCTTAAAGTATTTTTTTAGGAAAGCGTAGTACAACTTTATGCTTGTAGAAAATACATTAATGCTGGAAGTAATATTTATATATTATATAAGCTATAAATAATTTCTCACCAAATATCAGACCATTTCATTGGAAGAGTATCTAGAAATTTTGGCCTTTAGCTCTTAAGATAGTTTGATACTCTTAATAGAAGTTTTTATTTCCACCGCTTGTGAAAACAAATACTTAATATGGTTTGAATATATTTCTAGAATTAAAAAAACTTCATTTTTAAAAGCTGATAGCATATAAATGTGTATCTTCCTGCAGTTTTGTTTTTTGGTTTTTTAACTATAGTTTGCAAGATTTATTAGTCCCATGAAATATTTTGGGGTTTGTGGTTTTTGATTTCAATACCTCCCCACCTCTCCCACCCAAGGAGTTAGCATTGTCACTTTTTAATGCTCTGGTCTAAATGAATGACTTGACCATGACTATGGGATAATTTTCTCCCCCTTTCAATCTTTACTGTAATTGAATATTCTAACTTCAAATACCCTCCCCAGTTAATGGAGTGAGGCATTGGTAATGACAGAGATAATCACCTTATGGATCAGACTCTCAACAGAGATAAGTTAAGGTAATGTACTTATGTACCCTTTCCATTTCAACATAACATGTGGAGCTTTTCCTTGTCACATTTTTATCTGATCCTTCTTGGATGTGTGGAGTATAGCTAGCAGGTGAGGGACCACAACCCCGCTCCAGGCCCTGGCTGTGCAAACTCTCTTGTTCACCTTTGATGGCCTAATGGAGATTCCATTCCACATAGGGCAAAACAATTTCTATTACTTATTATTTTCATTTGTGGTCCAGAAGATTTTGTTAGATTTTCATCTCACACTTACGAATGTAAAGTATGCTAAGGTTTACTTCAGCACAGTTCTGAGAAGCAGAATTTCATGGTCACAGAGAGATTTCCTGCTCTCTGGCTGCCTTTCTGTGCCTCTCTGAATTCTGGCATAGGATAGGAGTAAGTTCTGACTTGGTAGACTGAAGTGTATATATACTGCAGTTATCCACTCCTCTCTAAACCTGCATATAAGCAGTGCAAGTCTCATTTTTTGCCAGCTGAAATCTGCAGTTGAACTACTCTTTTATTTTGGTATGGTTTTCTTACCTTCCTTGAATAATAGTTTTTATATGTAGTAATATCACTATGTTAACGTCTGTCTTCAAAATGTTGGAGTTATGTTGTCATGCTGGAATTATTTTTTACAAGCATTTTCTCCCCCAGGTTGACAATATTGTGGAAAAAACTCTCCTATGGCATCTATTTCTCACTGAATCCAATCTTAACCTTGTTGTGAAAGAAGGAACACATTGCTTGAATGAAGGCAAATTCTCACTGATTGGCTATTCTGAAACATATTCATATTCATTGGATGCTTTCTGCTGAGCTCTTCTTCATTGTAGTGATATAACTGAGTGTGGACCTGATGTATCATCTTCCCTTTAATTGCTAGTTTCATTAATTGCTTTTATTGTTTATCAGACAGCATTATTGCAGCGGCAGAGTCGCTATATTCGTTCAACAGTTCCTGAAAATGCAGAGAAGGAAGCTCAAAGCCTGTTTGTAACTGAGGTAATACTGAAATTGCATGTGGCTGTGTGTAATAACAATATTATACCTGACTTGTTTTTCTTCTCCTTCATTTACCATATAAAACAAACAGAAAAATAAGCCCTGGAAAAAGAACTAAATATTTATTGCCATTTTCTTGTCAATTATTTCAAGGCAAAATTTCCAGGAAAAAACAGTATATTTTCCGTTGGTGGCTGGAAAAGAAGTATTACAGGATAGCGTTTAATTATTTTGTTTGCGTCATTGGCTTTTGCAGATGGTTCTCCCCCACCTTCATTATGATTTTGGCTCTTCCAGATGAACGTGGGTGATTTCAATATATAATATTGGATCCACTGGTAAATCTGGAATGAATCACTGTGACTTGTTTTTTTTGATAAAGTGTCTCACGCCAGCCTTTCTTACTTTGTTCATAATAATCTTGTATCGTTTGCTGGAACAGAGGTGTCCAGAACTGTAACACTTGCAGAGGCCAAAATTCATTATGACTGTTCAACTTGGGTGCTGTATGTAGAAGAAATATCCTCAACCCTAAAATTTCTCAGAACTGTTTGCTTGTGTTGGCGTTCCTTTGGTTTTGTGAGGTTGCTCTTCATTTATTGTCTGTTGAAGCCTTTAAGGAATTAAAGGTTTAATTTTTCTTTTTTTCTTTTTTTTTTTTGTATTATCTACTGGTTTTCTACTCATATGCTTTAAGCTGATATTTTAACATCTGAAGCAAGTAAATGTCTGTTGTAAGTCCAATGAAGCTGAAGGGGCTCCAGATAGCTGAATCTACATCAAAGTGATTTATCCACACTGATACATACCCTTAATACCTAACCTAAACATTTCTGAGATAAATTTCAAGAGGATAGACAAGAGCAGGGAGGAGTGTTAGAGGTAATTCATGAAGTTTAATGAGTTTCTGCAGAAACAATTGCTTGGCAAGTATCAAACTCGTGTTTTGAAATGCAAAGAAAATACTTGTGATTTATTAGATGCTGCGTTTGTGTATATGTAGGTTTATTGGATAACATAAAGTTTTGCATGGAATGGTTTCTGTCAACAGATTTTGTCAGTTTTATGTTACTTTGTTCAAAGCCAAGATAAATCAGTACTTTAATGCTGTAACAATATGGGTGGAGTAAAATGGTATTTCCTGTGATCTAGATCAGAACTTAATGACATAATTGCTTTTCAACCACTGCAAGCATGCAGTTTAAATTTAAGTATTAATTTAATTGCACTGCAAGTATAAATTCAAGGAAAATATGGTTTTGGTTTTCTGTAACAGTGTGTGCAAAATTGAATATTCTATTTTAATAAGGTGTCTATTTTTATGCTGAGTTTTCTAAGGGCTCAGTCATGTTTTCAGCTTCAGCTGAATTTTCTAAAGGCTTGGCCATGTTTTCAGCTATGGCAAAATACTGCTTTAACTTCTCGGACAACTGAAGATAGTTAATCCAGATTCTTAGTGCATTCAACATTTTCTGGTTTTATTAAATACATGTCTAGCAGATGATAACATTCCATTGAAACATATAACTTGTTCCAAAAAGCTATATTGCATTAGACTATTGCAAAATAAAGGAAGTGTACAGAATTTTCAGACATTGACTTGTAACCATAGTAGTTCATAAACAGCCGTATCTTAAGAGGTTTTCTTGTGCTGTGTCTAATGAACGCCTTTAATCCTCTTCCAATTAATATTGACACTTGGTTTTCATTAAAACAGTGCATCAAAACCTACAATTCAGACTGGCATATTGTTAACTATAGATATGAAGATTACTCAGGAGAATTTCGACAGCTTCCTAAGTAAGTATGTTATTTAGTGGTATGATAAATTGAAATTGTGAAGGAGCTTTGCATTTAACGTAGGTTTATTTATTACAGAAATATATTAATACGTGTAATACGTAAACTGAAATATATATCAATGTTTAATGGCCAGTAGAGATAATAAAGATTTGTTGGATGGAATTTATGAACTTGGAGGTATAAAATCATGATAAACCATTTTCTGGAAAGGTACTGTAATAACAGTTATTGCCTTATTAACAGGCAAGACAAAGCAAGACATTGTATCATTGACAATGTGAATTTAAGTATGATAACTAAAACAGGCTTATGTTTAGATTAACCTAAAATGGTAATATCCTGTTTTCATAGCTTCAAAGGCAGCTTTTGGAGCTCCCTTTAGGAGCTTGGGGAATAGAACCTAACTGAGATGGTTAGAGCAGGTTTTCTCAGGATGATTCAGAATAAAAGCCTCATCTACATCTGTTACAAACTTTCTAAACCATCTGCTAGAGAAATGTTTTCCAACATTTTCAGAATTTTCAAGGAAGTGTATAGAGATTAGAACCTTAACTTAGAATGTCTGAGAGTAGCTAAATACTCTGAATACCCCAACTCTGGAAGATCTATGTCTTCCCTAACTGCTCTCCTGCATCTATCAGTTAAGAAATAGTTACCTTTCTCTGTGAAAAGTTCTGATCTACTCATAGGTTTTGTACAAGTCAGTACTTGGTTTTTACTTGCCCTGAGCAGAAACCACAATAGGAATTTAACTAAGTGCATTGTCCTGCAGGAGCCAGTGGTTGCAGGTATGAATTCTTACTCATAAAATACTAGGAGTGCAGTGAATGAGAGGGCATTTGTTCTCTTCAGTTACAACTTAGGATGTGACAAACAGAATGAAAGGAACACAGGGGGCAGATGTACAAATGAGGAAAATTGCTTTCTAAGGAATAGAATTAATGAAAAATACGTTTTTACTTAGTTATTCTTGTGCTTTTTCCTCTTAAGTAGGAAAATAACATCTTAATTTTTGCATCAATGAAATACGTAACTAAGCACAAAATTCCTAGTACTTCAGAAGCTTTTTCTTTTGTAGTAAAGGGACAAAGCCAGAGAAGCTTCCTGTTCATTTATATGAAGTGGACGAAGAAGCAGATAAAGATGAGGTGAGATAATAATTCCTTACTTTTTCTTGTTTTCATTAAAGCATTTTGGGTGTGTAGAGGTTATGAGTTTGGTTAAGTGCTGATGTCAGTAACTAAAACAGAGATTAGCTTGAACCACCTGATTGGGAAACAAATTAGTTATTTTACCTATCTGCTTTCAAATAACCTTCTCCAGAGATCTGTCATGTGGGTTAGAAAAGGTTTTGACAGATAATAAAATTGAAGTTTTAATACTTGGTGACATACAATCCCTCAGCTGTCATTAAATCTGTTTTATACTGTATCTAGGTAGGTTTACAGAGAAAAATGTTTTGTGCATTTTAATCATGGAATTGAGTCAACCCATAGGTGAATCTGCTCCAACATGGCAGCACACACACTTGAGCATGCATGGCAGTGTGGCATACAGTGTGAGCTAAAATTAGCTCTTCACAAATTTGAGTATAGGATAAGACTTGGAGAGCTATCATGGAAACAAAAGCTTACAAAATTGACTAAAACTCCAAGATATTTTCTCTTTTGTCATTGACTTTAGGAAATGAGAGATGTATAGCCTCAAGCAATTTTCAAGTGTACTTCAAGTGCCAAAGACTTTTTTTCAGCAACTGCCTCTGTTATTTTTGTGATTTATTAATTTTTTACCGCACCCTGTTTCAAAACACATTTTTAATGCCACTGTTTTCTTTTCTTGTGAGTACTTGAACTCTTACATCTCAAACAAGAATTAAAATAAAATAATTTTTCTTTTTTTGTGGTTTTTTACCTCTTGACAATTACTTTGCCTCTAAGTTCTTGGTATTCAGAACTGCTCCATATTAAATGAAAGGATTAAATGCGAAGAAATAGTTTGGGGAATTTATCTGAGTAGATAGATTCCCAATCAGAGAGTCCCAGGATGCCATTTATCCATCACTGCTATTAATCTGCACTGTGATATTTGGACAAATAATTTCATGCATCTATATCCAAAACTCCCTATTTGTAGGATGATTACTATTATACTGACATTTAAAAGACTTGACATTATTTACTATGATAATATTTCTGACGACAGAACTGTTTTAGAAAACAGCTAAATACTAAAAAATTAAATGGATATATGATTTACTATAATTCTTACCAGGAAATACATGATGGCTGAAGTTAGTTAAACACTGAAAAACTATAATTTGGCTATTAGTAGGTGGTTTTACTAGGAAGTGTAAGTGGAGAGGACAGCCCAGTGTCCTGTAAGAACAGGCAGGAACGGAGTATCTCTTTCACAAGTACAATTACAAGGAGGGTTCTGCTGCTCTTTGAGAAACTTGAAAAATAAACACAAGAAAAAGACATGCTAGGAGGAAAAGGGAAGTTAGTGGGACAATAGTGGGGGATGGACCATAAATTCTTTCATCAAGGGAAGAAGTAATGCAAGAGGTGTTTCTTTCAAACACTGATATCTTTCTGTGCCAAAAAGCACAGATGCAAGTCTTAGATTGCAAGTTGTTTGGTCATTTTGTTTCACTTTTGTTTGTGTTTGAAGAAAGCTGATTTATTAGGAGAATGATAGAAAACAAAAAGTTACAAGTGATTAAAAATTGGAGGAAAATCAGATAAAGATTAGTTTAATCATGCATCACTAAAAGGAGAAAACTACCTATACAAAACTAATTCGGGCTATCAGGCCATCAGGTTGATGTTTGCAAATGGAATTTTTCAGTCCGGTATGGGATCAAAATACAGGATTGTTTTTGTTGAAACAGTTGCTGTTGAAGTAAACTTTGGAGCTGAGTTTGGTGGGAAAGAGCATTTAAAAAAGTGAAGCACAGTGTGCAGCAGTAATGATAAAAGTGAGGAAATTACCTTACCAATTGGAAACAGGAAGTATGTTTTCAGTGTAAGAGTCGCGTGTTAACAACTGGATCCTGGGTTCCTTTGTATTAACAGATGGTCAGCTGGAAAGATTCAGTAGCTTTTTGGCTCTGTAGGCAGGAATTCTGCCTGACAGAAAGAAATGGTGTAACTAGAGAGGCTCAGTTTTATTGCTAGAAAACAGCGTGCAGCTCAACAGAGTTTGGGAAATCGTGCACCGCAGAGACTGGGAATTGGAGTCTTAATAGAGATAAATCTTAATTTTTGTTAACACAGGTAATGAAGGGATTTTTGTTGTGTGAGGTGATCCTATGTGTGATTTGTGCAGTTCCAGAAAAGCATTGGTTGTTTTGTGCCAGATTTTGGCAATAACTCATCATCTACTCATTGCCTTACACTTGTAAAAGTGGTTTACGTGCAACCTTTCCTTGGGGATATCTCACCCCAAGGGAGGTGAAGAATCATATAGAGTCATATTTGAAAACCCAGTGTTTTAAGTTGTCTCTGTATCTTTATTCTTGTACAAAAAAAAATTATCTAGGTAATAAAACAGGGGTAGAGCTAATGACTTGAAAACATGACAAAAGGTGACTGTGGTGCTTGGACAATGAGGCTTTCTGGGACACATGAAAATTTACTGAGTACTTCTGGTCTGTGCCTTTGGGACATTGTATCAGGTGCTCTGATTGTTGATGACCATGTCATCCTTACTGGGCCTCACTTCAGTAGTACTGACCTGACTATAAATTTTAAAAGGTCAGACTGATGCATCTTTTGCCTTCTGTTCACCATTTTTTGAAGTTCACATGTGCATATGCTTATGAATATGCAAGCAAGGCAGACTAGAAAGCTGTAAATAAATTACCTAGTAACTTTTTACAGAATGTTCCTTGATTTAGTTCCAAAATCTAATTCATATTATTGCAAGATCTGGTTTAATGTTCAGTTGTTGAACTGGTAATTCTCTCCCCCTTAGGTAATCACTTTTTCTTGAATGTTTTCTTAATAGCCGAGAAAAGGAATTAGGAAAAGTGCTTGAGATACTGGAGGATGTTTTGTGGTTTTGTTTGCAGCTGGCTGCTCAGCTAGTTCTGAATATTTCAATAAAAAATTACCAGGAGTATTTCCTCCCTAGATGGTTGAAAATCCTCCTACACGTCTAATTCATTAATAGTTTTGTTTCAAAGTGGGCTCCATCAACTGGAAACCATGGTAAAGTCAGCTTGGATGTACTCCAAAGGATCACTTTGGTAACTGGTGATTTAATATTTAGTCTGTGGCAATTATAAATCTGTCTTTTTGGTCTGATTTGATAGCAGAGTTGTGCTTCTTGGTGGCTGTTAACATCGTAGGGGTTTTGATGCAGTCATGCAGTTGCATCCACTGGCAGATGGATGTGGTGTACAGGCAGCGGGTGTGAGGGGTGATGCATTGGATCTGCTGTCTGTGAACTTGCCATTGCTGCCAACTTCAGTCGTGTTCTCTTTGCAAAGCTTTGGTTCATATCTGTAAAAAGGGCAGATCCAATTCAAGAATTAATTCTCTGTGAATTCTTAAGAAAGTGATGTCTTTGAAGTACTGCATGTAAAGCAAAATGGCTTGAGAAATCTTGATTGAAGTTTTGGATAAGCCTGTGTTTACACTGTTCTTTTGGCAATAGAAATTGGTAAAAATTCCTTACACTCTATGGAAAAGGTTACAAAGTAAATGTAAGTAAATGTTTTAAGTTCTGACTGTTTCCTCATTTCCCTATTTTAGTGGGTTTTATCTTGACAAACATTTAGTTGTCTATAAGCTGGATCATCCTGCTGGCTGCAGACAAGGCCTGTAGAAGTGGCCAGATTACATACTAAAAGTTACATGAGGTCAATCTCATCCCAGATCTTTAAATAAAATGATTAGAAACCTATAGAATTTCTGCAGGGACTCATGGTACATTATTATCATTATGTTATGAACATTCTAAAACGACTTCTGAAATTATTGACAAATACCACATGGACTGTGATGCAAAAGTTTACCTTTCTTTTTCCTTCTGTTTTTTCTTTCTTTCTTTCTTTCTTTGTATTCCTTTCTTCATCTCCAGGATGCAGCATCTCTTGGGTCTCAGAAGGGTGGAATAACAAAACAAGGATGGCTATACAAAGGCAACATGAATAGTGCAATCAGTGTGACAATGAGAGTAAGTTTAAGAATACCTTTCATATGGTAAAGAACTGAACACTGATACTAAATGTCCCTGTGCCTTGGAGAAGTCAATTTGTATGTGGTTTAGTTCTAAAAGAAATTGTATGGAAAGAAAGAGAGAAGATTGTATGTATTTTATATATCTGAAATCCTGCTTTTATTTTGTTATATGGAAATCATTAAAAAATCCCATGAAAACTCCAGTATGTGAGAGGAGTTAAATTTTCCTAACTGTAGCCTGCTGTGATTTTAGTAGGAAAGGGACTGTGTAATATGAGGAAAGTGGGGGGGAGGGATGAGTATTGTTGTTTATTTGTATTGTTGTATTTTATATAAAACTATAATTTTTAAATTTGCTTCTTATGTATATTATAGAGTCAGTTTTATATATCTTTCAATAGGTTAAAAATACCATCAAATAATATAGTACAATGCTGCTGCAGATATAAGAAGTTAATTTTAAAAAACTAATTCTGTTTTATTTTCTGCAGATACTGATTAGGTTATCTGTAAATAAAAGCTTCTTTTCTATTACCTACTATGTAAATAGCACTTATGAATATTGTAATATGAAGTTGATTAATACTGGTGCTGTAACCGTTCTTCTTTTCTCCTTTGTTTTCACTAGTCATTTAAAAGAAGATTTTTCCACTTAATCCAGCTTGGTGATGGATCCTATAATCTCAATTTCTACAAAGATGAAAAAATATCAAAAGAACCTAAAGGATCAATATTTCTAGATTCATGCATGGGAGTGGTTCAGGTAATTGTAGTTATTCTGCCTGTTTGCCAGTTAATTCTGTATTTATTAGCAAATGAAATTTTATTTAAAACACAGATAGGTTTTGTTGAATGTAGATAAGTACCTATTATGCAGAGGAACAAATAGACATGCTACATCTTGCCAAAGCAGTGAACAAGATTTCAAAGAGCAGGAGACTGAATTTTTGAAATCTTTTGGAAAAGAACATAAATTACTAGTTGATGTCAGGGAATTTTCAAACCGAATTTTAAGGCAAATGCACAAAGAACCCCAAACTTGGTAAAGTAATGACAGCATAAAATTGAAGTTTATTTCAGTTAGATTTTGTGCATGCATGAGCTGTAAAATGTTTTTCATAGCTTCTTGTGTGGGATTTTTGTTGCAGAAATTGTATTGAATTCAAACACCCTTCCAGATGCTTTCATTTGACCTTTATAATGTTACTTTTCTGTGCTTTTCTTTATTTTGAAAAGTTAAGGGCTTTGGTAAAATGTTTGTCAGTAGCTAGTGCCAAAGAAAAGATTATTTTTCTTTTTTTGTGATTCTGCTGTGTATTTATAGTACAGCATGTAACTGTTCTGTTAGTCACAGCATACCTGGAAAAACCCCATGGGTTTTAGGGTTTTTTTAACTTGAACAGAAATAGGCAAAGTTTAATAAAAATGTATTTCTTAAATAATATTTTTTTTAGTATAAAGTTGTTTGAAGATTTACACAAGGAGATCAAACATCTTTACAGAGGATTTTTTCCCCACATATTGTAATATTATTTTTGGATACACACTTAATAGGTAACTCATATGAAAATATTGTGACTGTAATAAATTTTATCATATTGCAAGTTCTGTATACAATTTTACACAAATTATTTTGCCTTAGAGATGCCAATTCTGGCCAACTCCACTGAAATGAGTTTGGTTTGTGTTTTTAAAACAGCCCAGCAAACATGAAAGTGGTTCCTAAAAACAGTTGTGGTCTCATCAATATATAAAATACCTGCAGGGAGGGTGCAAAGAGGGCAGAGCCAGGCTCTGGTCAGTGCTGCCCAGTGACAGGACTGCAGGCAATGGGCACAACCTGAAACACAGGAGTTACCTCTGAACATCAGGAAACACTTTGTCACTGTGAGGGTGACTGAGTGCTGGCACAGGTTTCCCAGGGAGGTTGTGGAGTCTCCATCCCTGGAGATCTTCAAAAGCTTCCTGGCCATGGTTTTGTGCCAAATGCCTCTAGTTGGCTGTGCTTGAGGAGGGAGTGTTGGATGAAATGACGACCAGAGGCCCCTTCTAACCTCTAACCATTCTAATAATTTTGGGATTTAAAACCTGAAAATCTCTTTTTTTCATACATACTTTGATACTGTTCCATACTTTCTGTTCCATCAGTTGAATCCAATTAACCTCAAGTTTCCTCAGACTATGCCAGAAGCTTGCTTTAAAAAAAAAAATCAATTGCTGTTCCTTTGTTCTTCTGCAAGTAGGGCTGGCTGATAGTCATCTTTAAGTAAAACTGTACTTTGGATGTGTTAAAATTTACAGTTGGATTGTGTCTCTAAAGCTATACTGTATTGCACAGTACCCTCAGTGTTCATGCTGGCATCTGGCCTTCAAAACTGCATGTAAAAGTTTGAGACTAGGTATGAGTTAGCATCAGGTGCAAAATCGAAACCAGTTAATGCCCACTTCCAAGAAGCCAAGTAATCATTCAATGTGTAGAATAAAGGGGTTTGGAAATAGCTATTTTCTTCACTTGAATTGTTGATGAGGGGCAAGTAAATGCTGTTTTAAACTATCAAATATTAAACATGACAGCTGTATTCCAGAAGTGTAGTTTTATTGTCTTATATTATGTCCTGAATCCTCTCCGGCTGTTCTTACTGTTTTACTGTTTCTTATTACTGGTGTTGAATTAGCAATTTAAAATTCCTATGGGGGAAAAGTCATATCTACACAGTAGAAATTGCACTTCCGTTTAATAGAAGAGGAAAATAAAGGAAAAATACTGAAAGGTCCCCAGCCACGGTACTTTGAAGTAGTCTAACATGAAATTCATAGAAATAGTTTTTCTTAGGTAGGCATGCATACAAACATTTGTTCTCAGAATGGAACTACTTGTTTCAGAGGCAGTCTTTTGGGTGAGGGGAGATTGCTTCCTATTGCACTCCTATAACACTTTCCTGGTTTGAGTTCATTCGGTGCATTTGCTTACTTGTTTTTTCAAAGACAGCAGATGCCTGAGAGAAAAATACTGACTAAACTAACAGACATGAAGTTAGAGCAGAATATGCTTCTTCATCAGGACTTGTATTAAGAAGAATGCTGGATTTGTGCAATAGGGGGGTTTGTTTGGTTGGGGTTTTTGGTTTGGGTGGATTTTTTTTGAGCCCAAACTTAAATAAAGAGACTTGAATTCCTGGAATTCTGTTTGGTGGTTTTGGATTGGGTTTTGTTTTGTTGGAGTTTTTGTTTTAATACTAAAGTATATGGATACTTCTCTGATCAGCAACGTGGAGCACATAATGTATGCAGTATATCTATTCACACATCCAGCCATATATATGTAGGTATAGTTGCTCCAATTCAGTGTTTTGTGAAAACTGAGAAGTGTGATATCTACAGCCTGTATCCAGGTTTTTTACTGTGAACATGAGAGGTTACTTTTCTTAGGATTTTTCATTTATTTCAGCATTGATTCCAACTGATAAGATTGCCTTAGGTCTGAAGTCCTTACATTTTTTTATATCCTTAGCAGAAACTCATATTTGGCAGAAAGCTGACTGTTTTGTCAAGCAGTAGTTAGTCTGTTAATTGAAGAATCTGAGTTATAGTGAAACTAATATGTAATTTGGCATTTAATTTAACCTAAACAAAAATCCCCCCCACCATTAAGTCTGTATTACTGTTTATTTTAATGTTTATCTAATGAATTACTGATTTTTAAATCTAAATTGATGATGATAATATAGAATTTTCATTTAAGACTTCTGAATTCATTCCCAGAAACATGAGTCAGGCTAAGTAGCATTTGAAGCCCTGATTTAAATTATGTAAAAAAGGATGACAGTAATGCTTGAGGAACAAATGTATATCTATATGACTAACAATATCAGGGCATTCAGGGTTGATGATAGTTATAATTTTCCCTCCAGTATAAAATCCCAGTGTGCAAACAGTTGTCACTCAAATATAATAGCATTTCATGCTTTTTATTTTCTTTTTTTTTGTTGTTAGACCTTAGTTAGCTTCATTTCTGGGAGATCTGAATACATAAAGAATTGGTATTTGGAAATTGGGGGGTTTTTTGGTTGTTATAAAATGATTGCAAGCTGAATGAAGAATGGAAACTGGAAACCAGGCTGTTCTGTTTCCTACTTGCACTTGTTGCAGTGGTACGAATACCATCAAAAGGTCAAATGTCAGAGAGGAAAAAGTGTAATTATAACAAATTTGTTCACAATATCAAACTGTGTATTTTTGTATAGAATATCTGAAATATGTATAATTTCCTTTGATTGTGGTTAGACAGTTTGTGAAGTGCTACACAGGTCTTTTATTTTCTTATAGAACAATAAAGTCAGACGTTTTGCTTTTGAGCTCAAGATGCAAGACAAGAGTAGTTACCTTTTAGCTGCAGACAGTGAACTTGAGATGGAGGAGTGGATAAACACTCTGAACAAAATCCTTCAGCTTAACTTTGAGGCTGCAATGCAAGAAAAAAGAAATGGCGAGTCTCACGAAGGTAAGAAGGGTTTCCAGCAAGGCTAATGCATTTATGTGACCTCATCTTCTTACATGCATTTTGGAAAAAAAGGCTTTATTGTGGCTAAATTTTTCTGTGTTCTTTGGTCATAAAAATTACAGGCCTTTTTATTGTCCACTTCAACTGATAAGCATTTTGACCTTTTGGGCATTAAAATAGTACTCTTCTGTATTGATTCCAATTGAGTCAAGTCCAGAGGACAGTTATGAGACTGATCAAGTCTAGAAAATTAGAACCCACAATGTAAAATCAGTTTAAGGAAAAAGTAGGCAATTTAAGGAAAAAAAGACACTTAGGATGGAATTAGTTTGAAATGTGTAAAATGCAGCTGAAAATTAAATAGTCTGTTCTGTGGTCACTGTAGATAGAAATTGTGCTTACAGTGTGGGGCTTACATTTAAATATAACTCCCTTGACCACAAATATTTCCTGCAAGTATTGAAATAGATTGCTTGGGTGTAGAATCCTTTCTGTTGGAGCCCTTTAAGAATAGATAAGGCAGGTATCTGTAAGGAATGTGATGCATGTCACCCTTATTTTGATGACAAAAGGACAGTCTAGATGTCCTTTTATCCATTTATCCTCTTGGGAGTGGATGGGGAGGGAAACTGATGTGAAACCAACTGTATGCATATCCAGAAGAGCCTGGGAGATATTATAGAAGGTTGTTCTTTTATAGATAGTAAAAAGTACCAAAAGGGATCATTAGAGTTTAAAATGAGGTATCACAGTCTTTGAAAACTGTCAGAATTTAGTGTGATGTTTGCAACAAAAGCAAATCTGGAAAGGAGAAGCATCTAGCTCTGTGAAAGACATTTTAGTCTGTGGTCCTCAGTTGACCTTAGAACTGCAAGATGTTTATAGCCAACTGAATGGCTGCTTTGTAAATCCAGTAACTGTTGGTGAGTAGAGCTGGGAACCTAATGAACAGAGGGAACTTGTTTTGAAATCAAGTTACAATGCATAGTGGAAACAGAAATGTAAGTTTGTGCATTAAGTGTCTCCTTGCCCCATGCAGATTCTAAAATTAAAGATTTGTTCTGGTAAGATTAGAAGTAACTGCTACTTTAATGATTTTTGTAACTAGTTACATCTTTCAAGAGGTCACTGCATCAAAATGATGCAAATGTCCCCAGCCAGTTTATGGTAACAATTGTCATTTTTGAGGGGGTAGGAGATAAAAAAATGAGATTCTTTTGCTGTGGAGTTTTGTGAGCACTTTGGGATTTTTATATTTGTTTTAAAACAAGGTTTTATAATTTCAGATGATGAACAAAGCAAACTGGAAAGCTCATCAAGTAGTTTTGATAACTACTACCCTGAAATTGCCAAGGTAATATATACTGTAAATGTCAACTTGGGATATAAAGTACTAAACTTTATAAGTTAGACACATGAACTTTCAGTAAAGGTAAGGCATTGGCTTCTAGCTTCCAGCCAGTTTGTGGTGCTTGGAAAGCTCAGAAGCTCTTTTGTGAATAGATGTGGTTATTGAGCTTCTTTATTTTCTGCTTTAGGAAGGAAGCTAGATACTGTCTTGAAGTTTCCTATGTAGATCTTGATATGCTGTTTAAATGCAGCATGTCTTAATATTTTATTATTAATTCATTGTATTTTGTATTGGTTTATTGTATTCAGGTAAGTGCTAAAGTATTTCTATAGAAATCTAACTACACTGAAGTCAAGTTTTATTTTTGTACTTAGAAGTCCAGAGCAGCTTAATAGCAGTGATGAACTGAATGTATTTTAAGATATTTTTGTTTATAATGAACTGGCAGGTCCATGGATGTTTCCTGTGTTGCCATGGTTCTTGCATTTCAATTTTGTTCTTAGAGAAGTGTGGTAGAAACAAGAATAAAATGAAATGGGAACAAACAGAAAATAACAGTAACTCTTCCTTGGGCCATTTGCAGACTTTATTTCAGTTAAATCAGTGAGTTGTGTGTTGCAATAGGTTTTGTGAGTTCTGTAAGGGAAAAATTTTGCGTCTTTTCTGAGAATGTTTGACCTAGTAACTACTCCTGAAGGGAGGGCAGCTGAAGAACTGAGAACAAGCAAACCAAATTCTGTTACAGTAGCTAACATATCAAAAGATCCAGTCAGAACACATTAGCAAGCTTTTACCACCCAAATTGGTTGGCTGACTTAATTCTTTCTGTTACTGCTTTGTAATCAATTTAGCACATGTACACAAAAGCTGTTATGTGATAATCTTTCTCTATGGCTGTACTTGGAAATTAATTGGGGTTGTGGTGCGTATAATCAAGACTTCCTTGGAAGGACTGTAAGCATCAAACAGCACATTAACATGAGGCTATGAAAATTTATTTCAGAAATAAATATGAAATTAGATGCTCTTATTGTGTGGAAGATTTTTCTTTCTTTATAGCCAGTTATTATAATGTTTATGTTCCATATTCCTTCCAGAGGCGACTTTACTTCAGGGCTGCAGCACCTGCATGTAGTTTTAGTACTACAATTGCCACTTCCTTTTTCCATAACTTTTGGATCAGAAGCATGCAGCTCTTAAAGCTCATTATTTTTTAGAATATTATTTTTGTTCAGCTCTTTAAGAACTGGTATGTTTTATGACTATTATTTATTCCATGGTTATAACCCATTTACATTTGTGTTTCCTTAAAAATATTTTTTTTTTATTTCCCTTTCTAATTCACCTTTACTAAACACTGTCGTTCAAAATAATTTGGTCTAATGTATTTTCCTAGCATTTTTTCCCTGAGGAAAAGTACAGCAAAAAGAATTCTGCCTGTTTGCATTACTCTTTGTGTCTTAACTTGATTGCTTTATATAAATGCTATTTGTTTGGAGGAATTTTTTTTTGTCCTCTATTCTTTCTTGCCTTGTCTTTTCAGCTGTTGTTTGGATTTGGTGCTTTTTTCCCCAGTGGAAGCCTTGCAAAGCATTGGGCTTTCTTTTAGAAGAGTTTATAGCTGCTCTATTATTTTTGTTGGTTCTAGGAGAATTTCACAATAGGTGACCTCATATCCTTATGAGGAGAGAGCAATTCCTTCAGGGGTGATTGTAGAGCACCTGACAGTAGGGGAAAAAACAGACTTCCTGGGAAGGGCTTAACCCTTGTGAGTGCATACATCTCCAAGCCTTCATTTTTCTATCAGTAGCTGTTAGTTTATAACATAAACTAAGTAAGATGGTATTTTGCACTTCAGTGCAGAGATGTGCACCCTGTCTATCCTGCCTATTTCATGTTCCTTTTATCTGTAATTTAAGTACCAAGAGGGAATGTAGGGGTTTTGTAGTGGATTTTTTTTGCTTGGTTAGGTTTTTTTTTCTTGGTTGTTTGTTTTTGTTGTGTTTATTAATTTTAAAACAAATTAAAACTTTGAAATAACTGTGACTGTTATGATCAGTGTGCCTAAGCACCTCCTTAACCATTATGGGTTCCAGAATGGAACCTTGAGGTGGGAAAAATTGTCTCAGTTTTACTGATGAGGAGATAAAATTACAGAGCCACTGCTGGGCTATAGACAGGGTTGATGGTTACATGCATTTTCAGTTCTTGAGTTCTGACAACTGCTCCTGATCTGTCAGTCAAAAATGCATAATTTCTTCTGGTCTGTAGTGCACAAAACACTAGAGAATCTAAAACTGTTCAAGTTGCTTTAGCTGAAACAGTTCCTGTCTAGCTCTTGTGGCTGGGTCATCTTCCTCCTCAGTTCTTGCCACTAAATATTACCTTTGCAAACCATGCACACAACTTGCTTGCCATCCTTAAACTTTTTCATATTTCCTGTATTTCTCAATTATACCAGTTGTTCAACAAGTTAATTTTGCCAGTACTCTGCTGGTATTGAGTATCTGGGTCGTCCCTTTCACAGCAACTCTCCTCTTCTCTTCTTTGTGTGTTAACGATAACAAAGTAAATGAAAACCATTGGTGCATTTATACTCAAAATAGCACCTTGGATGTTTCTCTTCTGTAATACATCCTTTAAGCCAAATTATTCTTTAAATTTTACCAATCTAAAAATAGGATTACGTTCTTTTGTTTTGTTTTGTTTTGTTTTTTCATTCTCTTGAGACATAGTAGAAATTGCTTCAATCTCCAGCAAAGCAGATGTAGGCAGTAGATCACTTCCTGCTGATGGTCAGTGATGATCATTTTGGGTTTGTAACTTCTTTTAACCCATACAGACTGATCCAAAAAGAGACACCTGTCTGTAATGTAATATTTTGTATCCTTGTTTAGCCAGCTGCTACTTTAAGGATGGCATTTCTCCTGCATGGGTAATTTTGGCACATGCATATGTTCATTTGTCATGTCCTGTGACTTTAAAAATCATAGAATACTCTTTAAATAATACCTTCTTCAAAAAAAGCTAACCCATGTATATCATCAGTTTTCACATTCTATTTTGTTCCACTTCACTTTTGTTTTACTGTTAATAGATAGGTATCCACAAATCCCAGGCAGAGCACAGTGAACTCTGCAAAGTAACTTTTAAATGTGAGGGGTTTATCTTTTGGAAGGTTTTGGGTTTTCTCCAGCTACCCACAGGAAAACCACTTCTTTGGCAGTAGAGCTTAAGAAAAGTTAAAGAAAAAAGCAACCAAGAAAAAGAAAGAGAGCTATGATGGTGTTTCTTAATTTAGGTGATTGGTTGTTTCCTGAACAATCTTACGGTCTCAGGATAGCTCTGAGCTTTAACCTACAGTCATAATAGGTTTTTTTATTTAAATAAAATAGGGTTGTGAAAGTTACTGTTTAAGAATGCAGATATATATTTTACACTGGAGTGTGCTTCCCATGAGCTTGGAAGGTTACAAAACCTTGCTGATGTAAGGTTTTATAATTCTAGGGCTGGAAAAAAACCTTTAGAGAAGAGGCTCTCACTTTTTGCTTGGTCATGTTGGATCAATGTAAACTAAGGAGTTACAGAGCTCAGTAAGGGAGAAATGAATGCATGAATCAAAAATGTGTGAAGCTTTGAACATCACAGAAAAAGGCATGAAATTAAAGCCCACTTTAATAGTGTGATACCAAGACTTTTTTTCTTGTTTTGAACAGAGTACCAGAGAAGCAGAAATCAAGCTGAAAACTGAAAGCAGAGTTAAACTGTTTGCCTTGGATCCAGATGCACAGGTTAGACTTCCTTCTTAAAAGGAAGCAGGGGTTTTTTACGTTGATCCTTTTGAGATGAAAACCAACTTACCTTAATTTTTCTTTTCTCTTTTAAAGAAACTTGACTTTTCTAGTATTGAACCAGAAGTGAAGCCATTTGAAGAGAAATTTGGAAAAAAAATTCTTGTAAAGTGTAATGATTTATCTTTTAATTTGCAAAGCTGCGTTGCAGAAAACGAAGAAGGACCAACAACAAATGTAAATAATTAATCTAATTACTTTCTTTTAATTCAGAAATGAATGTCTTAATATTTGGTTGGCACTATCCTTAATGGCAGAGATTCCTTGCTGTGATTGATAAATTTATATTATGAGGATTTTTACTATCTTAGATCAGAATGAAAGCCTAAATCCTATAAAAAGTAACTTTACTGCTAATATTTTTGTTGGGTGGTGGAGAGAGAAATTTTACGTCTGGTCAATGATACCTAGGGTGATGGCCATATGTGTTGATGAAAATGTTACTTATCTTTTTCTCATGTATTTTTACAGGGACACAGATGTCAGCACTTACACTTGATTATTTTTTTTTTTTTAATGTCTAGGTAGAACCTTTCTTTGTCACATTGTCACTATTTGATATTAAAAACAATAGGAAGATTTCAGCAGATTTCCATGTTGATTTGAACCACGCCTCAGTAAGGCAAATGCTGTCCAGTGCATCTCAACCAATGATGAATGGCAGTGGTGATAGCTTACACAGAATTCAAGACATTCATGAAACTGTGTTACAATATCCAAAGCAGGTAAGGACCAGTAACCTGAGGAATTAGTAGGATTTTAGATACATGTTTCCTACATGATTTCATTGCCTTACTATTATGTGATGTAAAATGTGCCTTTTCCTTCTGTATTTATATCTTGTTTTATTTCTAGGGAATATTCTCAGTCACATGTCCTCATACTGACATTTTCCTTGTGGCTAGAATAGAAAAAGTATTACAGGGAAGTATTACACATTGTGCTGAACCCTACATGAAAAGTTCAGATTCTTCAAAGGTAAGTTATTTTCTTCTGTGGCATGAAAAAATGCTGAGGCAAAGCAGATTGATTTCAAATTCATAAATATAAATCAAAATCGTAGTTGTTTTATAGTAAATTCAGATTACTGTGTGATTTGATTTAGTATGTTATAGTTATTTCTAGTAACTATTATTACATTATAGATAAAGTAACAATTTTTTTGGAAACATTTATTTCACTTTTTATAATTGTGACAATGTAATTTTTATAATGTCTTTAAATAAACTGGTTGGACAAAAGAATATTGGACTTCAGTGTGAAAGTTGAGTTGAAAATTGTCAAACAGTGAAATATTAAATATAGATCATAAATTAACTGTATGTTTCTCTTAGTTAATGCACCTTGCTTACTGTAACACTGTTGACATTTTCTTCATCTCACTTTTTGGTGGCAATAGGTTACTGTAACTTTATCTGCACTCTCACTGTTTTTTTTTGTCCAGAACCACTGAGATCATTAAGCTTCTGTTTTTCATGTATAAAATGCTTTGAAGATTCAATAGAACCCCAAATTACTTCTGGAAATAATCCATTGGAACATCTTAAGTTTTCAGGAATCTAGGATGACATAACATTTTGATGCTGTCTGAAACATACCTACAAAAAGTTTTGTTAGTTGCTACTTCTCATTTGTCAGTGAAGAAGCAGAGGCTTAAATAGCCTGATCAGCGTACAAGAGAAAAGTGTTTTTTAAGTAGTGTCAGCTACTGTTGACATTCTGCCTTTTTTCATCAAAGAAGAAACTGTTAACTTTCAGTCTCTGCAAAGCAACAGTGTTCTTTCCTACAAATTTGATGCTGGCTAAGCTACATGTGAAAAACCATGTATTTTTCACTTGGTCTTAATATAGATCAGCCTACTGATTTGTTTTTCCAGGAATACTTGAGGTTTTTTTTTTTCCCCAACTATTGTTGGAAAACAGCAGCTTTGTATTTTAGGAATCTGGTTTTGATGTTGACTGTTAGTGAATTAAAATAAACCTGAACTGACTAGGTGATTTTGGTGTCCTTGGGCCTGAGCCACGTTGGGAGGTTAAGTAAGCCCAAGTATTCCCACATTTGATGCTGAGCTCTGGACTTGTAGTTGCCCTGTATGATGGGAGTAAACAATAGGAATAGTCATGGTTATGTTAACTTATGCTTTCTGGCATTCAGTTGCTTATAATTTTATACAAATGAACACTTAATTTGAATTTTTTTCTGTTCTTGTTCTCAGGGAGTACACTGTATTGATCTGAAACAAAGTAGAGCAGTACCAGGTATATAGACCTCCATGTGGGTCAGTGTAGTGAGCGAGTTCCAGTTCCCTGCAAAATTGCTGCTCTGCGCAAGAAAAGGGGAAAATGGAAGCAGCAAATTCTATAACCAGGAAATCACTCATTCTCTCCTTAAACATTGAATACAGTAATTTAACGATGATTACTTACCAAGGTTTTGTGCTTCCGAGTGTTATTTCCCCCTTTTCACAGGAAAGGGTAACAGAGAGTTCACTCAAACACATGAGTAGAATCAGCTCTTTATAATATCAACAGCGCAGATCAGGGGTAATATTCAGGGAGTTTTACTCTGTAGGTTGTTTTTTCTGTGGCAAATAGTTTTGGTCTGTGTGGACACATAGGAGAAGCTGATTTCTGGAAAATAGAAGCCCCCTGCACTGTCAGGAACTTCTGCTTTAGCTCAAGTGGTTCAGCTCAGTGTTGAACATCACAAACCAGTGGGTTTCTAGCTCTGATTGCTGTACGTGTTGGTTCTATATCAT
The DNA here is from genome assembly GCA_036630365.1 of Acanthiza pusilla. Lineage (NCBI taxonomy): Eukaryota > Metazoa > Chordata > Aves > Passeriformes > Acanthizidae > Acanthiza > Acanthiza pusilla. Next base: position 4,455,688 of record JAXCHO010000003.1, on the reverse strand, counting down.
GGATTTTTTAGCTCATTTAAAAGTTAACAAAATAAAGAATTTAAACTTTTAATGAAAACAGTGTTGCAATCTCCATACATAGGGTTGTCCATGTGCATAGGATTGTCCATGTGATCTTCATACAACTCCTCCCCATATTCTGTGTGTATTTGTAATACAAGTACTGTGGAGTATTGTACTATTTATTCTGCAGGAATGTGTTCTGGTACATTCACGGGGTGGGTGGTGAATAGGAAAGCAAGTGGGAGAGGAAATGTTTTTGTCTGGAGTTGGTGTTTTGTCTTAAAAAACAGTTGAATTTTGCTCTAGCTTTCCATATGCATGCTATATATAATAATTTTTTTCTACTGAATGAAATATTTATTATCAGGAGTGTAGATATGTCTGTTTTCACCCACAAAACGCTGTGAAATCAGCAGGCTCTGCTTAACCTGAATTGAATCATTAAGAGGAATTATTAATTGTCTTTCCCTTGCATACTTAGGATTAATCTTTAATCTTCTGAAGACTTTCTAATTCATATCAATGTCAATATGTGGGGTTTTTTCTTGTGTACTAATGGTTCCAAAAAAAGTCGCTTTTTGAACATGGCTATTTTTGTCCCTTGCAGGTTGCACAGAAAGTTTTGAAGAATGCTAAGCAGGCATGCCAGAGATTAGGTCAATATAGAATGCCTTTTGCCTGGGCAGCTAGGTAAGGACAAATCTTCTCAATCTGTATCTGTTTTTCCTATCTTTTCTCTAACATGGTTTTCTGCATTTCCCTTCTTGTAAAATGGAATGTGCCATTGAAATTAGTTCCTGTTTTGCTTTCAATTAACCAAAGATTTCGAAGAAACTTACACTTCAGCTCTGTAGTAGGAAAAAAGTTATAAACATTCGTTATATTATTATTCAAACTATTGATATTGCCAGGTGTTTTCTGCTGTCAATATTTTTTATGTTACTTAGAATGAAATGGTTCACACTTACTTGTTAAACGGAGCTATTTATATGTTAAACTCACCTACAATGACAAGAATATTAAATGCTTAATATGAAGGATGGTGCAGTATATTCTGATTTGTACTAAAGAAATTTCCTGAAATGAATTTCAACGCCTTCATAAACTCAGCTGAAATCAAGATATTTACTTTCAGGACACTGTTTAAAGATGCCTCAGGAACGCTGGACAAAAATGCGAGATTTTCTCCTCTCTTCAGACAAGACAGTAATAAACTCTCAAATGAAGACATGTTGAAATTGTTAGCAGATTTCAGGAAGTAAGTCTGATTTTCCCACTTCAAAAAACAAAACCAAACCAACCTGAAACCCCTCACTCCTCACTCTAAGCCACACTATATTTTGTTCTTGAACTGGAGCATCTAATATTCTGACGTATGTCTGTATGTGCATCTTTCACTTCAAGTATAGAAGCTGTATAAGTATAATTAAGGCCTTCATACAAGCTACAGATCTTTCTTTTACAGTGTTTGGGGGCTGTGAGCAGGACTGAAATATTATCCCACATGTAACATACAATCAGCACCATATCCTGCAGTATCTCTGTGCTAGGAGTTATGTTTGCACAATACGCTGTTCTGGTTCTCAAAGGAAAACAAATATGAGCATAAATCATCTGTTCCCTGGCCTTGGACAGAGGATGATAGCTCTCAGGGAAGGGGATTCAAGCCAGTCTCCAGTCCACCTTCCTTGGGAGTGCATGTGTCTCAGGATGTCCAAATAGCAGAACATTGGTTATCTTTTTTCTTTTTTTACAAAGTATTCTTAAAAACTTCATCAGTTTGGGTGCAAGGCTTAAGAGTATAGTACTGACAGATGACCATGTTAATGAAGTCATTAATAGGATTTAAAACAATAGAGCAATCTCTGTTGCTTTGCAAAGAAGTTTCCACTTCTGCAACAGTACAGTTAGCGGGAATGGTATTGACTTGAACGATTGCTAAGTACAAAAGGCTTGGGCTACACTTTCTTTATTCTTGCTTACCAAATCTGATAAGGAGATGAGGTTTGTAATAGATACTTTAGCTCACTTTTAGCAAGTGGCTGAAAGTTTCATTGAAGTTTACATAGCAGTGAAATTGCTCTGTACTGATACTCCTTGCCATAAACGGTGTTACGGGAATTGAAACGAACAGTAAATTAGCTTGTCACATCACTTTGTGAGTTATGGAAGTGCTTTTGGTTGTTTCAGCATGCTGTTTGTGGAGCCATTACAGTATTTCACAGGAATTACAGTAAGAAAGAGGTTCTAATATCTAAGGCATATCTGTTGGAATTAGAATCCCTACTCCAACCAGAAGTTTGCTTCACAGCATGGGATTGCTTTTTGGGAAAATCTTGCATCCACTTGCTGTGCAATAATTTTTAAAAGTCATGCCGCTGACTATCTTTACTAATAAAGGGTTCTGCATGGTTTTAGCATGGAAAATACTTGTACTTTGTGTTTCTGAAATAGCTACATGATAACATCTGTAGTTGGCTGGTTTTGCAGGGTGAATTGTTAGTCTAGAAAAGGGAGGAGGTAGGAACGTGCTGATTTCTCTACCCCCAAGTTTATCCTACTGCCATGAATGCTTGTCACTGGCCACTGAGGTTTAAAGAGCTTACTTACACATTCCCTCTTTGCTGCAGATGATAGTGAGTTGCTACATGGCAGACAAAATCTGCCTTTGACGAAGTGTTTCATTTTGATTGAAAGGAAAAGCCATGCTTTTCCGTGACCTTTGGCACACTTCTATATCAAGCCCTTTTTTCCTCCCTGAGAATTTAAAGGAAAGGAAAACTGTGTACCTAGGCAAAAAACAAGTCCAGATCAGTCATCCACTCTCAAACCACCTTTCCTCTCACACTCCTATTTCAGGATATTACTTTTGCCTCTGTTTCCTATTATCTTTTTTTGCTGGCATCTGATTTGCATTTAGCCTGACTTTGAGGTGTGGTTTGTTTTTTTTTTCCCTTCCTATAGACCTGAAAAGATGGCCAAACTTCCTGTTATTTTAGGAAATCTGGATGTTACAATTGACAATGTGTCACCAGATTTTCCAAGTAAGTATTAACAAACACTGTTAAATGGACATTTAGGCTTTTTCCTCTTCAGTTCCTTACTTTTTTTTAAAATATATTTTCAGATTACGTTAACTCATCATACATTCCCATGAAACAGTTTGAGAACAGTACCAAGACACTGACAGCATTTGAAATAGAGGAGTTTGTTCCCTGTATACCAAAATGCACTCAGCCTTTTACCATCTACAACAATCATCTTTATGTTTATCCAAAGCACTTAAAATATGACAGTCAAAAGTCTTTTGCAAAGGTGAGTAGAGGAAAACTGTACCTTCTTTCTCAGGTTTGGTTAAAATTGTTTATATTTTTATTTCTGTGGTGATCCTTATGATTAATTGCTTGGGTTTATGTTTTTAACTACTGCTTTAGGCTAGAAATATTGCCGTGTGCATTGAGTTTAAGGATTCTGATGAAGAGGATTCTTTGCCTTTGAAGGTCAGTCTTTTCATTTTTACAACTGATAGAAGTAAACAGTGAGCAGCTAGCCAAGTAACACAGTAGTACTGGATTAATTGATCTAGTTTGGAATGGTGGCTTAAGAGTAACTTCTGGATGGTTTGTTTGTTTCTGATATAAGAGATTTCTAAAGAATCCTCAGAGCATTTAATGTCTTTTATATTTCTTTACTAGAATTCCAGGAATAAACTTGTTGCAAACAAGGATAGCTTATGCCTGCTCCAAAGTAAGTTTAAACAGTAAAGCTTTAGATCAACTGCAGAGCCAAGCTCCGTGTTTTTGAGCTATCACAGTGTATAAAACTTGCCTGGAAGAACACAAGAAATGTAGAGACATCCTGAAGTGAAGTTGCAGTGTCAGCTCTACTGCACAGTGGGCAGACTACACATCATGTAAAGAAACCAAATTAAACACAAGTTAAAATATTTCAAATTCTGGGTGAAACATCCAAAGCTGAGAGTAGAAGAGGATCACAGGGTCTTTTTGTTCTTTTTTCCTTTTCTCTATTTGTAGTGTATCTATGGTAGGCCTGGTGGACCAGTATTTACTAGAAGTGCATTTGCTGCTGTTCTGCATCACCATCAAAATCCAGAGTTTTATGATGAGGTAAGCCATCTTTCTGAGGAAATTTTTACCAAGTTAGGTACTATGTAAGTTTCAAAATACAAGAAAATATTAGAGGATTGCAAAGTTCTCAGTTAAATCAGGTCCCCTTTCTAAGGACTTTTTTTTGAGTTTCGTGTGTTTGATTTGTGGTCTTGCTTCAAATAACATACAGCCCGGAATTGCTTTTTAAATGTAGAACCAGTAACACATGTCAGTGCTCTAGCTGGAAACTTCTACAGAGATTTCTTTCCCTTTCAGATTAAAATAGAATTGCCCACTCAGTTACATGAAAAGCACCATTTGTTGTTCACCTTCTACCATGTCAGCTGTGATAATTCAAGCAAAGGGAGCACAAAGAAGAAAGACGTTGTTGAAACACAAGGTTTGTACACTAATGCTTTACTTTCAGTAATTAATAGGGAAATTTTTTGAACTATGCTTATCTGGTAACCCATGATTTTTGTGATCCATATAATGCTTTCTAATTTCATAGTACTGATTGAAAGATTTAATAAAATATTTCTTCTAATTTAAATGTTTCCAATTTTGGTTTAGAATGTCCATCACATGTATGGTATTTTTCAAACTCAGTGACAATTACTTTGCTTTTTCAGTGTTTTGTAGCTGTTCGAGTTCAAATCATTTAGCCTTTACAGTAATATTTCCCATTTTATGAATTACATGTCAGAATTATTTAGTAAGACTTCTGTAAGGGTTGATGTTAAGTTTCATAACATTTAAAATTACTTGCCTTTCATATTCTGTAGTTGGGTATTCTTGGCTTCCTCTGATAAAAGATGGAAGAGTGGTCACCAATGAGCAACAAATCCCAGTGTCAGCAAATCTTCCATCGGGCTATCTTAGTTATCAAGAAGTGGGTGTTGGAAAGGTATGTTGTAGAAAATTGCTCTAATATTTAAAAAAAAAAAACAGTGTGGAGAGAAGGTTTGGTTTTAATTCCCCAGTCTGATGATAAGTTTTAAGTAATTATCTAGTAGAATTTATTTTCTTTTATAGTTGAAATGGAATGCTTAGCAAAAGTTAGATGTCAGAGGAAACAAACAAATCCAAAGACAAATGGGAGACAAAAAAATGTATTAGGACAGGTTGCTTCAAATTATTGTAAAAGTCAGAAAGTTAAGTTATTACATACTTACTTCTGTTATTATGTAGCTGGTATACTTAAGAAATGTTTACGTTTAATTTTCTATAGTAATAATTAACTAGAAGTTACAGTAATTTTTAAACATTTAAAAATATTTTGAGTTTATGAAGGTATGCAAATAATCTGAAGTCCTTTACTAAATTTTTTTTAGCATTTCATGCTGTCTCCTTTCAGTAAGTCCTTTATTCCTGAACAAGTCTTATTCTCACATCTCGATTTTTGTGATCTCTATACTTCACAAGTAAAATTTATGGTTGTATTTTTCAAAGCAGAAAGCTTGCATAATTGTAGCAATAAAAATCATACCAAGGAGGATACAAAATGAAAATGTGATAGGGAATTTGACAAAGAGATTGAAATGCAGAGACAAAATTGACTAATTTTGGAGGAAGAGACCTAAAATCAACAGCAAGAGGTGCTGCTCTCCTCCTGTTCTACCACCTGTTATTTTTAAAACTCTGCTGTAAGCTTTCCAACCATCGTCTCCTTCACATCTTTCATCTTTTCACGTTGTAGGTGTATTCTTTATGCCTCTGCTGTTTGTCTCTGCTCATGCCCATGGGAGAAGGTTAGGATCAACATGACTAGTTGTAGATCTAGCAATAAATTCTCTCCCTTACTGCCTGCCAGGGTGAACATTCCCATTCTCAGTTCTTTGGAAATGGGATGAGAAGGAAGCACTAGCTACTACCTATCAGTGACATATGTTAAGTTTTAAACTGTGTGAATATCCTTGGAAATTCTTGTGTTATTTTTCGGAGAAAGCTAGTAAATATTTCTCTCTAGACAGAAGTTTCTTTGCAGAGTTGTAGGGGAAACAGGAAATCTGTAACTCACAGAGAATCAATTTTGTTAGCCATTGAGGAAAATACTGTGGGACTTGTAAAAAACATTTTAAGCTTCATAAATGCTTTTGGTAATATTGCCTGCATAATTTTCTTTTTTTATGACTTTATTCATTGCACACATTTCTTCAACCCGTTTTTTTTCTTTTTGAAAAAAGTGTTGTTAATGGTACTGTAAACTAATTGTTTTACTTTAATATCTTGCTACATTATTTTACTTTTCCCTCTCATGTGTGCATGCAGCATTCTGGTCCTGAAATTAAATGGGTAGATGGAGGCAAACAACTGTTAAAAATATCCACTCATCTGGTGTCAACTGTGTATACACAGGTGAGTTATAAAACAAATTGAATTAGGGAAAGTTTTAGGAATGATGTATGTTTATAGTATGTATTTACCATATATGGGAAGATTCTTAAACTCAATATGCTCGTCTCTTTTTTGTCACTTGGGTTTTTCTCATGGTCTCTTACATCAGATGTGAAAACCAGAAGATCTTAAATGGAAGCTAATCAAAATATGAGCCTTTTGCCTCCTGTCATCCAATCCAGTCTGAATTTTCCAGTTAGATGAGAGGTCATAGTTGTCTAAAAGCTGTTTACTGGCATGTCTGCATAGCAATGAGTTCTGTTCATAAAAAACATATTCTGCTTGGTTGGGATAATGAAGTATGCTATTTTCTGCATCTCAGTAGGAAGAAAATATAGGTGGCATTTTGTATAATGGGTATTCAAAAAGCACTGGAAATTTCATTTAAAGAAATAAGACTAAAACTACAGCATATTGCACTTCAACTATTATTTTTGAAAATCGAATCTATGGACAAAGATATGTGTTTCTACATACAAATATTTTAATGGATTATGGCTAGTAATGTTAGATATTGTTTAATTTGTTGTTCTTTTTGTCTTTGACAGGACCAGCACTTGCATAATTTTTTTCAGTACTGTCAGAAAACAGAGTCCGGAGCTCGTGCACTAGGAACTGATCTTGTGAAATATCTTAAGGTATAAAGTGGCAGTGAATAACAGATTATATAATTTATTTATGCTTTTGCAAAGCCTAGGAGCTTCAGAGATTTTATAAGTCTCATTTTTCAGTGTGAGAATTAATACTGTGATCATGAGTCGTATTAATGGAATAGGCAGTGGAAAAAACCAACAAAGATACTTTCTGCCTTAAATAAATTTGGAATTGCAGTGTAAGAGGAAACCACAAAGAAATAATGAGAGTGTATTGGTCAGCCTTATGACTGATAATTTCAAAACACTAATGGCTTAGTTTGTCCAAATAATCGAATTGAACTGTGTCTGGGAATGGTAAGGAATGATGACTTAATTTTTCTAAAATTCACTTAGAAGGTCATAATTGTCATATCTTCAGTTCTCTTTCAGGATTAGATCAATAGAGTGCATGGTTTCCACTGTAATTTTGTCTGTCACAGATCACATAGGAAGGAAGACTTTTTTGTCTCTCAATAGTGTGGATGTGCGTACAGGCAAACATTCAAAGACAAGACAGCTGCTTAACACTAAATGGAAGTGTTTGCTGTGCTGTCTGCATGCGTGTTCAGCAAATACACTCCTTTTTGTCAAATTCCCTTTGATTCCAGGGAGTTTTGTGGCATAAAACTTTGTAGGATGAATTTCATACACTGCCTTTTCTGTTAGGGTGGTTCTGTCTGTAGTATCCTTTGCATGTGGTGGAATGCAAAGGCATATCATGAAGAGGCAGTGGTTAGTGATTCACTGTGTCCAATTTCCAGCATTAAGACGTTAGGGATTTTAGTTCATCCTGGGTTTTAACATAGTTGCTAGTTCATTGTTTAGCAGCAATTAGTGTAATTAGGATTGCAGTTATCTCAGGTAAGAAATCTGCATGTTTTTGTGGAACTTCTGTTTGCTAAATGTCTGCATTGGTGGATGAAATAGCAAAATATACCAAAGTCAGTTTCAGTATGCTGTTGGGCACATGGGTACACTTCATTGAACCATTACCTGGTATGCATTTCAATGGAATGTACAAATAAGTACTTCTAAAATGCTGTTAATAACACCAAATTCATATCCCTACTTTACTTTAATATAGAAAGCATTTACTAAATATTTGTATTGGAGAAAATCCTCAATTGCTTCCTGTGCCATATTTTTGGTAATTAACACCAAATTGTGCAAGCAGCATATATTTTAGTGAAAAGATTTACAATAAATTGCATTGTTTCAGAATTTGTGATTTAAATGCCATTGATTCACGGGAGTGACAGTATTATTGCCTTCTTTTAGAGCCTTCATGCCATGGAAGGCCATGTGATGATAGCTTTCCTGCCAACTGTTCTAAACCAGTTGTTCAGAGTTCTCACCAGAGCAACTCAAGAGGAAGTTGCAGTCAACGTGACAAGGTAAAGAATTTTAAGTGTTTCATAGAGTCTGTGTGATGACTGGGTTAGCACATAAATCTGTAGCTAAGCAGCATCATTGCTGTTGCAATCACAGCTTCCTTTCTAGGTTGACTTGTTTTCTGACTTCTGTTTAGGGTTATTATCCATATTGTTGCCCAGTGTCATGAAGAAGGCTTGGATAGCTACCTGAGATCTTATGTCAAGGTAGGTGAAAGTAAATTGAATGTCTCCTTTATTTTATTTCCCTAAGAAAGAATGTATTTTAATCCAGTTGCATCTATTTAATTTCATTTTTTCATATTATGCCATAATTCTGTATTAAATTTTGCTTTTCCTCCTCAAGTATGCATATAAAGCAGAACCCTATGTTGCTTCTGAATATAAGACAGTACATGAAGAGTTGACAAAATCAATGACAACAATTTTAAAGCCATCTGCTGACTTTCTTACAAGCAACAAGCTGCTTAAGGTATGCATTGAGCTATACTTTTCACTGTATGTTCTTTCTTATCTAGTCATAACTGTAGAACAGGAACTAAGTGTATTGAAAGTTGTTGAATGCATGTGGCAATTTTACTGAATGTTTTCTTTTCTCTGCAGTATTCATGGTTTTTCTTTGAAGTTCTGATAAAATCAATGGCTCAACATTTGATAGAAAACTCTAAAGTGAAGGTATGTCAGCTTTTGCAAAAAATATTCAAAAGAGAGTTTATATGGTCTCTTCTTTCTCCAGTCATATATTTTTATTGCATATTAGAAAGAAAGGGGGAGAAAGGGGAAAGCACTAGGAGAAATCAGTTGAAATATTAGAAAAAACTACAGGGCTAGATTCAACATTAATATTAAAGAATAGAAAACCCTTAAAATCCTATAGTAGAGCAGTCTGTATGAATCACCAGACTCTCTAGTAGGAGTTTGTAATTCTTGTAGTACAAAGAAGCTGGGAGCAGTAGATAATGATGTAAGCACTATCCAAAAAAGCGTGGGCTTTCTCCCAAGCAGTGCAGTAGCTATGATATAAAATGACCCTGAAAACAGTGAGTCATGAAGTTTAGAGTCTTCTATATGTAGTAAGAAGTATCAATATTTAGCTTTGTGTTATCTCCTCGGCTGGAAGGAGAATACTAAAATCTTAGAAATGCATTTTTCTACTGGCTTAGCTATAAGCAGTGTTTTTTTTGCATTGGTGACAACTTTTTAGTTTACTTACTTTTGTATCGAAACAAGCCTTGAAAGTTTCAAGTATACAACAGTCTCAGCCGAGTAGCATATCAGGTTGTGATATTGTTATCACTATTTTCACTGTGTATTTAGAAGATAACTGGATGTCTGAAGTACATGGAGGGAAAAAATAATCAGACAGTGATCAGGAAGGAAGCTTCATAGTTCTACACTTAATACTCTGTGGTATAATCAGTAGAGTTTGAGTCCCAGTTCAACTAACCTCATTGTCACCTTCTCAGTAATGTGACAGAGAAAGGAGCAGAGCTTACCTCTAGTTTGCAAGTATTCTTGCTCCTGAACATTACTTCTTGATTTACAAGCCCCTTAAATACAAAATAATTTATTAAGCTAGATTTTTTCTACCTTACTAGATAATGTAACAAATGCAACATGTACTCAGATATTTCCTGCTTATGAGATCTGATAAAAAGAATGCATTTCTATATGCAGCTAAATTTTTTCTATAGTAAGAATTATGTTTAATTACTGTCCAGCAAAGACTGAGCTACAAGGGCATTGTAGGACACTGGCATACTCACCAACAGCATCTTTAGTTCTTATTTGTTATTTCATGGATGAGTACTGTTTATATTTATAAAGGGATCTTTTTCAGCCTTCATGTCTGTTTTTTAAATTTTTAAAACTAGGGCTGGAGGCTTTAGAGCACAATTCAAGCACAAAGGGAGCACATTATGTAATCATTGATTTATGCAGGGCCTTGACAATGACTTGTTCTGTCTAGGAATGTTACCTTTAACGTAGTTCAAAAAACTATTTAAATAAAAGTACTTAGAACACATGGATGTTTTGATTTCAGTTTTCAAAAAGAAAAGACATAATGACTGTACAATTGAAACAATTTTTGCCAATGTCATCAGCCTCACACCATGTGTCATTAAGTCTCTTCAGACAAAAGACAGAATCTTTAGTAAAGGTTGTAAGATGTAGAGAAATAAAAGACTCTGCAGTGCCAAAAAGCTGAAGAGCACTTACTGACCCATTCTGGTCAGAGTGTACAAATTCATTGATGAAGATAATATAGTTGGTGAGTGGAAAGGACATTATGAATGTAGAGGAAATCTTTTAAGTTAATTGGCAAACTACCAAAAAGCAAGAGAAAAGAGTTCTGATTGTGGAAACTTAAAAACTCATAGAGTAAGATTCTGAAGTCTGAAGAGCTGAGATCTAGAAGTTGCTGAGGAGTAAGGGAAATAAAGAAGCATGGATGACAATTTCCTCAGCGGTGAAAGGCAAAGGAATTATTATAAGATAATTGCAGAACAGCAAAAACTGGGGCTTCTTTTTAAGACAGAAAAGACCATCTGATAATGTAGTTAGTACATGTGAACCAGCTGGTGTCCTCTTTGGAAAGGAAGAGGGATAAAATTAAAAGAGTCCCTCTTATTCCTAAGCTTGTGTTGTCAAGTTTATTGCAGTATAGAAAAAATATTAATGCATTATGCTTAGTGATTTTGTCATCAAAGACTTAACCACTTAATGTGATTTTGTCATCGAAGACTGCCTTGCTTGAATTTCAGTAATAGATGTTAGTGCATATTATAATATTTTCTTTTAAACAAATGCTCCTTCTCCCCTTCAGTCTAGAAAATGAGTAAATTTAAAAACTGTTTCCTCTCTCCCTGCCTGATTATCTGTGTGTTATCTAAAGTAAATTTTCTGATCTATTCTAGTGATACAAACCAGATTAAATATTGTATCTGAATTCCTTTCTAGCTGTTGCGAAACCAGAGATTTTCCGCCTCCTTTCATCATGCAGTGGAAACAGTTGTTAACATGCTAATGCCACACATCACTCAGAAGTACAGAGACAATCCAGAGGCTTCAAAAAATGCAAACCATAGCCTTGCTGCCTTTATAAAAGTAGGTACACAAGAGATTTGGACTCTGTGGTTATTCTTTCAATAATACTGATTCTGCATGGATTTTAGAGAATCTTAAAGCCAACTCATATGAAGCTGAATATGCATAATGCCTTTTAAATATAAGTTTATGTCCATGCTAAAATTTATTGAAGTATAATTTGCATCTTCTGTAACCAAGATGACATCCCTTCAGAAATTTGGTGTTTTAAGAAATTAATTCATATTTTATTCAAAATGTGTTTTGATTTTTCTTTTTTTTCCTTTAAAAATAACATCTGGTATGCCTTTGAATCCTGCAAAAGTTTTCAGTGGTGCTTCATTTGCATGAATTTTATGTAGATGGACTTTCAGTGTCTTTCATTTTCCAATAATATCTACAAGGGAGAAAAAAAGATGGGAACTAAAATGGTAGATAAAACTTCTAGTGGCATGACATTTTCATTTCTGTCAAGATAGAGTTCTTTTCAAACTGCTTTTTATTTGTAATTTAAGTTCTGCACTCTTAAGGGAAAATTTGGCATTCATATATGTAGGCCTATATTTAGTTTGCTTGTTTTGTTGGTTTTTATATTCAAACTGAAATACCAATAATGTGTTTAGAAAATAAGCTTAATAAATACAGAGATATAATTACTGAATGCCGAGACAGTACCAAATCAATTCTATCTTGGTCTTACTTGTTTTCCCCAGAGGTGTTTCACTTTCATGGATAGAGGCTTTGTTTTCAAGCAAATCAATAACTACATCAGCTGCTTTGCCCCAGGAGATCCGAAGGTACTCAGTGTTTCTAAACAAGCTATTTTTAAGTGTTGTCTCTTCTTGGTGCATGGGGATAGAGTCCTGCATTAAGTCTTCAGACATTTTCCTGTTTACAATAGAAGTCCCTGCTCTGTGCCGTGAGCACTTTTTTTCCATCAAACCACTTTTTCAGATGTTGATTCCCATCTTCAGGTGCAATTTTGCCACTCTAGAGCACGTGAATCACAGAAGTGGTGGGGTGTGGGGGTGCAGCACTGAGCAGAAATTTTAAACATGAGTGTGAGAAGTCTGTAGTTGAAAAAGTTGATATTCAATATGCTAAGCCACTTACTGGAGTGGTAAAAACGTGTATCAGATACCCAAAGAATTTCTGCTGTGTGTCCAAACTTTTCTTACATCAATGCATAGTATGGTAGTAAATTTTGGACAATGGGGACAGTAAATAGAACCAGTTGTTAAGTATGAATTATGCTGGATTTATCTTATGCTGATGTGTGGAACTTTGACAGGTCTATATTCATCATTGTGCAAGGCTGACATGAATCGCCCTTCTGTGTTAGAAAGTTGTTTTTAATGTGTTATTCAAACCACGGCATCAGTTGTTTATTTTATACTTCAAAATTGTTTTTGCAGACTCTTTTTGAATTCAAGTTTGAATTTCTTCGTGTAGTTTGTAATCATGAGCACTACATACCTTTGAATCTACCAATGCCATTTGGAAAAGGCAGAGTTCAGAGATACCAAGGTAAATTCTTGCAAAGTAGTGTATGGCATATTTCTTATATGTCAGCCTTTTATTATTAGATGTGTACACTGTGTAACTTCAGGTCAGAGAGATGATGGAAAGATTGAAATTGTTAAATAGAAGCCTAAAGTTTTAATGCTTTCATTTAAAGTTAAAGAAGTGTTTAGTTAGCAGAGTAATCTCTCCAAGGAAAGACGTGGTAAATGTCTGCTTCCCTTTCTTGCTACAACTAAGTTTGCTTTTTTTTTGTCATGAGTTAGCTTTTAATTCACTAGCTGTGGAAGCCTGCAACTCTCCTGTAGTGTAGGTATGCAGTGTGAGACGGGGTAATTTTTACTTTTTTTCATAAAGTACACTACACACAGCATTACAGAAATATCTCAGCCATGCCAAGGAAAGGGGAATAAACACTTGCCTTGCTGTCCTGCCTATGACCCTGCTGATCCAGCCCAGGGATAGCTTTCACTGCTGCCAGGGTACCTTGATAACTCCTCTTGAAACTACTGTCCACCTGGTGTTTTTCAGCAGAGCTGCTCCCAAGCTAGTCCTTGCACAGCTGGAGCCACAGCAGGAAGTTTGTCCATCGCAGGTGCAGAATTTTGCGTTTGTCCTTGTGGAATTTGCCATTTCTGTAGAATCCAGATTCATCTGAAATGCAGCTCTGCCCTTTGAGCATATGGATTGTACCCATGCATTAACTTCATGGGGGTGGACTCCATCTCCTCTTTCAGGTCATTGATAAAGTAGTATTAAGTAGAACAGACCTTGCGAAACTCCTCTTGCAGCTGGTCTCCCAGTAGAGTACAAACCATTAATCTCCAACTTTTGATCCCAGTGGTCCCATGTAATTATTTTGCACATTTAGGTGTCTCTTCACCTAGACTATAATGTCCCAGTTTGGATATAATAACCATGGAGACACCTGCTGTTCTCCCCTTAAAGCAGACAGGTTTACCAGTCTTAAAGCATGTTTTACCCTGGGTAAATTTATTTTGGCCATTCCTAGTCACACTCTTCTCCTTCGCTAGCTGAAAAATTACTTTGCCGTGGCTTAACAAAGGTGATAATGAGTGATCTTCTAATGGTATCAGTTAAGTTCCTCAGCATCACATCTGGTGGCATGGATTTGCATGACTGGAGGTCTCTCAGGAGATCCCTGACCTGATCCTTACCCGCTGGTGGTAATTGACCTTCTTGAAGATCATCTCTAGACTGTTAAGGCCTGGGAATCATGGCAGCGAAGGATAAACTAACAAAGTTATGGAGTACTTCAGCCTTACTCAAGCCCACTGTGTCTAAATCACAGTCCCCATTTAGCAAATATCCCATGCTTTCCTTATTCAGGGGTTTAATGGTAATGTAGTGTTAAAAGCTCTTCTTGTTGCTCTTGATGTGCATTACCAGTTTCAGCTGTAGCTGAGCTTTGGCTTTCCTGGCACTCTCTCTGCATACTTGATCAATGCTTCTATATTCCTCTTTTGTAACTTGTTCTTGCTTTCACTTCATGGATCCTTTTTTTTGTGTGTGTAGGAGCTCAGTCATGAAAGTCCTGTGTAGCCCAGCTGGGTTCCTGGTACATCCAGCCTTGTGCCAAAACAAGTCATATTTTAGCTATTGCATTTGTGGCAGTGAAGACATTAATTTCTTCCAGGCACTGAACTACAGCAGAAATCACTAAACAGAGGCGAGGAAGGTGCTTTTACAAGTAACAAGTAAACCTGCCTAACATATTTTTGTAGAATAGGTAATTTTTTTTTCTGAAATATTTATTCGGTAAACTCTGCTATGTTTGTCAAGTTGAGTATATCTAATTAACACATTCATCATGATAGAACAAGATAAAACAAAATTTGAGACTACAAGCTGAACAGCTTCTTAGAACTTCTATCTGTCTTTGGCTGTTTCAGCCTTCGGGAGTGTCTTGGATAATAACACTACATAAATATTTTCATGGAAAAGAGACGATGAGCTGTTGGCTTAAGGAACCTAAAAAAAATAGCAAAACTAGGGAAGATAGTGTTTCTGATTGCACAATTAAAGACCAGTGTAAAATGCTACTCCCTGGGAACTAGGAGTTCAGCCAGGAAAGAAGACCTTTATCAGAAGTGTTTCTGGCTCTGTTTTGCTGTGTTGAGCAAAAGATCTCAGGTGATGTGGTTGGGTCTTGAGTGAGTTACAAGAAAACCTCTAGAATGTCTGTAGAATGTCTGTGCTGTCTCAGATGTGTTTCTTTCTGACTTAAGGGTTTTTCCCTTACTAGGAGTTTTTTGGAAATGGAAGTGCCTTGAGATTCGCATCAGGTTTTTGATTACTGTATTGAGCAATGACAGTGAACATGAAAAACTCTTGGACACCTCCTCAGCTGACATTGTAAACACACATGCATTCTAATAAATGAGCCCTTCAAGCTGAAGTTTCTCTTAAGATATCATAAATTCAGTACATAAATTACCTGGATTCTTTTATTACATGAAAAGTGCTTTGAAGAGGGAGCAGTTAGACTTTGCTGTGTCTGATATGCTGGGTTTTACTTCAGCCTTAAGTTGATTGATAAATTGATTTAAATAAAACCATTCCTTTCATGGAACTTATATTTTACTTCCAGACCTTCACCTGGACTATTCATTAACTGATGAGTTCTGTAAAAATCACTTCTTGGTTGGACTGCTTCTAAGGGAAGTGGGCAATGCCTTACAAGAGTTCAGAGATGTGCGGCAGATTGCCATTAGTGTGCTCAAGAATTTGATGATAAAGCATTCTTTTGATGATAGATATGCTACCAGGGTAAGTGTTGCTATGCTAGTAAGTACAAAATAATAAAGATTAGGTGTGCACACATACAGAAAGTTTTTTCTTTCACAAAAGAAACCCTTGGTAATTTGCAGCAAAACTATTTCTGCTCAGACTGTGGTGAAAACTGTATCAAAATCAATCTGCAAATTCCATCTTTTTACTGAATGAAATGACAAAGTGCCTTTTAAGATAATTATATTTGAGTTTGCATTTTAGCGCAGTGTAACCTAACTGCTGTGCTTAAAGTAATCAGATTTTTACAAGTGTGTTTTAAGCTCTTCATTTCATTAAATATTAGCTCTTAATATTTGGCAGCTGTTCTTCCATCATCTATTATTTGTGAAATGGTTATAAGAAAACTACAAGTCATGGTGGTAAATTTTGAGTGATTTTTAATTTTCTGACTTTTTTTTAACATCAGTGTTGCTGCAGAGAAACTAAAAAAATTTTAACAAAAGGTATCATTAATTTATCAACTTAACACAATACTAATTTACTTGGTTAGTCTTAGCTGAAATCACATTAATTTTGGAGTTTTTCTGCATTATATTGAGACAGTAAATAAAATTTACTGACCTTCTGTAAATTACAATGAAATACAGTGATAATCACTGCTTTTGCCATTTATGAACGTAGGAATGTGGGCTCTGCCTTGGCAAATATTTATCAAGTGCTTATTTTTTTGTAATTTAGGAGTGAATAGTTTAAAACTAATTGGTGATTAAAAATGAAAACTGTAATTTTTTAATGAACTGTTAAACTCTCTTTAGGGCCATCAAGCAAGGATAGCCACTATGTATTTGCCACTTCTTGGTCTGCTCATAGAGAATGTTCAGCGGATCAATGTTAAAGATGTGTCTCCGTTTCCTGTTAACCCTTCCAGCAATGTGAGTGACCATTTCTGTTTGATATTCTGAATTTTTTTTATCATCACTTATTGGTAACATGTATATGAAACACTGCATACTTCTGGGAAAGAAAGAGCTTTATAAGCTTCAAAATTGTGCAATTTTTCAATTCAGTCCAACACTGAAACAAACAGACCAGAAAAAGATTGTTAATTTGCTAGAAATTAGAGAAGAATGTCACCCTAAAGGAGTGTGATTTTGAAAGAGCTAAAGTGCAAGAGGGCTGACAGCTACAGGAGAATTAATTAAAATGTAATTTGTGAAGGGTATATATTGATATGGTTGCATTCAATTATTGACTCTGAGATTTAATTATTTATGTATTTTACTTTTGTCTGTATCTGGCTGTGTTCCATTTGGTATTAAGAAAAAAAATCTCCTAATTTCTTCCAACAAGAGAAATATTTTGGTGTTTGAAGTAATGTGAGTCTTTTTGAAATATCTGTTTTATAATGTTTAAAATTCATTTGAATACTCATTTCTTCAGTGTTCCCTGAATCTTAAGTTTTAGGGTATCCCAAGCTTGTGGAAATATCTGAACATCTCATTCCATTATTTTGAGCATATTTAATAGAAATTAAAATTTTAGGAAGAAATACATAACAAATATTTCTCTAGAAGATGTGTCATATTCACTAAGTCCATAATGTAGGCAAATAATCACCTTTTCCTCTCTTCTCCAAACAGAGCGGGAAGGATGATGCACAGATTTTGCCAACTGCTAGTCAGTTAGTAACACCACAAAAATCAGGAAACACATTGGATAACAATCTTCCTAAAGATCTATTTGGTGTTATCTCTGGCATTGGTAAGCACTTTAAAAAGTAAAATAAAATAATTAAAAAGGAACTGGTTTATTTTGTCATTAGTTACCAGGAATAAATGTTGTGTGTCCAACTTTGGTTGCTTTCTGCATGTGCAGTGGAATGTTACTGCTCCTTTCATTAGCAGAACCTAATGGAGTCAAGCGCTCAGGGTGGGTCAGATTTCCGTCTGCACATGAAATCTGTGTTCTGGGATCTTTTGGGGTTTGCTCTTCTGTGTGAAGCTAAAGCTATTTTCTGGAGCAGAGCTGCTTTTTTCCCTGTCAAAGATGATAGTTAAGGTATAAAAACTGGGAAAGGTTTTTTTTTAAAAATAGACATGCTTCTTCATTGAAGTGTGTATGTATTGCCATATATGTTTTTAATGCATGTATCTACAGGGTTATGCATAAGTCTGTGTGTATATACTTGCATATATATTTTGCTGAAATTCTAGAATAAGTTTGTCTTTATTAAAAGTAACTAAATGGAATTAATTATTTGCCTTAAAAAAGGTACGGTGGTTTTAAAAGTCTGAGTATACTATGGAGTGACTTTTATGTATTGTGTGAGATTTTTATATTGTTTGGGGTTGTGATTTTATCTTTTTTAGCTTCCCCATACACCACATCAACTCCAAATATTAATAGCGTGAGGAATGCTGACTCAAGAGGCTCTCTAATAAGTACAGACTCAGGAAACAGTCTCCCAGAAAGACACAGTGACAAGAGCAATTCTCTTGACAAGGTAAAGAAAAAAAATCAAATCAAGAAAAACCCCAGAAGTGTATTTCTAAAATTTCATCCTAAGTCTCGTAGGAGTTAACTTCTCCGATCTCCATTGCGAATGGGCTTTATTCTAGAATAACTTCAAAGCAGTAGTTTATATAAATCTTTCTTTCGTGAAATAATTCTCCTGTGAATTTCTTTTGCATTGCATTTGTTGAGCTGTTTCACAGAAAATGGGAACAGATTTTCAGTGTAGAGACATAAGCAAGCAGTTGGTTTTTCCTTTGCTAGAGAAAGGCACTAGATGAAGTGTATTGAATTTTGCTTGAGAAGCTGAATTCTAGTTAGAACAGCTTCTTTGATTTTGTGGAAACCATCACTGTTCTATACACAATATACTTAGCATTTTTTAAATGTTGAAAGAAACAGTCGTTGTGCTTTGTCTGGGTGTTTTCTTTTATATTAGTTTGACTTTGCTAAATCATTTCACTTTAAAGCTGTTACAAATTAGGAGCTCTGACTGCAGTAGCTGTGAGGTATTCAGTCCTGTCTTTCTAGAGTTTGTGTGGATACTGATCACGTTTCATTTTCTTAGATCTTGTTGTGCAAGTCACAACATGTTAACCTTTTCCCCTTGACTCTGACATGCCTTCGTGTGGCAGAGAGAGAAGCTTCTCAGAAGGCACTCTGCTCAGGCTTTGCGCCCAAATGGAGAAGAAGAAGAAAATTCTCACCCTCCAAAGAAAAACCGTGTTACTATGGATTTTTCACTTCTGACAATCCCAGCTTTACCAGAGAAAATTTTGCATACTACTTTCTCTCTTCAATTTCAAGAAGTATCTGGTTTTTGTGCTTGGTATAGTTAAGCTTCTGAGTGAAGTGTGTGGTCAGTAGTTTTGCCGCTTCTTTGCAACAGTTGAATCTCAAACCCAATATATGTAATTTAACCATGTAAAATATGTTTAAATGTCAAACCTGGAGTACATACACATGATCTAGTTTAAGTATAAAATATCCAATCAGTTTAAATATCTGCAGAATTTGGGTCTTGGGGACTTTTATAGAGCTAAAAGATCTTCTTTGGTATTGACCAAGGTAATAAAGAAATATCTTGGTATACACTGTTGCTAAATGGCAATGCTGTCATCTATTACTTAGTTGTCATGTTGTTAATTACTAATGTGTAGTGTTTTCACCGAGTAAAAGGGTTTTCAAAGGAGTCAACATCCTTTGAAAATTCTACTCTGGTCTGCCAATTTAGGTAACCCAGGATTTATGTTTTGCATGCTTTTAATATTTTCCCCAAATAATACTTAATCCTGGCTTCTTATTTGTTGCTTTCTGAACTTCCTTTCTAGTAGACCAGTTGTTCAGTGCATGTTATCTCCAAGTTTTTGCTCATTGCTTGATATCATTAGTGAAGAGCCATGTTTTTGTTCTATTTTTCTTTCAGAATAATCTGTAGCATTATGCTTGTGGAATCAGAACAGACTGGAAGTATATCAGTTTCTATTTCAATGTGTGCATACTGTATAGGTTATTGACATGATTTTAAACTAAGCTGCTCAGTAGCTATAGTCCTAGTTTTATCCATGTACATATTCAGCAGTCTTAGTGGGAATATTATCTAGTGCTCTGGGCAGTTTCTGAAAGTCTAGGAAACACCAATTCTGTTTCTGCTCTGTCACTCATTGATTGCCTGCTCTATTATAGTATCCAAAAAGCTGTATAGTAGCACCTCCTTGTTCACAAAAGATATTTCAAAGATATACACTTTTTGAGGTCTTTAGAATCTGCAATAATCAGGCTTACAGAGGTGTCCAGCTCCTCCTAAATTGCAGTAACTTCTGGCTGGTATTCGTGGTAGTTTCACATTCAGTTTCACTGTGCATCAATTTGATGAATAATAGGTGAGTTACACATTTACTGGTATCAGATCTACACAGATTGTTTTAGGACAGCAATTCTTCAATGCAACAGGAAGTTTTAAAGGGCTCAGCAGTCAATGGTGGTGATTGCTGTGAAATGTTCCTTCATGGTTGGTATGTCTCCTGCTTTCAGTCAGGAGTATTCCAGGAAGGATTGTTCTGCCCTAGAGGTAATGTCACTTCTTGCTTCGTTTGTGAAACCAAGTGCTAAACTCCCTTGAGTCTGCCTTTTTATTTATAATTTTTTTTATAGTAAGAGTTGTGCAGAGCTGTTGACTTCACAGAAAACTTATTAAATGTTTGGTTCAT
Source organism: Acanthiza pusilla (assembly GCA_036630365.1). NCBI lineage: Eukaryota > Metazoa > Chordata > Aves > Passeriformes > Acanthizidae > Acanthiza > Acanthiza pusilla. The sequence goes on along the minus strand of JAXCHO010000003.1, from coordinate 4,435,070 downwards.
TTTCCATTTGCGTAAGTGGCATATTGGACACTATAAAGGGCATAATTTATACTTTAAACAAATGTTTGTACAGTATGTCTATAAAATCTTCAGACTGAGGATTTTGTAACACTTGACTGTGTGGAAATTACTCTTTTACAATAAGTCTTTGCCCAAAGTTCAATTTATATTTTCATAGTTTGTTTTGTTTTTGTTTTGGTTTGGTTTGGTTTGGTTTTTTGTTTGTTTGTTTGTTTTGTTGTTGTTGTTGTTTTTGGGGGGTTTTTTTGTGGTACACCTTTTGAAAGACCAGTTATAGAGGTTTTTTCTTTTTGGACAGATGATAGTATTGTGGATTGCTGATAAACTTCCTACAAGTGTAGGAACTGTATTAACAAATGAAACAGGGAGAGGGTTTTGCTTTTGTTTGGGTTTGTTTGTTTGTTTGTTTGTTTGTATGTTGGGGGAGAAGGGGAGGGCAAAAGCAAGTTACTTAGTAGTAGTGAATCTTCCAGAATGCATATTATTGCCCTTCATGTATGTTTTCCTTGAGGTTCTTACATCTTTAAATGGAACAAACTTTGTAGAGGTAGGCCTGTCTGCAGTTCATCATAAAGTTTCTTGAAAAACAAAGGAGCATACATGTATCACTTAACAGTAGCACTTGGTTTTCAAGTATTTCCTCTAAGCAGCAGGGGCAGGCTTGATTTCGACAATGTGGGTACCTAGGTATAATTAACTTGTTTAATAATCACTCTTAGGTGACTTTGACTCTTACTCCTCCTTCTGGGGGAAAAAAAATTATACCTAGAAGGAATCAAAAATAAACAAAGGCAAAGGGGCTGATTTGGTATACTTCATGTGTGTAACGTGTGTTTTAGTGACCTGTCTCTACATGAAACTTTTTTGTTTCCATTCTGAGATCCTTTTTCTGTTGCAGGAATTATTAAAGCAATTGAAAACATTTTGGTTTATTATCAGTTTAAGAAGTCTTCAGCCAAAATACATCTGTTTGCTTTTCAGAACCAACAGAGCAGCACTTTAGGAAGTTCTGTTGTTCGATATGACAAACTTGATCAAGCAGAGATCAAAAGTCTGCTCATGTGTTTCCTTCATATTTTAAGAAGTATGTCAGACGGTAGGTAATTCTTCCCACTTTTTATAAATTCAAAGTAATGTGCTGGATTTATGCCTGTTTTTTCTGTAACTTTTCAAATCAGTGGAATATTTTAGGTGTAGGTACCATGCTGTGCTGTGTTTTACAAATATGTGATTATGATTGCTCAAATTAAACTCTGACTGAAACCTTGTAAGCATTAAGTGCTCATTGTTTATTCAAAGTGTGAGGTCAACTGAAGGACTTTTTAAGAAAGTGTATATTTGTGTGTGGTTGTACAGTTTGCTTTGGAAAACAGAGATGAAGAATAATTAATTGTTGCGTAGAAATGTCTTGGGCAAGTTCATTCCTCCATTCTGCAGAACTTGCTGTATGACAAGGAACCAAATGGTTTGATTGCTGTATATGCTTCCATTTCTGGAATGGGGTTATTAGTGCTTCTTCGTTCTCCTGGAATGTTTGTGAGATGATCCATTGAATTTTTGAAAGAGTCATGTTATCCTGGAGAAGGTTACAGAGCTGTAGAAATACTGCATGAATGGCACATCTTATGTGTTTATTAGGATCGCACATCTCGGAATCATCCCTATCTGTGATCAATATTTTAAAGGGATGCCAAGTCCCTTTTGGTAAAAACATTGACTTTTTCAGTTTGTGCTGTCAACAATAGTTGATTTATTCTCTGTGCCTATTTAGTTGTTAATTTTTAAAATTCAAGCTTATATAGTACATGAACTCTAATTTGTTACACCACTTAATCAACAATGAGTATTGAAAGGATATTAAGTATTCAATACCCAATCACTCCATTACATTTTTATGTAATTGCATTGATTTTATTGTATAAATAATATTAAGCAATATTAAAAGCAATATATAAGTAATATTAAAACTCAAAAATATCTTTTTCACTATTTTGCACTTTGAAATATATAAAAAATCATCATAATTTCATGGATATTCAAGTTTAAGCTTACATAACCACAGCGGGGATTTTTTTGTCTCAATTCTGGAACACAATGTCAAATAAACTTTGTCTCACAACTTCATAATAGTTTTATTACTGAATTTTGAACATTTTTACCAAGAGACCAGGGAAAAGAAACCAGGTCTTGGCTATGTAACTACAAGCTTTGTAGAACATACATAGCCATACTTGAAAATTGTGCACATAAAGAAAAACTGGAAGCTGTGCTGAAAAGCTGTTCATAGTAAAATACTGTAAATTTTAAAAAATAATTTAAAAAAAAAATTTAAATGGTGGGACCAATCTGTAATGAAGCAGGTTATAGCACTAAGAGTGTGAAATATTCAGAAGGTTTATATTGTTATAGGGCTTTAGGCACTACAGACTACACAGTTATTACTATGTAAAATATGAAATTAGATGAGAATATTGTGGATTAATTAATTAACATCATATTGAAGAAACTCATGTGGAGAATTGATATGTGCATTTGTATAATCAGCTTTAAGGAAAACTTCAAATAGTAATTGTTATCTGTACTCCACAAGCCATTTCTCAATTCTCTGAATCCTCAGTATCTGAAAACTAAGAACTGATGTTAACTCTTCCATTTACTATTTTTGTCTGTTTGCTGCCTTTAATTTGTATTTTAATATTTTTCATTTTCCTAGATGCATTGTTTACATATTGGAACAAGGCTACAAAATCTGAACTCATGGACTTTTTCACAATTACTGAGTAAGTTTTTGTTGTGCTTGTCATGCAATTGTATCTTTTGCTGTTCTGTTAAAAACATGGGTGTGGATATAAGCATGTGTAAATGGTTTTTGTTTGCTTTTTTTTTTCAAAATGCTGTCCTGGTCTCTTCAGAAGTCCCTAATTTGATGTGCACAATTGCATGTCTGTCCAATTCCGTGGTAGTCTCCAGAATTTAGGCTACACAGAAGGGATCTCAGGAAGTTCTTGAAGAAGTAGTTCTCAGAGTATTGCAGTGCTCATGGAAGAGGAACCAACTGTCTTGATACCTTTCTGCATGAAATTGCACATCTTGTAACATCAGCTGTCGAATAGCGAATACATGGTTGCATAGCAAAATTCATTGAATTGCATGACTTCAGAGCCATGCTCCGAGCATTCCTCATGTGTCTTCTGCTATTCTCAAAGGGAAAAGACATGATTCCACTATTTGTTGGAAAATACTGAAAAACTTAGAATGTAAAAGGACAAGAAGATACCAGAAAGGGCAATTGAAATTATTTTGCGCTTAGAATGACAAGTTTGGAGAAGGCAAACACCTTCTGACTTTGCAGTTTGGAGACAGCTAAGGTACTTAAGGTCTCAGTAAAAAATGGAGCTGAGTTGAAGAGGCAATAAGGCAGTCGTTCCTTCATTCTCAGCTAACACATGGAAGAGAGAGCCTGAAATCCTGAAAGTTTTCATTTTGGCTTTACTCTTTAGAGAAGAACCTTTAGAACATCATTAGCCCATCTGGCTTGGCTCTGTTAGACTCACAGTAGCTGTTTGGATTCAGAGCTTTGGGATAGGTGTACTCTGGAGGCACTTTAGGGGCATTTTGCTGTCAATCCCAAATTGCCAAAAAAACACTAATTATCTGTGACCGGTTTCAGAAGAGCCATATTTACCTTTTCTTGGCTGGGGAACTCGAAGAGACTTTTAAGGGTGGGAGAAATGAAGAAGTTTAATGATGTAAATTTTAAAGTTAACAATAATGGTGGAATAATTCCAATGTACATAAATCTAGAAGAGATTGTTTTAAGTGTTGCTCCTCTGACTTATGTGTTCTCTGCAGAGTATGCTTACATCAGTTCCAGTACATGGGAAAACGATACATAGCCAGGTACTGTGTGGAATTTAAATTTCACTGTCTTGTTCACTAATAATTATAGTGTGCATGATATGCCTTGAGCCACAGTAACAAATAAATTGCACGAGTAGAAGAGATTGTGAAATGATGCATAAGATTTTGAAGTAAGTAACTGTTTACTGTATTAACAAATCCGTATCCTGTCTGAAAGTCTGGGATCTGTTTAAGAATGATCTGAGAGTTGTTTGTTAACAATGACTATAAAGTCCACCCCTTAAATGCTATCTTTTACAGCATTTTTTTCCTTGAAATAATGTCTTGGAAAGAAATTTTATGCTCTGTTGTGTTTATTCAGTTGGCCATAAAACTATGTAAATCGTATGTTTTAGAAATTTTGTATATATAGTCTTTTTACTGGAAGGTGAGTAATGAACATACCAACACTGCGGCTTTTAAATTTGAACTCTGAAGAAAATCTGTGGGAGTCAGAAGCTTGTATTAAATTGTTTTACTATCTTTGCATTAATGTTTTATCTTAATGCAAAGTAGTTTATTTAATAGAGTAAAAGATAGCAACTTCTTTAGGCCTTACACTGTGGTTGATTTGGTAATACTGTTATAATGAAACTGGTGTGATTAAAATACTGGCCCTCTAGAACTCAGGGAGAAAGTTGTGGCTGATTTTGGATGGTAATGCATTCTAACTATGTTAGCTTTTTTGGTTTTAATTTAGATAATGTGAATCTTTTTCTACAGACTTGACTATCTCCTTGGAGATTTTTTGAAAAAAAATGTTCACATAACCTAAAAAAACCTCAAAAATAAATCTGGCTTTCTTAAGGTTTTGATTGTAATCTTTGTGTTCAAATGTATGTCAAACTCTGGATTTACAGGAGTCTATAATTTTCGGGCTTTTTGTAAAAGTTCCTCCAACTACTTTGTTTGACTAGTTTGTAGAGGACACTACCACACTTCCTTTTTGTTTACTGATCACCTGGTCTGTGTGCTGCATGTTAGTGTTGAAAATGTTGAGCTGTTGAAATCATCTGGTGTTGTGAATTTTCCCAGTAATTGTAACTGTCATGTCTTTCACATTGTCACTACACTGAAGTATATCACATCCAATGCACGAACTCTTAAAATACACAAATGACAGAGAATGAAAGGGAACAGGGAATTCTGTAATTCAAGCACTGGTTTTCATTTTTCATCAGCTCTGGTGGTGGTACACAGTAGGAAGTTAGCCTGTACTGATTGCTAACACAGATCACTTTTCTGTTTTCTTCATTTGATTGCTGCAAATTTAACAAAGTCTATGGCTCTTCTCCCTTCCTGCTTGGGTAAGAAGTCTGTGATACTATCTCAGTTAATTCCTGCTCTCCTGTTGCACGTGTGCTTTCTAATTTTACTGCTGTGTGTCCTAACTTTTTTGCTAAAATTTTTGCAAAATAGAGGATTCAGTTTTGGGTTCTGAATATTTTCAGAATATTAATCTTTTCAAGTATGTGTTTTTTCAAAAGCTCTGAAGTAAATTTAGCACTTCAAGAGTGGCTGCTTGTGTGCTTTTGCTTTCATGCTTTGAGGTTTTAAGAAAGAGTTTGCTGTGATGCTTTTTTTTTTTTGAGCTACCTATTTTTGTTTTGTAAAGAAAACAGTGAATAGGTTGCATTATAATTCTTTCTATAAAACTCCTTGTGCTTAACTAACAGCACTTCCTATCTTGCTGCAGTTTGACATGTCTAACTTTTGCTTCTATCCCATTTCACCCATCTTGCAGGAACCAGGAGGGGTTAGGATCCATAGTTCATGATCGAAAATCTCAGACATTGCCTGTTTCCCGTAACAGAACAGGAATGATGCATGCCAGATTGCAGCAGCTGAGCAGCCTGGATAACTCTCTCACTTTTAACCACAGTAAGTCTCATGACATGGTAACATCTGTCATCCTCAGCCAGTACCACAACACCAGACACAGCTCCCAGAGCCACACCAGTGCATCCCAATGACTTTTACTGTTCTAGGTCAAACGAATAGCTGGAAGCAGTCGATGGTCTGTTCTCTGATTTGTGATAGAGCAATCAATGCTGGCTGATGCCATAACATGGAGCATGGTTAACTACGGTGTATCTTAAAACTGTATTTTAATTTTTTTTTTCAGTTATATACACCTCAAACTTGTGCTGCACATAGTTACAAAATTTACTTTTTTTTTTCTATTTGCTTTGTTAAGCTTCATTTTTTTTCTCCTACTTGGTCTTGCAAATTACTAATCTAAAAGTAAATATATGCACTATGACCATATCTCCATGTTTTGACATCCCCTAAGGAGAAATAATTTTCTTAGAATTTCTACGAAGATTGTGAGCCCATGATTTAGTTTGTCTGGAAGTAAAAAAGCGTCCAATAATGAAGTGATTTTTCTGTTTTCAGTGTGAGAAAGATATCAAGTATTCTTGGAATTTCTGTAGACAATGGTAAGATTTAATCAGGTTGAAGTCAGCTTGTATAGACTGCTGTATTGAAAACTAAATCTGCTTGTGGCCTATCTTTTTAAACATGCTGCTTCTAAATTGCAATATACTGTATGTAAAGTATTCTAAAGCACCATTTTTCAATTTTCAGCTTCAAAAACAATGAAACTGGTTGACTAATTCAGTAAAATACAACACTGGTACTGAAAAGAACTGTGTGCAGTAAAACAATTATTTGAGTTAACTGTATGTTCACTGTGTTCATTCTTTGATTTCCCAAAGCATATCTAACTGTCTCTTAAAATCTTTTAGCTCTTTTTTTCTGCAATGTAAAGCAAAAATTTGCCTAACTCCACAAGATTTATAACACTGTCTTGTGTAAAATTTAAAAAAAAATCCCACAAGACTTCCCTATTCATAAATGCATTATCCCATCTGTTTAAATATACGAAATGCAATTGCTTGCTTTTAAAATGTTAGCCAAGTATATCTGTGGAAATTACTTTTTTTTCCTTGAAATCAGTCTGCTGCTGCTGCATCATCATAATTTCTACTTGGTTGTTGATACACAAAAGAAAGCCTTTACACTATGTGGCTACACTTTCAATGCAGTATAATACTTCATAGATCAAGACTGATATTTAAAAAAAAAATCTGAGAAAAAAATAGCATGGCCCTGTGCAAAGAGATTTCATACTTCCAGAACTTGGCAATGTTTACTGATTTTTTAGGAAACAGTGAGCTGAAAGATTTTAAAAACTGCATGCTTATGTTAAAAGAAACTTTCTGTTCTTTTCCATCTGAAGGAAATTATGAAGGAAGGTGTCTCATTCAGATAACTTTGTCTAAACTTATAATAGGTGGTTTTTTAATGGACATTTAATAAATATCAGGATATTACACCTTGTATTGGCCAAGGTTTTACAAATTGAAAATATGTTGCTGTAAAAACCATGTCAAGTGTGAAATTGATTTTTATATTTTTGGTCATGTTGTCTAACTTCCAGTTTTGTTTAGTTGTCAGTCTGCCTCTATCATGTATCTGAAGTAGCATTCAGATCTTGAATAATTTTGTAGGTATTCTGTGTGGGATACATAAAGGAAGGAAGTGTCTGGTGGAAATAATTGCTTTACTTGTTTCTAAAATCAAGATTCTTTGGCAAGATAGTTGTTTATTAGTGTAAATTATAAACTTATTTCCTCCCTTTCTAATCACCGGAGGAAGTAGAACTGAAATAGTGGTGTAAGTGAAATATCTCATCTCTGAGAAATTTCAGTGTAGTTTTGTGCTTAAAGAAAGAATGTTTAAATCTAAAGAAACTGGTGGTTATGGGTATACATGCATAGTTCAGCCAGGGAAGCAAGAAGGTGCAGAAGGAAGTGGCCAAGTGTCATTATAAAACATAATGGCATTTCTTCTGTTCTTTACTTGATCTCAGCAAGTTTGTCATCCTTGTCATTGATTTAGTGATGCTAAGTTGGCTGTAAATCTGACATATAAACATGATCCAGACCAAATTTTTATAAAGCAACCTGGGCACATTTGTCAATCTGGTGCTTAAGGACTGGTGCTAGGGAACATAAGTGACGTATTATAATCAGTGCTAAAGCAGGATGTGTTTTTAAAATTATTAAAATATACCATGGAGCTAGAAATGATAAAATGTTTTTATTAAATACAGAGCCATTGCATGGTATTTCTACAGGAGCAGAATTTATTATTTGAGTGTTAAACTGCATATAAGTATGAGATTGTATTCCTCTAACTCTTACTGTTTTGCATTTTATCATGGTTGACTTGGGATTAACTTTGAGACCATTGTAACATCACTAAATTACCAAAATTACATATTTTCAGCTGTAACTTCATCCTTTCTGCAGTACTTATCAATATATATGTGTGTATATATATAACTGTGTACCTTTATATATATATATACATGTGTATACATGCACATATATATGAAATATCACATAGTTTTAACTGCTGTTTAATGCTTCTGTTGTTGAAATTCTTACTTAATGTATTTTATGATCCTATGCAAATTATGCGAGAATAATTTTATGTCTATATTGGAAACTATTTAAATGCATATGAATTCTTTTTCTGTATTGAATACTAACTTCTGTCAGGCTTTTTACTTGTTAATCTTTTCCTAGTTCAGCAAGTCTTTTGGAAGTAAGAAACATTTAAATGAGTGTATCCAGCACTTACACTTCATTTGGAATTTCTGTAGGCTATGGCCATTCAGATGCAGATGTCCTTCACCAGTCTTTACTTGAAGCAAATATTGCCACCGAAGTTTGCATTACCATTCTGGACACTCTATCATTATTCACAATGGCTTTTAAGGTTTGTTCATGACTTGGTGTTAACTTCTTCCATAAATATCTTTGAGAAGAATTTTTTTTAAACTATTTTTTTAAATTATATTTTGTAGTCTATTTATTTAGCATTGTATTTTATTATTGTCATGTAAAATTGATATCTCGCAGCAAAATGCTCTGGCTTCAGTTACACATCATACGCCAGGACTAATCTGTGGGAAAAGCTGCTTCCTCAGTCTAACTTCTTAAAAATCATTCTAAAAGCTTTAGCCTACCTAATATTAGTGGTAAAAATGTCTTTTAGAGGCCATGTGATGTCAAAGATCTATGGCAAAACCGTAATTGGATGCTCTCAGACTTTCATATTGAACTTGGCGGCTTATTATAGTAATGCACTCATTAATAGTGATTTGTGTGTTCCCCTTCTGTAACTTTTTTAAACTTGTCCCCTAATAAGGCTTCTTTTAGTTATATCAGCTGCTGTAGCTCTCCTGTGGAATCTTAATACAGCATGCCCACTTACTTACCCCTCTTGTCTGTTTTTCTGAGATTTTCCAGACATTAAAAGTGAAGCCATAAAAAAGAGAGATGATAACTCTAGCTTGTTTCTTCACTAATTGGGGCAGTGGATCCAGATTCTTGCTTGAAGGTTCAAATTTAGTGTCTTATCTTTAATCTAGTTATGAAAACATGAGCTTATTTACAATGAGATTCCTTTTACCAGTAATTTAATTAATAGAGTTTAGAGCCACTTCTGTCCACAGGCCTCGTGACAGAATTGAAGATACCTAGCTAAAAAGATTTAAAGAGGAGCAAACACTAATCTTTTCATTATCAACCTATCATGCTTGGAATGACAGTCCTTCAAGGTTATCTGTGTTGTACATTGAGAAAGTAGGCAAGAGTATGCCAGAATAGTCTCAAAGATTCAAACAAAACAGGTAGGAGAATCAGGAGTTCCTACTCAATAAACTGCACTAAAATACATAAAGTCAGAGTCTATGGTGTTTTGGTTTGTAAGGGACTTCCAGAGACCATCTAGTTCAACCCTTCTGCATGGGCAGAGACAGCTTCCACTAGGCCAGGTTGCTCAAAGCCCCATCCAGCCTGGCCTTGAAAATAACTTCCAAAGAAGCCTCTACTTCCCAGGGCAAACTGTTCCATTGCCTCAGCACCCTCATTGTAAAGGAAAAGTCCTCCTCATGTCCAGTCTGAACCTACCGTCTGACAGGGAAGAGTGCAGTGTACAGAGGTGAGTTGCAGAAGGTGCAAGACCTTGAGGAATTTTGTTGTCGTAGGAGATGGTGCTGTGAAAGGATTGCACTGTCTGAGATGCTAAAGCCAGTGTAAGCAAAGTGTGTTAATACTTTGAGTGTAGCTCTCAAAAAACTGTTAATAGTAATGGATTTAATTGACAACTGATAAAAAACATTAAGTTCTATAAGTCTCTTCAGAAGGCAACACTTTCTTTATAAGCAAAATGAATGAAGTGTTAGAAATACCTAATTAAAATTCAGATATATGTGTGCTGTTAACATCTTGATAATGCTATAGAGATTTTTGAATGTCTTGCTTTTTGATGATGTGTATATGTTCTTAGAGTAGTATAAATGTATCACTGTACAAAACTCCTAAATTCTCACTGTCATTTTAAAGAATCAGCTACTGACTGATCATGGACATAATCCACTGATGAAGAAAGTATTTGATGTATACCTCTGCTTCCTTCAGAAGAATCAGTCTGAAACAGCATTGAAAAATGTATTCAGTGCTTTAAGGGCACTTATTTACAAGGTAAGTTTGAAAAAATTCGTCTTCAAGGACTTGTCCAGTTCTTTAGTTAACAATATACTATGTCAGAATTTAAGAACTAACACCCAAAATAAAATCAGTGAGTAAAGACTGATCTGATCTCAACAGTGTGGAATGCTTGTCTTTTGAATTGCTGTAAAAATTGTTTTGTGGCATGAACTACAATAACTCTTCTTTTTTCCATGGTTTAAGGATAGGAATATATTAGTGTTTTTCTTGACAGGCTTGTTTTATCAAGATCTGAAGCCAGTTTTAATAAATAAATTCTTTGTTTTCTTCTTTTTCCTCAGTTTCCTTCTACATTTTATGAAGGTAGAGCTGATATGTGTTCTGCACTGTGCTATGAAATTCTCAAGTACTGTAATTCCAAACTGAGTTCAATTCGTAATGAAGCCTCACAGTTACTGTACTTCTTAATGAGAAATAATTTTGACTACACAGGGAAGAAGTCTTTTGTTCGAACACATCTGCAAGTTAGTATATTTTCTTCATTTTTTTGGGTTGTTTTTTCATTGGTTTTTTTTAATATTGTAGATATGCAGTTGCATACTGGTGTGCAAAAGCTGTCAGATAAAGACTTAAATTATTTGGGGTTCAAGCAAGGCTGGTACTAAGAGTAAGAAGATGGTAATAAAAATCCATTCAGTACAAGGATATTCTTAGAGACAGTTGGATGACCCTGTGTTTTGTAGAAAATAAATTTTGTCACTGGAGATGTTCTGTTTTGTAGATGTTATTTTGTTTGTTAAATAATGTACCCTGTTGCATCTGAAGAAGGAAAAGAATACAGCAACAAGCATGTAAAAGCCTAAAATAAAGCAAATAATTAGAAAATTGTGTGTTCTGACAAAGCTAGGAACAGTAGTTTGCCAGTTTAATGACCTCTGGCTAGTTTACCTAGCAGTCAGTCATTTATCTTGAATTTACACAAGCCTGTTTTTACTTGCCTATGTTATTGTACAAGCAATTGGAAAAAAAACCCCAAACATTATTTTATTTATGAGAATAATTTTTCAATTAAAAAGAACAAAACTTCCTTTGTAATTGCTTCATAGGTGCGTCTCAAGGGTATTTAATGAAATATGCACTAACAAGATATTTGTTTCTGTCAAGGTTATTATTTCAGTAAGCCAGTTAATTGCTGATGTTGTTGGAATTGGAGGAACTAGATTTCAGCAGTCTCTTTCCATCATCAATAATTGTGCCAACAATGACAGAATTATAAAGGTCTGTTTTTATTCTTATTTCCATACTGTCAAAGGATGCTTGAAGGCTCTTTCATGGCATCTTTTCCAATTATGTTTTATCATTTTGTTGTGCAAAGATTAGGAGAAGGTAGTAGTTAACCAAACTTTTCCATGTTTTAGCACACTACATTCCCTTCTGATGTGAAGGATTTAACAAAACGCATTCGCACAGTACTGATGGCTACGGCTCAGATGAAGGAGCATGAGAATGATCCAGAAATGCTCGTAGACCTCCAGTACAGTTTGGCAAAGTCTTATGCGAGTACACCTGAACTAAGGAAGACGTGGTTAGACAGCATGGCAAGGATCCATGTTAAAAATGGAGATCTTTCAGAGGTAAGAGAAAAAAAAAATCAAACTATTTTTAGCTTTGTCACAAGCTTAAGCTTATCTTTATAGAAAGGGAATGTACTATATGTATTTGTTAGTGTGTAACATAATAAGTACTTTTAATAAATTTCAAATTGTTAGTAGATTACTTTCAATAGCTGATAAGGTTTTGTCCTACCCAAGTACATCTGTAAGTAATTTCTGATTATTAACGTAAGGAACATGTTTAAATGCTATAGCTGACACACTACTAAGAATGGAATGCTCAATGCAAGCCGTGGAAGACAGGCCTTTTGCTTAAAAATATCTTTGTTATTACTTGCTGAAACACTTAAAGCCACTCCTTGAATTCCCCTCCAGTTGCCTTTACAGAATTAGCTTGATTTTATTCCAAATTGCTTAATAAAAAAACTAATGTTCTTCAAACTGACAAATAATTTCTTCTGTTGTTTGAAAAAAAGGAAAGCTTTCTGATTTTACCGTGCTGTTAACATATTTAATTGTGGCAAAAAGGAGAATTGGGAGTGAGGATTATTATATGTCTTAATGTAAACACTTTATCTGGATACAGATTGATTTTGTCCCTTTCTGGAAGTGTTTTCCATCTGAAAGTAAATTGCTTTGTATGAAATCATTGAATTTCATAAACATCTGTTAAAATGAGTCTCATGTAGGCAAGTGAATATCTCCAAGAAATAGAAGCTGCTATCTTCCTAACTCAAGACTAAGTAGTAGAATTCTCTTCTTCTACTTAGTAGCACCACAGAAGACCTACACAGTACTCTGTTATTAGCTTGTCTTTGGAAGTGAACAACCTCAGGTGTCTCAAAGGACAAGGCCTTTTAGTCCTTTTCAGGTCTGTTTTAAATTTTTTTAATTAAAATGTTAGAAAGTTTGACTATGCAATTAGATGAGGACGTCAGTAAATCACCAAGTTCAACTCTATACAAAGCATGAGTTAGAATTTCTGGCAGATTCTTATCTTTTCGCTTCACCTCCATTGTGAGAGGTTGTGCAGGCTCTATGTATAAGCTGTTCAACTGATAATTACAGTTAGAATAACACTTTGCTGAGAGCCTAAGCCTTTTTAGTAAAACAAGAATCTCAGGTTGGGTTTTTTTGGTCCTTTCTGTGGAGAAAAGTGGTCAATGTCAAATTCATAAAAAATTTCAGGTATCTAACAATTATTCTGTCCCTCATCTTTTTTTTTTTTCTGTTTTCCAACTGTACCAACCAAATTCCTTCAAATTCCATTCATAGGTCAGATCTCTATTGCTGCTTTCAAGTGTTCTGTCACCAATTTCTTTTGCATTTTTCTTGGTCTGGAGCCAAAAAGCAGACAAAACAGGTTAGCAGAAGAGCTACCAAATGTTGAGTAGAATCATTAACAGTTTTTGTTTTAAAAAATACTTAAAATACATCCCAAAAAAAGAGATTGACTTGTTTTTATTACAGCATGATGTTCCTGCCTTTTAATTTGTGACCCATGGTCACTCTTAGATTGTGAACTGCTGTCCATGCTGCTCTGGTTAAGAAGGTGTGAGTGCACTTGCAGAGTTTTACATAAATGACGTGGAGAATTCTGAACAGTAGTGGTAGAATATCTCCTGCAAAGCAGCAAAAAGGAAAACTGAAGAAATTGTCTCATGCTGGGGCTCTCTTTATGTACCTTGTTTTTAATAGTCCCATTGGAATTGTATTTTGAAAGATTGTTACTATTTCTGTTTCAGGCAGCAATGTGCTATGTCCATGTAGCAGCACTGGTTGCTGAATATCTCACACGAAAAGGTATGATTTCAAAACCTTTAATGTATTTAGATACATTTTTTCATTATAGTTTGGTAAAAGCAATAGTTTCCTTGAGGAAGTTATAGGTATTCCAGTGTTCACCAGGGTAAAAATTCTGACCTAACCAGGCAGCATACTCACATATTTAAGGGTATACTTGCATATCTAAAGGGGAGCATTTCAGATGAAGGCAAAGTAAAATTTTTTTGGAAAGTACAAATTTTATTTGTACACCAGAGCTGCTAATAGCTGAAGTCAGATCCTTTCTAAAGGAAAGTTATCGGTGAATATTATTGTTCAACAAGGAATGCCTCACTGCCTTTAGGGAAAACTGGCATTGCCAGAGGAGTCAAAATTAATTTATACAAATTTTCAGATGTTCGATCAGTGATAATAGTGCTCAGAATGTTTTACCTTGTCATGGTATTCTTTGCCAGCAGCTGTCTGTAAAAGTGGATTCTGATGACCCTTTAGATAGGGTAGAAAACTATCCTTCATCTGTAGGATCAGAAGAGTTCTCAGGGATTTGAGAAAATAAAAGATTATGTGGATTTTATTAAGAAAAAGAGATCTCTAGATGAAAATTGCAGGAATCTGTTAAGACTGATTATGGTGTTTAGATAGTGTTTTGGATTTGTAGGCAAATTCATGTTCACAGCTTTTTAGCTTTGCCTTTGCATGATGGTTCAAAATGAAGCAAAATTGTGAGTCTAAAAGATTACTTCTCTCTATTCTTTTTGTGCTTCTTGCAAATGCTTGTGTAGTGTATAGGCTATTTTCTTTGCCCCAGTGATTTCAGAACCTTCTCTGAGACCAAATCTGAAATAAGTTGCTTGGACAAATTACTATGTCCAGTTGGAAACCTGATGATACCTGAGAACTGGTGATAATCTCTATTAATTTGTGAGTCCTTTGGGTGATCTGCTGTTTTTGTGTACTGTAATATAAAACTTATTTCCTCTCAGTAACACAGAGGGTGAAACTTCTACCTGTGGTATTTCCACGAGCACAGAAGCCCCTTGCATTTGGGGCAGTCATTCAATAAAACCTCTGGTGGTCAGACTCCTACCTGTGCAGAAAATTTTTGTAGGAAGAAGTTGTGAAATCAATATGTGCAAATCCTTGTGCTTTCATAGTATTTACTGATTGCCCTTGAGGCTTTAATTGATACAGAAAATCCTGTTTTCTTAACTCAGAAATCTGATGTACTCAAAAAAGAGATAAACAGCATGAGTAAAAGAGACAGGTTTCATGTTGGAACATTCTGCACTCCATTTTTGATGAGTGTTTTTTTCAGGAAAGGAAATTAGATTCCTATTTTGTTAGGTTTTTTTCTGCTTTTCTGTATTTGAATAATCTGGTTTGCCATCCCTTGATCATTCTCTATGGTTAATGTAATTCATATTGTTCAGAATGGAAAAACTGATGTGCCAGAGCTGTTCCTGTACACAGTTCTAGCATGACTTCATGGCAGTTTAATTAAATACTGTAAAAGTTACCTTGAGTATCTTAGACTTAGGGTGGAGTAGATTAGACACAAATTTAAGATAAAGTAGAGAGATTCAGACACTACTAATGTTGGTAGGTAAGAGTCCAGATATTAGCATTTATGGTTTTTTAAAACCCATTTGTACATTCACAGTAATGTAAGGTGATGTATTTTAATCATGCAGTGGCAGGCCGATCAATTTTTTTATTTATTTTGTGGTAGGTATATTTAAACATGGCTTCTGCTTTATCCAGAATCACAGAATGGCCCAATGTTTTCCTGCTGGAGAAAAGTAAATTTGTGTGTATTTCTTTTTCAATGGCAGGGATGTTTAGGCAGGGTTGTACTGCTTTCAGAGTAATCACACCAAATATAGATGAAGAAGCTTCAATGATGGAGGATGTTGGAATGCAAGATGTTCACTTCAATGAAGTAAGTAAACACAGAAATGTTAGAATTTTCATATATGGAAGGGCTGGGGTCTTTTGCAAGTTTTGTGTTTCAGTCTGGAGAATTAATGATATGAGGGATATATAATAGTTGTTTTCTGAGCTGCCATTCTTACCTTAAAGCTGAAGTAAAAAATTTCTGTGAGGTGTCCCAGCTTTAGAGAATTTACTGTATACATATATTTTAAATGTAGTGCTAGCACATCAACTCAACACCACTTTTGGAATAAAAGTAAGCAAAATGGGGTTTTATTATAGTTGACAGGATGAACACTAATGTGTTTTATTTATTAAAGTTAGCAAATTCTGTTGTTTTGTAAAACTGACTTGGATTTAGGGTATTACTCCACCAGAAATAATGGAAATGTGTTCACTGGTTTTTGCTGTTTACAGTTTCCCTAAGTAAATATGCCATAACAATGAGTAGTTTTACCGACACCAGACTCATGTTCATGTGTTTTTTCTGGCTTAATTTTCGCTCCTTGTGGCTTTGCTACTCCATCTGTGCTGGCTTTACAGTAAATTTTACTAGTAAGCAGCCTATATGAAAATATTTTGAATTATCTTGCTTATGAGAAGCTATGTCTACACTATGTATTTGCTGGCATAGTTGGGGAAGAGAGGGACAGACCACTACTGGCAGCATTTATGGTGGAAAACACCCTGGTTTGTAAGTGTAATTGTACAACAAAAATATTTTTCTTTTGTGTTTTAGTTAGTGTATGGTGAAGGTGTATGACAAAATTATTTGTGCAAATTGTTTCATGGTTTGTATTTTTTTTCAATATTTTTGCTATCTTTTTTAAAATCACTTTTTAAAAAAATGACTGATTCTTCTGATCCAGCATGAAATTTAGCATGTTACTCAAAGCAACATTCAAACTGCTGTAAGCTATTGAAGATCAGGAATTCTAGTGACTGCTGCTGATGGAAAGTTTTGTTGGAAATTCTTGTCACTGTCTCCCTGCCAAACCATTTGTCAGAGTTAAATTATTATGCATTCTTTTAAAATTAGAATGTCTTTATTCTTTTTCTCATTAGTCACTCCCTTCAAAAAGAATATACTGCTTTTTCTGGGTCATTGAACCCTACACAAATTTATTTCCATCTCTCAGTATTTCCATGGAACGGAAGTAAGCCAAGAGTGAAATTATAAGCCTGTAGAGCTTGCAGAAGGATCAAACCAAGCCAAATTTCATTTTTTCCCTCCATGCAACCTTTTCTAAACTTAACCATGTAGTACTCTGGTTAAATATTGAAAAAAGTTACTATTTTTCAGATAACTTCTGAAAGTTTTCTGAAACACAGGAAAAGTAATAATAGAGAAGTAGTGATTGATAGTAATAATAACAAAAGTAACAACAGGGAAGAACTGTTTGGCTTTAGCAGACTAAAAATCATGGATAAAGGATGATTATTAGTATTTTCAGTAGTGCTTCAAAACAGATAGTCCAGTTCCTTAAGAAATAGGAACATACTCATATATGGAGTGTTTCTTCATTATGTTCATATGCAAGCAGAACTGTGTTGTCTAAGAAAAAGAACGATATTACTGATTGGGTACATAAGTCAAAAAGCAGAAACATCTTCCAAGCTGTATTTTACTACTACTTAGCAAAATGATGCCCTGATGGGAATTCTTCCTATACGTGGTAACAAGCCATGTGGAATTTCTTCCTTAAAACTTGAGATTTCCCTGTTGGCTAGTTATTTTAGAGTTCAATCTCCAAAGGAGCATTTGCAAGTATTGGAGGATCAGAGAGATTCCCTTCATGTTTCTAAAAGGGAAAAACATCTTTCATGTTCTTCAGTTTATAAAAATTCTTCCTAATTAAATGGAATTTTTCTTAAGGCTTTTCATAGTTTCTCATTAAAAAAAAATTAAGATTTTGAAATTGTCAATTTAGTTCTCATTTTAAAAGAATTCTCTCTGATGCCAGGGTTACCTAAGCTAGCCAGATGAGAAAAAACAGATTTTAGTTTGGGATTTGCCTTTTTAACAAGGCTGCTGTGTGCATTTAATCAAAACAGTTGTTTACCTCTGACATTCCATGAGAGGCATTGTCCTAAGTTGCAGATGGGTAAATGAAAGAGCCTCACAGGAGCACAGGGTCTTCTCAAAGCTGTACAAAGGCAAGTGCAAAGCCTTGCACCTGCCAAGAAAAAAAAAAATCAGCAGAAAATCTCAGTGGGGGCTGAGCAGCAGCTCTGCAGAAAGACCTGGAAGTTCTAGTGGACAACAAGTTGAATGGGAATCATCAGTGTGGCTTTGTGGAAATAAAGGCCAATGCAGGCTGCGTTGTGTTAGAGAGGGTTGAGTCAAGGAGCAGAAGGAAGTGTTCTTTCCCTTTTATCCTGGCATTTGTGGGAACCCATCTCTAATCTTGTGGCCAGCACTGACCCCCAAAAGTCAAGACAGGTATCAACAAACTGGAAAAAGTCCAGCTCCTAAAGTGGTTAGTAGAAGAATCAGACTTTTCCAAGAAGTGCACCTTTAAGGAGCAAGAGGCCACTCTCACGGGTTTCAAGGGAAACTGATGGGATGTATGGAAAAGAACTCTTCCCATGAGAATGGATGAGCGTTGACAGGTGGCTCAGAAATGTTGTGCTGTTTTGCTCCTTCCTATCAGCTCTCCACTTGAAGCTTCTGCTCTTTATGTTCTTTTCCTTTTGTAAACCAAATTTTATTGCTTCGCTCCATCTGGATGCCCTCTGGTGTCTGAATTGAGACTCGTGTCACAGAGCAGTGTTTGTGGGCAGCCCTTGTGCTCCAGCAGTGACCCTGCTCTGTCACTTCTCACCACTTGGCTGCTGAGGGTGGAGATGCTGGGGAGTCTCTACAGCCCCATAAAGGCTGGGGAGAAGGAGGAAATGTTTCAAGGTCTGTTGCAGAACATGGATAAGGACACCATTTTTTAGTCTCTTTGCTCTCAGTGTTAAAAGTTGATTTTCTTAGTGATGTCTTTATGCTGCCTTAGTCTTCTACCAAATGGAGGAAGGAGGTGGAATAGAGTATCTTCTAAGCATGAAAGGAGTTTGTTCCAGGTTATTGCTGGAGTATCTAAAAGAAAAAGGCTTTTTGTGGTAAATACAAAGAGTACAAGTGAACACTCTGACCATTCTCTCTTGTTTTGTTTCCTTTTAGCAATTTTTGATTGCCACAATAACTTAAATTGCTACATGTAGATAATTCTGTTTTGAGGCAAGATTTGCCTTTTCAGTGGGAAGAACTTTGGTGTAATTATTTGCTCTGCTTTTGATGAGTACTGAATTGTTTTACACTTTCAAATGTGTATCCAAATTTAGGATGTGCTGATGGAATTGCTGGAGCAGTGTGCTGATGGACTCTGGAAGGCAGAACGCTATGAACTCATTGCTGACATATATAAACTTATAATTCCCATTTATGAAAAACGGAGAGATTTTGAGGTACTTAATCCATCAAAAATAAATTTGAGCAAGAAAATAACTCTGAAGTTTCAAGTCTAACTGTATGACACATTGGACATCACATAATAAGAGTATTAAAATAGTAACTGAAATTTGGATGTGTTGAAATGTTTGTTTTAATTTTAAATAATTTTTTCATTTAAATTTAAATACTTAAAAACTAGTCTTACATATTGTCATCCTGATACAAGTGCTAAAGCTAATACTACCATTCAATAAAAGAATGTTCTCAGTTGTTACTGGCTACAAGGACATAATTTGTTATTTTAGGATAGGAAAGTTGTGCTTTGTTCTTCTACCTCATTATTGTTTTCTTTTACTTTTAGAGGCTTGCTCACTTATATGACACCCTTCATCGAGCGTACAGTAAAGTTACAGAAGTTATGCACACAGGCAAGAGGCTGCTGGGAACTTATTTCAGGGTAGCGTTCTTTGGACAAGTGAGTGTTGCTTTCACTGGTCTGCATTATGCAGTAAGAAAAAACCTGAATTCATTTTACAAGGTTTACTGTTTCATCATGTATATTGATACCGTGACATAAAAAGCACAAGGAATGTGTTCTGTATGAAATAAAGAAATGCCATCAGTAATTTATTTTAAATAATTTATCGACGCCAGTAAAATTCTTATTATTTTCCTCAGTAAATTTTTTGCCTTTTTTCCTTTTTCTTCTTTTGTTTACTACCTTAAGGCAGCGGTAAGTTTTCTGTAACATCAGTTCTTAGCAATGTATTGACTTAATGTCTGTAGTGCTACAGTGTGGTTTGCAAGGCTGCTTCTTAGATGGGTGTGCTTTAATAGCCATTGCAAGTCGAAAAGTAACATCGAGCTCCATTTAGAGAACGGATCACTCTTTTCTATGCATCAGTATTGCATGCTTCAAACCAAACTTCTGGCTGTGTATGGGGCAGCTTCACATCCTCTGGTATGTGTCTAGAATGCCTCTGTATCCCTACGGTATCACGCAGTATCAAATAATACACTCTCTACATGCATAGCCCAGTTGCTTAATTGTTCAGCTGAGCATGGAGAATTGTAAAATACTCTGAGCAGTATAACTTTACATGTATTCTGTTGTCTTTTATAACTTTATAGCAATACCAGTTTACAGACAGTGAAACAGATGTTGAGGTAATTACAGTAACTGCTTACAAAGCAAGCAATGCAGTACAAACTACTGCATTTCACCTTAGTTTGGTGTGGGTATTTTTGTCAATCTAGCCTGTGTTTATACATGATATGTTGTGCTTTTCTATTTTGTCTGTTTCGTTTATGACAAAAATATTTATTTTCTGGTTTCAAACATGAACTCAGACATGGCTTGTTGTTTTAAACCAACGAACTGTTTCACTTTCCATGTAATCTATTGCACATTTAGTTGTGTTTTAAAACCAGTGCTATATGTGATGAAATAAAGAAGTACATACCAATAGTATAGCCTAAAATTAAAATTTTTGCATAATTAAATTTCTGGAATTCATTTTCTGAAATCAGTTTTTCATTACTACCTAAGGGAAATTTTCAGATTATTTTCAATGTAAACTATTGCCAAAATAGTCACTTGTGAATCAGATAGTCTGTTGGGCAAGACTAACAGTTTTGGCGAGTGAAACAGTGCTGCAAATTCACTTTTAAACAAAAGTGAAGGAAACTTATCTCAAAGGCTTGGCACATCATAGAATTGCTACAAACTTTTAAAATGTAAACTCTATGTTTCCATTATCTTTCATTCATGTTGTAGTAGAGAATTTTTCTGTTGTTTTTTTCTTCGCTTAGGAAACCTTTTTACTTAGATTTTAATTTCTGTCTATTTATGTTTGCTTGAATACTAATGTTAAATGTTTATATTTCCTTTGAACCACACACATTATGTCCATCTTAGTCATTGCTCTATGTGTTTTTTCTCCCCAAGATTTTGATTACTTCATTTTTTACAGGGTTTCTTTGAGGATGAAGATGGAAAGGAATATATCTATAAAGAGCCTAAACTCACGCCTCTTTCAGAAATTTCTCAAAGACTCCAAAAACTCTACTCTGACAAATTTGGAGCTGAAAATGTCAAAATGATTCAGGATTCTGGCAAAGTATGATCTTTATTCTCCCTAAAAATTCTAATGTATTGCTTTCAGTAGTTCACTTGAAATATTGTGGAGTCACTGTCTGTTACTCATTTGGCACACAACCATCTGCATCTAAAAACTCTACTGTTTGAAAGGCACAAGAGGAATATTATCTCCTACTAAGTATGCCTTTTAGAAGGACTGAAAAGTTTAATTTCTGTAGTGTTACCTCTCAAAACAATAATTGTATCTCAGAACAAATTTGGATTATGATCATATTCTGTGATAACTTTAGCTTATATTTCTTGCCCATTCATGCACAGTCATTCTTTGGAAGTTCTTCCCTTTTCCATACCTCAGCCTCAGACTTTATGGTGATTTCCTCTTATTATAATTTCCTGGCTCTTTTTGTTTCTTGATAAGGAACCTTTAGAATCCTTGATTCAAAAATTTCTGTGCTTTTTGGCCTTAAAGTGCAGCAGTGGTAGGCATTTCAATATTGGAATGTTAAAAGGAGAGGAGGACTTAATGCAAGGGCTGGGTTTTGTGATCATGAGTGGTTAAAAAAAACCCAAAAACCAAACAAACCAAAACTAACCAAAAAATCCACAACATGCTGTAATGCATCTAGCTGTCTTTTTTCCTAATAGTTACAGACTGAATGCAGGAAACCCCTGTGAAAGCATCAACATTTCCTGTGTTTTCAGTGACTTAGAGGTTAAGAGACCAAATTTAATTTCTGAAAGCTGTGTGACTATTAGATACACTTTATTCACAATGTAGCTATTTAATTTTTGGTTTTGTCCTGTTTTTAA
The DNA here is from genome assembly GCA_036630365.1 of Acanthiza pusilla. Lineage (NCBI taxonomy): Eukaryota > Metazoa > Chordata > Aves > Passeriformes > Acanthizidae > Acanthiza > Acanthiza pusilla. The sequence goes on along the minus strand of JAXCHO010000003.1, from coordinate 4,412,942 downwards.
GGTAAATCCTAAGGATTTAGATTCAAAATATGCATATATTCAAGTTACACATGTAGTTCCATACTTTGAAGAAAAGGAGTTGCAAGAAAGAAAGACAGATTTCGAAAGGACTCACAACATTCGTCGCTTCATGTTTGAGATGCCTTTTACCCAAGGTGGTAAAAGACAGGGAGGAGTAGAAGAGCAGTGTAAGCGACGGACTATTTTGACAGGTACTGATGGAATGGAATGCTTTGACTTGAAGCATTAGTTCAAATGGTCTAATTCTGTTCTGTATGGGTTTTTCCATTTCACCTAATTAAGTCCTTTATAGCTATCAGCTAAAACTCTTTTTGTATTTTTAGCCACAACTAGGTTTTTTAGATCGATTTCTTCAATGGGGAATCCTCAAAATTATTAACTTTTTTTCCCTTAAGCTTCCAGAATTGTGAATCTGGAGTCTAGCTTTCCTTGTTCTTGGCAAAAAAACTTCTGTGTTTTGTCTCTGTTAAATGTGACTTTTCATATTAATATAGTTGTAAAAACAGATAAGTGACTTCATATTGTTAGATGTCCATAGCCAATACTTGTGAGGAAATAGGAAATACAGCTTTGCTATTTTTGATTCTTTTCTTCTTTGAGATATGTGAATAATAAGCAATTCTTTTCACAGTTCTCATATGAATGAAGTTCCAATAGTTCATTTCTTGATGATTGTTAGTAGCAGTAATTACAATGATCATCCTTTGCTGTAGTGCATGTAAAGCTGTGCATATTTACATTACAGTGATTTGTTTCTCTGTCCATTTGGCAGTATTTCTAATTATATAAGTTATTAAATTGGGCAACTAATTACATCAAAATAAGATTGTAGTGTAAGATTCTCTCAAGGCACACTTTATTAAAAAAATCTTTCCCTAACTATGTTAATCTTGTTTCTTTCCATAGCTATACATTGTTTCCCGTATGTGAAAAAGCGCATTCCAGTGATGTACCAGCACCACACTGATTTAAACCCAATTGAAGTAGCCATTGATGAAATGAGTAAAAAAGTTGCAGAGCTTAGGCAGCTTTGCTCTTCAGCTGAAGTAGATATGATCAAATTGCAGCTGAAGCTCCAGGGAAGTGTCAGTGTTCAGGTAAGGCCTCCACCATGCAGCTGTTTCATTTGCTTCTGTCCTTGAAAAATTATGTAAGTAGCATTTTATAATTAGTTTCTATTCTGTATGTTCAAGAGTGTCCTAAATTAGAAATATGCTCACGGTCTGCAGTTATTTCCTGAATATGAAAAGCAATAAAAATATTTCATATAAGCAACTGATCAGAGACAGTTACATGAAAGAATTAAGATTCATCTCTAGAATATGTTGCATTCCGAGCCCCACCAAATTTTGGTGCAAAGCTGGAAGTACTATAAGATAATGGATGAACATGAGGATGAATTAGCATATTTTGCCTAGCTGTAGGTCTGCCCACAGTAGGTCCAGCATATTTTTGTAAGAATCCCATGGAGATAAAGAGAGTGATAATCCGTAGAAGGAAGATTTTTTCACTGAAAATCTCCTTGTACAGCATGTCTTTTTGCCTAAGGCAAGGACAAACTGGAACGTATAAAGAAACCATCAGATCGACCAAAATAGGGTACCTGAAGCAGGTGTAGCATGTACAAGTCAATATGGTAAGAATCTTCCAGAAAACGCAGTAACAAAAGTGCTGCTCTATTATTCTGAACTGATTGGAAACAATCAACTGATTAACACCGTCATCTGAAGTGAACAGTTGTCATATTCAGCAGAAAAGGGGAAAAAACCAAATCAAGGCTCCAGAATAATTCTCAGCTTGGAAAACTGTTTTCAGTGGATAAGCAGACCAAACAGTAGTAGGTTTAGCTCATTTTCCCACCCTAATTTCATAGAGATGGCAGATTGGCAATATCCGCAGTTGCTTTGCCACATCACCAAAGTGGTTTCTTTGTGCCAGGACAGGTTCCTAACACTGGAGAAACCTCTCCTGCTCTTATGTTCCAGCTCTAGCAGTTTTCTTGTTTTGTAAGTCCAGCTTTTTTGAAATCAATGTGTTCTCATAAGAAAATCAAATCCAATAGGCACCTGTAGCACCTGTTATTGCTAAGACAGTGTATCAGATATCTGACTGTTTTCTAATTCTTCTTCTTTTTAGGTTAATGCTGGCCCATTAGCATATGCAAGAGCTTTCTTAGATGACACTAACACCAAAAGATATCCAGACAATAAAGTAAAGCTACTAAAGGAAGTTTTTAGGTATGGTGTGGAGTGTTTGGGATTTTTTGGGGATGGGGGAGAGGGAAGAAAAAAATTGACCTTTTTTCCAAGACCCATGATTTTTTTTTAAACTTCTATAGTGTTCTGAGTCATTAAAAACATACTTCATGCTGACATTTTAAATAAATATTTTGGATATCTGTTTGACAACTTACTTATTTTCTCTAAATCAGGCAATTTGTTGAAGCCTGTGGGCATGCTCTGGGTGTAAATGAACGACTGATAAAGGAAGATCAGTTGGAATATCAAGAAGAAATGAAGGCCAACTACAGAGAAATGGCAAAAGAGCTTTCTGAAATAATGCATGAACAAGTATGTGCTGAAATTAAGTTATACATATCATCATTCAGAATGTAACTGTAATGTAAAAACAATAGGGGAAAATGCATATAGTGCTTTACACAAAAGGATTGCTTCTTTTTTTCCTTTCTATCAGAGTATAAGCCTGTGATGAAATTGTGGACCTTCACCTTCTTTTGTTTGTTTATTTTCTTGTCACCAGCCTGGTTTTTTTAGGCAAGGAAGACTACAATAAAGATAAAACAAATGTATTGAAATGGATATTTATGATCTGCAAGCTTAACCCTTTCTCATTTGATTTTGGAGGTATAAATAATTGCTGTTGCAATAAAGAATTAAACATTTTTCAAGAGGTATTCCAATACATTTTCCTGGGGGAAGTCCAATACTGACAAGATAGAAATATGGGGCAAGCAAAACCAGAACTCTTGTGGAGTGAGATGTACCACTGAACCCTTGCATCTGGGTTCCATGGTAGAAATGTCCCCTGACTTCAAAGGCAAAGATAGTATTTCCAGGACAGGAAGGGCTGAAGTTCAGTGCTCAATCCCTGCCATCATGACATTTTTTATTCATCACTTCAGCCTCCTTTTCTTTCATCCACTGTGAATTGTATAACCTTTTTCCAGAACCGTAGAATGGTTCATAATTCTTAACCCCCTAAGTTCTTGGGACTTGCATTTCTGGCCCTCAAGAAATACCTGTGTTTTCTGGTAATGTTTTACCTTTCAAATACACTGTGAGTCTTCTTTAGATGTATGACCATAATAGAAACTTTTCTTAGTCTGGGGACCAATGAATCCTAGCCTGCATAACCAGTCAATAAGAGGAGGAGCTCTCTATTTTTCTTGTCCACACAAAAAACCTGTAGGCTTTACTCAGAAATCAGACTGTATAGGAAAAATCAAATGTGAGACCTAGCTGAGGCATTCAGCCTATCTGGCATTTAAACATTCTGTTAATATTCTAGCTTTTTTTCTCAGGATTGCATCCTTTAGATGTACAAAGTCTTTGTACATTTACTGGTTTTTGACATCTCTAAATTACTCTATTATTATCTGAGAAATACTTGCTCAAAAAGCTAGTTAGCTGGGTGGTATAACAGCTTTTATGCAGCCTTACCTAAGAGAGATTTACCTTTATTCTACCCTTGCTTAGATGGTGTCCAAAACTTTTATGGCAACTTTTTTGTATTAAACAATGTGCCACTTGTCTAAAGTTCACTTCACATGCTTTCTTGCTTTCTTTTATTTCCTGATATGGTGTCTCAGGTACTGTGTTCTGAGTAGCCCTGTGATATAATTATGATAAAGCACATTGGCTTTGTTTTCCTTCTCCTATTTTGATATCCTGTCACAGAGAAGAGCTTGTGACAAAACTCTTTTTAACCATCAACGATAGAGAACTTATGAACCAAAGTTTATAGGAAGCGATACCATTTTTCCAGAATTACGTAGTTAGGTGTGGTTTTTTAATTAAAAACAGAAGTAGAAGAAAACAGTTTTGAAAGGTTTGTGGAACTGAAAAAGAGTTTGCTTGGCTAACAATAGTGGGACAGTTTCACTATATTTCAATGTGATTTATTGATAAGCAGAGGAGGGTTTAGAATGGAGGATAACTGATTAGAAAGCTGATTGACATGATCAAGGTACATTAGAGAATTACAGAGCTATACAGAACACCCTTTGGAAAGGAGCAGCGGATATCATTATCAATTTAATGATAAATGCAAGATTAGCATTCCTGTGGCATAGGAGAAAGTAAAACAATATAATGAAAACTTGTACACAAGAAAAAATACTTTGAGCTCAGTGCAAGATTCAGATGTTTAAACGATGCTGAAGGACATGAATTTCCAAAGATTGAGATAAGAAAAAGCATGTCCTGAAACATCACTTTCCCCCCTTTTTCTCTTGGTTTACATTTAGCCAAACAACTTATATCCATAAGGTACCGTGAACAGAATACAGCACTGATAGCAGTAACATCTACTGTTAGCCTACCACTGTGTTCTTTTTATACCAATGTAATTAGTTGTACATAATTAAAACATGAAATGTTGTTGGTAGTTTTGTTTTATTTTGCTTTGTTTTTTGTTTTTATTTTCAATTAGACTGATAACTCCCCTGAAGGCTTAGAAACATGAAGCTCTTCACTTAAATCTTTTTAAATGTCACCTTTATGTGTCTGCCTATTGCTGTTTTGAGAAAAAGAGTTTTGCACCACTGAATAAACTATTCACTGTAATGTAACACTGCAAAGTCTTAACAACTGCAAAAATTTTGTTATAAAAATGCATAAAAGAATCTTAACAGATTTTTCTTTTTTTCTCCTCTGCTGCTTGCCAATATGATCAGATGGGATGGTAATTAGTTTTCTCTACTTCTGTTCTCTTAGTTTGTCTAATCTTTATACAATTCCTTTTTTTATATGGTATTTCTAATTTTAACATCAAATTGTTTATAGCTGTTAAGAATTAAGTCTTTTCAATGCTTTGATAGCTTTTCATAAGAAATGCTTAAATCATACCTCTAAGTCAAAAAAGGGAAACAAAAAAAGGGCAAAAAGTGAGCTTATTGTCACTATGAAACTCCTTTTGAAAGTTAACAGGAGGAATGAGAGAAACTGTCCAAGCATCCTCTACAGAGCACTGTAGAGGTCCAGTAATATCTAAATTGGGAGAACTGATATTGGAGAAGCAATTTCTCCTAAATCTACGAGAAGAGAGCTGAAAAGAGTAACCATCATCAAAAAGTTTTGTGCACTTAAAAAAGTACTGGGAGGTTGAGTCGATAAGCAGCACATTGTGAAACTGGCTTTCTGTTTTAGACGTGCTTGTGCCGTTCTGTAACACTTCGGTAAATACCTGTCTTTCATTTTAAGATTACTCCGGTGGAAGAAAAGGCCAGTGTCATGCCCAACTCGCTACACATCTTCAATGCCATAAGTGGAACTCCGACAAGCACAACAGTTCATGGGATGCCCAGTTCTTCTTCAGTTGCATGATTGTTTTGTAAAGGAAAGTATGTTTGTTTCTTTTAGAGTTTGTGGATTTGCTTCATTGTGTGCAAACTCAGGTTGACCTTGAAGCTAAATGTTGGGCACGTGCAAACTGCGTAGTTCATACGAATGTCTGAGCACACTTAGCAAATAGCAGTTACTGGTGATAGTCCTTTAGAGTAAGGGAGGCACACATATATTTTTTAATCTTGCTGGTAAAATTTAAAAGTGTTCACAATGTCATTGCAGAAGTGCGTGTTGGAAAATTATAAAGTTGAAGTTAGCTTCTGTTTTTCATTAGAAAGTATTATTAAAATGCATTGCACATTACAAAAAAAAGTGTTGTGGGATGTAATTTTGCAGATATGTAACATTCAGGTGTTCTTTTTGTGTATGGCACATAGAGATTCCAAGTACAAGAACTATTTTGGGGCTAGACAGAGACACTAGTTTTTGGGGTTTAATGGAACTGACAATAGTAGTTTTTGTACCATTTGGCAAATTGTTGTGCTTTATTTTATACCTTGTTGCGTTTTGGAGGTATGCGAGCTTAGATCTTACTAAACAACTAAATACAACCAAAGGTCTGTATTAATGAACACTGAGTTATACTAAAATATCAATAGCAGTAAATTGTTATGTACATATTGTTTGTTAATACAGTCCGTACAGTCTGTACATAAATGTATTACATTTCTAAGCATTTTTTTAATATTCATACCAGCTCTTACCATTCTGCTTTCAGTTTATTTTGAAAATTTACTCATTCCAAGTATATGCAGACTTTACAGTTCATTTATCCCTGTATATAAATAAGTGCAATATAAAGATGTATACAGTCTTTGCTATGTTAGGTTTATATGCAGTTATTAAAAGAAAAACCTTTTTTGCCAAAGCAATGGAGTATTGTAATTGGTAATCATGGTTACTGTGGTAAATGGTGGTATAATTTAAAGCTTTTTCCATATTCTTATTCTTTTAAGACATTAATTTAGTAATTTTATATTTGGGGAAAATAAAGGTTTTTAATTTTATTTAACTGGAAGCACTGTCCTGCTGTAATTAAACATTCTGTACTACATCTATATTAAAAGGAAAAAGGTAGTTACTTTTCTCACTGTGTGCTCCGTTTTTTTCTTTTAGATTTATCCCTGACATTTGGGAAAAATGAAAGCTTGATTTAAAAAAAAATGGTTTTTTGCAACCTGCATATGAGATGAGATGCAGACATTTGTAGGGCTTATTTCATATTCCTTGTCCTTAAAGGGAATTTCATTATTAGTTAAAACATCAGTTTCGAGTCCCTCACATTTGACTCAAATACCGTGTTGCTGCAACTTCAGATTGTTATTCAGCAGAAGAGTTCATATTGGGAAGTCTTCAAAACCTTTCATCACATGACAGTAGAAATCATCTTTTCCTTATGACATAAGGTTTAGTGTCATTTTCTGTAGCATAGTGTGAAACACATATGTTGCCATTACTCATCAAAGGTTTTTCCAAAACAGCTCATCCTGACAGTCAGATGCTGGATATACTCTGCTTTTTCAATAATGTACTGAAATAAAATTTCTGGTTTCAAAAGTCTTTTCCTTAGAGAGGAAAAAAATCATACACTTCTAGACTGTGAACTCGTGATGCTGGGTTAAGAACAGACCCTTTTCTTCTCTGCCCTAAATGGTTCACACTTTTGTTCGTTTGTGGAAATGGGTGTAGGAACACCTACCTCAAAAGATATTTCTTTATTAGGAGAATATATCCTGTAAAGCTCTTTTGCTGTTTGCGAAGACTTGTGTATCCATATTTTAATAGAAATTGTGTTCATCACCATGGCTTGTTTCAATTGCTTCATTTTTTCTAACTTTTTCCACTTTGCCCTGGGAACTGACAGTTTCCCTTTTGCACTGAGACCTCAGTTTGATGACAATGTATCTGCTAACTAACCTATAAATGTAGTATGTTGAATTGAATATGTATCTATGTATGTGTGTGTGTATATGTATATGTGTATATATATATATATATATACACGTGCACATCTAAATATATGTGTGTTTTGCTGAAAATTGGCCTATGAAAAACAGCAAAATGACAAAACATTGCTGTAGGTTTACTTAGGGTTAAATCATTAATGATTAACACGTGTTCAACTCTATGAACGAAGTGTCTAGAGACTTAATCTCACGCATTTATATGAGGGAACACACCTTCTATTGTTTTGGCTTTATATATACTAAGATAAGAATTGTGGGGATTTCCCTCCTGAATAATTCCTTCTGTACCAGCTTCCCTTCTCTGTTGTTACTTCTATAACAAGCAAATTAAGTATCCAGTATGGGTTTATTTATTTATAAAGACTTGAGCTTTCTGCAGGTTTTAGAGTTAATTTTCTTTACAGTAGCTGGTATGGGGCTGTGTGGGGCTGGATTTGTGCTGCAGTGTTGATAACTCAGGGATGTTTGAGCTGTTGCTAGCAGTGCTCAAGTCAAGGCCTTTTCTGCCTCTCACCCCACTGGGGAGCAGGCTGGGGGTGCCCAAGGAACTGGGAGGGGACACTGCCAGGATAGCTGACCCCAACTGACCAAAGGGATTTCCTGACCTGTATGGTGTCATGTGCAGCAATAAAAAATGCAGAGAAATTTTGGCAGAGCAGCAGTTGCTCAGGGACTGGCTGGGCATTGGTGGCAAGCAATTCAGGATGTTTTGCATAATTTCTTTTTCTTGGTTCTGTTTTGGGTTTTTAACATACTAAACTGTATTTATCATGACCCACAAATTTTCTCACTTTTACCCTTCTGATTCTGTCCCCTGTCCTGCTGCACAGGGGTGAGCAGCTGGGTGAAGTTAAATCACAACAGTCCTGTTTTGGCACCCAGTGTCAGGCTTGAAGGGTTTGAGATAACAGATTTGACCACAGAGTGTTAGAGGGAAAGAGGGAGCTGATAATTATTATCTGTTAGACAGTTGTTGGTCACAGTGTTGACTTACTTGTTCACAGCATTAGTTTGTCTAATCGCTGCCATGCTTTTTTTTTTTCTGTACATCAACTTTGAGAGCTTGTTGAAGGCTAAATTTGCATTGTATCATTTGGTTGTGTTTCGCCTGGAAGAACTGTGATAAAAGCATTGGCCTTGAGCCTGATCTGGTTTTTGGGCCCTGCATCGTTGCCTTCCCTGCACTTTGGGAACTGTCTCATGGAGACTATGAACAAGTACACATTTTCCCTTTTCTCCTCCAAAAACCAATTGGTGGATGAAACTAAGAATGGCATCTTCCCCTTCTTTTTCTGTAGGGTGGAAGTTTTCTCCCTTTTTACAATAACTCTTCAGTATCTTGAACATCCTTTGGTAACTAAAATATTCCTACTGGCATGTTTCAAGTATATTTTTCCAGCTTTTCCTAAGGTTAGTTCAAGAATATCACAAAGGGTTATTTCCCAAGGCACAATGGTCATGGGTATCAAGGCATGTGGGAGAATATGAGCAGGTGACAAGGATTGTCACCTCTGACAGTCCAGGACTTCACCACTGAACAAGTGCAGGACCTTGAAGGGATCAAATATTTGAAAAAAAAGGATGCCCTGCCTATGGCAGAAGCATAACTTAGCACTCTGCCAGGGCTGACATAACAAAAATACTATAAATATTGTTTTAAATAGTTTTTAAATAAATAGAATTATTTCAAATAAAACAGTGTGTTTAGATGGACCTGGCTCTTAATGAAAACACCTAGTCTAGTAAGTCAGGCAAGGTTTTTTCGTATCTTTTTTTGAAAATCTTTGATTCTGTGGTTTTTCATGAACTGAAAATTCAAGTGTGTTTAATTGTAAATACAATTGTATTCAATTGTATTTAATTGTGCTCAGACTAAGAGTCGTGGAGCTTCTTGGGGGAAGAAAAAATTTGGAAGATAATGACAAACATCAATTGTTTTTATGATTTTTGTGGAAGTGACCATTTTAACATCTTTAAAATATTTTTATGGTGATTTTTTCCTTTCTTAAGTATTATAGTGAATATTTAATGAGTTATTTCAAAAGCCATTTAGACTCTAAATATCTTTTGGTCTCGACACAAATAATTAATATAAATTTTATCTAGTGACTAGGCAACATACCCCTTTCAAGTTAACCGTAGCAGATATTAGGGGTTTTTTTCCGGCCATTTTCTGCTTAATGAGGAGTTTTATAATTTCTTCTCTCTATGCAAAACTTGCAACTTTTTTTTCTGCAAAAACAAAGTGTGATTGATATTAGTAAAGTACCTTGGGAATGCTACCCCTTCTTTAACTGCCACATGTTGTAAATGATGAAAAAAGCACTGAGAGTTTTTCTAGCTGCATGGTTCTGCTTTGCTGTTTGGATTGTGCTATTAAAGATTAGCTGGAAAGATGAAAAGAGAAGGCTGGAGGGATTTAGGTAAATAGTCTTTCACTGTGAAACAGTGAAACTTAGAACATCTTTTTGTTTTGTTTTTTTGTTTGTCTCTTTCTGTCCTGTAAGATTCATTCACACCAGATACCTGAACAGCAAGCATGGCTTCTTGGGATAGTGATTTTTGCAGGTAGTGCTGTATAATCTGTTTATGTTTATCACTGTGATATCTGACTCCCTAAAATGTGGAAGTTTGATGTAACATATTAAGGTGGGGAACGTGAAAATTGTGAGCATAATTGACAGAACTGCAGCTGAGGTCTTTAAAACACACTCATTTCCCAAAATAAATATTCTTTTAAATTAGTTTAATTTCTATTTCATATTTTAAGGATTACTATAAGGTTTAAGCAGCTTTACACAAATATAATTTTCAATTAATTGAAACAATACATCAGATTTTTTTCCAAGTGTATGAGGGAAAGCAGATGTCCACCAGTCTAGAACAGTTATCAAACAATATACAAGAAAATGCTGGTAGCCTCTGAATAAGTAAATTTGAATTGGCATTTAATGTTTGGGGAAAAAAAAAAAAAATTCTGAAGCCTGGAAGAAATCTAAACAGAAAGTGACCGCATTATTTTGCTCCAGCCAACATTATTAGCACCAAGATAGAACTGAAGCTTCTGACAGAACTGGGAAGTAACCTGATTTTTTTTCAGTACCGTGGACTGTAAAAGGAAGAGATAAGAAGTTCCCAAGGACGTACAGATAACTGTAAGAAAAGGATCTTAGTTAAGCAAAACTGTTCAATTCACTGTTCATTCCATAATCCTCAGAACTCCCTGAACATTGCTTGGAGAGGGACAAGGCCAGAGCTGTGTTTCATTTAGTGAAGCTTTAGTAGCCACATTAACCATAGTAATCAATAACAAGGCACTAAGGGGACCAACGCCTTTTATAATTGGTGTAATGAAATGGAAGAATTGTCAACATCACTACTTAGATTTTTAAAAGGCCTGTGACAGGAAAGACAATTTCCTGTCAATCAGCAACAGCCTGTTGAAGGGTTTGGGGTTTTTTTCAGATTGCTTAAGCTCTTTTCTCTCATTGTCAGTAGTGTTGGATCCTTGTTTTGCATCCGTAATTTGAAACAGCTGAATGTTCTCTCATCCCATTCTGCTAGGAGACTATAAAAATACATACACAATAAAGCCTTGAAAAAAAATTATTTGAATGTGCCTAGACAAATGACGTGACTGCGATTTTTTTTTTCCTCCCCACTTATTTACTTGAGAAAGATAAAATTCAGGAGGTGACACCCTACACTAAAATTGTTTGTTACCTGTTTTGGAGATACTGATAATTCCAAACCATAGGAACTGATATGGAAAGGAAGGAATGAGGAATGCACCAGCTGGTAAAGCAAGAGGCATCAATGTGTTGGTGAAGAGCTGCATTGGTAAAATGTGTCCTCAGAACTGGAGGATTAACTTGCCTTGCACCTCTGCAGGGGAAAATGACTCACAGTCAGTAGTAAAATATGCTTCTAGAAAAAAATGCAGGATGAAATTAATGTGACAGAATTCAACTCAAGGCCAGAAGGAAAGGGAAGTCAGTATTTTAAACACAACCAATTTCAGTCACTCATGCTGGATCTCATAATGTCACCCAGTTGTATTTTCACTCCCACGTGCTCACAAGCACCGAGAAGTTCATGCCAAAGCAGCCCGGCAGGCTCGAGGTGCCCATGGGAGACAAGGAGTGGTGACCCTTGAGTAAATGCCATGTCTCTGGGGTTCTTCCTTGGCGGTGGAAAGCTTTTTCATTGTGCTGGTTTTGGCTGGGATGGAATTGTTTTCACAGTAGCTGGCATGGGGCTGTGTTTTGGATTTGTGCTGCAAACTGTGTTGATAGCTCAGGGATGTTTCAGCTGCTCCTGAGCAGTGCTTGCACAGAATCAAGGCCTTTTCTGCCTCTCACCCCACCAGGGAGCAGGCTGGGGGTGAGCAAGGAGTTGGGAGGGGACACAGCCAGGACAGCTGATCCCAAATGACCATAGGGACATCCCACACCATATGACATTGAGCTCAGGAATGAAACTGGAGGGGATGGAGGTCAGCCAGAGCAGCAGTTGCTTGGGGACTGGCTGGGCATCTGTCACTTATGAGCAATTAGGCTTTTGGCAGCACTTTTCTTGATTTTGGGGCTTTTTTATATTTGCTTGCCTTTTTTTCCCCTTTTCTTCTTTTGTTGTGTGGTGGGGGTATTTTTGTTTTGTTTTGCTTTTTTTTTTTTGTGGTGTGTTTTTTGTTTGGTTTTGGATTTTGGTTTTTTTGTTTTTTAGAGGGGGGCACAGTGGTGATTTGGGGTTTTTTTTTTGTTTTATTTGCTAAATTATGTTTATCTCAGCCTACAAGTTACTGCACTTTTACCCTTCCAATTCTCTCCCCTATCCCACTGGAGGAGGATGAGCAAGTGCTTGTGTGGGGCTGAGCTGCTGGCTGGGGTCAAATACCAGATACAAATACCAGAGCCACCCAGGTATTTGTATCCTTCAGCTAGTACAATGTGATGTTCCATCATAATCTTGCTTACCTCATCACCCACAAACTGTAGGGAGGGGTTGTTACCTGTGAGTTTCCGCATTTATGGCCAACTTTATGGCCTTTTTCCCTGCTGAGGTAACAAGCAGCAGGCACACACTGTGCTGGAGCCCTGCTGCCATCCTGCTGCTATCAGCCCTCGGGTCTCTGCTGACAAGGCATCCTGCCATGGCTTTATCACAGCTCAGGCCTCCAGGTCTTGATGTAAACAGCACATTCCTCAGCATTTATTAGCTTAATTGCTGTTAGTCATGTCCTCAGTTATCAATTCATGCTGCTCATGCTTTCACATAAATAATTCTCGTATTTCATTCAAACCATTCTTAATGTCACTGTTTCAGCTCCCTGGAGCAGTGTGACATGGACGGGCCTTTCTAACAGAGCTGTGTCCAAATGTTGAAGTACATCCTGGCAAATGCCTTTAGAGACCATTGATGGAGTCTTTCTAGAAGACCTCTCCAATTTATTGGTGTCATGGTGGTACTGTTCAACATTTTCACTGATATTCCAGAAATGAATGTGAAAAAAACCTGCCAATTTAAATTGCATGAAAACTTGGGTCATTCTCTCCTATTTTCTTTGCTCCATACCTTTAAACATAGTATGCTAGTGTTTAGTGCTAGTGTTACCACCTACAAAGTCATGCTTCAAGGAACAGGTAAATAAATTAAATATGCACATTATGTCTTGGATAATAGCACCACTGAAATGGATTTAAGGAATCTTCTGAACATGGACCTTCCCATAAACAAACTCCTAATGTAATTCTGTGACAATGAGAACTATTGCAGCAAGTGGATGTAAACAGAATGTATGGTGGTGGTTTTATCCCCTGTCCTACAGGGGATAGCATCTGTGAAACCGCTGTTAAACCACTCTGTTACTGGTTGGGCACTGGGGCTGAGGTTTTAAAATGTTGTACTGAAGAATTTATATAAGAGTTACAAAAATCTAAGTTCAGGGAATATATGGTAGGTGATCTGGGGAACAGCGTTTCAACTTGCCAAGTAGAAATTCAAGAAGTGTACAACGCAAAAAGAGTTTTGCCTAAGTGAACGGAGAATGCTGCGAGGCTTTTTTAGTGTGGTTAAAGAAGGCATAACAGAGATTGGATACTGAAGCAAGGCAAATTCAAATTAGAAATTTGAATCAGAATTAGAAATTTTAATCCGTATCAACAACTTCATTGAGTACTATGGATGGTGCTGAATTCCAAAGGGCTTGGCGCAGTGTTGTTTAATTACATTTTTATTTCAGGTATAGTTAACCTGTGGTTCAGACCTAATGGTCTGTCTTAGGTCTAAATGCTAAACCCAAAACTTGAAACCCTGAAATCATTAGCTGTTATAAACTACTGCTTGTTACTGTCATCCTGTTCTGTTTCATGGCTATTTTATAAGAGCATTCTGGAAAAACAGAGGAATGCAATCTCTAACATGATATTTTAGAAAGTGGAGTTCTTTTTGAGTGTGTTTTAACTCAGGAGAGCTTTGGTACTTAGCAAAAGACTTGTGTTCAACTTCCAGATTTCAGCCAGGTGTTAATCACAGCAGAAACTTGTACCACAAGCACTAGTGAAGCAGTTTCCTAATCCTAATATCCTAATATTTTTTGTGTTTGAAGTGATTTGAAATTTATACATTAAAAAATTCCTGGGATGCTTCTTTGAGATAACAGTGTCTTGCATGAATCATCTAGAACTTCAGTCTTGTTCCTTTTCTCTGCCTCCACCTTTCAGGTAGCAATGAGAAACTTTATCTCAGTTTTGGGTGGTTCTTATCAGCTTCTACAAGCAGGTATGTCATTTGGTCCATGCAGCAGGAAAGTTGGATTTTGTCTAATCCTGCCAAAAGCAACAAAGTCCTGGGCTGAAGTTCTTAGAAGGTGGAATTCCTCAATTGCCTTTCACCCATTATGTGTCTTGCGTCCTGATTTGTCATTTTTAAACTGTTCAAACTTCATCTAGTCATTTAATGATGTACTGGGAACACCTCCAAGTTCTTGTAGCTGTTCTTGTTCTGGCTCCAGTTCCAGATATCTGACTGGAGCTGTACTGCAAACTGAGTTAATTTAAATTAGTAAGCATGTGACAAATTTTGCAGTATATTTTGTTGTCTTCTTTAAGAGCTGTTTATTGAGGTGTGGTCCTCCTGGAGCTTGTAAGTCTCATTTTGGCTTTTCTTTCCCGTTTTACCAAATTGCAAGTCACCTACACATGATGATATTACATTGGAGTTATTTGTCAAATAGTTAAATATTTGATAGAAAGCATTTCAATTCAACCTGTTTCAACACCATTTGCTTAATCCATTTATCTTGTATATTTTAATTAATTTTTATTTCTTTCAATTAAGGCTAATATGAATCAGATTGACTCTATCATAAGCTAATTATATCACTCTATGCAAATTAAGACATGAACAGATCTCCCTCCTTTCCTAGCAGGATATTCTATATTGCCATTGAAGTTTACAAATTCCTGCGCAAAACCTGCACTAAATTGTTCTTTCCCTTTTTTATGTATTGCATGCAATTTATATATACAGTTGTCATCAGAAACATTTTTCAGGTCCTATATTTAAGAATAACTGACAAATGTTTCATATATTTATTGGCAATATTAGCATCTTGCTTTCACAGAATATTCTGAGTTGGAAGAGACCCACAAGGACCATAAGAGGAATCATCCACCTTACCTCAGGCCTGGTTTCTCCCTTACTGAAACCTTAATTCTTTAAAGCCTCTTTGCTGGGAGAACTGAACCACTACAGAAAAGACTGGCTGTATTTTATCATCTCTGTTCCTTCTGTCTGTCCTGGTTACCAGATAAGTCAAACTGCTGTTAAAAAAAAATAAAAAAATAGTGAGTTACTGCAATGAAGGTTAAATGGCACCTCTCTATCCCAAATAATTTAAAACACAATTAATATGACTCCAACTTCACCCCGATACAAAATGTGGCAGCACCTGTTAGGAAGATGTGGCAATGGTTTCATACTGTACAGCCATGTTGCATAACAGCAGGAGTGAAAAATACATGTTTGATCATGAGAAGGGAAAAGATAAGTCAGGTGCAGTGTGTCCCTTCTGCCTGGACTAACCTTTCCCCTGACTTTTGTGCCAGCTCATTTTCAGCTCTCTGGCTGCTGAAATACTTTTGGTTCTGTCCCTGTCATTGCTTCCTTTAGGTAAAGTCCACTGGTCTTTCTCCTCACCAGTTCAGCCGCAAGGCCCAATCTCCGAACACAGTCCTCTTTGGCCACTTTTTGTTCTTTTCAGATCCAGTGGCATTGTTCCGGGGGGAAAAAACAAAAAAAAAGAAGGTCTGTGGATCAGACATTTAGCCAAAGTCCTTTGCTGTGTTCAGCTCCTCTTTCAAAGCACACATCAGCAGCGTTGATGTTCAAACCAGACCAAACTGATGGTCAGCACCAGACAGAGTATCTTGACTACGTCACAGTTCAGCTCATCGTGTTTAAGGTGAGCTAGACACAAATATTTTGAACTGTGCACTTGTGCTACAATGATGTCCTAAATCTCACCTTGATCCATCCGTAACAGGCATCTTGCACCAGAGATGTCTTCCTGCTTATTAATAATCCCACACAATGAATGAGGGGATGTTGTGGGAATCCTTGGTGGGGCAGCATCCATCTCTGCACAAACTTTCTGAAGATACGGAGGGTTTTTTTCTGTAGTAGGCAACATTTGCCCTATGAAAAACATCTGTGGACTCAGCTGAGTGCAATTTAACACTTTTTTTCTGGAAAGGTTTGTTGGCCTTCAGAGGAACTCATCGAGGGTTATTGGATGGAGTATTTCAAGCCCCAGGCAGATACCCAGCATCAGCTGTTACCAAAAAGGAAAAGTTCAGTGTGAATATTAACAAAGCCAACTATGGCTGAGAGGCATTGTTAGAAGTTCATGTTATCTGATAACAGAAAGAAGAGGAAGTCATTTTAGTAGGATGCAGGAACTGCTCCTTGTCTCCAGGAACTGTAAGTGAATGGATATGGGAACAAGAAGATGATACTTTGTTCTTTAACCATGTTTTCTCATCCACTTTTTAAAAATGTTCTTAAAAACAGAATAATTTTTTTTTTTTTTTCAATTTGAGGCTTAATGTATCTGTGAATACTTCTTTTTGGGACAAACCAATAAGTAATAGAGAGGTGGTAATGGACAAGCAGTGTGATTTTATCAGAAAGGAAATCACAAAGTACAAAACAATTCAATATGTACACTATAATGAAATAGGCATTTCTGTTTCTTATAGAGAGAATGCAGATAAACCATTTCTGCTTGGACATACTTGATTTTTTACCATAAGCAAAAGACAGATATTGCTGCAGCAGTAGCAGGACTTGGTAAAGAAAGCACTTCTGATCAGTATTATGTTAGTTAAAAGAATTCTAAAATGTCCTAGAAACTGCTATTAATAAAGCACTGATTCCTAGTAACAGTATACAAGGTTAACTCAAATAAGAAACTTAAAAGTTTTTAACTTTAAGTCCAGTATCAAAACAGATAAATGTGGGCACTATTCTAGTAGTTGTTTCATCTGAAGCTTCAGCAGTTTTGGAGGGATAAGCCTGGATTAACTTCTGGAACACAAACTGATTTAGAGCCACTCCAAGTGACTTTGGAAGCTGATGCTATATATGTTCTCTGGAAGATGATTTTTACAGCCTATTACTAAAATGCTCAAGGGTCTTAAAGCCTTTCCATAATAACCAGCCCATCCATTTCAGGCTATTTTTTTCTGAGCTTTTACCTATAACTAGCTAGGCGTATTTAAAACAGCTTTGCTTTTGACCAAATGTAATTGCTTGTTTATGGAAGAAAGCACTACATTGCAGGCTAATCTGTTCTGCATCAGTTTCCAAACAAACAAAAAATAGAGCAATTAATTCTGCTTCTATGCCCTTCCCCTCTTTTTTTTTTCTTTTGCTTTTCAACATAGATTACAGGGAAGCATTGCTCCGCTTTTGCATCATGAAGGAACTGCTTCTTTTATAGAAAATGTTTCCTGCGTATGTAGTGTATCTGTTGGCTAGGTTGCGCAATTTGAAATCTTTCTTTTGCAAGGTTTTCATGTAGCATGTGTGAGGGATCACAAGATTTACCATGTGCTAACTCCATGATCTCGTTATAAGCAGACTTGATATTTTAGAAAGCAAGGTATCATCATATTATATAGCCTTTTCAGGGTATAGAAGTAAAAATTTTAAGTGTGAAAATCTGATTAATGTCTGCAAAGATTCATAACTGTTCTGTTTTTACGGATGGAAATATTTAGACAATTCACTGAAATGTCAGTGATCAATAGCAAAGAAAGAAATAGCAACACTGTGAGTTCTGAACCTGTTTTCAACCCATTAGGCCTGTTACTGTCTGATTAATAACAGCTCTTTCTGTAAAACGTGTTCATTTATAAAAATACATGGTCAAAAAATAACTACACACTTTGCAAAATTTAACAGCTCAGAAAGCAGGGAAAATTAAGTCCTGCTCAATATACAGAACAAGATATAAACTTTGATTAGGCAGCATATTATTTTTAAACTTTTTTTGTGTTTTAATAATTTCCAAAGTCTCCTGAAACTTCAGCTATATCTTCACTTGTCTTTTTTAACACTGGATAATCAGAATTCTCAAAATGTGATATCTGTGGCAACAACAGCTATTGTAGACTGCTGCCATAGTTCTATTCAGTGTTTGCATTTACTATAGTTGGACACTATTTTGCTACCTTTTGTTCTAACTTCTTCCATGACAGGAATGTAAGTTAATTATGAGTGGCAGAACTTGAGTGTCATATTTACTGTTTGGGTGCTGGGGATTTTTGAACTACTGTAAAAATAGTGGTAGGTTTTGTGATCATTACCCTCTCCATACCTAGCAGCCTGAAGAATCCTGTGTTCAGTTTTGGGTCTCTTGCTGCAATAAAGATATTGAGGTGCTGGAATGCCTCCAGAGAAGGGCAACAGTGCTGGTGAAGGGTCTGAAACCTCCATCCCATGATGTGTAGATGAGGGTACAGGGATTATTTGGCCGGGAGAAAAGGAGGCTCGGGAGGAACCTTCTCACTTTCTACAACCACCTGAGAGGAGGTTGTGGCACGGTGGGGTTGGTCTCTTCTTCCAGGTTACAAGTGACAGGGTGAGAGGAAATGGTCTCAAGTTGCACCAGGGAAGGTTTAGATTGTATATCAGGAAAAATTTCTTCACTGAAAGGGCTATAAAACATTGGAAGAGGCTCCCCAGGGAAGAGGTTGAGTCACCATCCCTGGAGGCATTTAAAAGACAGGTAGATTCTATGATTCTAAGTGGAAAGTGCAAGAGCTCAAGCATCTTACACCTTTTATTCTCCTTCCCATTGCAACCTTCCCTCAGCAAAAGGATTTTAGGCAACAAGTTGAGAGATGGCAAATTGAATTTCAGTCTCATGAGAGAAGGAGGGAGAAACAAAGCTAAAAAGACCCACTGATAAAAAGGAACCCATCTCCTGGGATTAGGGTTCTTTAAAACATCTGAAAATTGATGTTTCCAGCCTGAGCTGCCAGAAAGTGAGTCTCTGCTCACTCTTTGCAGGATAACTTTCAGCACTGGAATTGCATTCAGTTTCATTACAGAACTAAAATTTCTGTGTTACTGATGCTACTTTTTTTGAGGAATATGCTAAAAGCCCTTAGACAATTCTTTTTGGTGACTAGGTTCTTAATTTTTTCACGTGCTTTCGCAAGGATCTCCAGGATATGCTTCTGACAAAGGGAATGTATTTCAACACATATAAATAAATGTGTGCTTAAAAGAAAGGGCTGGGTGTATTCCAATGAGTATAGCCTGAGAAGGAAGAGGTCCAACCATTTTGAGCAGCACTCAATTAGCTTTGCTTTTCTCTTGACATGAAAATATTCTTATGGGATGTGTTCAAGTATCTGTGGGTTTTCCTCCAATATTCACACTCCAAAGTTTTCAACCCAAGAAGTGGATTAATCTGACAGTATTTATAAAGTTCTTTCTAGGCAGAGGCTGCAAATGCTGTTGGTACTCTTTGGCCCTGACGAGTGAGTTCCCAAGAAAAAAACCCAATTGCTGAAATACATAAAATGAACACAATTCACTTCATCTTTAGAAAATGTATTAACCTTCCTGGTGAAATTCTTAATGATTTCCTAAAAAGCTATTTCCCTGTCATCAGGTATGTTCCCTGTAATTCTGCATAACAACATTGCTCAATGGGAATATGCTTCTTGTCTTCTTCTGTCTCTGGTTCCTCTCGGAAGAGTTTCCTGTTCCTTGGAAAAGTTTTTTATATTGAGGGAAGCAGCAAGTGACACAGCAACATGTTATGCTGACAAGTGGATTATTTATGTGCTGCAGTTTCAGTTTATGAAATATATTATGTAATTTTAGGTGGTTTATGTACTGTCATATTGTAACCTTTGTATTGAATGCTTTTTACTCAGATGCCTTTGCAAGAAGGAAAAAACTGTTGCTGGTTGGATTTCTGTTGATGTGGTTTGGGATATTTTTTGGGGTTTTTTTCTTTCTTTTCAAAACCTCCCACTCTCCTGAGAGCATAATTGGTTGACCTATTGAATTTGTTTACATTTACTGCTAAGTAATAGCAAATCCTGGACTTTCCAAATGTAAGAAGGTAAGAGGACCTCCTTGGTTTAGAAGATGACAGAACAAAGTAATTGTATGGTTTTGTGGTGCTTATTGGGAATCAGTTGCTCAGGAGTGTCAAGAGCAAAGAAAGTAAGAATATAAGTGCGTAGATCAATTGTAACACATCTTTTTTCTAATTTGGGCAAGTGTGACAAAAATGAGACTATCTAGAGAAGGTTAGAGGGGCCACTGGAAAAGGTCAAAGAGAAGTAGAGAGGCAGGGAAGCCCTCAGGGGCACAGCAGTGCACAGGTGAATTAATCTAATTGAGCCCTGGGTGCTTTGCTATTTCAATACCAACAAAACTGATGAAGATTTCTGAGATGAATTACAAAAATTGACTTTATAGACACTTCATGAGAGAGCAGTGAGATAAATTAATCTGTTAAAATCCAATTGCACATTAAATTCTGTCAGATACTGCTTTTAAAGTTTTCATTTAACTCCAAATGATACCCAGGACAGGTCTGGGTAGTGGAAAGAAGGAAGCTTTGTAGGCCATGGTGAAAATATTAATGTCTGTGTAAATAACCTGAAAATCCATTTCAGGAGGAGTGAGTCCATCTGCAAACTTCTAACAGGGCTGCAACAGGTTCATGGTGTCAGCTCTTGGTCTCCAGCTGCAGAATTTCAACACTGGAAAATGCATTTGAACTCAAAATATGTTATTTCCACTGTGGACATTGATGTCATCTGAAGTCAGGTATGCAGTGCTGCTTCACTCACCCCATAAAGGATGTAAAAATTAAAGGATGTTAGGGTGTTTTCCCTTGAAAATGTGAGAATCCAATCTTGTAAGATAATTTATTTGGGGGTGGTGTGGATGTGTGTGTGTGTCAGGTGCATCACTTAAAAATAATCCTCTAAGCATCTTCACAAGTTAAATACAAATCTCACATCAGTTCCTAAGTATTGTGTCAGTTTAACTCCAGTCTTTTAACATCTGCTTGAGTCAAAGCACAGATTGGTCAAGAGGTGACACTTGTACTTGCACGGTCCAGTCAACAACATGATTCATGTTGTAGGGCTGGTTGCATAAGCTGACAGGATAATCCAGCCAGCCCTAGCAGCTGCTGTGCTGCTGACACTCTCGTGTGCTGTCCTGAAGAAAACAAAAAAAGCTGAGCACAGCTTGGCTACAAACACGCTAGCAGTAAAACTTCAGCAGATACAATGCAAAGAGAAGGTAAAAAGTTCATTCGAAAATGTCCGGTCTCACAACATAGATCTGAAGTTTCAGAAGAACAGCAATGTGGCAGTACAAAGGAAAAAAGCTATTGAAGAGATGTTTGGATGGTTTCAAGATGCTTTGAGCAACATTCAGCATCCTTGCACTGCCTTAGGTGAGAGAGGGTGATGCTGTGTGTCAGGCAAAATCAAACCTAACATGAAGAAAAGCAGAGGTACATAATTCAGAATAAAAAAAGCTTTTTACCACCCAGTGAAAGGCTTGAATCCTAGCTGGGTGCAGGATACCTATACCTGTGTTGTTATTTTTTTCTTGAATACGGTCACACACTTCAAGGGTAGAAACAGGTGTTTATCTGTAGTAGAAAGGAATATGTAAAGGCTTTGAATTGGGAGCTCTTTTGTTTTGCCCTACTTCCCTTGCCAGCTGCCCTTAATACTTATGCTAACACTCCTATTTGTCTACCCCACATACCTGCTGGGAGTGCCCTTCCTTGGCAGGGAGAATCTCCCAGCCTCAGAGATGGGTTGCTCAACATCTGACAGTAAATCAGCATCAAAACTGGGATTACTGCGTGTGTTTCTGTTCTCCCTCTCTCATGCCCGATGCATCACAAAGGCACAACAATGTGTGTGCTCTGCGTTTGGCTGTGACTGTGGTACAAAGCCTCAGGCTGGATCCACAAAGGCCTTTCAAGGCTGGAAGGGATGGTCACATCTCTGAGTCCAAAGTGAAGATTTTTAATGCCTCCTTGTGACTGTCAGCTAAGGCTGGTTTCCATACAGATCTGTGTTTCCAGAACCGAGGTTCCCTATCAAATCCAGGCTTGGCACAAAAGATCCCCTTCAGATTACCCAAGGGGAAAACCCATGGAAGGAAACAGCAGCAAAAGTGTTGTTATGATGAAGATGGATGTAAGGAGAAGTGGGCAAGGGGTAAATCTGGCTCTACCAAGGAAACAACGTTATCAGAGTAAATGAACGGGAAACAAAACAATCGGAGTTACCAACCTCAAGTTCTGTTTTTGGCAAAAATAAAAGGAGCAAACCCACATCTTGGCAGGATTGACTTCACAATGTATTGTTTATCATTTACTCATTAGGTCTACATCTGCCATATTTGTTAACTTTGCATGTTGTCACAGGCACTGGTAGTGAGCCAAAGACTTTTGCCATCAGTCTGGGGCAGCTCCAGGTAAATAAAGTTCACTTATTTACTTTATTTAGGTACAAGTCTCCGCTCTAGTTCCCGCTCGCCTGCTTTACCCTCCACCCACATGTTCAGTGTGTGTACATAAAGACGTGCCAGAGAAGCCAAGTCCCTCCTGGGCCATAGCACAGGAACTCTTTTCCTTTTTCTGGAGTGGATTACTTGTGAAATGCTGCTGAGCTGGGCTGGCAGGCTGGGTTGGTAGAAGCCTTCTATTTCCCTGCATGGCTCTGGTCCTGTTTAGCAAACTCCTGAAGCAGCAAGTCCATATGTTTCAGGGCCAGAGTTGATCCTTGCATGCAAATTGAGTGGTCATCTCAAATGCCAACCTATGCCACCTACAGAAGTACACAGCACCCCACAGCTGTACTGCTGCTGGTTGAATGCAGCTGAAGAGCTGCAGACCCCTTCTCAGAGACCCCTGGTGCCCTCCTTCCCAGCAGTCCCCTTCTCCTCCAGACCATCCCACCTATTATTTGCTCTGCTAGCAAACTGGGTGTTCGAGCAACAAAACAGTGCATAAGAAAAGTCACAGCAGACAAATCACTCTTTTTCCCAGAGATTCCCTATCTGAGAAGTAGGAATTAACTTTCCTTGAAAGGATGCATTATTTTGGAAGGAGTAGTTACTGGGAAATGACTAGTGTTGGTGTTTGGCTACTACCATTGTGAAAGCCAAATGGATTGTTGTTGTAGAGCAAGATCCATTAGTCTTTGTTTAGAGTGAATTAATGTACAATCTCAATCAGTTTGCAGCATCTGACCCAGTACTGGTTATCCCACTATAAGCTACACACTCTTGCAAATTCTTTATGCTTATTTATGCTTTATTACAATTCTTCCAAACCAAAAAATGAGTCAAAAACATCTATTAATATTTATAAATCACACATAATCTGAACACATAGTAATTTGTCTTAGTTTTCTTTAAAATACTTCAATATTTTCTTTAAAATACTTCAATCTTAATTCAGACTGTTAGTCCTTAAATAGTTGTTATCAACTATTCCATGTCATGGATTCACTTCACCAGTTCCTCTGAAATGACCGTGTTCTTCCTACCTACGTGATGTGAACAAAAAACCTCACTGCCTAAGGTACAACCTTTAACCGAGCGATATGTGGAGCAATCCATCCTGGGGAAGGATCATTGCAGCCCGGGAACACACGGGAGGTTCCTGCAGAGCACTCATGGCAACTTTTTGACACAGGTGGTGGAAGAGCCATCAAGGAGAGGTGTGCTGCTGGACCTCAGACTAAGAAGGAAGGACTGGTTGGGGATGTGAAGGTTGGGGGCAGCCTTGGTTGTGGTGACCATGAGATGGTGGAGTGTAGGATCCTGTGTGGAAGAAGCAGGACAGTGAGTAGGATTCTCCTGGAATTCTGGAGAGCTAACTTTGGCCTCTTCAAGGACCTACACGGAGGAATGCCATGGGCTAGGGGCCTAGAAAGTAGGAGGGTCAGAGCATTAATATTCAAGCATCATTTCCTCCAAGCTCAAGACTGGTGCATCCCTTTGAGTAACAAATGAAGGAAAAGGGGGCAGGAGAACTGCACAGATGAGCAAGGAGCTTCTGGCAAAATCCAGGCAGAAGAATGAAGGTTATGGAATGTGGAAAAAGGCACAAGCCACTTGGGAGGAATATGGGAATGTTGTTGGAGTATGAAGGGATGAGGCTAGAAGGGCTAAGGCCCACTTGTAATCAAGGACAAGAAGAAGGGCTTCTTCAAGTAGATCAGTAGGAAGAGGATCACTAGGGAAAACATGGATCTGCTGCTGAATAAGGTGGGTGCTGTGGTGAAGAAACGACACAGAAAAAGTACAGTTACTGAATGCCTTCTTTTAGCTCCTACTGCTAAAGCCAGCCCTCAGGAATCCCAGACCCTGAAGCCAAGAAAGAAAATCTGGAGACAGGAAGACTTTCTCTTGGTCTTAGAGAGTTGGGTTAGAAATCAAGTAGGCTAACTTGACACCTGTAAATCCATGAGCCCCAATGGGATGCATCCATGAGTGCTGAAGTAGCTGGCATGTGTTACTGCTCAGCCACTCTCCTTTATCCTTGAAAGGTCATGGAGAATAGGAGAGGTGCCTGAGGGCTGGAGGAAAGTCAATGTCACTTCAGTCTTGAAAATGGGCAAGAAGGAGGGCCCAGAAAACTACAAGCCATTCACAGCTTCACCTCAGCCACTGAAAAGGTGATGGAATGGCTCATCCTGGTTGTCATCTTTGAGCATGTCGAGGGAAAGAAGGTTATCAGGAGTAGGGAACATGGATTCAGCAAGGGGAAATTTTGCTTGATCAACCTGATTGCCTTTGATGACATGACTGCCTGGGTGTATGAGGGGACAGCTGTGGATGTTATCTACCCTGACTTCGGCAAACCTTCTGACACAGGTGCTCTCACAGACAAGCATGCTTAATTATTCAAAGTTATGTTGCCTGACTTTTCTATTACACCTTGAAAATATGCTCCTGCAACTTCAGAGTTTTGGAGAAGAAAGCAGAATTGCATTTTTGTTTGTTGAGTGTTTAATAGCCCTGCTGTGGTCTGAGTTCTAGAAGGTGAGCCTCACTGGGAAACTTAAACCCTCTGAGAACAAATTCTGTCCCTCCAACAAGTGCAACCATAAAATAGACCCACAGAGATCAACCCTGTGGCATCAGCTTACTAAAGGAAAGCAGAAGCCAATCCACCTCAGAAATAGCTGTGAAGCAATTGTGTGTACTTTTATCTCTCTCTATGGGACAAATTAAAATGTGTACTCATCAGGGTGAATTCTTTGTGGCTTAATAGAGACCTTAAATATTGAAAGATAACATGAGTGAAAGCCAGGGTGATCAAACTAGCTCATTTATCCCAAATTTTTGAGAAAACAGGGGTTCTTTCTTAATTTCTGCATCCCACTTGTATGTTGCTTTCTAGGAAGAAACATCAAAGGCCTACTCTTTATCTTCATTAAATGCATGGCTCTATAGAAGATGTGCCTGGGAACTAACCCTTCACAAACATTGTTCTTGCAATGGGAAGAGACCTGCTATTCAGGGAAGAAATGACATCTTTAATTTCATACTTTATCAGAAAATGGTGGTTATATCTCAATTATTTCTGTAGGTGAATGAGCCATAGGAGGTTTCAGCATTCTTTGCTGCATTACAGATTGCTTGTTTTGCTGGAGTAACCATAATAGAGAAACGCAACACTGCCAGTGCTGTGTGGCCATATATATATATCCCACTGAGAAGTGATATATGACTAGCATCAGCTGTGTCACTGGAGCTTATACAGCAAGATTTATGTTTCTTACAGGCGAACTTGCTATAAATATAGTTATAACCACCTACTCATGTTTTAAGAATTTATTCATAAATTTTAATAGTCAAGAGTACAGGTAACAGATAAGGAGTTAGAGCCCCTCTGAGCAGATTACCCATATACAGACACCATCTAGGGAATCCAGGTTCAGCTGTAGCTCTGTATTCCAAATCAGAGCAGCCTTCTTTAGCACCTGAAGTGCTGACCGTAGATATTCCAAATTGCAGTGCATTGCAATGGTTGTTTGATTTGTACCCAAGACGAAATGAACCTGTTCAGCAGCCAGGTAATTATTAAGTGCACGCCGCAGAAAATGCTATTGGATTGGTTGCATAAACTAGAGGGTAACACTCTATATTCAAGCCTCAAAGGAGGAGTTTATTCTTCTTTCAGAAAATTCTTTTTTGGCAATGTCTGCTAATATTTTACTGTTTCTGCATTCTGAACTCATTCAAGTCTTAGTAATGTGTAGCTTCCCTAACCTGCTCTTCTTGTTGGCCTCGCACTCTGGCTGTTCTTTTCATGCTAAACTTTTCATCCATTTATTTCACATACATGGCTCAGTAAGGTGCGGGCATGAAATGTACATCATGTTGTACTGAGGTGCATTCTCCCGGCTTTCCCTGTGGCTTGGTGTCACAAATAGCACACAGGACAGACGTCTGCTGTGGACTGACCAAGTGATGAGCAAACTGGGTCATAGAAACATAGATTTGCAGAATAGTTTGGGTTGGAGGGGACCTTAAAGTTCATTTAGTTCCAGCCCCCTGCTATGGGCAGGGACACCTTCCACTAGACCAGTTTGCTCAAAGCCCTGTCCAGCCTGGCCTTAGCCCTGACAGGGATGCAGGCACACATCTTCTCTGGACAACTTCTCAGAAGCATCACTTCATGGGAGCCACAGGTCAGCGATCATTCGAAACCGGTGGCAGCAGCAGTCGAGGAAATGTTTCCTTGGCTTGAAAGGAGGGAACGAGGCAGAAAGCCGCCCCCCACACAGCGTGTATTACTAAGTTTTCCATCCCGCTGTCGACAACAAAGGAACAACGTTCGGAGTTGGCACTGCACAGCGCTCGGTTCAGCTGATGGCACTGTCTCGGGGCTTCCTGACGGCCAGAGAACGAGGAAAGCCCCGATCAGCAGGTGACATCCCCGTTTAGCCTCCGTGAGGACAGCGGGCGGCAGGGAGGAGCGCTGGGGCTCCCCGGCGCGCTGCGCCCGGCAGCCCGGTCCGATGGCAGCGGGTCGGGAACAGGTGAGGCGGGGATGGCAGCCCGGGCCGATGGCAGCGGGTCGGGAACAGGTGAGGCGGGGATGGCAGCCCGGGCCGATGGCAGCGGGTCGGGGCCAGGTGAGGCGGGGATGGCAGCGGGTCGGGGCCAGGTGAGGCGGGGGTGGCAGCCCGGGCCGATGGCAGAGGGTCGGGAACAGGTGAGGCGGGGGTGGCAGCCCGGGCCGATGGCAGAGGGTCGGGAACAGGTGAGGCGGGGGTGGCAGCCCGGGCCGATGGCAGAGGGTCGGGAACAGGTGAGGCGGGGATGGCAGCCCGGGCCGATGGCAGCGGGTCGGGAACAGGTGAGGCGGGGATGGCAGCCCGGGCCGATGGCAGCGGGTCGGGAACAGGTGAGGCGGGGATGGCAGCCCGGGCCGATGGCAGCGGGTCGGGAACAGGTGAGGCGGGGATGGCAGCCCGGGCCGATGGCAGCGGGTCGGGAACAGGTGAGGCGGGGGTGGCTGCCCGGGCCGATGGCAGCGGGTCGGGGCCAGGTGAGGCGGGGATGGCAGCGGGTCGGGAACAGGTGAGGCGGGGGTGGCAGCCCGGGCCGATGGCAGCGGGTCGGGGCCAGGTGAGGCGGGGATGGCTCCCCGGCGATAGCGACCCGCTCGCCGCTCCCGCCCCGACACCTGCGCGGCGCCACCCCGCAGCACCCGGGGCCAGGCGGGGCCCCGTGGCCGCCCTTAAAGCCCGGCCGCCCCCGGCAGCTTCCTTCCCTCCCTTCCTCCCGTCTCTCAGCCCCGAGCGCTCCGGCGGGACAGCGCCGGCGACATGGGTAGGTGTGGCGGTGCGGGATGGGGCAGCCCGGAGCGGGTGGTGTGTCCCGGCCCGCGGCAGGGATGCCGCCCCGGGATGAGCACCGGGGGATCCTCGAGGGACTTCCGAGCCGGGGGATCGCGCCGGGCTCTGCGCTGACCCCATGGCCCGCGGGTCCTGCCCGCCCAGGGCTGGCTCTGCTGCTCGTGCTGGGGTGAGGACGTTCCCGGGCACTCTTGGGTCTCTACTCTTCCTCCGGGGCAGCTCTCCCTCCGGCAGCGCTATGTCCTGGTTTATATCAGCCTGCCTTGAAACCCGAGTGAGAGCCGAGTGGTGGTGCCTCAGTCTCTGTAAGCTCTTTGAGCTGAGCCCCGGGCCGGTAAGGTTTATCTGACACTACACTTTTAAGGCATGTGGAGCTTAAGATCTGAGCAGAAGTTAAATGTGGTCTTTCTCACGGATGTTAGGTAATGACATTTTCATTGAGAGTGTTTACCTAGGGTTGACCTAGTGTTTTTTAAATACATAGATACACAGCTGGAAGATTCAGATAAGGGCAGAACCCATTTAGCTAATTAATCCTGAAGATTTTTTCCTGTCTAAAGTGGAACACCGAGTAGTAAAAGTACAAAAATTGTTTGTTTGGTTTTTTTTTAGTATCTCTCCACTGCCCCTTGCTGGACCTTTGGTCTGGCTGTGTCTGAGTGCATTGGTGTCTCTCATAGCAAGCAGTTCCTGGGCTGGAGAAACCTTGTCTCACACAGGGGAGGAACCTGACATGCCCACCCCCCAGAAAAACCAAGCCAAGAAAGTGCCATTGCATCTTCAGCAAGCAAATTTGTGCTCTAGGGACAAGGAACCATGAACAGTAATGAACAGGCAGAACTTGTCAGTGACACTGCCTGGGGTGAACTGGGGTCTTGTTGGCTTGGGCAGACAACCAGGAAAATGGTGATAGCTCTGTGAAAAGAAAGAAAGGGAATGCAGCTGTGTCTGCTCATTTAATATCAGGCTTGCTGCATTATAGGTTTGCTTGGATGGGTTCTGTGTTGGTGTTTTTCTGGAATAGCAAGATGTGAAGCAGGGATTCCTGGAGCGGGATGTCCTGATGGCAGCAGGCAACAGGCTTGTCTGTGCCCCCAGCCAGGTGTCAGGACTGTAGGCTTGCTCTGGAGCCAGAAGCCTCCTAGGTGACAGTATGGGTGTGTACAGATTTATTGTGGCCACAGACAAGAAGCCCCTAATCCAGGCAGAGTTGCTGTGATGGCTGCATGGAGCAAAGCAATGTGCTCCCTTCTTGTGTCATGGACTGCGAGCTGCAAGAGCTGCAGCATCACACCACATCCCTGTGACTGCAGGGAAGGGGCCACAGTGGTGGGAAGGGGTTGGAGCTATAAGCCTGCCCCACCTGGCCTGCAAGGTTGGGAGGGAGAGAGTGGTCCACTGATAATTATTTAGATGTGGTGCTGAGTGGCTTTTGACTTTACATGTCTTTAAAAATATTATATATCTTGAGGGAATACAAAGTGCACAACTGTTTAGAGCTTTATATTGAAAAATGTGGAACTCTTTGGTATTTTGTGGTGAAAATGAGCAGTTCTGCAGGTTATTCTTCATGGGGAAAGAATAAGAAAGGCTGAGGGTTGCCCCAAAGAAGGACTGCTCCAACACGTAAACCTCAGATTTATCACTCAAAATGTTGGGTGCTCTGTGCTTTGTAGGTTGAACCCTGAAGCTGCCTGGTAGTGGAGTCCTCAGTTTAGGTGCCTGTGTTGAAAGGCTGGGTTTAATGCTGTCTGGAGTTTTTTTGACCCTCTCTGTAAAAGGAGAATAGAGGGGTAAAGTCAGAATATTTGAGAAATAGAGTGTCTCTTAAACACTGAAGTCAGATGATGTTGTCTGAAAATATTGCCTCTCTGATGTCCTCTGTGTAAGGTTTCTTGCAAAGGTGATACTTTTGCCATCAGGAAAGCAAAAAAAAAAAAAAAAAAAAAAATCCCAAAGCCAACCAACAACAAGGTCCTAGATATTTTTTGCCCAAGGCTCAGCTAACAGACAGGAGTGAGGTGCCCAAACTGATCTTCTCTGTACACGTTATGAAAAACTGGCAGTATGATGCACAGGTGCTGGAAAAGCCAACAAGTGGAAATAACCAATATTATATGAATGATGATATGAAGATGTTGCTAACATCTTCTAACATCCATCTTGCTAACATGGTTGTATCTGCTCATGTGGGTTGTGGAAGGGACATTGCCAAAAACTTTAATAACTCATGTACCTACTTGTCCTCCGAACTGGGTGTGTTAGCACTTTCAGAATGTTGCTTGCTCTCTAGGAAAATACATTCTTGAGTCACCTGCATAATACTACTGTCTCTGTTGTTAAGGTACTTGAAGGTACTTGTTCACAGCAGTGAAGAAAAGAATTGGAATCATCAGTTGTAATGATTTCTGAAAATTACTTTATTTAGTATTGTGTCAAACGCTATAGCGTTGCTGTCAGCTGTTTTCATCTGTTGTGAACTATGGACTAAATTATGATTTTGACAAACATACTTTTCTTATAGAGATCTATTATGGGCAGACTTGATTTACAGGCAGGGAATTCAAAGTTCACATCCTGTACTTGGTCTTATCTTAATGATAATGAGCTTGCTCATGTGGTTTTATTAAAAATGTTGACATCCACTATGTGGGCACGGGGCCTTTATCTGACACAATGAAAGCTCAGCCTTCAAGCCTGTCTCCTGAGCTGAAGAAGCCCTGCAGGACTCTGCTTGGAATGCAGCCAGGGGTCGAGGGCCTGCCAACCACAGCTGGAAGTGACTTCAGGGCTACAAGCAGCTGTCTGCCCTTGCTGCCCTCAGTGGGACCCCCTGTGCTTCCAGGTCTTCCCAGGTTAATATTCCAGTTATGGGAATGCCTGCTAATGTGGATCACTCAGTTGGGCTGTATATTCAGTCCTCTATAAAAAGTCCCTCTTCAGGACTTATAGAACCTTTCAGGGCCTCCATCCCTGGCAAGGCATCTTGAGTCTATTTCTTAATCTTGACTTTAAGGTAACATCCCGGAGAGTGAATTGTAACAAGATTCACCATCTGCGGGTGGCTGGTTTCCCACCGCCTTGAGTGGTGTTTGTTGAGAAGCCATGGGATGCTTTGGCTCCTCAGTCATCTTGAGCTTCTCCTGGGAATGTATGAGTTTATGCACACCCTGAAAAACCAAAGGCTATCAAGGGATGTTTTGCCTAGTAACTATGAAAAGTCTCCCTTTAATAAAGTGAAAATTTACTCACCCTGACCAGTGCTGTGTTTATATTTCATTGTTCATTTAGAGTTGAACCTTCTTTGAATCTTCCATTGGTTTTAAGGGAGTATTACTTATTAGTTTCCATTAACTTGAATTTTGGTTTTTTTCCCTCCACAGGTGCAAAAACCAAGGACAAGTCGGTAAGTATTGTTTTCCCTTATAAAAAGTTGCCATACTGACTCCCTTTGGGTTACATTGTTTGGGTAATGTTAGCAGTGCCCAAAATAAAAATCGCCCAGTAAACATATATTAAATGTATACAGTAATGACTTACTGGCCAACATGTGCAACAGCAGCTTAGTAACTTATTAAATTTTAGCTAAGCATTAATTTGCTCAGCAACCTGATAAAATGTCTGAAGAGCCTTTGCTGACTGAGCAGACATTGTCAGGGAGGAGACTGGTCCCTGGAGCCCATCCTTCTTGTGGCTGAGTTATCACCATCCACTGCTCTTGAATCTTTGAACTGTTAATGACACGTGTCTCAGCAACCCTATCTGTGCCTTTGCTTTTCTTATCTTGCAAGGTTTTGCTCCGCAGACTTTCCCTCAGTTCAGTGGCTTCCTCAGCAGCCAAAGTCAAAGCTGTGCAGCAGGGTGGTGGCATCCCCAGGGCAGGGCAAGGTTACAGAGGGCATTAACCTCCACAACCTTCAGGTTAGCTCTTTGGTGGTGGATCCGCTGCTTCCTGACCAATGAGGGTAACAGCAGCAAAGGTTTAGGTAGATGTGCATGTGGGCATATGTGTACTGTAACAGAGGACAGTACAGAGCAAAACAAGCACAAGTATACATTATATATTAGCAAGGATTAATGGCACAGTCTCCTCTTGCTTGTAGCGTTTTGGAAAAACAGAAGATCTGTCAGCTTGGGGAAGACCCAGTAGCCTTCTCCTGCATGCCCCTGCTCATGCTCAGCTTAGCTGTGACACGCAGATCCCCTCCAGTTCAGGGGCAGTCAGTAAAAACCCACCAGAGGCTGCTGTGCTGGCACAGGAATGTAGGACATCTCCACCAGGCGCATAAGCACTAGTGGCTTAAAACACAAATCTAGCCTTGCTGGATTGTGACCTCCCCAGACCAGCAAGTAAGACCCTCCTAAAGAATAAGGTGTTGGGTAGGGTGGTGGTGTAACACTGGGGAGGTTTGTGAGAGCCCCAAAATGGTCAAAAAATTTTAGTGAGGTTTTATGGATTTCAGGTGGGGATGGGTCCTACCAGGTGCTGGGCCAGGACTGCTCTGTCTTTTTATTTCTCTGTAGGCAGGACAAACATCGGGAAGTCTTTGTTCTGCTTCAGGAACAGACATTCTCTCCTCTCCAGCTGGGCTATTCCCCATTAGAAGCTGTGCAGCCTGGGTTACTGTTTCAATAACTAAACATGTGCTGAACCAAAACCTCAGTGTGTGACTCTCCATCCCATGACCATCTGCATGGCTTAGGGGAATGCTGTGGGGACAGGGCATGAAGTGTTCTTCTTTTGTGAACTCCAGTCCACCAACACCTGTGTCCAAGTTGGGAGTAGTTGTC
The DNA here is from genome assembly GCA_036630365.1 of Acanthiza pusilla. NCBI lineage: Eukaryota > Metazoa > Chordata > Aves > Passeriformes > Acanthizidae > Acanthiza > Acanthiza pusilla. The sequence continues at coordinate 4,380,131 of JAXCHO010000003.1, read as the reverse complement.
CAAGCCTCTCACTGCCTTCAGCTGAAGGAAATGGGCAACTTCAAGTGAATTTTACCTGATTTTGGGATACATGTGGATGGTCTTCCTTTGGAGACACCTCTTTCTGCCCATGGAGGATGTGATAAATCAAGAGTGACAAGTTTATATTTCTGACTCAAATTTTGGATGCTCTAAAACTAGAGCAGTTCCACCTGGCACTTGCCTCAGCTGAGATTGGGTTCTTCCAGTGAAGCTCCCTTATCAAACCATGGGTAGGATATGCAGTATGTACAGGGTTCTGCCAATAACAAAGGTCAACACTGCTCAGGCTGCTCAGGCATCCTCATGACTGAGTCAGATCAGTCAACAATGCTCTTGCCACTCTCTTATTTTCATTTCTTTTGCAGTATTCCCAAAACCCCCCCCTGTTTTAGCACCCAAGTCTCCATGTGTTGTGTTGTGTTTTTTGTTGAGGCTGTGCTGGAGACACTGGCTCTCCAATTTACTTGTGTCAGGCATGATTTCACCATCTAAGGTTTTTTCCTTTTGATCTGCAAAATTAACATTTTCCTGTTACACATGAAATGTAGATTAATTTAATTCTTAAACCTTTGCAATCCAATGCCTTTTTTAAATTGAACTTAAGCATGGAAAAGAACTGTTTTGCCTCTGGAATGTTCTGAAGCTTATTTAAAATCTGATTATTTGCTACTTCTGGGATTAAACCCATAAAAAAAGATTAAAAGGGAGGATTTCATGTTTAAATTGCATCCCCATTAATTTTAATAGAAATTATGTCATATATTCATCCACTTAGACAAGTAGGTGATCAGAAGTTAAGCCCCCAGTTCTAGTGGCCGGGTCGGATTTGTACCTGATGTATGCTTTTTACCCTTTGTCTCAATGGCAAGAGCTGTGTCACAAGCTGTGTGATGATGACCATGGACATGCCTGTTGCAGCAGGTGAAGGTCCAGTGAATCTGACAGCCAATGCCATGCCATTTTAGGTTAGGAATAAAGTCTGTTCTATCATCAGGTCTGAAGAAATTGAGGATTCTTCATGAGGTACAGCATTTTCAAGGATAAGGAGTTTTCCTGAGAGATTTGCTTGAATGAAAAGTTTAAATGTTTATTTGTCTCAACTACAGGTGCTGAAAAATAGCCCTGGGCTTCTAACTGGTGTACTGCAGGAGTTTGGCATTGAGTGTTTTTTGTAGGCTTTGGGTTTTGATTTTTCATTTTTCCAAAAACATTGGCTTTTTGCATATTCTTTGATACCAGTCAAGACTGCTGTAAGGGTTAGGTGATGGAAACCTCAAATGTTCATAGTGCAACACTTGAAGGTCATTTATAGCATTGCTAAAGGTCTCTTGCAAAGGGCAGATGAGAAGTGTGTAGAGCTCTGGGGACCAAGAGGGGAAAGTGAGAACTGGCTCTTGGTTCAGTTAAACTGCTGTCATCCCACAGAAGCCCGTGCAGCCTCCAGACCCTGAGCACCCACCCATTACCACGAGCCCACACTGAGCTTGCTTAAGCTGTGGGTTGCAGGGAAGGGTGTTAGTCTGGGTTGCACAGCTCTGAGCTCACGCTGTCTCTCGCCTCCAGTCGCCTGCCTCTAAATCCCGTGGCCGCTTCCCTTTGAGCATCTTATTCATCGTCGTCAATGAGTTCTGCGAGCGGTTCTCCTACTATGGCATGAAAGGTATGGCCCTTGTCTCCTTGTGCTGACCATTACCCTGGCATGACTTGGGTTTGTAACCTGATGTTTTGTTGGTTTTCCTACAGCTCTGCTCACTTTGTATTTGACAAATTTCCTACACTGGGAAGAAAACTTTGCCACTATCATCTACCACACATTTGCTGCTCTGTGTTACTTGACGCCAATCCTTGGAGCAATTCTTGCGGACTCTTGGCTGGGAAAGTTTAAGTGAGTGCTTCCTTAGAAAGCAACCAAAGATCTTGAAAGCTCACCTGAAATCAGTGTTACTTAAACTATCACCTAAAACAGCAGCCCTGAACAACAGCTTCAGGACTCAAGCTGACTACTCCAGAATAGTTTGTTTTATTTTACCAAAGCTTGAGGTTTTAATCGATTCAGCTCAGACTTGAAACTGCACTGGGAGTTAACAAACGTTCCATTTCTGCTAGTTGGTTAAGGGTAGTAGCATGCTTTCCCAGCACACTGCATGTTTTTCCTCTCACCTGGACAAAATGTAAGCTAAATTAAGGAGAATATTACCAAGCTGTGAAAACTGATAACCAGAGGTTATAATTACATAGGACAGTCTCTTTACCTGTTGCAAGTGGCCAATGAAACAGTGAATTACTGTGTTACCTGGTGTTAACTGGGCCTTAGAATAAGTTTTAAAATACTGTGTGATTTTAGAATTGACAGATTAGTGAGAGGTCTTACTGAGTAGCAATTCTTTCTTCAAATTATGTCTTCTGTGTTTTTAGCTGCAGACCGGTTGATCAGGAAAATACAACTGAAGTGCTTTGAAATGTAACCAGATTATTTCCAACAGCTTTATCTCACTCTCCTTTACTGATGTTTTGATTCTAATAGTGTTTACTTTGCCTGAAAAAAAGCACAATAAAGATTTTATGGAGGGTTATGAGCCATGAATACAAGAGGGCTTGCCAAAGGTCTCCCAGAGATTAGAGATGTGCTGTGCAGTCAGCTGCACTGTCTCCTTGCTGACAGTCCCTGGCAGCCCAGGGCTGTGACCACGGCCCTGTGTGCTCTGTGCAGCAGCTCTGAGCAGTGCAAACTCACTGCAACCAGCTGGATGTCTTGCAGATTGCAGCGTAAATATATTGTGTACTCGCTTGTTTAGATGGTGTGGTTTCTTTTGTAAATTTACTTTGGTTTTACTTGTTTTATCAAGATGGAACTTTGCAGACCTTTCATCTCTTCTCCTTTGGTGTTTGGATATGCCAGTGCTGCAACTGAAAGGCCCAGACCTTTAACAGGAGCTTGTTAGGATGGCTTACACAAGAAAAAACAGCTTTAGGAAACAGCACTAGGGTTTAACACCCTAAAATGCAGCAAGGTGTCATGAAGAAGGCTTAAACAAGAATTGAAATATATGATAAGAGGAAGAGAAGGTTACCCAAGCACTGTTAAGCACTCTTAAAGGAGAGACTCAAATCTTCCACAGTCCATGTACTTTGTGCAATGTCTCTCAAGGAGCATGCTGGAATCTGCTCTCATATTGTTGGATGTGAAGCTCTTGGGGAAAATAGTACAGAAATCACAGTTACTTTTTAAATTGTGTGTCATCAATGCAGTGCCAATTACGTGAGTCTTTGCAGTGGGCTTGTAAGCCTCATAAATGAAAATCAGAAGTTTCTCGCCTGATCAGCTCAGGTTCAGCTTCAATTGGGCACATTTTTCCAGGTTGTTAGGCAACCAAAATAACTATATGGAAGTGTTATTAAAAAAATCCATTCAACTTTATCTATTAAATACCACTGAACAGCAGACTCATTGTTTCCCCACTTGATAGATTATTCTTTACTCTACTCCAGGGGAGATAAAATTTAAGTCAGAGAAACCTTGTATTAAAGTGAGGGGAACTTGGTCGATGTCCCTTTTGTGTCAGGATGCTGCTCCAAGCTTGCTGTGATGATCTCTTGCCTATGTCGAATAGTTGGATTGTTCTTTGAGCCTTATCCTTCATTGTCATGCCTTGCACTGGGTTTGGGACTACTCCTGAAAACTAGGTTTTTAAACAATTTGACATTATTGCATTGCATTGCTCCAGCTTTTTTTTCCAAACTGGAGACCTGTATCTGTGCCTATTGAAAGGAGGCCCACCCAAGGGCACAAGTGAACATGAGTTAAACTACAGCCATGTATTTGAGGTCCAATAAAGTTAAAATGGAATATGTTTTTACATACAGAACAGAAGATTGGACCATAAAGCCAGGGTGTGGGGGCTGGTGATTATGCAGTACTACCCTCCTAGGCACCTCCTCGCAGAGCAAGTCAGGCTGAAAGCCTGCACCCTGAAATCTTCAGTGCTGTTCCCACTCAGATCTGAGTGTAAAAATGTTCCATGTTTGAAGCAGATTTTTATTTTTTTCTTTACTCCTGCAACTATAGTATAAAATAACACAGAAAATGTTTAATCATACTTAAATCAGTGTAAATTGCATATTTCAGTGTTTCAGAGTAGTCCATTTGATCTTCACCATATAAAAAATAAGAAAATGGCATTCCTGAGTTGATTATTAAAAAGGCAACCACTGAAGATATTTAAGTATTTCCTGTGACCTAGTGATACCTATAGAATCCAGTTCTCATCTCGCCTTGTTTAATTAAATAAGGCTACCTAAAATAATAATCAAAAGAATAGAAATATTGTGGCAATGGTGCGTGGGCAGATTTTTATAGTAGCTTCTGACAAGTTCAGTCCATAACTTATTGTATCTGTTAATTGTTTTCATTACCACAAATCTTTAAAATAAGCAAAACTCTGTGTTACTTGTGTAATTGTGTTAACGTATCTAAGAGAATCTATCTCTTCTCTTGACAACAGGACCATTGTCTACCTGTCCATTATCTATGCAATTGGGCAGGCAGTCTTGTCTGTGGGCTCCATAAATGACCTGACGGATCACGACCGGAATGGCGCTCCCGATAATATATCACTGCACATGTGAGTTGCCTTGTACACATTTTTTTTCCCCAGGCTGGTGAAGGATGGAGCAACTTAAATTTATGCTACTTGATTTTCAACTGACTTGCAACTAGTCTATTATGTATGCTTTAAGAATAAACACAAAATGTTTTGGTTTTTTTCTTTTCTCCTTTGTTCCAGTGCTCTGTCTATGATTGGCTTGATCCTTATTGCCCTTGGTACTGGTGGGATCAAACCTTGTGTGTCAGCATTTGGTGGAGATCAGTTTGATGATGATCAGGTAACAATGTCTTTCAGATTTTCAGTTATACAGATACTCTAACTTACGTTTGACTGCTATAGTACTCTAATAATGTACATATTTAGACAGGTGCATTGCTGCAATGTTTTCCTGAGGAGCTGAAGAAGGAGCTAGTTAATTACTTGTCTTTAACTTTGAAAACAGAGTTGTTGATTTTTTGATCTAAGTTCATCAGTGTGATTCTGGCTAAGCCTTTCTAAACATCTTTCTCTTTTTACTGTAGGAAGAGGAAAGAGCTATCTTCTTCTCTCTCTTTTATTTGGCCATCAATTGTGGAAGTCTCCTATCTACTATAATTACCCCAATTCTCAAAGGTAAGGTCACGTTTGTTTATAATTGTTAAACATCAGAAAAAGAACATTGGATTGCTGTCCAGTGTGGTTTAAATTAGTGTTCTGTTCTCTGACACACTGGAGTTATCTAGCAAATAGTCTTCAGTGTGTCACCCAGCTTCTCAGAGATGAGATACTCTCAAAACCAAGCCAGATGAAACCTGAATTGGCTTTAGGATCAGAAGTCCTCGATCTGAAGAGACATACTGGAGCTAACAATTTATATGCCTAATGCATGTTTTAATTCCATGAAGGTACAAATGTGTCACTTCTTCCAATACCTTTAAAACTATCACACTAGAAAGAGTTGTATTGCTTCCTGAGAAAGGAAGGGGGGAGAGAGCCTTCTCCTCTGGTAGTAGAGACTATTCTGAAGGGTGCCCATGCTAAGTACAGAAGCATCTATGCATGTAGGAACACATTTATCCATGGGACAAAGTAAACAATTTTCATATTGTTAAAAAAGAAAGTTACATTCTCTTTTTCATATAAAGAATAGTATGATCCTAAACAAAACCAAGCAATTTGCCAACCTATATGTATATGGATTTCTGTGGCAAGCATGCACAGCTGGTGCTGTATGGATGCACTTGCCAGCAGTTTCAGAAAGGCTGCTTTTCTCAAAAGAACGGAAACAGCATGTGAATTCTGCAATAACCCAAAAGCGCTGGGCTGGAATTCTGGCTTTTGGATTTCTTGACTGGAAAAGACTGTGTAGAAGAGTTTAAGATGTTTGCTTAATGCAAATTCTATTATTTCCTAAAAAAGGAAGTAGAGATGCATGAGGCACAGCATGTGCCTTACACATTCATCCTCTATCATACTCTACAACTGATAGAGGATGAAAACTACCTTGGAAAAAAATGACAAATTGAGCTGAGGGAAGTGATAAACTATTATGCCTTGGTTTAACAAGAACACTAATACAACTAAATCAATACATTAATTATCTGCAAGCTATCACTGTTTTTCCAAATCACGCTCTCTAATTTTCCTCTTAGAAGAAGTATGGTGAATAATGTAATAATTTTTAGTCTTTTATTTTATACTGCTAGTAGCTATGTTCACACTCTGAGCATCACTTTAGGATGTGTGCTTGAAGTCTACAGCGTCAAATCCGTGTCTAATGCCAAAGAGGGGAGAGGGCTGGTGACTGGGATTTTTTGCAACAAGCTACACTTACATCGTTAGCATCTTTGCTTATGAACTTATCCCATAACTTTTGTAATCTAATTCCTTTGTCACTAACGACATTCTTTTGACCTTTCTAGTGTAATTCTTTATGTCTCAGAGTAAAACTAGATGTAAATCTCCTGTGAGGGGATCCTGAGAGGCATTAGACTGTTTGGCCCAGAGAAGAGAAGGCTAAGGGGGATTTTATCAAAGTACATACATACCTGATGGGAAAGAATGAAGAGAATGGAGCCAGGCTTTCATGAGTGGTACCCAGTGTCAGGTCAAGAGGCAATGGGCACAAACTGAAACACAGGAGGTTCCCTCTGAACATCAGGAAACACTTTTTCACTGTGAGGGTGACCGAGAACTGGCACAGGCTGCCCAGAGATGCCATGGAGTCCCCATCCTTGGAAATACTCAAAAGCCATTTGGACACAGTCCTAGACAACTTGTTCCAGGTAGCTCTGGTTGAGCAGGGCACTTGGACCAGATGGCACCCAGAGGTCCCTTCCAACCTCAACCATTCTGTGATACATAATTCCCATTTTCAGTAATGAAAGATAAATTGGATATTGATCCTCCACTCTGAGGATGTCAGCAGACAGGTTTGTTGTTCCCTCATGAGTTAACAGTGAATGCAAAGAAGAGAAACCATGTGTAAAACATCAGCAGTGCTGACTGAGACTTTTATGTTGCTTTTTACTTCAGCTATGGAGTGTGGCATTCATGCGAAACAGCAATGTTACCCGCTGGCTTTTGGCATTCCTGCTATCCTCATGGCTGTTTCATTGGGTAGGTGAATCAGTTGCCATCTTGTTGCCTCAGTAATTAGATGATAACAATCTCAGAATAATGAAAGTATGATAGAAATCTCCAGGTATTGACCTCTACCAATACCTCATAATTTCTGCAATTTTTTACTTAATTTTTTTTCTTGGATGGGGAGGTGGGTAGGACTAACCTTAAGCACTTACTTTTACAGAAGAGACTAATTTACAAGCAGAGTCTGATGGGGCTGGGGTGAGGCATGAATATATCTTTGAATTCTACACATTATGCAAATTACTGCTTATATTTCTTGGATTACTGGTGTGTGCAAATAGATCTTTTGAATGTAGGGTGAGAACTCTCAGAAAATGTGTGTTTTGGACATTATCTCTAGTCCAGGATTGTAAACTGTATGAGGTCTTTGTCCCTGCACTGGAGAAATCCCACAGTCAATATGTCGGTACTTCTCAAACACCTGCATTTTTACCAGCTGTGCTACAGGTTTACTGAGTCCTACTGCTGGCCAAGAAGCTGGGGCTGCCATTATGTGCTACGGTGTCCCTCGTGGTCCTGGTCCTTCATGGTCCTGACTGGGAGCCTACCTGGCTACCAATGTCCTCACCTTGCCCCTGCGCCCAGCACAGGTTGGACGGCAGCTGTGGGAGGTTTGCCTGTGTTCTGCCCTGCCCATGGGACAATGAGGCTGAGCAATATGCCTGGGGGCAGAGAACACCTTGGCGAGTCCTAGAGTTCAGGCAGAGCCTCGTGTGTCCCTGTGCGATGTGAGTTGCAGCATCCTGATCTCCTGAAAAGGAGCCCCTACAGCAAGGCCAGAGTCAAGGTCCTAAATGGTCCTTGTTTTGACCATCCCTTAAGCAAGCTAACCTTCCACTGAGCACTTACTGTAACAGTTTCCAGATTTAATTTTTTGTCTTAAATAGAAGCAATCTGCTGGTATTAATTTGATTTGTCTTACTATATGATAGTGTGGGAATAGGCAATTTCATTGCTTCTTAGGAGGCTTATTCCCACCCCCGATTAACTCCTTGACTTACAGTTTCCATACCAAATTATTTTAATTTAATCCTGAGTTGCTGTTGGTTTCTGTTTGCATTTTGTAGTTGTGTTCCTAATTGGAAGCAAAATGTACAAGAAAGTTAAACCACAAGGAAATGTAATGCTTCAAGTTTGCAGATGCGTTGGAGTAAGTACTGATTCCCCAAATCCCTGGCAACAATTTGTTAAACTGTTCTGTAAACGTGCCAAAATCAGAAATCTTTCTTAATATGAGGAAAGTTTCTGAAGTTTTTTACTTTAATACAGAAGCCTTCTTACTGACTCCTCCAGATTTAGACTGCCTTTTTATGTATATCTTGATTTATATGTGAATTTATCTACAAAGGAAACAAAACAAGGTGTCAGTGTTATATAAAAGCTTATGCCAGCTTCTGGGAATCATTCCTTCCACATTTGTACACCTTTGTCTCTTTCTACAGGACTGCATAAAAACATGCCTTGAGCTGACTCAAGAGCAGAGCTACTAGTACATCTTATCAGCAAAATTTTATTACTTATTAAAAGAACATTATTTACAATGCAGAGGTTTATTGATCGCCACTGTACTAAGGAAGTTCAGGGGGTTACACATCAGTGTGATCCTGCAAGGACAGGAGTGGAATCTGCATGAATAGCACAGCATGTCCCAACTTTGCAGTGCTTCAACTTTGAGATCAGGAGATTTATTCATGTGTGAGCTTCTTCATTCTCCATACAGATCTGCCAGCTTGATACAGCCCAGCCCATTGCCTATCTTGTAAGCACTGTCAAAGCCACATCTCTATAGGTGACTTTGGCCATTGCTGAGAGTGCTTCTCCTAAGGCCCAGCTCGGCCTTGCATGTTATTCCGTGCAGAAAATCTTAGGAGTTCTTTGGGATTGTACTTGTGCATATTCAATGTCAAGGTGTGAGACATACCTACAAGATGCGGCTTCTCATAGTAAAATGTATTCTTTCAGCCATTCAGCTCTTACAATCTGTGCCTATGGCTCTATTTATTGTTGTACATAAGTCAGTCTGAAGAAGGCAGATCTTCCAGCTTCTAACAGCAACCCACGTTGACAGAGATTGCTCTGTGCTGTTTGGTCCACCTAATCCCAAGTGTGCACTCTGTCGGATATGCAGTGTGAGGCCTTAAAAACAATATTCCCCTAGATGACTGGAGCAGTTAACAGAAGTCAAGTCACTGTTAGCACCCTCTAAACACAAGCCAGGAGCATCAACTCTAATGACAAAACAGTTTATTGCATTTTAAATATTTGTAGTGCCATTAAAAATAATTCTGTCTCTCCTCAGTTTGCCATCAAAAACAGGTTTCGGCATCGCAGCAAGCAGTTCCCCAAGAGAGAGCACTGGCTAGACTGGGCAAGTGAGAAGTATGATGTAAGTACTGTGGGAGTCTCCTCTGCTGTGACATCCCCTGACCCTCAGCTTCCCTCTGTCTGCTCTGATCCATTGTCTCATGCACTGGGCAAGTAATTTGGAGCCTCTCCATCCTTCAGTAGCTGATCACTGCTCTCCTGGCACTGCAAGTTATCACCTCAGCTCCTGTGGGAGAAAGCAGAGCTGTGTGAGTCAATGCTCTGTGTAATCATAGGCTGTCCAGGGAAATTCAAGGAAAATGAAAAAAAGACTTTCCCTTGCCAAACAAATACAAACATATAAGTTGTTTTGTTAAGAAAATAAAAATAATTATTTTTCCTTCTCAACTTGCTGTATCTCATGGTAAACTGACCTCAAACAAAATATGCTGGTGTAGTGACTGCAGAGGGGGGAAAAGGGAGATGGTGCTGCCTGTCATTGTTAATGCACAGGGCCATAATACTCATCTTGGTATGAAACATTGGAATTACGCTTTGGAATTTCAGCTTAAGTGGGTAAACACTGCATCTCCTCCAGCCTCAGTATGATTTCTTATCATGACTCTCAAAGCTTTGTATCCCATAGTTCCCAACTTGTTCCTGGGCTACTGTCCCCTCTGCCCTGTTGTCAATGGCAGCACAAACCTTAGTCTGTCACCTTTATTTTCCTTTTGAGCGCATGCTTTGTTCATATGTGAAATTCCTCAGTTGCCTATTGTTCAAATGCCTCCTTCCTAGAAAAACAAGGTGGCACTAAGTGCTGAATCTCGTGCAGCCATCAGTGTACATGCAAAGAGGCCCATGTCTAATATCAGCAGCCCCTCCCACATACATAAGCAGACTTTGTACTGTTTTAACAGAAATCATCAGATGTACCCACAATGTGCAAAGTTAATGTGTGGCTAAACATTACATGATGGGTCTTTATGTGCTACTGTGATGTGAGTAGCAGTCTGAAACTGTCTCCTTTTTCTTTTTTCCCGTCCATTTTTAAACCAATTCCTCTTGTGTAATTTTTATTTTCTGCAGAAACAACTGATTGCTCAGACTAAGATGGTGTTGAAGGTGCTTTTCCTTTACATCCCTCTCCCCATGTTCTGGGCGCTTTTTGACCAGCAGGTAAAGTATAAATTGTTTGGCTTGGTAATTAGAGCTGCACCATGCCACTCTATGTACTCTGAGGTCACCAGGCACAAAAGGTGTCTATGGGAGTGTGGAAAAACAAATTCTTTAACCAGGTTTTATTGCAAAAGGATAATTACTGAGTCATGTCAGTACAGGATGATCTGCAGACAGGGGCAATCTCCATTTATCTGAGCACACCCAGGACAGATTCAGTGACTGAGGCCTCTCCAAATCTTGTATCAGCCTGGGACTCAGGAGATGAAACAGTAATTTAAAGCTTTCTTAGGGCTAATGTTTCTTCACTTGTCAGTTGTGAGATGAAGTTTAGGGTCCTGGTGTAAATGATCTGGAGAACCAGGGTTTAAATTATCTGGATGCCAGTTTGCTTAATCACTCACAGCTCGTTATAAATACCTTACACCTTCAAGCACAACTATAAGCCTCTAATTCCCATTCCCTTGGCAGGCTGGGTGCTCAAGACTCATGAAAGCAGCATTGATAGTTAAGCACTGAAGTATGAATTTAGGAAGATGTTTGAGAGAAAGAGGGGTTGAAAGCCTTATCCAAGTCAGATGGTAGGAAGTTAGTTCCAGAGTCCCTCTATCCTACTGCTTCAGTCTAGTGCCCATGAACTGTAGCTGCCAGTGTGAGCTGACACATTTAGGCAGCTCTGCTATGAAATTCAGAGCTCAATACTCATGACATGGGCAATAACTCCCATTTCGGACAGTGGTGCAGCATGTGTGGCTGAAGGCTCTCGCCACAGATGCAGCAGCAGCAGCGTCCTTGTCCCACCCTGGGCTCAGGCCTGAAGTCAGTGAGGCTTGTCCCAGCTGCAGGCAGGTTTTTGGGGCACAGGGCTCCAGGCAGGTCAAGCCCTGGCTTCCCACTGGCTCTGGGCTGTGTGAAGGAAGGAGGGCTGGGTGGATGGGCAGTGTGGGCTGCTCGGGATCTGCTGGCAGCGCAGCAGTGCCCTGCACAGGATGTCCCTGCCTCTCTCCAGCTGATTTCTGCACCTAAGCTGTTTTCCGCTGTATTTCATAGGACAAGTAAATGAAGTGGAATGGGCCATGAGGCTCACTTCGTTCAGATGTTTATGTTGCAGAGTAAGAATACTCCCATAGCAAGCTAGCTTTGCTTTTTGTTCTACTGCATGTTTTTTCCAACACTTACAAAAACAATTCGAAAGGAACTTTAGAACATTGATTTACTGTGACATCTAATTTTTTCTTCTCTTATAAAGGGGTCAAGATGGACACTGCAAGCCACAACAATGAATGGAGATTTTGTAGGTTACTTTTTATTCCTTTTTCTAAAAGTTAACACTTTTCAGACCACTTCTATTTGTTGTCAAAATACTGAAACCTATTTATTTTTTTCTTCTCCAGGGTATTCGACTTCAACCAGACCAAATGCAGGTACATTAATTTTCTATCTGCCAATTTCAAGTACTTCTGAAAGATTATATATATATTGCCCTTACTTTAAAAAAACACTTTGAAAAATACCTGATTTTTTTTCTTGTGTTCATCTTCTCCAGACTGCGAATGCAATCCTGATTGTTATAATGGTCCCAGTTGTAAATTACTTGGTTTATCCTTTACTCAAGAAATGCAAGATCAATTTTACGTAAGTTGATGTAATTATTTGACTTCAACAGAGGCTCATTTTAGTGGTTTCTTTAACTAGCTCTTCCAGCCCTAATGTAACAAGAGTTAAGCTAAGAGTTCAGCTAAGGAGGAAATAAAAGTGTATTTAAAATGGGTTTATATTTTAAAGAAATTAAAATATAAAAAAACCCTACAATACTGCAAGTGGTGTGTAGAGGCACCACAGATTAGAAGAGGAGAATCTAATAGTAAAGTAACAATGTTTTTCAGTTAAGGACAAAATCTTTTGACTGCAGGAGAGATGATCTTGATTGCTTTCCATATCCCCCATGTCTACCCCCTCTCCCTCCTGAAGAATAGGAAGTAGAAATACAACACACACCCTTAGCATGTGTCATGTTTTGTGCTTAAAAGTAACTGAGACACAAGAGGTTTCCTCTTCGGTCTCAGTTGGGAGTCTGGCTCCCTGGATACTTCTAGATGGAGTTTTGGGGGCATTACAGATTATTTTTTAATGTTGGTAATGAAGTGGCTGGCACTTGCGAGAGTGCTAGGAGAGGCAGAAGAGAATAAAGTTCCTTAAACAATTTCCAGAGAGCTAAGGTGCAATGCTGCTTTTCCATATTACTATGAAAAATATAGGGTGGGTGCTGTGCTGGAAACACTGTCATTCATTTGTGGACATTCTACACCGGATAAATGATGCCATAAAGGAAATGTATACTCTAAATCTATCCTTACACCTTAACTGCATACCAGTGGATGTCTCTTAGTTCAACAAATTTCCCTGGCTGTTTCTGTTCAGTATTATTTAAATAGCAATTATAGCAATATGGAGACAAGTTGTTACTCTTTTTTTTTAAAAGCACATCTTCTTGTCTCCTTTTTTGTTTTACAGCTAACAACTGTATTGGATTGGGTTTTTTCTTCCTGCAAAACCAGATTTTTTTCAGGCACCTACTAATTATGTTCAGTCAATGTTTGAGCACAGCAGATGCAGAGCAAGAGGTTATAAAGATGCTGCAGGAAAGATGTATTTCCTTATAGTGTAACTATGAAGTGAGAGGTACCCAGCTTGGCAGAACACTTTCTGTAATAATATCAGCCCTTCAAATTGTGATAATATGCTAGTTGTGGCCAGGTTTGAGTTTACCAGAGTGGAAAGGAAACAACAAGCAGCTGAAGCTTTGAATTAACATTTCTCTTACATCTCACATGACTTTTGTTGTACTAGGCCCCTGAGGAAGATTACTGTGGGGATGTTCTTTGCCTCTATGGCTTTTGTTGCTGCTGCCCTTGTGCAAGTGCAAATAGATGTAAGTTCAGCCACATGCGAGTATTTACTATTAATATTTAGTTGTAAGTTCAGGGGGGAAAAAGTGCATTTAATGGGAAAATGAACCAAGACTCCTAAATTTGGAACCAATCATACAAGCATAGAAGTAGAGGGAGGGGAAATATATTGCAATACTGTGGTTAGCATAGTAAAATTGACTAGCAACAAACACCATCCTGCAAAACATCTCATTGCAGCTAATATAAATCATGCATTAAAGGCAACCTCATTCTTTAAACTGAGACTAAAAGCTGGAAAGCAGACATTTGCTTGGCCTACCAGAGGGGTGCTGTGTGTTTGATCTCTTCTGTTATTTAGACTGGAGGTGAAGTGTGACAGTCTGAGAAGTACTATCACAGCATGAGCAAAGATAACACTTGTTGAAAGAAAGATTTGTCTCCCCTAACCTTCCTTGCCCCAAAAGGATGGTTCGCCATACCTGAACCAGATGATGATTTTCCCTGTAGCTGGGACATTGGCCACACCTCTGGGCGGGGATCCATTTCATCCCAAGATCTGAATAGCTATCTAGAGGTGTCTATTGTGGATGAGAGACTTCTTTCCTAAGGCAACTTGTGAGACTAATAAAAAAACCTGATACAAGTTTCATCCCTCAGTCACAGATCAGCAGGCAAATACTAATCTTCAACATTAAATAATAAATATTACAGTAATTATAGTAATTTTTCCACGTGACTTAGGGCACTGATTTTACTTTTTTTCTGTCCTGTAGAAAACCTATCCAGTTTTCCCTGCAGCTGGGCAAACTCAAATCAAATTAATAAATCTAGGTGTTGCTCCTGCAACAGTTCAGTTCCAGCCTCAGCTTCAGAGTGTGGATGTAGCACCTAACGAGGGGGTAAGTAAGGGCAGATGAGAAATATTTTAAAAATTAATTAATTAGAAAAATCTAATGGAGTAAGTCAAAGTCATTCTTAACTAATGGTTCAAAATTGATTACTTTCTAGGTTTTTTTTTTACTCTAATAATTTTAATGTTTTCTTTTTTGTATTGTGGAATTAATTGTTACTGAAAAAATGGTGAATGAAGAAATGCTAACTGTCAATATTTGAAGCATTACTAGTTTGTTTTGACAAGAGTGAGTTTTTTTCTAAGAAATTTCCATAAACTTAACACTGACTTGGAACTAGTTGAAAATTTCACTTTTGTTTAAAAAGGTTCCATTTCTTAAAAGCAACGCCTTCCTTCAGTAAATGTCCCTTCAGCTCTAGTGAGTCACTGCTGTTACTGTGAGGGATGACTTACCTAAACAGGGAACTTGTTCTGTGGCTACATCACACATTAAGCTTCAGATTTTACTACCAAAGAATTTTTTCAGGTTCTAATACAGCACAGCATTGGTAGTTCTATTGACAGCAAAATGCGGTGGCTCTGATGGATCTTTCTGATAAGGGATGTTAGGAAGTGTGTTCTCTGATAGCCTGCAGTTCTGTTTCCCTTTCAGAGGAGAAATCCTACTGCAGCCTCCTCTGAAGTTGCCTCACATGTAAACAGAGCTGTGAGGAGAAGATTAGGGCACCCAAACTGTATACTTACATTTTATACCTTTCATTTTCAGGTATGTACTTACATGGTACATACCTGAAAATGAAAGGTATAAAATGCTCTATTCCCTATGATAGACATTTTATAATCCAGATGTGGATTACAGAGTGCTTTTGATAATCCTATAAAACAAAAGGGTTATTTTAGTGTAACACTTACATATTTATTAATGGTTTAAGTATTTTATGTTGATAAAATGTGTTTAGAATATTTAAAACATGTCACTTTTGCTTTTTAGAAAATACTACATCGCATCTTATGCTAGTGCTACCTCTGTGACAAAATAGAATTTTACTTGGTGATTATGGTAAACCTGATTTATCTGGAGCAAGAAATAGACAGAAAAATGTAACAGCTATTCCATAATTCTCGTGGGAAGCTCATGTAACTTTGAAGCTTGTGTAACAAATTAAATTAATGATCAAATTGAATTAATGCTTGATGTAGAAAACCTAACAAAAATGAAAGTTAGGGGATGTTGGTGATCTCTGGCACTTCAGGAGTAACACAGGTGTAAACTTCTGACCCTCCCCAGAGCCCACAATATTCCCTCAAAAGTGTAGACAAATACACAGACGCACAGAAATTCATGGCAATTTGTTTGTCTTCGTAGACTGACTACATGACATTTGAGACTTCTAAGCTGCAATCACTACACATAATTTCTGCATCTCTAAATAAGACTCAGCCGTTGGAGCTGCGAGAGGGACAACGTTACACTTTGGCATTTAAACAGAATTTAACACGCATCGATTCTAATCTGGTAAGTCTACTTATTTCTTAAGATATACATCAATGTTTTGACAGCTATCTATGTGTGAAGCTGAGAGGACAAGCTCTAGATAGCTTTTTCCTTTGTCTTGTTTTCTGTCTCTCCTTGTCTCTGCTGTACCAGTAAGACTGCTGAGCTGTAGAGTACACCAGGCTGTTGTTTAAAAAGTATTACCAATTTACTATATACCTTGACAACTACCCTTTCACCGAGACTTAGATATGTGGTCATACAATGTTTTCTAGTAGATGTGTGTGCTAGTAGGATCCTAAAGAGGAACGTCTGGAGTCTTGCCCTGAAGCCTCTGGTAATTCCCACTGCTGTGTAACAGTGGATATTTATGCTGTTCTCTGATGCCAACGACATATTTTAATAATGGTCTGTTCCACCAGATATTGGACAATGTTACATCAAAACCAGAAGGCGGAAAAAACCTCATCAGGTAGAGGGCTTTTTGTGTCTCAGTTTTGACAGTAGTGTTGACTACCTCTTTGATCTGTCTTTGGGTGGACTCTTCTTTTTGAACATAGTTTTCTATATTACAGGAATTCACCTCTTGCTGGCCACTTCACTTGATGTTTTAGGGGATGTTATAACTTCTGAGTCATGATTCACTTAACTTGCACACCTGCTTTGGGTGTAATTTAGCTAAAATTGGAAGTGTATGCTTCATTCCATTGCCTAGACTTTTTTATTGGACAACTGGCATAAATTACATATCTATACCTCCTTTTTAATCTTAGATAAGAAGTATCTTCCTACTTCTCCCTTCTCTGCTTTTCTTCTGTATCTCCCACTTGCAGATGTATTACTTACTGGTTGTAGTAGTGGCTTGCTTTTGATGTTCTCCAAAGGCAGTGGGCTGATGGGGATCTAACCTGCTTTTTGTATTAGCTACACTTTAAGATATTTACAGCTCTTTCCAAAACATTAACTGATTTTTAAAAAAAAAAAGTATTAAATGGGAAGACTTGATACATGTTGTGCTGCCTATATATAATTAAAAGTAAAACCTGTATTTGACTTATGCATGTTTTGTGAAGTATTTAATCACTTTTCCATTTTAAAGGTTCATAAACAATTTCCCTTTCCCTGTCAATGTTACCATGGATTATGAAGTTCAAGGAGTACTGCCTCCTCTTTCCGTCAGTAATTACAGCGCTTTTAAAGGACGAGACGTGTAAGCATTTTCCTTTATCCTAATTTAATCCCTTAGACATACTTGTCCTTGGGAAAAGGGCACAGAATTTTTTTTATACATGTAATATAAACAATTGATGACATCTATGGTCTGAACTGTGGGTTTTGTCTCTTTTTTCTTTTTCAGTGGATATATCATTCAGGCTTCATGGCCTCCATACGGTTGTACAGTTCTTTCAAAGAAATTTGGATTTGGCAGTGCCTATACCATTTCAATTGATGGTGTGAGTTTCCACTATTATTGGATGGACAACATAGAATTACTTTCTATGTTGATACTTTTCTTTAATCAAAAAAACACTTTTAGAATGATTCCTCTTGTCTTTAATTGTATATATGATAGAATTCTGGTATATTAAACAGAATATAAATCCATTGTTAACTATTAAAATAATGATGATTATGATAAAATATAATGCAAGAATTCACGATCACCACTAATGAATAATAAACTTAAATCTTTAACCCTGTTAGACACTACAGATTTGCATGAAGTCTCTATAAATAACCTATCCTTTATAATGAGATACGAAGTGCTTCATATGCAATATTTGTTATTTACCCTGAACTTTCTATACGATTATAGAACTGCTTAAAATGCCTTTACTGTGCACACTCATTATCACTGTTCCTAACATGCTATTTTAATTTCCAGTGTACAAACTACACACTTGATATAACATACTTTGAAGATATTGCACCAAATACAGTCCACATGGCTTGGCAGATCCCTCAGTATTTTCTTCTTACATGTGGAGAAATAATGTTCTCTGTCACTGGGCTGGAGTTTTCATACTCGCAGGTATTCCTCTTCTTGTGTTAAGAGTCTCGATACAAGTTAAGATCTGTGATCTCTTGTTTTTAAGTGGTGGTTCTGCCCTGCTGCTTTGATCAGCTGTCTCCCTCACAGTTCCCTAGTAGGACTGTATAGGCTGATGCAAGTTGGCCCTGTTTCACTAGGATTTGGTGTTTTCCATGCAGATACACTGAATTATATAATTTGAAGACTTGACTACCAGTCCTCAAATTTCCTTCTCACATATGACTTTCCATTGAAAAAAAGTGCAGCTGTACTGCTGCTGTAAAACCAAACTGGAGAGCTCTCAAATATAAAATGAGAAAGTACTGACACCTTATCTCCACACCTGTTTACTCCATACAGCCTTTATTAGCAGTTTAGTTTTACACTTTTAATTTCTTTTTCTTCTGACTCCAGTTTATTAGCTGTGTGTATTTCTTCTCTTAATTCTGAATCTAGAAACTGCAGTGATGGGAATGTTGTGAGGTGTGGCTGGCTAGGTGATGCACTCAATTTCTTCATGCCATGTTTGCCACGTGTTACTGAGCTGTAAAATATGCCTGTTAGTTAGTGTGTATAAAGCAAAAGGTGTTATAGTTAGTGTGCTACTGGTCTCTTGCTCCCCAAAACCTTCTCCAGACCTGTTTAGTTCTCTAGCACTTTTTAATGTAAAAAAATAAACAAACAAAAAAACCCAACCACCATCAAAACATACCAAACCAAGAAATCCTCTTCCCTGCAGAGAAACAGTGTTTATTGTACGGTAAAGAATGCAGTAAACGTCAGAAAATAAGTGATAACACCGAAACTTAAATGTCTGCCTCTACAGGCCCCGTCTAACATGAAGTCAGTGCTGCAGGCAGGATGGCTGCTCACTGTGGCTGTTGGTAACATCATTGTCATTATTGTGGCTGGGGCATCCCAAATCGACAAGCAGGTAAGCATGCAAGCAGTAGCTGTGCTGGTATGTTACACTGTAAGAAAGCAGTTCTAATACAGGGGAGAATCATGGCAGATAATACAACAACAAAGGTTTCTACTTACCTATTTTTTGCCATCCTTCACTCTTGTTGTCAGGCTCCTTTGCCTGCAAGCAGCAGTTTCTAGCATCTCTGCAGTAGATTTCTTCTGATGGTGTAGAAAGTCTGTGAACTTTTTAGCCGATATTCTGCATTAATTGAATTAAAACTCACCAAAATTCTGTTAATTGCTAATGCACCTTCACCTGCGTACCACAGCCTTGCCACATCTCTTCTTCTATCTCCGTTGGTTTCAAACCTCATTCTTCAGGGCATAAAAACTGTGGCTTTCTTGGTAAGGAGCACTTGTATGAGACTTTCTATTTATTAGTGGTGCTCCCTAATAAATTTAAATGGCCCTCTGAGAGAGGGAATAGCTTTTCTCTGAAACAGGTCTGGCAGTCCACAGTTTCAGCTAAACTAAATCAGAAAGAGCCTGACACAGATGTTGAGGCTTTTCAGGTAGAGATTCTGGTCTTGATCTCTGCCCACATTTGTGGTCAATAGGTCAGCAGTAAAAATTTCTAAGTGGAAGCAGAATCAGTGCCAGTCTGGTTTAGAGTGAGATTATCTGACTAAAGGGGGGCAGGGGGGCTGAGTTTCCTTCTCAGTCTTTCATTCAATTCCCAGTTCCTCCAGGAAAAAGATATTGCAGAATTTTTCAGCATTCACAGATTTTCTGTCTTTTCAGTGAAGAGAGAACTGCAGAAAGAGCCTCAATTCAGAGCTGCTTTAATCTGTATTATATGCATTAATGCTTAGTTCTGTAAGCCATATGATACTTGTTATGTATACTCAGTTTCACACTCTGAGTTTAGTTCTTGAAAACACTAAAATGGTGTAATACTCTTGACAAATGACTATTGGTGGATAAATTCTGCTTTTTTGTTTGTTTGTTTTTTACAGTGGGCAGAGTATGTGCTGTTTGCTTCCTTGTTGTTCGTAGTTTGCATCATTTTTGCTATCATGGCTTCTTTTTATACCTATGTTGATCCGAATGAGATTGAAGCCCAATTCAGTGAGGAAGAAAAGAAAGAAGACAAGAAAGATCAAGATGACAATGAAAAGGAAGCTGAAGCTGATTCTCGATTGTAAAAGCTGTATTCAAGGAGTGTTTGTAAATTATGGAAATCCCATTCACTCTCCCTGCAGTAAGAGGAATCAGGGTATCGGTAATAACACCTCTGGATTACACATCTTGTGGGAGACATTAAGAAAAACTGTTTTAACTTGAAGTGCAGCCTCTCTAGGGAAGCAATAGGAAACTATTAGTCTCTCTCTTGTACTGAATGTGGTATCCTGAAGAAACTTCAGCAGAATTTGCACTCTCAACGTACCTCAATCTTCAATATCATAGCACTAGAATATTGAAATTAGACTTGGAACTATTGGACCCTGTGAAAAGATGTATTTTTATACTGCATTTCAATTTTATATCATGAAAGAAACAAGACTTGTCAAGAAACAGCAGTTGAAGCCAAGCTCTCTGCATGATCTCTCTAGCATCACTGTTACTTGAAAGCAGCAGGTCACATGTGCCTTAAATTTTTTTGAACTTCCTTACAGATAATGGGAGCAAAGCTCTGGCAGTGACCAGATTAAAGTGTTGTCCGTGTTCCAAGTGGCAGTAACTTGGGCGTGCACTGTAATATAATGCTTTTTCTGCCTGTTAACTACCCCTTTAACCCCTATTATGTCTTTAATTAATATTAGAAGTCTCCACTTAGGTAAACTGATGACAGCAAATGACCTTTGGAATAAGCAACAGCAATAAAACTTGTGTTATAACAAAATAAGAAAAATGTTTTAAGAATATGGCTTACAGTTGCATGTTAACAAAACTTTCTACCACCTCTCTGCTACCTTTATCTACATGCTCCATCGCTTAAAGCTAATGGATCAGTGTTGGTCTTTTCTATCTTAATAAATCATAACACCTCTCAATTTTATGCTAGGGGAGGAGACTAAATTTTGCTGCTTAACAGGACCTGCTCCTGTAGTGCTGTGGTCCATGTTATGGAGTACCAGTGGTCTGCATGTTGTTTTGTAGTTCTTGATTTTTAAGGTCTACATCCTACACTTTTCCCAGCAGCTTGGTCTCAGTGGCTCCTCCGGTAGCCTGGCAAGACTTTCAGCTGCTTTGATACCTGTCTTCCAATCCTTTTATCCTATTTCACAGCAATTCCATTTTGATATTTGCAAGCGATGACACAGAGCTCCATATTCAAACAAGGGGTGTTTTGGTCGCACTGTGGGTGCGTCGGCCCCTGTGACCCCTGTTTCCACTGCTGGCACCTATGCCTCCATGTGCAGAGAGAATAGAGTCCCTCACCCCTGAAGACACTTACAAATGGAGTTTGAAAAGGCAAGTCCAAGGTACTCTTTGCTTGGGTTAGAGATAGTCCTGTTACCCGATAGGCAGCAGACCCTCTTGGTCTCGAAGGTCATCTGAGGATATGGATTTGGGATACTGCATGTCCCCCAGCCAATGGAACTGCGAGTCTCCTGTAACAGCCACAGGAGCAACTGGCTCCCTGCCATCCTCTGAGGAGTTAAGGGGGTTTTATACCAGCTTTATTTATGGTAGACTAGCCAGGTTTTCCTCTGCCGTGCAAGTTAAGCAAAATAAATTACCTCCTAATTATATCCCTAGAGAATAGCATCTTTTGCCTACTACATAGTGCGTGCCAGGTGAAATGTTTATTTAGCATTTTAACACTACTTTTTTTTCCCTTTGAAATGCAGGTCGTGTGTCTAGTTTTTACATCATAAACTGTTGGAACTTAGTGCTTTAGCAAACCCACTAACTTGTCTACAACCTGATGGATGTAGTTTATGATTAGAAAGCCAATAATATTGTAAAATTAGATAGGAAACCTTTCTGAGGAGGTGAAAACTACCTGTAAGGTAGAATGGGGACAGTTGTGTGTGACAAGATTTTAATCTCATTTTCAACAAGGATTTAAGTAATTAAAATATCCATGTGCCTACCTGGGCAGCTCCTGTCAGCATTGCTGTGACTGTGTCCAGAAACCACGTGCAGGGAATTGGTCTTTGGGCTGAAATTGAGTGTTTTCAGTTCTTTAGTTTTAAGCATTCAGGAGGTACTAAATATGACAGTGTTTCATTTGGGATGCTGTTGTCTAGACTATCAGACTTGCTGAGAGGGTCATTTGCATATCATTTTCTGTTACAGAGAAGACAGCCTGAAATCAATCAAATTAACAGTTCATCATTCTAAATTCAGTTCTTAAACAAACAACAACCTATAAAAAAATGCAAGAGTAGTGATGAAACCCTGTTCTAGCAATCCAATCTGCTCTCATGTGTGGCCAGGTAGATTCAGGAATGTGTATGTCTGTATGCTTAGTAATATTGCAAATATACTGTAAAGCCTCCATGTTTTTTCATCCCCCACTTCACTCAGCCTAATGATGCTTGACTTAAAATAGTCCAATGTCATATTCTCTGAACTACATGAATCCATCCTCTGCCATTTGCTGTTCTTAAAAGTTGGCCTATTAGCAGCATAATTCCTTTAAAAAACTTAATCTGTAATTATAGGCAAATGTCTATACAAAGTTGTTGGGTTTTTAAAAATTTCCTTGAAGCAACTGCAGTTGTAGAGAGCAATAAGGTCTCTTAGACCTTTTCTTTTCAAGGTCTTTTGAGCCTCCTTTTCTCCAGGCTAAATGACCCCAGGTTCCTCAGCTGCTCCTCACAGGACTTGTGCTCCAGATCCTTCCCAAGCTCCATAGCCCTTCTCTGAACTCATTCCAGCACTTCAATGTCCTTCTTGTAATGAGGCACCCAAAACTGAGCACAGGACTTGAGGTGTGGCCTCACCAGTGCTGAGTACAGGGGGCAATCACTACCCTGGTCCTGCTGGCCACACTATTGCTGATGCAGTCAGCAAGAAGCCAGGATGCCACTGGTCTCCTTGGCCACCCGGGCTCACTGCTGGCTCATGTTCAGTCAGCTGTTGACCAGCACTCCCAGTTACTTTTCTGCTGGGAAGTGTTCCAGCCACTCTGCCCCCAGCCTGTAGCACTACAGGTGGTTGTGACCCAAGGGCAGGACCTGGCACTTGGTCTTTTTGAACCTCCTACTTTGGTCTGAACCCATGGATCCATCCTGTCCAGATCCCTCTGCAGAGCCTTCCTACCCTGCAGCAGATCAAGATTCCCATCCAACTTGGTGTCCCCTGCAAATTGACTGAGGGAGCATTTGATCCCCTTGTCCACATCATCAATAAAGATATGAAACAGGACTGTTGCCCTGGGGAACAACACTGGATGTAACTCCATTCACCACCACTCCTGACAGTTTGTTACCCAGCAAAGAGTGCACCTGTCCAAGCCATGGGCTGCCAGCTTTTCCAGCAGAATTCTGTGGCAGACAGTGTCAGATGCTTTACTGAATTCTAGGTAGACAATACCCACAGCTTTTCCCTCATCCACCAGGTGTGTCACCTTGTCAGAGAAGGAAATCAGGTTGGTCAAGCAGGACCTGCCTTTCCTAAACCTCTGCTGGCTGGGCCTGATCCCTGCACGTGCCATGTGATCACGCTCAAGATAATCTGTTCCATAACCTTGCTCAGTACTGAGGTCAGGCTGACAGGCTCCTGGAAAGGCTGACAGGCTCCTGGAATCCTCCTCTCAACCCTTTTTGTGGATGGGTGGCATGTTGGCCTGCCAGCAACTACTTCCTTCATAGTGACACCCCAAACACTGATTTGATGATATAAAGTAGTGTTACAGCTGTCACTGACTGCATCCTAAAGGAATCCTAACTATTGCAGATGCTAATCAGATAGGTTTGCCTTTGCTGGCAGATGAACTGGGAAGAAAAAGCTGGTTTTCCTCGCAATGCCAAAATGGTCATAGGACCTTCTGAAACACTCATAAGGAGAATATCTGCAGTGAAAGTGTTTCTGTAACACTATTGCTGTATTTTGGGGGTGAGGGGGAATTAAAATTTGAAACTGTGGAAGCTGCATAACTAAATAAAATGATGAATAAAAATTATGCAAGAGCTAACCATGAAACAGAGTGAGGCACTTTCACAGCACTCATTCTCAAACTGCTGTTGCAACCCCTCATTTGACCTGCTTCAGCTGTAAGTGGCAAATAAAACTCTCATGAGATTAAGATGAAATTTCAGCTGTCTGCTCATGTGAAATTGTGCTTATCCTCCTCCTGTGAGATTCAGAGGAGCACAATATATGTCCCTGGCTGAGCTTCTTTCCATTTTAGCCCTTAAAGGGCTTTTTTTAAACTCTGTTGAACATCAAGTCCTTTCCCAGCTGAGAAAAATAGTTTATTCAAGCCTGGTAAACTTTGAAAAAATATATAATATCAGTGCTCCTGGAGCCATGCGCTTCCTTGGTAGTGAAAATTGGAAATGTTTTCTACTTAGATGGGAATTCTATTTCCTAAAGGTCTTATTGTACAAAAAATATTTCAAGTAAAGGTTAATTCAATTGTTTCCGCTCCTTCAGGCTGGTACTTTAATTCAACAGAGTGCCTGAGATCAGTTCTGTAACCACCTAAGTGAATTAATGATAGTGAATGCATTTTTACTGAAAATTGATCCCAAACATGGGAGGGTAGGAGTAGAACACTGCTACATGAGTATACTCTAGTTAGAGCCATGGATGTCCCAGGGTGCAGGGCCTGGCTGAGTGCCGAACCTGGAGGGGGATACTTTGCTTAAGAAACTGAGCATGGAAATCGGGAAGGGTGGGAAAAGAACGTCCAGATTCTCTACATCTGCACCTGCTGTCCTGCAGGGAGCAGGAATATGAGACTAATGGTCATTATAGTCTCTGTTGTGGCAGAGAAAGATGTTACTGCCACAGACCATCTCCTCCCCCTGTTTCGGACCAAGCTGCAGTCACCCACCAACACATTCCTGATTGAGTTACAGAAGCCCAGGCTGGGGTTTGGTGTTTTTCGGTTGGTTGGTTTTCACTTTGAGCTGTTTGTTTCATGCATTCATTGCAAGTGTGACTCACCATTTCTCCACTACAGCTTCAGAGCAGATGGCTGTCCCCGCACCCACAGCACGCAGGGGCTGAGCTCGCTCCCCCCGACTTGCTGCCATCCCTGCTGTAGGAGTCAGACCCAAGACGCTGTTCTGTGCCATCTATCTCCAGCTCAGGGAGCTTGGCAGAACCAGAAGGAATCAGAGAAGCCCAGAGCCATTTCCCATCTGCCTTGAGGCAGCTTGTGGAACAGGAAGGATTTATTTGCTTTGCCCAGATTGGGCTTTTTGCAGTGAAGCACCAGTCTGTGACCACAGATTCTAGGTAATATTAATAGATATAAAACACACGATGCTTTCCTACCTTTATTTAACCTTTCTTTCTTTGCCAACTCTAGACCCCTTGCTCAGGCAAATCTTCCCTCAGTGTAGCCCGGGCTCCCTCCCCAGGACCTCATTTTCCACCACCAGATGGCAGAAAAATACTCTACAGTGGCAGGAAAGGGGATGGAGAGGCACACCCAGAAAACCCCTCTACATCATTAACTTAATTGCTTTTCGCTTGCAGTTACCACAAACTTACCACAAACTTCAGATTATTCTATGAAAACACCTAAATCAGTATTGTATCATATCAGACGCATAGATCAGTATTGCTTTAGGAGACCATAGGGCGGCTGTATGTTTAGAAAAATAAAAATATTTGGGTGGATTTAAGCAAGAGAGAGTCTCTGGCAGCATTGGTGGAAATTACTTCTTCTATAAACTTTTAAAAACTTATTAAAATTGCAAAAATTCCACGTGGTATTATAAAAAGAAACTTTGATATTGAAGAATAGTAAAGAACAAGAATAAAGCTGATTGTGCTCCAGCACTCAACACTCTTACTCTAAAAGATGACAAAATCATTGGCTACAGCTTCATGTTGTGCTTAATCCCATTTAACTGCAGGACTCAAACACCAGGCATGAAATTCTGCCCTAAGAAACAAAGGCACAAGCAAGTTTGGAGGGAGTTTTTGTAACTGAGCAAAACGTCAGTCAGAGAAAGCAAAATTGGCTTCTGTGGGTGCAACAGACTCATCCCCAGAGAAAAATGCACCATGTTAAATAGAGGGATGTGTAGACACTTCAGCAAACCATTATTTTAAGTGGATACAAATTTGGGCTGAATTGGACTGTATTTAGTTCTGACAGACTAAGTTTGCACAGATTTCCAGTTCCTGGGTGACTTCCCAATCTTTTAATCTTTTGTACAACCACTCAGCCCACCCTGTCATTAAAAAGAAAGGCACAATCACTGCATTTGACAGGGGTCCCAGCTCTCCAAGATGGCTCTTGGTGGGCCAGCTAGACACTGTTCATTAAGAGAGTTTGTTGGAAGAGCAGGTCATTCCTGAATAACATTCAGTTTTGGACATCTCCCAAGCACTGCACTTTTCATCCTGACATCTTCTCAAGTGTATACAGATGCAGGTTTTAGAGCTCTCCTGCAAACTTTAAACTCAGACATGCTTAGAAAAGAGCTTTGGGTATAGTCCTTGAGAGAGCAACAAGGAACCTCCATAGCCTGTGGGGCTAAGGATGCTGCTGCTGAAAAGGATTGTGATCGGCCCCTGGATGGACCCTCAGGCAACTAGTCCTGGAGAGATCATCAAAGCAGAAGGGATTTGCAGTGAGTTGTGACTTGGACAGGAGACACATGGTAAAACCTTGAGCTATGACAAGGAACAGATTAGAAATCTTAATTTTACTTTCATAAATACTAACAAATGCAATTTGTTATTTAGCAATAGGGCTGTATTGCATTCTTTGAGAAAACTGCTCATGGAAAAAAGTCAGTGACAGTAGTGTCAGCTTATATGCAGGTGAAAAGGAATATGTGCCATGGGCAGAGAAGCCTTTGTACTACCTAAAAACAGCAGAAACAAAGAGTCCAGTGAAGCTGATGAGAATCTTTGCACTGATATCAGTATGCTTGGCCTAAGCCCATCAGTGCACATAACCACATCACATTATATACACCTGATTATGTATATATATATCTTGTATATAATATAATGATCTATAATACCTGATTCAGGTACGTGGTGAGTTGGTACTAAAGAGTTTGTTAAGAAAATGATAGTGAAGGTCATGACTTGTACTCAGGGAGTTTGGGAAGAAGGTGACTTTGGGACAGGATATAGTCCAGGTGCAAGACACAGACTGAGCAGAACTGAGAGTAAATGTCTGACAAAATTGCAGTATTCAGATAAGAAACTAGAGCCTCATCCAGGAAGAACAGACTGTCAAGGTGAGTTCTGCACACAGAGTGTAGCAGAAATTCGCATTTAAGCCAAGTAAGTCAGTATACAAAGTGTCTAGAAGAGACATTCTGTATTTCTTCCTGATGGTAATTCTTAGTAGCAGTTTTAAGGACTTATATGTGTTTTTCTCACTTAAGCTTCAACAGAAGAAAAATGTAGATTTGTGGCCTTCTGCAGCTGTGATGCTGAGGCAAATCCCTCTACTGTCAGGAGACAGTGGGATGGGAAGGCTGTGCAGCTCTGCTACTCCACTGAAGTGTAAATATAAGCCTACTACACAGCTCACCCTATAAATTTGCTTCTATGCAGGGAAGAACAGTAGTGCTGATGTGGAACAGCAAGATCTGCTCTTCTTTGCAATAAAAGCATCAGGTACCCACTTCCTCAGCTGGCTGAAGAGATATACTCAGTTCAAAATCCCCAGGAAGCCTGCTCTCATGAAAAAGATAGGAGGAAAACTGAGCTGGCAACTGTAGATGCCAAAGGAGCGCAAGGCTCTGGGATCTTGCCAAAGGTCTGGTATAAGTGGGAGGTTGCAGCTGATTTTTGTGAATGAGAGGAGGTCTGCACGAGGAGGTGGGAGATGGCTGGATCGTGTTAGCATTGTGAGCACAACTGGAACTTACTGAGTAATTACTTTTAGAAGGCTGTGGAATGGGAATGAAGGGCAGAGTGGGAAGGTACACGCACAGGAGCTGCATTTTTGTGGGGGCACAATTCCAAGCTGTAGCTGTCCCCCACACATACCTAGTGGGGATGATGGCAGGTTCAAATGTTAGAAAACAGCTCATTGCTATAATTTATTTTCCTAACAGAAACCTTCCCAAAAGAACAAGCTCACTTTTTTGAGGGTATCTGATTTCTGGCTTTTCCTTTTTGGGTGTTAAGTTTTGGGCCATGAAGGCTGCAGGCTGAGGGTCTCTGATTACCTAGCAAAGAGGTCTAGTATCAGTGAAGTCATCCCTCCACTGTTTCCTTCTGTACACGCTCTGCAAAGACTGACTGCTATGAATACGCAGCTCTGGACTTAAACCACAGGCAGGAGAATTCATTCCTGCAAGCTGAGAAGGTGGCTTTTGTGGTATGACAGAGCTGGAGCCACCATCCCACCCCACAGAGGACATTCTGGATGGAGTTTCACCTTCAAGCTCATCTGAGCTAACCGCGGGCTACCAGTGAACAGGAGGTGTTGGCCTCGCTCCCTCACACACGGTGTCCCTGCTGCGTGACACCCAGAGCCTGCTGCCACTGGAGACTAATCCAGCAGGATGTGGATGCATTTCCCGTGGGATCAGTGAACTGATCCAAATCACCAAGCGGGCATGTGATTGCTAATGCGAGGACCGGAGCCAGGGCTGGGAGAAAGGAAGAGTGGTATCAGCACTTTGGCAGTAGACTGCAGTTAAGTTGGATTAAACACAGCATGAAGCTGTGATCATCATGATGATTTTCATTTGGTAACAACACCCCAGAGTGACAACTGGTACTTGCAGGAATCCATATGTTTATTTATTCAACAGATAAATACAATACACTTCCGTCAACACAAGATTTTACAGGTAGCTGCTGGTATATCACGAAATTAATGAAGGGTAAAATGGGGTAATTCTTGAATTAAAATAGTGAAATAGTGCAGCCAGTTGTAAGACCACTACTTATCAGTTATCAATGAGATAGAGTGCAACTTTTTCTGCTGGGACAACTGTAGCCTGCAAGCAAACATTTCAGACCTGTGATGACATGGACTGTCTAGGTGAATGTCTCAGCATGGTTACAGGGTCACAGAATCACAGAATAGTTTGGGCTGGAAGGGTCTTTAAAGCCCATCTAGTCCAACCCCCGTGTTGGGGGACAGGGACATCTTCAAATAGACCAGGTTGCTCAGAGCCCTGTCCAATCTGACCTTTAATGTTCACAGGGACAGGGCATCCACCACCTCTCTGGGCAACCTGTTCCAGTGTTTTATCACCCTCATTGTAAAAACTTCTTCCTTCTATCTAATCTAAATTGACTCTGTTTAGGTTGAAAGCCATTAAAGGTCACCCTTAATGGATCCATTTAGTCTAGAGACTTTGCTAGTCTTCTGTGTACACAGACATTAACCAGAGATAAGAATTGATGTCTCCATTATAAAATGTGAAATGTGAGAAGAAGATAGAGAAGGTATGTTTTCTTCCATTTGCATATGTTTGGTTTGTGTGACAAGGGGCTAAGAGAAAGCCTTATAAAAAGCAAGATACAAAGCAATGAAGCTCTTCAGAGGCAGAGGCACAGGACAATATAATCAATCTCATGTTTCTTAATGAGCTCTAGGTCTCCATCTAATTTTAGTTGTCTGCCTGGAATACTAAAATACTTTCAGGCACTTACATTCTGCTCATTATTAATAAACAGCATATAACATTCAAGACATTTCTTCCATTTCCTGCCATATCCTGGCTTATCCATTATGATTTTCAGTACTACAAGAAAGTGAATTTTCTTCTATTAATAAGACTCTTGAAAACCTGCAGTTTTCTATGAATGATATGAATAATATCACTGCAGGAAGGGAAATATCTATAAAATGGCATGTTTTATACAAACACAGCAAAAATCTGGCTTTTTCTTTGGGGAAAATAATTTAATAACAATTTTTTTCCCTTCAGCATTCACAAGACCTAAACTAGAATACTGTTGTTTGAACTTCCAGCACTACTTCTCTAATTGACAAAACCATTTTCTGACAAGTGGATTGTTGAACCAGAACATAAATGCACAACCAAATCTAGCTGTGGAAGGCAAGCTGCGTGCTTTTGAAACTACACAAGCTTCCTCTGCTGGAAGAAATACACAGCTGCAGGGTTACCCATGGCATCTCGAGAGGCAGAAAGGCTCCATCATGAACCCTGTAGATGGGACATCCTTACCAACAGAAATTGAAAACTGAAATGATAACATTTCAGTGGAAACAGAGAAAACCCCAATGTTTTGTAGGTGTATCATTGCTGCATAGTTTGGAAGTACACTGGAAACTAATCTTGTGGAGCAAACACAACCAAAGGCAGGGAAAATATCAGTCCTGAACAACACAGGGATATTTTTTGTTATTGACATGGAAATGTGCTTTTTAGTACAAAACATATGTATTTTTTAAAAATAAACTTGCATCCTGCTCTTGTCTGGTTCCTTGGCTCATTCCTGGGAGAGCAAGTTGCTGTTTGACCAGATGTCCTAGAAAGGACTGGGTATTGATCTGAAAAGAGAAGCCATAGTCAGGATGACTCAGTGTGCAGAAATGAACCTTAATTATACATTTGGAGTTTAATTCACTGATTTAGTTATTTCATGTTTATAAAGTTTGCCCAGAAAACTGCTTTTCTGTAGAGCCACATTAAGGATATTTACAGCACTCTTATTCTGACATTCTTCTACTCTGCTGAAGGAGCACATTTCCAGTGCAGAACCCCCATCTGCTGGCATGTCACTCAGCAGTCACTCACTCTGAGATTCTTCTTCAACTCCTTGGGCTTTGTTTTAGTTGCTTCCTCATTGGCAATATGAGACTATCAATATTCTTCAGTCTCTTTCCTAGGTCATTCATGGATATGCTGAGCAAGATAGGTCCCATATTGGTCCTGTAACAGCCTACTGGTAACATCACCCACTGTGAAATGTTTTTGCTTTTTTCCTTCTTCTCTATCATCAGTTAGAGACCCATGTGAGGACCTCCCCTCTTGCACTAGGAACACTTAAATTCTTAAAGGTCCTTTTGTGAAGAGCCTTGTTAAAGCTGCTGTGTATTGTATGATACAGGCAAGTGTCACACCTTTACAACTATAAATTCAAAAAGAGCTGGGTTTCTGGTGCACCTTTCAGCTTAGAAAACGCCAATGGTCTTACGTTGTTCATTTGAAAAGTTTCAGTCTTTGTCAGCAGGGAAAACATCTTTTCTTCACAGGTATTTATAAGCAGAAGTTCATAGTCACAGCCTTTACAATTATGTAATTATATTTTTCTTTTGTAACTCTTCTTACATAACCAGCAAGGCAGAAAATCTCTGCATATTCAAAGTATCATGTTAAATTGAAAGCAAACCAGCTATTGAAAAGTTGACACATAAAATAAATCGAATCTTGAAATGCTGGGAACATCTGGCTTCAAAAAGATATATCAGGGAACTGTCTTAATAATAAGAACTGATTATTTTTGAAGTCTCAGTCATTGTACTGGGATAGCTGGCTAGCATAACATGTAATCATTCTATTTTTAATAAACATTTCTGCAAGAGTAGCCTTTCTTTGCACTATAATACACAAAATCTTTCTTTTGCTCAGAAAAGATTAAAAAACCCCACAAAAGGTTGGGGAAAGGAGAGGAAAATTTGCAAGGCTTCTGTTGTTTAGTCTGTGAGATGGAGTTGAAATTTTGACTGAAAGACTAGCATTTGCAAAATGAACAGCAAACATACACATTCATTATTTTAAAATTACATTTAAAACTATATGTTTAAAATTTCTACAAGTCCAGGGAGAAATTTGAAGTGTATCAGAACACATGATACAGTATAAAATTCAGAAGTTGACAGATATTAGACCTTCTAATACATTGCTCTGACCTCATTAGAACTTAACTTGGACTGGTATCTCATTTATGACTTAAGAGCCTTGAATCCACTCATTTGCTTTCCTGCATTTGACAAGCAAGTCTGCCCACAGAGCTTATTCCGCAGCTCAAACAATAATTTCTCAGGCAGAGATTCTTGATGAACAGGTAAAGCATAACTTCAAAAACCTTGAGATGAAATAAATCCATCATGGTAGACAAGCAACAGAAAGACCTCATGGTGGCCCCAGGCCCAGAGCTTACACGGTGGAAGTCACTTCAGAGCAGCATGGGAACTTTTTTGTGCTTATATGCCTTGAGCTAGAGAATCTACAGCCTAAACGTAGAAAGGGAATTAATAAGATAAACCAGAATCAAATTAGCAAATCAAGTATATGTTTCTTACGAAAATTATTTAAGTCTCAAAGTACTCACGGGCAGAAAACAATTGTTGTATACCTTTTGTAACACAAAAGAGAAAACTCGTGTACCTTTTTTTATTTTGACTCCACACTGAATGCGCTACTACAGAAAAAGTAAAGAAGCTGATAAAATCTACATTGTAATGACTACATAGAAAAGAGCAAAACCAAAACCGCATAGGCGATGGTAAAACTGACATTTTCCCAATGAGGATTTTTAATATTATGTGATGTAGCAAAAGCTCAATGATATTCATGAGACAAAGGAAAATCTTCACTTGTAGCCCACTGACTTTCTCTCTAGAAAGTTAGAAAAAACTACTGCAAACAGAGGAGCAACCATGGAGATACTAAAACTAATTTTTTTTCTCTTAAAAAAAAATTTCTTTGTAAAATAATCTAAATAGAAAGTTTTGATACTCTCTCTTGTGACTGTCATTTGTGTTTTGATTCACTCAAATGAAAAGACTTTACATTTCTTTGAAAATCTTTTTAATATTTCTTGAATCCAAACCCCGCAGAATCTAAACTCCATCCCAGCAAAGGAAACTATCAACTCCTTCATGAACATCAGAAAAAAGAATTCCAGTACTTCAATTTTCTATAGCTTCTAGCCATCATTCTTTCCTGTTTCACTGTACTCAAGGGCTGGCATATTCAATTTATTTTCTCAGGTAAACAACCAATGCGCTTGTGTGTGGCCACACTTATTTGCCTGCACAAGGCTGTTAGCTAATCTTAATTGAATAACACTTTGGGGTGGAGATGTTGGGAACATTTATGTGTCTACAAGTTTCAGGACAAGATAGTGTAGCATTAATGCAGCCCACAGTAGACAATAAAGAAGATCGTAACTATAGGAAAAACCTCAGCGGGAGCTCCAACCACTTTTCAACAAGACAAGTTTATATTTTAAAGTGTTTCTTGCAGTTAAGAGATTTGCACAAACTCTAGTGAACTATCTAATACGAAGTAAGTTATGTTGCAGTGGATACTCACCTCGTTTTCTAAAATTACTTGAAACGACAGCAAACCGCGCTGCCCTATGGATCCCTGCCCCACTGGCTGACAGGTTTCAATAACTTTAACACTCATGAAACTCCCTAGGTTTTTGTGCCGGGCTGGAAAAAGGAGAGACTCTTAGGGCATTCCAAGGCACATGGGAAGTTGCGTGATTGAGCTGTTAAATTCCAGTTGTAACAAAGAAGAGAACACTGTCAGGTTCTCAAGGGATTTGCATATGTGCAGAGCTGCTGCTGCGTGCGAGAGACCTCAGCGCTCAGCCGCTCTGCTCCCGCTCAGGAGCTACAGCAGAAGCACGACTGGCACTTTCGGGTCGGGGCTCCTGCAGCTCCCGACAGGAAGTCAAGCGCTTCCCGAAAGCCCAGCCGTCCGTGGGGCGGCGTGGCGATGCCGCTCCCCGCAGCGCCGGGCGGCAGCAGCGGCACGGAGCGCACGCCGGGCGGCTCGGCCGCGCCCCTGGCCGAGGGGCGGGCGGCGCGGGCAGGTACCGCGCAGGGAAGGCGGGACCGCTGCTGCCGCTCCTCCCCCTCCTCCGTCGCCTCCTCCTCCCGCCTCAGGTTTGTCATCGTGTCGCCGGCACGGCCCGGAGGAGGAGGAGGAAGAGGAGGAGGGATGAGGAAGCCGCTGCCGCCTTTGCATCCGTGACGGGGGCCTTGAGAGCCCGGGCTTAGGACGGCCCCTTTCCCACAGCCGGCGCACAGGCGCTGCTCGCCCGGGGGAAGGGCCAGGAGGAGGAGGACGGCGGCGGCGGTGCTGTGTGTGAGAGAGAGCGTGGAGATGAGCTCAGCTCTGTGCCCTGGAGCCGCCTGAGGAGACCCGGCTCCCTCCCTGCCTCGCCGCCATGGCTCACTCCCCTGTGCAGGCGGGGCTGCCGGGGATGCAGGTGAGGAGCTGCCCCAAGGGCAGGCACGGACACGCACCTCGGGGTGGGGGCGGATTCCCGGGGCTGGGGGGACAGGGCGAGGGGAGAAAGCGCCTCTTGGCCCTGGCTGGGCCGCGGGGGCTGGCGGGGGGCAGAGGAGCGGGATGGAGACGAAACGTGCTGTCTGCGCTTGGCATGGTGCCCGGCGAGGTCCCTCCGCCCGGTGGATCCGTGCCTGCTCCCTCCATCCCTGTGCTCGGCAGCCGCTGTGTCGCTGCAGGCGTGCGGAGCGTGGCGTGTGGCCCCCTCCCCCGGCCGGCTGTTCTCCTCGGCGTGTTAATTCCTGAAGCGAACGGCGGCTCCGTGGCGATTTTCGGCCCCGTTAATTTGAGGTGGATGGGGGAAGCATACGTAAAAGCAGTCCGTAAAAACAGGGCCTGGAAATGTTGACCTTCAGCGCATGCTGCAGTGCTGTGGTGTCTGTGGTGCTGCTCTGAGGTGGGTGCTCGGCGATCGTGGTTGGCTCCTGGGTTTGATTCCCAGAGTTGGTCTCAGCTGCTGTTGCTATACGGTGGAATTTGCTGGTTCTGTGTCGTAACTATATTTTTGAAATAACTAGTGTGGTTTTCTGCTGACTGAGCTGGCTCCCCCCCTCCCCCCCCGCCTCGTTTTTCTTGGTTTAAATGGAAACTGCCGCCAGGAAAACATTAAGGTCATTGGTATCTGTGTGTTGTTATTCTAATGTTTTCCACATCTGATTAGGAACTTTCTTGCCCTAATCTCCAAAGGAACAACTTATGAATGACATGTAAGAGTTTCCCTCAATTTGGCTCCTGGATTGAAAGTATTTGTGCATCATTTGGTTTAAGTCTTGATTTACCATGGTTTGTTTTATTGTGAGTCAAGATTCTAAGTAATGAATCTCTTTTATTTGCAAAACCTTAGGATTTGAATTGAAAATGTTACATGCTTATGCATAACATGAATTATATGCTCAGACATAGTGCTGGATGCCCCAAAACCTATATAGGCCCACACTCTGAGCTGATTAATTTTTTGCTCTGTAGGTCCTGATGTTCAGAGTTCAAGTTCACCTTCCAAATATGAGCAGTTTGCTGATTGCCAGAGACAGAGAATTAAGGGTTTCTTGATTTGGCCATGGATAGATTAATATTGTTTGGGTGTTTTTTTTTTAAATTCCTTTGAGGCAGATTAGAACTAAGATAACAATCTACTTTGAAACAGAATCTATAACGTTTTAGAATTAAAAAGTCAGATTTGTAGCCTCTTGGAAGTTAGAGAATGAAGATTGTTCCATCAATATGCACGTACAGCTGATGTGTGTTGCTGCATGATCTAAGGACCTGTGCTTTTTATTGACTTGATTTATTGTTTGGTTTGTAGTAGTGTTAGCTGTACTGAATGGGTGGATCTTCAGGGTTCTTCTTAGTCCATGTAATTTGCGACTTTGCTTCAAATCTTTTTATTCAGGGTGGTATTACATTTCTCATAACTTTTATTCTGTTATTATCAGAGTTGCTCAGGTGTGAACTTTAATAGTCTAAAAAACCCACCAGAGTACCAAAGTCAAGATCTGCTGATAGGTAGAGGCATAAAGTCTGTAAGCAATGTGAATGCTGCTTGCTAATTTTCTGTGCCCAGTTCAAGATGTCTATATCCATTTCCATTCTGTCAGAAAATATAACAGTTTTACAGTGGTCCGTTTTCAATACACAATTCTTTTTGATTTTACTTCCAAATAAGTGTGCAGAGAGTAAAGTACATACAATGTGTGACATCTGCTTAGATAAGAAAAAGGTTTAGGACTTTTTCATTGTGTAGAAGAGAGGAATAGAACTTAGTTCTCCGCGTTATAATTAAATCGCCTAAATCACGGGACTATCTCTTCTTTTTCTGTGGTGTGATCCCTCCTCCCCACCTACCAGCTTCTGCCACAAATGGTGTACGCAGTGTCAGTGACAAGTTATGCAGCTTTCTCCAGCATTCTCTGCTGTACTTACACAAGAGAGCAGCCACTGTGCTTGTGTGAGCGGAGTAACTTCTTGACCCCAAAAAATCACTTGGAGGGACATCACTTTATTAATGCTGTTTGGCATGAGCATGGTAGTGTAAACAGAGCAGAGGAATGAAGGATTAATATATTTCTCCCTGAGCAAGTCTGGTCGATGTTTGAAGGGTGATGCATAAAAAGTGAGTGGGCAGAGAGTGAGCCAAAGGAATGAAAAACTGTGGAGGAAATGTAGGATGGTGCTGGAAGGTTGTCAAAACCTGAGATTTGCTGTCTGCTGCAAAGTGGGCATGTTGTAACCTGAATAAAAGCAGAGTTGGGTTTTGGCCTAAATTTCTATATGTGCAGTTTAAGTTTGGACTCAGAGTTTTTGCTTTGTTTAAGTCGTTGTTTTAAGGGCCTTGTGTGGAGTGTGTTGGAGTGTGCAGTGTGAAGCTGCATCATTGCTGAACTGAGGATGTGTTGTCTTGCTTCTTCATGCCTCATGGAAGTGGCTTGGGGAGAGTGTGTGTTTGCCTGCAAATGTGTGAGATTCCTGTAAGGCTGGCTCGCAGTAAGTGTATATGACCTTGATTTTCTGACTGGCCTGCATTTCAAGGCTGTGGTAAGCTTCTAGAGCTTCTTTATGGAAGCTGTATTTTAAATAATCAAGTAC
Organism: Acanthiza pusilla; assembly: GCA_036630365.1. Lineage (NCBI taxonomy): Eukaryota > Metazoa > Chordata > Aves > Passeriformes > Acanthizidae > Acanthiza > Acanthiza pusilla. The sequence goes on along the minus strand of JAXCHO010000003.1, from coordinate 4,343,216 downwards.
TGTGTTTATAAATTTATGGTAATAAATTCCTGGGGTGCTTTTAAAATTCCATCATCTTTAAGACAAGCCTCTTCTGTGTGATAAAACCCTTTTTTTATCTTCCTCCCTTTCAGTTTTTTTTTTGTAGCAATAACAGTGTTTATGCAGTAAGTTATTTTTATTCATTCTTCATTGTATTTTCAGTACAAGAGCTACACGTTCTTCATGCAAAATGTAAATAAGCTTTGACATTCAAGCTGTCTTGCTTCAAGAAATGTTAAAAGTTTAACTAAATTTAAGTGGGAACTTGACAAATGAACAGAAAAGAAAGATCTTTAAGTATAAAGACAGCATTTCTGGCTCAGAAAGTGTCTGAAGTGTCAGTTTGCTGGAGACTGGAAGGGTGTTTTGGGAAATACTGCTGTTTACTTGTCAATTTTTGCACTGTTCCCATGATGTTCACTTTTGACTGTTGTAGGAGAAGTGTCCTGCGCTAGAGGGTCCTTTGTTCTGATCCAGCATGGCTGTTCTTTTGTATTTACACACTATAGGTATTACTGTCCTCTTTATTATAACTCCTTTTACAATGAACTGTTTTAACTACTTCCTGTGTGAGCTCTTTGTTTGGCAATTGCAAAATATGATGTTGCTAAATCAAAGGTACTGTGGAAAGACCACTTAGCTTCTACCTGCTTTCCATTTGCACCTTCTGTGTAGGACTTGGGTCCCCAGTTTAATTTCTTTTTTTGTGAGTTTGTGCTTACTGTTTCTTTTTATGTTATGGTTTGACAAAGACTTTGCAGTAACTTACAGCACTTAAATATTGGACAGATCCTTGGACTGTTTGTATCTTGGCTAATCACTTTTAAATTACCCTCAATATAGATGTCGTGGTTCTGTGACATATTACAAGCTCAGCCCTTGGGTGCCAGGACAGAAGAGTTTTAATTTGTGAAAATGAAGTGGGCATCTTCTCACTCTGTAGTTAAAGGCTGTGTCAGGGCTACATAATAGATGTATGGAGCTGTTAGAGAGAAGTCAGAAAAACATATTTCCATTGTGTGGCTTTCCACAGTAGGTAAATAGATAGTGCTTATGGCAACTGTGTCATTTAGGGATCCTTGTAGACCAGTCAGACTGGTCCCATGTTGTGGCAAGTTTCATGTACCAACCTCATGTTTGAGTAAGATACCCTCTTAGCCAGCTGTCATCATTGTTTCCCAGAGAGACAAAAGGCTACTGATGCAGTGAGCACATTCAAATATTGGGCCTTGTGTTATTAGTGGTGTACAAGGCTCTGATGTCAGCTTTTACATAGTAGCATCTTTTGTGTTTTCTGAAGTAGAAAATGGAAGTATGTATCTTGGCTGCATTTTAAAAATTTGCTTAAATTCTTTTCCTGCTCGGTTTCTTGGGGGGTAGAAAGGGAATAGAGGTTGTGCCAAACACTGGCAAAAAAGTCAGCAAGGCATCTAATATAAATTAATACTAATAATATAAAATACTGCATTTGTACTACAATAACTTGGTCCCTGCTATACAAAAAAGATGTGGACAGCTGGAGAGGGTCGAAAGAAGTGCCACAAAGATGATTGGAGGAATGTGAAGCCTCTCGCATGGGGAAAGGTTGAGAGAGCTGGATGTGTTTAGCCTTGAGAAAGGAATGCCTAAAGGGAGACCTTATCCCTGTGTTTCACTATTTAAAAAGTGTCTACAGATAAGATGGAGACTTCCCTTTTCGCTAGGAATCACATGGAAAGATGAGGGATAAGACGTACAAGTTACCCTTGGGGGGGGGGATTCTGATTGGACACAAGAGGGAAATTTTTCTCAGTTAGGACAATCAGCCATTGGAATAATCTTCTTGAGGAGAAATGATGTGTTCCCCAACGTTGGACTCTTTTAAGACTTGCCTGGACAGGGTGCTGAGCCATCTTGTCTAGACTGTGCTTTTGCCGGGGAAGGTTGGACCAGATTTTCCTTGAGATCTCTTCCAGCCTGGTATCTTATGATTCTGTGATTGAATTTGATGTGGTTGTTTCTTTCTTAATGATACACCTGCCTGCATTTGTGGAGTATGATTTAATTAAGTGGTCTGTGTGCCGAAAAGTAATAATTTGTTTAGATGCAGCTATATAATCAAAACTTCTTTAACTTGTAAACTCTTTGTGGATGTGGGTAAGTTTCCATGTGTATGTACGCAGCTGACAATTAATAATAGATACAATGCATAGGAAGAGTCTTTTCAGTGTACTGGATTTAAGATGTAGAGGGAGAAATTATTTAAGACACTGTTTAGTTTTATGAGAAAACAACATGAGATAATAAAATTATACTACATGAGAACAGTCCCAGAAAGATTTTAATCCTGGGTTTCCTAACCCATCATTAAAATGATCTCCCTTCCCCAGTAAAGCATTTGTTTGTTTATTTTAATGGTAGTCTTCAGCTTCCATGTTTGAATTTTATTTTTTTTTTTTTAATACAGAGAAGCGTGACTGTGAATGTAGCAATTTCATTTTGCCAAAATTGCTAACTCGCTTAAGCTGATGTGTTTGGGTTATATGCCTAATTGAGTCTTGAGCCATCCATGATCAGTGCAAGGTGATGTTGGCATTCACAAGTTAGTTGATACCAGCAAAATCTGTTTGTTTTTCCCAAGCTTGCTTTAAGCTTTAGTATATTACTTGAAACCAAACCCCTGCCTATGTTCAGAAAGTTCAAAAAATCAGATAAATGTAGTTAATTTTGAAGAGATGTATTGAATAGACACTCTTTTTTAGTGCAATGGCTTCCATAAACAAAAAAAATACTTTATTTATTGGAAGTATTTGTGCATGGAGCTGTTCCCTCTTAGAGGACAAGAACAGGTATGAGAGTAATTAATGTTTAGATTGTGCAGACATCAGACTGTGCTGGTTCTTTATTAGTATAGAACTAAGAGTCTTCTGCAGTGTAACTCAATAAAAGTAAGGCTTGAATCAGGAGAGTTTATTCTATTCTTAGCTGCTCTGCTTGGCAGCTTCTTGAGACAGACGTCTGGGTTTTCTGTCTGATACAATGGGTATCCCTCAATACAATCCCTCAAATTATGGGATTGCTGTAGAACCTAAAACTCGCTCTTTTACTTATTTTTCTTATGTAGTATTAATGCCATGTAACTTTCTAATTGCCTCTGTTAGTATTGTTTTTTTCAGCCATTTGTCATAATTATGGGATTTTCCACAAAGAGCTACTACTTTATTTTTTATCAGTAGCTTAGCTAATTAAGAGTGGTTTTTGCAGTGTTTTAGCTTTCTAGCAAGTGTAAACAAGTGAGAGACATTATTCTAAAATGGTTTTTGGGACATTTTTTCTTAGCTTTCTCTTGGTGTCTAAAATACATCTTGTGTTTCACTGCCATACTGTGCCTACTGCTGATACTTGTGTGTTGTTTTCATTATGTGCTCAAGGCATGGAGAGACTTTTCATTGCAGTAATTTACAGTTTAGAAATGTAATGGATGGAAGGGAGGAAGTCAGTTACAGGTTATGAAAGTTTTTAGTGATGTTACAAAAAACGGAGAAACTTTATAAACTCAGCATATTTAATTGGAATTTGTTCTTTCTGGAAGCTTGTAAAAAATAGGCTATGGTTAGGTAACTATTCATTTTGGTATTAAATTCTTAGGGTTGTACACTAAGCAGCTTTTTGAATGAACAATATCAGAAAATTTCAGAGTGATTTGTACAGGGGACATTGCACCTGGAAAATGGTATTGGTTAATTAGAAATTTGGCAGCATGCTTTGTATATCTGTTCTACTGATAAAAATTCGAATGTTTCATATTTTGAATCTAAGATAAGCACATCTTCCTTGAAAATAAGTGGAAAGAGCGTTATAGAAGGGAATACTTTTATGATAGGCTAACTTAGGCAACTTTTTTGTTCCTGCTGGAAATGTGCTTAAACTCTGTTTCAATCTATCTAGAAATCAGAGCAAGAGAGTTGAACTGTGTGACAAATATGAGTGTTAGTAGGCTGTAGTGATTCATGCTATATGTTTTTACCTTCAGTGTTTAAGATGCAAGGTTTACAGCTTTATTTTTGGCTTCCCCTCCCCCCTGTTTCAACCCACTGAAGTTTCACAGCAGAATTTATGGCAGTTGTTCCTTTTTCTTGATAGTTAAAGTATTGCTATTGCTAATTCTCTGTATTTTTGGTATATTTTATTTCTACCATAAAAAAACAATTTCATTATGGTAGTGCATGTCTGAATTAAAAAATTATAGTATTGGATATGGAAAATTATAAGTATGGAATATGTATGAAGAAAAAAGAAAACAATTACATGTTACTTCTTCTAATTGACAAATTCTCAGGGAAAGAGCTGGATCTTAGTTCTACACCTAGTTATTACAGATGAATGCTTTCATTCTAGTCTTTGTACCTCTCATTCAATGATTTGCTGATTAGTCTTAAAATAAAAATCAGTTGTTGCTGTTTGTGATAATTATAAGCTGGCTATGGTAGTTGGTCTTATTTTACTTTATTATTGATAGGTAAGACTGAGTGATGGTTTAAATTTGATTCCAGTTTTAAGGATTCTTAAAAATGTCTTTTTTAATACAAGTAGGCATTGATACAGTTGAACAGTTGAACAATTTATAATCTGCCTACTGCCTCTGTTCTATTTCAATTTCACACCAACGACAGGAAGTAATTTTGTGTTTTGTATCAGTTATTCATATGGGGTGTATATATATTACTGAAAACAAAAACTTGTGAGCTTCTGAGAAAGCTGAAATGCTGAATAACAAACCTTCAGGCTTCTCCTTCTTGGAGGTAGTTTTTTCCCTGAAGCAAAACCATCCTATAAGAGTATTTTGGAGAGTTAGTGGGGTCTTTTTGTGGTTTGTTTCTTTAGAAAGGGGAGCTGCTTAATACTGATCTGTGTTCAGGTGAAGAGACTTCAAATGGTTTTTGAAAGATTGCAAGTGGTACTATGGGGAAACCTTTGCAGTGTGAAGAGTGATGACATCAGCTGTGCCTGCTGTTTACTTTGACTAGCTCAAAGTTCTCTGGGTATGTGGGAAATTTCCTGTATGAACTTCTCTGGCTGATTTATGTTTTCTGGTCTGACCAAAGAAAAAAATTAAAATAAAGAAATTATGTGCAACAATGGTGTCTCATTTCTGAAGAAGTGACATGTTTTACAGTAAATTTAGCAGCAAAACTAACGTTTGGTGTGAGAGGAAATGTATCACAGAATAGCTGAGATTGTAAGGGACCTCTGGAGCACATCTAGTCCACCTCCTGTTCAGAGTCATCAGGTTGCTCAGGACCACATCCAGGCTAGTTTTGAGTATCTCAAAGGATCTGCAACCTACCTGAACAGCCCTAATCTAGTGCTGGATTATCCTTAGGTTAAGGATTTGTGGTTGTTTTGGGTTTGGTGGGTTGTGTGGGTTTCTTTGGTTGTTTTTTTGGGGGGTTGTTTTGTTTTGTTTGGTAGTTGTTTGTTTTTGTGTTGTTTTGGGGTTTTTTGGTTTTGTTTGTGGTTTTTGGGGAGTTTATTTTGGTTTTTTCTTTTTTTAAATTTTTTGTTGGCTTTTTTGTTGTTTTTTTTTTGCTTTTCCTCTTGTCTTTGGAAGTTTAGATGAAGTTTCCTATAACTGAGTTTCTGGCCATTGCATTTTGTGCTTCTGCTGGACACCACAGAGAAGAGTCTGGCCCTGTGTTCTTTGCTTCTTTCCATCAGGTATTCACACACAATAAGATTTCCAACCCCACAGGCTTCTCTTTTCCAAGCTAAGCAAACCCCAGAAATCTCTGAACCTCTTCAGATTATTGTGTTTTGGTCTCAGTCTTGATTGGGAATGAGAATTGGACTGACAAATTGGAAATTGATTTGGTGAAATGAAGAGTATACAAAATGAGGTGTTAAAAGATGATTGTCTATTTCAAATGAGCTGCATAGGGAAATTACATATCTGCAAGTAAAATCAGTTGCACAAATAAGCTTAAGAACTTGAAATATGGAGATGCTTTATAATTCTTGTAAGTTAAAGAGAAATATTTTTTGATGGTGTTCTACAATAACTGGATGAATAACTCTTCATAAAAAGAGGTTAGAAATAAGAACTGGAGTGGGATGTGGGAAAAGACTCAAAGCTGTATCTTCAGTCAGAATGGTTATATAAGGATAAAGTTGGGTCTAACTAGTTTGAATTTCAGTAACGTTTTCTGGTGAGCTGTAAGGGACAGTTAATGCAGATGAGAATTGGGGATTCATAAATATATATATGTTGCAAGACATGTGTAATCCTGACTGTGAGAAGGGTACTGCAGAGGTGGTGTCAGAGTGGATGATACTGCTGGTTTCTCCAGGATTGTTCTCAACAGTTGCTGACTGAAAAGTGACTTTTGCATAGAAAAAGGCAATGCATGCTGTTTAAAATGGCTGATGGTACAAAATTTAAAGGCACCCGTTGCACTTGAGAGGCCAATGCTGAAGAACTATGCAACCCTGGGGATTGGAATTACTGAACAAAACAGCACAAAGTGCAGCTTGTCGTAAGTATGAAGTATTACAAAGAACCTGTGCAAGAGTCTGGGAGCTCATTAGTTGGAAACACAGAGCATTAGGAGGAGGTGACTTGGTTTAGTTTGTTGCAGCTGAGTTTGAGCCATGAGGCCAGATTGAACAAATAGGATCTGAGAATGTATCGGTCTATTTTTATTTTGTACAAATAGGCAAGGGTGTTGTTAGGTACTAAGAAGAGTTAATTTTAAATGGGGTATGTTTTTCTGGCTGATTAAGGTCAATAGTAATGAATCCAATGTGGAACAAGTACAGAGAGATTACTCAAATTATTGGGTGAACAGCTTTGCTTATGGTGAAAAGGACTTTGTTCTGCATGGCTAAACAAGCTGGAGACTGAGACAGGATGGTTGCAGTTTGTGTTCAGAAGTGTGAAAAACTATTTGAAATAAAAAGCGAAGTAATTCAAATGTCTGTGGAAATTGAAAGTTCTGGAATCATTCAATCTGAATGCTCCAAAATTTGTTTTTGATTGGTCACATTATGTGTTCTGTGACACTTCCTTTGAAGAAAGTGTTGTAGTGGTAGAGATCTAGTTCTTTATCAAGGTGATTAGCTTTTTGCAGCAGATATTGATGTTCTAATCTGTGGTTTCTAGCAGTATTTGATGTGCTCCATTACATGAAGGCTCTTTTATCAGTTCACATTATTTTACTATTAGTAGGAATAAACTCTATGCTTAGCGAAAGAATAGAGTCGGCAAAACTGTAGTGATGGTATCTGTGGAAGTAATTTTCTCTATGTAGTTCTGTAGAGAGAATATTTATAAAGCTATTTGTTTATTTTGTCTCTGAAGTATTTACAAAAACAAGCAAAAACAAATTTGGCAAGAATCCTTTCCAGATGTGATCTTGGAAAAATGGGTGGGAATTGGCCACTCATGTACTTCGAGATTCAAGCAGTTCATCATGTGTCTGGAGGCCTGATGTCTATATTTTTGAAAGACAGTAGGTCATTAAAGAACTCTCAGTTTTGTAAAAACACGAGTTTCCAGTAGTTTAAGTCTCTCACTTCAAACACCTGGTTTTCTGAAAAGAAAACTGAGACCTTCTTACAGATCAAGAGTGTTGTTCGTTTGGGTATTTTTAAACTACTAGGACCTCCTGTTGCTCAGGACAGAATTCAGGAAAGGTAACTGTTACATTTTAGAGCAAATGAATAAATTTACAAAAGTTGTGAACTGGATAGGAAAGGCTTGTTTGTTTAATAATTAGTCATTTCACAAGGAACTTGGGAAAGAAACTACTATTGATAATGGTTTAAATACTGTTAATTCCGGTTATTATTGAGCAATTAGCATTTCAAAATGGCTGCAAAATTTTGATTATAAAAAAGTCAAACAGAAATGGTTGTTCCCTGCTTCTTGGGTCTTCCAGGAACAGTTCTCTTCCTTGCTTTTCTGTAATTATTAATTCACTTTTACAATTGTCTTATAAAACTGACAGCTTAATACCAGAATCCCAAGAGCTTGACACTGTAAACAAGAAGCTGTGAGGTTCCTGAAGTCTCTAAAGACTGTGGTGTTGTGAAACAAGAGGCTTTAATATATGATAGTGATAGATGGTTGAGAGTAAAAGGGAAAGAAGGGAGTGTGTACATACAGCCAGCAGAACTCAAAGAGCGGCTGGCAGGTAGCTCTTGCATTTTCTCCATATGAACAACTGGAGTGCACTGCAACTTTGAGCAGTGCTGGCTTTTTAGTCTCTGGAGGTGAAGCATGGAATTTTTTTGGCAGCTGTGACTGGGATTGGTTTGTGGCTTACCCAGATGCCTTTGTAATGATGTAATGCTCAGATTCCTGTGGCTAGTGAATGGAACTCGAAGGCTTGTGTGGATGGTTTAGGCGTGCACAGCTCTCTACATCACATCATCTCAAATTCCAACACAGGATGTATGAAAACATAGACGGATAATTGTTTTCCAGAAGGGAAGATATCTGATGCGAGTGTTAAAGTTGTTTTTTATTCATGAAGAATTCTCAGAGAAGACTGGTTTGAATATTGACAACAGCGCGTTCTGTGAGGCTTGAGAAGAACCAGTAAGCACAATTTGGTTTGTAGTTTTGTGGTCTCTTAGAAATTATGTCCCTGAAAATGTTAGTGTGGGCTACTGTGTAGCTGAGGGATGACTATTTGTTGGAAAACATGAAGTGCCCTGCCCTGGTTTCCAAGTGGGAGATATATTAGCATATTATGTATGTAATATTTAATAGTGTGTAATAGTATGATGTTCTCATTACACTGAAATTAAAGGAGGAACAGGCTGCTTTTGGTGGGTGTTAGATCTTTTGCTCTGTTCCTTTAATGGCAGAAAAAGTGATAAAATTCCATGCCCGTCTGTTTATTTCCTGAAACTGCCTTTGGATAAAAGGATGGATCAATAAGATGTAAAGCAGGGGGGAACTTTGTGGGGCTGGTGAAGTCTTGCAGTAGACTTAGTGTTTTTGCTTTGGGCATCTCACCAGTGATGTGTTCCTGGAACGATTATCTGAAAGCTGTAATGTCTTATGGGTGACTTTAAAGTACTAAAAGTAGTAGTGTACTCCCAATTTGTGCCACGTGATGATAAAATGCTCTGAGAACCGAGTGGGTTTATCTTTGGGTTCAGTCAGTCCCAGCTACCTGGTCCTCAAAACACCTATTTCAGCTGTGAAGCTCAGATACCTCCAGAGAAACTATGTTCTAGACTATCTTCCTCCTGCAGCTTCACGGGTTAATTATGTGACCTTTGAGATGTGAGAGCAAAAGTGCACAGAAGTATAGGTGGGAAGTGTTTTATAAGTTAAATTTAATTGTTAAAGAAAATGTTGTTTCAATGCTTGTCAGTGGTAACCTAGAAATTGTCATTCCCCTCTTCATGCTACTAAAAGTAGCTAAGTATAAACTTAAAAGTTGGGCTAAGTATAGACTGTAGTTTTATACTTATTTAGGCATTACTGAATTCTTCTTGTATGAGCCTTTATATCAACGATATATTTTCACTTAGCTAGTATGAGTGTCATCCTTTTAAAAACACAAACAAGTCTTTTAAAGTGTTAATTTTATTTCTTAAGGACAAGATTCTAAGTAATCCTATCCTGGTTTTCTTAATTTCATGACTGTACCCTCTGTTTATGACTTTTCCAGTTTAATCATAGAATAGTTTGGCTTGAAAGGGACCTTTCCCCCTATAGTTATAATTTATGTATTTTTTGTTAGCTATAGAGGCTGCGTGCTGTTAGATTAAGAAGGTATACTGTGGAACTTACCATCTGTGCACTCAAAGTGAGAAGTCTGAGCACCAGTAGTGAGCTGAATACTTAACAGTGGAGAAAAGCCAAATGTGGCAGTGTGGTCCACCTAAGTTGTACATTTGCGTGTTTAGCTGAGCACTCATAGCGTTTATGTGACTGCTCAAATCGAGAAAGCTGGGAACAGGATGATTTTAGGACTGAATGACTTTATACAACTGAGAGAAGAAAAAAAATTAAATCCTGATTGAGAAGCCCTTGGCATGAGGGAGAAGGAGAAAGCATGGCTTTTCATGCAGGTGATCCTTAATAGGAGAAAATTGAAGAGGATTGTTTGTCACATCAAACAAAAGGAAATAATAGCCTCTTCACTGAAGAAGGTGAATGAAATCTGTAAGAGGATAAGATACGTGAAAAATACAAAAGAGAAGGATTCTGACATCTGGGAGGGAACCAATTTCAAGAGAAAAGGTTAGACAAAAGGTTTACTTTTATTGGTAGTGGTGTTTGATCTATTTGCTTTTAATAAAGAAGAAATCTTTGTAACGACCTTTCATTCTGGATACTCTTTATTGGCAAAGAAAATGAAATTGAGATAGCAACATTGTCTGTTGCCAGATAGGATAAAATCCTGACACATGGACAGTGTTAAATTTGTTCTTTATGTACAGGGAAACATTAACCTCTCAGTGTGTGCATGTAAGGGATGTAGAAAGGACATGGTAATTATGGAGGTAGAAAAAGGTAGCTAGATAAACAAAAATCTGTGGAAATTGAAGTGTTTGTTGCCTTTAAAAATACCGCATTTTGTTTTAGTGTTACAAATACTGAGTGACTTTTCTCTTATTTTTAACAGACTCTGAAGGCAGATCCAGAGGAACTGTTTACAAAACTGGAGAGAATTGGTAAGGGGTCTTTTGGTGAAGTTTTTAAAGGAATTGACAATCGGACTCAGAAAGTTGTTGCTATAAAAATTATTGACCTAGAAGAAGCAGAAGATGAAATAGAAGACATCCAACAAGAAATCACAGTATTGAGTCAGTGTGACAGTCCATATGTAACTAAATATTATGGATCCTATTTAAAGGTAAGATACTCACACATGGTGGTGATTTGATTTTATAAGTAATTTTTTTCCAGGCTATCCAGTTGTTCCTGTTTCTGTTGGTGAGATTTCAGTCAGACCTCAGTTGAAGAAAAATGTATTTTTGTCCTTTCAATTCTAAAGAAAGAATGAGTTACTATATTTTGTGAAGCATGTGACAGAACGTAATAGGAAAAAATGCACGTCTTTTGCTATTTCTGTAAAAAACCCCCTTTAAGTAACATGAGTTTGTTAAGCTCTAATATGTTTAGATTCTCTTAATATTAGGTTATTTAAATTCAGTAAATTCAACCTAAGTCTGCATTTGAATTATTAAAACATTAAAAGCAATGTAGTATAAGCTGTTTTGTGAAGCTTGAAGTTTTCTGTCAGGGTTTGATCCCTGATTGTTCTAAGCTGTTAAGTTGTCCTTCTGAAGAGACTGAACCTAGCCTTGAAGTGAGTGATTTAAAAATTAAAGTCTGAAAGTAAATTTTTTTGCACTTTAGACATAAATGAAGCTAATGATGGAAGGGGTTTCCATTAACTGCCTTGTGAATCTATTTCCCTTTCCTCCCACTGCCATATTATTGTCAGGATTCAGTTTTAAGTGTGCCAGATAGCTTACTCTTTTGTTTTGCTTTCCTTTTTCTGTTATTGTTTTTAATAGAATGGATGTAATGATTTATTACGTCTTGAAGGTAGTGGAAATATCTGGAAGCTTTTGATATTTATTCCTTTGGGCAGACTTTGTTCCCATCTGGATAGCTCTTTATTTTATGACTGTGAGATGAGAATCTAGATAAGAGATTGTTGTCTTGGCAGGATTTGTAGTTAGAAGTAGGCAGAAAATATTTCAGTCTGCTTTTGCTTTTGTGCAAGTACTCTATCAGCAAAGGCATGAAGGTTCTGAAAGGGGAACCCTGCCTTATCTCTGTATTTCTGATATATCCAGTTAGTTTCCAAAGAAAAAAGGACTTTTTCTGGATCCAGGAGATGCAGTACTCAAGTGAGAGTTTTTCCTTTCTTCCTTGTGCTCTGAACCAGTTTGCTTGGATATCTTACCAGTGAAGGGCTCTGTTAATGTTTTTTAGACCTGATAGCCTGTTACCAGAACTGGTCTTAGATGCTATGTATAGGTTAGATCTCAAAAGCATCAGAAGGTACTTCATTGAGCACAGTAGATTGGATAAATTTTTCCTCATGGCTTTTACTACTACTTTTGAAATTACACAGTCAAGGCTTGATAGTTAAATGAAGTATGGCAGCTCGACCACTGTGCCTTCCTGGTCTGTCTGCCCTAAACAGTTGTAGCCCTTCCCTGTGTCATTCCAGTTGTGTGAACTGTCCCATCATGTCTCAGTAATCACAATGAGATCAAAGCCTTGTGACTGCACACAGATGTCAGATTCCTCCTGCTTGTTCCCTATACTGCCTGCATTGGAGTGCTGGCACTTTATAGAGGTATTTGAGTGTGTAAATGTCCCAATAGGGGTGCAAGGGAATATCCTCTCCCCTTCTCCCACTTCTCCTAGTTCAAAGCTCACTTTACCAGGTTGGCCATTCTGTTGGCAAAGGCTTGTGTGACCCATTTCATGAGGGGGTTCCCTTTCTTTCAGTCAGCAAACAGGGTCCCAAACCAAAACCTTGTTGCCAATACTAGTGATGCAACCAGTTGTTTGCTTTGTGAATCCATCTAGGTCCCTTCTCATCATTTACCCAAACTGGCATAATCAAGGCCTCCAGACCCTTGACCATCATCTCCAGAACCTTGAAATTGAATGTGATGGTTCCTGGTTAGCCTTGGTATCATTTATACCCACGTGAAAAACCAGCAAGGGGTATTAGGCAGCTCTTACAGGATAAATGAAATAGAATGTAAGAAAAAATCTGATGGGAATGCCTCTTATTAGTTTTAAAAATGTATAACAACAATGGAGCTGAAAAAGAAAATTCAGTGTTCAAATTTGAACCAAGTGAATGTCAGGGTTTTTTGAAGGTGGTGTGGCAATGGTTGCTTTTCCTAATTGAAGGTGAGAGGAGGCTGTAGGGCTCTGAACCCTGAATGAGTTTGGCTAGATCAAAATGTCAGTAGGGTTGTTTGTGTTTGTTGTTGAGGGGGGGACCACCTGATACCTTCCACATCCTTTTTTCTGTGCAGTGCAGTAGCCTGTGAGTTTTTCCAACTTGTGTCAGCTTTGTAAGATGCTGCACTAATAGTGGCTGTGTATGACTCAGTTACTTTTGGGGTAAAGTACAGCTCTTTCTACAATTAGTAGAATGTGCAGCTACTCATGTACTCATTAGTTCAGTTCTTTGTGATTGTATGTTGTTTGTAAGACACATGGTACTACAGAACTTTTTGTCTTCAAAACAAAAAGCTAATTTCTTTATGCTGTTAGAAATTAATGTGTGGTGGTTATTAGGTGATGCTGAAGTGGTAGGATTTTTGCAAAGGAAACATTTAGCAGCTCTTGTTTGCTTTAGAGTCAGGTCTTGTTATTGGTTAGCAATAATGTGTCATCGTGTGTATATAAACACACACACGAAAGGGACTATATTAATGTTTAAATGAATTGGTTAATATTCTTGGCTAGAAATCCAAGTTTATTTGCTGCAGGTCTCTGTTGTGTTTGGAAGCCAGAACAGCCATATGTAGTTCTAAGGGTCTGACCATCTTTTAACTCTAACAGTGTGATAACCCATCACTGAGAATGTTCAACACATTAATTTTCCACATGTTGAGTGATTGATTAGGGGACATTATTTCTTCTGTGATTGGACAGTTTAGCACTTATTACGAGAAAGATATTAATGTCTTCTCACAGAACAAACTTCTTTGAAGTAAGCAAGTAGGAAAACAATAGGACCTCAGTTTGTATTGCCAGCCAGTTCACCAATTATTTTCCTCTAGTCTGTGCAGCCTGATGCATGTTGACCATGTGTCTGTTTGATGTGGATGTTGGATAGAAAGAGGTACTGTTTATAGGGAGCTCTTAATTTGATTTTCTATGAATTATTTTTGCCAGATTGGTCGAAGTTGTTTTTGGAATTTCTATCCTTTCTCTAGGTAGCCAGAATTTTTTGGGCTTGAGGTTTTTTTTATGTTTATATTTTAATAAACGGAATAATCTGTCTTTGAGAACTCTTTATTTTGTTCTTCATTCTGTGTTACTCCATACCTTCTTCCATTAAGCTATGTGATTTTACATGCCAGTGGTTCAGGAACCTGTTGCTTGAAATTTTAGAAGTTTTATATAATACCACTGTGCTTGCCTGAGGCCTCTTGCTGTCTTTGAGATGATGTGAGAAGAACTTGTCAAGCTCTTGGTGCTCACTGTATGATATACATGGTAGTACAGCTTGAAAAAACTATTCTAGTTTAATGAGTTAATGAAAGCTACTTTCTTCTGGTAATTTACTTTTTAAAATTATTTAATTTCTAGGTTCTATGTAGAATAGTGTGATATATCCAAAAGCCTTGTTACATTTTCTTACTCTACAATTCTTTGTAAATCCTAATTGCATATTCCAGAAATGTGTTTGCTTTGTAGCACATTCTTTTTTCGTATCCAGACACTAAGCCGTATCTGTTCATATGAAGTATTACTGCTTTAGCACAGTGAGTCTTAAATAAGAAGCAGCTTATTGCTCCCATAAAGCAAGTCTTGCATTCCCTCTAGACTTAGTTCTGTGTTTCTGTTTTTGGAGGTTTGTGTATAGTTTTTGTGGTCGGAGTTCATGCAAGTAGAGCAAAAGCAATAATGAAGTGTTATCAGTTCAGGTTGTCATTCTGAATATAAATTTATTTGCAGTACATCTTTCTGTCAGAAATGAAGATGTGTTTATATGAAACAGAAATGGAAATGCTTTTTTCTAAAGACATCAAATTTTTAAATACAATGTCTTCATGTTCCAATTCTATTGGGAAAAAGGTCTTTTGTCTACTGCAGGATATAGTGACTGTAATGTTCTTAAAGCAAATTGCAATGTCATGGTTTACATGGGCGCAGATATGTGCAGGGATTGCTGTTCCTTATCTGCCATGGTGTGTTAAAAACTTGTATCAGTGTTCCTTGCTGTCTTCCAAATGAAAGGTTCATCTGTTCCTCTATTATCTGATTAAATGCTCCATGGATAAAAGAATTGTAGTTCTTTTTAGATCCTTATAGAATTAGTTCATGAGAGTTCCGTGGGTCCGTTTACTTCTTTAGGTTTTAGGTTAACAGCATCCATTCTCTTCCTTATAATGGATTAGGGATTCTTTGGTTTTCGTTAACTTTTTAAAAATTTCGTATAAATTTGGCTGAAATTTGTTCTCTCTCCCAAGTTTTGCTGTGCTGTAACTCTTTAGAAGTATTGCTATGCTACTTATTCTGAAAGTTTTTCTGTCTAGGAGCTTGCCAGCTCTGTTTTTTGCATCTCATTCTGCTTTATCAATTTTTCAAGGGTGTAGTTAGGTTTGGTTCTATGGTTGTTTCTTCTGTCCTTGTTGTTTG
The DNA here is from genome assembly GCA_036630365.1 of Acanthiza pusilla. NCBI lineage: Eukaryota > Metazoa > Chordata > Aves > Passeriformes > Acanthizidae > Acanthiza > Acanthiza pusilla. The sequence goes on along the minus strand of JAXCHO010000003.1, from coordinate 4,327,843 downwards.
AAGTCGGTTTTCAAGATTCAGATACTTCTCTGATAATGTTTCTTAAGTTTTGTTAATAACTTTAGGTACTGCTTTATTGTAACTTCACAATGTTTTTGTATTTCTTGATCTTGTCTTATTATTTACTAATATATGAGGAAATCTATTTGTCTTTATATTTAAAACGTTGAAGAATAAAGACCCTTGACTTCTTTGCATATATGTGTATGTGCATCACACTCAAAGCTGAGGTTAGTAAATGTATATGGACAAAAGCTGGGATTGATGTGTTTATATGTATGTATATGTTAAAAAATTCTTTTATTTCCTCGTCTTAGACTTCTGTACATATGTGTGTAATGGTAGAGCAAATGATATGTAAGTAGTTTCATCATCCATTGTAACTAGGTGCAAGTGATACTGAACTGCTATTGAACTAGTCTTGTAGTATGTGTTCTAAAAAATGTTGCTGTCTCTAAGCTTGTGTTTCTTCATCCTTCAAATACATTTTTCTAGCACACTTTGGACATTCATAGAGTATCTTCTTTTGAGCTGTTTAAGTTCATTGACCCAAGAAGAATAAGACTTATAATGTATTTCCGCCCTTCTTTCACACGGACAGCTTCCCATTTTATAAATGTATTTTAAGAATTCTTTAAAAAGATAGTTTCTAGGAAGCAGTGATGCTGGTAAGGTTCATAAAGGATAGCTGCCAGTGATTTTAACTTTAGGCTTTATGTTACATAAAACCTGTATGGGTTTTTATTTCATGTCTAGGACACAATATACCTTCTGCTGAAAGTCAAGCTGGTGTTTCTATAGACAGCAAGAAAACAGAAAATAGCCTCTGGTTAACTTTTGTGGGTGACACAGTATACCCTAATTTAAAAAAAAAAAGAAGTATTTTTAGGAAGTTTGATAAACTGAACTCTGTAGAACAATGAGTTCTCACAAATGAACTGCAGAAAGAAAAAAATCATTTATGAGAAATGGCAATTCTGAAATTAATTTATGGATTTATTTTGGTAATCAGATGAATGTGAGGTTGGTAAGTAGTGCTGTGGCTGATCCAAAGCAAATCTTGTGTTGGTTAGGGCTTTGTTATACACAGGATCAGTGATACTCTTCTTGGAATAACATGGCCAGTTCACAGTGGGCTGTGAACTGCAATGCTGTCAGTACAGAGCTTCTCAGGAACAGTTTAAGGTTTGGAAAGCTTGTATTCCAGAGGATGAATGAAGTTCAAGCTTGATTTTGTTTTTTTAAGAAAAGGTTGGACGTGACTCAGTGTGTATATAGGAAAGCCTTTCTGTGTTTAAATGCTGATAGTTTAGTGCTTTCCAATCAGTTATGCCAAAATATGACAAGATGTATTTGCTGAGTGGTCAAGATATGCAGATTTCATTTGATAATCTCATGTGCTGTTTTAAAGGGAAAATAGCTTAAATATTGGAACAGCTTATATGGGTTTTATGCCAATAGCAGTTTTTTGGGTTTTTTTAGATCAGTATTTGCTGAATTTAAAGAAGCCTGTGATTGAATACTTTAGGAAACTCATGAACTTTAATGTGAATATGTTGAATATTCTAGGTAATGTAACTTTGAATGTGGGTGTTTATGTGGGACTTCAGTAAGTTTAAAGTTGATGTTCTTTTGCTTTACAGGTTTAATTGGTTTACTCTAACATTTATGAGCACCTCTGAACTGATGTGACCTTAAATGTGTGCCGTGGGTCAGCCAGAAGTTAGTGGACTTGGTGCATTCTGTCGTCATTTGATATAGCAGGCTTCATCATGCTTACCAGGGTGGGAGAGTGGAGCAGAGATTTTTCCTGCTTAACTTTTGAGATTATGGAACCCACTGCGACAGGGGCTGCCAGCTCAGCAGAGGGAGAAATGAAACGTGTGAGTGGTTTCCTGGTGCGCCATCACTGTGCTGTCTGCCCAGTGCCACAGCGACAACTAGTGCCCTTGCAGACCTGACCTTTGCAAACCATAGTCCCTGAACTTTGGGTGGGCCTTAGAATCGTAGTGTCATAAAATTGTTAAAGTTGGAGAAGACCTTTTAAGATGAGGCCCAGCCATCAACTTAGCACCACAACCACCAGGTTCACCATTAAACCATGTCTTCATATTTTTTGAACACTTAGAGGGATGGTGACTACTGCTTTCCTGGGTATTCTGTTCCAATGCTTTACAATCCTTTTTGTGAAGAAAGTTTTCCTAGTATCTAACCTAAACCTTTGTCTGGTGCAACTTGAGGTTGTTTCCTCTCATTCTGTCACTTGTAACTGGAAGAAGAGACCGACCCCCACCTCACTGCAGCCTCCTTTCTGTGATTATAGAGAGCAGTAAGGTCTCCCTTGAGCCTCCTTTTCTCCAGGCTAAACAACCCCAGCCTCCCCAGACAATCCTCATGAGTTCTGTGCTCCAGACCCTTCCCTAGCTTCATTATCCTTCTCTGGACTCATTTAGGCAGGCTTAAATGGAAAAAAAAAAAGCTGTTGCTATCTTTCCTTTTGCATGCTGCAATTGCACCCATGTTGTCATCATAGCATTTTGTGAGGGGTTGAGGCAGTGGAGCGCCTTCTTTGTTCTCTTGACCAAAGCAGGAGGGAGTTGTCTTAATCTGTTGGAATTCCTGCAGCTGGAGCGAGAGGAAGGCTGGAATTGCAAATTCTGTTATTGTGGCAGTGTTGAGAACAAAATGAGGCCCACTTTACTGTGAGCCAGTTGATGTTCTGGTATGCCTTCTTTTCTTCTGAAGCCCCTGGTACCCCTCTGTTCTCATTAGGCAGCACTAGCCTGCAGGGAAGTTGAATGAGTGTTGCCTTCATTTGTCCATAGTAAATGTGGAAGTGACATCTGTCTGGATAGCTCAGGAGGAGGTAGCAGGAAGGTTTCTGTAATGGTTCTGGTAGGCTCTCAGGTCTTGTCAGTCTACTGATTCAGAGAACGAGTAGAAAGCTTCCATTGATAGAGCCACTAATAGCCATAAATAAGACAAAGGCAAAAGGATGCCAAAGAACCCATAAAACTCTCTTTCAAGAGTAATGCAGTTTTGCTGTGATGTCCCACTTTCATATTTAAAATAATTTGGTCCTTTCTTATTTCAGAGATGTTACATTGAACTCTGGACCTTTGTTGCCCATAGTCTTCACTACTTCTGTTTTTCCCTGTAGTCATTTGCTGTGCTCTTAATGAGAAAAAAATCCCTTGTTTGCATTGTCTTCAATCAAAGATACTGTTTCAAATTGAGGTTTTAGAAACTTGTTATTCCACTGCTTTTCTTTAGCAGTCGAAGGCATTATTATCACTTTCTGGAATCTGCATCATATTGCCCTATTTTTTCACATCTGTTGAAAAATCTACCTAGTAAACAGTGGTGACTTAAAGAATTTTCCTGTTCATCAGAGTAATCAGTTCTGCACTTTTAGCCTTTTATGGCTAAGTAATTCTTACTGTATAATTGTATCAAGGTTGGGAAGTGTTACCTAGTGTATCTCGAAGAAAACTGAGAGTCTTTAGTAACTATCTTTTGTATTTTGTGTAAGTACTTAACAGTATCATGTTGCTCTTACCTTGTTTTAAATAAAAATTTAGAAATCTTAGTGTAAAATATCATTTATTGGAAGTCATATGTTTGTGCTGTCCTTGTGATAACCTTAAAAGCTGCCTCTGTACTGCTCTGGTCACTGAGCTCTGTATGGTATGTGCATAATTTTAGTTCTCAGTACTTGCTTTTAGGCAGATCTAACAGGTATAAAATGTAGACAGCAGCAGTATCTTGTTCCCTATCCTGGTTTTGCGTTTCTGCCATTTAACTTGTGTTGGATCTATTGGCTGCAACAGACTTGGTTCGCCTGGAAAACAAGCTTCCTCAATGTCTTCTCCCGTCCCTTCCAAAAACAACCTGGCTCTTGAAAAGAGCGAATCCCAAACACTAACAGATCATCCAGTTCTGACCTGTGGCTACAGAACTGCTAGGTCTGGTTTAAAAAAAAAATTAAAAAGTGAACTCAGGTGGCCTAAAAAGTGGGAGATGGGGGGAGAGAAAAGGACCACAGCTTTTGGTAACAGCTTGCTTCTAGGTCAGCTGTAACATGAAGCTCTGTATTTAGTTTGGCCATACAGATCAGGATGACATAGCTTTGCTGTGTAACCGTATGTAATCTTATGTCAAATGTCCCTCTGTAATTTGTGTGTTAACTGCTACACTTGCTGCAGGCCTCTGAAATAATTAAAAAGAAAGTATTAATACGGCATCAAGGTGCAGACTTTTTGCTGCTATTGCTGCAAAGGGCAGATGCAACTCTACCTTGCAAGTGGCCACAGGGGCTGTTGGAACTTTCAGTGAAGTGGTTCAGCTCACTGAGTAGGCAGGGGACTAATCACCTCTTTTTATTTACATTTTAAATTTTTTTTTTTGTCTTAGGGATTAGAACATTGTACACTGATGGTTCAGATTAGTCTAAAGTTCTGTGGAAGCACACTGCTGAAACATCGTTTATGAAGCTTCTTCCATCAGCCAACAGTAGTTCTGAAAAAAGGGAGTGTGTGTGTATGTATTTATGCCCGGGCTTCAGTGCATTATTTCGTGGGCTGGTTCCCCATTTTTTTGCTTAGATAGACTTCCTGGCACAAAGCTTTCCATCTAGAATGTGATTAGTCCCCCCATGAGGTGGCTGCCAGTCTATCGATCCAATGTTCTCATGAACCTCTAAAAGATTTTGATTGAAAACGTCTTTACCTACCTCTTTCATAATCTGGTGCTCTCACATAGTTACTGTGTTTTTGTTGCATCTTTAATGTCAATGTCAGGTAGTTTGTATTGCTTGGTTAACTTACTTAAGTATACTTTGGCATTTATACAGTTCTTTGGGTCAAATTAATTATTCTAAGTGTCCGTGTGCTCTGTATGCACATAGTTGTATACAAGCAGCAGAATCACATTCTTTACACGTAAGGGAATGTTATGGCATGGTGCAGAGTGTGTTAGTAAGCATTTTAAAATGGTTGAATGTTGAACTTCCAGAAATTTTAATTGGGAAAAAGTTGGTTAGACTCAGAAATACTGAACTTGAAAAGGGAAGTTTCTCAGTGATTAGGTTTATGGACTGTATTAGTTCTAAAACACTGCAGTTCTTGTATTCAGTAGCCAGTGTTTTCTAACAAATTCTTAAGGTTCTTTCATTATACTATTAAATTTTAAGCTGTTACATAACAGTTGGGATAAAAATAATCATTTGAAGGTACTGAGCTTTCTTGCTTTCTGCTTCCTTCAACAGTTCCTTGAAACAGCAACTTGTAAGAACAAAACAAAAACATTAAAGAGGAGGCAGAATGGAAATTATTTATGTGAATAGAAGGTGGTTTTACCAGTAATTAGAGTCAGGGTAAAATTTGTAAAGACAAAAAGTGGAAAATAATAAGGGATTTCCAGAAAAAAAGTGTTTTTCAGGGACTGAAATGATGAACTTGACAGAAATCTGACTTGAAGATCCTGAGCTATTCTAAGGTTGATACATGTGTACAGCTCCATTAGTAGTAAGTTTTTGAAGGATTGGCCTATGTGTATTCTGTAAAGGGAGTAGTGGAGTTTAGTAGCACGTGAATGCAAAAGGGGTAGGAAAAGAGGATTATAGCTTTACAAGCTGCAGAGCAGGGGTGCAAAAGATTGTTGGAAGTTGTGGTAAGTGGTAAAAAAAGGATTAAACCAATGGGTGGATTGATATTTGAGCTGAGAAGTAAATCTGATTTGTAACTTTGATTTTGAATTTAATTTGATGTAATGTAATGGGTAAACAGGAACAGATGTAAGCATTAGAGCAATTGTATTTTTGGACAATGGAGGTGAAGGGTTTCTTGTGCCTCATGTTTACTGTTGGAAGTTTGTTATTGTATAGGGAAGGGAATAATTATAAACCCCCTGAGTGCTATTGATGTGAACTACTCCAGTGAAGAAGGTTTAAGATACACAGGTGTAGTGTGACATTCTGGTGGGGGGGAAATTTCTAATCTCAGTATTCATTGGCTGCAAGGTTCTTTCGTTAGTTCTGCTTTAGATGTAACACAATTTATCTGAGATAAAGAATTTTGTGAACTAATGCTGATGTACTTTTGGTTCCAGTTTCTTGATTTGCTTTTGCTTCCAATTTTCCATTTTGGGACCTTGTGCAGTTCATCAATAACCAGTATAACTCAGTAAAATTCAGTTCCATTTGAAGCTTTGATTATGGGTTACATTTTTGTATTTCTTGCCTTCTTGGTGACTGTTCATAAGAGGTGAGTAGATGGAATGTTGGGATCGTTGTAGAACCACATAAGTCACTCGTTAATCTTCGTGTCTCTCTGTAGGTGGACTTCCTGGGAAAAGATCTATCCCAGTTAGCAGTTGGGTTTTCCCTCCCCGTGAGGCATTGGCTTGATGGATATGGTTATGAAGTAGTTATTTGCCTGGTGGACTGGGAAGGGGTGGATGACTCTTGGCTTTTGTCAACCCCACTAAGAATAAAATACGTAACAGTTAAAAGGATAGTGCTTGTAAGGGACAGGAATTCTCACTCTTCCACTACTGTGTTATGAAGTGAGAAAAGGGAAAGTAGACAGGTGGGAAGAGGAAGAGTATGGGTTCGTGTAACTTAGTGTTCCAAAGCAGCGGTTACCCATTCCTTTATGAAGTGAAATGCACGCTGTTCTGTTGCTGTGCAAGTTTCTTGTATTGACTAGCTAGGAGCTGGTTTTGCAGCCAATTCAAGAAATACGTGTGCTTCTACTGTAATATTCTGTGGTAGAAGTTATAAATCCAGATCGCCTGCTAGTTTGCAGCTCTGGGAAAACATGTGCTTAATATGACATGCCTAGGCTTGTGACAGCTGGGCTATAAAGAATCATTCTGTGGTGGAAGGGCATGTGCCCAGGAAATGTGCCAAGGAGGCTGTGAATATGGACACTGTTAAGAGATGACTCACACCATGGAAAACATGGAGCTCGTGGCTTTAGCATGTTGGCATGCAAACACAAGAGTCTGCTAAATGCTCTGCAGAAGGAATCTTTTTTCAGTACTGTGACAGAACATTCATTGTTGTGGGGTTTCTTTCAAGTAAGTGGCTCTGCAAGCTCTGTTACAACTAGCTTATGGCAAAAAGGATGCATTTAAGGATTAATTGTACACTGCTGTGGTAATTGCAAGAGGTAATTGTTGAAGAGTGTCTGCTGCATTAGATTGTAGTACACATTGACCAGTATGTATGTCTAGGAATGAAAATGTGACATTTTTTCTTGAGATCTGAAGAAGGCAGGAGTTTCAGGACATTGGAGAATGATTCCAAAGGCAAACAGTTTTTTTCTACATATATACATGCATAAAATACTATATACTGAGGTGGTTCTGCTTAGTCTGAAGTGTCATGTTACCTGTGTTTTTCATGGAGTTCATAGAATCCAAACTGGAATGAACATTTTTTCTCTTTCCTTAGTTTCTGTTCTGCATTGGCTACCCAGCAGATGCCTTTGTTTTTTCCTTTGTGGTTGAACATGTTAGATGGCTGACAAACCTTGATTAAAGGACATAAATGCGCCACATGCAAAACCACAATGATTTCTTTGATTGCAGGGACCTTTTGGCCAGCTTGCAGTAAGGACTTGTGTTTAGAAGAGAACCTTTGGGCTCATCTGTATCTCCCTCCCCTCAAAGGGATGGCAGCCCCAGGACAGCTAGCATTCATCCTGACGCCAAGAGACTTCAAAGGAGGTAAGCGCCTCAGAAACGCTCCCCAGACAAAATACTTGTCAGTCCTGCACCCCAGCGTGGTAATATTCTTTACTACAGCATTACCACCATCATGGCTCCTTTGTGAAAATTTTTTAGAACTCTATGGAGCCTCATCAGCTGGTTGCAGCCCCCCTAAGATGCACAGAGTTGTCCATTGCTATCAGTTACCCATGTCCAGTTGCTTAAGAATGTGTCCCCAGTGGAAGGGGAAAAGACATGCTGTACTTCTGGAGTATAATTCAGACATATGCTCACCTCATTCCCTTATTTTTTTATTTTCGTATTTTGGATGAGGTTCAAACTTAAGCTTTTCTCAATTCATGAACCTTAAGGTTAAAGTTGGAGGGGAAAAAAACAGAAACCAAAACCAAGTGCTGCTTACTTCACACACTTTTCAACCCTCTTTTTAAATAGATTTCTGAATTATCCCTTTATGTCCAGATGATTTCTGCCTGATTCTTTGGGTGCTTGAATTTCTAGTGAGCATTATTCCAGAAAAGTTCTGTTGAAATAAATTACTGCATTTTATTCTCCTCGAGGGAAATATGTCCTTAGGAATTTTTTTCCGTGTTAGAGATGCTACCTACATGAAGTGCAGTTTATCTTCCAAATGCCTATGGAATAGTAATTTACCAGAGAAAGCAATTTAAAATAAACAGAATATTACTTTGACATCAGAAGTTTAAACACAAAATGCCCATGGTAGCTTTTTAATATTTACTTTTTTGTAAAAGTAGACTTCTCAGGGGTGACTTCCACCCCTTCTCCACCTAATTCAGGTGATTTGTGTGAATAGTCAGCTGTAGATCTTTCTTTTCACATTCTTATTACTGTATATTTTATATGTGTGTGTGTATATATATGTGTGTATATATATATATATATACACACACACACATATTCCAGTATATTCTTATTCTATGAAAACTAAGAATGTGACTGGAATCATAAGGAAGAACCTTCTAGGGGATTTTGCTGTGTTGGTTTTTTTCTTTTTTTCTTTTTTCTTTTTTTTTTTTGTTCTATTGGGAATATTTGGGCATGTAATAGACCGTTAGTGAATATGGTTATATATTGAACAAGCACTATTTGTTTTTTGAATATGGCTATATGCTGAGCAGGCACTTTTTGTTTTTTTAAGGGTGTGGATTTGGAGAGCATAAAGCTTGATCTATTAGTAAGTCCTGTAAAATTTTGCCTTGTTTTTTCCATTAATGATGATAGTATTTTACTTGGCTACTAGTCTGACTTTGAACCTAAATAAGAGATTTCTGACTAAGTAGAACACTTTTAATTTCTGCCATCTAGCCATTCTTACTGGGCTGTACCATGTAAATAGAAAGGTTCTGTAGATTGTAGCCTAAATATATTGATATAGTAAAGAAGTGGATTGTCCTATAAAATAATGTCATGCCTAATTCTACACTTACATATGTGGAAGAGATTTGCCCCTGGATAGTCTGAATAATTAAATGTTTACAGGTTCTGTCTATGCTGATAGACTATATTAGCTTGAATTTTGGTTGACTGTGTTCAAAAGAAAGCTTTGTTGTTGGTTTTGGTAGGTTGGGGGATTTTTTTTGTGTTTGGTGTTTTTATTCCTCAAGTGATTCTATGATTCTTTTACAGTAGTCAGCTTCCTTAGTTTCGCTGGGAAATTTTCTTTTTTAATCTTCTACACATCTTATGTTGTTTAACTCTAGGAATTTGGATTTTTTTTCTTAATACATAATCTTATCACAATGTCTTATTTCTATACCTCTTCTTCTGGTGTTCAAAAAGGCAAAACAAATATTCAAATTCAAAGAAGGAAGCTTTCAGAAAACTGCAGATCTTTTTCTAGGAATTATTCTGACATGTCTTTCTTATCTCTACAAGGTATTATTGAATGTGCCAACATGAGCAGTATTGCACTGCAGCTTGTGTAAATATTACTGGGTTCATTCTCTTCCTTTAAGACTATGTTGTCTATATGTAAGCTATATTACAAATATAGTTCTGTCTTTATTAATGGATTCCCCTCCCTGTGAACAGATGAGAAGGGAAACAAAGGCAACTTTTCTTTCCTTCATTTGGTCTGCCTTTTACTGTCAGTGAAAGTGGAGGTGGTTTTGTTTGGGGTTTTTTTGGTGTGTTGTTTCTGGTTTTTTGGTTTTTTTTCTTGGGGGGATATCTTTAAATGAATTTGGTCTTATGCCTGCTTCTCTAGAAATTCAGTGAGGAAGAATAGAAACAGGACTGAGCATTGCAAGACTGCTTTCTAGTCTAAAAGTATCTGTTCATGGACATCTCTTCTGGTAAAATAAGAGACCTAGCTATAGGTTGCAAGTGTTGTATTATTTTGAGGCTCTGGAGTTCATGAAATACTTAAAGAATTTCTTTTAAAGATATATCTAGTTATTGCTATCGTAAGTTTTTCCTGGAGGAAGCTGATATTCAAAGGAACATTCTTTCTCTTCTGAACATTTCAAATTGATTGCAGAACTCATTCATTTAGGAAGCAAAATAAATTTTAACAGTTTTCTTTAGTAGTATACAAAATTATCTACTTCAGACTGCTGAGATTTTTAGTCATACTTTCTTGATTAATAGTTCATCTTAATCTGTGTTTTATAGCATCTGCTTTTGCTCCTCTTACACCTCAAAACCCCAAGGCAGGATATTAGTTTGCAAGGTTAAAGATAACTAATTCATGGCATCTGTTGGTCTTTCAGTACTTTTTCACCTTTCTGAGAACATGGGACAGTACTTAAAAACTCTGCTCTAAAACACGGATTGTTTGTTGTGACAGGATGGGGAGGGAGAGGACGATTTATCCAGAGGATGTCTTTGGTGGCTAAGAAAACCCATGTATTTGTAATGTTGTTATCTCATAAAATAGTTTCTCTTCTTCTTTGAAACCAACAGTTGTCTTTCCATGCCATCTGACTCTCAAGTGCTTTGAAACAAGTGTCTTTAGAAAATACTACAGTTTGGTTTTACTTAATGAAATCTGTAATAACATAAGCAAATAGTTTTCAAATAATACACCAGTCTATACAATTTCATGTTTTAGTCATAGGAGGAATTAGATGGAAGAACATTAGTAGATTATTAGATTGTCAAAGAAAAGTTCAAGTGAAGGATTAGGTGTGCTGTGGAACTCCGTGCTTCATAGGAAGTGTTGAAATAATGGTGATATTCTTATTCCTTGTTAATGAGCCTAAAAGTTTTCTGTTCTTTCAGATATGGAGAAAAAATTACCGTGCTTACTGAGATTGCCTTTAAGAACAAGCTATACTGCCTTAAAAAGAGAATGTGAATTAGCAAAGAAAGATATTTTTTTCTGACTTTGTCTTCTGCGAAGACAGTTCCAAAAGCTTTCGAAAACATAGCCTTTTTTGATAGCTGTTAAACAGTCATAGGACTGTAGTTTTGGAGTGATAGGATTGATTTGTCCATTTGCAGTGGAAAGGACTTGATTTACTACTTAACCTAACAGATTTGGGTACCTATAGTGTTCAAATTTTGGTGAAACTTAATGTGAGTATCTGACTTTTGGTATCAGTGGTTCTGTCCTTTGTCACGTCCGTGCTGTCTGTTGAAAGAATTATTTTATGGCACTGAGCAATCAGAGTGGCATCTGGATAGGCTGCTTGAAGTTCAGGAGTGCATTGCTTACCTTCTGTCCCTTTCCAAGGATTGTGTACTGAAAAGAGGGAATGAAAGAGCAGATAGTGTTATGCTACTCATTCTGTGCTGTTAACATATGGCAATACTGGGTGTAGCTCTGATTAGATTTAAATGGAGCCAAAACTATATAATATGTGTGTGTGTGTGTCGCACATACATATTAATATATTTATTTATTAATATATATAGTATGCGTGTGACTAGTCATTTATAACTAGTCAAAAAATGACAAGAATTGAGGCCATAAAGTAGCTCTGAATTGTATTCCTTGGCAAAACTAATAGCCATCTAGTACTTACTCCTAACAAACTCAATTTTGGCGGTTGGTATCTGTTCTAATACTAATCTGTGAGTCTGCAAACTGAACAGTCAGCTATTGGAAAGTTTGCAAATCCTAATGAATTTCAAGGATCTAATGGCAATACATTGACTCTCTAAAGCCTTAAATGGTTATTTTCTTGTATGTGTATTATTTGTTATGATATGATGAGCTCCAGGGAAAGGACATTTAGAATAATTTGGAGGTCCTGATACTTTGTAATACGTGTTTTCAGGTTTGAGACAGTTGGTGACCTTATTGTTATGGAAAATTTTGGGAGCCAGAACCACAAATACATAAATGCCATTTCCTGTTGCTACCTGAATGCATCATTTATGGCATCATATGAAATGTAATTTTTTTGTGATTGATCTGTATCTTTGTGTGCAATCTCCCAGTGTCCACATGTGTTAATAAATAATGAGATCTCAAATACCAGGGTTCTTCATCCTGTATAATGAGATAGTGACTACAGTTGTGACTTGGTGTTGAAAGGAGAGGGTGACTAAATAAGATCGTGCCTGAAGCTGCACTTGATGACTATGAGGATAGGAAGGCACTTTGAAGAATTCAGATATGTGAACTGTCATATCCCTTAAGGTATATTTCTCTGGTTAATCATTTTTCCTCTTGTTATGAAGGGTCTTGGGGTGATAAATATTTTCAGATTCATTTTATACAGGTTTTGTGCGTCCATGGGTTACAAAGCTTGTTTTGGGGCAGGCCCTATTTCTTTTTGGGGGTGTGGGGTGGGTGAAAGCATCTTTGGCATTACACGGTCCTGCCACCTGGTGGCTTTGATGAGCAGCAGGGCCTTCAGATGCAGTTAAAAGCACGAGGGCGAATAGATCCTGAAGAAATCCTTCTTTCTTTCAAAAATTGAGGGAATCAGTCAGAAAGGTAGCTTAAAGTAGATATGGAAGACAAGATCCATGATCTCTGCATCTTGTTTTTCAAGTCAAGCATCGTAAGAATCAGTATGCAAGTATTTAAAAATCTTGTGGTTGCTGTATCTGTTGTTCTCTGGGTTTTTAAATACAAAATTAACAGAAGACAAATCTCTACCTAGTGGTAACAACTGGTAGCAGGAATGCAGTTTAGAGAAGTTATCTTGTTATGTGCATTGTGTATCTCAAGGTTCTTTTAATCTGTTTTCTTATGCTTGGAGAATTATGAATATTTAATACTAAATTTATACCAGTACTTAAATATGAGTGTTTTCCTGACTCTTATTACTTTGGCATAACTGAAATGTTTATTAAACAAATTATCACACATCATGTTGTGCAGTGAATATCAGTTTTGGAACTAGTTTGTTCTTTTCAGATCAGTTGAGGTTCTGTCTTTTTCTGTTTATCAATATTCTAGGTTTTTCTATTAATCCACTCATGGTAAAATTTCTATATATAGATCAACTTAGCAAATCTGTTATTTCAATCAAATATATTATTACTAGCTTCTGATTGTTCATATATATTTTAATGCTTGCAAATAGAGATTCTAAGTGGAATTTGGATGTGGCTTGTATCCATAACTAAACAAACTTTTTACACGTTTTTATAAATACGCGTTGTTCTGCTGCTAATTGTGTACCATAAATTTAAGGTGGGAAATACCTTTTCTCACAATGATTTCAAGTTGGGAAATTCTTTTTCTCACAGTAGGTGTGGGGAGATTTTACTTCACTTAAAAACAAAGACATGCTCACTGTTGTTATTACTGTTTTCCAGCTGCACAGGTCACTCAGTGCACTTCCTCAGAGTCCTTCCAGTCCTTCTCTTTTGTGACTGTGTTAAATTTTCCTCTGCAGTCTCTCCTTCCCTCAAGAAATGAGATTTAGACACAATTTCATCAGTACATACTTTTCTTGATTGCTTTAGGTTGGTCTCTCATGTATAATATCATAGTGCTAAGAAATGTGTATGTTCTTCATGTAAAAGAAATGCAAAGCATCTCTGAAGGTAGGCCTCTTCCATATTTATTCATTTTTTAAACTTCGTAAGGACTTAAACACGTTAATCTTCATTACTTGTTTCTGTAAGTCTTCTGTACCCCTCAGATTTCAGTTAAAATGTACCTTTGAGACTCTCTAGGAATTTTCTTGTGGATGGCCTTTTTTTTTTTCCCAGCGTACAGCCTTAGATTTTCACATATTAGAAGTTCTTTACCTACTGTATCTGCACTTATTTTCCAAGTACTTCCATGGTGTCGAAGTAACTTGATGAAGGAAACTTCATTAGAGGTAGAGTTGCTGTTGTAAGGTTTTCTGTGGTTCCAGAGTTTAAATCAGAAGTCAAGAAGAGCAACCAGAGTTTGGAAAGGATCTACAGAAACTCTTAACAAAGCTTCTCCTGGATTCCAAAGCTGTTCCTTTCCTCAGTTTCATGATATCAGAGGAAAACCTCTTGTTCTTGCTGTGAAAAAGGAAATGTTCCATGTGCCCTCATTAATCTGCTCATCTAAGTTTATAGAGAAATAATAATCCTAAATTTGGATGGATGACTCACCACGGCTTCACTGCATTTTGAAGAAAATTCAATGCTATGTTGTGGCTGATGCTTAAAAGAAGAAAACCAGTCTTATTTCAGATCTTAAAATGGATCACTGTTGCCAGTGTCAGTATATAAATGTAGTATCTTCTTGAAAATATAAATGATTATGTGTAATATATAATTACAAATCTAGGCTATGGAAGAAAATTTAGTGCTTTTGGAGTTCTGTTTGAGAGCAAAAGGGGAATATATACCAAAGAGGGTGAGAAGTTCAAGCTAAAAAAGAATTTGGGCAGCTTTAAAAAGGAAAGTGACAGTAGGTGTTACGGAATGTGAAGCATGCCAGAGATACTCAGAGAAGAAGGGAAGGATGCCTGTTGCTGTGGTGATGCCAAAGTCAATTGATAGTAGCGCTGTGCCGGCCTTGTGCTGTTGTTATGAGGCATTATGTCAGGTTTGCATGGCCAGGTTTTGGTAGTGGGGGGCCACAGGGGCAGCTTCTGTGAGAAGCTGCTGGAAGCTTTCCCCAAGTCCCATAGAGCCAGTGCCAGCTGGCTCCGAGATGGATGTGCTGCTGGCCAAGGCTGGGCCTGTAAGTGACTGTGGCAATGCCTCTGGGATAACAGATTTAAGAAGGGAGGAGAAAAGCCTTCACAACTGCAGCTGAAGAGAGGAGTGAGAATAAGTGAGAGGAACAGCCTTACAAACACCAAGATCAGTGAAGAAGGAAGGGCAGGAGGTGCTCCAGGCGCTGGAGCTGAGATTCCTCTGCAGCCCATGGTGCAGACCATGGTGAGGCAGCTGTGTCCCTGCAGCCCTTGGAGGTTCAGTGGGAGTGCAGAGATCCACCTGCAGCCCATGGTGGAGACCCACACCACCCACACAGGTGGATGTGTCTGAATGGGACTGGAGGAAGTCTTCCTGTAGGAAGCTCACACTGGAGCAGGCTCCTGGCAGGACCTCTGGCCTTATGGAGAGATGAGCCCACTCTGGAGCAGGCTGGACAGGACTTGTGACCCTGTGGGGGACCCACAGGCTGTTCCCTAGGGACTGCACCCCATGGAAGGTACCCACACGAGAGCAGTTCATGTAGGACTGCAGCCCCTGGGAAGGACTCACATTGGAGAAGTCCATGAAGGACTGTCTCCTGTGGGAGCAGGGGAGGAGCATGAGGGGTCCTCTGAGGAGGAAGGAGTGGCAGAGACAACGTGTGATGAACTGACTGCAGTCCCCATTCCCCACCCCCCTGTTCCACTGTGGGGAGGACATAGAAAAAGTTGGGAGTGAAATTCAAGCCCACAAAGAAGGGGCCAGGGGGAGGGGGTTTTAAGACTTGGTTTTATTTGTCATTATCGTACTCTGATTTGATTGGTAATAAATGAAACCGATGTCCCTGGTATTAGTCTGCTTTGCCCATAAGAGCAGCTGGAGAGTGATCTCTCCCTGCCCTTAACTCACCCCATGAGCCTCTTGCTGTATTCTCTCTCCCATATCCAGGTGAGAAAGGGAGTAACAGAGTGCTTTTGGGGTATACCTGGCATCCAGGCCCCCACAGACATAAAGTCAGTATATATAGGTTGTTTGCTCTAAGATGGAATACATATTGAGAAACTCATTACGGCTGTCTCACCAAAATATTTATTTGCATCTTTTTGTTAAGCAGTGTATGCAGATTTTATATAAGAAAGCTAAAAAATCAAATTCCAACAAGAATTAGGGAACGGTGGTAGTAAGATTTGCTACCATAGTAATTAAATATGTTCAGATACATCATGTGAATGTGTTCAGATACTTAACATAAATGATGAAAACTTTAAAAACAAAAACCCAAAACCATCTGTGAAGTTCAGTAATATTTCTGAGGCAAGGGGGAACCATAGAGAATTAAAAATAACTTTGAATATAGGGATCCAGATAAAAAGATAATTGTAACAGATTGGTATTACTTAGCTTCACACTGAGATACAGATACAGTTGTGTGTGTGTTTCTTAACTGTCTTTCGATACTTCACTTGTTTTAAAATGTAGAATTACTGAGTTTACTGGATCAATGGCTTTTGTATTGTAAATTCAGACATGTGGCCCCAGGCAGCTGATGATGATAATTTCAGGCGCAAAAAGTAATTGAACTAGAAAAATAATTGAAACGATAAATGATGATTTTAAAGGACTGTGAGTAATGTAACTGGTTGTAGTGTAATTGTGTTACATGATTGTGTAACTATGTAATTAAAATTATATTGTTAAATATTTTTGTTAGTTATTTTCTACCTCTTAATCTCTAGTTTTCAGCTGGAGAATTTAGTACCTAGTGTTCTAGAGAGTTTCTCTTTTGGGAAATAATACCTTATTTGAAATTGTTAGGTCTTTAAATCCATGAGATAATTGAGATAATAGAAAAGGGAAGATGCATCTCTTGTTGACCTCTAGGTGAGGTGTTTGGGGTGGATAATTGGGTGTTTTCCCCCTTTTTTTTTGTGTGTGTGTGTTTTTTTTCCCCCTCCACCCCATTTTTGAAAGGGTCAAGGGGTTGTTTGCTTTCTTCACCTTGTTCTTTCCCACCCTGGCATTTCCAGTGAGCTAGAAAGTAGTGAGGCAGTTGACATGTTTGTGTTTAAGTTACTATTAGAATGAAGGGTAAGTTTTGAATATTCAGGAAATTTCATGCAGCTTTAAAACACAGACCGAAGTAAAATATAAAATTCTGAAAAAGTTTAAGATGACTCACTATAAGACACATCTCAGAAATGTTCTTGCTCTGGAACTGTTAGGACCTGGAGCCTTGAAGGGACAGGAAAAATACAAAAAAAACTTCTAGCAGAAAAACTAGTATTTCAGTACTGTAAGGGACTCTGTCAAGATGAATTACAGTTCTTAGAATATTTATGGTGTGTGCAGAAAGTAAGCACTATCAGGATGATGTATGTAGATACTGAGATAGATCATATTTTTTAATTACTCTTTCTGCCTAAAACATGTCTTCTGTCTCTCTTAAAATATTTTTAACAACACTGTGTTTGTCAAATAGCATGAGTTGATCCCTGAAGAAAGGTATCTAAATTTAGCTGAATCTGTGTGTTAAAAATAGAGGATGATGAAGGAACTCTAATCCAGGGTCTTATCTAAAAATAGCGCGGTATGTGTAACTGGAGGTAGGAAAAATATGCATTTACCTCCAGCAGGTGCATTTTGAGACCAGAGGGGGGGTAGATGCAGTTGAACTATAGATATAATAATGACTAAAAGACTTAAATGAATCGTATGGGCTAAAATGTTAATCTTTTGGAGGATTTAGAGTACGTTATGTCCTGCAATATATTTACCACTTCTCTAAAAATTGAATCCATCCTTATAGATGAGAATTCAGAGTCAGCTGCTCTGGCTTTATTTTTACATGAAATTTTATTCTGTAGGATAAAATAAATGAATATTGATGCTATTTAGGTGCTCCTTGCTCTGAGAGATATCTATATTATTAAGCTAGAGGTCTTGTGAAAGTTGAAACTAGCAAAGAGTTGAGTTGAAACTAGCATAGAGTTGAAACTAGCAAAGCTTAAAATAACTTGCTAATCATAAAAACTAAACCACCAGTGTGTTCTGTGCAGCTATTTCATTTGAATAGCTATGTGGTAGATTTGTGCCCTTGCTTTATTATGCGTTTCAAGGCTGGTACTGCAAGGGAAAGATGGACTAACTACTTCTCTTAGTGTATTTGGGAAAAAGATGCTGCAAACAGTGGAAAGAAATGATTGGGTTCAGTCTCTTTCTTAGCACAGTGTATTTTATATCTTGTGTTGAACAGTCCTTAATATGTACCAAGCTTTTCTTTAGGAATATAGTAGCTTGATGTTGTTGATAACTTTCATTTTACTAGCTGAAGCTAGTAAATTGTTACAGTAGTCTTAAGTAATCTTTATTACTACTTTACTTCATCTTTCTTGAACACAACTGTGCAAAATTCTCTATACCATATATCAGATGCCTAAACATTAGTGGAGAAAACCAACTTGACTGTTCAAGAATAGGAAACAATGCAGAAATAGGAAGAATAAATTCTAATTCAATTCAAACTAGACAGGAGTCAGGTTTACTAAGGAAAAATATTTTGAGGTATCTGTACAAATAAAGATAATCAACAAAATCAAGATACTACTTTCTAAGAAAAGGAAATATGTTATATGTAACGCTTACTATTTGGCATTTGGAATGTCCATAATTGGAATTTTAAAATGAAAATGCATTCTCCTCCATCTTCACTGAATGGCCTCTGTCAGTATCTTTCTTGTCTCAGAAGACACTTGCAAAAATGGAGCGTGATAAGAATAAGGAGGTGGGTGGCTTTTGGGAATTAATGTGCTCAGAATACTTGGCCAGTTCCAGTCAGCACAAAGGCAAGAGGTTCTTCTGCTTGATTCTTTTGTAGAGGTTAAAGAGAAGTTTCTTCTCCCCAGATACTGGCTACATTCTAGTAGTATCAGTACAAAAAAGAGGCACCATCAAGTGAGTTTGAGTGTGACACGTGGTATGCATCAGTTGTTTGGAAGTCATGAACTTCTGAGTTCTTACCCATTAGTAAATGAGAAGTAGCTTTTCTCATGTTAATTTAGAGGAATAGAATTAAATTGAAAACATGCACGCACAGAATTGCACACAGTCAAGTAAATAATCCAAATATACTTTTGAGGAACAGCTAAATGTTAGTGGTGTTTCAAAACTTCAGATAATTCCTTCAGCAAAAAGAATGGAACAAGTCCCATGAAGTTCAGGTACTAGTTTTTGTTTTTTAACCTTAATACATTTTTATTGGTTCTTTTGTTTTGCAGGATACAAAATTATGGATAATAATGGAATATCTAGGTGGAGGCTCTGCCCTTGATCTAGTAAGTAAATTATGCATGTTTCTTTGTAACTTTACTTCACACAATTATTCTCCTACCTTATAATTCTGGAAACTATAATAGGTCTTTGGGCTGTGGCAATGTTCACTTTCAGTGAAGGAGAAAAGTATTTGTCAATGCCAGAAAAATGTTATTTTCCATGAGGCATGACTGATTATTTGTGTAAATGGAAGGGAACTAAGCAACATAATATTGGAAGCAGGATATAAACATCTTAGAATGCTAATCTTCAGTCAGCCAGAGAGCACTAGTGCCTGAAAACAGGTTTTTGTATTTCTTAATTCTGCCACCACAACTCTTGCTAGTTTATATGTTTTAATATATCTTCCTCACTGCCCTGTTCCCCAAACAAATAAACAAAAGGTTCCCTGTTTGAAGTCTTTCTGAAGTCTAAACAGACAGAAATACAATTTAGGCTGGCATTAAAAATAGTATTTCAAAGAAGTAGGAGAAGCAGTCAACTCCATTGAGGGTAGAGGGGCCTTGAGAGAGCCCTGGATAGACGAGAGGGCTGGGCAATCATCAACCATGTGAAATTTAACAAGAGCAAATGACTCATTCTGCACCTGGGATGGAGTACCTAGGTTTGAACTGGAATTCAAAGGGGTCAGTGCAGATTGTGTTTTCTGTGACAGGATACTGACATTCACTGTAGCTATTAAAAAGCCCAACACCCAAGCCCCCTCCCAAATGACACACCATCTTATGTTTATTGTGAATTTAAAACACACTGTTACAGAAATAATAATGGATGTTCTAAGTGTGTGAAAATTTTTATATCAGTTGAGGCAGAATGTGTCTCCAGCAGGGTTTGCAGTTCTCAAGTGGGGTTACTGATAATTCCTCGAGAAAAGAGCAAAAGGAACAAGGTTGCTGTAAAGGAATTCTGCTGGAGACATCCAGAAGACAGAAGGGGGTATTAAACAACACTGTGGTTGTACATTTGTACCTTTAGCTTCCACATCTGTTAGAAGGAGTTCTGTGGTTTTGTAAAAATTTGTAATGTTCCCCATAAAGGTATGGTGAAAAAAGTTTATTTATTGTCATAGTAGGTTTCTTTCTTCCTGGCAGAAGGGCAATCAGAAATCGGGTTTGCTTTTATAAACTCATTATTACTTTCTTTATATAGGTATAAAAGAGCAGAGTGAAAACAGATGTTGCCATATTTTCTTCTCTTTTTTTTTTTTTCATCACACACATTTCACTTGTGTGATGACCATGTGTTTATTCTCTAAGTTTGTTGCTGGAAATAGTACAAAGTTCTTGTTCACACCTTAAAATGTTTTTGAAGTAACTGCACCACAGAAGTGAAATCACATGTAATCAAGCACCTTTTGTGTGCTTCATTGATTTTCAGTTTATGTTCTGGTGCATGTTTTCCTAACATGCACATTATGGTTCTCAATTGGAATCTGGCATGCTTTGCCATGTTTTCATACTTGATGCAAGAATTAATGGGAACCTTGAATTCCATGTTCAGAGTGTAGATGTCATACTGTCTTGGTGCTTTCTGTACTTGAATATGCGCTGGATAATTGTGAAATCCTGCTTCACAAGACAAAGTACATATAATACCACGACACATACACTGTTGCTCAACTTTTAGTGTGTTCCAGTTTGTGACTGAGGTGCAAGTGCCAGTATTCTCATATGTAGTCTGTTCTTAATAAATTCCCCCTCACTGAGGTGAACTGAATGCGATACAAGAGGTTTTCCTCCATTAGATGTGCTGTATCTTGTTACCAAGTTTCGAACTGCTCCCGGCATCCTGGCTGGAGCAAAGCTTTGAGGATGTCTTAGTGGGTTTCAGGGAGTGGTAATATCTTGTGTATTATCACAGCTATGGAAAAGCAAAAAAGATTATAACTAAAGCTGCAAAGATAAAGCAAATGCATTGTCTGTGTTACATGAAATATTACCTCTGTTGCTATGCATGAGGATTTCTGAGGGATGTACTATTTTTAATTTTTATCTGAAAATCTGTATCTGAAATGCTTTCCTTCTCACAGAGTGAAGCTTTCTCTAAAGCACAACTTTCTGATTGTGCTTCAGTGACTGCTGTTGTGGAGTAAACTAGAATACTGGAATATTTCCAATATTAATTGTGGAACACAAAGTTTCAGTGTCTCTCTTGAAATGCCATTATTGGTTAAGGAGCCTCTATGGGTAGTGACCTTTCCTCTGTGTAGTGTTGTTTTCACTTTTAGAATTCATATCAGATCCAAAGATCTCTGGGATCATCTAACACTACTGCTTCTTCTCATAAGAAGAATTACTTGGAATCTTTAATTCTAACAATTGGCAGATTTATGCTTCCACTATTTTATGAAAAAGTTAACTTTTTAAAATATGTAATGTTCTCTCAGCTTATAGGTTTGAGCTGTGTTTTAGAGAGTTTTTCAAAATCCAGTGCAGATGTAGATATAGACTGTTTGACTGATGTAGTTATATGCCTTATGATGTTATATGACCTTATATGCCCTAGCTTCTTGCTTATGCTCTGAGATTTGGGTCCACAGAGGGTCTGTGGAGTTGCACATCTAAGTTCAGTGTAATGTTAACAATCAGGTGCTTTTCAAAGGCATAGTATATCTATGGCCTGACCACAAAGAAGTAACTTGAAACTGTCTTTATGGCACCTTTAACAAACTTTAAATGGTATTTTAGTTAAATAATTGCTTTTCCTGTTGTACAGCAGGCCACTTTGTTTAGAACTATGTGTTTTTAAAAAGAATGTTCTGTTTTGTCTCATGTTAGGAGTTAGAAAACTGGAAGTTTTGAGGGGTGACAGAAAAAGTAATTTCTTTTTATAGTCATGATGTTACTTCTGTTTTCTGTTTCTCCCTTTTTTATACATATTTAAACACTTCTTGCATCTCCTAGTTAGAACCTGGCTCACTTGATGAAACTCAAATTGCTACAATATTGAGGGAGATACTCAAAGGACTTGATTACTTGCACTCGGAAAAGAAAATCCACAGAGATATTAAAGGTAAATTGTTTTTTTATTTATGTTGGATGAATATCAGAATAACTCATGCAACCTAAATGAGCACGCTTACATTGTCAAATGGTGTCAAATGTCTTCATTCCTGCTATTTCCTCTTCTTTATCCCAGCTGCCAATGTATTGCTGTCTGAACAAGGGGAAGTAAAATTGGCGGATTTTGGAGTAGCAGGACAGCTAACAGATACACAGATAAAGAGGAATACTTTTGTGGGAACACCGTTTTGGATGGCACCTGAAGTAATAAAGCAATCAGCATATGATTCAAAGGTGAGGTACTTCAAGGTGGTACCAAAGTTCTTTCTTTCCTTTTGTAACTTGAATAACATAGGTTGGTCTTCAGAATGTAGCTAGTAACTTTGGCTGTGTCTGCATGAGGGTGTGTTTAGATGACACCTAGCAGCTAAAGGATGTTGAAGAGGAAAGATTTCCTAATTTGTATCCAAAGTTTAGGTTTCCTAGTTTATGAAGACAATCCAGATGGCAAGAAATAGTGCAGTATTCACGAGTGCATCCCATCACCCTTTATCCCACTCTGTTGATGAGTATTTTTGGCTGTCTAAGAGTAGAAGAGAGCAATTATATACAAAATGTTAATATTCCACTTGTTTTTAGAAAAAAGCAGTCAGCAACACAGTTGAAGAATATGGATTTGGTGGGTGTGAAAGTGCTGTTACTCATCTCTGGCAGAATGTGCTGTGTGGGGCTGTGCTACTCTGCCTGCGTTCTTTTAGATTTGCCATTCGGGAGGTGTTAATATTTAATTCCAAATTTATCTATACACAGAATTTTGATTGAGCAGAGTGACACATCAGCTTACTGAAATCTCAACACAGGTACAATATGTCAATATATAGCAATATATAATTGAGTCACAATAAAAATGTGATTCCATTCCTGTTCTCCATGTTCTCACCAGTGTGGATGGCACTGAGTGTCCCTACTTGCCAGGAAGGAATACGTGCATTAAAGCCAGCTCAAGCCTACTGCTTTTTTCAAAGTTCATTGTGTTGATTGCTTGCTTTTTATGCTTCTATTTGCTTGAGGTACATATCCAACTCTTTGCTGCCCCTGCCCCACACTGGCCTGGCTACCTCAGCAGGACACTGATGGTGTCAGGGAAGACCCTTTGCCCAGCCCCATGACCCACTGGTGCAGCTCGATGTCTGAAACAAAGGTCACCCTCAAGCCCTACTTGTGTTAAGATCAACTTTGTTTTTGATAATTAACAGTAGTTCCTTATGTTCTACCCTGAGCTCACCTTTCTTATCCATCTCCAGTGGTTCAACTGTAAGGAGTTGTTGATTGGCTGTATCTCCATACAATGAGACAGGCTGGGATGTTTTTCCACCCTTGTGTAAAGAACTTGCCACAACTGACTCCAGCCTAGGCTGTAGTATTTCTTAATTCCATATTTGATATCTTTTTGTAGAGATGCTATTTAAAAATTACAAGCAAAACTCTGTAGAGCCTCTAGAATCTTAAATGACCCCAAATTCCCAATTTAAAGCTGCATAAACTTTCTTTTGAATGGTGGTGGGTGGCTTTTTCCTTTGTGTGTTTTTGTGGTTTTTTGTTTGTTTTGTTTTTCTTTTTTTTTACTTATGCTGTAAAAAATAGATACTTAATTTTAAAATGACTGTTTCTTGCACATACCCCTTTTCTTTGACTTACAGGAGCTTCAAAGCCAGACTGAATTTTACTCATTAGATTAGAAGAGGAAAGGCTTATGGCAGTACTGCAATAAATAGTAGTTACCAATGACTTGCTGACTGTCATCTGAACTTGGAAGAAGAATTTTTGTTCAATATTTGAAACTGTAAAAATCACAACATCTGAAAAAACTTAATGATAACATAGTGTCACCACTCCCTTAAGGACATGCTTATCCCTCTCCATTTGGAGGACTGATTTTGTGCTTGTTCTGTGGTTTCCTTGTCACAGTCAAGTGCATCCTAGAAATGCCTAACTGGATACACATGTAATTGGTACCTCCTTTCTTATCTGTGAGAGGGGAGGATATGGTTCCTGAGGAATATGGGGTGAGTTATTTTTGATGTTTTCAACAGGAATAGGCTTCCAAAACCCGTCTTGGACTTCAAAGAGTCTAGTGTGCAGCCATGGTTTGTTGCACTTTTTTGTTCATTTTTGTGGAGGAAGGTCACCAGCAGTAGAGTTAGAAATATGTGAGGGAAAAAGGAGGTATTTATATACATATATGTGTGTGCAGGGGGAGTATCTCTGCACTCATACACATATGAATTTGATGTTTATACTTATATATACACATGCTACACCTATGACTGAAAGTCTGGCAGAAGAAAATGTATCCATTTATACGGCTTTTACACTTTCCTCTTGGGCAACTGAAATGCTGAGTAAATTGGAAATAGTAATGCTCAGTTGTTAACGTGCAGATTCATCTTCTCAGGTGACATTTTTCTTTTGTAACCAAGAATAGCTTTCCTGCTGGAGCGAAGTTACTCACAATTAGGCTTGAGGAGAGCTTAGCTGATAATGCACTTATTAAGATAAATGAAACTTGGGGCTCGTGCTTATGTAATTCTTTGTGCTCAGGAACTGTTCTGTAACACGGGCTAACAAAATGGCATTTCATAATGGTCTGCTAATTGACTCTGATTTTTTTGTTTTTTCATTCTTACTTGCAAAATTAAGTAACTAAGCTCTTAACAGTAGGATACTGTCTGAACAAGGAGGGGGGAGCTTGTTTTGGGCCAGGCAGTGTGGCAGTGATAGTGGAATGGATGTGTACAAGTCATTCAAAGATAACCATGAGAATCCATGGGGCAGACACAGGTGGACTTGAGGGATACTTAGCAGTGATAAATAAAATTTCTGCTGTATCCAGTACCTGGGAATAGCTCTGTTTACATCCTAGCAAAATTCCAAATGCTCTGTTTGGGAGTAAAACCAGACAGCTCATGTCAGATCTTTCTGTTTTCCTGAGAATAAGTCTTTGTTCTGCTTTCATTTAAAAATAAACAGAAAAAAGCCAAAACATAAATATTTTTAATTGGTATCTTGTCCTTGGAGCAGATGGTTCTGTGAAAGTTTTTTTCTTTTACCTTTCTGACAGGTTTATTTACCATTCTCTTGGATTTTAGGTCTGTGATTCCAACAGAACATAGAGAATTATAATGCATTGCTTCACATTACTTCAGGCTGATTTGCAGTAGAATTTCTATCAAGGGAGACAGCGTTCCCTGGAAAGAGTAGTACATTTTGATGGTAAAAACTTTCAGAGGCTACTTGGACCAACAGTCTAAATATTACTGTTCAAAGACTGCATTTCTCTAGTCTGTGAATGATACATAAGACAATGTTAAACCCCTGGAAAATTATATTCTAATCTATTAAATTTCTGATGGTTATACTAGAAAATTTATGTTGAGGAAGAATCTTGTGCAAGTTCGAACATTTTCCTTTTTGTAAATATTTTAGACTTGCCCCGTATTTGCGTAGTGTACTTGAATATGGTAGATAAAATGCTAGCTTATAACAACTCTACCATTGCTTTTTGGTTGTAATAGTATTGATTTCAAAAAGTTTCAAACTCTACTTAGTAGAACTGTTTTATACTGTAGAGTGAAGACAACCAGGAAACTGTTTACTTGGTCTTTGTGGGTAATCACATAAAACAATGGTAACAAAACCAATTTACATATGAAGTTATTTACAGTAAAGTGTAAAATCTACCTTTATAAGTGGTGGTTTTGACTGGGAAAATTAGAAGAACAGAAAAATTATATTTTCTTCACAGTAGCTGATATGGGGCTGTGTTTTGGATTTGTGCTGCAACAGTGTTGATAACTCAGGGATGTTTTCCTTATTGCTGAGGAGCACTTGCACAGTCAAGGCCTCTTCTGCTTTTCACCCACCAGTGAGCAGGCTGGGGGTGCACAAGGACTTGGGAGGGGACTCATCTCCAGGGCAGTTGATCCCAGCTAACCAGAGGGATATTCCATACCATATGGCCTCATGCTCAGTGATAAAACCAGGGGAAGGTGGGCTGGGGTCTGCTGCTCAGGGACTGGCTGAGCATCTTTCTGTTGGTGGTGAGCAGCTGTTTCCACTTACATCACTTGCCTTTCTGGGGTTTTATTTCTCTGTCTTCGTTATTTTCTTTTTCATTACAACTTATTATTGTTGTTATTTTATTTCAGTTATTGAACTATTCATAACCCACAAGTTTTCTCCCCTTTACCCTTCAAATTCTCTTCCTCCCCTACCCCCATCCCACCAGGGGAGGGTGTGAGCAAGCAGATGTGTGTTGCTGGTTAAACCAGAATAGCAAGCTAACACTTTCTTTTCTTTCTCCAGCCTAATCTTAAAAGCATTGTTTCTTACAGGCAGATATCTGGTCATTAGGCATAACAGCCATAGAACTTGCAAAAGGAGAGCCACCTCATTCAGAATTACATCCAATGAAAGTTTTGTTCCTCATTCCTAAGAACAATCCACCAACGCTGGAAGGAAACTTCAGTAAATCCCTCAAAGAATTTGTTGAGGCCTGCTTAAACAAGGACCCAAGCTTTGTGAGTTTCATGTTTGTCAGTGTATAGTAGAGAACTTGACTGCTTTACATGAATTGCATGAATAAGTGTCATTCAGCTTTCCTAATATGGTGTGACATAAGTGACAGCTATATTTATTTCAACAGAGTGACAGCTCTATATATTTAAAATCTCATTTGTATCAAGACTAAACTCTGGATTTCTTTGTTTTTATAGTGAGTCACTTAACTCTCAAACAGTAAAAAAACCCCAAACCTCTCTTTTTTTCTTTTAAGAGACCTACTGCAAAAGAGCTTTTAAAACACAAATTCATTTTACGAAACTCCAAGAAGACATCTTACTTGGCTGACCTCATTGACAGGCACAAGAGATGGAAGGCTGAACAAAGTCATGACGACTCCAGTTCTGATGACTCAGATACGTAAGTTTGATGAGTCTATAAAATATCCTTTGAAAGGAGCTAAGGAGTTATTTTTAGCATGTATATTCCTGTGTTCTGTTATTTGCAGCTTTTTAGCTTAGTGGCCTTGGTCAATGAATGAAACCTTAATTTCAGTATGGCCAGGGGTTTCATGCAAGTAACAGTCACTGAGAACAACTCTGCTGGCCCATATTCTGTGCTGCTTTCCCTTTTATGTAGGGTCCAGGGTTCTTCCTAGGCATAAGGCCAGCTGTTGTGGAGGCAGAAGGTCTCACATTGCATAGCCAAGTAATACTGTGCAAATGAAATTTAAGTGAAGAGGGCACCACAGTTTATTCACAAATAGATTAAATTCCTCATAGTAAAGAAAACACAACTATTCTCTGCAATTCTAGGCTGCGTGCTAATGGCAAGCCTCAGGTTGTATCTTGGGTGACGTTACAGCAGTGTATTTGTTTACAGTATTTATGACATTATGCCTTCCAGTGACCACAGTTTCAGTGTCTTAGCTATTTTTCTATGCAAGAAAAGTTAATCAAGTTTTCTAATTTCCTCCCCTTCCCTAATGATTTGAGGTACTCTGCTAAAACCAGTTTTCACATAGCAATAAAATACTTCATGTTATATGTCAGTGTAACTTGGGAAAATATTTTCAATCTGTAATGCCTCACTTCCTTACATTTGGTGAACTATCTTGGTTTAATTTTTTTAATTTCCCCAAAAGATAAGTTACTGTAATTTTCATGCTTCTCTTTATACTTAGTGGCCTGCACAGTAGAATCCTGACCTTGGTCTTGACTGTAGTTTTTGTTTAGTGTGTATATTGAATGAACATCGGCAGTAAGGTGTAGGTAATAAAAACAGTGTTATTTCTTTTTTTTCCTCTCCCTTGAAGTGAAGCAGATGGTCAGGCTTCAGGTGGGAGTGATTCAGAAGAGTGGATCTTTACAATAAGAGAAAAAGACCCCAAGAATCTAGAGAATGGCGCAGCCCAGCCTTTGGAGTTGCAAAGAAATAAGGTGCTCAAAATATTGACTTTATAATACAAGGAGATAATTCTTGCTTTAATAATTTAGTGGTGTGATTTTTATGTTATGCCTTTAAAAGCATTTATATTGTGAAGTTTCCAGAACTTTTGCTAAAAATATGTTTCCTACAGTTGGCTTTCACAAAACCTTCTGAGTAAGTCTTGAAGCATTCTGTTAATGTGTCCTTTATTATAGTTGACAGAATATGTACCAAATTTTTCTCTGGTTTCTGAAATACAATCAATGGAAGAAGACCAGGCAGTATTGTATTTTTAAAATCTGCCTTCTGTTGTAGTAAACTAAAACCAGTACAGTGCAAATCTAGGCTGGAGTTTTGGGGAAGGCATTTTAGTCGTTTAAGGAGAAAAGACTACTATGTAACAAAGAATACAATGTGCCTGTGTCCAAAAAACCCAAACCCCAAACAACCCAGAATAAGGGATGTCTAGGAACTGTTCCATTGTATTTTCTGCAACTTGTGTGGCCAGAGCAGGTGGTTGCTGTGCTTGCTCTGAAAATTCTGGAGAAATATAAGAAAAATACTACATCATATAGGATTAATCTACTGAATATCAGCATGTCTATGATTTAGTTCATGCTGAGTAGGACTGTGGGAGATTGGAGGTTTTGGTTTGTAGTTTGGGTTATTTTTCCCCCTTTCGAATTTTGAGCTTGCATGTGTTTGAGGTGCTGCAGTCTCAAATTTTGATTCAGCCTCTATTTTCCACAGTGCTTCAGAGTAGTATGTTGTAGAACATTTTACATATATGGAAACAGAGATTTTATAAAGTGTAGCATGTTGGAACTATATTTTGTCTCTAATTATGAGACAATGAAAATGCTTTTATTCAGAAATAAAATTGGTCAGAATTTTTTTTTCTTTAAAGGAAAAGGATATCCCAAAGAGGCCTCTATCCCAATGCCTGTCTACAGTTATAGCCCCTTTATTTGAAGAGGTAAGTGATTGCTTTAAAACTTAACAATTCAAAGATTTATGTCTCTGAAAAAAAAAAGAAAAATATGATGAATGACACCTGAGGTTGCTACAACTCATTTTGAACTTGCTGTGTTAAGTTTTACCTGTGCCCTTTGCTTTCATGTGTGTCTGCTTTTGAGATCCATATTTTGCTCCTAGCAGTACTTCCTGTGCATGGTAGTAACATCAGCCATGCTGACAAGGGAAAGGTGTGTAAATGTTTGGATTGCAGCATTCTGCTTTTGACACTACTTTATGTATTTATCTTACTACAAATTTCAAGCTCTTCACTGTTCCAAGGTAAAGCTGTGGACCAGATCTTAAAGAATTTCACTTTCAAATTTCAGTGTTGAAAACCGTATTTTGTTCCCGTTCTGAATTTTTACCCCCAAATACTTAAAAGCAGCTTTAAAAAAGCATGTATGAAGGGTAAGAGAAGAATTTATGAAGATATTATAATTTTAAAAGGTTAATAAAATTACTGCAGTGTATATGTATAAGCTATAGTTGTGCAAGTCAGTATACTAAAGTATAGGATACACATCTTGAAACCAAACAGCTACGGGTAAGTACTGCTTTTTTCTTGGGATACTTTGTTGTAATTTTTGACTGTGAGCATGCTGAAAAGGATGTGTGAAGATGAATGACATCCTGATCAGTATGGCAAAGACTAGCTTCTGCATGAAAAACGTCTTTGGTATGTGAGGGTGTATGATGAAAGTCAAATGCTGACCTTGTGAATGCTGACAGTCACTTCCTAACAAGTTTCTGCATTATATTGTGTATAGAAATATTTATTAATATCTTATTAATATATTTCTTCCTGGTTTCGTTTCAGTTGAAAGAGAAGAGTGAAATGTGTGGTGGTAACACAGATTCCATAGAAGAACTGAGGAAGGCAGTTTATTTAGCTGAAGAGTCTTGTCCAGGCATTGCAGATACCATGGTGTCACACCTTGTGCAGAGACTTCAGAGGTAATGAAACTATTTCAGTGTGGCTTACAGAAAGCTGTACATCTGATTCTATGAATATTTGGCTTGTGTTAAATTGAAATAATTAATTTCTTTTTCTAATTGAGAAGAAAACCATTTGTGCCTGCAGTTTGTGCAACTGTGTTTGTTTATTGGAAAAGACAGTTAATCATATCAACAGTTCTAATTTCTAGCTTCAGGTGATAGCAGATATGTATGTATATCCTGTTGGTGTGCATATTGTGTGTCATTAATGAGACTGACCAGGCTTTTCCCTTTGCAGTTCACATAAGGGACACACACTTTCTTGGTGTCTGTGGTGCCTGGGTGTGTGTTGCAGAGAACGCTCTCTGTCACTCTTAGTTTCTTTTACCCAAGTGGATAAATCAACTGTTCAGTTGCTCTGTGTTTCTGTCACTCATGTAGTCAGTAATTTCTTGTTCAATCATTAAAGACATTCTGTATGGCCTTCTGGTGGCATCTCCAAAACCACTATTTGGCCTTACTTCAAAAGGCCAAATTTCATATGAGATTTTCTAACTGCCTTAGTTAGGAATATATTCTTAACAAACACTCCATTTTCTGTTCTTTTAAATGCTGCACAAGAGAAGATGAGGGGTATACATTTCAGAATTGCTGCTGGAAGAGGCGCTAACCTCTTGCAGCCTTAAATCCAGGAGCCCTCAGGTGTTGTGAATCTCACAGCAGCCAGATTGGATTGTACTAGAAAAAACTCATGTCAGTGATTAATCATGGACTACTCCTACATGGAAAAAGATCATCCTGGGCAGGTGTCTCCCTTACACTGTCTCTAACCACAGCTTGGTACAGTTTAAGAATTCACACCTTTGAAGTTGAAGCAGAGGATTTCCAGGCTGACACTTTCTCCTTCAGTAAAAATCAGTGCCAAGAAACCTGCAAGCAATCGTGTTTGCTGCTTTATGGGCTGTGAAGAATGAAGCCCAGTCAGCATCTCTAGTGCTGAAAGGTTACTTCTACTGCCAGATGTCCTGTCCTATCTCATTTGATCCTGGCAGGCTTGAAAGAGTTTCTGGATCTTCTATCTCAGTTTGTTTCCATTAGGGGTTCCAAAATTGAATCCAGTCTTTCATCAGCTAATGTTTCAGTGTCATATTTTTATCAGTCTGGTACGGGATCTTCCTGGAACTGGAAACCTCAAAGACTTGATGCTGCAATTGAGGCTGAAAATGATCATGTGGAGACAGTACCCAGATATGGACATTTTTGAGGATGCTGGAGGTGATCTTACTTGTTCTGTCACAACAGCAACATTCATTATTTTTGTCCTAAGAGAAAGATTTCAGAACCCTTTGTATACCTATTTAGCATTGCTCTCCTGCTGCTCTGCTTCCTTGGACTGTTCCTTTTCTTCTTGGATACAATGTCTTAGAACAGTAGAGGCAGGCACTTCATTCTCTTTCAAGGAGAGAAAAAAACTTTTCATAGAGAATGTTTGTCAATGGATCACATCTGGGTGAACTTTCTCTTCTTTTCAGGGATGATATTCTAGCTAGTATGGGATAATGAGTGCAGAAAGGGAGTGAATGAATAGCAAGATCTCCCACTAAAAATGAGCGAATCATTCCAGAGCTTAGTAGGTTTCCCTTGTGGATAAAACTATTTTTTGGAGCTAGTCAAATCCTGAAAAAATAGTTCCTTCTTGTTTGAGTGGTACAGGAAATATGCTCTGTTACGTTGTTAGGTCATTCAGTATCCTCTTAATTTGGGAGCTCATTACTGAAGGTAGGTTTTCAGCAACAAGAATGACATTTTCTAATGACATTTTCATTTTCCCTTATGATTGGTTAGAACTGGATTTTGTAAGTTTGTCTGAGCAAATTGATTGGGACCCTCAGAACAGCTGCCCAGTAATGTGAGTGAATCCACTTACATTCCCCCTCCAGTTTTAATCTCGGATGTTTGATGAAGTTTACCAGAAACTTACTGTGATTAAAATGTGTGCTTATTTCTTTGGATGATTTAGGAATCTGCTTAGATCAAGAAATACAGGTTTCCTGGCCCGGTAATATTTTGAAAAGATTTGATGTAAAGTTGTAAAGTAGGGAAGTTGGAGTCACTAAATGTTCTTCGATGCATCATTATGTGCTGCTCAGTAACACACTTGAGCACGGGTTGTTGCTGTTTGTTAGGAGAACAGTGATATTTAACAGGGTGTATTTCACTTGTTCAGCTCCATGGCTCTTCCTTTAAAGTGTAGTGGCAGGGGTGTGTGCCATTGTGCAAGGAAAAAAGCTGGCGTTTCAACAGCATAAAATGGAATAACTTCATTGCTGCTTGTTGTAGAATGCCTTTCTAAAAGTTGCAACAGTAACTATTTCTTTTCCTCTTCAGATACTCACTAGCTGGAGGAAGCTCTTCATCCTACTGATGTACTCTTCCTGACTTTCCTAAGACAGCAGAGATCCCATGGTGTCTGCATTGAAGGCGTGCACCCTAATGCTGTTCTGCCTCTCAGTCTCCGCAAAGTCCTTGGGAGGAAGGACATTCCTCCATGTGCAAGAGTGAAAATGAAGTCTCTTGGACAGAGGCAATCTTTTTCAGCTCCTTAAAGCTATAATTTTTTTAATGATAATGCACATATTCCAGGGAGGTGTCCTTTTGTAAAATCTGAAATGTATATTTAGGTTTGTGATAGAGAAATTGAAGATATTGAGAAACCTCAGGTATCTTGCTTTAAGAATTCCACTGGGAGATGGAGCATGGTTGTTGGAATTGTGTACAGATATGTATATAATGTCTTTTTTAACAGAAAGCCTTTCAATGTGCATAAGGAATCACTGTGTACAAAATGGTAAAGTGCTTTTGTAGATAATGTTAGTGGGGTAAATATTTGACAGGCCATAACTGAGTATTGCCTTGCCTTTATTACATGTAAAGTTTGAATTATGTGATAAGTGAATCTTGGTTTGATTTTTGTATGTGAAGTATTTGCCATTGAAAGAGTTAATCCTGTATTATGGAACCTTCTATTTGTACCTCAGCACAGACACGATTTTATTCTGTTTCTCCAGCATTTCTTCCTTTTTATCTATATTCTAAGCGTGACTTTCTAATTATGGTACTACTTCTAGTTGTTTTAAATTCCATACACCTGGTCTCTCAAAGCTTTAAATTTAAATTATTGTTTTTCCTAGAGAATGAGTTCTTTATATCTTCAGTTTTAAATTGTGCCAATGCAAATTCTGAAGTCGTTCAGTTTTTGTAACAGATATTTGTGAAGCTTGTAGTGAAATTCAGACACAATATTTTTTTCACCTGAACATGTTTGAATGCTCACACAAATCTTTAGTCCCTTCATTTATGCTGAAATATCTCCCTAAGGTGTTGATTCTGAGACAGTGGCAAGTATTTCTTTATCATACCTATTTTCATCATTAAAATGAATGTCTTTCAGCATAAAAGAAAAATTATCCACAGATTCAATATTTGGTCTCGCTGCCTCGATCTGTGCATCTCTTTACCAAAACTGATAGATGTTGGATGAGAGACTGCAAAACAGCCTGAGTGCTGTGTGCTGGGTCCTACTGCTTGCCCTCCCAGAGAAAAGTTCTTGAAAATTCTGAATTTTGAAATTTCCACTATTCCTGTGAGGGCTTCTAGGTAGTTGACTTCAGGTGTTATCAATCTTGGAAGTAGTAACATTGGTTCATTAGTTGTATGCACTGTTGATTAGGTAGCTGCTATTTTTCTTTTTTTCTTTTTCCCCCACAGTATTACTCTGAGGTTTACCTTGGTTGGTTTCACCAGGACTATATTCAGGTACTTTTTATTCCAGTAGCTAAGAGAGCATTTTTGCCTTTTAATGAAGAAATTGATGACTTTATGCTTTGCATGACAGTGAGGTAACTTATATATTTTCTTTAAAAAAAATATAGATAGGAGCTTTGGGACAGAAAGGATTAGCATTTAAAAGTGTAGGCATATCTGCCAGGCTTGGTATGAGAAACCCAGGTACACTAACCATTGTGGAAGCTGGTGAGGTCCTCCTTCCAGGACTTCCTATCACCATGGTAGCCCTTAGTCTATGCATATTAATAGCCTTAATTTATTAATTTAAGAATTTAACAGTAAGAGGACACTGTCTTGCTGATAGAGCTAATAAACTTCTGCCCAGGTTGAAACAATAGTTGAAAGAAATGTGGATGTGTGTTCATCTTGTGGCCATGCTTTTAGGCACTACTCATTTGCCAGCCTAATGACATAATGGGTTTCCTTTATGGCTAAGGGAATTTAAGGTAAATTGAACAATGCTAAAGTTTGAGCAATGTTTTACAACTCCACTTTGATTAATATCTTTAATTATGTTGTTTAGTGTGCTCTTAAGTGTTATGGATAGGCTCACTCTTGAGGAAACAAATTCAGCGCTGCTTTTGTGAAGTGTGCATATGAATGTGGTGCAGTGGGAAATTTACCTGTTGATGTCTCAGTATGAGAACATTCAGCCTTCAGTAGATCTGTGTGCTGTGACTGCACATGGAAATCAACAGGTGTGTTTGCATTGGAAATATAAATTGGTTAGTGTAAGCTATTCCCTAGTCATTTGTTCATGGAAGGACTGGAAATCAAAGTGAGCTTACTTGGAGATGCACAGAACTCTGAGATAGTGGGGAAGTTAAATTTATGCTGCTGGCTTGAATGCCAAGAATTTCTCAATCAGCAAACTGAATTAAATTCTAAGCTACACTCTTTGAACACTCATTTGGAAAGTTATACATATGTGTTTTGAGTTGCATTTTAGTTGTGTTCCAGGACTGTATGTTGAGGAAATACTTCTCTGAGTAGATGGTGGCAGAATTTGTTTGATGAATGTGTTGGAGCTTAAGATAAGTAAGACTTGTGGCGAAGGCAGGTGGCCAAAAGGCTTGGGCATTTAGAAGAAGACAAGACC
This sequence comes from Acanthiza pusilla, assembly GCA_036630365.1. Taxonomy (NCBI): domain Eukaryota; kingdom Metazoa; phylum Chordata; class Aves; order Passeriformes; family Acanthizidae; genus Acanthiza; species Acanthiza pusilla. The sequence goes on along the minus strand of JAXCHO010000003.1, from coordinate 4,292,842 downwards.
TCATTTATGGTAGAGATGTGTATTTTTATATGTAATATACAGATTATTTAAATATAGACTATCTTAAACTGAGATTCACTGAAAAAAAAGTGTGCTGTATCTTGAATGTAGAAGTACAATCATTTGCTATTGAAAAGTATTGATGCTTTAAAAATCAGGTCTATATTGGTAACAGAAGAGGAGCTTCATTTGAAAGAAGCACCACCTCAGTTTCTCAGAGAAAAAGAAGTGTATTGATATTTTTGAGAGGTTTTTTCATGCTAAAAACATGTCTGTGTTACAATGTTGCACTGATGATTTTTCTGTGCAGGTAGTACTTCATTCAGTCTTGACTATACTAAATGACAAGCTATCCCTATTTATGCAAACATTTAAATTAGTAGAACTGCTTACTTGTCAGGGATTTCATGATTAGGCAGTAAATAAACTCACTGTTTAAAAACAATAAAATCAGTTATTTGAACTGAAGGCTTGCTTTTTTGTAACTCTCAGATGTGTAATCTGGTTTTGCACCTCAATTTTCCCTGCAGCTGCACTTTGTAGTTGCTGACCGGCTTACTGAAGGATGATGTGCTGGTGCACAGAATGCTTTTGGTGCAGTAACAAAGCAGAAACTTCAGTCTGCAGTGCCACGGTTCCTTCGCACCTCCAAACATTGTGTGTGAGCTTGTGGGTACGAAAGATGAACTGATGACTGCAGAATGTCCTAACTGGGGTGTTCTGCCCCCGCTGTGCAGGAGGGGTGGGTGGAGGGAGAAGGTGAGGCTGTGTTTGTTGGCACCTCACTGCAAGGCAGCTGGCTCGGTGTGAGTTCCCATCCTCCTGTACCCTGTCCCCCAATTATCTGCCTCTAAATGTGCTTGGGCAATGTCTCGTTTAGCTCTCACTACTTCATGTGGTGTTCTGTATGACTTTTTAAACAGTGTGGTACCAGTTTGTAGTGGTTTTACAGCAACCTTATTTCGAAGGAAATGTGTTCTTGCCTTCACAAGTGTCACGATTGGAAGATTATGCTGTGTGCTGATAAGCATGGGTGTAATGCAAGGATCAGGACAATTGCAAATCATTTTTGTAAGCTGCTGAGGAGGAGCTGAAGGTGTAGCACAAATCTGCCTGCTCCTTTTAACTGTGTTTTGCAGATGTGCTGGTAACAGCCCTGAGTATATGCCATAGACGAATTCTATGCAGTAGTTTCCTGCTGCCTTTAACACACGATTACAGAGGACCATTAAAGTGTGTTTCTTGTTTTCTGTATTGCTCCTGCCTGTTTATAACTGTATTTAAATTTTACTTTTGTCACTCTACACCAACGTAATAAACCTCCTTGTAAACTACATGACCTTAGAAAATAACAAAGGAAAAGTTTCATAAAATGTTGCCACCTCAGTCAGTGGTCAGTAAGATGAAGTTCAGTGCCCCTTCCCTGGAGGGGATGCTCTTGTGGGCTTCTAGAGCAGTTTTTGCCCATGTGTTAGTAATGGGATGCAGAAAGTTTATAAATTGGTGTTTGGCTTTTAATGGTAATCATCTCAGAATTTGTAGCACTTACAGATGGTAGTGATTTAAAACTCACCTTGCAGTCTCCATCCTGCCAGCCCAGTGGAACTGATGAAGTGCTCACAACAAATTACATTTGCTCACCCCCCAAGGACTGCACCTTTAACTGGTGACAAACTGTGTGACAGCTGCACGCCTGTAACTGTACTTCATTTCTATTTTCTGCTGCTAAAAACCGTATGTGTGGCACCCTGCCAATTATTTTGTCCCCTACCATCTTTCCTGTGCCTCCAGGGTGGAGGGAGTGTCCATGTGCTGTAGCAACTGGAGTTGTGCATCTGCCTGCACATACATAACTGTGCTTTTGAGGGCTAAGACCTGTAATTGGTCTTGCTTGATCCCATTTTGTTCTTGGCTGAGGGAATGGTAGGCTATTCCACCTGATTTTGTGTCTAAAACAATTTTTTCTTCCTCTTTAGTCCGAGACTCTTATCAAGATTTCTGCAATCACAGTATGTTTTTCCCTGCATGCTAATTTGTCTTTCAGGTTGTCACTTTTGTCTCGTTTCAGCTGAATTTACGAAGGCATTAAGGTGTCAATGTTGTTTAATTGAAATGTTCTGAAAAGAGGTAGGCTTGAGGTCTATTAAGAAACACATCTTAACAGAGGTTGAATTATACAGCAGATAAATGGTGGAGATGCTCAGTCTTGTTGAAAAAACCACAGGAGTCCAGGCTTTTCTGATCCCATTGCCTGTGGTGCAATCTCCTATGGCAGTGAAGTCCCTATTTTGTTTTAATTTGTTCATTACTTGAAACTGGCAACTATTACATGGTGAGTAATAACAACACCAACAGTAAATCTCCTGGAGTGCCCTGTTTGAGGTTTTCCTGCTGCTGAGAGAGGTGTGTTTAGCGATGGCTCCTGACCTGGCACACAGTGACCCTGCCTCTCCACAGGCCCTGCTTGGCTGAACAGGCAGCAATATGATGTGAATCAGGCTTGAGAATAAGTGGTTGTATATTACAGTTTTCTGTGTATATGTGTACATGCGTGTTTTTATTCATGCATGTGGACTCCGCCTGTTTCCAAGATAAAACCATCAGGACAGATGATTTTACTCTTCCACTGTCATTTCAGTTTTGGGTTAACCCAGGCAATAGACAACTAGAAGGATGCTGACAAGTGACAGCAGTTCACATGGTTCCATTTAAAAAAGGGATTTAAAAAAACACACTAGTAGGCAAGAAAAAAAATCTTATTTAAACCTTTTTTTTTTTTTTTAAATAGGAAAAATATAATGCAAAAAGATGAAAATGATGATGAGGTGGGTACTCTGAAGTTGTATCCACAGCCTAGCTTGGTTTCTGCTATTAACAATAGCACTGTATCTTGGTCTTTACCTTATTTCCCAAATTTACCTTGAATGCAAATGAAATGTACTGAGAAAAGGTATTACTTGATTTCTTCTGAAAGCTCAGAATAAACTACTGCAGCAGATGGCAGTTAAATGAAGATTGTATCCAACAAGCTTCAGGGATCTAAACTAAAACTCGATTTTGGCTGAATAAAGGGCATGGCCGTTAAAATAATTGCCATTAAAAAGAAATCTTTTCACTGTCATAGATAATTCTAAAGGGGAGAGGCAGGGCCCTGTCTTGTAAGGTGTTACAGGTACTAATTTATAGATCAGTAATAACTGTTGGAGGGATTGGCTCTGCAGCCTTTTACTTCATAGCAACATCAAGTGCTGTTGCTTCTTCAGCTTTGTTTTTCCAGACCAGTAAGGCTGAAGCTGAGTTCTTCATCTATGCTGTGTTATTTCCTCTTTTCCTCACTACACAGATCATTGTTCACATTCCCAGTGAGTCCTGAAGCACTGGAATTCCTGTATGTTACTATAGAGCAGGGTCACAGGCTTGGAATGGATGAGGCAGTGGGACCTGCAGCTGGGAAAATGGGCTTCTGATTTTCCTGCCTACTTCAAAGTTTGTCCTTCAGCACATCCTAGCCAGAGGCAATGCTGTAGGGTGGGTGTGATTATTGCATTGGCACTGGGAGCCAGGGGCAGTGGCTGAGGAGAAGAGCAACTGCAGCACGGTACTTGTCCAGGGAGCTGAAGGTTTCCGTGCAGCTGAAGGAAATACACTGAAAAGAGTTTCCCTCTGTCAGGCTGTGCTTAGATTTGGCCATGGGGACTGCTGCTGGTTTTAAGGGGTTAGGAGCCCATCCTCATCTCAGATGAGGTATGTTTGGGGTCAGGGGTAATAAAGAAGGCTTTACTGTCTCAAAACAGGCATATGTACAATGGTATTGTGAGGTATTTTATTCCCTTTTGTTGTGAGCAAAGCTGTAATAAGCCATTTTACACATCGCACACAGATAAGCCATCAACAAAGCGAGTAGCTGGATGAAGAAAAAGCAGGGATAGAACTTCCCCAGCTTTGTTTCCCAGACTGACGTTCAGGCCCCCTCTGCTTAGCACCGTGCTTCCTCCAAGGCCTGTCATGATGAGGGCTGTTACCAGCACATCCAGCTTCTACTAATGGAAGTTTTACATCACCCTCGTGACAGTGTTCCTTCTAACGTGGGGGAAAGCATCTAAGCCTTGCAGATACAGTGCTGCCAACCTTCTCAGGGGGCCACCAGCTTATCCAGCTGATGTTAAAGCCAGGCATATGAAATGAGTAATTCTTCTGCTGTCTGTCTACCTGAGCCCCAGGGGAGAGGGGGAGAGACTGAAATTCCAACAATAAACTGGAAGTCAGTTTGGGATGTGTAGCAAGCAGGATGAACACTTGGGGCTTTGGTAGCACCCCCAGCTTAGAGCAATTTAGTTGCCAGAACACTACAAATGAATCACAAATAGCTGCGGTTCTTGTAGCATACAGGTTTTCTTTCAAGTTCGTAAAACAAACAGCAGAATGTCACCACAGCCTTTAATTTCTTCTTGTACATACCATTCACAGTACATTAACAGCCCAAATAATATTGCACTGGATTATTTTAAAAATTTTCCATCTTGCAAGTAGTACTCACTTTTCAAAGCCAACAGATGAACAATTTGGTCAACTTGCACCAAGAAAATGGTTAGATAAGATCCCTATACTTTATTTATACCACATGGATTTGTAACCCCAAAGGGAAATGAGAATGAGCTGTAAACTGCTTCCTTGTTAAACATAGAAAATTAGTAAATCGTTGCTGATTAAATGTAGAAAGACTGGGAAAAAAACATGAAATCTGAATGTTATCTCATTCCTGTTAGACTGCTTGCTGTATATATAATTATATTCTATACTGTGAAAATCCATCTACATTTAAAAGCCCAGCAGTCTACAGATTAACATGGTAAAAAAAAATAATATATTTTTATGAAAAGAGAAGAAAATAGTGTTTGCCTCAGAGGAAAAAGATTTCAGGTTTCAGTCATCTGGGGTTTTTTTTAGGTGCAATCTTTGAGGCAACAAAATGTCTTTTGGCATTTGGCACTCTAATAAGGACAATATTTTAATACTGGCACAAGCTAAAAACAGCACAGAATGACAAAATACAAGACATGAGACGAACTGCAGCCACTGGGATGATGGTAAGCTAGTTTGTATATACGGAGAACTTAAACAGTTTTGCTGAGGAATTGTGAAAGTTTCTGCAAAACCATACTTAATTCTCTTCCTTTACCAAATTGTAAATTTTCCTAAACTTGGAGGGAGAAAAAGAGTTTCAAATGTCCTCTAGAAAATCAGCAGCTGCTGGACAATCAACACAGCGGCTTGTTCAGCCGTCAATAGGCGTGAGGCTCTTTGTGACTCAGAGCTCGAGTGCGTGAGGCAGAGCTGGTGGCACTTCGGATCACTTCCATCCATCTGTGAGGAGGCAGGAGGAGAGACAAAACAGTGGTCAGTTCCCAGGGGAGGATTTCTTAATAGATATGGTCTGTGCTATTGGTTGTACAGTTCGATTTTCAGTGCCTATGGGGAGCATCTTCCGACTTCACCCCTAAGTCTGTCAGAAGTCAAGAGGATCCACACAACTGCCACGTCTGTGAGGAGGTTTAGGGAGGACAGACAGCAGCTATAGGATCTGAAACTCATGAAGTTAGTAGTGGTTTCACTTGCTCTGCACACATCAAATACCTTTTTTCTGAGTGGTCCAGGCAATGAGCAATTGAGACCAACCACTCTTAATTTGAGAGCAAAAAAATGTAGTTTAGCTGCAATTTCTACTTCCTTTTCCTAAAACTGATAAAAGCATTTTGTGTTTTTATTTTATCACCACTTTCCCACAGTTTGCCTTGTTTATAGTATTAGACTGACATGGCTAAAAGTTACAAATAGCTTTCTTTGACGAAGACATCATGATTTTTGACATATTCATTCTTCATACAAAAGAGCTAAATTAGTTCCCTGTATGAACAATCGCAAACCCCAGATTAGGAGTAGTGCTTTTTCCCTGGCTCTCCATGTATCTGAAGTTCAGTAGAAGGTGTAAAAATTACATGGTGAAGTGGCATAAAAATGTAGTAGGAGCAGCTGCTTCTATGAAAAAAATTGAGGTGTGGATTTTCCATGCAGTTGTACTAGAGGAAGCAAAACTATTCTGGAGAGCTGCTGAGATGTCCTGTGATCTGTTCACATGCTTCCTAAGTCTGAGACCTAGAGCTCCCCATACAGCCAGCCTGGTCAATTTTGACTGGGTAATTCCAGGTTTTGCAATCATTACTATTACAGCTTCCATATAATCAAAACCAATCACTTGATTTTAGTGGTATCAGGTTTAAAATTTCTTTCATAACTTTAAAAGGTTCTTCAGTTGTGCTGAACTACCTGCCTGTACTACTGAACCAGTTTCTTAAACTTTGCATCCACTAACCTTTGGAAGAATGTTCCTGGAATTAAAAAAAAAAAATTTCTCACAGAAAACAAACTTACCTTTCAAAGGTGTATTCACTTTCAGCCCTGAAGTAGTACACGTGGGATTTGAAATGCAGCTTGAACACATAATCTTTGTGGATGTTTTCAGATTCAGAAGGAAGGGTAAGCGAATACCCCAATAAAGGAAGGCTGGCTAAAGGATGATTGTCCTGAAAAGATATGATGGAAAGTGCTGTGAGACCAAATGCCCTTATGTAAAGAGAGCACATTAGTAAATGGAAGGCAGATACACACCAATTTAAAGATCACTGTTTCTACATGTGAGCAGAAAAGTACCAGACTTAGACAACTGCAATAAAATTGCTTGCTAGTTTCAGTTGGTCATGATTACAGACTCTTTGTATAAGGATCTGCTGTAGGCTGATCCTATCAGTATTTCCTCCAAGGAAAGCTGGCTGGTATTTTTGAGTTTCACTACTTTCAAACTGAAGAACATAAGGCTCCATCCTTTGCCCTTGGCAGGGCACCACACAGGTTCATCCTTGGCCTGCAAACACCTACTCCTTTAGAGGTGTGCTGGCCACCCAGCAGGTTCACTGCCTAAGGCCTTTCACTGCACGGCAAATGATTTCTTTATCCCTCTTTTGTGTAAAGCATCCTCCAATTCCTTCTTTAATCATCAAGGATTTCTACAACAATGAAAGCACAATATAACAGCTTGAGTTACTGTGTGCTTATGCCCTGCTCAAGCAGAGATTCAAAAGTCCAAAAGATTCTAAACAGAAATCCCCTACTTTTGCAGTGGGATATTTGCTCAGATGGGTTAAATAATTGACTGCTGTTGTCTCTTGTTTGGATTAAGTGTCAGTAATGGTAAACAAAATTTGTAAGTCACTATTAAGTTCTAAGTTGTAATGATCTTAGAATGTGTACAAGAGAAAAGCTTGGTTTAAACTTGCACAACTTCTGAGCAGTAGTGAGCTCAGCTTTCAAGAATGATCTGTAGTGTGACCTTTGAAAGCTTCAGGAAAGAACTGACCTGGCGGCAGAGTGAGAGAATAAGCCCTGCTCCGTGTGCCAGTGGCAGTGAAGGCTGCGTGTAGCCGTGGCCAGTGCTTCTCCAGCCTACAGCACAGCATCCATGACTGATACCCACTTTTCTCTCTGCTCCCTCTTTGGAAAAGAGCCCCACACTGTCTTCTCCAGCCACACACACTTGCCCAGTCAGTTACCTGGTGCGATTTATAGAAGAACATGCAGAAGTTGGTGAACACCACCCAAAGCTTCTGCCACCCGTTGCTGTTTTTGAATTTTCTTAGGAGATTTCCAGACAGCTGGTTCTGAAACAGATCAAAAGTAGCCAAGTAAAACAGTGAAATGTACCTGCAGCTTAACTGTTGTAAGAAAAATTATTTGCTTTTATCTGGTTGTATGCAACCTTGTAGTACATGAAAATGTTTCAGTTGAATGGATGTACTCTTCTTCTGCATTTTTCTACTGCTGAGTAGTACTTTATGTAACGTATCTTTTTGTTTGCAGCTGGGTACTTCCAAAAACTCAAAGCTACTACTACACTAATTATTTTATCAATTGAGGTGGCTTTTGGCAGTCTATTACTAAACCTCAGTCTTGTTAATCCTACTCTGTTCTTTTAGAATGATACTTAAATAGAATGGAAACAGAAAGTCTGACATGAATTTGTGATGTAAAGGAAAATTATGACATACTTTAGAACTGCAGATAGAGATTGAGCACTCCGTACCCAGGGAGTTCACATGGTACTTTTTTAAGATTTCAAAAACAAGGACTGTTAACCTTATTTTTAGCTGGATTTTGGATAGTTCAACAAAAAGGAGGAGGAAGCCATAACCAAGTACATGTATTCAATGGCTGGTTGAAGAAACTGCACTTCACATGGTGAAGATGTAAAGCACAGCATCATTGTTCCTTGCAAATGAAGGGGAGTTCTCAGTGAATTATTAATGACTTCCCATTCCTCATTGACTGTGAGGGCACACAACAGCTGTTTACATCATCCTCTTTATCTAGTGCAGAAGCTAATAACTTAATCTGTAAAGCTTAATAGTCAAAATCTGGGGGTCCTGGTGCAGCTAATACAAATGAAGTATTCTGAAAAAAGTTCAGTTTTCACCAGCCTTGGATATGCATTAAAGCCTTTCCTTTAAATCATCCTATTCTCTGGTATCTGGACTACTGCCTCCTTGCCCTAAGTTACAGGTGTACTCCTTAATTTTCTGTTACCTCATTACTCTGGAGGATATCATAAAAGGACAGGCTTTGCATTCGGTACCAGCAGACATATGAAATGGAAACAGGCCGCTGATCACTGATCAGTCCAGCAGGTAGGGAGGAACAGTCACTGACAGAGAGAGGATCTTCTACCACGAGAGAGACAGAAAGGAGGGAGAGACACAAAGAAAATAAACGATAATGCTGAAGTGAGAGGCACCGACAGAATGACGTGAGCATGAGCGGGACCTGCCACGCATGGAGCAGCAGTGGAGCTGGAGATGTTTTCACAGAACAACGCATGGCTCCAGGGCGTGCTTGGTCTTCGCTGCTTTGTGTTCATTTGAGGCACAGGGAAGGAACAAAAATGAGCAACAATGAGCACTGATCTCAGACCTAGTTAGATTTGCCTAACTAAATGTTATAATCATTAGAATGAGTCACTGGTATAAGTTTTATATCTATTTATAATAAGCCCTGTGCTTTAGGGAAAAATACAAGACCTTGTCCTGTGCTGAACTATTCCTCCCTTGCAGGATATAAGGGTACAAAGAGTGGAAAATCCCACCTACATGGGATCAAAATGAGGCTCTACAGTCAGCATTTTCTAGTACAGAATAATGTTGTTGTATTTCAGCAACAAACTCACCTCCTGTTTAAAAACAGAGGCAGTTACACAAACTGTGAATATGTCTGTCCTTGCATGACTATGTTCTGCATCATCTGCATCTTCTCTAGAGCAATGGTGGCCTGATGTCTGAGGGCTGCCACTTGAGTGCAAATCCATTCAGCTTTAAGATGCCTTTTTCCATTTTCACTGAGCATAAATTTCCATTTGATGAGGGCTGTGATAAAGTGTGCAGAGCTCCTTGGACTCTCTTGGGTGAAGGAAGAACACCTCAGCAGGCTTAGCACCTCATCCTAAAACCTACACTGAGCTAGGAGTCTTTCATTTCAATCTTTGAAAAGACAATGCCTGCACCTCGGCTGTTGAGTACAGAATTAATGAATGCATATCAAATTGGCTTAGCTGTGATCAGAGGGGTAAAAAAGGGGGTTTATTTTGAGGTGGAAAATGCAAATAAAGAAAAAGCAGATGAGACTGAGCAATGAGACAAGGTTCCAGAAAAGATGGCTAGGTAAAGAAAGTAAGTTAGTAATACACATAATTAAAACTCTGGCTGCAGCAGCTAAAGACAATATCCTTTCCGCTCGAGCAATGACTTAATGCCTCTGTAACTGAAAGCATTAAGACAGTTTGAACTGCTTTACATTTTAAAGGGCATTAGCTTTTTTTTTGGACAGTTATTTCTATGAAAATTACTGCTCTAACTGATTTTACAGAGCTGCACTACAGGAGCAGATACATGTTTCTTGAGTGATGGTTTATGCCATCATTTGAGGGTATGGGAGGTGGTTTAATAAGCGTGCCTGAAACTTCCCCAGGAGGAGACAAGGGAAGAGTGCACTTGTTGAGGAGCAAAAAGGAAATTGTCATTCAAAAGCGAGCCTGGAGCTGCAGTTCAGGTGGTTCTGAGGCAGATACCTCCACAGCAATACTAAAGTCGATCATTGAAACACTGGTATTTCTGTGCCAGCAGACGTGCACCGTAGTGTTGCCACGGTGTGGTGACTGACGTTCGAGTGAGGTGCGGGATGCACTGAGGTCGTCCTCAGATTCCTGGTCTACAGTAGTTTCATCAGGAGACTCTATGAAATGCAGGGAAAAAGCATCTTTCTTCCTCTATGCAACAACATATATAATTGGAAAAATTAAACAAATCAATTCTGTCCACGGTATTGTGAACTAATTTTAAAACACCATTTTAGAAGTAATTTTGTGCAGATTTTAAATAGATTATTATATTTTATATAATTATTTTTCATGTTTCTGCAAATGTTAGAATTAAAGACTAACTACCATGCTTTGTTGGTGTTTTTAATACCTTCCAAGGACAGGCACTGCCCAAATCGTGTTAAATAGTTCCTGGAATCATTATGCTTAAGTCACTTCTCTATTCAATGAAACTTTCTGCTAACATCAACAAGAACATTAAAAGGGCACATATATCAATATATCGATACATATATATGTATATAAATCAACTTCAAATGTATCAGTTTGACCTGTGGCCAGCACTTTTCACCACTTTGCTTAGAAGCAACCTCCAATTATATTGACAAAAGTGACTAAAATCTACTCTCTGGCATTTACTTACTATTGTCAGGTGGGCTGCTTGCCAGCAACTCCGGGGCAGGGCCACTGCTTTTCTCTGCCAGGTCTATTGCCATCTGGATGTCCTCAGTCCATTTGTCCATTTCAGTGCGGGTACTAACAATGAAAATTTAGGTTTTATTCACTTTCATATAGGCTGAAAGCAAACTCTAAGAAACAGACACAAACCGAGTTTACTTTTAACTGAAATAAATAAATTCAGACACAAGATGCTACTTTTTTTTTTCCTGGTAACTTAGTTTTGGTTCCAACTGGCACAACTGCCACTTTGTTGTGTCCCATCCACCTTTTTCTTAACAAGTGGCTTTCACAAAAGAATATACCTTTGAGGAGATTGTTTTAGGAGCAAATACGAACAAAACGATGCCTCTCTGACCCACTGTGACAGCCGCAGAGAAATACAGTTCACATGAGGATTTCTGTCTCCACTGAATTACCTTGCAGCAACAACGATGGACTGCTGTTGACCTCGTAGTGTCAGACAGTGAGGAACTCCCCATTCCTCCTCACTTTCTTCCATCTGAGAGACAAAAGGCCAAATGCAGTCAGATTGCAGGAAGTACATATTTCTTAAGGTGAAACAGTGAACTGAACGAGCTCTTACCATTGGGGAAAATAAAACTAAGAGAAATGCCCACAAACAACTCTGAGCTAGGTATTAGGTATTAAGGAAAATACCAGTGGCTTGCAAGTTGGAACAATAAGTTCTGCAATAACCTCTTAAACCAGAAGCATGGCTTTGTCTGCTTTGTGTCAAAGAAAATAGCAGTATTTTTATGAGAAGAGTGATTTATCGTACATTAAAGGCTGGGAATGCTCTGGAAACTGCAGCATAGCACAGTTCTGTGGTGAGCAAGTCCAGGCCAAATGGCCATCAACAATTGAGTAGATTCCTTGAAAGGCTAGATAAAGCCTTGCAACTGGTTAGAGAAAATCAGTTACTGTGCTAGAGACTACTTAATTCTCAGGGGAACAGTATAGAATAGATACAAACCAGTGAGAAGTTCTGTTGAAAATAACAGAGGGAATGAAAGTGCTTTGTAATTAGCAAAGGTATTTTTGAAACAATCCAGGAAGAGGTAAATAGGTGCTATTGGCTTGAACTGGCTGTTTTCCAGCAGAAGTGCAACAAAAGCTCCAAATGACATTTTGCTGCCAGATTCCCACTACTCTGGCTTTAAGATATAAAGCTGGAAACATTAGGAATTTTTTAAAATCGAAATTAGATTGTTGCTACTGTTTACTTGTCTTGTATGTGTCTATAATGAATTGGTGATGAATTACTTGTAAGAATCATGGTCAAATTAATGGTTGAAAAAACCTAAGAACCCATCTCCAGAGAAGTTTGCATTGTGAGGAAACAGCCCTCAAAAATGCCTTTTGCCCCCTCATTTTTGCTATATAATCACCTTTGTGCAGAAGGCTGCAGGAACAGGTTCTGGGTCCAAGACAGCCCCAGCAGGCACTGCAGAATGTAACCCCAATTTCTCTGCATCACAGACAACCCCCCACCTTTGCTGCTGCTTTCAGTCCAGTGGAAATTCATCAAGCAATTCAGATGGGACGACAAATGGCCACTTAGGCATGAATCCCTGAAGTTCTCACAATACTTACTGTCATGCCATACAGTGGAAGATGCCCATGGACTTTAAACTGATTGGATGCTGTCAGGCCTCTACTTGTGTACAACAAGATATCATTAAACTAAAAAGCAAGAATAAGCATTGTTAGAATGATGTTGGTTGGCATGTATGTATGTAAAAAAAAAAATCAGAACAGTGAATACAGGAAAGCTGAGTATTTAAATGGCAATTCTAATGCATGAATCCAAAATATTGGCTTCCACAATACTCCGCTATCCAGTGTTAGCACCTGTTATCTTCCCTGCCTTCCTTTCTGGCTAGTTTTAGGTATGTTTCCATAATTTTCCACTGGGTATTTTCCAATGCCTTCTAATATTCCCTTTGTGATCTCTGGGTCAGAACTATCAAGCCACAACAGCAGTGAAACAGAGCAGTACATTTCACACTCTGCTGCACTTTGAAGCTATGGAAGGTGTGTGGTTCACGAATATTTTCTCCTGCTTTGAGTGAAAAGATAAGCAAGCCTCCCCAAGAGCTGTGTCCAACTCAACCCTTATGGACAGAGTGGCTGCCTATCACTCCCCATATTCAGAAGGAAGCTGGGAGAACTATCTTAAGGTAGACAGGTTTAGGTTGGAAATACCAAGGTGAAGAGACTAAGAATCTCAAATTTGTAGAGCTTCCTGCAGGTAACAACAGTTGTCCAAAGCATGCCAAATGACTGCCTGCATTTTGTTGCCATAAAATGAACAGAGTATTTTCACTGGGCCACCTGGGTCAAAGGGTGTTTCTCTCAAACCAGATGGCTGCATGAAGAGAATCACACACTGTGGTGTGAAACAGAGCTCTCACCACAGACCTCTACAATGCAGCAGCAGTAATTCATGAAGCTTTGTGGAGCAGCCACTAGAGGGGGATTTAATTTTGCCAATGATTACACATGCGTTTGGAATCCCACAGTACTGACCCGGGATTTTACCTCCAAATAGATTCTGGTGCTTGACAGATAAAAGACTTCTTTGACAGTGCGAGCAACTGACTTGAGAGTCTAATCTCAGATTTTTAATGTTTCATACAGGTATAATAATAATCTAGTATCTGTTGGTATGCAAGAAAACACGCACCATATTCATTAGGCTTCTTCTTCAGTGCCTTTAAAGGCAGCGGATAATCCTACCCAGGTAGATTTATCAGGTTATATCTTTGGCTCATTTGAAAGATTAAATGTCAAACACCTTGTAAAAACTAGCACACTCACAAGCTTTCCTACACAGCCACTGCCTTCACCTTTTGCACACAAGAAGCCAGGGAGGCATTTTTCTGCTACACTGCACTGACTCGTCAGTGTTTTGTGGACTAAAAGATCTGTGCACTCTGCAGGGCAGCCCAGGGCCCCAGCACCAAGGGCACAGCAGCAGTAAGAGGGGGTGCTGGGGAACAAATCAGCTGGCTGGGAAGAGAGGAGAGAAGGAACTATCCAGGGGACTCTGGTGAATCAGAGCCCGAGTGGGATCACCATAATGTGAAAGCGCTGGGAGGAGACAAACTTCCCTAGAGGAAAAGCTACAAAATGTATCTCCAAGTACAGGCAGGACCATCAACATGCTGGGCACTCATGTTGAAACTGGATGGTTTTTGGAAACATTTGGTTCTGTAATGTGTTCTGAGAGCATTATGTGAATTATTGTTCGTATCACCAGGAGTCACTCCTGATCTTTTTTTCTGAATATGATCACTGTCCCTGGTACCACTTTTCATTTTGTAATAACTCTGCTTTTATTTAAGACAAGGTGCAAGGAGGTATTATTTTAACATTATATTCATATTGTCATATGAAAAATAGTTTTATCTTTGTAAGAAGCAGTCACAAAGAGAATATTGGATTTGAAAGGAAATGTAGGTTCTTAACAACCAGCTGCATGGGTGATGTACTATGTTAATTTAAATAATGCTGTTTTAAAATACTTACTGTGATTCAAAATTCCAGTCTAACAGTTATGTGTAGTAGATGCCTAGAGTTACAGCTCATTGTATAAAGAAAAATTATCTTTTTGCTTACCAGAAAGAACATCCGTTGCTGTAAACCTTTTCCAGACAACTTACTAAGACTGCCCAGTCTAATAAACTCCTGTGGGAAACAAATACAAAACAAAAATGTATTTTCTGGAAAAATGGTGATTTTTTAGTATGCAAACAGAAATATGACTACTTGGTCATACAAATGACTTGACTAGCAGTCACCAAGACTTTTAATTTTATTAAGTATGTTAGAAATCTAATTTATAGTGTAATTCCTTTCCATTTGTAACTATCTTTAGGATAAACTCCCTTCATTCATTTTAAGAAAATTCAGTTTAGCAAAATTTTTGTTACCTGACACTAGTTCTTCAGAGATCTCCCTCTTTCGTCAATTTTAATGAGTATTTTTCACAGCACAAATGCCATAAAAACTAATGATATGTATGTTCTTGGTTAGCCACTGGTGCATATTCTGTGGTGCACATGGCATACACTGCTCTCCTTGAGTGCAATGTAAAACAGCTACACAACTCAACATCACCTGAGCAGCAGACAGAGAAGGACATTTGTCTGGCAGTGAGAGTTATCCCAGCGCCATCCATGTCATATAATACAGCACATTAATTCAGAGCATAGCGTTTAAGAATGTTTAGGGATGGAAACAGAGGAAAAGCAGCACATCTGAAACTTCCACAATGCTGCATTTCCTGGGCTTACTGTGAACTATGCAGTAGCTCACCCTTACATTTCTCTGAAACCCATGAAAGTACCATTTTTCAGACACTCCCTCCAGCTTCTGCCAGGAAGTTTCCATTTATTTATTACATTCTTTCTGAGGTCATTCTACTCACAATTGTGGATGCAAAAACCTATACAAAGCACCTGAATCACCTGCATCTTAGGAATTAACTGGCTAAGATGAATCTGTTCAGCACCACCATGGCCAGCAGCGTGTGACCACACGGATCCAGAGCTGCAGGTCACTGTCACCTGCAAGTACAACCAGCCATGGGATGTGCTCGTGTCCAGCAGAGCAGCAGAGATCCCACTCTGGGACAACATGAAGAGGATGGGGTTACAGTGGCATTTGCCTCCCAGCCCTGCCTGCACCAGGGCAGGGACTTGAGTCAGAGCCAGAAGAGCAGCCAAGGGGCTGGAAGCAGCAACACCCTGGGCATGTGCCAGAGCGTGGTGGCCAATGCTGCTTGGCTTGGCAGGCAAACAACTCCTGCCCCCCATCTGCCTTTTCCTTGAACTTCCTAGGACAGGAAGACTGCTCAGACTTTAAATAGACCAGGGTAGCAGAAACACCCGATGACAGCATTTAATTTCATGTGATAGAGAGATGCACAGGCTGTGAAATGTCCCGAGGGACTTGCCAAGGATGTGAACAGTCTGTGGATCACTAGAAAGAAACATGAGCTGTGGCAGCTGCTTGGAGACACGGAAGAGGTAAAGGGAGGAAGTGGGGAACAACCACCAATCCAGAAATACCTGTGCTCAGCACTGCCTTCCCAATGGAACATCAGCTTCAAACCTGGCCCCAAGTTCTGGTTTTGGGTATTACACACAAAAGTCAAGGGCATGAGGAGGAAATTAGTTGAGCAACAAACAACTCTCAAGTTTGCACACACAGATAACGTGTGCCTAGGAAATAAAAAAAGCTACAAATATTACACTGTGGCTCATTTGTTCTGAAATGAGCCTTTGATTTAAAAAAACTATGATAAGTAAGAAAGAGATGTTGGTATTCTTACACCACAATTAAAAGTGTTTACTTAAGGCAACACTGTCTCAAAAATTATTGCCTAATGTTACATGTAGACTGAAGAGACTGTTCCTCCCCCAGGGCCCCGAGTTTCAAAGCAAGACATGGTGAAAGGGCTGAAGGTCCTCCAGCACAAATACCTCACTTGCCTTTAATCTGTCAAGCTCTAGCATAGAGGGCTGGGAAAAGAAAATAAAGGCAACATGAAATGTGCAACTGCTTGAGCCCTGAATGCTGTGATAAGTACCACTTTTTTACTGCCTCTGCTGTAAAAGATGTTTGGAGCTGACTAAAACTGTTCAAATCCATACAAAAGACAGAACTAAATCAGTAAAAATGTAATCAAGAGGATTGCCTTTTCTGGCTGCAAAGGGTGCTGTTTTCTATGGTGCACTGGTTTCAGCTGGGGTAGAGTTAATTTCTTCACCATGGCTGGTTTAGGGCTGTATCTTGGATTTGTGCTGAACACAAACAGCTGAACACAGGGTCGATTACACAGAGATGTCCTTGTTATTGCTGAGCTGGGCTTACACAAAGCCAAGGCCTTTTCTGCTTTTTGTACTGCCATGCTGGTGAGGGAGTTGGAGGTGCATGGGAGGCTGGGATGACACAGGCAGGACAGGTGACCCCAACTGACCAAAGGGATATTCCAGACCATACAACAACATGCTCAGTATATACAGTGGGGGAAGACGAAGGAAGGGGGAGACACTGGGAGTGATGGTGTTTGTCTTCTCTAGTCCCCATTACCTGTGATGGGGCCCTGCTCTCCTGGGATAGCTGAACATCTGCCTGCCCTTGGGAAGCAGTGAATTAATTCCTTGTTTGTTTTGCCTGTGTGGCTTCTGCCTTCCCTATTGAACTCTCTTTATCTCAGTGCTTGAGTTCTCTCACTGTTACCCTTCCATTTCTCTCCCCGATCCCGCTGTTGGGGCAGTGAGTGAGCAGCTCTGTGGGACTTGGCTGCTGGCTGGGATTAAACCTCGACATTTGGCTTTATTATGTTTACATCTGAGAGTTTTTGGTGACAGAAAAAGGTTTGTACGGGGAAAGGTAATTTCATACCTGCCCCTAATAAACAGGTTTTTAAAATTGTATCAAATCTTGATCACAACTCTGTTACTTACCCTTCCTGGGATCACCAGATTGTCCATGCCTATCAAGTCTTTCTTCAGTTCATGCAGCTTTTGGAAGTTCTCCATCTTTATCATATTGCCATGGAGCTGAGCCACCATTTCAGAAATCTCAGCCAAAGCAGCTAGATGGACAAATCCATAAAGTGCTTATTAAAAATTTACAAGAATGTTCAAAAAGAAATACAGCTTTTCTTGGCACTACCCAGCTCATGAACCTTCTTGTGCTACTTGTCTCCTCTACAGCATAAAGCTACTCAGCCAGACTAAAACCCACACAAACTGAGGCCATCATCTTATACAGTGGAAAGGGTGGAGTGTTGTGATGAAGAGACTGTCTATTTCCTAAACCAAAAGTTTGCTCTGTTGTAGCCACAGGAACATTATAAAAGAAGAGTACGGTCAATTCAGAGCACCAATGAATGGGTTCTCATAAAGGACTTAAATTCCTACAACTCTGATCAACCTAGGGATGTTCTTTATGCTTGAAAAAAATGCATTTTTCCCCTGCTTGCAGCACTGGGTCAGGTCCATATCTGAAAACAGCAGGAAATGGCAGTGTCACTTATTGTATCGTTTCAGATGGCAAGCATCTTGGGGTTTGTCCTCAGTCCCATCACTGAGAACAATTAAAGGGCTGCACATCATCGATTCACCTCATGGCTCTGCTTCATTCTCTCCAAAGACACTACCAACTCCCTGCATGGGAGCACCAGCCTTGATACAGCTGCACAGCTGGGTGATCTCTGAGTGGGCCAAAGGCTCTGGCTGACTTCAGTGCCAGAAGCACAGTTACAGCCATTTGTGTTAAAAAACCACAGCCAAATGAACAGTAGCAGTAGTTCCATCTTTCTTCTTACATCATTGATCAGTACATAGCTCATCCACCTGCTAGTGGGAGACCTGTGCCCTCTGCTGGGATTCAATAGATGGGGTTTTTTTGCTTCCTTTAGACTCTGACCTTTAAGAAAAATCTGCAAACACCTTAGCAAGAGAGTGATCCCAGAGTGATGGTGTCTCTAAGGCACACTGTGCTTCTCATGTTCTCTTATTTTCCCCTATGAAACCTATGTTTGTATCCATTTCTTAAGTGGAGCAGGAATCAGAACGCTACACTCTGGGGAGAGGAGAATGGACACATCACCCTCAACCTCTAGTCCTGGCTGAAAGAAATGCAGGCACTACTTGCTGCCTTCTTTGAGATCCTTCAGGCAGCAGCTACATTTGGGCCAAGAGCTGTGTCACACAGCACCCCCGTGTCACAGGGCTCTGGCATTTCCCACTGCCACAGGTCAGGTTAGCTCTGCATTACTCTGTGCACTGCCTGCTGGGGGTCTCAGCCCCCAGAACCTGAGGGAAAACAGCTCACACGCTATGCCTGGGAGCAGTCGTGCTGAGCACTGCTCCCTGACCGAGTTCTTCCATGGATCTGCACCAGTGCTGCCCAGATAACCAAGTTATCCTTAAACATACACAGCTTACAACAGGCAGGGGGGTGAGAAGGAAGGAGAACAAACCATCAGAAAGAAGTGGCAGGCAGCGAGTTCAGGCTACAGGAGGGCAATTTCTTCATGTCTGGGAAAAAAAACAACCTCAAACCCAAAACAAACCCATGCTGGCTGCTTTGAGCTCCTGAAACAAGTCACGGAAATGGATAGAGCAAACTGTATGTCTTGAAAAAAAGACAAATAACACTTAAAGACATAATAACAGCAGCCCTATTGGGTCAGACCAAGCGTTCACCTGGGCTAGTATTTTGTGTTATTAGAGGATCTCTAGGGAAATCTAGGAACAACATAAGCACACATGGTATGTTCCCTGTGCTCTCTCCCAACCTCCCAACTGTTTTCAGTTCAAGAGACTTCCTGAACCTCCTGTCATTTCTGTGTGTTTAATAACCCCCAGCAGAATTCTCTTCCAAGTACCTGTCCAGACTGTGGCATAATGTGTATAGAAGAGCAACCCCAATCCTACTGTTTATGGTGTCCTGAGCGCTGGATTTTGCAACTCAATCCTCTTTTGACGTAGGCTTTAAAAAAAAAAAGATTCTTTTTTTCTCCAGCCTAATGCGTTTGGATGCCCTTGCCCAGCTCCAGGAACTGACGTCTTTTCTCTTACCTCTTGAATCCCTGAAGTCCATGTGGCTTGGAGGGTAGTGCTTGCAAAGCCTCTCCATGATCTGCTTGTAGTGCATAAGCCTGTGTAAAGGTCTGAGGAGGAAGGTATTGAGAGGCAAGTAGCAAACTTTCTGTAGCTCAAAATCTCTGCAAAAGGTCTCCAGCTTGCGAGAGTTCTTGATCCCGTTCTCCAACTCCATTAAAATCTCATTGTGCTTTCGCAGGTGAATTGTCAGTTGCTTTTATGCATGAAAGAAAAGAGGATGCTCTTAACAATCACTGAGAGACATGACTCAGCCCATGCCTAATCAAATAAAACATCCAACTAGCACAGCAGTGGGCACTTTGCAAACAAAATCACTGCACTACACAATGGCTCTGATATTCACTTGCCAAGGAAAAATGGTATTACTCATATGAAGCAGACACCCCCATCCCCTCTGCATTCCCTGGAAAACAACAGTACATGACTCAACAAAACTAAGTCTCCTATCAGAGAGAAATCCAAAGGCAAGGAGATGACATGAATAGAGTTCCTGCAAGTAGGTGCAATGGAGACAGCCAAAAAATGTGAATGAGATTTTCTAAAAGGATAAAGAGATTTAGATGCCCCAGTTCCCTTAGGTGGTTTTGGGGAACTGAGATGCAGGGAAATGGACTTCTAGCTTCTGCTCTCCTCTTAATGAGAAGTTGCATCTCTTGGGAAACTGAACAAACACAAAAACAGAGGCTTTGTCCAACAGAAATGGGTGTGTTACGAGTTCTTCATCCTTGGACTACATCCTTTTCTCCTTAGTGCAGTCTCTAAATAATTCCACTGGCAGCAGGGGAGCTGCGCACCAGCCATGAATGAGGTTTGCATGAAATATATAACTTCATTTAGGACTCACCATCACACATATTCACAAGTCCACCTTAAAAAATTTCAGCAGTACTTTTTTAACAATTTACACAGGGAATTAACTGTGTTTTGCAAAAGGTGAACTGGATGCACAGAGCTTCTTTGAGCAGCCAGCTAAAGTTTTCCAGTACACGGTAGAATATTAAGCAGCAGCAAAAAGAAACTGAATGCATAAATTGAATGGACTTGAGAAGACATTCTGGCTTAATCTGAAGTTTGTGCTTTTTGACACATTTCCAGTCAACTCTCTCTCTCCTGTGATTTCTGATATGTTTACCAGAAACATACCTTCCCTAGAGCAAAGCTGCTTCCTCCACACACTGCATATTCATTTTACAAGTCTGTAACTCAGGAAAAGACACAGCAGACCCTCTGGACTGCTACAGAGGCTGCCCATTAATTACTTGCTCTTAACTTCTTTCCTATGTTAATTAAACAAGTAGTGTCAGTTTGCAGATCTTTTAACAGGTCTCATGATAAATAAGTAGAGTTTTAACTAACTTTGTTGTTTCCTTGCAGTTCTTTTAAGTTAAACTAGCTTTTGCCTTTTTCCTCCACATATCAGCTGATCAGTAGTGGTGGATCTCAAAGCAAATGAAGTAAAACCCTTTCATGGGAAAGGGAAAACAGGAAAGGAGAAAGCACAGGAACAGGTCTAACTAAGTTACAGGGCGGACTGTACAGTGCCTTTAGACTAGCTCCCCAGAAGGACCTGCAGACAGCAAAGGACAGACAATTTAGTCTTGCAAGGTACCAAGAACAGAGACAGTCCATCAGAAGCTCTCCGGTATTCTTAAAACTGTTGGTGAAGAGCTGCATACTTCCCGACAGCAGAGATGTATGTAGAAAAGTCCCCTCTCCATTTCTTGCCATACATCTGAATTACATCTTGAGGGGGAAAAGCACTGTGAGTGGCTCAGTACACTGCAGAGAGTGAGGCTAATTGATGACAAGGCTGTCTTCTGTTGGGGATGGTAAATGGAGACTCCTATGTTCCCTTTTTCTGACTGGCCAGATAATCACTTGTGTGTCACTTCACCTCCCCCATCTCTCTCTGTCCTTCTGAAAGATAAACCGAGTGCTAATGAACATCTCAGGAGAGCTGTAATGATTAACCTGCCCTTTCCTCAGCCAAGGACTCGAGGCTGCTCCATTTAGTGACTGCAGAATGCCCAAGTGGCCACCACCAAGGAAAGATTTATCGGAGAGCTCCAAAATCACTTTGAGATCCACGTGCTGAAGGTGAAGGGCCATGTTGTGCCCCACGCTGACCTGGATGTGTAGATACATCCCAGGAAGGTGAGCTCACATCCAGACTGTACAAGTCTGTAGGGTTTTCCAAGGGTCTCCTGCCTGCATTCCATGCTGTATTCTCAGCAACACAGAGTGTCAAGACTACTGCTCTGGCCAGACTAAGAACAGTTGCAAAGTCTGCTGAACATTTATACCTAGATTTATTTCATACATGTATTTTTACTTCTAGTTTTCAAGGGATTAGAGGCAATTATTCTCATGATTCAAAAACCTCTCACCTAACTTGGCACTGTAGTGCACAAATATAACTTTCCCAAGTCAAATCAATATCCAGCTTATGGTCACTAATCCTGCAATATTGTAACATGTATATTTGCATGAAAAAGTAGGCACACTCAGCATTTGAACAGTCTCTTCAGCCACACAAATTCCAATGCTTTGCCTACTTATTTGGGAAAAAAAAGAACTCGTAATTAAATATTCCTGAACTTCTGTGTTTGCTGCTTCTATATTTGGAGAGTGGGGGAAAGGGGCTGGACAACTTAAAATCAGTTTGCAATTCTGAAATCCCAGGGCTCACCAAACGTTTGGTATGTCATCAATGGAAACTTTCATAGCATAAGCCTTGATTACAATTGGCAAAAACCAGTGCAAGAGGCAACATCATAAGAAAATGAAAAGCATGCTAATATTAATCCGTGTCAAAGCTTAATAATTATAGGATCATTCCTACCTTCATACTCTGAATGTTCTTTAGCATAACATCTCCGATTCTTTGGTAATCTCCTTTAATGTGAGCATTAGAGCGGCCTTCCCTGTCAGCAACAGAAATGCCACACACTTCAGACATGAAATAAAACTGCATAATCACTTATAAGCACTGAAACTCAATAGCTCATTTCTCTTAACATCCTGACCCCCATCCTCCTTCGCTCAGAAGCGTGTGAGGAATCTTCCTGACAGACATATAATTCCCAGGTACAGTGCACCCTTCACCCAGCCCGGCTTTCACTCCTAACAACAAAAAGGGCAGGCACTTAACAGAAGGATTAGACTTCTAAAGAAAATTGCTAGCATTTTTGAACACATCGGAGAAGGCTGGAAATGGTTTCGGGAAAAAGAACACATCAAAATCCCATGAGAATATGTGATCTTAGAGCAGAAGGTTGACTCTGTTCAGAAACGACTGAACCCCAGAACAGGACCTGGGGGGTGTTCTTCCTCTGAAAAGCCTTCTGCTTGTGCAAGGGACAGTGAGGCAAAAAAAAAAAAAAAATCCATCCAGCATCTGGTTTTGATTCATAAGCATTACATACTGGCAGGAATTTTCATTCAGTATGTCACTTAGGGTATTACAAATGCAAACTGCTCCCTCCCACCCAGCCAGCTGCACTTCGGTGAGTGCAGCATTTGGGAGAAACCCAGCTCCTGATAAAAAAGATATTCCTGTATCTAAATCCACGTGTGAGACAGGCAAGGATACCACGCTCTGAGTGAAACTGAACACATGTTTTTTGAAAACACAGGAAGAAAAATTATGCCTACAAGAACCTGTTGCAGATCTGCTCCAACCAAGCTATGCTTTCAAAAGAAAATCACTAGGAGTGTGTGGGGAGAAGCACTGTCCCCCTCCCCTTTCCAATTTAATCTTTCAACAGACAAAGAGACTCCATTGATAACCAAGGGACTACTCCATGTTCATCTGAACAACATCCAATTTCATAGGCTGTCTTTAATAATTTCCTATTGTGTTAACTCTCCCAGGCATTCAAATGCCTATTTAGGCAAAGAAAAACTGCTCTCAAAAAGATTTTTTAATGTTTGTTTTTCTCTGAACCCAAAGGTTACACAGGGGTACAAAGTTGGGTTGTGTCAGTGGTAACTTTAGTTACCATCGCTGTTTTTCAAAAACACTGACATAGTCAAATCACGCCCAAGAAATAGTCTAAACGGAAAGGAAAAGCAGAGGTATACATGGACATCTCAAGGCTCCAGTCTTCACATTACCTGAGGATAAAAGTACAACTTCTGTCTGTCAAATCATCTCCCCTCTATGCTGTTCCCTGATTTTCCCTTCCCCCATGTCCTACCCATCCAGCAGCTCTCCCCACTGAGATTTCCTCTGACAGGTTGTAAATAAAACCTTCCAGCCACTAAAGCTGTGCTCCAAGTGGTGCATATCAAAGCGCCCCTGATTGAAAACCACAACCATTTGAAGTCCAAGGCAGTAGCACCACGCTGGCAGGAAGCAAGGGAAAGCCACCCTCCACCCCTGGAGCCAGCATGCAGCATCCCCTCCCAAATGGTTCATGCTGAGCCTCTACACAGAAGCTCAGAAATGTCAAATCCAGATGAAATTGTGCTGCTGCCAGCAATGGCACGGTATCTGGCAATTATCTCTATAAGAATTCTTGCTTTATGTGTTCTTCTCTAGGTCTCTGGCACTGCCTGGATCCTTTTCCATGTCTCTACATTTGATTTAATCTAATGGACTTCAGCAGTTTTGTACCTTTCTGAGTATGAAACATATAGTTATCTACTTACTGCCAAGATAAATATTAAGTACATCATTACAGACTGCTTTTTCTAAATAGAGACAGCTTTTCTGATCTGAAGGCTACAGATTGGCTAGAATACATATTGCAAATTTTTTACCTACTAGCTAGCTACTCAGAGGCTGAGCCCAAGCCTACCAAAGTCACAGTGAGTGCTTCCAACAGCTAATATTTAGTGTGGCTGTTCATGGAACAGTCAGGTCCTTATTTTCCAGAAGCTGACCCCCTGGGCCCTGTTCAGCACCACCAGCTCTGACTGCTTGCACAGCATCTCACCACATCAGTCACACGCAAAGCATCAGGAATAGCCCCCCTCCACTGGCCTTAGCCACAGATTTTTAGGGCTTTCAAAACTTACTCTGCATCTTGGCAGAGTGACAGACAGAAGGGGGTCCCCCAAAAGCAACAGCCTCTCTCCAGCTGCTGGCTGAACAGTGAGGAGCTGAATGGTACCAGAGCCCTCAGCCCAGGCCAACAGAGATGACCTGTGCTGCACACAGATGCGTCCTGGTGGAAGAAATAAACCCTGGGTTTTCTTAGGAAAAAATATAGCAATGTGATGGCTGCGTACTGCTCCTTGTTCCAGACATTCTTCTTGCTTTAGTTATTTATTTCCAGACAAATGCTGCCCCTTGCAACAGAGAGGATTTTGCCACTGGGGGTGGTGCCCAGGCATGTAGGCTATGATGTGGAGCAGAGAGGCAGGGAAAGCTGAAGCTGGGCGTGGGGGAACATGACAGCTTCCCATCTGCCTCCCAAACCCCCACCTCCACTCTACCCCAGCTCGTGCTGGGACCCCAGAGTAACCCCTACGCTACACTGCCATCTTCCCCAGCTCCTCAACGTGCAAATCCTAAGAAAACAAGAAGAAATGCCAAGAAAAAGGAGCATCCAAATACACAGAATATAAAAATAAAAACCAAACACACAACAGATCAGATGATGTCTTACTGCTGCAACAGCCCAAAGCACAGGAGCAGAAAAGAGAGCTCTCCCCACGGTGTATGTTTTGAATAACAACACTCAGCTTGCTGAGAGGGAAGAAGCTGCTCATTTGTTGTGCATCAATGGCTAAATTGTTCTTCTTACTCCTTGTTTTCACGGGTCACTGTTTGAACATGGTATCTATCTGCCAGTGACAAGGGACAAAGCTCAGGGCCTAGGGTCTCACAGCTTTTCACCAGGAGCTGATTTATGATGCCCAGCTCCGGAGAAGATGGAGGAGCTGCTTTCCCCACACATAATGTGTCCTTACTCCACTGGCATTGTGGGGGGAGGTCCAAAGCCACTGAAAATCACACTGAAAAATTAGGATATTACTGTATAATAAGGCCATTTCCCATTTTTATCCAAGTAATCCCTTCCTTTTTAAAGCAATGCAAGTGTACAATAGCAAGAAAAGAGGAGACTGACTTTTATACCTGCTAAGAAACTCAGACACTACCTTATATATATATTACTCCAAACAGCCATCAGCTTGACTTATAAGGATTAAACAAGCAACCGTGTCAGATTTTCGAATTATATAAAGTTCTTAGTGTATAAAATTGAAAAAATAATGGAAAGAAATCTCAAGTCAGCCCATACCCTCAATCAGATGGAACAGAAATTCGATGGGCGTGGTGGAAAGGCAAAAAAGAAAAGAAAGATATCTCAATAAAGATTTTTTTTTCCAAGGGAAACATGAAATTCTTTGATGGCAGCCCTTGAACTGCAGCCAAAATAATAATAAATCAATTGTAACAAATTATATTTACAATGTCTGACCTTGCATTACACGCTTAGGAACTCCCTCCTGAATACGACAGCTGGTCTTTGAACACCTAGATACTTTCAAGTTTTTATGACTTTATTATTAACCAAAGTTCTAATTTTAAAAATACCTTAAATATTCCCCATTACAACTGCCTTTTAAACAAGAGGAATGTTTTGTTACTGGAAGAGAAGGGTTGATAAAAGCAAACACCCCCTTCCTCGCTCACACCCTGCTGCTACACAGTGCTTCTTACTGCCCTGCCCATTCCAGCAGGCGCTGCAGCTGTACTTTCAGCAGTAAGTGGTGCATGAGATGCTGCTCAGAGCCTCAGAAACGCACTGCTGAAGCCATCAGAGCTTCCCAGAGTCACACCAAGCCTTTGCAGAGTGTGCATATCTTTAAAGACTTTGGGATGGCTACCCCTGCCATGGGAGATACCCACCCTACAGCAAACATGCATCAGTAATGCTTTCAAACGGTAAGGGATCAGAGTGAGTAACACCACAGCATGAAAATACACTGAAAATGCAACAGCATTCCGTATACTGCTGTGGAACAGCCTCAGAGCTGATCTTGGGCATGCCCTGCTGGGAAAGCCACAGAGATGGACACAACACAGCTCTAGCTCTGACTAACAGATCCTGGGTGTGCTGTTTCTCTCCCACCATTTCCAGTTAATTTGGGCGTAGCACAGCTCCAATCCCCAGAAGTACCCAAAAGTGACTTCAGCAAAGAAAACTATCCTCTCAAAATGGAGCCCAGCGTGCTGGCACAAAGCCCCTCCTAATGCCTCGGTCTCAGGAATCTGCAGTGCATAACTCCAAGGTTTGCGCTACAACACATACCTCATTTCTGTACCCTGGACAAAGACACTTTTGAAAGCATCCTCCTCATGCCTTCCCAGCAGACATGCAGAACCAGCTGAACAGTCAGCACTGCTTTTGAGAAGGCAGATAAGGACTGCTGCCTTGTTTATATAAACTGTCTATCAGGCGGCTCTTCCTGAGCTCAAGTATTTCTTCTCGAACAAAAAACAGTCAATAAATCAATATTTAGCTCATCTTGCTACACCTCCCTGAGTGCTTTTTTATTACAGGTTTTCAATTTTGCTTCCATGAATCCTGATTGAGCTTTCTTCTTTCATATGCTAAGATCTAAGAGCCCTTTTTTTTGCAAATTACCAGCCACACAGTCCCATCTGGTAACACTGAGCAGCCGCTTTCTCCAGAAAGATCTGGGAGTCAAACCAGCTTCCCTGGAAGGAGATGAGTCTGCCTGCACTTCTGGGAAGCACATAACACTTTTTCTTCCTAGCACATGGATAAGGCCCAAAACACAGATTTGTACTACCTTATGAACACTTCCGTGGGCAGAAACAGCTATCCTGCCTTGCCCCAACACTGCTCTCAGTGCTGCTCAGTGATCATCCAAAGGGGGATACTTATGGTTCTCCATTTGCCACTTTCTGTCAGCATTTAAAGAAACCACTGTGGAAACTTATAATGCATTTAAAGGGGTGTGGAAAGATGAGCTCAATTTTTTTGGATGGAAAATTGTGCTTGTGGCCCAAATGAACAGCTTATTAAACAGCTGAGGTAAAAGGAGGAGTAGTACATCAATGACGTCTCAGATTCAACTGGCCAGAAGTTGATGAAGTTGCCTGCACTGCCCACACCTCTTCCTCCTTGCTGTAACATCTCACCAGCTCTGGGAAACAGGAGCCAGCTTTAAATCACTGATATAAGCTTAAAGTCACTGATATGTGCCTCCCATATTTTCTCCCAGTAAAAAGGCTTGGGAACTCCTGGCCTTGCACCCAAAGCCGTGCTGAGGAGCAACCTGTGTGAGTCCTGGCAGCCAGGACCAGGATCAGGACTGGCCCAAGTGCCGAATGATGTGTGCTGTTCCCTCTCCCACCTGAGGCAGCTTACTGCTCTTCTCCTCTTCCCTTCCTGTGCGAGAGGGCAAAGCACCATGCCTGCCTGCATCCACCAAAGGTCATCCTTCCTCTCCTCACTTGTTCCCAGGAATACGGCCTCCAGAGCTCAGCACAGTTGGGGCAACTGTGGAGATTCATGGGCTGTTTGACTTGTCCTGCAACAGCACAAGCAGGGCTGGATGTTCATGGCCCAGAGCATGGTATCACAGACATTGTGCAATAAAACCACCAGGAATCTTTCTCTGTTTCATGGCCAGAAAGAAACTCTGGCTGACAAAAATGCACTGACTTCCTATATTCTGCCACTGGCTATTGGTGTCAACATCAACCTATGTCTTATTAAAAATTTTATCACTAGGCACTGGACGCTAAGATGTGCTGTTCTTAGGAAATGCAGTACTAAAGAGGAAAATGGGTGAACTGCATAAAGAAACAGATGAGACCTGCCAGAATCCATAACCAGGTCAAAAGGAAACTGGTCCTTAAGACGTTCTGTAGCAAACAGCCTGCCCGACTGCAGATTCAAACACTTCAGAAGCCTTCAAGCAAGCCAGAAATGCTTTTAATAATGTACACAACCTGAGCTCCCTCCCAAATACTGAAAGTCTATAGATGTTTTAACAAATTAAAAGCATGGAGACATCTAAAAATTGTTATGCACAGTCCCCATCCCCTCCCCAAGCTTTGCTCTCCTCACAGCTCTTTTGCATCAGCATGAGCTTTAATAGGATCCAAGGCCTAAGAAAGCAGGAAATGGCCTCCTGTAAGATCTTCCAACATGAAGGTTTGAAACAAACCTTAGAGAACCGCACTTTGTGTCTGTGCAGAGTGAGCAGGCTGAATTGCACTTTAAGCTGATAAAGCTCAGCATCCTGCGCACTAGGGGAACACAGATGACTGGCTGCACGAGGCTCTCTCTCTCTCAGACAAGCTCCCACAGCACATGTGGGTGGCTAGGGGTTTCCTGCAGCTTGAGCAAGTCCACAACCCTTTCATTCAAAGGCCTTTTTTTGTAGGACACGTCACGCTCTGACAAACGCAGAGCAAGCTCACATCTCAGGACAAGTGTCCCACCTTCCTGCCCCCATCCACCTGCCTGGAAATTTAAGAGCTGACATGGAAGAGTCAGATTAAAATGAACTGGCTTGAATCCTGCCCACACCTGTGCCACCAGCTCAGCCAGGATCTGCTGGGCAGCTGGGAGTGGCCTGCCCTGAGGTGCACACAGCCAGAGCCCACTGCCTTATAAACACCTGGCACCAAAGACAGAGCTGCCATTCTGGCAGTATGGGCACTGAGCTAAGTGACCTTGACCATGCTGCTGAAGGAATTCCCTACCACGTTGCCACTGGCTTCTTGTAGATGCTGAGGGGCTGTTTAATTTTGTCACTCACTGTTTAATTAAACAGTAATCTCTACAGGATAGAGTTTATTGCTTGCGGCTTATCTCAGCATCTGTGGCATTATATAGAAACATCAACGGCTCCAAAATAATACCTGTCAGCAAGTCTGCCTCCCTTCCCAAGGCACGTATTCAAATCCTCCAGAACTTTAACAGCAATCACTGTCCACAACAGGGGTATTACATTAGGTGCATCCAGGCTGTTGGTTGCAAACTTAATGCAGACCACGGGCAGGAACGTGACTGTTTTTCTGTCAAGTGATTCAGAGCAGCCGACAGAGAATTCCCAGTGGCTTTACACTAACTGTGGAAGGACATGCAATAGCTGAGCTGACAAAGTCAGAACGAGGTGCCCAGCTGGGACAAAGTTACCTCAGCAGAATATTTTTGAACAAATTTGGATTGCAAAGTAACTTTGCAGCAGATCAGCACTTTTAATCACAGGGTAAGTGCAGTTTAAATATGATATTAGAAGCTTTAAACTGAGGTTTGCCACCATTTGAAACCTTAGGACCCAAGGAGAAGCTGGAAAACAAAAGGTTTACTCAGCTCTAAAAGAAGCTAACTGAAAAGGAAAAAATAAAGTAAAACCATGGAAAGCCTAAAAGCCTAAATACTGTTTCTTTCTTTTAAACTAACTGGCCCTTCCCTCCACTTACTACAATGTCACCTTTCCACGGCAGGCTGGTATTGCAGCATCATCCAATTTTTGAAAAACAACACACTTGAACAGGAGGTTTGCATCCACCTCCAATGCCACCAGAAGGATGTAGGGCATATCTCTATTTCAACATGTGCCCCAGGAGTCAGCACCCAGCGAGATTAGACTGGTCTGATAGAAAGCAGAACTTGCTCCTTACCCACTGTATGAATTTTCCTTTTCTCCCCACACACCCTTAACCCCAACTAGCTGGGGATTAACTCCAGCTACTGTTAATCTTACACCAAGGCTGAAGAAACAATCAGTATTTTATATCATCTGAAAGAGCTTTCTTGGCTCTGCAACAAATGCTCCTTAGTGCAATGCAATTAACACCAGTAGCAGCCCAATGAGAGAGATACAGCCAGAGTGGCTGTGCAGAACATACCTTAGGAGTAACTATATTAGTCACACATAAATACATAGACAAACTATTTATATTTATGTTTATATTTATAGTTATATTTATATTTAGTAATTATATTAGGAGTAATAAGTCAACCAAAGCCTGAGAAGCAAAAAGCTGAGGATGTCAGCTCTAAGAGGCAGTACCACATTCCCCTCTTCCCAGAAAATACTGCTAATTCTGCAACTGTGCAGGGTGGGTTTGGATAGCACAGCGCTGTGGCCTCATTCAATGATCTCACTTACCACATTGGAAGAGCTAAACTCACACACTGAAACGATGTTTTGCTTTTGTTTTGATTCATTAGTTAAAGAGGCACCCATCTTAATTAAACTGATTAACACCCATTAGGTCTGCCTGCTCTGTTTTCACGTGATTTTCATTGTCACTTTTCTAACTGAGAAGGAAAAGCGCAGCTCCCAGAACCAAAGATCAGTTACAAAAGAATGCCTACATAGAGCACGACAATCTAGTCCAGACAGGTCCAGTCGGAGCAGGCAAAAGGCTTCTGCTTGTGCTGCTGCCTCCGCTAAGATTTCAGTGGTCAAATGAATTAAGAGCCTTGACAGGGAAGAATTACTCACTTCATAGCTATTGTGTGAAAATGCCATGTTTTACTGCCACTATTATGCTAAGAATAGATAATTTTCGAGCCCAGTGTCCTCTTCCAACACTCTGTCAATTTGCAGAGTGCACTGCAGACCCTGAGAGTGTCACAGCTGAGATGCTGCAGCAGAATGAGAAGCTGCTCTGTGAAATCCTCTCAGCCTGTACCTATTTTGACAGAAACAGAACCTGGTCCTTCGCCTCTCCCTCTTTATTACTGATAAGCCTTGCTTGCAGCATATTCTTCAAAAGAGCTGCCATGTAGAAACACTGACATTTGGCAAGAGAAAG
This sequence comes from Acanthiza pusilla, assembly GCA_036630365.1. Taxonomy (NCBI): domain Eukaryota; kingdom Metazoa; phylum Chordata; class Aves; order Passeriformes; family Acanthizidae; genus Acanthiza; species Acanthiza pusilla. The sequence goes on along the minus strand of JAXCHO010000003.1, from coordinate 4,261,554 downwards.
CTTCATCCAGAATTATGATCTCATTTGCATACGTCTGTAACTGAGATATCTGAACAACAGAGTTTGTCGAGTAAACATGAACAAAGCACGATTCAATAAACCCTGTCTGTTAATAACCAACATCTGTGACTTTCACAAATTAAGCACTACAGTAGATCACAGGGAGTTAGCAAAAAGGGAATGCAAAAATGCTAAACTGCGTGAAATAATACAGATAAATAACAATCAACAATCTTACCACAGAGCAAGTCTCTGCTCAATTTCCTTGAGAAAACCAGTGTGAAATTTGTGCAAAGGTTCGAAGTTGGAGAAAATTAGATTTTTCAATGTTTCAGGCATGCAATCCTCTTTACTCACTGCACTCTGAAACCACTACAAAGGAAAAAAGAAGCAAAATTATCAGTGGGTGGAATGCAGCAGGTATGATCATTTGCTGTCTTTACGTAGCTAACCCAAAATACCTCGAACAGCTAAGCCAGCAGGGATCTCATTTAGCTGGCACTAGAATACAACTCAGACTATCCCTGACACTCCTATGTGCTGAACTGGTGCTCTTATCAGAGATCAGGCCCTGCATAGTTGAAAAAGGAACTCCCTTCCCTTCTGCCATCACTGATCAAATCTCAAAAATTCTTTTCAAACCCAAACTGGTTAGTCAATACAAACTGAATTTACAAATGCTGGAAGTGCAAGAGAAAGAGCATTGCAACACTTGCAAACAATCCAGTAAAAGCAAAAGAATATACCCTGGATTTTCTTTTGCTGAGTTCCGTCTGAAATGCCTTTGGCAGGAGTTGGTTCAGTGAGCACCCCCACCCATGCTGCTGTGTGCACACAGAGAACATCACTTTGCAAAGTGAACAAGTGGAAGACACTGCTATCAGAAAACAGGAGGGGCAGTGCCAGACTCTGTAAAGACTGAAACAGGCTCCTGCTCAGTTTTGCTCTGTGTTCTCTTTATTTCACCCTAATAGACTATGGGTGACATAAAACCATAGGACTAGGCAGCATGCCAAGGTAGCAATGCCTATTATCTTCAACATGGTAACACTGCTCCCTCCCCACTGCCCTGAGGGGCTCCAGCTATCTGTGGTTGGCTTCCAGCAGTGCCTAGAAGGCTGTTGGGACCATAGAAGGCTCTCAGAGCAGCCTTGCTTGACACTGCCTCAGCTGGAGCTGAGCCAAATGTGGGATAAAGAGCAATCGCTCCCAAGCTTCCCTCTCCCCTGCTTTATCTCAGCACTGAGCAAAGCTAAAATTGAAGCACATCTACCAAGTCTAAAAATCCATGCACAGCAGCTGCTCCTTTTCCAACTATGTTGGCTACTTGTTCACTTTCAGTGGCCTCCAGGGCCAGTCATTTGTGGAGCACAGCTGATACAACTGTATGCTAATCACCAGGCCTGTCCCTCTTGGTGATCCAGCAAATTCAAATTTGCCTACCACAAGGACGAAGGACAGGGTGGGAAATGGGGTTTAGCTCTGAAGAGCTAAAACTTCACGTTTCTGCAGCCACTGGGTTAAATATGAGATGAAAACAGCATATCTGCTGTTGAGACTGCAGCAATGACCACCATCCCACAGAACCTGGCCTCATCCCCTGGTAGACTGCTTTCCCAGAGAGCTGGGGGAAGTAGCAGTGGGGCCAAGGCTACCTTGCTGCCTGTAAAAACTATGCTATATTGGCTCTGTCTAAGCTGGGGTCCCATTAGCTGCATCTGTCACATGGAACAGACAAGAAGCTGAGGAGAAAGTGTGTCCCTGGTTCCCAGCTGGTCCCAACACTTCCCCCCGATGCACGTCCTCCTTACCACAGCACTGCACACGGGAGTGGGCAATGCACCTCACTGGGTGATTAAAGAGCCAAGCGGTCTAGAGCTCACTAAAATGCCATGAAGGCGTTTAGATCCAGTGCCATTTCATAGAAAATGGTTCTTTCAGAGCAAATCTTGCACACATTATTCTTGGAAGTGAAACAAGGCTGTTGCTCTGTGTGCAAAGATGGCAGCTCTTTGCCTTCGTGATTTTAACAATCGCACTCTGATCAGATGCTACAGATGAATGACTCATTTAGCACACAGTTTCACTTACTGAAAAATCCAAATCATTCAAATAGGTATTCCACAATATTTCATGTTAAATGGAGGGCATTTAATACAGTAGAAAACATTTCAACCTGCCCCTAAGGAGCTACTTCAGTTTTAAGAGAAGTCATTGAAAACCCACAGGCACTTTTAGTAATTATAACCACAAAGCATGAGAGCAAGAAAATATAACTGAAGTGTGTCCCAAGTTCCTCAACCTGATATAGCTTCTTACTGCATGTTACTAACCACAGTGCAAACCTCTGCTCTCTGATTTTTGTGTTATTTCCTCTCTGGAGGAATACTCCTGTGCACTGCAAAGAATACCAACAGTGCAGAATATAAAAGTAGCATGGAACAGCTACGATGTTAAATGGAGCAGATGAAATGCCACCACTGACTAGAGCTTCAAATGTCTCGAGTAATGCTCAGTAAACATACCGAAGTGATGACTTCAAGATCCTTCAGGTATGTTCGCTCCGTGGTCGCCACTTCTTTAGCAATGAAGTAAGCTTTCTCACTTGGGAACCTCTGTAAATTGCAAGCACATTAGGTTTTCCTCTGCTTTTATGGAGAAAGAACTGTAGATGATAAATCACGAAGAGAGTTACAAACCAGTGACCCTTGCTTGTGGTTATTGTGACTCATGCTTCAATGTTACTGAGCCCTGAAGCCCTAAGAACAACCCTTCCTTGCAAACACATGAGAACAAGGCACTTTCTATGGGTTTTTCAGAGACTTCTTTTTCTGCCAAGACAATTTCTACAGCTCTGAGGTGCTGATGTTCCTTTCAGTTTATTCCTGGAGCAGGACATATTGTGAACTTCATGAAGAAATTCTTTGCAGGCTAGATGACACTTTGAATCAAGTGACAAATTTGACAAAGTGACACAAATTTTTGTCTGATTATTAAGTTTCATCATCAGGATGATAACCCACAGTAAAAATACTTCTAAAAAAATTCAAACCTGTAAGATTTTCCCAGGCTGGACAACCTAACAGTGGGAGAGGGGAAGGATTTCGGACTGGCACAGAGTCCTGATTCTGTTAACTGATTCTTGGCTTTTCTTCTTCTCAAATGTCTTTCACATATCTTGCTAACTACACACAGTGGGAAAAGAGATCTTCCTTACACAAACTCCCACTTTCCAGCAAAGCCATCAGAGTTCCTTTCTTCCTCCTGAGATGCTCCAAGCTGAGGAGCCACAGAAGGCCAAAAGGCCACAGAAGGCCACAGAAGGCCAAAAGCAAGCCCCTCTCACCCAGCAGCAGAGGGATGAGCCAGCAGGCACCCAGAACACCCTGGCTCAGACAAACACTTTATCTTCAGAAAGCAGTTTTGGATGTGATGCTCCCTCCTTATGGTTTTGCTGCAATGCTGGGTCTGAGCCAAACACTCCCAGCTGAACGCTGCAGGCTGTGGCTCAAAGAGAGCATTTTCTACTCCCACAAACAGATGCTCCCAGTGGTGCTCCCAGCAGAGACAGACCGGAGAGCCTGGGTTGGATACTCCCACAACAGGCTCAACACTGCTCCTTTTCCTTCTATCACCTGGAAATTTTCTCTCCAGAAAGATAACGGAACTGACAGTTTTGTTACAACAAACTACCAAACTCCAGTCCTTGAAAATGAGTTAGATTTATAGGAGGCCCTGTTCAAACAAGCTCCTGAGGTTGCAAACCAATAGGAATGGTCCAGATTGATCACATCAGAGAGAAGAGAGGCAAGGCCAACTTCATTTGCCTTACCTTTCTTTTGACTTCTTCCTCATCATCAGCCCTGATGCATGACGGGTCATTCAGCAAAGGGCTGACCAAGGGAGATGACTGTTTGGCATCAGGGCTCAAGTTTGGAGATAAAGTCATATTTGCCACTGATGGTCCTCCTTGGGAATTGATGGAAAGCTCTGAAAGGTGAGGGCTGCCAGTCAGAGAACCTGCTAAGAAAAATGACAAAAGCAATCAATTAGGACAAGCTTTCTCAAGAAAATACCAGAAGGAGTTATAATCTTAAATTGCAGCATACGAAATTATGCTACAAGGCATAGCCATCAGGGTCCTTAACTAGCCCAAATGGCCTTGAAGCCAGAGGAACTGCATCCACTTGCATTCACCAAGGGACTGGTTAAGTGTCTTTTAGCTGATAAAACTGGCTGAAATTACTGTCTCTGTAGGGAAGGGATCAAGGCACACATGACTGAGCTGCAATTCTTTACTGCGAGAATGGGAAGGCACTAGAACAGCTTAAGCAGGGAAGCTGTGGATGCCCCATCCCTGGAAGTGTTCAAAGCCAGGCTGGATGGAGCTCTGAGAACCCTGGTCAAGTGAAAGGTGTCCCTGCCCATGGCAGGGGGGTTGGAGCTAGGTGGTCTTTAAGGTCCCTTCCAACCCAGGCCATTCTGTGCTTCTAAACATCAACTTAATACAAAAAAATGTCATCATCGAAATCCACTCTATAGAAAAGAATAAATACAAAAATATGAGAATCGTCCCAGGAGTACCATTCTTTCCAGAAAAGTAGAACTTCAAACACTCAAATCAGTACTTCACAGGGAACTACTGGACACAAGTTAGTACAAATTTATCTAGTTGTCGTCTAGAGAAAAAGGATGACTTTCTACAGCAGTGTTGCTGCTAAGATCAGTCAGATCTAACATGAAGGGAGAAAACTACTGGTTCCCCAATATCTACACACAACACGAGTATGTATATTATACCTTGTAGGTCTTTCCATGCTCCTCTGATTGTTTGGGATGGAAATGCTAGCATTACATTTACATAAGAAAAGCAATACTTTTAATGCACAAAGCATGACAATTTCAGATTTTCACAGATATAAAGTCCCATTTCATTTTGGATTAAAAATATTAAAGAATTAGACAATTAATTACACTTCCATGGATTCATATACACTACATTAAATATTACTGTAATTAGCATTTTGTCTTCTGGGAGGCAGCCAGATTAATGACTGCACAAAAAGAAAGTTTGCCAAAAACGCCCAGTGTTCTCCCAGTTATTCCCTCCTCCATACGTCTGAAAATCTAAACCTGTTTTAGAAGAAGAATCTGTCATGTGGAAGAACATTTACAGTCTGTGCCATTTTGGCATCGTACATTAAAATCCAACCAAAAAAATGTGACAAGCTCTTGACTACCACAGCTAACAGGCTGTCTGAGATAAAATGTAAAACACATACATTGACGTAAATAATTAGGGTGAAATACAATTTACTATCATGTGATTATGTCCTCCCTAAATTATGATAGGTAAATGTTCCTGTTGCTAAAAAATACAGCTGAGATACTCGGGTAAATATAATATAAAATAAATGTAATTAGGCCAGTAGTGAAACCTATTTATTTTCTGGAAGAACTCAAGATTTATTGCTAGAACATGAATGTTTTCCAGTTCCAAACCAGTTCACGTTTATAAATCATTCCTTTGAAAAGAGAAGGAAAAAACAGCACAGTTATCAGTTTATGTAATTATGACAGTTATGTAGCCTATTATAAATCAAAGTCAAAGCAGTATTTGTCTGAAAAAAAGATCTGTATTATTACAGCTAGCAAGAAAGGATTTACCAACAATTTCACACTAAATCAATGTTCAGTGAAATTTGAGAAAATGCCACAGCTTGTTACACAAATGTCAATTTTATTGACACTAGCACACAACTGTATACAGTATTTTCCAAAGAAATGGAATTCATCATTGAGAAATAGTGAAACAGATTAATAGCAAGGTTGTAAGGTTAAAAGTACTTAACTACATTACAAAAGACATAAGAAAAGTGATATCACCTCAAATGTGGAAACAAAGAAATTCTGGCACTATGCCTGTCATACGACAGCGAATAAATGATTTGCACCTCTGTGAGAAGTTCACAGCATTGTAGTCTAGAAGTTAAATAGCACCTATCTGTGATAGATAGATATAGATATATTGACATATCTACCTACCTATCTATAATCCTAGAACTAAGTTCCGATGTACTGGAATTTTTATCAGTACAACTCAAGTATTTCAAACTACAAAATATCAAACGGACAATGAATTAGAAAGACACCCTATCTTACACTTGGAAGACATAACTTGAGAAGAATATTATGGAAAGTATCACAAAAAAAGTGCCTGGTGGCTCACAGTACTGCATGTACACCCCATTGATTAAAGATTTTGCCCATCAATGCACCTCCAACATTCTCAAAGCTTTTTTGCAGCAGGAAGAAATGCTGCATCCTCCCTTTTTGTATCAATGAGGGCATGAGCAGTGATCAAATCCAACCACCACCACCAGCTACAAGCAAGAGCTCAGTTAGACCCCACCTGCCAATACACTGACAAAGTGAAAATTAAAACTACTTACAAGAAAGTGGCTACATTACGAAAGGGCCTCAAAATGTTCTTACATTAGTACATTCTGGGGCCTACAACCAACACAGCCACAAATACCAACACACTGGATGTCGCTCTGGTGAAGGTGGGAAACAAGTTCATTTTGGTGTGAGAAAGTCAGTAAGCCAAGAAGAAATGAAAATGGAGGGTCTTCCCTCCCCCATCACCAATCAATCAGGACATGTGTCATGCTGATGGGTCATGGCAGTGCTGCAAAGAGACCTTCTCTTTTTCACAGAGGTGAGGAATAAATAACCTGAATTAACAAAGTGTTTCATCTGATCTCCTGCCACAGAAAAGTATATTCACACAGGCTCTACTTATAAACTACACACTGCAGAATATAAACAGAAGCAGAAGGGAGAAGACCAATCTTATTTACACGGTACTGAAATCCCTTACAATTCACCCTAAGGGATTCACTGATTGACAGGCAATTATTAGCATGTCATTTGCCAGATAGCAAATGCTACTGCACACTGGAGGTCTAAAAGGCCTGCAGCTGGTAACATGGAATTGTCTTTGCTCATACTTCAAGTGATTTTTATTTAGATTCAGACTTGGGCATCTTTCAAATTTAATGGAGTCAGCTGTATACACACAAACCAAGAGAAAGTACAAAAAGCATATTTATCTGAAGATTGTTTAAGTATACACTAAAATTATATCCTTGGTGGAGTGAGTAGGAATTAATATCCATGTGCTTCAATTATCTTCTAAGCTTGGGTTTAAGAAGAGAAATCAACTCTGGTTGATGACAGTGGCAAATACTGAGAATGCACTTTACCATGGTATGCCAGATTGGCCCATTAATGCCAAAATACCTGGAGTGGTTCTTAGTTCCACTGAGCCAGTTTACTCTCCAGACACTGGAACAAAGTGCAGCAGTAGGGACGGTGACAAAAGAAGTAAAACTTGATTGAAATCTAACTTGGGGGGAAAAAAAAAAAATCTATGAAATGACAATGGCATTTTACATGGCCACAGGACACGAAACTATGGGTTATCCTGCTAGCTTTACACGTGTCTCAAATCGCTCCCCACCAACATACATATTCCATTTGTGCTACACAAAGAGAAGCCAGCAGCTAGAATCAAACACTTAATAGCTATACCTTTGTCAAAATACACATCAGTTGCTTGCTGCAAGTTGCCAGTGGGAAGGCACGGAGTGCTGGCAAGCTGTGGGTGCCCTCCCTGCCAGAGAGGGACAAGCTGGGCTCTGCACTCGGCCGGCCAGACGTGATCCACCCCACTCACTGTACCTGCATCACTCCAGACTCCTGTCACACACAGGTGTGAACCCACAGGGACCGAGGGTGGAGCCTATGGAGCATTGGGCTGACTCTGTGACACTTTACAACGTGGCTCACATCAATGAAAAAACAGTTACAACTTTCCAGATGATGAAGAAAGTCTCTCCCAGAGGTCAATTAACATCATAGGTGACCTGAACTGCCTGCTGCCTCCTTCTTTGTTGACTACATAGACAGCATGACTTGAAATCCCTGGTTAGAAACTTTAACCTAACATGGGGGAGCTCCCCTCTTTGTGAGGGAGACAAATCAGACTCAATGTATCCGGAAGATACTCCTCCTCCATTCCTTTCCTCCTGAAACTGCTGAATAACAAACTCAGGCCATTTAGTGTTCTGCATCTGCTTCAAAAGAAACAATTCTCATCCATACACACAGTTTTTTAAGGGAGGAAGAGTACAGCACTGTTAAGATACTTATGGGAATGTTCCTTCTCTGTGGAGTACCAAGAAGTGAAAATGACTCAATAATGGAAACTGAGAGAAAACATCAACCATTATTAAAGGTGACTAAAATTCTGCTGGAAAACTTCATGTACCTCTTAAGATCTCATCAACTTGACTGTTAAGAGTTTTATTGTTCTCAAGGTTATTATTAGAAATTAAAAACATGTTAAGAGCCAGAAAGGCATCTTTCTCAATACCTGGAATGTTGCAGGGCTTATTCTCTCTTACTCCTGGCTCCATGGCCTGCTCTGCCATCAGGGGAGGCTTCTGACATCCATGTCCCAGTTACTCAGCTTTAATGTCAGACCAATGTTTTGTAAATTCCAGTCTGGCAGATGAAACCCAAGTTGTTTCCCCTTTGTCCTTGGCATTACTGCACATATCACTTACGAAGGCTCTTTAATACGAAAGTATCTGACAGAGCTGCCACTGCTGTGGCCATAGAGTCTGGCTTAATTCTCCATTTTCACAGTGGTTGCATAGCTCTAATGTGTATCTAAATGTTTTGGTCAGAGAAGATGCATAGTACAAAATGGCATGGGGGAGAGATAGCACCAGATGAAGTAGCAGGAGTTTTCATATGCACTTCACCAATCACTAAAGTACCTTAGATAGAGGAGAGTTTGATAAGGGTGTCCATCCCTTCTCTCTCCAGCTGTGAACCAGGCACAGCTGCGCTGCTGAAGTGTTATGGGATGGAGATTCTGCTCTGTTCTCCCTCAGTGCAAGAACAAAATCCCACTGACTTTCACAAAAGCTTGAGGGGAACCAGTTCATCAAGCTGCACTTCTCTTCCCCATTACCTGAACCAAGCTGGATACAGTTTGTTAGTTTGGAAAGTAGTTACACAGCAGCCATAAATTCATGTACAAACACCCCTGAATGCAGTACCCAAAATTTTGAGGAGGAACAGGAATTAAAAACAAACTTGTGAAGAAATCCAATGTCACACATAACCACTAACTCTGCCTGGTTTGAAGAGGAACTTGACAGGGAGAAAGGTTCACTTTGACTTCATAGCTTCAAAATGCATGCCCATGGCAGTGAGCAGAATTTGGGAAAATGGTGCACCTTCTCAATGAACCAATTCCCTCATATTTAAGACAAAGCATCAGCCAGCAATTGGACAGAACAATTAAACCAGTGACAGTTTTACAGCAAAATACCAGTTAGAATGAGTAAAAGCCTTCAGGTACAGGTGGAACTAAAAATAATAATAAAAAAATTTAATTCCATGCATTCACAGTTAAATGGCTTGACATGCTTATAGTCTCATCAAGCTTGGTGTTGGTTTAGTAGCCAGCAACCTCTCCAGCTGGTAAAGGTCCATGCTTTATTGGTGTACTGCAGGATTAGACAGCGGTGAGTGTGAAATCAGACAGTAACTGCTGTTGGCCTACATCAGGGTATACTCACGTCTTAAGAACAAAGAGTGAGCATTACAGCCTGGGAAGAATACAAGGTCACTGGGCATCAGTCCTTTGTCTAGCCTTGATCTCTCCAGACAGAAATAGAGCAACCTAGAGAAGGTTTTCCTGTTGTACCCAGGGTTGGGGTTAGTTTGCCTTTGTTCGTCTTTAAACCAACATGACACGGTGTTACAATAGGATTGGAAACCTCCAGCCCCCATGTAAGCTTGTGCCACAGATACTGTCCATTTCAACAAGACATCTCCCCAGCACTGCAGTGATCCTGCTTACGAGCCACAGCAGACGAGGTGGGTCATTAGGAAATTCATTAGGAAATTCATCTGATTGTGCCCAATGGAGCCCAAACGCCCTGCAAAAGAGACCTTTGCCCCTCGCCTCCCTCTACTCTTTTGCTCCTCAACATGGTGTGGTTTCTTAACTTGAGAGTCACAACCTGGTGGAGGTTTCCATTAATTCTGAGGTGAGGAGGGCTCTGTGAGGCAGGATCACTGTAAGAGGAGGAATTAGGTACTCCCAATACAAAATAGGCATTTCTGCAGTAAAAGGACATCGAGACAGTGCTCCAAACAATGCAAGGAACAGAAGATACACCATGCTTTGAGGATAGACAGAACATTGAAAAGGCTTTTTCTCCCAGAGAGGTACATGCTGACAAAACAGTGCATACAATGAAACAAAAGATGTTTCTCTTTAAAAGGTATTTAACAAATGACAAAAATGAGAATGAAGTCCCCAGCATTGCCAATTTTAAAAATTAATTTTTACTATTGAGATTTATTTTTAAAAAAATTATGCATGTGCACACACAGAAATCAGGAAAGTGCTGGGTAAGTGAAACACTGCCAAGCTTATGAACTTTTGTTAGTGGGTCCAAGTGACTTTTTTAGCAGGAAAAGGGAAATATAAGGATTCAGCTAATCAAATATTTTTAAGTGCCTTCTGGAAAAGCAACAGGCATGAGCTCTAACATTCTCTGAACTAAACAGAAAAAAACACCTCTGATCTTGCTGAAAACCATCAAAGGCAAAAGCCTGTTCTCTTCTCAAAACAAGATTTGCAGCATTTTAAAGAAAGCATCTAATCTAATTTTAACAAGCTTGAAAGCTCTTGAATCAGAAAGCATTCATTTTCCTTCCACCTTCCATGCTCAGTCAGTGACAGCTGTATCATTACTGCCTTTAGACTTGATTTTTATCAGTGTGAACTGTAGGTTTTTATGGTTCTCAGGGGCCAAAATTTTACCAAAAAATCAATGAAAATTTCACCTTAAAACTCTTGAGCAAACTATTTTCCATTATGTCATGCAAATTTATGATCCTAAAATCTTTACCCCCTTTACTGTAATAACACCACCATTATTTACACACACACTTGTGAAAAACATGCCTGTGAATACACAGCTCAGCCAGGCACACAGGCTTTCCAGAACTCGTAACATTTAAAAGAAAGTGCTCACTGCTTTTAATAACAAACAACATAAACCAAGCTTATTCTACATGCTCTTTACAGAACACAGAATTACAACAAAAGACAAAATATTCTGTAAAACTGCTACATGTCACCCAAACTAGGATTTTTGTTCATATGATGCCTTTGATTTTTAAGTAGAAATTTTGTATTTTAAAATATCAATGGCACCACATAGCCTAACCATACGGAAGAACACAGAAGACACCTGTGCTCAGGATGCACATGTTGCACAACAATTATTTCCCTTACAAATAAGTAACTAAGATATGTGCCTTTGTCTAGGCATATTTCAGTAACTATAGAAACTACTGAAACAGAAGAGGAAGGATTTTGCTAATGCCAGTTTCCTAGGATTTAAATTCCCTTCTTTTCTAGAACCTGACAGTACAGGCAAAAATTTTTCCTAATGTAGCTTGACTGAAACCAGAGTCTGCTGCTATTCACACATGAGAAAAGTTACACACCAGTCTAAGCTTTGGGTCCTCATGATGTTAACGTTGTGCATCTGCCCTTGCCATCAGAAAACCCAAAACCATCATCATCAAGTGGGAGACACCAACAAGCAGCTGGGTTTCTGACAAAAGGACTGTTCTCCTACTATTTGTGCCTGACAGAAGCTAAAAAAAGAAAGGCCTGTACATTAAAAACTGTTCCAGAAAATTCAATTTCCCTCATATATAGGGTTTCTCTTCTTTTTTACAGAGAGGAGGACTGATCCCCTAAATGAAGAGGAAAGAGATGAGCTGAAGTTTACAGAAGCTGCCGTAAGAAATAACATTATTCAGAGAGAGGGAGAGAAAGAGAAGCATTATTGGAAGACTGAAAGGGATTTTGGCTTACTTCACCTTATTACATGCTTGAACAGAGAACCTCTTTCCTTCACACTCACTGCTCTTTCCAGCTGGTGACAACCATGCTTCTGAATGACAGGGATTCTCCAGTGGTACACAATTCTGTGCACAAGGCTGTGACACCTAACTTCCTCAAACATGTGCGGGGGTCAGGAAAAACTTGGATTGATAATTTGTTTTTCATCATTAGAAGCTAAATTGCAGCAATTAAAATCTCATTCTGAAGTCACCTCTGACAGCAGTCTAACGGCTCATTAAGACAAATGAGATTAGTTAAACAAACATGGAATTTGACAGAATTTATAGGTCAGGCATCCTTTTTTTCTGGTAAAGAACTGTTCCAGAAATAGCCACAGCTCATGCTAATTGCATATAGATTGTACTGATGAGATCTGAATCACAGGTTTTCAAAATTCAAAATTGGGTCTGCTTCATCAGTTCAACTGATCAACATAATTCTTGCTCTCTGCGTACCCTATAAAACTACTGCGGCTTCAAACTCTCAGAAAAAGAGTGGAAAGCACACTATGCCAAAGTGAACTGTAAATAAATAGGGCTAGACATTTTTTGTCTGCTTAGGATGTTTTCTATTCTCTTCTTTTCCTTGTCTTCCTGACCCTGGAGCTCCCCAGAAGAAACTTCCAGTAATTAGAGACTCTGTTTGTGTGTTTAACATGGGACTGCAGAAGACAGAATTTAAAACATCTCTGCTTCTTAATGAAGAAAAAGATGGCCTATAAACAGCTTTTAGATCTGCCTCACCCATTTTCTATTTGACTTTCTCTGGTCACCACCAAGTACTTGCATGCACAGATAGAGAGGTCAGAGCAGGAACTTCTGGCATGAATGCTCCTGCTTCAGAATGAAGAGAGCTGCTTCAACTAATGAAAGCTGCACTGCAAACAAAACTCAGTCCTACAAATATTTAGGGGAGAAAATACAGATCCTGAAGCAATCTGGTCTAGTTATATTAACCCATTTAGTGAAATAATTCACCAACCATTGTTTTTTCACTCTTTACTGGGTTCTAAGGGTTATGTTCAGCATTGCCAATGCTGCTCTGTGGAGATAATTCTTTCTAGTTTTGCATTCCCTTTAATCTTGAAGAAAACTAATAGACTGATAAGATTTTTCAAACTATTGACATGCAACTCTTGCATTATGCTCATCTGCCTATAACTGATCTCAGCTCTGTATAGCTCACATGAGCTAAATGCACATACAGCAAGCCTAAAAGCTTTCAATTACATGTTGATGTTTTTCACCCATGGAAATTTCTCTTCCAGTTTTTCTTTGATGTAATTTGTATTTAGCGTGCCCTGCAATGGTTAGTGGGATGGTGCCTGTTAGGAAGGCCTATGAGCTATGGGTGAAATGGCAGCCCCTGGTGTCACTCATCTTCAGAGAACACTCCTGTCATACTCCAGGAGCATGTTTCCTAGGGGATATGGACTTAAACTGAAAACAGTGCAGTCTAGGCCATTCATATATCAATTATGCACAGCTCCATACATGCAATATCCTACATAGTTCTCAGCTCCTACAACAACTTGCCACTCTCCATCTTTCCTTCATCTATTTATTGACAAATTTAATATCCTGCATGACTGAGGAAACCTAGATTCTAGGAAAGGCTGACATGAAAAAAAAATCCAGAAGAACCCAAGAGGACATCGCAAGTTTGAGCTGCTGCTGAGTAGGAGAAAACTTAAAATAGTCTGACATGACCTTTCTACTGCCATTGTAGAGGACGGCTGAATGTGGTCAAGTAGTTGGAATAGCAAAGAATGAATCAGAGTGCCTTTTATCCAGAGATTACCCAGATCTGCACATTATTATGCACAAACCCCTAACTGCTTTTGCAACTTGTCTCCGTATTTATCCAACAACATGGACAGAGCAGACTCCTCAACCCAACAAGAGGCTTCTTCCACATCCTCTGGAAAGACGTGAGCTGGGTGATTCAGGACTACACAATTCAGAGTAGATATAGCTGCTCAATCTCACTGTGATTCAGCTGCCTCATCTGTAGCAACTGCCTAAGGATATCTGGGCACTTGATGAATATGGGATTGAAATTTCATTACTGACAATAAAAAATTTAGAACGGTGAATCAAAAGTACCATCAGCCACATTCCAAAATCTACTGGAATTGGTGGGAGAATCCATTAGTTACCTCGTCTGTTACTACCTGCTATAGCTGACACAAAGGTATGCTCAGATCACTGCTGTTGTCCAGTGTATTCAGATTAATAAATGCTTGCAACGACTAAGTAGAACTGACAAGCTCCTCTTACCATGGGCACTTTGTGAGTCAGAACAGGAATTCCTTCATCTCATCTCATTTGCAGTCTTGCCCTAAAGGTTTCTGCTCTTTTCTGCAAGGTCCTTCTGATTGTCCCACAGAAACAAATTCCCAGGTGAATTCCAAGGGGCCTGATCCTGTATGAAAATGTCAGTTTAAAACTCCTTTCTCACGTCACCATTCTTGGCAAGGGCTCAGATATGAACCACATGTCTGGTGGAGGAATTTGGCCCACAGACTGCTTTTAATTAAAACCTTGTCTACTGATATTAAATGGAGCTTTACTGGCATTAGAATGCTGCAGAAGTAATTAATCTTAAATGAAATTATTTCCTATGTAATTTATGAACTTTACTTCTAACTGGAAGAATTCCATGTGTTAAAACAACAACTACTTAAACATTCAAAGCTGAAAAAATGCCAGATGACTGAAAACAGAGAAAAATCCTCATATTGCATTTTTGAGGATAATATTGAAGTGGGAAAAGCAGTGGAGATACTTTATTAGCAACTAAGCTAACTCCACCTACCCAGCAGGTCTGTTCTTAAAAAGTTATAAATTCCATATCTTTGTAGGCATATGAGAGAAGAATCATGCCTGAAAACAGTATGTGAAAGGATGCAAAATAGTAAACACTACTTACAAAATTTTATATTCACTTAAATCCAAAGAATGTAAAATCTATTCACTTTTCTTAAGTAGCAGAAATTACTGCAAATCCTTTTGCTGAACTCTAATTTTACTGGCTAATGAAGCGATTAATTCATCTGTCCAAATTGCTATTGCTTTACTTTATACCTACTGTTACTTTTGCTGCACAGGCAATAAAAAATAAATCAAAAGGAGAGTCATGCACCCAGTTCCCCATGCTCACACTATCTGCTGATGCGAGCTTCAACTACTTATATTTCATCTTATATATTGAGAACTTCAAGGCAATTATTTTACAGCTATTCTAAATCCAAAAAAACAAACCATCCTCTTTTAGAATCATATACAAGCAAGCTCTTCCCTAATTATCAATCTTGCCGTTTGCAGACTCATGCTTTTAACTACAGGAATAAGTGAGAGTATTCCCTGTCCCCAAAATATCAGTATCTAAAGAGATGATTTAAATCATTACTGTTCAAGAATGAGGTATCTAATCTCTAAGAAAACCAACACACTAAAGGAGATGAGAGAGTTAATACTTATATTTACACAAAGATATATTTCACTTGTAAAACAGTAAAGTATATAACAACACATGCCTAACTACTGTAGGTATATTTTTAAATATCCTTCACTCAGATTAAACTCTGTTAAAGTGTGCATAGACCAAGGCATTAGAAAAATTAAAAAGACTTCTTATTTTATAATTTTTGTAAAAACAATCATGAAAATTTAATATTGTCTAGATTTACAAAGTCCTGCCGCTTTTTCATCAGTACTTATGTGAACGGATTCATCATTGCTGCACGCATGTACTGTGTGATGCAGATGACTGGAAGTGACCTGCAGTTCAGTCAGTGCTATTGTTCATCACTTAAAATTCCTGGATTTAGTTCCATTCTTCCACAAGAAAAATATATAAAAGTTAAAAATAAGGCCAATCATAAAGAGCACATCTTGTCTCCCAGCTCTAGTAACTGTAGGACACTTCACGTACACAGGACCTTTCATCTGGATTTTCTTAATTAACTTGGAGAAACTAAAATCTGATTTTATTAGGATACCTTAATTCTCAATATTTTTAGCCTGTGAAAAGGAAGTATACAGAGAATTAGCCTCTTTGTCCTTCTGCCTGTATCCACTCTGTGGGTAGAACAGAAGACAATCAGCCTGGAACACAGTTAATTCTTGTCATTCTCTTGTCAGGGGATGAAAAATTTGTGAGGTGGCACTACTAAAAAAGTAGCCTACGACAGACTAATTGGATCCTGCACAGATAAAGAATTTTTGTGATCAAAGCAAAAAATAAATAGCCACCATCTTTAAACCACCCACCACAGAACTTTGATGTTTCTATAATAATTTCACTGAAAGAATAAGCGATTAAAAATTTCTTGCAATATATCTCTATATTAAACTGATAAAGGATAGAAAGGATTGCCTTGCAAGTAATACTCATACCACTCTTCATTAGAGCTGTTTTGATCAAAGATTTTTTCACTTGAATGGTATCTTTCATCCTATTCTCTTTCTTGCCTAAGGAAGAGTTTGGAGTTTCAACATCTCCATCATCAAATCAGCCTGATTGAACCCACTGAAGAAAAAGACAATACTGTCATTTTTCCTGACAATACTGTCATTTTATACATGCCTAATTTTTACCCTCAGTTCATCAGATTATAAAATGAGTTATGAAGATGAGTAGACCAGACACATTCTTGCTATGAAAAAATTTTCCAGCATATTTCAAGATTTCAACAAGTCTTGGTCTTGAATATCAAGCTGCCTGCATTTGGCCGCAAGTTGGCTTTTTTTCTCCTAACTCTGTTGAGGCACTCATAAGTTGCTCTCCTGATATGGGAGAGGAAAAAGATTGTAAAAGACATACAAAAGAGCACACTGTACCTACTTAATTTGATTTTTGTTTGTTTTGTCAAAATAACTAGTCAAGTGTCAAAGCAGCTACAACATATACCTAAACCATAACTTCATACAAAGAACAGGTGAGTGCATAAAGACTTACAGAGGTACCTAAATCAGTAATAATTTTCCTCTCCTCCTGCCTTTCAGAGGAGATGCAAACTGTTAAGCATTACTGAGACCTACTATTGTGTTCTAGCATGCTTTCCCTCTGGCTCATCATGAGCACCAGGAGATGCAACTACTCCAGTGAGCAGTTACAGTACTCCTGGTCTCATACACCCTGGTCCCTAGCAGCTGAAGACCTGCACACCATCCTCATCACTGAGGCCAATAGACACATCCTCCTCTGCCTCCTCATCAAGCTGAAGGCTTCCAAAGGAATATTTATTTCTAGGCATGGGAGAGGAGCTCAGCACAACGGGGTTTCCAAACACCAGAGGGTGAGTGAAGGGATTAATGACTTCTGAGTCGGAATCGCTAGATTCCGTCCCGCTGCTGGTGGAGCCCTCCATCATCTGGATTGCAGCCATGTGATCCATCATGCCACTGGCACGCAGTGACTGCATGACTGGGCTCTGCTTTGACTGTGCCCCAGCTGGCATTCCATTGGCCATCATTTTGCCCTCTGGAGAAGACATCTTAGCCACCCCACCTCCTTTGCTGTATCTCTCTGATCTATATTCCTGCCCAGGGGTTGAGGATATCTGGCTTAGGATAAATGGATCTGTAACTGACTTGTTGCAGAGATTTTGGGTTTTCTGTGCACGAGACCGTTGAGAACCTGGAGAGTATCTGCAATACCCACGGCAGTTAGTGGCATGGCTGTCCTCCTCCCCAGTCCTCACCCTGCAGTCATGCCCATTTTCTGAGACATAACCCTGAGAGCCAGTTCTACTCAGGCTCATGTTAGGGCTTGACTCTTTGCTACTGGGAGGCAACGGAGTGGCCAGAGGACTACGGCTCCCTGTCCCTCTAAACATTTCATCAACCAGAGAGCTATGCCTTGGCATCCTGGGGCTTCCCCCAGTGTAGAAGGAGAGATTAGCTGTGTTATCATCA
Organism: Acanthiza pusilla; assembly: GCA_036630365.1. Classification (NCBI taxonomy): domain Eukaryota; kingdom Metazoa; phylum Chordata; class Aves; order Passeriformes; family Acanthizidae; genus Acanthiza; species Acanthiza pusilla. The sequence continues at coordinate 4,243,620 of JAXCHO010000003.1, read as the reverse complement.
AGGTACTCTTCAGAGAGATACTGGGAAGACTTTAGAGAAGCTGAGGAATCCCTATACCTAGTTCTATTGCGATTTTCATCTCTGTAGTGAATATAGGCACCACTGGTCAAATCACCCTCATAATTGTCATTTGTTTGGGAATATGACCGGGTTATTTGTCCTCTGAGGAGATCATACTCGCTATCTACATCACTGCAGTCAATGAAAGGAATGGAGGTGCTGCTGCCATGAGCAGCCCTGGAAGCTGGACCTGTGCTTGGCTGCTGTGATTGAGGTCTGTTCTGCTGAATCCTGTCCTTAGCAGGTTCCTCTTCTTCCTCCACTGTTGAGACCACTGCTCCATCCACCTTTCTGCCTTCCTTTGGACTCTTCTTCAAGGAAGGGCTCTTGTGCTGTCCAGTGTCTTCTGTTGAAGCTTTCAACTCCTTTCCTTGCCGGCAGCTCTGCACTGCTGCAGCATCATTGTCTTCTCCATGGGCTCTAGCACTCTGGAAAGATAACAGAGGGAAGGCAAGGGGGAGACAAAGGGGAAGACAAAAGGGGTGGGAGGGGAGAGGTTTGGGAGGGACGGGAGCCAGAGGGAAAAGGCTATATGTAATTACGCACCAGAATTTTGCACTGAATCTGCAGCAACATAGGAGTCTCTTGAAAACAGCACCCAAGCCTCAACATTCATTAGAATTTAAAAAAGAGGTTTCTGATCTTGAAGAACAGAAAAAATACATAGGCTAAACAAGGGAAGAGAAGGCAGACAGAATGCAGTGATAATGTAAAAAGGAGTATTTGAGGTGTTTCCATGCCCTAAGGCAGCCATAAGCACTCTAAGAACATTAACCTGTTTGCACTACTCTGAGAAGTTGGAGGAAAAGATAAAAATGTAAGACAAATTCTGCACAGCCTAATAAGAAACACTAAAAAAGTCATGTGTGGGCTTTTGAGCACCCAACATTCACTCCCTGGAGCGCACCTGACACTAGTTCATAGGCTGGCTTTTCTGCACACACCTGCCCAGCAGCCATGCTCCATCTACCTGAGCTTGTCTTAGTAACATTAAAATGCTACAAGCAAATTGAAATGGGCTCCATTTATAATGGAATTCTCTGAAGTTCCTAAGTTTGCAGAAAGGAGAGGGCCTGTGAATATCAAAAGGAAGCACTGCATGGAAGGTGAAGGTTCAGGTAGCATTCTTAAAAACATTAACCTAGTAGCTTGCTCCTGCCATTTAAGCTCTACCTAATGTAAGGCTATGTGATCAAAGGGTCACCTCCACAGACACAGATGAGCACAGAGAAAGACTGGCAGGTGGAGAAATGACAACAACCTAGTCAGGAAAATGAAGCTTCCTGACCTGTCTCCTCTGAAAGCTGTTCCAGGAGAGCCATCAGCCCATGTGTTTGGTGTGTTTGGGATGCCAGCAACTGGAGAGACCAGAGCCAAGGAGGGGAAGAGGGTGAGGCCACTGGCACTGTCTGTGCTGGCAGGAGTGCTGTTTTTGTGTTTCCATATGTGACTGACCGTGTGGCTGTGTGTATATGCACTGTATGTGTGCATTCCTGGGGGTGCCTAGAGCAAATCCATGCTCAGCCTTTCCACCAGCTGGAGCTGGGAACATGCAGCTGCTGCAGCCCCACCACTACTGGGCTTCTGGATTAGTGAGCTCCTAACACAGCAGCTATTAACATACGGTAAATACATAAGGTACCTACCAGAGATAATGGCTTAGAAGGCCAGAGCTGCACTTTTCTGAGGAAATAGTTGTTCTCCTCCCTGGTTAATACCTGGTTAATACTAACCTAACACCTTGAAATAGGAAACCAAGACCTCCCAGCGAAGAAAAATAATTACAGTTTCCCCAGATGCAATAGCCAGCTACAACCTAGGACCCCAGCAGCAACACTGAGGGCTGCAATTTTTCAGATGCAGGTCATTTTTCAGGTCATTAGTATAGCTCAGACAGGCTCACTACTTATATTTGTCTGGTTGTCTGTAAGCAGTGCTATTTCACTCTGCAGAACCTAAAGCTTATGACACCCAGAGCTCCTTAGCTCCCAGTTAAATGGTAAGTGAGCAGAAAACGATGCTCCTAGGGTTTCAAAACAGCAATCAGTGGAGGGTAATCTAACAAGAAATGTTTAAAAGGATTTCATTTCCAGGGTTTCATCAACATCACTGACTTGTTTTGGCACCTCTGTATGCTGTTCTGAAGGCTGTGCAGTCAGACTCCTGATGGAATGAATCTTGCTGTGTTTCCTGGAGATAAAAGGAAAATCACATAAAGAGCTGTTTCAGGGTTTTTTTTCTACAAACAGGAATCAAGAGACACGTCTCTTTTAAAACAAAACCTTTGAGCAACAGCTTTCATAAAAGTTTGCTCCAAAACAGATTAACATTCCTCCTTTCTGTGAAATTTAAATGTGCTATGTGTTGCAAACATACCACTGTAAGAACAGGGAGAGGCACTGAAGCAAAAATGGTCTATCAGGTAAGCATGAATCATAAGCAATGAACTGCTGTCATGGTCTATGTGGCATTTTGGCCATTACTTTCAGCTCACCATGAGCAAGATGAGCTCAGACAGAACTGGCTCTAGCAAGCTGGAAGAGTTTCAGTTTCCCTGGAGACCTCTCCCTTGAGCTTGGCTGTACTTTTCCTTACTTTCAGTTTTATTCTTAGCTCAATATGTCTGTTCACATACATTAACCACATCCCAGCAAAGAGAGTGCAAATCAAATTGGGAGAAGGTTACCTGTGATAGTAGGACACTCACTGCTGAAAAACAGATTGAAGACTATTGATTTTAAGTGAACTGTAAATTATGAAACTTCTGCCAAAACATTCAGGACCACAGGGATATAACACATGTGATAAACTGTCAAACCAGCAGAGAAGGAATTTTTTCCTTGGACTGATGCCAACATCTCAGACTGTAACGAACTTGAAATCTTGACTTTTCTTAACATATAACATACTGGGATAATTCATTTATTTCCTCTCACCTTTCAAACTGCACTTTTTTGTGCCCTCCTTCCTTAACATAGTCAAGAACTTGCTTCTGAGTCCGACCACTGAAAGAAAACCATAGTTAAAATATTTAATACAATATACCACCTGGTCATCATAAACATGTATGTGGCCTGCATATAAAGTCACAGCAACTGCAAAAGTATTTGTCACTATCAAAACTTTCATTTTCACTAGCAGAAACTCATGTCAAGATGATAAGGAAGGAGACCTGGTCAGATACATACAGATTTTTACCATTTCACAAGTTACTTGCCTATTTCTTTTTGCTATGGAGCTACTTTTTTATGCCATTTCAGAACTGCTTAAATTCAGTTGTGTGGCCCTACAGGGTACTACATTACTGGGAAGTCACTACAATGGGAAGCGAAGCAGGGGTTAAGCTTTCTTCTCATGAAAAGATATATTCTTGAATCTCTTAGTCAAATACCACCCTTAACAGTATCAGTATCAGTAAACCCTGGAACCAAGATGAAACCCCCTGACATGCACTTCATTACTTGGTTGCTACTAAAAAACACACCTTTCCTGCAGAGATTTAGGCTGGAAATCCCTTTCTGCCCTTCTACTACAGGGTGCGAAGTAGAGAGAAAGCCCAGTGCTGTCTGTTGTGCAAAGCTATAAACTCCAAAGCAGAGTGAGAGCAGCACAGGAAACCCACACCTCAAGAATACTCAACTGAGAGCCAAATTCTTCCAATTCATTCGAGACTTTCAAGGCCTTTCAAGGAAAAAGTTACTGAATGTAGGAACACAGATCACAGTGAGTGGAGGATGTGGCCAAACCCTGCTTTCCAAAGCAGGAGGTAAGCTGAACGCACCTACAGTTTTCTGTCTACTCAGGCAGAAACTTAACAAGTTACAGCTTGTTTGCCCAACATATGAAGATGGTCGTTCCATCTTAATTAATTTACTTTGCAGGCAGCAAACAAAGTGGGAAGAGAGTTAGAATGGCTATATATACACTATGTTCTTGTGCAAGGCATCTAGAGTGCATCATTCATCTCAGCAAAGAGTGTTTCTAGCTGTTCAGCTTGTATCAGCTTTGCAAACAAAATAAACTGTATGAATAAAAGGATTTCCCCTCTGGCACACACAATACAATATCTACAATGATGCTTCTGCCAGTGTAAGGGGAAAAAAAAAGCCCAACACAATAACCCAACTATTAAAAGCTTTCCTACAGGTCTAACAACATCACAGGTAGACTTGGTCTTAGCATAGGTGGTCATCTCAAATAAATCCTTTGCAAACATAAAGGTCCCTGTGTAAAGCCATTGTTTTTAACTGAATAAATATGGGTTTATCACAAGGACATGCAACAAAACCACCAATCTTTACTCTGATACATAGGAAAGACCCCCCTCCCAGAAGCAGAGGATTCAAAGAGTCCCAAAACATTGCTAGCTAGTGTTGCTTAGGACACGGGTGAATTTTCTTATGTAAGCCAGCTGGACCCTATATACTTCATATCATACCTCCAGAAAGCTGCTTTACAACAGCTACTACCAAACTAATGCAGGGTTTTACCCTACAGTGTTCTTTGCACTATTCTGGCTGAGAAGACACAATGGAAAATATAAAGGAACAAACTACAATGTAAAAAAGGTGAGCTGAAAATAACAGGTTTAACCCTAGACCATTATGGATGTGATTTTGAAATGGAGAGGCAACAAAGGTGGAAAGAATGCACATCTTACCTGAACCTAAATGAAGAACCTCTAGAAAAAAGAACAGGTTTAGGCTTTGGTTTAGGTTCCTCAAAAAGCCTGAAAAAGGCATGATGCTCCACACAGATCTTCCAGAAAGACTTGCAAAAATCTCGACTGCCCATAAGGAATTCCAGGGTGTCCTGGAATGAGCTCTGAAAATTGGGATAGCATTTGCAATGTAAGCCGGTAAGCAACACAGATTAGAGAAATGCATTGACAAATCAGATGCTATGCTACAAAAACCAAAACAAAACCAAAAAAAGCTTCTTCCCAACTTACTGGCTTTCAGGCTTAACAGGCCCTATCCTTCTGACTCAGAGACATCACAGGTCTGCCTGTCAGTATCAAAGCTATTGCTCAAACTTCCTTTCATTGACAAGTATGACAGAGATAAAGCAGTGGTTTGAATGTTAATGAGAAGAAGTTGATTACATGCCGTACCTTAAGAACTGATGATACAGTACCAGAGTCGCAACCAGAAGATGACTCTGGGTCATTCTACTATGATTGATTCAGTTTACACGTCCTTTGCTAGGACTGCTCACCTGAGATGCCAGGTTGATGTACACAGCACCAACAGTGAACATAAGCACTCAATCAAAAACAATTTAAAAATATTCATGAGGTGATAAAAACCATGTGTGATCTGTGAGTAGAAATTTACCGAATAACCTTTTGTCAACTTCATCAATTCCCAACAAGGACTTACATTCACATCAGGCCGCAGTTTGATAAGAAAACGTTTCCTCTTGAAGCTCAGCTTTCGAACCTTAGCCCAGTTGAAGGCATTGATCTTGGTGTGACCCTACAGAGAACAAAGCCAGCAGGGTTTAATCATTCCAGATCTGAATGGAAAAATCTAAACCACTAAAGAAAGCTTGTCATGAATTAATCATCTGTTCACTTAACTTGAAATGATGGTATTTCTTAGAACTCATCCTCTGATAATGCAAACCATAAACATCCGGTGCCATGACTGAAGGCAGGCACTTATGGTTAAACTCTTGCAACACAGGACTATGTATAGTGAGTTATTGAAAAAATATCCAACCCAGTACCACTGCACAAGACAGGGTGGACCAGTTTTTGTTATCTTGTGCCACTATGCAGACTCAAGATTTTCCGTGGACTAAATCACCTTCCAAAGGTGCCTCACTCTATTTCTACCAGTGACAGAGAATTGCAGGGAATCCAGACATGTCACCTCACTTTGATGAGGTAGACTTCCTCCCTCTTTGTGTGTCTGCAGGGCAAAATGAATATCCCTTTAAATATTGCTTAACTGTGGAGAAAACAAGCAACTGCAAGTTTTGTATTGGAAGTACAAAATACCGTGGGTATTTTGACCTTTCATAGGGAGCACCAGAAGCAAAAGCAATCTAAGCAAATTACTTGTCTCTGAAGAGCCACAAAATGATTTTCTGGGAAAAAGCAACCAATACAATAAGCAAACAGCAAGAAGGAAATTATCTTCATAACACTCCTACTCCTAGCCACTATATCATTAGCCCCTACCCTCCAGAAGTTTCATTCTTAATTTATGTCAGCAGGTAGTGGAGGTGTTATTTTAAAATATTCATTACAGCAGTTTGTTCAATGAAGACTTCAATACAAACATTCTTGGAGCACAGCACAGAAGTTTCAGAGAATTACTACAGGATGGCTAAATGCAGAAACCCACGCTGATTCGGGCACCATCACCAGACAGCTGTAGGAGTAATGACAATGTAATGATCTCTGCTAAGTCAACCAGCTGTCTAAGAATCACATAATTAATCTACTTAAAATAATCAGCAGCACTAACACTGATTTCTAAATAAATGGCAGGCTTTAAAGTAAGTCTGAATGCATGCCATTTGTGAGTGAACCTTTATTTTCACCGGGGTCATTCTAATGAGATCCTCATATTTCAATTTTTACCAGTTACAACCAAAATAAAAATAAGAACTTAGCTCTTGACCTATGAAGTGGTTGAAGGAAGCCCTAACCCTACTGACAGATGCCACTTGCTGGGCAGACTCCAGCACATCAGAGCCCAACTTCCTTTTCAGCATTCAGTCTTGGAGCTTGACCCAGTAGAATTTTCAAGCTTTGCAGAAACTTTAAAAACAAAACAAAACAAAACAGTTTTGAAAGTCCCAAACACATTAGGTCAAGAAGAGATGACTTCAGAGCTTGACAAATCAAGCCTTGGGCCATCAACCTGCAGCTGCGCTTTATGGAAGGATCTCAGCTGTCAGCTGGGACTCTGAGATCCACGCTGCTTTCTGTGGACACATACCTCCACCTTGTAAGACAGTCTTAATTTACAAGGCATGGCACTTCATTAATTCAGCTGATGAAAATGCTGTGGGGGAGCAGGGGAAAGGCCTGAACATACAATTGCTCGAGTTACGTGAATTTCTAACAACATCCCAGTGCTCTCATGCTTCGACCTATGCTTCAGTTTTGGAGTTCTACTACCAACTCAGTAGATCCGTTAGTTGATCAGGGATCTTTTCAATTTGCTGCCTCTTTTTGGTTGGCTGGTTAGGTTTTTTAAATTCTGATCTTGGAGCACTTGGGCCAGACATTCCTGAGCTTGTTTGTTGCTGTTACTTTTCTTTATGAAAGGACTCAAAGTACTTCGTAAGGCTGGAAACACCAGTATTTTAATTACAGTCAAACAGTTAAAATGAATGGTCTTTTCTGACAGTTGTAAAAAGGGACATTTTAAAGAACAGCTTACTTACTGTTTTTAACAGAGTGAGGTAAGCATCTAAAGTAAAAGCAGTTTACACCAGCTGACTACCCGTAGCTTCACAATTGTAAAAGCCCAGTTTGTTATTTATCTAAGGGGAACTGCAGAACAAGAATCTGATAAATTTACTAATGATGCTTCAAGAATATTTACTAGATTGACTGGGGCAGGAAAGGAGAGGAAAGAAACAGAAAGAAAATACTTTGGATCTTTAAGAAAAGTAGAAAGATTAATGTGAAGATACAATGACCAAGGCTGGTCAAGAAAATTGTAAAAACTCTGACAAAGTAACACTACAGAGAGCTTATATTTACTGCCTTCATCCTTATGCGTGCACTCCAGCTGTCCGTTGTTTTATTTGTCTCTGCTTCTCACCCATTTAATATACAAGACCTACCCACTCCTACATGCAGGAGAAGCCAGCATGACCAACCTGCAAATTGTGAGCCACAGCTCAGTTTGCATCTTGAACAGCACATTGTGGGTGCAGATGGAGTTCTACACTGTGCATGCACATAAAGTAAGAGTCCCTGGAAGCCAAGGACCCAATGCAGCTGTAAGAGGTTTAAGATCATTCTTAGAAGAATTATAGAAGTTCTTGCACTTTCACAACTGAATACTTGTAGACATGGCTGAGTTCCTGAATTCTTACTGCTGTCAGAAATCTCTCTGCTTTATGAAGTACAAAATCAGATCCTGAGCAGCTCTAACCTGAAACACCAAAATGCCTGTGTTGGCAACAGCCAGGTTGATTTTTGTCCCTTCCCTGTCCTTGGCTGGATGCAATCGTATTCCGTACATCTCCAGTCGACGGGCAATCTCCAAAAGCTGGAAGTCAGACTCTGCTGGTGTCTGTCCCCTTGAGAAAGAAAACAGAGAACACTCACCAGCTTGTCACACCTTTAAATAGAGATCAAGAGGTCCTCCAGAGAACAAAGAGACATTTGATCAAAGAGACTGAACACTGTCAGAGGTATAATATCTGTATGGTTTTTCTATGTACTCAGACTTACATAAGCTAGAACAACTTAGTCTAAACAAATATCAAAGAATACACAGCTTTTACAGTCTATTATAAATTTGGATTGCTCCAATTCTGAGACACCTGATACAGCTAGATTTTACCCATTAGCTCTAACAGAATTTACTACCTCCCTTTGTTTTTTCCCACTGGAAAACATGCCATCTTCCTAAAAAAAAAATCATGAATGGAAGGGTATAATGATGTTATTCATTGTAAAAGTGAATGTAGTACCAAAATGAAGTGAAACAGAAGGCATGAAAACCTTACCATAAATGTTGGGAAGCCATAACCACCACATTAATTGTGATGAAATTACACAAAGCTTTGATTATTACTGCCATAGAAATCACTACCACTCACCTATTATTCAATCTAGCTCAAAAATGAAACTGTTCACATCTTGAAGTGTTCTTGACAGCCAAAAAATACTTTTCTATGTCTTACTGGTACTTCTGTTCACCATCTTCTTAGTACTGATCTTTTCTCCATACATTAGGATACCAATTTGTATCAACATCTTGAATTCTGTTCCCCCAAATCCTTAATTCTGCAAGTACTCTGTGCATTTCCTAAAACTATCACTAAACTCCTTCTTCACCTATCTCAAAATACAGCATGGAAAGGCTGAAAGGCAACGTTCAGTGTCCTTGAAACCAAAAGACTACTGTCAGAAGTGCCTGACTGATCAGTCATGATTTGCAATCATACCTGCATGCACAAAATCAGCAGTGAAGCATTTTGTATGAAATAGACTGTAAAATAACAGCATGCTTGAATGAATATCGAATCAATTGCGCTTTAAACATCTTGTTATGATGATGGGAAAAAAGCAGGAATAACCTTCAGAAAGTTTACAGGCTTTAACAGTTTTTGAGAAGCAACCTTTGAGAAACTCAGAGGTCCAAATCTCTTGTACTTCAGATCTAGCGTATATTTACAGTTAGAACTACTCTACAGGAAAGGAAGGCCAATAAAAAGAACAAAAAGGTCTTACATGTGGTTACGGTGAAATTCCATGATTTTGTCTTCTAGTGCTTCTTGATGAGGTATATACTTGTTCTTTGCTAAGTGTTCACGATCTATGGTTTCATCAAAATCCCCAATCTCAGCTGTGGAGAATTTTAAGAAAAGTCTATTAAAAAACTGTATTACATATGAATAATCTGGTCAATACAAAAGACCTAAAAGCTGGGAAGAGAGCAGAGAAGCAAACATAATTCCTTGCAACCTGTGTCGTGGTTTTATGATTCAGATTCCCACTACATTACCTTCCACACATTACTCTCTTCTTCTCTAGGTCATTTGGTAAGTGAGAAGAAGCCCAAGGATTTCTCCCAACAACCAAGTAAGTTGCTGGATGTCAACTGAAGAGATGAAGCCATCAGTGCTACCTTGACTTGTGTGGGGAGAAGGGCAGGGGTAACAGGGAGGGCAGCACTCATTGAGCAGAACTCATCCGTCTCCCTCACACCCTCTCACAGCGCTCAGGTGTCTTTCCATGGAGCAGCCAAGCACTGCCTTCCTCTCCACGCCCCATGCCCCACACGGTAACCTTTGAGAGAGAGTCAGAAAGATGGCTCTGTTTGCTTGTTTGAACACAGGCTTGTAATCCACCTCACGGGGTTATGAAACATTTGTCTTCCTCTAATTCTGCAGCAGTTTGAGACACATTCTGTCTCCCTCCTCCTCAAAGCTGCTCCCATCTGCTGCAGTTATTCAACACTGTGTGTGCAACAGTATGGCACACCCACCTTCCATTTTGCAGCCCATTCAGTGAAATTTCCTTCTTTTGGCAGGTGTGGGGGTGAGGGGCAGGCAATCTATCTGTGGGTGCCAAATTACTATCTTGCTGCCTGCTATTCTTGGAATGTCTCTGACAATCTTGCTATTAGTTTTTTCACTGAATAGGCATAGCAGCTTCTGCCTGCAAACCTGATGGAGTAACAGGAACATCGCTCCAACAAAGGCTGCTACCTTGGTAACGTCAGGGAAATTAAAATACAGTGCCCTCAAATTAAATGCAGGCTGCAGTCACACACATTGTTGCACAGTTGACCTGTGATATGACAGACCCAAGCTCAGATACACCTGCTTCATCCTCGCCTCAGTTCTGCCCATGTAAATGAACCCTTAATCCAGTTCTGTTCAAAATAAATCTGTTTAGAAAAAGGAAGGATTTCAGATCACATTTATAACGCTGTATTTCTGACAAACTGGGATCAAATGTACCTGCATTTGCAGAAGGGAAGCAATAGCCTCATGTAGGCACTGAAAATGAGGAACCAAAGCATCTGTGAATGACAGAGCAGTAGCTTTTTTGACCCAAACTGCCTGCAGACACATGATGACATTTTTCACTTTGAAGGTCAGAGATGGAAATAAGTTGAAAACTGAGACTGTCTGATTTCCACCCTCCGACTCACCCCATCTGCTCTTAATCATTCCTTAAGATGGCAGAAATACTACAGAACCTTTGAGAATTCCCCTTTTGAAAATTGTCCCCATCTTGGAAACAGCTCCCTCCTTCCAGTTTTACTCATCCCAGACTCACAAATCTTCAGGGTCTGTTTTTAATCCTAACTCAAAAGGCAAGTCTCTGTTCTGTAATGAAGCCATAAACCCACCTAAATTTGCAACACCTCAAATAACATAGGCCTGGATTCTTCAAAATGCAGTTCAAAATCCCTAGGTCTGTGTACACAGATGAGGTTAACACATCTCTTGGAGGGCTTTCTTCAGAGTCAGGAGTACAAGACTCTTCACCTCTACATGATTTCTACAATGTTTTCAGCATTTTTCAACTGCTAATCCATTACCAAAATTGTCTTCCTGGCTTTCAAGTTATTTCTGAATTTGTCCTCTCTGACCCCGTACTCAACAAGTTTTACTTCCTGCCTTACCCCCCCTTTTCCACCTTAAACGACTTTCTAGTGGCACTCCATTGAGAATGAGAGGGAACTATATTGTAAATACTCTCAGCCTCACGTATAACTATTCTTTAAAATCTTTTCATGTGATTTAGCCAAAGACTTCTTTACACTGCTGATGGCTTTTCTCTTATCTTGCAAGTGCATTACTCCACACTGTATTCTGTCTGCATTAGCACTTCTGATATGTCCAATGCTTTGTATTTCAGCTCTCCTCCTCTTATCACAGAATCACAGAATTGCTTCATTTGGAAAAGACCTCTAAGATCATCAGGTCCAACTGCTAACCCAGCACTGCCAAGTCCATCAGTAACCATGCCACATCTACACATCTTTTAAATACCTCCCATGATGGTGACGCTACCATTTCCTGGGGAAGCCTGCTCCAATGCTTGAATTTCTTCTTTCCATGAAGATATTTTTCCTAATATCCAATCTAGACCTTCCCTGGTTCAACTTGAGGCCATTTCCTCCTGTCTTATCACTTGTTGCCTGGGAGAAGAAGCTGACACCCACCTGGCTACAGCCTCCTTTCAGGCAACTGTAGAGAGTGATAAGGCTCCCCTCTCATTTTCCTTTTCTCCAGCTAACCAACCTCAGCTCCCTCAGCTGCTCCTACTAAGACCTGTGTCCCAGACCCTTCCCCAGCTTCCTTGCCCTTCTCTGGACACAGGCCTGTTCATCAGTGTCTTTCTGAGGGACATGAAACTGGACACTGGATTCGAGGTGTGGCCTCACCAGTGCTGAGTACAGGGGATGATCACCGCCCTGGTCTTGCTGGCCACACTACTGCTGATACAGGTCAGGATGACATTTGCCTTCTTGGCTACCTGTGCATACTCTGGCTCATGGTCAGTCCATCTTCACACACTCTCTGTAGTGCATCGTTTGCAGTGTCCAAGTGTCCTCTCACTTCTAACACTTTTTACAATGCTTTTAAGGTATTTTTAAATTGAATGTTTCAAATACAAATTTCATTATGTTATATACATGCTAATTTAGCAGAAACCTATTTGCTGTCATATTATGATTTTACGATAAGTAACAGTCTATAACACTGACATAAGCTTGCATACATAATATATGGGCCTCCTGGAATCAGATATTCCCCATGGAAACTGCTCATTGGCACTGCATTGGTAAGACATACAATAACTAACCTGCATTCTCAATTCTTTCCCCTTTGATACCATTACTCTTATCTGTTTTCTTAGATTTTTATTGCAGAAAAATACATAATATTTCTTTTGCTACTGAAAAATAAGCTAGAGACAAAATAAATAAAGACAGCCATGTGGGTAAGATACAGCTACAGGCTCTTACTAGTGAAAAATTTCATAGAAAAGTGTTCATGAGACAAATAAAAATGTCACAAAATTCTATCACAGGTTTCTAGCAAACACTGCTATGCAAAAGAGTGAGAGGGGAAAAATCATCAACAGCAAAAAACCAGGCCAGATTATAGTCAGGAGATGTGGAGGGGAAGCACTGCGGGTGCACCATGACGCACAACATCTCTGCCCAAAATGGCAGGTCAGATTCTCTGAACACTGTTTCACTTCTGCATGATGAACTTCTTTGCTCTCTTCTGACACAATGGAAATGTACCTTACCTTGCTCTCCACTTAAGGAGAACACTTCTTGATCCCTAAAATCCCAATTCAGAATCGCTCTGCACCTCAAGGTCACAAGTGAAATGTACAGAAGTTTCAAATGCATCACAATCACTTCAAGCAAACTGCAGAAAATTATTTAATCCAACAATACAATGCATCTCAGTAGCTCAAGAGCAATGGTGGCAATTTGCCACTTTGCACACCTTGAAAATGAGTGCTTCTCACCAGCTTGCATTATAACAGAGGAAGTTTGAAAAACTATGGAATTAAATTTGACTGTGGAGAAGAGGGAAACAGACACCTTGTAAAGGTGAAAGGATATCCTCTATTTTATCCTCTCATGCTCTTGCTTCAGGAAAACAAGCTAACAGTTACACTCTGAGCAGTTTGGACACCAGAGCTGTAGACGGTTCAGTGAAGAACTCGAATATTTAAAAAAGTCCAAGTAAGACATGCAACAGGATCTAAGCAGAGATCATAATGAAAACAATGCAGATGAAGTATACGTGCTTGAGAGACGAAGATCACAAAGCAACACCTCAAGTGAAGAGGGACACATGCATTAGGGTGTCCACTCCTCAACATCTTTCTTTGGTGTACAGACATTGAGTAGGAAAGCTCAGCCTCCTAGAATGCAGTTTAGAAAATGAGACTCAATTTCTCCAAGTGATCAAGACTTTTTTATTCCCTGAGATGAAAGAAAGTTAGAACTAGCTTAACTGATGAAAGAAATATATCTGGATTGCTAGACACCGTAACAAGAAAAACCAAGAGACAAAAATCTCACTAGTCAAGGATTTTTTTTTAAGCCTATGCTGCCAAAATACTCAATTTTAAAATGGTGTGAGGGCTACAGAATTTCACAGATTCTTACTGCTACCCAGTCACACGGGGCAATGATGACCACAGCAAACAGAACCATAAAATACCTGTCTTTCCAACAGCAATTGATGAGCAGCTGCCCTAACACTTTAACGGACTATAACAAAGGATCATGAGATTTACCTGTACATCTCCAAAGAGCATCCAAATGTCTTTGTTGACTGTCATTTCCATACAACAGCATTACAGTGGAAGTACACAATACTGAATTGTACAAGGACCATTCAAAACAATATCTATTACAACCATTATACTGCAAAGTGTTTTTTCTTCATGGTATTCTCAAGAAGAGTATCCAGAAAGTCTTGAAAGGGAAAACATATACCGTCTTTCAAGTGATGTGGAAGCTAAAAGAAGCTTTGATGTAATGAACAAAATTAATGTATGATTCTACTGGACAGTGTGATTGTGCATACTTTGCAATTTAAAAAAAAAAGGGCTTAAAATCTACTGTTTTCTTTTCTTCCCTATCAGTTTCCTCTTAGGACTGTGATTTAGTCTGGCATTCTAAGCATGTTTATTTACTACATTCTCTAGACAGCATAGAGATCTCCAGGAATCTGAATGCCCTGCTGACACGATGCAAAGTACAATAAAAAAGGATTTCAGCAGAATTCAACGTTTGCCACAGCCTGCAAAGTCTACTTTCAAAGTGATTTTTGGCAGCCTATCAAACTCTTTGAAAATTCAAATCCAGCGACGAGAAGCTCTTCTTTATTTGAAATAGCAAATTATCTATATTTGAATGCCATTATGCAGAACTACAATAAATTGTCCATATGGCTTAGACCTGTCCCTACAGCAGCTACTAACAGGTAACCCTGCAAAGCATGTCCAACCAATCATCCTGTTTATCCATCTGGAAAGAAGAAAAAAGGGAACTTACACTGCACTATATGTGAGATTAGGAGGGCAGTGCTGGTATCATTACACGTTAGCCTTCCCTGTGCCAGGTCCTGCTTCACTTGCAATGCAAATAGGTACCTGCAAAGCAAAAGTGAACAAAGAGTTACACAAAGCTGGAGGGAAAGAGGGGAAAGTACACCAACTCTGTCTTGGACTGCACGTTCCTTTCACTTTTTGGAATCTACAGAAGTGATCTAAATTACCTAAGTTTAGAGGCTAAATAAAACACAACAGATAATGTATTACAGCTATTAGAGCTGTACCTGGTGCCTTGAAGAACCAAGATACCTCTCTTTTTTCTCTCTTCCTACCTCCCTTGGAACTAGAGCATGGAGATATGACAGTGGTAGCAAACGTGACAGCTATTAAGTACTCAGCAACAGATAATGCAGCTGCTCCTAACTATGAATAAATGACAGATAAACCAGTGATTTAGAGTTATCAGTTGGTTCTTGTACAATACAAAGCAAACTCTGAACTTCCACCTTGGCACTCACTTGGGAACGAGGCACAAAACCTTGATTAAACAACTCTAGCTAGCTCTCGTACCTTTGTGGCCCTAATATCTGCACTGTCCATGCACCAGCCCTTTCTAATTGCCTCCAAATCACCTCAGCCACGTAGGGCAATTCTACACCATCAGTTTAAACAAAGAAACAACAGAAGTCCAAGACATTATTTCAACTTTTAAACTTCTTTTAGCTTCAACAGAAAGTGAAATGTCTTAGTTTCACTCAGTATCCAATTTTTCCTTAAGACAAAAAAAAAGAAAAAGAGCTAGCAATGGGCATTTCTCCTACAGCTGGTATGAAACTGAAGGGGTGAGACACACCTTAACAAGCCTTCCAAAGACTGCAGCTCCTCTGGAGAACTCATGCTATGATCTCACTATGATCTCAACAACTTTAATAATACTAGATTTGAATAGGTTCAGAGAAAAGCCCTCATTTGAACAGTGAGTTTATGAATGAGAAGATGTAGGTACACTAAATGAAAAGGGCAAGCTGATTTGAGGAGTATGGAAAAGTGCTGTGTATGTCCATACTGCAATAATACAGCAGATCTACATAATGTCCTTTTGAAACCTGCAGACATCTGTCTACCCATACAAAATTCACCCTGCTAGAGGAACATAGCACAAAAATGTTATATTCTCTTCTTCAAGTAACGAAGCAGTTCCCCATGGATATGCTTTCACATCCTACACACTGCTGTGTATATATATTCAAGTCCCTTAGCATACATATTTAAAATCTAACCAAAAAAAGTCATTAGGATTAAGAGACACATCTCCAGGTACAGAGAAAGATCACCAAAAATTAATTTACAGCTCACATACTAAGAAACTGATATGCAGAATATCTATTCAGAAACAGAAATGTTTCATTAATAACATTGCCTTGTAAGTTTTCATTCATCCCTTTATTCTTTTTATTCTTTCTTTTATTCTTTAGTCTTTATCAAGTAAATACTCCTTCTTCCTACCCTACATTTTTACTTTTCCCTTCCCAGGCCATCAAGCGATATCAATAATTTATTTTTTCTATTCCAATGCTCTATTACCAAAATAAAACATGACAAAGATAAACAGTGAACATCACAAAAGTGGACCTGTTCTTTATAATACAAGTCATAAGAACCCCAGAGCTCTTTGCAAAAGAAGACTTTGTCTTGCGAGAAGATTGAAAATAAAAACTAGTAGTGAAAATTCTGAATAAGAATGGAAGCATATAATTAAAAACTAATAATACTGTAGACCAGAAAAAGAGTGAAAAGTTGCAGTGAAGAAATACTGCAACAAAACCATGTTTCTGACGACAAAGGAAGGACCTGCTAGTAAGAAAGAACCTTAACAGGTCCTCATACACATATTTACTCACAGAGAAATATTACTCTGTGTCAATACCATGTGAAATTCAAAGCTTAAATTCTTGAAATGCATGGAAAAGCATTTAAGCATTAGCATTTAAGGTACTCTGTCTGTGTCTGTGTGTATCTTTCTCTACATTTTTATTTTTAATTTTATTCCTTCTTTGCATCTCTCCATCTCCAAAGTCAAATTTCCAGCTGTGCAGACTTTTGGCATTTGGCTTGGCTTGGCTATACAGACAGGGTCTAGTGCTGCTGCAAAAAGGCAACTCACACAAAACAGCTCTCTCCCAAATGAGGCTGCAGAGTCACACACATCCCTCGGCAGAAGGGTGCCCCAGGTTGCCAATATATGACTTGATCATGCCAAACAGAGAACTCTGCAGCCAGACTGGCTTTTCCTAGGGTTATTAAAGCTCTCTCCAAATCCAAGGAGGAAAAGCACTCCTGCACTTTGCAGAACCTCTCAGCATAGACTGCAGCTGAAACTTAGGGACTGTTTTTTCAGGTGCATTCAAGGCTGGGACAAATAATACCAAGCTAACAGTAAGAGACAATCATCAATCCTCACCCAGTCATCTCAAATTCCATGTTTTCCCCTCTGTCCATCAGAGATTTAACAAGAAGAAACAGTCACACAGCTACTAACCTTGTCAGTTCCTCCTGCAGCTGAGCGTGGTCAGGTGGGAAGAATTTTACCACAAATTTTACGACAACATGCTTCGGTCCTAGGGCAAACGTCAAAGGAAGTTAACAATCATCAGTAACATGCTGGCCAAATATGCACAGTGATGTACAAGGGCTGATTCATACAACCTGCAGTGCACACAGGCATGATAACCTCCTGTCCTTCGTTAGTATGCAGGATATTTGGAGACTGCCCAATAAAATTTACACACAATAAAAGGAAACAGTAACTTGGGCAAGGGCTACTCTGCCAAACCCAAGTATGTTTTTAGTATTTACATCAGTTGATCCAATAAAATAGATGTGTATCTACTCTCCTTGCTTCAGAACAGGAGGGAGCTAAAACATACCCTACTTTTTAAGTCCACTAGTAAATTATTATTCCCATTTTAAGAGCAGCACATTTGTTCCAACTGTTACAAGCATGACCAGTAACAAAAGGACCAATGCATCCCTGTCTTGTGAGAGGGAGAGGTGCCAGAGCATACATTCAGACTAGTATGACCAGAGAGGTACCTAGAAAAACTGAATTTCAATGGCAAAGCTCAATAAATTAAGAACCTGGCTGATATTTGACAGAGAAACAAAATAACCAGGACCTTTCCTGTTCGCTTCTACTCTTTCCAGAGCTGGTAGCTATTTACAATTTCGTGTTCTTTCCCACCACCCACTATAGCTTGCCCCAAAGGTCCTATCCCAATTGTCTTCCCCCTCTTGGTCTCTGACAGTTCCAGGTTCTGCACCAATGTCCCGCACAGCTGTAATACATCTGCTAGCTCCTCCCCAGTAATAACTGTTCTTCTACCCCGATTACTGCTACCTGCCAGCAATGCATGGTCCTTTAGTCCTTCTTTTACTGCACCCTTTTTCCCTACAAAATTGTTCCATTGCCACCAGTGACTGATTCTAGTGTCTGACTAAACCTCAGCCCCCTATAGGGTGGGGTCAGCACATTCATATGCTCATGTGACATAACTTCACAGGTACATCTTTTAAGGACAGACCAGAAATAAAAAATAATTCCAACAAAATTTATTGCAGAAGGTTGAGAACATGAAGATTGCAACTGACAGAGTCCTAATTTATTCAAGTACTCTCAGACTGAGGAAAGAAATGTCAACAAGGAAGTACTTACTTCTAATCTGTTTCATAACAGGCTTCAAAAGATCGAGCCACACCTGAAAACAAAAGAAGGTGGTGTTATCATCTCTAAACAAACTACCAGAGGAGCATTTTTAATTGTAATACCTAGATAATCAGTTACTTATTTATTTTCTCCAGTGTGGTCATTAAGCTTTCCCTAACTATACACGGTGGGTTTTCTCCCCAAAATTTGGGAGATGCTCAGAAACAGCACTGTTAATGGGCACAGCTTTCAAAGCAGTACAGATTCAGGGAGCTGCGAAACAGTGAGGGAATCTCCCCCTCACTTGTCTCAGACACCAACAGCCACAGCAAATGTGGTCAGGAACCATTCATTTTGTGAAAGAAGAACTGAAACAAGGAGTTTAAGAAAAGACAGTCCTATACTGTCATTGAGTTCCAAACTCTGATTAATCTTGGGAAAGGGAAGCGAATAGGGCTGGTGCTTGCCTTTGAGGCTGGGAATGCTTGACAAATGGAGAAATGAGATGGCAGCAGCCTCCTGGTATGGGGGACCCAACAGGAGTCCCAGTGTGAGGTCTGGGCAAAAATGTGGAGCTCCCTTGCTTGGCTCCATGGAGACAAAGGAGCCTCCCTCCCACCACCTGCAGGAGGAATGTCCTCTCAGATCACAGGTGTGAAGCAGACAACAGCACAAGGCATGGGTGGGAGGAAGCTTTTGAGCTGTGGAACATCTTCTCTTTTATATAAACCTGGGAAATTCAGGCCCAGGCATTCTTAACTGGGGACAGTGTAACTTCTGCGTGTATTTCACTTGACAACCCATTTTCCAGGACAGTGTGTGGATCTTTCCACCAGCTTTCAAAAGCGAAGCAGTGGGTGGAAATACAGTTTTGAGAGCCTATCCCCAAATCCTTCAGTCTCAAGTCAGAAAGGCTGGGGCAAAATGTTAAAGAAAGCCGAGGGACAATCATGCAGAAGGTTAAAGCCAGATGATTCACGGGGCCTGGAGACAGCTCATAGTCCTCAGCTGGTAACTACCCATGCCCACGATTTATATTTTGTTATCTCACTAAATTGCCATGGGCCTCCCTTGAAGACATCTGGAATTTGTGGAAGAACACCCTATGACCATCACAAAGGTTAAAGCCATTAAAGAACAAATTAACTGAGTTTTCCTCTAGAAAGAGAGTATGTATTAAAATTATTACTTCTTTGACCTTTAATAATCTTAGATTATGCTGAGACTGACACATACTCAAAATATCCATTTCCTAAAATCACCTGAGAAGCCAGACAGGAGCAGGCCTGTATCGTTGCTGTAACTGCTCCAACGCCATGGTGCCATTTTTATCATTATTAATATGAGTGATTCCAATTAGCAGAGACCTCACAGCCCTGCCCCTTCACATGCACTAATGTTACTCCATTGAATTCCTCTTATGTTTCTCAGTCTAGGAAAGTCTTTTACTTTTTTTTCAGAGGTTAAAGAAACTTGGTTATCCAAGAATAGCAATACAGTGTTTATCACACGTTAAACTGGTCCTGACATACTTTGACACTTGAATAACTTAAACTGTTCTGTTTCAGAAAGTTCACATGTACATAATCTGCAACAAAGGCCAGGGACTTTGGCAAGTTTAATGAGGGGGAAAAGGACTTCTTGAATATGAAATAGCCAATTTACATGATTATGAGAATAATGCATTTTACTTGAAGCCAAAAATAAAAAAAAAGGACATCTCTCTTCTCCCCAGAGGTGGCTTATGATACATCATGAGCACAATGAGCACACAAGTGCACTATTCCTTTCTCTACTTCCCCAACCATCCTATAAGCAAGTTATAACATCCTTGAACAGACTCCGGGACACTGCAAATCCATGCACTGACTGCATGTAGGGAGAAAGGTGAGGCAAAACACCGATGTTATTGCCATCGCCAAGCCCAATCGATCGAAACTTTTGCATCATGCAGCTCCCACACTGTATCTAAACACCATCAATCTGAGACTGGTTTATAAACTGGAAAGGGAAACTAATGTGAGGACTTAATTAAGATTTATGTTTTCAATTTTCTCCAGAACTACAAAGGCTAGATTATTTATTTGTTAAACAAAGGCTGGCATTCCACGATGGTGACCAGATTTCAGCAGCTGGAGAATTGGGGCAGACAATCAAGTGTGATGAAACTCTGTGAAACCCCAGGCTTGGTGACGGCACCTCATTTTTCTCCTGTCCCAGCAGGAAGTGGAGCACTCAGAACCTCCACAATCATCTCCCATGCAGATCTTGTCTGCTCCAAGCATGGCACGCTTGAATGTATACAGCTGCCAGGCAACTTGACATACAACTGTCAATATGTCAGATATGAGGTCTGCAGCCTTGCATGTTGAAATAAACATAGCCAAATTGTGAATATATGACTTCATGTACATATGATTACATCCAAACAAATACGCTCTAAATATTTATTTTTCCTTTTACGTTGCACTCTACACTGGCAAAGTGACTCATTCTCTTCAGATGTTATGAATATAAAATATGCATGAGTGTTTTATTTCTCAGACATACCATTAACTGCAGCTTTTTTTTATTGCACAGCGCTTGAGTTCTACATTATGGCCTTTAAGAAGCTCAGAAAATTTGAAATCCCATGGGAACATTCACCTCAATTGCATCATATAAACTGGTTACAATAATTTAAGTGTAAATAATACTCTCAGAGTGCTGCTCCACATTGAAACAACAATTCATAATCAAATCTTCTGCTTCAGAGTTTCAGGTGGTTTAAGGCATTAATTCCACTGAATTTCACCATTCTTGGAGCACAGCTGACTAGGTATGTGCAAGGTTTGTGAAGCTCCCCATTTTTAAGAAGGAAACGCTGGAACAAGCAGCAAGAAGGTGGACTGGTGCTCTCAGATATTTGGCTAATACTTCCTTTTGCAAGAGTAGGGGCCAGCGGAGTCACCATGCTCAGTGCACGGAGGCATTTTCCTTCAGGTCAAACTGGCACTGGGCTTAGGGGGTTTTCTCCACCTGCCTCTTCATCAGAGCCCTGCATCCCCCACTGTGATTGTCTGGACATATTTCCAGCCACTCAATTCCTGCCACTGTGAAGGCCTCAGGCAGTGGCAGCCCCTCTATCTCTCCTGTGCTCTGCCTCAAGCAAATAAACCACTTTGTTTTCACAAGACTGAAAACTGTTAGTTTACTTCAGGTCTCTGAGCAAAACACAGACAGTCATCTATTTAAAACTTAATGACCTGTGAAGCAGAGAAGGTTGATCAAATGACCTTCTCTATTTTCTAGAAAACTAAAAAGCAACTGTATATACAAAAGATGTTAGGATTTGTTTCAGTTTTACATACATCCATCAGTAATGCCAGAATGCCATTATCATCATGGCTACACGGACCTTCTGCTGCAGTGGTACTGTACAGTTGCACTGTTTAGAAAAGTCACAATTAAGCTTTCCACTTACCTCGATCATTAGCCAAGGGTATCTGGCAGAATACTAACCCTTCTAGTGAACTGTGTTTTATGTACCTCCAGGAGCACACTGTGAAGTAGATCCCTTCTAAAGATTAACATCCATTTAAAAAAATTTCCTATTTAATTATTGTTAGCCTAGAACACTATTACTCAGTTTTAATGTCTATTGTCTAATGTCTGTGCCTGTACCAAAGCATGAGACAAGAAATTCCTACTGTTCATTTTGTTAAGAAATATTGTTCCTTATGCATATTTTAGCTAGACTGAGAGAACACAGACTGAGAGAACACAGATTTTTTTTTTTTTTTTTAACAGTTGCCCAAAGTCATCTCCTTTAGGTCATCCAGGCTACTGATGCAAAATTCTCCTAACAGGCATGACATCCAATGTACACCAGAATATACTGGTAAAGCAATCCAGATAACTAGCACACATGCCAGGAGGTCACACAATAAGTCTAAAGTAAAACAAGCTTCAAAGAGAAAGTCATTAAAGACTAAGAAGTCGTTAGCCTATGGCTTTCTCTGCTACATGATACTGGCAGTGTAATGCCTGAATGCTGCCTGAGTTTCTGGACAAGGACACTTGCCTGTGCCACACAACTCCCCAGAAAGGACTTCCATCCATTTATCTGGTGTTTTTGGATTTGCTTTCCTTTTTATTAACCTTGTTATATTTATCTATCCCTCTTCTTGCCGCACAATGTTTTTCATGAACTCTGTCAGAATCATTGTCACAACTTCTCTGCCAGCAGGGAAAGATTAGTTCTGCACTTCAAATCAAGCAGGACTATAAAATCAAGAGTTGAGGCTCTGCAACAGTCCAGCCTTTGGCTTCTCTACAGCAAATTAGAAAAACAAAATGCTTTCCCAACTTGTGTCTGAATTAGCTGTTACTTTCAATGCAGATGAAATCTGACAGGAACAATCAGGTTTTAAAAACATTTCTTCAACTCCAGTAGGCAAGAACATTTTTTTTTTAAGTCCTTTCCCTTTTGAAGACTGAGGATTAAATATATCTTACAAGTAAGGAGCAGAAGGAGAGAATATAGTGTGCATGCAGATAAAAACCAGCTGAAAATAAATCCTTTTACATACCATCATCTTTTTATGATCTGGAAATTCAAGGCCAAAATAGTCGCCTTCAACAAGGTTCAGGTGGTTGCAAACAGCATCATGCAAAACCTTCCCTGGAGCTCTTTGCTGTAAGAAGAAAACAAAGCCTAGGGTTATACAAAGATGCTTTTAATTAGTGGCAGAAAAATTATTATGCTAAGAAATTATTCAGCAAACAACGCTGTCAAAACTGTTTACAAAATCAGTGGATATTACAACCATACCCATAGGGCAATTGACAATAATTACGCTAGTTTTAAAGCTAAAGAATATATCCATCCATCCATCCATGGATGGCAGCTCTGAATCCATCTTTACGGCATTTTTAATTTTTGAGGGAAAAGTACCATGAAATAGAAGGGGTAGAAGAGAGGGACTTGGGATATAGTTTTCTTATGTCTACCAAGGCTAATTTCTACTGTGAATTTTTATTTTATCCCATGGCCCTTCAAGCCATGTCAGGTGGTGCATGTACATCTGTGTACAAGCCAGTGAAACCAGGATGTTCACCCACAGACCCATCATACACAGCACCAAGACCTGAGGGTTTGCTGGACACCACTTGATACACAACAGGCTCAAACCCTGAGTTCTGACTTCACAGGGGTTTATCCCAAGCTTCCTGCTGGGAGGCACTGAGGCTGCTCAGGGTATCTCTGTGCTACCCTGGCAGGGCTGGCAAGTAATTTGGAGGAGTCAAACACACTGAAAGCCTTCCCACTATTAAGACCAGATGTTCTAGCCCAATATTAGCTCCCAGAACCACTGCTCTGCTGATTGTAAGGATTTTTTTCATCAGCCCATCCATTAAATCCACACCTGCAGAAAAGACTATAAATTACAGTTTACCAGCAAGTCTTCTGCAAAAAACAGTCTCTGTATAAAAAGGACAATCACTGAAATCAAATATTTTTGTTCCTTGGACAAATGCACCTATTTTAACTCAAAAGGCCCTGAAACACAGGTCTACACTCACTTCAGAACAAATAATAACCCACTAAATTGCACAAACCCCACTGTTACAAGAGACCAATCACATCCTGGACAAGTGGGCTTGCACTCAACCTACAGACTGGCCCCTTGCCTTTCAGCCCAGTAAATAATTACTAGAGTAAAATGAAACAGCAGTAACCAGTGAAGAAAAGACAACCATTAGAGGTGTGCAGAGCAGCTGACCTGGCTCAAACCTGAGCCTGAGCCCAAGCCCAGGTCCCAGTATCTCCAGGCAGTGCCCCTACCAAGGGCCCCGTTGTGAGTGGGCAGGTGCTCAATTCCACCCCTTCCCAGATGCATCATAAAGCAGTTTGGTTTCTGTTTCACTGGGATACCAAAAAATAAATAGATAAGCTTTTACCACCTACGGTAATACCTGGTTTTCAGCCATAACTTGAAGTACAAAGCACCTTTCCCAAGGGAATTTATCTAACATTCTCTAATATGAATTGTGAAAAGCAAATACCCAGTAGTGAGGTTTATACCACAGAAATTAAAGAGATGAAATTTTTCTAGGGAAAGTACAGGATATATGTGCCACCACAGCGGCACTGTCACCCTGGTCATGCAGGACTCAATGACCAAACCCTTCAATGCTGAATGGTTTTGAAAGCCTGAAGGGAAGAGCCAAGCTCCCTTCTCCCAGAACTTGCTGAACAGGTTTTTAGCCAACTTGTTCCCAGTGCCTCTGACAGACCTATGCCACCAGGACGCAAGGTTCACTCAAGTCATTAACTGTTTGTTAATATTTGCTGTAACAAACGTTAGCCTCACAAATACTGACAAAAAACACATCAAGAACAATTGCAGATAAAAGCACTAATTTTTTTAAGCATTCACCATAACCTTGCAGTAACTAAAGTAATTCATAGCAAAATGCCAAGTAAGAGGATACAAGAAGGGAGGAAAAAAATACATCTATTTTTCTAGATAGAGAACTTCTGATGCAGTGGTATTCAAAATAAGTCTCAAGTACAAGTACATTTGAACATACTCACTTCATGTTCTCCAGCTTCATTAAACCAAAAACATACCCAGTGCTCACCACCCAGCCCGCACTGACCATTGTACCTTTTATGTCAGTTCTAACAGAAAGCTTCCCACATTTTCCACTCCATCTATCACTGTACAGGCACAAACAAACATTCACAGTCTCAGTGAAAGAGCTTCCTGGTAAGTGCATTTCATTGGTGGCAACAGAATAATATTAAACACATTAGACTGAGTGTAATAATGGTATTAATTTACTGCTCTGAAAACACACCTACAAATTATTTAGAAGCAAATACTCCTGCTTTCACACTCGTCTTGGGTCTTTCACAGTTTGGCTGGGGCTGCTAAAGAGAGGAAGAATGGGTTCATCAGTTACCCTCGCAGCAAGAAGCTTTCCTACTTATGCACAAGCAGAAAAATGGAAACGTGCCTGTGAGTATGTATGTATGTCTAGCTAAAGGATTTGATCGACTTCTGTCTGACAAAGATCAAACTTCATCATTCGTCAAAGGGAAAAAAGTGTCTGAGTGGAGATTTTTGACCAACAGGAAAAAAGGCACAGAGCCCACCTGCATTACCACACTGGTCAGGGTTAGCTAAGGAGAGCACGCCTGTCTGATTTCAGACCATGAGTAAAAGCATCTGATTAAAACCTGCTGAGTGTTTTCATAAAGGTTTTTTCTTCTTATAGGCATTTAAATGATGGAACAGCAGTCTTGTAGTATTTATGTCACTTGGCATTTTCTCTGGAGTATGCCTCAATAAAATGAAATGCTTCTTACTCTAGTATTTGTAAATATTATTATTCTAAACTCATCTTAGCTTTGATCAGTCTACCTCAAAATAAAATCTGACAGTTCGCTCAAAGGAAATGCTGTGCACATAAAATCTGCTGAGATTTAGAGCCTGTTGAAACTCCAGTCTTGCAGGACCAGAAGGAGAAGTACAACATCCACAACAGCAGGAACCCACAAGGTTTCAGGGAGATGTTGATTCAGTGCAGTTCCATGACATCCCTACTAAAAAATTTAAACACAATAAATTAAAAGCTCAGTCTACTGGGTATGGAAGCAAACCAGGAGTCATTCAGGGCACAGCAAACATGAGCTGACAGAGGGAGCATTCAGGAATGAGTGCGCCACACCAATGACATCATCTGAAGTCAACAGTTGTGCCTGACTTAAATGTGGTTATAAGGCCTAGGAGAAAATACAAGTTTTCCACAGAACTTGGATGGCATTTTCCAACCATCAAGCATGGTCCCGCTGCCATGCCTCAGCCAGCAAGTACTAGGCCAGCTCCATCGGCTCCTGTCCCACAGCCCCGTGGCTGCAGCTGCAGGGCTTGGCTGCTTTCCCTGCTCCATGGAGGACACTGACATGGAAGCATGGAAGCTATCAATGCTGGTGGCAGGACTATCCCTCCAGACCACTTGCTACCACAGACACATGAAACCCCCAGGAGCTGGGAACAGTTGGCAGTCCCCTGCTCCTGTCTCTGTTGACAGCCACATTCCTGTATAATCAATGAGAAAACATTGCAGCTCCAAAGAGCAGCTCTTCCCACCCCAAACCAGCCATCTGAGCACACACTGGCAGGGAACTTCTCCTGAGCAATACAGGTGTATCTTTTACACCTGTTTATCTTTTTATCTATCTGAAAACAAGAAGCCTCAGTGTTAAAACATCTGTTTTAACGATTGTAGATGAGGTGAGCCCCAGTCAGACTGGTACACCAGAGAATTACTATTTTTCTCTTGATGTGGTATTTACTTACACCAAAATAATATCATAAATTTATTACAATGAAAAGAAGCTCACTGACTTCCAGCTACACATCCTTATTGCTTAATGCATTTTGAACTGGTCTTTCATTTAGCTCTGTGAAATCACATTTTAAAAGTCACTTTACATTTTCAGGGAACGTCAAGTTCTAAATTATGAATAATGTGCTTCACCACATTTAGCTGCAAGCTATGAAGGTACCCAGTCAAACTAGCCTGCTTTAGACATTATACATTCAGCATTTTGCTGTCTGCTCATTATCTCAGTCCTACTCAATTCAGCCTCACTCTACTCCCACCAAAATCCAAAACAGTATGTTGCTTATGACCTTCCAATGGTGAATATTTTAATAGGTTCAACAGTTCTCTCATGTTCTAGCAAGTACCAATAATTTAAAAAAAAAAATCTCTTTACGTACTTGTTTAGACCATTCTTTGACACAGACTGCAATACGTTCAGTCTTTAAAAAAAAAAAAAAAGTACAGGGCTATATCTGGAAGATATCCAGAGCTTTAAAAGTAGTAGGTTTGGACACATTACACCAACTCCCACAGTTAATTCAGCAATTATTTCACTAATTATCTACCAAAAAATAAATATGTACATTTATGGTCGAATAGTGATTTAACCATTTTTTATCTGTTCAGCCAAATATTCTCCGATCTCAGCTTGAACAAGATCTTTGATTGAAAGGTTGTTGTTTGTTTGTTTTTACATTACTGAGCAGTAATACCAGCTTAAAAAAAAACAAATAAAATAAACACTTTCTTTTGAGTATCTGAAAAATACAAGTCTCATTTTTGGTTGAAGTAAGAAATACTTTCATGTGGAAACAGAGACTACTTTCTTTTCCTTCTCTTCAGAACTGCTGCAAATGTGTCAGGAAGAAGTTTGGGTTGTCTTGATTTTGATTACACTTGCTTGTATAGTAGTAGTAGCTCACAGGAGAAAAAATAATTCCTTTATGTTCATCTAAAAGAAAAACATACATTCATCATTCACACCTACCACCATATAAAGGCAGGCGTTTCTTCCACTAGTGCTCTGTTCCTATCACATTCTGGGTACTCAAATGCTCTAAAATGAAATGTGACAATTTGGTCATGCTAAACATTACACTAATAGTTAAATACTATACGGCACAAAGGTCAAACGTAAGGTTTAAAATTGTATTTGCTCTTTCATGGTTAATGACAAAAAAAACCCTTGTACTGGTCAGCCTTTTATCAGATCAGCCAAATCAAATTGCCAAATTATTTTTATACTCCAATTTAAAAACTGCATTGAAATGATTGAAAACTTCATTCAGTAATTTCATTACTATTTCTGAAGTCATACACAGTTGTAATCACTACTAAAAATAACAACCCCGCGTTCTTAACAGTGTAACTTCCTCAGTTATTCAAAACTGTTAAAAATTATATATGCATCAACAGCTTTGAAATGAAAGAAAACTAACCAACAACTGTTCGTGATAAGCAAATAGTATAAAAATAACCTCAAAGATAAGATTGAGCACAGGGTTCTTAGACAAATAACCCCGTCAGAAATTTATACTTCAAAGAAGGCTTGAAAACTACTCACAGGAGAACAATGCTGTCAGCATCTGAAGACAAATTTCGTATTTTAAATAGTTCTCCTTTCTGGCATAAAATGAAATACATAATTCATATTTAGCAGAAGTCTATTTCCTAAAAGTTGGGAATAAAGGCAAGAAGCACTGGTCTGAGTGTTGTTGCTCTGGACTTAATACTGCCAAGACACTTGGAGATCCTCTGCCCTTCTCCTCCTCTCCTCCCTTTCAAAGTGTAGGTGTTAATCCTATAGGAAGGATTAGATGACTATAAAAATAGCACTAGACCATAAAGATAGCTCTTACACCTGAGCTTACTAGTTTTTACCTGGCTCTTCAGCTTCAGCTGGGTAGTCGAGAGGTGTTGGAAGAAGTACAATTCATCACTCCTACATACCAGGCCAAAGAGCAGCAGAGAAGTGACATCTTTGACCAGAGCCACCACACACTCCCACCACTTCTTCTAAGTAGGCAGATCCCCACCCTAGACCTGTAGCCACCAGGTATGCATCCCATTCGAAAAGAGGGTGCAGAAGAGGCAGATTTTTATGATAACCTAAAGGCACCTCATTCCTTTGAAGATATTTTCCATTTGAATGTAGTTGAAGGCTCCACTCCTGGCACGTATCCCGCATGTTTTTGCACAGACCGCGCACATACCATCAAAGGGCGGATTGAGGCCAAAAGCAGTAACAGAATAAGTCTCTTATGCTGCCTTAAAAACAGGCGACTGATCATCTGCTGTGTGTATACAATGAGACCATTTAGCATTCTTTTCTTTCAAGATTTTAGTGGACTGCTTTTACACTCACCACAGAAGCTGTATTTCCTTAATTCCAGGGCTTGCCTCCCACAGTCTCTGATGTACACTTCTACCCTTTGGTCAGTTTTGGTGGTGGTGGCACCTTTTTTGAAACAGTGTGATTGTAAGATACGGTACTTTTTACTTCTGGTGTGTTTTACTGCCCTTAAGAAATGCAGCTGCAAAGTTAGACTTCTCCTCCCCACCTATCGGCTGTGATTATTTTAGGAATTTCACTGCTAACCAAAAATCAACATAGCAAACAATTAGTGAGGCAAAAAATACAAAGAGAAGGGGTTTAATAACCCTCTCATTTGCTTGCATTTCTAGCACGGTCTCCAAAAGAAAATTGCAGTTTTCTACATTTTAAACATGGATTTGTTATTGTAACCATGGTCTTGGATTTCTGATCATGACAAACTGGTTTATGTCAAAATATTTTCTAAAACAGGCAGAAGCAGAAGGACTGCTCTTACTAGACCTTAAACTCCCTTCCAAAGCCCAAAAATCAAATTTAGTAGAAATAGCCAACAGTAAAATTCAGGTGAACATTAAATACTAAATAATCCTCTTTAATAGTTAAATACTGTGGAAGGAAAAAGAAAAATATTATCTAGCAAAGCTAATGAAAAGTTTTATGATGAGGCTATTTTCAGTACTGCTTGGTTAAGCTTTTTCTTATAGCAGAGTCAGACCAATACAAAATTCAGCTACAGTAAATCCTCAGGTAACTGTACATCTCCATAATTATAGTACAGTAAAGCTAGGGAATTGGAGGCTCTGCTTGGTCTATTTTCACTTGGCTCATAAAATTAGAGCTTTGCACCTTAATGGGCAAACACCGCCCTCACTGTATGTATTATATATGTCATTTCAATGTGCATGAGAGGACATAAAAATGGAGGAGAGATGGGCTGGGCACCTTCAGAACTGAGTCTTTCACACCACAAACCAATGTGTTATCTTCAGGTATAATGCTCCAATAAATTGATTTCTTTGCCGTTCTTACAAATGCGAACTGATATTAATACCTATTTTATTTGCCACCTTTCAATTACTCAGATTTCTAGTTGACGAGATGTTTGTTACTGCAGAATCAGCAGCAACCACCACAAAGCTAGTGGAGCCCTTTGTAAAGAAGAAAACAGAAGAAATAGGCAGATTCTTGGAGCATGGAGAATTTCCTCTTCAGGTAGATGTAGAGACAAAATTCCACAGAATTTATTTCACACATCCATCCCACTGGCATCAATGCCAAAGAAAAAAGGAAACTTCTCACTGGCTAAACACCACAAACCATATAAACCAAAAATATTCAGCTTTTGGCCGCTGTAGTCTAAGTACACATCTGTTTATTACAAAATGTTACTCATGGTGAAACGCATTAACAAAATGCTTCATGATTAGTTTCCTGGTTCACTGGCTCCTTTGGCTCCCTTTACAGCATTTTAACTAGCTGGCATCTAACTCTCAGTTAGAAATTACAACTGATCTTGTATTAACTTTTCTGTACTTTTCTGTAACTTTTCTGATTTTACAAAAACCTGCATTTCACACATATGCACCGAAAATTCACTTTATCCACTTCAAAGTGGTACTCTGAGCACATCTGCTTATGAATTCAGCTGGAAAACTTCATTGTTACCTACCTAATAATCCTCTGAGAAACTGTCCCAATGGTGACAATGCATGCCTTCCCATGAAATGTGAATGCTGATTTCGGTAATGCAAAAAACCCTTAACCCCAAAAAATATCAAAACTGCAAAATTAGCCCTGCACAAGCTAATTACTCTTCCTGAAAAACCCAAACCTTGTTTCCTGTAGTACAACCATAACTTCCTTCAGATAGGTGTAAAACATTTGTGGGAAATCAGAAGTCGCAGAGCAAATCTTTTAAATGATGGTTTAAGGCTGCAAAATTTCACACACCAACAATTAAATTCCTAGACTTCCAGTGGGAGACTCTTGGCAGCACCACTGTTACTAAAACAAAATTACTTTCCTTGAACATCACGAAAATGCAGAGTGTGGACAAGAAAAATGAGGCATTAAAAGAACAATGAGAAAATATGTCATCTTATTCCCTAAATTAGCTCCTGTAAATGCTGAGTCATCTCTGCCTAATTTTACTAGCAAACTAAAAGTTGTTTGTGGCTGTTTTTTATCCCCTTAGCAAGGCAACCATCCACTGCTGGAAGTGACTCTTTTCCTTTCTGAAGAGTAACATCCACACGATATATTCCAGCTTCAGAGGCTTGACACTGACCGGTGATGACGTGCAAAAATCAGAGCCAGCCCGTCAGGAATTTAAGATCTTGGTATGAGTTGCAGGGCAGACGCATGAAACAGTGCTTTCCTCATGATCTGAAACAAGCTGCTTTGCAAATCAGCACATAAGAAAGGTGGAAGACAACAATACTTTTGTGCTATATGGCTTTTTTAAAACCAGGCGCACGCTACAAAAGCTTCTCTGAAAAGCTATTGTTCAATGGGGCAAGGAGGGAGGGAATCACACCAAAGCTATTCCAGCTATGACACCAAAATCCTTAGTGGAGACCCAGGGATGCCAGCAGGCATAATCTCCGACAAAGATTACTTCTGAATTATCTATGTTTAATTGACAGCCAAGGGTGTAACTGGGCAGATGTCTCCATCTGGCATGAGCTGCACCTCTACCACGAGGCTCTGCCCACAGGGATGTGCCTGATGGCTACATGCACAGCACTCTGCAGCACAGGATGCTCACAGCACAAGCCCAGTGTCTGCGCTGTGGGCACTGGCTTTGGAAAACACACCACAAGATTTGTTTTCAGAAACTAGATGGGAGTTTGATGTGAAGCTGATAGAACCTCATTTTTCAGAATGTTTTCTTTATGGAAAGCTCTTTTACTAAAGCTCAACTCTGGAGCCAAGCATATACCTGTCAAATAAATGTTGATATTACTTTCTCTCCCTGCAAGCAAAAAACTGAATGAGTTTAACCCCCGGCCCTGGCGCTATTTAGTGGCACACTGTGCTCGTTGTTTCTTGGGAAGAGCAGCAACTGAGGCTCAGAACAGTCATTAAAAATACCTCAGATTGAATTTCATAGCCCACAACTTTTGAAAAGGAATATAATGGCACCATTCAGTTCTTTCAGTGTAATTCAGCAGTGTAGCAGCCAGCATACAATTGGGGATGGAAACCCCAAACTCTGTGACACCCCTCACCCCTTGACTCCCACTTTACCACTCCTCTCTCTGTTTCAAGGCAAAGATCATTTAATCACCTTCTCAAATTTTCTTTTTTTACCATTAAGAAGTGCTTGCTTCTCTGTTTTGTTTTCTTTGCCTGCTCATTTTTCCTCATTTTCTTTACACGTAAGCAAACACTTTACTAGAATGAAGGAGTAGGCAATTCTTAAGTCATCAAATGTGAAAACAGAACCCTTATACACAGACTGGAAACATGAGAATATAAAGTGTTATGAGTATATGGGAGTTATTACTATAAAACCAGATTGGGATGAAAAGTGGCTATTTACTATATTTATTTGGATACATTTTAGTTCAGCCATGATTGTACTAAAATCCCTTGAAGAAAATAATTCATTTAAATGCAAGAAGTCCGAGACCTGGGAAAAAACCCCACAACTAACCCCCGCCAAAAAAAAAAAAAAAAAAAAAAAAAAAAAAAAAAAAAAAAGTTTTTCCGGCAAAATATTAAATCCTAAATCTAAAGCAAAACCAAATGCAATAGGAAAAACCTTTCTATCAGTCTCAACATTACTATTAATCTCAGAAAGAGCTTACACCATCCAGGACTGTACATATTTTAATTTATCAGAGGAAGCAAAGCACATTTTAACAAGTGGATACAGAAGTTTTCAAAAAGGACACCCCTAGATGAAACCTTCAGGCTGTGGCTGCTGCCAAACTATAACACAGCCACGTTCCACTGTAACTTGTCTTCAGCCAGGCCACTGCTTCAGTGGGATCGACTGCTCTGACAGCCAAAATGCAAGGCAGGGTAAGGAAGACAACCTTGCATGCAATTTAAATTAAGAGTTTCTGTAGGACCCATTTGGTACCAGCCTGTCTTGTGCAACTGAGGTGCACTGTCTAAAGAAAAACTTGTCTGCAGCATTCTGCAATTGCTTCAGATGGGACGTGGAGTAATCTTATATTCATGTGTGAAACTGAAACAGAGATGATCTGAGTTCATTCCTAATGAGCAAAATTCATACCAACAAAATGTTTTCTTGGAAGCATAACTTGCAAGGGCAAAACATGAGTCTCAAAAGTGATCTCTTCTTTAAATATCTGGAAGGCAGAACTTTTGAGTAGTTTTTCATCAGTCAAGATCCCAATACAGAAGAGTTCCTCTTTTGGTTATGCAAGATCTGTCACCAACCTGATGGATGTATAGGAAATGTATTCAACATTTCTCTAAACAGCCTCAAAAGACCTCAAAACTGAATATGCTCGGGGTCTGATCTGTCTTTTAAGCATGCAAAGACAGAGGAGAAAATATGAGAACTGTCTATACTCTCAGGAGATTTGCAAGGGGAAGGTATACAAGCTCTGTTTTGTGCATCACTGGAAAGTGCTACCTTTAGTCTGAGACACAAACTAGAGTGGAAAGATGATTTAGGGGAATTGGTATAGTAAAAGTTACAATAATGACTGCTTCTCCCAGCAGATTTCAGAGGCACCTCATAATGATATAGTCAAGTCACATTTTCTAGGAAAAATAAAAAATAACTACCTCCCTTTTTAATACAACAGTTGTATTAAAAAGGGAGGTAGTTATTTTTTATTTTTCAGAAAGATACTCAGGAGCTTTTCCGCTCTTTCTTTGAAGCCTGCCTGCAACTTGCAGTGTCTGGTCATACAGAAGATGCTGTAAAAAATCCATCCATGAGTCATCTCAGATCTATGAAAGACAGAACTGCCTCCAGATTGTAGAAATCTGATGAATGGTTATGTTAGCAAACAACACACAACCGTGGCCATCATCGGGGGGAGCACAAGTGGAGTGGTGCTGGTGTGCACTGAGGAAACAGGGAACTCACCTCCAGCCACTTCAAAATCCAAAGCTGCTGGGACTGACCCGTATGTTGAACCTAGCATCAAACAGCAAAGCAGCACAGACAGATCTGCTTGTACATTTGTGGCAAACCAGGGAAAGAAGGGATTTGTGCTCATATCTCTGAGGCAGGAGGAGGTGAAGAGGGAGGAAAGGCCAGCAGGATTTCTAAGCTGGACATGGTGTCTGCTAACAGCATGCGGTCTGAGCCAGGCAAAAGCCTCTTGCTAATGTCCAGAGAGTTTCCTCCTGACTGTGAGCAAGATTTTACTTTTATCTATGTTGAAGGTAGAATATTCAACTTTCACCTGATTTCCCACTGCTTCTTGCATGTATGTGCGTACACATACGTATGTGTGTGTACCTTACAGAATTGCCTGTGCCTGCAGTTACCATGAAATGCATCAGAGACAATACCTTACACCCTTCTGCTTCACTGCTCATTCAACCATACCAGCCGTTCAATCTAAGGAGATTCCTAAGAGATCTGCTTTCTGTCACTCAGATAGACGTCTCAAATATCAAAGGAAAGCATCACCACTTACTATCACAAGTCCATAAACACAGCCTCCGAAACACAACTTTCATGGCTTTTATTTTGTTTTAACGTGCAACAATGTTTTCTTTTTTGCTCTGTTTAAAAATATGTGTTGTAGAGAACTAGTTACTGTGATTTGGGCTTTGGACAATTATTGCTAAAATACATCTTTAGGCACAGCAGGTTTACAAAGGCATATGAGCCACTCAGCTGTTTTTTTTTTTCTCAAGGCCAGAATACAGCACTGCCGTATTAGATACCACTTTGATATAAATGAGCTTTATCAGCAACAGGTTTCATGGGAAACAAGCAATCTCTGTTCAAGGTACGTCAGAGAAGTCTTTGGGGATGTGCTATCAAAAGTCAAACATCAGGCAGCCACAGCGCGACTTTTTGGACCACATTTTCAGTCTTAGGTTGAATTCCTCCAAAAAGAGTTTTAATCCATTTAACCTTGAAGACAATGTGTGTAACTAGAAAAGGATTTGATTTTATCTAATTTATGGGATTTTCTTAATGCTGAAACCCCAGTCCTTACATCCTTACAGATAGCATACATCTCATTTTAAATTTACATTTGTAAATATGCTTTGTTTAATGTTAATATCCAGGTAACTTACAGATTCCTGGGCCATGCGAGAGCAATACATCTATTTATAGCATAACAACATAACTGGATCATAGAATCATAAAATATGCTGAGTTGGAAGGGACTCACAAGGATTATTCAAGTCGAACTCCTGGCCCTGCACAGGACCACCCCAAGAGTCACACCATGTGCTCGAGAGTATTTTCCAAATGCTTCTTGAGCTCTGTCAGGCTGGGGCTGCAACCACTTCCCTGGGGAGCCTGTTCCAGTGCCCAACCACCCTCTGGGTTAAGAACTTTTTTCTAATATCCAACCTAAACCTCCCCTGACACAATTTCAAGCCATTCCTTTGGGTCCTATCACTGGTCACCACAGAGAAGAGATCAGTGTCTGCCCCTCCTCTTCCCCTCACGAGGAAGGTGTCAACCACTATGAGGTCTTCCCTCAGTGTCTTCTCCAGGCTGAACAGACCAAGTGACCTCAGCTGCTCCTCCTATGGTTTTCCCCCCAGACATTCTCTAATAGCTTTTTATCTTTCTTATATTGTGGTGCCCAACACTGCTCACAGGACTCAAGGTGAGGCCACAAGAGTGCAGAGTAGAGCAGGACAATCCTCTCCTTTGATTGCGCTACAAGTGATTATTACCAAGATGCCTAGTATGTAAAACTTACTAAACATACTTCATCTTTGCCTATTTATAAAATACTTGGGTTATCCATGTTCTCACCAGCCCTCAAGTGAAGTTATTTTAGTGATCTCCACCAAAACACAGTCTTGCTACCAGCTTCAAGAATTATCTTTCTTCATCATAATTTACTTAGAGAAGTCAGACAACCCAGCCAGACTCAGAATAAATCTCCTTAGGGAAAGAACTTCTGCATATGGAAGACCACAATGGCATTGACCAATGATTAATGCTAAATACTTCTTGTACTGGCCTTGATTTTTAATCACAATGTGTCATCATGCTTGACAAAACCATCATGTGACTAAACTAGGCAGAGATGTAACCCTGATCTGGCATTAAGAAGCCAATATTATCAGCTTTTGCTTTTCCTGACTGTAAGTATTTCTTAAATTGCTGCTACCAAACAGCTTGGGGCATCCTACTCTAAAACACTGAGCAAGGTCTTGGCCAGGAAAAGGGCATAGGCTTTGCAGGATGAGAAAGGTAAGTGAAGACATGTCACTGGCATCCTTCTGTTTTTTTAATTCTTACCATCAATACTCCTTGACAGGCCCATTCAAGCTAACCAAAGGCAGAAACTTTTGAGTGAGTCCCAGTGGGAGACTCCTGCAGAGCACACAGTGTGGGGAGCTGAGGAGGTTGCCACCATGTCCCAGGTAAGCCGAAGATCTATTGACTAAACAAAGTGCTGCAGTTCTGCTTCTAGCCACCCAGAGAACACAAAGAAAGAAAAATAGTCTTCATGTTTGTACTAAAACAGCAGGTCTGAAATCATGCTGAGGAAATGCAAATATTAGCAAATGTAGAGGTCTGTCATAATTGGAATTTACATCTTATCTCCTCTACCGGTACTAAAAATCTTACAAAGTAGCATGTGCTACAAGTAGCTACAGCACAATTTGCTCCAAGAACAAAGTGCAGTTTACTCAAGTGACAGTATGATATAGAGATTAGACCAATGACAGGTTTAGCGTGTGGCTCTCACCCCGTGGGAACACCACACTCGGACACCATCTTGGCATTGGAAACAACGAGTACTTGCTGTTTAAGAAAGCACAAATGCCAACAGACAATACCTCCTGTTGCTCCCATATGCTGGCATGTGCCTGCAGCCACAAGCTGCCCCTACTTTCTCTCCACACCCTACAGGGAGAGGGAAGAGGGCTGAGAACAAGGAAGTGATCCAAAAGAAGAATTCAACCCCCTCCCAGATAATTCCGTTCATGCAACATACCACAATTATAAGGAGACTTTGAACAATTAAGGCCAGGAAAAGGGGAGTTATGCTCATCACTGTCAGTAACCATTCATTTCACAGCCACACACTTCCTTCTCACACAGAAACATGACTTGCCAGCAGTGAAACAGAGTGCTCTTCACTCCCAGTTACATGTTAACCAGGACATACAATTTCACATTATTTACTAGGGTAGATATTTACTCCCATGACCCTCAGAGACTTGAATTGAGATTTATCCATTTTTAACAGCAATTAAGCATCCAGTTGCCCTGGGATTCCTTTATGTCTAGTGAAAAGAAAGGATACTTTCAGAGAAACACGCAGGCCAAGCAAAACTGAACAGATGAAGCTGGCCTTCATCTCATTGTTACTTTACTTCTCCCCTTGGATTATATGATCTTTAACATAGTGAGTGGTGTGCTTATTTCTTGTTATCATTAACCTTCATGAGGCATTTTGTCTACTGTTCTGTTAAGAAACAGTTAAGTGCTTACACAAAAAATATTAGAGGACGTAATCAGCATATTTTAAATAGTTTTCCGAAACCGATTTCAAATGACTAAACTACTAAAGACAAATATTTCCTAATAAAAAAAAAGTAATTCACATCCATTATGAATGGATGGCTCTCACTACCAGCTATTTCAGGATATCCTGACATTAAATCAAGTATTTAAGGAAGGACTTACATTTCTTTTTGAGTGATGCTGAATATATCTGGATATGTGCCCTTGCTGGAGATGTATAATTAGGGTTAGGATTATAGTGAGTAATTTTAAAACCTTGAGAAATCACAAGATCTGTCTGACATCACATGTGGATTCAATACAGAACATAAAAATTCTACAGACCACATATTTGCCATTGTAGAAAAAGTCATTCATCCTGATAGAAGCGGAGACTTGAACTTCCCCCATCACCTGCACTTCAGCAGAAGCATGACCGACACTCTTCCACTCCTGATAATTATGATGAAGAGATGACACCATTAAAATCCTCTTCACTCCTCATTACTGCTGGCAGCAGCGTCCCCAAATGTCCCTAAATATGCTCGTGTCCCCAAATGTCCCTAAATATGCTTTTAACTAAGGCAATAAGTGCATTAAAAGCAATGGATTTCTGTCAGGGATGAGCTGTGGGATGAGTGGTGGGCTCATGCAGAGCACTCCCACAGCTGTGCCAGTGGCCACAGTAGAATTCAACACACCCAACTTTGGCTGCCTAAAAGTTATGTGTTATGCCTAAACTTATCGTCTGGCTTGTCTCTCCGCAGCTGGACAAGAGAGAGGTATCGTGATAGGAAGTTCATCCCATCTGGAGAGAGATGGATCAAACACTTGGGGTGAACTGCCCGCTGGGACAACTCTCACTCCACTGACAACTGGGAGAGTCTTTCTTATTCTTTGTGAATCTGATGCTCAAACAACTAAAAAGGAGATGAGGTAATCTTATTAAAACTTTTGCACCAGTAAGAGTGTACGGTCTCACACACTTTTTGCTTGCAACTTTTCCACATACCTGAGATAACGATAGGTGTGGCATTTCCTTTCCTGGGAAACAGAAGAAAGATGCATTCTTATAAAGCTGAGAATTTAAGCAAGTTAATGGTCTTGAAAGGTCTGAAGAATACACCACCAAACAAAGCAGAAATAAATACAGTAGGGTTTAGAATGTATTATAAGAAGGACAGGTCCCCAATCTGAGGTACAGCACAGGCTATGAGTAACAACAAAATTCTCCTTTTTCTACATGTGTTCCCCCAACGTTTACATTTTGCTTCTAATTCTGGTTTGTAAGTCCCAAGTTTTCTCAAAGCAAGAATAACCAATTCCATTCAATATCATGCTGAGGTGTTCACCTGCTTGTGGCTGGGACAGGTGCACTCTTTGTTGGGTAAAAATCTCTCTGGATTGCTGGGCCCAGAGAGTGGTGGTGAATGCAGTTCCATCCAGCTGGTGGCCAGTCATCAGCAGCGTTCCCCAGGGCACAGTAGTGGGGACAGCCCTGGTTAATATCCTTACTGATAACCTGGACAAGGGGATCAAAAGCACCCTCAGCCAGTTTGCAGATGACACCAAGCTGGGCAGGAGTGTTGATCCGCTGGAGGGCAGGAAGGCTCTGCAGAGGAATCTGGACAGGCTGGATTGAGGAGCTGAGGTCAATGGTAAAAGATTCAACAAGGTCCTGCCTTTGGGTCACAACAACCCAAACTGTTGGATATGAGGAAAAATTTCTTCATTGAAAGGGTTGTCAAGCAGTGAAACTTGCTGCACAGGGAATTGACTGAGTCACCATTCCCGGAGGTTTTAAAAGACATGTAGATGTGGTGCTTAAGGACATGGTTTAATGGTGGACTTGGTAATGCTGGGCTAACAGTTGGACTTGATCTTAAGAGGACTTTTCCAACCTAAATGATTTTATAATTCTATGAAAAGAAGGGCTTCCATATTCTTTCAGACTTCAGGTGATGGCTTTGAGGAGATTCAGAGTCCAAAGGCAGCCTACTGAACAAGGACTGAATTTCAGCTTAGCGGAACCACCCAAAAGGTGCTGAGAACCTGTGCTGAGTGACTCCCCAGCCCTGCAGACATATGGAGATGCTCTTCAGGAACCGAGCAGCTTACAAGGCCAGCCAGCTGGAACATCCCACAGTATCTCCCAGAGCACACGTGGCCCTACAGGCAAAATTTTCGTAGCAGAAAATTACTCCGCAATGGTCTTCAAAAACAATGAAGAAACTCAAATAGGAAAAATGTAAACAAAGCTCTTTATGTGCAGGCTGCTGCTTCAGGTCTTAAAATAGATGCCAAATAATGGGAACAGCATGTCTGTCCAAGAGCCATACTTTTCTAGTTGTGAAGAACTGGCATTATGAATTAAAAGTAACAGTTAAATAATACATTCAGTCTCTGATGCCAGCATCGTCACACTGATAGATCAACAAGTGATTTGGAAAGATACAACTTCTAAAAACCATTATACAGCTATATATTTAGTTACATTGAAAATACATGTGGGCATGCTTTTTTTCCTTCACCACTTAGTGTAACAGGCTGAAAAATACGGCACACACCATGCATGCAGTTATACAAGGGGCAATTTATAGCCCTGTTTTAATGACTGCATTTGCCACAGGCAAAAATCTGCTTACTGTTACTGTTATTGCTAGCAATAGTATACTGTATTAAGCAGAGAGAGTTTTTTTGCAAAAAGACCCAAAACACTGCCTTCAAATCCAGCATAAAACATACATTAACCTTTTTATGTTGCTGCTAAGTGGTTTGTGAAATCTGGTTTTGTGATTACATTTAAGATGTTTTGTGCAGTCAGTATGAGGCAAGTATCCTACACAGGGACTGGAAAGACCTCTAAAGATTCACAATAGGCTTGAAATACTACACGTAAATCACAGCTCCAAGCATTACAGAAGTCCATACACCATAAAAAGATAAATAAATAAAAACAAGCAAACAGAACAAGGCTTTGATTTCTTGAGAATATCTGAAGCTCCTCAATGCTGACAACAATAACAGCCTAGAAATTCAGATCCCTACAGCACTAGGTCTTTAACGAAACCATACCTCTAATTTCTTAATAGTCATATAAATAACACTAATATATAATCACACAACTGCACACTAGGATACTAGGAACCAGGGTTTGGAAAGAAAAATATCACTTGCTAAGTTTTCAACAGGTGTCATAAACGAAAGACTCAATCCTGAAGTTAGAGCAATCAATGGAGTACTCTGCATATGGGATATAACAATATTTCTGATGGTTCTTATGTGAAAACAATGGGCACTATTCATACAGAATCCCAAGCCACTGCTACAACACCAAGTATTACATTTTCAAAACATCAAACACCTGTAAAAAGACTGATGGAAAATACCACCCAAAATTTTGTGCTCAGACTCACCTTTCAATACTTACTATTCTACTTTACTTTTCAGAGGAGTTTCACTTTTCACACTAGAAAACACCAGAACTACAGACTTTGGTCTCTTACAGCCACACACCTTGAACCAAAAACTCTTTGTGTCTTTGGAGTGTCTCCCACCTCAAGTGCATCAATGTGTCTGGATTAATTTTTAAGTACTGTTTTCACCAAACTGGGATTTTTTCACACTCAGCAACATGGCAACATACTCTTCTCTTTCTTTTTTTTAAAAAAACAACTTTGCAACAATTTTGCTGGCCACTACATGGCTGGCTTTTAAACATGTGGTTTATGGTCACAAAGGCATCAACTGTGTTAGGGGGCACCAGCCTTTACATCAAAGCTCTGCCCAGAAGTTGCTTACTGCTACTGAAAAACAAGTTTGTGTCCTTAAGCCAAGAATGAGCACAGGGGAGGTATAAGGGTGAGGCTCCAAAAATCCACTAGGACTTGGTGGCAGCCCTCTCTGGAAATTTCCCATACACACTCACAAGGGGAAGTACCAAAACTGCATCTGGTTGTTCCACTTAATTTTTGATGTGTGCATGTATATGTTTTACCTGCAGTCTGTGCCACTACAGACAGGCACACATTACCACAGACAAAAATCACGTTTCAAAATCATACAGAAATAAAGAGAAGGGTGAGCTTTGCCCACTCCATAGAAGTTTACTCACAGATAGAAGTTCATGTCCAGCAGAATGAAAATTAACCTTTGATTATATCAAGACTGAAATGATAAAAATTAAATTTCCTCAGCCTCAGAAGTGTATCATCTTTCTTGACATTTGTTTATATGGTTAAAACAAACAAATAACAAACCAAACCTTTTAGCCAAGTACTGTAACTGTTGCTAAAGCAACAGCTGCTCTCAGTTGAATCTGAGTTTACTGATGCTTTCAACGCAAAACTCTGAATGCCTGCAATAACAAAAGCAAAGAAACGTACTGTATATACCCCAAGAGGTGAAGAGAAGTCTAAGTAGGAGATCTGAGGAAGAACTTGAGCTTAACTGAATGGTCAGTTTCTGAGCTACCTTCATTTTTCCATCTCACAAAAAGGCAGAGCCCAAAACCAGACCCTGTCACAAGAGTGGCAATAAACTTCCCAACTAATCCCTGGTGCAGGGACTTACATAGGTGATACATGTTTTCAGGAGCTGCTGGGTCGTAAGTGGATGTCACTTTGTCACCTTCTTGCACTAGGGCTGGCAAGCCTCAACAGCAGAAGGACCCAAAACTCCTTTCCATACAAGCTCTAGTGACTCATACCCACGCAGCAGTGTGACAACAAATTCCTTCACTGAAGGTGGAGGGGAGAGGATGAA
Source organism: Acanthiza pusilla (assembly GCA_036630365.1). Lineage (NCBI taxonomy): Eukaryota > Metazoa > Chordata > Aves > Passeriformes > Acanthizidae > Acanthiza > Acanthiza pusilla. The sequence goes on along the minus strand of JAXCHO010000003.1, from coordinate 4,200,983 downwards.
GTGTACATGTCTTTTAAGAAAACCTGTGCTGAACAAGAGCAGAGAGCTGAACATCATACAAACGGTACTTTGTGTGGGAGGCAAACAGCACAAAATACAAACAAGCATGCACAGTATATTTTAATGTTCTTTAGTCTGCCATTTTGTCCTCTAAGTGAGAAGTCTTTCCTCAAAGAGACGGATGCCTAAAAAAACAAAGACCTTATGCCTTTTTGAACCTTTTTGAACAAAATTTCTATACTATTACCAACCTCTATGTGCAATTCAAAATAAAAGCAATGCCTACAAAAGCGTAAGAAATTCTAAGAGAAATACTCAAAAAAATGATATCCAGTGAGACAAAAATATCCTGAATAAATATGTTTTTGACAAAGACATCAGTACCCTTCCACAAATGCAGCTGAAATCCAGCATGTCTGGTCACATACTGCTGCTTTTACATATAGTGATAATCATCCAGAAAAGCAAAACAAAATCAGCCCCCACAATTATTAGGATAGAGGTATTTTTGGTAAAAACTCAGTAAATCAATTCCAGAAAATCTGTTACTGTGAACTGTCACGAAATTAACCTAGGTATAGTCAAAATATACTGGATTGATGGGCATGAAAACACATTAGCTTACATGTTTAAATGATGTATTTATCTGCCTAAGAGATGACTCCCTAAGACTGTGCAGTTAAATTAGGAAAGTGGTAACACAAGCAACATCTGGCCATTGAGATTTGATGATCTTGGGCCTCTTTTCCAGTCTAAATGATCCTGTGATTCTATTCTATGATTTTTCTTCATTTTGCCATTTCAAACCTGTCTCTTTCACTGTAGACATCTTACTTGCCAGCCACTAGCAATCATGATCCTTTAGGAACCAGATTATCAAAAGATTGTTTATTAACAGAGAACAAATAACCATGGAAAAGGTTTATTCTCACTTTCAGGCATCTCACTTTTCACCTTCCTTGACCCAGAATTTGAGACACACAGGTGAAAGTCTGAGATAAAGATAGAAGCTTCCATAGAGCTAATCCATCAGAACCCTAATTACCAAAGGTCTGACACAATGTCCCATATGTTCACAGACATTGCTTTAAGTACATCAAACAAGCCCAGGACACGGACAAATTTCCAACTAAATCTTTCAGGCAATTGAGGTGCAGGTCTTTAGCTCAATCAGCATTTAAATCTTCACTGAAAGTCCCGAAATGTCAGCCTAATTTTCTTATTCTTAGCATTCAAGTTTAAAAAGCGTATTCTCAAAGAAAGACTGAAATGTGAGCTAATATAATCTGCAATGATTAGCTGGGACAATCTTCAGAGAATGCCCGTTCTGCCTGAATTTTTGTATCATTTCCACTCCAATTTTCCATACACCACCAGTTACACTAGCTACATGATACTGGCTTAGACAACAGCACCTGGGATGTAAGCAGCATACCTTCCCCATTCTTTCCTCATACTGACATTAAATCACTTCACATATTAAATTCTACTTAATCTTTAGAATGAAATGTTAATCAAAAGCATATGCATACCTTTGATTACACTGATTTCTAGGGGCAGCATAAACTTATCTTGTCCTAGGCTGTGCTACTTCTGCTGTAACTGAGTCAACATTTGAACATTGTGACAGGCCATTGGGTACTGGGGATGGTTTATAAGCTTAAGACAATTGGAAGCCATACTGATTTTCTCATAGTTTGCAATGATGAAGGTGATGCTGTCCACACCTGAACAAAAGCCAGGTCTCGGGAAAGCAAGCAAAAGCAGAAATAAAACTCATTTGCACACTCACATCAGCTGCAGCAGGATGTTAACACAAGAGCAGGTGGATATTAGCCTAGCCATGAGAACGTTGAGACTAGAAATTAGAAGACATTTTTAACTGTTTGATTAGTGAGGTTCTGGAAGAGTTTTCCTCAGGGAACATACAGGGCAGTACATCTAAGTACAAAATATACTTAAATTAAATGTACTTTAAATAAATGTAGTCAAAACAAATTCCAGATGGGACTATATAACATGGCTGCTTGCAATAAGATAGGACCATTCCCAGTAACCCAGAAACTCAAGTCCCATCCTATATTCCCAAAGACAACCTAAAGGAACCAAGCAATGCCAACTCACGATTGTCTCACAAACAGGTTGCATTTTCTTCTTCAAGCTCCCATTACTGACGCTGGTGGGAGAATCTGTTTTACATTTGAAGAGTGAATAAATACAGTGTTAGCCTGGGGTTTAAGGTGAAACGCTTTTAAAATATGAACTCTTCAAGCTCAAAAAACAGAAGGCAAATAAAAAGAACAAAACATCTGTTACTTCTTAAAATCTCATGGTTTCTAAGCCACTGGAGGCAGAGGGAGGCTGATTCATGATTTCTGAATGCTTAGGTTGACAATTCGAAGAAGCAAAGTGTGAAGGAGTCCAAAACTTAGCACACAAAAGCACTATGATGCCTAAAAATGGAAGAGTGTAGATGGCTAATTTAAACATTCAACTTTCAAATGAGACTTCTTGAAATTTGTGGCTGCTGTTGCTGCTTTTGAGCAGAAAGCAGCTATGAGCTTTGACCACAGCCCTCTGCTTGCTCAAAAGCTCTCACTCAGCCAGTTTTCCTGGCCACAATGATTTTGGTTTTCAGCTGTTTTGAGGTCTTCTTCCTTGGTTTTGACCTGATTCATTGCCAGTCATAGCTCCTCCTCCTCTAGAGGTTGGCCACTAGTAAGCAAATGTCAACAGACTAATTAAAAAACCCCTTTAAAATTATGCTGATATGTGAGGCAAACCATGGACTCTATCCTGTTACTAACAGACTCCTAAAACTTCAGCTAATTGTAAAAGCTCCTGCACTTCTCAGGTTTAGGCTTGCTTCTCCATCTGCTTCTAACAGACAACTTACCTCTCAAATGTTTAGTTACATCGGCTCTGCATATCTGCACTCAAAAGAGACCCATGTACTGCAGTAATATTAAAACCAATTATTTGTCACAATTATAAAATTAATTTCTATTATTCCCGGCAGACTTCTGAGAGCAATCTCCCAAGACGGGATCAAACCCAAGTATTTGGCAGAGGTAATGAGGATGATTGAGAGTTCTCATGATTTTGAAGATGTGGGCAGACATGAGTTTCAAGCACAAATGGTGGGATGCTGAAGTATTCCTTTCCCCGGTATGCTATCCTGTTCACAGTACCTCCACAGCCGCTGTGACTCTCTGGTCTCATCCCTTCACACTTCATTGACATTTTTCCAGCTTTGACTGCTCTGTCTCTTTATTCCATCTGCTACCTTTGACATGAGACATCAGAGAAGCAGGAATCTCCTTCCAGGGCACAACAGCAGGACACAGTAAGACCTTAGCACGACTTTGACAGCTTGAATGAAATGCAGTGATAAGGGAAAAAGCCCCAATAAAAACCATCCATCCCCTCTGCTACACTAACAGCAGAAAGCCCTGCATTCCTTGCAGAGCACAAACGCTTCAAAATTTGATTAGATCCTTGATGGAAAGATCCAACCTCCAAGCTGTTCACTCTCTCTTGTGACAAACAATTCAATTTGCTTTAAATTTCATGCAAGGCAGGTGCCATGCTGTAGGCTTTACACTCAAATTATATTTGATGAGTTTGAAGGCACTTTAGACTCATATTATGGTGGGTAAGCAAGCATCCCATTCCTGTCCAAAGAAAATATTTTTCTAAATAAAAAGAGAAGGTCAGGTGCTGACACCAAGTACAGGGACACATTCTTATACACTCCAAAAGGAAAATTTGGGAAAGGCATCTCAAGAGCTTTGATAAACTGGAGGCATTAGAAAATTCTTTTTTAAATGGGCTACATAAAAGATAGCACTTCAGTGTGTCAGTAGGAAAAGACTAAGTTCTTGTTTTACACTTGCTTCGGTTTTCCCTGTCTGTCAAGTCATGCTCAAACTCTTCAGCTTTTTCCACCTTTATCCTAATCGACATTAATGGGCAATATGAGTGAGGAGTTAATGAGTATCAGCCTCTAAACCCTTCACAAATACATTCCAACAAGGCACAGACACGGGCTTTGGTCTTCTGCATCCCAACATCAAGTGCACTTCATATCAAAATCAAGTTTAGTGAGAAAATACATCCATGACCTCTGGAGCAGGGGGATGAGCTCAGGACTACAAACTGAAACATTTTCACAGGCAAGGTCCGAAGCTAAGCCCCCTCAGTCTGCTCTCCTGAAGACCACAAAAACACAGATGAACATCAAACACTTTCTTGACTCTCAGCTGGCTGGGTTCAGGGTCCCCACTTAGTGCAAGGAATGACATTTAACTAAAGCACATTTCACATGGCTGTCTGTTCCTCCCTCTCCATGTGCCTAATGCCCTGCAGAGCAAACCCAAAGCTTCCCAATGACTCTGTAACATGAAGTTACCACAAAGAACCAGCAGTGAACAGTGTCACATCCATGAATAGAAGGATTTATAGATTTATTTTCACCTGCCAGGTTCCCTCAGTATTTTAGAGGACAATTATAAAAACTGAAAACAAGACTGTCTTTAAAATTCATGTTAGTTGGTATTTGCTGCTCATACGTTAGGGAAAGGTGTTCACTAGGACACAGTCTGAGCCATCCACTTCCCTCACATACTGTGCTCTATTCTGCTATAGCAGAATTGCTGCTTCAGACCTTGGAAGCAGCTGCTGACCTTGAATTAGCAAGAAAAAGTTAAATATTTTAGTGGTAACAAAACAACTGTGCTATGAGTTTTACATTATCCCAAGAGCCATGGTTTTGTTTATAATTACTCAGAAATAACTTTTTGGTAACATAAACTCTCTTACTTGAGCACATCTATACAGCTGCATTAGTCTGTTGTGTCTGCAGTCCAGAAAATAAGAATTCGAATCCCTTTCCATATTTTTTTAAACATTGTTTCTGAATACACAATTGGAGGAAAATTACACAAGCATAACTCAGTCTGACCTCCCCCCAATCTGAACAACAAACTACAACAGAGAAGAAGAAGAAAAATCTGTTAAAATCTTCAAGAAATCCTTAATCTATAATTAATGTCAACAACCTCTAAAATCTGTAATTCATGCATCTCACATTCATATTTTAAAGGTACAGTAGTTCTGAATTATGCTGGATCTGGAGACAGTTTAAAAATTAATGAAAAAGCATCATTTTCAACAGATAGCAATATAAATAGCATTGGTTTTCACAAGGTAGAAACTAATTTTTTCTTTGAAATTAAGAAAATAATTATTAAACACCGCTTGGTAAAATCTCTAACCTTTTAATTTTACTTTCATAATCACAGAATCATTTAGTTTAGAAAAGGTCTTTAAGATCATCAAGTCTAACCACTAATCCAGCACCGCCAAGTCCACCATTACACCAGATCCCTCAGTGCCACATCTACAGGTCTTTTAAATACCTCCAGTGACAGTGACTCCACCACTTCCCTGGGCAACCTGCTCCAATGCTTGTTAACCCTTTCCATGAAGATCTTTTTTTCCTCTAATAACCAATCTAAACCTCCCCTGGTGCAACTTGAGGTGATTTCTTCTTTGCCTCCTAAAGTATGATCATAATAATTTGCATTCTAGTGTTCCTCAACTCATCACAGGCACTGCTGTGAATTAATTTTTCTCATCAAACCTAATATTGAGCAACACACTGATGTGCCGTGAATTTCTAAACACAATGATTTTCTGAGTCATGCCCACTCACTTAAAAAAGTTGTAGCCACATTTAAATAAGCAACGAGTTAAGTGCATTTAAAAAAATATTCAACTTGCCATTGGCCACTGTGACTGCAATGAGTCCCTACAGGTCACAAAACTATTACTTTGGTAATGAAACCATCAGTCTTTCTCCACTTTCTCATCTTTCTCCTAAATTTGGTATAGCTGGCATTACGTTGTATATGTAAAATTGCTGCAACCCGAAATTCTTTGATAAAATAATCTTTTTGACTGTTTGAATCTGCCTGCTTCAAATGAAGGCACTCAAGTTTACTCCCAATGCTTGCAGGACTCCAAGTCCTTACAAGAATGTCCTTCACTGAGCACAGAACTCTCTTGCCATCAGTTGAGAGAGGGCACATACTTCAGTTCTGCTATGGAGAGGGACACTCAAATCGCAGTAAAATACCACTTCCTCACTGGGATCAGAAACACAAAAGGAAAGAACAGTATTCCAACAGAAGAACAGGTATCAACATGGCAGTTGAACCATCAGACCTGGAAAGATCAACTGGACATGCCCAACAGCAGGAAGATTTTTGTTTGTCTTTACAGTACTCTGTCAACAAAAATTTGAAGATGGCAGCTCCAGGCAGCCACTACCAGTGAAGGAGACTGGAGGCAAAGGCAAAGGGTGCAGTGTTAGCATTTCAGTTTGAATTCGGTTTCGATGCAATGATGCTTGCAAGCACAGGCACAATTGGCAGGTATGCAAGCTGTAAAGCCTCCAAATGCTCCTACATTTATTTAGATGACTTACTTTAAGTAGATGGTGCATGAAAAACACACTACATGCCATAGAAGTATACAGTGCCATCTACAGTTGGGTTGTCAGGCACTTTCCATTATTAAACACAGTTTTCAACTATTTTTAAAGTTTTGCTAGGTCACAGTTCCACCCTAAGCAGGTTTTCTTTGAGAGGTTTCAACCACAGCAGTTTAAGCACATTACTAAAAATGAGAAGAGGGTGATGCCTTCAGGTATTTCTAGTTTTTTACTCTTCATGTAGCTGTAACTTGCTGTAGTTCTGTGCTTCTTACAAAGTGCTAAAATCCCCTGTTCCCAGCACCTTTAGCCAAAACAAGACTCTCTGAGTACAGATTCAAGGACATATTCATTGCCTTAAAGCTTGAAAATATGTAAACAACTGTGAGATGGGGGGAGCAGGCCTGGGGTGGTTAACATCATCACCTGAGGGTACGATTGGAGAATTAAGGGCCAATATGCTAATGAAACAGAACTTATAAAAGGTGAAGAGCTCGTGACTCAGTGTCCATTTTGGGTGTCGTCCCCGACGGGGGACTTTGTTTGCCTAAATGTACCTTTAAGGCCTCTGCAGGCCTTAAATAAATTGTCTGCTTTTTATACTCCTAATTTGTCTTAGCCTCTGTTTCAGGTAGCCTGTCTTTTAGGCAACAGTTTTTGGCACCCCAGATGGGACAGGAAGGTCTCTACAAACCCCTCTGGGCCCAGGACAACAACTGCATTATCACTCCATCAACATCTACCGGGGCGGTGGCAGCCTAGAAGGTATCGGAGACCAAGGACCCAACAGAGGCACGTAAGTAGGTGTATAAAGAGTACTTTTGTGATACAATTTGTGTAGAAGGAGACGTCCTTCTGAGAGAGGGCTAGGGCTAGCACTACAGTAGCAAAGTCCTCTATGTGTGTTACTTCTGTGATCTTTCCTGTTTGTAAGTGTATGCAATGGGGGGCATCTTCTCGTGTGATGAAAATGGGAAGAAAAAAACCCCTTTTAGTCCTAGGGAAAGAAAAGAAGTAGAAATGAATTTGCTAATGCCTTGTTTGAGGGTGGGGCCCGTGATGGGCCCTCACCCACCGCCGCTGTTGGGCGGCTATGGCCCGGCCTGCTCGCCGCCGCCGCTGGGCGCAGGGGGGGTGCGGCCGGTTTGCCCGCCGGCTCTGGCCCAAAGGGGGGGCGGGGAGGCGGGGCCCGAGGGTGGCAACGTCATTGCCTTGGGCAGTGCCGCTCCTGCTGCCGCGATGGGCGGGGGCAGGGGCGGGGTTCAGCCGATTGGAGAAGTTCCTTTCGATGTCCCCGGGCTGAGGGGTGCCGCTTCTGCTGCCGGGATGGGCGGGGGCAGGGGCGGGGTTCAGCCGATTGGAGAAGTTCCTTTCGATGTCCCCGGGCTGAGGGGTGCCGCTTCTGCTGCCGGGATGGGCGGGGGCAGGGGCGGGGTTCAGCCGATTGGAGAACTTCCTATCAATGTACCCGGGCTGAGGGGTGCCGCTTCTGCCGCCGCGATGGGCGGGGGCAGGGGCGGGGTTCAGCCGATCGAGAAAGCTGATGTCGCCCGTGGGGGCGAGAACACAGCGTTTAGGGACCGCACGATCGCGGTTCCCACGGTAACCACATTTGTTTCAGAGCAGTCCGTGAGCAGCTGTGAGCGGTGGCAGGGAGCGAACACAGGGGAGGCGGTCGCGCCGGGGGTGTTCCTGGGGGTGTCCCCGGGTGTGCGTGTTTCCTGCCCTGCCGCGCGGGTCTGCGGGAGTGGGGCTGCTCTGGCTGCCCCCCTCCTCCGGGGAAGCGCCAGGTCCAAGGAAGGGGAAGCCGTCTGCCAACCTCCTTTGGAGCAAGTCGTAGGCAAGGGAAATCCTAATTCAACAAACACCTTGAAAGGGAAACTAAGTCCGAGTACTGTAAGACTTGTCAGTGCCACAGGGGTAAGAAAAGTAAGACCTTTTTTCCAGCCCTTGAGAGATGAATTGAAAAAGCTCAGAGTGGTTTGTCAGTTTCTCTATTTGCCAAATTCTCCTAAAAAAGATTTATGGAAATTTTGGAAAAAGAAGAAAAAACCACATAGTTTAAGATGGTTTGCTGAATTAAATTCTAAAAATACTGTCTCCTACATCCTGGTGAACAAAGAAGGACTCTTTGCTATTATGTGGAAGAATCCTGAAACACAGAAAAGAGGCCAGCTCCTTGAAACAGTCTCACCTGAGAGTTTAATGAACAACCCAACTAACTGGCAGCCAAAAGAAACTGCATCTAGGAGTTGTCTCGCTGTAAGTTGGTTCTGCGAACACCGCCAACAGGTACCTCACGCCATGCTATTAGAACAGAGTAATGCTATTCTGAAAACATTTATTGCCAATCCTGGTATGTCTCTGTACTCAGTGTTAACTGATAACGTGTTTGAGTGTGGCTGTTTGCAGACTGTGGAAGAGGCCTATTCCAGCAAGCCAGCCCTGAAGGAGGACATCCCTCAAGGAGACTCAGACTGGGACCCCCAGGCAGACAAGAACAGCTTTATGGCAAGTTATGCAGTCACAACTACCAACCAGGTAAACCAAGCAAAAACCTTGCTATCAGATGTAACATCACAAAGAGCTGAGCTAATTCCATCAATGAAAAATCTAGAACTGAGTAAAGCCATCTAGAAAAGAGAAGATTGGTAACTGTTCAAAGTAATGGAATTAAACATGTGACCGAACAGGTACATGTGCTGCTGCAGAATATTTGGGAATCTAGAGAAGCAACCTTTATGCATTGCAAAGCCCATCAAGATGGGAAGACAACCCCCAAATTAGAGAATCATCTTGCTGATAAAATAGTAAAAAGAGCAGAAAAGAGCATCATAATAGAGATGCCACAAAAAGAAACTAGTCTGTCACAGTTCACCCCAAATTATGATTAAAAAAAAAAAAAAAAAAATCATCAGTTTTCTGGCACAGAAGCTGAAATCATAGAAAGTGAATGGACTGTTACACCAGAGGGACAGATTGTAGTCCCACCTCAATGAGAACATGAAAGCACTTATAAAGAAACAAAAGCCTTTTAAAACACCTGAAGAAAGTAATAACAGAAAAAGAAATGACTGATATTGTGCTGTTTATAACAAGCAAATATGAAATCTGCTATAGTTACAACCAGAGCAAAAGAGCTGTGTTAGAAATAAAAGCAGAGAATTTTCCTGGAGAATATTGGCAAATAGATTCTACTGAGTTACCACGTAAAAGGACACAGGTATATACTGGTGTCAGATTGACACTTTTAGTGAGTAGACTGAAACTTATCCCTGTCACACTAACACAGCAAAAAGGTAAAGAAAATTTGCTCAATCATATAATTCCAAGGGTTAGGGTCTTTTTGGGAATGTCATCAGATAGAAGACGATGTTGTGTTGCAACAGCAGGCAAGAAAATTAGCAAGGTTCTAAAGTTTATTTGGGATCTGCAAGTCCCAAAGAAAATACATATGCGGGAGAGGCTTAATTTGCAGAGATATCTAACAGCTTTAAGTTCCACTTTGCAGAAACTCCAGAATTACATCGTGTTATCCAGGCCCACAGGGCTAGACACACTAAGACATCCCTTCCAACCTGAAAACCAAATCTATGTTAAGGGGGGAGAGACAGACGACAGTGATCCTTCACAGACCAAGTGGAGAAGACCATCCCGAGTCCTGCTGACTAAACTGCAGTCAAACTTGCTAGCAGAAGACCCTACATTCTCTACTCATGAGTTAAGAAGACTTCTACTCCTGAGACAACTGAAAATTAAAGACTGATGCAAGCAGAGATAATGTTATTTAAAGAGTTCTTTTCAGTGTTTGTTATCTACGCAGTTGGTAACCATGGTTCAGGGTTAGAATCAAAATTTACATGTGATTGGAGTCCAAAGTGCATCCACAGATCAAATTTTACATCAAATAGCATTCAAGATATTGTGTACTAAACCTTAAATATCTCTTTCACACCTTCATATCATGGTTACCAAACAGGCCTGAAATTAAAAAAACTGTTCATACTAGTTGTAATCATAATTTTCATGTAATAGCTAGCTGTATAAAATATTTTGCTATTAGACACTATTGTTAGAAATATATATTGCTGTTAAATGCATACTATTATTAGGTATCTAGAATAGAGACCTGACAAGGTAGAGGCCTTGTCAGGCCTCTAAAGGGGGGAATGATGCCTTCAGGTATTTCTAGTTTTTTACTCTTCATGTAGCTGTAACTTGCTGTAGTTCTGTGCTTCTTACAAAGTGCTAAAATCCCCTGTTCCCAGCACCTTTAGCCAAAACAAGACTCTCTGAGTACAGATTCAAGGACATATTCATTGCCTTAAAGCTTGAAAATATGTAAACAACTGTGAGATGGGGGGAGCAGGCCTGGGGTGGTTAACATCATCACCTGAGGGTACGATTGGAGAATTAAGGGCCAATATGCTAATGAAACAGAACTTATAAAAGGTGAAGAGCTCGTGACTCAGTGTCCATTTTGGGTGTCGTCCCCGACGGGGGACTTTGTTTGCCTAAATGTACCTTTAAGGCCTCTGCAGGCCTTAAATAAATTGTCTGCTTTTTATACTCCTAATTTGTCTTAGCCTCTGTTTCAGGTAGCCTGTCTTTTAGGCAACAAGGGGAACATTCCCTGTATTGCAAGTACTTCCTTGTAAAGATTCAGTTTCATCAGGCTGCTGAGAAAGGGCTTAAAATTTGGACAAGGATCACCTAACATCAGAACCATTTCAAGAAAAAGTAGAATGTTTTGAGAAGGTCTAATTTATGGCCTATGTAACCTGTATCAGAACACAGAACAAGGCTGCAGCCTTAATTCTACAATGTGCTTATGTTTGAAGGCTCAAGTTAACAATAGGAACATTCTTTTAGACATTTTTATTCAACAATTTCAGACTTATTTATTTAAAAAATCACTTCTGCTCCATCCCAATGAATCAAATTCTTCGCAATAAAAGGACTGACACAAGCACACATCCACCTCCTCCCACCAGAACGCATCCAAAAGATTGATTGAGAGCTGAAGACAGTGAACAGAGTAAAAATTATTATCATATGATCATTTTCTCTTTGCATCCAAGATTGTCTTCTAGAAGGACTTTATAATTTCAGCTTCTTACAGTCTGAAACTAACGTAGGATTTAGCTTTATGACCACGGAATCTACTGCTGCATCAGATGTTTTGGCAGTAGAGAGGAACACACACTGAAATTATTTTGAAGCTGTCATTTGCATATACCCAGACAGCCATGCAAAACCAAACTGAGATATTGTTCAAAATCCCCATGGAGATTCACACATTTCAACCTCTCCCTGTGACTACAGTGCTGTGTCCCATTAAAAGCCATCTCAATAACAGAGAAGCTTGCATTAGTAATTCCCAACAGGGACTGCAGCTTCTTTTTGTATTATCTTTCAAATGCCCGGGAGATCTCTGCTGGGAAGCCCAACACCTGAATATCCTCACACTGATGATAACTGAAGACCTTTCAGTGTGACAGTCATCCCAAAACTGCCCCTAAAACCAGAAAAGGGCAAGAGTTGAAAACTCCTTTACACAATCTGAATACAGAGGGAGTGTAGTGACAATAATTTCTTTAGCAACATGTGAACAGGAGGGCAAAATTAACCTTTACTGTACTGCAGATCAGAGCCAGGAGGTTCTCCCTTTGTCTGTATTTCCCAGCTCTGAAGGCACAAGCCCTCCCAGCTCCTAGTTTAGCCCAAAGTCCTGGAGGTTTGCCTACCCCAGAGGCAGCACATCCCATAAAAAGAGCTTTCCTGAGAGTTCACCTTCATTCAAATCTTCACAAATCTCCTGCTCCTCAGAAGGACAGAAAAGAGTATTAATTAAAATGTTATTTTCCTGCCCTCAACAAACTTGTAGAAATGTTAATGCTCTTTGGGTAGGATTAAACTGTCTAGTCACCTCTTCAGAGGTAAACTGAACAAGGTAGAGTCTGCCTGCTGATTAATGAGGAAGAAACAATCTGTCAGAGGAAAACACTCCTTTCCCTTTGGCAGGATGACATTCACATCTGAAGGTGAAGTTTTTTCCTGTGCTGAAACAGATCTTAAACACTGTCACTTGACAAGTGCACTCTATCAAAGCAAATAAACGGCATTAATGTGTGCCCTTCATTGCTAGCTCTTCTTTTAGAGTGCATGGTATTATAACTTTGCAATAAAAACAAGTGTCAGAAACCATGAAAACAAGAGTCAGGAACCAGAAAAACAAGATTCGGAAACCACGGTCCCCAGCAATGGCTGGGGCACATACAACTTGGCAGAACCAAACCCAGATAAAAAAGGAAGAGTTTCTGACATGTGCCTTGAGGTTTGCTGTGTCCTTACACCCTTGCTGGTGGCAGGACCTCTGAGAACAGCCGGATTCGTGGCCACTATCCCCCCCAAGCTCCTGTTCCAGGCTGGCTCTGTGCACAGAGCCTTCAAACATAAGCACACTGAATTCCTGGTAGGCCCAAGTGGATTTGCTGGATGTGGGTGCTGCTTGTAAAAAAATGAGCTTTCTTGAAATGAGTTGACCCTTTTAAATGGGTTGACCCTTTATTATACCTGTTTCTTTCTGCTTAACCTGCCTTCTGGCGGGGTAACCCCAGCTGGTAGGTAAACCCCCATCCAGTTACTCTTACCTGAAGACAAGAGTTTTCTTCTTTTCCTTCCCAGGTTGGTGCTTGGAGTTGAAGATAACTAGTGGTGACATGCAGACTTATACAACCTCTATGTATAAAACTCTCTCTGACTTCTGAAGCAAAGAACAATCACCAGAAACGTATCTTCCATTTGTCAGAAACATAGATCCCTATTTCTCTTACATCAAAACTTTGATGCATAAGCAGGGTACAGCCCTGTTAAGTCTCATAGCCACAGCATGACTCTTGCAGTTGGCCTCCTGCAGCTCTCCAAGCCATGCTTTTTCACACACCAGCAAATTTATCATTTCCCTTCCGCTCCACATGGCTGTCATTTGGGTTGTGGCTCCTTGGCAAGGCCTTCACTGGAAGAGCTGCTTTCTGAGCAGAATACTCTCAGCTTGTCTTCTGCAGTCCCAGCGTGCCAAACAACCTCCCTGCCTCACTATATGTCTCTCTGACCTGGTTTCTCTCAAGCTGAATTTTAGGCAAGTTCATCATTCTGAAGAATGTGGAGCCCAGAAAAATAATTGCAAGCGTTCACTTATGCTTCAGCAGTACTTGAAGCATTTCTTCCACACTACAGAATTATGATTTTAATTTTTTTATGCAAAACCAATTCCATAATCAACATGGAAAATTTGTAACATTCCTGCAACATTACATGCTCCCTCACAAAATACTTTCCTGTGAAGACCCTCCTCTTAAATGGGTTCACAAGTCCTTGTCCCTCCCTTTCCTACTATTACAAAGAACAAAAAGGAAAAAAAAAATGCTGTAAAATCTTTATCAATACATATTCTGCTTATAGGGACTGTAAACTGCTACTTAGTCTGAGGATTGCATCTTCTTTTCCTACTGTACAGCAACCACAAGCTGCACAGTATCTGCTTATACTTCTGTTACTTCAACAAGAAAGCTACCACACATGAGAAGCAAAATTCAGTATGGGAACAGCACTGTCATCCCTATTCTACAACTACAGAAGGAGGGAAAATGGCAGAGCACCACATTTTATGACTCTTTGGGCATTGAACCCTTAAGTGCACTGTGCTCTAGCAATCTTGCAGTATTCAGAACTGCCACTAAGGAAGCAGCTATAGGTTTCTTTTCCTTTCCCTTTCAAGGATTCAGAGTCTTCTGCCACGCCAAAGGCAGAATCAGGCACAAGAAGAAACATCTCATATCCATCTTTATCAAGATCACATGAATCTTTCCAATGATAAATTAAGCATAATGAATGAGATAAATGCCTTGTTCCTCACTCAGCTCCCAAGAGGAAAAAAATTACTGCTGTCAAATACCTCACTAAGGTGTATGAAGATCACTCAGATAGGCTGCAAAGAAGCCAAAATGCCACATTACACAAACAGGAATGACGAAGATTTGGAACATTTCTGAGCCTGGATTATGCTAGACTTCTCTTCCTCCTAAAGCATTCAGTACTCTGAACAGCAAACTGAAAAAGGCAAAAATAAACATAAATTTTGACAATGGCATATCAGGAACACTGAAATCCCACCATCCTTTTTCCTACCAAAACCAGAAAGAAGTAACGCATTCTAGAAAGTCACCCAAGTTTATTTCCTTGTAATCTACCCCTTAGAAATACACAAATTCTGTTACATCAAATACAAAATTTAGAGAGTGCACACACACACACACACACACACACACACACACACACACACACACACAGATTTGGCACTTTCTTTTTCCCCAAGTTGCTTGAAAAAACCCACACCAAAATGCACTATTTCTTCATTTTTGGGCTGTATTACCAAACACCCCTGCTGCTCACACCCTTTCTATCTCACCACATGGTCTCACCACAGCTCATTAGAGAACCTCCCTTCATCTTCTAGCTGCCAAACCCAGTTGCACCTCTTCAGCAGAGGGCAGGCACTGTCATTTACAGATAACTTTTCTCTGGGCACATCTGCTCTCTGAATGAGCAAAACACAGATATACACCAGGGCTTTGCACCCACTGTCTTTTTTTTCTGCTGGGTTCTGCAGTGTTCTTTCAAAACAGATTTTCCTCAGCATTTTCCACACATCCTGAACACCTTCAGGTCTTCTGAAACAGCAAAGACAAAGCACCAGATCTTTTGTCCCTGCTGAAACCTTTTCATCCTCCTTTGGTAAAGTGTAGCCTAAGAATTCCCTTTCCCCCCGGCTGGCTGTGCAAAGGCAGTGCAGCCCCAGTTAAATTGGCACTCTGTACTTATGTGCCGCATGCAGCAGCTTCCACTCAAGGACAATTTACACTTCTCACAACAGCAAGTTAGCAGAGATCAAAAGGGATAATAAAGAACTTTGCCATACTAGTGCTTGCTCTCTAAAGCTCATAAAAAGTTCCTGAATTATTTATTCGAGAACAAAAAAAAAAAAAACCTTTTACATTTGAAGGTGGCAAATGGCCTCATTTTCAATGCTGTTAATTCAACATCCCTAATCAGCATCCCAGAGAAATGTATTTATTAGCCATAAAATGAGGTTTCACAGATTTTACTTTCTCAGTTGAGTATTATTCCTACTTTGGGAGATTAAAGGTATGTAGCACAATTTATCATTTCTTTTCAAACCCCAAAATCTCTTGCAATCCATTAAACTCTTTATAACTTAATTTTCTTTAAAAGTCTATCTTAATTTTGTTGTATCTTTTCTTCTCCCTGGTTTTACTACACTAATTTTTTGTTTTTGTTGTTCTTGTTATTACTAATCTTTTTCTTACCAGCTTCTTTACTGCATTTCCAAATGACTTTGTATTTTGCTGCTGCCTGTTTTTCCACATGCTGTGCATCCCTACCTCCACCACAGCTTCTGCTGCTTTCTACATGTTCTGTCCCCAGGCAGATCCACCTGGCAAGACCCCTTCACCTCTCATCCCTTCCCTGAAACTCAGCAGGCACAAGCGTGATCCACTCACACTGGCCAAGAACCAAAAGGCAGATGCTGCAGGCAACCAGGGATAGGAACTCCACCACACCCTGGGCAGTCTGTTCCAATGGCTTGAAAACACTTTTGGGAAAAAAAATTTCCCTAATATCCCATCTAAACCTCCCTTGACACGACTTGAGGCCATGTCCTCCCATCCTGTCTCTTGCTACTTGGGAGAAAGGACACAGACCTCAGGTGAGGCAGTACCAGGCCAACCAGCAGCTCACAGCTTCTGAGCAAGGTCATACCATGGCAACAGAGAGATGCTGTAAAGGGAAGCCATAAGATGCTGCAAATCCTTGACCACCTGAGACACTTGTCTGTGGCCCCCATGGAACCTTCCACTTGAATCCTTCCAGCCTTACAATGGTTCCTCCCACTTGGCCACCGCCAACTCATCCAGCACTGCCCTATCCCTCCAGACAGGTCTTCAGCTGTCTGAAGGAGTGATAAAATCAAGGGCCTAATGGCAGCCTAGGTCAGGAGGGCTCTAAGGAAAGTCAGCATAACCTCTGCAAGGGCACCACACCTTTCCTGACAGTGATCTCCTTCCCTTTTCTCCTCTTTGCTGCTCCCAACACACTCACACCAAGGCAAACGGGAACCCAGTCAGTCTTGTCCATGTTGTAGTTGCACTGCTTGAAGCAAGGGAGTAAACTCATATTTATCCACCATCCAAAGGAGTACCAGAATAAAGAAGTCAAGTCTTTCCTGCTCACTTCAAGGAATCACTACAGGGAATCTCTCTAGTAAGCCCTGTTTCACTCTGCCAACTCTTACCTTTTTAAACATGTGTCCTGGTGATTTCCCTAAAACTCCAGTATCTGGAATCATGTTGTCCAATACATTGATAACCCATTCAGAAAAGAAATCAGTCTTGATTTCACAGTTTCATGTGAAAGACTAAAAGCCCAATGCAAACACGATTTAAAAATATTTTAAAAACACAGAAGGGGAATTATTTTTTCCCACTTTTTACACTTGCAGAGCTTATTTTCTGTTTTTTGGGTACAGCAATATCATGTCCTTGAACAGATCATGGGGACTCTGTCCTGAATGGCCAATGACTTGCATGTACCAGCTCAGAAGTTTCTCTCCACCAGTGCTCAATCGCCCCATGTTCCCCACAGGCTCTTTGAAGAAAGAAAGGTCACGCTTTTCACATTTGCTCTAATTCACTCTAGATTTGCCTTCTGAAAGGGATAAGAGTAATAAAGCATGACATACCAGGCTTTCCTATACCACCCTTCCCCCTCCCAATGACTTTCATGTTCGGTAAACTGAAAACATCCCTCTGAAAACAGATGCCTCCCTCTTTCACTTTGGGTAGGTAGGGGCTTACATTTTGCTAGAAGAGAGCAGGAAACTATCACATGGGGAAACAGAAGCTAATTTCTTCCCCAGCCCTTCTCAAACACTGGTTGAATTTAAATGTTTTAGAGCTTCCCATGATTGCTGTTCCTCGTACCATGCAAGTCAGGTGCAGGTCAGCAGACTGGGAAAAATCACATAGGAAGGAGGATTATTGTTTATTCTACATTAACTACAGCAGCTCTGAAATTCTAGATTTAAAAGTTTCAATGTGTCCTCTAGCAGCTGACTGAGATTCACACAGAGACAGAGCAGGATGACACCTTTCAGAATGACAGCTTACTACACTGAAACTTTAATGAGCCCCACTCACAGAATCCAGGCTCAAGCAGCCCAGGACCAGTGCAGTGCAGCTCAGACACAACAGCAGTGCTGTGCATTACAGTCCTTAAACTCCTGCCCATTTTGTACTGCAGCCTGTTGATTTCACAAAGGAATTTTAAAAGTGCTAGACGTACACAATAGTTCATGGGTATCACCTCTAAATACTTCACAAAGTATACTGCATAATATAATGTTATGAATCTCCATTATCTGTGATGCAAGGTTCCTGCACTAGCTCACCAAGTATACTCTGATTTTGATCCAACAAGGAAAAGAAGTTTAATAGCCAGGCCAAAGAAAAACTGGGAAGCCTAAACAACACCTCATAAAATCAACAATTACCAAGTCAAACAGCCATGCCAAGAAAAGGCTGGGAGGTGAGGATGGCAGGGTTCTTTGGTTCTTTCTTTCATTTTCGTTCCTTTTTTTTTCTTTTTATCAAAGAAAGGAAAAAAAAAAACCTGCTTAGAAAACTGACACCTACATGCAAACGCTGCTTCAAAGCTTTTAGCACAATCTCCCAGGGCAGAACAATAGCGGCTCTGTGCTCATAACCAGCTCAGGCTGTTCCAGGCAGGAAGAGGGTGCCCTCGCCTTTCACAGCAAATGTTTTTCTGTCTGACACTCAGGTCTGTGAAATCTGGCTCAAACTCTTGAAAATTCAGTCTGTGAAGCAGGACAGTGGACAGAAAGTAGGTACTCCAGTGACTGAGGCTGTTATTAGATGCTTTTAGCAACATTTGCCTACCCCGGTCCTGCTCAATTTCTGCATTACTCAGGCTGGAAAAGAGGCAGAACCACACTAAGAGATAAGGCTGCATTTCAAAGCGCCCCTTGTTCCTCCAATGTCCTTACAGTGCCAGCAAAAGGATACCTTGCAACAGGTACTCACTATCTTGCTAAGAAAGAGAAAAGCACAGATCTGTCATGAGAGCTGTCTACCTACTAAATAAAAAATAAAAATCAGCTCTCTGCTGTCAGGTCTATTAAAAAATTCTTAAAGTAGGTCAGTTGGAGAGGGTTGGCTTATTAAGCCTCCACAGCTTCTCAAATGCTGCTCTCCACAGGTTGCCCCAAGAAGGGCTGACAGAAATAAGAATTTATCAGATTCCCCAAGATCAACATTGATCCATTCAGAGCTTTAAACATGGTTCTTTAGCTCTGGACTCATCTCAGAAACAGACATTAAAAATATCAAATGTTCTTCTGTGAAAACCAGTCTCTCTTAACCAGAAAAATAAAGAGAGCAGGGACAACAGCTCTGGCAAAGAGGTGAAAGCATTTCTTGCAGTGAGCCAGGGAAGCTTCTGCAGCTTCCACCCAGTTTTATGGCATGACTGGAGAGGTGGGTGCTTATTGCTTGACCTTGTTGACATCCCCATCACACATCATCGAATCCATGCAAGCATCCCTGCCAAGCACCTTGGCAGAATCAGTCCCATCCCAGGACTTCTGGTGGAAAAGGCCCAGGGAGAAAACTGCAGGAGTCTGTAGTGCCACAGTTCCATCCCTGCACAGCTCTGAGCAGCTGTGAGAAGAGGGCAAAGCAAGCTGCCAGAAAGGCACTTGGGATCATTGTTTTAGTCTGGCATGCCATTAACATATATAAAAGGGCACCACATGATTGTTTTGATCAAACACATGGTTTTAGGATGGAGAGAAAACAAAACAACAGCAGGAGAGCTGTTTATACGACGAGTAGCAGTTGTATACAACCATCCTGTTTGTTAGATTCTTCAGCTCTCAGAACACTGGTGGTTGAAGCACCCCACCATATTGGAAATGTTGCTCTCTCTAAATGAGCTCATGCAAACTTTTTCTCCCAGAGTAGCAGATAACTTTATTACTCTAGAAGGCTTGCAGGACTGTTTCTGCACCATTGTATAAATGGAACTGATGGGAGAAATGCACACTCAGAAGATTTTAATGCAAGTACACTGCTGTACATGTAAAAAATTTGTTAAGGGTTAATATGTAAAGGTTTGCAACTTGCATGTTAAAATGGAAAAACTTCCTGACAGGACAAAAACATAATCAAAATCCTGCCTCACAAATCTAAAGCCCTTAAGGGAACAGATCATCCATGTCAAGCAAGTTACTCTAGACATCTACTTCCACATCCTGTAATGTATGTGGAGATTATGGAGTAATACCGTGCACAGTAAGTGCTCCATAAGAAATGTAAGTTTTGACTACCATTTACAGAAAGCATAAATGATATTTAAAAAAAAAAAGAAACCAAAAGCAATCAACAACAACAACAAAATCCAAACCAAAACCCCAAAAACAACAACAAAAATACCACCTAAAAACCACCAAACTAAAAAACCGTCCAGAAATAATGGTTCATTGGAAATATTCTGAAGTGACCACTATTTCAAAAATCTCGAAATCTTATTTTCATGTAAAGGCAATAAAACACATTGAATTTGTCACAATATTTAAAACATCCATTTGCTCCTGACTTACACCCAGGCTGGTTACTCTCCATTGGGATGCTCCTTGCCTCCATATTTGAGAAAGAGCAACTGCCACAAAGGGAAGTGATTCAGTTAAAAAAAATCCCAACAGGTTGTGCCTTCTGCTAAATGCCTGTGGCTCCTCTGGACAACTAAGCAAACAGACATATTTCTGTTAGGACACCTGTGACAGCAGAAATGTCATCAAATCCATAAACAGTTACTGACCTGCCAGAACAAATGTCATAAAACAAAATTAAGGCCCATCATCCAGTTAAAAGCTTTTGTGAGAACGATTTACAAGGGCAATCTATACACGCTTACCCCAGGCAGTGTGTGATTAGCAGAGCTCTGCCACAGCTCATCTGGCATCTTACAGCCCTTGGCTTCACAGGGTGGGGAGCACAACCTGCACTCCTGTTAATAAATACCGATTCCCATTCCAAACTCCAACTTCAAAGTGCTGCTTACGCCTCCTCAGAGAGAAAGGCTGAGTGACTTCCTTCAGCTGTACTCATCTGTGTCAAATTTCGCTATCAGTAAGTCAATGCGTAATTACAATCATCCATCCATAAAAGCTGGGGGATGAAAAGACAAAAAGGGGCATGTCCTTATTTTTCAGGCACTAAGGAGAGAACTGGGGATTTTCCAAAAAGCCAGAAAGCAGAGAACAAGAGTGATCAAAAACTTCTGTCTGTCTTTTCTTCTGATAGCTATCTGGATCCACACAAACACATACATACATGTCAGTGGTACACCATGGCTTTAACTGATAACAGGAAATTATCAGATCAGGATGACCTTCATTTCCCAACACAACTGTGCTCGCACCACCAAGAGGCATCTCAAGTGATTCGATCTGGACTAGGCTCCATTTCTTGGTCTGTTCACTCTGGCAAGATTCAGCTACTGGATAAACATCAGAGAGATGCTTATCACAGGGATTCCACTGCCTCACTGCTTTAACAGAAAATCAGTTCCCTGAAAACACCAACAGTTTAGGAAGCAAAATCTCCGTATTCCCCTGGGTTTAGGAGAACCATATCATTGGCAAAGAGCAGACTCCTGGTGAAAGCTGGTATCTCTTATTTAGTCAGCCCAGAAGCCTGTGAGGAAAACCACAGGAAGCTAGTAATTAGCTCGTCAGTGTCAAAAAACTCCCAAAGGCTACAACCCAGAGAAAATTTCCAGACATAGTGATTATTGTTATGCACATAGCAAAGTATACACATATAAATATTCACAAGACGTAGTCCACCTTTGCAGAAAAAGCTGCAAAATAAAAGCTACCAGGCTGACATGAAGGATACCTAGTTTGGAACAGAGGTGCTACAAATATGTAAGCTAGAAGTTGACCAAGTATCAACATTTTTAAAGTGATAAAGATAATACAGCAAATTTATCAACAGAGAATAAAATCATCATATCTCAAAAAGTCTCTTCTCTCAGCATGAAAAAAAATTTACATGGCCCATCAAGCAAACACTGAGTCATCCAGATTTATCCAGTCAGGAAAAGTAGGTGTCTGTTCAAAGATAAAATGTACAAAACCAAAAATTCAAGTGCATTGGTTTGATCCCCTGCAGATTTAGACAAAAAGAAGGGAAAAGCCAAAACAGGAAACTGAAAACATCTTTATGTTGAGCTGAAGAAACAATTTAAACTGTGTACCATGCCAAAACCAAATAAATACTATTAATAATATTGAAGGGTTTCCTGGCTAATAGTGACAACAAATGCAAACAAACTCTGTAAAGGCAGAGCAGATTATTTTAACAGCTCACCACATGCAAACCTCTCTAGCATCAAGGACAAAGGAAGGAGAACAGTGCATCATTTAGACTTCCCCTTATGCTATCAGCCAAGAGCTTGTGATTTCTCTTTTCACCCAAATCAGAACTTTTCTAAGTGAGACTGTGGAAGAGTCATTCAAAGAGAAGGGACAGTGGTACTTGCAGAAATGGAGGAAGACAGAAAGAAAATCTCAAGAGGCAGATGAAGACTGTAAACAGGTGACATTTCTGCCACCATCTTATCTGAAACAGCTGTTTGCTTACAATGCAGTAATAACAAAAAAACATTTCTGGGAGAGGTGGTATGGGAATCCATACACATCACTTCCTTGACAACTTTTACAACCAGCCTCCCTTGTGTACAAACTAAGAAGGTGTTCTGGCTGCTGGTCTGGGAAAACAGTACAGTCTTTTAAATTCTTTCCCTGCCCAGTGTATTCAGAAATAACAGTATTTTTTACAATTGGGATTTATATGAACTCTGTAAAGTGCTTAGGTCTTTGAAGAACAGAATTACTCAGCACACGCTCAGCTAAGGAAATCAGGAAGTAGCCTAAGTGAATGTAAACTTGCAAATTTTAGTGATTTTTGCTGAAGCTACCATAGGATAACCTTTTCAGCATTGCAGTTGGGTTTTAAACATGCAAAGTTGCATATATCCAAAGGAAGACAAAACTCCAGGTATCAAATAGCATTCTCTCTCAACTCCTCAACTTTCTTTATTAATATGGAGTCTAGAAAAGACCAAATAAAACATCCCTGAAAAAGAACATAGAAATTTGGTTCTTATCTAAGAGCTGAGGTATCTGAGAGATCAAATGGAAGTCTCTTGGTGTAAAACACGATTTGCAGACTCTGTCACCAAGGTATATTTAAGTAATTATTTCTTGAATACATAAAACAAGAATCTCTCAATAAAAAAGTGTTCTCATAGTAACTTCACACATGAACACCTTTACAAACCCTGAGCTGGAAGGTGCGTGGGGGAGAGGGAACAACTTCAAAACAGAAGTGGAAGAGCTGGGGAGATTCTTTGCTTCCCTCTGAAAGAAACAACAGCAGCTGGATTGAAGCGGTGAGGAATATTAAATCAAGGAACATAGTGCTAAGAAAAGGTGAAAAAAACCCTTCTGATGAAAACCAGGCCCTTTGCAAAGGGCCATGCAGCTCTTCTACCACAACCATTTGAAGTAGTTATGCTATGAAGGGAATGTGTTCCGCATCCCATTCCTGTTCTCACAAGCTCTGGGCAGTTCAGCAAACACTTATGTGCAGAAGGTAAACATAAAATAAAACTGATAAAAGGGTTATTTGCTTTTTGCTTTGACCAGCATCATCAATTACCAGTAAAATACTAAAAAAGTTGGGCCATCCCAGTTTACTTTTCCATGCTAATTAGCAGTAGAGGTCAACACAAAAAAATCATTAAAGATATGAACCCATGTGATCTGACCCACACTGGATGTAGTCACCCATATGCTTTCAGTGATGATGAAAATCAATCTCTCCTCTCACGTTTCATGACCCATCACCATCCTCCCCAGGCCGAATCTCACAAACAGAGACAACCCAACAACTCTGACCTCCTGTGGAAAGGAGAAGGCTCATCCCAGCTGTCCCTGCTGCTGTCATCTGCACCCACAGAGCCATTTTCTGCACTGGCTAACCAAAAGGGACCTCAGGGGCAGGAAAAGCATGGAAGAATTAGGTTACAGGGTGATCAATTCTCTGATCAATAGGAACAGCAACCGATTTACAGAACTGAGTGCACTGATAATTGGTCTGTATAAATGAAGGGGAAAGAGGAGAAAAAAAAACCCAGATGGGGTCAAGAGTAGCTCAAACAGGCTGCAGCATCAAAACCCACATCAGCTGCAATCAACCATTGGTTGCTTGAATTTATATGGCACACTTTTATCCTGAAGCATCATCTGTAGGAGGAAAAGGAAGTGCATTACTTTATTTAATTAGACCAGTTGTGTTGTTTGTTTATAATTAGACCAAGGGATACATTTGGGGAAGATGATGGGAGATCAAGGGGGAGATCATGCTTCCCCCCTCGGTGGGGTGGCTGTGACAGCAGGGCTGAGCATCAGCTGTGGGCATCATGCTGCCAGGATGGAGAGGAGGGGAAACACCGCTGCAACTGTGGCCTTGCTCAGTTCTCATGAGCACAGCTAGAAGAATGTTCCCTCAAGCCACAGCCTCAGATCTCAAAAAACCAGAGCTGTTCTTACAGGGTGTTTTTGCAGACCACCATGCCATGCTGTTTTCCTTTTAACATCATAGCCCCAGGTGTAATGCTTTATCAGTTTAGCCCACTTGCACCAGGAGGAGGTACTGGGCTCCTGGCTATGGAGACAGGGCAGCCGTGCCCCTGAGCCTGAGATCTCATTAGCTGTGGGACACTCAGGGCTGCAGCAGCCTTAGAAATGCCATTCCGAAGCGTGACTCAGCCTCCAGCCACGCAAGGAGCTGGGCTCATTTGTGCTCCCAGTCCCCTGGGGAGCGGGATCCTGGCACATCCCAGCAACCTTTCCTCTCTGCTCTCAAGGTCAGAGCTGGCATACCAAAGCAGGCATGCCTGAAACCATGCAGTCCCTGGGACACTTTTCCAGTCCCTAGAACAGCAGGTATTTTCACCACTTCACTCAAATCCCCACATGGCCTGCAGCAGAGGAGGCACCTGGACTCCTTCACCTCCTCCCCGGGGCAGGACCTGGCTGCACAAACCACCCCAGGTGCCTGTTTTCTCAAGCACATCTCTCCACGAGGCCAAAAAATTCTTCTCACAAAGTAAACAATCAGCCTACTGACAAAGAGGAAGATGCTTTCAAACTTTAAAGGATTATCAGTTGTACTTGATCACTGAGCCCTGGGACAAAGTTGTAGCTATGTGGGCTGTGATGCTGTGCAAGGGACAAGTAATTCTGGAAGGTTTTAAGCAAGTAGAGAGCAGGGCAGACTTCATAAACCCCAGTCACATGCTAACAAAGGAGAGAGAGAACGCAGATTTCCTCATGCTGCACTGCCATTAATCCAGAGGGACCAAAAGTGAGATGGAGAGAGAAAATTTAGACAGTGCTTACAACACATACACTTACATATCATGTCTTGAATTTTCCACCAAGAGTGCAAATTAACAGACTAATTGGTTCAATATTTTTTAAACTTAGCAGGCCCCTACCGTACTAAGGGATGGTAGCGAGATGAATCATATTCCACCTAATTACTATGTGCCAAATAAGCTCACATTTTCATTAATCTGTGGAGCCTTCATTAGGTCTTAGAGCAATTTTTAGCAGCAGAGGAACCTAGAAACTGCACAATAAATTTTGATCTACTCTGATGCACTTGCGTCCTGTTCTGCAACTTCCATAGTGTTATTAAGGTATAGCCTACTTCACTGTTGTAAATTTGCAGCCCCATAAGACTCTTTGATAAAGTAATCTTTAGGTTTATTCTAAGCACATTTTATTTGTGACTGAAACGAAATTAAGCAGCTAAGCTAGCAGAAAATAAATCAGACCAACTGTATGAACTGATCCAGTAGCTGAACTCATGAAAGTTCTGTCTTCCACTTAAAACAACTAAGAGATGATAAAAATCACTTGTAAGCATGCAGCAGAGCAGAAATTATCTAAATGCCAGCTACGTGAGATTACCTGTACTACCACAGTTACTTTCTGCCAAACAGGGTTTGCATGATCAATTCTCACTCTTGCAAATCACCCTGGCAGTGCTGTGACAAAAACCCTCTGAGGTGCACGGGAA
This sequence comes from Acanthiza pusilla, assembly GCA_036630365.1. Classification (NCBI taxonomy): domain Eukaryota; kingdom Metazoa; phylum Chordata; class Aves; order Passeriformes; family Acanthizidae; genus Acanthiza; species Acanthiza pusilla. Next base: position 4,175,171 of record JAXCHO010000003.1, on the reverse strand, counting down.
TTCAACTCACCGGGAACATCTGAGAGGCTTTCATGCTGTGTGCATGGACCTAATACACTAATTCTACAGAGCCTAGGATTACTCTCGGCTTCTCAGGGCTGCAAAAATACCTTCACAGATATTCAGCCAAGCATGTATCAATGCAATGCCATATTCCAGAGTCTGAGGTAAATCGAATGCTCTGAGGTGTAGTTAAGGAGCTACAGTATGGAATTATCAAGATGCCAAATGGCATAGCTGCCAGAGCTGACAGAGCACGGTGGTCAAAACAAACCAGCTGTGAGTTACGTCCACTTCACAGCAATAGCTGTGTGACTGAGGCAGAAGCAGGCACACCAAGTGGCAAGACACTGCTGTAGGGGGAAGGACCTAGCATGCAAGTAAAAAAACTCTAGAAGTTCTGCTGGCCCCCCAACAATAAGGACACAGAGACAGAACAGCAGCTAGAGGGAAGTAGAGATTCAAATTTATCAGAAACACTCATAAAGGGAATGAAGGTGCTGTTTCACCATCACCTTCCAAATCTTTTAGTATCTACCAATTCCACCATATTCAGAGATCTGAATTGTTAAGTATGTCAAGCACGTATACTGTGGTGTTAGAGCTGCTTTGTCAAATACAGTTTATAAAAGGTGGGGAGCCTTTTTGAAAGCATCAATTTTTCACATGCGTTGGGTGTAAGATAAGCAGGTGGTTGACATCAGGTTACTGTGCTGTTGGGAAGTTCAGCAATAGGTTTGAAAGGATGACTTGCATTCACAGCAATATAGTACTACTTTTAATGGAGCAGGTAATTAGCAACTCTGTAAAAAGAAGGGTATCCCTGGGTGTTGAACATCAAAAGCACTACACTCATTTGCAATTTAAAGGACAAAACTGGCAAGATCCTGTGCACTCTGTGCTCCCATTTCAGTTGAAATGAATGGCACATAAGACCTCTTCGGGTCAGATCCAAATGAAGAAGCATTCATCTGACTTAAGTTACCACTTCATTTGGGAAATACTTAAATGTTGGAAATGACAGAAGGTAAAGCCACTACTGAATTCATTGCTGAAATCCTCATTTTCAGGAAAGGTGATCTGGGAACATATAGTGAAGGGCTGCAAAAACAGCAACTCCACATTTCAAACATGCTGCTGCAAACTTCAAGTTCCTGAGGAAATCAAGGGAAACCTTGAAAGCTCTTTAGAAACTATGAAGATTCTGTGCTGAACCTCTTACAGGTCAAACATAAATTATGTACCTTGTTACTGACACAGGTCCATTATTAATTCCGTCTGCAACATCCCATATGCTCATTTGTCTCAACTTCTGCTTTACCCTTTTCATTCCTCTTCACATAGACAGTGCTCACCTGGCCTAAGACTCTGGGACGACTCTTTAACAGACTATCCACACAAAAATAGAGTCAAATACATGTATTTTAAATTTCTTAATAAGCTAAAAAATTTACACTGGCAAGTCGGGGCCCTTCCTCTCTGTTCTGAGTAAATTGTAGATTGTTCTGACCTATTGTAACTATGATAAAAATCAGACTGCAAAGTCTTGCATGGCCTTACCTGTTTTGAAAGGTGCTTGGCACACCTTTCTGACCTAAAAAAGGCAAGAAAAAATGTATGAGTGCGTTGTGTATCAACTCAAGATTCTAATGTTGTGGAATACCACTAGGAATATTTCTTCAAGGATCTTAGCAAATAGATACAGTCAGAGAAAAACTCAAGATTGAACAGTGCACAATTTAGTCTCTGTAAATATGTGTGAGGCAGCAAAAGAAAAGGGCCAGGATAGTGCAGGTGAGCAGGTTCTCCATTACATCTCTTCTAACTGCAGAGAGGAATGAACCAGACAGCAGGAGTATTATCTTAGAAGTCTTTTTCTGACCAACAGGGTATGTCCAAAAGGAAAGGGTCCAGTTTTTCAAAGAGTGAAATTGCCAGAAAGGGAACTCAAGAACATTTTGACTCTGGAGGGATTTGTCCTGTTTGCATCATTAGTATTCCACTGCTCCTTGCAAAGACCTCAGAGACGGCAGAACAACTCGTGATGCTTGCAGCCTGCCACTGAACTGCTAGGTTTGGATTCATGCCTTAGAGTCTCAGGACTGGCATAACTAAACCTTCACATTTATATTTAGCTCTACATACAAATTCAATTGCAAACCCAGAATGTGAAATGACCTATGCAGCGCCTACAGATCTTTCATTCTTACAAGTTTCACCTCTACACCAGTGGTTATTGGTTGCATGGAGAACAGAAATAATTTTAAAAAAGTTTACAGAACAAGCCAGCAACATCAAGAAATTCTATTCTTGGAATATTTATCTCCTCTCCTTCATCCCAATTTTGATGCCCATCTAACTTGTTGAGATCTTACACTTCAGGTTGCCTGGCAGAGCTAATGGAAAAAACCCCACAACTTATCTCCCATCGTGCAAACCCCAGTGATTCCCCTCTGCTTCTCACAAGAACATCTGGAAAGCAACACCATACAAGAGATTTGCTCAAGGGTAGGAGGGCATGAGAAGGGAAAAAGCCTTCTGAATATTTGTTCTATATTTAAACACCAGAGCAAAGCTTACACTTGGAGTGGATGTCTGTCTCTCTGCTGTGGGAATGCAGAATTCCAGGCACTGAACAAGGATGTGGTAAGCTTTTCACAACATGCCCCAAAGCAATGGCATTACTGCAAGACTGTAAAAATGGAAAGTGCAGCGCCTCTATCTTCTATTGCAATCATTTCAGGGACAAAACATGGAGCAAAAGGAAATTTCAACTGTGCACAGGGGGAAAAAAACCTCAGTTTTCTGCACAGAAAGTTCATCTGTTTTGTAGAAATATGTCCTACAAAGAAGGTATAAGGTAAGCAGGGAGGATGCAGTAAAATCAAAGCAACTCAGACAAAATTTCAGAAGGTGTCTTGGTCTGGAATTCAAAATTAACATAAAACTGGAGCAATATCAGAATCAATTTTCAGTGAAAGCAATGGAAACTACAAGTACTTAACTAAGTTGGGGAAAGAACGTCCATAACAAGCAGTCATATTAATTTTACTGTTTAGATCCATAAATTTAGGGAACCATCTTCTGAGAAACAAACTGACTTAATTTTCTTAATATCATCTCACCTCAACTTGTTATTTGTACAATGAACTGTTTCCCTTCCCCATCCTAGCAGGGACAAAAGTGTTGTTCATGCAAAGGGGCACCTAGCAAAGGTTAAGACTGATTCAGGAGGACTGCATAAAAAGCTAACTTTTTGGGGAAGCATATTCCCAAGATGAATAGTTCACATAGCCAAAGTCATGGTGGGAACTAGTCACCACATTTAAATTCATTAATATCAAAATCAAGTCATTACCAAAAGAAAAAAGAGCTGCTCAGCCTGAACTGCCAGTACAACACACAGCACTTGAGACTAACAGCAGCCTGTTCACATGAAATATAAAAGAAGTTAATGCAGCTTCTTCCATGAACTAAGTAGGTGGGAGCTACACTAACTCTCAGGAATAGGGACCCTGTAGGAGTCAACGAGCAAACCACTTACCACTGGAGCTAATTGCCTTTTTATTTTCCTGTATGACTGGGAAACAGTGACTTTAGTCACCGCTAATTCAAGATAAAGATATATCTGTGTGACACCTACATGATAGCCCAGCTAGTTAGGGCACCAGAAGAGATGTGCCACTGCGAACACAGAGGTGTGGGCTGGTACTCTGAGGAGGACAACGCTTTTTACAGAGTGGGAACTGCTGCCACAGTCACAGTGCTGTTGCTGTTTCCACATCTCACTAGGCTGTACTCTGCTGCTGGATGCAGCACAGAGGTGCTCTTGCTCCTGTCAAGCTGCCTATGCTTACATTAATGGTATTAAACAATGACAGACATCCTACATGCATCACAACTCACACTGTGTGAAGTGAAACCAGCAGATTCTTCTGTTTTCTTTTCCCTCCCCTCTGTGTTTTTCCAGTGTCTCAAGCAGTAGCTAATCTGTAACACTGAGGGCAGAGGGTTTAATGTACGAATTCATAAGTAAAGGCAATGCTTCTGAAATGTACAACAGCTAAAGGGGGAATTCCAGGATAACACTGTATGGTTTAAAACACCACATTTCTTTATTTCTTTGTAACTTTCCATATCAGCAAGCCATCATTTCAAAATTATGGCTAGATCTTACACTGAGCATATACTAATTGTAGGCCATTATTCATTTAGAAATCCATTCTCTTCCTAATTAACAAGAGTTTACTTTTACCCTAACTCATAAACACCTGATTACTTTCCAAATCAAAAGTGTGGTTGCCATAATGTTATGTGGAGGAGTCTACAGAGTGACTTACACCTTGCTCTGTTGTACTTCAGCTTGTCTGGCTTTTTATTGGAAAGGGGAAGAGTAGGAAAATCAATTTTGCAGGTATTCTGGTCAAGGTAGAAAGGTTTACTGGAGAGAAAGGTTGGACCTCATGCTAAATTTTTGGGGCTTAGAGGAGTGTTCAGGAATTTGTTTTCAAATGAGCTCTGCAAGTTTGCTCAGCTTGAAACACGAACTATGACGAAAGTCACATTCTGCCTGCTTAGTTCACTTGGACAGCTGGTTGAGTAAGTCCTTTCAGTGGTTATAAGATTGCACTTTTCCAGTTTATAAAAACTTGGCTACATGATTGCCTCTTCCCAGTCACTAGGCACTCTGCACACACAAGTAATATTTTTAATCTCACATCCAGTTACTCTGGCACACAAACTTTCACCAATGTTGATTACATTGTACAGAGCTTGTGCAACAGTATCTAACTTTGACTCTTATTTTGGGTGTGTGAGCTGTGTCTTTTGCAGCATTCCTATGTGAGACAGCTTTGATTTTTGCTGTATTTACATTCACATGAAGTCTCTTCTGGACCACACACTGAACACGGAAACTTTTAATTAAAAACTACCTTTCTACTCCTTCCTCCATTAATGTACATGTTGTTGTACTGCAAAGTCTAGCTACAACAAATGACAAAACCTTCCATTTGTTTTTTGTATATAAGAATTATAGAGAACCCACAATTGTTGTTCATGGTTATTACTGAAGAAACAGGATGCAATTAATTGAGTTGGTTGTATTTTACTCATTCTTAAATTGTCACACCATTGACCAACTTATCATAGAGGTAAGTAAATTATTATATTTATTTTCATATTGAGTAATATAAGTAGAGAAACATACTGTATCATTCTTAGCTGGACTTCATGCAGCTTAGAAGTTTAAGGCAAGGACTCATTATATACGTAAGGTTAGTTTGCATTAAGATTGGCCTAAGTTTGAAATGCATTAGCTAAGAATACGAAGTCAAAAAAGGTAGAATTCCTAAAATGTCACCAGATTAATAGGAAGCATTAAAAAGCAATATAAGATAGAGTGATATCTTTCATTTTGAGTAACCATCTTCCTCTAAAGTTATCTTCTCCAGAGTGAAGAGGTTTACAAATGATGGAGGTGATCATACCCTTGAAATCTTCCTTGACCACAGCTTTGAAAACAGTGTACCAGAGCAGAAGAATCCCATTCTGCTTCAGAGATGTTTTAACTTGGATGTTTGCACTGATAAACTCACACATCTACATCTCAGACAGCAGAAGGAAAAATATGTGCAATTTATAAAATGCTTCCATGGCAAAATCACAGGGGAGACACCAATACAATGCAACACTCTTCTCTACCTCTCTGGAAATGTTGAAAAAGTTAAGCAAGACAAAAATATTGCAGTAATTTAGTGTCAAGCAATTTGTAAATTACCTTAATCAGAAAGAAATTGTAAATGGCTGCACGAAAATATCTGCTTCCACGCACCCTTAGATTAAAATGTCCATATTACTTTATGCAATTTTTTTCTTCTGTTAACAAACTGTGTGGGCAGTCTCTTAAGAGAAACTGCCATGATAACAAATCTGTAGTAAGGCGTGATTTGACACTGTGCTGAGATGCATACTGTACTGTGAGTAGGAGACAGCAGCTTACCAAATCATTTTCTGATTTTAAAAAAACCCTAAACACTGGCCATCAAGAAAGGTCTCCAAAACTAACAGCCAGAAGCAGATTTCAGAGGGACAATCACCATCTGCTTCCAGAAAATATGGCAAAAAAGACCTTGTATCATTCTGCAAATTCTTGTATCATTCTGTGTAAATTCAGCTACTTCTACTTTGTACTTATTTTGCTCCTCCAGTTTACCTTCTCTGAAATGTTCAAAGTCTGACAGAAAAGAGAAAGGATCAACATGCATGGAAGTAGAAAGGACCTGCATACATGAAAGAACGGACATGAGAAGAAATACCACCAAGGAAGCTTCAGCTGCCAATAATTCTTCAGCTGCCAAGCTTTTAACTTAGTACTTTCCTTTATTTCTCCTCTGCATGGAGAGCAGATGGATTCACACTCCAGTATCTGGTGGCATCACAAATCAGTGAATCTCAGCTTGACTGAAGTCTTGGAAGCAAGAAACTGATTAATTATTTTAAGCTTGCAGAAGCCAGACAACCCAGAGGAGTTCTGCCAAGCAAATATGGAATAGAATTTATGGGTGTAATTGTGAACTTTTGATAAACTGCCACTGGTTGGAAAAGGTCTGGTTCGCTTCAGAATGATGGGAACAAGCTTCCAAGTAGCATAAGGAAAAATTGTGATGGAATAACTTCCAATTGCAGCTTCTTTCTACAGGTGTCCCAAATCCCCATTTTTACCTCTGATCTTGCTGTTGAGTAATCCCTGTGCAACATTTAGGATAGGTCCACCCGCTGCTTGTACTTCACCTGCACACCAGCACTGCCTCTCCTTCACTGCAGGGGAATGCTTCACACACTACGTTGATTCCTCTATTACCCCAACCCAAACATCACTTCAAGCTCAGAAAAGATTTCCTGTTTTCCACAGTGAGCTTTTTTTTTTCTTTTCCCTTATTCATGCTTGCATCTCTTTTCTGAGACATCTGCAATTAGTCAGCTATCTTCTCTGATGCCATGCACCAAGTCCAGCCACAACACTCCATCAGTATTTCTCTTAATGCCAAATTCAGATGTGGTACAGCCTTGCAAGGCTTGCCTGGCATTTTCCTGATAATGGATTCATGGAGCACATTAGATGCCATGATGGAAGAACCACACTTGCAGCTTTTTCTTACCTGTTAATTGTGATCCTTCATCATGTCAGGTTGGCTTTTTGCTTTCTGCAGACTGTAATGGTGATGGGAACATAGTATAAAAACAACATAACAGTAAAGAGCCTGCAGGGCTTTTTTTCTGAATATTTTGCTGAAGTGTACTAGTACTACGATTGACTAAGTTAGGATTGACTAAACAGATTCTCATGTTGAGTAATGAATGTCATCTCTTGCCCTCCTCCCACTACACAGATACACTCATTTAATACTGCACCCATTTATTTAAGAAGACATTCACCAATCTCGCTGCTTAAGCCCTGTATAGCAGACATCCGTGGAATGAGAGAGCAGGTTGCTATGAAATGTCGGCCAACTGCTCCCCATTTTCTGTGTGACAGTGGGGATGACTGACCAACAGGCAGACAAAGCTAAAGGTAACCCTGGTTTGATTATTTACAGGCTCCCAAACCCAAACCTGATAAGAATCCATAATGATTAACAGCCAGCTGCTGAACAGAGTCTCAGCAGTCCATAGTTCGTAAGGAACAAAACCAGTGGTGCTTCAGTGGAAGATCAGAGCTGAAAGCAACAGCTCCTACAAGCTCAGCTTCAGCCAATTTGTGCTGGAGAAGGAAAGCCCCAAGTCCTCCCTCAATGGAGTTGGCTAACTACAATTCATTTCTATTGTCAGTGCTTCTATAGTCTTTTTCTTTACTGTGTAGATACATTTGCCAAGGTCAGGGCCTAAAATGCCCTTTTCTATCTTTGCCATAATTTAATTTCATTTAATTTCATTTCATTCCGTTTTCTATTTGTTTCCTCTTTATTAAAGTCAAGAAACACAGAAAGGTTTTGCAAACAAAAAGTGAGCAGACTAATAATTTGCAATTCTAGCATCACTAAACAAAAAGCCTCCTGCATTCCCATTTATACATTCCAAACCCTTCTTTGGGAAAGGCTCTTCCTGAGATTCCTTCTGCACCTTCCTAGACTTACCTAATGCCTACAAAAAGTGTGCTATCAAGTGCAATTCATATACAGAAGGCCCCTAAGACTACTAAGTTTTATCTGGAGCAGTTTAATGGTACTGCTTCTCATGGGGAAGACATCAGTGGAGAGATTTCACCTTTTGCAGGCGCAAATTTCATACCCATCATCAAAGGAGCTATTTTAAAAACTCTTACAAGCTACAATACCTCTTGCAAGTTTATGCAGCTTACACAGAGACAAGAGACATGAAATTCTGTGCATTAACAGAACGAAAAAGGAGCTTCACAGCAGTCTCTACTTGTAGGTCCTAGAAGGGAGTTCACTTAAACAGTAAGAACATTAATATTACAGAGGCTTGTTTTCCCCTCTGAATAATAATAGCATGCACCATGGGTTTGCAGCAAGATTATTTTAAAACATTTAAGGCCCCACTGCCAAACTGTTTCTCAGCCTAGCAGTTCCATCCAATGTTTCCTTGTGCAGAGCCAGGAGCTGTACTCAGTGATCTTGCTAGGTCCCTTCCAACTCAGGATATTCTATGATTCTGTACAAAAGGCTTAAAGATCTTTGCTTATTATTCGTGGAAATAAAAATATTTCCCTGTAAGCTCTTCACAATACGGATTTGTGCCTGTGGACAAACACCTGTAATATACTGTAACTCTCTATGATATGTTATGTCATAACTCTCTAATCATGGTGTTGGCTTGCTCTATAAACTGTTCTCCTGACGAGCATCCAGTTTAAATGGTGGTGGCATAACTCCTGAAAAATGTTAGAATGGATGCCCACTTTATATGGAGAAGTTAATGGGAAGAGGTATTGAAAAATAAACTAAACTGGAGTAGCTCCACTTCCCCTGCAGACACACTGATCTGAAATAAAAGTCACTTTATTCTGAAAATAATTATTTCCCTCACAAAGCTCAGCAGTAAATCTGGCCTTGAAAGAACTGGCTGTTTTCAGCTCATAACAGAAAGAACCACAGAATATGAACTTGATGCAAATAACTTGCTCAAAGGAAAGCTAAAAAATTGCTTGCCTTGGTAGGCACAGAGAAAAAAAAAAGTCTGTTTTTTATCATAATGTTAACCCAGACTGCAATTTGTCTTTTGACAACTAATGAGGAACTCAGTGCCATCAAGATTCATTTTGATATGGTGGGCTTCTGAACAAGAGTTTCAAGCAGGCCTTTTCTGCTCCTTGCTGGAACACAAGTGTGTGGGGGACTGGGGAACTGGATTTGCTTCTCCTAGGACAGGTAGCTGGAGAACAGCTCAGGTTTGGAACTGTGCAAGAACTGGAACAAAGCTAAGTAGAAGTTTACTGGCAACAAATTGCTAAAACCCTTGGGGAAAAAAAAAAAAAAGAGTAAATTGTGGCTCCCCAAGCACAGCTCATTCCTTGGGAGTCTTGTGAGGTTGCTCAGCAACATACCACAATTACTGTGGGTCAAGTCCTCAGGACATAATCTAGCCTATTGACTTTAATTCAGCTACCCTTGGCATAAGGTACTGCCAACAGTGAGCAAGAAGAAAAAAGAAGCAATGCAGACTGGAGAGTTCTCATATGGTGGGAGGAAATTTCACAGTTTCCAAACGTTTTATCCAAATTGTTCTGATCTGCTCAATTCAGTATGTCTGTTCTATGGTCATTCTTTGAAAGAAGTAACTCAGAAACAAATTTTAATTTCAATTTAATAAGAAAGCAAGAACCAAAGTCCACTGATGCAGTGAGACATTTTTGAGTTCAAGCCATTTTTCAGTACCCACACTCCTGCTACAGATACTCTCTCAAAAAACCCCTAATACCTAATCTCAGAGGAATTCCTAATAAAAATACTTTCCACTCTATCAAGCATAGTTGCTCATGACAAGCTTGACCAGGAAGTCATCCTTCTCTCTTGCGGATAACTTGACCCTTCCAAAACTCATTCACCTAATACATTACTGGGAAACTTTGCTGGGAAGTCACAGTTGGAATGTACCACACGTGTCCTTCCAGCCTTTCAGAATTGCTTTGAGACATATAACTATATATATCTATATATCTATATATACCTATATATCTACAGACCTCTCTATATATATGTATATATATGTATATATCTATATCTGTGTATATATATATATGTGTGTGTGTGTGTGTGTGTATATATATATATATATATATATATATATATATATATGCTTCTTTTAGGGGAGGACAGCTATGGATAGAAGATGATAGAAGTTAAGACGACCTTGGGATGGCATAAAGTTCCACTGAGTATTTGGCTTTCCTATGTAAAACACAGAGAGCAACTTTCTAACCCAGGCTGCAGCATGTAGTGGTCAACAATCCTTCTGGCACAAGTCTTCCTAGCAGAGTCCCAAAAATTTCAGCTTTACTATCAAAGAGGGAGCTCACATGTGTTGGAGGAAGAGAGATTCCTTTAGAAAACATGTTCCCTCTCACTGGAACTGCAGTAATGAGTCTTAACTGCAGGCTTACAAGGAGTTTTAGTTCACTCACTAAAATCCAACAGTTGTTGTGGGCTGGGGCTTCCCCTCAGAGAAATACCTGGAGTAAATTTTAAACTTATTATTTTAATTACAAATTCACTTTCAAATACTTGTGCAATTTTGCTACAATTCCTTTCTTTGGAATTCTTTCTTTTGCTATTTAAACTGCTAAAAAGAACAATGGGAAACAAAGACACCACCTTATTGCAATAAACAAAATGTGTAGTTGTCGATTGAGGTTTTTGAATGTATACAGGTTTACAACTGGTCCAAAAGCTTGAATAATGCTAGACCCTGGTATTTCACACAAGTGTCTGTAGTAATGACACTCAACACAGTCCCCTGGACCTGGTAGTCCACGAGGACTGCACCCCAGCCTGCTTATCAACAGGAGCATGCTGCCAGATGGCCAGACCCCATCAAACCTCAGTTAATTACTAAATACAGTTTCCCTCATGGAGATACTTCAGCAGAAGCCATAGATAAAACCTTTGAGTACAAACTCACACAATTGTAAATGCACATATGTGCAATTGTAAACACACCTATTTCAGCCTTGTCCCATGGGGAAGGACCACAAACATGCAAAATGAGAGCTCTGAAGCACAAATCAAGTGAAGAAAGAAATATTTTGCTTGTGTCATTACTAATACAGGCATCTAAGTATCTAAACTAGTTTCTCTGAGAAGCTAGTTTGTGCTTTGAAGTACATGCTTTTCAAAATATATCCATGGACTTTCTGTAAAGGCTAATGATAATTTTATCTCTTCTGAGCCTTGCAGTAATAAATGCTGACAGCCCCAGATGCCAGGTCCTTGGTGAGAGCATCTGTTTGTTTATTCAGGATTAAGTTAAACTACTTAGCCGCCATTACAGTAAATCCACCTCTCCTACAGACCTTCTTAAGAGTACTGAAGAAAATAATGAAACACCACATACTGCAGTGAGATCAATCACACTCAGTTGAGACTGGGAAACCTCTGACAATTTATTCTTGGTGTGGAGGGGTGAGGAAAAGACTGCACCAAACATCCCCCCCCCCCCCCCCCAAAAAGAAAAGATAAAGGCAACATTAGGTGCTCTTTGTCTTGATTTCATCACATCACACCTTGATGCTGTGGCAGACTTTCAACAAGGGGCTGTAACACTTGATCCTGTAGTCTTTGTCCAACAAGAAACGTGTTTAGATACCTAAGTAATTATGCTCAGTTATATGAAAAAAGACTGGATGTCTTCTTTTTTTTTTTCCTGAGGCAACTCACAGTAGCCCTTTTACCATCTTTCAATATTTGAAATGTAAAGACTTTTCGATTTAATCTCCTCTTCCTTAGGGGCGTGAAGGAAATGTTGTGCTTTTACTGACATGAATGCAATTTGAGATTCTAAATTACCAGACCTGTAACACCAATGCCATTCCTTCACTCTGGCAGAATATTCTCGCGTATCATATAGATCTAGAGCTGTGAGTACACCAACACACAGTAAGACCACAGGATATGTATTAGGCAAACAGCAAAGAACATATCTGAAAAGCGGATTTTCAAGGCACACTACTGCACTGTAATCTGTTTAATTAAAAAAAAAAAAATCTGAAGATGGCAGAGCTAGCTTCCATTCTGCCATTTAAGGCAGCTGTGAGATTAGCCTTTAATTACTAAATGATGGTGCAAAAGCATGAGACCTGCTCACCAGCTGTTTCTGCAGCACAAGCAGAAACAGTGCCTGGCTACACCTCAGAGTACCGGGGGAGTCAGCAAGAGCATCTGCATGCTGCCGGGTTGGAGTGACTTTACGGGTACAAGTAAGATTTTTGGAGGCTTTTCTTCTCATGAATAGCCAATGGCACTTCATAGACACAGCAGCATGAGCCAAAGGATTAAGAGAATCTGGGTTTAATAAGACTGCAGTCTAGGACCTGGCTAGGGTACCCAGGAAGCCCTGAGTGCTCAGGTACCCTCTGCATTGCTGCTCTTGCTCTCCTCTGCCTTGTGCCACAGACGATGTGGGAGGTGCGGCCAGCTGGCTCCCAGCAGCTGCATGGAATGCCAAACACCCAGCTGGAGGTGGGTGGCAAGACCACCAGAGGCTGCATCTCTGTGGCTGGAAACTCATCCTCAGCCCTCCCCATCAAAAGGGAGCAAACCACTACACTGATGTCACTCGGCAAACAGCTTCTAAAAACCTCCTGTGCTGCACAGAGACTGAGCAGACTGTGCATGCTGAGGCAAAAGCTGCACCAGCCCAGAGTGATTGGTCCCCAGAGGAAAGGCTCTGCAGTGGGAAAACCCATAGGAAGCGGGCCTAGGATGGGCTGCCAGGAGACACTCCGAGGTCAGGGCAGCGAATGAGCAGCTTCCTCTCCACAAGATGCTGTGCAGCGCTTCCCCCGCAAGTTCAAGAAGCAAAAAATGATTGCAGGCAGGAAAAGCATGACATTTAGTAACATAAATTGACAAGTTCTCAACAGGAACAAAACTATTTTTTCCACTTTGTTTCTTTATATAAACAGTATTTGATTTTTAACATGCAAAAGACTGACAGCACACCGAGCATAAAATAGATTGTGATCTCCGTAAACCAGGATGGCTGTTATCAGATTGGCACCAAACGAGGCCATTGTTGGAGCTAAAATTACCTCTCAGGTCTTGCAATACACTCCACCAAAGGACACCGTGTCCCACTGCAAAGACAGACTGCCTGCACAGACATCCACCAGACGGGCCAGGAGACAAAGTCTGGGAGAAGTGGAGACTGGACCCCTCACCAGGTTTATGGAGCCAGTTCAGCTCACTCTCAAGATTTGCACTCCAAACATGCAGCAAACACTCAGGAGAAAGAGAGAAATAGTGATGGTTTCTGGATTTGACTATGCTAATGGAGCACTGGTTGTTGACACCCTCTTACGTTCAAAAAAGTCAACATTTTTTTATCTATACCAAGTATGGCCCTAGTGCAACAGGTAAATGAGCACCAGGGAAGATGCCACCCACTATCCCTCTGATTTTCACAGTACTATTCATTTTTCTATTCAATCAGAAACCTGAAGTACACAGAAGCTGATTAGCAGTTCCTGCATACAGAGGCAAATCACTTCTACAGTGGTTTTCTTTTTCTGCAGCACCATTCCTGACTTTTCCCATAGTTGTCAGAAAACTGTTTCTTTAGTACTTGACTCACATACATGTGTTTTGAAGGATGTGTATGTTCCCTGATGTTTTGATTTTCAGAATTATTTGACACACACCCATCAACTGGGGTCTGGAGTACCCAAGGTAAGTTGTCACACACAGGTCTACAATGCCAAGAGAAAAACAAAAAACCAAAAACTTAAACAACTTTCTTTCTGTGGGTCTCCCTTTGAAGGAAGAATACCAGAAATTGTTTAGAACCTTCTTTTTTTTAAATGACACTTTAAAAGCATGTCTCTTTGAAAAAAATCTTACATGACATGAAAACAACTTGCAAAAAACTAATGACTCCCCAAGTATAAACTGAAAAAGAATTGCTGCTTATCGGGCCCTGGAAGAAGTGGAAAACACACCGAGGAAAACCATTTCAAATATGGTTTGCAATGCAGTACTGGCAAATTGCAATTTAACCACCCATGTCTAGGCTGAGAGTTAACAGTGGGCAGTGGACAGGACAGGGCTAGGATGGCTGACAGGGGAAAGTTAAGATGGGATGGAAAGGAGAAGATGAAGAAACCTGGAAATTGGAGTTTGCTGCTAAAGGGATGATTCTACTGCAAGGATGCGAAGATGGGGGTGAGAGACTGCTGCCTGTGGGAATGGCATCCATGGCTCACACACTCTAATAATTATATTCATTAATAACAGAAGGATTCCAGGCATAGATAAAATTTACTACATAAATCTTATGCACAACAAAGTGTGTGTTCCTTATGTAGGATCTTATGCATGCATTATGCCCTGCAGGGAGGCATAAGCAAACAGATATATACAGGGGGACTTTTCTTAGGCAATTTATTAAGTGCATTGTTTGAAGCCTAAATTGTCATTACTCCTATTCCCAAAGACTGAACAATGGGGAAGACAGAAAGGTTTATAATGAGATGGTCATTCATCACACCTCTTGTTCTTTACTCGTTTTAGGTTATGTCAAACCACAATATTTAAATATACAGTAATGTGCCATGTTACGTTTTTTCTCAGAATCCATGGAATTTTAGCAATATAGAAGTAAATAAGGAATATGAATAAGTAGATTATTGCAGATGCAAGTGTTTCTGCAATGGTGTCTCGCTATGTGGAAAGTAACTTGTTTAATAATCAGTTTTTACTAAAATAACAGCTTTGATTAGCAACAGACAGTTATGCTCATAGAAGTTATTGATTTATTTTAATTGGCTTAGAGACCCACATAGCATCAATTTTTCCACACATGAATTGCAGCTTTTTTACTCACCAAGGTTTAATTCTGCTATTGATAATCACCTTATTTACTGTAGCCTACCTTCAATATTTAAGTGTCTTAAACTTCTCTTTGTATTGCTAGCGATGGAAAGCCAAGGAATGAATTTTCATTTAGAGAGTGTGGGGGAGGTGAGTAGTGGAAGAGAAAGACGACTTTTTCCTGAAGACTAAGGGGGAGGATTAAACAGAAATTGCTCAGGAGAAAGTCAGACATTGCCTCAGAGTAAATGCAGGGAGCAGAAGTGGGGCTCCTGGCACTGAAGGTACTGTGTGACAACAGAAAACAACCTCAATTCCCATTACTCCCACTAGGCATTAAAGAAGGAAAATGCTAACAGTTCCATCATCAACAGGGGCCCAGCTCAGGGCCTCACGGCCATGGCAGGCTGTGGCAGACCAGCCCGGCTGGGGCATGGCTGGGGCAGTAGGGAAGGAAGGGCTACGAGATCCTTCCCAGCACCGACAGGATGGACACAGCTTGAGATGTCACTCGGGCTCTGCAAATGGAACACTGCCGCACCTGTAGCCCACAACAAACCAAGCCCCATATTCCTCCAATACGTGCTGAAACAAATGGCAAGGTTGGTTGTTTTGGTTTTTTGTTTTTAATTAAATTCCCTTGTATGTATTTCAGTGCTAATAGACAGCCTGTTCCCCAGGCCCTGGTCCAGCAAGGCCTGTCCCTAACAACAGAGGCTTCGTCACTTTACAGAGCTACAAATGTGGCCACACACATGCACACACACACGTGTCAGCGCATGCAGCACACCAGCAAGTCTGGGGAATCAATACTATACTGCATAATAATTTAAATCTGTAGTAAAATAAGTCTTGCATACGCAATGAAACCATGTAGATGAAATACGCCTCCTTCCCCTCAAAGGTAACTATTTTTAATGACTAAGTTAAGATAATGCATGTAAAAGATGCGGCTTGATGCCTAAACAGAACATACTTGAGGACAGCTCAGCTTTTTACCATTCAGCATCTTTTCTCAGTTAACTGCAAGTCAAAGGACAACCTTTCTTGACTGTTAATGATGAGAAAAACTAACAACTGCTGTCCTGCCTAAAAAGTCCACTCCTCCAGCTGGCCAGAAACCAAGCGGAAATTCCAGATCAGGAGGCAATTATTTATGTATGTCTCCTTCCAACTACCCCCCTCTAAACCTTAAATTTACTTCTAAGTGGGAATTAATCCTGCCTGGAACACTATTAAACACTGTTGTATCTTTACAATAAGGTCAACGACAGCTTTTGCTTCAGCTGCATTTGTGAGATTTTTGTCCATATTACTAGCAAATGTAGTTTTATTGTGCTTGAGAGAAAATAATTCTTCAGCTTTGGTGTGTATTTTTAAAAATACACTATCACACTTATATCAGAAATTACATTCCTGCCTACTACAACCTGCTGTTGCGAGTTTTATTTAAAATTCTTTCACATTTTAAAAGACTTTTTAAAAAAAATTCGCAAGTACAAGAAAATGCCATTTTTACTTTAGGCTCTGTCTCAGTTCTCCAAGAGAAAAGGATCTCACTGACAAGCATTCACTACCACATTTTCCCCCCACAGTCTTTGTGGATAAACAATACTCATATAATCTACAGACTACATCTTATACTTTTGGACTGAAATAAATGCTCCTTCTTGTGTACTGGATTGAGAGAGCCTGAAAAAAATCTCCTTTTAATTTGTTTCCACTGATGATGCAGAACAATTCTTCATTTCATGCAGAAAATGTTTCTCCAAGTGATCCAACTTCGGATCAGAACAAAGTATCATCTTTTCACAGAGCTCTTGAGAAAGGCTACAGTACCATTTGAAACAAATGATCCTTACCCAACAGTGGGCATAAGCTTTAAAAACTCTAATGCAGGGGTTTTAATTTGAAAACACCTCTTTTCAGCTGGTGGTTTTGCAAAAGAAAAGCATCTCTTAGGTCTGTAAACTTCAGGCATTCAAATGTAATTAAGTGATCTATACATAACATCAGGACGCTGTAAGTCACTACTGTAATACTTAACTCTTGCAGTTGAATCCCTGAGGAGCTATAACACACAAAATACAGACAACAAGACAGGCCTCTTATAAAGCTTGCAGTATATCTTACTTGCATGGAGTAAAGCTCCCAGAGGAATCCTTACGAACAGAGACGAAGACACAGCTCAGGCAGGCAGCCATTAAGTGAATCTAAATAATCAAGAGCAGTGATCTGAGCAGAAGATAACAGGTGAGGAGTGCCAGACTACTTTGAATTAGCATTTTTCAATGGACAGGCTACAGAGAATGAAAGTTGCCCCCTGTGCTCAGCCCAGCAAAGTACTGTAAATGCTTACAGGGCAAACAGACATGGATGAATGATTTCCTGAGGTTGTATGATCAAGCTGGACAAGACGTGGCCCATCAACAAGAGAGTTTGCCTAAAGGACAAGGGTCAGATCTGGCAGCAGCTGTAGGGAGCTGACAGACATGAGACAGGAGCTAACAGAGCCACAGACTTCAAAATACCAGTCTGGATCTGAAAAGGAAGCTCTTAGAGACGCCAGGACAAGGCACGCTTTGTGGCTACCCAGTGACACCAGTCACCTCAAATAACAAATCATTTTTATGAAAAAAGGCACGTGTTTTTTCTGCTTCTTTAATTATCTGAAGCAAATGCATGTGTAGCGTCATAGATCTGACATAATCAGACTGTGACAATTGTAATTTTCCCAAGTTTCTCCATGCTTTCACCATGGGGCAGGGCCTGCGAGCAGATACCTTCACTTCTTTTACAGACCAGAGCTTTGCTCTACTACATGCAGAAATGTCACTGCAAATTTCATCCTCGTCCCTGAAACCATCCAGCCTAGTGAGCATGACTTGTGCCTCATTTACTGTGTCTGCAGCTGGTAATTCCACTCAACCAACTCTGCTTGCTAGAAAAATTATCATGATAACCTGAACAGCTTTGTCTTGGAGCACCATTGCCATTCTTTTTACTTCAGTGGGAAACAACTCCCCCATGCTCCCATTTGCCTCAACAGTGCTTCAGTGTTCAGCTGTCAGTCCATGAAGGCTAACAAGTGGGAAGCCTTCCTAGTTTTTCAAGATAGGAGTGACTGTCTCAAAAGAAGTCAAAACCTAAAGCTAGTCAAAGAATTTATGAAGAATTTAAGGGAAATGGGACAAAATGGCAATAAATATGTAATTCAAAGATTCTCTTTCCATGAACTATGAGAGATTTAAACATACACAGAATAAGGACCCTGCAGAGAGACTGCATTATGCATACAAGTTTTGAATGGAATGAAAGAAAAGCTAATAAATGGATAGTAATAAGCAAAACTGTGAAAATGAAACTAAAGAAAGCCTGAAAGGAGGTTATGGGGGGGAAAAGGATGATAAACAGTGCTTAAGTGTATTTTCTTTTTTGTCTAATCTTGGAAAATTAAATGTTCTGTAAGAAAAGGCAGCAGATGCAGAAATGAAGCAGATATACAGACAAAGGCAGCAGATGCAAAAAAGAGTTACTGATGACATTTTTGTTGGGGTTTTTTTTTTCCCTCTATACTACTAGCATTTGGTTCTCCTAAAATAAAACAGAAAACCACTCACATTAACACAAGCATTTAGGACAAGAGATGTCTTTTGCCTTGTCAGGAATGGCTTCTAATGCCCTTAGAAACCTGGCATTTCTCAGATATTCCCTGACTGAGAGCAATTTCCTTGGTTTTGTCACCCTATCCTCTGGTAAAATAAGTCTCATGGAGCCAAGAACACAAGGCTGAGTAATCAAAATGTTTAGGGTAGTTGTGTGCAGTCCTTTCCATGATAACCTATGCCTTTTCATTGTATCTGTACATTCCATTTATTCCTATGTCACTTTCTGATATGCTGTAGGCTACCTCTTTCTCTTTTCGTGACTAGGTATAACAAAAGCAGCTGCTGGAAGCCTATTATCTAATTATCTTGTTAGACCCTGCAAGGACTGTGGTGCTCATATAAGCAGATCACAAATGTTTTAGCCTCTCAGACCATTTCTTATCTAGCACACAAAACATTGTTGTACATTCTCTAAATGTGCTGGATGTTTAAATGAGCTGTCAGAAAAGCCTTTTCTTTGTCACAGTCATCACTCATGCTGTTTTCAGCTCGCAGTATCTCCCAGTTTAGCAAGAGCTGTAGGATTAGAGTGCTTCACCAGATCATGGCCAGGACACGGCCCAGTATCTCAGCAGCTCTTCCAGGTGTCGTGGCCTCTGATGACACTGGGACAGGAGCTGACAAGACGCGCCCATTTCTACTGGGCATCACTTGCTTCTCTGTCTTCAGCTGAGGTTCTTGCTCTGAGCCTCAAGAGTCAGAACACACCTGGATCACCACCAAATTACTTCAGATTCCTGACTATTTTGAAAGGCATGTCTGAATTTGGTGGCTGAACATCCATCAGAAGGCAAAAGAATGATAAGGTATAGAAAAACTGCACTCAGCACGTGGTTGTGGTGCCCCTGCATGCATGGACAGAAAAGCACTCCATACACAACAGTTGTCATTTGTAAAGATGATATTCTTACACTCATCCCAGGGATCTCTGTCCTTTAAAAAGTGACAACACAGGCAGCATGAATATAACATTGCAATTAAAAAACTCGGGGTTATGACCACGTCAGCCTGCTTTCCCATTGCTCTGCTAACTTCAGCTTGCTTTACCATGCTGATCCTCTTGCAACTACTGAACTAGATGAAGCTGACCAATAACATAAGGTAGTTGAAAAAAAATAAAGTCTATCATCTCTAAACTCTACTGAAGCGTCAAGTCCTGGATTTTTTTTTTAAGCAAATCCAAAAGTAATTTGAAAATCTCTGAATGCATTCTGCCAGCTTTTCAAGTTCTAACCAACAATCTATATTCACACTCCAGAAGGAAGAAATAAGGAACAGCAAACTTTGGACTATTATTTTCTCCCTTCCATGTACTTCATCTACTTTCCAATGCAAAAGAATAAGTTTCCAACTCTTAAAATGTATCTCTTCAACTTTTATACATGTGTTGATTCCATTCTTAATATTCAGAAATGCTTGAAAAAAAATTGTGAAACACCCCAATATAGATTCTTATTTGAACAGATCCTTGTTGCAGATAACAATAAAATGACACTTTCAGACTACACTTCTCATGAAACAGAGGCTATTTTTAACTATTGTGCTATATATAAGCTAACCTATATTTCAGTGCAGCCTTTGTGTCCAGTCTGCCTGCTTGTAATAGGCTAGAAGAGAAGCACACAGTTGAAAGCATGATCCACTATGGCAAATCCTATCAACAGTCAATCCAGTTCAACACCCAGCCTCTCATGTGACCCTGCAGAGGAGAGCGAAGTCTTTAGTCACCTCCCAGCTAGTTATGATCTACCAAGCTTGGGGTCCAAGAGAACACAGATTCCTTCTCAATCTCCTAACACAACTACTTCATGCCCTGATTAATTTTGATTAGATTTTGATTTTTGCTACAATTACCTTAGCAAGCATAGCTCTTGATACGGTAAAAAATTACCTACAGCTTAGAAAAACAGCAGAAATATTTGATTCCTTATCTTCCTATAGCAACAAGTATTGTAGTGGAAAAAATACAACTGATTTTGTTGGCTAAGCTTTTGATTACCTAAAGGATTTTTAAAGCCTGGCAGGGAGGGTAAAGATTCAAATAAAGATATTAAATGTAAGTAGTGGCTGTTGATAGCTTCAAACTTTCTTGCTTATATTGCACTGTGCTAAATGCTTCCTCAGCTTCTGGGCAGCATAAACTGGAACGTGAGAAATGTAAAGATGTGTGACATAGAAGATGTCTTTGATAAAGAAATGCAATTCAATTCTGATTTTGCAGCTTTGAGAGTAGCTGTGGCCTTCAAATATGAACTCTGGGACAAATTACAGTTTAGGTAATGACACTGATAGAAATTAAGCAACACAGCTTTGATGAGTATCAAATGTTGAAAACACACGAGGCTCCTTTGTGAAGCAAAGTAACAATGGTATGCTTAGACACCTAATTAGCAAGGAAATGTCAAGCTAAGACCCTTAAACTTTCCTACTTGTCATCCTTGTTTCTGCTTACTTCTGCTTAAAGTGCTAATGTGTACAGCCTATGTACACTACTAGCATGACATCAAGCCTTGTGGCAAATGCGCTATTACTATGAGTACCTACTTAGCTCTTGGATCTCAGCATGCCTGTAAATGCAATTTTCTTTCCCTCTGAGCCAGTACACACATCTATAATTATATTAAACTGCCAATGTATTTGCACATAACTGCGTTTATCCTCTTGTGGTAATATTTATCTGACAAAAAAAGTGAAAACTGCTTTTCTAAGTTCTATATGCAAACAGGCAGCCCAGGAAATACTAATATGTTCAGCATATTCAATTTCCTTTAAAAAATTCAAGTTCGTACACTAGTAATTTGATCAATAAGCTCTCAAATAGGCATTTAAATACAAGTTTCAGATAACTGAGTTTTCACAAATAAATGATGGGAGAAATTCTGTTAGTAATACAATATTGATTTTTTAAATACTTATCGGTAAGGAAAGTGTTTTGAAAGTGGCACAAGGCAAAAGCAAAGAGCCCAGCTTCACCCCTTCAGGCTGTAAAGGAATGGGGGAACCATAGCACATGAATGCAGAAGTGCTCCTCTACCCAAAACACAACACCACAACTCCTTGACCCTGTAACACCCCCTGCATAAACCCCCTCCAAACTACACTGTTCAGCACCTTCCTTTCCTCTGGAAAAACAGCCAGAGGTAGGAGTAGGGTAGGAGTTGCAGGGGTAGGAGTTGCAGATGCTCTTCTGGGTCAGGGCAGTGCCTCCCAAAGCTCTTCTGGCTTAATCCTGCACCTCTCTCCTTTCACCTCTTGCTGCTCCCCAGGAAGGTCAATAAAAACCTCTATGCCCAGCTGATGGACAATTGGATGTTTTCCTGGAGAAGGCAACAAGGAAATAAAAAGGAGAAGCTTCCATGCAGATCTTCCAGCAACAGGTCACTCAGCAAGTGGGGCTATGCACTGGCAGAAGGTCAGAGCAAACTCAGTAGTGAGAGCACAGGCAGTCAAACCCATACGTCCCCAGCCCTTGGAGCCCACTTCTCAACGAATCTCAAGTTTCAGCTTTGCAGATTAGCCTCATGAACTCCACATATGTGGCAGAAATTCCCTGGCTGTCAAAGTGATTCAGGGAACTGATTCCACTAAAACAACAGCCTGACAAAGGGAAAAGTAGAAGAGGGAGAGAAGGAAGGAAGGAAGGAAGGAAGGAAGGAAGGAAGGAAGGAAGGAAGGAAGGAAGGAAGGAAGGAAGGAAGGAAGGAAGGAAGGAAGGAAGGAAGGAAGGAAGGAAGGAAGGAAGGAAGGAAGGAAGGAAGGAAGGAAGGAAGGAAGGAAGGAAGGAAGGAAGGAAGGAAGGAAGGAAGGAAGGAAGGAAGGAAGGAAGGAAGGAAGGAAGGAAGGAAAAGGAAGGTAAAGGAAGGTAAAGGAAGGTAAAGGAAGGTAGGAAGGAAGGAAGGAAGGAAGGAAGGTAGGTAAAGGAAGGTAGGTAAAGGAAGTGAGAGAGAAAGAAGGGGCATTATTACTGGGCTGGATAACATCCTGATGTTCACTGGTGAAACAACTTTACTGGCACAACATAAGGATAAATAATAAGCATCAACTCTACAAGTTGGCACACCAAAACCATAACTCCTAATACACTGTCACTGTCACCGCCAAAAATGATAACAGAAGATCATGACAGATCTTTACTGCAGACAGATAGGTACAGCAGATTGATTTGGTAATATTTTATAGAATCTGTGGTCTCTACAC
Source organism: Acanthiza pusilla (assembly GCA_036630365.1). NCBI lineage: Eukaryota > Metazoa > Chordata > Aves > Passeriformes > Acanthizidae > Acanthiza > Acanthiza pusilla. The sequence goes on along the minus strand of JAXCHO010000003.1, from coordinate 4,152,262 downwards.
AAGGTATATATAAAGGTCAATTAGGATAAATATCCCAAGTGTGACTGCAGAAATAAGCAGTAGTAAAAAATAAAATTTAAAAACTCCAAATGCTCAAAACTATGCATGCAATGACTTTTTAAAATGCTTTTCAGTGATGCAACAGGCAATGCAGAATCAACTGCAGGTCAAGAAACCTGACCTAATTTTCTGCATTCCAGCTGACTACTGTGTGATCTCTAAGTTTCTGTTACAAATTATCCAGCCCTTCTTCAAGTTGAATGGATACACAAACCGACTTAAGGTTTATAAGCAGGGGTTTTGATTTGGATTCTGAAAATTGAAGAGATAATCAGCTTATCAGCTTTAAAGAAGAGAAACTGAAACACACTTTTGTCTTGCTTTGCTAGTTTGTTATAACCAAAATCTGTACTTTCTGTTCCTCAAGAAATGGCTTCTGTAAAGTAAACCAAAATTTACTAAATCAGATTGAAACACGGAGTGTCTACCTGTTGTGGAAGCTTCAGTATAAGCTTATCTGTGAGCAGACAGATAAATGAATACATGCTTTATGGAGCAGACAGACAAATGCAGTGCAACATTCTAGTCCTGTGTCTGCTTTTTGTTTCTAAGTATTCATATAAGTGAAATGGCAGTGCAAAGCCCAAGACAGTCTTTTTGAGGTTTAAAGATGAACAGACTTTGCTGGTAACACAGCTTATGAAAGAGAGTATCTAAGCTGACAGGCATTTCAACAAAACTCACATCCTGTATTTTATGATGAGCACAACTGCAGAGGCCACATGATGATTCTTAGTGCTAACTCTTCCCTTTGTAGGGACACACAGAACTTGTCTTTCCATGTAGAGAAAATGCTCTTTCTCTAGTAAGTATTATGACTATTAATTATATAGATGCTGGTCTCAAGAAATGTTTTAAATAGCAAAGAAAAGAAGGTAAAACACCCAGGAAAAAGAACGAATTTCTGCTTTATTTTAGTATGTAAGTGTTTAAAGCTTAGTCACTGAAATCAGAGAACTGTCCTCTGGCAGCAAACTCTACCGAAAAGACTTTGGCTAGAAAATTTTTTTTTAAAAAATCATCTCTAGGTATGGTGTCTTTGAGAGCTCAGAGCTCACTTCTACAATCACACCACCATTCATAACTAAAATTCCGTGTCTAATTTCTTTCCCGTTCCCAGATTCCCAAAGAGAAATAAAACCTAACTTTATTTATACTGGGGCTAAGGAGAAACAAAGCCCAACTTGTTTCTAAAGGACTTTGAGATAATTTGTTTTGTAGGTGTACATTCTCCATAAAAAACCCTGTGTGCCATACCCGAGAACCCTCTTCCAACATGAAGAACAAGCTGTATGTTTTTACAGGCTTCCAGAGATATGAATAGTGTCCATACAATAGCTTCCCTTGTTAACGGCAAGTAGTTCTCAGAGCAATAAAACTGAAGCCCAACAGACTTCTTACTACATATTCATACATTATCATCACCAGAGGAACAGGGGTCCTTGACCACAATCTCCATGCATCCCTCCAGCTGTGATCATCCACACTCCATGCTACAACCTACACACTTCAGTGCCCCCCAGCCACAGCTACATCAGCTCAGGCTCATGCTCTCTCACTGCCCCAGGAGTGAGAAGCAGCACTGAGCTGTGGCCCAGCTGTTTTCCCACCAACCCATACACAACACCACTGGTGACCTTACCTTAAACCTTTTCCCTTAGATGGGGTAGTTACTTGTGTGCCTCTCCTCTAACAAGCCAAGGCTATCAATGAAACCTGCCAGAGATTAGCAGCATTAAAACCTCACTCTCTCTGCCAAATCAAGATAATTGATCATTGGCTTCAAAAAGCTCCATGGAAAGCAGATGGATAGATACAGCCATCCTATAAACTTCAGTTCCTCAGGAAACCAGGTTAAAAATAGCTGATCTCAAACACTTAGGGAACAAATTGAACTCAAATTAACATAAATACCAACTGGAATGTTAAAATATGTTGGCTCTTAAATATTATCTTTTAAAAAATGGTGTCTCAAAGGGTCAAAATTCTAAAAATATTTATATGTGGTAACAGATGAACATTAATTTATTTACAGGGTCCACAACGAGAATAGGTTACAATCTAGGGTGACATCAGTGGAGATGAATGCAGGATGCAATAAATGACATGACTGAGCAGGGGTGTTTACCATGTCTCCCTTTCATTCCACAGATCGTTAGCTTGTCAGTGTGGGTAAAGAAAACATCCAGGTTTCAATTCCCTTTAGCAAAAGTGGATACTCTCTTGGGTTTTACCGCCTGCTTCCCAGATTTCCAAAAGGTTTTAAAATGTCTTACAGTCCAACATGTTAGAATCTATTTGCTTCATCTGTAACAAATTTTGGTACAAATCCTTGAAAGAGTTATGCACAAGGCTGAATTTTTAATAAAACAAACAATTCAGAAGCAAATATAATCTGAGTTAATATTTGCTGAGGATTGGTTTTCTTATTGACAGCAGTTAACTCCAAATAACACTTAACATCCCCAGTGTGAGGAACGGCAAATGCATCTTACACAAACTGATTTGGTGTTATGTAAAGTCAGTACCTACTGCATACCAAACATCAGCATTTCACCTCCTCTACTACGAAAATTTCAGATAAAATTTGTAGAATCCACATGCCAAAACTTTCTTTCCTCCTTTAATCTCAAGAATAAAACAGAGCAAACCAATGCAATGTCCTTACAATCCCTTCATCCAGGCACCAGATGCTATTTCTCATCATAACAAAATAATAAGCAAATTGTTTTAAGTCCACTGAAACACTAATAATTCTAACCTTCTATGGAGATCAACAAGAAAATAGGACCTTAAATAATTCTTTCTATCTTAATCATTTACCTCCAGCCCTCAGACTGACCAGCACAAATTAAAGGTATGATTAGGTGTCCTGGGCCAGAGGAGTTTGTTAGACATGGGGTGGTTTGGATTAAAACAAACAGATCAGGTTTGGTTTTGACTCCACAAAATATAGTATTTCCCAAAATCTTTCTTTACAAAACTTTAATTCTACTCAAATATCTAGATAACCAAGCGTGAGAGCTGCACACAAACAAAAATCTAACATTACTGCCTAAGGCTTCATGGATTCAGTGAATAATAACATTATGACGGACTGAAAAGAATTCTATTTGATACTAAACGCAGGCTCCCCTGAGTATAAATCTGCCTTTTCTTTTCCGGACTCAAGTCTGGAATGTCAACTTATGGTATATAATTAATTTTCACAGGTTAGATGGTTAAAGGAGGATCAACCCAACTTCACTGAAGGGGTGAACAAAAGAAGTGGTGAAGAAAAAATTTTCTAATTATGGTGTACTCCCCCATTACAGCTACATCACAACAAAAATGGAGGAGAGCTTCGTTTGCAATACCTGCAGCAATGACTTTGTATCTTTTGAAAGTGAACTGCAGTAACAACTCCAGTGACTATCCTGGAGGACCATAACACTGAATTCTTCGAAAGAGAACCATTTACAGTGGAAAAGAGTAAAACACACTGTCCGTGAGAAAGGAAAAAGTGACTTGGAACAGCATTTGGCACAGCTTAAACAATAGAAAGCAGCGAAGAAACTATATACCATTGAAGATGGCACTCAAGCAAACTGCACATTTTTAGTCTAAATACATTCAACACGTGGGAAAATCTTTATTAAACTGTAAGGCACAGAAACATCTGTTCTGATTTAGTTTGTGTTACAGCAAACAAACATGAAAGACCACTGCCTGTATCTTCCCCTGGGGCTATTTGTGGGGAAAGGAATACTATTTATAATATTTGTGCTACAATCAGAGAATTACAAAATAACTTTGGTCAGATGGGAGCTCTCAAGATCATCTGGTTCAGCCTCCCTCCCATCTCATCAAAGCAAGGCCAACTTCAAAGATAGATCCAGTTTTAAAGTCTGGTCAGGCTCCTTAGAGCTTTGACTATCTCCTCCTAGGATGGAGACAGCACAGCCTCTCTGGGTGACTGGGTAAATAGTGTTTGACCACCTTAATGGGAAGAGCTTTTTCTTTGTCCCAGATGTATTACTGACTCCTGTTCAACTTGTTATTCACCAGGACCCCCGAGGCCTCTCTGCAAAACTGTTTTCCAGTCCCAGCTCATACTGGTGTGCAGGGTTATTCCTCCCAGCAGCAGGACTGTGCTGAACTTTATGGGGTTTCTGTTGGCTCATTTCTCCAGCCTGTCAAGGTCCATCTAAATGGCAGCACAAGCCACTGGTGCATTAATCACCACTCCTAATTTTGAACTGGCTGCAGACTTACTCAGGGTGCATCCTGCCCCATCATCTAAGCCCTTAAAAAGAATGTTCAACAGTGTTGGTCTCAAACAGTTACTTGCCTCTAGCTGAACATAGTGCTGCTGATCTTTGAATACTTTTGAGCACCATCAGTTCAGACAGGTTTCAGTCATTCCAGTCCACTCTCCCACCCATTTACCTGACCCATAATTCACCAATGTCTAGGAGAATGCTGTAGGAGACAGTTTCAAAATCTTTGCTAAAGTTGAGATAAACAGCAGTTAATCCTTTATCCAAAACTTGAGCCATCTATTCACAGATTTCTAGACCCTCTGCTGTAGAGCTCTGTGACACTAGGAGCATTCATCAAAAAACCCCCAAACAAATAAACCAAAAACATTAAAAGGCACAGCAAAGCCTTTCCCTCTAGCTCAAAACTCAGAACCAGTATCTCAGAACAACCAAAAAAAGAAACCAACTCCAGAATAAAATACATTAAAATGAGTTAGTTTAAAATTCAGTGAGCCCTCTGTATTTACATTACATTTGTTACAAACTAAGGAGATGAACAAGGACATGATTATGATGATGCACAGCACCTCATAATTTAACTGAATTTCTGTGACTTCATTAACTATTTTTGTTGAAAATGTTCGGAGAAAAATCCAGGGTCAGGCAAATACCCTTAATGAAAAGAACTGTGCATATTTTAAAACCCAGTAGAGTAACAGGTGAATTAAAATGGTCTCATTTTAAAATCAGAATGAAACTTCAGTAATAAGTGGAACAAACTTCTTCTTTACACCACCATAGGTCATTACTCCATGCAGGCATTCTTTTTTATGTAAAAGTTTATCTTCTCCGCTGTAGCTCTCTCCCCAGCAAGGGACTGAAGAAAAAACCCCACTCTCTGAGAATGTAACAGGATTATGATCCACTTGTCTGACAGGTGCCAGTGTAAACTGCTCCTATGTAGCCAGGGGAGCTTTCCAACACCAATCACTCCCAAAGCAGACACAATCCTAACTTGGGGGCAGTAACCTGAACTACTTCTCACCCACCATATGGGAAGGCAAGAGTCAACCTAGTAACAAACCCTTTCACAGGCAAGAGGCAGAAGGTTGCCATCACTTTTGGGATCCCTGACAAGGTGGGGAAGGCACCTGAGAGAAGGTGGGGAATCTTCAGGTGAATATTCTGTATATGCTGCAAGCTGAGTTTTTCTGTTTCTAAATGTCATACTTCTATTGCCAGGAAGGTCAGAGAAAGTTTAAACACTTCAAAAAGAAGATTCTTATGAACATATGAACTACCAATAGGATTCTCAAGTCTTCCCAACTGGATGTTTAAACTCATGGGTTTGGCACACCTGAGAATATTTCTGCAAAGGCCTTTTTTTAAACGTACAAGATGAAGTGACAAGAAGTCTCACTTTTTGTAACTATTGTGGTTTCCATTTTTCTTTTCTTTTTTCCTCCTGCATGTGATTTTAATATTTGAATGGTTTTAATGAATCTTTAGTCCCAATGCCACCAGCTGCCCTGTGAGTGGCTATGAAGAATCCCACTGGCATCGTCCTGGTGAGATCAGCAGCAGAACATGATCTTTGCTTAAATTACACTCAGATGCATTTCCTTAGAGGGAAGTTCTTCAAGTGGTTAATATGAACTTAATGGATAAACAGTTCTTGAGGTTTTTTCTTTCTCATTTTAAGCAGTGCAAGCCAGGTGATCCTCTGGAAAAACATACTGCACAACACAGACACAAATCAGGGCAAATGACAGAACTAAACCCTTCAAACAATATGACAAGGGAAAGTGACAAAAGACTATACTGATGGCATGTCCACAGTAAGACCTTATTTCTTTAACTCAGTCCTTAACTAAGCTTCATTGCTTATGATTATACTAAGTGAATTGCTGAAGTCCTAAACATGCCCTAAAATTCATAACAAAGTGAGAAGGAAAGTAAACTTTCTTGACAGATAAACATTTTAATCAAGTGGGGGTTTTGTTGAATCTTTTTCTTGTTCATTTGTTTGTTGCTTGAATAGGACCCTTCTACTTTGCCAAGCCCATTTAAATGGATGTTGTTAGCATAGTGCAGCTCTTATTAAGGTTTTAGATGCTGCTAGTTGGTGAGCAGATACAAGAACACACAAAAAGCCATGCCTGTAGGTTTGCAGTTGCAGTTTGCTTGGGGTTGAATATGCAAGAGTTTCCTTTCCTCCAGCATTCAGCTGGCAAGCTCAGCAAATGAGAACTCCAATGTGCTGAGCTGCTGCCATTCCCAACGTGGTGTTCATTGCCGACAGCTCGCTGGGAGGCTGGCAAGCCTCAGTACAAGAACCACACTAGCTCCAAGTCCTGCTCGTGGTGAAAAGCAGGGCTCACAAATCTTTACACTGCCTTTCTGAATAGCAATTGAATTCCTTCTGCCTCGTGGACTAAAAGACACTGAGTACTAGCTGGCATTTTCAGCTTTGAGATGAATTTCCTGTCTCTATTCCTAAGGGTCACTCGCACCACACTGCACATACCAACCACTGGGTTCAGAAGACAAATCACCCTGAATGTTCATTGCAATACACTTTACCACTGTCAACAAAAAGATACAACAGCAAAGCAGATTTTCACTAAGAAGTATTACTCTCTCCATGCAGCTTTGATAGGCAGGAACCCTGGTAACTATGAATATAGAGCAAAAGCTACAACACACCCACTTTCATTTAATAACTTTTTTCATTTTGCTTTCCTTTATAAAATTTCGATTACCAACTCATAAATAATCTCTTTTGTTGAGGGATGAGAAAATAAAGAGCCTTATACCACAGGAAAATAATCCATTATCAGATACAACCTTCTGGTAGCTTGCTGTACTAATGTTCTGCCCAGGCACTGACTACACTGACTGACTAAAGTTCCTGTATCTAACATGTGGCAGAAAGAAAACCAGAACAAATACAACAACATTTAATCAGAATCTTTAAATAGGTCTGTATCAGGTAGGATAAAGATTACCACTGTATTCTGAAGTATTAAGAGCCCTTTGTGATGACAACCTGTGAGTGCTCCAATTTTGTTTACATTTTGAAAGCAAATCTTATGGGAAATGACATTCTGGCCTTCAGGCACTATACTGAATTCAGCTAATTAATAGGCTAAATTGATTTTTCTTCTTAAAGGACGCTTGTTTTAATTGATTTGGAAGAAAAAAGTGACATTGCTGATAGCATTAGAAGGGTGAGATATTCACTTTGGGAGAGAAACACAGTGCAGTAATGTACTGGAAAAAGCAGAGCTTTTTAAAAAAAGCTATGTTGAATAGTGTTTTTACTTAGATGGTACATCTGTTGAACATTTTTCAGAAGTTAGAAGCTTTTCTAAATCACATTGGTAGCAGTAAAAAAGACCGACTCTAAGAACAATTGAAGGATTCAGAACAGCTCTATTCATGTGTTGTTTCCTAGATAGGTGCATTGAAACGAAATAGCCACTAACAGAAATCAGAAAAATCCTTTCTGCTTTGATATTTAGTTTCCTGATTAGAAACAAAATTAGCTAATAAGAAATAGGCTGTTCAGTGTTTAATTGGTGTGCAAACAATTGATGCCTTTCACACAGAGCTGCTTAGGGTCGCTCTTCAGTTTCACGAACACACAAATTTTCCCAGTCTGTTTTCCCTTCCCAAAGCATAGGTATTAGCTAGAAAACGGTAAGAATACAGAAGCTCTCACAGATCTGGATTTCAAAGATATCTACCAGAGAATATTTGTATATGTTTTTTACACTTACAGAATTGTAACCACATGTGAAGTCTATCAACCCATTGTGGGAGCCTTCCCGTCTCACACCCAAAACTTTAAGTTTTCTGGGAAAAAACCAAAACTAACTGCTCTGAAGAACCTAATTTTGCTCTGTGTATGTTCTATATTGTACTGAATTTCCAAGCAGTGCTTTAGTATGCCCTGCATACACTTTCTCATGGATAAAATGGGAAGATAAGAGTCTAGCAGCATTCCTGCAGAGACCAGAAGAACAAAGAGAACCCTCTAGAATTGCAGAGAACTTAAGTATTTATTTATTTATTTATTTATTTAAACTCTTGTATATACTCTCTGAGAAGTCTCTGCATTACACATGACAGCAGAAAGAGCTGATGGCTGCAGAACCAGGTAAGGCACTTTATAACTTCACAGAACTTGCTGTACTTCTTCTAGCCAGGAGTGAAGCTGCAACTCTGTGAGGGGCAGAGGGTAGGAAGGACTAGACACAAGTAAGGAGCTCCCTCTGAGCGACTGGGGCATGCCAGATGTGCAGTTTGCCATTCAGTACTGCTGAGCTCCTGGGGAATGGAGCTGAAGCTCGGGGACAGACAATGTGCTTGCAACAGCCCAATTTCCATCCCACAATCAGCTTTCTGACCTTTCCCCATCCCTGTATCAGCTGATTCTTTGGTTTCAGTACACGTACAGTAACTAATACAGCTCTCCCAATTATGGCCCTCCCTCCTGGCAATGCCAGGAAAATATAAAGAATAACTCCTCCATGCTCTTCTGCATCTCACAGTTTCCAGGGCTGCTGTTAACAGTGTCTGTATTAAACCCATGGTGGAGGCTTGTGGCTCTTGATTTAGCATTTTCCACGGAAGGAGTGGCCATATCCTGGCAGCTACCTTCTCTACCTGCACTCCCCACCAAGGGGAACGAAGCCTCAGCCAGGGCAGGGAGCTGCTCTTCATGGAGAGAAAACTCTGGGAGGCCTGGCAGCAGCACACGTGAGAGTCACTGGGATTTGGTTGCTCCCTAACGCACAAATAATTTAAACCTCAGAACAAGCAATTTCTTTGTCAGGTGTCTTTCTCTGCATTGCCACAATGTATACAGAGGTCTTTACTACAGAGATACTGGCTATTCTTATTAAAAATGTTTCTTCCAATGTACGTTCTATATTAAATGTTATTTGCTGAGGTGTAAGAAAGCATAACCAGCTTTCTAACTGCTCCCATGGAAATTATTTAATTCAAGAAAGACAGTCACAGAAGCAGGTGAATGAGTAACAAAGACAGTGACTGCATTCAAATACCGCAATTTGCAGAAGGAAAATCAGAATACACTACAATGTTCTCTGAAGCAAATATATGTCAAAGTTTTCAGTAAGACTACAGAGAGCTTGACCGGTATGCTCAAAATCATTTGTGTTGCTTTATCAACATGTACCTGTCAATGCATAGCAGGAAAAAGTCATCACAGTGTTTCCAAATCAAAACAACCATAGAGCTTCTACTCTCTTTACCACTTAAAAAATAAAACTGCATGATCTTTTCTCTCCTTGGTATATTGACTCAAGATAGAAGAGAATATTCTGACTGAGATTGATCTGGGAAATACATTTCAATAGAAATGCTGCCCCTCAGACACAAGGGATTACAAAAATATTCTTCATGCATACATTAGTCACTAGATAAAAAGAATTTGTAAAATCAATATAGTGAAAAAGAAACCAACAGAACACTTTCTAAAACAGATATTTTCTAATCCTCTAGCTATGCATACTCTTATTATTAAAAATGCTGAGCTACCTGCATATACTCAGCTTCACTACTTGCATACCTCTTTGCAAACGAACTGCAACTATTTACTAACACTTACAGAAACTTTTTGACTCCAGACACAACATCTTGAAAAAGGCACTAAAAGACTACTATAAGTAATGCATCATAAACACTTAATTTACAGTACAAGTCTTTGAGAGGGAAGCAAGGCTAGTTCCAATGCAACCTCTGGGGGTGAAAAAGACCAGGGTATTTATCATCCTCAACCCCTTCTTGGGCAAAGATCAGAAATTGCTCAGTCTTAGGAAATGTATCACTCATGTCCTACCAAAGACGACCTCCAAAACAGGTACTTCCTGTGACAGAGAGAAGCAAATATTTCAGCAGTCACTACTATCTACCCTGTGCTGTCTAGTTACAGCCAAGAATGACCAAGTATTACAGTGAAGACCAACATCATGGGGACATTCCTAACTGGGGCTTAATGTAATCATAAAGAATGTGCCAGTGAAATTTACTTGCCTTTACAATCTTCCAAGTTTGTCACTTTCTCCCATTTTTGCTATGAAATTCTCTCAAACTACACAAACCCAAATCAAGTATTAAGATAAAAATCTCTTCAATCTTACTGAAATAGAGATGATGATTAATAAGTCACATTTTATGCATGCGTCCTCTTAAAAGGAAGAACCGAGTCGAAAAAAATTGATGGGCTAAAGTGCTTACTATTTAGTAAGTTTTCACTTTCTTTGTTCCATGTAAAACACAGTTCAGGACTAAGCCCACTTCTTCCTTGAGCCACCAATTTTGAATATTCATTGGAGAAGACAAATATAAAAAGCACAACCCTGCTGAGTACAAATTTGCAGCTTAGTGACAGGCCTTCCAAGTTATCTATGAAGTCTCTGCTTTCCTTCAAAAGATCTTGTCTAAGATGTTGCCTGGATATTTTGCCACTTTTCATTGTTGGTGAAATGGGGACCATAGGATAAAATAGAAACATCATCTTCAGTAAAAATTTAAAATTCTTCAGATCTAAAATCTGTAATAATAACTGTATAGTATGCCTTACTTAGGATACTCTAGTTATGGTATATTATATTTCTTCATGCTAATCATGCCTGAAATCATGAACAGAAATGAGAGAAATACAAGCTGAGATTTCAACCATACAATGCTATATTTACCAACTGCAATTAGTGAGTTTTCCCATTCCGCAGTTGCATTCTGCTAGCTTTTCAAATCCAGTGGATAATAAAAGACATAACCACAACCACCTGGTTACATATTCAAATTAATTCAATCCAGATATAAATAGCCTCAATGTAAAAACATGAATTCATAAACTGCTGAGAATTCAGTATCTTAGTTCACTGCTGGAATTAATTTCTTTTCAACAGACTGGTTGTCTAGAGAATACCCATAATGCAGTAAATGAAAACATGTGTGTCACTGCCAGCAGTGAGAATTCATAAAATCGTTACTGATGGATATTAAAAACCAGAACTGTGATGGGAAACCAATGGTTTGGCAGTCAGTGGAACAAAAAATGATAAAGCTAAAGATTCCTGGTTTTGGCTGCATTTTCCTCTCACTTAAAAATGAAACAATTATTGTTTCATATGGAGGTTAATCAGTTGGGTATTTCCAGAGAGAGATGTTTTAAAAACAAAAGATTCAGTTTTTTGCCCAGTTGCAAAAAAGCCTTGTAGTGGATAAACTACAAGGAAAAAGGCTTGCCTATCCCTTTAATATAAAGAAAAAGTATTTGCATCAGAGTTTAAATCATAAAAATTTCAAGACATTTTTAAAAATTACAGAAGCAATCTGAGAATTTGTTATTACCCTGTTCCACAGATATCTCAAAAGAATTATACTTACACTTTCTTAACGTTTTTTACAGTAAATTATTCAGGTAGAGGGATACTGGATGCTTTACAAACACTTAACTTTTAATAACTTTCCTGACCTTGCCAACAGCTGCTAGCAGTATCAAGTTATACAGATAATTTGTCTTGGCTTTGCATTTGGGGTTCGCTTCCCTTGTTAAGGCATTCAACTATCATCTCCATTTCATAACTTTTTTTGGCTGTCACAGTGCATCTGCCAATCAACAATTTAGGTATGTAGATGCCAGCAGGTACCAAAGTGAAACAGAAGAATCTTGTTACAAACAGAGAATGCAAAACAGCACAATAGCTGCTGATGCCAGCTATGGCTCTGCTTGCATTCAAAACAGCAACTGCTGCCTGGTTTAGCAGGTCAAGGTTAATGTGACAAAAACAATCAATGAAGCTAGTAACCTAACGTTTCTGACTCACTTAAAACCCTTACTGGGAATGTTTGCAACAAAAATCTTGGACCTGAGCTATTTTGGACTCTCAGAAAAGAATTTCTGCAGTGAAGGAGCGCTTACATCCCTCTGTAGTGCTACACTCTTGTGAGCTGCAGGGGGAGAAGACAAAGGCACATTAAACAGAGTGGGTCTGAGTAAATGTTATGATTAATCAGAGACAGTTTATTGAATAAAAGCATCCCGAACAAATGGCACATGAGATAAACCCAAGCTTAGTATAGCTCTAGGGGACAAAGTCCTAACCAAGCCTAGTATCTATTTATCAAAAGGTTTTGTAGCTTATGAAGCCTCATCCCAGAGGATTACACTAGTGCTTTCAGATATCTTTTAACTGTTAGAAATGAATGCAAATGCTTAATCTTTGGCAAGGAACTCCGCTAAAACCACCACAATTTCTCAAATTAGAGAAAACAGTTATTCTGTGATTACTGCACTCTGCTTCATGTAGGGCCCTGCAGAGTGACTCCTGTTACAGCCATCAACCATCTAGAAATCCTGAGGGTGACCAAGCACTGGTACAGGCTGCCCAAAGAGGCTGAGGAGTCCCCATCCCTGGAGCTTTTCAAAAGCCATCTGGATGTTGTCCTGGGCAATCTGCTCTGCGTGGCCTTGCTTGAGAAGGAAGGTTGGACCAGATGACACCAGGTCCCTTCCAATCTCAGTCAGTCTGTGATGCTGTCATACACTAATAATGCACTATAATGGTGTACACTGATGGCCCCTCACTTTCTCTTTTAAAAGCATATTAATAACTGATATAAAATCCAACTACTTCTGCTCAAAAGAAGCATGAACAGCAATTTGAGGGAGGTGATTCTCGCCCTCAACTCTACTCTTGTGAGACCCCACATGGAGCACCACATCCAGCTCTGGGTTCCTCAGCACAGGAAGGACAGGGACCTGTTAGAGGGAGTACAGAGGAGACGATCAGAAGCTGAAGCATCTCTCCTATGAGGACAAACAGCTGAGACAGCTGAGGAGTTGTTCAGCCTGGAGAAGGCAAGGCTCCGGGAAGACTCTAGAGCAGCCCTCCACTCAGTAAACGGAGCCTGAAAGGCTGGAGAGGGACTTTTTACAAGGGCTTGTAGACATAGCACAAGGCAGAATGGCTTTTAAACTGAAAGAAAAGTAGATTTAGATTTGATATTAAGAAGAACTTCTTTATTGTGAGGCTGGTGAGGCACTAGCACAGGCTGCCCAGAGAAGTTGTGGATGCCCCATCCCTGGAAGTGTTCAAGGCCAGGTCGGATGGGGCTTTGAGGAACCTGGTCTAATGAAAGGTGTCCCCCCACAAGGAAGGGGGGTTGGAACTTAAAATGATCTTTAAGGTCCCTTTCAACTCAAACCCTTCTATGCTCAGTGATCTGGAATTCAAAACAGGTTACCTACCTCTACAAGAAAAATGAGACATTTTAGTAATTGTCAGGTTTATTTTGCCTATTAGCTGTATTCTTTTAATGCAACCTGCAGAGTTAGATTTGTTCCAGAAATCTACAGCAAAGCTACCTCCCTCTCAAAAACAATCAAGAGCTTTAGCCCCTGTACTCAGCAATGAGTGCTTCTTCATGTCTGTGACTTCCTCTGCCCCCATGCAAAGGGGAAAAAATAGACTAAGGCCAAGATTCTTCTCTTTGCTCTTGAGCTTTTCCCATGTGGTTAGCAAGAGTTTGAGACAAACTGGCAGAACATTCCTGCTCCACTTCAAGTAGCTGTCCTGTTGTGAGAAAGTGCCATTGTACAAAAGAACAGACGGAACTGGGATTCCTGGTTAATTTCCTTTTTCAGCTGGGGACATTAGAAGTCTAACAACAAACAGAGTAAAAAAACCAGGAGAGAGAGACATTTAAGTGCTCCCAACACTAGAACCAGAAGTAAAAATAAGCAACTAAAGCTTCCTATTTTCTTCTCCCAAAAGAAACTAGAGATAATTTTTTTTACAGTTAACCTCTCGCATTATATCTGATTCTTCAATGCATGACAAATTCTTCAAAATGTTTTCCTTATTGTAGATGGCATACAGATTACACAGTAACAAATTGCTGATCAATTTTTATAACTGAAAATAAACTAGTCTTCTTGGAAGCAAACCTGTAAAATAGCTGGAGATTTTTAAAAAATTGAATAAGCAATCAATATCCTGCTGTACAGGACACAGAGGTCTTTATGATGCAGTACCTGTTTCTGAGAGCAGTGAATGAATGTGTTTTGAATGACCCCTCTGCTACTGCAGCTGCTTTCTTACAGCTGGGATTTCAACCCTTACGTTTATGTTAACGTAAGATTAGCACTGGTATGTGGTTCCTCCTTCCCTCTTTTCCTCTTTCACACATACATGGCTTTGAAGCCTCAAGCAAGTCTAAAAAAAAGGACTGAAATTCCTGCAACTTGCTAAGAGAAACCTGAGATGTATCCATTGCCTCTTCTCTGAACAACTGAAAAAGCATAATAAATTCCCAACCCTCCTTTCAGCCTTTGCCTGTGGAGCTCTATGAGCAGCTGAAGTGGGTCTGCAAGCTGCAAAATAAACCTGCAAGCAAAGACTATCCAGGATGCTTGAGAAGAAGTCAGAGCTACATTCAACATCTCAATTAGTAGTTACATCTACATCATGCATCTACATTTTTATATAAAGTATTCCCATATTTTTAATTACTTCCAGCATGACTATGATTGTTGCTAATGAAAGTTAAGGAAAACCAGACTTCAGAAGAATGTCCAACACAGTTTACCCAGCTCTGTAAGGTTCTGCTATGTTTAAGGCAGACTGGTAATTTGCATCAAACGGTGCCAGATAACCTTCAATTCTGTGAAGTGGACAACAAGATGGCACTAAAACCAGCACCTATTATAATAACCTGTAATCTTAGACTGGAGCTGTTCCTAGTTCATTTAGGGGTCAAAAGAGTGTGTTGTTTGGGTTTTTTTTTAAATTAACACATATGATTCACTGTGAATAGAGGAGTCAGAGCTTACTTTAATTTTGCCAGTTTGGGAAGGGAGAGTAAACTGATCCTAGCATTCAAGTGTTTTTCCCAACTCTACCCATGAGATCAATCAAAAGTAAATTAGGGCAAAGCAGTTCAGAGGAGTATTTCCTGCCTTTTGAAAGGTCAGTCCAGACCATGAGAATATTTAGTTATCTTCATAAATGGTGACCTGGATCTTGGACATCAAAGGTTAGTATAACTGTGTATTCAAATAACTACAGAATCTCAAAGCATGTTTGTAATGCATGTTGAAGCTCTATGGTGTTTGTTTCAAATACCTTCTGAGCACACAAAACTGCATCACCAAAAATCCATACAGGCCTCAGTAATTATTGTTAATATCATCTTTATCTTCAGTAATCACAGAAAAACTGAGAGAAGATCTGTTCCAAAATACAGTGGAGGTCACCAAAGAGAATTACAAACACAGAACCCAGATTTGATTTGTCCTTTGAGTCTATATAAGAGGTCAGGATTCCTTCATTACATTACTAAAAACATCTCCTGGACCACCAGTTCCAGTGCTGAAAGGAGAAGCTTCACTTAGCAGTCAATGGAGCATCCACACAGCATTTCCTGGGAGACCTCATTAAAGGAAGCATCTCAGAAAGAACAGGCTATAAAATAATGACCTGAGGCTTATTTTGTTTCAAATACTTGTACCTCAGCATATTTGGTCATCCACACCCAAAATACACATCTATTTTTGTGCTAATTTATTGTGCCTTAAGGCTGTTTTCACCTGCTTGCTTTTTGGAAATGGATGATTGACTGGATGGTGTCTCATGTTGTTTCAAAATGCAGCTTAACGAAATGGTGAACACTGTTCCTGTGCTCTCCCTTTTCTAAACTGGCTAATTCTAATGTGAATTCTTTTATTTTCAACTATCTTTTTTGGTGACCCACGCAAGCATCTTGACTTGAGCTGTACTTATTAGGACAAGAAAGGACAATCGAATTTTCTCCAGGCTCCAGATTCTGTAGAACTGTCACAGCACTATTCTAACCAGTGAGATGACACCATTCTGCATGGTGTTTCAAGCAGAACAAACACCGGTGCAGTTACTTCACTTGTTTGCAACCTTTAAGTAACCACATTCCTAAGCTATCCCAAACCATGGAGGCTCTTGGGTGGTAATTATTCATATTAAAGTCAGCCCTTTACCACTTTCCAGTTGGTGGCCTGGACAGACTTGAAATGTGTGCTTTCTTCTCTTTTTTTTTTTTGTTAACAGCCCACCTAGTTAAAATACTGCAAGAGTCTGTGCCTCCCCTTTTCCCCAGCAAGCTCGGCAGGCACTCTGCCAACTCCTCCTTTTCAGTTGTGAGGGAAAGCAAGAATATCCTGCTGCAGCAGCAAGCTGGCTACCTTCTCCTGTCAAGGACTTAATATACTTCCATAAAGTATTCAGCTGTTGCTGGATGAGAGACAGAGTGCTCTATAGTGCCTTCTTCAAACAGTCCTCCTCCTTGACTAGCACAGACTGAATGGATGAAAGAACCATATGCAAAGAAACAGGAATGAGGGCACAAACACAGCCTTCATTCTTTGGATAATCAAAAGTCACCTAATTCATCTTAACCTTCAAGCCAAACATTTTCTCTCCAGGACAAAAGCTCACCAGACAGAAGTTCAGGCGAACCTGAAAAACCTTCAAGCTACTTACAAGTTTTTATTGTCTTCTTATCATACTTAGCTCAGGTTTGGCTCAATAAAAAGCTTTCTTGTATCAAGGGTGAAAACACTTCCATTCTCTTAAAAAGAATGCAAGAAAACCAAACATTTCCAGTTTTGTTTTAAATATGATTATTCCCTTTCAACATCTCTATCTCAAACACTGCATCACTGACAAAGGGAAAATGAATGCATGGAAGAGTAAGTAGGACCAGCATTGCCAATTCTTACCTTATTTTCTTCATGAATAGCAAGTTCAGTCAAGCACTGGAACTTCTGTTGCCACAGAAGCAGAAAGCCTACCTTTCCAGTAATTTGGAATTACCTTGTTGGTCATCTCAGACAGATACTGGAAAATTTGCTCCAGCTACTCACTCTTGCCTCACTTCCCAGCCCTTCTAGATATAGCCTGTCCTGCAGGTGCCAGGCTGCACCCTCCTCCCTCTGCCCAAGGGTCAGCACCCACACAGCAAGCAGTACTCAGCATCCTGTAGCAGTTCTTCCCTGGCAGCTGGAAACAGGCTGAAAGAAGGGCAGGAAACTAGGAAATTAGAAGTTGAACCCTGGAATGGGTAAAAGGGGCCAGGAGAGCCACAGGGTTCCTGCTCTGGTGTGAAGATGAGGGCAGTGGAGAAAAGCAATGAACAGATGTGAAGCCATGTAGATTAACTCATTCAAGCAGCTGTAGCAGGAAGTGCCTGGTGGGAATATAAATCCCCCAATCTTTCTCCATTCTGAGAACTCAAAACATTAAACTGCCTCTCAAACAAACAGGTTCCAAAATTAAAACAACCCCAAATCACTCTTTTGTCAATCACTTGCATTTTCAGAAGCCTGAATTTCTTTTTAAGTTGCTGCAGCTTGCAATATTTAAAAGCACGGAACTGACATAAGCTGATTTACACTACCTTACTAGTAAATCTACCACTTAGGTTTCACTTTGGGAGTCAAGTCTCCACTGTCTTGGGATATCTGAAATGGCCTCTACTGAGTTGGTTACTTTGGATATTTTTAATGAAGGTATTTTCTTCACTCAAATGTATTTTAGACTATTGTAACTTGGATTCAATATATTTCTTAAAAGACCATTCTCCTGACATCAATACTGACAATGCCAAAAGTAATTAACAGTTTAGTCCCTTTCTGCCCTTACAGAACATGGAAAGAAAGGAACAGGCAGTTATGTTATGGCTGCACATACAACTTTATGGCTCTAATATGCAACAGTGCCTTAGCAGAATCTTAGGTACAGCTTTTACTTCAAATTAATGTAACAGACTTGCAATTTGCAGTAATTTTTAAGAGATGCATCATTAACTTTCTGCTGCATGTAAGCATCAATAGGCGGCAATTAAAAAGAGGAGCGAGTGAGGAGTTCTGCTTCCAATTCCGACAGACTGCACTGTGCAGTCACTGTTAATTTCTAGTGCTCTTCTTTTATGTGACTGTGTCATGCTGTGATGTTTAAGACACAAAAGCAACAGACCTCCAGTGTTAGACAAAAAAAAAAAAATTAATTCAGGTAAGTTAGAGATTTCTACAAGTCCAGAACAATGCTTTCCCCCTACTCTTAGTGAGCTTTCTTCCGCTTCTGCATCTTCAGAGGTCCCTTTTTCCCACCTATCCTACCCTTTTTCCATCACTCTCTTATTTGAACTTGATGTGTCACTAAAGTAGATTTGCCCTTCCCTAAACAAATCCATCTTCTTCACCTAACCCTCTGCTAGTCAGTCAATCACCGAAGAGATTACCTGTCACTAATACACAATCATCACAGATAATAATTGGCCCATTTCTGTCATGCAGTTTAAATGGAATAGCTCAAACCTCAGAAAGCTGAAATTAGTATTACTTTCATCAATTTAGAGGAAGGAAAAGAAGAAGCAAACTGCTAGAACCTTCCCCCAAAGGAAGATTTTGGAGGTAGGAGGCATCATCAGATCCAAAAGGGGCTTTGGATGCTGGGGAATAAGGAGAGTGAATTCACGTGCCTGGTTTGGAGATACAACGTTAACCCAGTCTTACTCAGAGCGGTGTTTATGTTTCCATGAATTGGAAAGAGAGGGTCAGGGAAACAGAAAAAATGCAAGAAGAAAACAAAGCCGACAAGTTTATTATCTGTCATGCTAGAAGACATTGCCACATCTTCAGTTGTACCCCAGGGCTATCCTTACAGATGGAACTGTATCCTCATAGTTGTTAGTTGTATCCTCATAGGTGCAAATAAAAGAGGACCAAGAATAAAAGGGAGCAACTCCAACCCCAAGGACCAGAAATGGACACCCCCTTTGAGGGCCAGTTAACACTGTTGTTGCTTGTTTCACTGAAATGTCGGATTTCCTGTATAGGTAGAGCTGTGAAGTGAATTCGAGGTATATGTTTTGGATGTGAGTTGGTTTTTTTTTGGTCAGGATGAGTCCTTGCTCAAAGCTTGCCATATCTCAGCTCTCCTTGGAGCAGCCTAGAACACAGCCAGACACGCAGCCTAAAACACAGCCAGAAGCCCAGCTAACAACTAAGGAGCATGGAAAGTCATGAGCCTAGGGCCCCAGCTTGCTCTCTGGTCCTCTCAGACACCAGTAAAGAATGCAAAAGAAACCCACTGCTGGACTGAAGCCTGAAAGTGACGGCAAAGGCATTCTCTTTACAGAGAGGGCTCCACTACAGTGCTTTCCAGGGCCATTACTCTGTACAATTGTGACAGAAGAAGACTTAAATACAGCTTATATGCTGAGGTACAGAGCTATACACATACCCAAGCACTTAACGTCATTCAGTGGTTTTCAGCCCATAGCAGCAAGCACCCAGGAATCCATGGGATAATTTCTTTAAGAAGCGAGTTCATCGACATGGTATGGCCTTCCACACACAGGACCTTTTAAAGGAATTTGCACCACCACTAGCCTGTCTTTTGGGGCCTTCAAAGGCCCCCAGAGGAAAACACAGATCATTGGTAACACCCATTCACCTGGGAAATATCAATGTGAGGATCTGATGGCTATGAAGGACAAATGGATTAACCCTGACTGGTACTGAGATGCCTTCAAGAGAGGAGGACAATTTATTTATGTTTAGAAATAATCACAATTCACAGTCAAATTAGCCAGGCATCTTTTGTTAAAATGTCTAGCTAATTTAAAATTCAAAGGTTAATATCTAAGCCATCGACAGATTCAAAAGAATCAGTTTGTCTTAATTATTTTAGTTATTTAATCCTTTCATGCTACTTTATTGTCAGGTGAACAAGTTTCATTATCAAGTAATTATTTAACAGGCAGTGGCTAGTGAATGAATTCTGAGTGCTGAAGGAGTTAACTTTCAGTTTAACACTCAGTAAAACACTACCACAGAGGTTGAGGACTTGAGCCCTGTTTTTTCCTTCCCCCATGGCATCTTAAATAGAAGTTCAATGCAAAACAGAAAAAAAAAGCCAACTCACATCCAAAACATATACCTGGAATTTACTTCACAGCTCTACCTATACAGGAAATCCGACATTTCAGTGAAATAAGCAACAACAGTGTTAACTGACCCTCAAAGACTTGTTCCCTCAGCCCAAGGAAATGCTGAACTGTTTCCTCAGTAACCTTTTGTCACTCCTCCTGGCTAAGTTGCGTGTATACGATCTTCCCTGCAACAAAACGTTAAGCAGCACAGATCTCAAGTGCTCTGCAGAGAAGTGACCTTTCCGCTGAAAGGCATACTTTTCTGTTCAACATTACAAAGGCATACATGTCTGCTCAAAGGTACTTGTTTCATGGACCAGATACAGAAAGAAATGGCAGTGGCTACAGACAGCCTATGTAGGAGAAAAAAAAGATTACCTGCTCCTAATTCTGTTTCTCTAACAACAGCAATCCGATTGCTTCATAGGAGAAAAAAGTCTGAAAACTTAGCTCTTCCAAAGTTGGTGTGAATCCAGGTTTTCATGAGATTTTCTGAAGGGGTTGTTGACTTTTTTAAAGCAGATGCAGTTATGAAAGTCTCTCCTGTTCACAAAGCCTGGTCTCCTGCAGCTTGATATTTCTACCTTGCTCTTCCAGAGATTGCCAAAGTCACAGACGAGTATGTTGTGACACAATCAGCTACTTGAAGCGTTTGCTTTCCACTTGAATTTTATTTTTAGAATCTCCCATAGTCTTTCGAAGCACATACACCCATACTTTGACATGAAGTAAAAAACTATGAAGAAAACCTGATGGGTCTGACAAACTTCAGAACGTAAGTAAGCTTCTAACATTTCTCTCATTTATAAAATGACTACTGCCTCATTTCTTCTATAAGCCCACAGATATGGCTGCAAACACTCATTTGCCACACAGAAAACGTGAAGGTTTCTACCTCAGAACTGCGAGTCGCAGGCTTAAAAGTGACAGACCTTAAACTGGTGACTCTTAAGTCCAACTAAGGCTCTCAAAAAAAAAAAACATTCTAGAACACATTGGTCCCAAATCCTTACACTTAAATGTTTCTTAGGGACTGTGAGCAATCGGCTCACTGCTGGCCCTGCCTTGAGCCAAGACTACTTGTAGAGTCCCTTCCACTCTATATAAAGCTAGGAGTGAGTATACAAGTGCTTTCATGAAAAGCATTTTCTTTTGCCTGCCACCAATGTTTGTCATTGACTGCAGAGGTGTTTCTGAATTACTATGGAACAACTAAGAGCAGGGAAAACTAGGCTACATGCACCTCTGGTTGCAGAGCTACTCTGTGTGAATCCAGGAATAAAAACTATTTGAAAATGTCCCTCTATATTTGCTGAGAAGTATCTTTATATAAAAGTTTTGACAAAGGATTCTCTTTTACATCAGTTTACATGTATTACCTCAATCAATTCTGCAAAATTCCTTTTATTTCAATTCTGTTCACCCAAATGGTTGTACCTGAGATTCATTTCAAAAGGCAGCACTCTCAGAGGAGAGTCCTGGATGACATCATCCTATAATGTAACCCAGCTCATGTCCAGCAACTCCAGTCAACCAAAGACAATGTAAAGTGGCTGAGGATCTGGCTTATCCCTGGACAGTAAGGAGAAAGGCAAAGTGCTCCCCTAAATCACAGGCACTCCAGATCCAGAACCTGCTGCTCTGCCCCAATGTGCTCCTTGCAAAAGACCAGAAAGAGAGCTCTACAAACAAAAGACCAGAAGGAGAGCTCTACAAGCAGCTATGCAACCTGTCCATACAGAGGATATGAAGACCAATGTTTTCTAAGAGAGGACAAAAGTGAGATGCTAGATGGGGGTGAGATGACAGTAGGGAATAAAATTGAGCATCTGCACCAGGGAAAGAAGCAATGAAATGGGAAAAGTCGGTGAAGAGCGAAAGGTCCCCCTTGATGCATGAAGAACTAGCCTCTGAATGCTAAGCAACAACATAGCCTCTGAATGCTAAGCAGCACACAAATACTGTCCACTAAGTGGAGATAATTCTAAATTCAATAAGAACCATATGAAAATATTATGGCATGAGAACACGACCAGAATTATAAAAGCAAGGCAAACTGAAGAAAAAAGGAAGGAATGACTCCAGGTTCAACCAGAATATCAGGTGAGAAGATAACAGCGAAAGAAATGAGAAGAAAAACTCCCTGCTGCTGTGCTCTGCATGAATATTTGCATCTGCCATCAGGGCATCAAAACGCAAATTGGCACTAAGTCATAATTCACCATTTGCTATTTATATTCTGGCAGCATTATGTTTGTGCAATTTCTATCAAAGCCTCCATTTTGGGGATGGGGATGAGAAAAGGAGATATTATAATCTACTTCTGCAACTGCTGTTTGTATTCACTGAGTTATCTGGCACTTGATGTGTGCCTCATGCATCACTTTTTATTCAAGAATTGATGTATTTATCCAAGAATGATTTTAACATGGTAGCCTTATTGAGAAATGCACAAAAGCTTTGGCAGACATTTTCAGCCATGCATTTTATGTGATTTATACATTGGCATGCAAAAGACAACATTTAATTGTGCGTGCGTACTGTAATCACAGCCTTGTCTAGGCAGCTCATTGGAGCAGTGGAGATAAGTTTACAGGTAAGCAGCATATTACTAAATCTTTCTGAAGGCTTTTAAATCTGGGAACTGGTGGAGCCCCTTTAAAGTGTACCAAGGTAAGACACACTGCTTTAATCACTGCATCCTAGTTATAAAGATTTTTTTTTTAGTTTTTTTTAAGCTTGTCAAATTTCACTTTAAAACCACAAATTACCTTGGGTAAAATTTGGATATTTCCTCCCACTCTCCGAGTTTGAGTATGAATGAGAATGTGACTATGCCATTGCAGAAGGCATCCCTAGTTCTGACCCTAGATACATCCTTTACAAGCACTGAGCAGTATCTTCCCTACGCAGCACAGCACATGGCTTGTAAAACAAAGACCTGATACTGCACTGAGGAAGGACAGCATCACAGAATGAAGCTGGTTAAGACCCAGGAGATACACCCAGGACTCCTGCATCTTTCCACACTGCTGTCTCCTGTTTCTTTGGAGAATACCAATAGCAAGGAATTGAACCAGCAGTTACCAAACAGCTGTGGAGAGGCCGAGGACGAAAAGGATAAGCAATATAAGGTGGCATGTTCTAGTGCCAAGCCATGAAGGAACAAGAGGTACCAAATGAGAAAACCAAGAAGTGCTAAAACATGAACTAATGTCAACAGGTTGTGTTATCATCAGGCAAAAATTGTTCATAGATGATCATGATCAACTGAGAATAAAACGAAAGGGAAATGAATGGATGGATAATTTAGAACATTTCGCTATTCTTTTATCCTGTACTTTGTTCACACAGAAAGCTTTCCATTCTGCTCAAAATAATGGTGAAAAGCAGCTGCACTGCAATCCCAAAATAAAGGTACCTTCATCCCTCAAACAGGTGAGAGAACGTTACAGGCAGATATGCTTTTGCAATTTAAGATACTGAAAATCAGAGCTCTGAATGGCCATTCACCGTGCCCTGTGACAATCATGTACCAGCAGTACTTTACATATGAGCCCAAGTTTTCTCTTCTTATGCTCAGTGCAGAACTATAAACTGTGTGTGCTTTAAAATGCCCCAAGTCTAACATGAGATTGTACTCTTGGAAAAGCATCACACACTGCATTTCTTTAGCTGTGGACAACACACACGGTTTAAATCCAGGAGGTGGAGAAAGGCAGCTATTTTCTCCCAGAAGTTTTTCCTGTTCATTTTTTATGCCACTCCAGAACATATGTCCAGATGCATGGACAACTGTTTTTCATAAAGAGCTTAAGGAAAGTAACTTGAGCTCGACCACCTCGTGTTAACAAAGAATGGGTTTAAGTAAATCATGTCATGCATGTTTACCGCTGCAGCACAGCAACAATGCACTCTTCCTCCATGGCACAATTTATTTTGCACAGCTTTTACACTCCTCCCAAAGGTAAGTGCTATGGGCAGAGGCTTACTGAGAGGCCCGTCCCTGTAGCGGGAACTGCCAGAAGAAAAAGAAGTTTCCTCTCCTGTTATACAATCAACCCCGTCTGGCTGCTGATTCAGTTTGGATTTACAGATGATGATAACCACTATATCCATGTCATTTGACTGGATGCAGGTGGTAAGGATCTTCCTTATCTTGATACCCAGCTGATCTGTTTCAGGTATGGGTGATCTGCATCTGCACTGGATCTACAAATAATATATCACAGCATTTTTCCTTAAGTTTTTTAAACTGCATGATAATGTTTTATAGTTAAATGTTATATAAATACAGTTGGACTCGATCTTACAGGCCTTTTCCAACCTAAATGATTCTATGATTCCCTGTTACTACTGGAACAGAAAAAAGCAACATGTAGGGATATACAAGCACCTCCAGAGAGCATCTCCACCCTAAAATACACATTTGAGACACGCATGATGAGCAGCATGTTCAATGTACCATGCTTTCACCCCACTACGGAAGAACATGATTAGCTGAGGCTCTGGCATCTAGCTTTTAAAATCTTCAAGGACAGAAGAGGTGAACCTCAGCCTCAAGGGGAAGGATGCACACAAGAGGCAGTTCAGCTCTCCTCCTCCCATCACCACTGGTACAGGAAACCACAGAGGTAGCAAAATCAGCCTCCATTTGTACCACATGCACACTTTGAAGAGGAAAGGTGGCAAACACCTCCCATGTTCCTTGGATATCTGTCACCTCCAAAGAGGTGGCCCAAAGAAATGCCCCATAACGGGGGAGGGTGCCCGCGCTCCCCACACAGACCATCCATCAATCCAGCCCCACTCATCACTACTGTGCATGATTTCACTGACCCCTTCAGTCAGGGCAGCAGAGCTCACAAACACTCCCACACTGCCTCTGCAGCCACAGCTGCCCTTTCTGTGCCAGCTCCATCCTCTGCTTTGTGCTGGCTCACACATGGGTGCGTGATTTGGTGAGTCAGCTCAACAAGAGGGGTGAAAAGGCAGTATTTGAGAAGGCTTCCCTGATTACAAGTTAGGCTAATTCATTCAAGAAAATTACATGCATTTCCCAGTTATCTTCAAATACATCAATCTAGTCTGAAAATGGACTGGATCTGTTGGTATTTAAAATTACATTGCCGCTTATTCTATTCATTCTACAGAATCTTAACAAAGAAATCCGCGGTTTAAACAGTCTGCTGCCTCAGGTTACAGAAGTTTGCTTGTGGATTATTCCCTCTCCCATTTTGAAAAGCACATAAATTATTAACACACATCACTTAAATACCCTGTCTTTCAACAAACACATTCTAAACATTTGTCAACAAATCAGTTTACTGGGTATCCACTAACAATATTCTGCTGAGAAAAAAACAACTGATGTGTTTCAAAATTACAGAAAAAAATGCTTTTCTTGTAATTTCAGAAGACTCAACAGAGTTGGCGTGACAATTAGTGTATATTTAAATGCTTGATATTCACTAGAAATAGTCTGACGGCAATGGCCAAATAATTTCAGGCACGAGAAGAAAAGAAAGTCTCAGACCATGATGAATAACTGACATTTGACCTGCTGTTCACTTCCTAAGCTGGAAAAAAAAGCAATTCATATTGAACTGAACTTGAAGCTGGCTAAGAAAGCATAAAACACTGTTTTACACTTCTGCATTGCCTTACTGTCTCATGCTCTTTTTATTAAATTGTTTACTTCAGTGGCTATAATTGCATATTGAGGAGAGGTGTAAATACCTAGAACCAGGCAATTATCATAGCCCATAAATGTAACAGAAAATAATTCAAACATTTATAAAACTGTGGCTCAGATTTTGAATGTAATAGGTAACACAGCACTTGTGGAAATTTATACCAAAGCACATGTAATGTTTGTCATTAACTACTGAGACTTTCTAATATTTAGCTTTTCCTGGCACACATTAGTAGACAGCATTTAATAGATGTCTATAATGTTAATAGACAGCATTTTCCCCACAAAAGGAATATGAACCACCATCGTATGACTACACGAACAAACAAAACCAGCCAAACAAAAAACAAAAACAAAAAAAAACCACCCAGAACATTACCCTTAAGAAACAGAGTCCCAACAGCATTATGAAGTCCTTCTCTCGGAAAAATTTGGGATTGAGACAGAGAAATTTCCTGCCAAGGTACTACATCTGAACTCCAGTGGGACATAAATAGTTGTAGATCAAGACCATTTGGTCCTTATACTCTGTTATCAGGTAACCTAAAGCTTTTCTCTTCCAAGAGCAAATTGAAATAAAATGTTTACAAGTGATGTTTACGAAGGATTACACCTCTACCCTGCTTTCTCTTAAGAGACTCCTGTTGCTTAAGAAACCCGCATTAATCCCCCAAAGCAGATGACATTTTCCAACCCTGCATGTTTCACAAAGCTTGAATACATTCAAAGGGAAAGGAAGTTGACACAATACAAAAAACAGATGTTTAATAAACTTGAGTAATCTGACAGGCAAGCATGTTTTGGTCTTTCCAAAAGACAGCCACAAAAAGGAAGCAACTATTTTCTTGCAGACACAATAAAGAGGGCTTTGGTTTGGTTTTAATTAAAGAGATCAGACCCTAACCAAAAGAAGAATCCTACCCTCCTGTGACATACTTTGATCTCACCTTTGATGCCAAAAAGAAAAAAACAGCTCTCACTTGGTATCTAGCATCAACAGTATCATTCCAGTCACATCAGCTTCATTCACCAGAGAGTAGGATATGATCAGTGACAAGCATCGTATCAGTCAGGGTTAAACCTGCTCTGAGTCACCAAATCATCCTGGCAGTCTAATAAGAGAATCAGTCTTGTCTTCAGCATTACCTAGAAAGGAGCAACACTGACTCTACATTTAGGAGTAGTTTTAAAGCAGATTACTTCTGTCAATGAAACAACTATAAAAGTAAATGTAATATAAATGGCATAGACATTAAAATTTTAAGGGTATTTTTTCCCAGAAGGATCTGAAGTAGATGCAATCATCAGCTATTTTTAGTGGTCCTTAAAAACTGTGTTTCACTTTCACTCAAACTGCTTTGAATCTACAGGGGAGATCATATCAAAACAAACATATGAAAATCTCTACGTTTTGCTACAGCTTTATGGAATCAATACTATTCTCTTTCAACTAACTTAGCTGAGCAGAAATAAAAGCACAGGAAAATCAAGCACTACAGAATTCTACATCTCCACCCTCTACTGTATAATACACAACCTTTGCTTGGCAGTGTTGGGTTTCTCAAGTTTAAGTGCCAACCTTCCAATATGCCCAAGATCTATCTATACATGATTATCATTATGTGTACAAAGATGGAAAAATGTTCTTCCTCCTTCACATTAGTCATTTTAGCTAAAGCTGTTGTCCTCTTGTCTAGAAGAAAATGTATTTGCTCATTCTATCACATTTGCTCATTCTGTCTCAGCCAAACACTAGTTCAAACAAAATGCCTTAATTTGGACCTCTGCAGTCTCCAATGAGCATATCTAACTAATTTTTCAGTAAACATAGCCAAAGTAGAAATTAGAAACAAAAAGCAAGGGAAAAATATATTCCACACTTACATGTAACTCCTTCCACAAAGCAAACATCATGACCAACAGCTCCAAGTACTGAATGATCATGAACTCTTGACTCATGGCCTGATTTTCAGGCACTAATCAGCTGCAACTGCAGCTGACATCTAGTTCATCTGAGAGATTGTGACTGACAAAAAACTAAAGGGACAGAAACACAGTCATCAAATGCTGAATAACTAAAAGGAGGGAAGGATGTTCTACATTATTTCTCATAGTTGAAGAGACAAAAATATGCTCAAAAAAGGTAAGTGATGAATTTTATACTTTCCTTATATGTTAAAGGCAGGAAATACAAAGTGAAAGTCATGTAATCTATTTTTTTGAAACAGCAGTGCCTACCTTTCCCCCACCTCCAAGCAAGTGTACACAACCAGGTAACTGGATGTGTGTAAAAGATCCAGGATTATCTATTCATATTTTCACTAGCTTTTTGGAATATAGGAATATTGGAAGATTCTGCAATTAAATATTGTTTGTTAACAGCATGAAGCATAGAAGATTTTTCTTATGTATCCCTTTATTTTACAATACTGCACTTGCAGCAATTGATGAAAAGGCCTTCATTGTGGCTTCTGTTTTTGAAGTCTCCCATACAAACTCTCTCCACATACTTTGTGGGGGGTTTTCCTATTAAAAAAATACAATTTACAGGCCCGTATGAAGGCATGTGGACCTCTCTTCTCTATTTTTTGTTAGTTCAGGGTTTTTTTCTTGTGAGAAGTAATACAATGAGCCAAACATGGTATGATTATATGGCATCAAAGCACCAACACCAAAAGAATTAATTTTCCTTTAGAAACTTGAATAAGACTGGAGTTACTTTACTTTTAAACGGCCCGAAGAGCAGCAGCACTGGGGGGTTATGGAAGTAGGTAATATTTTCCTCCTGTTTTGTTATATACAGAACAGACATTGAAATCTGATGGATTTGGCACTAACAGTAACAAGTCATCTGTATACAATGTGAGAAAAGGGATTGCTTAAGAGCAAGGATATTGAATCATGTCTCCTGGAATATAACTTAAAAACAAACCAAAACAAAATTCAATAAACAAGAAAAAATAAATGAGCACACAATAAAAACCCAAAACCATGACAACGGTCAAACAAAACAATAACAATCTCAATAAAAATACCAAACAGATAAGGTCTTATAGCTAATGGCAGTACTGGCGAGGGTGTAACAAGAGTAGGACAGAGGTAGGACTGGACAGATGGACACTCCCAACTACTTCACTAGTTCTCCCAAAATCAGAAAGAAGTAGCATCGTTTTTATGTATCTGTTTCCGTTTTTACTCAGACTTCATGAGCAAACAATAAACTGGCATAATTAAACTTCATATCATCCTACAAGACATACTACAAGCATCAATAAAGCCACCCAAAGTTTGGCTCATTTGCTAAAACAGAGAAGTTTGTGCAGCAAAATTCCTGAAATTGTAGGAAACACAAATCCTTCTCAGTTTATACTTGTATCATATTTGCAAAGTTATTTTCATAATTGTAGCAGCTCAAGTTTTGGAAAGTGTAGTTCAGATCTTCAACCACGCAAAAAGTCTTTAATTCTCCACTGAAAAGCAAGCCCACAGATGTGCTTAGCCATGTATGCTTAACATCTTCTGCCCACGGCCACACTTGCTGCTCCTAAAATATTTTGTTGAAATGGTATCACTTTCCTTTTCTGTGTATACTGCACCAATCTGGCTAAAAACATTAGACTTATAAATAGGAACATGGGGTTTCCAACATGAATAGACATCTCAATTTAGATGTATTAAAACTTACTCAGTTTTGTGAGATGGGACTAAAACAATTAATGTCTTTTAGAGCAGACAGAAAACAACGTGTATTCCTCCATTTGACTATGCATAGCTTAAAAACAAAAGGCTTTCGGAATCTGCTGTAAAAGATTTTGTATCTAAGCATCCTGCATATTTCACCACAAGATTTGACTTTCAAACCAACTAGGCTTTCCTTGAGTAGTGATAGTTATGAAATAAAAGTCTCCACAAACAATTACATATAAGTGATCTCAACAGAGAGTTGTTTAAATCCCCAGGTCTTCCAGGTGTTGCTGAAGTTTAAAAACAAATGAAATGTTGATATTTTCTAATATTAAAGATCAAAAAATATTGTTTTCTCGAACTCCCAGAAGCAAAGCTGAAGTTATAGGTTCATCGCATCCACGTTAGTTATATTTTCTTTCAAACAATTTAATGAAAGGGACCTGATCTCAAAATGGTTTCTGTTAAGTGTTTGTGCATCATTTTCAATTTTCAAAGTACAGTGAATTAGCATCTACAAATGGGTTAAAAAACCCCGAACTTGTCTCTCTAATAATAGGGATATTTATACTACATAAAAGAGCACCAATATTTTACTAGTGTCTGATAATTTAAATTAGAACTACACTTTTGAAGAGCAACATTTATCTAAAGACTGCTTTTACCTGAAGACTGTTTGCTATGGATATTTGACAGTAACTCAGAAAGGCACAAAAGCTTAACAAGTTGCTCTATACACAGGCTTTTCACTTGATGGCAGCTCAGTTCACACATAACCTGCCTGTCCAGAGAATTTACCTTCCACTAAAATAAAATCTGAGACTGAACACACAGCTGTAGTTGGATCACAAACAGCAGGAGAGTGCAGATCAAAAAGCGTGTGCATGTATACATAGTACACATAGAAAATAGACAAACAAAAACACATAAACAGGTCATAAAAACATTATGAACATTTTTTAGTGATAATTTTCCTAATCAGAATTCCTTTCTGTTTAATACAGGGATAACATTTTTCCAGGGCACTATATATCTATCTCTGTATCTCACAGGTGATTCTCCATTTTACAGAAGGGAAAACTGAGCCAGCGAAGGCATGGAAATTACCATAGCTACAGAAAATGCACGTAACAAAGGATGAAATTTGAACTCAGGTTTCTGCTTTCCTATTCATTGAACCCTGAAGACTTTGAAAAATATACATTCCAGTACACTTCCATAACAGCAACAGTGTTCAACCACCTTACATGTTAATTGTGTAAGCATGGCATGTTAAAATCATTAGTGGCTACTTACAGATAGATTGTGTGAAACTGGATTGGTCTTGCTATCAAAACTAATTCAAACTGATTCTACTGATCACAAACACAAAAAAAAAAAGCAGTAGAAACTCTGTCTCCTTGGCAAGGACCAACCTAGATTAATTTCAACAGGGTACAGAGAAACTCTAGATGAGACTGCTTTTCTTCTTTCTTTGCACTCAATCTGTGTGAGAGCACTTGGTGCATGTAAGAGTGATTTAAATTACTGAAAACTTCGATGATTTTGAGTTACTATCCTAAGGACTTGCCAGAGGAAAGACAAAAAAAAAATCAGTATATCTACAGTTTACTGGATCAAGAACAAAATAGCAGCAAGGAAATACATCAACTGTTCAGAAAGCAGAGGAAACCACTCATACAATATTTGAAGAAAAAAACCAAAGGACTTTCACCTCTTCTGAAGCTGTTCAAACAGAAACGGAATTAGTAACTGTGACTTACAGCTCACTTCCCTGTTTAATGCTATTCTATTGCACCATCATCTATTTAATGCTGATATACACAACAGCCATTTTCTCTGCAACACAAACTCATTAGCCAGAGAATCACAGCTGAAATAAAAAGAGAACTGTTTTGAGAACATGCACTTTCAGAAATGCCTGAATAATGTTTAGCCACCCCAACCTCCACATCCTTACCGGAATGTCAAAAGTTTCTTGTGTGTCATCCAGCATCTGAATTTTGATAGAGACAAGTTTTCCTGGAGGTGTCATAGGTGGCTTCTGTCCATGCTCCAAAGTACTGATCCCAGCATTTTCCTGAGCTCCTAAGCGGGATCCTGCTGTTGGTCTCTGCTCTGTTTCACCCATGTTTAGGGAAATGCGTTTCTTATATCTGATAAAAGAAAAAGGGCAAAGAAGACCATATCAGTCATAAAAAAGATGTTTTGGACATAAGTGTTATGGTATACATACTTACAGCTAGTCTGACCATTAACAAAAAGTAAGAGCCATCACAGTTTTTTCTTAATGTCTCATATGAAGACAAGAAAATCAGGCAAACTTTACACTTTTCGAAAAACACAGGCTAATCACTGCTTGGGGTAAGACTGATAGACAGGGTACAGTACTGCACAAGGGAAAATTATTCCTTTTCCCCTGGAAAAGTAAACAAGACCACATTGGAAATAGAGCACAACAGAACCCGTATTTCAATTAATTATGTAAATTTTTATTTATTTATGAATCAGGCTGTTATCAGCCTCAGACAGGATTCCCAGAGTTTTCTTTCCAGCCTACTCCGGCCCTTTGCAGCTGCCACCTTGATAAGGGTCTGCGAAGAAGGAAACCCAAGGGGCACAAGATGACACTAATTACACAGCCTAAATATTTTGTTTACTTTGGGGACCAGAACTGCTGTAGACCTGGGGCCTGGCCTAATCCCACTGATGAGTCAAGAACTGAGAGGACACACTACTGCGAAGGCCAGAAAAAAAGCCAACACTGATCGGGAAATTGTTCATTACTTGGCACAACTTTAAAACTTCTTTTTAATTCAAGCACCATTAGTTTAACTTGTTGAATGTTACACATCACACTAGAATTTTATTTCACTTTTCCTACCCTGCTTTTTGACACTCCATTTGGGTTTCTGATGAAAACCACTTCTTCTGTCCATTTATCTTTTTTGGTAAATGCATTTCCATTCTGCATGACTTTTATATGGTGATCAATGACCAAAACATGTAGCACACAGATGGGCATAAATGGAAATGTAACTTTCCAGCTGAACAGAGGTATAAGAAGAGTACTGCCAATCACTGCCTGGCTTTAACTCTGAGGTTACAATTACTGAGAAGCTTATATGGGGAAAAAAGGACACACAAGACAGCCCATGTATTACTGAAATGCATCACCAGTACTACAGGATACTATAAAGAACAGTGACAGATAATAAGACACCAGTTCCCACCATAAGGATAGGATAAAAACAGCCCTGTCTTTGGCAGGATAAACTACACATTACAATTTACTACACATTACTCTTCCATGTCCTGACTAATCTGTTCCCACATATTTTTTACACAGCAAATACCTAGGCGTAAAAAATTTTAAAACAGCACTTGGATTAAAAGAAATGTTAGCTGAGAAGGAAGGGAATTAAAAATTATGGATCCCACACTTCTAAATATCAGCTCAACAGGAACAAATGAAGGAGAAGAAAAAAATGCAGGCAAGCTTTTGCAGCGATTTGGCACTAACCTGCCCAGCAAGGCTGGAGAGATACCAGTGAAACCTGCCCAACTCCATGCCAACCACTACCAGAGAGGCAAATTTTTCCTCAATTATCACTGCAATCTAAAAATCTATGAAAAATCAATTACATTTCTCTCATTCTTTAAAATTACTTAAATTAAATCTTTTTACAAGACAAGCAGTGTCAACAAGAAAGCTATAGTGAGGGGCAGGAACTCCAGAAGAAAAGACACCAAGCTCTACATAGAAAGACTCCAGGCCCCTTTACAAATAAATCTAGTTTTCCTGTGTGTGGAGTATACAGGATCACCTAAAAAGGTAACACAGGCACCCAGTCTAGAAGTGCACAAAGATTCTGGTCCATGTTCATAATAATTCAAAAGCTGTTTTAAGAACTCTTCCTAAGTCACCACATACCCCAGACAGCACTACGAGGGCAGACAGGACCTCTACAACTGCTGTGTTACTCCAGTAGTTTTTGGCTATGTTCTTTCCATTAAATCATAAATATAGGAATCAATCCAGTCAGTTCAAGTGATACCATTAAATAATCAACACAAGGAAATATTACAGACGTTGAACCCTTCTATAAACGTTCTTCTGACTAGAGGATCTAGTGGCCCACACACATTCAGACAGGCCAATAAACTAAATGAAACATATAAAAAACACTCAAATTTAGGAGCCAAAAAAATCATTGAGGACAGGTATAAGCAAAACCACTCCATATATACAGCTGAGAGGTTTTTTATTATTATTAACAGTTAGTAATATAGAAATTTTTTACATATATATACTGAGCCATTCAATTATACACACATATTTTCCTTAGGAAGCAACGATCTAAGAATTACTGGCCACCCTGATCACAAGCATCTGCTATGCAGAAAAGTAAAAGCAGACCTTTCATTTTTTAATCTGTATGTCTAAACATCAGCACGCTGCACTGGAAGTTAATTTAAGGTTTTTTTCTGCATGACACTAGTCTCACTATGCTGCTGTCATAACAGCATAATATTTTTATATATATAAAAATATGTATTATATACCTTTATGTAAGAGGCCTTAAAAATTATGCTCTCTAAAATAACGGAGCACATCAGTCAAGCTGCATACCTTTATATCACTCTGATCTAGGAGACAATGAACTAAGGTCACAGAAGGCAACAGAGGAGTATTAAGCAAACACTGAGCAAACTTGAGGGATTAGGATGCCTGCTGTCTGCCATGATGAAGAGATGGATCAGGTTTGGACAAATGATAGAGAAATTGAAAGACACTAGTAGAAGATGACAGTGAATTGGGGAGGGTGTTAATGAAGAAGAAACAGCAGCAGCCACCAGATCCCAGCATATGCAGCTCTAAGTAAAACACATGTGGAGACAGACACCAGTACAGGAGCAGAGAGCAGCAAACAAAAAAGGACTCATCTGAATGCTGAAAATTAAGAGTTTCTGCCTGCTCCTTCTGACTGCTGTTGAAACTCAGGGCCGAAATCAAGTCCATTGCTTCTGCTGCAGGTTCACTGGATGTCAGTGCCCTTCTCAGCAGGGCTGTAGCACCTGCAAGATGGAGGGAGTCCACTGCAGAGAACGAACCTGCATCCTAACCTGTGAGAGGGGAGAAGTTACTGAGACAGCAGAGCTGCCCAAGGGGGAGCCTTGTCCCCTTCTGCTTCTTCCCAGCTCCCACCCATACAGTCCTGACCGATGTGCACCAACTCTCACCCTCCTCAGACTGCGCCACTGCACCTCTCTAACTCAAAAAAAACCAATTCAGTGTTTTGTTGTTGGCTGGAACAGCAAATTAAATCAGCTCTTGGCAGACTGGAAAAGCCAAGGCCAGGGTGAGCTAAGCCCAGCCAGCTGCTGTCAGGCCACTGGGCTGACTCAAGCTTTCTCTACTTACAGCACCTGGAAGGCACAAAAAACCCCTACAACTGCCATTAGACAGATTAGGAGATGTTGCTTTGTTCTAATCACACATTAATAACCCTTTTATACAGATACTAAATGCTTAGACTAAAAATTTAAGGTCTGTATATACTTATGCAGTAGCTGGACAAAGGCCACAATGTGGTTCAGCATAAAGCCACCTCAGTTCTCCATGTTCAAAGCAGGCACATTTTACAGCGTCGGAAAGGTTCTGGCCAATTAAAATTTCCACATATTTTTCTTTGGCAGGGCAAAAAAAGTATCAAACTTACTTAGTCTAAAGGGAGCTGGGAGTATAAACAGCACTTGTTGGGGCTGGGGCAGGGAAGAGGGGGGGCAGGAATAAAGGGCTACAAAAATGAAAAAATACTGAGGAAAACAGAAGCAATAAGCCACTGATTGAAATGAGAGCAGACCTCATGTTGGCATAGATGCCACTCTGATCTCTCAACTGCTCTGCTCTTTAGGTCAGACCAGGCCTCAGAATTTGATGCAAGAGGTTCCCAAAGCCGGAAGACCCCTGATATGTGGGAGAATGGTACTACATATTTAGGCCCTTTCCACTTCTTTTGCTTTCCTTTATGACACATGTTCACAGCATGAAACAGAAGGAAGCACAGTGCTCAGTACACTCCTCTTAAAGGTGGGGAAGCCTGAGGCACAGTGGGATGGTGTGACTATAGCCCTACCAAAAGCACAGAGCAGACTCGTACACCTTCAGTAAGGGAAAATTCTGTACATGAAGCATAAATTGTTGATGATGCTGCTTTTCATTAATACATCAGAATTACCGTAAAAATGAAATAAAGTATCTTGAACGCATATTTGAAAAATAATAATAAAATAACAAGGGAACAGCACCAGGAAGGCAGAAGCTAAAATTCAGCCTGAAATGATGGGGAAGTCAATACAGTTCAGGTTTTTATATAGTGAAAACATTATTCCAGTTAATTTCCACAAGTCCCTGGAAGACTTTTACAAAGTAAATATGATGATTAAGAAAATTTAAAGAAATCATAGAATATCTTTTCTTGGAAGGAACCTAAAAGGATCAATGAAGTCCATCTTATAATTTCTTTGATAAAAGCCAGCATTTTTGTGGAAGAAAAGAAATAGGAAAAGTTCTTTACAGAGAAACAGCTCAAGCTTGAAGGGTGGTAGTAGAGACACAGGTGCTGGATGTCTCTTTTTCTGCTTGCACCCAGCAGACTAAGTTTGACTCAGACTCTAAAGGAAACCTTGCAACTAAAGGGATTTGCATTCATTTTCTTGTCTGTCCCTTCTGCTCAAATTCACAATACTCAGATAAAGAAGGAAGCCAATAAAAAGCCCTTTTTTCTGTACCATTTGGCTGTCTTCTAGCTCAAAACAAGGAAAATTAACATTGTAAGGATGGCTGCTTCATGAAGTCAGAAGTAGGGAAGCTCAAGGTGAGGTATGGTCAAGAAGATCAGCAAGAAGATAGCTCATGTCTAGTCCCCTGTACAGTCAGTGGAAAAGAGGATGGAGGGTGAGGTCCTTAACCAGGCTTAACTTATAAACACAGATTTCTTTTTTCCTTTTTCCTGTCCCTAAAACGACAGAAAGATAACCTTGAAAAACCTGCCTGCTCAAGAAAACACCATTGCTGTCTAGAAAAATCAAAGCAAGACTTGTGAAAGCAAGTCTCAGAATTGCATTATCATTCTGCAGACTTTCTAAAATTTGCAGCAATAAGATATGCCCTCAGCTATGCAAGACTATCCCTAAAAGAATAAATTTCATCACCTGTACTATAAATGAAGAGAGCCTATCTTGATCAGACTCTGGAAACCTCTAAATAACACTGTCTTATCCCTTGACCCAGTTTCTATGGGATGGTTATGCAGATGGACAGACTAAGTGCTCAGGTCTGTAAAGCAATAGAGTACACTTAGTTGTTAACACCAAACCAGCTAGAGCCTGAAACCAATGTCAAATTTAGGGACCAGAGCAGCAACACAAAGCTTTAAAAACTCAAACTATTCAGTATGCCAATAATGTAGCCTGAAGTCCAGAATAATGAGCATTTATGACTGTACACGACAAAAACCACCTCTTGCTATCAGTACAGCATTCAGAGTGCCCACATTCATTTCTGACTTTAGGGCCATTCAGCTTCCAACTGGAGCTTATTTATCTTCATTGCATTCAGGTCCTAAAACTGTCTGCAATTCTGTGTCACTAGCAGCTGTCCCAGATTCTTATTCTTCTGCCAGATGTCAGCAAAGAACAGTCCCATCCTGCACAAATCTGAAGTGTGCTTTTTTCCTGAGCCACACACCTGTCAGCAGATCTATCAACAAGTGCGGCAATAGATTTATCTATGCTTTTCCAATTGCCTCTGTGAAAAACCTCATCCCTTAAGCACAAACACTGACTGCTCAGTGAATCAAGTCAATCTAGTCTACAAATATTTTATTTTAACCCACAACATTACAATTACGGTTGATGGCCATCAATGATATTGAACAAGTCAGTACACATATTGATTCACTATGTGTTATGTTTTTGGACAAGGTTGTATTAGAAACTGATTGCAGGCAAGAAACATTTTTTCTTCCTGGCATCTCACACAAGCAAGCAAAGCCATTGTTCGTATGTAAGTGAACAATTAAGGAAGCAAAGCTTCATACACTCACCCTCTCAAAGGAACTCCCCAGAAACTTCTTCATGCAAGTTGCTCTTTGGACTGATTGTGACTGTTTCCCAGCCTCTGGAGACTTGTCTTCACTTTGTTCTTCACTACCCTTTCCTGGCACCCTTGTACCATGATCAACGTCACTTACTTGAATCGGGAATGCCAACATCATATTCAAACCAACACAGCCAATTTTAAATTTTTTAATTCAGGTTTTAAATCAGCCAGCTTGAAGGCACTGTACAAACAGGTAATTCCGGCTGCTCCTGGAAGGAAAATTAGTGTTTCATCTGCTAAGCCAAGGGGATGATTAGCTCCAATCACTCAATTAGTGACTCTCACCCAACAACTATGTTTTTGCTTCACATTCAAAGGCACAGTCTAAGTGAAACAGGGATCTTATGGAGCCATGAATCCCTTAATAGACCAGAGGGAGGTATTTCCACACAAATGTTTCATTTGCTATTAGGCAAGTTAAAATTTGAATTAAATATTGCCCACTTGCTTTGAACTTACTGCAGCACCATTTAACTATTACGTATGTGTTTATAACATAGTTGTACATGAAATCCAGCACTGTTTTCTATTGAAAATACTTTTCTGACACCTTACTTTCACAACTGGACAAGACCACACCTTTGCTTCAAAAGTTCTGCTTTATCTTGGGCCAGGGGGAGAATATTTCTTCCTCCCTGTGAACTCCCAACCCGCTTTCTGAGATGTTTTTCAAACCACTGACAAAACTGCCTGTATAAGAAACTATGCTTAGGAAGAAGCTGCAAGGTATGTACTATACACTTAGATACTCGATTTTATTGACACCCCTTCCATTTTGCATAACCTGCCAATCCTGGAACTAAGACCTATGAAAAAGTAAAACTCAACATGCTCACACAAGTAACAAAATTATATTTCAAAAAAACCATGAGGGAAAAATATTAAGAGTAAAGAGTGCATGAAATACATGCTGAAATCACCCAGCTAATCCTTCACTGATGATAAAATGTGTTATAGAAGTGAGAAAGTATACGTTACCATTTTATGAAGACCTAAAGCATTTTGAAGTTGAGCTATAAAAGCATCATCATGTGGGCAAAAAACTATTTCACATTATGAACAGAAAGACTGTGGAAACTATATTGCCACATGGTAAACGCTAGGAACATATAAAGAGCGTCTAAGAAAACCTCAACTTCTTGTGTTTCCAGCCAGCACAGTTTCCTGATTAACTGGGTCACCACCTGAGCCCACAGTTTGTCACTAGAAAACACAAGCGAAGTGGGTAAGAACTTAAAGCAGTTTGGTGGTTCAATAGTGGTACAAATCAATCCTGAAGCCATTAAACGCATTTTCCAAAACCCTTTCATGCCATCACTCTGCATAAATAAAGCTGTTGCACCAGCTGGAGTGCTCTGGGCTCATTCACCCATACAACACCTCATGTGAAAGCCAAGCCGAATGTGCTTATAGTAGAACAAAGTAATCTGATTTACTTCCAGATTTAACAGAATTCTGAAAGGGATCCAGCAACTCATACCCAGCTTGAAGCATAATGTAGACGTTTTCCATGAAATAAAAACATGTCAAAAGAATAAATAACACACTACATTAATACTACTGTTCAGCAGTTGGGGGAAAATCTGATACAGTCCTGGTTTTGAGAAATTAAACAGCTCAGGGGAAATGCTATTTCTCTGAACCAAGCATGAGTATACAGTAGAGGTATTCACAGTGCATAAATGCAAGCCAGATCCTCTAGAGAACTGCTGAGCACCAGAGACTAATTTGGGCATTCAGTGGCCCTTCAGAGGAACTTCTCCCTTCCCTGAGCACACAGAGCCCTGCCAGAGGGCCAAAACGCCATGGTCAGTGCGCCTGATCCTGCTCTCTCCTGCTTAGAGCCATCAGGTAGCCCCACACCTGTGCAGGGAGCAGAAGCCCAGGAGCTGCAGCACACAGGCTGTGCTCACTCAAGGGGTAGGGACCCCTATGGCTCAGTGGCTCCAAACCACAGAGGACGATGACATCAGTGTTCAGCACTGGGCAGCCACAGATCATGCCTATCCAAACATGTTAAATTGAGGCCATAATGGCCTTGACTAGTTTCCTTTATGCCCAAAGCTTGTGATCAGACGCCCACAAAATTATTACACAGCTTGTGCACCAGGAAAAACATATTTATGGTCAAAGTTCTACGTTCAGTATATAATCCACTATAAAACCAGAAAAGAATTCCTGAAGTTTTTAAATATTTAAATGCCTGTTCCCAAAAGAGATTTTTTATAAGTTTGTAAAGCTGCTTGATATAATTGAATATACAATGACTGTTTTGTTTGGGTTTTTTTAATTAGGTCTTGTTATAGAAGCCTTTATTGTTCTTTACCAAGGAAATACCATATTTAATAATGACACAGTACCCAGCAAGAAGTACTTGTACCACAA
Organism: Acanthiza pusilla; assembly: GCA_036630365.1. Lineage (NCBI taxonomy): Eukaryota > Metazoa > Chordata > Aves > Passeriformes > Acanthizidae > Acanthiza > Acanthiza pusilla. Next base: position 4,112,025 of record JAXCHO010000003.1, on the reverse strand, counting down.
AAAAAAAAAGCTTTATGTACTGTTGTTTAGAAAACAACTTAATATATTCATTTGCATCCTGTTGGAGATAAAATGGGTCATGATGCTTGATTGTATAATATTCAGATTCGAATACCCCAGAGTGTTTTAAAATTATACCATTATTCTTCCTTCAAAAATTCTTTTAAAAATTCCTCCAAAACTTTCAAACTTCCTTAGGTTCCTAACCCATTTCTCTTTGTGCAAATATTTGAATCAGTGAAAGACTCTACCTGTGCTGAGCATCACAGTCCAATCACTGTCTGTCCTATGGCAGCTCTCCTGATCTTTCAAGATACGGTACTTTTGTGTCTTTAGATAACTGATAACACTGCATTTACTCTGTGAACAGCTATCAGAGACACTGTGAGACAGGTACACAGATATGCTGTTGCCACAGTACATCCTCATTTTACGTTTGGCTAAAATGTAAGTATTATATATGCTGCATGAAGACAGACAAGGGTGGGTTTTCACATAAAACAGATGCAGCTGTATTAAGTGCTGCTGTGTCTGCACAGCACAGAACAAATGTCTTTTCCCAGTCTAACTTAGTTCACAGTGAAAACTGACATAAGTCACTCCAAAGCACAGCACTATTAGAGGCTGCACCTAGAGAGGAGCTTTCCTGTTCAACCACACCATTGTCTCTTTATCAACAAACCTGTTTCAGTACAGATTACATCCCTGTGGTTTCTTGTTACATCTCAAAACTAATTACTCACCTGCTTGGAGGTGTGAGAAAGCATTATCTGTGGAATCTGTACTTTTTACTACTAAAGGGGAGAGTGGAAAGCACCAATTCTCTTGTTCCGTTCTCTTCCTTGCAGCATTGGCAAGGAGAGAAAGCACAAACACTGCCAGAATCAGCACACCAGTCTGCACTGACCTCCTCAAAATGTCACTGGAAGCAACAATCCAAAACAGCCTCTACAATCCAAGCAAGATAGAGAGACCTAGGACTCAGATCCTTTTTAAAATTCAGATATCAAGAGGCAGAAGCTGACAGCGAAACATCAAGCAGAAAGAGGGACATAATAAATAATACATTTCAAATAATCCAACGTGAATGCTGCCTGGAAGATTTTAACAGGTCTCCTCACTCAATACAAGGCTCCCAGTAAAGCAGTGCGGCAGAGGACACTGCTGTGCTGGGCAAAGCAGGCACGCTGGGTATTAGATTGCTCTTCCTTCCCTTGGAGAACATCCTATACTCCTCGTATTCCTTTCTTGGCTCCTGAGCCTCAAGTAACTTCAGATTATGCTGAACACGGAAATCACTTTTCATACCCATATCCGATGGTAGCACACAGCACATTCATGGCAGGCAAAGACCTTTAGGGAGTCAAAAAGCAGGATCTCCCAGGAGTCCTTCCTTGCCGAACATGCCGAACTTCGCACACTTTCCCAGTGGCAGCCCAATGGCTACCCACAGAGCGGGCGAGCAGCGCCAGCCTGGCAACAGAGGAGCCCGAGACTCCTTTCATTGCCATGGCTGCCCAGCTGGAGCAGGCCCAGGCTCTGGAGCGGGTCCAGGCCCCGCAGCGGAGGGAGCCCATCTTTCCTGTGCTGGCCGTGGCCGGGCTGCCAGCACCCGGGCAGCAAGGAAGCGAAAGGAGTGCATCTGGAGTGCGGCAGGGACAAATGCCAGGCCCGAGGGACATGAAGGAGCAGGCTGGGACAAGGGCCCAAAACAGGAGGGAGAGCAAGCGCAACAGGCAGGGAAGGGAGCCAGGGATCTCTAGGCAGTGCACAAAACAAGGCAGGAAAAAGGAAAAAGTTTACTAAATGAGTAAGAAAAACTGGACAAGGATGAGGAAGGGGGGCTGGGACAGGCAAGATGTCTGGTGTCTGGCAATGACTCTGCAAGAGAGGTGAAACTGCAGGTGAAAGATAAGAGAATAAGAAGCCAAAACTGAAGAGGGGTCCCAAAAAGCGCAAAAGGATTGTCAGGAAGGGCAAGACAAATGAGGGAGGGGGGGAAAGTATGTCACATCCGATGGAAAATAGCTTATTTCCTTGTGCATGAACAATGACATCAGTTTTATTCCTGACAGATTCCTCAGGATTGATTCCAAGCCTGTCAGAGGTCAAGAAGCGTTTGGACAACATCCTCAGGAGGCACATGGTGTGATTTTCGGGGCTGTCCTGAGCAGGGCCACGAGTTGGACTCAGTGACCCTTGTGGGTCCCTTCCAACTCAGGATACTCTGTGATTCTATGATTTCCTTCCAGAGGTGGGACCCGAAGTCAACAGCCATGTTCTGCACAACACAACAACTCAGAGGTCTCCCTGCTCAGGGTGAAAGCGGCACAGAGGAGCATGACTGTCTGCTGCTGTCATCTACCCCAGTGCCAGAAATCCCCACTAAAGGGTGTAACTTTACAGATGCTATGGCAGCTTTCATTTTCCAACAGAACAGATTCTCATTTTCTTCTTTAAGTTACAACTTGCAGGAAGAGATGAGAATCAGGAATTGTTTGCACTTAAGCATGTTGTCAAACTACAAGCTACCCTTTCCTGTTCTTGTACACCATAATCTTTACCAATTTCCCTCCTTGGACCTCCCAAAGACCACTCTGCCTATTTCACTGCACAAGGGAACACAGCCAGTTATGGGAAGGTGCTCAGGATTTCTTTTTTCACCCTTGAGGAGAAGGCATCACAGTATCCTTACTCCCTACGTGGGAAATTACAGACGGACAACTCAGGTCCCCAAGACTTTGGCTCCACTAGGAGTCTAGAGTCTAAATCCATTTATTAATCTAGGTCAAACAGAATGAAAACCCACTGATTCTGTACTCCCAAAGTGAGACTCTTAGGGCCAAATCATGCTTCAAGTATTTCAGAGCCGACAGCTTGCTTTAGACACAACTACAGGCTGCATCCAGGAGCATGAGGCTTTCTGAAAACTAGCTCTTGGATCTCAAGCTTATCAAGAGTTTAACCATCTTCTGGATGTTTAAATCGCTTCTAACAATGCAGAGAATTCTGGCTGAGAACGGAGTTTAGTTCCTTAAAAGCAAGAGGCCATCAGCTGCCTTGAGCCACCCTTCCCTTTCAACACCCACAAAAGGCAAGGAACGAGAGCTTTCTCAGACAGTGTAATAGAAAACAGTGCCCTGCGGAAGGAGAACTACCACCACACCCAACAAATAACATAAAGATTGCTACACAGGGAAAATGCAACTAAATATTTAAACTCATAAGACACAAAAAGGGAGAATTGCATCTTTTCATTATGAACTTCTGCTTTGCAACATTAATCATGTTCTTTAAACAGCATCTGATCTATAATGATATTCCAAGTAGTAAGATCTGTTGGCTTTTTATGTGAACTTTAAAGAAAGCATATGACATGACCAGCATTACCTTAAGAGTCCAGAAAACACTATCTTTAATTTTCATAACTCCTGAATGTGAACATTCCAATTCCTACACGGTCTACAAGTGAAGCATCTGATTTCAAATTACACCTCATTATCTAGACAAAACGAACAGTATAGGACTTGCTGCTTTTAGCACTGCTTTCACCTCACCCCCAACTCCTCTACTCCTGTAGATGCGCCAGCAGCCTGAGAGCTCCTCCAAACAGATACCCTCTGCCTCTCCCAGTCACACACACACCCCAGTCTCTCCATGTTTCTGTGGAGGAGGTAAGCACTCATGCAAAGCTCAGAACACTCCAGAAGCATGCACACACAGAAGCTTTCCCATGTAGAGCACACTGGTGGCCCGTAAGCAAAACAAGGAAGCGGCTGGAAGTGTGGGAGGGAACAAAAATGGATGTAAAATGACATAGTGTTGGATAGATGGGAGGGGAAGGAGATGATCATCTACCATGCATTGATGTAAAATCATGCAGGTTGTTTTATTTTATGTAAATTCATGCACAGAATATTTTCAGGGGTTTAAATCACTACAGCAGAAAGGCAGTCCACTTAAAGAATATGTAAACACCTGCCGGGAATGGAAAATTTTCCCCTCTAGCATCAGGCAGGATTATATTTTCATAGGGTCACTAACATGGCCTAGCTCTGCAATCTGGGCTGGCCTGCATGAAGCAGTCTGCACTTCTCCCCAGGGAGCACACGACTGAACACAGATGGTAGTCATGCTCCCATCCTTGGAGAAACTCCTTCAGCTTAAGTTTCAATCGGGAAATTGAAAAAGAATTTCACAAAAATGCGGAAAAAATGCATTTACACCCCTTAGAACCAGGAACCCCTGTATTTTGTGGGTTTTTTTGTGCCCCACTGTGCATCCTCCAAAAGGATGACAAACCCACCTCCACTCCAGGAGGATCAGAGAGTCTCTTTGGAACAAAGTAAGAGCCAACCCTACCCACCAGTGACAAGTCCAAGCCCTGTGCCCTGTACTGGTGATGAACAAGTCACAGCAGGTTCCTGCCTCTGTGGAAGACTGAGAAGGCACATTCCTCTCATCTGTACTTGGGGGCTGCTCCTCCTCTGCTCTCCAGCTGCCAAAGAAGGCAGAAAAATACTGTAGAGTATCACAGGGAGGAGGAGCAGGGAAGCATAGGCACATGTTGCAGCTACCAAATACAAAGCAGCACAGGACACAAGCAACAGGAAAGACTTCAAGAGGTTTAATCTCCTCTGAATAGCAGTCCTACCTTAAGGAGTCCTATCTATCTGGTACCACCCTCTTCCTAAATTTACATATTTTGTCCAACAAGGCATATGGAAAAAGAAGACATAACTCTGATCGATTCACAAACATGGGAAAAGTCCAAAAGTACTTACAGCCCGTAAATAAACCAAGAAGAGAAGGAATTAGCAATACACTGCAGCCCATTCACTAACATATTTGCACCTTGACATCACACCAGCCCTTCTCCATTCAGTCCCTACTGCGGAAGGTCAGGGCACCCTGACCACAAAAGCAGCAGCAGGGAGAAAGAAAAGGCCTGGTACCAGCAGCAACACGTACAAACAAATAAACTTACTGCAGTTCCTCGTGGGCAGTCAAAGAAAAATGGTGATAAATAATGGATCAGCAGAACCGACACCTTGTTCACCAAACTACCTACTAACAGACCACACGGGATTTTTCCCTTTTGCAATTCAACCCAGAACACTTTCCCTTTGCTCCAAAACCTGACGCTAAAAGATATGAGTTGATAAGGCTGCCGTGGGGCTATTTACTTGCTTTCCAACATAAATAGGCACGCTGCGAGCCTCAGGAGTTGAACGCTGAGTACAGTATCTTCCCCCCTTAGCTTTTGGCCCAGCAATTCAACAGGAAGCAATGCAGGAAATCCAAGGCATCAGTGTGATTCCAACCCATGCCCTTCCTGTCTGGGGAAAGAGATCTAAAAGCATCTAGGACTCCTGCTAACAGAAGCAGTCAACACCTCAGTCGAAGGCGGGGGGGGGCAGAAATTCAACTGCCCAACTGAAGCTAAACATAGTTCAGCCAGTACACATCAGAAGAGACCATATTAATTGCCAAGCTGTGTTCCACCTTTTTTTTTTCTGATGTTCAAAGACAAACAACACTGCAATCTGGAGGTAGTGAAGCCATGCCCAAGCAAGCTCTAAGCACACCAGCCAAGGCTGTGTAGCTCTGATGCTGTCTCAGCAAGGACACCAAGAAGGGGATGCAGAGGTCATCCAGTCTGCCTCCCCTAGCTCCCTGCAGGTGCAGCCCAGGCACTACTGTACACAAAGCATTCTTTTAAAACTTGTCCTGCTAGTTACATCCATGATCCCTAACCTGTCTGCAACATCCTAGCTGAGGGGTTGCAGGAGACACAGCAAAGCTGCCAGACAGACTGTGGAGGAGGATGCTGTTCAGGCAGCAGCACAGGCTGCTAAAGGCACATCACTGTGTACTCTCTACATTTCCCCTGCTCGGCACATGGCAATGCCACGGTTATAATTCCCAAAGGTATCCCCAGGATGGCCCCGCACACAGCTCGGACTACTGCACTGGTTTGTAATGAGCTGCACTCTACTGGAGTGGCACTACTGAAGCGTGGGAGACAGGAGCAGCAGGTAATAGCCTTGGCACACTCCCCAGTAAAGTCACTCCCCAATGTATTAGATACCATGATGAACTTTCCTCTTTAAAACAAAACATCAAACAAATTTGCCTGACCTGTCAGTCAGTAAATCCACAACACCAAAAATACGCAAACAAAAAAGGAAATTCCAATTAGTTAGAGCTGGGGGAGGGAGGGAAGGGAAGAGAATATTCTTTCCTGAATCTATTTTTAGGCTATGTAAGGCTGTCTGAAACCATGGCAATGAACCTGCTATAAAATCCCCTCGCCAGCTCGATGTTTTGTTTCCTTACAGACAAGGATAAATGAGTACCTAGTATGGATTAAATGGTCTAAACCAGAAATGAATAAACTATCAGGCTACTGGAAATGCATTTGTTAGTTATGAAAACTACTGGTTAAGAGAGGCAGAAGCAGCTGACCAGAGAGACCAATGCACTGAACAATGCCATGTCACATAACCAATCCTTTATAGCCCCAACAAACAGCACTGAGGTGGGACCAGCCTCCAGATCGCATTTCTCCACCTCTACCATCCCTGACTTCTGTGTGTATTCTGACATCATCAAGCACACACCCTCAGTGCCCACGTTCATTCTTCAGGCGGGGCCCCCATGATCCAGCTGTGGAGGTCCATGTCCCCATCCCAACATTACCTTTCTTCCACCCCATCAGCAGTCCAGTGCTGAGGTTAGGGCTCACAGAAATAGGTGATCTGGCAGCAGCACTGAGGCAGCAGGTACCCAGCACCAGAGGGCTGCAACTGCTTACCCAGTTACTTTGGCTAACTGTACACAAAATGTCTAAGAACTTTGTAAGGAGTTTGCAAGCCTTCCAACTCCAAGGCAGAGTTTTTACAAAAGAATGGTGGGTTTGTGCTTACTGAAGCATACATATTATTGATGAAACGAACAAAGAAATCAAGTCTGACCAAGATTTTATCCCTGCTATTCAGATATACTCAATATAACTGCCATCAAAGAAAGGAAAGATGTCAGGGTCCACACTCCTGCCAGGCTGATGGACAAGAACCTCTCTGTGTTCCACACAGGACTGCAAGTAAAAACTGTGGTTTGTATTCTGATTGGTTTAAGAGAGGAAAATAACACCTTCACAGGATACTCAAGGATACTTGATTCCTATATATGTAATTTCTCTAGTGCTTCTTATTAAAAAGAAAGAAAAAAAAAGAAAACAAGCAGGTAGTTTAAATTTTTTTAATGTATACTCCTGTGCCTTTGTAAAAAAGCAACAAAACAAGAAAGCTGGAAGAAACAATACTTTGCTCTTTTGCCATTTAAATGAGAGTAAAAAAATTACCCACAGCTGAAAATTTAGAGATTTCAACAATTTTAAAGAAGTATTTCAGAGGTAATAACTTCTATTAACACCTTTACATCTGCTGCTGAAATAGCTCATTCTATATTCTTATGTGGTTGGTGTTATTAAATTTATCCTGGTTTTTAATCCTCTGCCATGCACACCAGATTGGCTGCCAATCTATGCTGCTTTAGAGGACTGAAACATCCTACAAAGCTCAGCTCTGCCCTCACAACAGCTTTGCTTGGTATGTGGGGGAGGAAGACAGAAAACATACCTATCTCAAGACAGTTAATTAGACACCCAGTTCTTTAAAGACTGGCATCCCAATTATATTTTGATTCTACATGCTATCAAGTTTTCTGCATGTATCAAGAAGAAGGGGGGAGGAACATCCCTAAGCCTGTAAAACTGTTACTTGGCAACATTGAAAGAAAAAAAACCCCACCCAAACACATGAAGGTAAGAATGCTGAAAACATTAGAAAATGCAAGATTTCTTCTCTGCACAGAGCACAGGTAGTCTCTTCTCAGTGCAGTTACAGCACACACATCACCCAGGCGGTATCAGCTTCCAGTATTGCTAAGCAACACCACGCCGCATTACCTCAATTGATTCAAGGGAGGGAAGTTGATTCAGGAGCCACTGAAAAAGGCAGAATCTAGATAAAAACGGCTGCACAAACCTCACACACACAGAAGCCAGGATCCTGCAGTCAGAGCAAAAAGCAATTAAGGAAAACCATGGGGACACACACACAAACTGAAGAACAACAAAAAATAACCACGTACATAAAGACAGAAGAAAGGGGCAAATGAAGTAGGTAAAAAAGAAAGAGAAGAGCACTGCTGTCTCACCTCAAGTATTCTAAGACTAGAACAATGCATTACCTCTTTCTTTACAGGGAGCAAAAAGCAGTAAAACAGCCAGAAAGCCATTAGAGGCATGGCAGGGTAAGTATGATCCTCATCAAAAATAGAGCTTGCACATGACTGAGAATCTTTGTTACAAAATACTGAAGATCAAATTGCAGGAATTAATATGAAACATTGAACTGTGAACTGCTTCAAAATCACTTATTAACTGCTCTGAACAATAAACATCTTCCCCTTAATTCTGATCCTAAATTCTATTCATGTCATATACATTTGAAGAGTTGCATTTAAATCCTGTTATGAATACAATTCAAAACAGAACAGTTCACATTAGTATACTAAATAAATCCATTACCAATGCAAAAATTTGAAAAAGCCCATTTGTGTAAGTTTTTTAATTGAAACAGATTTGTTCTGTGATAAGAACTGTAAACAATTACATTCAACTACACGGTCCATGCAAATAATTCATGCAATAAATGCCAATTTATATCTATCTATAGATTTTTATTGCCATGGCTTCTGGACCTGCTTAAGCCAACACAAACTAGGACTAAGGCAGAAAGATGTGCTCCCCCATGGCAGTATACTGCTCCCTTCCAGCAGCCTCCTCCTTTCCAGCTCCTGTTTCACACATCAGAAGCACTCAGGACACAGAAGGAAGATCAGCTCACCTACTGAGCAGGGCCAAGGGACAATGGAGGCAAACTGGCCACCAGTCTTCCAACTCAGGTAAATGGAAGGTGTGTATGGGAGCAAGAAGATGGTACAGGCACAAGACTGCCAAAACCACAGCATCATTAGACCAGACTTTAGGACCACCAGCAGGTTACCAGATTCAGATGCTACTCACCCAAAAAATTTAAAGTCACTTCAACATACCACCACTATTACCCATGCTGCCCAGCTTCCCTCTAAGGCCACCGTAAAAAACAAGATATAAAAAGCTGATGATGTGCTGCCAATTTCAATAAAAGGACTCCAGGGAACAACAGGCTGGTAGCTACAGGCTCACTTCTACACTGGGAAAGTTGACAGAAACTGTAGAACAGATTAGCAGATATGCAAATACAGATGATATAGGAAGGTCATCATGGCATGATTTTTGTCACAAGCTTGCTATGACATGTATCAGTAAATGTGATATGTATGATACATATAACATGCTTGGATCTCTAACAAACCTCTGACAGTGTCTCTCACCACAGGCTTTTAAAGAAATTGAACTGTCATGGGATAAAATGGAAGGTCCTCATGTGAATTAACAATTGGTTAGATTAAAAGAAACAGCACAGGATTATATAGCAAATTTTCACAAGAGCCCTGGTTTTACATTTGTGCTACTCAATACATTCATTATTTACATGAAAAATGGAGCAAGTAGCAAGATTATAAACTAACTCTGTTGGGCTGCAGATAGATTTGTCAGGTATTTATTCACACACACCTCAAAGTAACAGCCAATATAGCAAATGGAAACCTTGGAGTCACCGCAATTTAATTAAAGTCAGGAACTACACACTCACACATGACAAAGTTCAGTGCTGGCTGGGAGAGCAAAAGGAACACCAGGAGTGAGCAGCTCAGGGATACCTGGCAGGGAACACCACAGTAGCTCTGCACCAATGGCTGCTGCACCGAGCAATTTTCAGAGAAGCATTCTGCAGAGCAAGAAAAGATTCAAAGAGTGACAACAATGGGAGGTCTGAAGCAGCTTTAACCGAAGGAGAACTAATAAACAAGTGCATTTAGATTGGGATGAAAGATGGATAAAATGAGACATAAAACCATGAATGGTATTTCAGAGAAAGCAAATAGGAAATCACGTCTTGAAATAAATGAATTAGGCAGTATAATATGAAGTTTATCAGGCAGCTTGTTTAAAAACAAGAGGAAAAGGAGGTACTTTTTCCATACCGCAATTAATGGCAGAACCCATTGTCAGAGGATGTTATGAAGACAAAAATTTAAAATAGATTAATACATAGTTAGATGTATTCACAGAAGAAAGCCTGTCAAGGATTGTTAAACAAAGGAGAAAACATCACTTTCTTGCACAAAGTCCTTGAACTACAGCCTGCCAAAAGCTGGGAGGGATCACTGTTTTACTAACACTTCTCCCCATAACCATTACTACTATTATTAGAGGTGGAATGCTGGGCTAAGCCAGACTTCTGCCTGGAAATATCAGGACTAAATCCCATGTTACAGGTCCAGGAAGCTTCAGCAATATGTGCAGTGCTGGAAAACCCCATCTTTTGAGAGAGAACATGCATAAGCAGCACCTGCTGAAGCCACAAGTCAGACAGAGATTTGCTTCCAACTGGAGAGCTGCAATTGTTTAACATGTTCCTCTTACATGAATACAGCTATGCTACATGTTTCCAGACTGCGTAAGGGGTAGAAAGTCTGTAATTTTGCCTACATCGAATAATCAGATTTACCTACTTCTGTTTTGTGGCCTGGTACTTTTTAAAAACCTCATTACAGCTCAGTTATACAAGAGGAGTGTCTGTTCCCCATTTCAGGTGGCTGAGCTCAATTATGGTGCTGTGCTGGTGAATTTGAAAGTCATTTGAGAAGTTGCACAGTTTCTAAAAGTCAGTAGCAGAAGGAGATGAGGAAGATAAAGGAGGAAGAAGAAAGAGGCCACTCTACTTCTGCAGGGATTCAGAAAGTGAAGGCACTACAAAACAGCATTAAAGCTTGTTCTACCTTCATGGCCCCTGCCATGCCTGTAGCTCTCCTCCCTAAAATGGCTGTCAGGGAAACTATGAATCTGGGAGATGTCAAGAAAATTACCTCTTGATGAGATTTATGAGGCACTAACAGATTTATGCACCCACTCATAAGATGAGATATTTGCCCACTTGGACAGCCTTACCCACCTTATAGTTCATGCAGAACAGCTACCCTGTTGCATTTCTCACCTGTTGATAAAAGTGCCTTAAAAAAGAAGTATATAAACTTTGGTTCCCTTGCAGAAATACTACAAGCTTCCAGTGAGAAGTGAATTCAGTATCACCACCCATTTTTAGCTCGATAAACGAGAAAATATTTAGACCTTATGTATGTTATTTCTCTTGGGAGAAACTGATTGAGCTGAAACCCAGAGAAAATCCCTCCCTTGGGAGGGAGGAATCAGTCATGCAGAAATTCCCAACTTGAAATCTCTTTCCAGATAGCAGCCTGATCAACAAGCTCTCTCTTGCTTTGTGCATTCTTGTTCTGCTTTCACACACTGCCTCTTACATTTTTATGCTCTGCATGCAGGCACACAGAACTTAAAAACCCAAAGTAAAAAAAATCAAAGCCCAACCAATAAACCAATCTGTTCCAACACTATATTGGGCTGCCATTTCAGCTGCCCCACAATTCTACAGTGTGTAGTGGCTTTCCTGTTCTGCACAAACCATTTGAAGCCAGGGGGACTGGAGATCCCCTTCATCCACTATCCAGACTCAGCTGAACAGCGCTGGTTGTGTGAACCACACCAAACCACAGTCAGCTCCTACAAGCTCCCATGATAGGCTTGCCATGGAACAGCTGCCCACATTTTCCTTCCTGCACCAAAGATAACACTAACAACAGCTCAGGCATGGTATGGAATACATCTGAGCTTCTTGTTAAACAACACATCTCAGTCACCAACATGCCTTATGCTGCTGCATGAAGAGGTCAACTCTTCACGGAGACATCAGCACCACTTGTCAGATGACAGTAAGTCTGTTACTGCTTATTTTATCATGTTTTTGGGCTTACTTGTCTCCACTCAATGATTATCCCAAAAATTTCAATACTGGCACTAAAATGACTGATTCAGTGACTCACTCCTCCACTGTGATTTCAAAACAGTGCCACTTACCTCACCAAAGTGCAGCTCCATCCAAGAGCATCAGCATCACACAACTGCTTCCCTACTGCTTCTGGTGACACTGTGTTCCCACGACACTCTCCCTTATCTAGAGATTATGCAAAACCATAAAACTGTTTGGGCTATAGCTCTAGTCTAGCTCTTTGTACCTAATTTCTCTTTGCATAACTCTGAACTACCATTAATTCTGAGACTATTTCTTAAATAAAAGCAGCATTGCTTTGTTTTCAAATATACAAAAAGAGGCATGTCTCCATGAATGTTTCACTGGTACTACTCTTTAAGTTACCAGTGCTAGATACAGATCAGAATATATGACTCCAGATCATTTAGTAGCAGGTAAATTTTATTCTGGAACCACTTTTATGCAACCAGTCGAACAGGACAGAAATAGGCCATTAGAATGTGTGACCTGTACTTTCCTATACACACCCAGAACCATGTTGATTCAGTCATGCCACCACCTGGGACTTTTATGGCAAGTGTAACACCTCCAGGAAAAACAGACCTCATTAGTATGGTCAACTGCTTAGTTCAAATAGAAGATATTTGAAAACTATCCTACAAAAGGAAGATGCTAGCTTTTCCCTCTCAGGCCACTATAACCTTATTCCATGTTCTTACATTTTCAGTGTTAATTCTTCTCCTGTACAAAACATATAGTCTGATTTCTGACAGTACAAAACATATAGTCTGATTTTCTTAACAACTTCTCTGTATTACAAATCCTTTGAAGCTATTGTTAAAACACATTCATCCACCTTGGTTTTTTTCACCACCTGAAATACCTTTCATGTTTCCAATTTCAGCAGCTGATGATCCTTGTATTTTTTCAAAAAAAACCCTACAAAGAAATGGAAACATATATTGAGTAGTATGGAAACAAAAACTACAAATGTTTCAATAAGGTAAAGATAAGGCCTGGCTGTAACCACAAGGGAAGTAGCTGGGTGAAGGGAGGAGGAGAAGGGCATGAAAAAACACTGCAAAGGCCCACCACAGCACCAAAAACATTTCTTCATCCTCCAACCTCACTAAGACCTGAAGGCAAAACAGCCTTGGACTACAAACAAAAGTGGCATCTGAGCACTGGACTGAGCTCCTGATCACTCTGAAAAGGAAAGCTCAAGTACAGCCCTTCTTTAAGCATATGTGAGAATGTTTGAGTTTTCCGTCTTGCCTTTCTGAAGAAGAATCCCTAACATTACAGGGTATCCTTTGATTAGACTCATAAAAAAATCTTCTTAGTCTCTGCAAAGGAAAAGAGAGTTCAGAAGTATGAAGGCATCTACTGTTGCTTATGTAAATGACATTTTGCTATAACAGGTTTTTAAATAAACTGTCTGCTCCTTTCCTCAAAAGGCTGAGATTATCACAGCAAGGAAGAAAAGTAGAAAATAAACATGCCCACAACATCATACAGTTTCCAGGAATTGTGGCTGGGAGGAGAATCTGCTTGTAGATTATTTCATTCTCCCCCCAACATGTGAAATGGCAGGAAATTCAAGTTCCCATGAGTAGGGGACAAGTCTCTTCTGAATACACAACCAGACATGCACAAAACAGTCTGCAGGGGAAAATGACCTGAAAACCTCTCAGAGACAAGCATATTGAAAGTGCATCTGAGACTCATACATCTCGTAAGACATTGAACTTTCCAGACTAGGACTAGTAGCAGTAGCATGCTTGGAAAGAACTGGTTATTTTTTTTGCAACAAAGCACATGTAATAACAAAAAAACCCAAAACACAAACAAACAAAAACACTCCACAAAAACAAACAAAAAAAACCCAAAAAAGCTGAAGTTTTTATGCATGTGTCCTTCATCAGTCAAGAAAGATAACTTTATGCTGTAGTCTGTGCCTTGGCAGTGTTCCTTTCCACTCCTCTCCATGACTTAATACATTCTCTACTAACAGGACATGAAACTTGGTCATGTAAAAAATTTTTTTTAAAAAAGACAGCATAAGACTATCTTTTTAAGTATTTTTAGATTTTTTTTTGTTCAAATGAAAGAATCAGGTGACATAAATCATTACTGAAAACTAATCACATTATGTAAAATCAAAACCTTACATTAAAACTGCTGTTGTCATTTTCCTATAGAAGTCCATTTCTATCAGCTGATAAATCTCAAATATTCATTTGCCATTAAATACAGTATTTACCTTTACTTCAGTATCTCTTTTTCCCCAACCAGTACGTCAAACAACATTTACACACTTTTAGTGTTGTATCGTCTTGTTTACACTTACTGCTCTTACCTTTTGTCTTAGAAATTACCAGAGGACTCATTTCTTTATACCAAAATGCCAATTTTACTACAGTACCTGGAAAGAACTAAACTTAAATCACTAAGATGCCTTAAAAGTCAACTCTAAGAATGTCTCAGGGGAAAAAAAAGGAACCACTAAACTTTACCACGAACAAGACTGCTATTTAAAACAGAATGATTGATTATACAATAGAGAAGTTAAGATTTCAGGGCCATAATTAATTTTTCAATTCACTAATATTCAAATTTACTGAAATAGCAAGAAGTTTCTTAACTATCTAAAAGCCACTAAGCTTGTGAGATACCTAATTTGTGTGATGTCTTCAGTTAGATACCTGAAATTCTTTGTATGCTTCAAGCTTTGATGCACATAATCCTCATTTTCTCCCAACTCTACAAAAATAGCCTGTAAGAATGCTGGAACACGGAGATGATTATCCAGGAATAAAGCAAAGAAGTAGCAGGTGTTGGAAGAGAGCCCATTTACCTAATGAGAGGCATGGAAGCTCCTCCTCACACCCCTCTGAGAAATACCACCTGGAATATTTCTGCCTGGAAAAAGTGATGTTTCTGGGAAATCAAAGGAAGGCTGTACAAAGGCAACTTATCCCAACTTTTCAAGAACTTATGGAATGGTACAAAGGAGGAAACAATGACTGGGGTACTGACTGCAAGTCTGAACCGACCAGTTCAGGTTGACTCTTCAGGGGAAGTGTGAGCAAACTCTGGAAGGTGTGCAAGCAGCCAAGCTGCACACAGCAGCTCATATGTAGAATAAAAAGTTCACACCAGAAAGGACCTGAAGTCCTTGCTACATTAAAACAGACTCTAAACGCAAACCAGACTGTTGCCTAGCCTTGCAATAATTTTGATAAGCTGTACTTGCTACTAAGAGATTACAGAACTAGACCTCCTTTTGCTCAGTAACTGCACAATAGTACTGAAAAACTACTTCACACTTCATCTTTGCCGTAAGGGATGATAAATATAGGCAAGAAATAAAAATGTAAAGAAAAATGCCACATGAACACTATATGCTGGTGTCTCACAAGCCCTAATTCTCCCCTTCTCTCAAAAGATTTCTTTGGATCACCTCTGGCATGCTGAGGGGAACCACACTATTCCCAGCATATGGAATGTAGCAAGGTCAGCAGGAGCATCCCATGGACAGCTGATAAACTGTTCCTACCCTTCAGTTATCAGCTGTGTTCAAAGCCAAAGCCTGCAGTTTTATCACCCACATTATCTCCTGGGCTCGCTCTGATGGATTCTGGGTTTCATCCCCATTTACCAAGCCCGTACAATTTTCCTGTTTCATTGCCTCACGAAGTTCAGCCTCTAAGTGAACTACACTTCTTTGTTCACCAATTAAATTTTCAATGAAACTTCCAGAAAAAGCACTAAGGTTGTTACTGAAGAAAGCAGGCACACAGTCACGAACTTGACATTTTCATCCTTCTTACAATGAAGTGTGAGTCTTGCAATTACTAGGACTAGTTAGTAGTCAGTTAGGGAATACCATGTGTACAATTTAGGAGGTTTATGGCTCAGTTCTCACCTCTCTGAAGTGAGAGAGGTGAGACTACCTATGAAGCTATTAGATCTTGTAAGTTAAGGAAAAAAATAATAGGTTTTTTTTTAATGGAAGACAATGTAATGGGGGGAAAAAGTATGGGTATGATTATTCAATCCTTTTAAAGTCTTTTCCCCCCAATTAGTAAATTCTAAGCATGAAGAAACAGCAGAGCAGCCAAATGCAATATTGCTTTAAGGGAAATAAATAGTATGTTACCACAGTCCTCAGCTTGCAAAGTGACTCTGGCTTTTTGCATGTTCTGCAAAAATAAGATACCCTTTAGGCAGCTCTCTTAATGGATTCGTTCAGTGAGGAGCCTTCAAAGTTGCATTCATCTAGTAAAAAAAATTTTAGTGGCTGTCTTAGTAACTCAGTACAGCCAGGAAGGTGAGAACCTCTGTTAATGGATATAAGGCACAGTGACATCTTACTGAATTCCTGTAGTAAAGTCAGGTTTGCTTCAAGGGTCTTAGGATGATCTGAAGTATATAAGTGAACTCCTTATTAAAGATAGTTTGTAAAAAGGGTGACACTTTAAAGCTTTCATAGTCTAACATGCTTCTAACATCTTACAGAAGAGAATCCATGCTCAACTAACATTTTTGTTATTTTACTACATTATTTTGTCTCTAGCAAACCCAAGAAAATCCAAGATATGCTTCTGCTATCATCCTGCAGCTCAAAACCCAGACATACTAACCAAAATAGGTCATCATGCCTTACTAACACAGATAAAATGACTAAGCATATGGTAACAAAAGGGAACCTTGAGGTTATTAATCACAAACTGCTTCAGCTCAGCATAAAAATAATAAGTAATTACACTTCAAGAAAACAAATGCATTTAATATTTCCTGTATCATGGAAGACAGCAGTTTGATAAAAATTATTAAAATTCAGAGGAGAGTCTGAGAGATCTAATGCCAGTGGTCCAGTAAGTAGGTTAGTCATGATCTTTCTGGAAAGCAAGCTGCCAGGAAGACAAATCCCTACACAGTGAGTCCTCCTGAAGTGCTCTGTCCCACAGGTAACAACTCCCTGTTCTAGAAATGGACACCCCAGGGCAGAGAAAAAGCTTCCCAGGGAACAGAGGAGACTGACACAGCTGAACAGCAAGAGAGCAAATTATCTGCAGGATAATGAGGTATGGGAGCACGTAAGGGATGCGGTCTGCAAACTGAGTGGGAAGTTTAAAGATTTAGGAAGAACTAGAGCAGTTTTAAACAGACCAGTTTACCAGCAGGAAAACCCCCCAACTGTAAGATCATAAACTATGAAGTAGTTTTTTCTTTTCCTTTTAATGGAAGTAGTGGTATTTAAGACATCTGAAAGATGGCTAAACAAAAACTTGAGTCCTTATAGGGAGCACCCTTGAATAAGATTATGGATACAGAAAAGATCATTGCCAAGATTCTTACGAACACTGGCTCAAGCCTGTAGTTACCTAAAACTTGTCCTTTAGTCAATCACTGAAGGTACAGCTCAGCAGGCAATGGAAACAACAGGAAGCTCATTCTACAAATCACTGAAAAAAAATTAAGCAGGTAACATCAAGCGTAATTGCCAGCCAGAATGTAAGGGTCTGTCCATTACAGAGTAAAAAGTGTTTACTGACCAAGGTGTCTCATCTGTTAAATGACAGAAAAAGATATTGAGTTGTAAATCCATGGGAAAAGAAAAACAGATTCCTTTTCTTTATGGAAAAAACTACCAAATAAATTAAATATCTAGATAAATCAGATCATTAATAGTCGTATTCTTTTAATGGTTGACAACTGTCTCAAAATTAGTGCATTTTTTTATCATACGTACATAACAAAGTGTATATAGAACTTACAAGACAGAGAACAGAATTTTTAAAAAATTAAATTTGAATCTTGTCATGATGACAAACAAAATTTTTAACTGACTGTATTCAGCCACAGGGGAGAAAAAAAGCCTTTAAAACATCCATTAAGATAACTGTCCAAATCTGGGCTTGCCATTTGCAGTCTAAATCACACCAATCCCATACAATATCTGTTACATTTAAAGGCTTCAAGCCAAAAGACCTGAAGTTTTATTGGGCCATCAAAATGCCTGATGAGCCTCCAAGGATGTGCATTCTTTGCTTATTGTTAAGAAAGCTGTAGGACTAATGGAAAAAGAGCATTACTCAAAACTTACATACTTACACTTTTGTTGAAGATATAAACAAACAGCTAGCAAGTTCCAGGACTCCATGCCAGAAACAGTTTTGGCTATAAGCTTACTGAAACTTTAAAAAACATACATGGTGTGTCTTTCCATTACATTTACCTCATCAATGGGAAAGATGAATACTAAGGATATTAAGGAAAAATATGATAGAATGCTGTCACAGATAGTAATCGCATTTAAAAAAAGAAGTCAAGAAATAAAAACATTAATAGAATTCAAAAAAGAAAACAAGTAAATACAGAACAAATAATCAATATAGCCAGGTTTGAAGAACACCAACTAATCCTTACTACCTGAAAACCTGATGAAAGTAGCATCAGTAACATCTCACCTTCACTAAAGGAAATATTCACATTGCATATCGCAGTGCCACCGCAACAATTGCAGACTCCTCTACCTCTATTTATAGTAGAAAAGCCTCAAATTCATTAATTTCTAAGGATCAAATACATTTCCCTAATCAGCCTTGCAACGGCAACAGTGTGGTTGGTTTTGGTTGGGTTTTTAATAAACTGATTTTAAAACCAAGACAAGAGGAATTGTTCTTCTCAGGTATGCCAACAGCAGCACACATTACAGAAACAGAATCACAGAACCTCAGTTTACATCCTGTTTTTCTTTTATCCTGAAAGAAATTCAGCCTTATTAATGAATCAGAAAAAATCCCATAAATGCTGCTAAAACACTAAGAGTCTATGCATATGGGAATTTCGTGGCTGGGGAAGAAGGGGAACTAAAGGGTGGACAAAAAACTGGCACAAAGAAATGGGTTACTGCTATTCCCTCCAACATGAACTAATTGCATACTGGGTAAGGATAATCCCCCATGACATTCCATGTGTTCAAAGGTCAACACTTTTGCTTTTCAACTGTCCCCATCACATGTTATTCCCTGAAGAGAACAGTCTGAAGCTGTCCCATAGCACAAACACTCTCAAACGTGGGGGTTAAGGACTCTAGCCCCGCACAGTGAAATATTGCACCAGGCACACCACAGCCCTCAAAGAGGGCAGATGAGCACACAACACAATTAAACAAGAAGTACAAACAATAAACACAGAGCCAAGAGCTTCTAAAGACTATTCCAAAGTCTATTCCAAAACAGCAGAGACAGGCTACTAACACAATCTTATTCACTGTATTTAAAGTATTCTTTTCACCTAGGCTGTTGTGTGACTTTAAAAAGCAGAGCTCCTCTCTCTTGGTGCTTTAAGAGCATCCATGGGAGACAAGACTGGCACCACAGGGAAAGCACACAGCCAAGTGGGACCCTTGTGTCCCCACGCTCAGCTACAGACAAACCACTCCAGCCACTGCAGCAGATCCTACAAATCTTCGTTTCTCAAACACAAATATATATATATATATGTGTGAATGTATATATATATAATAGAGCCCTCAAAACAAGCACCTGGGTCGTTGCTATTGCTCCCTGCAGTCTTCCAGAGCACGAGCAATTTGATTAAACTTCCTCAACAGGAGAGCACTAAATAAACACTGTAAATTAAACAAAACTATGCTGATGATCTAGCTGCAATTACTTCCAATTGATTTGAGTCTTTATTGTTCCCTCAAGCTTTAAACTTTGCAGATAAAAAAAGGATCAGGCCTTACTGGAGGAATACCAAAGAAGGAGTTATGAAGCTTTCTTTAAACAGATTCAAAAGCAACCAGACTAGCTTGTCCTCCTGACAAAATTCCAATTAAATTTAACCTGGAAGTCTAGTGAAAAAACCAGGCTATTCCAGGCTTTGCCATAAACAAGCAAGTTAATGCTTAGAATAAACTCACTCACTGGTGAACATACATACATACATACATACAAACCAGA
Organism: Acanthiza pusilla; assembly: GCA_036630365.1. Classification (NCBI taxonomy): domain Eukaryota; kingdom Metazoa; phylum Chordata; class Aves; order Passeriformes; family Acanthizidae; genus Acanthiza; species Acanthiza pusilla. The sequence goes on along the minus strand of JAXCHO010000003.1, from coordinate 4,092,029 downwards.
AATTGCTGCAGCATATTTTATTTCACAGAAGTCAGACACTGCCAAAAGACTTCAGGAAACTTTACCCAGCTGATTCAGTACAATCCAGCTCTCGGGCATTTCAGCCTTTTCTGAGTTGAGCCAAGCTGTCACTTGATTGCAACAGGAAACATATGCACACAAGTGAGGTGAGAAAACAAAAGCAAATATTCTTATTCCACTCCTGGAAACTCCTCTGCAGAAAAATCCTGGAGTTAACCTGCAGGTTTTAAAACATCCTCCAAGGTCCTGAGATATATATATATCATTAGGTTGGTTTTATAATTAATTTTCAGATATTAATTTCATTAATAGACTCAATCTCCTTGTAAGAGCTAGAGCTATTATTCTGATTAATTTTCTCTTCCATGTCTCCAAATCACATTTTCTTTGCCAAGCTGGAACCATTTTCAGATCACCTTTTTTCTGAAATTCTTTCTTCTCTGAGGTTAGCCCAAAACTGCCACAGATACAAGGCTTCAAAACTTCTAGACACATTTTACATTTTTCTGTAGACATTTTTTAGATGTATAGCTACCATTTTCCCTTCATGGCATACATCCAAGCCTCAGTTCCAGTCCTGGGGTGCTTTTAAGTGCAAAGAACTTTGTTCAGGTTAGAGCGAGGCATTTTGTTTTGACAAAAGCAGGCAGGAAAGTAAAATAAAGACCCTTCCTCAGGATTTTTTCTGTTGAATTATGTTTACACCAGAATTAAATTTTTTTGAGCTTTCTTGAAAGGACACACATTATCTCACCCTGGAGCTATAAATATCCTCATATCACACTGATCTTGCAGAAAATTCAAATACAAAGATGAAGAGGCATACCTAGCTCTCTCTGGTATTTTCTTTACATGACACAGGAAGGGAAACAGTACTTCTGTTACTTATATCCATCTATTGTGGTACATGCTCAAACAGCTCACCATCTCTACAGCTAACTACTCCAGCTTTAAACAGGTTATTCTTTCTCTGTGAATTAGTTGTTCTTGTTACCTATTTTCTGCTTTAAATATTTTAAATAATAACACAATTGGTGAATGTTCAAACATTATTCACACTTTTAAGGAAAACAACTTTGAAAGAAAATTTAATAGTTTTATGTACTGTCCAAAAAAATTCCATCAACAGATTTAAGGGAGTCAAACAACTCTAGCAAATACCCAATTCAGAACAACATTGCCTTCAGTTTTAATGCTTTCAGATACATGTCTGAATTTTCTTGACTACATACTGTTGGGTTTGTTAGAGTTTTTATTAAAGCAGAGAAAATGAAAACTCTACATATCCTGGGTCCAGAAAAAGAAAATTCCTCTGAGCTCCCTCTTCTCATCAGATGTAGAAAAACATACACACACTATACTCCACCACAACAGTGATCTAATTTTTCAGTCATACACTTGCAGCATGCTGCTATTAGTCCCTAGCTCGCCTCCATCCTGTACTTCCTCTTCATTCAGGAAGACAGGAATGGCTTCCCTGTGCTGGGCTTTGTCAAGCAGAGAGCTACCATCAAGTGCCATTTGCTTGTCCATTGCTTCAAATGATCCTTGAAGCGTTATTACAACTGGAAACTGCTCCAATGGTTCCTCTGGTGCCTCAGTGTGCAGCCGCTGCACACAAAATTAGGGAGAAATGCCTGAGTCCAGGGCATTGCCCAATGGATAATTTCTTGGTTCAGAGTCTGAAATAGTCCTTGATTTGCATTTTAAAAGCTGGGCAGCTGGAGTTAAAAATCATGCAGATATCCTGCTCTTGCATCATCACTTCAGTACTTCATTAGATAAAGGCACACTACTTCATGGCTTCAGGAAGCATTCCCAGATAACTGTGGGAAACTGCGCTTGATGTCAATATGGGCAAGGTTTTTGATAAAGATTTCACTTTCTGAACAGCCTTCGTTAGTGCTACATTTATTTCCTCCCCCGAGAGCCACTACGTAGAAGTGCTCACGTGTGGTGACCAACAGAGCAAATAAAAATTGGTTTCTGCCCAAGTGATGCTCTTCCCTCAGCACGGTGAGAAGCCAGCACGGCTGGCTCCACACACCCCCTGTCCTGCCAGACTTCCCAGCCCCTCTGCTGACACTGTCCTCTTTATTCCCTGCTAATTAGATGGCATGAGGCTGCATCTGCTGCAAGCAGTACCTGTGCGAGCACCCAGCCACACACGGGCTGAAGGGACAGCTGGCAGGCAAAGCAGTGACCTCCAGCAACAGCTGCAGCGATTTGAGTCTCCTCTCTCCACCGCTTAGTTTTTAATTAAGCTTCATTGTTTGCTTAGCACGGCTGAAGTTGCCTACCAGTTTAGTGAGGTGGAGGCAGAGAACACTCAGAAACAAAGGCACGGCACTACCATTCAAGCCTTAACAGTAAGGAATATGAAAAAAGATATTGAGATGGAAAAGCCTGCCCCATAAAGTTACCACCAACAGCTTCTCCTCTCCCACAGGTCTGTTTAGAAATTCTTCTCTTAGAGGTTCGCTTTCAACTCACGTGTTTTAGGCAGATGGATCCTATACCCTTCAAACTGTGCCGTTTGTGACTTATCTCAATGTTCAAATATTACTATTAAAAGCAGAGCTGTGAGCAGCATTTCATTAGAATGCCTTTTAAAACCCTTTTTACATTCAAATGGCAGAGTCACTTGCCCTTCTCTCCACTGCAATACTATCACACCATCTGCTTTTCTTCCTTTTTAAAATTTATTTATTTGCTATTGAGGCATTTTGAGGGTATTTTCTGCTAGCTTCAAGTTTAATATTTATTGACCACACACTGTAGGCACACTTTCCCTTTTGCTTATTTTATGTTTCTTTTAATGGTTTCTAGTATTTTCTATTTCATAGTACTGAAAATCATGCTCAGCATTTCGAAGGACACAGGAGGGAAAAATGGCACTCTGCACTAAAACATTAAACAATGTTATTTTCCACATTACACCAATCAATTCAGCTGAAACAGCTAACAAACAACACAGGTTACAATGGCATAACCACAGAGTTGATCCTCCTACATGCACAAACTGATGCCTCTGTTTAAAGAGCACTGTTGAATGTTTAATGTGTTAAAGGCAAGCATAATCGCTTTAGGTCTTACAAACACAATGCAAAACAGATTTTCAGGAGGAATTCCCACAATGATAAGATAGGATCTGAGGTCTTCAAATTGAAAAAGACAGAAAATTAGCCAAGGAGGCTAATCTTACAGATTCACGCGAAGTTTAACTTCTAAAATGCACTGAGACTATTTGGTTCATAAAATTATATACACTCTTAATTCTCTAAAAGGTACACCAACTGAATACACCCTTCCCATTTCTCCCTTTAATATTTTCCATATTTTTAAGAGCCTGAATACAAATTATTCCCTGGAAAATAGGAAACTCCTGAGAAAAAAAAATCTAAAGAACCAGCACAGTTTCTGCAGAGTCTTACTTTTACAAGAGATTTACCTTCCTTTTTAGCCTGGATGTTTGAGAAAATAACCTCAGGCAGGACAAACTAAACAAATCCTACTTTTGCTTAATCTGAAAAAGGCACTGCTATTATACACCACAGCAATAGCTGGCCAGAGACTTCTCAGTTGTAATCACTATTATTGCAATCATAAGACTGCAGAGAATTAACAAAATAAAACCAAATCAAATTAAGTTCACTTTGATAGTAAGCCACAAGCAGCAGCAAACTCCAGAATAATTGGAAAAACAAGAGAGATGGACAGAAAAAAATACTTAATCCCCAAACTACATCGCATCCTTCCTTCCCTTAATCATAGGAAGACCAGGGTGGCCAGGGAAATGCTCCAAGTCTGTCTGATACCTGCTGTGATCCCAAAGTCTCTGAATTATGTGAAGCCCTGTTCCAACTGAATAATGATATCATCACATCCTCTTTTCCTCTAAGAAATTTAAGATTTATTTTCACTTATTCATTAATGCAAAGGAAAACACCTCCTTTATACATAGCATTAAAGTCTGCTTGGAATTTCTGCAAGAATATGTTTTAAACTCATAATGGAAAAAGGCAACTACAGAAGACATACTTGCCATTTCATATAATTTAATGCTATGCTTCCCCTCCTCTGAACTTTCAGGCCAAAATCAATGCCACACAAACCTGCTGAACAGGAAGCCTAATTATTCTAACATGTGCAACCAAAGCGATAGGGAGTTTCTCAGTAAAACTGATAAGGAGAGACATAAAAGACTAACGAGCAGCCTGATGGTGCTCCATTGCTGGGCTAGCAAAGGTCCCTGTGGAGCACCTTTGGTATTGCTCAGTGCAGAGACAGATGCTGGGACACATCCAAAAATATCACTCAAGAGATTGAAAGAGTGAACACATAACATCTGCAGCACAAGTTCTTAATCCAGGCAAAGAAATAAATTATTTGAAAGAGCGTAACCAACAGAAAAATGCCCGATGTGGCACAGAAAGAGCCAATTAAACACACTCAGGTTACTGAGCTATAGATAGACCCATTGTGCTATTGGAATACAATGACAAATGTCTTCTTGACCTGTGCCTGTGGTGCAGGTGACCGAAAATAAGGGCCCTTGATTAAGGAGACGCAGTCGTCAGTATTATTAGTGACCAGCGATCAAACTACTGGGCCTGCAATAATCAGGCGTGAAAGATGCAGAAAGGCCAGTGGTGGCCAGCAGAAGCAGCAGCCCCAGATCAGAAAAGGAAGCATCCAACAATACCAACTCCCTCCTATTACTGCTAGGGTTTCCAGTTTACCAGTAAGTCACCTTTTGACCTTCAAAAATGTGTGTTCTTCCCTAACACACGTTTTGTGCGAGACAACTCAGGTGCCCCAGTAGCTTGTCCCTGAGACAGCCATCCCATATTCCCTCTGTATACAGAGCACAGAGCCTGCACTCAAGCCTGCACTCAAGCACTGCTGTTTCAAGCAAGGATGGCTTGATACTGGTATCTGTTCAGAAAGCCTAAGCATTTCCTCAGATAAAACTGTCCATGTGACACATCTCCCACTGCTGGACTTCTGTAATGCTTTATGTATTATACACCTTGTGTTATAGAAATAGATGCTCTGGGGAGACCTACACCTAGGGGAGGAGGGGAAGGTCCCCTTTGGTCGCACAACCTGGCCTTTTCACTTCTGTGTTACCCCCAACGAGGGACAGAGCTAGAAACAGCAATTTAGAGATCCTTACAAGACTGCAGGATCACATGAGAAACAGAGTGTAATCATTTCTTAACATAGTTCATCATGGCAAATTCAGTCACCCTGCAAGGTCCAAACCATTACTTTTCCCCCACCCCAGGACAGCATATTTGGAAGGCAATGGGGATTGGAGCCATTGTTAACATTGCTGTTCATCTGATAAATCTTGTGCCATGGGTCAGCAACCTCCAGCGCTGATGCCAAGGTAGCCAAAAACCTGATTTTAATGGTAAGCAGCAGAGCAGAGCACAGGCAAGGCATCACCAGGTGTGGGAAGCAGCAACAGTGTCTTGGAGACACAGCCTCCCACCTTCCAGAGGGCTTTTCCCACTACACCTGATTTGTAAACTGGGAAAGAAAACATTGTCTGGAAGCACCATCCCTGCCTTATACTAAAATATCACTCAACGCCCCGATTTTCCTCATGCCTAGTAACAAATGTGTATTGTACAAGAATCTTCTCCTGTAAGCCTCAGCATCTAGATTTCATGGCTTGAAAAAGTTCTTTTCTCCATATTATACAGTGACACAAAACCAGGTTTTGCTGTATGGACTTTGCTGCATAACACTGAAGGGCGCATTACAAAAATCAGTTCCCACATGAGATCAACAGAAAACAGAACTTTAGCACCTTCCTGAACTTCACCAACAAAGCTTCATTTTATTTGAGTACCAGCTAACAGAGGCACCATTCTTTTTGTCTTTAAGTCCTTTTTGACAACCAAACATTAGAAACAATTTCCTCCATTTTTATTTCCAAAATAAAGAAAAAAGAAATGTAGTTGCAAAATATCATCCCTGCTTCTCAAATCCCCCAAAAGGCATATCTTATTTTCATTTCTCATAATATTTAATCAAGTCTACTTCATTACAGACAAGGTCAGAAAGCTCATCATGCTGCAATTGATGACAAACAAGATAATGCCCCCAACCAATAAAGACTGACCTAATTGTCTGATTTGCCTACATTTCTGCAGGCCAAATTTACTGACATTTTGCACAAATTCAAAGCTGACTTGAGCCTGATGACCTTTTATACCTCTGTAATTAGTCTTCTGTGCCTTTATGACCAGAAAAACAAGCTATCCCTTTACTCTCCTGAGTTCAGCAGTCCATCTGTAAACTAGAAACTTCACTATCTACTTAGCCAGTCAGAAAAGTACACAAAAATCGAAAAAATATAAAGAAAGAAAATGCACAAGCTGCAACCTTTCAAAGTCATGAAATTGAGCCTGGAAAGGGCCTTTTAAGATAAACATGCCAATTTCTAAAAGAAGAAACAGAAAAAGCAGAACAAGTTGGTGGACCAAAATTCAATAAACAGCATTTTTATCATGCTTTTCTAAAAAAGACAATATAAAGTAAGGGCACTGGAATAGACAAGAAAAAACAGTTGGGGGAATAAAATCAAACCAGAAACCAAACTCAGTAAGTTTAGTCCCTATCGCTAACTGCGCAGCACGAAAAGTACAATGCTAAATACATTGATTCAGCACTAGAATTTAACCAAGATTAATAACACAGAGGTTTAACTACTGAAAACATCCACTAAGAGCTTTATTTATGTATATAATCAGGGTTTGCAACCCAATCCTACAGTTGCAAAAAATACTTCCTAAATATGGATGTAAGCTTAAAAAGATGAGTTGAGTCAATCCTCTGGAAGTTCTGGATCTGGATCCCCACTGCAGTCAGCAAGACGCAGATCTGCATTTCCCCAAACGGAACAGAGGGGAGGACAAGGTCAGAGCACCGACCTGCACTTCAAATTCCAGTCTGGGGAAAGAGGGACGGACCACCATTAACAAGCAGGGAATAGCCAACATTGTTCCCTGCACAGTTTCCCACCCGGTAAAACCTGAGGGGACGCACTCAGCTGGCGATGAGCACTCGATCCTTTAGCACACTGCCAGCCCTGGCACTTCTCTGCCCAACAACCAACTTGTACAGCAAACACTTTGAAAACAATATGGTCCTGGGGACCACCTTCCCAGCTTCATGCCCTAACACATCCCAGTTTGGGAGTCTCTGCAGCAGTCAGTCCCTTTAAGAAAAGCATGCCCAAGAGCTAGTAAAGACGTAATGTAAGGATATTTCAAACCAGAAAAAAATTCTTTTGCACAGCTCCATCATGAAGCGTAGATAATCTAAAAAGCTGCCAGAACTGGAAGCCTCATATTCATCAATGTCAAAGTTTTTAATATATGTATTTTTTTAGAAGAGCTGCTAATTAGCATCATATATGAATTTTTTAAGTGGAAGTTTGGATTTTTTACTAAGTTAAATTAATCTAAAAATCAGCAGGGAAAATTTACTGAATAACTCTATAAATTCAGAATTCTCTATCTGAATTTTAATGCAGAAATACATCTCATAGGGCAAGTCTTTCTCTTTCCTTTTTCAAACCATCACATTTAAATGGCATTTCCCCTTAGGTCATTTATCTTCCACAATCTTATTTCAAAAAGTTTGGTTACAAGTAGCATGCTTAAAAGATATTGATTACAAAATGACTAATGAACTGTGTCAACCTGGGGGGAAAAAAAGGAAAAAAATCCAATTTGAAGTCTAGCCATTAAATAGAAATCAAGCTTGGATATTACACATTCAATCTCATACCATCTTCTGACATTATGAAGTTCTATGTTACTGTTTCCTTAATATTTTGCCCAGTTCCCTAGTGTGTTTGGTTTGTTCAAAAAATAGAATGCAGAAGGATAAAAACAATAATTTAATTGACTGTACAAGACAGTGCAAAAAACAAGCTGAGAAATACATCTTTTTACCCCCTTCCTGTGATGACAAGTTGGCCCTGCTGCCAACTATCCCTTCCACGGGGATCCACAGCTCTACATGTGAACTTAATTCCGTGGGGATAAAAGAATTTGCGCTGTGTTTGGATTGGTACAGCCACGTCTAAGCTTTCAAAAACAGCCACTGTAATTCCATGTATTACATATAACCCCTCATCTTTGTTACTTGCAAACGAAAGGAAAGAGAGTCTGCCAAGTCCCGGAGCAAAACCGTATCTAAGAGAATGAAGTTCTGAATTAGAAAGCACAAACACTTGGCGGGATCCCTGAGCCACAGAGCTGTCACCCTGTGCTGAGCACTGCACCCTTGTGACCCTGGAGAAGGCCATGGCAAAGGGGGAAGCCCAGCTCCGAGCCGGTCTCACTGACAGCCCGGTCCTCACTCCATGTGCACCGCAGGGCAAGTACGAGACCCAGGGGACACAGCGGGCACAGCACACACAGCTCCTGTCCCCTCCTGTCAGCCAGCCCCGAGTTTCGAGACCCCGGCAGGTCGGGCACGTGAGGCACAGCTAAGAGGATTTCCTACTTTCTTGGGAAGCAGGACCATTTCTAAAATGCTCTGATACACCAATTTGCTGGATACCGCAATTCTCGCACAAATATCCAAAAGTAGAGGGAAGAGGTATTTTAATTAAAACAGAACTTTGGGGGCTTTTCTTAACCGACCTCATTCAGAATTTTATTTTTGTTGGCTCGATTCCAACATCAGCTGCTTGCTGTGAACTGGAAGCAATACATGGAGCAGGAGTCAAAGCATCTGAGAGATATGAATAACAGAACAGCTGATCGATACTGTTCCTTTAGAGCAATCACCTTTCCACTCTCGAGGGACAAATCTCTTTGAAGGTAACCCAAGTAAGAAGGCTGTGACCGAAAAAGATACGCAACGCAGTAATTTCATACCGGCGATCAAGCAAATCCGGCAACTTTAAATCAACTCGACGGAGTTTACGCCTGCTTTAAAAAGAGAGAAAGCAGCCGTATCCCAAAAGCTAAGGCCTACAGCACATGAGCTCCCGCTCTGGAAATAAACTGCAGTTTACTCTAAACTTTCCCCAGCGGTTCCCGGCTGTGTGAGACTGGTCGTAACGAAGAGAAGGCAACATTCGATTTGAAACCGGCGAACTCTCCAGCTCGGACACGAGCAAGGTGATGGCAGAGGTGCCGAGGGCACCAGGCGGGAGCCACTTCTGCGCACCCCTGGGTGTGAGGGAGGAGGGAGAGAGGGAGGGAGCACCGGGCGCCTGCAGCCGCTACAGGCACTCAGGAAACCCGGGGTGGTGGCCCTGGCCGGGGGCGAACGGGAGCCGAGCCGAGCCGAGCCCGTCCCGTCCCATCCCATCCCATCTCCGCCGGGCCGCCCCGGACCGAGGCGGGAGGGAGGCGCTGCCCTGCCCTCGCACGCCCCCCGGAGCGGCACCTCCCCGCCGGCTGCCGGCCTGGGCTAAACCCTTCCCCGGCAGCTCCTACAACTCCGCCCGGCACCGCATGTCCTTCCAGGGCTCCCGCCCCGCCGCCGGGACCGGGGACCGGGTCCCAGCCCGGGGCGAAACAAAAGGCACGGAGCTGCGCTGCCGCTCTCGCCACCGCCCGGACTGCGCCCGGCCGCGGTAGCCCGGGGACGCGGGGGAGGGCGGGCGGTCCGGGCACCCTCTGCGCGGAGCCTGCCGTGGATTACCCGCGGTAATGGGATTACGCGGGGCCGACTGGGGTGTCCGCCGGGCTATCACCGCCCGGGGAGGGGGCGGCGGTGCCGGGGGCGGCGCTCGGGGCCGCCGGCTGCCTCCCGCCCCGGCCGCCCCGCGGGCGGGTCCCGCCGCCCGCCCCGCAGCCCCGGCCGCGGTGCCCGGCGGGGCGGGCGCCACCCGCCGCCGCTCCCGCCCGGCCCCATTGTTCGCCGTGCCGCCCTTACCGTGCGCGGGGCTGGGGCGGTGCGGGCTCCCGCCGGCTCTACTCGCTGCGGCTGGTGCAGGGGCAGTCGCGCTTGGCCGCCGGAGGTCCGAGCCATTAAAAGCTCCGCGGGGAGGAGGAGGAGAAGGCGGCGGCACGAGCGGCGGCGGGGAGAGGAGGACAGCGAGGGGTTCGCAGGAGCAGGGTCGCCATGTCCGGCTTGGCAGCGGGGGGAGCGCACCGGGCCGGCGCGGAGAAGAAGGGAGCAGGCGGCTGCGGAGGGGCCGGTCCTGCTGCCGCCCGCGGACCGGGGGAGCGGGAACTGGACGCCGCTCGCCGCCGCTCTGCCGCGGCTGCACCTCCCTCCCCTAACCCTGCCCCCTCCCGGAGGGGGAGCCGCCGGCGGGAGGAGGCGGCCGAGAGCCCCCTCCAGCGTTCACGGGCGGCGGCGGCCGCTCGGATCGGCGCTGCCGGCGGCGCAGCGAGCGGCGTGCCCGCCCCGGCCGCGGTGCCCGGGCAGCCCGAGCCGGAGAGGGGCGGAGGCGCAGCGACCACCGCCCTGCGCCGCTGCCGTGCCGGCGGGGCTCTAGAGATCCCCGTTCTCCTCTGCCACCTCCTCCTCCTCCTCCTCCCGGGCACCAGAAGGGACGGGCAGCGCCCAGGTGGCCGCGGTGCAAGGGAAGGTTGCAGCCGGCTGCAGCCCCGGGGCAAGGGCAGCGGCAGGCCGCGCGGGTCCCTGCCCCTTCCTGTGGGTTTTGGGGACCATCGGGCGTGGGCGCCCGGCGGGACACCCCGCAGGAGGGGTCTGGCCGCTGCCGCCCTTCCTTGGGCAGGGAATTGGTTCTCTCGCCGACACTTGTGAGGCTCTTACAATAGGCGGGCCCTTGAGGAGGAACCAGGACACTGCCTCAGGGGCTGTGCATTAATGGATACCCCAGCTCTCCTCCTTTAGGAGCGAGACTTCAGCCGGCAGCAGAGCGGTGCTTCATATGCCGGGAGACATCCCTTCACACTCCCAAGTGCTCTGCTGAGGTGCCAGAGAAACCAAAGGACTGGGTGTGTGTGTACCGTTTTCACATTTATGGTTACTAGTTTGTCATAAACTCTATTTTCGTCCTCGTTAGACAATCACAGATCAGTAAAGTTTAACCAGTGGGAGCAATCTGGGCTTCAGGTTCTGTCTCTCACGCAGTGCTCACTGCAGTACCTCAGTAGAAAGGAGCCCAGCGGGCAGAGGGCAGGGCTGGCTGCGAGCCTTTTCCACAGACTACATTCCCTCAGAGAAGATGTGGAGTTATAGCAAAAAGGCTGTCCCACCTAGGGCCAGCAGAGTCGTCTGCATACAGCAGCTCTTAAGTCATCCCTTTATATTTGCATACCTGAAGGGTTAGGGTGTGCATCTCTGAGCCTTCTCCAGTCTTTTACCCAAGATTTTTCCAGGGAGAAACCTGGCTGGTGCACACAAATGAGTGATGCAGGGAAGACCCTTCAGGTCTTTGAAATTCTCTCAGTGACCCAGGAGTGAGTCGTAAACTAGGTATGTATTTATAACACAAGCCTTCTGAGTAACCGGCATTTACAGGCTATTTGAGGAACCATGCTACTATATCTAGTTTTTAATCACATGAGGAAAGAAAAATTATATGCAAACTGTATTTTTTTTGTCGAAGACTTGGCCTTGCTTAATCCCCAAAAGACAAAGTCTTCTGCTGTCAACAGCAATGCCTCTCTATGCACAAACACCTCACTACAAATACCTCAATTCATATGCCATCCAACCTCCTGAGATCAAGAAAACTTAATTTCTCTAGTCAACCCTGAAACGTCAACCAAAAATACATACATTACCAGCTGAAAAGCTGGAAACTACCCTTATCTGTCAATACTTGATAAATAAATTTTTGCTGTTTCCTCCAAAACTTCTTCCATGCAAAGTGCATGGTCTGTAGAAGATCCAGAAGAAAGAACACATTCTCATTCTGACAGTGCAGAATGGAAATAGAATAGAAATAGAGTAAGAGGAGAGAGTATTTCAGTTGGAAGGGACCTATGAGGAGCGACTAGTCCAACTAGTGGTTAAAAACACTGCCATAACAAAAAGATTGCTTTTTTCCAAATACTTACTCTGCCAGCAGCTTTATCTCTTAACCTGGCAGAACTTAACATTTAGAATTTCCTGGTGCTTTTTATCAACACTTCCAGATCACTAATGCCTCATTCACACCTAACAAAAGAGTTGTTGTAATCTACATCAAATGTGTGATGTCATCTTCAATGCCTTCCAAGCTGGAGGACATTTCTGAGTACTGAACAAAAGTAACAGGTTGCCTTGAAGCTATTGATCACTTCTTACCAAGTTCCAAAGAGAAGCATTAAAATACTGTCTTGAATGGTGTACCTTAAGGATGGTAAGGTGTTGGGCATTTTTCTAAGAGCCGTGGACAAGTTTGCATGTGTTTAGTTAAAGCTTCGATTTCTGGGTCTTCTGAAGGGTATCAGTGACAACTAGGGACTGATGTCTAAAAAGACAGAAGCTTTTATCTAAAACGGATTTCTGTCTTGTAAATTGCAAGTGACAGCATCTTGCACTCTTCTGATGTGATAGCTGAGAAAAGCACCTGCTGCTGCTGTTAGTTTCCTGAAGTACACTGGGTTACATTTTTTCCCTGTTGAATAAGATGTGGAATTTGTTGGTACATCAAACAAACAGGAAAATTTGAGAGAAATGGCATTTGTTTTTGAAAAGTCACTGAAATTAGAAAAATGGTTATAATTAGTTCATGTTTCTGAAAGAAAACAGATAAGCTTTGCCTACATCCACTGACAAAGAAGAGAAGAGCTGGAACTGCATTTCAGATTATTAATTTCTGCTTTACCAGATAAAGGAGAACCCAAGGAAAAAGAAGGAGAGAAGTATGTTAAAAGGGTTCTGTCATCTTGAGAGACTGCGTCTCGGCACCTTCTGCCTTTTCTCATTAGGAAAGAAATAGCAGAGGCTACAATGGTATACAAATACAGATCTCTGGAAAGCCTCCACTTTTTCACAGCTCTCATATACTGGGATGAATTGCAGTTATTTTGTCATTGACACCTTCTCCTATTTGTCGTGAGGTTCCAGGAGGCACGTGTGTATGCAGGCACTAAACCTGCAATTTCCCATTTTCACCTCCCATGTGGGAACTTGTTTGCCTATCTGTGTCCTTTGTCTAAATAAATTACCAGACTCAAACACCAAGTATTTGGATTAAATTCTTTAGTCTGGTTTACACCAAGGTCATACTGGATTCTTCAGTGGTCCTTCTGGCCTTAAAATATATGCCTCTTTTGTTAACTACTTTAAAATATGTGTTGAGTTTGTGTTGTGCTATGTTTCATTAAGGTGAGAAGCTAAGATGCTGCCCAAACTGAAATTTGTGTATTTCAGAAGTCTAGTAATTCTTTTTCATAAATCATTCCACAGATGTTTTCCCTGGAGCCTGAAATTTTGTTTCAAAGACGCTTTCAGCAAGTACTTCCGTGCTAGAAGATTTATCAATGTGTTCTTGTATAGATGTAGTTTGGGGCTCAGTCTTGCAAAACTATGACATTTGATTGGTCAATTTTAGGCTCTCACATGTCTTCGTGTTAACGTGTGCAAAAACTCACCAGTTTTTGCTAATTTCAGAGCAAGAACATAACAGAACTGTCCATGTTTCACCAATTTTTTTATTACACATTTTGTAGCATTCAGGATTCCCACTACCTTCTGTTTGCAATATATTTTTGTCCATGTCTTCTCAAAATACTATTAGAGTCATCAGTTGTTAAGGTTACCCCTGGCTATTCTGTTAAGATTAATAGTGTTGAAGCAATGTGTCTTTCTTGTTTCCATATTGGAAGGAAACATCCAACTTAAAGCTAGAGGCAGTGGTCATTTACAGTTTTCATAATAGTGTATAATACTAGCAGTAGACCATGTGCTAATTGTTGAGAAAAAACCAAGTATTTAGCCAGTTATCAAAGGAGTGAATTTCTATTCTCAGACTTCAGGATTTCCATGTGAAAGAAATACTCAACCATTGAAAAGAAGCCATTCAAGCATTTAGAGCCAGCTAATTAACAGATTTTGTTTACTGCCTGCTCAAAGGGTATAATATCATGAATTAAGAGAAAGCCTTTTAATGGTGTTTGCAAAAGTTTCCCAAGTCCTTGAGAATTTATATAAAGAGAATTCTGTGTATCAAGCAGTTGGAACAGGCCACTCTCCCCAGCCTCAGCACAGCACCACACAACATCACCTCAGTTACTTGTCATCATATTTGCCTTGCCTTGTCCAGTCCGTTTGCCTGTTTCAGGTTAATCCGTGTTACTTCAGCTGCACGCCTGTGCTCAGATCATCAGCAGTGCACCAGCTAATGGAGGAATCATCCCTGAAGCTTCAGAGCTAGAAAGTTCATTTGAAATTCGAGGACAAGTTATACTTCTCACAACTAGACAGACTGCATTGTCTTATACTTTTGATGCTTGCTTTTTCCCGTCTGCAAATCCAAGTAGAAAAAGAAGTTTGTTTTTAAATGACACTGACATTTCCAAAGTGTTCATTAATAGACAAAACTGTCAGCGACTGCAGTGTAAATGAAAAAATAATTTATTATAATTATCCATTAAAAAAATTATAAAATAACAAATATCATAACATTCAAGGGAAAAAAAGCCAAGATAAAACACAGAGATCTCTTAAATTAAAAAAAAAATACTTTTGCTCTTCATATTCAGGCTTCCTCTCCTACAATACACTTTCACCTTTTCTCCCAAAGAAGGGTAGAAGAACACTGAATATTAGGACAAAATACATATTCTATACCAGTATTTCCATCAGAAACTCTGTCATGGTGAGGAGAGAGAAGTGATAAGGGAAAGAGAAAATATTAGCAGAGCTGAAAAGATTTCATATAAACATCCAACCAACCATGTTAATCTTTCAATACTACTTTCGAGAAGAAAACTAAATGCGTTGTTTGAAATAGAAATGTGTCCTTAGAATTCAGAGCCTAGGGTAGAACTCCCAGCACCACAGTTCATTCTCCTCCATTGCTTTTGTAATTTTGGACAGAGCAAACTGTTTATCTGTTTAAAGAAACAATGAAACAAACAAACAAAAGAGAAAGAAAAAAGATGATACTTTCTAGGAGGAAAGTGCAACTGAATTTATTAAATTATTTTGAAACCATTTAACTCTATGATGAAGAAGAACCTTTTAACTACCTGGACTGATAACAGTAAGTATGGTTTTAAAAAGAAAAAAAAAAAAAAAAAACCTAACGTTTTTGCAGCCCCTTAGAATTTGTGCCGTGGGTAAACACAGCTGAAAAGAGTCCACTTGCAAATATGAAAATGAGAACAATATAGAACATTAAACATGAGTTTTAGCATTATCAGACTTAAAGATTCCCATGAAAACAGTAAATCTCTTGCTCTCCTCAACACCCCCTGCCAATATTTTTGCTGTGACCTTCTTCAAGGGAATACATCTGGAACATATCAGTGTGTTTGAATAGATCCTTCTGGGATAATCCCCCCTTTAAAGTGGTGGTGGGGGAGCCTTTTCTGGTGCTCTGTTGCATTCAGGATCTCCCATGGGTCCTTTCTAATTTCATGCTGGATGACAGACATTTTATTTTTACAACAGCTAGTTGCAACAGGTGGCTTAGCTATTGTCTTCTCCATTGTCATAGTCTCCTGTTTTAATGTTTAGAACATCTAAATCTGGCTGTGGGGAGAAACAATAAAACCTGTCAAAGCAAATATCAATTCAGCATATGATTTTGTTATTTCAGAAAGCAGCCTCTGAAATTAGCCCATTCCTAAATGTCAGACCAGAAGCCAGGCCTTCTCAGTTGGTAATTTTTATGCGTCCCATATGAAAAACATAACAGAATGAAGAGAAACAAGGCCATCAATTTTCTATCTGTGCTTAACATAATTAATGGAATCCCTTCTTTAAAAAGGATCTGTGAAACTTTCTGTTCTGAAAGTGAAAAGCATTAAATAATTTACAGAAGTAACATTTCACTGTAGAAAGCTTAGCAAGATCTGCATAATTTATGTTTAATAAAATCAAATTATTAGAGACTTGAAAAGCATTTATTTTCTTGCTTATTATCTTTCTTCATTTTTTTCTCAGAAATAAAATTTCAATGACTGTAAACAAAACAACTGCTCTAGAAAGTAGAATTTGGATGAAAAAATATGAAGCATCATTTCCATTTTACCGATGAGAAAAATCATCTATGATGACATGGTCTACTTTCTACCACAATCTACTTTCAAATCAGAATGGAACATCTTCCTGAAAGGTCAGGTAGATTAAGCGTACACTTTTTCTCCCATCAGCTCCCATCAAGTTGCTGACAAAGATGCCCAGAACTGCTGGTCATGTTCCTCCCTGTGCTGGTCCGTGGCTGTCAGAGATGCTCTTTAACCTGTTCTGTGTCTGTAGCAACTTGGGCTCTGCCTGCAGCTTTTAAGTGTGAGTGATGAATGCTGTCCTGTTTCCTAGGCTCTGATGCTGAAGACAGACAGGGAACAGTTTTTATTTGCAGCAGCTTAATTTTCTGAGATGCAGGTCGTAGGCAAAGAGGGTATGAGTTTTTCCCATGCCTGTTTTTTTCCAACTAATATAATCATTCAGAATTCATTACCACTACTTCCAATTAGATAATTTTCCCACTCTATTTAAGAGAAAAAATTCCCTTATGTGTGCTAGCACTAGTATGTTTTTCTGTTTTCTTAGTGGCCTGCGTGCCATGTATGTCTCATTCCCCTCAGCATTTTGGTGTTCCATAGTATTCCAGTTTATTGTGCAATTTTCCACTCTATAAATATTTTAAACATGAGATTCACAGTTTACTCTGACAATGAAATACAGAAAGCAATCGTTTCTGGTTTATCAGTAATATTTAGGATACAATTGTCCTTTAAAAATGCCTTAGTTTTCTCTAGTGACCATTTGGTATTTGCAAGTGAACCAAAAGAAAAACAGATCTTATTTTTTTTAAATACCAGATCTCAAAATGAACGTGGGCTTGATATAGAATTGGATTGAACTCACTCTGCTGAAATGGGACAGGCTTAACCAGAATAGTTCCCGGGAAATGTATTAAAGCACCAGGAGCTGTAATAATAGTCCATACTAAATTTAACTGATTCTTTATTAAAAAAAAAGTTGCCTATTATCCCATGGTTTTAAATTCTGAAATGCAGTCTTTTCTTTGATATTTCCAATTGCTTCACTCCTGCCTGTTTAGTTTGTTCCCTTCACATTTTCTCTGCAATTGATAACAACATTGGGTATCACATATCTATGCTGTGCCATATCTCTCTCTGGCACTGGAGAGGAAATCTTAATCCCTATTTCCTGCTGTCATCTCTCATCCTAAGAGGCAGATCAGTAACAAAGGAGCTGCAGTTCTCATAAAACTGCCCAAATATTAAAATGGTTTAATCTTCTGCTAGGGAAAGCCAGAGAGTCTCACCACATGCCTTACTTTCTACTGCACTTTGATCCTTTGTGTAAGCTACAAATATTCAGTATTTCAGATCTGCCACATTTGAATACACAAATAAATCCATTATCTCCTTCAAAATGGTGCAGAGAATAAAAGATAGAAATTTTATTATGTTTGTACTTGATTATAGATATCTCATTTTGTTTTCTTAGAATCGATGTAACATGTAACAGTGTCAAGATAAGAAAACATTTTTTTTCCTTCTCAGGCCCCAGAGCAAGTGTCTACATGAATATTAGCACTGAGATATGTTTTATACAAAGTGATTCCTGCTCTAGTTGATCCTGTATGACCTGGGTGAAGAATTATTTATATTTCCCAAAGCTCCATGCAAACATAGTGAGTTTTGATCTGCATAAACAAAATCAGTGAGGGAAAAGTGAGGAGTGCTGTAAAGGAGGATGTGTACAAAGGGCCATGTGAAGCCTGATCAGAGAACAGGGTGTCTAACAGGAGATGGAGTAAGGGAGTCTTAGGGAAAGAAAACAACAAATGGGGAAAAGGTAGAGTGATCCTTTTCCCAGCCTATTTTCCCAGCTTCTGACAGCCAGTGATTTATGGACTTTTTGAGCAAGTAGTTTCCTCACGATTACCTTGCTTCTTAACCATTCACATACCCTTAAATAATTGGTTTTGATAATCTATTTTTGACTTCCAGACACATCCATTAGAAATTATAAAATAAATATTTGTTGGTTTTAAAGATCCTATTTAATACTTTATTTGGGCAGTCTTGTGTTATGGGAAACAGTGAATTGTTCCCGATTCACCTACTCCCATACATTCCTAACTGTGTAGATGTCTGTCCTACTTCCCTTGGAGCCATCACCTTTTTCCAGTCTGAAGACCTGAACCTCTTCAGTTTCACCTCAGATCATCACTGCACGGCCTAGTTCTTAAACTTACCACCTTTCTCAACCTTTCCAGTTCTGCTATATCCTGGTTCTGGCACTGCCATCAGGACTGCATGTGAAGTCAAGGCAGAGGTGCACAGATGTTCATGCAGAACACCCCTGACTACTGCAGCAGTTGCTGCTCAGCTCGCTACTGAGGAACAAATAGGAATTCTTATAAGAAAAAAACAGCCAAAAGCCATTCAGTGCTGCCCTTTTTCCAAGCAAAGCAATTGCTTCCACCATAATTACAGCAGTATGAGAAAAATTTAGGATTTAGGGGGAAAATTAACTATGATTCTTTTTTTAGATGATGTGATAGAAGCTTGCTTGCATTGTTTCTTTTTGGGTTTTTTTAGGTTTTTTTGAAGTCGGGAATGGTAATTCAATGAAAGGTCAAGATAAAATAATTCAGGTACTTACGTCTCACTTTCTACACAAAGTCCAGGTGATTTGTTGTCAAGAAATTATTTCTTTTAAAAGTTGTTTGAACTTCCATTGCTCTTTTCAAAAGAAAAAACACTACCACTTGTGTCAAAGAAGAAAAACAGACCTACAGAACACACGAAATGGCATCTGACCATCTTTTCTATAGGACTAGCAAGGGACTCAGGATCCAGCAAACCAAACACTACAGATGGCTGAAAAATGAAGCAGAACAAAAATGATATACTACACTTTCGCTGTAAAACATTACTAAATGTTTTACATTAGTAAAAATACATTAGAAAGTAGAAGTTACAATGGGCAACCACTCAGAGTTGAGTGTTATGCTCAGGCATAAGAATGATGAGAAGAGTCCAATTCCAGCAACTGTGAGGTTTGGGTTGCAGGGGTCTTTTGTTTGTTTGTTTTCCCCCAATGATAATAAACACTATGGGACAGTATTTTAATAGCAACAAGGGCAGATGAAGATCCTCTCTTGTAAAATTTAATATAACTTCTTTATCTTTTTAGCTTTGCATTTGAAATGTGTTTTCTAACCACACTGCCACTTCCAACTATGTCTTTAAACTTTTACTTGTTCTAAGGACAGGAATCCACACTAGTTGATGCTAATACAGAGCCTCAGGAGCTCATCTACAGAGCCACCTTTCACTTGCTCCCAGAGACTGACAGTCGTTCCAAATGAAACTCATTTCCTACTTACCCTGAGGATGAGGAGAGGTGGCAAGTTCCAAACACAGTTTGCCTTTGTAGCTGCAAGGAGAAAGTTTCTCTGGCTGTCTCATTTTGCAAGAAGGCATTTATTCATGGGCATGTGCTTTATTCACACTCTTTAGTGATGGGAGAAACCGGGATAGGGAGAAGACCTGGCTAAACCTGTACTGATTTAACATTCCCTTCCTCTTTTTTTCCTTTCTGTAGGGTTGTAAGAGGCAGTTCTCAATGCACACTATCTGCTCTGTGCACAGCTTTCCAGTAGACAGATGTTAAATGCTCTGCCTATAAAATACTCCTGTTAAGAAACAGCATCCTATAAAGCTGTGAAGCAGCAAACTTCCCGAGTCCATGTGCATGGCCTTCTGATAGGCAATTGCATCGTCTCCATCTACTGGCCACAAGAAGCTTTAGCTGCAGCACTGAACGTCTGCGGCACTGCATCCACACACTTCTTCGCACTATCTGTTGACAAAAATGAGCGATTTGGGGGGAGTTGGTGGGTTTTTTGAGTTTGTTTGCTTAGGAGTTGGAATACCAACTCCTAAACAGACTCAACTGCACAGTAAAAATGTCTCTTGGCATTTTATTCTCAGATATTTAAAAATGGTGATGTTGCGCAATTTAGTTCAAATAATTTAGGCAAGGTTAGCTTCCCTGATTTAATATCCTGTGCTACATTATTTCTCCCCATTCTGAATCCAAAATGTGAATCTTATTCCAAACTTTTTTTAGTTGAAATATTTGCATTAGTTTTTAAGATAAGTATATTAATTTAATATTAAACCTTTTAATTAATTTACAGCAAATCCTATCACCAGCAGGCACAAGATAGGAATGTGCAGTTATTAAGGAACAGCATTTTGTTAAAAGCACACATAACATGAAAAACTGTATTTCAGATATATTTAAAATAAAACTTTCTGTTGCTTCATAGGAAAAAAAGCAGCCACAGATTTAATGCAGAAATAGTAAGTTGAAGAAATATCCCTGTTTTTGCTCATTAACCACCATCAGAAGACACAAGCAACTGCAATAGGTAGCAAGCAGTGGTAATGGTGTTGGCAAAATGAGAGACAAGTAACAACCTTCAGAGCAGAACTGACTGAAGCCAAACTTGTAATTCCCTTCAGTCACCATTAAGTTGGGAACACTTCACTATATACTCCTGGGTAGCGGTCCCTTGAGGAATTTCTACCAACATGTACCCTTCCCACACTTCTTGATGAAAATTCCATTCCATCAATGAGTATGGCTCGTCTGGTGCCTCACGGGAGCTTTGAACCTCTTCTGCTAGCAAGAACACATGCAAAAAAAAAAAAAAACCTCTCAAAAACCCAGCAAACGTTAAGGCATTCACTGCTTACTGTTAAAGTTTTGTTACCTATTACTAAGTAAGTGAAACTCCACTACACATACTTGTGTGCATATAGTGTTACATCAGCACAAGTTATTCTTAAACCTAGAGTGGAAACAATACTAAACTCAAAAGACATTCTAATTTCATGGTTTAGCAGCCACAAAAATTCCCTGCACCTGAACTGACGTCATGGGCAGCCTTTGGAGTGATAAAGCAAAATCATGAAAGTCAAAACTGACTTGTACCTCCTAGGTACCTACATTTCCTTCCTGAAAATGCACAGAAAGTTTATCACTGGTCTGAACCAGAATGATAGGAAAAGATCTCTTGCAGAGGTTGTAGAAAGGGTCTCCCCAGAGCAGAAACTGCAATTCCTTATCTCCAAACCAAAGAAATTAATTTCACGCTAACTCCAGCCTTGCAGGATGTCCTGGTTTCAGCTAGGTTAGCATAAATTTCTTCTCAGTAGCTGTTACAGTGCTGTATTTTGGATTTGGAATGAGAATGGTGTTGCTAACACACTACTGTTTTGGTTTTTGCTAAGTTGTGTTTATCCTAAGTCAAGGACTTTTTTTCCCCTCCTTGTCTCACGCTCTGCCAGTGAGGAGGTATGCAAAAGAAACTGGGAGGGAGCACAGCTGGGACAGGACCTGAACTAACCAAAGGGATATTCCATACCACAGAATGCCATGCCCAGTGTATAATCTGGGGGGAGTTAGCTGGAAGGGTGGCCCAGCTGGTTTTGGGAAGGGGGATCTGGCATCGCTCAGCAGGTTGTGAGCAACTGCACTGAGCATCATTTGTTTGTTCATCAGGAGGAGGTATCATCCCAAGCTGCCACTCCCATGCTGATTTCCTAAATAGGCTCAGAAGAGCCAAGAGCTGATGTGGCTTCTCTATCAGGTAATTAAAAAGATCAGAGTCAATTCTGTGAGAAAAATCTCTGAGCTCGTGACAAATGTAAAGACCAAACATTTAGGCCTCATGGGCTGTGAAGAACAAGACAGTGCCTTTGAAAAGCAAATACTCTGATACAAAAAAGTGGTCGAAAACTCAAGAGACAAACCCAGATTTCTACTGCAATAACTGTATTGTGACTGAGGTTAGCATTTTGTATTCAAAGACAGGAAACACAGCTTTCATATTCTGAGCATGCCTCCATTCCTCGCATCTCTTTTCCATCAGAGAAGATGTTGTAGAAACCTTTTCCTGAACAAATCCGATGAATTCTGTTCAGTGCTGAGCCTGTACCTCCAAGTCTCAACAGACATTAAGCTGTCCTCAGAGGTTTCTTCCTTGAAACAACACAAAAATCTTCATGATAACCAAGAAGGGAAAGGACCTGTACTAGGCAGACACTTGGATCCTGTTTATTGCTTCTTGGAAGACAACAAATGCATTTCTTAGAATTTATGATACTATTGAGCTCCACACATGGAAGTACTATTGTCTAAGTTAGCAAAGGAAGAGCAAACCAAAAAACTGAATAGCAAAGGCTAAACCTCCTCCCCAAAGATGCACAACAAAATACTTCAAAGTTGAAAAAGC
This sequence comes from Acanthiza pusilla, assembly GCA_036630365.1. Taxonomy (NCBI): domain Eukaryota; kingdom Metazoa; phylum Chordata; class Aves; order Passeriformes; family Acanthizidae; genus Acanthiza; species Acanthiza pusilla. Next base: position 4,069,603 of record JAXCHO010000003.1, on the reverse strand, counting down.
ATGCAGTGGCAAGTACTTGACTTTCGTATTAGTTTTAATAGCGCCCTCGTTATATTTGCAATACTCAGCATGTGTGCACCCCTATAGATACCACTAAGGCAAAAATAAAACTCCAAGAGCCTGAGGCAGCTGCATAGCCAATACATACAAGCATACACAGAGTCAATAGGAAATTCACCTTCCTTAATTCTTTATTTCATCAAAAATTCCAACTGTGCAACACGTCTTACTCTCACGCACGTACTCCGTACATGAGACTGATAGATCTAGATGTGTAGAGAACAACAGACAACATTTGGCATAACAACAACTGTTCTATGCTGGGGAATACCAGCCCTTGCACTCAGCACTACTTTGAAGTCTCTGCAGAGAAAAAACAATGACAGAATGCCTCAGCAGTACACAAAGCCCATGTTGAAAGCATGAAGGCTACAAGTCACTTTTTTACATAGATTTTGCACAGGATTCTCTGGGGGATCTTGCAAACAAAGCCAGGCAAAGGAGACTCGACATTTATCTGCATTATTATCTGTCATGAACAACCTCGAGCTGCAAACACAAAGCAAGTAGCTTCACCTTCAGAACAATAAGAACAGATGAGAGTTTAGATGGGAATGCACCGACACTTCAGGGAGATGAGCTACTGCTGGAAGCAGTGCTGATGAACAGTAGTCACTCTCACATGCTTATTAAATAGGCTAATGGAACTCCAGTGCTGAACACCTGCATGGTGCTCTCTAGTTGTGCTTTGTTACTGAGGACAACTTGGAGCACTTTTGTGTCAATGTCTAGGGTAGATAGGGTACTTCTTTGTTGGGGCAAAGCGAAGCACTGCTACTGTTAGCAGTGCTTTTCACGCTACAATAGGTACATCCCCCAGCCCACACAGTAACTGAGCAGTTTGTTAAAGCAAGACTGGAGTTATACCCAGGAAAAAGGGTTGAATCAAAACTACAACCTTTCCCTTATCAGTACACTTTAAGATTACTTTGGCTCCTTCATAGGGATGACTATTTTTTGATAACTGCAGATAAAGCTACTGTTCTACTGCTATACTTTCTTTGGGAAACAGGACTTAAACGCAATGAACAAGAATGGCTGACTGCCTAAAGATCCTATATTAAGGAACAAGAAAACCCAAGATTAGTAACCCAGGCAGCTTTTAAATAGTTGGGAAAGCAGTGTAGTTTTTAGAGCTTGTGTGAATTGAGAAAATGCTATGGAAGCTTTTGGATTAACCCTGACAAGTTCAGTGTGGACAGGCAAGAAGAAATCTCCAGGTAGGACCCGGAACCAACCTACCTGTCAGGCTGACAGTGATTCACTCGGTGCCCTTTGCTTTGATAAAATAAGAAGATGGAAGCAACTGCACAAAGTTACTCTGTGTTAGCTCTGGCACACAGAGCAACCCCATCTCCTGGTTCTATTTGTTCTCAGTTACTTGGACTGAAGGGAAGGAAAGAGGATTACAGTTGGTCCATTAGGGGAGCAATTCAAATGCTGCTTAAGTTAGAGCCACAGCTGACACAGTTTCTGGGAAATGCCAAATGTGCTATGATTCTCACCACACAGTCTTAAAGAAAAGGGGAAAAAATTTAAACTCAGTGTTCTGAGAAATGTACAAAAAGTTTGCTGCAGGGAAAAATTTACATATTTTAGACTGAGGGGAAATTGAAATAACAAATACTTTAAAAACCAAACCCAACAAAGAAGAATGATGATGGATGTACTATAGCACAATTGTTATTGTCAGGACCAGTGCTTGAGATAATTGTCATGACTTACTAGTTCTCTCAAGAGTACTGGTATCCAATCCTTAACATTCATCTTCCAGATACATGAATGCTTGAATCTTTGTAAATAAGAGATTAACAATACTGAACAAAATGAAAACTGGAACAGTACTTTGTTGCAATGTTTCAGCTGCCTCTAAACAGACTACATAGCCAAGTCCTGTGGTTAAGGCAGTTTGTTTCACAAACATTTGGGTATAATGGTCCTGGGCTGGTTTTGGTACACCTCATTCTGCATTTTCTGAAACACTTTCAAAGGCAAAACTAAGTTTATTCTTTAGTATGAGAGGCATTTATTACATGTAAAGTTCTACCTTTTCTTATTATAAAGGAAGAAAACTTACACCCTCTTTGTGGAAAGATCTGTTTTGAGAGACAATTGAGATCAACTTGAACACTTCAGTAAGAACTTAAGTTTTTAAAGATCAATGCATATATAAACAGCTTTGAAGTAACAGAGTGCAAAAACCTACCTCACCTTTGTCAGAAATCAGATACTCTGTGCCTGTATTTGCTGGCAGATGATGTATTGCTCTTGAAGTACCAGAAAGACATGAGAAGGTTTTTTGTTTCTTTCAGGTCAGGCTGTCAACTGCATGATTGTTTTAAACAAAACACAGGCTACTACAACAGGTTTGCTGCCTACCGGATCACGTTGCACATTTGCAGCTGGAACAACACTACATTTTATAAGTTAAGAAATGCAACTGCATCTGAACATGAAAAACATTTTAAAGTCAAGATATGTAAATTTACTGTCACACAAGGAATGCCATTAAGTTTCCATTCTACACACTCAGGTGAAAAATTTGTTAAAAAGTCAAGAAACAAAAAAGCATAAAATCTGTAATAGGCAACAATATACAAAGTTTCAAATATAAAATTGTGACTTGTATAGTTTGTTATTTTCATCTTTTCACAAGAGAAAATTAAAAGAACCACACATCACTGAACTTCTACACAAGCTTCTTGTGTTTCAATGTCATTTATTGAGGAGTGAATGAGATACTGTCAGACATGCCAAAGAGACTTCACATTCAAGGGCTGGAAGCTGAACAGCTTTCCTCATTGAGTCACTGTACAAGTTGTTTTTGGGAATCGAAAGTGCGATCAATGAGGTCTTCATGCTCGATGTTTGTCTTCAGTTTTTCATCTTTTGATCTACTACCTTGTTGGGCAGAAGGACACTTTCTACCCTACAAAGACTCACACTCCAATTAATACAATTAACACTAGATGTAGAGAAACGTTTATCTGTTATAACGTACATCTACTGCTGAAGGTCTTATGTCTAATGAGAAAATTCAACTTGTTTCCCTTTCACCATCGTATGGATGGCTGATACCGTTAGAAAAATACTCTTCAGTGCTATTGTAGGGTTTACAGGAAACTTCTTCCATGTTGTGGGATAGAAACCGATTTAAACACTGTTCTGAAAGAATGCTTCTTCCTGCTGCCACTGCCTGTAGGTTGCAGAAGAATGGCCTACACGCACTACAGTTCTGGTTTTACTCAGAAAAGAAACAAAAGAAACCTAAACAATAGGGTAAACGTTTATTTGGAGTTAGTTTTCTTGCAGATGATAATTAAGGCCCTTCAAGCAGAGTTCAGGAGCTCCTGTATGGCTGCCTGTTGATCTGCATTGAGCTGTGATATGCATTCTGTCCACAGTCCTCCGGATGTCTAGAAAAAAAATGAGAAGCGGTCTTTATGCAGGCTGAAAGTATCCAACACACATCCCAAACATTGCTATGCTTACAAAGGTGAACATTCACTCAGCTTATTCCTGTAATATATATGCCAAAGAGACTGAAATCTTCAGTTATACACAGCGCTACAGAGGTTCAACTGGAGATCCTCCAAAAGGCTGAATAGCAGCAGACTAATTGATTCAGAACTCCTGGGAACTCCCTGTAACAACTAAGTGGGTTGACAACTGACACTCCTGCGTTAAGCACAGCCTAAACCAATTGTTCCATTTTGCACTGAAGTCAGAAGACCAATGTTCAGGCAGAACTGAACCATGCCTCCTCTATGTGAGTGTTTTGGACACTGGTGCAGCAGTAACACACTCAGAACTTCGAGGTGAGCGCTGGGATTACAGCACAAAGTGCTGCATGTAGGTGTGCAAAATTCTGCTGCCAACACAGGGCGTGGCTGTTTAGTGAAAGGAATGGTCAGTGACTTCCCAGAGAGAACTGCGTAACACCTATCTGGGTAAATGAAACCCATCCTCTGTGCTACCACAGCCCTCAGCTGAGATATCAGCTTTTAAAGTAGCTGTCAGTAAGCACTGTTCGAATGGCACCCAAAAGTGCTGAATATTAATCAAGATTGGGGAAGAAGTACATATTCACTCATCAAAAGAAACTGGAAGCAATTGGCACCCTGCTTTCTTTAGGACTGTGACAGGGAAAAGAATCACAGGTGATTGACTTTAGGTCTTTAGATTGGCTTTTACAGTAATAGTCTACTTAAAGTAAATTTTAAGAAAAGTTTAATTTCTATTTGGTATATTTTATGTTCAGTTCTATTCTAATGACTTGTTCTCAAAATCTAAAAAAATTTAAAAAAATATAAAAATGGATTCACAAAATTAAAAAATAAATGCCCCCAAGTTAAGCCAAAGCTTGTGGTTTTAGTTTTAAATAACCTTAGGCATTTCAGACTCTCAGTGTATAATGAAATATTACAGAATTAAATGTGCTCTTCCAGCATTTCTGATGCATATTTAAATTGATACTTCACACTGAAATATTTCTGGCCCGAGAATATGTAAGCGAAGAAGTTTATATTCAATTCCCAATTCTGACCATGCTGCTCATGTCAGATGCTGGCAGTGAAACAGCTTACTGAGATCATTAAAAAAAAAAAGGCTCCTGGAATCTCGGAAGCAGGAGCTTCTAAGGAGCTAAGAAATCTAAGGAGCAACTATACAGCCTTGAAAACTCCTATCATCGTATAAAACTCTCATAGTGCTTTAGTAAAGTCAAAATACTACATGTGAAGAGAAATAGGATTGGTAACACTGTGCTAAAATTGTATTTTTTGAAAGACATGGCTTCTAGGAGTTTCTTCCTCCCCGGTCTGAAGGTAAATCATTCAGCCAGTGCTGAAGGTCCTGTCTCCTATTAATGTTCCTATCAATCCTGCCCAAAACCAGATGCTGCTGTACACAACTAACCTATATATGTATGTGCCATTGTGTTGTTAAAAAAATAAATCATCATCTAACCTTGATGACTTGAAGTAAAATGAACAAATGCATCAGTAAACCCTAATACAAAGTTCCATTCCCAGACTTTAAGTGCTAACAGCAAGAATTTGTATCTGTCAGGCAGAATCTAGAGCAGCCACTTATACCACTTCCACTTCGGAACTTGGTTCAATTTCACTCTCATTATGCCTTCAAAATTTTAACAACCAGACATAATGGATCTCTCAGGCTGGTACACTCATACAGGTGAATTCTTTCCAACATCAAGTGTTCCAAAAATTCCTGAGCCTGAATTTTGCCAAAGCAGGTCAGGTAGAAAGGTCAATAATTGAAGATCTGCTGCTCAAAATCCTCCAAGCTTTTTTATGAGTGAGATGCTTACTAGGCACACTCCTTTCTATCATTAGTGCTGCATCCACCCAACAACATTTGGCCCTGGAGCAGATCTGCACTATTTACTTACAGCACTGTAGAGAAGTGCTGTTTAAGTACTTGGACATCCCCATCATCCTTAAGTGCCTCATTATGGCATAAAGGAAGTGAACCTTGAGGGAGTTCCCCAAAGGCAGGGAAAACATTGAACAGCCCCCTATATTTGCACTGGATTAAAAAGGGCAGTAGTAAAATAATTTGTGGTTGGCACTCATTCTCTAACAACCCACGCTGCTGCTATATTAGAAAGTCACCACAGGATGCTGGTGACCCTTACAAGAACCACACATTGGATCAAATCCTGCAGTACAGTTCACTGATAAAAGCACATGCAGATTTCTCTCCAGATTCTAATTTCTGACTCAGAAAAAACCCCACAAAAAACTAATACTGGTTCACAGGTTAACCACCTCACTGCATATATGTTAGTTACAGTTATTTTATTCAGGTGTAAATGTCACCAAGTTCTATCATTAATCGTTCAAGGAATGTCCAAGGATCTCTAAGATCACTGGTTGAACCATTAGTCTCTAAGGAAGTAAGGCTCTCAAAACTCGTTTAACAGTTTAGTTACTTCTGCAGATTCTAAACGTTCCCTTTATAGTTAATCAAGCATTTATTTACCTGCACTTGGCGAACAACATTAGCCAGCCGCTTGGTACACGGATCTTCGTGTTTGATAGCTTCATGGATTTCACCATCCGCAATTATACCAAGTATTCTGGGAAGGTTGGAATTGTTGGGACCGAGGACAACTGGGTTATTGCTGTTACAAAATATGTATCACAAAGGAATTAATGTTTAACTAAAAATAATGAAAGCACTTTACATGTAAGTGAAGTCATTTTGAATGATCTTATTCTAAAGCTGCTTATTTACATTTAAGTTTCACACAGCTGAATAAGTACGCACAGCTTTGTTGCCTGCTGACAGAATGTTCCCCCTCCTGCTAATATTTAACCAGCTGATTCTTTACCCAGCCTAAACTTTATCAGGAAGAAGTCCTGAACTTTACAGAATGGCTGAGTTCCATGCAGATGGAACTGTAAATAGTGTGACAGAAATACCCAGCCTAAAAGGACTTATTCCTCTCTCTATGTCTCCCAGGACATTGTGTTACTGGCATCAGGAGCCCTGGTAACTTCAGCTCTGTGCCAGCACTCTCGATGACACAGCAAGCAAACAGTTCAGCTCCCTCCTTCCCAGCCAAATGCTGGAGTGGAGGAGTATTAGTAATCAGGAATCTGTGTGGAACACATGATCCACTTCCAGCCCTGCCACCTACCACTGCTGGAATGCAGAGGCTGTGAGCGTAGGACTGGCAGAGCTCCAGAGAAGCAGGTAGCCAGGCTGAGCCACCTGCACAGAGCTGGGTACAGCTGCTACGGTTGCAGCTGCTGCTACTGCAACTCCCAATTTCTATATTCCTGTTTACATGGACACCTGGCAGCACTATTATGGTTTCTCTACACAACTGTTCTATAATCAGTCTAGGGACCTCGGTTGCCATTTTGAGACTTTGCCTTAATAAAGTACCCAGAGATACAAGGTATTCACAAAAAAAGACTGCAAAAAATCTAAGCTACTTCCTTTTTATTTTTCTCCTATGATGTAATACAGTGCCAGCCAGAATGTGCTTACTACATAACATCTCAGAGGCTACATTTTTTCACTCATTTATGAAGTGCAATTTGTACCTACAACAGAGTAGGTACATTTTTTTTCTCCATTTACCTATGGTAGGGAGCACAAATCCAAAGAACAAGCTGTACAAAAAGATGGTTTCAATAATAACTGAAATAATTATTAAGGGAGATAGTACTGTACCATCAATTTTTCCACATTATTTCTCTACTTTATGCTTTGCTTTATTGGAAAGCAAAAAGGTGTAAAGCTACTTCAAAAGATTACAAAAAGAAGGCTGCAAGAGCATGTGTGCTGCTTTTAAAAGACACGAACAGTTACTCCTAGTGTTGATATGTAGGCAGTTTTGAAATTTTCTGTAGAAGTTTTCTGTTGAACCTTTCCCATTATGTATGTATAAAGCTGCCAGGATTTTTTCCAGCCATACAGATACTATTTAGGATAAGAACAGTAACTGTTTAAAAAAGCAGCAATAACATCAGGGAAGGCTCAGTTCTGACATTCCAAATTATGTTCTCTAAACCATATGTAGATTAACCTCACAGTTTCTCAGTTTTGGAACAAGAGTGCAAGGAAAGAGCATGCAAACAGGCTTACTTTCTGCATTAGTGTGAAGACTTTGCCTTACCTCTCAAGTAAGTCACACAGATAATTGAAAGTATGAACAGCTTCTTCTTTGTCTTCATGAAGTGGAAGCCATGATAACCAGTGTGGAAGGACTTCTTCAACATTTATACAGTCAGGCTTGAACTTCATTATTTTTCCAATTGCTGAAATGCAGTTTTCTGTTGCATTGACATTCTCTTTGGCTTTGGCATCTGGTGATTGAATGACTCTCACCAGCAATGGAAGCGCCTCTAAATGTTAAAAACACAAGAAAAAAGTTTAATAAAGTTATACTTTATTAACATCACAAATTCCACATGAGATAACTGCATGTTTTCAGGAATTTTTGTGTCCAAAGCACTAAAATCCAGTCATTACAATGATCCACTACTTCTAGATTCTTTTCTGCCCAATAATTAACATATAAAAACCAAACAGATAAATAAAGCTCTGCAAGGAAACGGAAGAAAACAGCTACTGCAAAAGTTTGAATTTGCTTTAAAGTTCAGAAGAAGATAATATTTGTATGTCTCTGATTGGAGTTATGCAATCTAAAACATGCAAGACATTGTAGTTAGTAACCATTATCTGTTTAACTGAATATGCTCTATAAACACAGGATGAGGAAAAGCACTGCTACAGTGACATTCACAATAATATGAACTATATAGTGCATGTCCTCAGTGTATGCCTGCTCTGTATCCATTGTTTGTGGGCATATCTACATATAAAAATATGCATGTATGTACACATAGACACCTCCCATGACTAAAAGGTGCCCTAGGGAAAAGCTCATAGGAGTAATCTCATCTGATGAATCAACTTGGCATGATTTAGATCATAAAAAAATCAAGGAAAGGAATGTTTTTCAATGGAGAAAAAAATGCCAATTTTCTTGCAAGGTTAATAGCAATTATATATTTTTAATGGTCATGTGGGTAACCACACACACACTTCTAAATGGACATTAATGTCACATTTTCAGCTACTAGTGTCCATGCAGACTCCCAAGCACACTACATGAAAGCAGTAACAATTGTCCTTGTGTTCTTCTGCTAAAAATAAAATGCTAATGCTGTGAAAGTCTGTATCAGCACAGTAAACAGGTTGTGGCATTGTACAGAAAGCACACTTCAAAATAATGTTAATTACTGAGGAAGAGTGAGATCTCACATTACTGCATTTTGATGAGTAAGTAGCAGCTTTGTAGTTAAAGAATATACAATCATGCTTTCTATACTAAGTCCACTAAATTAGATTTTTGAAGAATTAAGCAGCTATGGAAAAAACTGTTAAACATTACAGAACTACAGAAACACTGATCATCAGACCCACTAGCTTCTGTACCAAATGCAGGATGATACTGTACTATTCTGCAAAGTAGAATTTGTTTCAGAGAAGTCTACAATGTCCAGGCCATCTGAGTCTGCATTTTATACCTCAGGTTTTCATGGCTGCTGAAGCTAAATCTCATCTGTATCTCACTCATTAACACTAATGGATGATTCCGAAGGTATGTGTGTCCTTGCAGCTCTTAAATTAGGAGGGAGTAAAAATGAATCAGCATAATTTTCTTCCTACAGCCTACCAGACAAGTTTTCTTCTTGTCTATAAAACAGATCCCTTCTCACCTAGATGTTGTGTTAGATAAACCTGGAAAAAGCCTTCTGATGATAAAAGACCCATTTTCTATAATGTTAACCTTTTTCTCAAGGACTGACTGCTCTGACATCTAGCACCACCCAGTTTTGAGGCCACTGATGTGATTTAGGAAGAAGTCCATGCAGTTGATTGATACAATTTTCACAGAGAACAACTAATTATATTCTTCCACCAACATAATAGAAGCAACACAGACAGTTGCATTATTGAAACCTTGTATCCCTGTTTATAAAGTTACTTGATTTGCTGTAGCTTTTCCTCCCATCTTATTTCTTTGCGCTTTACTTAATCTGGTTTTAGTTCTGTTAGCTTTATCAGTGTAGCTCATGTGCCATTTACAAGTTCTTCCTATATTCCTGGACTTTTTTTTGCTGACTGCCAAAAATGCTCATATCAATACCTCTGTTTTTTCTGAAGAGTCTTTACATACTCTCCAAACTTGCAAAAGATCAACATGTCAGTGCTATGTACCAGTAAAGAAAGTAAGTTACAAATAAAAGCTCACAAACATAATGTTTTTCAGAGAAATAGCAAAACCTGTGGGGTAGATAATGTCTCATGCCATGGATTTACTTTGTTTCTAATCACAGCATATCTTCATCTATTCAAATAAATCACAAAGTTCTTTCACATATGTACAAAAGGATTTAGAATACTTTCAAGGTATCTGCTAATAAACTGTATGCTGTAAAGTAGAAAGTTTATTTTATCTCAAATTCAGCTAAAGGAGAAGCGAAGCGTCTGGGTATAATCAAGGATTATTTGTCCAAATTAAAAAAAAAAAGGATCAAAGATGTTACAAACTTTAAGTGGGGTAAGATAAAGTATAAATAATGAAAAATAAAATTAGACTTCAACAGATGCTAAAAAGCTCAATTTCAAAATCAGAGCTGTCTAGACAATTCTTAATTTTCATGCTCTTAATGATTCATTGCAAGGCTTCCCACAAAGCTTTTTAAAAAAGACACCTCATCCTGATTGTTACCATGTAACAGTTACATTTACATTAACAATGAAAATTACAACACTGATGGATGTAGGAAAGATTTGTTAATCCATATCAGATGATTCTTATTTTCTTACATCATCTAATTCAGCTTTAATTTAAGATTCATGTGAAATATGTACTTTAAATACATACTTAGATGATTAAATATTTTCTTAAAAAAGAAGGAAAAAAACTTTGATAAGGGGTGCTACATACTGTGCAAAATTAACTTGGTGACTAGCAAGAAGAGGGCAAGCTGATAATAATTTCTTTAAATTTAAGATGAATTTGAAATTTCAGAGAAACTAGAAACATTCAGAAAGAAAGGAGACAAAGTGTTTCTGATAAGCATTATCACACTCATTTCTTACTTTACAGAAATCAGGCTCCTTTTTATATAACAGGAAAGCAGAGAGCCATGTCAGTTGTATTCTAGGCTACTCCTTAATATAGGCCTCTTGTGTAGTTTTTCAAGACATCCAAAGGCTTTTGCATTAATATGCAACCACATTAATATTAGTAAAAAGCATCTATGAGACAGGTATTTATCAGAAAGATGGTTTTTATGAAATTAACATTTGCATGTCAGATCATATTTTAAAAAAGAGTATGTAAATCAAGTTTGCTAAGCAGTAAGTGCTGCAAGAGAAATGCTACTAAGCAGAAAAACAATAAAAACCTGAGGAACTCAGGTACTTTATTAATCCATCACCAGTCTACCACACAGGTTATAGCCGAAATCTATTTCAACCTCTTCCGCCCATCCCCCACATTCAAAGAGTTCCATCAGCCGTGGGTCTGTACCTGGGCAGAAGGGCCGATAGCTGTCCCCACCGAATTGTGCCATAACTCCCACTCCGTAGGCAGCTGCCTGCCGCACCTCGGGGCTGCTGTCACACACTGACTCCAGCATGGGCCTCAGGAAGTACTCGGCGAACTTGAACGAGGCAGGGCTGCAGTGCTCCACGATATCGTCAAAAATGCACAGCCCCCACTGCCGGTCTGGCCACGGCCGATGCGGACACTGCAGCACAAGCACACAACAGTTAACACACCTTGAAATTTTTGTACAGCCAATGGTTATATCTACAACAACCACAGGAATAGTGGTCTAATACTTTTGTTCAAATCTTCATGGATTAAATTCAATCCTAAAACCATATAATTTTTGGTAGTGATACTTCCAGCAATATGACGAACAAAACAAAATCCAGGTGTCTATCTTTGCACCTCTATTTCACACTCCATTAAATATATTAGTCTCAATTTTTCCCCACAAGTCTGCAACACCTTTTTGGCCCTCCTCTTGAAATCCATTTAGAGATACTAGATAGTCTCAAGGAAATTAAATTTCTCAGAACAGTTGTGTCAATGATCCTGCATCTTGCAACACAGAAATTTTTAGTAACACAGCAGCAAACCTGCTCAAAAAGCATAGGATAACAACTTCATTCTTGATCTAGAATGAAACTTCTATTTTGTAAAACAGTAATTGCTACATTCTCTCTACCAAGTTCACTAGGATTTCAGCATGGAAGGAGTATTAAAGCCTCAGAAAGAATAATTAATTCTAAATTAGAGGAAAGCAAGGTACTTACAATGAGGTTGACAATTAGTGGAAGTAACCTTTCAAACCATGGCAGTACCTTCTCCTTGTAACTACTGAATATTGACTGCAAAATGTCCGATACTTTAGTCAAAATATAAACGTCACTGTCGTCCTGAAAAACCAAGAACACAATTCACATGAAGACTAACAATCTTTAACAGACTGGAACTTGCATGAAGTGCTAAGGTGTCTAAACTAATAGAATAAAGTTGGTTTATGACTTTTTTGTAAAACCAGTTTTTTTAAGATCACTAAATTTTCAACTCTTTGTCTAACTACAGAATGATAGAATAACAGAATGGTTTGGGTTGGAAGGCACCTTAAAAGTCATCTAGTTCCAAACTCCCTGCCATGGGCAGCGACACATCCCACTAGTCAGGGACACTTCCCACTAGACCAAGCTGCTCAGAGCTCCATCCAACCTGGCCTTTAACATTCCCAGGGATGGGGGCATCCACATCCTTCTCTAGGCAACATGTTCCATTGTCTCGAGGGACATCACTTGTTATTGGTTTTCATGTGGACACTGAGGCACTGAATGGAATTCTTCTAACATGGCCATCCAGTCAATTCCTGATCTGCTGAATAGTCCATTCATCAAATGTGGATGTCCTCAATTTAGTGACAAGGATCTTGTGGGGGTCCCTGTCAAACACCTTACAGAAGCCAAGACAGATGACACCAGTTTTTCTTCCTGAGTCCACCAAAATAATCACTCCATCACAGAACCCACCAAATTAATCAGGCATCATTTACATTTTGGAAGCTACATCCAAATCTCTAATCACCTCCCTGTCTTCCTTAGCCGCCAGGAAAATCAGTTCAATGATCTTACTGAGCACAGAGACTGACTGGCAGTTCCTGCAGTCCTCTTTTTCACCCTTCTTAAAAATATAAGTCAATTGCTAGAACTCAGTTGATCAGGACTTGCAGGTTTGTTTCAGGGACTGAAAAATCAGATCAAGACAAAAACAGTCTTGTGCAGATTTACTGCTTCAATGGGTTCCTTTTACAGAAGACAAAAGGCCTTTTCCTCTTCTGAATCTTACAGATAGCATAAGAAGCTTTGATGGAAAAGTAAATGGGTAACTGCCTTTGTGATAAAGACTGTGGCAAAAATACAACAAACATTATTCTCCTCCTCTTGTTGTTTAAATTTTGTCATTTAATTTTTCACCTTGCCTAGTTAATACATCAAACTGGTCAAGTAAAGATCCTTACCTCAGAGCTATCAATTCAAACTGTATCTACAGATGAGGATTATTCCCCGGACACACGCTGGGAAATCTCTAACTTTCTTTCATAGCAACTTTTGTTGTACTCAGTATGGTCCCTTTAACCAGTTTATACTTTAACAGGCAGGGGAAACAGTACAGCTGTTTTTGGTCTCTAGTGACCTTCACCTTTCTCACTAGTGAGAAACTAATAACTATTTCTCATGCAACAGGCAGCTTCCCACAACTGGGTATTCAATCCCTTCCTGGTGAGACAATTCCTGCATCGTCAAGGCACAACTCAAGCAGTAACCCTGGAACATACACACAATGGAATTAAGAGGTAGAGAACTGCTGCAGCACACTACAAGGTCCACCTAGCCAGGTACTGTTTGTTGACCAATAGTTGCTAACAGATGTTTGGGAGGAGAGTGTAACTTGCTTGGTTAACCTTCTGCTCTCTACCAAATCAGCAGTTTAGTTATTGCTGAAGTGAGGGCTGTATCCAAAACTACTGTTTGAGTAACTTTCATGACTTCTGTACTTCTTACATTTCTGCTGCCTTGAGGTAAGGGCTACATAAACATACGCTGGGACCAAAGGTGTATATCCAAATGTTACTCATTACCATATATTAATTCTGTCAATATGGCAAGTGACATTCTTGTCCCACTCCTCCTTTCACAGGGCAATGCAGATTAAGTCTTTCTTCAGACTTTGCTGCCCGCTTGCATTTTCTCTCATTATCAGTACAGAGTGACACATAGGAAATAAAAGGGTCTTGGAGGCAACAGAAATCTATCCTCTTGAATGCTGACCTCATGTTCCCAAAGGAAAAGGGCTCAAGAACTGCAGTTATTCAAGACAGTATTTACATATGGGTGTATGTATGATTTCTAGACTCTGCATACAGGTTAAACTCGTGATCAAGCTTCATACCTGCATTGTGCCGCAAAAAAATTTCCTAGTTCTTAAATTTACTGAGCATCCTTTGTCTCATGTTATAAGCAGCAGTCATTCATTATTACTCTCTTGCTCACTCTCTCTCTCCCCATACTAATGATTTAGTAAGACTACTGCATCTCTTCCACAATCACCTTCACTTTAAACTATTAACTCACTTTGGTACCTTCCTGTGTAAGCAGTCACTTTGGTATTCTCTCATAAGCAAACCCATTATGACAGATGTTTATCCTGCTGTCCTTTTCTGATACTGTTTTTGGGCTATTCTTTTTGCGACAGGCTCCTGATGTGACACACCAGGATGTCTTGGAATCAGAGGTATAGAGGCTCAAGTTTAAGAGCCACCTAGCTTGCAAGGCTCAAAAAAAAAGCAGGTCAGCAGAGCTAGACCAAGAGAAGACCTCATTGCAGCCTACAACTTCCTCACATGGGGAAGAGGAGGGGCAGGCAGTGAACTCTTCTCTGTGGTGACCAGTGACAGGACCCAAAGGAATGGCCTGAAGTTGTGTCAGGAAAAGTTTAGGCTGGATATTAGAAAAAGATTCTTCCCCCAGATAGTGCTTGGGCACTGGAACAGGCTCTCCAGGGAAGTGGTTACAGCACCAAGTCTACCTGAGTTCAGGAAGTATTTGCTCTCAGGCACATGGTGTGTCTCCTGTGCAGGGCCAGGAGGTGGGACTTGCAGACCCCATTCCAATTCAGCATGTTCTGGGATTAAACAGTCTGCTGTCAAATCTGTATCACTGTTAATCCAAGAATTGTTTGAGAGGATGAAGAAAATAAAAAGCTATATCCTGAATTTCTTACTTCAGTATACCAAACAAAGAAACCCTCCATATTTGTTAATTCACACATGTAGTGTGATTCATTTCTTACTGAAAGTTTTGAAGGACTATGGAAACAACATTATTCTATGAATAAATAATTCTGAGGATGCACTATGATCTGAGTTGAAAGCATATTTGTGCAGTATTTCCATCCTGGTGCTTGATAAGTAGAAAAACTCTTCAAACTAACTTACTTCATCTTGTAATGACTCTTCAACTTGCTCATCATAGTCTTCATCTTGTCTTTTCACTAAATTAAAAAAAATAAAAAAATTAAACCATTACCATTCTATGAGTGCATAAGAAGCCTGTGAAAGGGAAAATTATGCAGAAGCAAATTCAGAAAACAGGAAACAGTAGCTGAAGATGCAGCAGGAATTTTCCATCTTTAAAAAGCTTCAAAAAGCTTTCAGAGAAGAACAAGTACAGGACAGCTCAGTTTAAGAATGTGTAAAAAAGCACAGGAAATAGAAATAAACACACCAGCTTCTCCACAAAGACAAGAGACGTGCTTAGAAATGAGAAACTATCATTGCTTTGAGAAAACTACAAAGACTTCAGATAAAAAAAACCCATGGAAATGATTGTACACCATAGATGTGCACTGTCCTTCAAGAAAAGCTGTCCATCAACTTTTGATTAAACTGCAGTATTGCTGCAAAATGATGTCATCTTCATCCTCCAAGAGCTTACAAATATAACTCATGGATTCTGGTCTTTCAAAGTCCAATTACTTTACATAAATATACAAATCAAAGAAATCTAAACAGTTTTTTTTCTTCTCTGTTGAGAAATAATTAGAAATTCTGTTTTAAAGAACAGCCATATCACATGCTAACAGGATTTATGTTAACTTACCCTGTCTTAATTCTTGATTTTTAAAGTGCTCTTCTAGTTTTTCTTTCAGTATTCCTCCAAGTTCTTCAAAGTGTTCGTTGTTAAGGCATCCATCTCCCATTACCTCAATGCACTTGAAATAAAACAATCAGCTTTTCAGCTTTAAAATTTAACATGAACAGTCTAAATGAAATCTAAGCACATGAAGAATATTAATACATGCCCTGGATCACTAGCCTGAATAATACTAGTAAAACAGCCATAATGTAATCAATGCTCAAATTATAGACACAAGGCATAGTACACTGTTCATTTCATACCTGTAACTTCAGTCGCTTGTGATTAAAATTAACAAATTTGGCCATTGTTTTAGGTTAATACTTTGGTATTTAAAAAAAAAACCAAAACAAACATTCCCCCCCCCCCACAAACAAAAAAATAACAAAAAACACCCCAAACAACTTTTTCCATCAACTGTAACATTTATAGTCAAAACAAATTTCATGTAGTGGAAGACTTGCATTTATTCAAGCCATTTAAAGGAACATCAAACATATCCGTTCTTATTGCAAAAAGCTACAAACAATAATGCCATGAAATTTGTAGAATGTTACCTTTGCAAAAGAATGCATTATTTCTGAGAGGACATCGGACTCTGGCTCTGTCCCAATGGCTTTGATGAGCGCATCACACATGAAGTGCCACATCTGCGTGAGGTACTCTGGCCCACGAACCCTGGCACATTCAAGAAGGAGGGGCATCGACTCTGCTGCTGCCACTCGAACACGTGTCATTATTAAGGAAATACAGCAATCAACACCAACAAAGTGCTTAGAATTTAAGACCCCACCCCCATAATGAAGTTCTTAGTTTTCTACCTGAAACTCATTTTATCACAGTCCGTGCATTTGATTTCTTAATTAGACTAAATCATAGGAAAATTACTCTGCTATTTAAAAGTGGTTTCAAGCCTGTTTCAGGCCATGACAAAAAAGCTGCTCAAGTTCTCTTCTGCTTTGTTACATAACCATCACTTTTTCTACTGATCACTTAGTTAAAAAGAAACTGGGGGGAAAAGTAGGAATACATTGCCTAAAACAGTGGGTGTAAACCAACATTCTCTGAAACCATTTCTGCTATAGAAACACAGAATATTTTAACACTAACGCTTTCAATTCATTTAGGAAAACACCAAGCACAATTTTAATTCTAAGTTTTTGTTTTCACAGTGGAATTTGTTAATAGGATATCATCATGGAAATAGAACTTCAACAATGGAACCATCAGCTTTACAACTTGCTCTGTGTACTCCACGAATCCTTCTTTTAGCTCTTTTGCATAACAAACCTGAAAAATAGAGCACAGATATGCCTCTTTTAAGTGAAAATACTTATATTATTCAACTATGTAAAGGTGAGAGAGAATGTTAAAAGAGCAAGGGGTTTTTAGTTTATTTTACAAAACATACAATAATCCCTTTACCTTCCCCCTCCATTGTGGTATTTTAGGAAACCTTGGCAGCAGCATGAGTTCTCACTCTTAGGGCATGCATGTATTTTTCAAACCAAATTCAGAAATATTTGCAAAAAGGAACTACTTTTTAATATATCCAATTCCTTAAATTTTGCTAACAAAGGAAAACGATCTGTTAATTTTAGAAATTTTAAGCTCCTAATGAAATAAACGATTTTTAATCAAGTAAACCACATGCAACAAAGTGCCTGTAATCCACACTAAGCAGTATCACCCAAAAAACTTTTCCACATGAGACAAAATAAGAGTATTTTGGTTAGATTTTGGCTTCAGACTCAATTGACCAGAAACACACAGTTGACCAAAACCGTTCTATTACTCACCAGCATCTGGCACGCGGTTGCTTTTTCTTCGAGGCCCGCAGTTTTAATTCCAAAACTCTGCTGATCGCCTATGCTTACAAATTCCCAACCATCATCATCACTCATATTCTCCATATCTTGTGCTGTTATGCAGAGGAGAGGAAAAATAATCCACAAGTGCTACAAAATAATTTATTTCAGTATATTTTTCAAGCAAAACATCATCTTAAACCTACTGTCTAAAAGCGCTACTTCAGGTTTAATGGATGCGGTCTTCATTAAAGGTCCCATGACAACAGGAAGGTATTGCTGAAATTCCTTTCCAAGAATTTTACACATTCTGGCCCATGCAGAGATCATGTAAGAAATCTAGAAAAGAGAATTCAGAGTTTTCACATCCCACATCTTATTTTAATGCATACTTAAAGGTAAGCATAAAGGAATTATATTATACACTAGGACTTTTAGAAGAATTTGTCAGCAGTCCATAAAGCTTATTTCAAAGAGACGTAATCTAATATGCAATCCATATAAAAATGCATCTTCAAAAGACATCCCAAGTCTAACAATACCTTGACAGTACCTCTGATCAAAGTTGCTATACATGTAAAAATGTGATTGCATTGCAAGTGCATGTTTTAAAAAATAAATTTTTTTCTGAAATATTTCCCAGATTTAAAAGAAACTATGAGTCACATTCCTGAAAATAGAAAAATAGAGCAAAAAGGAAAGAAGACTGCAGTACTGTGTTTTCAGAGTATTTGTTTTCAA
This sequence comes from Acanthiza pusilla, assembly GCA_036630365.1. Classification (NCBI taxonomy): domain Eukaryota; kingdom Metazoa; phylum Chordata; class Aves; order Passeriformes; family Acanthizidae; genus Acanthiza; species Acanthiza pusilla. The sequence continues at coordinate 4,051,205 of JAXCHO010000003.1, read as the reverse complement.
ATGTACAAGTCAAAATAGCCCTCTGCTCATTAGAACAGCTGCCTAACAAGTCTTATTGATCTATTTATAAGAAGGTGACAGCAAGCTCAAATTTCTTCAGCAAATATAGGTACTGGAAGTCTCATTTCCTAACCACGCTTCTGTGAAAGATTCTAGGGCCATCTCAATGTCAAGTTCTGTAAGAGAGGCTGGACGATTAGCCTCAGGGACTAGGGAGGGGGCAGAAACAACATCTATACAGGAATGTTTTTAATACTAACCAATGAGCTATAACGACACAATTTTAACATACCTGTGGATCATCATCTTCTAGATCACTGAAGTCTGTCTGTGTCTTCAATAACAGCTGCATTACATCTGATGCATCCTGCATAAACTAGATAAGAGAAACAACTATGTTTTTAAAGGCAAATTAAGATGCTACTTCTCAAAGACTTAAATTAAACTTTTTCAGGCATCCACATACAAAACTATACCAAGTTTCCTTTGGGCTGCATACATTTTGCCCCGACACTGCCTAAATAACATGATACAGTATTTTTCTTAAGGCAAAAAAAGCCCCAAAAACTCAAAGGAAGAAAAGAATACTTGCTTTCAACATTGTCCAGTGTGACAAGAATGACTTTAGCTACAATAAGAGTCTGTTGTGAATTTGTGAATCTAAGCAGCAAGACAGTGACCGCAGAAATGAGAACACAAAGACAAGCATAGAAATCAGCAACAATATAGCTATACGTTTAACAAGTGACTATATTAATTTAATGCTAATACCACGAAAAACAAAGGCATCTAAAATATATTTAAACCATTATATAAAATCTAAGCTTACCTTTTCTTTGCCAACAGCAAGACCAATTAGGCTGATGCATTCAATAGTCTTTCCTCGTAGAAGTCTTAATTCCTTCTGAACAGCATTTTCAACAATGTGTTTTAAGGAGGGCATAAATAAATCATAGTAGGGGACAAACTTCTCCTCTACTGTATCTGCAACTGATGCAATTGAAGTCACAACTTGCTCCAAAACTAGCTTAGTGCCTTTCTGTATCAACTTGGAAAGAGGAAGAATAAAGTGTTATATTTCTAAAACACACATTTTATTTAAAAGCATGCCAAATGTAAAAATCTGCTGTTGCAAGTACGCTAATTCTTGTCAGTTTAGACCAACATCAGTAGATATGTATACTGGCTCACTTCTGAGGTCTTAGTTCAGCTATACTTATTCCGACTATGTAACAAGGTTACCCTCCATGAAACAATTTGTTTAATGTATTATACCTCTTGTAATTTTATCACCATAATGGAATGAAGATGCTTCACTAGATTATCCAAATACGGAATAAGCAGTGACTTGGGACAATCTTCAGCGAAGTTTATGAGTGCCGCAGCTGCATGGGCTTGAACACGCTGGCTGCCTTGATCCTCCATCGTTTGTAAAAGAGCTCCTATCACCTGAAAAAGAAATACTTATTTTCAGAAAGCAAATTTCTGAAGGGGGCATAATTTTAGCACTTTTTTCTTCCTACTACTTTATTACTTGCCTTCTCATGAAATTTCTTTTGAAACCCCGGTGCAAAGTCAGTTGCCATTTGTCCAATAGCGTTACAAGCGGCGTATCTTACTCTTGGATGCTGAAAAAGTATTTCCCGCAAATAGTTAACAAGCAGTCATGAGAGCAGAAATGAAAACATTTCAAAATAATTACTAGAACTATACTCACAGGATCCTGAAGGAATAGCAAAACGAAATTAACTATTTCATTTAAAATTCCCTCCATCTGTTGGTGGCAACCTTCTCCGATGGCAGAGAGTGCCATCAAGCCAGCATGCCTGTACTTCCAGTCAGCTACAGAAGGGTAAAAATGAAGTGTTACTCATTTTGGAAACTATGAAGAACCACGAAGATGAATCACCTTTTCTTTGCAGGGGCTGGGGGACACAGGAAGAGGTGGAGTGAAGAACAGGAGATGGAAGGGAAGTTAATGCATCTACTTGATTTGTTAAATACTTTTCCATTTTCCTCATACATACTTCCAGAGATGCACAAAAAATTGAGTGTCTAATCCAGGCCAAATCCAGACCTAGAAAAAAGAATTCTTAACTGCTGATACAAGTATGTACATAGTACCAATACCTGGAAAATGCATTTTAATTAAATGAGCTGGCCAGGGAAACATAAGGACACTGTTTCTATTTCCCTCTCCCCCAACTTTTTTTTCTGTTTTAGTATCATCAGAAAAGCCTATACCTTCCTCAAGACAAACATCTAATGACTCAAACAAAATTTAAATTGAAAACAAATAAATGACTGGTATTAGACTTCTCAGCAGTCTTCTCAAGGCTGTAAAAGAACAGTAACATCCCACTTACAGATGTAAACTTTCCCTATCTCCAAGTCCTATTAGCCTATTCTCAGGGTAGTGGGTATTGTTGAAATGAATCTTTCATGCCCCTCTCCTTTTTTTTTTAATGTAATGTGAGAAACTCCAATTTCTTTTGTTTCTTTTTTACAAAAATCTTTCTCTGTGATAGAAACCATTGGGATTACAGGAGAGAAAACCAAAACAATAAACAGCTTATCAAAGAACCTGTAGGGAAGACATGTAACAGAGACTTATCTCCCAGAATAGCTCAATATTTCATTATTGAGAGCAGTGGAATCCTGACACTCAAGCTTCTGTCTGACAAGGATTAGATGAAGTATCATCTTGATAGAAGGCACAACAGAAAAGCAGCGGTTTATTTTGTGCTACTTCAGTTCATTAGATATTCCTACACCTTGTGACTCCCACTGCATTACTGTTAGCATGTATTCCAAACTTGAAATTAATGAATCTACAAAATGAAACACAATCATCTTTGGACCATCTAGCCACCCAATCAAAACTCAAAAGTCTTAAATTATTACTTCAATAAATATTCGTGAGAAAGAGGCGGTAGGAGAAGGAAAAGTTTGACTTCTGAGAGTACTGCCAATGTTTTAATCCAAGTGCCTTCATCTTTCCTGTTCCCTACCAGTGAGGGCCTCCGATGAAACAATGTTTTGCATTTCCATTCTCCAAAGAGTATTAATGGTTATAGAAAGCTCTGACCCAGAAGAAAGCAAGCATCAGGCACAAATTGCATGACCTCCCCTTCCCAGGAGTCAGGTCTTTCAGTGATTAGACTTCACACCTCTCTGAGTGTACTATAAAAAAAGGTAGTTGCTAGCCTAGAAGCTACCAACACTGGGTCAGGTTAGCCCAGTTCCTTAAAAAAACCCTTTCTTTATAAAAAAATCCCCTTAATTCCAAACAGACTTTCTAAGTGCTCACATACAGCAAGTGCTACCTTGAGTAGCCCTCTGTTCCATATCCAATATGGTAACAGCCTTTTCTGGACTGGGTTTTAAACCATGAAGGTAGAAATAGCACCCAGGGTTATCTGGGTTATCTTCTACTCCAAGGGCTCAAACCACAGGTCAGGTGAAAGCGCATGAAAGCAATGCACAATTATTTTTTTCAATAATTGGCTGAGCAGGCAGTACAGCTATTCTAAAAGAAGCATACAATGCAACTGATAAGAATATATGGAAACACCTCATGAAACAAGTATTAAAGTCAGCATACCAGAAGACAGCCAGCCTACCAATGACCTCTGTCCATCAAGTTCCAGGAGGAAAAAAACCAAAAAGATTTCCTTTATGAACTGTAATGTACTAAAATTTCACTTAAATTCAGCACTTCTGAAGAAGCAAAAACACTAAGCTACAGAAAAACAGGTGGCACTTTAAACAAACCCCACGTACTGTGAGGGTCTGTTTAGGAATTTAGAGGATATTTTAAATTAAAAAAGCCTCAAATCTTCCCTAATTTTTATGTAACTCCCAGACTGTCTTTAAAAAAAATACTCTGCTTTTTTATGACATCTCTGCTCAGCTGTCAACGTTCCAGAAAAAATGGTGTAATGCACTCTATGTAAGTTTAATAAATCACAGTCCAAGAGAAGGTATAAACTTTCAAGTTCATAGCATTTACAGCTGTTGCTGCTGACATCAAAAGTGAAATTTATAATAACATATCAAGTAGCTAAACATGAAGACTTAAGGGGTATCACAGTTCCTGGAAAGGACAGAATTGTTAAAAAATAATAGAAGAAAATGTTGTTACTTACGATTCTGAAGCATTTGCATAATATGTTCTTTAATCATAGGCAAAACAAGTTTCCCTCCAAGGCCACATGCCATCCTGTCCAGTGCACTCTCACCAGCCACTGCATTGCTAAATATCAGTTATACAAATATCAGTGGTTTGACATCTACAATAAAACAAGCAGTCCAACAGAGTGCCCTTCCCTGCAATTCCAGTCTCCAAACTTTTGCCATCTGAAAACACGAGCCTCTTTAAGTAAATAAACCATACCCAAATCTAAAAACACACATACACCAGTCACAAAATAGTTATTTACTCTTCACTGAAACAGTTATTATCTGCAGGCCATTGATTAAAGTCTACTACCTAAGAAACTTGAGCCTTACTAGCACTAGGACCAAAGGTAGAGACTGAATTTCACAGCAGTTACACACACCTAGAAAGCTGAAGCTAAATTTGCAATGAATGAAGCAATAATACTGACCATCACCTTCTTGTCATGAGAACATAAACCAGTTCAGACTTGCTATGATTCAGTTGAACCAGAAGAATTCAAACTTTGGCACACAAGAGACCTTTCTTGTATGGCTGTACTCTAGTAGCATGATCTCTTGTCAATGACTCGGGCAGAAAACATCCAGCCCAGGTGAGGAATCTGTGACTCTCAGCCAGTTACAGAACTTAGAATAGCCAAACGTTATCTGTGCAAAGTGATTTGTTCCACTCAATGGAATTATTCCCTACAGAAACGCAAGAAAGCTTCTAAGACACAGATAACTACTGTTACAGTCTGGGTATGGCTGGCACTGTAATAACTCAAAGTTATTACAGCTTATCCTAGACACCCCTGATGATGAAGAAGCTGAGTAATGGTTCAGAAGGGGATCAGTCTCCCTCTTCTTTAAAGTTTCAGTCCCCTGGGTCAGAAACAGGTCTTCAAATTACAATGCTTGAATCCCCAAGTCTCATTACAAATAATGTTGTAAACAAAGGTGACTGCGAAAAGACACTGACAGTATTGTATTTGTTCTTCAGATTAGTCATGTTCAAATAAACAGACACATCACTAGCCGGACAATGGAGCATGGGCACACAGGGTTAACCTGGAGCAAACTCACGGAAGTTAATAGCAGCTTTCATCTGAAATGCACTCCTTGAGCTCTTTCTTCCCACCATTAATTTACACATTCAATTTCAAGAAATAAATAGAGTTTATCTCAGAAAAATTCCCACATATCTCCCTGCAATGTTTGCAAGGCTTTTGCCAAGAAAAGAGGAAGTTGGATTAACCTTTTCCTCCTTTAGAATTTCACTCCTTTATGAAGTCGGAGCAACAAGAAACTGGAAATGCTAAAGTATTCCCTGCTGCTTTTGTGTAGGCTGACTCATATCCCCCTTAATCAGATCTGAACACACCCTAACTAGGGTGCAGCCTGATGATCATTAGCCTGTTCCTGAGACTGCACAAAAATTACAGTCTTCTGATAAAGCCACAAAGACTCAAGCATCAGAAGATGTTAGCGTGCACATCAGCCCTGAGCTCTCCACAAAGGGGAGCTTCAATGGTGGGAAGCACATAGCAGCACTAGGAGTGACCCTGCTAAAAGAAAAACTGCCCTCACACACGTGATCACCAGAGACCAGCTCATGTCCAGTTTGTGCCTAAGCCTCAAGCTCTCGATATTACTTCTAGGGCTAAAGGAACTACATTCCTCCTTCAGGCTGAGGTTGTTGAGCGCAACTTGCTTTCCGATCTGTGCTCAGTCTACTTGTGACTTCTAACAAAGAAATGGAAAATTTTCATTACAAAATCCATAGGCAGCTAAGCTGTATTTAGAAGAACAAAGTTACTCTGCTGACAAGAGAAAACGGCATGCCTCAAGCGGATGATTCAGCATACTTACCAACCTGCCTAAAGCAAGCCATCTGAATAAATTTCCAAACCCTGAAAGGCTTGATAAGGATTTGAACTTTAATATTCTATTCCCCCTTGAAATTTTACTGACTGAAAAGATTCAAATACTTAACAAACCTGAATGTGTATAGCAAAATTTCAACATTGAGGAAACAGGTTAAAAGGGTATGGTCTACTATGTGAGGGAGAGAAGAAAGGACAGCTCACTTTCAGTTTCGTAACCAAAGGGAACTAAAAAACCTATTTCAAGTAAGGCAAAGATTAAATGGATTATTCCATAAATTCCTATGCATCAGTTCTACAGGTGTCTTTACATGCCTGCTACCTATTAGAAGCTGTTTTACAGCTCAGGGTAAACCAACATCTCTCCTATTGTCTATTTTCCTGTGAAGATCTCTATGCGTTCTGTGATAAATTGTCTCAAAATACTAATTACATCTGAGTCTGGTATGTCAAAGTGGCGTCTAGACTGGTAAATGAACATCCATGTCTTTATAAGAAGTGTGGAAATAGTTACCTCCTACACCTGTTTCTGCTTTCTTCTACTTCACTCTAACTGTAGCTGGACAAAAGGAAATGTAATATAAATGCTGTACACAAACCACTCCTCTAGTAAAAAGTTGGAGCAAGCTACAAAGTATGTAGGAATAAGAAAATCCAAATGACTGTACATCTTTAGACCCTTCTTGCCTAACACACAAGAAGATAAGCTATTGCTAGCCACACCAAGGGATTTAAAACAATAGCAGAATCATAGCATTTTTGAAGTAGGTGAAATCCAACAAGGAATTCCACCATGCATGATGACATCCTTCCAAAGATAGCTATCCTTCTTCTGTAACAACACATTTTCAAAGGCATAGATACAGAAAAATAGGAAGAGATTGGTTGTAGATGATTAAACAGATCAATATGCTTCAGCTTTGCTTCCAGCTAACTTCAGCATTAGCCTTCAATTTAGAGGATTACAAGATACTGACTTCTGAACTGAGCAATATAAACGACAGAAAAAACAAAAGCTAAAAGCTTTGAAAAGCTAAACAGTACAAAACAGCAGACAAGGGGACATGCAACTTGCCTAATTACAGCAAATATGAAAACTGAAATAATTTACTTCCTTGCTGAACATTACCTAAGTAACCTACATATGAACTGCTCAGGACTGAAGGAACAAAATTACAACAGTTCTTTGAATAAAGTAATGCACTGCAGTCATTTGAATTCTGCACTTTAAATATGCTTTGAGCCACAGCCTTGATAATATATTGAAACAACTGGTTTCATAATTACCTGTCAAAATCATCATCTGCAAGCTCATCTGCATTTGCCCAGTCTTCATCTTCTTCCAAGTCAACCATCATTGCTAACATCTGAGGAACTGGGGAAAAAAAAAAAGTTTTAAACTCAGTCTGCTCTCTTAAAATAGATTCTCAAATAACAAGCACGAATTTAAAGTTCTTTTCGTTTCAAAAATTTTTGAAGAAAAATAGGTCTTCTTCCAGTAGCAGATGGCCAAGTCTGTCAAACTGCATCAGCCAATAATTCAGAACTGATTGCCAGGGAAGTATTTCCAGAACATTCAAATTGCGAGTAAAAAAATCTTGAGTGTATAACTTACCAAGACACAAAATTTTTTTAAGTCATGACAATTATAAAAAGCAAATTCCTAAATGAAGTCTATGTTCTTGAAAGAATTAAAAATAGTATTACATGCCTCAAGAAGTCAGACACACTTCCTTAATTTTTCTGAATCTCTGACATCATCCTTTGAACATTTACTAATGAAAGAGACTTAATTCTGAAAGAATACTGAACCCTTAGTTTTACTAACATAATGAATTTTATTAGCTATATGTACAGTGGTGACTTATAAATTCTCTTACAATGAGGCAATGGTTTAGAATTTGAGATTTCTTTTTTCCCCACCTAATGCAAATTTTTGTTTTGTATCATGAACGTATCTTGCACACTATAATCCACCAGTTTTCTGCTTCTATCTCTGTAGATTGATTCTGTCCATTCTTCTCATTCTAGGTCTTTATAGAGACCATTACCCAACCTCTATCACGGCATTAAACTACTATGCAATAAGCATCACCTATTCTTACGAATTCTCACAGGAGGATGGAGCACAGTGGTTTGTCTGCTCTGCCAGTTCCTGTGCCCTTCAAAAGCACAAGGGGTGAAAAGTCTTGCACTGTCAGAGCAAAGTAAAGTGCTCTTAAGCACCTTTTTACTTTGTATTACACACCAATTGCTCAGAGCAGTTGTTTGAATTTAGTATAATTTATGTAACAAAGTTTTACTTTGACCTGGAAACAAAAGGTTTCAGTCAAATACTCAATCTCTGACCTTTAACAATCTTTTTAGGACTGCCTATCACACCTCTTGAAGACAGCCATCATAGCTAACTGGCCATTATAGCAATCTACCTGAAAAACTAGTAGGCATCCAGGAACTGTCCATGCTGCTAATGAGATTTACTGGAACTGATCAAGTATACTGCAACTGCCGAATTTCATAATATACCTGTACTATTTGTAATCTACCACAGAGACAACACCCTAAGCAAACTCACCACCACATATCTGGACAGATGAGAAGCTTCTGGTCAAATGACAACAGAAAAAAATACTGCTCACTGGCAGCATTGTAGGGCAAGTATTAAGAAAAGATCAAATTATAGATTTATTTGCTTGATGTAGCTATGTATTTTCAGAGGATCCTCTATGACTGCAAAAACCTCCAGAGGGCTTTTATATACTATCAAGGTAACTTAATGGGCACTATGATCTCTCTAGCATGATGCCCACATGTCAGAATTTTATATACATTTATTAGACCTCAAAAAAACACCAAAGTATTACAGTCCAGAAGTTTTTCAGACACAGACATGCCTAAGCCCACACGAGAACCACGGATTGTCACACCATCTATGGAAATATGGAAGACAAACATCATCTGCCATAATACTATGTGGCTCCAAAAAGTCATGTTAGTGTTTGTTGCTACTAAATAACAAGGCTGAGAACTCTGACCATCATTATATCTAGAACCTGCAATAACTTGTTTCTTCTTGATGTTTTATACAAATGTGGTTGTCAGTAAGTGTAGCTTCAGAGTTTTTAAAAAAATGTAGAATGTGCATAGAAATTTCAACATTGTCCCAACAAGCCCTCAAAATTTAATTACTGCCAATATAGAGACTCTTATAAACAAGTTAAGCATAAGCCCACTAAGCCTGCTTCTTATCATAGCAATAAAACACTCTGCAATCCTGTGAGCTCAAGAAAGGAAGTCCTAATCCAAGCAGATTCCTGAGCAGCTAACTGGTACACAGGACACACACTCCTAAATCAGCACTGCGCTCAGTAAAACCAGCACAAGATGACAATTTTGCCTAAGACCCAGTTCTAGGTGTGAATATCAAGTGATTTAGCAACTTCTCAGTTGAATGAAAACAGAAAACCTTTTAAACTAAGACACAACGCGCAGATAAAAGCAATCCTTTTTTGCTACCTTTTTAATCATTCTCTGAACACAGCTGCTTCCCCAGTTCTGCAAAATAAATGTCTTTCTCCTTAATGATATATTAGTAATAAGATTAATTTTATGATGAATTGCAAATGAAAGGGAATTCATTCCCATACAGTGCTTTATCTTAATAGAAGTACTTCATTCCTAAAGAGCAACTAGCAACCCAAAATAATAGCAATACATTCTAAAGATGTAAGAGGTACTTCTGAACAAATAAGAAGCTTGTAATGATGAGGAGTCAGCAAGTGTCAAGTGTTAATAATTCCAACAAGCTACAGGATGGAGTGAAAGTAGAGTCTTCTGAAAATTTAGACTTCAAAATATACTGTAAAAGAGTCTCTTCAGTAAAAAACTATTCTACTAGCAAACAAAACTTCTCGTCTATATTTTAAACACTTAAGCCAAGCAGATCCACTTCACAACACTTTCCAACAGAAGTTTTATAATTTTATTGACATCTATACAACTTTCCTCAGCCTGAGCACACACCAAAAAAGTTGCCTTTTATGCAAGTTTCAGAAAACAAGTAAGAATTTAAACAAACACAAGTGTGACAGGGAGGGAAAAGCAGGCTACACTGCTGTGCCTGTGCCCTGCTCTAGTCACAGAAAGGATTTAAAAGGCAGAGAAACACCAGTGCAAATAGCATTGATGCTGGGGCTACCCAGAAGACATTTATTTTTAGCATTTCAAATAATAATGCATGATTTAAAAACCTCTTCAAAGACTTTACCATCTGCATGTTAAATACACTAATTATATTATTTCTATGTATTTACACCAGCATCTGATTTAGTAATTCATAGCTTTAACTCGATACTTATGCTCAATATGCATGCTGAATTCCTTCAGTCTTCACTTGCCAGCACCACAGAATATCTGGCCTACATACCAAACTTCAATCGTAGAACTTCAGAACTAAATGCCCTTTTTTTGGTCACAGTAAAATTTTTCCAAAGACAGCAGAAAAGCATGAAAGTAGTGTTTTCCTTGAAAACATCTAATAAGATTCCACTGTATTTTTATTCAGATTTTTGGTGCTGCATAGGCACGAATTAATTTATGAAGAGTCATAATGGGAAGGGGGCTACTCCATTAGGCGACACTGAATAGAGTTTCCTCACGTTATCAGCACTAGCAAACTCTCAGTTAGATGTGGGCTTGCCACTGACCACCTGCAAAGTCAATTTAATACTGTAAAGGACTGTTTGAACAAAGAAAATGAGGAAAATACTTACTGGCTTGTGCAATAATATTTGTATGCCTCCTCAGCATAGCAGCAGCAGTTTCTGACAAGGCCACAATTACTTCAAGTGCCAACTGACGCTGCATGTTACTGAGACTGGTATCTGCACACAACTACAACCCAAAATATTAGGGTAAATGGTTAGAACAGAAGTCTTGGGGTGGAAAAAGTGATTCTTAAAAAACATTCCTAGTTTTACCTTCAGAGTTAGTTGCAAAGTAGCTTCTAAATGTGGTCGTAAATACTTAGGAACAGAATCTGCAATTTCTACAAGGGATTTCAGAACAGAATCATCGTTTTGGTAGCAGGAATCATTTAGAGCCTATAAAAAGATAAGATGAAGATAAGATTAAATAAAAACAAACAACACTATAAATAAGACCAGTGTTATAGAAGGAATTTCATTAATTATATTCTTGTTTCTCTGAAGTCTCATTTAGCATTAGTAGCTAAGTAGCCAAAACCTTAGGCCACAAGAACTAACCAGAGTAAACTTTTTGTTAAAACTAATGCTTCTAACAATGAACTAGCTGATTCCAGCAGATACAAGCAGAATGAAGAAGGTAAGAACCAAGGAGACAATTCCAAGAGAATGAAGTAACTTCATTATAAGATCAACCCAGCAACAGTGAAAACCAGTAAAGAAATCAAGAGACCACCAACCAGAAGTAAATGGCTGGGGATTGGGCCATCAGTGGTACACGTACAATTGAGAGGCATGAATCGGGGTAGGGGTCCCTCTCTGGAGGCACCAGCTCAAACTGTAACCTGAGAACTACTAGAAGACAATTAATTGGAAACCTTTACTCAGACTTCAGCATGATCCCGCAGTCAGACCCTGCTACGGTGATCTACGTGCGTAAATCCATAACAGGATACCATGGAGGGTCCAAAACTACAAGTTTTCTACAACTAAGTTATGGCTCACAATGTTCAAATCTAGCACTGCAGACACTCAGGAAAAATTAAGGTCACACATCAGAGGCTCCAACATGCAAAACCACTGAGTTCTGACAAGAACAACTTCAAAATCCATTTAAAAGAAAGTAACTCTGCCCAAAAGTAGGAAAATGAGACTAACCCCTCTTTTGCCTGTTATGTGAGAAAAGCTTTGAATAACTTATGCTTATAAATGCCAGGAATCACAAGATTAAAGAGTTTTTTTCCCAGACATCCCTGGAGAGCCACCAAATTAAAGCAGACCTTTCAGTCTTCAGTCACAGGACACAGAAAAAAAGAAATCAAGCTTTTTGCAACTATCTTTCCTAACCCATATCCACATTCTGAAAAGCAATTTAAAACTTACTTTTAACTGATCAGGGTGGTATTTTAATGCCAACACAGAACAGTTACTCAATGGTGTTAAAATCTAGAAGTACAACAAAGCTCCAAATAAAAAAGTCCTTAGAGACAGTTCTGGGGTTTTGAAAGGAATTTTTTTAAGCAAAGTATTTTATGTCTTCCTAATGTTGAAATATTTTCTGAAGTAACGAATTCATTTCTAGTACTTAAGTTTAGAATACAACCTTTTTGATAATAGCACACAACCCACACTTTCAACACAGAAGCAGCATCTTCTAATATTGGAATTTTCTGGAAAAAAAATAAATCTATCATGGTTGAGGCCTTTTGGTCTAATAGCTACCACATCCTCTCATTCTTTCAAAGGATCATGTATTATTTACTGGAAGTTTTTGCAAACCTGTTTTTTATACACATTGCAACTCTGACAGTTTTTTAAAGCAAGACTGATTTTCTGAAGAAAGCAGCTCAAAGTGAAAAGTGAGCCCTAAAAGGCAGAGGCACTCTTCTGTATTATCAAACAGCATCCAGAGAACTCAGCGAAGTTCTATCTGCTTTTACTTCCGTTGCAAGATAAAGCTTTGGGTAAAAGTTTCAAATTGTCAGTTTTGAAAGTTCAACTTCCAGCATAACCATTATAGATCTTGTACTGAAAGGACTGATAGATATGCCAAGTCAGAAGTTTATTTTTAGCTTTTTTACCACATTAGTATTTCAACAAAATGAACTTCAACAGCAACCAAAAAAGCATCCAACTGTCTCCAAAGGTCACTCACCACTATTCTAACACATTCCTATTTATAAACTCAGATCTTCATATCCATCTTGCGTTACCACAGCCAGAAAATCTAGTTCTTCCTGCAGTAAGTACTTTAAAAAGACAGATTTCATAACACAACTCTATGCTCTGTATTTGCAAAATAAAGCTTGAAAATGCAAGCCAAGTGCCTGGCTTTTTAGGGTGTCTAAATAATGTAATAGTAGCATTGAAAGTTATAGCACATGAAGTGGGCTATTAGCCTGAAATCTAAAACCCACACACTATTTCAGTGCCAAACATCAAGACATGATGTGGTGATCACAACATCAGGTGGTATGACCATCCCAAAGCCTGCCTCACCCCCACTTCCACAGTACTGTGCAGCCAAGGGCCTCTCTGCCAGTTACAACTTTTAAATAACAGAATTGTTATTGACAAAGTCACAGATGGGGACTAACCACTAAATAGTGACCTCAATATCAAAATACTTAACTTATACACACTATAGCCCGTTTTCACGTTCAGATGATTTGAATAAATTCCTCTCAATTTCCATTTAAAATCAAGCAGAATTCCATCAGTTGCAGATGCCAGTAGATTTGGCACAATTTTTCTTCAGCTTGCCACAAAGCACATGCAGTTTACAGCTCACACTGTCAACAGGAACCTGCTGTTCTGACTGTAGTGAGAAGCCTGTCTTTAATGTAAATTTAGCCTAATTTAAAATCACCAGAAGTTCACTTCCTCTGTTATCATAGGTGCTTAGTTGCTTCCACAGTTTCTTGATATAAAAAGGAAAGTGTACTGTGAAATTGCCATCCTTCAGAGCTCAAACCATTTCTGTCTCTGGTTTGGTTTACAATAGGCTTCCCCTGCCAAAGTAAATAACCTTGCACTAGAATTTCAACTTTTGCTCAAATTCATCCATCCAAGAGATCTAATCCAGCCTCAGAAATGATAAGAAACTTAAAATGGCACTTTATGTGTGGTTTCTTAATTTATCAAACAATAAAGATAATTTCTACAGACTCTTGTTCTCAGTCTGAGAATCTATGTTCAGAATAATTCTATGCTTTCCTCTAAAGTGAAGAGATACAGGACATCACAAGTCCACAAATTCCCCAATTACACATTACTTCAAATCTCAGGGTAGCCCATATTTAAACCATATTTCAAAATATCATGGTTCATTTAAAAGCTGTATGATTTTAACTCATTTATCTTGGTAACACTGTGCAAGTTAATCAGCACTGCACTATGTTCCTTAAAACCGTATCAGTTATTCTCTGTTTGCAAAATTCTTTATTAGTCTCCATTGTATCTTGCTGGTGACTGCTGTCTGGATAACGGAATCGGTTAATTCAGGCCTCAGCAAAAATTCATAAATTTTCAGACCAATAATCTACGATATAGTCAGTACAGTCAGTGACGGCACATTGTGTGTTACTTGTTTGGTTTCTTACCTGCAAGATTCCAGGTAGCAAGTCTGCAAAATGTTTAAGAAGGGGAGCGTTGAGCTCGTTAGCAAGCACAAATGCAGCTGCAGCTCTAGCAGACAAAGTCTTGATCTAGAAGACACAATTGGAGAAATAAGTGTGAGAAACTAGTACTAAAACATGCCTTTGTTGGTTTTCAACGTGGGATTTTACATATTACTTCAAATTAAGGTAAAGTGATAATGAAGACCTTCAGCATCTATGTCCTCCACAATACAAAAAGTTTATCACATTATGAAGTAGCAAATATTCCCTAGTAGCAAGTATTCCTTTTAGTTTTGGTGGTTTTCATTTAATGAAAGAAAAGAGGAAAAAACCCAATTGTTTTCAACTTCCATCAAAACTTCAAATGTGCATGTAAGTGTCAGTCTCATTTTTCAAGAAGTGTGATCTAAGTGTTTAAGACATGCTTCTTTAAATGCATGACTTGTGGTACTTTCGAAAATGTTACTCAGTTGACTTTCAAAGGTCAGAAAAAGTAATCCATGCGGGAGCAGCAAACTGAACCCATATACCACAGCAGGGTTTCCTCTCCTTGCCCAGCATTTTCCGCAACAAGAGAAACATTTTCAAAGTACAATTCTCTGCATAAATCAACAAATCTGAAGCCTTCCAGAAAAGCAAGGCTTGCTTACACACCCTTAAAGCAAAACATGCACAAACAGCTCAAGAGGCTGTCTTATATTTGGACTTTTGAGACATACCACGTAGAGCTACTGTATGTAGAGACACTACAGACTTACACTGTTAAACACAAAGGCCAGAAAGAGAATTTAACAAGGAGTTTGTGACCCCTCAATGCTGCTGGCGGAAACCCCATCTGCTTGCGTCCACTACAACTGTGTTTCTCCAAGCATAACCAGGAAAGCATCTGGTCCTAAGCAATGCAGATATGAGCAGCCAGTCTAGCTTTAGGATCACAAAAGGGTCTGAGCCTTTTGTTTTGCAGCAGGCAGAGTCAAAACTCCATATGTACATCAGTTTCAGGTGCAATACAATTCCCTGATTGAAATCTATGGTTTAACCTTTATGTTTGAGACTACTGCACTGAGTTTCTATGCTCAGAACATTTTAAAATCCCAAAAGAACATAAAGGTCTTACTGAGGGATGCTCCTGATCTTGCATACACTGAACCAGCATTCTCTTAATGACCTCCAAATAGTGTTGCTGTTGATTCCCAAAAATCCCAGGAAAATTCCTAAGGATAAGACCAAAACATTAATAAAAATTCAAACAAGGTTAAACTACTATTTTAAACTTATCCAATGTTCAAGTTACAGATTGTAACTGTAGATGTCAGAGTTAAGTAAGCCCCAGTACAAAAAAATTGATGAAATAAATATGATCGCTAATTAATCAAGTTGTGACAGTTTTTCTTATATTTTCAGACGTGATTTGGCTAACCTACAAAAATATAGCTTACCAGAAAATATGTAGAGCAGCCTCTCGCAATCCCACATTCTGAGAGCTGACAGAGTCAAATAAGAATTTCAGAACTTCTGGCCACTGGTTGTTGCCATCTTCATCTACATTAAACACAACAAAGTTTTAGGATAAGCAAACTTCAGAGTTGTGAGATCTCGAATGTGCAGGAAAACCAGTCATCACTACTGAAATTAATTTTAAAAACCCTGATCTAAAGACGTGCCTAAGTCACAATGTAAAATATTGTGAAATGTTTAATTTGAAAACACTCCAGAACAGAAGATGATCTCTATTTACTGCTATATAGCGGCACTCAAAAAAAGAAACTGATGCAATGTTCAGCATGATTTATGACAATTTACACAAAACTGGATTTATAAACCTTAATACAATCTCACCTAAACCTAAGTGATTTAAAAAGCAGAGCTCAAGAATCTTATTTTTATCTGGTCAAGGATAATGTGAACAAATACTAGGTTCTATTATAAACCATGGAATCAGTTAGCACATCATGTGCAAATATCTCAGCAAGACTAGACAACAAGAGACACAACTACTATCAATACATAAACATTTGAGCACAATATCAAATTAAATAAAGTACCTATTAAATTCCTGGCCAATTCAGCGACTATGTCACATATTTTCTTTCTCATAGTGGACTGCACTTCTAACTGGATAAAGAGTAGCAATTCACTTTTGACTGATGTCTGATCCTCAGGTGACAGAGCTGGATAAACTTCTTCAAATGCAGATGACAACAGGCGGCGCAGAAGGACAGCTGCCATCTGCCGAGCCTGTTGAAGGAGAAGCATGTATGTTAAAGTGTTTGATATTATAATCATGCCCCTACAAGGGAAGACTGACATCATGCTTCCAAATGACACTTTCATTGTGTAGACTTCTTTGGTGAATGGAATACCTCGCAAGCAACAGATGACAATTATGATAGTAAGAAAAAAAACAGTAAAGAAACATCAACTTACAACCATGTTTCTGACAATTACAGCTCTTCAAAGAAATAATCGCAGTACTGAGGTATTCAGGTTTTTTCTACAGCTGAACCTCAGATATATTTAGTGGCAAGTTAAGGACTTAGCTGTGTTATTGAAAGATCTTTAAAGCATGCATTCCTTCTATTTCAAATGGCCTAATGAGTTTATTATAATCCAGACAGGGTTTTTTCGGATTAAAAAGCAACTTATTGGGACAACTTTGTCAGATAATTAACCTGTAAATCCGCCTTCACTTTCTCAAACAACTAAACTTAAAGCTAAAGATTCAGGAACCTACAGTTAGAATTTGGCAAATAAAACTCTTCTCTGAACAATAAAATAGCCACATATGCAAAAAACAATCCCAAATCCAAATCAAAACAAAGCTTTCAGCATTTTGCAGGGCTATGATGAAACTTTTTTTTTAAACGAACTTAAGCATAGGCACCTCAATACCACATATTAAAATCTTGTTTCCTTTATGTACACACCTATTCTACAACGGTATGATTTACATATCTGTGTTTATTTAAAATTGTGCAAGAACTAGAATCAAAAAACATGGCTTAGTAATTCAAAATTATTAAAGCAACACATACAGTAAAGGCAAAGAGACACATAAAACTCTGTGAGTAATGTAATAGAATGTTCACCAACAGGTGTCTCTTTAAGGATACACAGTAATTAAAAATCACCACCCAAAAGTTTATAAAGTTTAACACATAACAAACACCTTATGTGTGTTAAATTCTCACAAAAAATAACCCAAACCCTATCTTTTCCCTAAGATATTCTTACTGAATGTGCACTTGAATGACAAACAGTTTCATTTATAAGTCTCTGAAATTCAAAAATGTTCAATGAGCAGCACAAGCAATCAAGTCCAATTCTCAGTTGTATTACTACAGTATAACCTATAGATGTGAAACACAAACTGCTGCGAAGTGTCAACTTCTAACATAGCCTGTAAATATCAGGCATTGCTAGAAAATTACCCGAGATACTATTCTTATGTTCTGCAGTCTCCAGACTCACTGCGTCTTTTTCTAATCTACCCAGCTCCCTTTTGTACAGCTAAAAAGTAGTGCACACAAAGTGTCTCTGTACTTGCAGAAGGAAAGTAGTAGAACTGGACCCAACTCTTGATCACCTCTTCCTCAACATCTCCAGTGTGGACTAAGGCCACTACATATGTAAGATTAGCTCTTCCCTAGGAGATCTAAGGAAGGCAGCAGGTGAACAGTCACAGTGCCCACCTGTGCTGTAGTTCCAATCAGAAGCCAAGATTCTCTAGCAACAGGCTTTCACATGGGGAATACGTGTTTGGAAGGACATTCTTTCCTCACTGCCTGTGGGACTCTCACTAACAATGAGACTGAGTGACCAAACACTTTAATGGTACCACAATAGAATGGTACCTTTCCTTCTCCCATCCCTAGGAGCACCAATATTGGGAAAGATTAAATTAAATTCTTCCTCATTTATATGGTAAACTTACATAGGAAATGCCTTGAGTGGTGAGCAAGTTTACTGGGACTAAACACAGCACAAACTCTGTTATTACATCTTCCCTTACTCAAGACATCGTGTTTCAGTGCATATTTCCTGACATCTGATAATGACTGAACTCACATTATAGATATTCTTTCAAGAAGTAATAATAGGTGGACAGACAGGAAATAGAGGTTGAGAGTACATGCTTTATGGAAACAAAGATACGAATTTCCAACTCTGAAGAATTTAAAATATTAGAAGACTGATAAACCGATTGCAAACTAAGAACACAAATAGCAAGCCACAAAGACACAGATCAGCACTACATGAATTATCCTGACTATAGTTACTAGTTTAGGAAAAAACCAATCCCCAAAATCCCTAAAGCAAATTCAAGTGTTTGAAGGAGTGACAAATGAGCAGCTGAGTTCTAATAATAGAAAAATGGCATATTTTCTTCAGCAGATATTCACTTACATATGAAAACTATCATTGTCAATTTAATTATGACAAAGATGGCTGAATTAATGGCACCTCCGGGGCTGTTTCTTCTACAGTAAGAAAGAATATTTGTATTTTTCACATATCCCAAAGGTTCTTTTACACTTAAGTATTTCAAGTTATGTGCTCAAACAAGCATTTTAAAATCCTGCAATTTAGCGGCAATAGGTTTTAATGAGGAGAGGAACAATATAAAATGTACACCCTCAAAGAAGAAATTCCAGCTACCAATGAAGCATAAAAAGAGCACATTTTTTCCCAGCACTGGGTCTTCTGCATGTCTAAATTATGCTCACATACAACTGAAGTGTCAAAGTCACTAATATAAAAAGTAGTCATAATACTCAAATTTTAACATACTGCTTCTTAGTAGTAGAATTTACAGGGTGTTAGAAATGTTATAGTATTTTAGGGATGATGGAAGCAAGGCACAAGAAGAAAACCAATTTGCTGAGCAGGGCAGCAGCAGAATTATGAACAGCAATCTGGGACACCATACCCTCCACTGGTATTCAAAGCGTCTGTGCAATCCTACACACTTCATAAGAAAAAATCTGACTTTTGTGTAACACTGTCACAGTGATTTTTACCTTTGTTTTACTGTCCCTTTTAAGTCCTCAAGGAGGAAAACATGCAGGGATTGAAGTAAAGAACGTTTAGGATATGGTCCAAAGATAGACTTGCACAATGTCATTCAGGGATCTAGTCCTATGTGGAATTCAAAGCACAGAGTGCTCAAGGTCCACAGACAACTCAAAGGCAGAACTGTGGTCCATCCTTGGGCTGCCTTCCTTCCCCCTGCCCTTCCCAAAAGCTGAACAGGAAGCTGTCCACAGCAGAAGTCTTTGGACTAAGATAGCCATCCCTTCGTGTGACAATATGAGGTCAGGGCCCTCTAAGAAGGCTGCAAGTACAGCAGAAACACTTTAACAGAGCATTTATTATTTTTTTAGTCATCTGTTATGACACAAACAAAACCTGCCAGTCCAGAGTTAACCAAGAAAAAATGAATGCAGGAGAAAATGTACAACTTCTGCTCCTCTCAAAGATTTGTGTAGTAAATCAAAACTGCAAAGTAACAGCCTCTAACATCTAAAACAAGTCCTAGAAATAAAATGAATCAAATAAACTGTGAATATAAACCACCTTTCTGTACAACCCTTTAATATGCAGGTGCATAGGAAGTAGAGTCCTAACTTCATAACAGTGAGACTACAAGTCCAGGAACTTATGACCTGGGTTCAAGCCTCTCCTCAGACTGAGGTGTACAAACTTGCACATTATCTGGCGCAGAAGTATTCTAACTGCTAAGTCACATGCTTCCCTCCACTTCTGTGAACAGTGTTATTTTGCTATTAGAAAAGTATGAAATAAGAACACAGGAAAAAGGTGACTATTTCCATAGTTTAGGCACCTGGTTAGGAGAAAACTTGTTATACAGTTAGTTAAGAGTTATTCCTAATCTAGTTTAATGGTGTTTTCTATGTCAAACGCAAGGGGTACTGGGAGCACGATCTGCATCCCTGTTTCTCCATCATAATGCCAAAACGATTAGGTTGCAGACTCAGGATTCCCCCAGCTGCTATCTGAATAGTCCTACAAATCTTGTACTCTCTACAACACAGACACCCAACTCATGCAAACAGGATGGAGTATTTACTTCAGCCTAGCTTTCCTGAAAGGAGGTAAAGGAATACAGAGGCTTCACGATGAACAGGGATCTGAACCCAGCTTTCATGTAGCCTGGACAAGGGATTTTTAAAGTTCTAGAGCTCCTTCCAGCATCCTGTGTTCAGTGGCACTGGTACAGTCAATGTGCTCAGAGGACACATACCAGGCCCAAAGCTCCATCCACCGGCGACATGCAATATTCTGCTCAACATCTGGATCTACATAAAATATATGCACAAATTACCTGTTGATACCAGCACCATATTAAACATGCACAGAATGTTTCCCAGCATGTTTATATGCAGTGTTTAGATTAAGCATGGGGATTACTTCATTTAGGCTCTAATTAGGCTACTAAGTACTTGGATTTACAGGGAAGAGAGATTGCTTGTAGGTTTTATTAATCAGGATTTTTTGAGTCCAGCACCTAATGTTTACTTATGTTAAGAGCTAACATTTAAACCTTTCTTTGATTAATCCATTGGTGGAGTTAAATGTCAAGTTATTCTACAAATGTTAGCCTTTGATGTCTTTGGCAAGAGTAACTTCTACAGGTGAAAAGTTTTTTTGGTACTTTGCAAGTTAGAATCCAAGTCACTGGCAAGATGCCTAAGTTTTACACTGGCTATTTCCTTAGCTGATGTAAAGGGAATAAAATCAGCAAACACATGAAACAAGTATTCATTTACACTTTGTAGTAACACTGCTCTACAGTTTTCAATCACTTGAACATCTCAAAGGGGCAGAAAGGAAAACTAGATACCTCTTATACAGCCAGTTGCTAGTATAATATTGAAACATTCTGTCAGAAGAACACAACTTTGTAGATATGCAAGTATCACTATAGGTATGCTGATACTTTCTTACCATTAAAAAGCACAAATGGCAACTAACTCTAAATTGAATACAGTCTACCAGAAGAGATCATTATCCACAGAGGAACAGCACACTTATGCTCTTAAACTATTGTTCAGAAATTCTACATGCTACATCCTTCCAATGGTCAGTAAAACTTTAAAACTGAAAACCTAAAAAAGTAGAACATTTTTACTTTTAAGTGACTCTGAAATTTGTAACATTTTGAAAGCTTAGTAGTTCTCCACTCTGCATATCCAAGTAAATAATAGTTTTACCAGTCAGTACTTTAACTGATTGCTGAAGTTGTGAGCCTTTACAAAATTAAGGAGTAACTGAAAGGCACACTTACTTTATGCCCAGATTAAAAACTATATATAGTGCTTAGACTGCTCTCCACTCATTCTATAATACTTCTAGATGACTTAAGAAGCACTGTAAGTTTCAGATAACACACAAGTTTAACATGTTTAGGCACAGGACCCCAAATAGAAATAATTTCTTAACTGTAGCTTGAAGAAACATGACAGCAAGTCACATATTAGTTACACATTTTAAGAAAATAATATTCATTACGCAAAGCACACAACAGAAAACAATGGAGATCCAAGCAGTCGCTTACGAAAAACTATTTCTGAAACTAAATATCCTACACCAAAAAGTCTCAGCTAGTGAACTGGACATGGAACAAACAAGATGAGTGATCTCTCTACAAATGTGCAGTTAATTAAGATGCTTCAGTAAACACCAAACTTGCTCATTTATCCCAAAATGATCAGCACTGATTTTTTCCCCCCTTCTCCAAGTCCCCTTGAAAAACTGCACGAATCCAAGGTAATTGAACCATACCTCCTCGGGAGTAGCATTGTTCCTGATTGCCTGCAGGAGGTAAGTGATCTTTGATGGGCCTGGAATAGTCTCGTAGGTCTCCTGCATAGAAAGGGATGCAGCTTATTGTGAACATTTATTAGAAAGTGCGTATTAAGCATTAATATGAATTGACTTCCCTTTTAAAACAACATCAGTATCCATCTAATTTTAGAAGAACAACATAGCAGAAAAAAAATTAAACATATCGAAATAAAAACTAATGACCTATTTTAAAATTATGAGTAAAATCTTAGTTATCTAGTAAGATCTGCATGATCTACATATGCATGACTGGCCACTTGGGAGATTAGTTACAAAATATAACATAAATAAAGCATAAACCCGTAGCAATACAACATACACGGAACATATCCTACTAGAAATCCATCATAACTTTTTTCATATCAAAGAATTAAGAACTTTGGAAACCTGAGACCAAGGTGTAACCAACAGGTTAATAATCATGGACAAATGCAGAGTCTAAAAAATTGATCATTCTGGTTTTGAATCTTTTTGTAACTTCTACGATGTTATGTGGCAGCCACACATCTCAACGACACACTCTGAATAATTTTTAAACTCTGCCTGAATTTCAGAAAGAGACACTATTGAGTCTCCTCCTTAGGAAAACCCCCTTAGCAAAATGAAAAGTTTAATGAAAAGTTCAGTTACATTGCCTCGTACACTTCTGGCATGCATTTCATTCATTACTCCTTTTTAAATTGCATTGTTACTTAGCAGCTGGCATGAAAATACAGCAAAACAACTTTTGCTATCCAAAATATGGTATATTGAGCATTTTGAAACTCTAAATGCTTTTTAAAACTATACTAAACCTATGTAGGTAGGAGCAGGAGAATTACAAGCTAAATAGCAACCCCTCATAACATTCAGAAATAGTTCTATACTTAGTAACTCCAAGTTACTTTTCATAGACAATCTTGAAGATGAATTACATCACCCTTTCCAAATATTCATTATCACATCCTGAACTCAAGGAATGAGCCTACTCTGCAAAGCTCAGGTTAATTTTCATCAGTTCTCTGCCTGCCTACTTCCCATTTCCAACACCGCAGTAGGCCCTTCCAATACTCTAACAAACTCTTACACACACCTTGAAAGGATACCTGCTATATTCAATAAAGTAGTTTTGCATTTAATATTAGACATCATCTTCCTCCCCTTTCTGTACCAGCTTCCTACTAGGCCTTCTTCACAAAGTCAATCCTCATTTCATATTCTCTTTAGTTGCCAATATACACTCACAGTCAACGAGACTGAATCCCCAGTGAATCCCTGCATTTAATCTAATCATTTCATGGAGACTGCAAAATTAAATGAGGTTTAGGGTCAGAATAGAATGTCTTCTCAGGTTACCCACTTCCATGAATGTATATATTTATATTGCACTATTATCTACAAATATAAAAATTAGTACAGAAACAAAAAGGTTCCCTAAACCCAGGTCCAGCACAGACTTGAAGTTATGCTTTCACAGACAGCTGAAGCACAGTAAAAGCTGCCTTCCCTCATGTCAATTCTGATAACCATAAAATTCTATTTTAAGTTGTTTGTTTAACTCACTAAAAACGGCAACAACCTAAGCAGTTGTTCAATGGTATAACTCTGTCAATTCAGTGAACTGGATCCAGAGGATGCTAAAGCAAAGGGGCATAAGGAATACATGGCCAAACCCAGAACCTTCCCTTTGGGCTGGTGAAAGACTTCTTCGCGGGCCCCATCCCTTCCTACTACCAATCTCACCCACATCCTAACTATGTACCTGGATCCTGCTACATTTTACTGTACTCTTTTAGTTTACAATTACTTCCCCAGTTACCTCACACAGAAGTACAAATTTCTCACACAGCATGACCAACCTTCATAACACATGCAAACAAATATCTATTTACTACTCATGTTCTCTCAAACCTGAGAAATGCACTTTAAAAAATAAATCACCAAAACAAAGTAAATATAAGTTCCTCTATCAGAGGACAGATGCACAATTAAGAGGAAGACAGGCTTTTATAGTCAACAGACAACACTGTAACATGGATGATAAAATTAACTGACCAGATTTCAGCCAACTAGTCAGGTCATGAGCACGCTAGCTCATACACATAATCACAGAATGTTTTGGGTTGGAAGGGACTTTAAAGACCATCTAGTTTCAACTCCCCTGCCATGGGCAGGAATACATTCCACTAGACCAGGCTGCTCAAAGCCCCAACCAACCTAGACTTAAATACTCACAAGAATGGGGCATTACAGCTTCCCTGGGCAGCCTGTTCCAGTGCCTCATCACCCTCACAGTAAAGAATTTATTCTGTATATCTAATCTAAACCTGCTCTCCTTCAGTTTAAAGCCATTACTCCTTGTCCTATCACTGCATGCCCTTGTAAAAGCCCCTCTCCAGCCTGAACAACCCCAACTCCCTTAGCCTATCTTTCACAGGAGAGCTGTTCGGTCCCTCTGACCGTCTTTGTGACCCTCCTCCAGACCCACTCCAACAGGTCCACATCCTTCTTGCATTAGATGCCACAGAATTCAGGTGCGATCTCACAAGAGCAGACTATACACATATAGATCCATACACACAAATTGAGTTTGGAGTCATCAGGCTTTCTTCCTCATCCTTTTTTTTAACAGCTTTTACTACAATCCTCCCAAACAGGATATGACTCTATATCTCCATGAAGTTCAGTCTTCAACTGAACGCCACTCATGCTCATTTCAATGACCAGACCTATTAGAAATAACCTGAATCTCTCTGCTTAGTTTCCTGTCTATCCGTTTCTCATTCTGACTGGTTTTCATTAGATACAAATGAAAACCTTCTATTCAATTTACCTGCAGTTACATGAATCCTTTATGTATTCAATATTACCTTCCAACAGCAAGTACACTTTAAAGAACTGACTGGACTATGCTGACGTTTAAAACTAAACCTGAGTCCTGTATGATTTTAGGAAGCAAATATTTTAAAGGCAACTTTTATCCAAAAAATCCTACTTCAAGAAATAGACAACCTAAGTCAAGCTAGCTACACTGTAGAGAGACAGACTTGTGTTTCTAGGTAAAAGTTCATTAACCCACTGTGAAGACTAAGGGGGGTTCTTCACAGCCGTGCATGGTGGAAAAATGAGACAAGAGGCATAAATTGAAAAAAGGAAGTTCAGACTGGAAGAGGTCCAGATTCCTCTGTCCTAATGAGGACAGTCAAGCAGGAGTGAGTAACTCAAAAAGCTTGTGCAGTCTCCATTCTTAGAGGTTTTCAAGTGTCAGCAGGACAAAGGCCCAAGTGACCTGGCCTGACCTGATAGCTGACACTTCTTCGAGCACTACAAACCTCCTGAGGACCCTTCCACTCTGAATGATCCTAAACCATAAAAGTATTTGCAGCATACCTTGGAAATATGCAGAAAGTAATGCCAAATTCAGTGCAGTTAAATAAGTAAAAAGTTATATTACTCCTCGTATTTTTATAGGAAACTAACAGACTTGAAAAGCGTAGTATCTCTCATGCCAATTAAGGCTCCTTACTCTGACCTACCACAGTGCATATGTATCTATGAAGATTGAAAAGAACTCCAATTCAGTTTCAAGAAAGTTTCTGATAAAATATGCCAGTTTTAAGAATCTAAGTTTTAGAGTTCTTATCCAATGTTTTATTTCATAGGCATTACAACAGAGCTGTGCAATGAACTTGCTTCGTTACAATTCCAATAAAGTACAAAAAGTTATTAGAAATGTTTTTAGGTTATATGAAGAAAGTTGAGAAGAGAAAGAAATTCAGCTCCCAGGGAATGGCCTCCATTGCAGCTCTATGTTCAGGAATAATTCCTGCTGCCTCTCTGGAAAGTGCAGTTATCAATACTGAACTCCACTAGCTTTCTAAAAATGTATGTCTCCCCTCCTTCTCACTCTCGATTCATATCTGAGGAATTTTCACTGCAGCATCAGGAATAATGCTTTTTATTCTTCACCAAACAATGCGCTGAACTCTGCTGACCGCTGGAGTGATGAGAGCGATAAAAGACCCGATGCAGCCATGCAGCGGGAATTCATGCTAAACCTAGACGCTGGTATTTAATTCAACGGGAGAGATTCCCCACCAGGCTTGACAATGGAGCCTTAAGCATGACAGAGAGAAAGAATTAACGTGGCTTAGCTGCCACAAAGAATTTCAGCTGAAACAACACGTCTGAAAACTTTGCTGATAACAAGAGAAACTCAGCATATTGAAAACACTTCTTTTGGGTGAAATACTTCTTAGCTGACGAAACACTTGAATACACACGGGGCCGCTCCGAAAAGTTAAAAATCCAAACTACTGTGCGGCAACAGAGAAGGACCTCGGCCCCGCTCCTGCCGGCCAAGCTAGGGCGGGGGCACGGAGCCCCTGCGAGGGGCGCTTCGGGAGCGCACACAGGAGCGCTTCCATCGCGCCAGGCACCCGCTCTGACCTCCTTCGGGAAACGCCTCCGCTCCCGAGCCACCGAGAACCGGCCCCCCCACACGCCGCTGCCGCCACCGGCTTGTGGCCCCCCTGCGCGGCGGCGCCGGGGCCGCGCTCCGTCACGCCGGGCGGCTCAGGCGGAGCCAGCCGTGGGCAACGGGGACAAGCAGCCCTGGGGACGGTGCCACACCGGTCCCCGGGGGGGCAGTCTCGCGGCGGGCGAACGGCGAGAGCGGTGCCGGACACGCCGCGGCGGGCGCAGAGGGGAGTAACGGGACCCTTCGCGCCCTCACGGGCCAAGGGCCGGCGCGGGCCTGCGCCCGCCAGGCAAAACGGCCGCCACCGCTCGGCCCCGCCGCCCCGACCGGGACAAGGCCCGGGCCGCCCCGGCGGCAGCTGGTGCCGCTGCTCACACGTGGGGCTCGGCCGGCCCCGCCGCCTCCCTGCCCCCCTCCCTTCCTTCCTCCCTCCCTCCCTCCAGCGAGGCCCGGCGGCTCTGACAGGCCGTCTCGGCGGCTGCTGGCGCGGCGGCCCCGTTACCTCGGCCTGCTTGCGGACCGCATTGTCCGGGCTGAGCAGGTTGCCGAGGAGGGCGTAGAACTGCTCCTGCTCCGTCGCCGCCATTGCTGCGAGAGGGAAGGAGAGGGAGGAAGGGGGAGCGCCGGCCGCGCCGCCGGCGGGGGGACAAGGGGCGGGGCCACAACGCCAGCCGCACTCCCATTGGCCGCGGCGCACGGAGCCTCGCCCCCGATTGGCCCTGCCTCCCGTTGACGTCCCGGCGGCTCGGGGCGAGGCGGGCAGCGGGGAGCGGCGGCTCAACCGACCCTCAATGGGGGTTTGTCTCCTCGCGTGCCATTGGTGCGCCGCCGCGCCGGGGGCGGGAGGCAGGGGCGGCGGGACGCTCTGATTGGCGGGCGGTTCCGGCAGCCTAGGCGGGATTGGCCGGAGCCGCGGTCGGGCGGCGCGGGCTGGGAGGGGTCGCGCCGGGACGCGGAGCTGGGGCCGGGCCGGGCCGGGGGGAGGGGAGGGACGGAAAGCGCGGGAGATCGCCGGGCGGCGGCTCTGGGCGCTCGGTGACGCAGTGCCGCTGTCCCGCCCCACGGAATCACTGGATCACAGAACGGGCCAGGTTGGAACGGCCACGGGGACATTTGGTCCAAGCTCTGTGCTCAGGCGGGGTCGTCCTAGAGCACATGGCATGGGATTGCACACAGGCAGTTCTTGAATATCTCCAGTGAGGGAGAATCCGCAACGTCTCTGAGCAACCTGTTCCAGCGCTCTGTCGTGCACACAGTAAAGAAGTTCCTCATCATGTTCAGGTGGAACTTCCTGTGCATCAGTATTTGCCTGTTGCTTCCCGTTCCATTGCGCAGCACTGCCGAGTAGTCTCCATCCTTTTGGCACCCTTCCTTCACATACTGACAGACATGGATGAGGTCCACTCACAGCTGTCTCTTCTCGAGACTAAGCAAGCCCAGCTCCCTCAGCCTTTCCCTGTAAGAGAGATACTCCAGTCCCCTCATCTCTCTCTGCTGGACCCACTCCAGGAGCTCTATGTCTCTCTCGTACTGAGGAGCCCAGAACTGCACACAGCCCTCCAGATGTAGCCTCACCAGGATCACCTCCCAGTTTGCTGGCAATGCCCTTCCTGATGCAGCCTAACATACCATTGGCCTTCCTGGCCACCAGGGCAGTGCTGGCTCACGGACTGCTTGTTGTCCACCAGGACCGCCATGTCCTTCTCTGCAGAGCTGTTTTCCAGCAGATCAGCCCCCAGCCTGTACTGATGCATGGGGTAATTCTTCCCCAGGTGCAGGACCTTGCATTTGCCCTTGCTATATTTCTTCTCTGCCCATCTCTCCAACCTGTCGAGGTTTTATTTGATCGAATAAAAATTAGTATTCCCTTTGATCACAGGGGATATCACAGCTTCATAATGTGCATGGCGAGAGGCTTTGAGTATTGCTCTGCTCGTTGGTGGAGGGCTGAGTGCCTCAGGATGTACCACCCAGATGTCTGAGGTGCACCAGCCAGCTGTTTGAGGTGCAGCCATCGGGCAGTGGCTGGCTGGGTCAGGTACTGCCTTCTACTGCGGCTTGGCTGTGCCTGCCCAGGGAATGGCAGTGCTTTAAGAGCAGGAGAAGTCAGCCAGTGAGCTGGTTGGATAGATAGATAGATAGATAGATAGATAGATAGATAGATAGATAGATCGATAGATAGATCTAGACTGCATCAAGAAAGAATTCAGGCAGGGCTAGAGAATGATTTTAAGCTGACTGAAAGCTCAGAAGGGCTGTAAGTGAAGATGAAATACAAAAGCAAGCACGCTTTCTAGTGTGAAGTGCATTCCTGTAAATGTCCTCATACTTCAGCTGTGTGGATTAGGTGCTTACAGCTTGTTACAGGTTCTGGAGGGCCTTTTGGATATCTTCTTCAAATAGGCATGATTTTCCTGCCTTTTTATCACCTGTAAACTGGTTTGTATGAACTTTAGTAACACTGCTGTCTGCTTTCCATGCCTAAACAAATAAATGTATTTGCTTTCATCTTAACTTGTCTTAATGGTGATTTCACCATAAATCTGTAGTAGGATTGTTAGCTAAAGAATACAATATCTGATTGGGGTTGGGGAGAGAATGTAAATCACAGGATATGGAAAATTGTTTTCTTGCTCTTGCTGGTTGTTGAATCTGTAGATGCAGGGAGTGTGGTGCTATATAAAAACCATCTAGTTGTTTTTGAGAAACAGCAAGGCACATGAAATTCGCCTAAGACCTGAAAAACAGTTGCCAAATTATCTTTGGAGTACCAGTGATGAACATCAGATTCCATTAGCGCTCCCTTGGAAGGGGAAGGCAGGAAGAACCTGATGCAGTTCATTAGCGCAAGCCAAGCGAGAGTGTCTCTCTGTGTGTGTATGTGTGTGTGTTTCTGTTCCTGTGGGTGTAATGATCAGTAAACTCAGTAGTGTAATGCTTTAGGGATACATTTGAATACATTTCACCCTGGTATTCAAAGCTTAGAAAGGAGCATCTATACTGGGCTGAGAAGAACCTGCTGGTAGACTCAGCAGATTAATGCTGTTCCACTTCAAATCCTGACAGTCTGGGGAAAGAAGATTAAAAACTTCACCTAGGTAAAAAGCAGTTAAGATATTGGGAAGAGTCCCAAGCAAACAAAGTGTCACTAATGTGATGTGATCAGAGAGTCTGCCACATCAGGTGCTCGTTCTCGCTCGGGACAAGTTTGAAGTGTGGGAAGCAGCTAGAAACTATGCTGAAGAAGCAGGTCTCTGGTTTGAACAAGTACCTGAGGAGAGCTCAAATAGATACAGCCACAAAGCAGGCAGCAGCAATGTTGCTGTTGCTGGATATTGCCCAATTGCTGCAGTGTTAAAAAAAAAAAAAAAAAAAAAAAAAAAGACGGGAGAAAATACAATAGCAGAAATCAGAAGATTTACCTTGGCCTTTTCTAAACAGTTTAGGCCCAAGAAGTGTATTGAACTGTAGTTTATCCAAAGATATTTTATTGATGATTTAAAACTTGGACAGACTCTGAAATTGAAAATTCAAGTCTTTGAAAAGCAGAAGCTTTAGTGAAGTATCTATTCAACCTCGTAACTCTGCAAAAAAATGGATTGTAAAGAAAGGGAGAGCTAGAATACCTGAGGAATCCTATAATGTTTCTTGCAGAGTAATAGGAGATGTGGAATGACAAACAAAATGAGGAAAGGTGTCTCAGATTCTTGTAAAATACTTTCTGATGCCGACTTACAGGTGAAGGGTTTGACATGTATGTGTTCCAACATTCAGAAGCAAAGAATGAGATGAAGGTAAAGAAAGGTAAAGGTTTGAATTTATTTTGCTCTATCTTCTTATTTGCAAAGCACAGTAACAGGCCAGTGTCAGCTCTGCCTTATGAGGAGATCTGCCATAAGTTTAAAGTGACTGTTGATGGTCCATATGGATTCCATATACACTACATATCAGAAAAAAGTGTAACCATGATAGCCTGAGAGGCCAGAGAAGGGTTAAAAAGTGCCTGAGGACAGATTTCCAGCAAAAGTCAACAGAACGGAGTAAGCTGATGTCAGTGGGAAGCTGTGCTCTAGTGGGGGCTGTCTGAAGCTGTCTTGGCAGAGTAAGTTATCTGCCAAGAGCATGCACTCTCTGAGGATTGTTCTGGCCAAAATGTGGGGTGAGGCAAAGAATTACCGTCCTGTCAGTAATGAGCATCAGTAATGGATTACAGTTTTCACACATATGTTCATCTGTTTTTGTGCTCAGAGCTCAGAAAGGGCATAGTGGTCAGCTCCTAAAGCATGGGGATGGGGTGCCTGTGACTCTAAAGGGTGCTGACACAGATGCTGCTCTTTCAATTCTACTTCAAGGAGTCCTGACCCCTGGCTTTCTACTGGTTTTCTGTGCTGGTAAGGCAGAGCTGGGAGGTGATACAACCATGTCTAGCGACAAGCTGAGGGGTCTGCTAGACTGGTGAACGTGCTGAGTGTCTGGAGAATTGCCATCAACCGCTAATGAGATCCAGAATTCTTGGATGGAAACATTCTGAAGCCATTGAAATGGTTAATAAGCTTAATGACAAGGCAGGGAAGCTTCATATGCAGGTTATATGGTAGGTCCTACAGACTACAGACTTGAAAAGCTTTTGTTGTGAAGACGCTTTGAACTTCCTGCAGAGCTGCAAAGAGGCATCCCACACTTCCCTCCTGCCAGATTTTCTCACTGAAGTCAGATATCCCTTGGAGGACATCAAACAGAGGGAATTTTGCTACTCCCAGAAAGCAGAATGCAGAGGGACTTGTATATATGTCTAGGAGTATTTTCTGAACTAGTATACCTGACAAAAAAGTTCACTCTAACCTTACCAGAGACCACCACACAGTGCAGAATAATAAAGTGTACAGGGCTGGGATAACCTGTGGAGATAAGTGACTTCTTGAACAGGGCTCTTCCCTGGTCATTTTACTGAAGAGTGATACAGTGGAAGGAGACAAGGCTTTTGTGGGGATTACAGAGAATACTATGCTGAGGCTGTGCCTGCTGTGTCAGAAGACAAAGTGGATAATTTACTGAGCAGCCTCAGCAATGCCAAGTTCTGCAACCTGCTGAACTTCACAAAGCTGCACACACAAACCCAACTTAAAAGAATAGTACTTTGTATGCATCATGAATGTAGGCCTTTGAGTTCCAGACAATATTGTGATTTTGTTAATTTAGGAGGCAATTTTGTGACACTTATAAATTCAGTGTTCGTAGAACTGCTTGATTTGATGTAGTGACTACACAGAGGCTGAGAAGAATGCAAAACCTGTGGGGTTATTGAAAACAAATGGATAAATTATGAAAAAATAATTCCGTTTTAGTCAATAATAGCAAGAGGTGGTAGGGAGAGATGTAATTGCTAAGAGACCAAGATAAAGACACAGGGGATTTGTTTGTACAAAAAAACCAAACAAAAATTGACCATTCATTGAGTTTCTTTCTTAGGATAGAATTCAATGGTGTAGAGTTATTACTGAGGGTTTGTAGATGGCTTCAGTGGTATTGTTGCGTTTATTAAGGCAGTTTGTCAAAAGCATCCATCTGAAAAGGTGATCTGAATAGAGGCTTTGAGCAGATTAAAGAAACTTTCTGACCCTCCCTGTGTTAGCCTGGCCACAGGAAAATACTTGAATGGTCCTGCCAGTGCTTCAGATGCAGGTCTATGGAGAATGCTTTTGTTGAGATGGAAAGGGAGTATTGGTTTTAAAAGCAAGACATGAACAGATTTACTCCAGAATGAGTGCATTGAAAAGCAAGATATGAACAGAATTACTCCAGAATGAGTACATTGCCACTGTGTGGGCTATTAGGTGAAATACCATTTCCTCACTCACAAATTCAGTGTCCACAGGGAATAAATAGCAGTGAGATTTTTGTCAGTGTCTCGTAATATACATGATAAACGCCTTTTATCCCTAAAGGGAAAAACTTGTCAATATTAAAATGAATTCAGGATGAAAGAATGTAGTTTTGAGTGAGTGAATGTTGGCAGGTCTGGTTACATATTTATTTCTTTGGCAAGCCCCTCTGCTCCAAGCATGTTGCCAAGCTGCGAGGAAATAGGCAGATTTGCAATCATTTCCAGAACTTTCTATTAGTTACCCAATAACCTTTTTTATTGTACAGCATGTTTTATAAGCACACAGAATGATAGTAAAGTCATATTTTTTCTGAAGCAATGAACAAGATGTTGAGGAATACCTGCTGAGCTCCCACAAAAAATTTTGCTGTTCCTATGGGAAAAATTGAAAGCTGCCTGCTGTATCAAGACGGTAACTTAAAAGCCTCCTTGCTGTCAGCTGGTTTGACGTTTCATCAGGTATTATTCAGGAATAATGTAAAATCATGAAAACCGCTGTGGAAATGCAATACTGCTGTATCTAGGTCATCTTGCTAGAATTCAAGGTTCCTGCTCCCTCCAGAACTGATTCTGCCTTACTGTTGCACAACTTACTTTCTCCTTCCAGCTTCCATATGTATGGGAGACAAGAGATGGCAAAATAGTCACAATTCAACAATTCATTTTGCTATACTGGTAGAAAAAGAGCCCTTTCACTAGGAATCAAATTTGCAATTGTTTGTGCATTAGACAGAACATCAATTGATTTGGCATTTTAGTTGGCTTATAATTGGCAAATCCATTGGAAGGAAGCATAGTCTGGAAGCTCATAATTATAACAAAATGCATTTTCAAGTTACAAAGATTGATGTGCCCAAACATGACTTGAATGTCAAATTTCATTTATTCTATGGTTTAACTCATAAATCACTTGCTAATTTTTTGCATGTTGCATTTGTGACACCTTTATAAAAGCTTACCTACTGTTAACCTGTTTCAACACACGATCTGAAAGAACATTTTCAGATCTTCAGATTAAAGAAAACTTTAATTGCATATTTAGTAGGGCCAGTGTTAGTAAGGGACTAAGAAAAACATGGAAATGTGACTCGTAAAGGAAGCGTTAAATAATCCATATTAAGAAAAGATACTAAATTCAGTCAGTCATAATCTTGGGTAAGTAAAAGAAGGACATATGGACACAAGTCAGGTAGAAAATTAGGTTTGATTTGGTAGAAGGATAGTGGGGCAAAACCATGAATGTACTTTAGGATTCCTCAAGAGAAGCCTGACTTCCCAGCATGGGGAGATCCTCATTGCTATGCAAGCATCACCTCTTGTGATCAGAGGAAACTACCAAGCACAAGTGCAGATTACAAGTTGTGTGTATGCAATTTCC
Organism: Acanthiza pusilla; assembly: GCA_036630365.1. Classification (NCBI taxonomy): domain Eukaryota; kingdom Metazoa; phylum Chordata; class Aves; order Passeriformes; family Acanthizidae; genus Acanthiza; species Acanthiza pusilla. The sequence goes on along the minus strand of JAXCHO010000003.1, from coordinate 4,017,248 downwards.
ATGCCCTTTGATGCAAACTGAATGTGCTTATCATAGGAAAGACTCCAACCTAGAATTAGGAGACTGGGAGGATGCATTTAAAAGGAAAGGCTAGAAGCGATAATCAGCAATTACCATGATAGATTCTACAGACACAAATTACACTGTTGAGAATTGTGTGAAGTATTACATATCTTTACACATGGGCTAAATTAAGGGGGAAAAATCCTTTGGCTATATTTTGGAAAATTTTCCTTGTATTTTCCTGATCATATGAGGTCACATATGAAAGTAATTGCAGTAATGGCAAAAGATTTTTAAAAAAATGTCTTTGCACAGGAAACGTAAGTATTTTCCAAATTCTGAGTGCTTAGCTTTGTAAACTTAAATATTTTTCAACACTATTATTAAAAAAAAAAGAAGTAATAGAAACATCTGTCATATAGGATTGAGACAGACATTGTAAATGTATGGTCTTCCTTCTGGCCTGGCTTTCCAGTGAGTGAGTATTTGAACTTGTCTTTCTGTACTTCTCAGGTACTACAGATTGGTTCCAGCTGTTAACCTGGGCAAAGCCTGCTCAGATGTGGTCCTGCAGAATAAAAATCCAGCTCAGCAGTGGCCCACAGGATTCTCACTCTAATCAACATTTTGCTGAATTTTTCTTGAAAATGTTAGAACAATTCTCTATTCAGCATATATGAACTGTGATTTTTTTTTGAAGTTTAAGCAATATTTGGAGAGTGTGCTAACTTAAAGTTACTTTTTCCAGGGACATTTTTTGTCATTTAAAAATTCCTCAGTTCAAATTTCAAAACCTTTCAATCAGGCATGTCTCAATGAAAAGCTTGTAAAAATTTGTTGATGTGAGAAAATGAAAATACTGTCCTTTAGTTGCATTCTTGGAAATGCCTAACTGCTCTGCATGAAATCAAACTAAGTGTTTGATACAAACATGGCAAGTTTTAGTCCAGGTTGTAGAGTTCAATAACATTTGAGCAGTAGTTGGGGTACCATCTGAGTTTATATCATGCTTTAATTACTTTCTTATTTATAAGTTGTGTAGTTATGTCATCTCAAATAATTATGACATCTTCCAGCTATTAAATTGCATTCTTGACTGTAGCTTCAGGGGTCTGTTAGACATAAAGTGGCGTTGGTTCCACTCACTTGTTTTTCATTATCCCGTAGAAACTGAAAGTTGTTCCCTAAGAAGAATGAAGGTCAAATTGTTTAATTAAAAGAAGATTTGATCTTTTTAAAACAGGGATAGAGACTGAGTCTGCAAGACATACTGAGCTCCAAAGAGTTTCAGTTTAATCTAGTTTAATTTAGTTTTAATTGCCCTGAATACCAAACTTATCTTAGAAGTCTAGAAAGTCCTTTGTTTTTCTTTTTGTCTCTTCCAGCTTTCAACATTATGTTTCTGTAGCTGTCTTTCATCAAACAAATCTTATATAAGCTATCTGTAATTCAGGTATCTCTGTTCTTTGTGCTCTCACTGAATTTATTTGTTTGGAGCCTGTGATTCTTTTCTATGCCAAAGATAAGGTGGAGAGGCAATTGAGAGCAGCCCCGCAGAGAAAGACTCGGGGTGGTGGTTGATGAAAAACTCACCGTGAGCCAGCAGTGTGAGCTCACAGCCTGAAAGCCAATAAATCCTGGGCTGCATCAAAAGCAGGGTACCCAGTGGGTCACAGGAGGCGATTGTCCCCCTCTGCTCTGCTCTTGAGAGACCCCACCTGGGACACTGCATCCAGCTCTGGTGCCATCAGCATAAGGACGTGGAGCTGTTGGAGCAAGTGCAGAGGAGAGCCACAGAGTGGATCAGAGGACTGGAGCACCTCTCCTACAAAGACAGGCTGAGGCAGTCGGGGCTGTTCAGCCTGGAGAAGAAAAGGCTGTGTGGAGACCCCAAAGCAACCTTCCAGTGTCTGAAGGGGCCTACAGGGAAGCCCAAGAGGGACTCTTTGTCAGGAGCTGTGGTGATAGGACAAGGAGTAATGGGTGCAAATTGAAAGAGGAGAAATTTAGGTTACATATTAGGAAGAATTTTTTACGGTGAGGATGGTGAGACACTGGAGCAGGTTGCCCAGGAAGGTTTTGAATGCCCCGACCCTGGCGATAATCAAAGCCAGGTTGGATAAGGCCTTGTGCAGCCTGATCTAGTGGGAGGTGTCCCTGCCCATAGCACGGGGACTGGGACTAGATGATCTTTAAAGTCCATTTCAACCCCTTAACATTCTGTGATTCTATGATCTATACCAGGATTTGAGCAATGTGATGTTAGATCATGTATAGTATTTGGGAGGAAACGTGTTCTAATTGGGCAAAGGAAAATCCCCACCCTTTATTGGATGCTGAGGGGAACATTGTAACCAAGGCTGAGGAAAAGGCTGAGGTACTTGATACCTTCTTTGCCTCAGGCTTTAACAGCCAGACTGGTTTTCCAGCAGCCCCTGAGCAGGTGGATAGGGACAGGGAGCAGAAGAGAGCCCCTGCAATCCAGGAGGAAGCAGCCAGTGACCTGCTGTGCCACTGAGGCACTCACAACTCTGTGGGGCTGATAGGATCATCCAAGGGTGCCGAGGGAGATGGTGGAGGAGCTCACCAAGCCACCCTCCATCATTTAACATCAATCCTGATTAAATGGGGAGGTCCCAGATGACTGGAGGTTGGCCAATGTGACACCTGGCCAAAACAAGGGTCGGAAGAAGGATCTGGGGAGCTGTAGGTCAGTCAGCCTGACCTCAGTGCCTTGGAAGGTGATGAAGCAGATCATTTGGAGTGCGATCACATGGCATGCACAGGACAACCAGGGGATCAGGCCCAGCCAGCACGGGCTTAGGAAAGGCAGGTCCTGCTTGACCAACCTGGTCTCCTTTTATGACCAGGTGACCTGCCTGGTGGATGAGGGAAAGGCTGTGGATATTGTCTACCTGGACTTCAGTAAAGCCTTTGATACTGTCTCCCACAGAATTCTCCTGGAAAAGCTGGCAGCCCATGGCTTGGACAGGTGCACTCTTTGCTGCATTAAGAACTGGCTGGACAGCCAAGCCCAGAGAGGGGTGCTGGATGGAGTTAGATCCAGCTGGCAGGTGGTCACCAGTGGGGTTCCCCAGGACTCAGTATTGGGGCCACTAAAGATACTTAATATCTTTATTGATAACCTAGATGAGGTGATGGAGTGTATCCTCAGTAAATTTGCAGATGACACCAAGTCAGGCAGGAATGCCTGTCTGCAGGAGGGTAGACAGACTCTGCAGAGGGATCTGGACAGACTGGATGGATGGGCCAAGGTCAAATGTATGAAGTTCAATAAGGTAAAGTACTGGGTCCTGTACCTGGCTCACAACTTGGGACAGAGTGGAAAACTACCTAGTGGAAAAGGACCTGGGGGTGTGGGTGCACAGCCACTGATCATGAGCCAGCTGTGCCCAAGAAGGCCAATGGCATCCTGCCTTGTATCAGCAATAGTGTGGCCAGCAGGACCAGGACAGTGATTGTACCCTGGTACTCAGCACTGGTGAGGCCAAACCTTGAGTTCCATGTCCAGTTCTGGGCCACTCACTACAAGAAGAACATTGAGGTGCTGGAGTGTGTCCAGAGAAGGGCAATGGAAGTGGGGAAGGGTCCAGAGAGGAAGTCCTGTGAGGAGTGGCTGAGGGGGCTGGGGTTGTTTAATCTGGAGAAAAGGAGGCTCAGGAGAGACATTATTACTCTCTACAACAGCCTGAAAGGAGGGTGTGGTGAGGTGGGGGTCAGCCTCTTTTCCCAGGTAACAAATGACAGGACAAGAAGAAATGGCCTCAAGCTGTGCCAGGGGAGGTTCAGGTTGGACATCAGGTAGATTTTCTTCAGTGAAAGTATGATCAAGCATTGGAATGGGCTGCCCAGCAGGTGATGGAGTCACCATCCCTGAAAGTGTTCAAGAAACAACTGAACATGGCATTTAGTGCTATGGTTTAGTTGACAAGGTGGTGGTCGGTCAAAAGTTGGTCTTGATATTGGAGGTGTTTTCAAACTTTAATTGATTCTATGATTCTGTGATTCTAAGGGTTGTTTCTCTCCTTTATAACAACTTCTACCCCTCCAGCTCTACCTGAAAATCTTTTCTATTGTATTTTTTTAACAAAAGTATTTTAAATGTCTCTTTGTTGTGCCTTACACCTTAATTATCCTAAAATGTTGAGGTGCCAAGATGTTGATTTGCATTCAATTGCTTCTAGTGCAGCAGAAAAAAAAATCAAGCTCAGTTTCTACAGCAACAGGGGTAGACTTTTAGTAGTATGTTCTTGTTTTATGATTCTAACATTTATATATTTTAATATAATATGTAAAAAAGTGTAAATATTAAGAGGACTTCACTCTTTTTTTTAAACCAGTGTGCTGAAGGGCTGAATGCCTGAAAATACATGTTGGACTGGGGATGTTTTTTATGGTTCAGTAAAATATATTACATTTTGCTTGCCTTCCTTCTGTTGGGGGGATTGAAAAGTATAATGCAAACCAAAAAAGTTCACAAAATATCATCATTGCAATGGGTGATGTGTCAATGGCAGCTTGCTGTGGCAGTTTTTTGTAAAAAGAAAATGAAAGACAGACAGATGTTTGATGAAACAGTTAATGAAAAAGAATGATACTTGAAGCAGTTGATAAAACAACTGCTGAAGGGGCATGTCCTATTGATGGATGGTTTATCTCTTTCAAGTGAGCTATATTGCAGGTAATAAATACTGTCAAACAGTAACAGCCATCTAAACAGAAGGTTTAGAAATCACCACACCTCTGATTAGCCTTAACAGAGCAATATTTGCTTGATATTGACAAAATCTCATTATAGATAAATTAAGATCTTTCAGGGAAGATCAGAAAGCTCTTTGTAGGATAGGGTATTTAAATTCTGATAGTTTTGGTAAATAAGGTCCAATTGATTTTTTGTTTCCTCACAACATTTCTATTGTTCTGAAGTCCAGCCCTGGAAATGGTCTAATGAAATGGTTGAGAAAAAAATGGATGAACATGTGTTGGGATTTTTTAAGATTAATGTAAGAAAATGGAATAAAAAAGATCTGCATGATAAATTTATAGAAAGATCTCCTGCAGGGTTTTTCCTTGTTTTCTGTTTTCCTCAGGGCACCTTTTTTTTGTTCTTTTTTTTTTTTTTTAAAACTTGCTGATACAAGTACTTCAAAAACATAGGGATAAACATAATCTGTTGTTCTTAAATATTCTCAAAGGAAATCAATGACACACTGGACCAGCAAAAAACTCTGTCCCAGATTTTTCCCCTTAGGCATATAGTGTAATATAAAGAGGAAATCTATGGAAAAAGTGGATGTGTGATGTTTTATCTCTGTGTTTTATGTGCTTGTTATTTGGATGCTGGGCATGTTTCAGCCTCTGGTGTTGTCTGCTGTAGCCCAAGTTCCAGGTTCTGAATGTGTTATAATTGGAGAAATCTTCCTAGGCAAGCCATGCCTAAGTTGGAAAGTAGGTTGTTTGAAAATAAGGACAGGAAGAGAGCAATCTTCACGACTCTTGCTATATTTGGTCTCCTTTGGCACCACAGTCATAAATAAATGTGTTTCCTTGGAAGGATATAGTTCTGTTTTGGAAAATACTAACAGAGATTCAGAATAAAAAAAATAGTAATGAAGTACCCCGGAAAAATTCAGCGATGGAAGTGGCAGGTGAAAACTTGCATTAGGGTTCTGTTTGTGAATACGCAGGTCCTCACTTCTGCCTTCTTGCTTGCATGTTTTGGTCCTAATGCAGTAAGACACATGTCCTTACCCTGGTCACATAATCTTTTAATATTAAGCATCTGCCACATTCCCATCTGGAATATCTATGAATGGAAGATGACAAAACTTCTCTGATGTTAAAATGGAGGCATTAGGGCCATTGAAAATAGAAGCTTGAGAGTTCCTTCCAACCTTCTGATTTCCCATGAAATGTCTGGGTGTGCTTTCTATTGTAGAGAGGGTGCCAGGTTAAAAAGGATTTTAAGCTGGACCCAATATGGCAAATTTTGATCTTAATTGGAAAAGTGTTAACATGATGGGTTGGTTGTCAATCAGTTACAGAATATAGCAACTGGCAGGTATCCCGAAGTTATCCCTCAGGAAGAAACACTCTTTCCCCAAGACAGATTATGAATTGAAATAGACCTCTGCTTGTCCTCAATGTTAGGAAAGAAACCAGCACGCTGATGCAACAGCATCCTACACAGTGTGTGGCATTCTCCAGGCAACCAGCAGCTCTGCCTTAGTTATACTGAGTGGTGTTCCCACGTCTCAGAAATTATTTGCTTGCTGCAATGCAAGTGAGTTGTCTGATGAAAGCATCTGCTTGTGAATTGTATGTTTCAAGAACTTTTTCAATGGATAGATCTAGAAAAGTGTGAGGATGCAGAGAAGAGATACTTATTTTCCTGCTACATCAAGGACTACAAGAGTTTCATGGCAGGTAATAATTCAATTTCTCAGTTAAAACACAGTCTAATTTGTGTGATAGCAGGAAGTAGCTTTTTAGACGCAACAGGCAAGGTGTGGTTGCTTTGACTAAGAGCACGTCTTGATGTTTTAGGCAAGGAAATGCTTGGCTGTGATTGTCTTGAGTGTTAGCTGATTCTAAGAAATGTGCACAGCCTCTGGGACTAGCACTCCTCTGTGCTTACATGCCGTGTAAGATCTATTTCCATGCCAAAGAAACTCAGAGTCCGTACCGCTGGCTTGCTCTTCCCTCCAGCAATGCCACCAGTTTCCTCACGTGCCTGTGACTGTCAGCAGTCTACTCACTTATTTGTAGTGTATGGCAGGTCTTACGACAACTGGCCTCCCTCAGGGTTGGGAACTCACATGGAGAAATCCTGCGTCATCCTGAAAGTGCCTCCAGAGGGTCCGTGTTATGTTACCTGTGGGGAATGCTATCTATTGCACAGGTAGAACTGCAGGCACAGGTTTGGGTTAGGGGGGCTTCATGGTGGGGAGGAACAACTTTCCTGCTAAGAGGAGAAAGATGTAACATCAAGACTCTGGAAAAATGAGCCTTCAGTGAGGCAGCCTCGTACCAGACAAATGGAGCCACATCTGAATCAGACCGCTCGACGTCATGGAAAGTGTCAGTCAGGCAGCACAGCAGAGACACTGCTAATGGAGCAGAGAGAGATTGCCCAGCAGCACTGGGCTCAGTGGATACTCAGGATGCTTAGGCAAGGTCCCCTTCCTCACTTAACTGCACCCCAAGCCTCCCAGAAGAGAGAAACAGCACAAATAGGTTTGGGGATGAATCAATGAAGGGTCTTTAGAAAGTGAGACAGATTATCGGGTTGCTTAATTTGGCTAATAAATTATGAAAAAACATGGGTAAATAATTTTCTCCCTTAATGATTCCCTGATGAAAAAGATTCTTTAGAGGAAGGACCGCTTTTGACCTTAGCCAGAATTTCCAAGGAAACCTCTCTGATGCCAGAGGTTTGTTTGGTTTTTATGTTGTTGTTTTTGTTTTTTATTTTCTCCCATGGAATGAGCCCTGAACAATGAATTTGCACAAGTGGAAATCAGTACAGTAAAACACTGTAGTCTGTGCACATATACATGCCACATGTGAAAATTGTACTGAGCAATTACCATTGTATGTGCTGCTGTGAGATTAAACAGCATGAAATATGTGTGTGGGTCTCTTGGGGGGTGGTGGTGGGGGGTAACTGATGGTGTGGCGAGCATTTTAAACTCTGGGACTGAGGATGTGAACATCACCTGCCAGATTCACTTTATTTGCATTGTCTGATTGTTGATTTGTTTGACAAATTAAGTATCAGTTTTATTTACCAAATATAATGTGTAGATCTCTCTACTCAGCAGCATTCCTTAATGGTGGTGCTAGGCTAATGGTTGGACAAGATGATCTCGAAGGTCTCTTCTAACCTTGATATTCTGTGATTTTGTGATAGGTTTATTTGGCATGGTTTTACTGGCTTGTGTGGGCTGCTTGCTGCTTCATTATACTTGAAAAAAACTTCAGAGTATGACTACCACTTCTTATTTCTCCCCAGTTAAGTGGACAAAAAGGAGTGGATAGATAAACACTGTAATTAAACCCACATATTTGCACTAATACAAACTTAAAATCAATGAACTGAAGATGGCTGATTCTTTACAAAATGGAAATTAGCTGTCTTAACTAACAAAATTCTTTCTGAAAAATCAAAGTAAAAACCAATTCAGGCAGTTGTAATGGTAGAAAAAGAATATAATAGAACTGTTTTAGTTGAAAGGGACCTGTGTTGATCATCTGTTCCAACTACCTGACACTTCAGTGCTGACCAGAAGTTAAAGTATGTTATTAAGGGTATGTCCAAATGCCTCTTAAACACTGACAGGCTTGGGGCATCAATCACCTCTCTAGGAAGCCTCTTCCAGGGTTTGACCACTCTCTCTGTAGAGAAGTGCTTCCTGATATCCAGTCTAAACCTTTTCTTACACAGTTTTGAACCATTCCAATCTATTAACTAATAACTTTCCTGCTGAATCCCAGGGAGATCAGCATCTCCCTTTCCACTTCCCCTCCAAAGGAGGGTGCAAAGAGCAGTCTTCAGCCTCCTTTCCTCCAAACTAGACAAGCCTAAAATCCTCAGCTGCTCCTCACAGGACATGGCTTCCAGCCCTTTCTCCAGCTTTGCTGCCCTACCCTGAATGCATTCAAGAACCCTCACGTATCTGTGTCCTGCAACACCTGTGTTGTTTTCCTTCCTTTTTAATCCCTTTCTGTACTTACCATGGCAGATGTCCCTGTAAGGCATCTCATTGGTGTTCAGTTACTGCAGGCTTCCTGTCTGTTTAAAGAAGAGCAGGAGCTGCCACTCAGGGACAGTTCAGTTCACTTGGCTCTGGAATTATCCCAGGGTGTCCCTCTCTTCTTTCTTTTGTCGAAGCCTAGGGTGATGGATTTGCAGTGTAAATGTGCCGTTTAGGTAGGATGGGTCTAGATTCTCTGGTGCATTGCATGGGAGCTGGGAGAAGGAAGGCTGCTTTCCTCCCTGCTTCCTGCTACTACCAGTGGTCTTGAAGAGTTGGTGGACTGGGAAACCAGTCGGTCTCCTGGAAGAAGCATATCATGGAAGCAAATTAATTTGGTGCCTACTGCATGATGGGCAAAGGACAAGAGGACGAGAGGCCATTAATAAATCAACTCTGTCCTTACCCTTTCTATATATCTGCATGAAATTAAAAGCTTTGAGTCACAAAGATATTTTCCTTCATTGAAGCAGTGAAAATGGGGAAAATATTCTTTTTGTATAGTGGAAAGAACACTGTCATCTCCAAAGGCACTTAAATTCTGTGAGAAAGAAGAAGCAACTGAGAGGATGTTTCATGAGGTACCAACCTGCTCCTTGCATCAACAACAGCTCATTGAAGTAAAGACCTCTCTGACAGCTGGTAAGGCCTATTCATGGGGAGCTGTCTTTATCTTTGCAATTTACTCTGTGCAGGCAGATCCCACAGAAGAGTCAGTAGGGCCAGGAGGTGCTCCAGGCACCAGAGCAGAGATTCCCCTGCAGCTTGTTGTGAAGACCGTGGTGAGGCAGCTGTGCCCCTGCAGCTGTGGAGGTCCACAGTGGAACAGCTTGTGGAAGATCCCGTGCTGGAGCAGGTGGGTGACCAAAGGAGGCAGTGACCCCCACGTGGGAAGCTCACAATGGAGCAGGCTCCTGGCAGGCCCCATGGAAAAATGAGCCCATTCTGGAGCAGGTTTGCAGCCAGGGCTTGTGACCCTGTGGGGCACCCAGGCTGGAGCAGCTTGTTCCTGAAGGGCTGCACCCCATGGAAGGGACCCACACTGGAGCAACTGGTGCAGAACTGCAGCCCATGGGAAGGACTCAGCTGGAGAAGTCCATGAAGGACTGTCTTCTGTGGGAGGGACCCCATGCTGGGGGAGGGGAGGAGCGTGAGGAGTCTTCCTTCTCAGGAGGAGGGAGTGGCAGAGACAAGGTGATGAACTAACCACAATCCCCATTCCCTGTTCCCCTGAGCTCCTGGATGGAGATGAAAGAGGAAATTGGGAGTGAAGTCAAGCCTGTAAAGAAGGGAGGGATGGGGGGAAAGAGCCTTTGAGATTTGGTTATATTTCTCATTAGCCCGCTCTGATTTGACTGGTAATAAATGAAACAAACTTTCCCAAGTCTGGTTTGCCCATGACAGTAATTGGTGAGTGATCTCTCCCTGTCCTTATCTTGACCTATGAACCTTTTGCTATATTCTCTCTCCTCTGTCTGGCTGAGAAGGACAATGATAGAGCAGCACCTGGGTACCTGGTGTCCAGACGAGGTCAACTGACCACAACGTTTAGTGTTTTTCCTGAAGTTAAGCTGACACTCAGTTACTGTGTCGTGCTCCTTGCTGTTTTTAAACCTGCAGGCCAGGAGTCCCATTGAGGTCACTGGAGAGGTGAACTCGTTGCAGGATTAGTTGCACTTTTTTTTCCGCTCTGAAATTGAATACTGTTGAAGTACCCTCATCAGTGCTTAAAAGGTAATCCGAACTTGTGTTGAAATTAGCAGGTCCTTCTAACAGGCTTCAAGATCAGCCATTTCCCCTCAGTTTTACATTATTCTACTTCATTTCAAAGAATGTTTTCTTTTGCTGCGTTATAAAAACCTCTTCAGTAACATGAAAATAAAATGTGTATGTCCACAAAGTATATGTAAATCTGTTTGTTCTGCTTATTCTAATTTGGTTATTGTATACACTTACTTCATGGGTAAAATTATCATTTAAGGTGCTCCTTATACTGTATCTCTTCTTATTGTCAAAACTGAAATTCTCAAAGCAACTAATCACCAGAAGCACCTCTGGTCTGAATACTTATAAATACAGCTGTGAAGCTTTTCTCTCTAGAGCTATTTCAGAATGTGAAAAATTGTTCTGTCACTCTAGCTGTAGCACTCCCTGTCTCAGGTGAAATATATGGTTCTGTTTCCCTGTCATTTGTATCATTTGGTTGGATATATTTTGCAGTTTTACTTTTAATTGGAATTCCTGCTTATTCTTCATGAGAATTATTGTGCACCTCACCCCATAATTTCCAAACTAATGTATATCATTGCTTTGTTGGTTGGCATTACAATATTGCAAATACTTTGTGTTCTTCCTTTAAGAGTAGCTTAATTGCCAGAGGCACTTCTTCTGAGTGCAGAAATGGAATTACTGACCAAACCGAGTAAATTTCAAAAATCGTAAATAGTATTAAAAGTTAATTATGTCTCACTGCATAAAAATCATACTGGTGAATAGAGTGCTCTAGCTGTTTATTAAGATTCTTTCCTTTGCCTGCTGTTGAAACAGCTAAGAGTAAGTATCTGAGCTGAAATGCAGTTCAGGTTACTCTCAGCTGTTATAAAAGGAAGATAGGTCAAATGAGAGGCAGCCATCATCCCTTTGGAGATGACAGCCCCTGATCCTGCCCTTTGCCCCTATTAGACAGCCCCAGCCGGGATAAGTGCTAGGGAGTGATCTGTGCTGTCACAGCCCATGGTGAAACACCTGAAGCGTGCTCTCTGACTGCTTGCTGTTACATCTGTCATTTGTATGGAGGCACTGCAAGGGAAAAATGAATGCTAAAAGCAAGCTGCTTGGCTACAATAGTGCTTTCTGGACATTTAAAATATCAAATCACAAAATAATTTCAGCTGGAAAAGAGTCTCTGAAGGACCATCTAGTCCAACAGCCTGCTCAAACCAAGATCAATTTCCAAGTTAGTACCAGGGTGATGATATATGGGTAAAGGTGTATAAATATGGGTGGGGGAGAATTAGCCTTATCTGTGTTTAAATAGATATGAACTAGGGGGGAAAAAAAATTAGCACAAACATTTAAAGCTTTTCTGGAAAAAATTGCCTTTTCTTCATGATTGCATGTATTGCTGTTCCACACGGACAAGCCCTGTCTTTTTGATATCACCCTAATGAAACACATCCTTGGTTAAGAAGCTTCCTCTGGGATGGTGCCAGCATACGCTGCATTCTCTGTCCTACTAACTGTCCTCCACAGTCCCCAAGCGCGCCGTGTCTCTGTCAGTCACCCTGATTATAATTTTGAACTCCGCTGCACAGAAGTCACAATGTCCCAGAAGCATCCATTCCCTCTCTTAAAAATTGCTAATTATGGAAGCGTCCCTTTCCCCATTAGCTCACCACTGCAAGGAGAAAGTACAAAAATTAGGCTAAAATGTGAAACAGGGGAGGGGATGCTGGATAATTCCTTGGAAAAAGAATGTGAGGGGAGAGGGGAAGAAAAGAGAGCAGGGAATGCTCCATCACTTGAGGAGATGGGGGGAATGGTGGGGAAGGTCCCAGGTCCCACTGTGCCTGTGGGTCAAGGGTCTGAGGCCGTGTGGATGGACTGAGGCACAGGGTCTCAAGTGTAGCCAATGTATGCCTTGAGGGCATGCTTTGAAACTTTTCTTCAGATTTCATTAGAATTAGATGCATTTTTTCCCCCAATTATTAATAGTCAGGACATTATGTACGGAACTGGTTGTCCTCAGAGCTCTGAGAAGGTATTTTAGCAGCTTCACTTCACTCTATCCTGGAATCTGTGTAAACAATTTTCTAACGTAAATAAAATCTTCATTTTAAGAACTCAAACTGTTTCCATGACATCCTTCTATTGACTCCTGGTCACAAAAGAAACTGATTTGTGCTGTGGGCAATTCTGTGGCACCAAGTTTTGTGCAACTGTACAGCTATATGGAAACAAACACACGAGGAAAAGGTCACAGAAGAATTTCCTTATCATAAGGAGGAGTTTTTCTTATCACAAACAAAAATCCTTGGCTCACAAAGAGACTCCACATTTCACTTGGAGCTGGCAGAGCAGCTTTATATTCCCTTGTCACAGGTCGGCTGTCATGGGTGTGCAGCTGGGGAGGGGACGAGCTGCAGGGTGTGCGTCATCCCTGCTATTTTTGACTGCAGAAGTACCCACTAGTGTCCCACGGAGGCTAAATTTATGTTAGGACCGCCTGGAGGTGGCACGTGGTGCAACCACTGCATTGTTTTACCTTGTGCTGAGCCCTCTCCTCCGGGACTCCGATGGCCAGCGTCCAGCTTGGGTTCATCCCAGCGGTGCAGTCCCAGCTCAGGCACCCACTGGGATGGTCAAGCTGTGAGTGAAATCATGGGACACGAGGAAGGCAGGACTGCAGGACAAGGTGGGGCTGTTGAGGGCAATTTAGGACACAAAACTGAGCAACACAGAGAGGTATAAAATCCTAAAGGAGAATTGTAGCGAGGAGGTGGTAGGTCCAGCATGGAGCAGCAGGACTGACCCTTCCCCACCTGCCTGATGCCTGCTGGGCTAGCAAAGGCTCCCTTAGGGGTCTGATCAGCATGGGGCACATACTAATGTCTGAGAAATCATTAAACCCCAGCTGTCTTGTGGGTATGCCCCAAGAAAAGCTGCCTGGTGGAAAGCCAGCTCAGCTGTGTGTACCTTGTTGGCAGAGTCTCTGGGCACGTGGCAGGAGCTGGGTACGGTGACCCAGAGAGAGCCAGCTGTACCCTGAGGAATGGCAAAGGGAGTCCATAGAGATGTGTGACCCCAGATAAGCCTTTGCCTGCCTGCAGCTCTCTCTAGAGGCTGAGGTATGGTGAGATACCAGCCTGTCCTGCCCAGCAGCCATCACACTTGGTCAGTCTGGAAGGGAAGCCCTGGTGACACTTTCTAAAATGGCACCAGGGCTCCTTCACGCCATTGCAGAGCTGTTCCCAAAGCAGGGCTGGACTTTCAAGGCTCAAGCAAGAACTGAGATGCTCTCAAAACCAAGAGGAAAATACAGTCCTTCATCTTGTACTAGTTCCATATATAGATGCTACAGGGTTTTTTCATCCTAGCCATTGCTTTTAATACTGATGAATATTAAAAAAAAGGACCCAAAAACATGACCAATTTATCCTTTCATAATTTGAGTAGTTATCAATTAATTAATTGATTTTAATTTTACTTCATTGCAATCATAAGCGCAGTGTTCCATGGTTTCACTGCGTGTTGTATGAAAAGTTGTTTCCTCTTGTTTGTTCAAATTAGCTCCTTACCAATTTCACTGAAAACTCTTGCACTAGGAAAGGTGATGCAAAAATCTTCCCATCTTCACTACCATGATGGCAGAAACCTCCAGTGTATTCCTCCTAATATATGCTATAACTTTGCACTTTTCCAAGAAAGAGTAAAAATATCTTTCAAATTATTTTTTTTTTATGTTAAGCATTCTAAAGAAGGAAGAAATGACTGCAACCTGTGACTGTGGTTCAATTCTTTCTTTGATGATCCAATTATAATTTAATATGGTAATTGCTGATTAGTAATAAGGGACTAAGATATTGTGCTTTAAAAAAAGGATACCTGTTTCAAGTCAGCTACAGATACATGCAGAAGGATTATTGGGCAGCATATTTTATTGTAAGAAACACCCTTTTTGTTACAACACAGAGGCTTTTAAAAATAATCGCAAATGTCTTGAAAAAAACCACAAATGAGCCTTATGTGATAAAAAGAAGAGTGTGATTTCTAGGTGTGTACAAATTGTGAAATGTATCTGAAGAATATTTATATATATATGCAGTGTTCTCAATACTAACAAGAGATGCAGCATTAGCAATAGGTGATAGGGCTGAGCAACAGTATATTGTTCAAGGCACTTCCTTGAAAATGCGCCAGATAGGAGTGTATTTCAGAAAAAGGAGTAAACCTTCTAATTCTTAATGCTGACTGAAAAAACAGTCTAAAAGTTGCATTCCGAGTAGGAGTCAAAGTGTTTTCTTATGAATTATCACTATTTTAAGGAAGGCTTAAATAAAAATTCAGTGTTGTTCCCATGGCTTGTAGCTGTAAACACCTGTGAATCACTGAAGTCATTCTCTATTGACAGAATGATCTTTCTTTAGTGACCAGCTAAGAAAATACACTTTGCCTTTCACTTTCTCTACTGATATTGCTTAAAGATTAACTAGAAGATTATGTTCCACTCCCACCTAGTGGCAAATGAAACATGCACAGCATAATTATTTTTTTTTAATGGCAAAGGGAACTTGTGTTGCCCTTCCTAGAAATCAGCTCTGACTTGCTTAAAAATTACATACAAAAAACCTTCCAAATTAAAGTAAACCTACTCGAGTCAATAAAAATTAAAAACAATACCATGCCTCTGTACCTGTAACTTTCACCTTTTGTATAAAAGAAAACGAAGATGTATTTAGGCAATGGTTTTATGACTTAGCTTTATTTTTCACATTTAATGTGTACAATCAATCACAGGATGAGACAGTAAGCTGTCAGGTCAGGCACATTAAAAAGAAAAAGTGAGTAGCAGTTTGTTTGGCTTTAAAATAGCCCAGCTAGAGGGTGCCCCTGAGTAGAACCCCAAGCTGCTGGAGCAGCCAGGAGCTGCCTGGGTCCTTACTGAGCAGTCAAGTCCAGCTCAGAGAGCAGGTCTGGGGACAGGGGTTACCAAAAACCACGGGGCCAAAGTCAGCCATCAGGACTTGCACAGCGCTGAAGATGCGAAGCTGTGATTTAGCTCCAGGTTGCTGCCTCAACACAGCAGTCTCTAATCTTGCCATTTGCCTAGGGAGTTGACATAGACTAGTTCTGCGGAGTCAGCTTTCATTGAAGACCATTCCTAACACTGTGCCTGCAAAGTAAATCTACTGGAGCTGTTTTCCTAGATAGGCTGATGCAACTCTGAGACTAGAATTGATATGTAAAGATGTTTTAATTAGTTTGTTTGATTAGCTTCATCATCTTGGAATCGCAGATTCATAAAATTATATGGTTAGGAGAGGCTCCAAGAAGTCGTGTAGTCTAGTCTCATGCCAAAAAGCAGAAACTCCCCTATCAGCAATGTTCCTTGACAAGCAGTTATACAACCTAGCCTTTAATATCTCAAAAGCTTGATCTTTCACATTCCTGCTAGAGCTCATTCCATGCTTCTGTATCCTCAGTGATAGAATTTTTTTTTCTAATATCTGATCTGTATCTTCCTTTTTACAGATGCAGCATATTCTTTCCTGAATTCCCTTTAGGCAGCCCTGTCTCCAGTTTGGGATTTTCTTGAGTTGAGGTTGTCCTCTTTCCAGACTGAACAACCTCTTACCTTGTAAGTCATGTTTTCTGGATCTCTGGTCATTCTCATTGCTGTCCTTTGCACTTTCTCAGATCTAAACAGTGTGGATAGGCCAGATAATAATTTAGTATGTTTTTATGAGTTATACTGTTAATGTTATGACCCAGTGGAATATATAAGTTTTGTCAACATCATGACATCATTGACTTCTGTTCTACTTGTGATCCAGGGAAATGTCAGATCTGTGCAGGCCTGCTGTCTAGTCCAGGCTTGCCACTCAATATTCCTATTTAAGTGTAGGCTTCTGTACTTGTCTTTGCTGAATCATAGGCTGTTCTAGAAAAGGTTTCTTCTGTTTATCAATTACTTTGAATTCTAAACCTGTTCAAAAGCTGATTTTCTTCTTTTATTTATTTATTTTTTAAGTGCAGATTTGATAGGATTATGCTTTTTTTCATCAGTTGGTAATAGATAGTTGTATTTCTAAGATAACCCTGCAGAAATATTACTTTTGCTCTTCTGCTACAGTAATTTAATCTGTAGTTCATTTATGAGAATTCTGTTTTCCAAGTTCAGCTATGTGACATCTGTCATTTCTTCTCTATCCACAAAAGGAAACTATTTTAGCTTAATGTTTGTCCTTGACAAATCCACATTGACTGTTACTTATTTCCTTGTTTTATGGATGCTTAAAGATACTGGGTTGTTTGTTTTAGTGGCTTGGGGGAACTGAAGACAACTAGCTGTTCTTCTCAATTTACTCTTGCTTTTGTCTCCTCTTAAAGCTGAGTGCCACAGTCTTTCTTTCAAGTTTTAGAATAACTTGTCTGTTCTCCAAGTGTGCTCAAAGATAGCCCACATCAAGTTTTTTAATCCACTAGGATAATATTCATGAGGCCTAGCTGATTTGAAAAAACACTTTTCTTACTTAAATACTTTCCAATCAATATTTTCTCTATTCTAAACAGTGATTTGTCAGTCTCTTTGGTTCATTAGCTAATTGATTTGTTGTTTTGTGCAAAGACAGACATAGAAAGGTATTTGGTCTTCCCTGGTGTCATCTGCCAATAGGTTGTCTTTCCAATGAAGCAACAGATCCACATTTTTATTGGTCATTTTCTTGGTACTTGATATCTCTATTGATGGATTTATCTGCCTGCATCTCCTCTTTTTTTTTTTTTGTTTAAATTCCTCTGGGAATTTCTGATCTTTCCCTTAATTGCTTATGCTATTATTTTGTATATTCCCCAATCAATCTGACCTTGTTTCTATGGATGGGTGCTTATTTCCTGCATTTAATGTGATTGCAAAGACCATAAGATAGCTAAACTGATTTCTCATTGCAGCTCCTGTCCTCCCTGTGCACTGGGAAAACTCTCAGTTGCAGACAAGCTTCTCTACCCAGATGAAGTTTCCAAGAGCCCTTTTTATGTGTGAGACCTGTGAGATTTTACCTGTGAATTCTCTGCGCTTTTTGCAGTCTATTTCCCTGAAATCCCTGTTTAATTACTGTTTTCTGCCTCTTCCCTTCTTAGGGAATGTGTTACCTTTACACACATTCTCAATCACTTTCTGCTTCTGGTAAGGATAAGATTTGCAAAAGCCTTCTTTAAGTGCTTCTTCTACCCTTTTAAAAACAAAACATCTCAAGAGATATGTGTGGGTGTGTTTTTGCCAACAATTTTGGCTTAATTGAATACCTTCACTAGGGCTGACTCTTGAATAGTTGCAAGCAATTCTGCCTTGTGTTGGTCTCACCTGCTCTGGTGACCAAGAGCCACCTAAATCCCCATGCTAGCAAACACATTCTTCCTCCCATCTATTCCCACCAAAGTATATTTAAAAAGTTTTTCTCCTTCAGCATTTTGAATCTCTGAGCCTCACTGATACACGCAGCAATGCTTTAGCTCTTCTTTCCTGAAGAAACGACACAACTTTTATTAACAAATCACTTATTTCCATAAATCTAATAATGAATAGTATTTGCTTAACCCATAATAAGGGGTATTTGCATAAACCATGATAAGGGATACTTGCAGTGATATTAACAGTCCTTTAACTGATGGGATTTATTTTCCTCTCCTCATGGAAAGAATTTTGTAGTGGTGTGATCGTTCCATGTTATTGAGTCTGAACTGCTCCAAGTTTGTGATTGTGACAGAAGGTATGGGAAGCTGGTGTGTTTATAGGGGCTGTGCTTCCTTTACATGTTTTCAAAGCATTAGAAGTGCAACTTAACCAATTCCCACATGCTACAGTTTAGTTTTATATCCAGGATGCTGTAACACATTGAAATTTTAAAGATGCTCTCTCATTAATTGAAAATAGTATCAAGGATAAATTAAATTAAAGGAAGAGGGCTGTAGTGGCATTGTTGATTGATGTATTGTATTCAGCAAAAGCCTCTGTTCTTCTCTTCATTGAACTCAGAAGAGTCCAAGTTCTTTGATGTGCTGCTCACAGTGGTTTGTCACAGAGTACACAGGCATTGATTGTAATTTATTTTATGCAGCTTATGTTCCCAGTGTATACTTCATCAAGGCACTAAATACAGATAGAACCATTTAAAGGATCCACATCCTTGAAGATAAGATACTCACCTTTTAAAATGATGTTCCATTTCTTTTCCAAAAGCTTATGCTGAAGATTTAATTTGAAGTGTTTGGTTGATGAGGTGAGAGGGAAACATACTGTTAGATGGATGGATAGTAATTCATAGCTTACCTGAAATCAAAGTATTTCCTTTTCTCATATGTTTCCTTGTATTATTCAGAATTTTTGAAGATTAAGTTCAAATCAGATATAGGTTCTTCAAAAAAGTTAATGCAAAGAATTTCTAAATCCTCATTTGAGTATGCAGATAGAAGTAACATCAGTGCAATTGAGAAGAACATCTACGTTTTGGCTTGAATGTATTGGCTGTCTAGTATATTAGTAGGCAAGCTGTTCAGTAAACAGAAGGGAGCTCTGTAATTCCTCAAGAAGTCTTTGGTGTTTACAAATACTTCTCATCATACAGATGAGTCGTGATGTTCTTGCTTTTTAGATTGTTGAAAATATGAAAGTCAGTTACTTGATGCTTAAAATGCCTTTGCTTCCCAGAGAGTATTCCTCCTATGAAGTTTTATTCCTCTTGACTTTGTGTTTATCTACAGTGAATAATGATATGTCGTGGATAATGAATTACAGTTTATTTCATTGAGGAAAAAAAAAACAGGTTAACTTCTGAGTCCAAATATACAATTTTCTCCAATTATGCAAAGAATATGAGAAATAAGAAACAAGACAAATAAGAAAATCAGAAAAACTTTCTTCAAAAGATTGACCATGTTGTGTCAGGAGGACTGCCTCTTCTTGTGCATTGAGCAAAATTATTAGTAAGATGAAAAGAGAAAACAATCCACTACAGAAAACTGAGATGTCAGCAGCTACCAGTACCCCTCTGGAAATTAACTTCATGCAACAGAACCTTGGGAGCAAACTTGTTCTCTGCATCCATTCCTAGGCCTGAGTATCTGACTAAGCATGCAGGTTTTACGTGAAAAATCTTCCATGCCGTGGGTTATGGCCATCTCATGCTTCAGAGCCATAATGTACTTTCCAGATTCAAGATCTGCCTTCATTAGGTTTACTGGTGGACCTTGGGAGATCTTCAGCTGTTCTTCTCCTTGGATCTGAGCTCCACTGCACACCACTGTCCCTCTGTACTGTGGTAACGGAACACCTTGACTTTGGGCATAGGATCATGTGGAAACCTCCAAACCTTCTCCTGGAGTCCTGGGAAAAGGAACTTCTATTTTAACAAAAGGGCAAGAATTTACCTGCAAGTGAAGAGGTAATAAAGTCTGTCCTAAGGTGGAAGGCAGCAGCAGCACATGCCCTTCCCGATTTCATGTATCTGCTTTAAGAGCTGCTGTTTTTGAAAAAGAGCATAAGTGAATGCATTGGGTGAATTCTGTTATGCAGCGCAGAAGGAATATTAAATGATGAAAAACAGGTGCGACATATGTTCTGTGAACGCACTAGAGAAATGTGTCTTGCTTTGGAAACAGCTTGAGAGGTTGATCAGCATTTCTTAGAAGAAAAAAATACGGTATTGATAATTAAATTACGTGGTTTGTTTTGCTAGTTGTCCTTGTGGTATCAATTGTGGGAGATTGTTAAAGTGGTAATTTTTTGTCTTGAGGTCTTGAAAAAATCATGTTTGTGCTATTTTTTCATGTGAAAGGGAATGGCACAGAATCACCATCACACGCCTTGGGAGTTGACTGGCTCACACTCTATAAGGGTGAGTGGAAACCACTATTGGGAGCAGTATCTCATCTTTCATAATAAGAAATTGAGAAAGGTTTGCTTGCTTAATCTGCTTAAACAGCCTGAGAGAGAATAGGAACAAAATCAGTTTGAAAAATTGTATTTGGGGAGTGTTATTCTTGTTGCACTGCCTGCAGGGAAGGGGCAGGGCTGAGGGTTCAGCACCATCTGTCCTTGGTGAGTTTTGACCCTGTCCTTTGACTAAAGTCTCGGATGAGGAGATGGGATATAGGTATTAAATCTGTCAATCACTGAAACCAGAGGGAAACTGCCACGCTGCTGATGGGAGAAACAATTTGAAAAGCACTCCGTGGAACTGTGGGTTTGTTTGCCGTACCTGTACCTGCCCTGCACGTGATGTGAGCAGACCCTTCCCCTCATTCCCTCTGTCCCACCTGTAAGGTGCCATTTCCCATCCGCACATACTATTGCTCATCTCCGCTTTGTACCGGTGCTGGTCCTTCCCCATGTTCTGTCTCTGAGCTGGGCAAGGAGCAGCAGGACACGGGGCTAGCCCTGAGCTAGCCAAGGCTGAGGAACCAGCTGGCAGGCCAGGCAAAATAAATGCCCAGTGAGCTATCACAGTGCAGCCTGCACCTCTGCGGGAGCTGTAATTCCTATCTTTTCCCTTTATCCGGTCATTGATTTTCGCACAACTTGAAAGAACTTAATCCTTTGCAGCTTTTCAACTAAATCAGGTACAGAGGAAAATAAGTTCTAAGAAAATTGAAGGAAATAAGAAAAAGTATCAGGTAAGCAGATAAAGCAGCTGCCTAAATGTGTATGTTTTGTTTTCTCAGGAATCAAGTGGAAATTAGGATGCCGTTCAATTTGCAGTAACTTTCCAAGTGAGACAGGGAATAATTGCCATATAGCAGCTCTTTAGAAAATGGCACAGGGAGCTAACAGAATTGTGATTCAAAAATTTAATATTTATATGAGTACATAAATGAAAAAGACTGTAATATTTCAAATTTCTCAGCGTGGTAAGGTCTTGGTTGTGGTATTGTGTCTGTTTTGGACACCACAGCTCATATTTATGTGGGTAAGCTGGAAATAATCCATAGTGGCTGGATGTCTCAAAAGGGTGATTTAGGAGAATAGAGTAAACTAATTTGTATGGTTTACTCTATGAAAAAGGAATCTTCAAAGGTTGCAAGTAAAAGGAAGTTCTCCATGCAGATTTCCATATCAGTAGTGGATGGTACAAGAAGAAATGAACCTAATTTTTCAGGAAAGGAGGATGCAGATTAGATATTAACTAAAAATATCTCCAGTAGTGTCTGGAGTAGGTTGCCTAAATATGTATTTTATTCACCAGTACTGGAGACCTTCAGTTGCTGGTAAGACGAGTGTTTTTCAGGGATGATACGGATGTATAGACATCATCCCACCTCGGGCCATGGAAATGGCTTACATGATTTCTTGATATTTTTTGTTTTTTCCAGCTTTAGTGTTGTAAGACTCCATGTTTGATCTCTGTGAATACAGAGCAAAAGAAGAATTATTTACATTAAGGAACATTATTGATAAAAAAGAGCCTGTGAATTCTGGCTATACATCAACTATTTGGGAAATTAGAAGAAAGCTTATAACCATCCAGGGACAGTTTTCCATATGAAATGGAAATCGGACTGGCTCCAAGCAGGAATATGATCAGTTTAGGAGGGTGTGCTGCATGTTTTCTTCTGATTCCAGAGGACTTGGCTGGAAGATGTAGAAAGACCCTTCTGGTAATCTTACATATGCATGATCTTTGCTTCCCAAGAGAAGGCAACTGAATGCTTTAAGCCCACAGGAGTCCTGCTAGGACTTGTGAATAAGACAATTGAACCTGACTGACAGTATTCTGCAAATTCATCTCTCCTTTCAACACACTTTTTGGCACATTCTTTTGCAAAGTTTTATTTATATTACCCCTTTTATGATGCTCCATTTCAAAATCTAGGGGTTTATGATCCTTTCAATGACAGTGAAGCATCATGAACACTGGATGGTGGCATTGTAGAATGAATCAGGCATGCAAAACAAGCAGGATCTATTTATATACACAGATATCCCAGTAATCAAGGAAAGGATTTGCAGAGTAAGATGTGCTGTAAAATACCCTATATACAATTTACTTTTGGAAAAAAAGTTGTAACTATTATGTAACCTCATTCAGTATTTCAGATTTTCTTTTAAGTAAAAAGATTAACAATTCTGGGGGAAAAGAAAAGCAGTATAATTTATGGCATTTGTTCTCACAGAATAATCCTTGATTACTTTAAGCATACAGCCTATGCAAAAAACATTATAAAGCTGGCAGACATTTTACAATAGGCTTAATCCTGCAAGGAGGAAAGGCAGAAATAAATTTGTGGAAGATTTCTTTCATTTTCATTTGACTGTTGCTTCATGCAGTTGTTGTTTTACTTAAGCTCTGCAAGAGTGAGAAGCAACATGAGTTCCTGAGTGTTCAGATGGGATTCCCATCCTCTGTGGCCTCATCTCAGGGTACCTGCCAGTTAGGGACAGCTAACAAGTCTGGCTGTTCTTGCAAAGAGTTTCACCAATGTGATAAAATATTTTCTACTGGTTTTGCTGAAAAGGGCCCCTTGTAGTGGAAGCAGAGTTAAACCTGGTAATAGCTGCCAGACTTTCCTTTATGTTTTGTGAGTAAATTTCCAGGTGCTTAAAGTTGGTCCTCTATAGCTGGATATAGCAGAGGCTCTTGTTAATGCATAGAAGGTTCTGTTTCTCAAATACCAGCTTCCTAGGGCTCTCCCAAGAAACCAGTTCTCTCCAAAATAACACCTGAGATGGATTGATTCAGGCTGACCTTTTGGCAGTATGGACCTGCCCATGCCAGCTCTGGGCACCTCTGCTGGATGGCATCCTCCAGCACCATCCTCAAGTTTTGGCTACCAGTGCCCAGCTCTCCCTCACGCCCTTCTGCCATTCCCTAGGGTCTGCAGCACTCCTTCTCAATTCCATGCTGTGAAAATGACGGTCTGGAGGTGTCACCTTGTCCTCCTGTTATCTGAGATACTTGGAGACAAAAGCAACACAATGTCAGCCCATTCTTACTTGTGGCATGACAGAGGCATTGCTTTGCCCCTCTGAGGAGTCCTGGGGCCAAAGTGGCACTGGATGGGTGTGACTCCTCAGCTTTTTGAGGGCTGGGGGCTGAGCGGGGCACACACAGCCCATCTGCGCCGCTTGGCCTTTGAGGTGTTTGTGCACAATACACCTACAAGGTGCAGTCAGGTGCAGAGTGGATTTTCAGAGCTCTGATTTTTGTCAAAGACACCCACAGAAGCAGTTTTAAGCTAGATTTAAGTCCTTTTATAGATACAGCTCTGCTGTCTATTTTACTAGTTTTGAGTCTGTCTCTTCTCACTTTGTGGGATATCAAAGGACTAAGTTGCTTTCTACTTTAAATGGGACTAAACCCTGTGGGACAGAAGTTTACCTAGTACTATACAAAACTATATTTCAAGCCCTGGCTTGCTGAAAAAATGAGCCATTATTGCTTAGAATTACTTCAAATTGTTTAATAAAATGGAACCAATGGACCCAATTCCTGACTGCCCTAGTCTTGAGCTAAGTTCAGGCTCAGACCTTGGATGAAAACTGTGGAGAGATAAAGGGAGAGAGAAAACAAATGAAATTAATTTTTTGTGCATTTTGAAGACTAGTGCTGTGTCAGTTAGTGAGAAAGTAGACATCAAGTGTACATTTGAGCAATTTTTCCTTTCAGTTTTGGATGCTGCTCAGAGACACTAGATGGCACCTTTTGTTTGCTCTGTGCACAGGGCCAGAAATAGGGCCCATCTGAATGCTGGTGAAAGCTGACAATTATTTTTGAAGCAACTGGTGCATCCATATGGATCCTCGCTGACGAAGGAGACAGAAATATCCTGGTGCTCCATATCCAGAAAAATGGTGGGGGGGGGACGGACAGAGTACCTATTAACTACCTTGTTTCTTCTTTTTATATCATCTCTGTGCTGTAGCTGGTGGGCAGTGAAACACCCCATTTAGTTAAAGAGCAGCCTGGGAATGGTTGTTTGCATGATGCATTTCAAGGAAAGGGTTTTCAGGAAAGCTGGGCATGATACAGGCAGCTAGGGGTGGGATTTAGGCCAATGGGGTAAAGCTTATTCCAGTGAGAAAGTGGAGTGTGTGGACACGAGGGTCTGTAAGTGCCTCATCAGACATCTGGTGTCAGTCAGGGTGCCATGAAAGACCACACATAAAGTCCAGCCACTGTTCCTAGAAGGAGTGGGTTCTCTGTATAGGCTCAGGATTCCAGCAAGGGATCATGAGGAGCCAGCCAGCGATGACCAGTGCATTTGCCAGTGACAGGAATGAGCATAAATGCAACTCTGCAATGGCACTCTTGTAGGAAGAAAATTTAGTCCATGACAAAGCTATTTTTTCTTAATTCAGGGGTGAGAAATCTCTGACTGTTCTCCTTAACAAGTTTCTACAGGCATGTATCTCTTAGAAAGAATTCTACTAAATAGTTAGGGAAAAATCTGCCCTGAGCTAATTGTGCAATTTCTGCTCTTCGTTTATCATGGTGCAACCCCTCGTTCTCATCATCCACAAGCAGGGGGATTATGACTGTGCTGTTCTGCAAGACTTCTCAGGCACAGACCACTAGGACTGCCTAAATCATCAGTCTAGTGCCCTGACATCAAAAGCCCTCATCTGATCAATGTTTAATCCACGAAGATTTGCAGAATCCTTGTTCCCCACAGAGCAGATACCACAGAGCCATAAAACATCTTCTTTGCCCATTGCAAGTAAACCTTACCCTTAATACAAAAGTGGAAGTATGAGAAATTCAATGAAAGGTCTCAGAAAAGAGCAAGGAAGGATCTAGGGCTAGAGCCAATGACTCGTCCTGTTAGAGCAGGAGCTGATTTGTAAGGAATAAAAGCCAAGAGGATGCTGGGGACTGGGCTGTGTCAGTGTTACAGAGAAAAGCAATGACCCTCTCTCCCAGCGGTTTTGTTTAACTTGGAAGGAGATTCCTTTCTGCCCCTGGGTATGGTGATCTGTCATAGTGGATTGATGCTGGCTGAATGCCAGGAACCCACCAAAGCCTATCACTCACCTCTGCAGCTGGACAGGGGAGAAAAAATATAATGAAGGGCCCATGAGGTGACATAAGGACTGGGAGAGATCACTCACCAAAACCTATCAGGGGCAGAGCAGACTCAAATTAAAGATATTAATTGAATTTGTTGCCTACAAAGTCAGAGCACGATAATGAGAATTAAAATAAAACCTTAAAAACATCTTCATCTCCACCTCTCCATCCTTCCCAGCTCTACCTCCTCTCCCAGCAGCTCAGGAGGACAGGGAATGTGGGTCATGGTCTGTTCATCACACATTGTTTCTGCTGCTGCTCAGGGAAAGAAGTTGCTCCCCTGCCCCAGTGTGGGGTCGCTCCCACAGGACACAGTTCTCCACGAACTTCTCCAGGGAGTCTATCCCATGGGCAACAGTGTTCCCTAAACTGCTGAAATGTGGGTCACTCTTCCATGGAGAACAGTCCTTCAGGCACAGCCTGCTCCAGTGTGGTCTCTTCACAAGGTCACAAGTTCCACCAGGAAACCTCCTCCAGCCTGGGCTTCTCTTTCCAGGGGTCTGCAGGCCCTGCCAGGACCTTGCTCCAGCACAGGCCTCCCACGGGGTCACAGCCTCCTCTCAGGGATCCACCTGCTCGGGTGTGGATCTCTTCCACAGGCTGCAGGTGAATCTCTGAGCTCCAAGGGCTGCAGGGACACAGCTGCCTCACCATGGTCTGCACCATGGGCAGCAGGGGAATCTCAGCTCCAGTGCCTGGAGCACCTCCTGCCCTTCCTTCTTCACTGATCTTGGTGTCTGCAGAGTTGTTCCTCTAAAATATTTTCACTCTGCTCTTCTCTGGTCCCAATTACAACTGCACAATAACTTTTTTCCCTTCCTTCTCCTTAAATGTTATCTCAGAAGCATTACTACAATTTCTTATTGGCCCAGCCTTGGCCAGCAGTACATTTGTCTTTGGAGCTGCCAGGGATGGGCTCTGCTGGACATGGGGGAAGCTTCTGGCAGCTTCTCAGAGAAGCCACCGCTGTTGCCCCCAGCCCTACTGCCAAAGCATGGCCATGCAAACTCACTGTATCTGTCCAAGCCTGAGCCTGTCATCAAGACATATAAACCAGATTGCTAGAGGTTTTCAGTACTGTCAATATACTCTGCCTGTCATCCTATTTCTGAAGCTAGACCATGTCTCCTGCTTTCAAGGGCAGAGGAAAAATATTAAGAAGTCAAGTTATACATTAACAGGAGAAGAAAATCTCCTTCCTGTCCACTGCAAGCAACTAGTAGAAACCCTGAAACAAGGATTTAATTAGAAACAGTGTAAAAATCATGCAAATTTGCTCTGTCAAAAAATATCCATTTGGTCTCCTTTTGGAGCCCTTGCAATTCCTCTATTCACTCCTACAATCTCCATCTGACATGCATTAAATATAAATAAAATAAATCTGCTAATTATCTTTATTGAATAAGATGGTTATTTTTCAGGAAAAAGAAGGTTGTACGATAAAAGTTGCACAGCCCTATCCAGCCTGGCCTTGAACACTTCCAGGGGCATCTACAACTTTTCTGGGCTACCTGTTCCAGTAACTCGCCACCCTCAGAACAAAGGATTTCTTCCTAATATCTAATCTGAGTCTGCCCTCTTTCAATTTGAAGCCATCACCCCTTGTCCTGTCACTACATGCTCTTCCAAAGGTCCCTCTCCAGCTCTCTTAGCCTCCTTTAGGCACTAAAGGTGCTGTAAGGTCTCCCTGATGCCTCTCTTCTTCAGTTTGAAGAGCCCCAACTCTCTCAGCCTGCCTTCACAGGAGATGTTCTCCAGGCATCTGATCATCCTTGTGACCCTCCTGTGGACTCTTTCCAACAGACCCACATCCTTCTCGTGTTGGGGGTCCCGGAGCTGGATGCAGCACTCCAGATGGGGTCCCACGAGAGCAGAGTAGAGGGGAAGAATCTCCTCCCTCAACCTGCTGGCCATGCTGCAT
Source organism: Acanthiza pusilla (assembly GCA_036630365.1). Classification (NCBI taxonomy): domain Eukaryota; kingdom Metazoa; phylum Chordata; class Aves; order Passeriformes; family Acanthizidae; genus Acanthiza; species Acanthiza pusilla. The sequence continues at coordinate 3,989,766 of JAXCHO010000003.1, read as the reverse complement.
TGGGTGCAGCCCAGAAGATGGTTTTTGCATCAGGCAGAAACATCCCTTGGCCACAGCCCCCTCACCTACTCTGCTCTGCAGACACACTGAGCAAGCCCTTGATTCCTCAGCTGTTTGAACCGAAGCACTTGACACACAGCTCACTTGGCTTTGTCTCCTTAGAGAGTAAATGTGGCTGAAAAGCTTGGTAAATAATTTATTGTCTTGTCAGGACCTTACTAGCCAGGCCAATTAATATTTAGTGAAAATCATATTCCCACGTTAGAAAGGCGGAATATTGTCACGGAATGAACGCCTGCGGTCAGCAAGGACCACGTGTCTTACAGGTGCTTAAAAAACAGAGCAGGGAAGAGGCTGATCATTCCTGGGACTTGCATGGATCAGAAGGTACTCATGGGAGATATTAAGAACTGAAGTTCAGACTCCTGTGGCACACCTCGGTGGGTGTCCAGCCTGAGAGACCAAAACCCAAGGTGCTCTGCAGGACATTTGCACAGCAAAGGTGGCACGAATGGGATGTCTATCTCCACCAAGACAAGGCGCTGTACCTTACACACGTGTTTCCCTTTTCTCTGGTAAAGAGAATGATGAAATAAGGATGATGAAACACAAGAAGAGAATTTACACCTGAGAAGGAAGATGGTGGATGTGGATGTGTCTGCAATGTTCAGTCTGCTCTTTGGGTTCTGAGAGCCTTCTCATGACCCTGCTTTCAACGGTGATGCTTCTCTTCAGTTCCCTCTTTCTCCTCTTGCTTCTCATGTTGCATTTTACGTTGAAAATATGTTGTACCTGTGAGAGGAATTAAAATCTGTGTTTTGAGTAGATGATAAATTAGTGGAATTGGGTTGCATTGCAGTTTAATATTCTAAGAATTTTATTAATCAACATGCTGTTGATTAATCCAACAAACCCAGCAAAGAACCTAGCAAAAAGCACTGGAATAGTATCTTGCTGACATATCAAAGGCTGGCCTGGAATTGCTTCTTCTTTTCCTAATACTCTCAGGCTTCTGCTGTTGAAAATTATAATAATAGCTTTTGTAATCATGTCTCCTACCTCTAAAAGAGGAAACATTAAGAAAAAGTTATTAAAAGGGAAGTATTAATGAAAAAAGGCAATTCACTGATTTCTGCAAAGGTAAATTGAGTCTCACTAATCTATTCAAATTTTTGAATCTGTAAGTACTGCAATGTAAGACTGCAAAGCAGTGTAAAAAAATTAAAAATCAATGAATTTTAATTTCCAAAAGGTGAGTGAAAAGATTCCTTAGAAGGTGTAAAAACATGTCTTGTTTCTGTTCTGAGAAGCAATGTATTGTCTGTGAGCAAAAGCCAAGGAATAGAAAATAAAGAATCAGATGAATCAATTTCCATCAAAGCAAAAGATTTAGAGTAGAGTACTCAAGTACTGATCTCTTGAATGATATTCTTGGTGCCTGTCATGAGCTGGGAAGGTTGTTTGGAGCTCTAGAGAACTGAACAATAGGGAGCAAAATGACAGGTGGAGCTCAGTGTCAATGAATGCAAAATACTGTTAATTGGAGAGAGAAACATGATTTGCTCATTAACCTTACACCATTCTGCCAGTGTCAGGTCAGGAAGGGGACTTGGATGTGGAGGTGGACAGATGTGTACAGCCACAGTCCAAAGAATGAAACAAGTTCATAGCTAGCAAAGGCATGGAAAAAGAAGGCAGTGCTTTTGTGAGGTCAGCAGTGTGGCTGTGGGGAAGACCAAGGGCAGGGCTGGGTGCTCACAGTCTCAAGAGACAGTCTATGAAGCAGATTATGTCAGCTTCAGCACAGGGTGCTGGAAATGATTGGGAGTGTGTTAAAATATTCAGTAGAAACCATGTTTTAAAAGATTGGGATCATCTGCCTTTGAAACAAGGAAAAGTGAGGGTACGATAGCAACATATAAAACAGCAGATGATCTGGAGAAGTGAGTTTGGGAGCTCAAGAATGAGGGAAAATCAATGGTTTAGACAAAGGAAATGCAGTTAATTGGAATTAGTTCAATTCTAATTTGGATAATTCAGTATGTATCTGGGTTTTCCTGCTCCAACCTGGGACATCAAACATCTGGGCTTACCCACTTTTTCAGTCATTGAGTCTTGCAGAGAGAAAATTACTAAGTGATAGAAGGGAATCTCATTGCTGCAGAAAAAATAATTAGACCGTAAAAATCATTAACCCAGAGTTGTGTTTACCATTAATACTCTGTCAAATGTTGATTGTGTGACTAAACTGCAGAGTAAAAGAACAGCCATAACCACTGCCCACTGATATAAATAAGGTCATCATTGCTGTGAAAGAAAACATGAGATGGATGAAAATGGTCCAAAAGGTACTTTCTTCTGTAAGTGATAAAACTGAGCATATTTTTGGACATAAATCATTGAGTAGTTTTCTTAATTTCCTGGTACAAAAATGATTAAGAAATTAGTGTCTGTTAAAAAAATATATGCCCAGAAAGACACATTCCAAAGATTCCGAAGCTGCTTGTGCACATTGAACTCACCTTAATACATTTTGGAAAGAGCAGTATTTTGCTTGGTATGAACATGCTGGCCAAGTACAGCCACGTGCAGTATCTGCTCCCTTCTGTCTGGTAGTCTCCATTCAACTTTCTTCAATGTTGTCATGGCAATAAGACTGTTTTTGACACTGCCATTAATGAACTCTGAGGGTGAGAAAGGTCCTTCTCCAACAAAGAGTGACACCACCACAAAGCAAATTAAATTGCTCTGACAACATATCTATTGAGAGTGAGTTCACATGTCACTGGAGCTTTTAGGATCTTATTGATGACTTTGTGGCTGCCAAAAGTCATAAAGTACTTCTGTTGTAACAGGTTTATGTTTATAGACAGTATTTGCCTGCATTGTTTGATCACCCTAATGCTGATACATTCTGTCATTTTACCTTGACGGTTGTATTCACTATTACTCCTCTGTCAGTGAGTTAATGAAGGTGTGTGTGTGTCAGTAATAATTTCTTATCTCCAAAGAGGTATAATGTATGTGCCATAAACACGTAACTACGTGACAACTGATTACACTGCAGTTAAGTGATAAGAGCAGCCGACAGGAGTAGCTGAGGATCACAAAATAGGCATAGACCAACACACTCTCCTGGGTGATAAAAGCTGAAATAAAGGTGGCCCAAACCACATGTGGGTAGGGCCTTTTCCAGCCAGTTCGTTGCCTGTCCAAAAAAGGACCTACCAACTGCAGAAGTTGTAACAGATACCAAGAAGTCTTCATTGAAAGACCGTATATGAATGGGGTCTACATTGAAAGGTCACCACCCTGCTGAGAGCAGCTCCCTGATTCTAAACCTGTAACGCTGTCAACTCAGTGTTTATTGGCTGCGTAGCAATTTGTGAGTCTTGTTTTCCCTGAACTAAGGAGCTGACATCAGTCTGTAGTTTTATTTTTTCTGGAAAACAGAGGGAATGAGGTGAGCTGTAACAGGCGGCCTGACTTGCCATGGTCACTCCTGGAAATGGGACAGGGGAGATGGAGGTGATAGGTGCTGTAGGTTTGGATAAGGCAGTCCTCATCCCATCCCAGTCTCCCTACAAGAGGTTGCAAGAGAGACTGGCTTTCAGAACATTATAGAACTTTTCTTATTCTGTGTAGGCACAGGCTTTATCTGGTTTTGCACACATGACACTATTCTGTCTTAAGAAGCTGTGTGCCTCTGCACAGGGCCATCTGGTCTTGCAGACAAGTCAGCATCCTTGCAGGTGACACCCTGTACCTACCTGCCAAAAAAACCGCTTATCCTGCCCTGGCAGAGCACACAAGCACTGTCTGAGCATTAACTACTGCACAACACTGCAAGAGCTTCAGGCCTTTGCAACTATAGATCTTGTCTGCTATAACCTAGACTGATCAAAAACACCACCATGCGATTTTTTTCTTTCCCAATCACAGAAAAATTAGTAAAGCTGCAGACAGATGGAATCTTGGGGTATTTCTGAGGAGATTCCTGTGTAGTAGGGTACATAGAGCCATACTATTGCCAGCAGTAAAGTAGTAAGACCCTAAAAGCTCCAATGACATGTGAACTCACTCTCAACAGATATGCTCTCACCAAGTGCTGGTGTTTTGAAGACCCTACTACCTGGGGACTCACAGGTACTGTGATAAACAAAGAGCTGTTTTGGGGTTGTTATGGCACAGCCATAACAAACATCTGGAGAATGCTCTTGACAACATGCTTTGAACTCTTGTTCTGCCCTAACCTGGTCAGGCAGTTGGACTAGATGATAACAGTAGGTCCCTTCTAACTGAAATATTCCATTCCCTTCTATTCTATTCTAGCCCTGCATGGGCTTTTTTCTGCCAAAGAGGTTGTCTGTGATAAACAATGTGAACTGCTTGGCTAGCTGTCTGCCTATCAAATGCTGGACAGTGTAGGCAAGAGGCATCCACCATGGATCAACAGGAGAGATGCCACAAATACTAAAGTGTCTTTCACCAGCAACAACACTTTCCCATATTTTTTTCAACCACATTTCAGCTCTTCCACTATCTACTTGTTTACAACTCATTTGGAGTCCTCACTGCTCTCCTGCTGTGAGTGAGCTCACCCAGAACTGCCTGGGGTTGTCCAAGGGCCAGATGTACAGGTACTGTTTCATCCTTCTTCTGTCATATTGTGCAGATCCTTCAAAAGTTTCCATGTTCTCCCTTAAAGCAGCTTCCTGTTATTGTGACTGGTGCTGGGAAAAAAAGTTAAAACTGTCTGAGCAATGGATTTTAAGGTGCAATGTAATAAAAAGTAAGTCACTCAGCTTTACTGAGCTTCACTGTCTCAGCTTAGCTAAAAATCTGGATAGAAACAACACTGTACTGATGACTTGATACTGCACCTGAAAACTCCTTTTTCAGAATATCTATTGCAGTGCACCTTAAGTGGGCTCATGGACGGATCACAAAGGAATTTAAACACCATTTGGTGCATTTCTATAACTTTACAAAAAAGATGTAGATAAGGAGTGCACAATATCTAACTAAATAATGTCATTGCAGGCATCAAGGATAAATCCTCATTGCTAAAGAAATATCATGACTCATAACTAGAGTTGCTTTTCAATTAATTGCTTAAGGGCTAGAGAGTAGAAAAGATACATTTGTGACACACTTCAAATTCTTGTTCCTTTTCTCATTTCATTTTTGGTTTAACACATCAACCTCAGAAAAACTATGCTAATCTCTTTCACTGGAACGGATCTGCCCTCAGTCTTTGTGTGTGGCTGACACTGCTGGTAACCCCCATTTCAAAAAATAAACACATTATCAGCACACATGGGAGGAGGCATCTGAAATCTCATCTTTGTCTTTCTATTTGGTCTTCCAGTCAGATTGTTTTACTCATATAGAGACTCAGTCCTTTTAATGACCTTACAGGAACTGCTAAAATGCTCTGTCATGTGCTTCTTATGTAAGTAAGGCTCCATTTAATAACTTGGTTCCACCCTGAGTGCAAGTGGAGAAATTCAGCATGAAAAGTGGTGAGAGAAGACAAAACACATCATGTAGCTCTGGTAGCAAAACATGGTTTTGCTTTCTGGGCTCATTGTACCAGCAAGCCCAACCTTATGCTAATTTGCTGTTTCTTTGGCATGTGAAAAATATTCAAACTGAAAAGTAAATAACAGGGGCTATGTTTGTTCTTTATGACAGGAATGGCTTTTTAATAGACCAAATTTTTACTTCTGAATTCAAATTCAGAAGAATGAAAAATAAGGCAAAAAGAAAGACTGTGCAAGAAAACATGAAATTATTTCTTGCAGCCTCATCAAATATTATACAAGCTTATATTTTGACAGACTGATGAGATAAAATCAGATAAGACAGGGTGCTCCATATATAGCTTATCATCAGGACTTCAGCAGTGAAGGTTCAAGTGAGCAGGTAATAGAGGTTAACAGCCCAAGAAGAAAAGCTTTGGGTCTGCTGGAGATAACAGCTGGACATCAGGTGAAAAGGTACTACTGCTAAACGGTGAATATCCTACCCAAGTGTATAAACAGGAGCATAGTTTGCAAGATGTGTGAAATAATCCTCTCCTCAGGATTGGAAAGGCCATAGAGATATATGGGGTATAATGGGATTTCTGGGAACCGCATATCTGGAAGGTCTCACAAGGACCCCGTGCAGGTAATACCGAGGAGACAGGCATGGCCAGGATTTCAGAAAACATGAAATGATCTCATTCAGCCAAGAGCTGGAAAGGTTGTGGGGCCATGTGATGAGCCCTTGAGCTGTCTCAAAGGGGACAGCACAAACAAGAAGGGATCCTTGACTCAGGGCAGCTTCGGAGCACACCCTCTCCCTAGAGCTGAAAGAGACAAGGAAAAAGCCCCTGTGGCCTTCAGCCTGCTTTTCCTGGAGGAATTTTTTTGCTTTCTTTCACATAGACCACTGGGCATTTACAAGGTGGAGTGTGGCTGGGAAAGCAGCAGCAGCAGCCCATCGTGCTGTGGCCTGGCAGTGGCTGTCCCCTGCACTCGCAGAAGAGCTTGGTCAGCCAAGGTGCATCTGCCATGCCTATGCACACTTCATCCTCCTGCACAGTCCATCATGGATAAGCTCTCTTCTTGATTCAAATCTTCCAAATCTTGGCAGCAGCTTAAAAATTCCAAGGACCTTGAAAGAATACATTTAAATGGCTTACTTTTTGGTTTTCAAGTGTTACAGACAATGTCTGTACTGTTAGCTCAGGGCAAGTACGCCTGCTGCAGTCATGTTCCTCTTAACTTAGATACCAAGTTTTCTACTTTTATCCATCATCACAAGATAGTTCATTGGTCCATTTTTAAAAAAGGTAATGAATGTTCGCCTGTCTCATGAGGACCTCAAATCTCAAGTTTCATGACTTGAATGTTCTTTATCTAAAGCACCTGGATACTGTACTGCACATTTCATTTAAGTTCTCCCACCGACTTCAATCTGAATGGTGGCAATCTTCAACTCAGCAAATAGGACACTCACGAGTCCAAGCCTGTTCTTATTCAATAAAAGTCCCACTCTACACTAAACTACATCCTATGCTTGAGAGTTTTGTTGGATACGAAGAAATTTTGAACCTGACACTTTTTCAGAAACAGCCTCCAGCTGCAGAGAAACAAATTGCTTTGTATGTTGACTGTATTTTTGTCTCCCTCATTTAAACTTCAGTTTATTTCTTTGTCTGCCCTTAGGTTTGAACCTTTCAGAGTAGAGATCATGTTCGCTTGAAGGTGCCTTGCACAGAGCTACTGAAGGTACACAACAGTGTAAATGCATCAGCAGCAATAGCTTTAACTAAAGGCAATGAAAGCACTTTTTACCTGCTTTAAAATAGTCTTAGAAATAGAAAAGAATGAGAGATTGACCAAATAATGAGAAAGGGCAAGCCATTAATCATATCTTTAAAATTATTGTGGTACTTTGAGAAAAACCTGTCTTGAATAAGAAAATTCGAGTATGTACAATTAGAAAGTAATGTAAATCCCCTAAGTAAAGACCTAGGTTGAAAGAAACAGGTATGATATGAGTCAGAAAAATTTAATTTATGCAAATAATTGGGACCAGATTATAGCATCCTAAATTGTAAATGGAAGAACTTAATGAGTTTATTGAATCCCTAAATTATTTCTGAGTTGTTCTGGTGAGTCAGGAAGGTAATGAGCACTGGGCAAGAATGTGGGAGTTGTCTGTGTTCACATAAATCTGTGAGATTGAGCCTATTGTGCTGCTGGTAGTCAGACAGTAGATGTGCCTGTTTCTTTGAAGTTTACTTTCTTTCATTTTCTCATAGACAAGGATAAAGTCAGTGGGGGACACTGGGGCAGGAACTCTTTAAGAGGAAAAGCTGAAGCTCTGAAACCCCAAATTTTTGAGGAGCTATGAGGCTGTTAATTATGGCCATACTCCTGCAGGACTCCAGAGAGACTGGTACCCGTGAAATGAAGGGTTGCTGACACAGGTGGGCCACTAAGAGATATGAAGGAGCCCTCCTGAGCTCCTCCAAACCAGCATCTTAAACCCCATGCCAGTGCCAACAGAACTTGCTTGTTTTGGTAAAACACGGAAGGAATTTGCCCAGGGGAGCTGTGGTGCCCTATCCCTGGAAGCGTTCGAGGGCAGGTTGGGTGCGGCCATGAGCAGCCTGGTTTGGTGGAAGGTGTCCCTGCCCATGGCAGGGAGCCTGGAGCTAGAGGATTTTTGAGGTCCCTTCCAAAGCAAGCCATTCTGTGATTTAATGATTATTATTTCTGAGGCCATACTTTGCACCTCTTGTGTGCCATCTGCCACCAGCAGAACCATTGTGAGGTGGAGGGGACACATATAACCGGTTATAGGCACATTCTGCTTTTAAACAAAACTTTTTGCTGTAGGTTTTAAGGGCAAAAGCTGTTGGTGACTGCCAGTTGTCTTGGTAAAACTCTTCTACAGGCAGGAGAGTAAAATAAAGGGCAAAACTCTTCTATTTTCCCCATCACACCCATCAGAGCAGTCAGAGTACCGTTACTTGAAACAACATGCTGTTCTTTATCGCCGAAGTCTGTGTCCATGGAGGCTGACTCTATAGTGATACGTTTGTGATTCATTGGGTAAGTGGTAGTGACTAATGTCATTTTGCATGTCATCAAGGGATTAAACACAATCCACTTAATACACACAAGAAACTTCACTATAAAATTGTATTTGTGATTGTTGCTGATGACAAATGTTGGCTTCTAGTGTCAGACAAATATGAGGGCTTCCTCGAGGCCTGCCTCTTCCCTTGAAATACACAATTAATTATCATTTTGCCTACAATACGCAATTCACAAAAGCAAGCCTCAGACAGATATTACTGTCTGTGTTAAATAAATTACTGTTCACCCTTTGTACCTCACCATGTTATGAAAGTAAATCTGCACGCACCTCTTTTCAGAATTTTAGTCTCTTAAAACTCTGTTAGTGTGAAAGTACCTAAAATCAAGGAGAAAGAGTTAGACATGCAGGTACCAAAGCAAAACTCACCAGCAGTGTCTGAGTGCCATGTTCATTCTGGTATTGATTGGTGTCAAAGGACTGGAGCCTTGTGGAGAATTGTTGTTCTTTGGGATTACACAAGTTTGTTTATTTCTGAAACAGGAGTGTGTGGTAGAGGGACATGTTCTCTAGCCCAGCTCCTGCTGTCCTCCTTTGAACATGGGGAAGAGTTGCAGGAAGCTCCTGAAAGTTTCTTGAGACTAGAGGATCCCATCCTGCTTTTGAACCAACCTTTTGAACTGGTGCTGAACTACAGGGGTTGTGCAAACAGTTATTTGGATTCAGAAAAAAATGTGATTCACAAAACAAGCACTCTCTGGACTGGATTTCTTGAGAAAATGTAGACAAAGCTTTGTCTAGTCTGTTTCCAGCTACTAGGTCCCAAGAAAGGGAAAGGGCTTTTTCCAGATGTGCATTGGGAAACATCTAGGAGTCGGACACCTCAGTCCACAAGCTAATGGCCTGTATAAACGCACTGTGTTATATGGGAAATCATACTAGATAACTATGATCAGACTGTTCTTCTCTTCATTATTCTTTTTATTCATTCTTTTGAATGAAAGAATGAATGAATGATTGTACATGATTTTTATATTCGTTTACTCATCGAAAATCATTTAAGCCAAGACATTAAAACAATCTCTTTTTTTTAATGAAAACAAACCCAATATATAAATCGGTATTTTGCATTTCAGAATACTCATGCAGTCTATTTTTTACTTGATACTTGTAAATGGCCTATTTATTTCCCTTCACTCTTTTGGACAGAACTAACCAGGCCTTTTTTGTGTCTCTTTACCCTGGCATACTTAGAACTGATGCTGCACATTCTAGATGTGTTGCTTTTCCCCTCCCTCCACTGCGGCTTTTTCCTTTAAGCTCGTGGTTAAAGGTAACCTCTGGGTAGATATCTGCACTGCACATTAACGAATTTGTGTTCTTTAGCAGGGGTACTGTAGGGCCAAGCTCGAGTGTGGCTCCTCATTTTAAAACCCCTATTTTACATTCTCATTCTGCTCTTCTCTATCACTCGGAGTGTTAGTTGCAAGGAGGCTTTTGTTTGAGCCTGGGCAGCTGCCTCCTGGCAGGAGGAGTTTTGAGCAGCTGACCTGCCTGTGCTCATTGCTTGGTTAAAAAACTCCTCCATTTTCATATGGGTGGAACCAGAGGGAAAACAACTTTGGCTCCAAAAGCATCCTCAAAGAGTCCAGAATTGTTCTTCAGCCCGGCCAGAAAATAGAGCAAAACAACAACAGAAAAGCTTTCTCAGATGTGAATACTGTACTACTCCATGACCAGACACAGTCATCGTATTGTTCTTGCTCAGACAAAATGCACTCACAGTGCACTTACTGAATGTAACTCATGTGACTCTGGAGAGGGGGGTCTTCCACTGGGTCCTGGGGAGGAGGGGACCCCTAACTGTCTGCACTGTGTGCCCTCTGCCAGGTGATCCTGGGACTCTGACATGGCAGCAGCCCTGCCCAGGAAGCATTTTGGAAACAGGGTTTATGATTTTATTTTTTTCTGAGTGCTTAAGCAGCACATTTTTCTCTGTTGAAGATGGGGAGGCTGACTGCTGCAGTGCGCACCATCTTCCTAGAGTCCTAAGGTTTATACTACTTTTCCTCTCTGAACCTCCTCCTATGACAGCCAAGCAGGAGGAGATGCCTCCTGTGAGACATCTCAGAAAGCACTATAATGATTTTCTTAACATTAGACCAATTGCCACCAGTAGGAACCTCAAAATGGTATCCAACAGCCTAGAATAGATAAAAGAGTGTCGCTGTAGTGCAATAAAAACACCCCAACTTGTCCTCTGTCATTCTGTATATTGTGTGCATGCTTGGTTTCCTTGGAGCCCAGAAATCTGATGTTAAAAAAGACGTCACATAGGCATGTGTATGCTTCTGTTTCAAACCACTTATTCACATCAGAAAGAAAATGTGCTTTGGAAAGATTTACTCCCATTAAAAGGAAAGATTTTTATTGGGGGCAGGGGGGAGGAATTGTGTTTGGCAGTCTGCAACATTTGATTGCTGTAATGGTAGTGACGGCAGTAATCTATTTTTTTGCCTTGCTGGTAAATGGAAGTATCCAGCAAAGATAAAAGGTTACCAGCTGGGATAACTATCCTCTAATTAGTACTGCAGATTTTGGGAGAATTTAGAAATAAAGTGATGCAGCCTTTTAAATTTGTTATAAATAAGACTAAACAGGAACAAGAGAAGTACTCAACATATGAACGACAGCACCTAACCTGAGAGGGCTGCTCAGCAGTTTGAAGCAAAATACTGCTTGACTTCATTGCAAAGGGAAGAGAAGAAGCTTGTTCTGAGAACCACTGTTCCCAGAAATCAGTTCAGTCTTGAGCTTCTTACTCAGATGAGGTGCTCCTGAACTAGTTGGTCAGAGTATGTGGCTGGTATAACCATGGAGTACAGAGGTACCAGAGCTAATTTACACTTAGATAACTCAAGAACTGGTAAAAAAACCTAGATATAGGAGGACAGACAGCCAGCAGCCTTTGTTGATTCTCCCAAATAATTTTGTCAAGAAAACTTTTTAACTTAGAAACTAGCAATTATGAAGTATGAGGAAGAATGAAAATTCCTGTAGGGGAGCACCACTACTCTGGAGAGATGATCGAAAAAAAATAAAGCAGCTAAACTATCTGTGGACTGAAATTATGGCAGCTCAGTGGTTGTGCATCAGCAGATCAGATGCCTCTGCCTTGGGGGAGCAAAGTCCAAGAATGGACCAGCAACAACTTTAATGTTCTGATTTCAATGCCTGTGAGACCCCACCCCAGCTCTTGGTGCGACGCCTCAGCCCATGCCCCGTGAGCTGTTGTCAATATTCTGTCAGCGAATGCCTGTGTCTTCCCCAATGAGATCAGCTGGTGACAAAGGATGAAAGCCCAAGGGTAACTGCTTCCAGGGAGGAGGCACAGGGAAACAGGGACAGGTTTTGCACGGTCATCAAGCAACTTGTCTGGGCAGACATGCTTAAACATCTGGGAAACCTGACGGATACATTCCTGAACTCACCTGGACTAGCAGAGATGCAGGGTAGACAAGGAGGACAGGAGTTCTGGAGAGGTGTGCACTCGTCCATTTCTTCATCTCTTCCTTTGCCCCCGCATGTTTTTCTGAAGTGGTGCTCTTGCAGATTGCATTTTGGCCCATTAGTTGTCAGCAAAAAACTTCTGGAGGACTGGATAAAAATCACTGCTGGGCAGTGTTTGGAGCATGGCTGCAGCCCAAAAAGCTTGTGACTGCCCTCCTATTGCATCAACTCAAAGCCAGTGGAGGTCATGCAGGAGCTGCTCAGGGTGACTGACCTGGGAGGCCACGAAGAAGCTGCAGCCCCGGGTTGGTTGTTTCCCTGCATTCTGGTAAGGCCATGGTGGACAAGACTTGCAGCTGCTGGAAATTTATCATTCTTCACACATATTTGGGGAGCAAGGAGAAGGCTGAATTGCACTGCAAAAAACCCTTGAGGCTGCTTGTCATCAGACCATGCCACTGAGTGCTAATCAGAGCATCTTCTTTTAAATGTCTTAGTCTGCTATTTTTAGGCTACAAGTAGAGTGAAAAAAATTTACTTTTGGCCAGACAGGAAAAACACCTCTGAAAAAAACAAAGTGGCAGAGAGGGCATTCTTGGGCCCAGGTTTAGGCTGGCAGTTCTCATTTTTTTTCCACTGTGAGCCCCTTAACAAGGGGGGATCTGAGTTTTTAAATATACTAGGCCTCAGAGGACAGAGAGGGCTTGAAACATGTCCTATTCATGGGTGCCTTGTTACAGTCCTGTAAGCTAATTACCAAGTGAAATAGCACCACTCACACTTTAAAATCAGTGTCCATCGCGTCCGTGGATAGTCCAGGTGGCCTCACAATGCCAACAACTCCATCTCCCTTGTCTGATTTCTCACCTCCTCTGTTCATGGAGTGATAAACACTGGTGCAGATGTGACATAAGCACACAGAATTATCCAACTAGCAGTTCTTATGCAGCCAATGTCCACCCCACACTCGTGAAATGCTCTTTAAACAAGAACAAATGTCATTCTCAGAAATCCCAAGACACCCAAATGCACCAAGGGCCAGGGGGATGCCAAGGCAGAGAAAATGTGATGGAGTGTGGCAAAGCCTCTGAGTAATCTCTGTGCAGAGGGCTAGACCAGCTGACCTCCTTAGGAGACCCAGTTTGGGTTTCTTTTAGTGCAAGCGGTATTACAGAAAGTTGAGCACATTTAAAAACTCTTAGAGTGATTCTCTTTTGTAGGTGATTGACACCTATAAAACAATCCAGGAATTTACTGGCATTTAGACCACACAGCATTAACAACAGGCTGATGTGGTTTCTGCCCACTGTGCTATTTACTGGGGAGACACTGGCTTTTTGTACGTTTCTGGAACAGTCAGCATGAATACAGCCCCTGTGGAGAACACATTACTGTCCCAGGATGAATGGTTGGGTTCAAATTGTCTTTGTCTGAAACTGGCCTTGATATCCAGGAAATTAGGGTCCTTGGCTACTCCTGTGGCAGCAGTCAAGCCCACATTGTGCTGATAAGCACTATCAGTTGCTATATCAGAATGTGCTAAGGCAGCACTTTTTGCTGGATGGACCTATTGCCCCGCAGGGCTGAGCTCAGCTCCCACACCTCAGCTTCTCCAAAGGCTGTCCCTGTTGTCCCTGCAACAGGGATTTAGGCATTTATGGGAAAAGAGTGAGCATCACAGGCAGCCGCTCCTGCGGGGTTTGAGACCTTCACACAGCTACCTGACAGGAGGCTGTGGTGGGGTGGGGGTCAACTTCTTCTCACAAGCAGCAACTGATAGGACAAGAAGCAATGGCTTCAAGTTGTGCCAGGGGAGGTTCAGATTGGATATTAGGAAAAATTCCTTAGTGGAAAGGGTTGTTAAGCACTGGAGTAGGCTGCCCATGGAAGTGGTTGAGGCCCAGTCCCTAAAGGTATTTAAACGGTGTGCAGATGTATCACTTAGGGACAAGGTTTATTGGTGGACATGGCAGTGCTGGGTTTACAGTTTGTGATCTTAAAGATCTTTTCCAACATAAAAAATTCTCTGCTTCTATGCACATTTTCCTGAAGTTGGAGGAGCTGTTCTCACATTAAATTCACAGTGCAAATCTTGCATGGATCTTGCTGATGCTGTGGAGACACTTGCTGCTTCACCATTTTGACCACCCCAGGCAGCAGATTAATTTTTCAATTCTGACACCAGACAAGTCAAAAAAGCCAACACCGTATCTATGACCCAAACCAGGACAGCCTGGCTGTCACTGTGATTAAATGCAGTGAAGGATCTGATCCTATTTTTGGAAAAGACTTTTTCAGTCTAAAACGTGAGGTAGCCAAGGCTTTGCTTTTGATACATTTAAAATAAAAAATCAACCATAATAAATAGTTTTTGTGACTTCCTACTTCAAAATAGTATTTGTAAAGAGAGAATATCTATCCACCAATGCACAAAGCTTATTTGGACATACAGAAATAAGGTCAACTTGACAGGAAAACCACTACTCTAGGTGTGTCTGGCAAACAGGACCTTCAGGGACTGAATTTGGCAAGGTAAAACTCTCTTCTGTCAAGATCTTTTGTACTGCAAGTTTTGAAAGTTTAGCCTAATATTAAAAGGCAATACTCCATCTGGAGCTTAATGTCTTATCTGTAGAAGAAGATACATGCTAGGGAAAAAACCCCCAGTCATATTTGTGGATTTATGAGACTGCTGCACTTGGTCAGGAAACTTCTGGTACTGTGTCTTCCCCAGTGCAGTGCAGCATTTCTGGGGTGGTGGACAGTAGCGTCACTGCAAACAGGGACATGTCCCTGCATATGCAAATCAAGCCCCTGTGTTGCAGTTCCACAGTCCCGTGCCCAGGTTCTCTTCTGCCTTTGAAATGGGTTGGGTTGTTGCCATCGTTCTAAATGTGTTACCCTTGAAGTAAACTATATGTATGATTTTAACAATAAATTGCTACATTTATTTATGCAACTTATGCAAACAATAATTTGACTGACATGTAGGGTATTTTGGAACTTGATGTTTGTAGCTGAAAATAAAAAAGTTAAGAGCAGTCACTGAAAAAGATAAGTGCTTATCCTTAAATAAAAGCAAAAGTCTTGACCTGGGCTTCTTGTACCATTAGCCGTTCTAGAACAGTAAAAATTTATTCCTTCCCTTATTACTGCCTGTATTAAATATAGTATTAAAATATTTATGGTGTCTCAGTTACAGTGCCACCATTAAGGTAGTCCATATAAAATCATCACCTGCAAAAATTAAAAAAGTCTGTGTAAAAGGATTGCCACCATTACCATAGCTTAATTGAAGTGTTAACTTGGTGCCCAAGGTAGAAAATTAAATCCCGCTTCTTTATATTTAGAAAAATAGAATTGGAATTCTAACCACCCCAGTCTTGGCTTCTTCTCATCTTTTGCTGTTAATTGGAACAAAATTGAAAACTGGTGCTTTGAACAAGATTTCAAGGAAATGCATTGTTCAACATCTTATGGTTTGGGGATACTTTTGATAGTGTTCTGACAAGTTACCCATAATAATTTTTACCTAGGTGTCTGCTCTCGTAACTGCAAACTAAGGAAATAATTTCCTAAATTACACATCTTCATTTACAAAACCATGTAATTTGCATGTGTCTCTGTACTGTCAAGTATTGTTTATTTTTCTTCATTATACCCTCATATCTTTCCTGTTTTGTCCTTCATCATGTACACTAGAGTGTCTCACAAGCTACATATTTAATTCTGTTCATGTAATTGGTTTCTCATTCACTGTAAATATGGACTTTCTTGTCCATTCAGAATCAATTCTCACCTGATTGATAGGAGATTAACCAATGTTAAATGTTTGTTTCACCATTGTGAGAGACATCTGTGAACTGAGTTCTTACTATAATTGTTTAAATTGACATAATTATTTTAAATGACACTTAGGGGATTCTACTTTCCACAATTTCCAGTATAAACATTAATGATTGTTTCCCAGTCTTAGGTGGAGGTTAAGCAGAGAGCAAGAAGTTTTATTTCTTACTAAGGTTCCCCAAGAAAGAAGGGGCATAAAGAAGGCTAAACCAAAGGATTTTAAAATGGTGTGTTATTTATATGACAGAGGAAGGAGTTGTAAGACTATGAGCAGCAGTGCCCACCAAAATTGTCTGCCCTTGGGCACGTGGATGTACACAGGTGGATGTTTCCATGCACACAGATGCTGATGCCCAAATCTCCCTCACGCAGCCTGCTGCAACACAGCTCCTGCGTCACAAACAAATGGGAAGCACAGTGTGACTGCCAGGTTGGTGCACAGATTTTTGGCAAATCGACCTTCCGTGGTTTGCTTTATTTTGCTGCCCTTTTTGAGGGGGGCGTGGGGTTGTGGGGCCACCCATGCAGACATAACTGTGTGCCGTAGCACATTTTACACAGCGAAGCCGAATGGTTCATCGCATTGTTATATAGAAAGGGAAGATGCTGTGCATTGCTGGAATGCAGCCAGCTCTCAAGTCAAGATTAGCATCCTGGAAACAGCAAACATTGGCAGCTGCGTACTTCTGAACCCAGTAGCTCTGTGCAGAGCTGGCAGTGTGCTCTCAGGCTCTGCTGACAGCACTGAACAAGGCAGAGCAGGGCCCATCTGCAGCAGGACATGAGTGCAATGTGGGCATCCCCTCCCTGCTCCTGAAGGGGATCATCCACCACATCTGCGATAGGGGTGAATGCTGTGGTGGAAACATCTGCCCTGATTCTCTTTGTGCAGGAGGAATGCAGACCTGGTTTGTGAAGAGGTGTCCCTCTGTTCCCCAAGCCTGGGAGGCCTCAGGCTACACAAATGGTGCAAATGGCAGCAGTGAAAAGCTCTGTTTTGTGAGGTGCTGGATTAACACCCCCAGTATGACCCTCAGAGCAATGGAGAGTCATAAGAGGTACCTAGTAGGCTGTCTGTTGTAAAAGTGAATCTTAAGCTTGGGAAACTGCATAAAGCAAAGATTTTAGGTAGTGGTTTTATTCAGAGCAAGAAAAAATACCTGCAGATTGGTGATCCTTGTCGAATTAAATGATCCTTAGGAAAAAACTATATATTACACTCTCTCCTGTGTAAAATAATCAGCCTGTCTTATCAAATGCACTTAACTGTTCAGTTTTTTCAGCCCAAACTGGAGGCAGGGTTTCTGAAAATTTTGTATCCATACTTACTGATTCTATCAGCTGAACACTGATTGTGCAAGTGAAGGTTTGTTGACAACGCCAAGCTGTGTGGTGCAGTTGACACACTGAAGGTAAGGAATGCCATCCAGAGGGTCCTCGACAAGCTTGGGAGGTGGAACTTCACCTGTGTGAACTTCATGAAGTTCCACAAGGCCAAGTGCAAGGTCCTGCACACAGGCTGGGGCAATCCCAAGCACAAACACAGGCTGGGGAATCAAGACCGAGAGCAGCACTGGAGAGAGAGGCTGGGACTCTTGGCTGATGAGAAGTGCAGCATGCCATGGCAATGGGAGCTCGCAGCCCAGAAAGCCAAACATATCCTGGGCTGCACCAAAAGGAAGGGGTGTGTGACCAGCAGGTCGAAGGATGAGATTCTGCCCTCCTTATCCTTTCTCATGAGACCTGCCCTGGAGTGCTGCATCCAGCTCTGGGGTCTCCAGCACAAGAAGGACATGGACCTGCTGGAATGAGTGCAGAGGAAGGTCAAAAAGACTATCAGGGGGCTGAAGCCCCTCTTCTATGAAGACAGGCTGAGACAGTTGTAGTTGTTGAGCCTGGGAAAGAGAAGGCTATGTGAAGACCTTGGAGCAGCCTTCCAATAACTAAAAGGGGCTTGAAATAAGGCTAGAGAGGGACTTTTTACAAAAGCATGTGGTGACAGGACAGGAGAGACTGGCTTTCAACGGAATGAGAGTAGGTTTGAATTACATATTAAGAAGAAATTCTTTACTGTGAGGGTAGTGAGGAATGGGAACATGTGACCCAGAGAAATTGTGGATGCCCCATCCCTGAAATGTTCAAGGCCAGGCTGGATGGGGCTTTGGGCAACCTGATCTAGTAAATGATGTCCCTGTCCATGGCAGGAGGGTTGGAATGAGATGATCTTTAAGGTTCCTTCCAACTCAAGCCATTCATTGATTCCGTGATTCCCCAAACTTACATAAAGGTTATATAATTCATGGAGGTGGTGAACAATCAGGCAGGACACCAATGGCATATCAGCAAAAAGAAAAACTCTCCTACAACCTGGATAAAGATCACTATCTTTTAAGGCAAGAATCCTTGCTGTGACAAAAAGGACACCAAAAAACCCCAGTGATAGCTGTGAGGAAAAAAAATAAAGGACATGAGATGCTAAGAAAAACAGCTTGATTTGGATTGCTTTGAAAGAAGTCCACCTGGCTTTTAATCAGCAAAGACCAGGTCTGAAGTCAGGGTTAGATGTACAGGGATGCCAGGGATGAGTGGAGCTCCTTACTGACACCCATTCATTTCTTCTCCACAGGAACCTAAGGACAAACAGGGAAAATGTGTGAGACTGGTGGGTATAAGAAGCTCCCATCAAAACCTTTGGGGCTGACCCAGCCTGAGCCAGCAACAGCAGGGAGAAAGATGAGAAGCTGGTGGTTAAAAACCAGAACGACTCATGTGAAAGTCTGCACAGGATAAGATTTACATGAGGTTTCTCAGAACCAGGGAACACATTATCTTTCACTCAAAGGCTCTGAATGAAATGAAAATTATCCTGTTTTCTTGACTCATCTGCACTTTCTTCTGCAGCCGAATGAAGCTTTCAGTGAGAAAAAGCAAAACCCACTTTATAAAATGACAACCATATTAAAGCACTATTGCCTTTAGAAAAGGCTTTCACCTATTAAGCTTTATGCATTACAAAGCCTAGTGTTTGTGTTGAAAGAGCCGTTGAATCCATACAAATGCATCACATGGTAATACTTGTTATAAATCTCAGGTCAAAAAACTGAAGAAAATAAGTAGACAGGCAGCATCTTTCTAGACTATTTTTGAACATAATTTAGATACTGTAAGTAGTCTATTATCAAAAATGCATTTTATTGTAAAAAACGCTAGTATATAATTCTATTGCTCAAACAGCAGAATAAAAGTTATAAATATTCATCATCATGGCAAAAAGACAAAATTTACAACCCGATTTAGCCTATGCGAAATTTAAACTGTTCCACTAATTTATAGAATTAGGCTCTTACGTTTTCAAAACAGATTTCAGAAACACCACAAGAGAACTTGTGCATTCATCCATATAAGAAAGAGAAAGGAAAATCATCTTTATGTATGTGACAGCACTGTTTTCTGGATGGCTGGTGCCTGTTGTGCTTAGAAATGGCTGCCTGTGCCAATTCAGAGCTACTCTGGAGCCCTGCATGCGTGCGTAGCTCCATTAGTATGTCTAGATTGCTCTAAATTTTGGTTACAGTCCACTGATAATACTAAATTACTCTTTTGCAAAATAGGAAGATACTCTCTGAACAGGCAGCAGCATAGACAACTCTGAGTCAGAGTCTCATTTGAAAATATCGAGTCATTTATGTCTACTTCTTTGCTTCCAACTGATTGAAGTTGGTAGCAACCCCCCTTGATCCTGATTACAATGGGAACACAGATGGAGAGGTTTCCATCCATAGTGTGTCCACTATGGTCAGCACAAAGGGGATGAGGTGACCAGCAGCTGGTTATCATCACAGGAGCCACAGTGTCCATCTCTGCCTCCCCAAGAGCTCTATGTTTGCCACCAGCTAGCATGTGCAAAGCTTTGGATGGGTTCTTTCTCCCCACAAAATATTGCCCAAATCCCACAGGCACTTAAGTAAGACATAGACAAAAGGGAGTTGTCGCCGATTCACATGGTGGGAAAATCTGGATAACGTAAATTTGAAAACTAGATACTCTGCTATCAAAGACTATAATTTAAAACATTATTAAATTCATTGATGTGACTTTTTCAGTAGAAAATTGCAGTCTGGTTTATATCAGATTAGAAATTTAATACATCTGCTGTTAAGTATCTAGAAAGCATTGCGTAACTTTCATCCATGTAGAACAGAGCCTGAGTAAAAGCACTAGAAGATGAAGGGAAACCTGCGACAGGGGTGTTGCATGGCAACTGAAAGCTTGGCTCTGCCAGTCAGTGGCTGTTCTTTGTACTTTAAACTCTATGGTAGGGAAATTAGTCATTAAAGTGAATCTCAGATGGATGACTCCTAATTTCTGAAATACAGCTGAAGCACTGCTGTACACAAAAGCCTGCTTATGAAAACATCTCATTTTGAACACAAGCGTGCTTTGTGAAGAGCTGGAGATTAAAAAAAGAAGAAGAAAAAAAGAAAAAGCCGGGTGCACCTTAATCAGAGAAGGCCCATTGCTCATTTTCCCCTAACCTCAATTGATTGAACGTGCATCCTGGTTAGACCTCACGCAACATTCAATCTGTCCTTAATTTTAGAGAAACAATACTTTTTCTGTTTGGAAAACAACATATACCAAATAAAACTGCTTGGCCCTGAAATAATATTTTCTTTTTTTTTCCACTTGTTTCAGCAATCAGCCAATCCCATGGAAGACAAAAGATTAGTTACATATGTAATTGCTCATTTTTTCCACAAAAGTTGCACAGTCTGAGCAAGGGCTGCTTGTAAACACCTTGTCCAGTGGCTGA
Organism: Acanthiza pusilla; assembly: GCA_036630365.1. Classification (NCBI taxonomy): domain Eukaryota; kingdom Metazoa; phylum Chordata; class Aves; order Passeriformes; family Acanthizidae; genus Acanthiza; species Acanthiza pusilla. The sequence continues at coordinate 3,968,999 of JAXCHO010000003.1, read as the reverse complement.
TCTGTTTTCACAAAAGGCTCAGATAAGAGGGAAAGGTCTTTAAAATGAGGGGCTACTCACTTCTTTTGCTGCTAACAGCCAAAGCCTGAGAGCCACTTTTATTTTCCATATACCCCCCTGGCTGAGGGCCATGGATGCAGGAGTGCTGGGACCTGCTAGGCTGGGAAGGTCCTCCTGTGCCAGGTCTGTGGGTGGATGTGCTTCTCCTGCACAAGAGGTATTTTGGCAAATCCCCGCTGGGAGGAAATCATGCGGAGGTGGATGGATCTCAGTTCCTCTTCTAGGATCAGAAAATGTTCCTCATATAACAGTGAAGAATATTAAAAGGAAGACCGAGGCTTAGTCATTACTGTGCAGAAGGCAAGACCAGTTGCGTTGTTTCTCAGGCTTTGATAATGGGTTTCATGGTGCTTGCTGACTGATTTCTATGCTGAACTTCCTGAGTCTTGCAATTTGTGAAAATTATATATATGTTAATGTTGTTAGACACAACACATGCCCAGAGGCAAACCTGTGTGTACCTGAAGGACAGAGGTGGCGGTGGACAGCAAGTGTCACAGACCCTACATGGATGCTATTGCAGATACGTGCTCTTCTAAATTTTACTTCCAAGAGCTTTAATTTACTGAATTTCCAAAACTAAAGTTGTTAAAGATGTAACAACATGCTCAGAGAGAGGCCAGGAGAGATGGTGTGGAGTGTTTTGCTGAGGGTAGGCAGGGAGTGGTGGCAGAGAACTCAGAAGAGCCTGGAAGGTTAAGGTGTGAATATAGTGAGACAGACGAAGAAAGATACGTAAAAGGCTTAAATCTGATTTACTGATTAAGCCATTTGTAAGTTGAAATGTTTATAAATGTTCACACTGTATCATCTTAAACTTCAAATGTGTCAGACCTGTGGCTGCCTTTTCAGTTTATTTCCTAACACCTCCTAAAATTTCACATTTCCCAGAGAAATTACTCTTGTCTCAGAAATCTTCCATTTGAAATGTTCACATCTGCTGTGGAAAGAGAGAGCATGGGTCTCTGTCAGGGTTTCACTGACATTCTTGCCATGAGAAAGCCATTCATTTGTGCAAAATGCTGGAAGGCAAGTGCTTGCAAAAAGGGTGAGTTGTAAGTATGCTGCATCTCCTTCACCCCGGAAAGCTGAGTAGTTAAGGCCAACACCGTTGGGACCATTCAAGTATCTGTGGCTGGGTCTGTGGGGTTTGAGCACTGAAATCACTGAGACACCTTTGAAACTCCTTAGGATGCTTAGATATGAGTGTAGGACACCAGCTTGGTTTGGATCTTGGCTGCCTTTTTGAAATAAAATGATCTGCATTCATTAAGTACATTGAAATCAGTGTAAGCAGGTTTTGTTTCCTGGCACTTCACAATGGAATTGTATTCTTGTTAAGCTTTTGCCACTAAAAGTTGTTCCAAAATAAAACAGTCTCTCTTTTATAAATAAATTCCCGTTTAATTTCAAATGCAGTTTCACGAAACTCAGGGAGCATATTCTCCAGGTAAAGAGATGCATGTTTTACAAAATGTGCTATTGCCTGTAGCTGTTTTCTCATATTAAGACAAAAAAACTAATTAGCAATGGTACTGTTTTAAATTATTTTAGATTTAATTTTTAATTAAATAAAAAAGCTCTATTATGAATTTGAAACAGTGTAAGTTTGATTTTAATCGCAAATCTGATTTTAAGTAAATGGTTCCAACCGGCCATTTGTCAAACCCTGAGTGGAAACATTTAATGTGATTTTATTTTGGGCAGCTTTTCATGGATTTAAAAGGTGTGTTTTTCCCTGAGCAGAATTTCCTACAGATTTGTGTCCCATCTCGTTTAAACTATCCCTCTGCAATATTCCAGCTGCCCCTCATGTCTCCTATGGTGCTTCTGCTTGGTAAGCACAAGCAAACACTGTCACCAGCCAGGAGCAGTGTTCCTGTGGTTTGGGCTTCCAGCTGCTGCCAGGTGATAAACAGTGTGTGAATTTGGTCTGCTTTTCTGCCAGTGGGAGCACTGAGCTGGGTCCCTCCTTTGCCTGGCCCTGAGCATTCTCAGAGCCTGTGGGAACTTGGTTGTCCTCAGCTCCTGCACATTCAGTTGAAAATCCAAATTGGTTCAAGATGTGTTAGGGAAAATTGGCAGACATGTAATGTGACTGTCTAAAACTCACTTTCTTAAGAGAGGAAGCTAACAAGGAGTAGTATTAACTACAGTAGATGAGAGGATGGAAAAGAGTTACATGCTGTATCTTGTGCTGTCATTTAATTCACCTGGAAAGAGGAGGAGAAATATGGAGTGATAGGTAGAAAATCAAGTGAAATTGAAGGACTGAAGATATGGTGGAATGGAGTAGGCGCAGTTTCCAATACATCCCTTTCCCCCTGAGTGATATCTGTCAGTACCTTGGGCTGTTTTATTAGCTTAGCCCCAGGCTGGGGTTGTCCAGGCATTTGTACCTTCCATTGCTCTCAGTCTCTGTCAGTTTGTCATTTTACTGTCATATTGTCATATTGCTGGAGCCTGTGGTGTACGGGGTGGGCTCTGACTGCTGCCATCTGCTACTGGAAGGGGAATTATGGAGAAGATGGAACCCACCTTCTCTGAGAGGTGCACAGCAAAGCATGGGCAGGAAACAGTAATGAGCAGCACCAGAGGAAACCCTGGCTGGAGACAGAGGAAAAATCTTCCAAAAAGGATAGCAAAGCATGGAAACAGGCTGCACAGGGCAGTGGTGGACGCTCTCTACATGGAAAGGGACAAGATCCTAAGGAACCTGATTTAACTTTTAAGTGGCTTTTACTACCCTTTTCAGCTGGTCAGCTGGCCAGGCTGGTCAGGAGGTCAAAGTTGTAAATCCTCCCTGAGATTTGCAATAAGCAGATTTGCCTGTCTTCTGTAATTAAGATTTGAAAAGCAGTTTTACCTCGGGCAGTATGATAGCAGTCGGTTGTCATATAGACAAGTGTGCTGTCTAAAAGAGGCATCCATGTAAACAAAGAAACACTGACTTTTTACAGACCCTTTACCATGGCTTTTGATAGCTCCAGTTCACTACCAGAACACCAAAAGCTGATCACTGTCGATGTACAAGGCAGTTTTTCTTCAGGCACATGTAGAATAAATATCAAATCTCCCAATGTCCAAAGCATCAAACAGAACTCATCGTCTGAACCCCAAGGGGCCCCACAGCTTGTCACAAATGCCAAGAAGATCAGGCAGGTGAAGGCTTGGGATTCAGCTGAGCAGTGAACTGGGTGAGAAACAGGCTCAGCAGTGAATGAAAGAGTTGATTAGGGAATGAATCACTTAGGGAGAAAGTTGTGCAATTAAACTGATAAAGTTGGCAGCAAAACAAAAAACAGAAAGAGAGAATGAATGCGACAATCAATCAATAAAGCAGTGAATCAATTGTCTAGTTAATAAGATAGTTAATTATGCAGAACAGAGCAGGGAAGGCAGTGTACTTGGTCAGTTTGGCTCCAACAAATCTCCCCAGCATATTTCAGTCAGGACATCATTTATTCTTGCTAATTTTTGTTAATATAAGCCCTAAAGGTTTGACCTCTGAATTAGTATTCTCCTTCCTGCAGTAACCTTTAAAGACAGTAGCTGTTTCCAGGCTGTTACGATTTGTTTCTTTATATTGTTTCAAAAAGGCAGGAATTAGGTTATGATCAGGGAGAACTAGTTTTCTACTCCATCTGTAAAAGCAATACTTACCTATCAGCATATTCTTATTTCTATTATTTCAGTATTTTATATTATTATTTAATTTCTATTTTATATTACTGTGCTATTTATTGATCTTTCCACTGTCAACACAAATATTCTTAGTGCTTTCTAAACTGGAATTTGCAAACCTTTCCTCAAAAGAGTTTCTATTCTGAAAATATCCACATTTGGAACACTTTGTTATGTTTTTGAAAGAACCCTCTCCATTTTCTCCCCATTGTACGGCATAGAAACTTGGATAAAGAACCGAAAATTCAGTGTCCTTGCATCCTAAAGCGATACAAAAGAGCGTAACGCAGAAATACATGAGACACTCACCTTGTTGAAGGGGACAGAGGTGAAGCATTTTCAAACATTGTCTGAAAGCTTGGACCAGTCCATGTGAATAACATCTTCCCCTAGGATCTGTCTACACTATTTGTCAGGACTTCTGTGGTACTGTTGTGATCAGCTTTCACGCAGTATATCTGTAAGGCTGAGCAGCTCTGGACACTGTCCCAGAACTGTCTCCATGCCTTGGGTGTGAGTGAGATTTGGCCTTGACTATTGCACTTGGACAGCAGTAAGCCTTGAAGATGCCTGAACCATGAGAACTTTGGGGTTTTTTTCTTCTGATGTTCCCAGGGCTTCTTAAGCTGTGCCTCGGTGTCCGTATCTGTCAGCTATTAGAAAGAGCTCGTCTACTCAATACTGTCTCATTCCTGAGCCTGAAAGAGATCCCTAATTCAGCTTTCCTTGTCAGACAACAGACATCCTGGTCCCAGCCCAGTTGCTCTCTCCGGAATCCAGGTCTGCAGAAAACACATTTCAGGTGGCTGGTCTCTCTGTTCAGATCAGCAGTCATGGTGTGATGCCCATCTGCATCCAACAATACTTCAGTGTAAATTAGAAATAATCCTGTTCAGCAAACTTCTGTGGAAGGATTATCCAGAGTGTGATGTGTTGCAAAACAAGTATTCTACTTGAATTTATGACTATTAGTACTCGGCTCAGTCAGAAATAGTAGTTTCTGGAGCTGATTTTTGATATGCTTTTGAAGATGCTCCATACTGGTAAAGATGGAGGGATTGAAAAAGGGATGACTATTTTGTGAAAAACTGCTTTTGGCAACTAGATAGTGCCGTTCCTGTGTATGTGAATTCAGCCTGGGTTGCAGAGGTTGGTTGTTCTCAGTGACATGGTTCTCAGGGACATTAGGTGACACAAGTTTATGTTCTGAGATGCACATATGAAGGTACCTTTATTTACCGGTGTTTCTGACATCATGTTGGAGAGGTTTATATTTACTGCACTGGCCTGATATTGCTCCATCCAGAAAAATTAAGTCCATTTGTTCTTTGCCTTGCTAATACTGCAGGCACCGAATAATCTTGCTACAAAGTCCTGGCTGTCTCCTGCTCTGTTTATGGGGTCAATATGGCCATCTCTGACTGAAAATTGAGGCAGCTGTTAACAGTTAGTAATCTCTTCATTATATCTCGTCCGTCAGCTGGGGACTGAAATAATTTCAGGCAGCTCATCTCGTAGTTTCATTAGAAATTTCCCTTTTCCTTTTTGCGTAACCTGGTATCATTTTGATGGAAGCACCTTATATGGAGGCAGTAACTTTTGTGAGGAAGTTGGGGCAAAACATGCTACAGAAACCCAGGTAATGGTCTCTGCTCTTCTAATTGTTGTTAACGTTGTTGACTCCTGTGCAGGAGGCCTCTTTGCTGAAGTGACAAACACTTTGACATTATTAAGTATGTATTAAGATCTCCATAAAAACTCTGGTGACTGTACTTGAATCCTTACAGTATTTTATGTGACAGGTTGGAGCCTGCCTACAGCACACTGTCAGATACTAACACCCGTGGAACGCGCTGGGTAATTGTTTCGTGCCTCCTTCCGTGAGCTGATCTACCTAAAGGGAAAAGAGTTTTTGTCCTGGCAGACAGAGCAATCATTTTTCTAGCTAAGGAAGTCAGTGTTTGGGGCTATAAGCTTTTGTTGTCATTAATTCCTCCTAGTCGTATTTTGGGGACTGAAAGGCTTGTAAGGCTTGCAAACACAGCCAGTAAGCCCGATTTGTCATGCAGAGGAGAAACACTGTGAAGAGGAGCTTGAAGAAAACAACAAATATGTTATGTGGAACAGTCAGAGTATTATAGACTTTATCTGGGCCATATACAATAACCTCTTCAGTCACTGTCACTTTTTAGAAACACGTAACAACACACAGAAATATAAAATAGTGCAGAAGCACTCTAGGAGCTTAATCAGAACATGGCTTATTACAGCAGAGTGCCAGTCTATAAAGAACTGCTTGGTAATATCAGCTTCCTGTTAATCCCATAACAATCAGATAATGGTGAAATGTTGATTTATTCACTGATTTACTCTTAGCTAGATTGAAATAATGGAGTAAAATGAGCCCATTTAGACTGGTTCTTAAATTGAATGCTCCTAATTGCATTTGAAAGAATAGACCATAATGCATTTGAGTATCGCAATGACCCTGCTAATCTATGCAATTAGTTAACTATTTTGGAAAGGAGACTACTTTACATGTAGTTTTGTCTTAAAAATTAGAATATATTTTTCATGTATTCTATGCATGATTCTGTACTGAACTCATTGCCCGTGTAAAATCCTCAATTTTACTCCAATACTAGTTGCTTTCTGTGTAAGTTTGCAATGGAACAGCTCAATTACTGTATTATATTTCCATTTAATTATTCAACTGGAATTCTGAAATTTGCACATATTCATTCTGGGTCACAGAGTTCAGCATGGGAGGGAATTCCAGATTACACATTCCATTAGATATTATCAAAAGGCCATCTGTCTTTCTTAGTGGGTTTCAATCACTCAAGAGCCTGAGGATATTTAGGCAGGAAAGGAGAAGTAAGAGAGAAAAACTCTAGCAGTAAAAATCTGACTACAACACTTGCAAGTTTTGAATGTTTCTAGAGGGGTAGAAGCTGACTGCAATTGTTACAAGAATCTCCTGCGCCACTTAATGTTTCTCACAATCATATTTTTTTCGAATCACTTTTAAAAAGATGTCTCAGCAAAGACTTGGTGAGCTCCTGTCTGTTGAAGCTCCTGGCTATACCCCTGGCTATTGAAATAAAACAAATGAAGGAGACAGGCTGGTGCTGGGGATTTGAGCACTGCTTCCAGGCAGTGGATTCTCTGCTTGCCTTCATTCAGAGATGACCATATTGCCAAGCAGGCATCATTTAAAATGAGATGTCTGTGTTCAACTCCTCTGTGTGTATTTACATTATGGTCCATTTTTGCATACAGCTGGACATTACCACATTGCCACTAAGTGCAGCTGCAAATGAGAGTAATTGAGAGCACAAGACTGTGCATCTCAACGGCCTGGATTTGGACCCACCAGTTCCATCTGCTGAGTGTCCCTGAAGCTGAAAGACACAAACTGGATGGGCCTTCACTATTACTGTCATCCCGCATTTCTGTGTTTTCAGAGGTTTCTCATTTCTAGGGTTTTCAGCATTGAATTAGGTTATGGTTATTTGTATGCCTGGCCTCAGATTCATGCCCCACTCTTGTCCTGATGCACACATGAAAAAAGTCCCAGGAAACACTCTTGTCTTGGAATGCTTGACGCCTGTACAATTAATGAGCTTTTAAAATATGCTATATGAGCTTTGTTTGTTGATATTTCTGGATTCTTTCCTAAATAATGCAAATGTTTTCAAGTCATGAGACAACTGTTATAATAACAGAATCTGACACTCTGCTTAACACTGTTGGAGTATTTTAAAAGAATCTCCTAGGAGATGCGCAATAAATGGTTTATCAGCCTCTTTGCAGGAAATGCTTTGGGGAAAAAACTATCCGAAGGGCAGCAAAGAGGCCTATAAGTTTAGTGGCACATGACTACTGCTAGTTTCCCTTCCTGAGCTCATGGAATTTGGGGGAAAGTAGTGCGAGAGTAAAGGCACTGGATGCATCTCTCCAGCTGTGTGATTAGCATGAGAAAATTCCAGGTTCATCAGATTTTGTCAGTAGAGGTATCTGGAGACAAATAGAGGGAATGATTGCTAGGGGTTGCAGCACTTTCAGCAGTGGAAGAAAAACCTCTCCCTCGCAAGAGCCACCTGTCTGTTGGGCTCCACTACATCCAATGCAGGGTGTTCCGTTCCCTTGTAATCAAGCACTACAAGCACTCTTAGAAGAATATGAACGGTGGAAATGGTTGGCTGTTCTCACTTTGAGGATCTTCTGACCCAGCTGGATGTCCTGTGAAGTGTGCTGTTTGTCAAGAGTCGAAGTTCAAGGTGCCAGTTGCTAAATCTTGAGTTCTTTGCTGTGAATTAATATAGAAATATATTAAGATAGTCACAGTGTGGCTGAGGTCAGCTGGTCAAACCCCACTGCTCAGGCAAGGAGTTGATTGCCCAGCCCATACTTCAACAGCTTGTCTTTGAGGAGGTTATCAGAAACAGTCTCAAGAGCCTTACTGAAGCCAAGGAAGAAAATATTCTCTGTTCTCCCCTCAGCTACAAGATGGTAATTTCATCATAGATAGTATCTAGCTGCCAAGTGTGACTCGCCTTTGTGAATTCATGCTAACTCCTCCTAATCTCCTCCTTGTCCTTCACGTGTCTAGAAATGATTCCATTTGGATTTCCATCCAGTGACTTGTTCCATCACCTTACCAGGAACTGAGATGAGGTCCATTGCCCTGTAGTTCCCTGGGTTCTCCTTTTGCCCTTTTTGAAGATAGAAGGGATGACAACAAAGGGACAGAGAATGTATAGGTACAATAGACAGTTCCAAGTTCCTGGTATTGATGAAATTCGTTGTAACATATTTAGAGACCACCAGCAGTTCAGGAGTTTTTGGTGGCATAGTTAAGAACTTCTGGGAACAGACTGATGCACTAGAAAATCAGGAATGGGCAAATTTTGTACTTAATTTTCAAAACAAAAAGATGTAACAAGCCAGCTTAGCCTCAATTCCTAAAAATGATTGGAAGAATTGCTAAAGCTGTTGTTGGGCACCTGGAGGTTAAAATGAAGGCAAAATTGTCAAGAACAATTTATGTGAAAACAATCTAATGTCTTCTGACAAGTTTGGCTGATAGGAGAGAATCTGTACCTGTCATTTCTTGACTTTTGTGGAACTATTACACTTGACATCCTCATATGGAAGCTAGAAAACTTGGTTCTGGGAAAAATGTAGCACAGAAATGTACAAAAATGCATTGTTTTAAGAATAGATACAAATAGTTTGCTGTAACAATGAGTATTTATGGCCATCTGAACCACCTTAGAACCTCCTCCCCTTTGCAGACTTTTTTCCCCTGTCCAAATGAATATCTCAGGCTGCATATATATGTGTCCCTGCATATATATATGTTAAGTCACTTGGACTTGTTCTTGGGAAAAGAGCAGGAGATAATTAGGCAAAGCTGCTGACAGGCAAAAAAAAAGTGTGTCAGCAAGGAAGGCTTCTATCGGATAAGAATAATTTTGTTGGAATGGGGCTCTATGGGGCATGAATGTGAGAGTGGAGTCCCAGCTGAAAACACGATCTGAGGAGCCCTGTCATTCATGTGAGTTGCTCAAGCCTTCTTTGCCAGTTTGCTTTTTTAACTTGCTTTCCTGACTCAGAATTGAAGTCTGCCCTCACAATATTCACGGAAGACTGAAATTCAGAACAAGATTTAGAGCCACGTGTTACAGCTTCCCAGTTTGCTAACATCTTCCCCTCTGAATGCTCTCTCCTGCCACTGTGGAAAATAATATTTATAGAGAGCTTGTTCATGTGATGAAACCACTGCCTGTCAGGGACATCAATATCCACTGCACAGAAAAGCAGATGTGAGCTAAATCTTTGGACAATAGTCTTGAGATTTCATAGGGATGTAGTTAAAAATATCTTATCACATGGCCTAGTTGAGCCAAGGGTGAGAGCATGGAAAGGATTATGATATTTCTAAGGGAAGGTAAGGACTGAAAATAATGGTACTATTGCATATTGTCAAAACCTTCTCTTGTAAAAAGAAGAACTGTGTGGAAAACATACACCTAGACAAAGGCTGCTCCAGGAAATTCACGGCAGACACCAATTGGCACAGACATGGGGATCGTCCTGCCTTAGGAGCTTCCAGACAATCACAGAATCATTGAGGTTGGAAAAGACCTTTAAGATCATTATGTCCAACAATCAACGTAACACCAACACCATGTTCACCATTAAACCATGGCTTCAGATGACATAACCACATGTTTTTTTGAACACCTCCAGGGATGATGACTCCACCACTTCCATGGGCAGTCTGCTCCAATGCTTTATAACCCTTTCCATGAAAAGGTTTTTCCTAATATCTAATGTAAGCTCCTTCTGGCACAACTCGAGGCCATTTGCTCATGAGAGAAACTTTTCTCCCAGCCATCTCCATTGCCTGAACTCCCACTTCAGCCATAGGCATGGTGGTTTCTCTGTGGGGAAACAGGGAACAGTTAGTTCAAGAGTAAGGTGGATGGTGAGAGTGACTGTGCTTTAGAGAAGGATTTCCCAAATTCCAGCTTTCTGCAGTGAAGGTGTAACTCTTTTTCGCGTCTTTTTCTGCCTTAAATTTATCACTGTCACTGCCCAGATCTGGGTAAAATCTGCACATTTGATTTCAGACACTAGCCAGCAGTGCTCAGTCCCCCAGTCCTTGCTGAGCTGGTCCCCCTTAGTCCAATAATAAAAAACAGTGTTTATTGGAGCAGGATGTGGCTGGCTGCTGGTAATGTCATATCCAGTTTGTACAAATCTGCCAGGGAAGCGTGGAGGCTGCTGCTAGGAGCTCTCCTCATGTAAATTCATTGTCTCTACTTCCACAGCTGCATGCCAGATAGGGAAGTCTTGTTTAAAACAAAAGTAGATGAGCGAGCCTTACATCTGGCAGCAGAGGGAAGAAACAAGAGGCCTCCAAATACTATATACCCCTTTGTCTAAAGCAAGAGGTATCCTAATAAAAGTCCCTTTGTCTTTCCTGTTCTTGATCTCTTGGTTTTTTGGTGTTTGTTTATTTGTTGGGGGGGGGGTGTCTGTTTAAGTGTTACCAAAGTAAAATTTCCTCTTGGATTTCCACATCGTGATGTGCGATTCCTGCAGAACTCCCACAGAAGTGGGGTTATTCTCTCCTGTCCTGCTGAAGAGAAGAGACAGGGATAATGCACTGCAGCAAGCATGAGCTGTGCAGCAGGAACCCTTAAACTGTAGGTACAGGTTTGAGCTGACAGTTGTGTTTGTCATATGTTGCAGGAGATGTATAGGCTGCCTGTGGGAATCACTCCTCCAGTGCCTCATGGTTTTTCTTGACCTTCACTGTTCTTAAAGACAATCTCTTCCCAACTGCTTCTACAGGCTGGAGAACATTTACAGGATGAGGAAAATTGTTCATTATTTTTTAGGACAAATATCTCTGCAAAGCTTTCTGTGGATCATCATTGCCTGTCTAACGCCAATTAATTATTAATCTGTTTAGAGCTCTAGGTATGTGTGAATAACATATTGAAGCACTGAAATTTGGATGGGTTCTAACTTTAAGCTGGTCTGCACAGACCCCTGCCTGGCACCTCCCCAAAACCGTCCCCCTCACTGCTCCCTTGGGGTCAGGGAATGGGTCACTGCCTGTGCCCGGGCTGCAAACACAACTCAGGCTCTTGTGAAGGCTTGAGAAGCTTTCCCATCCAGCTCCTTTTTGAATACTTAACCTAAGATGGAGTATTCAGACTGAGCTGGCCCCTGCAATGAGGAGATCAGAGAGGATGAGGATGGCTTTCCTGGGAGGTGCTGCTGAAACCCTCACCATGGATGGGAAATGTGGGAACATGTTTACCAGAAGGAGCCGGGGGACAGCTGGAGGAATAAAGAGCAGACAGAGAGGAGGAGGGAAAACAAGAGAAGTTTTAGACAGCCAAATTTCTGCCCTTTGCTTACCTGGATGGGTCCTGTGGGGGGTTATTTTAACCAGGACCTTCAGGCAGCAACTGCCAAGTACAAATCCTGTTTCTTATGTGCTTAATTGAACTGAAAATTAACAATAGACTAGCTCTGGCACTTGACTGGACTTTTTTTGCCAGTGTTCAAAAAAGGAAACAGCAGCTTAAGGACAAATAGGTCTCTCAGCTCTTTGATATTTCTCAGGGTCATGTCACCAGATGGGAGAAGTGATGGCACTGTATGGTGTAAAATGTTGAGAAAGCCTTAAAGAATCACAGGCTTGATATGGATCCAATTATACTCAGGACTAGGATGTGTTATTCTAGCATACCACAGCAAACCGTAAGCTTGTTTGAGAATGAAGTACCAATGGAAAAAAAAAGTCACATTTCCATGACACTAAGGCAAGCCAGGGAGAGAGAGTGTGCCTGGGAACAGCATGTTATAGGGACTTCATGTCTGCAAGGGAGCTGTGCTAATGACATCCCAGTGGGTGGAACTGGAGAGGAAGTCTTATCTCCAGACTCCTCAGAGATAGGCAGTTGGAAAACACCGGCTCCAAAGCTAATTTTTCTGCCTGACTAATAGAAGTGCAGAAGTCAAAGATATGGAATGTGTTATGTGTCAAAGCTAAAACAGTTTTCACCAAGTCTTAATCATAACTGCATTGTCAGGCAGAAAACCTTATGGGGAATGCAAGGATAATGACAAAAATAATAGGAAGAGAAATAAAAGGCGGAATCCAAGGAGTCACCCAACCATCTGAAATCCTACTATATTTAATTTTCTTCTGGAAGAAGTGTTCTGTTATGGCTGACAGACAAGAATGCATCATTGGCTGAAGTAAATCAGCATTGCTCTTCTGAAACCAGCAAAGCCATATTGATTTACATTACTTGATGGTCTCTGCTTGAAAATTCATCATTGTAACAAATACTATAAAACTCTAGGTTTGTCACCAGTGAAGAGCCCTTAGGGACGGCAGAAAGAAATCATCCTTCCTGCTTGAACAAAAGGATTACTCAAATGGGAAACAGTCTTGCACCAGTCTTCCTTCAGGATATGATGCCACAGCACTCTGAGGTACAGCAGTAGGGGCAGTAATCCTGGAAAGCAGTTGAGTGGCCAAAACCCAGGAATGCCTGGCAGCTGAAAACATTAAACAGGAAGGAATGGCAAAAAAAAGAGGCTTGTAAACAGGACAAGTGTTTTACTGGCTGTATGCTCATGGCCAAGGAGCTGCATGGATGGATGTCTACCATAGGAACAGAAAAGGAAGTAGGACAGTCTCCAAGGTGTCTCAGGGGCACAATGAAGCCCCAGACTCGCCAGGAAGAGGAAGGTTGGTTGGAGATTTAGGCTTTGTAGGAATGGAGAGCTGACTTTAATCCATAACTTGTTTTTGAAGGTAGCACACCACTGTGCATGGGCTTGGGAATGCTGCTTGCTTGGCCCCAGCAGGGCCTTGTCACAATCAAAAGCCCCACAAATTATCAGCAATCAAGTAAACAAGTCCTGATATACACCCTGTTTCTACTAAAGTGCCTTTCTTTTTGCAAACAAGGTTCAATTCTTTCTCTGTCTCATTGTCTGAGTGGGGACTGTTAGTGGATGTCATCATTCTACATTTATTATATGCCACAGGAGCTTGCTTTGTATTGTAGTACATCATACACAATGGAGAGAGTGTAGAAGCTAAGCAAGTAAAATCATACAGGAATTCACAGAGCTTGTCTTTGTCGTGTTTAACACACACTAGAACCAGCTAGCTCATAATCAACACTATTTGTTATTCAAAAGATCTCCCAAGCCACTTCCATCAGCTATACGACATTGGGGGAGGAGAATCTGCTCTTATTTTCCAGACATAAAGCAGATGGCTCATATTTTATGAATGGAGAAGGCACCACATGTACCTATACATATACAAACACATCAACACGTGGTCACATGCCCAAGCTTAAGTGTTGCTTGTCTTAGTCCAAAATACTATTGTATCTTCCTCTTTTTAGTAAGAAATGTTCTTTGGTTGCTCTCCTCAAAGTTTGGCAAGCTGTTTTTTCCATCTCTTTTCTCTTGGTATTGTGACAGCAGCAATCTCATACTATTTACCTAGAAGTCTGCCTTCTGAAATACTTCTCTTTGTCCTCTATCTAAACTGTCCCCCCTCTTTTTTCACGTGCCTATAGGATTTCATTTATGGTTTTAAAATCGGAGAAGAAATTATAGCCTGCAATTTGATAAGGATACTCTGCAGCGATCTTGACTTTTGACACAGATGACCTTTATTTTCCCACCTGTAAAATTCAGATTCACAATTTCCTTCTTTTTGCTGCAAGGCCTGATTTCCCACCTTTGATTAAGTCCTTGGAATGGGAGATAACTGTGACGTGCACAGAGAGGTAAATTAGCCTGGGAAATAGAAATATACTTTAATGGGGCCAGACTGATTGAAGTAGCTGAGGTTGCACAAGTATTTTGAGACAGTGCTGGGCTTTGCAGACAGACCCTTTGCACTACAGGATTTCCCCTGAAAGTGTGGAGCATCGGGAGATTATCTGCCTCGCTGGCTGACTACCAGTCAACTGAACACACACTGCAGTTTAGTTGTCTTTAGTGTGACAGCCACCACAGTAAATACAGAAAGACAATGATATTAAAAGTCATGCACCCCCAAAGGCTGAATTCCCATGGGTCATTAACTATACAAACATGCAGAGTTCTTACATGAACTTTTTTTAACAATGCTCCTATGATATAGATTGTATATTCAAGGCTGAAAATGAATCTGGAATTCTTGGAGAGCCTCAGGATGACTCAGCCAGTGTAAAGGATTTGTCACGTTGTCCTGAGGATATGACAGTAATTTATACTGATATGGGCATGATGACAGGGAGCCACATCCTGCAGAACCTACTGAGACAATCTGTCCCACATCCCTACTGGCCACATCCCGCCAGAGGACATCTGCGAGAGAGATAATGACAGTCCCAGCATCTGAATCCGTATCAAGTTGGCACATCCCCAAAACAAATCCATAGATGCTTCATTTACACACATTTGTATCAACTTGCTTCTGTGGATGGAAGAGAACAGGGGCTTGGATTGTGATCCAAAAGATGTGGCTGTTGCTGGCAGCAGGAGCTGTCCTGGATGCCACTTTCCCTGGGCTGACAGGGTAACCACGTGAGGAAGGCATCTCCTGCTCCCGAGGCCCTTCCTGAGGGACATCCCATGTGGGGCACAGCAGACTCAGCATTTGGCTGAAAGTGTCTGTGTGACTGCCCTGGTCAGCCCTTTCAAAGGCTCAGCCTGGCAGCCTGCTCACATTTTGTCCCTAATTTCCTGGGTTTCAACATCCTTACCCTTCCACAGAAATATACAAAACACTGGGGAGCTTTTCTCCCCACCAGCTGACTTTTCAATGTTGCTCTTTTTGTCAGGGCTTCTCCCTGGAGCTCCCCAGCAAGACTGCGGAAAACTCCCAAACAATTTATTTAACTGGCTTCCTCCCCACTGCTCTCAAAGGCACATGCTGGGCAGTCACTTATGCAGCAGCATGTCCATGGCCTCGGGTGCCAAACTGAGGGGCTTCACAGTCGGCCCTGAGGCTTCACAGAATGGCTGAAAACCTCCCGCTGCCACTGAGCTGCTCATAGCCTCACACGGTATATATGCCTACATACACACAAATATATGTATACATACCCAATTTTTTAATATGTATTCTTTTGTGCATATGTTTGTATATTTATACAGTCAGAGTATACAGAACTCGCGAAGTGATTCTAAAACACAGTGAAAACACTTTTTACCCCAAAATTGCTTTCTTGTCTTAACACTTTGCAGTTTAATTTAGGGTGAAAATTCATCCTGAATGACTCCGGCATGATGGCAGAATGCACTCATCTGTTCACTTTTGAATATGAAAATCCTCAAGGGACATCAATCAAGCTTTCCTAGTGACTTCCCACATACATCCATCTTCCGTATTTTTGTTCATGCTCACAGTGCAGTGAGTTTGAAAACAGAAAAGTTGCAAACCCAGAGCTATGCAATGGTGTATCGAATAACAGTATGCCTCCAGTTGTAATTAACAACTAAAGAATTTACGCAAACTTAAAGCCAATGTACATCGATGTGTGTGTGTAGGTTTTAAACCCAGTGTATAGAGAAAAAATTGGGCATTGACAGAAGAAAAGAAAAAGGAAGCCACGTGATGTTCCAGAGTCTTCATTGTGTGGTATGGGTGGAGAAAAAAAATAGGATTTGGTCAAGGTGCTGAGGTTCATTATTTAGAAAAGTGACCTATAATCTCTTTTTCTGTGTTTTTAATTCTAATAGATCTTTCCTGGGCAATTGCCTGAATCTTGTTCTGTGAGTGGGTCCTCTGCCCTCCTTACTTATCGGCTGGTTTGAAGGAGAGCCTGCTTTCCTGTATTTCTGTAATTTAGCTCTCTTTGTGAGCCTGGAGTAGCCCTGTCAAGAGTCAGCCTCCCCCACTGGCATAACTCTCGGGGTAACTGAAATACATAAGCTTTCCCACCACCTCTGGATGCTCTCCCCTGGGAAGTATCATCCTACATATGTATGTATATATAGTATGGACATATAAAACTTGGGAACTCTGGGAAGGCAACAGCCTCCATGACCTTACAGGCACAGGGCATGTGATGAAAGTGGGAACTTCCCCTGAAAGATCACCACAAGAGATGTCCCATGTGCATTACATGCCATGATTATATACATTAAAGTGTTTAGAGTTTTAAATACATTCCAGATGCTTTCTCCTGTCCTTTCCTCCCACTCAGCTTGACTTCCCCCAGCTGATTGATTCTCATAGTTTAGGTTCAGGGATACAGTATTTTGCTTACTTGCCAGATTAGCTGTTTTCGGCACACCAAAAGCTGCCCAGTAAGCCTGGGGAAATGCAGTATCATATGCTGAGAAACTGCAGTGTATCAGAATAGGATGAGCAATCAGAGTGTGAGTGTTCAGCTGTACTCAGCACCAGACAAACTCTGGATTTTGTGAAGTCAGCAGGAGTTTTCCCAACAATTCTAAAAGTACAGAATCAGGCCAGTGTTGGGAAGCGCTGACAAATGCAATCTATCAAACAACGGGGAATTATTCCTTCTGCTATGATTCTGACTTCTTTTCATATTTTTCTTTCTGTGTGTTTCCTAAAACATGAGAATTGTAGGCTGCTTTTTGTCCCAGGTCACCTGCTGCATGTACCTTATAATTCTCCATTTCTTTGCCTGTTTAGTGATAAGCAAACACTACAAACATCCAGAAATGCCCCCAAAATTTTTTACTGTCTGTGTTTTTTCTGCAACTCATACCTTTCCTCCTCCCCAGAGGGGGAAACAGCATGGTCTTGTTCTATTAGAGAAGAACTCACAAAGTTTGCTCTCTGGGCACCTATTTGGTATGTAACATGTAAATATGAAAGGAAGATGCAAACACACCTGGGATATGACCCAAAGAGGAGAGGAAATCAAGAAAAGCCTTGGATGCAGAACAAACTGTGATCCCATGAGTTACAGAGTTTTGGTTTTCATCCCTGCCAGCTGTCAGTGCCAGTGAGATCCCAAGTGAGTTTGGATATCTCTCGCCCCCCCTCAGCCCTGGAAGAGAAAACCTCTAGGAAGTTTTTGGCATCTGCTTTACACATGCAGGATAGAGGAAAAAAGTAATACATCAAAATGCTCATAAAGGTATGCAGGGAAATCCTGATATGAGGAAGGAGGAGGGCTGACAGGCCCTTTTCAAGCTGATTGCACGAAACATCCACAGACTCCACTTTTGTTTGAATCATTCAAATAATTCTTCCTTTATCTAATTATTTACATATTAAGAGGAATAATATTACTCATATCTGTGATGTTCATGATTACCCAACAGATGTACTAAGATAAAAGAGTATTTCTTCTGATGTTTTAAAGTAAGAACTATATATATATTCTTAACCTTAAACATATCAGATTGTAGACAACACATACAGAAAGCATCATCTGTCATGGATGAGAGAACACTTGAGAGCTGGATTTGCCTGCCTTGTCCTGCCTTGCCATGCCTGTCCTGGCCTTTCATCAGTCAGCAGAAACTACTCCTATAAGTTCTGCGGCAACATCAGCTGCTGAAATTTGTTCTCCACAGCTCTGTAAGGGGGGAGGTCTGTTTATTGCTATATTGGGTCACTGGTGATATCAGAACTCCAGATCCCTTGTGGTCTTCTCAGGATCTCTTGGTTGGTACCCCATGTCAGCTCACACCCTCTCAGCAGAGAGCAGTCACATCCATTTGTCCATATATTCCCTAGAACTGCTGTTTTAGTGTACTACATGCACTAATGCTGCTCTTACTTGGTTTTGTGATGTCTACTTTTTTTCTTTTTCTAGTGTGAAAGAACAGATTTGATTGCTTATGAACCAGAAGAAGCAGCACAACAGAACTGAATATAGGCAATTCACTGGCACAAATAGACCAAAGTAAATACAGCCTGCAGTGCACAGGTCAAAGCGAATTCCAAAATCATCATAGGTCACATGCTTTTCCTTGCCACTTTATTGTGGCAGTTTATTGCTATTTTATTTGTTGCTGTTATTGCAGTAACATTATTTTTCTACTCTCTCTGACTCATTTCTTTGCTACTGCACAGACAGTATATTCCCCATCTTTTTCTTCTTTAGACAGAGAAAAACATGGTGCTAAGTACTCCACTTATATTCTTTTCATGCATATTCTTAATATATTCTATATTCTTAATATATACTTTATACATAACATTTCCAATAGCCTTTCGCTCTTCCTGCTCACATTCATTTTTCTGGAACTTGTATCTCCTCCTGTACACGGTAGTACAGACGATATCTCATTGCTGCCTAATGCAGTGGTATTAATACTTCTCCATTTCTGCTAAACAAACTAATGTTTAAGGATTGCGTTTGCACTTTTCACAGTCTCATCAGATTGGTAACCTATCATAATCGAGATGATAACTAATACTCATCTTCCTTTGTCCTTTTGCATAGTCTCCCTGGTTTATAGCAGAAAATCTTGTTATTTGTCTGGCTGTACATTATTCCTGCCCTTCAAGCTTTTGCATGTAATTTCATTTCTATTATGGGAGTCTGCAAAGTCATTACTTTTATCACTCATGATATTTAAACCCTTGTAGCTAAATGTCTTTAGCACATTTCAATAGCACACTCTAACTTTTCATCAAATTTATTTGTGCAAACATTGAATAAGATCAGCCCCAAGATGAAACCTTGAAAAACTCTGGTCATAACCTCCCTCCAGGCAGCAGCTCTCTTTTCACTAGCCTGATCTTCTGTTCATCTGCTCTCTTCTCCTTTACATTTCCTGTCCCAATGCTAATTTGTACTAATGGTTTCCAGTGCAACAAAGTACCATAAGCGTTATAGAATCAATACATATATCTCCTTTGTCTGAAAAATCAATCCCATCAAAAAATGGTACCACATATGATACACCTTTAATAAACCTGTGGGGTTTTTAATAGTATTTTTCATTCTTCTCCATATTTTTGATTTGTCTTCCCTTTAAAGTCCATTGTAAAGGCCTTTTCTGTCAGAGATCACAATAGTTATCCACCAGAGTTACTGAGACCAGAATGATGATCCACCATAGCACAGACTATATTCCCATTTTCTTAGAAAATACGGCATGAATGGCCCCACATGCTACTCTCCATTCCAATAACAACACCTCTGAGATATGAAAAAGTATTGAAGATCCTTGCTACTGGCTCTGCAGTTGTACATCCATATTCCTTTTGGACAACGGGCTCTAGTGAATGTGCTTGGTCCTTTTTGATCTCAGCACTGAATTTTGCTTTCCTGGTCATTGTTGCAACATTCACTTTAATTGATGGTTCTGCCCCTACCTTGTTTTTTATCGACCTTCCTATTGAAGGTGCATTAAGAATGGTCACAGGGCTTGTGCAGGGTGTCAACAGTGTGGTTGACTCATGCTCATTGACTCCCCCTCCAGCTGAACAGGTATCATCAGAATCCCCCCAGTCAATTCACTTTGTGGCACTTGGGTTCCTGGCCCTCCAGACCTCTTTACTGGAGAGGTCACTAACTCTTGAGGGTGTTTTTCCATACTTTGGGTATCTTTATAATCTTGCACTGAGTCAGACATATGTTTGTTGTTCTGATAGTAATACCCCAGCCTGCAGATAAAGAGCTGAATTTCTCTGCAAAGTCGGTCAGATTGCCCTAGGCATGATTCCTAATGTGCCTCATCTCTTCTCAGAAAAGCCATGTGCTTTCCCCCATGTTTAATACCTCTGCTCAGAAGTTCCCATACCTCTTCTCACCATGAGAAAAACTGGCCTGCAAAGCCGTGCCATCCTAATTCCAGCTGGGCCCGGGCATCTTTGAACACCTCAGTTTAGGTGGCAAAGTGTTTGTGCCTGCATCCCGCTGTAAGCAATGGAGATCTGACAATACAGACAATGAAGTGTCTTCAGATCCTGTTAATGGTAATGTTTAGGGTTCAACTGAGTTGTTGTTGAGACAGGTAACTGAGGATAATTTGAGATGCCCAAAGTCTCATATGTTCCCCAACTACCAATCCAGCAGTAAACAATACTGAACTAGGACAGATGTTGTACATTTCAAAGGAAAAGAAGCCGGAGAAAAGAGTAAACAGGGAGTAAATATCCAAATATTAGAATTTGCAAAATATTTTTCTACTTACAAGTAAAACAAACTTTTATTTTTGTTCTTCAGAATAATGTGGGGTTTTTTTAATAAGCCCTAAAGTGACTATTCTTGTCGATTAATAAATACCTCAGGATCTTTCTGGATGTTGCAGGGAATATGGATGTTTGTGATGCTTCCACACAGTTGTGCTGCAATATGTTTATGTGCTCACTTACTGAGAAGCAACTGTCCAGACCCCTGTACATTTTACCATTGAAATGCTCAGAGTCGCACATACGTTACCTCCCATCCATACAGCATAAGGGAACGACAAAATAAAAGTCCTGAAATGTACCTAACTGTGCTTCCTTGTCTCCCACATTTTTAAATTAATTTTCCTTGTTGTTGCCTTTGTTTTTGCAATTTATTTTTGTCTTGGATTTTTACACAGGTCCGTTCATTGTTCTTTTTGGCCACATCAGAATAATATCAAGGTTTGTAGAAGTTAAATTATATACTACTGCCTAAAAGCTGTCAGGTTTTGACAAAAATGTATTCTGGTCCAGAGAGCAAGGATCTGCTCTACCAGAATACTTGTGTTAAGCTGTGATAGCACATCCTACTCCCTTCACAAGGAAAGCAGGGTCTCTCTCAGCCTGCTGGCAGGGGTGTTGATGTGCATTTGCATCGGCCACTCTCTTTTGGGGCTGGAGGCAGAAGAGCCAGTCAGGAAAGGTTTGGTGACTACAGAAGAAATAGTGGGATGTGGAGAAAATAGTAAACTCTATAGATCTATATACACTCAGTGCCATACTGAGTGGTTTTGGGTCTTTTTTTGCTTTAGAGCAGGCCTTGAGCTGGCCAGAGGCCAGACCAGAGTGATTTCTCTGTACCTGAAACTGATCTGTTCTGGACCAGTGCCATAAATGCAGAGGATTCAGTAACTGAAAAGGCAAGGGCTTCTTCTCTCTACCAACTGTGAAGACAGCCAAGTGCTAACTCTGCCCTCACAGCACTTAATATGTTGATTAAAGATTATTTTGGCATGAAGACAGATCTGAGGAAATAGAGTAGGCCTATCTAGTTGCAAAACAGGGATAGTATTACAGTGTTCTTGCATTTTAACCAGAAAATGGCAAGATTTCTTTTCAGATGATATGCACCTTTTCACTCTAGAGATAAATATGTGTTAAAGTTAGTGATGAAAAGAAACAGAAAAGAATATCAAGGTAACCTTTTGTAGGTAGATGTCATACTTTATACCAGTGTATACTTAATAAGTAATACTTAATAAGTATTCATTCTTCCTGCCAGCCTTACCTTACCCATATCCTCAGACAATTGCTGTTACAAGAACATCTCTAATAAAATAATACATTTGCTTACATATTTTTTTTAGGATTTCTTTTCTGTTTATTTTCTAGATGGGGAAAAAGAAGGTTTTTCTCCGGCTTTGTTTTGGAGGAAATTTGCGACTGAGATCCCATACAATAATTCTGATTTCTCTTTTTTTTTTCTTTTTGTGTGACTAAAACTGACTAAATCTTCTTAATAGCATTTTGGTATCTTTTCAAGTTGGGAACCATTCTAGTTCTGATTAATTCATACTGCCACACGAGTCCTAGAGCTATGCAGATAAGCTGAATCTACCACACTACAATATCTGTGTTGTAAACCTAAGGGTATTCATGGGCTTTTCAAGTGAATGCACATTCATACGTGAAGTAGGCAACACACAGTGAATGAGCTACATTATGTGAATGTGCTCAACAGCTGAAAAATGAACTATGTCATGGATTTCAGCTTCATGGAGTGAGCAGCTGAATTTGTTGGTGACACTGAAAGATTGTTCTTCTGTATGACTCAGATTGATTCACTGGGCTGACAATTCCCCCTTCTTTGTGAGCCCTTCGCACCTGTAGATGCACAACACTAACAAAGGTCTAATTCTGGCAGTTAGCAAAATCCCAACTGTTAGCATGTTGAAATAAGTGCAGCAATTTTTCTGATGTCGATGTTGATTGCAATACTCATTACATGCTGAAGAATAGCATTAGACTGATGCATTCTTTGAGAGCTCAGTTTCGAGATTTTAAGTCAGAAAAAAATATCCATGCTGAGTTAAAAAGACTCTCAAGAAAGTTATAGAAAATATACAATTCCTAGATTGTAACACTGCAAACCTGAAGTGAAGTGGAATGGCATCAGTCTTCCCTCTTAGGCCACTTTGTACTAAATTCTTTGCAGGATAAATAACATCAATCCACTCAATAAATACTATATATTTCTCAGGAAATCTAAGGAGACATTCCAGTGTCAAACCACAGGAAATCCCTACAGACTTTAACCATAGATTTTCTAATTGATATACCCCCAAATAAATAATAAAACAGAAACCACAAATGGCATTCTCCTTGCTGCTTGATATATACACTGAGCTGTCAGAATATTAGAGCAGTCTGTACCCAGGTTGCTTATAAAGACAATAGTGGCTGTAATAGAGCTAGAAATAAGGAAAAATGAATCTGCATGAGGCTTGCTTCTGGCTAACTGACTCCTGACATGATCCCCAGTTTAACTGTAAATCAGGGTTTCAAAAGAGAAAGGGAAATAAATCATTCCACGTGTAAAAAAACTCATCCAAGTTTTTATTGCAGTAGAAATGTCAACACCTTCTTGGAGCTAATTTTTAGCAATAATTTTATGAAGATGGCACCGAGAAACCATGAATCTTCAAACGCTCCTGCACACCACAGAAATATGCAAGAACTTCTTGAAAGTGCCTGGAAGTGAACTACAGGGCCAAAATACAAATTCAGATGAGATGCTGGAGTGTATTGCTGGTTGTATGATGATAAATGATGTGTTCAAGGCTCTTGTTTGGGATTGTAGTTCAAACACAGGAAAAAATAGAGAAGCGCTTGACTCAGGGTACAGCAGTCACCTCAGGTAACTGCAGCCTAGCCTGGAAGCCAGGCTGCTGAATTCCTCTCTGTGTGATCAGTGACGCAGCCCAAGACCCAAAATGTCAAATGCAATAACACATGATTCAGAAAAGCTTCAGGAAGGGCCCAGACAAAAAGAGCAGAGAAGATGGAAGAGGCCATGCAAGGACAAAAGAGGAGGCAAGGGAGGTTTTTTCTGACTGCTGCCTATTCAGGCAAATCTAATTTTAAGGGCTGTGAGTTTCTTGAAGTATTATGGATTTTTTTTTTTTCATTAACGTTTTCCTTTGAGCAGACAAAGTCATAGAGAAAGAGTGTTGGCTAAATCAAATGCATAGAATGGATTGTGCTCTGGGTTCTTGTTTCGATACACCATTGAGGGAGATTTGATTGCAGCAGTGGTGGCAATGTATATACCTAAAGTGTCCCTACCTTCAGGAGAAATTGTTTTGGAGGTACCAACATTTAAAGTGCCTGTGCCAGCTGGCCAGCACATCGCAGATGAGCTGGACACATCTAAAGTGGCACTTTGGTCTGGGAACAGCCTTCTCTGTGCAAAACTTCCTCCCATTCCTTGGGCTGTGCTATTGCACTATTGGCTGAGAAACATATCTGTGACATGCCTCTTCTCCACTTCCAGAATGGACCTCAAGGCAAATACTTAATTTCTCTCTTCAGACTGCTAAGTTTTAGTTTAGAAGAGTCATTTTAAAGAGTACAAAGACTCTTGGAATGGAAATCATTGTGGCAGTTTTTAAAGCTGTCTGAAGGACAAGGTTTGCTGCCATTTTTCTGTTTCCTCTTCTAAGTGCCAGCTACCAAGTGGAACCCTTTTATTTGGCAAAGGTGTACCTATACTGTATTGGAAGATACTTCAAACTAAAATTAGTAGGAGTAAAAGCAAGGACAGCCCAGTAGTGTCATTTGCTTAATATAAATTGAGTCTTTTCACATCTAAATGTCTGTGACCAAGGCACTTTGCAATGTCATAAAGGAAAGACAAAGTGTTCCACATACTTAAAAAGTTCACTCTCCTAAAAATCATGAGAATGCCTACTCAGCATGAGACACTGGGTAATGAAGATGGTAAGGGAGGGTAAGGTGTGAAGCATTAGCACTGGAAGCATAGTAAGGGACATCATGAACACAAACTTAAACATTAGTTTTGTGATTCTTAAAAGCAGACTGCAGACCCCTGGAAGGTGGACACACACAGAGGAAATGTGAAAAGGTTTTGGAAACTGAGTGGCTCCTGGTAGCAGTGTTGTCTCAAGTAAGGAGAGTAGGTGGGAAGGCATGAGCCCAGGATATGTTCAGCCTTCTGCTCTTCATCCATCTGAGACAGAACATGAGAGTAACCTCACTCAGCAGGACCTTTGCTAAGCTCCTGCTTAAATGCTCTGTTACACTGCTCCTGGGCACAAGGCCATCTCTTTCCAACTGTAGCTTGCTGAAGTCAGAGCTAAAACTAAAAACTAAGATGAAAAGGACTGCTGAATCCTGGGACAGCACAGGGTGACACCAGAGCTGATAGGAGAAGCTCATGGTTGCAAGGGCAGGCACAGCTTAGGGACGTGGTCAGACTGGCAGCATGTTGCCTCATGAGAGATGCCAATGAACACCATGAAAAAAAGGACACCACCAGGTGTCCAGGGACATGGGGAACTCAGAGGAAAATGAAAACAAGAACTGACTTCCTTGTACAAAAATTGCTCAGAAGCCTTTCTTGCAATTTAAATAAGAAAGGCTTCTTGTCCTTTTTTCTTGCAGTGTTAAATGAGAGGGAAAGAAGTGAACAGCAAGCAAGTAGAAAGGAAGGGGGAGAAGACTCGCTCTTATTAGAACAGAAAAAGGAGAGCAAAAGCAACAAGACCATGAAGAAGCAAAAACCGAAGCAGTCTAAGCCAAAAATATTATAATTTTCACTGTGCCCTGAACTAGGAGTTTTGTAGGATGAATCTTTGTGAAATCAAGCCTGGTTTGCCCTGGAGTAGAAGGGAACAAGGCATCTGAAACCTGACCACGCTACTGGGCTGCTCAGCATGGCAGAAGAGCTGCTGCAGCTCCTCTGAGCCTCTGCTCCTTCACTCTGCTTCTCCTGCCCTTTTGGCCTGAAAAGTTTTGAGGCAGGTTGCCCTGGACTCTGTTTTTGAGCAGGCTGTGGGACATGACAGGCACCTGCATTTCAGTCCCACCTCCTCCTTCCCTCTGGGTGCTGCTGCACTAATGTGAGATGAGATGGGCACGGGCATAGAAGCAGACCTGCAAAAATTGTGCGAAAAAACTGCGGTAGCCCAGCCTGTTTAAATGCCAGGAGTCTTTAGGTACATTATATGTTCAACTTATTGTTGGGTTTATGGTCAGGAGCCAATTTTAATGAAAATAAAGGAAAGTGTTGAAGTTCAGAGGCTATGCAAATGGAGATTAATACACACTTTCAAAAGGGTTATTTACCGTTCTCACTGCTTTAAAACTATAATGCTTTTTGATTTTGGACATTTTCAGGATTATTAACTTTGCTCAGATTTAATACAAGAAATTTATATATATGAAATGGAAAGACAAGCCTGCAAAAATTATTGCAGGAAGCGAATTGCAGAGTGAGGACTGTGTATGGATGCTGAAAGACTCCATATATTTAAAGACAATCATTTTGGGGATAATGACGACTGAGTCATCATCACATACTGCATGTCTTCATGTGTCAAAATAAGAGTAATAAATGTAGTCATAAGGCAAATCTGTGTGACTGAGTAATGAAGAGGCTGAAAAAGACCTAATGGCTGGAATAATGATGGCTGGGAGGGTTGCTTGCTATGATAATATGTGGTTTGCCTAATGAGGAACGGGAACAAAAGGAGATTCAAGACATTGCACTGTATATTATAAACCAAAAGACTAAGGGAAGATGGCCAAAGTTGGCATGCAGGCAGACTTCAAACAGCTTGTGGTACATCCTCAGTGCATCACAGAGAGGCACATTAGAGCTAGCAGGGTGACAGGGTGTCCTTCTTCCCAGAGACTGCTTCTGTGGCTTCTGCAGAGCATGGCCAGCCCACTCCATCTTTGGTGCGGGGAAGGAAATGGGCCTTGGAGCACCACACTTGAGAAGATGATGATGATGATGATTGTTACAAGCTGTTGGTGGGACAGAAGCAAGTTGTCTTGCTCATGGAAAAGGGAGAAGTGACCCTGGAGTGCAGCTGTTGGTGTCTCTGCACTGGGAGAGGGTTTGATGCAAACAATGATTTTCCAATGCCAAAATGCAAATGGGTTTGGAAAGTCAGTGCCTCATTTGCAGGTATTTCAGTGAGAGCTTTGCTGTTAACTTCAGGGGATTAAACATTTCTTCTACAGATGTCTATGAACAAAAATGGTACAATATTGAGCAATCATTTAGCTTGAATAACCTAATATGCCAATTGTGAAATAAATTATCTGCCTTAAACTCCTCAGTTAACAGAAGCAATGAACCATGCTCTAACTTCACTGGTAATTTTCCCTATGTAGATAAATAATTTCTCTCTAGATTTCAGTGAAGTAATTATTTTGGACCCATGATAAGAGTGTCATGATGATTTAATGATTTTTCTGGGTTGGATATATTAATAACTGATATATTGGTTATTTCTGAAAGTGCTATAATTTAATCAACATGAAATGCAGAAGAAATTCTCAGTAATAGATTAGCATCATCTATTAATTATCACTTACTGTCAAAACTAACTAGTAAAGAATATTAATGTTTGGGAAAAACCCCTTTTGTCCACAATGAATATACCCAAATTTTGCACACTGTGCAAGTAAAACACAACATTAGAGATAATTTTGAACATTGCTGGACCATTCACAGGGTCAAATCATAGAGCAGGTCACTATCTGCATCGAGTTCTCCCCATTTCTCAATTTCTTGTTTCTCAGACAGAGACGAGGTTCGCAGCTGAGAGCTGTGTCAGAGAGCTGTCATAGGGCATCCCCCTCGTTCTACCCCACATCCTTCGTCTGTCTGAGCCATGAATGGATAATCACACACGAGAGCCTGGGTTTGTGTGTGCTTGCACCGAACACCCTTTGGCTGCTGTGTTTACTTCAGTGGGGCTGTTAATGAAACTGAAGGTTTGCTGAGCTATCTGCGGGGCTGGGTGCCTAAGGAACAGAATTTTTAATGGGACATAAATCCAATCAAGATTTTCATACTGTGTAAGGAAGCTGCACAGTTTGTGGAAAACAAGAGTCTCCCTGAAAAGCTACTGTTATGCAAATATCAAAACACTTGGGACATACATTAAAGCAGCCCTCAAACTGCAGTTTTTTGGCTTGACACAGGAAATAAAACGAGACCAAAACAGGAGCAAATAGTACTGGTCAATTTTCAAGATAAAGAGTAATGAAAAGAACTTATCGTATGCTTTACACAGAAATTTTATGGCTAACTCCCTGTAAGTTTTTTTAAAGACCTTTTTTTAACTTTCTGTACGAGAACTATGATTCATTCACACAGAAAGGTTATATGAGAGGCACAATTTCTTAGTTCATTCAGGCTTTCCTGTTCAAAGGAGAGAGGCTTTTGTCAGATCCACTGTTGTTCAGAGAGGGAATTAGTTTTATTAGCAGTGTGTCATTCACAGCGTGCCTTACACATCTACCAGCTTCCTAATTTCTTTTTTTTTCCCCAGTTTGTTAGCACTGGCATGGCTTGGGATTCTCAGTATGAATAAAAACCATTTATGCTTCCCATATTCTCACCCCAGGATGGCATTTTCTCCTGACCAAGGACTCAGAACTCTTAAAAAACAAAGGGAGCACAAAAAATCCCCCAACAATACTGTGCTTCCAGGATGTCGATGTTACGAACTGATTTAACCACAAAAATCTTCCTGCCTCATCCTTTCCTGTACCTTCATGTGTTGTTTTTTGCACTGAACCAGCTCAGGAGCTTTTCCAAGACCTTTTGTTCTCTTTGCTAAAAGCCGCATGGATGGTGCTAGAATTAATTCCTGTCTTTGGGAGAATATCGAGGCAGTTCGCTGCAAAGTGAGCCTTTATTATTCACAAATCCTGGTGGGATCACATGAAGCGTGGGATGTCTCCCTGGGCCCGGGCAAGCAGACACGAGCAGCCACAGCCAGCCTGCCCTGCTCTAGCTCTCAGGCAGCTGGAGTGGAAGCACAAGAGGCCTGTGTGCCCTTGCAAAGGATGCTGCTGTCAGACAACTGGTGCCCAAAATAGGCTGTGAGCAGAATTTAGGTGTAAATTCTCAGTTTGAGTAAAGAAGAAAGCTAGCCCTTCTTGCACCAGGGCATGATTATCAGCTCTCCCATATAGGCGACAGAGCTCTGTGCTGCATCAAATATGTATCAAGCGTGTATAAAAATTTGGGGTTTATTCTCATAAATTAAAAGTCCAGGGGGAGCTGCTAGTGACCATCTCTCTAACTGTCCACATATGGCAGATGATAAGCTTTCTTCGAATTAATTGGAGCAAGAGCATCTGTTCTAGAAAAATACAAATTTCATTTTTAAATTTCCAGTACTGTAGAAACCAAAAAGCTAAGCAGACTCAGAGAACCCTCATACTTAATGATTTGTGCCATGTTTCTCATCTGAAGCTTTCTGTTTTCAACACCTGGCCACTGCCTGCTGTTACACTTAACTTTGCAGAATAAAGAACCTTCAAACTTCTGCTCCTTACATTAGTACTTGTAGACTGTGATCATATTTCTTCCTTCTGCTTAAATAAAACTGATGGAGTTCCTGGATTATTTAATTATTTAGTGTATTTTTCCTATCATATTCCTTGCCTTTTGGCTTTTTTTTTCTAAATACTCCTCATATTCTCAATGTCCTGCTTGACCAGGGTACAGGTAACAGATAGTCCACTGTGGGAAAAATCTTATTGGATGCAAGGATGATGGATGCATCCTCCTTCTCCTCCTTCTTCTTCTGCTCCTCCTCCTGGAGTCTGTCTTGGTTCTACTGCCTCTGATCAAGGTTTGTTCAGCTCTGCTGGTGCAGTGTGGGCTACTGAATAGCAGTGGGCATATTTTATGATGCTCAGGTCTTTACCAGGGTATCTCAATATACCTGCAAGATAGAGTTCTGTAAATGTTTTATGTTCTGCAGTTACAGGTTTTCATTTTCATATTTGGCTGTGTTAAAATGCCCTTTGGGTTTCTTCTGTTCAAGCTAGTGCATGATTTTTTTGCTACCTTGAAGTTTCTCAGTTGTGATTTCTTCTTTTTTTTGTTTCTCTCCCCAAATCACTGATTTAAATATTCAATAGAAAAAAAGGAGTCAGTAATTGATCTTCGTGGGACCTCCTTAGAAAGAAATCCACTCCTGAATAATTCCCCATTTACTCATGCCTTTAGGGAACTGTCAAACAGCTTTTAATCCATACTGCTAAGAGAAAAGCATTAATTTTGACACTATTCATGCCCAAATGTAAAGGAGTACATTCCAGGACAACCATATTTGACCAGAACAAAGTTGAACCTGCAGCTGTATTTGAGTTTTCATGGGATTCAAATAGCAGACAGCTGGCTGACCATCTCAGGCTGTTCCAGCTTGATATTTCCATGTTTTTTGAAAAGGAAAGGCAGACCTCTGCAGTGATGTGTTGCCAACGTTTTAAGTCAGAGGGCCCATAAAATGTTCCCAGCTTGGTGTGATAAATCTAAATTAGCCTTTGCAAAAAATAAAGGAAAAAAGAAAAAAGAAAAAAAGGCTGTGGAATCTATTATTTTATCTTAACTCTTTATGTGCTTTCCTGTGATACAAGACAAAGAAGAATGACAAAAGAAAAGCTCACCTTAGATGTAATGCAAACAGCTATAGACTGCTCCTGGTAAATATGCTGGGGATATTTGCAGAGCCCAGTTTGTGCAATAGTCTTTGGACTTCTGGGGAGAAGAGATGCCAAATGTTTTCTGCAGAGAGCTTTTGCTTTCAGTCTGCCAGATCCTTTGTACGCCCTGAGCCATTCCAGCTACAAATTTTCTTCTCTCTGTAAGCAACCAGGAAGCACTCCAGAAAACATCTTTTCCTGGATGGCAGAGAATTATTACAGGGAATTATATGCTATATACATCCCAAAGGCTCCCTTGGGTTTGAGGTGCCACCTCCTTCCATGAAAATGGGCAGTAAGAGAGGGCTAAGGAAAGAAGTTTCTAGGCAGGGCTCTGGCCAGGGCAGCAGGTGATGCCCTGGGTACCCCCCAGGTGTTCCTTTCTCAGTACAGTGAGAAAGCAGCTCTGCAGTGGTTGTTTTTAGTGCTGTCAGCTCAGATCCTCCAGTGCATCAATGGGTTAGCCACAACCACAGCCATGGACAAGGGGAAAGATGTTTGGCATGAAAAGAATTCTTCCAGTTCTCACACTTTTCAGCCCATAAATATTGTGTCTGAGTCTCTATCTGCTAAAATGAGCATTTTTTTCTGATGGGAGATGACACAAATAGGTGGAAGCAGCAGGTAGGTTTGCAAACCCAGACTGAGGGTCCTGCAGTCAGCTGAGAGACTCCAAACTGAGTGGAAGAAGATGTCTCAGGCTGAGATAGTCTAGCTATCATTTATGAGAATTATTCATACCTTGAAGCATAATAATCCGTGAATGCTTACATACCAGAAAAGCCCCAGATTTTCACTGAGAATGGAGGATACAGAGGCATTGCAAACTTCTTGAAGCAAGTAAACAAATTACAGGTAAACCCCATAGCATGCAAAATTCAGCACCTAGACCTAGCTGGTTGAAAACTGAGTGGGCCTTTACTTCCTCACCCAAATCGCACTTAAGATCATCTATCTTAATTCTGTAATTGTAAGACCAACAGTCACAAACCTTGGCACATTGGAATAATTACATGAGGCAAACTCATCCCCTCCAAATCTGAGGGAAGCAATGACATAATTTTCCTATCAAATGTCCATTTTTCAGAAAAGACAAGGAAATCAAATCCATGAACCATAATAGCTAAACATGCCTCATTTTTCTTGGTCTTTCTGAAAAATATTTTTTCCCCGTTTCCCCCACACACTGGTTCATTTGTAGAACAGATTACTATAAAATTGCAGCTAACCAAAAAAACCCCCAACCTATTAAAAATTGCCTATTGCTCACCGATAATGGACAAAATTTTTCTTTGCAGCAAGTAAAAACAAATTTGGCACATCACTCACTCGCACAACAATTTTCTGCTGCTCCTATCCCACGCACTAGATACACGTGTGTCAGTTGTGCTTGCGTCACTGTTAAAAGCCTTAATGACTGACTCATTTTTCCATGGCATGTGGTGAATGTAGGCTGGACCTGTGCAGGCTCTTGGAGCCAGGGAACAGGAGGAGGCTGTGGTGAAGGAATGGCTGCAGGGAAGCAGGCACTGGGGGGCAGCGCAATGGGCAAGGCTCGCCCCATCGAGCTCTGTCTCTCATGTCCCCATCTTGTTTTGGCTGCTCTGTGGGGCTTGCTTGTAGCCAAGCATTCGCTTTGCAAGCTGATCCGCTGATGGAAAACAATGCTGACTCCAGCAAAATGGCATGACTTCTCCAAGGGAAGTTACCACCTCCCCCTCATGCTTCTGTTGGCAAAAGGAGTGGCACAGGCACATCTTCAGGGACTTCAGGAAAGCTCTGCGGTTGCTTGGCTCCAGCTGGTTGCACCAATCTAGCTCATCCTAAGCCAAAGAAGAGACAAGAGCATGCATGGAAGAGGTGCTCACAGCTGGTATGGCCACATCTGCAGAACATCATTGGTCAATGTCACCATTCTTTAATATCTTCTCACACAGAAAGTAGCTTGGTTTTTTGGAGAGT
Organism: Acanthiza pusilla; assembly: GCA_036630365.1. NCBI lineage: Eukaryota > Metazoa > Chordata > Aves > Passeriformes > Acanthizidae > Acanthiza > Acanthiza pusilla. The sequence continues at coordinate 3,936,874 of JAXCHO010000003.1, read as the reverse complement.
GTAGCATCAGCCATCACAGTGTCCCAAGAGGAGCAGTGTCCTGTTTTCCATCCCAGGCTTCCTTAGTATCATCATCACTTCTAGAGATAGTAAGTGATAAGACAATTATTCTTTTTACTCAGACGTCCTTGAAAACTTGGACAAGTTGTGCCCGAGTCAACATGTCCCAAAGCCAGCCTCTGATTTGTACAAATGGGGTACTTGGATGGGCAGACAGCTACAGAGGCAATGTTTAACAGCGGGTGTAAAGTCAGATGGATCAAACTTCTTCATTTTACATGGCTTTGAAATAGCAACAGTTGGCTGCAAAAGGTACCAGCTTTCTCTTGCATGCTTCTGTTGCACATCTGCTGTGGCATTGTGGCATGGTTATCTTGCTTTGGCAGCCAGAGGGCAAGGCTTTCCCAAAACTCTGTGTGACTCGTGTCCTCCATGAGACTGACATCCCCTGTGGGACCGGCATCCTCCATGCTGCCATACAGCAGGTGCCATCTGGGCAGTGGCTGGGCACAGCTTCTTCTCACCTTTTTGTTAACACATCTCAGCCCATGGCGCAAGAAGCTCACTTGCAGAAAGAGGAAACAGACATCCCTGCTTGGTTTCTGGCTTTTCTCCTGCAGCAGCAAGAGTATCAATTAATATCAGCAATGATGCCAGTTAATTAGTGGTGGTAGGCTGGAGGACACTGACACCTTTTCCTTGTATGTCCTCTCGAGAACAGATTAATCCCAGGCGGGTCAACCAACTGTGTGGCAGATGGCTGCAGCCCTTCCTGCTGCTCGCCTTGGCTGGGACTGGTCTGGATGCTCAGCACTGCCCACCTTGGTGTCCAACATAACCTTCCCAGGCTATCATTCAGCCACACAGAATTTGGGGCGAGGTGTTATCAGTTTATTTTGGGAGATCTAGATAGCAACCATAAACACTCACACCACAGCTACATTTTGTCAAAAACCAATCAGCCAAAGAGTGAATTCTTTCAAATGAAATTTCTATACCATTGAAAAGATCAGTTCAAAGTCATTACGTATTAGTAATAATAATAACCTGTGCACCATTCTGCTTTATGATACTCAAATATTATTTCAAATAAAGCTAATCCAAGACCTCATTCATCTGTATAGATTGCACAATAAAGGCATTAAAGGCAGTCTGGGAACACCTAGGAACTGCTCCAGGCTTTACAATGGACTTCGCCATGTCACTCTCATTGCACATTCATCTTGCCTTTAAACTTAGTTGTCTTCTCCTCAAAGTTAGTTGTGTTGGCTCCTCCTAGTCTGCCAGAGCGGACAATGACTTTGTCTTGCTCAGGTGACCAAGAATGAGAGGACAAATTGCCCTGTGGTTACCCTGTGAGACGTCCCCTTTAAACTGGAATTTTTCTTTTGTCCATAGATTTGTTCCCTTTACTTTTTAAACTGTGCATTCTTGGCAGTGATGTATGGGAGGCAGACAAAGGCTTGTGCAGCAGAGTTCTGCACCTCTAGAGCTACTCTGTGCATCCTTGTGACAGAAGCAAGGATCAAATTCCGTTTCCAAGTGTGCTGGTGAAATATTAGATCTGAAATTATCTTAACTACAACTTCTTTCCATAAAACTTTTTACTACAATTTACATGCAGCTGGTTAGAGAGAAAAACACATTTGCTTTGTTGCCAACAGTGAAGAGCCAGGCTGCTCTGGCTCTGGTCTGTGTACCACCATGGAGAGGTCAATGGGCTCAGGGGCAGCTGACCAAAGACTGGCGTTAGTTGCACCTTCCTACCTTATTGTGCCCAAACATGGCTGTTTGAAGAACAGTGATCTCATCCTTCAACTGCTTTGAAACTTCCCAAATCTGACAAGCTTTAACTGCTGCAACTCTGCTTCACAGAGCAAGAAACCATGAAACTTCTTTTATATGTGTCTCCAAGAGCGAGGCTTTATTATAATGCAGGACTTTCATATTTTTTTAATATCTCCCCGCCCATCTTTTCCCACAGATGAGGTTACATTTCTGTGGGTTTTGTTTCTACATTTTGCTTGAAAAGAGGTTTGAATGCTGGGACACAGGTGGGTGCTGTGGGGGCAAAACACTTTCCAGCTGGGATTGGCATGTAGATCTCACCAGGGTGGTGGGTCTCATGGCTTTAAAAGCCCAAAAGAAGGAGAAACACAGCTAATGATATGCTAGAAGCACAGGCTTAAAATCAAGCACCAGTTATAACTTGCTTGTTAATTCATGTTCTCAGAAGAAAAGTCCTTTTATCTGGATAAGCTATACTTAACTGCTCCACTTCATAGAACTGGGAATCGAGAAGCTCTCCCAGTTGGGGTGGCACCGATGTGGGCTCACCAGCTTTCATGTGTTTCTCATTTGACTGGTCTGAGCTACCTGCTCCAGGTGAGGGCCAAGAGTAATGCAGGCATCTGACAATCTACTTCCCACATGGAGAGGCTGCATCTCATTCAGCAGGCCTGCCTCTTCAAAGGTGCAAACCTCTCGGAGCAGTGAAGTAAAAATGAAATAGGCACTGTAGAAACTTTACCTTCCTTTGCCTTTGCTCTCCAATGTGCCTAGTTTTTCCAGTTTTTAATGACCTCTTGAAAAAGTGGTCCAGCCTTCAAAGATAAAAGTCAGCAGTGCCAATTAGCACCCATGACAGGCAGAGTGGCAGCAAACCAGTCCCTATGGTCTTACTGCAGTCATCCCAACATCCTACCCCGTGTGGGTGAAGCATCCCAAGCTCTTGTGGCCATCAGTCAGGGAATCAGTGAGCTTGGCTTCCTCAACATGTCTTGGTCCTGATCAAGCCACAGTTTGAGAAACAAATCGAGCAAGCACCAGAAGAGACAAAACACAAGGAAATGCATAGGAAGCCCTCTGTTGGCTGGAGTGATTAACCAACCATAAAAGATATTTCTGTGGTGACAGCATTACACAAAGTCAGAAGCAGGAGCTTCAGACAGGTTTAAAATTATGAGGAAGAAACTGTAATTGTCCAAACAGAGTTGCTCTGCACCTGTGGAGGAGCTGTGAGAACTTTGCTGCTTCTGCTCTTCGCTCACTTTTGAGTGTGGTGAAAGCAGGAATTACATACTGGGAATAAACAGCAAGTATTTTTAAGAATGCCTGTCTGAGTCTACATACAACTGCTTTTCTCTGTCCCAAGGCCTCCTAATTACCAATTTTTTTTCTATGGCTGGAAAGCTGATACAGAAGAACTGCTGCTGAGTGGATAATAGCAGATGTGTTTGCCTCTGAGCTATTGGCAGCCAAATTATGACTTGACCTGAAGTTCCTTAAAAGATCACGCCAAGTTTTTCTCTTACTTGCATATGGATGCAACTACTTGGTTGCAGAAAAATTTAATCAATGAAGGCAGCAGCAGCACAAAATGTGCCATGTGAGATCAGCTTCAATTGCTGTCAAGAAGAAGAGGCTGTGGGAATCACTGCTTTTACAATATTGTGATTACACCAAATGCAAAATTTCATTTTGGATCCATCCCAAATCAAATTATTTCTGAATTCTGGACAGATATAAAGGACTTCCTGAATCAAATTAATTGTTATATTCAACCCCAAATGTTTTTTAAATGCTTTCTTTTCACCTGGCCAAGGTGTTGCCTTGAGCATACTAGCAATGGGGTGATGGAATGTCTTATTCAGCAGTGTGGTGGAAGTAGGAGGCGGATGCAGATAGTCCAAGGTTCTGGCCTGGGGTAAAAGATAAATGAAAGAAGGAAACTTAAGTCACGTCACACCTCAGAAGCATGTCTTGACTGCTGCGAGTGCCTCCCCATCCTGTGTGGTTTTCTGACTGGCAGTTGCATGAATTTTCTCAAGTTTTCTCTCAAGCAGCGAGTATTCCTCAGAATTCACAGATAATTAAATCTGGCTGAAACAGAATTCTTCCCTGCCAAGATCTTTTTCCAGGCAAGACATAATTCAGAATTGATAACAGGTATGTAGCAGAAGCCTGCCTGACTGTGCCATACAGAGGTAATAGAGCCTGCAAAATAACCCCAGAGGGATGGGATTCATGCCTTCCCCCAGCCTTTGGACATGATTAGCCATTGTTAGTCCTATAGAGTATTCATCTCAGAGTTGCAGAACCTCTTTGTAACAAAGACAAATGTATATTCTATTTCTCCAGCTGAAAAGAGATGAAGTTGGCAATTTATAATGTTGAATTGCAGGTTCAGCCGAGTTTGGTGGTTTGCAGAGCCTAATCCTCTTTATTTAAAGTTTTATTCAGTGTGTCTACTTCATTCTGAGCAAATTTTTCAATTGACCCTCACAAGATGGGGAATGATTTTCAGCCTTTGACAGATTTGATCTCTTGTAATTTTTAACTGGGGATTTGGAGATGTAATTATTTTAACGCTTTTTTAATTTGAAAATTAAACTTGCATTTATTTTATGAATAAAAGGACTAATGAATTCCTCAGAGGGAAAGCCCTGCAATGAAATAACAGAAATATAGAGTAAGAACACAGCCTTAGAGCTGGTTTGGGAGGAGCTGTCTTCGAGCCAACTCTAAGATCAAGATTGTTGCCATGTTCATTTTTGGAAGCCTCCTCCATTGATTTTTCATTTGTGTATTCATTAGACTGAAAGCCCACAAAGTGCAGTTGATAATTACCATCAATGGTCTGGTTTTGAATTCTTTTCAGATGAAGTTGATAATTCAGCTAAGTATCTGAATGGCTGAGGCTGGTTAATACCAGCCTGCTACACTGCCTTTCATTTCTTCTCTTGAAGGCCTTTGTGAAGCAAAGCGAGGGCACACGCACAGATTATCCTCAGCTTTTCTTGGTGGTGAGATTCCAGCTTCCCCATTGATGTCTATCGTATTTTTGCTGTGGGGCATTTGGGCACAACAGCCTTGTTTTAACAGAAATTAAAAACCTTTGATTTTAAAACAATGCAGACTGAAATTAGTTGTATCAGGCAGCAGATTTAAATGGTCTCTCCTACCTGTAATTTAGGCAAAATTTTGACCATTCACTCCTCAAGAACAGGGATGCAGCAGGTACTGCTCTACTGTGAGGTTTTCCATTCTTTAAAAGATGTAGAAAAATGTAGGGTGACAAGAGGCCCTCCACTACAAAAAGAAGGTTGAAGATGATACAAAGTTATTTTAATGTCACACTTAGCAGGTTTTTGATCCCCGTTCAAGACCAGTAATATCTCATGCTAAGAGTTACTTTTTAAAAAAGTTTTCAAGATAGGGACATCAAAATGTGTAACATAGGATTTCATGAGAAAAATGACATGAACACAACCCAGTCTCCTGTCAGCCCCCAGGACAAGACTCCACCAAAAAGGACTGGGAGTGTTAGAGGCTGAACACTCTAAATGCTCCAGATGAAGCTTCCAGACTCTAACTAGGCTCTCATCTTCCCCCCAACGTGGTGGCTGCTTTGTGGGGTGGAAGAAATAGTTGCCGAACATGCAGAGCACTGAAGGATGCTCCTGGCTGAGACTTCTGATAAGCCTGCTGTTAGTGAGCATATTTGGTATTTTTTAAATCACTAGTTGAAACTTTCCCAAAATTAAAATAAAATTGGCTTGCTAATGAAAATCAGAAGCATGCGAGAACTGTGACCTCGATAAAATTTTCCATTTTTAAATATTTCTGGTGCAGTATATTTATGTCTTTTTGCAAGGAGCGCCTAGGAAAAGGTGCTACGAAACTGCCAGGCATAAGCAAACAGAGAACTTAACATTTTGATATTTTTGGCTTATGTAGCTCACAACATCCAGAGATCATGAAACACCTCAAACTTCAGACTACTCTTGTTTCATGGATTAGGAGAGAAAGGGGACAGCTCTCAGTCCTCTGGTAATGTGCTAAAAATTAATGAAAACCTTTCTTTTGCGTTATTTTACCACACTTCAAATCTGTGTGATTTTTTTCCCCCCAAACAATGTGATAATTTAGGTAGATTTCTCTACTGGCAGCCACAACACAAAAGGTATGGTGAAATTCACGGAACTTCTTTTGTATAAGAGCTGTCGTGCCTGAACACGTCGATGGTTATTTTTAATGTCTCAGCTCCGAGAGAGCTCTCGTCGAAAGACAACTCCTGCAGCACGCTCAGCACCCACGCTCCCTGCCCTGGCCCCGGGTGCCGAGGGAGGGGTGCCGATGGAGCTCAGGGTGCTGTGGCAGCCGGTCTCAGGACACCCGTGGATCCTTGTGGCTCCTCCCCAGCTGTGCCAACCCACAGGAACTGACTGCAGTAGGGGGATAAATGGAGTTTGGGATGGTTTGCCAGAACAGATTACACTGGGGTCTGTCACAGCAGGTTAGACGAAAGCATGCTTTTTGATTTACAATACTGTCCAGGTTTGCTATATAGAGAGTTTCAGGCCTGTGTTGAGGGGCACATTATAATCAGATTCTTATTTTATTTTTCTTCTGAATAGAAATGAAGTGTTGTAAAATATTTTATTTTCCTAGCCTGGTTATTTTTTTTCGCATGGGTCATTACCAAATCTCTGCATCACTGTCGACATGCCTGAAATATTTAGCTTGCCTCAGTTACATTTCTCCCGAGCCCTGGCTGGCTGTGTCTGCCAGATAACCGAAGATGTGCCTGGAGCTTTGCTTTAAGAGCGGAGGTAAGTCATATTGTGTAGGCTGAGGTGTTCTAGCTTCTGCATACTATTGCTCATGCCTCGCAGTCCTTGGAGTCACCTTGCTGCCTTACTCTACAGACTTTTTTAAGTACTGCAGTGCTGTTTGTTACTAGGTGGAGAGCAAGACTGAAGACTGCTTTGAGAAGGAGGTTGTTTCAGCTCTGGAGTGGCAGCATCCAGACCCTATTTACATTGCTCTTCTGGTCTCCTCTCTTCAACTGTAGTTATGCAGAGAGAAGCTGTTTACTTATTTTGCATGGCTCCCAAATGTCATTTAAACATTATTAACAGGAGGGTTACTACCTCCCAAATTTCTAATTAAGGTCTTTCCTTCAGTCTATTAGCAGTACTTTTGTGGACATATTCTTTAATTAGTTCTGACTTTCTGACTCCAGTGCAAAGTAGTTTTTAACTACTGTCTGCAATGCCCACGAGTGGTGAGTCAACCTATTAAAAATTAAAAATCAATTTTAGTTTCACCAAGTGAACCAAGTGCTATTTCATCTTATTTTCATTATCACAGCATCTGAGAGTCCAGGTGGTGGTGAGAGCTTTACAAACGGAGAGCAAAGACAGCCACCTCAACAGGGCCTGGGCGAGGGAGGGTTGTGCCTCCATGACCCTACCAAACCGTCATCCCAAGGAAAGGAGGGGATGTGTAGGAGAAGGAGATGCAAGGTAGACACCTTGGTAGGATGGGGATGCTGAAAGCCCTGGGTTTTGATGCCTGCCCTGGTGTGGGTGCTGACCTGGGCCCACCTGCCAGCAGCTCTTGGGGAAGGAGACCCCACAGATGCTTCCTCTCCCGGTTTTGCCACTCTGAAAAAGCATCTTGTTTTTTCACAGCCCTGGGGAAAACATCTTAGAGACCTCAGGCAGCAAACCCCTCAAGGTAATGGCTCATCCTAAGCTCAGACCATGTTTATCTGGGTCCCTATTTACCTTCTGAAATCACACCTGTGCCCTCAGCACATAGATATCCAACCTGAGTCCACTGCATGCTGTGGTTCCTATGCTGGGTGTGACAAAAGTGTGGAGTAACACACATCAGCTCCTGGGTAATGACTATCAGCCACCAAAAGCCATTCCCACTCTTCCCTCCACCTCTCACTAATGCCCTTGTACCCCTTCAGGGAGCTAAACTGGCACAAAACTCTCCTTCTGCTGGTTGGAGATTGGGACAGGGACATGGCTGAGCCTGAGCCAGGGTGAGAAGAGGAAGCCAAGGCCAGAGAGAGCCACCATCGTCCCTTGCAGTGCTGCTAGTGTTTGATCGACTGTAATGAGCAAAGCGTGGACACCAGGGTATCCAGAGGGATCAGAGGGGGAACGACACCCACCTGGAACAAGGAAGATGATGACTCCCTTAGAACATGTGTGAAGGTTCACATCTAGATTTGCAGCCCTCAGAAATGGAAACTTTTGAGGCACAGAACTGTGATTGGGCCCTTTGTTCATGCTGCCATGATCGGATGCACACTGGTTCAGAAATCTGCTCAAAGCCACTTGCAAGATCAAGGCCTTTCTTTGTAGCCTCTTTGGACCAAAGATGGTCTCTTTTTCTAAAATGTTTCACATCCCTGCAGACTTTGCAAATGGAGGAGATTATGCCAACCTGCTGAAATATTAATGTGAAAACTTTGTTGGCTCAGACTTGGTGTTCACCTTTGTGCTCAGGCTTGATTTTCTAAGTGTGTGCATAATTATTAATGCATTCATTAAGAGTATTTCCCATGGTGTCAAACAACTCAAAATAGATACCAGAACAGAGGGTCAATCCAAACACTGTGCATAAAAGGTGAAAAAAAAATCTGTAAAGAACAGGTCAAGAGGAGTCTAATTATGGAGCATCTTTGGAAAAAGATTCATATATAATTTTGGGGGTATATCTTAAAATTAAAAAACCCACAGACCTTACTGATTCTGTGTTAACTAGAACTAGGGATAAATTATTTCCACAGATCAAAATATAAGGACTCTTGTGCATATAATTTAAAACATACTGAAACACATCAAATGCTCATTGAAAATAGTAAGTGAGTCACAAATATTTACATTGTTTGTCAAAATTTCATACTTGACTAGACAGTTTGCCACAAATAGAAGAAAACCAGTATGGTCTAAAGTGCGTTCCGGACCATGGCAATATTCCCCAAGTCTTTTTGCTTTAAACAAGTTGCATCTGAGTGCTAAAAATTGTGCAGTATCAAATTATAAGGTGCTGGGAAAGAAGGCTTAATTCCAGAGGCTCTATTGTAATTTTGGGTGAATGATTTTTCTAGGATCAGAGCCAGTGAGAAAGGAGGACTTTCAGAGCTCGATTAATAGATTGAAAGAGGGTATAAAGAGGAAGAGTTTAAATGCATTTGACATTGGAGAATGTTTTGGATGAAAGAACCTGGAGCTGTGATTGACTGGGTGTAGGAAACAAAAACGTACCGCTGGATGACTGAGCAGTGGGACATGTTGTCCTGACAATATGTGCAGTCTCCATCCATGGAGGCTTCCAGCATCCGACAGGATAAAGGAATGCAGTCTGAAGCCAATGCTGATCCAGTTCTGAGCCATAGGTTGGACCTGAGACCTGATGTCCCTTCCTGCCTGAGTGACTTGGCACTTCAGAGTGAATGGGTATACCACAGCCTAAAGTGAAGTGGCCTCATGGCAAAACCTCCAGCCCCAAACACCTGACAATGCCTGTTTGGAGTTCACCAAGTCTGAATGCCTCAGAACGACCCAGAGCTCATAACCACGGTGGGGAAACTTCATCCCTCACCAAGTCAGGATCAATACATGGCAATCGTGCATGGCAATGGGAGCATGAGCTGCCCATCTGTTGACCTATGTGCTCCATTGGTCCTTTCCCCTGCCTAAAATGGACCTGGCCCATTTAGGTCAGACCCTTAACTTAAAGGGATGTCCATGGAAACCATTTCCCTCCCACCAGTGATGGGAAAGAGCCTCCATGAGAGATACAGAAACAGAGGAGAGGGCTGACAGGGCTGTGTTGGTGTCTCCACCCCTCTGGGAGCCACCTCCCTTAGACGGAGGACCCAGCCCCTGGGCTCAGGGCCCCTCATTCTGGTTCTGACTCTGCCCCATGTTGCCTTGGTTTGCTTTCACAGGCCAGCACCTGCACTGCTGGGGTTCCCACTAAGATTTATTGTCATTGAGGGACCCACAGAGCAGACACCTTCTGGCGATCACCTGTGGTGGCCAGGTCTTCAAGGCCCTCCATTTTTCTCAGCTCAAAAGGACAATGTCTTCATGTGCTGGCATATGAACTGAATGACACATCCATGGTCCAGAGTCGCCTGAAATAGCCAGTCACCAGGAGGACATTTGGGGACCACTGCCCGCTCTTATCTTCTCAGCATCCCAAGGTGACTGCCAGGGGTGGGGCTCTGGTCAGACTCCATGCAGCTCTTCTGCTGTTTGACACTGCTGAAAACCCATGAGGCATGATGGGCATCTGGACCCAGGGTGTTGTGCTGCTTGGTACGTGTGAGGGATGACCCCCAATGTCCCAATAAGCACCAGAATCTCTGCAGCCATGACTTGGCTCAGCACACATTAAACAAGCCCCTGTGAGGAAGGGGAGAAACCTACCCACAATGTCCTTTGCCTCCCACCAGCTGATCGGCTCAGCACTGCAGCTGGATCCTCAAGCATGGGTTGCAGGAGGGTTTTATTGCATCTCAAAAGAGAAAGCCTAATTTCCTCACATTTCCAGCAGAACATCCCACCCGTTTTGCAAATCCTTTGGCAGTATTAGTCATTTATGACTATCAGTAATGCTTTTCCAGGCCTCCCTTCACAGCCAGTAACTAGGAGAAAAAAAAACCATAACAGAAATTGTTTGTGTTTCTAAATCACAAACATCAGCATTGTGTTATCCTAACAGCTATCATCTTTATTTTTAGGATATTTAATCAATTTGGATGCTTTCAGATATATTTTAGTCAGACGACTTTGCTGTAGCTTACCTCCCAATTCTGGTTGCCATGGCATAACAATGATTTCTCTTTTAGCTAAAAATAAACCTTCAGTAACAAATGTATTAGCCATTTTAAAAAAAGGCAAAAAACCCCCCACCAAAACCCCCAAACCAGCAAAAAACCAAACAATGATGAAAACAAAGCACCTCCCCATGCACCAATTCACGTTACCCCATGCTGCTGCTGCTTTGGCATCAGTTGTACAAGGCCCTGGATGGACCCTCTCTGCCTCCCCTTTCCTATTTACACACTTTTATATTCTGGTAAATGAAAGACATCCAAATGCCTAAAACATTGCAAACATTTTAAAAATGGCATTAAAATCAGGTACTGTAAGAGAGACACTGGCCCTCAGTGAGGCAGAACTGCCTGTTCTTAAAGCTTCTGTAGCTCCTGGGCTCCGCTGGGAGAAATTTTTTTTTCTTTGGCATGAATCCAAACAAGGGAGAAAAACCTCCTTCCCCAAAGAGGCTGATGGCAGACAAAGCTGGGGCACGAGGTGCTTCTTCCCCAGCGTGGAGGCAGCCCCGACCGCACACCTGCTCAGTGACCTGTCACCTTGGCATGGTGGTAGGGGATGGGTGAAGTCCTACTTCCGTCTGGTATAAGGCACTTCATCCCTCTCTCCTTCGCAGCTACATGTTTTGCTGAAAAGTAAAGTGGTATGCCACATATTTAACAATAAAATTAAACTAATGGAAACCAAAAAACAAACAACGAGCACCTCCACATGATTTGCAAGTGTTAATTTAAAGGTGCAGAAGGCTACAGCAATGCTAGGGATCATAAAAACAATATTGGTAGGTTCAGGGGGAGTGTTTTCTTTCAGTTTTGATTAAAAAAACTCTTTCTTTCTCTTAAAGTCATCTGGGAGTGCAGTGCAAAAGGAAGAGGGCAAGTCTGGCCAGGTTTGTCCTGCCCTGCCCTCATGCCTCTCAGCCCAAATGACATGGTAACCTCCCCACGGAGCCCTGGAAGGAAATGCTCCAGCCACGCAGATCCCAGCACGCCTGTACAAGGGTGTGGAGGAGAACACACAGCCTGTTCTGTTCCTTTTTACCAAAACAGCTGTTGGCCATCCCCAGGGAGCACAGGGCAAAATGGTAATGGGGACCATTCTGAAGATCACTTGGAGAAACAAGACTGAAGCAGGGAAAAAAGCACTCTCTGTGAGTTTGTGGAAGATGAGTGGCTCTTTCCCAAACTGTCCATATTTGCCAAGTCGCTATATCTGCTGGTCCTCATGCTCCTATTTTAGCCTGTGAGAGTGATCCTTGTCTGTTTTTGTAAACACAGTAGCTAGATAAAGGAGGGAGAGGAGCGGCTCCTGTCCCCAGGGACTGCCTGGCTCCTGTCTTGATATCATCAGCACTCTGCTGATAACAATGTACATATATATATAAAATACACCTATAATGTTGCAGTCCTTTTGTAGTTGCTCTAAGTGCAGAAAGGTTGGTGGCTTTGAGAATGCTTCCTTGGGAACCTGTTTCCTCAGCTTCTGCAGTGACAGCCAGCAGGGTACTACTGATGGCTCCATGGCTAAAGCCTGGCAGGTTTGAGGCAAGGAAAGTTCTGTGTGTCGAGGCTGGGAGGCTCAGGGGTATTTCCCACCTGCAGCAGAGGCATATGCTTTCAATATGCTTGCAATGGGTGTCCAATCTCCCTCGGACAAAAACAGATGGAGCACGGGAGTTTTCTGTGACTGGCAGCTCTTTCAATCCAGAAGATGCCCAGGGGCTCAGCCCTGGTGTCAGTGCTAGGGCAGTGGCTAACCAACCCAGCAGGCTCACCAGCTGAACTCCTTGTTTTACCTGTTGCTAATGCCAGCATTTTAATAAAAAACCACTCTTAACTGTGAGAAGAGTAAAGCACTACCTGAACAGAGCTGGCCTGAGATCCCATCCCAAATTTGTACCTCTGTCCACACAAGCCAGGGCATCACTCTCTTATTTTTCTTCACAAAACATGGCCTTCAGGCTTGGAGCTTGTATTTGGGTAAGAGAACAAGGCTGTGTTTTGTAGTTGGATGGATCAAGGTGTCAGGCACAAGACACCATGGCTGGGCCAGCATCCCCAGTTGTGACCTGAGAGCCTGCAGGTCTGGAGAGGCTCTCCAGAAACATATTTGATGTTTTTTCCTTCTCTGGCCCTCAGGCTTTGATGAACAGGCAAGGTCCATCCCACCCCCTGTCCTCACTACTGACAGCAACCACAGCAAAGAAACCAACCTCATTAACGCTACTGACGGGCTTTTTGAACACTGCTTTTCCACAGTTGCAGTGTCCAGCCTCCTCCCCTCACGCCTCACCAGCACGGCTCCGCAGGAACAGAAGGGCCTGTTCCACATGAGCTGCGCCGCTGAGCTCACAGGGAGGCACTCGCCAGCTGAGGGAGGACGGTGGGGAAGATGGAGCGAGGCCTTGTGGAGCCTGCCCGTGCTTCTTGTGCCAGACCCCTGCAATGCCGAAAGCCTTGGAGGAAGGCAGCCTTCCTCTCATTCTCTTCTTCCTCTGGGCTGTGGGGAGAGTGAGAAGATGGTGGTCTGTCTGCAGGCCTCAGGCCGTGGCGGAGGGGCTCTGGGGCTTGGGCTGCCTCTTCCCCCAGGGCCTGGCTCCTGGGGAGGGTGTGTCACAGCCCACGGGCACTGAAATTTCTGCAAGGGCTGCTCAGTCTTGGAATTGCTTTTGGGAGAGACAATGAAGAAAAGCAGATCCATTTTCTGCCCAAATTCAGCAAAGCTGTCTGTGCTGGGCTTACAGAAACGCTCATCTGCCTCTCCACTTGAGTTTCTGTTTTCCTTTAGAGCTTACTTTTTTTCCTTTCTGTGCATGAGGTCAGCTGACAATTTTAAAGAGCTTTAAAGTCCCCATTGTGATATTTAATGGTTTTCCCAGAGCATCTTCCCTGTGTTTTATTCTGCTCCTCCCTTTGCTCATTATATCCATATTTTCTTCTGGAATATGTGTCTCCAATCAGTTGCAGAAGACCCTTCCCTCCTGAAATTATTTATTCCTAGTTCATCATCTTGGAAACCAACTGCTTTCCAGCTCTGCTTTTCATAGATGAGGTCATCTCTCTTCACAGAGCCCCAAACCTGAGTTTCTGAGAACAAAAATCCTTCTGTTGATTATCAGCATTGTCATTGTTTGGGCTTTATTTATATTGTTTCTTTCTACCTTTCCTCACAAAGAGAGGCTAAACCCGCTCTGATGCACTGCTTATCATGACTGTCAACTATCTGGCACTGTCATTAGTTTCACTGAAGCCAGAGGGATTTCTCTGCATTCAGCTAAATGTGATTGTGTGTATTTGCAGGCTTGAGAAAAAAAAGAAATGACAGTATCTGAAAACTTTTGATAATTTATGGATCTAGACTTTCACCACACTAATGGAATCCCTGTGGAGGGTGAAACAAATTGCCACTGGTCTGAAACGGGATCACGCAACCTAAAATAGCCCCATGCTGCCTCACTCCAAACTGCTTGGCATTTTTTGCTGTCATCTGTCTGGCAGACCTAAAACAGCAAGGGTGTTTCAAAATGCAGCATGTTTATGGCCAAAAGATCTCCCTGAGCTGTTCAGCAATTGCAAAGAGAATAAGAGGTTAAAAGCCAAGAAATATTTTAATTTGAATTTGTCTGAAAAACCCGTCCTGGAGGCTTCTTCAGGAAACATGGCAGTGTGCAGAAAGATGCCATACACTGATGCACTCTCTGTGCTTCCAGCGCTAGGTACATTATAAACATATTGCTTTAAGGTCAAAGAGGTAGCAAATATGTGGGAGAATTTCACATCAGGGTCATAAAGGCTTAAAAAATCATAGGATTATAATGGCCTCCTCCTCCTCCTCCTGTGAGCCACTCGGCTAGTCACTAAATTGTTTTTCTGCTGCTCAGATGTCATCCAAGAATGGAAGAGAAGTGCCTAAAGACTGTGAGCTGGTCTCTGAATAGGCAGCATGTGCTGCTGCCCCTTCACAGGAGATGAGGCACTTTCAGATGACAGACAAGTAATTTAACATCACCACAGAGGCTGAGAGCCCAGCTTGCCCCTGGGCACATCAAACATCTGCACGGCTGTGCCTTTGGGTCCCTGGTTGTGGGAACCATGGGACTGCACCTGTGAGTTGGCTCACTGTGTGGCACTGCTGCCAAATCATGACCCGAGGGATGCGTGGCAGCCAGGGAGGGAAAGGTGAAGGTAGCTCATAGGTGGTTTCCATCAGGACTGCACATTTAAGGGATGACATTGCTCCCTTGGTCAGTAGAGTGCTGAGGGCACTGTTTGGAGGGGGCTGGACATCACTCTAGGGCAGTCAGAGTCTGTCAAGCAGACACCATACCTGTGTGAAATGCCAAATTTTGGGCTATTTTGCAATGGCCTGAAACACTCACTGAGTTTTATCTGGTTGTCCGTGCTGTTCTTGTCGCTCTGGTTTCATTCAAAGGCCTGCATTTCTGTTTAACACTGTAAGGGAGATGTTTTCTTTAGCTTAGCACCATCCTTTGTAAAATCATATCCAGAATAAGTATCTAATGAGGTCAGGCAAAACACAAGCATATTCATGCACTTAGATGTCTATGACTCACTGTGACCATTCCTGATACAGCTCTTTCTAAGGGTGTGACTGTGCTTAAAACTGCAGGTACCACACATTGTACCTATGTATGGATAAATATGTGTGTGTGTATACACACATATAAAAACTCTGTAAATCTGCGTTTACATGAAAAATAGATATCAAGCTAAAATAAATATGGATGTTCAATTTTGATAGCACTACAGCCAAATGGATCGTACCCTCAAACATACGGCTGCTGTCTGCTGTATTGTGAATAGTTTAACAGTTGGTTAGATCTTTTTCTGCAGAATTAGGAAAATTGCTGATTTCTCTGTGGAAAAGTATAAGTAAAAAATGCATAATGGAGGATGTTCTAATGAGCTTGCACATAGAGCTGGTATTGAGAGCACCTGCCTCAGCCACAATCACTCCTCAATACAGAAGTCTTGGTCAGAGCATCTAATATGTTAGGGGAGGCTCTTAGCCATGGCTGATTTGTGATACGTATCCCAAAGGAAACATGATGCCCTGGGTCCAGATATCAGGAGGTGATAGTGGTCACAGCTTCCCCAGAACCTACGCTGGGGTCTGGTTTTCCACCTCATAAACTGTGGGAATCTGCTGTGGGCAGTGCAGCCCACCTTTCCCCAGCCTGCTCACAAGGGATAGAAGTCTCCAAACTTCTCTGGTGGGATTCCAAATTTCCAGCTTGTTACAGATTCAAGATTTTTGACATTGTTTGTGTTCCAGATTGAAGCAATGTTGTCATTTCCCCACAGACCATGTGCCTAGTGGAAAAAAGAATATCTTCTGGGTCAGAAAAAAATTAATTTTAATTTAGAGCTGGGATACTTTTCATCAGAAAAAGATTTTGTAACATTTATTTACAACCACATATCAGAAAATGTTTGGTTCTCTACATATCCCCATACTAAAAGAAAATATGTTAGGAGGAAACATGTCAAGCTGCTCCAAATGTTTAGGGTTTTCTTTTCTTCCCACATTTAAAAACAAATAAACAACCCAAACAGCTCCCTCCCAATATATTCTAAGAGGGTATTCTGGTTTATCAAAATGCTTCTGGGCATAATATACACAACCAGAATGATCAGCACTTGGTTTCAGTTCCTTGAGTCCTCCCTAGGGGCTTGGTCCTTTCTCCCATGGGACACCTTGGTCACCCTGTGGCAGCCAGAGCTACCTCGTCCTGCAGCTCCAGGCAGAGCAGGCAGCTGTGGGAGCATTCAAGTCCCACCTCAAGCCATGACTGCTCTTGTAGCTGCAAGGGAAGCAAATGCTGGCCTTGCTGCTTGCCAGGATGCTGGAGCTGGCCAGGCATGGAGCTGGGAGTCAATTTTTACAGGTCAAAGGTTAATAGAACTGTTCTTGTAACACAGGCACTTTGACAATCAGCTTTTACAAGCAGTTCAGGAAAGCTCATGTGTACCCCTTCGAGCTCCTTGAGTTTCACTGTAACAGGGGCTCTGCTGTTAAATTAAAGTAGCAAAACCACAAAAAGTGTTGAATTGGGGCAACAAGTGTGAGAAAAGCTCTGTCTGGAGCAAGGGAAGGAAGTGAGGAGATATGGGAAAGCAATTCCTCTGAGACCCTCCGTCTGGGTAGTGCTGTCCAGATTTTGTGTTTACGGAGGTGGAAATGTCTGCATGGTGGTGGGTTTTTCCTGAGTTCTGAGTTCGTGGGTCAGTGCAGAAAAAAAGGAGGATTGGTACAACAACCACAGCAATATTTTCTAGCTTTTTCCTACTTCTTATTCTTGATCTTATTCTAACTTGTCTTTATTAGTAGAATTAATGCAGGACTAAACCCTTAATCCTTTACATACTTACTGGCCACAGTACTGCTGTCCATGGGGGCATTATGGCAGGGCTAAGACTGAGTCATGAAACTCAGAGATAATTGACTAATGTAGCAGCAGAACATTGCATAGCTCATTTTGATCTGCACTTTTTTGAACAAGGGCCAAAATTCCGGCACTAATGTGCAATTTGAAATGGGACACTTGGGAGGATCAGCCCCACAGCAGTGATGGGACATACCTATAGTCTCTGTACATCTGTGTCAGTCTGTAAACACAATTTTCAGCCAAGGCTTTCTTGTGAATACTTACAAGACTTGGAAAATCTTTTGTTCAGACTAGGACTGACTTGGGCAAAGGCAAAAATACCCCTGAAAACTCCTCCTGATACTCTGTGCAGCACTGGTGGGATCTGGGGTTGGCGGGTCCAGGCAGTGGACACCTTGCAGGGACAGTGCAGTTTGTCAGTATTTCATCTCCTGCCTCCATCCCATCCCATCCCATCCCATCCCTCCTGTCTGCCATGTCCCAGCATCAATGTCTGCATGGCCTTGCAGTGACATTGGTCTCACGGGAGGCCAACCAGGGAAAGAATTTATAAAACTTCTGGATTGGGTTTGCATGGACAGGTTTTGGTGGCAGAGTGGGCTACAGGGGTGTCTTCTGTGGGAAGCTGCCAGAAGCTTCCTCAGAAGTGGCTGAACGTCGCTCGCTGATGGGAAGTAGAGAGTAAACCTATGGCTTTTTTTTGCTTGTGTGCATGCGAACTTTCTCTTTTGCTTTAATAAATGGCCTTATCTCAACCTATGAGTCATTTTCCATCTTCTTTTCTCTCCCATGTCCAGCTGGGAAGGGGAGTGATAGAGCAGCTTGGTGGGGACCTGGCATCCAGCCAAGGACAACCCACCACAGCTACAAATTTAAGTTAAGCAAAATTTCCATGTTAAAACAGTAAGGCTCATATGCTGTCTGCCAGCGGCCTCTAAGAAAAGAAAAAGGAAAAATTACTCTTCAGAGTGGAAAGAAGGAAAGAGTTGCTAAAATTTATGCTAGGCTTGCACACAAAATCCATAGAATTTTCATACTGGCAAACATGAGGACCGGGTATATCAACAAAGCTGTTAGAAATTGAGTTTCTGAGCACCAAAAATAAAGAAAGGTCCCTGACCATAGAGCAGGGCCCAGCCCTTCCTCTGTGAGCTTGAGACTCTACAGTTGCCTGCTTGCTACAAATGCAGGTCCAAGTTCCAAGTGCCTTTGCTCTTCAAAAACAGAAATTACCTTTTAGATGAGTGTTTTTATGGAGTTGGAAGCAATGACTGGGCATTCACCCACTAGCTCAAGATACCTATTGGCTTTTTGAACAAATAGCTTCATTTTTTGGGATACTGTTTTTTCCAGAGTTACTGGAGTGAAAGCGCTGCTCGTTTTCACAAGGTGACATACCTGGAACACAGTAAAGTGTTCTCAAAAGTGGCCTCAGTTACTCAGTTACTGTCTCATGCCTCTCAGTTAGCAGTGTTCAACAATGTCAGGCTGCCTTCCTGCAGCAAGGTGTGTGCTACCACCACCCTCCTGCCTTGTCACCAAGGCTTAGGAGTCCAAGAATGGGCAAAAAGTTCACTTCTGGATTTGCAACAAGTAAGCTGCAGCTATCCCGCAGGTCTGTGCATCCTGAGCCAGTGAGCTTGCCATCTCACTGACCTTTGGTTGGTCTATGCCACATTTTAGCTTCACTTTCTGCCATGTCCTCAATTATTCGTTCACTCAAAATTTGTTTTATAGGGTTGTAAACCAATGAGGTTGGATTAATGACTGTGTAAACAGCTTGGATCATACCCTCCTTCCCATTTCTCACACTAACTGGATTCCTGTGTTATGGTATCTGTCTCTGATTTGATAGATCAGAAATCCTTACTATCAGACTGCCAATTTCATGGGCCAGTTCCCTCAGCACTGGGGATGGAGATTATCTGGTCTTTTTAGCTGGAATATATTAAACTCGGAGTTTAGCTTCCATCTGTAGCAGGGTAATTTCCATTTCTCTGAACATTTCCATTAGTCATCCTGGCTCTGACCCTGCAGTCTAGATAATTATTCTTATTGAATTGCAGCACCAAGCAAGTCTCTTATTTTTGAGACCTAAATAAATTGTTACTCCTTTTAACCTGAGCAGGAAGCTGAATGTCAGGATCTCACAGATAATATCATTTGGGAAGGTAAATCAACAGCAGGAATTGAGTGGCTCTGAAGAAGTTTTGTTGGTTTGCTTGCAAGGAGGTGCAAAATCCAGAACAAAGTGCTCTAACGGATTCCAAGCTGCCTGTCCCAAGCCCATATGGATGGTGTTGGAGCTGCCAAGCCCAGGCAGGGCTTCCCACAGAGCTGGGGCCACTGTCACTGTGGCCACCCTACCCTGCCAGCAGTCAACTGCAATGCCTCCTGTCCCAAGCACGCAATATTTTATTCATCTTTGAGAAAGTTTTCTCATTAGCATCTTCTTTCAAGCCCCTTATTTGAAAGGTTAAGCTGCTGATTTCCACATGGTTTCCACTGTCCAATAACCAGTTGTTGTCTGATGCCTCCCTTAATAAAAGAGTAGGACACTTCTTGCCCCAGGTGTACACAGTATTTTCACATTGCTACACACTGCTAGGTGGATGCAATAGCTACAGAGTACTCTGCTACTTTTTCCTTATTTCAAGGTCTACCCAGACCCAACTGGGGTTACTTCTCACTTTTACCACAGACAGTCTGATCTCAAATGTGTGGTTTCTTTCTTTTCCCTTTCATTTTTTCTTTCCTGGTCTCCACTCACAAGAGCATTTATGAGACAGTCATTATGTGCCCTGTTAAACCTGGAGTCTTTCCATGCCCCTTTTCTTTCCTGTCTGGGGTACCATTTTCTGGCGGTCTCCGATGGTCTGGGCAGGATGGAGTGCAGAGGGACAGCAGCAGTGGTGGTGATGCCTTCTCCAGCCTCCATGTGCCATTCCTCAACCAATTCTGCCTGCTACAGCCAAGCTCAGCAGCCTCTCAGTCTCTGCGGAGCACTCTTCACTGCGCTGTCTCCCTGGTTCAGGGAAGTGATGTGGCCATGCATCGACATGATGGGAGAGGGGCACACAGCAGGAATGAGAGACATGGAGGGATTCAACAGCTATGACACAGAAAGTCAAAGCCCCCTCTGCCATATTGTCTTGTTATAATTTACTTTTCTCATCTTTCGGTTAACTTAAACCAAATCTGCTCATGCCCACTTGGTCCAAGGTCATCTTCTGCAATGAGATTTTCTATAACCAGTTCTATGGATAACACAATAGGTTGAGGTAATGTCACCCTTGCTTGGCTCAATGACAAGTGAACTGCTGCATCCAAGAACTCCTGGGGCTAGTAACTATTAGCAGAACTATTTTCCAGGTAGCAGCTCTGAACTTCAGGCCTTTTCAATGATGTGATTCTCAAGAGTGTCTATTTCTGATGAAACTGCAAGGCATTCTCCCACTTCCAAAGCTGCTGCTAGGAGTGTGTGGCAGAGCAATCCCTAGTTCCCCAAAAGCCTCTTCCAAAATTAGCTGATAATATCCCATGTTTCAGGTTACATTGGTTTCTCTGTTTCCTTAACAGCTCATAGATCAGTCACTGCTCTTTCTGCTGATGTTTGTCTGTCTGTCTAGCTATTATCTTCTATCTACCTGTCATAGTCATTGCTCTTGCTCCACCATTGCCTGTACACCGTCCACATTTTCTTTCCTTCGCTCAGTCTGACCAGCTCCCTAACAAGCATTCAAACACTGCAGTTGTGTGTTTCTGACCTTGTGCACATTGTTACCTGTATCAGGCCCAGTCCCTCACCCTCTGTGCTTCAGGCTATGTGGAAGCTCTTTTCAACAGCAGGATTTTCCCTTTGTTCTTCCATTTCTCATTGTTTTGTCCACTGATATCTCTGCCTTTAAATTACTTTTCTTTGTCTCTGTAGTAAAATCAAGCAAATGGCTTTACCGAGTCTCACGTAACCTCCTCCTCTTACGTTCTTTTTGAAAACTCTTCTATTTCTAGGCTTGTCAGCATTTATCACCCCAGACTGGTAGCTTAGGCATGCAGGTGAAGTTCCTTTGCCAAGAGAAGTCCCATTCCTGGAAATGTCTATTATTGCAGCAAGAATGTGAGGAATGTTATGTTCATGCTGTGCTGCCATGAGCGATGTCACATGAGTTTTCTTTGTCCTGGACCCCTGAGTACTTTGCAACATTATTATCAAAAACTTATAAGAATTTGCTGATTATTTGGTGCAAGTTAATCAAGCTGAAAAGTAGATTAACTGCATTAATTCACTTCCATTTAGCTTTTATTGGAGTTTACTTCTTCAGCAGTTATTTGCTGAACTTGGAGATTGCTTACTTCATCCTGTGAGCAAACCTTTGCGTCTACCCACCTCTGTAAGTGCCCATGGCTTTTGTCTTTTAAGGTTATCAAGGCAGGTGTAGATGTACATGACACAGCATCTTGACTCATCCACCCTGGCCCCTGGCTGAGGCTGGAAGTGTTTAGATAGCAGTGCCACTGGCTCATGTTGGGATCACATAGACAATTGCAGCTCTTGGGTTGGCCGGACACAACCCTGGCTGGAAAGAAGTGATCCAAGGAGAGCAGTAGCAACCCCATTGGTATGATGGTGTGAAAACAAGCCTTCAGGCCAAAAGGCTTGTGAAGACACAGACTGAGCTGTTTGAGTATCATCATATCCCCTGGTAGCTGACTGTACCCCCCACTAGCAGGGGTTGTCACCCTGGGGGCTGGACCCCATCCTGAGCCATGTGAACCCTCTCCATGCCACTGTGGCAGCCTTCATTCTGCTAAAATCCCTGGGGACATCGACTGAAAGGTTGCCGGAGCACTCACGCAGTCACTTGCAAGGCTGCCAGTGTGGCTGCCCATCAAGGGGAAACAATGAACATCTGGGGTGGGATTTCATCTCAAAGGATGGATTTCACCCAAATATGCAAATCTAAAACTAAGGGCAAACTAGATACCTACGCCCCTCTGCGGTTGATGGAGCCTCAAGAGTGACTCAGATACTCAGATTTAGGTGCACACTGGAAGGTGAGAGGAGTAAATTTAGGAGTCCACCAAATGAAGCTGAATCCTGTCTTTGATGAGTGATAAAACCTGCATCTTCTTCAACGGTTTTCTAAATCCCTATAGCTGTAAACCCAGGCACATGGTAAACAGTTGGAGGCTTTTCTGCAAGATCAGTCACAGACCCAGCCAAAGCTGATGGTTATCCCCCCATCACACCTTTCCCCATCCATCCTTGGGCTGGAGAACTACTCCAATCCCCACCTCATGCCCCTGGTGCTAGAGCTGGAGGGAGAGCAGCGACTGCTCCTTTCCTGCCCCACATGTTGTACCACAGGTGGGGTGGGTCAGCACAGCTGTTGGGTGGCAGACACAGGGGCAGGGAAGTATTGACTGCTTCCTTTCCATTACTCATCCTGTTCAATGTCTGGGGAGAGAGTATGTGTTGGATTGGGGATGGCATCTATGTCAGTGTGTGGCCCCATCCCTCCCTCTGTTAGGGCAAAACGGCTTAGGGCTGCTGCTCCTTTCGTCCAGAGGAAATGCAAGGGGGGTGCATTTTCTCTGCCATTACTGCCACCTCTACTCCCTGTTTCTATACCAGCTTTCTGAAACCGAGGAAGAAAAACACATCCCTCCCTTCCCAGCACAGGTATATTTTGCTTGTTGAGGCGAAGGGTTGCAGTGTCTGTCTTTCTGCACTGCAGCCCCAGCAAATATGTCTCACAGGAACATTCAGGCATCTATTTGTTCCAAGATAGGAACAGCGAGACTTTTATTTCCACAGCTTAACCTGTTTAACCTTGTTTGTCTACTAACAAATCCCATTTAAGTGCTGTTCTTTTTATTTTGGTTGCTGCTGCACAGAAAAAGAAAGTTCATCAGGAGAAAAGCCTCTCTGCTCATGCCAGAGCTTACTGAAGAAAAATACACTTGGATTTGAGTTTCATTTTTTCCCTTGCAGAGAGGTCCAAACCAGTCACAGGGCTCCTTGATTCCTTCACTGAGTCTGCAGCTAATGCCCTCTGGGTGATGCTGTCTGGGAGCACAGGGCTTCCCATCCATTTCTTGATCACCTGGCAGCGATGCAGCAGCAGAACTGGGAAAGGATGGCAGTGGGGAGCAGGTCAGTGTCCCCAGGCACACTGATCCATCTGGCAGGTTGTTCTGAGACCACATGGGGACAAGGATAACCAGGAGTGGCCTGTGCACCAGGCAGCTCGTGCTGCTGCACTGGGTGCCAATCAGTGTCGTGCACCCCATGACAGACAGCCATCCCAAGGGGAAGTACATGACTGGCATGTTACCATTTGCATGTGTATGTTAAACAGCACTGATTGCAAATTAACAATCTTTTAGCCTGCATTAGAGTATTGTCATTGAATAACTGTGCACAGCATGAAAATTGCCATTGATGGCAGGGCAATTTGAAGATGAAAATAGGTGCCCTTTGGAGCAGGATATGCACAGCTACAGCTTCTGCAAGGTGAGGGCTTTCTCAAGGTAGCTGAACCTGGGCAGATAACTACACGGAGAAAACACAGGTCAAAATGCTTCCAGCACACCCTGAGGAAAACAAGGAAATACTGCACTGTTTAACTGAGCGCAGACTCTTGGCACCCCCTTCCAAGCATCAGTATGATAAATCCTGGGCTTGTGCCACACTGAGATGGAGTGTCCCAACAGCAGGAGCCAGGATTTGCCCCTGGGTGATGGAAGTGACTTTCTAAGTCATGGTTCTTCAGCCAGCTCTGTGCCATGAAACCGCTCTGGGCACCTGAGATTGTGCTTCGGGAGGGTTGTGGCAGGCTGGGACCAAGAGCTGGTCTGCATCCCACATGGGCACCGAGTACTTCAGGGAGACATTTCAGGGAGACCTGTGGCTCTGCACAGAGCACCTTAGGCTAAGCGTTTTGGGTACAGCATGTCCCTCAGAGTGCACATCGTGCTCATGCAAGGCAAAAAAAGGGGGTGGAGGGTGGAAGCAGGGGAGAAAGGAAACAGCTGCCTCATGCATGAAAAGATTTGCCAAACTCCCATGGTTAGATTTAATAGCAGGGTGTTGCAAGCCCAGGAGAACAATGTAATTTATGTCATTACTGCTAAAAGGCTGGTTTGATGGCAAGGGCTTCATTTGAGTTGCCTAAAACGTTTAACAAAGGAGAAAGTGAAAACAAACATGAACACTGTATTAAAAATTATGAGGATTTTGGGGACACTGCCAGGTACATGTTTCCAGTGGTGCGAAGTTTCCTCCTGACAATCAGCTCATTTTGCCTATGTTACCTCTAAGATGTGAAGCTGAAGTTAGAGGTAGAAGGAAATAATTAGGTTTTGCTTAGATTTCCAGCTACAGAATTTTCTGGAACAGCAGTTGGGTCACCCTGTTCTGCTATTCAGCAGAAGCAATGGCATGCTTTTTTTTCTTCAGTATTAATTGTCTCTTCTCGAAAATTTACTTCTTAGCATCTTTTTAGAGTATTTTAGGAGTGAGAATGGAAGGAGACAGAACAGGCCCAAAGGGAGGAGGTCTTGGTTGTTGTGCTAAACTCACCTCTTCTCCCAGTGCATGGAACACGGCACTCCTGTTCTCACAGCAGCAAAAGCAGTGTGTGTGGCCAGCCCTGCTGCTCTGCCTGGTTCTGCACACGGGGCCATTTCTAATGCATCGGCTCATACAGCATTGAGCAGAGCGTGGCGGGAGCTCAAGTTAAAAAAAAGCTGCTGCTTCATGAAGGCACCACCAGGCCACCCTCCCAGCTCTGTCTGGTATGAGGCCATATGGTGCTGGGTACGTCCAGTCCTCTCCCTGCAGCTCCAAATGCCACGGAGTGCTGCAGGAAAGCTCAGCTCACAGGCAGCTCATCCACGGCTTCTCTCGGCGATGTGTTGAAGCTGGGTCAGGGTGCCTCCCTTGACCCGCTCATCCTCTGCTAGCACAGCACTCAAGCAGCCTCGCAGGGAACACCGAGGCAGCATCAGCCTCTGATTTACCATTTGGGTTGAAGGGCTTCTCTGCGGTGTTCTGGCCCTGTGCACACAGCTGGCATCAGCTGCCATCCTAGTCAGGGTCCTCCAGCAGCACTGCTTAGGTAGTAGTGCTTAAATTACTGACATCAGGAATTCACCACAAAGCTCCCCAGCCTGCAGAGAGCTGTTCCTGCCTGTATTTGCCCACCATTTGGCACTGGTGGGACGCTGGGAACAGGTCAGGTGCTGCCTACCCCTTCCCTGAAGGGACACATGCCCCTTACACCAGCTTGCACTCCCACCATAAGGTCCTCCTCCCTTGTGCAGCCACAGACAACCATCCAGGGGGCATTTGAGATGATGGTCATCTCACCTTCCTCCAGTAGGGCTGGTCTTTGCTTGCTGTTAATCACAGCCAACTGGGTAGCAATGATTTTGCAACACAAATGCTGCCAGGCCATTCAGATTATCTGCTCCAGCGCTTTGAGAGACAGCTGGTAAAGCAAATAGTAACAATCCAGAGAAATTATCTTTATTTGCCTGTAAGCACAGCACTGTAGTGCAAGGATCAAATGAGCCTCTTTTGGCACGCAAGGTCAGCGCTGCCTTTTGCATATGGCATACATTAGGGTAAATCCCAGCCCCACATAGCGTCTCTTAACCAAGAAGCTGTGTTTCAAAATTAGATGTATTTTGTTGCTCTTGTCAGAGATCAGCTTACAGAATTGGCTGGCAGGGAGATTTGAAGGTTCATATTGCAAATACTTGAATACTTTTAGATGAGTTTTAAGAATACATTATTATACTCTTTCTTGCTCTAGCACTTGTTGCTGCACACAGGAGATGGTCACCAATGCCCCATCAGCTTCAATAGGATGAGATGCAGGACATGCACTCCAAAAAATCCTGATTTTCTTGACACTGAACATCCCATTCCACTTCCCTTTCACTCTTACGAAGCTAATGTTATGAAGGTGGTGTTTTCTTGTAGTGTAAAATTGCCTTTTGTTGAGCAAGCCAGACCCACAGATCCTCAGACTCTGAAGCTCCCTGTAATTTATGGGTCTGGCATTATTTTTCTGTGCCTTTCTTTGCACAGGTGTGTGCTTTGCTGTCCCATTCTCTGACTCTGAAGCCAGGGAAACCTGGCAGGAGGGACACGCAGACAGTGATGAAGCTGCTGGATCTCAGAATAAGGACCTCAGGCACTTCACAATGCACCATCATACAGGACTTCCACACTACTGAGGATTTGTGTCAGGGGCCCCAGGAAACCTCTACCCTCTGTCTCAGCTGCCACTGCCTGTGGAGCCCCACCTGAGCATTGCTGAGGGTGCTGCTGGGCTGTGAGGGCTGAGTGAGGACAGGCACAGTGCACATGGCCAGCACTGAGCCAACCTGCTTGCAAGAAACTTCTCCTTTAGCCAGTGGACCTGCAGTCTGTCCTCTGGCTGGGTCTTCCGTGGAGGTTTCCAAGAAGGAGAAGGCTTCGGTGCTGGAGCCAGCTTGGAGCGGGTGCTGCACGGTGATCTGACTCAGACGTGCAGGTTGCCAGATACCCACCAGCTGCCAGAGTATTTCAATCATTAATAATGGCAGGATTAAATGCAAAGCATCAGCAGTGTTTCCAGAATGAGCCAGGGTTTTCAGCCTTACTGCCTCTTGCTTTTTCTTAAAGGATCCAGATCTAGCATGGATGGTGCTCCTGGAAAGGCCTTTGCTCTCCTTCAGGGTCTGTTGATCACATTTGTGCCACACCTGCACTGTCAGTGTCATTGAGCGAGGAGGTCACCAGAAAGAGTAGATGCTATTCCTGGCACCAACATATAAGCAACATTCCACTGACTCCACTGGACCACCCCTCCCAAGGCAGAGCATTTGATGCACTTTGCCTTTTCCCCTGTGTCCAGCAGTGACTACTGAAATTTGAAGACATTGGTTTTGGTAGCTCTGGAGTATTGTCACT
Organism: Acanthiza pusilla; assembly: GCA_036630365.1. Taxonomy (NCBI): domain Eukaryota; kingdom Metazoa; phylum Chordata; class Aves; order Passeriformes; family Acanthizidae; genus Acanthiza; species Acanthiza pusilla. The sequence continues at coordinate 3,909,849 of JAXCHO010000003.1, read as the reverse complement.
GCTGCTGTGCTTTTATTCCTCCCCATCACTATGCATTTAAGTTTCAGCACTATCAATTCCTTGACTGTGGTTATCACATGCAATAAACTCCACTGCCTTGTATTTGTGCTGTCTTCACATGTTTTCCCTTTTGGTGTTGTATGAGAAGGTGCACAGACTCTGCTAGATCTGCATGCGCTGTGCTGCTCACCGTCTTCACCTCTTAGTCTCATCTTATTAGACTCGTCTTTATCTTGAACAGTTTTCTTTTTTCCACTGCTGACTGCAGAAGTTTTGCGTATCACTAATCCTTTTCATTCTTGTCTCTGGCTCCCTTCGCTCTTGCTGACGTATAATGTGAAATGGCATGCTAATAATGCTCTACAATATTTCAAGTGGGAGTACAATGATTTTATAAAGAAGCTCCACGGTTTGTCAGTTTTCAGATCTGGTGTCTATTTTGAGTCCAGGTTATTGAACACCATGAAGTGCAACGATGCCTGGATCAAGGTGACTTGAGTTAGTCTAGGACATACGGTCTGTATGTAATGAAAACTTTCAAATCATCCTTTTTCCCATGCATTTTGAGAAGGGTTTTCACCCACTGCTGTGCTACACATCTAGTTTTCCCAGTTAGGACCATTGCCTCCCAGTCTTCTCTGGTATTTATGAAACTAGCTGTACATTTTGCTACCAGCCAGTTCTGCCCCCACACTGCTGTTCCAGGCCATTAACAGCTCTATCAATCACTGCTGCCAGTTTGGAAGGAGAGCATACCCAATGCCTCACCTCTTGCTGCATTAAGATGAATCCTTTTTCTTTCCTCATTTATCTCCTGCCTGTTTCAGCTGATAATCAGAAACATCTTTTGCCCACTCTAGCCATTTCAGTGCCTTGAGCACCTTTACCAAGTGAGTAGGAATGACAGGTTTGGCAGTGCCAGTGAGCTCTTCTGCCAGGTGGTTTTTGCTGACCTAGTCCCAGAACTGTTAGGACTGAAGAGGGCCCCAACAGAGCACAGTGCCCATCTCTGAGCAGAGTGGGGAGTTGTGGGAAGATAAACTTATCAAGTTTCTGTGGTGTAAGTAGGGTGGCATTTCATGGAAGCACTTGAGTGTACCCCCCATTTGGCTCTAGCAGGACTATTTCCTATGTCTGCAGCTGGGCAAACACTCACCAGCCAGCCTTGAAGATGTGGCAATCACTTGATCTGGGTTCAAGAATGTCCAGGGTAGCTCCAGGAGGGAGACGCTCCCTGTCCCATGACCATCGAAGAGGCTTGCAGAGAGGAGGGCAGCCTGCAAAGGCTTATATCACATTTTCTACCCAGAGCCCAACCTTTGCAGGAGAGTTTGCAAAACAGTGAATTTCAAATGCCTGCAGAACAGACACTGGAAGCGAATTTCAAATTCATGTGAAGCACTGGCAAAAGGAAGTTTCTTCCAAAAGTCACACTCAATCAGGGAATAGATATACCCCACGACCTTGCATCCCATCAACACCGCCTCAGTGCCGAGAATCTCAATTAGCACCGGCAATGCTCACAGCAAACATTAAACGAACATCTCCTGGGCTGGAAGAGCTCATTCAAAAGCTACTGGGTGGAGAAAGGAGAGCATGTTATCACCAAAACCTATCCCCTGTCTAAAGGGGATGGTGACAGTCTGTGAGGGCTTCGATGAAAACTGCTTTTAGCCCAAAAATATGAGGAGAAAAAGAGTGCAGTGAAGTACAAAGCGCAGCTACAGTCACCCACATAAGGCTGCCCTCACTGACTGTGTTTGAGGGAGGTCAGGCAGGGGGGCTATGCTTTGCTGCTTCCAGTTTCTGATAATTATTGCCTGCATGACAGGTGGTGAGCATAGGTTTTGCATGGGGCCTTGGAGGAGCTTGTGCCTGCTCTCTCCCTTGAAAAGCAAAGATATCTCTTCACTGATGAAGAAGAAGAACGCAAGGATGCGTGGGCACACCCTGCAAAATGAGCATGTGGTTTGTGATGCAGGTACAAGAGCCTCCCTGACCTTCATTCGACCGGTCATAAACAAAACTACCCTTGGCAGCCAATGCGTCCGTCCCAAGGAAGTGCTCTAGCATGTGTTCCATGGGGACCGAGCACTGGTGTGGACAGAGGGGAACAGGGCTGGTTACCAGCCTTTGCCACCAGCAGGGACAAGTGGCCCGTGGCTGCAGCTCAGCAAACAGGCAGTCCTGGGGAGGATGCCCTGGTCCCAGGGCTCTGGTCCATGATGGGTCCTCTGATGCCAGCAGAGGTGGCCAGCAGTCCCCACAGGGGCACCAGCTCTGCACTGGTGCTGGCCCAAACCACCCAGCTGGGACCTCGCAATCCCTTGGGTGTTTCCTTCCCTATATCTCTCCATCTTGACTCACCTTGCCAAACTGCCTTCATCTGGGAAGACACTTTGGTGTCTGCATTCCTCCTCCTTGCCCAGCTCGAAGATGTGTGAGTCGGAAACAAGATTGAATTTCCTTTCGTTTTCCTCCCTTGGAGGCTGTTTCAGGTAAACTAATTTTCTGGGAGATATCAGCTGGCCTCAGTCTGAAAATGGGGGGGGGGTGTTGTTGAAAATTGTTTTTAGCAGCTCTAAGAAAGCATTTCCCAGTAGGTACATGCCAGAAGAGACTGCCAGTTCAAATCACCTCACAAGGACCCTTCAGAGCAGCTCTCAGACACAGGCAATTCTGATAGTGAGAACAGGCATTTCTGCTATCACTTCTGCTTTCCTCTTTAGGAAAGAATGAGCATTTAGCGGGTTTTTTTGTGCTTTGTTTTTTTTTTAAAATAGATTTCATTGGATTGACATTGTTTATGTGGGGGAATTTCACATACTGACTTGTCTCCTGTAGGTGTTTTCATATTGCTCCCTCTGCCCCTGCAGATTTCTCTATCAGTAAAGGCAGTTACTATTAGTACAAATGTTTCTCCTAATTTCTCCTCAGTTTTTCACGACAACAGGAGTCTGTCTGTGGAATCACTCCTTCCTCAGTCCATTCAGGGTATCCTGTGCACTCATAAGCTGGACTGCACCACTGCTGGTTGCTTAAACACTGGCTGTGGGAAGATCTGCCTCCCTTGGTGGGGGCTGGAGGGTCCCCAGAGGGGCTCGTTATTCACCACACGCTGCCAAACAGACTGGAGAGCTTGCTTTTACACATGCAGTCTCTGAGATCAGGTTCACAAACCATTGCTCTGATTTTTTTCTTCCTCACCACTTACAGATCAGGAAAAGCATTCAGCATCTAGAACCAAGACGTGTGCAAGAGAGTAGTTCCCTCCTCGCTTCCCCCTTTTCCATCCACCAGGCCAGAATGTGCAGATACCCCCAAAAAGCATCTTGTATTCCCTCTGCCCATTAAAATTGTGAGCAGAAACATGCTAATACACAAAAATGTACTCTTCTCTGTTTGCAACAGCTCTTTTAAATAATTCCTGCCAATTTACTAAGCCTGACCTCATGTTTCCCCGACATCACAAAGGCCGGCTCTATTCAGGCTGTCCCTTTCCAGGAGATTCCCTATTCGAGCGCCTGAAATGCTTTTTGTCTCTTTGGCCACATACAGCACTAAAAGGACCAGAGTAGAGTTTATGTTTATCCAGACTACTTTCATAAGTACATCAAGATCTACAGAGCCACTTCTTACTTATCAGCATTTTTAAACACAGGAAGAAGAAAGATTGAAGCTCCAAGCTTTTTTAACAAACAAAAATAGTGCAAACTTCATTTCCTCCCTTGTTGTTTTACATCTGTATATGCTGATGCACTTAGAAGCAAGGTGGTTTCAAAACCAATGGTCTTTCAAGTTTATTTAGTTTTAGGGTTTTTAATTTTTTTGTCAGTTATTTTTACTACCAGAGTAACTCTCAGTGACTGGAGTTTGGGGTTTTGTTGTACCATGGAATGCTCCTTTGGATGAATATCTGTCTCTACAACTTTCTTTCTACAAGCATGAAATGAGGGTATAATGCAAACATTTCACTTAAGAGTTTAAAGCTTATTGCCTGAGAGCATGCTATAAATATAGTCTATAAACTCAACAAAGAGAAGGCAAAAAATATGTTATTTCACCACAAGAGATTGTTAGACCATTAAAACAAAAGACTGCTGATAAAGCTTACATGCACATTTGGATAAATTGCTAGTAAAGGGTCTGTTAAGTATCAGCAGAGGAAAGGATTCCTTATTCCTAGGCTTTAACATGGCACATGTACAAAGATGTCTCCTTGCTTCAATAGGAAAAAGCTGGGAAGGACAGGTCATTTGAGATCCTCTGACTCTAGGTTCCTGAGTTTAACTCATCCTTGAGGCACTCAGCTGAGGAAAAGGCAACTTCTCATCTTTTCCAAATATTTTTAAATAGTTGTGCAGAAAATAGAAGTTGGAAAAACTGGTCTTAGCTGGAAAAATTGCTTTAACTGAGTATCAATGGTTACCTCCTTCAAAGCATTCAACAGACATTACCAGGGTATTTTGGTTTTTACTGATTTTAAGATAGGCCTTCAAGAGCCTGCTTTATCATCAGTGTTGGACTGGTCCTGGCAGAACATTTCAAATTCTATTGTTGTGTAATCCCTAGATGAGAAGCCTTGCCAAGTTTAATTTAATTTTAATTTAGCTTTTCTGTAGGAGCCTCAAACTTTCCAGTTTCCATGACTATTTAGTTAACTACGGGAAAAACTCACGCCCTGTGCTCTCAGGTCGTTGCTTTGGTCAGCATTACAAGAGCCACGACTGAGTGTTCTGACAGAGACAGCAGTAAGCTGCGCTTACCGAGAAGTGGACAGGTAAATGGACAGGTAAGAAATACCCCATCTTTTGAGGATCCTCAGGTGTGTTTGCAGTAAAAGGGAAAATGTCCTACGTGCCCTGACACCGGGTGCCCTAGCGCCTCCTGCACCTTCAGGGACTTGAGGGTGGCCAAATCCTCTGCCCTGAAAATCTGAGGAGAGACCTGAGTTCTGCATCTCACCGGGTGAGTCCCTCTGGATGGGGTTCCCTGGGACTGTGAGATAACATTTCCAGTCCCAAGCTCTTCAGATCCAGCTCGGGAGCAGGGCAGGCACGCTGGGAGGGGTGTGCCTGCAGCACGACCGCGGGCAGCAGCACAGGGGCTTGTTAAGGATCTTGGACGTGCAGGAGTCACATCCTGGAGAAACTGGGATAGCAATGCACCCACAGTGCAGCACAGTGGGCATTTCACAGCGCTGGAAACCCACACCAGCAGGACACTGCACCTGGGGCGCTGAGCTGCTTTGCCCTTGGTGTCACTCAGAGAATTTATGCTGCCCCACACACTGACAGTGTGGATGCTGAATTGTCCCCCCATACACCTTTGGCAGAATGCTTATCTCAGACAGCCCGTGTTTGCTTCAGCAGCCAGGCAGTGGCCAGAGCTTTTCTGGAGTCTGTCCACACAAAGCCAAGGCAATGGGAGGCCTGCGCTAAGGGGATTAGAGGGGATCTCTGCTTAATTAGTCTAAGAGGGCTGATCTCAAAGATTATTTCTCACACAGAGCAGAAAGAGCTACCAAATGATCTTTGGGTCAGTCAATTACTGCCCATATTGGGCGATGTGGCAGAAAACTGGTTAAGACTTTTGATCCAGAAGAAATCCAGTAGGAGGGAGAGCTGGGACCATACCGACACACGGCTGGTCAGGGGGAGGTATCGGCCACACCCCTCTCAGGGGGTGGCAGAGCAGTGACCTCTGAAATCATGGTGGCCTGATTAGCCCAGCTTAGCTGGAAACACCCTCCGTGGCGGCTCCCCAAGGCAGAACAAGTGCTCAGCATGATCTGGTTGTGCAGCTCCTGACTAACACGTGGAAAAAATGCCCTCCCCACCTTTCCTCTGTGATGGACAGCACCTGAAGGTGTTTTTTTAAGGAAAACGCAGGTTTAGGAGCGATTGCATGATCAGTTAAAGTAGCTGCATGTCTTTAAACACACTAAGTCCCAGCTGTGGTCTGTAGGGAAGCTTTGCTAAAGAAGGTGAATGCAGCAGCTGCTGCAATGCTAATCCAGCTTTCTCGGCGCCCGCAGCGCCATGGCAGGAGCAGGCTGCTCGTCACCCAGTCCCACACGGTGTGGCAGACACTGCTCATTCAAGCACTTCCTTACTGGGAGACTTGTATGGGTAGGGAAAGGGAACTCCCTTTTGTCTTGAACTTTTCTTATTGCTGCCATCGAGCCCCGAGTGACCAGCTGCTTCCATCATCTCCTTTTTAAACTTGATCAGGGAACTTCATGGATCATTTTGATATTACCATCCAAGCTCAGTGAGCTGTAAGAATCCTTCCCCTCTCCAAGTCTTCCCTTTCCCCTCATTTTAGTTTGTATTTATAGGTTTCTGGACACATAAAGATGAAAAATAGTAGCTGAAACTTTTTTTTGTTGGATACCAAGATGAGGAAATTTGGTTTGTATTGTTTTTTTGTTTGCTTGGTTTTTACTGTTTGGTGGTTTTTGTCCACTATTGTGTATTAAAACTTTTAACAAACATACTAAAATCTGGAACAAATGAAAAAATTTAAAAAGGAGGCAGCATTGTGAACTTTTTGGAAGTGTGGTTTTCACAATTTCTCAGAAAACTCTGCTACTTATAAACAAGCAAACTAGGTTTATAGCTTCAGTGATGCATAGGCTGTGTACATTCGAGTCAGGATGTCTCCTGAGAGCAGGGGAGAAGCAGCTTCTGCCATGAACTATTGATTCAAGAGCACAGAGTGGTTGCTTTGTGCAAAACCTATACAAGATTTTAAAAAACCAAAAACAAAAAAAAGGGAATAAAGGAGGAAGAGTCTCTCTTGTCTTACATGAAACAAATTGTTTTCCACATAGAAAAAAGCTGAACATGAGAACATGATGTTCACCCAACGGCAGAGGTGACTTGCCTGGAGTGAAGAGCCATGTACCTTTATGAGCAGTATATCTTCCCTGCCGCTATCCTTCCTCCATACTGACAAATATAAAGTTTTTTACCAGTGTATGTTTCTGGACAAACCAAAGAGCTCTGAAACTGGGGATACCTCACCTACTGCAGAGAAAGCAATGTTTATTGCTCTTCAGATTTTCCTAACCATGAAAAATGGCAAGGAAAATGAGCATTTTGCTTTATATCTGATCAGAGATGAGAGCCCCCTCTCCACAGTCAGCACAGAGAGCTTGTTTCCAGGTGGGTGTTGTCTTGCTGGATTAAGGATATCCACCTGATGGGTTAACATTAAATGCAGAGATTAGGAATTATCTCAGTAAACTATCATGCATGTCACGCACAGCATTCCTGGGTTGAAAAGGGGAACAAGTAGACAACACGCTATAAGTGCCCACCCACTCTTCATGATCTCTGACTGCTTGAATAAGCATGTTCCTAGAAATAACCACAAATAGCACCTTCATCAAGAAAGGTTGATTGAGCTCCCCTAATAAAGAGGTGCCAACTCTTACGAATGCATCTCGAATCTTCACAGTGTATCTTTTCCTGAAAAATTAGGCAGAGAGCTAGAAGAGTCTTCAGTATTCTCCCTCCATCTCAAAACACAAAGTTAAATGTTACATCAGTACTGCATTACTGACTTTAAGTGTTGTCTTCCCCAAAATAAATTTTCAATAGAGCCACACAGGAAAAAAAAAGAAACTTTACCTAAAAACCAGTTAGAAAAATACATGGGCCTGGAAGGAATCCTACCCTGTTAGGGCAGCACCTGTTACAAGTCCTGAGGCTTCATGGCGAATTTGAGAAACACCTCAATTCACATTGCATTGAGTGTCCCCATCCATTTACTCTCTATCAATAGGACACATGTATCATCTATTTTGCTTTGCAGAATCTCATCTTCTTTGTGTTAATTATTTGTGTTCCTGCATTTAAAATCTCACACAGCAAATACTATAAAGGTTAACTTACTATTGCCTTACTTAGGCAAGGACTTCTGGGTAAAATCACACTATCACTTTTGGAAAGTTTTTCCCGTGTCCGTGCGTGGGTCACACGCCATCGGCAGGTTATGAGGTTCCTGTGTTCAGACCACTCCTCCACTGCTGGTGTCAGTGAAGTCTGCCTCTGAATCTGCTCCTAGATGACTTCACTGCCAGCAAAGCTGGTTTCTATTCCTTAAACAAGAAACATTAAGATCTACAGTTGGAAATCCTCCCTGCTGAAATCTCATCCTACTCTTTCCCACTCGGTTTCTCAGCTCTCAGCCAGTGTGTACAGACAAGGACTGTGCCTTGCACCCAGCAGTTACTATATATGAAATACAAAGAGCAGAAAGCGTTTCCAATCCAGTTGAAGAGTCTGGATACAGACTTTTATCCCTCCTTAGTGGGCAAACTATTTTTTCAGAGGCTTATAATTTGGCCAAGTTTAGACCCATGTACCAATATTGGGGGATTTTGGGCAACTTCCCTGTGATTCAAACCAGAATGGTACCAGGTTTTGACAGAATGTTTTCAAGAATTTAGCACATGCAGAATGTGCATCTTCCATTGTTTTATCCTTAGAAACAGCTGAACCATTAAAAAATAGAGAACAAACAACCACCCCCAAATCTGGGACAGAGAGATCATCCTGAAAAAATTGGAGCTCTACTAATTAGTTTGGAAAGCAGCGAAAAAAAAAAAGATCACCTTGTCTCATACTGGAAAGTGCCAGGCAACCTCTATTCAGTTTGATTATTCCATCTGCAAGAACAAAGGGTGAATAGCAAAAAGAAGCCTATGTAATAACCAAAAGAGCTGTGATCTAGAGTATTTTCCTGGCTGTAGGATGAAAGTATGTTTTGTTTTCCTAAGCAGTGTTGTACAACTAGAAAGCTAAGGTGCCATGTGTCAAGTATTCGGGGATGATGTTTGGGGTTGTCTTTTGGTTATTAAACTGTACAAGGATTCTGAAACAAGAAAAAGATTCCAAATATTATTAAGAATCCTTCCCTACAACATCTCAAGAAGCAGCTTCATACTTATTTCAACTGAATGAAATATCCTGTAGAAGGCTACACTTCAGATCCAGGTCTCTGATCTACCTAATAAGCACTTTTGTGCAAGAATACTCTTAATACTCATTCAACATAACAGTCTACCTACATATTTTTCTTCTGCAGGGTTATATTTTCACCTCTTTAACCTAGATCCACCCCCATTCTCCTCCACTTCTGCCAGCTAACCACCTCACTTTTCCATTCTGCAGTGAGACTCCTAGGTGGCTGTCTGGCCCTGCAAGCACTCCTAAGAAGAGCAGCCAGGTCTGTTATCCAGTTGTCTACGTACATGGCCACTGCACCGTGAAGAATTTGAAATAAATTCTCAGTGTCCCACAGACTATTTCATATTCCAGTCAGACCAAAAAGTGTGTGCTTGAAAGTACACAGAAAAACCGTTCCAGCAGAGTGGGATGAAGAAGTGCCGTTAGCAGTTCCAGTATCGCACAGTGCCTGGCTCACATCAACACGGCTTTTTCTTCCACCCACTTGCAATCCAGCCTATAAATGCAACCCACAGCCTGGAGAAGAGAAGGCTCCAGGGAGCCTTCTGGCAGTCTGCCAATATCTAAAAGGGGCTTGCAAGAGAGCTGGAGAAGGACCTTTGACAAGAGCCTGTAGTGACAGGACAAGGGGGAATGGCTTCAAACTGAAAGAAGGCAGGTTTAGAGTCTAAGGAGGAAATTTTTTCATTGTGAGGGTGGTGAGGCTCTGGAACGTGTTGCCAAGAGAAGCTCTGGATGCCACATCCCTGGAGGTGGTCAAGGCCACGCTTTGAGCAATCTGGTCTAGTGGAAGGTGTCCCTGCCCATGGTACAGGGATTGGAACTAGATAAAATTTAAATGTCCCTTTCTATCTGAATCATTCTATGAGCCTACGACTCTTAACTCAGTACTTCTTACTTCCAACGTGAGAAGAAAAACACGTGTTGACCATCAGACAAACAAAGCCCTAAACAACTGGAGTCAAAATCCGGATGTATTGACTGACCTCCCTATGAAGGAAAAAAACCTTCAATTCCAAATGTCTGCAAATTCTGTGACTGCAATTAGCACAAAAACACAAGAAAAGTTCTCTCTGCAGGTTTTATGGCAAAACAGGAATTGTTTAAGACAACTGGGTAGGGCACAAGTGCATTCAAACAGAGTCACTGGAAGCTGGAAATTTCTTTCTTAAAAGAGAATGACCAAGATGGTGCTTGCCAAAGGAAGACATGAATACAGATGCTATGGGCCAGAGAGAGCAATAAAAACAGTTGTCAGCAACTTCAGAATCATTCTTCCTGATCTCAGAAACACAGATGTCATTTTAATGAAGAATAAAGCACAAGGTAAACAGCAAGGACCCAATACTACTGAAGGTAACTTGGGATAGAAGATGTAGTCCAGTGATTCCCTGGTCAAGCAACAGAAGTAATGACCAAAGGCTGGTGATCCAGTAAGACTGATACCTGTGGGAGATTGATAACAAGGTATTATATCCAACCAAAATACTTTACAGAATAAAAAACTTCCTGCAGTAGCAAGAAAGAAAAAAAAAAAAAAAGGAGGGGGGGGAAGGCTGCAGAGAGATGGAGAAAACATTTGCTAAGAGTGAAAAATTCAAAGTTTTCTAGCTGTTCAGTTATTTGAAAAGAGCATGTCACACATTGGCATTTTTTAAACTGTTCAGAAGAGCCCAATGAATTCGTGTTGTCCCTCTATAGGTATCTTCTTGAGCAAAACAAAAGGATATTACTAAGCTAACAGGACTGGAAGAACCCATCAGCAAAAGTTCGCCTGGAACTGATTTACAGAATGAACGGGCAAATCAAAAACATGAAATTAGCAGCATGTGTCAGCCTTCTACATGAAGGCTCTGCATGAGCCATAGAACTAAAAGCTTTTAAGATGTGCCAGCCTCAGGCTTCTTGCTCCTTAAGGCATGCATGACATGGGCACAAGAGACTACCAAGCACCCATCATTACTGAAAACAGGGTATTTTAGCGATACTGGCATGACTAAAATGTAACTGCTGATCAGTGCCAATTAGCTAGAATAATCCTGTTAGCATTAGCTCAACTGTTCATTTAGAAATCTCTGCAACACTAATTGTATTTGAAGTTCTTTCTAACTCTAACTCCTTTTGTGTGGTGCTGAAAGCCTTCAAAACACTCATCAACTGAACAGCTGATATAACAAACAATCCTTCTTTAACCCTTTGCAGCCTCAGTGCTACAAAAGTAGTTCTGCATGTTAACTATATCATGTATTGACCAAGTTTTTATTTGGTCTTTTTTTTTCAATATATGTATGGAACATTTCATTATATATTTACAATAAGCACTATTCTCTTGCCATAGCAAGAGCTGTATCTTACCAAATACTGAGTATTACTGATTGTTGTCAGTGTATATCCCACTAAGAAAAGTGAAGAAAACCCCCCTCCGTTGCTGTTGTTCTTTATCAAGCCCATAACTTAAATCACAACATACATCCATCCATAAAAAATAAAGTATATTTGATTTGTACTTATTGCTATTTAATTGGTACCAGAAGAGCATTTTGGCAGGAAATACTTAGCTGAGCAGAATATAGTTGACAGTGTCATTTCAAATTACTGGGCACCCTCATCAGCTCTGGATGAACTTTTTGATCAAATCAAAATGGACAATACAGAAAATGCAAGGAAGATTTCATTAAATAAATTTATTTGTTAAAATAATTTAACTCCAAATACAACTGCTGAGTTTGCATTGAGTTCTATGTACAATTCTTGTTTTATTTGAAACATCAAGGTTTAAACAACTGACATTGTTACAAAACAAACTGTTGCCCCATTTTAAGTTGCCAGTTGTATTAGAGCTCAACAAGTAACTGTGAAATACATTAATTCACCCCTAGGAAACTCCAAATCAACAGCGTTAAGTCTGACTCCAGAACCCACTTCAGTCTTTCTTCAAACCCTGATCAAGAATTAAGAGATGCACAACAATGCAGATAAAAGCCTCCTGCAGTTGTCAAACATTTGCTTTTGTTGCGGAGTTTCACAATTAAAGCCTAACCAGTGTTTTGACGGCACACTGGTAAAAAAAAAAAAAAATTAAAAACAAACATGCACAAAACCCCCCAACCAAATGGCTGACATCTTTAGGCAACATTCTATACAGGAAAGCAAATACCAGTAGTTTTCCCACAGAAAAGTAATGGCAACTGTAGCACTGGGGTTAGGGAGAGGCTAGAACCAGAACAGAAAATGTCACCAAATTTCTTTTTTTGATGCTCTGAAGGGGTGGGCAGGGGGACGGACATAACAGAAAAAACGCAAACAAAATCCAATGCAAGTTATATTTAATACTTTTGATCTGATTCTGGTTTGTTTGCTTTGAATGGTTTTTGTGTGTATTTTTAAGGGAAAGAGGAAACAGTTGCTCTCACTATCATAGCTTAAAAGAATAAAAGTTGCAACTTTTTTAAAAAAAACTAACAAAACTGGAGAAATGCTGTCTGTGTAGAAAAGTACAAAGCTCTACAAGAACAGCCAAAGGAAAAGTGGGTCTTTGGAACAAATCATAATATTTTAAGGCATGTTATAAGAAACTTTCAAATACTATGATTGGTAATCCTATCAGGGTACAAATGAAACAGTGACCCAAGACCAATGACTCCTGCAGGGTGGCCATGCAGCTGCTGTGTGGCTCACCTACCTCCCTTTCTGCTACCCCTATAACTTGAAAAATCCGTCGAGTGCAACTGTCATTGATTCAAGCTCCACTACCTTCACATTAGTGGAAATACAAATAGTGCATAACTACTTCCTCAGAACTATATAATGAAAAACAACACTTACGCTTTGCCCCCCCAGCCAAGTAGCATGGTAGCTTACATATGGCCTATGCTTTTGAAAATGTAAGAGTGTAATGACGAAATAAAACTGGGAGATATTTTCTTTAATATTTTCAGTTAAAATTTTACTGTGCAATTTTTCCTATATTTAAAGCCCATCTGCTTTATATTATGAACTTCATGTTAGGCTGTTCATCCTCTACTTCATGCCATTTTCTTGGTTGATGAACAATCTGTGAGGTAAGATTTTTAACGTCTCTCTAAATAACATTGCATAACATGTACTTCCAACTCAGTTTGAAATTTGGCTTTGGTGTGTTTTCTGGGGTTTGTTTTATATTGGGGGTTTTTTCCCAAGTGCTTATGCAGTGGATCTCATACTGACAAGCTGTTTTATGGATGGATTGTGCTGCTTGATAAATCGTTTCCTAATCTAGATATTTGAAACCCTGAAATATCATTAATCCAACATCTCACATCTTGCTTAAGCATGGCAGCTGACACAATGGGCAGGCAGGGGGTGGTAAGAGAACATTCATACCATCTAGTTTAGGCATGTGAGTTGTGTGACTTGGAGGACCAAAGTTAAAAGCCTAAGTTTGCTATATAGTCAATGGAAAGAGGTAGGTGCCTCTAGGAGGGCGATTCAGAGCACCCAAAATGGGCATTCAGATGCCAGAAAGAAACGGTGTGCCTATCTCCCTAAGAGAACAAAGTACAGTAACGAAAGCTCTGCAAGGTAGATGGGAAATGGGCTACATTTACGTTCTAGTAAGGCTTAATGTTCTGTGACATCTAATGCCCTTTGTCACACTGGTTGTGGAAAGGTCTTGAAAGATTAAGGGCAGAGTTGGCCAGTTCTCTTCCATGAATATGATTTCCTTTAGTTATCATCCACTGAACTATAATTCAAAATGTTAAGGATATTTGTGTACGGAAAACTGCAAAGTGTTTTCTACTCCAGTGTCCTGTGTGGCAGATGAGAGCGCTTTTAGGAAGTTCTGCAGATAGAGGCAAAACTCTCGAACCTAACTCCAATTACAGCATTTCTAAGGGCCATATACACACACACATACACACTCAACACACACACACACAGCCCAGCACCCCTATTTTCACTCATTTAAACACAAGGAACTACACTGTTACTGCACAAGATTGAAAAACTAATAAACGCATGGTGTTATTTAGACCACAGGCTCAGTGACTGTATTTTTATGGCCAATTTTACCTATAAAAGATCCAGCTCAAGACAATCTCTCCAGCATTTAAAATCTAAACATTGCGATTGAAAACTTTTCTATGCTTTGATTGTAAGACTTTGAAATAGGTATTTCTGTGCCATTAGTCATGCAAATGATAAATACTTCACTGCTATGAAACTAGCAAGTCAGAGCTCGAGCATCCTTTCAAAATAAAATATTTGCTCCCACCATTAAACACTCCAATAATTGGGGCAACCTTTGAATAGTGTGTCAGGCAATTAAAGAGCCATTTCCACACTCACCTAAGGAATTACAACCGTAACTATTTCACCTCTGAACCAAATGATTTCACATGGTTATTCAATTTAAGTTTTCAACATTAAAGCTATCAAATAGCAAACTGGATTTTCAAAGGTTAGTTTGGGATCACACCAGAGAATGTAGCCCTTAAAGGCAAGAAAAACTGTTGTCTTCAACAAACTTAAAAATGCAGGATGTTCATACTGTCCCACGAGGTTTCTGCAGAAGGGAACATATGGATGAAACATGGCTTAATTTTCCTTACAAGATGGTACTAGTTAATCTATTAAAGTGTTCCTTGTTAGTAAGGCTCAGCATTTTTTTTTTCATCACAGTTGCTTCCTCCTGGTTCAGTAAAGTGAAAATAAAGATGCTTCCTGCTTTGTAAACAGAGGGTTTGTTTGGCTTTTTGTAGACCAAAACCTGAAGCGATCCTCCATTTTTGAGCAGCAAAATGAAAGATTTAAAACATTCCAATGCCAGACTGTTTCTTCACCCGTCACTTGTTTCTAGATCTTGCCTCTCCTTTCACACGCTGATTCGATGTTTTCTATTTCAAGATGTGGGATAAAGTGTAGAAATAATAGCATTGATTTTGAAAAGAATCCAAACTATATGGGTCTCTGGTAGCCTTTTCCTCCAACACTGTCAGAAGTTCTGGTGAAATCAACATAACTGACTGAACAAACTCAGCCACATGTGATAGTGCCCATTCTGAAGCGTGGTAATCAGACACCAAAAGACTTGGCTCTCCTTTTCGTGCTTATGCTCCTCATGAACAGTCTTCAGAGATATCCTCTCCTCTCCACTGCTTTCGTTTCCCGTTTCCAAAAGGATTCTGTCCTCTTCGGAAATAGTTGCTGTTGTTGCTGTCTGACACGGCAACACACGTACGTTCGACTGGAACGACCCTGTAGATCAACTGACTGTGCCATAAAATTGCAGGTGCTCAAAGGGAAAAAACGGGTGAGATGTGGTCATTTAACCCAATTATATTCAGAGTCAGTGATTGACTTTCAATGCTCAGCTCTGAGTTAATGTTGCTACTTCACTACAGATGTATTTCAAGTGACCCACAAACCAGGAAGTGAAGTAGACAGTTTTACCACCTTACAAAATTTCTGCAAATTAAGTCCAGGTTAGGTCATTTTTAATGCTATTGTATATTACATGCAGAACAGCATGGATCATCTTTGTCTGGCTGTGCTGCATAGTTCATTTGTCTAACAATTTCCGCAAAGAGCTCATCCACCATTGTTTTACTTTTAGCAGAGGTCTCCATAAAGGGGCAGCCCCATTCTTCAGCTAAGGCTCTGCCTTCACTCAATGATACTTCTCTCTCACTTTCCAGGTCCACTTTATTACCAACCAGAATTACTGGCACCTTCTCATACCTACAGTTTAAAAACAAAAACAAAAACAACAACAATAATTATATTAAAAAAATAGCAACATTCTTAAAGTTTTTAAAAAAAACCGATTTGCAAACAGTACAGACCAAACAGGAAAGAAACATTTGGATGATCTTAACACTATACATTTAAAAAAATGCATATTTCACATCCTAGCTATTTGTTGCACATCTTGTTCCCCTCAGATCTTTATAAGTTCTACAAAAATCTTCCTCCTCTGAATTTTCCTTCCCTCCAGGAAATATGCCAGGAATACTTCCACACTACAAAAACGAGGAATATAATACTATTTTCTCTGTTTGCCATCTCCATGTGTAAAAACAGGATGGACATCAAACTCTCTCTTCAACATTACACCCTCCTTCTCCCTGAACAGGTATTTTGTATCTCCAGCTTGGGATAACAACGCAACACTCTTCCTTTCAAGGGTACATTTACCTTTGTTCAATATACATACAGCTCTCTGAATAGCAAAAAATGAGACAAAACCAAAGGGCCAGTAAATTAATTCCAAATTTCAGGAAATGTAGTCCAAGTACTGCATACACACAGAAGTACTGTTACATAAAAACACATATTAGATAATACAGAATGCCTATCTCTCCCTTGCATCATTCGTACCATTATGCCAGTTAAAAGTTGAAAAGACAAAAAAAAATCAAAATTAAGTTCCATACTATCACAGTTCTGCTTCATAATCAACTTGGACAGCACAACAGATCATATAACTATGAAGGAATCTCTTACTTTGCACCTCCTTGTGAAGGGATCCTTGCCAAATTTTTTTTTAAAAATTGAAATCCTGCTTTTTTTTTCCCCCCATCCTCACATTCATAAACCTTTCTTCAGACATGAAACTAAGTGTTCCAATTTTTTTATTTTAAAATTTTTAAAGGTTTTAAATTTACATATTTGCCATAGAAAAGAGAGAAGAAAACACTGGGCCTATTTCCAAAAAACTCTTACACAGGTTTTCTCAGGAAAGCAACTAGGACCAAGAGAAAAACCAATTATGACTTTTAGCACTTGAACCAGATCTAAGAGAAGCAAGATAGTTCCTTCTTAACGTAAATCTGATTTTCTCCAGGCAAGGCAGCAGAGCACTGTGGGTGCATCTGCCCCAGCTGGTTGAGGGAAGCAGCCTGTTTCCCTGTCTGCCAACACTCTGCACTGGAACAGGTAACCTGTAGCTCTGCTGCAGGGATGGTGGCCTCCCACAGAGGTGGAAAGGATAAAAGGCCAGTAATGTCTCAAACCACATCAGCAACTCTTGCATCACCAGACTAGTACCAAAAATTTGTCCAACTAAATCATAAGATGCAGGTGAAATTCTAAACTTTGTTATGCCTCTTTGCTAAGAGAATGTCATTTAATCCATTGTCCAGGCCTGTCATCAATAATTGTGGAGAATTCCCCTCACTTTTACCATTTATCCTGCCTTCATTTACCATCTGAAGAGACGCAATCCGTTTCTTACTCTGTGGATATGCAGTATTTAGCACATTGATACCTTTGGAACTCTTGCAACAGCTAACCTGCCATTAATTAAGTACCAAAATACACACAAGCATCTTGAAATCTGTCCTCCTGCATTTAAACACAAGATAGTATAGTCTTTAATTACATAAGATGGATGGCATTCAACAGACAAAAAAGAAATATTGAATTGCTGTCTTATCTTTATTGTTCAGATGCATGTGTCCTATTGTATTTGCTGTACAGCGTTAAAAAACCTTTCAGTAGAAGTGGAATCAGGTACACCTTCACTGCATTTCTTGATATCTGATGGCCCCAAACTTCCTCTCACTCTCCACTGGCTTGTCCTTGCATTCTGCACCTTCTCAATTTTTCCCTCTGGTAAAACTGAGAAATTCAAGGCAGGCACTTGAGAAGTGCCCAGCGAAGAAATAGACAAGTCAGAATTAAAACACAAGATGACCTCTCTCCGTTTTGTGAGATTGCTCCAACTTGTTGAGAAATGTATGGGAAAACAAACACATACTTGTTGCAGAGGTATAGCCAGCTCCACTGAAATATTCAAATGCTTAAAAGGTTTAGGAACCCTAGAAAAGCTGGGCAACTACATATCTGAGAGTCTATATACTATGAGTACTCAGCACCTGGGAAATGGAGCAGTGGAAACCCTGAAGTTTCACACTGAAGAACAGAAAGAACTGATGAGCTGACAGAAAAGATGTGAAAAGCCTAATTTAATTTATTTGCACAGGACCATCTAGGAACTATTAGGTGGAACAGATAGAAGCAATTTTCTGTATTGCTTTTCCTCTTGCATTTACCCAATTCACTACCTACATTCACCACTTAAAACAAGATCCTACAGTCAATAGCTTTATTCACCTTATAATTCAGCATCATCCATAACCAATAACTTTAGAATACTGAAATGTGTAAGAAAGTGTTTCTGCCAAGCTCTCATTATGTCTTCTTATCAAAAATAAAGTTGCTCTTGCAGAATACATCCCTGTATTACATAGATTTTGAGTAGTTAACTTTACAGAGAAAATGCATTTTTTAATATATATATATATATATATATTTATGCCTGTCTATAATATATACACAACTTGCCTTTCTACATAGAAAAGTCAGCGTCTGCTGACTAGAATACAGCAAATAATGGAAAAACAGTCCACGGATACTGAGCAGAAGGCTGGCTGTGGTATGGGCTTATGAGCTCCAGCTCAGTATCAGTCCTGCCAGACCCAAGCTGAGAGGGGGAGTCAGACCAGATATGTGTGTATCATATTCCCCAAGTACCAAGATGATGACAAACTGTGTGTCTTCATTCAGGCTCCTAAGGGTCTCAGCACTGTAGTTCCCAGTTTTTGAGTTCTGATAACAGTTGGTGGAAAATCCAGCTCTTGACTAAACCGAGCTCTACAAGCTCTGAAGTTCAAGCTGGCTTTGCACCCTTTACCTCTCAACACTGCCACAATTTCCTGCCTCACTTAGGATCCCAGGCAAATTTTCTCCTGATGAGTACTGGGGAGACCCCTGGCTCAATATTCTCCTTACTACAGCTGCTGATCTCACTGGAGGCAACTTCTGCCTGCATCTGGAGACTCCTCTTGCTATTCATAGAGTTTTGACCAGACAGATGTTGGACACCCACCACTGAGAGGTCATGTGCAGCAGCACAGGCCCACCAAGGGAAAGGGTTATTTCTCAGATGTGGGGGAATTACATGATTCTAATGAAATTTGAATGGAAGAACATCTCTTCCTCACAGGCTTTTCACCTTGTTGAATTTCAGTGGCCCAAGAGGAAAACACCTTCTTTAAAAAGGAAAAAACAAAACAAACAAAAAAAAGAGCTGTCTTGCAATGTCCAAGCAGCAATGCAGAACCCTTCCATACAACCACAAAAATCAAACTTAGGAATTCACAAATCCTTCCAAAAGATTCTAGTAGGATCTAACCTACTCACAAAAACTTTTAGCAGAGCAAAAGAGGCTAAAACCCCATCACCTATACTGAAGTCCTGAAAATCCAGGCTGCTGCTCCCACCACAGGCTCTGTGAGAGTGCAGCTCAGTCCACAGTGGGAGCTGGGCAGATATTTTGCCTTTTGGTGCAGCCCATCTGCCCCTGCCTGTGTCCGTAGCAAAGGGAAAGTGGCACAGTTCTGTTCCTCATTTCTGGAGCAGGAAAATCCTATTTTCTCAGTATGAAAAGCTTTGAGCAGCACTGATCATTCCTAATGAAAAGCATGAGGGCCATCTGAAAATAAGAATTGCTGCCACTTTTCAGTGCAGCACAGTATGTATTCTAGGGCAAACATCACAGCAGAGCCTGTAAGAAACACTCTCAAATGTAGCACGGGAAGGCTTGACTTTTCAAGACCTCTTCAGGAACAAATTTTTGCAAGACCAATTACACATGTTTGCAGAACACGTTTAAAGAACAAGGCACTTCACCCTGTTTAAATGATCTCACTATCTTTAGCTCCAATATGACAGACACTGAGCAGCGGCGACTCTTGAAGAGATAACACGACTGCAGACACTTATGGCCCTATGAAAGACACTGGTGCAGAGTCAAATGCCATCATATCTAGGATATCACTACTGGCAAGGTACAATCATTGCTCCATAAAAGACAATCAGAATGCATTTCCCAGTCCTAGATAACTATTCAAGGCTAATCTCCACCCTCTTACCCATCTTTAATGAGCGCCTGGGACCAACAGCCCACAGTAAATCCCTCAGTTTTCCTGAGAATAGGCACCGCAGCCACATGAAATCAATAAATACACAGACTTCAAATGTTTTATGTAGCCCAGTTATGCACCACTGACCACACAGCCTTAAATGTCACACAGCAATAAATAGTTTCTATATTTTATTTTACCTCACACAGCACACACACCATCCACATTTCTGTTTAGACTCCTATGTACACCTTGAATAACAGCTTAAAGCATTTAGAAAACTTCAAGATGAATGGTATGAAAATGATCTTCAGAGACTTTTACCTTGCATTTTTTTTCCACTTCCAATCATACTCAGAGAAAAACGTGGGCAATACCTGACATCATATCTTAATGTCTTTTACAAGGTACTTCTCAGATTTGTGCTTAGAGATGTCAGCGGATAAAGATAAAAACCAAAGACAACGTGCTGTGAAAATATAATAAAAATGAAGACTAATAGAGCAAGAATTTAGAAATAACCCAAACATACACCAAGGCTAATAAACTGATCTGATTCCCTTAAACAGTTCTAAGGATTGCCCAGTACCCCTAACTGTGTGTGTGTGCGTGTGTGTGAGTTGTACTAGTCAGTATAGAAGATGTTAAAAAGTTCAAACAGGTTCCTGCTTTCTGATTTCACATTCTGGAAGTGTTGTATCTCTTCTAGGATTTTTTCCTGAGGTTCATATCAGACTCAAATATTTTCGACCAAATAATTCTGTGTTATAAAAACAAATCAAGAGAATACCATGTATTCTTAAAGACTATTTCTTATAACAAGTTTAAGCCCTGCTGAAGTTTTTGGAAAAATGCATGATTACAGCTTTACATGACAAATACCGGGACCACTGAAATACCAAAGGTATCTATTACTATTTCTAATAATCAAAAGGAGTCTCCAGTACTAATCACCTTTATCACCTTCTACATGCAGGGCATCTTCCTCTCTATTTTTTTTAAATGCATTTCTGACCATTTTGACAGTATTTCAAGAAAGAAACTAATTTAAAGGATAAATATATTAGTGATGACAGTAATGCAAATAATACCGAAAAGTCAGTAAAAATAATTATTCTTCATTTTAGATTTAAAAAAAATTGTGGTATGAGTCCTGCCAAAATACACAGCAAAAGAATTCTGGGCAATATGAAATAAAGTACCAGAAATGACAGTTAAATCTATTAGGTTATTTACAAATTCATGCTAAATACAACTAAATATCTTTTTGTAATGTAACTTGCAAACTTTGATTGCCTGCAGTAAAATCTGTCATAACTTGAACAAGCAGCTTCCTCATGTAGAGAAAGAACATATTCCAAGTGTAACTATCAAGACTTTTTCTAATCCCTTTCACATAATTACTTGGATATTTAATGCGGAATCCTCGATAGTTAAAACTCACATCAGCTATGGAGGATAAGAAAAGGCACAGTGTTCCCCAGCCTGATTCTGAGCCTCTCAAACGCCAGGATGAGAGGAAGCAATACCACAGAATTTTCAAGGAGAAAACAATCTTAACCCTTTGTTGAAGCTACCAATTCTTGAATCAAAGCAGCAGGAAATATATATACATACTTCTGAAGCTATTACTACCTTAAGACACTCAGACAGAGGAGGTATTTCACTTTTTCCAAACCCTTATTCTTTCTATTTTGGAAGCTTTAAAAACTGTAACCATTAGGGGCTCATTCTGCAGAGTTATGTTTCCATGGACTCCTGCAAATATACACCAATGAAGATGTGTCAATATACATGCACAAATGTGTCAGAGAGATACACAAATCTAAACAAAGGTAGGTTTCTGCAAAGTTTGAGCATTTTTCCCTCTAGTGGAAATTATTACAGCTTCTCAGGCAAAACCATACAGAACAGCTGTAAAACTCCCATGATTCTGATGCAAACAAGTCATTCCGGTTCACTAATTAATTGCACTTAATATTCAGTTTTGTAAGCTATATTGTGTAATGATTTAATTTCTTAAGTAACACTCCCAACTAAAAAAAGTCTTAAAATAATTTTTATAAATGAGCAGATGCTAGAGAGTTTATTGGAAGTCCCATTGCAATTAGGTGGCTGAGTCATGAATTAGTTTGCTATAAAGAACAGTGTAAGGCCTAATTGCAGGACTGGGATCTAACATTTTATTCTAGGCTTTGACATGAACTCCTTACATAGCCTTTGGGAAAACAAACTCTTCAGATGGATAGATTGAGGTATATAAAGTCATGATAATTGTACTTACTCATTGGACAGCAAATTAAATAATAATTGTAAAACAACTTGGAGGATAATATTAGAATAATAAATAACACCACACCATATCACTTTTGAGGAGGCTTCAGAAACTATCTTTGTTCTTGTACATGAAACTTTCTGGAAATAATCACCTCTTACATAAAAGACTTTACAGCCAATTTAGTTCTGTGGGTGTTATAGCTGGCTTCTCTTTCCAGTTTGGTTTCAAGGTCTAGGAAAAATCTCAACCAATGCCAGTTTTGCTCAGCATTGGTGGTATGCTTGAAAGAAATTAGAGGAAATAGTTCTCTTCCAAGCAAAAGCCCAAGAAACAACAACCAACCACAATATAATGAAGCACTATAAATATTTGCTTCCCAACTGTTACAATAAGCACTTTTCAACCAAAGCACTTGCACACATTATTTCTAGGCAGCTTACAGCTGACACCTTCCAAAGGACAAGAACCATGGATAGTACAACCAAACACACATTCTCAAAGGACATCAAGTAAACCTACATTCCCTTGCTGCAACAGATACAACAGGATAATGCCCATCAACTCTGTATGAAGGACACAAAAGATCTTTACAGGTCATTTCCAATCACTTCAGAGAGAAATTCTTATCTAGACAGGATTTTCCGCATCTAAGATTTCATAGGGGAACTAGAACAACAATAAACTCCTTCCATGTTTTCAGCCTGCTTCTGCAAGTCACTACAGACACAGCCTACCTTCAGCTCTGCCTCCAGCTTCCAAGGTAAGATGTCAAGAACACCTGAAACTTCAAAGGTCTAGCAACATGTCTTAGGGGAGAAGGGTTCGCTAGCCACTAAAATGTCCTAAAAAAAAAAATCCCTGATCATTAAGATGTTAGGGAGACATTTTCTCATTAAGCTTGCAGAACTCCATGAATGTTTAAACTATGTCCCATGACACTGTATACTCCCCTCGAAGTAAGGCTCTGGCACAGGTGAAGAAAAACAGCACTCTGAGTGCTGGGGATGACAACAAAAAGCCAATGACAAAAGTAGCTTCAGTTCTTATCTACTGCCATTTCAGATGCTCAAAAGCCTTCACAACAAGACATTATTTTTCACCTTAAAAAGGACACTACTCCCTAGTATCTATCATTAAAATTCATAGCTAACACTGAAGTCTATTATCAAGACTGGAAAGACTCTAAGGGATATATAAAATCTACCTGCTTAGCAGCAGGTTTGCTGGGAGCATATCCAAACAAGATTTTAATCCTCGAGTTCCCTCTCTATGCCAATCAAAATTCTCATCTTATGCAACTGAGCATCAACATCATCTTGTTGAAATCCTGAAATGCTTGCCACATTTAGTAACTCAGAAACACTGGAATTTTCAAATGGGAGTTTTCTATTCCTTGGTATAGCTTAAGAAGCAATAGCCACAAGTAAATACAAGGCAAACGTTTTACCTGACATTCTCCATTTTGACTAATTCTCTTGTTTCTAAAAGCAACAAGAAAATCAGAATGTCCTACAAATTTGAGATTCTCACAGGTGCACCAATTTCATCTAGCTCCTGTCTCTCTACTCAGTTCACACTGAAAGAAGTCTACTTGTCAAGAAAACTACTAACAGATTAATGAAGCATGTTACAGTTGTTTAAATACAAAGAAGTTCTTGCTCAAAAAATTTCCAGACATTAAAGCTGAGCATCTGGTTTTTTTGAAATAACTGCTACTAGCTGTAGGAATGGCTCAACATCTTGAAAATTAGGCCTCACATTTCAATATTTAAACCTTGCATTCATAATTGAAAATTATTCTTAATGAGCACATTAGTTTTCTTACCTTGAATATTTTAAAGCAATATCCATCCTAATATACTAATGTTTATTCTAATGCAATGAGCATAACTGGATATGTCAAGGCTTTCAGTATCTACCAAATGTGCAACATATAAAAGATTCTAAAATTAAAGAGACTGCCATCTATCTTTTATTTGTATTCTGAAGTCTCAAAAAAAAGGACATTTCTTTCAAATGACCACTTTTTTCAGACGTGACCACTTATAATTAAAATTTTTTCCTCCAGTGTCTTACAGCAAAGACATTAAGCATCAAGCAAGATAAAGGCTGACATATATTTAAGAGATGTGGGTTCAGTTTCACACCCTGTTACAGATCTCCTGTGCGATTTCTAGCAAGTCCCTTGAACTCTGTACCTCCACTTTCCTTCTGAGGAAAACAGTTGTCAGCTTTAACCTCTGATGCCTATGGCACATAAACACTTCTGAGGTATTCCATCCTTAGTGATGGAGGCAATCTGAACATCTTAAGGGATGCAGGAGCAGCTTTGCTTGCTGTTCAAGTGAAAAAGCACACTGCATCCCAGCTATTCTGAGCAGTAGACTACGCAACACCACACAATTTTGGAATTTCTTTACAAGTATTTAGACGAGATGGGTTAGGGCAGATTCTGTGCCAACATCAAACCTGTCAGCAGAAAGAATAAAGCTATTGGATTAGGTGTGCCTTGAAGCGAGAACACCAGCTTTGGGGACACAGTCAAGGTTGTTACCTCACTTCAACACCACCAGCTTGAGCAGAAACTGCAAAGGCTCACAATATCTTAAAACATATGCTGACATTGAGGGATTTCTCCCCCTCCTTGCTCCTCTGTACAAAACTCTACAAGGTCATAAAGCCTGCCTATTCTGGTGATGGGGGACTGAGTAGGTCCCTTTACAAAGGCAATGAAAAATGCAGATACCTATTAAAAGCAATGCGAGCCTCTTGCACATCACAGAAATCTATGGATTCTTATTGTTTTACAGTTTAAAGTTATTACATTGCTATGTTCAAAAAAACTTAGCATTGACCCTAAAATGCATTACTATTTATCTATCAATACATGCTTTGTCATAAGAAATTTCTCTCAGAAGCATATCTTGACGTGCAAATGTTTAGATAAACTACTATAATCTTTTTAAATATACTGTAAACTTCCTGTACAAGCAAGCATTGACAGAGGTGAGGGAGGAGAAAGATAAGTGACCAAACAGATTTGTACCAATTCAGCTATATCAAAGTTTATGCCTGTAGCAGGGCTAAAGAAAATTCCTTGCAATAAAATACAGTTAATAATCCTTTTGGAAAAGCTGAAACAGCATCCAGACTTTGTATAAAGCACAAAGTTTGTAAAGTAATTTATGAGTGCAATAGTAGGTTTAGTTTCTTACAGAGTCTATCAATGCTGCTATCTAAAGCTGCAGTTTTTCCTTCTGCCTACAACTTTTCCCCTCACCATTCTCCAGTCCATAATTAGGATTAAGCACATGCCAGCTTTTCTTCCATAACGACAGCAGTGACAGTGTGTCTTTCCCACCAACAATTCTGACAGAACTTAATCATTATTTAGATTCCTAATTTGTTCCAGATGTTGATCTGGGCAGGAAGGGACCTTGGGAAGTCTCCAGTCCAACCCCCTGCTCAGAGCAAGGTCAGCCAGGAAATCTCAACCAGCTTGCTCAGGGCTACGCACAGTTCAGTCTTAAAAACTTGCAAGGACAGGCCTTCTACGATCTCTTTGGGAATTTGTCCTAATGTTTAATTTAGTTTAACTTCACTGCAGAATTCAAAACTTACTGGCAGGTAGTGGAGGAAGATGAGACAAGCGGACAACTGAGTTGCATAAGGCTTGTTTACATAGAAAATGGGCTGAGAAAAAAAAGCCAAAGTTATATAAATATTTCTAGCTATTCATTTATGAAGAGGAAGTGATAATCATACGTACAGGCCTCAAGATAGACATATATCTTAGAATTCTGAAAGCAAAGTGAATTAACCAGATTTTGCAGAATTGACTAAAGCTCAAGCATAAGTTAATGACAACTTCAAACTCTTTATCCTTGTTTATTTAAACTACAAAAAGTGAAACTTTTTAGTGGATACATAAAGTAAAAATAGCAAAAATAGTCAAATGCACATGCATTTTAAAAGAGCCAGAAGACTACAGTCCTCTAAAGTATTAGTTCACTCTTCAAAGCCAACACACTCTTGTATTACTTTAACCAATTTATAATTACTGATAAAAATTCCACTGCAAAACTTGTTTAAACTATTCTAATAGGATTTTCTCTAGCTCATTAAAATTACACTTTTACAGTCTTCAAGAATAGGCCTAACAATTAATTCAAAACCTTCTTAGTAGCATCACCTGCTTCCAAAGGATTAGAGTTCAGGAACAACCATGTTGTCCTGTCCAGTCAGAACCACAGGGAAAGAAAACAGTTTCTCTTCCATGTTGAGGTAAGAACATTTTTTACTCCAAAAAGTCTGTGCTCCTGACTTTTGGCACTACCCAGATCTGGCCTCTGAAAACAAATGCAAGTCTAGGTCAAAAAATTCACCTCTGATATAATTTGACTGCCACGATCTAGTCTGCAGAATCGAGCATTACATACTGATACAGACTGCCGTTCTACAGAGGCTTTTATTTATTTGCTTTTTAAAGAATTTGACCTTTTGCAATGAACCTAACTTCAGGTCACTAAAACTTAAGAAAAAGTAAAACAAAAATAATAGGGCTAAGTGGCAAACTACCCAGCATGAATTTCTGCTCTCTCATCAGTTCCCATGTAGAAGCTAAGGCAGGTAAATACCAGAGTTTTTATGATACTGCATAGCCTGAAAAGAATTTGTGTGTCTAGCTCAAAGCAGAGACTAAGAGCAGAAGACTTTCTCTTCGTTGCCCTAGAAACTAAAGAAGAATACAGCTTAATGTCCTTCAAGCTAATAAAAACATCCTACAAGGCATATAAAAAAAACTTTGCAAAAAATGCTCTGTTGAGACAGATCTTCCTCACAATGCTAGAATTAGGGTCCAGCTCTGGATGTTTTTCAGAAGATGGACTATTTTACAGAAACTCTAAGCAAGTGACCACACTGATACAGCAAACCAATTCAGGACAGAATAGTATAAACACTATAATTTTCTCTTTTACTGCAGAAGTACTATTCTGATTTCATATCCTTTTGACCATAGTCAAACCCTCCTCTACCAACAAAGAAAAAATCCAAGGCCTTGACTAGTATCATGAGCAGATGCTCTGAAAGCCTCTTCACTCCTGCCAAGTTTCTACCGGAACGTTTGATTTTCAACTTGGGAAGCAAAACCATTCTGCCGTGACTTCAGAAAGTTGGTGGCCCTTATCTTACAGAACAATTTATCTAATTACCATATGCCCAGTATAAATAATTGCAATGTTAAAATAAACAGAGCACTGAGAAAGTTTTATTCTCCACAGGTTTAAGAAGTCACCTTCATCTTCAACAATTCAACTTTCTAACTCCAGAAATTTTATTCAAAAGTGTATATCATCTTGTTAACTGAAACTGTTTCCAAATCTAAAGATGAACAGACCAAAGTAAGAGCTTCAGAATTGTCTGGATTTTTTGACTGTTTGTTACTTGTTTGTCCTTATTAAAATAAATTTTGGTTCATCTTCAAATACAAACTACTACCTCCCAGCACACTACCTCTATGTGGTATAAAGATACATATAAACAACAATTTACTGACAACCTCCCTTTTATGTTAAGCATAAACTTCAGAAATAATTTTCTTAGGAGCTTTTTTCATTCTTTCTACAGTAAGATGGGTACCAATTAAAGAAAAGCAACAGGCAACTTCATTCTGAATCGGTGTCATGAATACAATCCATTCCAATATCCAGAATTTTCCTAGTAAGAACTTGTTTATAAGATGACATTAAATACAGGGTATCTAGTAAAAGAGTGCAATCTAAACATTTTACTTCTCCTCACATACATACATGTGTGTATGTACATCTCAAATCTAATATTTGATTAGCTATCAAAATGAAGCCAGCTAGAATGAGGAGCTCAGATATACTCATCATCTCGGATGTCGAGCCATTCATATTTTAACTACTGCATAAATGTTAATTTCCTTGGGTCTAGACTAGGTTATAAAAAGCTCCTTTTTCCCAGAAGAGTTTTACTAACCCTTCTGACAGCCATTTTATTGTCCACGAAGACACTGTGGCAGCCCTGCAGCGCATTTTATCTTGTACCTGTTAACCCTCTCAGCCAGGCTGGCCCCTGGGGCTCCTCTGCAGCATCTCTGGGGTTAGGGCACCAGGCTGCGTTGGCCATGCCAAAGTGGTGTCCCCAGCCCTGGGGTCAGAGCCCAAGGCTCCAGCTCTCAGCATCCCTTGGGCACTGGAGCTGGTGCTCTGCCGGTGGCTGGGTGCCCGCTGGTGGCCTGTGGCACCCAAGGAGATGTGGCTCCTCAGCTCAGCTCACACAAAAACCAACCCATACATACGTATGTGAGAGAGGGAAACAGAATGAAACCACAGCCTATGGCTCTTGCTGACACAATTTTGTTTTCAGAGGGAGAAAACACAAACAAACCAGGCCAACTTAAGAAACTTCTCTAAAATGTAGCAAATTCCCACATGGATAGCAATTTGAATATTACTCAAACTAGGTATGAGACAAACAATGTGGCTTTACACTGGTTTAAACAAACTTGTCCAAAAGCAATTTGGTGAAAAAAAAATCATATGTAGACAAAGCCTATTTTAAATTATTTTAAATAGAAGATGACTGCAGAACCAGACAGAATCCATGGGGTTTTTTTTTGCTTTTATCCTGAGTCCTGACCCCAGATGGCTAAAAGACTGAAAACCCCCGGTGTACATATATGCATATATTTGTGTATATACGCATACATTTTCACTGCCTCTCTTTCTGAGCAAACTTAAATTTAAAGGAACATGTACTTAATTTTATTCTAAGAAACAGAATATTACCCCAATATTTACAAGTCTATTTGTCACATTTTAGGTACAGAAAGGATTATAATTTGTATACTCAACCCTCAAAAGTAACAGTAAGAAAATATTTGTAAAATATTGAAACATTTGAAAAAGTTGGTTTTCTCTTAAGAAAGAGATTCTGTTTAAAGGTACTGTCCCCACACCCCAGTGTCCATTACACCTTCTGCATTGAATCGCTAATTGGTAACTAGAATTTCCTGAAAATAGTTCACTAATTATTTTTTCCACATTAAGTTGTCCTGTTCAGAAAGGCCATTCCAATTAATCTGAAGGTGTGTGCGGAGGTGTGAAGCCCAGACTGTTCCCAGTCCTTTTAATCTAACCACATTTCTTGCTGACAGACAGAAAGTCTTTCAAAGCAAGCGTTTTGATCATCTCTCAGAGAAGAATGTAGACTTCAATTACCAGTCTAATTATCCCAGCTAGAAAGGCAATACAATTGCTTAATTTTAGAGTAATAATGGACTTTCAAGGTGTGCCTTCTCAGCTTTCATCCAAGCCTGAGCTTACCATTGTCCCTCTCCGGCAGATGAAGCTACCAAGATGCTCATCTCATTTAAAAAAAAAGGATGTTTTTCTCTTTTTTTAAATATATTTTTTACCAAATACAGTTTATGAGAAAAAAATACAAAAAGGCAATATCCTGCAATGAATAGCAGCAATTATATTAAATGACCAAGTTCTTGAGAAGCCACAGAAAGAAAATATTTTCTTTTTTCAAAAATCATACTTAATTCCTCTGTAAAGTCTACAAAGCATCAATTCTTTCCAGAGGTGAAAACTTCATAATCACAGGGTTGTTTCTTTTTCCTGAATGTGTCCCTATCAAGTGTAGGGACACATTAGTAAACCCTGCAACACATAGCACCTTTCTTCCTTCTTTCTTATGTTACAGAGCAACTTGGACCTTTTAAGATCAAGTACCCTGATAGCAGCTTTCTGTGTATTTTGTTTTCCTTTTCATAACACAATTATATTGTAAAATTTGGTTGGTAAAACCTGAATTGCATGGATTTGTTCAATCGAAGAGTTACTAAAGTACCTAAGACAAAGCAGTCTGGATAAACCACCTTTCCATCATCACTCTACTATGATGCTTATCTTCAGCTTCTTGTGATACAATTTTTAGAGATAATGGCCCTTTGAACACATCTGCTGCAGTTCTGTCTTGTGACTGAGAGTTCATATTGTCTGCAAGTGCCTGTCATTTCCTTCCCTTGAGAAAGGGCCCTGCTTTCAGTTAAACATTCACATGTCCTGTCTACAAACCATCACTGCAGCCCAGCAGTTGAGCTCTTGGCAATTGCAGGTGTAACTACCAGAGAAAATAAAAAAGACTAAAAGAGCAGTAGCTCCAGTCCATCAGGAGGCTGTTCAATGACTGCATTTGCTCATCATGGTTCCTGAAAACCCCCTTTGCACAGATGAGGAAGAAGTCCAGCAAGCCCCCAATTACATGGTCAGTGCAGAATCTGGGGCAAAGAGCCTGGTGGCAGCAGGACCATTCCCACAATGTAAAAACTGGTACTGGAGTGGTAATAGGAACAGCATTCCTCGCCAACAGCTGTTAACAGACTCATCTGACAGGCAGCAAGCATCTGACTTTGGTTGCTATGAAATCTGGTTACAGAGAGCATTAGAAATAAAAGAGTTACAAGAAGTTTGACTAAAAGCTGCTAGATAGGAAACAGACTCATCAGAAATTTGCAGCAACTACAGAATAAGACAGTGATACTTTGGTAAGTAACAGAGGTTACAAAATCCCCGATGGAACAAGAAGACATTGTATATGGCGCCAGACTAAAGGCAAGATTATCAGATAGCTATTCATACAGTCCAGGCAAGATCATCAGCTGATCCATTATGTTATCTTTAAAGGCAGCAGAGGACCCTTCAGCCCTACTCCCATCAAAATATAGCCACACATTCACGACATCAGCAGGCAGCTTAGGTTCTCCCCAGTTTGAATGACATTTGGGAACATGTGGATTGAGTGAAATTCTAGAATGTGCCATCATGCTTAAATTTTCTGGAACATTGAGGACCAAGGAGCACAAGCCTATTGATTCTCTCACATGGCCAACCTACACCAGCCACTGGAGAAACAGATGGCATGAAAATGGACTTGTGAGCATCTGCAGCTTCTAATGTAAAGTGAGGCTGCAGACAACCAAACTAAGGGATAGAAAGAAGAGATGCCTATGAAGGCAAACTAATCAAGTTTCTTCCCGTTTGATACTTAACATTAAAACTCTAGGGACTCTTGATAGGCTATCCTGATACCATCTTCTTCTCCAGTTTCTTTCTAGGAAAGAGTCTATCATCCCTCAGACAACTATTTGTATAAGGACAGACACCTAAGCAAATTCTACTCCAAATAAAATGTTATAATCAGCAATATTATATAATTTGTGCATAGAACTCCTTTTTGAAAAGGGAAACATCAGAAGTACAAGACTTCTTAAGCCTATGCTGTGGAAGATTTAATCATCAAGTCTGCGGCCTACTCCATATTCTGTACTAACAAAAGTCATACAAAGGCATTCAGAAACTCACTGCCCAAAACATACAGAATGAAACTGATGTGAAAAAGGAGGAGGTAGAGAGATGAACTCATTCTGATGGCAAATATTTCTGGGCCTGAAAGCAAAACTGATGTAGGCAAATATACTGGGAACTCCTGGAGAATTTAGAGACCCATGACCAAGAGACTGCTCCACAAAATTTATTCCTACCCACTTAATTTCTTGAAAAGCTGCACTCACCCAAAGTTTTTTGTCAAAACAAGGTATCTGTCTGAAGGCCTACTGAGCCATATACTGGAACCAAAAAACAGGGTCACACACCTAAGCTCTCTGCAGATTTATGGAGGAAGCATGCAAGCAGCCAAGTCCCTCGAGAGCCTAATTCACTAAACATTGCTTACTGAGTCTAACACAATAGTAAGATATTCAACAAATCCACAACAGATACCACTTCAACAGAAAGCCCTGGGAATAAAAGCAAGTGGTGTCAATGCTGTTTCTCACATTTAACATACTACAGCGATTACAACCCCGATCAATGAGGTGACAGACCTGCATCATACACCTCCTTTAGTCATAGGAGTTTCACATCTGCTTTCCCAGAAGACTGTTCTAACCACTAAACTGCAAGGGAGGTTTAGAAAATACTCTTCAATCTTCTTGTTGAAGATGTACCACTATAAAGGTAAGTATAAACGCATGAAGGCAAATTCACAAATCCCAAGGGAACAACAGAAAAAGATATACAAGCTAAAGAAAGCTACCAGGACTGAAACCCAGTCTTTTCTCAGGACTACGTATTCTCTTTAGATTAAGAAGGCACTGCAAAAATGTAAAATTGATATCCCTTATAGTTAGTGATCACCAGAAGACTCCCCTAGTCCAGGTGAGCATAATATTTCAGGAAAGGTCAGCTGTTCATGAAGACATACTGACTTCCATTTTTTTCCCATTCTTTTTAACTGTTTTGATCAATGACCGAGCCTGTTTCTCAAGAGAAGAGATTCTGCATAGATGACTTGATAGTTTGAGTCGTTTGCTGCAACAGTACTATCCACCTTAGAGCAAAGCAGATTCCTAAAGAAATGACCCAAAATAGCTTAGTGTTTTTTCCTCTAAGACCCAGTTCTCATTTATTTCTAAATGAAATGCAAGAAAAAGAGAAGGTTGGCATTGGGGAAAAAGATATTAAAAAAAGGCATCTGTTCCAGAGCACTGCATGTTCATAAGATCGATGCCAGGATTGCCTGCTTGCATCCTGCACATTTGGTACAGAAATGAAACCAACCTCTCCTACCTCCAAAGCCTCCATGCATCCTGAGGAGGTCATCCGTTAAAGAATCCAAGCAAATCAAACAGTGGTACCACACTGACAACCCACTCCCTCCCCCCAAACCTAGCACCACACCCAAACGGAAGAAAGCAATGGGAGAATTCATTCCACATTATCACTTGGACTTTGCCAGTGGACTGCAGCAGCCTTAACCCAGCAGAAGGTGACTCATTCTTCTCTCTTCCAGGCATTGTAGGGAGTAACCCACGTGTCAGCTCACAAGAATTGAACTGCATCTGAGGCTAACTGAACACATGCCTTCTTTAAGCAGTGAGATGGAGAGCCTGGATTTAACTGGAGACTGAAAAACACTCAGACCAGTTAGATTTTGTGCTTAGTGGGGGTAGAGGGGTATGAACATGATCATCTTCTACCCTCCCAAATTATTTAAAAAAACCCCAAAACTGAATTCCTGAAGTGAAAAAAACCCCACAAAACATGGCTGTGTGATTAGTTTTCAGCAGAATTATTTCAGCAGAAGAGGGGCAAAATCTGAACCTGGAGACAGAAGACTCCTACTAAGAAAACCTATTAATACGTCAAGTTCTTTTTTGACAGTAGAAAGTAAACCACAGACTGAAAACATACTTTCCTAAAAACATGTATTTAAAAGTAGCAGTATACAAATAAGGACTGATGTCACAGCTCAAAAAAATACACTTGTTCAGCATTCTGCATCATTGAACACAGAGGTGGGTGGAAAAAAAAAAAACTCACCAGATTTTTTTTTCCCCATTAATTTATAAATTCTGGGGGAAATGGTATAAACCCCAAACATTTTGTATTCATTGTTTCGTTCTAACAAAGCCAAGGACTTTCTAAAATTCATAAATGAAATTAAGAAGATGGTAAGGACATTTCAAAAGAATAGGAATTCTTGATGAAAGAATTTATGCATTTCTAGATAGGTCTTATAAAGTTCATAGCTTTTCCAAAAGCATTCCAATTATTTTATAAAATGTTTCAAGTAAGATTTTGTACAGCAGTTAAAAAGGTGTTACAGCAATGCTGGAAAGTGCAACCAGATCTAATCAGATAAAGTAGGCAGATCAATCCTGGCTTATAATCTTTACTGTAAAATATATTAGGAGTAAGAGGGCAAACAATTAAAACATTCTGCTATGAAAACTTGCTCATAATTCAGCAAACATTCACACAGGTTAGTGGTGACCTATTTGGCTATTTCTTGAAAGCATCCTTTCTTGCAATTAATCAGAAATCCAAGACCAAAGCTCTTCTTCACAACATTCAGAGCACTTAAGTTCAGTGCCTTATCCAATTCATTTCCAGTTCAAATTAAATTGTAGTTGAGTTGAAACTCGCATGGGAATCTCAAACACTATTAATCTTTTAGTTAAGGTGGCTACCTGTTAACCAGAACAATAATGGGAAGTCCCCAAACCATTCTATAAAGAAAGAACTGTATTTTATTTTACTACAGACCACTACCCTACACTATTACATCCGAATATTTTAAAAATGCTTTAATGTCTTCCTCATTACCCTTTTGCAGAAGATAATATTTTTAAACTTGTTAAAGCTCAATCTACAAGACCCAAGTAATATTTCAAAACAAGATAATCAACTGTAAAAACACTATTTTTTGTCCTTCATCTGATCTTTCACCTAGTCTAGACCTAATCAAGACAACGATTAAAATATTGCCACCATTTCATTTTTAAAGAGTGCAGCACCAACTAACTGAGCAAGTCCCATGACATTAATGTTGAGAAAGGACAACGTGCTCATAACACACCTTTAATTCTTTTGTCTAGACTAGGATTTAAGACAACACAGCTGCCAAAATGCATCCAACCCATTGACAAAGAAAGTGTTCAAGTTGCACTCATCGTTGTAAACTGTACATAGACTATAGTGTTTGCCTTAGTGCAGCAAAACCTGAATACTAGTCCTGTATGGGAAACCCCTGGAAAACGAATCCAGAGCAGAACAAAACAAATCCAAACCCAAACCCAAAAACAGAGCAGAAGCAAGCTAACGAATAAGAGAGCCTGTAGAAGCAGATAGCTACAGTTCTTGTTACCTTAACAATCACATAAATCTTTATACAAGTCACTACGTGCCAGGATAATTTAACACTGCAGTCCCAATTGCTTCCCTATTCTCTCTCAAAACGTTATCATCACATTCCACCTACACAATTTACAAGGAGGAAAAAAAAATTGTTTGAGCAACACTTGCAATGCTCCAGAAATTAAATAACCACTAACCCCAGGTTTTTTCTTAGGTACAAGAAATAAAATCTGACATTCAATTATTAAGAAGAAAACTAGAAATGAAATTTAATGGAAGGATTTGATGCTTTTTTTTGGAGATCCACCCACTCAGATATTTCACATTTTCATCTAGAAACTTTCAATAGCCAAAGAATGTCTATTTTTGAAATTTCAGACTAAAAAGTATGCCTGCTAACATAAGAGCTTTGACTAAACAAAATGTTACCCAGAATGTTTCATGTTTGACCAAAGAATGAAATTTGTTTCTATCCACACATTATCCAACTGAAGAATTATTTTGAAAGAAAATATTAAAGTTGCTGCCAACTGTGTTGGCTATAAAACAGTATTTAAAGAATCACTGTTCTCTCAGCAAAACAGAAATTCAAAGGCAAAACCAGAAATTCTAATGAGCCATGATTTTTTAAAAGAAAATTTTCCAAATATTCAAAAATCTGTGTCAAAGCAGCCTAATGAAGAGCAAGATAGAAAACACTCAACCCCAAGAATTAATGCTATATTACTGAACTAAGTTATAAAAGCAATGAAAGTCATGGTTATATTTGGTCTTTAACACATTAAATAGCATTTTTACAACACAGACACAATCAAGAAATATTGCACAACCAAAAACAAATTTTAGAAGTCTTGCCACACACTGTTCTACTGTTTAACAATTGCAGCTATCCAAAAATTATCCACACATCTCTACAACAACATAAGCTACAGCAGCAATTAAGACCCAAATTCAGAAGATGATGCTAAGGAAAACAGGCATCATTTTAAAAAAAAAAAAAAAAAAAAAAAAAAAAGCACTATACTCTAAACTAGCACAATCTAAACTAAACACGCATACAAAAGGAGCTTGCCTACCTGGGTTTTTCAATAAAAGTCCAAAGAACACCTAAAAAGCAGGAGGGGACAAAAATATTTATATTCAGTGTTCGCACATGAAAACTATCATGTCACTTTACCTTATAGAGAAAAGTAAGTAAAACTTGGGAAGGAATACATATAAAATTATCTGGACTGGGCCATGGAGGTGGTAGGGAGCAGGGGAACGGCCAAAAAAACCCCAACACATTAGAGCA
Organism: Acanthiza pusilla; assembly: GCA_036630365.1. NCBI lineage: Eukaryota > Metazoa > Chordata > Aves > Passeriformes > Acanthizidae > Acanthiza > Acanthiza pusilla. The sequence continues at coordinate 3,873,658 of JAXCHO010000003.1, read as the reverse complement.
CTCTGGTTATAAGCATTGTCTCCAATTCTCACGTTTTCCACTGAAAGAAATTCAAAGTAATATGAATACTTAAGATTATCAAGAATGTGAGAGTGGGAGAGTGTGTGGGGGGAAGAGTCAAGAGAACACTGCAAGTTTGTAATTAAATTCAAAAGTTACTACAGGAAAATATTAAAGGTTATATGTTCTGAAGATGCACGAGCACCTTGAAATATCTGAGTTTAAGACTAAGCCAAACAGCTTTAAAATAATCTTCTATAGTTTAAAATTGCACACTGTCAGAGACATTTTTTACAGAATTGTCTGTGTATGACTTGTAGGAACCTATAATTTTATCTGACAGAATTAGTTCATTAATTTCAAATTAAAACAAAGGTAGATTCACACACAAAAAAAAATTAATGTAAATTCTATACAATGCTTCTTTTGGTCTCTAAAGTTACCTTAAAAACACGAGAGCACAAATCTAAGTTGTACTCTTTCTATTAGACACTTTCTAGAGGACAGTCTACGTATCAGTTCCCCAATAAAACACAAGAGATGGACAGACAGTCGAAGGTTCTGATATTACATACAGAGTAAATTAGTTATGACTGACTACTTGTGTCTACCACTTCTTCAGAATTCTACAGATGCTTAAAATATTTGCATTTTGTTCTTACAAATTGATAAGGTTCCCAGCTGATAGAGAGCTATCCATAGGTCTCCCTTAACCAAGAAAAAAAAAAAAGGGAGACTAGTAGACTTCTTCTATTGTACTTTCTATTGTACTTAAATATGTAGAAATGTTTGCTGAGATTTAGAATCTGTTAATCTGTTCTTCCAATGAAGTCCTAAATTTCATCTGATGGGTGCACAAGAGTGGCTGGCAGCTTGGCCAAGGGGAGAATGGGGGCCATGCTTTTTACCCACTCTGCCTTTTTCTATCTGAACATGAGAGCTCAAAACAATCCACTACATTAAGATTATTGCAAGAAAAAGAACTCTTGCTAAAAAAGACTTAAGGATTTCAGTCTGCACTTATTTCTGCCATCTCAACACAGCTAGCACCTATGAAAATCCCTAGACATTTGTCAAGCTTTGCATACAGTATACTTCTGAAGAAACACAATTTTCCGTATTTCACTTCTACCAAACACTTCAGGGCTTCCTCCTGAAAGGCTGGAGCAATGTTTGTGGTTGAAGGTGTTATATCAGTGTTTATGAAGAATTCTCTAATTACTTCTCTAAAGTAGAACAAATAGTTCCTTAAAATGAGGATTCAACATACATAGAATATCAGAAAACTGAAAAATTCAACCTTGTTTAAAGAGGACTTATGTCCTTTGAATAAAAACCATGCTTTGATTTCATAGTACTTGGAAAGCAATGTTTTCAACTAGACTTCTGAGCAATTTGTAATTTCAAATATAGTTTTCCAGACTTAATCACCATTAAGTCACTAAATACATCAATTACCATTGACTGAAGATGCTGATTTCACAATTAATAAATTTCAATGATTACATCTCTTGTATATTTTAAATTACTATACAGAATCCCTAGACTGGGAGGCAGGTTTTCATCCCAGTCATAAACCACAGCCACAAAGAACATTCTCAACTCAAAGACACATTTCTGTGATATTTCATCAATATCCTTACATAATTTGGTTTGCATTTTCAGCCAATCTAAATAAATAAATTTTCTGGTCTTTTTCTTCGGGGGGAAAAGCATTAGATTAATGAAAAGGACTTTTTTTCACTAGTTGGAGTAAAATAGCACTTCTGAGAGATACTTTAAGTAGGTTTTGTTAGTCTCTAAAACATGAACACAATAGTCCTGTACTTAAAGCACAGGTCAGACATCTAGAGAAATTATTGCAAGTGAAGAACTCTGGATTAGCTTTGAGTTCATTCTTATTTCTAGGCTCTAGTTTTCTGCTTGAATAGAAATAATAATACTTTCCTATTTCATGGGGTTCAACTGAAAAAAAAAACCTATAAAAACGCCTGTAGAACAGATTGAGAAATTACATTATTGAAGGCTAAGCAAGCACTTAGAATTGATACCCAGTGAGGTTTAAACATACCTTCATAATACATTGGCATGTATATTGGCAGTCATATTAAAAATTAAAATTCAGCATTTGGCAAATACCAGTAGATTCTCTTTAGAGAGCTTTTTAATCACACAGCAGACAAACACAAAAGTGTCAGAAGTTACCCAACTCTTTTTTCCACAAAAATAAAAATAAAATTTACACCACTTAATCTGCATATTCACTACTTACTTCTAAACCTCGACATCTAACTGGGGTGTACCACTTCCAATCTGTTCTTTTGACAACTTCTGTTCTTCCTTCACTGCAGACCTTTGCTGGCATGGGCCCACTCATCCAATTTAGTCCTGCTCTCACAAATAAAAGGTTTCTCCAGAAAACAGCTCATTCTGAAACTGTGGTGAGTTCTGTCAGCAGCATAAACAAGACAGTTCTTTGCTGCCAAGCCTGTAAATCCAAGAAAGAAGGCCCCAGAGCTGCAGCACCTACCAATGCACAGGTAAGATATTTGTGTATTACCTCACCAGGAGGCAGTAAAGCAGCAGTTGATTCCCGTTATCCTTCTTGAATACAGAAGCTAAGCAGTCTTCAAAGCTACCTTATGCACACTCCATCTTCTCAACAGTACAAACCCTCAGCATATGCAAGAATCAAGGCATAACAGACATATTTGGCACAAGTAGGGTCCAGAAATCAATCCTAGATGCCCACACTAGGGTTGGATCAAGGCATCTGGAGGAAGAAGAATGGCAGCTGTGATTTTGTACCACCATGATCCTTCATCCAACGCTGGCAGCACTCTGTGCTGTGGGGAACTCCAGCCCAGAGCACAGTGAGCACTTCTGCAGCCTCTTCCTACTCCTCATCCTCTGTCTATGCAGAGCTGCTGAGGGTGCACCTCTCTGCTCAGAACGGGTAGGTCTCCCTTCTGAAGGTAAAGCACCTGGACTCTCTCTTAGAAAGAGCTAAACAAAAATGTTTTCTTACTTTGAAAAGAGGAGTATTGTTCACATTTAAAACATTTCCTAGGAAAGAATTTTAATTACCTGTTTAAAAGCCATGGAGACAACCTCCATTCTTGACAAAGCTTTCCGCCATGACTGAAAGGGATGCAAGGCCTACACACACTACACAAGGAAGCTCAACTTCATAGTTTTGCCATTAGGGGAGTTCTCTGCAAGCTGGCAGAGCTGGATTTCAGACTAAGCCTATTTATGCACTAATATTAAATAGCCATTTAATGAGAACAGAAACTAGAGTGGAAAGAGTGATCTCAATCTCTTCTAACCACTAAGCTTCAGAGTTAAGCGAAGGTCCACTTGTTTCCTCTCTCTCATTCATGAACATGTCATTCATTCCTCTAAGGTCACTCAGCTTCATCAGTATGATGGTGTGGTGGTTAGACGAGGGAAGCAAAACACTCAAGTGTGCATCTCTTAACCCAAAGAGGGAATTTCAACTGGCTTTTCTGCTTCTTGGGAGAGTAATTAAAATTACTCTGTAATTACGGTATAGCACAGGGATTCTTTAATCCAAAAATAAAATAAAATAGCAAGGACAATATGTAAAATGCAGACATACCTACAAGTTAGAGACTTGGCCAACTAGTTTTCAGGCACAATTAAAGTTCAGAGATTTTTAGATCATGGTTTCATATCAATATTAGCATATAGTTGTCATTTTCAGGTACATGTCATCCAAAACCCCCAAGTAAAGACTACTACGATTATTTGTCTCTCGAAATGGATTAAATGCATTTCTGCAACTGTAAATTATAATTTAGAAGTCCTTGTATAGATGTATATTATGTCTATAAACACGCATTTTCAGGTTCAACTGGTAAAAAGGATGCAAGCTTAAGTCTACAGCACATTAGGTCTTACACTGCCTGTGAACTTAAGTTCCAAAACATAACACCCCCACCACAACCCACAAATGTAGGATCAGGGAAGTTAACAAGTAAAAATCTGGTACCATCGCTGAAGCTACATCCCTTTAGTGCACCATATTCCTTTCAACTACAACTCAATTAAAATTATCTGGGCTTGCTAAAATTTTCAGGAATTCAGCTGCATTTGCAGTGCTTTGCATAAATGAAATTTAGGATTACAATGTTGCTCATATGTGTCACAAAATATCTAACCAAAAGCCTAAAGCTGAAGTCTTGCAGTAAAAGAACTGGCAGACGAAAATTAAGAGCAGCATTTAGACCCACTCTCAGCAGTGCAGAGTCAATGTAACTATGGAAGTACAAGTTGCTTTCTATTCTGCTTCACCTATCTACAGCTCGTCAGCTGGGGTCTGAATGCAGATGCTCCAGCGCAAGGTACAAAGCCAGCTGCAAAAGCCACAGATATAAATTCAGAGGCTAAATGAATTTATAGTGATTATTAACTATAAGAAAACCAAAAGCATTTATTAATGAATAAAGTCTACCTGAAGTACTTAAAGAAAAAACATCCTTCTGTAAGGTATGTGCGGATGATAAGGATGGAAGCATATTGAAAATGCATTTTTCATAACAAATTCAAAATAACTCCACTACATTGATCTTTAGAAATCTCCACTGAAAAAGTTAGGACACACATTAAGAAATACCCACTATGAAAAAGTTGCAAGTCTTTAAAAATAGCAGCACTTTGCCTCCTCCCTCCCCTTTCCCCTACTCACCCTCCTCCCCAATTTCAAAATACATCTTCCCCAGGCCTTGGTCTGGAATGGCAGTTTCTGTGAACAGACCATACCCGACCGTATGATTAGCCATTATTATTATCATCACCTTTTACTCTCTACTCTACATCAAGATGCAAATCCAACCGATGCGGTCCAACGAAGTTATTTACAAGGGTTTCCCTTTCAGATGTCCAAGCCAAAGCTACAACCAGTTCTGCGATATAATTACAGCCTCTCTCCCCGGGCAGTAGCAAGACCTCTGTCTGCGATGATCTGGCCAGCGGCATTTTCTCATCTACGCTCTGGTTCAAACGGTTGCTATGATTTCAAATGGTGCATCTACCCTTATTTTAGCGCAACTGGCTGCATTTCAGCCGCCGACATCTGACTGATGGATGCACATCTAAACAACGCAGCGATTATAAAAACAAACTGGCAGTAGGCACCGGTGTTTCACCACCGTGGGCTCGCTCCTAACAGAGCGGCTGGCAACGAGACCGTGGGAAATTTAAGAGAAACACCAGCACACATGAGGCCTAACACTCACAGCCGTCACTTCCACCGAGAAAGAGGCTGGCGTCCTGCACTTTTAAGAGTGGGAAGTTCATACAAATACCTATGCAGGTATCTGAACGGGCAGATCTCTCGTCTGCCGCACGAAAGCATCCAGGTGCTTCCCCTGCACATCGGCCACAGCACGTCCACCAAGAAAGTGCACTCGAGGGCTGGCTGACCCGATACAGCGCCGGGGGAACTGCTTTTCCGCCCCCACGGCTCCAGCCTCTGGCCAGATTCTGCACCGCATTCCGTACGGGAGCACCCCAAAGTCCCCGCACACGCGAACGGGGGGAGGGCGGACACCACGGGAGCCCCCGGCCCCTGCCCCCGCTCCCCCACCCCCGGCCGGCGCCCGCCCACGGGAGCCCGGGGCTGCGGGCGCGGCACCGGAGGGGGCGGCGGGATGGGGGGAATGTCCTGCCGCCCGGGGGAGGGAGGCGGGCGAGGGAAGGGAGCCGCGGGGCAGGCACCTGAGCGGGCGTGGGCAGCCCCCGGGCCGGAGATCCGGGCACCGGGGCGGGGGAGGAGGGCACGGAGGGGGGGCGGGAGGCCCGCAGGCCCCGGCGGGGCGGGCCGGGCCGCAGGTGGGCGTCGGGCGCGGCCGCCGGAGGAGCGGCCGCCGGGCAAGTCACCTCTTGACGCGGATGATCTGGTCGCGCATGGGTCGGATGTCCTGGAAGCTCTGCTGGTTGACCAGGCTGTAGACGAGGATGAAGCCCTGCCCGTTCTTGATGTAGAGGTCCCGCATGGAGGCGAACTGCTCAGTGCCCGCCGTGTCCAGGATCTCCAGGACGGAGGGGGAGGCGTCCACCTCGATCTCCTTGCGGTAGAAGTCCTCGATGGTGGGGTCGTACTTCTCGATGAAGGTGCCGGTCACGAACTGCACCGTGAGCGCCGACTTCCCCACCCCGCCCGAGCCCAGCACCACCACCTTGTACTCGCGCATCCTCCCGCCAGCGCGGACCGCCCGCCCGACCCGCACCTGCCGACGGCCCCTCCTCACCCCCCCGCCATCGGCCGCCCCGCCCTGCGCCCGCCGCCGCAGCCGCCTCCGCTCCGCTCCCCGCCCGGCGGATGCTCCCGGCCGCCGCGGCAGCTCCTGGGCGGCGCTGCCGGCGGCGGGGCCGCGCTCACGGGCTGCGGCGCGGCCGGGGTGGGGCGGCGGCCCCGCCTCCTCCTTCCCGTGTCGCCACGGCAACAGCCAACGGGGCGGGACGGGGGAAGAAAGAGCGGGGAGGAGGAGGAGGAGGAGGAGGGCGGGCACCGCCCCGTCACGTGTCGCGCCCCCCCTTCCTGCCCCCGGCGCGGCGGCCGCACGTGATGCCGGCGGGCGGTGGCGGCGCTGCCGCTGCCACTGTCGCCCGTGTCCCCTCGCGCGCCGCCGCTCGCCCGGCGCCGTCGCCCTGGAGACACGGCGTCCCCCGCGCCGCCGCTCGGGCCGGCCCCGCCGCTCCCGCCGGGAAGGGAAGGGAAGGGCAGGGCCGGGCCGGGCCGGGCCGGGCGGCGGTCACGCGCGGGGCGGGCCGGGCCAATGGCAGCGCGGGCCGCGTCCCGCGGTTCCGCTTCCCGGGGCGCGGTAAGTTCGCGCCGCTCCGAACCCGGCGGCTCTGCGGGGCCCGAGCTGCCCGCGGCCGCCGTGCGAGCCCCGCTCGGGGGTGTGGAAGCCCGTGGGGTTCGGCGAATCCATCGCGGTGATCCGGGGCGCGGTGGATCGCTGTGGGCGCACTGCGGTCTGGGCTGTGCGGGCAAGGGGGCGGCCCGAGGTGTTGCCAGCGGGTGCCTGCCTTCTCGTCCTGTTCTGACAGAGACAGAGGGACGGGAAGGGTGGTGGTACAGTTTGGGAAAGGTGCTCCATCACTGCAGTAAGGAAAATGAAGATGATTGATGAGAAGGAGTTCACCGTTCCTCATGGGAACCGGAATCACTCCGGAAAGATGCTCACACTTGCATGCTTGTCTTTCTGCTATGAGACAGACTCCTTAACACTTTTTTTTCTTTTTCCTTTTTTTTTCCCCCTAAACGTAATTAGTTGGAATTATTTGATACAGGGAGTAAAGAATTTGTTTCCATTAGAGGGTTAAAGGTCAGCAGGAGCCCTTAGTCTGCTGTTCAGATGCTCTCTGAAAGCTGTGGGAAAAGGAGCCCACTCCTGCTGCTGCATTTCGTGTTGTGCTGTTCCTCCCACTGCATTGTCACGTCTTCATCTGAAGTAAGGCCCAAGGTGTCAGCCTGCTTTCCAGGCAAGTCCAGTTCTGTTTCCCTGATGGCTTGTTTCCATGTTTCCAAACCTAACAGTGGCAGATATATTAAGGGTTTTTTGGAGCATATTTGTCCCCTGTCCAAGTCTTTTGGTTAAATGCTTGCCATGTACAGTATTTTCAGCTTTCCGGTGTTTTGCTTGGGAATTCTGATTGGGTTTTCTTCTGTGTGTGGTTTTTTTGTTTTTGTTTTTGTTTGTTTTTTGTTTGTATCTTTGTTGTTGTTGGGGTTTTTTTGGGGGGGGTCAGTTTTTTGTTTGCTGTTTGTTTGTTTGCTTTGGGTTTTTTTAAAATCTCAAAGCTTCAAAACAAATTTATCTTAGTAGGATGGCCATAGCTTTGGTATGTCAAGAAGAAAAAGGGTTGTTTACTGGCTTCTTGCAGTTGCTATGTCCAAAGCTGCTGAAGCAAACCGGAAACCACGTGTGTTTGAGTGATTTAAATGTATCAGTACCAAAGAGGTAGACAATTTTTTACAGGACTGTCAGAATTCGTTTGTAAATGTTGCAGAGCCTGGTCAGTCTAGTCAGAACTGAGTAATAGTTTCAATGAATAATCTAATTTCTGTTGGTGACTTGAGACCTTCAAGTATTAGAAATGAGCCTACAAGAACATGTAATACCACAGAATGCAAGATACTGCATGTATGGATTAATAACTATTTGTAGTGTGAATCCAGGAACCCTCCAGCAGAGTAATGGGAAAATACCTGGGTTTATTAGCCAATGGTGAAAGGAAGCTGCCAATTTAATGTGGCTGTGAAAAAGAGTGTGACAGTGTTGTGCACACAGTAAAGCTTCTGGGTGACTGGTGAGACATCACTCTGTCCAGTTCTGATAAATCACATCCAGGAAAGAGGAATTTGTACAGAAGTACTTCCGGGGCGGTTACTGGAGGTGAACAAATCTTATCTACATGAGTACACTGGGAATATTTGTCTGATTAACCTAGGAAAAGCAAATGCAGGGGAGGGTTACTCATAACCAGTCAGGCAGGGTGGGGTCAAGCCTAAGCGAGTAGGCATTTGAGCTAATGAACAGTCCTGATGGAAGAGCACGGATCTAAACTGATTATAACCTAGATAGAAAACTAAGCCCCATCTCAGTGCACTGAGGAGTTCGTCTTCCATGAAGAAGAGTGAAAATGGACTTACCTAACAGGCTTTAAAATGTGTTGTGCATCAGAGTAGGAAGATTATATGTTATTATACAAAATAGATTTAAGTGATCAATGTTGAAGGGAGGGGTTTTAGGCCTCCCTTACTCATCGTGAGACTGGAGCAACCTCCTGATGTTCAGCAGAAAAAAAGCTGTTCTCAGAAAAAAAGCTGTCAACTGCTGGTTCGTGATGAGGAGGGTGTGAAGGCAACAGTTCAGAAATGGGTAACAGGAATGATGCCACTGAGGAGATTGACACCAGGTGCTCAGTCTCTCAGATGTGATGGGCAGCAAAATGTTATTTTACTTGATAGTGTATGCAGGGACCTAAGAAATGTAGAAGCTGGAAACAGAGAGGAATGGTGTATATATAGTATGGAGGATATAAAAGAAAATGTAGGGTGGTCATCTGGAGGAGGTGGTGGATGCCATGAATGGATGACTGTTCCCAAGGATCTCACCATTGCGGTTCTGAGGCTGAACATCTTGTCATTGCCCGGTTTTTCGCCTTCATTTTTGATTGTGATTCATCTGACAAGAGCAACAACATTGAAAATTCACCTAATAAGTGCTGGAGGCTCAGCCATAAAAACAAATACAGTATCAGTTATGTGGAGTTATTTATAGTGAGGTGGGGAACATGTGGCCATTTAGGTGCTCCCAGTTTTTTTATGCATGTTGCTTATACTTCTGCTATTCTTCACTGCAGAGTGGGAGAAAAAAAATAAGGTAGTAAATTGCAGGGAAAGAGAAACTTCTTGCCACAAAAGATTGAATTGGGCAAGGCTTGCCAGGCAAATATCTCAGCCCACAGCATGCTTTCCCAGCGTGACTTCCTTTGTAGCTTCTTACAGGAGACTCGAGAGTCATTGAGTCCCCCTGTGCTGTACAGCTGGGCTTCCTGGGCTTTTGCCGGCTTCCTAGGATTTAGAAACTTCAATTTTATTGCTCACTTCTCAAGTCTTTTTATGTCTTGTATCGAGCTGTCTTATTTCAAGCTTCAGTGGCCTGCGGCTTACCGCACTGTTTTATGGTAGCCTGGAGTTTCTCAATAAATATTGAATTTTTATCTTGCGCAGCAACCAACACACTGGTTTGTAATTTTTTGCTAGCTATTGTAGCTTCTGACTATGCATTAGGGTATGTACTTAAAAGAGGAAAAGGGCCTCTAATATCTATTTCCATTCCAAAGCCAGGGTTTGCCAGTTCTTCGCTGCTAACAGTATCAGTTGCAGGATGTAAAATAGCAGTATGAAAAATGCGGGAATCCGTAGTTCCCTCCCTCTGAGACCTGATGATGGTCTTCTGACCCTGAAGCACAGGAAAATGTGTGAGATAAAGCCTTTCTGTTCTACAGACTGTTCTGGTGTACATTTGTTTTCCATGGTCAAGTGTTTATGTTCTACTAATACACATTTAAAAGATTTCCTGCCCTTGCTTACCATTGTGTCTTTACATTCAGGCTGTCAATTCAGATCTGTCATCACATGGATGTCTCCTAACTATGTGTCATTACAGTATTTAGGAAGCAGTAAGGATTGAGATTTTGCTTAGTCTTTAATATTTCTTGCTAGATTAATTACCTTATTAGTACTGTCCGTAAAGTTGCTATCAAACTGAGGATGCAAATAGCTGTAGTGAAAGGTGGCTGATGTGTCTTACCCTATCCTTAGCATTTTCAGTTGATCACTATGGTAGTTTGCCTTTCATACTGGCATTGAAATTGTCCCCTTTTTTACCAAGTGCAAAGTTGTAAATGTTTGACACCTTTGTTCATGCTTTCTAGGTGACAGCAGGAATGAGCTGAGTGTACTTGTAAAGGCAAAGGAGGTTGGACCTCCTCCGTCATGTCTGGCAGCAGTTGGGTGGCAGCTCGGATCGCTCAAGAGCCCTTCAGTGACAGCCAGCACTGTTTCCAGCCTGGTGGAGGGAGTAGGCTTTGGGATTTAACTTACCACACTGGAAGAGCATGTTACAGAAGCAAGGTTTCATTAACTTCACTGCTTGCAGGCCAGTTTAGTTTGGTGGGGTTTTTTGTTTTGTTCTTAAGCAAATCTAAGCTCTTGTTTTGGAAGGTACAGTGAGCATGCTTTAGTTTTGTAGTGGTGAAGACTGGTGAAGCCTCTGAGTGAGGTGACTTTTGTGTCTGTGTCAGGCCTCACTGAAGTCAGGGGGGCTCTGTGCAAAGATGAGATAGCAGCTCTCCACAGACCTCACTGTCAGGTAGAGTCAAAATCTGCAGTGATGAATTACAGTTGTCATTACATGTCTGCATTGGCTAACAGGAGCTTACAGTTCCCTGTGTGCAGGGATTCATTCCCGTGTGCCGTCCTGGGCTCAGCACCCTAAGCTGGTAAATTAGGCTGATCTGTCCAGTGTAGCAAGTGTGATGGTTGTCAGTGTTGCTGTGCTTTAGTTCCGGTACCTGGTTTTGGGAAGACAGTTCACAAAGCTGAGGTAAGCACTGGGAGATTCTTGGCAAAACTGAGACTTTAGCACTTGGATTCCCAGCAGCCAAGCATGCTGAGTGGGGAGATTTTAAACCAGATGATCGGAAATGTTCTTTGGGCAACTCTTTTCTCCTCAGTTTTAATAGCTTATAGCCTTCACTTAAGCATATTTAGAGTCAGAGAGCCAAAATCTGAAGTGGTTTTTGCATTTTGTGTGATCCATAGGGGTGAAAGCAGACCCTGGAAGCTGGCTGTGTTAGCTCCCCCACTCTGCCCAGAACCACACTGCCTTTCTCCCTCTGACACCTGTGCTGTGCCATTTCAGCTCACTAAATTTGTAGAAAATGAATCCAGACTATAAATACAAATTATTCTATAATTACTAGCTGCTAGGGGCTCAGCCATGAAAGAGGAACAGAGTTAACACTATCCTCAACTTGAAACAGTTTAACCCCCCACCTATTGATTCCCAAGAGACTGTTTTGTGTTGTGAAGGAAAACAAACTAGATTACATTCTAGCAGAGCGAGATTCAATTAATGTGCTTTACCTTACAACTAGAGAGGACAACAAGTGTGAACACAATTACTGTGTCTCCACCAATAGATACTCATTAAATTGCTGTACCTGTCACTTTCAATTGTGTGATCCAGTCCCCAGGGTTTGGGTTCTTCTGTTTTTTTACAGTTTGAAAGAGATGGAGACAATAGTAGACATACCAAAGCCTTCTCTCAGTCATAATTCAATTTTCTAACCAGAAAGGAGCATTAAGGTGGCTTCAGTCCCATGGATTTATTTCAAAGTTTGATCATTCTGGAGATCCCCACAGCTTTCTCATTATTGATCTTTCCTAACATTGCAGGTTAACTGTCAAAGGAAGGGGATCACTTGTTGAGGGGTAGGACTGATGATTTTTTAACTATTTTATGCAGTCAGATAGCTATCCCCATATTAAGGTCATTGTGTTTAATTGAAGATGGTAGTTAAATTTTAAAAAAGTAATTGCTCTTGGCCCCTCTTCTTATTAATAGTGAAAATTTGATCAAATCACTCCCCAAAGTGCCAGGAAATCTAAGTGAAAATAGTATGAATTACCTTGTGACCTGATTTTTACTGTTTTCAGTGGAGTTTTGGTGGACTTTTGCTGATGTATTATGGCATTTCACAACGAAGTTTTTCTTGCTTCCGCTAAAGTAAATGAGAAACCTTGATAAGGCTATTAATGAAAACCTTCACTGCATATTTAAGTTTTGTAAAAAATACTCACCTACCAACAAAGTTAAATCGCTGTTGTTCAGATGTAGATTCAAAACAAGGGAAGTCAGTTTCAAGATATAAAAACCACAGCAAAATAAACTAAAACCAGGTAATTTATTATTCTATTTGACTCATTCTTTCTCCTTATGATGTTCAAAAATAAATAAATTCAATCACAAGACTTAAGAGAAAGTTAAGACAATGATAGTCTGTTTTTATTAAGATACAAAAGTTTTGCAATATCTGTCACAAGTCAGCCATTTTTCTCTGAGTCAGACTTGAAATAAGTCCTTCTTTATAATAATCAGTGTATAAGCATCCGGGACTTATATTTCATAAGAATTAGATTTGTAGGCATCAATAAAAATAAATATTGCCGTTAAAATAACATTTTCTTATGTGGTTATTTTTAGCGAAATATTCAGAACTGAAATTGTAAGGTGCCTTAATTGCTTTGAGTTATACTGTAAAGTGAAATAAGATTTCCAATATACTTTTCACATAAAAAGGGGAAGCATTTAATCTTGATTTCATGTAATCAAATCATAACTTAGATAAGTTTAATTTAGTAGGTGTACTAAAACCGAGTAGGTAATTTTGGTGCATATCCGAAGGGATGGATTTGTTCTGAATGTCTGCATTTGCGTCATCTCTTCTGATGAAGTTGGTTGCTCTGCCAGGTATCCCAATCGCAGTGGGAAAGACCCCCGAAGGGTCCCTGAGCAGAGACAGTTTTTAAGGGGGCTGGTCACTGCCGGGGGGATGTGACAGCCCCTGAAAGACACTCAGCAGCCACTTCGCCAGCAAGTGCTGACCCTGTCTCTGCGCTCAAATAGGTGGACAGGTGTGCCCAGCTCAAGCATGGGCCCCTCCCTCCCTCCCTCCCTCCCTCCCTCCATGAATGCACAGGTAGGAGGTAATTCAGGGACGATATGGGTGTGGGGAGGCAGGTCTCACCTGTAGAGTGACTTGTCTCTTTCTACGTGAAGGTCTCCTGGAGTTTCCACTTCGAGGAGCTTGTTGAGCCCAACCTCTAGTTAGTGGAATGGGAAGTTTTAACAGAATGCTTCAGAATCATGAGTTTTGTATATGATCTTTATCAGCATAGGAGTTACTAACTGCTGGCCTTCAGAGATAAACATTAAAGGCCTGAAAATCATTGCCTCTCAACACCGCCTACTGGGTTTGCCTTTTAGTCTTCAGTTATTGTTGCTTCTTTTTGCTGCTTCTTCACAGATTGTTCAGGTTTTTTTTTTAACAGAAACCAGGAATCTCTTGTTTTGGATTCCAGCAGCTGATGCTTTAAGATAACCCAATATGATAAATTGATGACACAATCATTCTGAGGCTGAAGAAAAGATTAATGCAAGGAAAAACAAAAAAGAGCTGAGTTTGTAAGGTGTACAAAGCTGTCATGCTCCTCTTAAGGTCTTCAGTGCTGTACATGAATGCAACACTGGGACTGCTGTTTTCAATCAAACTTTCAGAGGTGTGTTATAGTGGGAGGCCTGTGCAAGCACAAGATCTGCATATCCTACTTTAAGAATCACAGCTCATTTGCTTGAGGAAAATAATATAAAGAATTAACTGCAGCCCCTCTTGGCATTTCCTCTTGGGCCTTCAGTGAGGGCTGATACAACTGCAGGTGGATGCTTGTAAAATAATTTGGGAGTAACCCACAGCACACCAAACAAATCCATAATATTAGATTTTTCCAGAATTATTTTGGGAGTTTCATATAGGTCTGGTCCCACTGCAGAGAGATGAACTTTATCAGGATAACTTTTCTGGGACAGATTCCAACCAGATTTCCTCATGGGTTTGGGATGAGCATACTGGGCATATTAGATGACTGATGAAAATGCTAGAGCTATTCTTCTCCAGGTGGTTAGTGCCTGTGAATTTATTTCTTTATCCTGCTTCTCCTGTCATCTTCCAAGTCAGTTTTTTTCTCACACAATTTTTCTCTCCAGTTACTTAGCAGTGGGGAAAAAATACGTAAGAGTTTTTTTAAGGAAGGAGTTTGCTGCAGCAGTACAAGGGTGTTATCTCTTGGTAATTTTTTTCCATGGAATTACAGATTCATAGAATGATTTGTGTTGGAAAGGACCTTAAAATCACCTAATTCAAATCCCACTGCCATGGGCAGGGATTCCACCCACTAAATCAGGTTGCTCAGGGTCCTGTCCAGTTTGGCCTTGAACACTTGCAGGGATGGGGCATCCACAAGTTCTCTGGACAACCTATTCCACTGCCTTACTGCCCTCACAGTAAAGAACTTCTTTCTAATATCCTATGTAAAATCTCTCCCCTTTTAGCTGAAAGCCGTTCCCCCTTGTCCTATTACTCTGCTCATGTAAAATGCCCCTCTCCCTCTTTTTTATCTAAAGTCCTTTTAAGTACTGAAAGGCCACAGTGAGATCTCACAGGAGCCCTCTCTTCTCAGGGCTGAACAATGTGGATTCTCTCAGGCTGTTGTAGGAAAGGTGCTCCAGCCCTCAGATCAACTTAGTGGTCCTCCTCCTCCTCTGGACCCGCTCTAACAGGTCCTCTATCTGTAGCTAGTCGTTGGTTTGGGTTTTTTTTCCTTGAGAAACTCATTTCTGCAAAAATTTTCTGTCTGAGTCTGGCTGCATCACTGGTCACCATTTTCTCCACTGAAGAAATCATCATCATTTAGGTGAAAATGTGTGTGTGTGTTACCTGTGGTTATAGGTGTGCTGGCATGCATCATGCTGATTTTAGAGAAAATGTATTCTTATCACATAACATGATATTTTTCTTTACATGGAGGGAGATAGGACCAGCAAAATTAGTGGTCGCTGTAGCTCTGTAATGTTCTCCTAAACCATACAAATCAGGCAGCACCTGTCTAGTTAAGGACTAGCTTTTCATGAAATACTCTTACAAGCAAAGTTTTAAAATCATTAAAAGTGTGCTGGAAAAACGATTGGTGTTCTATTTTCAACAGTGATATTTCAATTTGTATATGTTTTCTAAGTATGTGTGTGTATGTGTGTAATTCAGACATAAAGGAGATTAAAAAACAAGAAGAGTGTTTGCTGCAGTGTTTTCCATGGACTTGAAAACCTTCTGCCAGTGTCTCAGCTGCTATAAATTGGCATAAACTCCAATGTCTTAAAGCTGCATTAGTTTATGTGACCCAAGGAGATGACCTTTGGGATTTGTGGGACCACTGTGTAAATACCAAAGCCTTCAGCCTGCCAGGGTCAAAATAAATAATGCCTTTGGTACAGTCCTGGTTCCATGCTTACATCTCATCCTTGATTTAAGCATAAGCAGGGATAAGGGAGCCTTCAGCAGCTCTGCACTTTTCCCCAGCAAAACCCCCACCAGGGCATTGCCATTTTCATCTTGCAGATGTGAAAACTGATGAAGGGAGAAGCTATCTCCTCACTGCCATGCTATAAAATGCACTATTCTTTTGGTGGACAAAAGAGGCAGTGGCTGAGCTTTCCAGTGCTAAGTAAGGGGCAAACCCTTCTGAGGAACATCTGGCATGACAAGAAACTGTTCCTCCCAGCCCTTTGCTTGCCTCTACAGTGACTCAGAAGGAGGTAGAGAAATGCTCTGGTGGTGCTGCAGCCCTCCCCTTGTGCCCACAGGTGCTTCCTTTGTGTCAGGACAAAACAATTAAAATGGTCCAGCTCTACCTGTGCAGTTGTGCCCCTCTGCAGGGAGTGGGTGCATGGACACACAGGGATGGAGCTGGGTAGGCTGAAATGTTAGGAATGTAAATGCCTGAAGAACAGGCTTTTAAAATTGTTTTATTTTTCCCCTGAGATAGAAAAGGCAGTGATGGAGAACCGTGGGAGCTGAGGATTGGCAAAAGGTGCCAATCCGAGCTTTATCCAGAGGAAAAAGGCAGCAGTCTGGGAGGTGCCAGGGATGCTCCTGGCAGGAGTAGCAGAGCTCATAGCCATTCCTCCCTGCAGCAGGTTTGCTGTACTACCAGGCGTAACTGCAGGCTGCTATCAGCATAAACCTCCAGCTATTTTCATTTCATCAAAACAAACGCAAAGCTTGCCTCTAAACAGATATAAAATGCTCTAAAAGAGTCTTGGGCCTTTTCTAACGTGGCAAAGATTCAGCAAGCCAAGCCCCATGTTCTGTGCCCGTGTGGGTAAAGGTGTGCGGAGAGGCAGCAGGCAGGGCTGAGAAGCACTTGCTGGGAGGCTGGGCTGAAGCTGAGGGAACAGCTGGATGGGAGCCTGTGTCACTAGCATCAGGTTAATGGGATGGCTGCAGGGCCAAGGGCCTAGGGCACACAGATCCAGCCAGGTCTGTGTTCTGAAGGAGAAGGAGCTTTGGCAGCACCTTGCTGCCAGGGATGGTGGCAGAGAAGGGACCGTCAATGGCCAAGGGACGCTCAGGGCAGGAACAGGCAGGTGTGTGAGCTTCCTCTCACCTGATCTGCCTCTCAGAGCTGTAGGTGCCCTCTGGGAGCTAAACAGCCTCCTAAGCCCCCAGATTTCTTCATTTTATTGATGTAAAAATAGCCTCAGGCTCCTTAAGGGGCTGCAGCTGACGAGACTCCCTTGTAACCCAGCTGGCTGAATGGGCTCTGTAAAACCCACCTGCTCCCTCAGATCCCCCACAAGGATGTTTTCCAAACTTGGTAAAAGTAGACATTTTTACATTTCTATCTTTGCATGGGCTCCGATTCTTCTACGTTTTGACAGAAGGACGCATGCCACAAGGGGATGGCTACAGGGGCTGCCAGTGCTGGCATACACCAGAGATTCGGCAGAAGAAATCCCAACAAGGACAAGCAACAGGACTTCCTCTAGAGGCCACAGACTGACCTTCTTCATACTTACTAACTCCTCAGAGGGGTCCTGCTACTTCTGATGCCATAGCTTAGGGGAGTTTGGGTTTTCTTTACAGTTTATTTTGTGTGTGCAGGAACAGGATAGCTGGTGAGGTTTGGATTCTGCCACAGGATATGTTGGACTGCCCAGGATGGAAACACATTCCCTAGGCTGTGCCTCTGAATCCTCTCCTCTGGGCCCTCCCATTACCTTCAGCTCTGCCAGAAGGCTGTAGGATGTTCCTATTGTAAATCTAGTAATCTGTCTGGTGGACAAAGCACCTTCTGTGAAGAAGATCTTCTGTGGCTTGTTGACAGCCAACCTGGGTATCCCTGTGGTGATTGCATGACAGACACACACCGTGGGATTCTGAAAGAAGAACGTTATGTTTAAAAAGATGAGATACTTCCATTTCTGACAGACAGGGCACTTTTCACTGCAGAGCAGCTCCCCACAGCTCCTGCAGAGCAGGGACAGTGTCCATAAATCCACACACTAGCTTCTCCTAGTACCCTGCTCAAGTAACCCAGCCTGAGTCTATTCCTTTCAGCTGTTCATCCAGCTTCAGCACTAAGTGTTTAATCCCAGTGAAGCCCAATTGCTGCAGTTCCAGCTTCTGAGGGATCCCACCACAAACCCTGGATGTTTCAATAGATATCAGCCCCTGTGAGTGGGAGCTTCTGAGACCACAATGCTGCAGCATGTATTTCTAGATAAAATTCACCTTGGGATATGTTTCCATTGCTGAGCAAACTAAATCCAAGTTCTACAAATGCCATATCTTATCAGTTTTATTGAAAGTTGACTTGCGTCTATAGACTTCTAGAGCATGAAGCCACATGCAGCTAAGACTTAGAAGCTGAAAACTAAAGGAGATGCAGCTGTTTCTCTCTGGCGCATTCATGAGGTAATAATAGTAACAATAAGGGGAAGGAAAATAGATCAGTTCCATTGTAATATTTTTTAAAAAGTAAGGATTCCATTGAGTATAGAATGATTGTTGATTTTAGGCACTTTGATGGACTAATGTTTGGCTTTAATGGAGTCATTTTCTGAGAAGAGCAGAAAAATCTGTGTCAAGAGGGAACGACTCACTTTGTATAGAGAGGTGCTGCTGAGTAGAAGTGCTGGAGTCCTTTATTTAAATGGGAATAATTATATTGCACAGGAAACTTGGATTTGAAAGCAGTTCCTCTGATACATTCCTCTTCAGGAGTAATTATCTGCTGAATTCACCAAAGCCCAAAGGCTCATCTCCTATCACATTGGATCATCTGCATTATGGCTAAAATTAAAACAAAGGGAGAGGAAACAAATAAGAAAGGATGTAAAACTCCCAAATGCCAGGTCTAAAAGAAAGTCCTTTCCACCAAGATGAAAGGTGCAATGCCTTTTAGAGTGAACATCTGATGTAGATGGAGGTGAGCCATAAATAAGAGAGTAACTGTGCTGCACTTGGTTTCCACCAACTGGCTTCTCACCACATGATGTCCTCTCGCTGCTTTACACCTTCTGCTTTCCATGGCGTTTCCGTCATACCCAAAGAGCTCTCATCAAAACCTTTCCTGTGGACAGCATTCACTGGGAATGACTGGAAGATTTCTCTGGCCAAGTAACAGTAAGCAGAGAGCTGCTTCTGCTTCTGAAGTGAGGCTTTGTTTGCAGTCAGCTTGCTCCATCTGTCCTCTCCCTCCAAAATGTTGGACAGAGTAGGCGAGACTGCCTGCATGGAGGTCAGATCCTCTCTAGGAAGGCTTACACCACTTTACCTTCCACGCAAAACAAATCTGTAATTAAATGATGCTTTAAATGCTCATACTGTTGTGGTTTCCCTGTTTAGTTACAAAAATGAAGTTAATTTGGTCACTTCCACTGGAACTGACTCACAAAGGCTTCCATAACCTTGCAAGGAACTTCTCTGTATGGTCAAGGACAGCATGGCTCTTAATTTGGATCCAAGGGTCTCCTTAGGAAGGCCAGCAGAATCAAGTGGGTGAAGATAAAAGCCTCTGTGCAAGAATTAAGATGGGATTGGCTAATGCTTTTCCTTAAGTAGCAAAAGGACATTTCCCCCCTGAAGTTTCTCTAAACAGCAAAGGATTCACATTAATGTGCATGTGTAGTGGTGGGGAAAGGTACTTGATTACTGCAGAACAGATCACTTAAATCATCTCCTCACCTTCAGGCAGCGTGGCCAGTCATCAATCAGTTCCTTGCACCATTGCAGCTGCAGCAGTGCAAGGACCACAGCACGCTCCCCAACCACGATGCTGTGAAAGCCTATGTCATCTCTAGAGTCAAAGGAAGAAAAGGAGAACAAGATGCTTTGAAAAAACATCCACCCTCGGACAAAAATAAAGGCACGGAAGCCAGCAGGTGGCATGGGGTTCCCATGGTGCATATATGCTTAGAAGAGAAGCTCAGGTGAAAGCCAGAGTAAGAAGGAGCGGGAGGCAGGATTGGGAATGCACAGCACCTTGAAGCGCCCCAGCTTAACGGAGGAGGGGTCACACTAGGCACCTCTGCAGGCAGCAGAGCTGGAAAGGCTTCAGAAGAGGCAATCCTGCCTAGAAGTTCAATGTTGCTGCCCTCTGGAAAAACTTCAGTCATTCTCCATTTGCTTATGCAGGAAGCCTGGGGCTGAATGCAAAAGGCCAGAATTTTGTGTGGTAAAAGCATGTTTCTGCACACAGAAAAGGATGATCAGAAAGAAACTGTTGCCACTGTTCAGGCAATCCATATGTGCTCATCTGGAAATAGAGTGGCTACAAGTAAGAAAGTGCTGAGGTGGCTGACAATTGGATTTAATTTGGTTTCATTTGCTTTATACGCTCTCTGTATAGAATCATAGAATGGTTTGGGCTGGAAGGGACCTTTCAATGTCATCTAGTCCAAGCCCCTGCCATGGGCAGAGAGATCTTCAACTCAACCAGGCTGCTCAGAGCCCCATCCAACCTGGCCTTGAATGTTTCCAGGGATGAGGCATTCACAACTTCTCTGGGCAACCTGTTCGTGTTTTTCATCACCCTCACTGTAAAAACCAGAATTCTGTCTTGTATCTAATCTAAATCTACCCTCTTTTAATTAAAAAAACCCATTATCCCTTGTCCTATCACAACAGGCCCTGCTAAAAACTGTTGCTATCTTTCTCATCGGCCTCCTTTAGGTACTGGAAGGTGCTCTGAGGTCTCCCTGGAGCCTTCTCTTCTCCAACTAACCACCCCAACTCTCTCAGCCTGCCTTCATAGGAGAGGTTCTCCAGCCCTCTGGTCATCTTTGTGGCTCTCCCTTGGACTCAGTCCAACAGGTCCATGTCCTCCTTATGCTGGGGACCCCAGAGCAGCCAATTGAACAAGTAAGCTGGGAGAAAAACACCAAACAGAAGTTCCTGTACATACCTGCAACTCCAGATAAAATTGGACTTGAAGAAGTCCAGCCCCTCCCATGATCTCACTAAAAGGAAATAAAATGAGATGTCTCTTGCCACAGCAGGAGTTGCCAGTGTGCTTCTACTGCTGCCCATAAACACTTACCATAGATTCCAATGTAAGAGCTGAGGAATGGTCAGCACCATCAGCCCAGGGACTTATTCCAGAGATTGCTCTTGCAAAGTTCACGCTCATGGAGGAGTGCATTGATTTTCTATTAGAAGAGTTCAACGTCATTTATTTCTTCTGGAATGGGTATAAAATAGACACTGAAGGTCAAAAGAAAGGGAAAATGCTTTCTATCCCATCCTGTATTTAAAAAGTCTACTGAAACCTGCTTAAGGCTGACAACTTTTTTCATGTGAGTTCTCTTTCACTTGTACTTGCTTATGTTACTTTTCTTTTGAGCACATTTGGCTTGAGGAAGGACACAAAACAGGACTCTTGCCTTTCATCACAATTTATCTTAAACCTAGAAATGAATGTGTAGGCTCTACCAATGCCTGTCCAACGGCAGCTTGTTATCAAGACTTAGAGAGAAATTAAAGCAACATAACTAATTTGGATAGAGCAGGGAACACTCATTTCACGTGTTAAACAGAACAATTTATTTGCATACAGGGACAGTCCATCCCATTGCAACTGCACTCAGCCTATGCTGTACTGACAATATCACACGTCCATTGGCTTAATAATTGAATAAAGCCCAGGTGGAAGTTAAGCCTGAAGAAATTACATTGCATCTTAAAGTGTTACCGTATTTCTTCATTCCTCCCTACAACATGGTAAGGCGTAAGAACTGCTTGAATTCCTGTTGCCAATTTTCATGAGTTTCTCAAGAATTTTATGAACTGTTCTTTAACTTTACATCCATGAACACAGGAGCATGTTAAATGACATGAAAAAAAATTCTAGGTACCATGGTAGGAGAGAAAAAGCTTAAATATGCAAGCTGAACATCCTCCAAATACCTACAGAGAAGATCAGGATTAACTGTCAGACCATTTAAGTCAATCCCATGATTTTGTGGTTTCTTGTGCATGACGGATATTATAAAATCCATCAAAACCATTGTCCTTCGTGAAAAGAGGAAGGATTCATCAACTAAACTCATCTAAGGTGTTGTAGAGTATCTGAGACACCTGCATGGGGCTGGCAGACTTAGGTTAACATACTTACCCAGACCTGTGCTCTGCAGCAGCAGCAGCTTTAGGCCAAGTGGGTACTCTGAGGTCTGATTTGAAACTCCACAGCTAGAGAGAGAAAGCTGGATCCCCCTCTAGCAGCTTTCCAAGTGTGAAAAACTTGCCCACTCGCAGTCCCGAGCCGTGCTGTCAGCTACCAACTTTAGCATCTCTGAATATGCTCCACTGGCATCCAGTGCAGTGGCTACAACCATAAAACAAGGAAGTAAAAGCACTTCCTCCTCCTACCCCTGCGTGAAAGGAGAGGCAGTCACGGCAAATGCAAACACAGCCCAGGCTTAGCATAGGCAGCAGCCGCACAACCATCCCTGGGGGCTGTTCCTACAAGGTGAACCTCACACCACTGTGGTCACCCTCGTCACCTCCACATCCTGGCATCTCTTTGGTCTGGTGGCCCTCTGAGGAGCCACACAGGCCACACCTTGACTGTGCTGTGACAATTAAGACTAAGGAAGACACCAGAATTTGTTTTCCTTAAAAGTAGTATCCAAATCCAGCCCTTTGAAGATGAGAGGAGCAGGGCGTCTTTCCTGTAGTGATTTTCCTAAACCATAAAGCCAAGTGTCTTTTCCTCACATTGCAAGAAGCTTTGATGGAAATAATGCAACTGCAACCCAGCACTGAATAAGCAGCTCACGCCAATACCTTCCTTTCACATTTCTTAGTGTTGGGTTTTTTCCCCCGTTACAGCAGAAGGTATTTCCATGTAATGAATAATGTAATTTATTTTCTACAATTTCTATGGTTTCTATAATTACAGAATAAGAAGAATAACAATTTAGAACACATTTCCATAATTTATCCATTCACAGATAATTGAATTATATATTCTATACCTGTGTGCTCGAATACATTACATACCAGCAATAATGCAACAAGCTGAGGTGATTTTGCTCTCGCAAACACCCACTCCAGCAATAAAAATCATCCTGACCCATGTAAAAAAGCCTCCAGAACTGTCAATTATATGACATTAAAAATGCAGGCTACTGGACAAAAGGCTTGGCTAGAGAACTGATTGCAGGCATAAAGAGCATGGCATGCTCAGATGACCATACGTTCAGATGCCAAGGAAGGTTTTCAGTAATTCCAGATGAGGTTTTTTTTCTGGTCCCATGAATTCATGCAATAAATGTCAGTAGCAGGAGATTCAATGCCTGCACTGTCAAGCAGCCTTGCCCACAAATCCTTTTATCTATTGCCACAGTACAGAAACGTTGGGTTTTCCTGGGCTCTCTTCTGGAGTGAAACAACTCTTTCTGAAAGAAAACCCAGTTGCTGTTTCAGTGACTTGCTCAAAAGTCACTCCCAAGTGCTGCATGAACAAGGCTCAACCAGTTTTGGCTTCATTTGCTGTACACAAACATGCAAAACTCTCCCAGCAGGCTCTGATCCCTCAAATGTCACATCCCCTTTTGTTTCATGCCATTAATTCCAGTGGACTCCAAAAACACCCCAGTCCTCAGATCACTTTAGACTTTTGAACTGACAACCAAGCGAAACATAGAGAATAAGTCTTACAGCCATGGCTACAGCACGTGGGGCCAGGGGTGCATGGCCAAGTGCACCTGGGCAGTTTGCTGACGGCTGATGTGAGCACCAGGACCCCACAGACTGTCCACGAGGTTGTGCTTGGCAGGGGGGAAACCAAAGGCTTCCGAATGCTGTTCTCTGGAAGTAACTTGCTTCATTTTGGGAACCGGGATGTTATCCGAAGGGGGTACGCTCTGCACATGGACAGAACACTGCAGGTTTGCTGTGGCCCCTGAAAACTCACAGCTTCCATGAGCACTGCTCCACTGCCAAGAAAGTGTCAACCTTGATGAGAAACAAAGCAGCTTTTAGACAAGCAAAGTGACATGTCCTGACCCTTCTTGGCAGCTGACAACTGTCCAGGGTGGGGTTTAACATAAGAAATTGTGAACAGACAGGCTTCCCACTCCTGAGTCATTAGGAGTTGAATTTTAATCATTTGCTGCTTCTGCTCTACAATGCCCTTGCAGCCCTGAAATGCTCCAGTCCTTCCCTGTCCCTGCAAGTCATCCTGTTTCTCCTCTCCATCCCACATGCTCGTTCTCAGCAGGCTTCTGGCTCAGTATGTCTGTGATACATCCAAATAGACTGGTTGACCTGGTGGTTTTCCACATCACTTGTGACCTTGGGCTCCTTTCAAACCAGCCCCTGACGAAATGTAGACAACTTTATGATACAAACTCTTCTTGATTCTGCAGGAATTGTATTCCTTTCTTCAAAGCATTTAAAAAAATAAATCAGAGCAGGCAGTGTGAAGAAACCATGAAGCTGCCAGCCAGAGGTTTTAATCCATCCTCTGTCACTGGCTTGCCATGCGATCTCTGCCCGTAGGCACACAACTCCTCTGTGATGCTGCTCTCCCCGGAGGAACTAGCAGATAACAGGGATTATTTGTTGGTGTAATACTCTTCAAGAAGCAGGAGAGAAAAGAAGGTGCAAAGGATGTGCCACCAAAAAAATCCTGCAGTGGTCAGGCAACTGCGAGCCACAGCCCTGGGATAGCCAGTGCCTCCCTGCAGCCAGGGGGTGGGCACAGGATGCCAGTGGGAGGCTGAAGGTGTGTGCTGTGGCATCCCCGGCAGGACAAGGACATGGGCTTCCTACGTAGCACCTGCATGTCCTCCACCTGGGGACTGCACTTAAGGATTTGTTGCTTGAACAAGCGATTGAGGAAAAAATAAAAAAATATATACTTTTTAAAAGACTACTCCACTTTCTTTGGGCTTTTTTTGTTACCCCAGGCCCCTCTTCCCAGAGCTGTGCCACGAGAAAGGATCACCCCGACTCCGCTCTCATTTTAAAATGCTTCTTTTTATTTCAGTGGTTGTACATTGGGTGAATGAATTTAACGTCACAACAGAAATAGAATGGCTATTTAACAGACCACTAGTAATTATATATGCTGGAAAAGAGTGAATGGAGGGGTTTCTTTTTAACTGTTACCGAAATATTCATTGTATGTGTCGTCAATTATGCTGGATGAGAGAGGCAAACGAAAAGGTATTTTGGTGAGGTGCTGTATCCTTTGAAGAAAATAAGCACTGAGACATCTCAAGTCGCTTGAAACCATGTCCCAGCTACAGTATTCACTGTCTCCGTGTTGGCCCATCTCATGGTTCTTTTAGGGGGTTATATTTCTTGTTGTATTTTTTTTAATTAAACAAAGCATTTAAAATTTAATCATTTTCATTAGACTTTTTTTTTAAAATATAAACAAAGTTTTGGCAAATAATATTTATACAGAAAAATAGTTTTAGATCTTCCCAAATTTTGAAATAGTCTATAAAATTACTTTATAAATAAATAAAATGCAGAATCTGTTGTACACGTATTTGCACATCTCTGTAATTGCCTCCTTACTGTTAGCATAGGTTTGTACTTGTACAGTTTTCAGGAATATTACAAAGTCATAAAGTCGGAAAGTGGATCTCTTATTAAAAATACATTTTCTCTTTTTGTCTGTCAGTTTATCTGGATGAAAGACCTGATGTATCTGAAGCTTTGTCATCCATGGGCAAAAAATAGTAATATTGGATTAATTGTAAAAAACATAGAATAACAGTAATTTTGAAACATAAAAAGTTCACACAAAACGATGTCTTGAAGAGTTATCTACATAAAATATTTAAACATGGATAATTTACCATTTAGTATTATACAATAAGCTACTCAAATGCCTAAATTAACTATTATAAAAAAATAAAAACAACTTTGACAGATATAGGCAAGTTGCAGTGTCAACTACCTAGTTATAATGACTGAGAAAGTCTACAAATATTAGTGTTTTAATAGTATATAATGGTGATACCTTAACTGCTAAATTAACAAGTTAAGATACATTATTTTTCCACAAATTAAACTAACGCAACGTTACAAGCACTATGTTAATTTTACAACCGAATTGTGATTTTTTTTTTCTTTCAGATGATCAAATCTCCAGCTTTATATATAAATAGATAGTAATTAGACATCAGACAAACAAGATTTAGCCTGGAAAATAATTTCCTAGACAAATAATAATATGGTTAGTGCCTTCAGTCGTTCAGAACAGGCAGTGCTGCCAAAGTTTAAAATAGTTTACAATCAATCTGAAGAGGTTAAGTTAAAATACTGCAATCACTAGTAATGTCCACATAGAAAACTTATGCTGCAAACAATTATACATAATATCCACTTATAACAGCTGTCTTGTTTTTTTAAACAATAATTTAAAAACTATGTCATTTATGTGATACATGTGCAACATATAAAATGTGAAATATGAAATATTTGGTACAATAGTGCTTGAAACAAATCTCAAATCAAACAAATGAAATTTTAATTATACATATATAATTACCTTGTAAATCAACAAAGTATTTAAAAAAGTAAACAACATTAAAATCTGCTTCATCCATATATATGTATGTATGTATATATAACGTATATAATTGTATTAAAGATATCTTCATACTTTTGTGACATAAAATATGTTTTTAAAGAAAAACAATTAAAAGAACTATTTTTCTCCACTCTAATCTGGTTACAATCTTATAATCCAATTAAAAAATGCAAATACAGTAATGATTTATTAAACTGAATCTCATTCTACATTCTTAGTGTTCAGTTAATAGCCTAGATTAAAGTCACCTATGAAGTTTCAGTGACTCAACTGAATTTTAATTAAATTAGAGTATCATACAATCTCTTCATCTACAGCCTTCTTTTTTGCCTTTTCTTTTGTTAGTTTGGTCTTGTTTTGTTTCGTTTTGTTTGATTTTACACTTCTAGAAGTTACTTCTTAACAGCTTGGATCTTTTTGGTAACCCGACTATGAGTTTCAAAGATTATTCGTGTCCGGTGAGATTTGACTGTTGGCATCAGGCTCACTTTCATCAAGTCTGATGTGACAAAATTTAGGCACTTCTGCAAAGTCTATTTTAAAAACATTATAAATATACTTGTAAAATAATATTCTCAAGACTTTGTTCTTTTGGGGATTGAAAGGGGTATGAAGTTCATACTGTGCAAAATTTTTAAAATTTTCTTCTGCTATTCTGCTATGATTCAAATGCAACTTCTCCATACAAGTCAAACACCAACCATGTGCATCTAAAGACTTTGTGCTTTACTTTGGACTTCTGGCTAAAAATATCAGATTGGCAGGATGATGTGCAGGACACCGGGCTGCGTTTCACTTCCTCTGTCTTGGAATCAACTCACCAAGGGAGCAAAACCAAGATTTTTTTTTTTAACCGAGAAGAAAACCCCGAATCATAGTTTGGGTGAAAATTAAACCTGCAACTGGGGAAAGTTTTTAGCCAATGCAACTCAATTATTGCTGAGCTCGAAAGATTCATAAACATTGAATCTCACGAGACTAACTGATCTGGACCATTTCCGTTAGGTGTAGTTATGGAGAAACGACAATATTTGCAATAATTAAACTATGCTTAGAAAATCTTTAAAACTAAATGTTACCCTTTATGTCTTGAAACATCACAGCTGGTATCAGGTAGTTAACTATTTTAGGTTGGAGTATAGTAAGCATACCATATTTAATATTCATATATGACATAGCAGCACTAGCTTTTTTGAGTTTTTGATTTGTCCGTAAGAACAAATTCTTGACTTAGCATGCAGTTTGTGGCAACTCTAGAGAGGAGGAGACGGGGTAGTATGTACAGTAGCCGTGCTTGGCCGTCCGCAGGGAGGCTTCGTGACACTCCGTTCCGCTCCTGCCGGCTATTTCAGGATTATCTGTTAAGAGAAAGGGAAAGCGTGATCGCGCTTTTAGGTGATGCGGTGAGAGCGCTTCGCCCAGACGGCTGGTGCTGGACTACCTGAGCCCAGGCACAGCTCACACAGGACAGCATCCCATGTGGGACAGCATCCCATGGGGGACAGCATCCCGTGTGGGACAGCATCCCGTGTGGGACAGCATCCCGTGTGGGACAGCATCCTGTGTCCTCATGCTGCCTGGGAGGTGTTTGTGTCTCACACACTTGGTCATCTTCTCCCCCACGCATGTCCTCAAGTGCATGAGAACACGCAGAGGGGCTACTTGATGTGTCAAAATACGGGAGGGCAGTGCTGAAGCCACAAAAGCCTGGCCATAGGCAGGGTGTGCACCCTCAGCGCCCTGGCTATCAGTGGAGATGGAAGCCCTGCACCTCCTGGAGGAGCTCACAGTGCATCTGTGCCTGGGGCGACTCTCCAGCTCCCCCTGTGTTCCCAGAAGGTCAGGAATGACCAGGGGAAACAGTGGAGGGAAGGCTCCTTGCCACTAACAAGCAAAATGATGTACTGGGCTGGGTGTTCTCACAAAGCAAATGTGTCTTTTCAATGCACTTTTAGCAGCTGCTTATTACCTAAAAAATTAACTGTAGATCAGCAAACTTCAGAGGTTTTCTCATTCCTTGCCAAGGAATCTAGGGGGATTACCATAACAGTACCTCTGTGCACCTAGCTAGTCACTAACTTTGCTGCTTTGTCTCCATGCTGTCGCAAATGGAGGGTGAAGCAATCATTTTTACAGGTGCAAACTCTTGTGCTTCCAATACTGTAGAGGTTACATGTACGATGTGCCCAGCAACCAACTCCACCTGCTCACAGTATTGGAAAATGGTCCTGATTTCCATCACCTGCCTGAAATGGCTGTCGGTGAAAGTGATATCAAAAGGCAGGAGTGTGGTATTTTATCACGCCATTGCTAACCTGTACTCCAGACTTAAACACGAGTCACAGAATTAAGAGTGCATTGCCTGCTCTTCCTGTTTAATTTGGCACTCAACATATTTTTAAGCTGTATTTTCAGGTGGTATGCAAGGCACTCATGACAGCACTTTGACCTACTTGTGTATTATGAAGCTAGACCACTGCTTAATGCAATATTTATATTAAAAGGGGGAAAAAAAAGGTGTTTGGAAAGTAACTTCAGCAACATACTACCTCTGACATACAGACTGCCAAAAAGAAACACACTCGGCTCTGCGTGGCCAGCGCTCGTTCCAGTCCCCTCCCCATTGCCGCCACTGCCCCTCACGACTGCACTGCCTCGCTCTCTGTACACAAGCCCTGTCTCCCTGACCCCGCTGAACTTTCCAGCGAGCCAAAAAGCCATCTTTGATTGCCATCAGCTCTGGAAATCTGGTGACACGCGAGGCCCCATTGTAATGCCCCTGTACAAACACCTGCTGCTCCGAAGGGCTTAACATCTAAATACATCATGCACACAACAAGGACATATATTTTTAATGAACTTCCACCCATTGTGAGTTTGTTAGCTTATCGCCTATCTTCTGTTTCCTTTTGAAATAACAAAGAAATACCTTTGCTCAAATAATAAAGCCCTGTCTGTGATAACGCTGGTCCAGCTCCAGCACGGTGATTTGACAATACACGTAAAGAATGCAGCCGTGCTGAAAATAAGAAATGACCAAGATTTTCAGCACTGATATTTTTAGCATGTTACAACCCAACATGTCAGTGTAATTAATAAAGCAGCTTTAGCTATACTGGGTTAACCATAATCACAGAAGTGTATTTAAAGGATCCCAAGGTCTCATTTAATGGGACATAACCTGAAACTTACTCAGTAAAAAAAACAGAATTTCAAACACTGCAGCTGACTACATCGTCTGCCAACTTTTGAGGTGATAAACTTGCATTTTCCTATAGCCTTTTTTCTCACAGTACCGGGAGACAGATAACTGCCCCTTGTGCCAAGATCTCTTTGGTCAAATAGTCCCACAATACTGCTGTTCACAATTCCCCCAAAATGTGTGACAGAGAAGGCAAAGGGCCTAATCTCAGGCTGTTTCTTGGGAAAATGGTAGGACTATTCCTGGCATTGTGATTAATCCAAGGGCCACTCATCCTGCTGTGTGCCAGGCAGACAGAGGGGTCCTGGGCAACATGAAAGAGCAGGGACCCCTTCCCTTCCTTGCCCTGGTGAGTGGCAAAGCCCAAGGTAAGGACTTCACTCCTATGTCCCTATTCCTGCCTTTTCTCTCCTCCTGTCAAAACTCAGGAAACCAGCGAAGACAATGTAAACACTTTCCTTTTCTGTGCAAGCATGTCCTGTTTATGGCTTGCAGGTGCCAGAGGAGCAGCTGGAGCTCTCACTGCCATGCTTCTCCCACTGCCAGTGGCTATGGAGCTGGCTTGCTCCCACCACGTCGGCCTCGATGTGCCACCCCTCGTACAGTGGCCATAACTAGGGCACGTTGCTCCTGGCTATTTCTAGTACACGTAGGAGTCCTCCTAGGAAAAAACCCTCAAGTCTTTCCTTCAGAACAAGCTTCTCCAGTGCAGAGCTGCAGAACTGAGGAGCTACATTTCGTTTTTAACCTTAGTCACAAAGTGTAAAACGTCTCCCGTAGTCTTTAATTATATGTTCACACCCTATTTCTCAAAAGATATCACAATTCTGCCACAGCTACATACACAGGCATCAGCTTCTGCCACTGTTTTTTTTCACTGTGTCTGACAGAGAAACATAAAATGCTAAACTACTTTACATGGAAAACACACTGTGAACCTCTCCTGTTTAATCTACAAATGAAGTAATAAGCTGTGATGGAAGATGGAGGTTATCTAAGTCTGCATCGCTGCTAATTGCTCCATCACTTGCATGCTGAAAAAGGAGAAGCTGTACAGAGAAGGAACTCTTACTACAGTCTGCACTCCCTCACTACTTGTAAATAGGTTCAGACACCTTCATGTTCACTACTTTTTGAAGAATTACATCTCAAATGCACATATATATGACTTGTCATATTTCCTCTGATACTATTATACTTCACAGGACATGATATAATGTCATGACACTTTTACCATAGTATATATAAGAAAAAACCCTGAAAAACAAGACCATACAATAAGTGTGCAATGTCCCACGTACAAAGGTCTGCAGGTCAGGCATGGGAAAGCATCTTCTCATGCTCTGGATAAGATCCACAGGTGTGGATACAGACATGCCAAAAAACATACCTACTGCTGCTGCAGTTAAGAGATCTAATAAGACTATTTCCAGCATAAGCAGAATGGCCTGGCACTTAGAGTGTGGAGTAGTAACTTGCAGAAGACTGAATAACAGAAAAGGGCATATTGTGGAGGTAATCACAGATAAAGGTACCCTCTCCATTGCCTTCTTGCTTGGTACCTATTTGAAGTGGCAGAAAGCTGGCTACCTTTTAGACTAAAATCACTCAAATTGTGCCAATGATAGTTAACAGACATCACTGAAACTAGTAACACAAAGCATGAACATACATTTCTGCAAACTACTTTCTAAATTCGCACCTCAAAATTTTCCAGCTCTTTAGAGGTGACACTTTCAGCTTCTAAATGTCAAGACTTTCTTTCCTGGCTCTTTTAGACCTTTACCTTCAGGACTTCTGAGTGATCACAGTGGTCATTAAGACCCTTGTGCAGCACAGAACATCCCGAAATTCAGATAGGGTTGCTCATAAGGGTGATACAATTCTGCAGTGTCATCCAGGGGAATGACAACCAAGAGAGATGTTACTGCCAATGGTTTCAGCTTCTCATCAACTACCAGTGCAGATAAATCCATTTGGGGGTTCCTCAGACCTGGCAAAGGCAGCTGTGATTAGTCATTTTCTCAAAACTTAAAAAGTAAAATTGAAAGTCTTTTAAATTAAAGTAGAAATTCCGTTTTTGTGAACTCTTTTCTGACACCCAGGTTACTGCTTTACTTGATACAGTTCATGGAGTTGACCAAATTACAGAGAATCATGACTAGGTTCTAGGAATTACAAGAACACTGTTTGGCTTGAGATTTTCTGTTTTGAAGCTACAATTCACAAAGCCTCTTTACAGTCTCTGAAGTGAAATTCATTTTCCGGTTCCAGATTTATTATACAATGATGAATACAGAAAATTTACCATTCTGCATGAATACAGTGTACATGAACTCTTGTTCAACTAAAGACCTGTCACAGCAGATCAGCTGGAAAACATGACTCTGCATCTACCTCTGACATGTTGTTCAGAAGTTTTGAAAATATTACTCCAAAACACAGTGTGCTCTATAAGCCCTAATATACTTTAAGGAGGTGTTAAGATGGTATTTGATCTCTACATTGCAAAGCACATACCCTTCCAAAAATTAACTCATACGTAGCAAACATTCTGGTCTGCTCAACCTTCCATTTTGAAAGCAATGTAGTAATAGGAGTTTCTTGTAAACAAGATTTATCTCAGAGGATTTCAGACATGAATGCCTCAGATGGTCACGCATTTTACATCTTCTTAGGCTACCTCAAGCAACTTATTTTAGCAGGAGACAGATTATCAACTCATGATGCTTTTTCCCTCTCCACCAAATGAAAGAGTCTGTGGTAAACTGTTTGCACCAAGGTATTTAACTTTTGGACACCTGTGTCAGGACAGATGAATCTTTCCACAGTGACATTTTCTGTTTTCATGCTTTTCACACAAATAGCAGACTGGTCAGATATATCTGGGGTATACATTAAAAATGACAGATATTTTCAGACAGCCGGCTCATATCAGGCTGTCTCATAACTTCTCCTTCTTTCTAAAAATAAAAGTAACACCAAGTATTTCTTCCCTATGACAAGGAACCCAAGACTATTTATATTCCCCCATGCCTTTGGGAAATGCCTCTGTATCTTTATTTTTCATTTTCTCTTAGAATGTACTCTTGTGGTATGTGCCCTGTTCCTTTTCTTCAAAATAAACCTTTTTTTTTTTTTCTAAATTAGAAGAGGAAAAGGATGAGTAAATGCTCAGATACTTACTGAAAGTAATCTCTTTTGTATCAGTTATGCCTGATCTTACTGAATTTTCGCACAGCCTTACAGATGGTCTTTTTCACCTCCTTTTCCCCACAGATTCTAGAGCAGCACCTCCATGGAGCACCATCCCAAACATTCCGCTCCCCCACCCCAGGGCTCCCACCAACACTGTCCCACGGGACAGCTTTTGCCGCTGTCTCGACTGCTGACAGCTGAGCCACCTCCAACTCTCACTTGCATTAAATGCACCCTGGACTTTTTCCTTTGCTACTCCTTCTCCTTTGAAACCTCATTCTTATTTCCAGCATAATTTAATGTATATGTGCTTTGTTTTTTTTGACTAACCATGGTTCTCTCCTCAGTCCTGGGCTGGAGGAGGATTTTATCTTATTGCTTCTCCATTAATCCAGCACAACGCCAATATATCTGTCTACTTGGCTCATCAATAAGGTGACCTCTGATTTGGTACATAACAGGGGAGATGTCTGGGCCACAAAGACATCTGGGTGAGATGGCTGCCTGCGTACAGTGCCTAAAATGGGGGCATCAGGTGTTCCCTGAGGGCTGGAGGTCCTTTCCTTGGCTTTCTCATAGCCCATTCCCTCACATGGTAATTCTGGTGCCCCGCTCCATCCTCTCTTTTCTTCCCTTAATCTAAGTGTGCCCAGTCCTGCCTGTCCCATATGTTGACAATATGCCTCTGGAAATGGCTGAGGGTCAGATGTCCACACTGAAGTGGACACATCTGCTTGCACATTTTCATTCCATCAGGCACAAGCTGTTGGCCATCAGGGTGTCATAAAGCTGACAAGGACCTTGTCTGAATCCAGATTTTCATGACGATCTAAAAAAAAGGTCAAGGCAATTATGGGATCCCAAAGGGTTCAAGGGTTCAGCAGCATCATTTTTCTCATTTAATTGTCACGAGGTTCTGAAAGAAGAGACCAAATCCACTTGTGCTGCCAACTCCTCAGCTTGCTTATGAGCTTCAATAGCTATTTACTCAAGTAATAATGTACAATATTTAAGTTCAACTTAATAAGTCTTTACTCACTCTGGAGAAACAGAGGATTAGTTGGTTTAGAAATGAAAGCAATCTGGCTTTATTTATTCTTCTTTAAAGTAATAAATAATGCAGTGCCAAAAATTGATCATAACATACTCTAATATATTCTACCAAAATCTATTTTTAACGCATTGCAGAGGCAACAGACAGACTATATAGAAGTGAGAAAACCACTTCTGTAGTATTTTAGGAGCACCCCTACCGTGACTGTTTTGGATAGCCACTCAATTTTACCTTCCAGGAGGTTTGAGCTGCTGCAATCATCTGTGTTTTTCACTTCCTACTTTTAGGCCATTTTCCTTCTCTTCTTGAATTTTAGAAACTTCCAAAATAGGCTTGCACAAAGAAACTGAGAGCACAAATGAGTGAAAGCCAAGCACAAGTTGGGCATTATCTGTGTAAGTGCCCATGTTCCTCTTGCAGGGGTATTACTTCTCCAACCCTGGCATCCTCACTTAGCCTTTTTTTTAAACAAAACCTGCTTTGCATTTTCCTTTTAGACACCAAGCATGCCCACATCCTGCAGGATGAGGCTGCCACTACACACAGAGCATCCCTTTTAGGCGAAGGCACCGCCGTGCACAGAGCACAGCTGGCACTCTGCAGCTCCTCAGCAGCTATCACCACTCAGAACCCCCTGCTCGCCCCAAACCTGGCGCTCCAGTTCAGACTCCCTTCAAAGCAAGAGACAACATCCAGAACTTAACTCAAATGCAGAAAAGTACCAAATTAAGTTCATCAAGGTTACTCATAAGACCCTGTCTCAGTTTTATGAAACACTTGTGTCAGTTTTATAAAACTCACTGTACTTATAACTTCTCCAAGGAAATCTTAACCTTCCTGACTTTTGACTACTTACCACTTCCTTAATTTTCTTCTTATCTGATTACTCTCACATAAACAGACACACATACTAGTGTGTGTCACGGCAGGTAATATTGCACCAAAAATGAAGTCAGGCAAGTTGGCAAATCTCTGTGTCCAGCTGAAAGTCATGACAGATACAATCAATAAAAATAAATATATAGATGTTTCCAGTGCAGTTACATGGGCAGCCTCCTGCACACTCAAAGCCAATGACTGGCATTTCTAGTAGGCAATAAATCATACACCAAGATAAAAATATGATCTTTCCTTAATTTAAGGGAAAGTAGTTGGAGCACCTAGAGATGTCCAGATGCAATTATTTTAAAGGACAGAATCCCAGACAAGTACATCTGGAGCTCTGCACTGCTCTCTGTTGTTAAAATTTTATGATGGAAAAACTCAGATTCACATGAGCCATGCGTACACCCCATGAAACAAACTCATTTTCCCCCAAAATGCCTACAAAATTAGTGGACATCAGAAAAAATTTCCTGTGTTTAAATAATAAATATATTCCCCAAAAGACTTTTACTCCACTTGTCAAAGTATCAGTTGTTGAATAATTGAAAGCAAGAACACAAAAAGAAGTTATCATATCAAACATCAACACTTTTTCTTTAAATTTCTATTACAGGAAAGGGAAATCTGTTTTGACTTTTGTTATATGAAAGAACGAAGCCTTTTCTTACTGCTGATGTTGTGTGACACTGCCATCTAGCAGGATATCAGAGGAACTCAGGTTTTAGTCCTATACAGGGGAGAGGGGTATGATGGGAGATTTTCTAAAAAAAAAACCCCAAAACAAAACAGATTTTTCCATTTCTTCTCCACTGGCTTCTTGTATATGAGCATGTAATCTAAAATTCTTTACACAGCCTGCTGGAACTTTTTATCATCTACAGAGAAACAACATGCTATCTTAAGAGGCCAAAAATATTATTAAAACAAAGAGTTGGTTAAAGTTTGCATGGGACTAAAATAGGGTTCCTTTACATTTTCCAGGGTAATCTTTTGGCTTTGCTTCTTTGGTGCCTTAGAAAAAAGTTTTACCACATATTCAGTAACATCAGTTGTTTCAAAGCAATTCAAAGGATCTTTTCTTGACACTGCTCAAGATTTGCTGTGGGCTTTAAGACTGGAAGCTCTCACTTCTTGAGTCTGCAAGTCACAGCTGTAACTCATGTGAGCCAAGGTAACTTGAGTGAGATAAGGCTTGTGATTCTTGTGTGTCTGGCATGAAAGAGGCAGCAAGCAGTTAAATTTTGCCTTTCCTACTGTGGCAAGCTATTGAAATACCTTCTCTAGAGAAATGACCCTTCATGATCAAGGGTCACTTAGGTTTGTTTTCGCAGCCTGGTGCAGGTACAAGGCAGTCCTGCATCCCAGGTGCCAAGGCCCCATAGATGGGCTCGCTAGATGCCCAACACTGCTCTGCCTCTTGACTCCCTGCAACTATTCCCTCTGATAATGTGCCTGAGGATGGAACCTGCTCCTTTGTCTCTTTCTCTGGACTTTTTCAAGTCACATTCAAATCACTCTTTCTACTGAGAATTTTCAATAGAACAGAATTTTCTATAGGAACATTTAACTTGGAACATTTTGTCCAAAAAAAAAAAAAAGGGGGAGGGGGGACCAAAATTGTTTAGATATTCATTATTCTCAGCAGAAGTGTTTTCCTACCTGTTCCCTTATTCCCTCAGAAACTGCTATTAAAGGTTTTCAAATCACTAACATGAATTTTGCATAGGCTCTTATTTGTGCTTGTATGCTGGCACTAAGGATGTAAATAACATTTGTTTCTCCTTCCCACCTTCCTCCTCAAAAGTTTGCTTTTAAACAACAAAAAAGTCCATTTCCTACTACTTACCAGATCTCCCATTCATTTTCTCAGTATATCGCTACTCTTCTCCCTGTTTACAACTACAGCAAGTTTCCATGAAGAAGAAAGGGAATGTGAGACTGTAAAAGCCTCATCAGCAGTGCTATGGACAACTCTCTGCCCTGCCAGGAGGCCTCCTGGGGTTAAAGAGGACTGGAGAGGAAGCCCTGTGGGGTGGCACCAAGGAATATTTGCAAGAGGGAGCACTGGCACTTCTGCTTTGTGCAGAAGAGGGGATCAGCTTGAGCAGGTGCCCCACGACATTCTGCTCTAAGAGGAATCTGCGTCCCCGGGGAGTGATCCTGCCTTTGCAGGCACCGTGGCAAGGAGAGGTGCTCTGCTGCTGCATGTCCCAGCTCTGCTCTCTCCTGAGGGTGCCACCACACATGGCGTCCCAAATCCCAAAAGTTTGGTGTGTTTGTATTTTACAATGTGTTAACTAGTTTTTGAATTTTGGGGTAAATATTTTAATTGTCGTTTTGTTTGTGACGCTTGAACATAACTATCTTTATTTTCACTTCATTGTATTCTAACAGATTTTGACAGAACTGAAGGCTACTGAATGATTTCATAATTAATATCTGCATAATTGCCACCTAATTCAGTGTGAATGCTGATGCATAATTTAAAGCAGCTGTGCCAGATAATCACAAGCCTTAGCATGAAACAGCCTGTTGAATCTTATATTTCTTTTTAGACACAGCCTCTAAGTGTTTAATTTTCTTTTGATCTGTTCTTTAATATTTCCTTCTTGGTAAAAGGTCATATAACCAGTGGAATAATGTTGTCACTAAATAACATCTTTAAGCAGCATTCTCTGTAATGCTATTTTTATACTGCCAATCTTTACCCATTTTCATTGCTACAAAAAATAAAGCCATGTACTGTTCTGAGCTGATGTATGTGAGCAAGACTCACATCACTAGGAATTGTTTGGAATTTGGTAATTGTCCTCTAATAACCGGGAACTAAGGAGACACTCACTGAGCTTGAGGACACAGAATAGGACACAAATGCTGGTGTCTTAACCTCCCACCACACTCACCGAGGTGATACAACCCAGCCAGTAAGCCAAAAAAGCCTGGAGATCCCTTCATGTGATCATCTGCATGCTTGGGTCATTTGCTCACCAGGGTTTTAGTACCATTTGGGCTAAGGTCTCTTGCCTATCATCCAGCTGCCAGTTCAGAAGTAAGCATGCAGATTTGTCTGTAGGTCCTGTCTGCATCTGCCAAGCTTGTGAAAATGTCTCGGGTAACTCAGACATCCAAAGTTATCTTAGGACAATCTCAAACGTCACTAGACACATGTTTAGGCAACTGAACCAAGCCCTGTGAGACTTTTGAAGGACAAGCAAGACTACTTTCCAGACTTATCTGACTGGGCTGATAAACTTCAGAGTCTACAATAGGTACTTAAACTTGTGTCTTGCATATGGACACCCATACTTTGACACCAACACTTAAGTGTCTTCATTTTGGGCTGAGTTCTAACCTTCTAATCCTTGTAGGACTCATGAAGACATATATATAAATGGAACAGTAGTGAGGCTTTCTAACTTAGAAATTTAAAGACACCACAAGCAGGTGTTTGCTATTATTTCAAGTGAAACTTCAGCCCCAAAATTCAGAATAACATCTCTCTTAAATAATGTCAGGATAAATCATCCTCTGTTAAATCATCTTTGGCGTGCAGGGTGGAGGAAGTCACATTTTTCCACATTCCCATTAACATGAACATCATCACCTCCAAGTAGGCTCTATCTAATCTTTCCCCAAGTTTCTAACGCTGTATTTTCTCATAAATCAAACAGCAAAACAAGAAACAAATGTCCAAAATAATTTTTCTTAAGATCTATGACTTTTGTATCATCCTGAAATTACAGCACTGTACATTCTTAGCCTAAAAAATAGAGCCAATAAATATTGCTCTTTCCCTCTACAACTACCTGAAAGGAGGTTTTAACAAGATAGGGATTGGTCTCTTCCCTCAAGTAACAAGTGATGGATGAGAGAAAATGGCCTCAAGTTGCACCAGGGGAGGTTTAGATGGGATATCAGGAAACATTTCTTCATGGAAAGGGCTGTTAAGCACTGGAAGAGACTGCCCAAAGCAGTCACCATCCCTGGAGGTATTTGAAAGATGTGCAGCTACTGCATTTGGGGGCATGGTTTAATGGTGAACTTGGCAGTCCTCATATAAAAGTTGGACTCAATGATCTTACAGTTTTTTCCAACTGAAATGATTTTGTGATTCTACCTGTGAGTGAAGCTGAGCAGGTAACAGTTTCCTTTCTTGCTTGAGTACTGCTAGTCCACTAGCTAAAGGAGTAATATTAAAAAACTTCATTAAAGATCTCTGAAGTATATATTTACACACAAAAATTGTATTAATATTTTAAGCAGGACATTTTACATATCTCTGTCCACAGGCATGCACTAGAGGGAGCTAGGACCAAACCCTGTGTATTCATGCCCTAATGCTGCTTCTCACCATCATTTCACACAACTTGGAACTTTGCTCCAAGAAAATGCTGTCAGCATCCCCAAACAACAACTGAACTGGCAGTTCATTAAGTTTACTAAGCTGAAGTGAGGTTAAGCAGCTGAGGTTCAAACCCCATCCAGGCAGGAACGGCTGGAGCAATTGTGAAGGGGGGAAGAAGGAAAAGGGGAAGGGCCTCTTACCTCTGACCAGTCATGCTCCTGGACATGTACCTTGCCAGCTGCCTTTCACTGGAAAGTCCCCTCTCCTCCACTCCCTCTCACCACAGCCTGGCAGCTACAGTAAGTGGGACATTCCCTTGAGGGAACAGCAACATGACCAGCTCTTGTATCATCAGAGAAAGTTTTTAATCAGAGTTTGTAAAACAGGGTTTGCTAAAGCACTTTTGCTGCATCCTGTTTACATTGCATTGGGTCAAAGCAATTCTCTTCCCCTCTGAAGTACACTGCAAGAAAATTATTTTTAAAACCTAACCTTTATAAGTCAGGAAAAGCAAGAGATGCCAAATTTTCCATATGTTCTTAACTAGTATCACCCTGCCCAGATGTACACAGTACAGCCTTTACACAATCTTCTCGTGTGCCTCGTGCCATACATTGAACACACAATGCCCAGAGTTGCTGGCCAAGCGTGACTGACAGTGTGTGTCAATGCAGGTATACTTTGAGCTCTTACTCATGTTATTTTCTGAAAGAAAGGATGTACAGAAGACATGAAACATAGTGAGTTTTTTTTTTCAGAATACAAGCTGACAGCACACACTAAATAATTTACTGGACCCAATGGAGTTATTAGGTTTTATTAGCCATCAGCTGAGACTCCATAACTTTTGGGATGTTGACTGTTCCTTTCTACTTGTGCTTCAAAGACACTGGGATCATCACACTCAATCCCAGGAAGACCAGCAATCTTTCCCCAGGTCAGAATACTAAACCAAATTATATTAAGATAAATTATTAAGCCTTGCTACATCTTTCTTTTCATGCCTGCAATTGTGAGGAGAAGCCATGGGAGCTGAAACGGGACAAGCTGAAGCCTGCAGGTTGTAAAAAAAAAAAAGGTATAGTAGAGACACTGGAAAGAAGAAACTGTACCTCACAGATATGTAAAGCAGTGTGGGACAGACTAGAAAAGGAAATTTTATCTAGTTGGGAATAAAAAAGTCCT
Source organism: Acanthiza pusilla (assembly GCA_036630365.1). Lineage (NCBI taxonomy): Eukaryota > Metazoa > Chordata > Aves > Passeriformes > Acanthizidae > Acanthiza > Acanthiza pusilla. The sequence goes on along the minus strand of JAXCHO010000003.1, from coordinate 3,833,517 downwards.
TTTCTGAAATACTCAGGAGAGTTTAAACCCATACAAAGAATGCTATGACCATGAACAAAGTCATGTTAAGTACCAAGTTAATAACCTGCTCCTGCTGTGTTTCTTGGGCTAAAGAAATACTGAGAATTTGGGCCACAGTGTTACTGTGAGGCTTTCCTAACATTTTAGCTTTGTCTCCAATCCTAGGAGGCTGTAAATAAACATAAGATTTGGAGTTTTGTCTTCTATAAAGAAGAAGGAACTACTACTACTTTCCCAACTTTGAAATACATGCTTTTTTAAAAGTAGCTTTTAAAGACTTAAAATTACTAAAACAAAGACAGGAGTGAGAAAAAAAAAGATAGTGATGGCAAATGCTACAGTAGCCAAGGAGCTCCTGAGGTGGGACTCATCTCCATGTGCATTGGGGCAGAGCTTTGGTAACACACCTACACTCATTCCACAGGCAAGAGACCCTCCAGGGCAATTTATCCTCCCCTAACACAGACTTGTAGAAAAGCAAACGAACTAGATGCCAAATTTTCAAATGGCTGAAGTTAAACAAGTGAAAGCTCACTCTCCTGTTAAACCATCCATTAATTTCAGCACGGAATTGTATGTGTATACACACACACAAATATATGCAACTAGATAAATACAGACACTTTCTACAACTCCTGTTAAATTTAAAATGCTATAATCCTCCAATGCAAACAAAATCTGCACTGGGAAAGAAGGGACTCTGCCTGCCATCCTGCTAGATGAGAAAAAGCATTAAGGCACACCTATGTCTTCTGAGTGGCACTAGTTAATTATGCGAAAGTGTTCCCATTAACTAAAAAAAAAAAATACTGCTTTCTGATCCTTTTGTAGGCATACATGTATTTGTTCTATCTTCAGCCACAGTCAGCCCCTCTGGCACTCAGGAGTGCAGGTGGTGGAGCTGCCCCAGCTGCATTCCTGTGCTGGAAAGGGTCCCTAGCTGAACCCCTCCCCAAACCATCCCATTTTCTCTTAGTCCCTTGGCATCTTCAAGTCCCTCTGTCACCAGTTTGAGATCACAAAACTACACTGGATACCACCAAACAATTTTCTGCTGCAGACACTGTTCTGGGAAGAATCATGAAATGTACCATTTGCCTGCTCACTTTCATCCTTATCCCAAGCAATTTTTTACAAGCTAGCTCTCAGAAAAGCAAGCACGAAACAACAACCCTCTTTTGATGAAAATGCTGGAAGCAAAAATGTCACAATGTTGGCAAAAGAACCTAAAAAAAGAAAAAATGGACTGGTTTGTGTTTCTTTAAGAAAGTAGGATGTATTTCAGAGGTAGTATATTTTTCCTAAATGATTAAAAATAAACTCTTGCAGCAACTTCTATTTTTCCATGGGATACTTAAATAGTTTTGGGAATGACAGTAAAAAAAAAATAAACCTGTTAGTATAATATTATTAAGCAAAACATTTTCACTGATTTCTTTCTAAGTCCTTGGCAAGTGGAGGGGAAGAAACCAACAGGAGAGCATTTCTACTGGGTCTGCAACAGTGTGTCAGTCTGTCCAGGAGTAACACAAGGAAAGATGATGGGGACATAGCCCTTTGCTTTCTTCTGGTGAACAAATCTGCCTGTTTCCTTTTCAGTCTGACCTCTCAGAACCCGAGGGGAAACACATCTCAGGTGGAAGTGCCTGAGCACAGTGCCAGCGCAACAGAAAGGCCAGTGACCCAACTGCTGTGCAAACTCCTGTCCTGGCAGACGCCAGGCATATCAGGGTGGGAATCGCCCCAACAGAGGAGTCAAAGCTACACACTCTGGGCTGCCATAGATATGTATTCCCTGGGAATTAGCTCCTACAGGAGGAAGGGAAACCCTACCAAAATGGAAACTGCCATTAACATAACAAACTGCAGAAGAAGAGAAGAAAGTATCATCTTTCCTAGCCTGCTTCAGAGAGTAACCCTTGAGGTTCTTTCTATCAACCTCCTTCCTTAGGAGGCAGGCATAGTCATAAATATTTCGAGTTCTGTTTTGATCACTCATATTTACAGAAAATGTTCAATTCTTTTTCTTTTTCCTTTTTTTTTTAGTTGCCTTGTTCTGCTTGCGATTTTTGACAGCTTCCATGCTTACAAATTAGTCACTTCTACCCCTCACGGAGAAGGCTACATTAACACATCTGAATGTTTGAAACCTGTGATGATCTTCCTTTTGAACTTAGGAGTTAATAATAGACTTTTGTAAGTAGTCCAGTACTACGGTGATTCTATCTCCAGCTGGGTTAATCACACAATAATTAGGTACAAACATCGCAACACAAAACACAGCTACATCATTATTTGCAACAAATGTTAACTCTAAATAAGTGCAACCTGTCCCACAAACACTTGCTATAAACGACTTAAAAATAAAAGTAAAATTTGATGGGGTAAACACAGAAATTAAAAAAAAATTCTCGGTGAGAATTTTTTTTGTTAAAAAAAAAATTAAAATAAAAATCTCAGCACTCATTTAGAGTTCAGGATCTTGTGAAAGAAAGCTTTAAAAGGAGCAAACCTGATTTGCTGTGGCTGTTGCGGCGAAGGGAACACTTGTTGCAGGAGTTGTTGCTGCAGAGACAGTGGCGGCCGTAGCGTTGTGCATCATGGGTACTTTCAGGAGGGGAACCATGGAAGCAATGAACAGGAGGGTGCAGCATTATGGTAAGAGAAGTGGTATTTTTGGCATGGTGAATATCAAGAGCGGCAAGCCATCGTCATGGGTTAAACCGGCAGATGGCATGCAATCACAGTGCAAAGCGAGAAAGCGTGGCGGAGAAATAAAAAAAAAGGGAAAATAGCTTATTACAAGTACAATTAAAGGAAGGTTGTCAACACAATCGGCGATTCCCAGAAAAAAGGAGTAAGGACCACTGAAAATGTGAGTGTTATCTCCAAGAAGAAGATTACTTGCGCAAATGAGGTCTTTACCAAAATAGCCCGTTACCTGTGGATTGTTACATGTGTAATTTGTTTTCCCACAATACAGCTATAAAGCACATCAGAATAAAATCCTACTAAAAAAAACCCCAGTGGTTTATATTGGGAAGAAAACTGGTAAATGTTTATCTTAATTTTTAAACACAATTAAAAATGAATTATTTTCATGTATCTTCATTTTGAAGTAAGCCAGATACTCGCTGTCTTCCTTTATAATCCAATTTATGCGTTTTTTCCTACTAGCACTGCATAACTGTTCGACTTTATCAGAGTTAAATTACCATCTGCTTGAGGCAAAAATCAGGAGAGGGTTGATAATAATTATCCTGATATATATACTACTTTGTTTGATCTAAAAAAGCAAGATCGATTTTGTGAAAGACACTGCTTTTTCTCATTTTAAGAATGAATTTTAATCAGCATCTCAAAGGGGGAATTAATAATTTGATGTTTTAAAGGCTTGATATTTTAACTGTTTATCTGAATAGGCCCAAAACCCAAAAATAAAATCACTGGGATAGGGCTATAGAAGAAAGATTACTTTTCTGTCTCAGAGGCTGTTGCACTGGACTTCCATTTTGCATGCCCAAAATGTTAATTTCAAACTGCAAATGTATTTAAAGAAGGAGTGAGATTCAGATCACGAGTTTCAACAGAACCTCTGTGGATCAAAGTAGGCATTTCTGGGAAACGCTGATAAAACTTTCTAACACACAGCAAAGGAGAAATAGGCACACCACTATGAAACTTTAAAACACTGATGAAATTTGCTGGCTTTTTCCAGTATTTTATGATTTTATAGTACTAGACAATATAAAATATAAAGAGAAATAAAACTTTGAAAACTGAAAAGCAGACTGGAATTCATGGTATTATGCTTTTGCAGTGTAGTTGTTATAGCAGGTGATATCATGTCTAATCTGCAGCTTTCATCTACAAATCTAAACACTCTGCAAAGTCAACCAGAAGGACAAGCGAACCTTTAATTCTAGTCAGTGTCTAAAACTTGCCTAGAATTTTTGAAACAAGTGAATATACATCATATACAGTATAAAAAAAGAGATCAATAAAGAAATTTGGAACCTACCAATACTGGTAGCGGGTGTCATGCACAAAACTGACCCTGCGTGTCATGCAATGATAGGTGAAAAAAGTGGATAAAGGGAAGAAACAGGTTAGCTGTTTAGAGTTAACATTCAAAGTGAGATTCAAGCATAACCACAGAGAAGTAAGTTAGTTAAATGAAACTGTAAGGTCATTCACAGTTTTGCTTTAACACAAAAAGGTGATTATATTCTTACTAAACTCCTGTATATACTGTGTGGGTTTTGGCATGTTTCTGTACATACTCAAGATACTTCATAAACTTTTTTACTTATTCATTTTATTCTTTCACTTAGTACTTTTGCAGCAACAGGTTTTTGTTTACAGAAACATCTTTGGTTAAAGACCACGGTATTTGGGACTTTTAGAACTCACTGCATAATTCAGACAGCTCAATTTTGCGCACGTAAACATTCAACAATTTTTTGACATGGCAGGAAAAGAAGTGCAAGCGGAATTAAGACAATATTCTTCTGCAGAGGTTTTGCCAAATTTGTGTTTGATGTTAGCGTACCCATTCTTAATACACAGAAAACACTACTTTGACAAGTCCTAAGCTAAACACCTCAAAGTGTGTTAGATTCCAGCAGAAGGCTCCCAGCGCACCTCAGAGACGCTGTGGGATGACTGCTCACCTGCCATGCTATTTAGTTTTGGCGCCTATTCCACCTTTAGCCTTTGTGGAAAGGCCAAAAGAAAGAAAGAGATCAGCCTAATTCCAGTACAGTGCATACAGCAGGCTGGTGAAGGCAAGCAGGTAAGGAGACCAGTGCCTGGCACATGCATATTTGATACAGGGTCAAATATTCCTCCTGTATTGCTGCTGAATTACTACTGCAGCCCCTTGTCGGACTGTGACTATGAATGACCTTACCCAAGAACAGTCCCCAGAGAACACACAAAGTTCCTCCTCTAGAGGCTATAGAAACACTAACAAACAGCAATGGGAAGAGAGAAAAGATCTGTTGTTTTTAAGATCATTCACCAAACAATAAGGAGAAGGTGACAAAGCAATCAAACTGATGTAAAACAAACAAAGTGCAGAACTTCGGAGGTAAGCCATGCTAAGTCAAGCCCCACACTTTTTATTAGGGGAGCCAGTGGTTAAGAAAGCAGAGAAGTTATATAAAACAATTAAGTTTTATATATGTTCCAGCAGCAAAACTTGTCTTAAAATTTAACACACACGCGCGCGCGCGCATACACACACACACACGGAACACATTTGAAAATTATACCAGTTTAGAAAATACCAAATAATCATTTAAAATCCAACAGATAATGTCATGCATTGATCCTCAGACGTGGGTGGCATGACAGTCCTTACACCCACCAAATCCAACCTTCCCAGGAAATGTGGGAATATCAGATGTAGCATCTTTAATAGAAAGCTCATGGCACCCACTCTCATAGAGGGTGTTCCCCTTTCCTAAACTCCTCCCATACCCCACTCATCTCTTTAATATCCTTTCTTGGTGGTGATGGTGTTTGAAAAGAGCAGGAGGTTCATCACTTTGAGAAAGGTTTTTTACTCTGGGGCTTGGGCTCCATCTGCTATATATCTGTTTCTTCTTTCTTTTTTCATGCACTTGTTTTGGGGCTTGCCAACAACCAGGCCCTTAAGGTTTGGTTCCAAGATCCACCCTTCCTACCAGCAGAAATTTGTCATATAAAACTACAATTACAACAATTAGTTGGGAAGAGGGATGGGCAACAAAAAGTACAAAAAGTGAGCTACTTAAGGAAGCATGAACATTCCAAAAGTCTGGAAAATATCCAAATGCTTTTTCACTGAAAAAGGTTTAAACTACTGCATTTTCCATAGTTAATTTGAAGTCCTTGTCAATTGCAAATAAGAGCAGTAAGCCCTGAAAGGGAGTGCTTAAGAAGGAAAAATGCCTATCATGCTACAAATTCTCAGAGTTTCAATGTAAAACAAATTCGTGGAAATTTCTGTATGTTCTGTAAGCACAGGGCAGTCTTCCATTCATGTCCAAATAGGCGGTCTCACCATTTATTTATTTTTTTTCAAACACTCCCATAAATGTCAGTGTGTTTTTTGCCACAGATATTCTGGTGCACCAATGCGCTAAAAATAAGGCTATGCTATTACTTACTATTACAAATACGGGGGCAGGCTCCAAGGTTGTTACTGAGGCCTTATAGAAAAATTCCATGAAGTCAAAGCCATCTGTGTTTGCTTTTTATCTTTAAAAACATATGGGAATGCTGATAGATTGGGAAATCATCATGTGTTGCCTTTCATTCCTTGTTTAACCGACATTATTTCTATAAACTAAAATAACATTGCTGAAATGTCAAGCGCATTTGCAAACACGTAGTTTTAAACGACTCTGAAGTTCACACTCGACAACACCCTGACACTAAAATACGTAATTTGTTAATTACGAATGAAATCACAGAATTTCTTAGGCAGGATATTCTCCTTTGGGAAGTTTGGAGTGGGGGTGGCTGACACAATTTAGAGGGTTGTGTTGTTACTGTTTACACGAGCAGCCAGCACATCCCTTCTCTCACAGCCTTAAAGAGAACCCCTGCTACCAGCCAGGGTGCAGGTTGAGCCATCTCTGAACACTCTGATTTTCACAGAGCTCCGAGCACTGAAATGTAAATCACATTCACTCATCTTCAGATCATCCCTATGAAGAATTATAACCCCAGCTATGAGCCACAAATGCTAGGAAAAGTTCTGGTGGTGCTCCAAACCCACGAAAATGCATCTGATGCCTGAAAGCCCTTTAGTGCAGCTGCGGGCACCAATGTTTTGCCAGTGATTCCACACAGGTATTGACTGGAAGTTTATGGCTGGCATTCCCCTTCTCAGGGTGCTCGTGTGTGGCTGGGGAAATCCCCACGGCTGCAAAACAGCAGCTAAGGGAGCAGGAAGATGCTGTGGCATCTCTGAAGTGGGATGCTTTCCCCAGCATTTTTGTTAGTGGAACAGATATGAGTCAAAATCCAGCCAATTTAAGGTAGGCAAGAAGGGGCAAATTCTGGCGAACGATGCGCACGGCTGTGAATGTGCAAAAATGCAGCTTCACGGCATATTGAAATTTCTGCTTGAATTCTTGTCCTTTGCAAGAGGAATTAAATAATGTGCAATCATCTGTGCAGACTTCACCTCGAGTGGGGCAGGGAGCATAATAAAACCTTATGTTAAGTGCAACTGCCTGACACAGAGGCTACCTCAGGGACACAAAACTGGTTCAACGTGGATACAACATACCTGTTGGGATAAACGCTGCATGTTGCTGCAACTGAGCATTGGCAAGAGCCTGTTGATAGTGCAAGACACTGGGATTGAAAACGGCACTGGCACCATTGCTTTTTTCAAGTGCTTGTCTCTTTGGTAAAGGGTGAAGAACACCAGGAGGAAAGGCCTGTAAATAAGAAAGTTAGTTAAAATGGCGCCATTTTTAAGACATTGTCTGTAACATATACATAAATACAAAAACTTAGTATTTTTTAAAGCAGCTAAAGATGCCTCGCCATGCATATTAACTCAAAGCACAGCAATGTAAAATGAGTGAAATTTTGTTATTGGTAGCAAAAGCATGGTACTATTAACCTAGAACTGTAGCAGCACAACTACTGAAAAGAAACGTTTGCTTTAAAGCAACAAAAATGGCATTGCCTTTAAGTAGGTTTTCAAATATTACAGGGAGAAAAAACCACTTGTGTTTCATTGCCAAGTATTTTCTTTTATTTTTAAATTTAAATATAATTTCCTATTATTATACAGATTAATGAATTACGTTATGCGTTTTCAATTACAAAAGCAGTTTTATCTCAATTCGACTTTTCATGAGATTTAAAAAAGATGAAACTGTGTTAGGAACCAAACTAAATTGTCTGCAGTCTATTACGTATGAGAATGAGATGGATAAATAGAGCTTCCGGTAAATTAACGAGTATGTGAAATCATTTCCGGTTGATGTTTGAAAAGTAAAGCGATACAAATTTCATTAGTTGCTTCTCTGAAGGAAAAAAAAATTATAATAAAATAAACCATAAAACAAACAAAAAAAAAAAGCTACATGCAAAGCAAAAGGTGAAAGGTCAAAGTACCAGGTCTACAGTTGCTTCGAGAGGTCGCTTCATTGCTTTGGCAGTCGACTGAGTCTTTTAATAACAGGCAGCGAGCACATGATGGCAGTGGGCCAATGGGAGTCAAGCGAATTAACATACAGGTAAACAGCAAGCAGAGGTGCGTCATGGGAACGGCATTGCATTTGTGGATAGGTGAGAAGGAAAAAAATATTCTGAATGCAATATACAACATACAAAACACTAGGCATGCACAACAACAAAAATGTCTTCTAAAGAAATGAATATTACATTTTGAATTAGTACCGAAGCAAAAATGCATCTACTATACCTTAGTTAAAAGCATATAAGAGAGTAAAATATAGATGTTTGAAATTCAGGAAAGTTGAGTAAAACAGCAGCTTGCAGACACTATTAAGCATCATATAAACACTTCACAGAGATGCAGAAAGTTTTAAGGATATACCTATTGGAATTCCTGATAAGTTAGTTCAGTCATATTTTAAAGTGCGAAAATTGATTTGGGAGGTTACATTTTCAAATACAAAACACTAGTGAAAGTTGTAATGCATTACAAATGCTATTAATATCAGTGCTTACAAGGTGAGTGGTTTTTTAATTTAGAGAAGTGAATCGTTCAATGGATTTGGGGGTCAAAATGAGAGAGGTTCTCCTTTGCCAATACAAAACAGAGTACAGAGTATGACTAGTTACACTAACTTATCATTAATTCCCTTTCTCCTATAGCTGGGTCATTTTTGTAGATTTTTTTTTCCTTGTAACTTACCACATTACATTGAGAAGGAAAAAAGTCTTTCAGAATTGAAAGCGTACTTTCTAAATTTTGCTATAACCTTCAGTAGTAGCTTCAGGAGCAGGGAGTAAAAATAGTGCTCCCAGTTCATAAGCAAACATTAACATATGAGTTATAATACTAGTCCAGCATTATGAATTTTTCAAAAGAAAGTATTTCGGCATAGTACATAGGCATATACATTTATGTATACTTTCATAGTAAATTCAAACTTATGGCTGATTGGACAGCATTCTGTAAAAAAAATTCTCATATAAAATATTACTTTCAAGTTTTATAGTGTAAATAATTCTTACAAACCTTTAGAAAGGAAAGAAAAATTTACTTAGAAATCGAAAGTTTTACTTTTGTTTTTTAAACACAGGCTGATACTTAGCTCTTTTTACAATAGGCAGATTATGTCTACCTTGAAATCAGCATGTGGAAATAGGGAACAAAAGTTGGGGGGGGGGGGGGGAAGGGAAGAGGACAAGGCACAAAATGCCTGGAAGCAGCTTGTGGTCATAAGTTTATCAGGTGCCAACAGGATATTCTGCAGGATAGTCCTCATTTTGCTTATTCCTTGTTCCTGTCTGTGTTGCATGAGTCTTCTCAACACCCTCCTCATCTCTTCTGTAGCACTCTTCTGGATTACACTCCCTGACCAACAGGATCTGCTCACCTCTCTGGGCCGAAGACCCAGACACAACAAGAAACACCTGGCCTGAAGTGGGGATCTGGACAGACTTCTGTCTAAGCAGGGCACTGTGCAGCCCAGGTGGGGTACCCTCCACAGGTGCCACTGCAGAGGACATCACTCCACTGCCTGGGGCACAGCCTCAGAGCCACTCTGCCTCCACTACAGACGGAAGTCTACACGGGGATGGTGCAGTACAACTGAATTTGGCATGATGCTATTATGAAGTCCACAAGTTCAAATCAACATCACTAAGAGTAAAGCATTTCAGTTAATTACTTTTATTATCCAAATACAGATCTTATCTTGTCTCACTTGTTAACTTTTTATCTCTCTTTATTATTGCCTTTCTCCAATTTTTCTCTATGCTCTCTCACCTCTCTACTTTGAAGCTTTCTTCTGGCTTTCCCCTCATCTTCCCCAGCAAGTTCAGTCTCAAAGTTTTCCCAACCTGAAAGGCTTGATCTGTTCCTAAACCAGCTCATCAACCTTGCTTCCATGTAGTCTCCCACTCTTTTCAGGCTTTCAAGCTGCTCATTTTGCTTTCCTACATTCATATTTTCTTTTATCCTGATAGTAAAACCTCCTTTGCCTCTCTCTGTTCCATCAGGTTATCTCCTTCTCAACATTAGGTCTACATAACTAAGAAGCAAAGAATTAACAGCTACAGGTTGGAGAGGAAGAAGATATGAAAAGGAAATAAAGATAATATTAAAAATGATCAAACATCCAAGGCATAGTACTTGTCTGCCTTACAGCACATTGGTATGTTCTAATGTCTCCTAGAATACAAACAAGATCCACACAGCAGTGGCCTCCACGGATGTGCAAGGAGCTCCTGACTAAACTCAAACAAAATAAGGAAAGCACACAAGAGGTGGGAGCAGGAACAGATGGCTGAGGAGGAACAGGGACACAGCCTGAACATGCAAGGATATGTTAGGAGAGTCAAAGATCACCTGGAGTTGAATCTGGCAAGGGATGTGAAAGACAACCAGAAGGGTTTCTCAGTAACAAATGGAAGACTAGAGAAAATGTGTTTCCACTGCTGAATGGGGCAGGCAACCTGGTGACACACGACATGGAGCAGGCTGAGGTTCTGAAAATCCTTTCCATCTCAATCTTTACTGGTAAGACTGGCCTTCAGGCCAGCAGGAGACCAGTGGGAAAGTCTGAAGTGAAAAAGATTTTCCCTTGGAGGATGGTCAGGCTAGGGAACATTTAAACAAGCTGTATGTACACAAACCCATAGGAACTAACAGAATGCACCGATGGGTGCTGAGGGAGCTGGCCAATGTCACTGCAAGGTTACTCTTCCTTATCTTTGAAAGAATCCTGTGGCTGGGCGAAGTTCCCAAAGACTGCAAGAAAGTAAATGACACTCCTATCTTCAAAAAGGGCAGGAAGGAAGGTCTGAGGTCTGACAGATTAGTAAGCCTCACCTCAGTCCCTGGGAAAGCAATTGAGCAAATCCTCCTGAAAACCATCTGCAAACACATGAAAGCCAAGACAATGATGGGAAGTAGTCAGCATAGATTTATGACAGGGATATTATGCTTAACAAGCCTGACATCCTTCTATGAGACTGGCAGGCTGGTGAAGGGAGAGCAATGGATGTTGTTTCTCTTGACTTCAGAAAGCATTTCAACACCATTTCATCCCCACAGACAAATTTATTTATTATGGGCCAAATTGGAAACAGTGAGGTGGACTGACAATTGTCTCATGTGCCAAGCTCAAAGGGATGTGATCAGCAACACAGAGCCCAGCTGGAGGGCAGTCACCAGTGGTGTAGAACTTGGATGAGGGGTTGATACACAAGACAGATGTGCTACTGCTCAGAGGGACCTAGAAAGTCCGGAGAAATGGGCCCAGAGGAACTTCACTAGGTTCAACAAAGCGAAATATCAAGACTTGCACCTGGGGAGGAACAACACGAGGCTCCAGTACACACTGGGGGCCATAAAGGCTTGGCAGAAAAGACCCTAAAGATCCTGGTAGACACCAAGCCAGCAATGCACCCTCATCAGCAAAGGCAGCTGACGGCATGCTGGGCTGCACTGGAAAGAGCATCACCATCAGGTGCAAGAAGGTGATTCTTCCTCTCTGCTCAGCCATGGTGAGGCCACATATGGAGCACTATGCCCAGGTCTGGGCACGCCAGTACAAGAAAGATACAGACCTACTAAAAAACACTCCCATAAAGGACCTGAAAGATGATCAAAGGACTGGATTCAGCCTGGAGAAGATACAGGGAAATCTCATCAGTGTATACAAATACCTGATTTCAGGGTAAAGATAGAGCCAGTGGTGCTCAGGGAGAGGAGAAGAGACAATGGGAACAACCTTAAATACAAGAAATTACATTTAAATGTAAGATCAAAAAATGAAAGGAAAGCATTTATTTTTACTGGCAGTATGGAGCAGGTTGTCAAGTTATGGGGTTTCCATCCTTGGAGACTTTAGTAAGCCAAATAGGCACATCCTGGGCAATCTCCTGTAGCTCTCTGCTTAAGCAGAGGAAAACAAGCTGGAATATTTTGTACATATTTCTCTGCAAAACGTTACCCTGAATTACAGGTCCCTGCTGCCGTCTCCTGTGACATTAGACTGCTAACATTTCAATTCTGTACTTCCAAAGATGCTTCATCTTCCTTTGAGGCTAATGCAACTCTAATTAAGCCTTATTTAAAATCACAGGATATATATCTGCAACCATTACTGAAATGCAAAAAAAATTAATCCACTCATCTCTCTCCTTTCTTATTTAGTATAGTGCCTAGAAATATTACATTCTCTAAATGAACAATAAATATTGCACAACAGAAGCTAATCAGAATAAAAACCCAATCTTCTTGCTTTAATTTCCAGATGGTATTCAATTTCTGCAAGCACAGGAAACTTTAACTAAAAATCATCCAATTTGAAACAAAGGCTGGGGATACTATTAGAGAAAGAATATTAAAACTTGAGAAATATTCTTCTGTTTGGTGGTTTATTTGCATAACTTACCCTTTGTCCCTCAAAAAAGTCTGGTCTTTTCTAATTTGTTAAATACAATAGCTTGGGGTAGTTATGTACTGTACTGTATTGTGTTTCTGGTAGGCTTTTTAACCAGAGAAAAACTGTATTGTCTGTAACTATTGTATGCACTGCCCACAAGTCCACAAACCACATCTGCTTAATTATTCGTCCACTGCCAGCAATGAGGACAACGATTCTTTGATTTGCTGCCAGCAGTTTTGTCTCCCAAGTCAGATCCTGCATGTCCAATTTATTTAACTTTATCAATACCACTGTAAATTTATCAACTTTCCTGGTAGCAACTGTGAGAGGGATCCAGCCCTGGTAAAGGGATGGGCTGTCTTGTCTGAACAGCTTTAATAAGAGATTACAATATCTGAAAATAAAAGCCTCTTTTCTTCTGACTGTAGCTACAGTGGTTTTTTTTCCCCTGATGATTCCCATTATAGTTTATTACTTTTTAACCCCGTGATTCAAGTAACTGGCCCATAGTAGTGGGAGAGGTAAGAAATCTCTAGGCGGGAGACGCATCTAACCAAAGTTCAAAAAGATACAGGCAACACCTTTTAGTCACTGGGGATAGCTGTAGATCTACAGAGGGCAGGTCTTTCTCATCCTCACACAGGCACTAATGGTAGATAGATGAGTGTCCTGACCAATACAGTGAGACCAAGATGGTTGGCTGGCTGTCTCATTTCTAGGGTGGACTGTGCTGAATCTCACTGCAAATTTCTGTTCTACTACTGATCTCCGAAGCAAACACTTTCTCTTTGCTTTCATTCCAAATTTCCACATGTATATCTGCCATCAAAGAGCTAAAACAGCACATGTGTCCCTGTTTTCCTGGGAACACTGAAGCTTATCAGTTTTGTTTCTGTTTTGAAATACTAGGGGCAAATTTACATATAATTAAGGCAGAGAACAGAAGTGGTATAGAATGTCATTTGCTTCACTGTCTTGAATAGAAATACAGCATTAAAATAAGGGCATAAAGAAAAGAAAGTGCTTCCTCCCATCAAGCAATAGTAATAATTTTATAAGTTCTTATCTTTCACCAAAATAAAAGAAAAAAAAGAGGCAAAAGAGAAAAGAAAGTATAAGCAAACAGCATTAAATTGAAGCAAAATAGGCATAAAAAAAAAGGCAGCCATACATGCCAGCACTTACCATCACAGTCGCAGCTGCTGCAGCTGCCTGGGCTGCCACTGCAGCCTGGTTGGCTTGGTGTTGCGCCGCTTTGATTTTGGCCTGCAAATGTGCAGGAGGGTGAAAATACTTGCATTTCTCCCTCATGCAACGACCTTTTATGTAATCCATACACACGGTTACGGTGTTGTCGTTTGTGTCAATCATTGTGCTGTCTGCCGGATGCGCAAAGCGGCAATCAGTCTCTCCGCGTGCACAGTTCCCCCGCTGGAACTCCCTGCACACCTACGTGCAAAACAACACACGTTGCAGGGGCACAGCTCGGTGCAACGTGGAAGGGCAAGGAGAGGCCGTGCCCCGAAAGATACATCTGCCCCCCTCCCCTGTTAGTTCAAGTTTTACAGCAAATTCAATTTAATAAACCCTTCAACTTCTGGTGGGAGAGGGGAGTGCACCTATTTTACCCTTATGCTCTTGGCTCCTCAGGTAGCTCTGTGGTACTGTGGCTAAATGAACTTAACATGCAACAGAAGCATTCCCAAATGCCTTTCCTGTTTAGAAAGCAGCTGGGAAGGATACTTACTCACGTAACTGCTCCTGCAAAACTAGCTGGGAATCACAAAATATTTTGTCTCTTTCTGACTACACTTTGTATTCTTGCAGGTTGACTGGTAGGGAAGAAGTTCCTCTTGCTGAAACCCAGGGAAAATACACATCAGATGCACTGTATTTTTCATAGAGTCTACAAACAAAACTGAGAGCCTACTTAAAAATAATTTTCAAAAATGGGAAGATGAACACACTGATTTTCCTAAAAAGGAATGTGCTCTAGACACTGGTGCTTAGGCTTTTGGGGAAGGACATTCATTTCTGGAAGAGCCATTTGGCCTCCTTGTGTAGTTGGATCACAGATTCCACTGAGACCAGCCACACAGTGATCCAGCAACAACTGTGAGTCTCTGCACATAGCTGGGGGTTTGTTCCTTCAGCCTGCTGCAGCATTGGTAATATTCAGCATCTCCACTGGCAGCTCAGGGCTGAAGAGTTATACCATTCCCCCAATATTGATCGATAAGGCTATAAAATTTCCTTATTATCAGTACAGAAAAATCAAGACAATTGATACAGAAATAAAAAATGTGTGTTGGATATTAAATCAAGGTGTGCCTTTACAGGCATGCATATCTGAGTTTTTTTTTGAGAAAATGAACTTTACAAAAGATGAAAATTCATGCTGATGTCTGTATTAAATATAAGCAAACACACTACCTTAAAAATAACAGTGTTTAATTACCACCGGCTGCAAGTGCAGAAATCCTGCCTGGTTACAAGTTTTTTATCTGTAGCAACTAAATTCAAGCTTCGCCTCTGAAACAACCCTCATACCCTCCAGGATCTTTCACACAGCCTAAACAGAGCATGTATTTTCTAGTCACAGTGGTATCTACAGTACCTCCAGTTTATCAGTCCTGAGGAGTTTCTGGGTAGCAGTTGAACTGGGGACTGACACCGGTGGACTTCCAGGAACAATGACAGGCGGCGTGGGTAGGATCTCAGTCGGGACTAAGCCAACTCCTGGTGTTACTGGCGTTAGGTAAGGAGCAAAGCTAATAGCCGTGTTCGTTCCTATTGTGGGACCCACTGGAAATGTGGGCTGAAAAAGGAAAACACAGACTAAGATGAAAAAAAAAGCCCCTTAATCAATAGCTTACTAGTTGTCTTTTGTTTGTTCTTTTTGGCACTGATTCATTTTGTTAATGAAAAAATTTCAAACAGCTGGCAAAACATACAGCATCCTCTCTTCTTTTAATCACGTAACACACTCCAGCAGCACATGAAGAACCACCTTTGTAACTCTATTACTGGAAAAGAGTCTGCTGATGCAAAGGAAGTCATACTTTGAACCTGAATCTCTGTGGAGGTCCAGCTTACATTGCAGGCTTATTTACATATCTAAATGTAGAAATAACATAGACTTTATTGCTTTTTCTCAATATCTGTTTTCCTTGGGAAAACAGGGTATTTTTCAAAGTATTCAGATTTCATAGGTGAAGCGTTATTAACTATATTTAAGCCATATTTCTAATAAAAGTACATATAATGAGCTCTTTGGCATGTAACTTCCAGAATGTTTGCATACTGTATTTTGCCACCTCCTGCAATTATATGTTACTATGTCTCAGACATTGAAAAACTCACCTTTGCAAACATTTGTGTGCTCAGCTGTCACCACTGGCAAGCAGAATAAATATTATAATCTCAGCTGGACACAATATTTAGAAAGGGATTATTCAGGCTTAGATTAGTTCATCGTATGAAAAACTTTGATTGGAGGGAATGATATGGGGCTAAAAATCTTGTTTTGTGCCTTCCTACAGTGAGTCAGTGAAGTCATGACCAGAAGAAAGAGCACTTGTGTGATGCTAAAACAGCAGTGATGAGGCAGAATAGTGGGTCTGTTACCATCAGCTCCACGGGGGGTGGAGACAGAACATCACCATGGTCAGACCATGCTCAGACCTGGAAAGTGCTTTAGTTCTGAAACTAAACAGAGCTGATGTTTACCCCAGAGAGTGAAGCTATAATTATAATTGAGGAAAAACTATGTGGAAAAACAGGACACATCTCAGATTAGCTTTGTCAGAAATTGAGTTCCCAAAAAAGCCAGCAGCTAAAAACACAACAGCACAACACTAAGACTTCAAAACACTTTAACAAAGGAGAAGTGTCTTTCTCATCAAGGTGGCCTGCATGACAAAAAGTATGTAGAAAATATGCAAGAGAAAGTACGGGCGCTAGAAGGGGGGTTTTGTCTGTTTTGTTTGGGTTTCTTGGGTTTTTTTAAATCTTTGGAACCAATTACTAAATTATAAATGGATGTGACTCAGTACCAACACGATGCTCTGAGCATGCAGATTAACCAGGATAACCAACTATACAGAAATGGCATCTACCTGCCCTTAGAAGTGTATTATGCTATGTTTTTATCAGTGATCAAATCTGCTTGATATCAAGCAATGCAGTCTATATGTCAATCATGAGCTAAATTCTGAAGAGCATAATAATGAACATTTATATGAAACAATGGTTCGACTATGTTGACGATAATATGTGTTATGTGAAATATAAATAACAGCTTTGTATCAGATATAATTTTAAGAAGAAATCCACATGTCAAAGGACTTCTGTGAAATTTTCTTTCACTTTTTATCCATTTGGTCAAGGCTGAGTCATTTTAATCTGGTAATTTATGTGAGACAGAGAAATAAAACCTGGCATTTTTGTCACAGCAATCAGTACAGAAGACATTACGTCAATGAAATTGTAAAGTTCAAATGATGAAATGTGTGAAAAGAAAAAAGCATACTTTTGCCACTTCAATTTTTTTCATAATATTAAGCGGTGGAATCTATTACTTCATCAAAACTTTTTCTAGTGAAAACTCAAGCAGTAAAACCCCAGGAAACAGGAAGACACACTAGGTCAACATTATCAGATACAACTGGATGAACATGTAACAGAAATTCAGAGAGTCCCGACACTCAATTCCCAATCCCCCCTGACAGTAGATGTTTCAAGTATAAAAATACATTTTTGAAAAAGGCATCTGGGGTGAGCTTCCTGCGACCAAATGCAGATGTCTTCTTCTGAGATGCCTACACTTGACTTCTGTGGTATCCCATGGAAAGACAAAGGCACTTAGAAAACTAAATTATCTAACACGAATGCAGATGTCCAAAACAAGCCAAGAAAATAGTAATTAGGAGTGCCTATGTCTTTTGATAAACTATAAATGGACCTTGGAAATCCACTGCAGAAGTTGATGCCAACACTCCAGATGCCTCAAGTTAGAGAAAAAAATCCCACTCCAGTGGGATGCCTTACACTAGGAATTTAGATTGAAAAAACATCATTAGCAGCCACGTGTGAAATGTTTAATTCAGATTACTTGCCAAACCATGCTTTGGAAGTCTGCTACAATGAGGGGCCCAACTGCAAGGGCTGCCTAGAGCAACTGATCACTTTAGTGAATATCCAAAGATGCTGCTCATGCGTGCCAGGCTCTACTTCTATGTCACCTCCTGGATATGAAGAGTCTCAGGCACAATACAAATCATCTTGAGACAAAACACTGAGTTTGTGAAGTGCATGCATCACCAATTCTCTGTCTTATCCTTGGACACTTCAGACTTCCACAGAGTAAGAAAATGCAACCCATTAACTGTTGTTCCTGGTATCGGGATTAAACAATATTCAAAGCCATTCAAACCCACAGACTCCTGAGAAACTTTGTGCTCCTACTCGAATTATTTACTAGCAAATTATTGTTATTATACAACTCCAGAAGGATTATAGGTAAAAATCTTGCAAAAATGACATGAAATGCATGAAATGGGGAAAAAAGATGAAAAAATTGCAAATTATTTTGGGATAAAAGAAAAATAAATCAAATCTACAGCAACAATCCACTAAATCTTCAAATGCAAATATAGATGAGCATATCTCTAGCATCCTGACCATTCCTGAAGCAAACAGACATGGACTACTTTTGTTGATAGTATTTAGAGAACTTTTGCAGGTAAATATAGTCTTCAACTTTACTTACCATTAACACCACCAGAGAAATATACTTACCACTGGCTGTAATGGTGTCCCTGGAAACATGAACTGCATTTGCTGGGCGAGCATTGCTGCTGCAGTTTTTTGTTGGATTAAGTTGTTTCTGCCATTAATTTCCAGTTGAGTTTTTAAATGTGTTGGTGGATGAAGGTACTTGCAGTTCTCCCTTGTACAACGACCCTGGAAAAAGAAGTCACACTAATCGGTCTGCTGCTTTTGATGATAGTTTAATGCCTTCGAGCAAAATATTACACCATAAAGTAAGCAAGAACTAATGAAACACAGGGTGTTTCCTGGGAACTATGTAGAGGGCTGGGAGGACCTGATGGCCTTAAGCTCTGCCTCAGCCCATGACCTCTGATTGATCATTAAGGCTATTAGCCATGGGAAAAAAAAAAAGAGAAAGGCTTTGAATCAGCATTTTCATTGTTAAGGACAGATCACTGCCATACAATTAATCTCAGAACTATCCAGACTGGCTGAAGTGCCTGTCATGACATCTTGGCTAGAGTATCTGGTGTTACCAAAACATAAAGGTTGTTTTATAAATGACATTACATTATGAACAACAAATTGAAACCTTCTTTAAGAGAAATGCAGCTTTAAAGTACATCATATTAAAAATAATTGTGTGATCATGGCACTGAGGATCTAAAGTTGCCACTCTCTGCTTGTGCTCTCTCATAAATTCACCCTTATTCCAGTTCACTGCCTTCCAGCCTCCTGTTTTTATTACATCAGCACAACTTTGAACTATTTCTATTCAAGTATAAAAGAAATAAAGGTGGTATTTTTACAATCTAAATTTAGAAGCAGCGCATGGATCTAAACCTGAAGGTACACAGCAAAAGGAGAGCTCCTGATCAACATGAAAGGAGAAATTTTTAGACAGGAGATAATAAGAGACAATAAAAATATAGGTGGGCTGTCATCTCTGAGGTGGCTTGGAGGAAATGGATCTACACATGGATCTGGGTTGGAAGAGATGGATCTACATGCTGACCACAAACATAGGTAGAGTGGCATAAGACACACTGATATATTTTCCCCCAGAACGGGAAATTGTAGGGTGCACCAGGAGGTTGTGCAGCTGCAGGGCAGGACCTGCTGGGATCAGAAGCTCCTTGATGACATGGCTCACAACAACCACAGAATTTTAAGAGCTGTCACTAGAGGGCCTAAAGCATTAGTCAAACCGCATTTGATACACTCAACTTGGTCATTGTTGAGACGGACTTGACACGTAAAGACACACCACGACAGCTTCCGGTCAAAGAAAGGAACTGCTCTTTATTTCCCAAGGCCTCTCTTTGTACTATTTCTAACATTCATGTCACACAACCATTGGCTCTGAATTCACCACCCCACAATGTCACTGGCTACCTATAGTTAGAACAACATCTTGCAGTAACACCAGCTGTGAGTACCTGGATATCCCTGTTTTGAATTCTTGCTTGTTTTGAGCTAGAATCGACGCCTGTGAACTGAGGCAATCTAACAGTTCCCATTGCAAGGTAGTTCTCACTACAAGCCTGCAGTTCCCACACAACTTGTTCAAGTTAAGTTTCCGAATCAAGATGTTTTTAAGAAGTGCTTTTTGAACTTTCCATTCACTGGTATTAGGGCTTTACTATTTGTACACAAGCAGGAATATCCTCCTGTAGTCAAGAAAGCATCCAGATCCCTATGCAGGAATATCACAGTACAGACATACACCGACTCCATGTATGCCCGCGCGCATGCGCGCGCACACACACACACACACACACCCGCTACAATACTTTCAGTAGGCTTCAAATGTCCCAAAACTATAGTGTTAATGTTATATTTTTGACTTAGACGCCAAAACAACGCTGATTCTGCCTCAAATCTGCTATAAGGATGTCATAACTAGCTATACAGGAGTGAGGTAAACATGTTCAGGAAGGTTATCCTATGTCGAAGCTGACGGGAATGTGAACAGCTATTTCCCCACTATTAAGAAGAGCCCTTTCCTGAACTGCCCCTGTGTGCTGTTTGGGAATATGCTAAACAGCAGAAGCCAGAAAATGCAAGAAAGCTAAAAATTTAGGAAAAAGCAATGGTTTAAATACTCAGGAACAATGGCCTCAGTGCTGTTTTAACCTCCTAGTACAGATGCAGCCACTTTCAGGAGATCGTGACTTCCTTCTGTTGAGAGAATCACTAATGCTACCTGGTTTAATGAATTACACAAAAGGAACATTACTTTGTCAGCTGGCATGAGCAGGACCAGAAATAGTCATGACTTGATGGACACAAAAGAAGGCTGGCTCTCTCATTTGGGGGGAATGTGGCCTTTGCCATAATAATGCTAAACTGGAGCAGGCTCAGTGCGGACAATGAGCATACACTTTTTTGTTGGCTCATGAGGCCTACTGATTTAAGCATTTTCAACTGAGATCTATTTTACTTTAGCCTATTTTGTATATGAACGGCTCATACAGCAAATCTGAAAATTAAAACAGCAACATCATGTTGAACTATTGAATCTGATGGAAATATCAACCTATGGAATCAAAAATGCTCCTTAGATAAGGACTGAGAGCACCTCTCCACTACAGAGGCTTCTGAAGCACCTTAAACCTGAAGGGTGTCTTCAGCCAGACCCCCTGTCTTAGCTCTGAAAGCACACAGCTACTGTATACCATCACTTCGAGCTCTGCAAAGCAACCCAAAGGGCACAAAAGATTGGTTATTTCTGAAAACTTTCAAAATAATCCAACCATACAAAAATGTACTGTCCTCTCCAAAGTTATTCATGTCTGTGCCTCGTTTACTAGTTTTTTGAGCTCCCGGTTAGCAATGAACGTACGTACTATAAAAGAGCTGTGTGGTCCCGCCACGCTGCTATAGAAAGCCCTCTAAACAGATCAAGCCTTGTTGAAATTAAATGACCCAAAATAAACTGCAGTGGAATGAGCCCTGAAAATAGTGAGTAAATTAATCCAGCCCTCACTACTAAAATGAAATTAATTCTGAGACCAGCTTTTTTACTTTTTGGACCTACAGTGGAAGCAGGAAAACACCTATAAGGAATTTTTCTCTCCTTTTTTCCCAAATGCTCCATGTCCCAACTACTAATCACTGCACAAATAAAAATTTAAACTCGTAATATCATTTCTGTCAAATGGGACCCTGAATTTTTTTGTTTATTAAGAAGTCAAATATGAAGTCTAACTGACATGACAGCACATATCAACCAAAAAGTAGAACAGACAACTGTATGCAACATGCAAGCATATTCAGCATATTGGTTGGGTCACCATCCATAAGAGTCCACTGTGGATTCTTGCAAAAAACTACTATGCTAGAAGGCCACATCATCACAAATACAGAGACAAAATCAAGTACTGTAACTTTCAGGTGCATCAGTATCAAGTCTCTGGAGTGAGGCCTGGTTCATCGTAAAACCACAGCAGTTTAGGAGCTGTTCCACAGACATTCAGTCCCTCTGGCACACAACGGCACAAACTCAGAAGGATGAGGCAGGTGGTAAGGAAAAATAATTGCTTCTTACAACTTTTAACCTGCTCCCAGATATGAGTCAGAGTCCTGAAACTGAGGGCACAGACAGATCAGTTTGAAACTGGGTCCCTAGAAACTCCTGTCACCCCTGAAGTGAAGGTTATCAACAAGCATATCATAAGCGGTTGTGCACTTCCCATGGGAGCTCGTGTGAAAAAATCACTTTCAATGAGCTGGCTCCTTATCTGCAGCGGATAGGAACAATGAACTGACATCAGATTACATTCCCAGCAATCTGTTACTCCCCTCATCCTGGAAGGATAGTACCTAACTCTGACCTTTTACTTCTTTGTCATTGTCCTCTACAGCTGCCCAGCCTACTGCCCAGCACCACATTTCAGGCAGGTAATGGAAAGTTTTAACAGAAAAACTACTTTTCTACTGCTAATTATCCAGACTGGAACATGTTGTGGCTCGTGTCAGGCTGTGACACAGGTTTCGTTCCAGTAAAGCAGTGGGAGAAGGAAAGGGTACACGGAGGAGCTGGGAACTCAAAGGACTTCAGTACCCAATAATACCAGGGCACAGCAAAGAGAGCCTCCACTTCTGCAGGGGCAATGGTCTTGGGAGCTGCTACCTGACTGGCTTAATTTCAAAAACACATCTCTTAACAAGCCATGTCACACTACTGGCTTCTTTTTAAAAATAAATAGATTTTCCCATTAAGAACAATAAGTAGTTTGTCTAAGATCAATGCCACAAGACATCCCACAGTCTAAAGTATATTAAAAAGCTAGATATGTGTTTAGAATTTTAAATGTAAAATAAGCAAATGAGGCACATGTAGAAGTAACACCCCATAACTTTGCATGTTAACATACTAAGAATCCATTTCCTGTCTACAAGTTCTACAGCCACATCTCCATCTTGAATATTTCTTAAATTCACAACTTCTTTCAGTATTTTACTCTTGCTCTAATAGTAACAATAATAATAATAATAATAAATTCAAGATTGGCAATTGCTTATGTATAATAATGAGTTAGCTTTTACTTATTAAAATTACCTCTATCTTTCATAAAAGTAAGACGTGTGAATAGAAAAAAACAAATGGCAAAACAATGTTTCTTCTATCTCTTAAGGCAAGAATCAACTAAAGCTTCCAGAATTATTTCGCTCAGGTACTGAATTTCAGGCAATTTATTGATGCTATTAGTGGGAAATAACAGAGCATGATTCCCCCACCTCACAGCATAGCCTAACATTTGACACACCTTTAAAAGGCAGGTTATCCGATGAGAAGCAGAATGTGGGAGGCCTGCTGCCTTGCAGGCATCTGTCCCTTGTTTCCAACCTCGTTCCCCAGGGTGCTTCCAGCTCCCCCTACCCACCTCTACTCTCCATGACCTCCCAGCTTCCTATTGTACCCCAGCTCGCTCCCTCCCTGTCCCCCACAGCACCCTCCCACCTCTCCTAACTATAGACCAGGGAAGAGCTCACACGATAATTATAACTCGCTCGAGCCCTGCGTGCCCTGAAGAGGCAGCCAAGATGTGTGTGCTGCTGGCAGACCACACTCGGGAGTGGCTTAGTGCCCGTTCCTGCCTTTTCCTTAAGAGGGTAAAACTTTGGACCCCTCTTCTACCCAGACACTGATTTTTGCATAACCAGTAAGAACTTCGAGATGTGTCTTTGAGATGTCTGCTCTAGCAACTTGGCTTGAAATGGGCTACATTGTTCAAAAGTTATTAGGGTGAGAGGATGACACTGGCAAAAATATGGACAGTGTAATTATGCAAAACCTGTTTCCTTAAGAAAAAAAGCTAAAGCTAACAAATGCAGATGAAATTGTATGATCTCTCAAGATTTAATATGCAGTCTAATGGGAAAAGGAAAAAAGTGTATTACTTCCAAGACATGAATGGCTTTAGAAGGCATCTGAGCAACTGGTTCTACAAGAGAAAAAATATTTTCTGGTTTCCAGATAGACATTATGAGATCCAAATATCTGATGGAGCTAGAAAAGACACATACAATTTTTTAAAAAGCAATAATCACCTGACGCCACAACTACCCCTCCCACTCAAAAAAATATTTTGCAATTTTCTGCATCCTGCAGCTTCAGCAAAATTGCACATGCCTGTAAAGATCAGAACACATTTCAAACCAGTAATGCATTTGCAGCTGTGGGCATGCCGCTTAGCTAAACATCACCTACTGAAGATATTACACACTGTTCAAACCCCAGCAGAGTGGGAGCTAGCACAAGCCACTGTCCACGGCAGCGGCAGCACGCAGCAAGAATAGCCACAGAGACTGCAGTGTCAGCAGCTGGGGTGGGACCTACGGCATAAATACTTCTCTGGAAGAGTTTCTGACAAGAGCAAAAACTGTATTTTCTCCTTTGGGAATCCTCCTCAGCAGCCCTTCAGTAAATTCTGGTTGGGAACATGTGTGGCCTCATCCAAGCAATTTTAAAATTTCAGTATTGCATAAAAAAGGAACTTTTCAATTGGGATAATCCTGTGGTCCCTGAGGCTAAACACAGACCCAGTCAATAGCAGGGCAGGTATTTTGAGATACTTAAGCTTCTGCTCCTATGGATAGACAGCCACGCTAACTCTACCACCCCAAAACATCCAGTTCAAAAGTTATTTCTCAAATGGAGAAACACCAAAAAGGGGAAAAAACTCACTAAACAAAATACCGTGTATTCATGCACAGAGAGGGATGATTCCTCTTGTTCTACGGGATTTGAATGCATGCATTTCTCTGTATATTTTAGTGCATAAGAGTTCAATCA
The DNA here is from genome assembly GCA_036630365.1 of Acanthiza pusilla. Lineage (NCBI taxonomy): Eukaryota > Metazoa > Chordata > Aves > Passeriformes > Acanthizidae > Acanthiza > Acanthiza pusilla. Next base: position 3,808,821 of record JAXCHO010000003.1, on the reverse strand, counting down.
CCAACAGCACTTTCAACACTCATGGAAAACTCTCAGACTTCAGTTTGGACTGAATTATAAAGTATTTTCCATCTAGCATCACAATCCATAAATTCAATATTCCTATGCAGGTCCATCAACTTCCTAACTTCACTCAGGAAGCAAAAAACCAGACACCACAGCTCCATTAAAGTATTCCCTTTGCACTTGCTGTGAATATGCACCATCTCACACAATCTGTACAACTACACATGCTCGTAAAGTTATGCATATGTCCAAGGACTTAGGGGATTTAGTTAAGCCTTAAGAATGACTAGTCAGAGATTTTAAAAAATGTAACATAGCACTTTATTTCTTCCTTAAGGCATACAAAAATTTCTTTTCTTTTTTAAATTTTGTATAATTTCACATCTAGACTACATTGACTTGCAAATTTGTATGCTTATGAAAACACAATTTGTTTAGCCTATGCAGAATTTTATATAATTTTATAGAAAGAAACGGAGGTCAGCATAAGATCCCTTATCTTGAAAATGAGGCACCCTTGAACTATTTGTGAAATAGAAAAATAATTTCAAAAGGACCAAACTGTACTACTAATAGAAATATTAAGCTTTTGATGGAGAGTTCAAATACCTCAGACTTCACTATTTACCATACATCTTACAAACACAAAGACCTAAAAGAAAAAATGTATTTCAAAAAACACAACCATTTCTTATATTACACTTGAAATGGTTCAGCTCTTAGACCTGTTTTCCTGGAAAAAACCCCAGACAAAAGTTACCAACAAAAACAACTTAAAACAACTTAAAAACACTGCTGAGAACTTAGTTCTGTATTTCTAAAGCCACCTTGCAAGTCCACCCACCCAAGTTAGTGAGTGTGCATACATATTTATACGCACCTACACACTTCCGTTTCAAGAAACGGTAGAAAGCAAATTCACTTTCTTACTTCAAGGTAGAAAAGAAAAAGAAGGAAGAAAACTCTCAGGTGACTTCAGCCTGATTCAGTTTCCAACAATCTAAGAAAACCCATTAGCTACTCTTTTAATGACTTCAATTTTTTGTAAGAAACTAAAAGCTGGTGAAATAAAAATGATCATTTTATTCATAAAAGTAGAGAACAAGAACTGCCTGTAACCGACAGAAAAAATAGAAAAATACAGAACAAAAATGGAAGTCTTACAAAAAGATGGAATGTCTAAATGATGTAAGAGTCTTACCACTAAAGACTTAATAGGAGATATTTATTTAAATGGAAAAAGACAAAATGTTCTACTGAAGAGCACATTTGCAATGCACAAAGAGCTCCGAGTCTCTCAAGATGCTCTTTCAAACAAATGTTGAGCATAGCTATAGAGAATGGTTTAATAATTTGCCTTGCAATATCAAGGGAAGTGTACTCAATATTAAATTGCTCAGAAGACAAAGAACTCAGGCAGATATTGCCCATGCCAAAAAAAAGACATTTATGAAATTCTAAGTTGTTTGACAAACATCCTTGAGATTACTCTAACAAATAAGAAAATTCAGACAAAAAGACAACAGCTTAATATCAATTTATTTTATTTCCGTGTTTACTGCCTTGAAAATAATTTGAGAATAATAGGGCAATAGAGATTATTTCTTCCCCAATTATTTTTCTTTTTCTTTTGTTTTTCTTTTCCCATTCATCCCCCCCCCACTGGCACTCAAAATCAACCAGTTATTTTTATCTTGGCTTCAAGTTTGGCTACCAGCATTGATCAGTAGTACATCACAAGCAACTGTGGACAACCCTTGAAATAAATCTTCACACTAATGCACACAGACAACTTTCACGGAATGAGAGGCAGCCAACAGGTAGTATAGGGGGGATACCCTATGGAATGAACATAAAGAAAGCGGAGGGAAGCACAACCTTATTTGGATAAAATTCCTCAAATGTGTGATTTCTATTATACGAGCGCTGAGAGCCTTGCGCAGGGCTCCAACAAACAGAGCACTCGCCGTGGGAGAATGGATGCAGCCTGCCATGGGACTCAATACCAGAGCAGTGATTTGAGCCCTCCTATTCTGCCCAGTCAGAGAAGTCAACACATTCATTGCTTCCTGCATTATAGAAAAAAATGTCTAAAACCTTTATGGAGTCTCAGGATACAGCATTACACACAGCTAACTGATGGCTGGGCAGCTTTAATGCACCTGCTCATCTCAAGGACTGAGTGTTTTCGAGGAAGACAGAAGAGAGCTGTGTAAATTGCAGGTGGGACCACACAGTAAGTCAAGGTGACATGGATTTTTGCTGGTAAACAAGATACTCCACCATCAAATTTAACTTGACTGAACTGTAAAAGAAAAAGATAAGAGCTTGATAAGAGGCAATTTTCTTCAAATTTTCTCAGTATCTCAAGAGCAGACAAAAGTAGCCATTCCAGAATTAATCCCAGCAATGAGCAGCAAGTTGTTTGGTTGCAGGGCAGCTGGCAAGAGAAAAGGCAACAGTGGTGTAGCAGAACAGCAAAATAACAAACAAGAAGATGGGTATGGCACAGCACCACTTCCTGACATACCTCTTTCCCCACCCCTTTCCAATTGCCACAAAAGCCTTCAGGCAGACATATACTGACTTTAATGTAAGATTGCTCATATGAACAGGACTGAGATTAAATGCCTTTGGTCTGGAAACACCACTTTGCAGTGAAAAGGTAGGCAAAGACAAGTGCAGAACTGACAGCCACGCCTTGAGACACCTTATTTCTCTCTCGTTGGCCTGTAAAGGAAAACCACTGTGGCTCAGCACATAGACTTCACCCTGCAATGTCCCTACCACATATCCTCCACCATATCCAGGCTAGAAAAGAAATAGTGAGTAATGGGGACAGGTCTTTGCTGATGGGATGCCCATGAGCCCAAACAGTGAACAGCCCAGCAAGGACCAGGCAATGGGCTGTTGTGCTGGCAATGGTTCCCTCAATGACACGCTGGGAATCTTAATGCACCTCAGGAAAAGCCATAAAATCAATTATATGGCATCAAGAAGGAGCAGGAGATATGCCTTGGTTGACTGGATCAGAAAGAAAATAGGAGGGGAGTGCTGTAAAACTGACTACATTAACTTCCTACAGCAATTCACCTGGCCAAGGGAGCCTTGAGAAGATGTGTCGTTTGAGGGTTGCAGCGAATTAAATGTGATTTGGAAAAGGCCTGTTATTTGGAAGAGTCCCACCATATGGGAAAGGTCATCAGTATGATGTAGCAAGTCCCTGAGGTACTAAGGGATCCACTGGTGCACTACAGAGAAGGGCAGACATAACGTCCACCAGAAGGAAGTGACTGCCTTGGACACCAGCGTGTCACAGCCCCCAGCTCTCCCACAGGATGCCCAGGGGCCCTGAACTGCTACCAGGTGACCTGGATGTATCATCGGCAAGTCCCTATGCTGCTCCTCAGGAATATGCTTTCACTCTGGCCAGGCCACCATGCACCCATCTATTTGCTGGGGCTCCCAGTCCCTTCCTGGGCCTCTTCCCTGTTGGGGGATTTCACACTTTCTTGGCCAATCATTTTGTAAACAAATGGAAAAAGCAGGGGCCAAGTTAAATACACAGATTGCTGAGGACAACTTACATAACTGCAGAGGTGAAAAGTACAGAGTCTTGTCCCTCTGCAGAGGAGGAGTGTTTACCCACTCTCAGCAGCAGCGCTGGCACCGCAGCTGCATTATTAATAAATCATCAGCTTTGCTCCTAGGACCAGCCAGGAAGGGCTGGAGTCTGACACCAGCTCTCAACTGATTGGAAAGTTCCTGAAAACAAACAGAAATTAAAGGAAAAAAACTGCTAAAAATTAATAAATATGCTTTTTCAAGGAAGAACCACATGAAAAATCCTCCTTAATTTTTGTAACTGCTGAGAAGCAGCAAACAAATTATTGAGAGTAAAAGACATTGTATCACTGTGGGGCTGCCTACAGAGAGCAACCAAGCCTGCCTGACCTGAAGTCAAGGGGAAACAGGGCACCTTTCCTCGCCTTTTCTATACCCGGTCCACGCTCCTCCTCTCCTGGGAATTGGTTTCTTAACATCAGTGAAACATTTTAATTTCCATCTTTTCTTGCAGTCCAACACACCTTAAACTTCCCTCTTCAGGGAATGGGTAAAACAGGACTACTAGCAAGAGGGGTAGTGAGACCCCTGTTCTGAAGCAGCAGGATATAAGAGTTACCAGTGAGAAATACCCAGTGAATCAACAAATAAAATCAGCTTAAAAAAAAAAAAGGGAGAAAGAAGAGTGATAAAAGGTCCATAAATTCAAGCAAGAGGAAAGAATGAAGACCTGGTACTCCAGTAAGCTAAAAAAAAAAAAAAACAAAACACCTTTTCGTTTTGATGAAGGGTTATCTATCCCCTTCCACTAGGTATTAGGAAGCTTCCAGAAGATCTAGCAAAAATAGCAAGAAATATAATGCCGTTACATTTATCTCAAATGGTAGCTTATGGAATTAGGCAGCTAAATCACGGTTATGAGAAAAGATAAGACACATTAGGATGTCTTATTACTTTCCCTGAATACTATATTCATTCCAGTACTAGAACATGGGATTGTGGTCTCGAGAGTGCTTATACCTTCTCAATACTGTGTTGAAGGAGCAGATAATTATTCTCTTCCTTAAGACAGATTCAGCACTGACTAAATAAAATTCTAGGTTAATTTCAAATTAAAATACTGCCCCTAGGTTTTCCAAGGCATATATCTGAGACTTTGTGGGGAAAACACACGTGGGACTCCTTACCATTTATTACATGGCAATGACATTGGAATACCTTGACAATCTCCATGGTACCTGTCTTCATCAGTGTCATGAGTAGATGCAGTGATACCAACCTCAGTTACATGACCACATCTACTATTTTGCTCAGCCTTCTTTCCCAGACCATGAACAGGCAGTCAAAGGGTACTTCTGTTAACCCTGACAGTCAGTTGTCAATCCTCCAACACACGTTCATCTACCTCCTGGCCTGAGTGCAAGCTACTCACTCCCTTTTAGGCCTGTGCACAGGGCTGGCTCTACAGCATCACTTTAGGAATGGCTCCATTAAAATTATTCATGGCGTTCTCAGTCTTCTTGTGATACTAGACAGCATTACTCCCACTCCACACTGAATAAACTGAGACCAAATATGGTTAAAGAGTTGAGAAGTGCCGGCAGTTTTTGGCTGCAGGTGTCTGTCCTCCTTTCACTTTGCCTCTGCGTCCATGTGGCACATGCAAATGCCTCACTAGACACCTACTACTCTTAGGATTTGAGAGTCCACCCACCTCACGGCTAGCAGCAAAAATGCCAGCTTCAGGGACCCACTCACTGGTCCCCAGTGGAGAGGTGAACACCTGACCAAGAGGCCATCTCCTGCCAACTCTGCCACTGCCTGCCTCTCTTGTTGCACCAGCAGCCTTTGGGTGCAGGCCTGACCCCTCCCCGTGCCATCCCCCTCGAGAACACTGTGATGTGCACACACGGAGGCACAGGGAAATACAGGGCTGGAAGAGAGCACACACTAATGTTGCCTGCACAGCGCATCTCTGACACATTTTCCTCAAGTCTTGGCTCCTACCCAGTTCACCTGGCCAAACTCTCATCTTGCCCCAGCTCTCTTCCTCTCCATTTACTCACCTTCAGCCTCGCCTCTTCCCTGCTCCTGGCACCAGCACCTGACACCAGACGGAGCTGTGTCCTTGGTCTGAAGCCAGCTGAGTGTGTGTGGAGCCTGCCGTCTGCACGCCAGCCTGCACACAGCCTCTGCTAGGCGTGCATAGATGGTGAGCTTTCACACTTACAAAATCACCAAATTTAGGTGAAATTGGACAAAAATAGCAGAAGGTGAATTACTGATGTCAAAGCAACCGTTCTGCTGCTGGATCTCAAGGTTCAGCTATAAACAATGAGAATTCAAGTTTATTATTGAGCCAGTTAAAAAAAATGCAAGGAAAAACAAGGTATTTACGTCTCAACTGTTTTTCAAAGATGGTTGAAGTGTTTCACCAAAACTTTAAATAAACACTCTGAGTCAGTAATTGAAATGTTTCAGCCCAGATAATTACATTTTGAGAGACTTACAAACCACAGAAAAGGAGGATATTATTTGGAAAGTGGTAGGAAAGATTAAATCCAGGTGATGATGATGGCACACTGTTTGTTGGTAATAAAACACTCGTGTACCTCATCAACATGCCCGACCAAAGGCTAATGATCAGAGCAACTCCAAGCACTTATGGAGCAATAAAAGTATTTAAACACAATGGCAGTAAACAAAACATTCATGTTAAAAATTAAATCTGCTGGACCATTTGTCTAGGAATATTTTAATACAAACAGTCATTACATGCTCAAAGCTGATGCACTCCACTGACAGAGTAAAGAGTTACCAAATAGTATTTTTGAGAATATAATGCCTGTAAGCACATAAATGCCATTTCAAGGCAAACACTTAGTTCTATTTCAAATTGCATTGAAAGGGATCATGTACTAGTGCACCAAGTCTTTCCAGAGTCACAGCAAAGACCCAATGATCTACACAGAAAGAAAAAGAGAGTCATGACTTGAATTGACCTATTTGATTTGAACAAGGACTTTGATTTGTTTTCTTCAGCATTTTGAAGATGATACCTTCCCACCTTTAATTCTTAGCAGGGAAAAAAAGTTCATTAAGTACTGACAGGCTATTACAAGATCTAGTATAACATGTGCAAACTCACTTGGATAAAGGAACCACTTTTGTTTACTTGTTCTTCCTTCCCCCTGAAGTTTCTACAGGAGACAAGCAGGCTCCACTGCAACAGTGACAAACTGACAACCTTCCGTGTCTATCTCCTGGAAACCTTCACAGGTTTGGCACCACGCTCATGTGTTTCTCAGGAGAAGCTAACTCAGGGGCTCAAATACTGTTCTGCAAACAGGAACCAAAGTACCACATAATTTATGACTTTCTTTTGTGGGTAAAGTGTTTTCACTGCTGCACCTTATCTGAGCAGCAGTCACAAGACAGAGATTCCCATCAAACATCTTTTTGTCAAATGTTTCCTTTTGTTTGGGTGCTGGGGGGGAAGAGGCAGGATGTGGTCAGGAGCCAACAGCGCAGCCAAGGCTTCCGTCACTGCTTTTTATGCCAAAGTGGCAACAACAACAAAGTGAAAAACTCTAACTGAAGAATATAACACCTTCTCCCTCTCTGCTCCCAAGCAGGAATGGAGAGACCAGAAGTGCTGAGTACTTTGCTTTCTGAAGCAGGAAGAAGACCACAATCACCAAGACCTCAAAACTGCACGCAGACCTAGAAAAGATACCTGGCTCATCACCTGGGCTGGCAGCATGGCTGAACCAGGTTTTCATTACTCCCAGGAGACTCATTCATCACAGCCACTTTAGAGGACTTTGGTTTAAATATTCTTTATAAATGTCACAAGGCTGAAGAATATATTAAACTAAAACTCTACAAACAAAAACAAAGTTTTATGGAAGAAAAAAATACACAATGATCTCATGCTTTCCACAAGAGTGGCTCTTTCACAGCCAGAAACCATTCAGTATTTGTTTCTATTTTATATTTGTCTGATAAGCACATCATAAAGTGATTACAATAATTGTGGCATACCTGAAGGACATACAGGTTAAAATGTAGTACGGTCAGAAATGTTACTCATAATTGAAACCATCTTGATTCAGATTTTTCAAAAAGCCTTTGTAATTGCAGACAGTCTGGCAAAGAAGTATTTAAATGGCCAATTCAGTGGTTTTTTTCCCATCCTGCTGCTTTTCAGTGAAGAAAAATTGTGATGGATGAGTACCATTCATCAGGAGAAATAGTCAAAATATGAGATCACTAACCAGCAACTAGACAGGGTTTAGTCAACTCCCTTGCTTAATCACTGGGGATTTAGTGTCTGGATGAAGGGAGGGCGGGAGGAAGTTTAGAGGATTCTACACTTTTACAGCAACATATTAAAAACATTTTAAAACATTATAACCATTTAAACCAGGCTGTAGTAGCTAGCACTATGCATCGTGGGTTTCCAGCACAGCAGAGACTCAAACAACAGCCAGGGCATGAAAGCTGGCATATGTAGCAATAAAAGCTATTTTGGCATGTTAGCAAGACAAAGAGTAGAGTTAGGTCTTCTTTGTCAACTGCAATCTAAAATCATGCCCAAAAGATAAAGTTTCTGATATAAGCTATCATTTACCTCCTACCACTCATTCACAGGGCAGCTTACAAAATACTGCTCTTCCGGCTATTAAATCCTTATGCTATACTACTTAGTAAATAAATAAAACAATGAAAGCCAAAGGAAGATCTACTTTCAAAGATGTTTTCACATCTTCAGGCCAGTCTTGGGGGCACGTAAGCTGCTCTGTAGGGTACGTACCAGGCTATCAAAAACCACAGTATGGGAATGTAAAACTCATTAGGGATCCTGTAGATGACCTGTGAGCCAAATAGAGCATCTTCCTATGAGGGCGAAGCTCCGACCTGAGGCACTGCTGAATCGACCACAAGCACACAAGTAAAAGATGGAGCAGGTTGGAAGGACTGCATTCATTTCCCTTCATTTGCAGGCAAGTCAAATGATACAGGATAAATGGATTACATATATAGGCAGACCAATCACATACAAACAGCGATATCTTTATAAGAGTACCTCTATATCTCTAAAAATACAGCTTCTGACACAGAGATTGCTTTGGAAATGAGTTAAACATGAAGGCACCCCAAGCACATAATTATTAGCTTTACAGTTAGAGAGTTTCATTTGTTTTCAGATTTTTAGATACCTTTAAAGGAGACTGATTAGAAATATCTTGCCTTCCTACAAAAGATGTAGGGGAATATAGGGAATAATCTAAGCCTTCCTTGACAAGTAACTTCAGCACAAAAGAATAAACTGCCAATGGGAAAAAAGTCTTTCAATTAATTTAAAATCTACATTAAGATTACAGAAGTGCTGTTAACATTTTTAAAGGAAATTGTCTCCTCCAGTAGATATCAAAAGGATTTTTATTTATTTTAGTTTACCATCCCACACTGAAAGCCTAATGTTTCATCAGTAAGTATTTATCTGAATTCTTCTCATCAATGGTACTTTCAGTCTGAAACTTCTCGTGAATACAGAATACCAAATTTAAAAGTCAACTTTTGAAAGTCAAGTGCTTTAAGAAGGAGAAACACAGTGAATTTGAAAGGTATTAAGGCCTCAGCAGAAGGTTCATCATATCTACAGCCACCCACCATACAGCTGACCATGCTTTATTAGTATTCCCATGCTATGATCCTGAGAACAATGAAAGAGAGACAGCAAAGCATGGAGACACATGCCTGAAGGACTCCCTTGGATGGCTACATTTAACAAATAAAGTGTTCAGTTTTAACTAGCCAAAGAACATTTGATTAGCATATCACAGAAACCAAAGAAAAGGTAAGAGCTATGAAAAACCTTTTCAAACATCAAACAGAAATGAAACAAGCTTATAAATAGAGCTGCCTGCAAGCAAACCATTTCTGGAATGTACTGGGGGAAGCAACGGAGAATCCCACAACAAAGGAGATTGCAAAAGCCAACCCAGTTTAACAAGTGGAATTACCAGTTTGGAGACTACAGGGAAACGATGCAAAAACACCAGCAAGTCTTATACAAAGAACTTTTCTCAGCATTTAATAAAAACACCAACATAAAGGCCAATCGCTAGGCAATTAAACATGGCTCTTTGGAAGTGCAAAGCCTTACACAGACTCAGTTAACTACTCATGGAGTACTAGAATTAATGAGGAACTGCAGCTCTCTTGGATCACAGTTGGAAAATGTTAAGCTATTTGAGTACCAGACAACAATTTATATGTCATCAAACAGCTGTCTGCCAATTTATCATCTACTTCTTGCAGACACACAAAGAGCTGATAACTTATAAAGATCTCAAAAACATGGTTCTAACATTTTAAATCTGCCTTTTATGTGTGTTGTTAAAAACAAAGTTACCCATACACACTAAACCCCAGATGAATAATGAAGTATTTTTCAGATCTCTGACTGCAGCTAAGAGGATGGTGAGAACCCTGTTATGATGGAAATGTGGGGGTTCCCTCTGCTCTCAAACACTCCTAAAAGCCTCACAAACTCCCCAAGGCTGTAGGAGAGTACAGGTAATTGAGATTTGCCAGTCTGGAAATGAGAGACTCACTTTGCAGCACTTCTCCATGCCCATGCATGGCCCAAGCAGCAAGCTGGTGCAGTTCCTCAGCTGTTTGACACCACACAAATATTCAGCATCCCCAGCTCCCACTACCTCTTCCCACAGGACAAACAGGTTATCCAGCATGGCCCTGAGCTGCTGCACTGAGAGGTGTGTGATTGCTGGTGCTGTCTACAAACCAATGCCCATCTTTGAGGAAACAGCAGAAAAGCCAGCAACCCTATCCAACCCAACCCAACCCTATCCAACCCAACCCTATCCAACCCAACCCAACCCAACCCTATCCAACCCAACCCAACCCTATCCAACCCAACCCAACCCAACTCTATCCAACCCAACCCTATCCAACCCAACCCAACCCAACCCAACCCAACCCTATCCAACCCAACCTCCCCTTACCTTAGCACTGGCTGTTCCCACAAAACACGGGGTAAGCCAGCCTGGACTTGTGCGTTCAAATAATTAGCTACACATAAGCATCTATTTAATGGCCTTCAGATAAACATCATCTTCCGTTTGGAAAGGGAAATTATATACAAAACAAACTGCATCCAGTCTTGTCTTTAGATCATGTTCATGAACAGACCAGGGGCTAACACTGATATTCCTACATCTCTTTAGCTGCCTTATAGTTAGGAAAAAAATTAATTCATTGTCCAGAAGTTTATTTTTTCCTTTGTTTAAACTTAAAATAAAAATACATGTAGGTGTTCCTTAAAATGAAAGTGCTTCAAGGACAGTGGAGTCAGATAAAAATATATTGCCTGTTGGCTAGTGCTCCATCACCAGAGAAGTGAAAACTGCTATTCCAAGTACTACAGCCAGGAAGTATTTAGGACAGATATTCAGCCAACTTTACCTAACTCCTGAGCAACAAGTCAACAAAGTTCAGTATTTGTAAGTGCTCTGACAATTTATAACATAAAGAAAGGGTGAAGGGTTTGAAAATTTCTAGCTCCTTTCAAAAATATAAAAAAAGAACATAAAGGTAGACAGTGAATGCATCATGCAATAAAATTTCAGTTAAGTAAAAAACACTAACCATCTTGAAAATAATTCAATCAGATGATAATGTACTTCATTACAAAATTAGTTATGATGATAAAATGGGTAAAAGCACAGCGAAAGTAAAGTAGGAGTCTTACTTTGGTGTCTAAATGTAGAAATTGGTTGAAAATTCTGGGAACACAAATCCTAATCCTATAAAACTTTCATATTTACATATGGCCAAATAAGCAGATAAAATTAATGCCCAGGAATCCTTTAAGATTTGGTCTCTCAAGCTGTCATGTAAGACCATTTTCCTTAGTCCAGTATCATTAACAACAGTCACATTTGGATTCACTGCAGCATACTACAAATGTGTTGATGAGTTCAGTGGTATATAAATTTGGAATAGCAAAAGAAATGAACATGATAAGGCAATTCAGTTCACATTTCTCCGTCTGCTTCTTATAAAAATCAACCAACCAACAACAACAACAAAAAACCCAGTAACTTTTTATTACATTTAAGGATCAAAAGGAAGTGTGAAAGGTTCTAGTTGTGGGCCCTTATAGTTTTGCTAAACTGACGATTTAATGAAATATTTACCACCTACACCTTTGATATGGTCTTATGGAATTTGGACACCTCTTCTCCCCCAGTTTTCTTCTATTCGCCTTCCTGAGCAGTGGCAACAACAGCTACCAAGAGTGGGGCAGATTTTGTTCCCCTCTGGCACCCTGTATTTCCCTCTGGAGCGCAAGCTGGGAGAGCTTCTCTCTTTCTTGGCTGTTGTGGTCTCTGGCTCTTCTCCTCTAACATCCAGACTTTCTGTGAGTCACTCGCTTTGTTACAACACACACTCATTGGCTCTGCACTGGACAGAAGGTTACAATTAGGAACACTTCTGCAATTACTTAGATGAGCTGTTGTACACCTCTGAATTTGTCTTCATATTCTCAAGAGCAAACCGCAGACTCTGCTTCTCAAGAGCCACTGCAGCTGCATACAAGTAAATAAATAAAAATCACTTTTTTTTGACAAATGATTCAGCGTTTAAGAAAATAAAACAGCTGTACTGTGTTAGACCAAGGTCCATCTAGCCCGGTATCCTGTTTCCAAAAGCAGTCAGCAGCAGATGCCTAGGGAGTAGTATAAGAACAAGGAAACTATTTAATGATATATATTGAAAATATTTTTCACATATCCTTGATGGAAAACAGAGATGGAATTTTGACAGAAGAGGGGAAAAAAGCAAAAGAAAACAGAGTCCAACACACACACCCTTTGCAAAAGCATGAAACATTCCTTTCAAAATAAAAAGAGAAAAAGAGAATTAAGAAGAAGACAAATCTTACAGATTTCCTTTTTTTTTCTTTTTGTTTTTTAAAGAAGCCCTCAGGAGCAAGAAAAAATCAGCAACTTACCTGCTATTCAAAGAAACAGTGTAAGTACATATCGATGCACATCACTGGCCAGCTAATTTTGAAGAGCCCTTGACTATGAGTGTCAATGGCTTTTTTCTTGTGAAAGGGCCCTCATGGAAACCTACTGGTAGGGATTCACATCATGAAGTCCCAGATGTGAGCTCCCAAATAATTAAAATCAATGGATTTAGAAATGCAGCTTCAAAAAGTATATACTTCAGTCGGAGGGAAAGCCTGTTCCACTTAATGCCCTGGGTGGGACAAGAACCATTGAAGCACTATACTAAAAACAGGCGAACCAGGCTGCACTTAGAAAAGTACACAAAGTATGGGGACAGTGAAGCGCCCCATGGTATCAGCTGGAGGCTTAGTTGAATATGGGATCAATTGCAGAAGACGTCATCCACAGGGACACAGACTGGAGGGGCTATAAAGTCACAGCTGCAGAAACCAACTACTTTGATTACACTGTTAAGCTTCATATCTCCAGGACACCAGATCCGTGGTTTTTAGATCTGTGTTTTTCAGAAGCTCCAGCTAAGCTAATGAAGTGAGGTGATGACTCTTATTTGGGAATGGGAAGAGAGAAGCATCAGGGTATGACAGAAGATGATGAACTTGAAATCTGGAGAGCAAGAACCAGCATGAAAGAACAGAGCATTTCCAGCCAGTGACATGAGCCCCGCCTACCAGTGCAGACACAGACTGGAAGGCCTGCAGCTGTAACTGGAGATGGAGCTGGCCATGGCAGAAGAGAACATCATGGACATTTTGATCCACTGCTGACTGATAGAGGAGACACAAGGGTGACAAGCTCTGGAGAGGCAATCACAGCCCCAAGGATGTATCAAATGATGATGGCTGAGGAAAGGCAGCAAGGCTTCTTCCTCTCCTGTGGTGACTCTACTTGCAATGCTATGTGTGCCTCTGGTCACCAGTGTCCAAATCAGTTGGATTAGACCCTGAAGCTGGCACAGGTGAGGGCTGCCAAGGTGACTCAAGGAAAGGAAAGCACAAAGAGAGAAACAGAGCGTGGTGGGGTTTTTTGACTGAGTAAAACAGAGGCTGAGGAGAGGTGTGTACTAAACATTTCATGTGTACGTCTATTTGTATGTATGTGATTTATGCATTCATGGACTCCTAGGTGCAGAACAAGTTGTGTCAGAGATGCAGCCTCCTTCAGATATTTTAAAATACTCTCGTTTTTTTAATAAGTGAGTAGTGACAGGCATGCTTTGTGCTTCTAAGATACTCTATAAATATTACCCAAAGAAAGGCTTGTAAGTACAAAAGTTGGTCTGTTTTTTCCCCAGCTGTGTTAGCAGGTCTAATAGAAAATATTGTCTCTCCTTACTAACCTTGAATGGCTTAGTAATTTCTCCAACTTCTGAAAGAAAAAGAGAGGATAAGTAAAAAAAAAAAACAAAACCAAAAAACCCCAGTTGCCTCGCTTTCACAAAGGGGAAAACAAAGGGGCAGAGCTGTTAAACAATTTGCTTCGAATAGCAGAGAACATCATGTCAAAAGCCACCATTTAAAAAAACATCTTCCAACATCCAAGGTTATCTATGACGCAAGTGCTTATTATGACTTGTAGACTGAAGACATATGATTTTGACAGCTCAAAACAGGCAGATTCAGGTGTTTTGCAAGAGAGGTGTACTGAAATATAAGATGGATATCTTCTAATTTATTACTCAGGAATTTTAAGATTAGTATGAGAGAAAGCCATTGCCAATTATAACTAAGATTTACAAAAACTGTCAATGTTACATAAATTTTTAAGAGGTTTGCACTGCCTCATCAGACAAATGGAGCCTTATAGAGAGAACAGAAAAAATATCACCTTTAGGAAATTGTAATTACATAAAATTTAAGCACATCCTCTCCATATTCTTTGGGGAAGGGAAAGCATACTAAAGTTGCTGTATTTATACCAATAAATTATGGTTATCTATTTAAACTAGGATTTTAATTAGACACAGTATGCACATAAGAAATGCAAAATCAAAAAAAAAATCAAACTAAATTTTAATAACGATCCTGCTGATACCATATCAGAAAGTTTCAGCCTTCCACTCAGAGCACTTGAGGGCTTTTTTTTCATTTTTCTTTGTCTACAGTTGCATAGTAATTTTTTCCATATGATAACGCTGTTCTCCAAGCCAGTCTGAATGAAACAGCCAAACCTGAGAACATCCAATACCATCTAAACACTATCATAACAACACTGGTATTCTCCCATGCTCCCTGTACCTGCTGGGATTTTTACCACACCAGGAAACAATGAGTTTGGAGTGAAGGTTGCTTCAGGTTACGCTCAACAGCAGCACATCTGTCCACAGCTTTCCCCTTTCTACGCACCTGCTGTATTCTACGGAATGTCACTGGAAAAACAGCATGGTTTTCCACACTGTGTTGTCCTCTCTGTGGTTCCTCCTGGTATGCACAGAGATGCAGAGCACCAGTGTCTATTGCTAGGCCCTGCTACCTCACCAGCATCAACCGCTCTTCCTTTGGGCTGCTCTAATCACATCTCATTTCAAGCCATAAAGCCGCTTGAGATCCCAAGGACGCTGGGAACAATAAAACCTGTTATGTATAGCAGTTAATTAACTTCTGTTGAACTGAACCAAAATCAATTTGCCACCATTTCTTTATGGCATCTAAAGATGCTACACATTTATTAACTTATTGCACTACTTTTTTGTTTGATATTTCCACATCTATATCAATAAGTTAACCCACTAAATAGAATTTGGCCATGTATACAGATATATTATGAATTAATTAACCTTCACTTGCTACTTAATTAGCCAGTGATAACATTTCTCATTTCACATTAAAAACTTGCTGGCTACTTTCACACCCTTGATTCTCACGTGCATTGCTGAGATGCACAGCTGCTTTACAGCAAATCAAAGCACACTGAGATACAGCTGACACAGATCACAGTGGATCTTTTTGCAACATCCAGGACTGAAAGGCAAATAACTAATTAGAAAGAACAGCCTTATTTAATTACCTAATAATAAACTCCCTTGCTCGTTAAACACATTACATATATTGTAACAGCTGGCATACTGAAGTATCTGATAAAGGAAAACCTGCTTATAGTACTGCTAGTGCTTTAGGGAAAGCTGAATAAATGGGGCTTTTTATAGTCATACTCATTTAAAATATCCTCTACACATCCAGTGGTGGAGGACTTAACTATACTGCAACAATGTCAAGTTTGGGTGAAGAAAGCGAGAGTAACCATCTCTTAGGCCAGCCCTGAGTAATGCTGAAGACTAGCTTACTCCTGCAGGATACAGAAACAACCTGGAGGGCTGCTGCCCCAAAAACAAAATGAGATGCTATGAGCTCAGGACAAAACAGCATATGGTTCTTACATAAAACACAGTCACCTTTATTTCCAGGACAGTATCCTAGTATCCTTTTTTTTTTTTTTCTTCAAGTGGCTGCCTAAAGAAAAAATGCCTCAAGAAACCTAGCAGCAAAGATGGTAACTGCAAACCTCCTTCTTCCAGATGAGCTCTCACCACAGATTCTCTAGAGCTGCATCTTCTCTTGCTCTCTCTTACTGTCTGTAAAATTTCTGTGGTGCTTTCTATACAACAGCTTCAGTGAGGGGTGTCACCTTCCCCACCTATCCTCCAGCAGCCTTTTACTGCCTTGCAAACCCATTTAAAATAAGACCTAAATCTGCATTCCTAGTGGAAATTTCCTTCTCCCTGAAGAAAAAGAAGTCATGGTAAGTACCAATGCCTCAGTAAGATAAATTTGCTCTTTGAAAAGATTGAATATGGAAAATATAATATTTCATATTGAATATGAAAACTAGGCATAACAAGCAAGTGGAGGCTAAAGTAAGGGGGAATGGCTCTAGGCAGTCGTTTGCCACTGCTCTGCCCTACAGCAAGAACGTAACTATCATTAAAGAGCAGTGCTGCAAACACTGGCTCAAATGAAGGCAGGGGCTTTTACACAGGGGATTGCAAATCCCAGACCCTGGCTTCCTTGTGGTTAACTGAGTTTTAAGAATCTCCTCCTGCCTGCACACTCTAAGAACCTCTTCCATTTGTGAGGGCTTATAGGTGTCTCTCCCTCTTTCTCCACTCTAGTATTAAGATACCTGTTTTCATAAAACTTGCAGGAACTTAATTATCCTTGCCACTACGATCTCTTTGTCAAATTTGGCTGAAACTGGCCAGTGGGTTTACAAGTTAGCAGGGGAGGAGGGAAAGAGAAGCAGACTGACTGTGTAAGCCTCATTTCCTCAAGAATCCAGGCTAAAAACAATTATAGCCAGAAGGTTCAATTAAAGAAGGAGACTCATAGACGTTTGCTGCACTTCAAACACAAACTGGTTCATGCATACTAATCAGTTAACACAGCTTTCACTGAAGGAATGAGTTTTGTAGCAAATTAATATTTATATTGATTTAAACAAAAAACTGTGGCAGGCTGGAATTTCAACAGCATCAACATGTTCAGCATGAAACACACAATCACCTTCATATTCCTTCATACTAACACTAATTTATAGATGCTCACAGTATCTCCACAGCAATATCCACACACCTCCAACTCTGCACATGTGAATCCCATGCCTGCATTTTTAGTAATGCTGACACATATGGTATGACCAGTGCTTTGAAGCACAATGTAAGGCAAAATGCCTGTGGGGAATAGCCTGCATTTTCATGACATTCATTATTATCCACTACTTTAGGAAAATTACCATTAAGATGCTGTTGGAAAAGCCAATATTCTTTCCCCTTTTGTATCAAAAATCAACTAACTACATGCATATGTGATAGCGCTTAACAGATGTTCATATGTTCACATCTGCAAATGAAGTAATGGAGAATTATACTTCAGAGGAACAAGACTTCTTTGTAACTTCCATGTTTTTTCGAATGCATACTCTCGTCAATTTCTACTTTAAAATCTTCATAAAGCAGTAGTAATGGTTGGTATTTAATTTAAATTTGCAAAAGGTTGCCCATCTTTTTATTTTTAAATGGCTGAGTTCACTGCCATAACATTGCTGTGCCTGAAGAGATTTTCTTTTTCATAGATTTACCTTTCTCAAAGGTAGCAAAAAACGAGCCCAGTTACATGGGTCACAACTATTTCAAATTAATGAATTTACATTAGCTGTTCATGTTACTAAGGGTGAACTCTAAATTACATGCTAAAAATGTTCATCCCCTCCCCAGTCTCCAAAAGGCCATTCTTCCGCTACAGAAGACAGTTTTTTCTGAGTCTGGCCTATACCCCAGCTTTTTTCTTAGCCAGGTCATCACTGTGGCAAATGCACTGTCCACCTTTTTACTGAAAGCAGTTGACGTCAGAGTTTCGAGTTAGTAAAAGAGTTAACACTGCCTCTCGAGAAGGGCTTCACTCTCTCGCCACAGAGAAGTCAGCAAGACCACTTGGAGCACCCTGGGATATCCTGGACCCTTGCATGGTGCCAGCAGATGCGATACAGTCATCTGACATACCACTGAAAAGCCATCAAGAGTATCTAGGGCATCTCAAGACAATCCACCTCTGACTGGGCAAACGAATCAAGCCCAAAGATTAACATCCTATCCACAGCAAATAAATACATATTAATTTTAAAGTGATGGCCTAATCTAGCAATTGATCTTAGGAAAAAAGCCCCAAATACTCATGATATATCTCTTGACCTTCTCATGTTATATATAGCTTTAAAAGCTGGGTTTTGTTGAGTGTTTTACTCACTTGGAGCTGAAGGCTAGAGGCCTGTTTGATAACAGCCAGCAGGGCTTGGTCTGACTTGCTGAATTTTATTTTTTGGCTCACAGTAAACCAACAGAGAAGGTCCCAGCAGCTCAGTTAGCTTTGAATCAATGCTGGGCAGTTCTTACAGCCACTGTGTATCTGTACAGGTGCCACCAGACTGCACTGGATAAGCTCCTCTCCTGACAACATGTAAGACGGTAAACAAACCCATTCAGTCAGACACACAGCTTCACTGTGGAGTGCTCAAGGCCCAAACCGAATTTCAGCTAGAGTAAATAAACTGGGCTTTTACAAAGTTTAACAGTTGCCTGGCCGATGGGACATGCAGGTGAGGCGGCAGCAGCACGCCTGATGGGCTGCTAGCCCAGGCTGTCCCTGCAGCTGCCATGACACTGCACACTGTAGAACCCCTCTCACTCAAGCCACGCAGCTCTGTGAGGAAGCGAGGGCTGAGAGCTCGTAATGCCTCATGAGAAAGGGAAGATCTGCAGTGCAGTCAGATGCAGATCTGCACCAGGTCACCTGTCAGTCAGGAGCATGACATCAGTGCTGTGCTGCGGAGCAGTGTGTGAGCCTGCCGGGTGACAGCTGCCCGCAGGGAGCAGGACAGCTCCCCTGGGCCCTTGAGCCACCAAGTGCACACAAGGGTTTGCACCACAGCTGCTACATCCCTCAGATGTTTTTCATATGCACTATTCCACTCATTCTCTACTTCTTTGTTTTTACTGCTCAATGATTTAATCTTTCCAAGCATTAGGGCTATCTGACTTTTGAGGCACTGCTCTCACAACCTTGTCACACAACTCATTAACAAAGCAGATAAGAAGACGGTTTCTTTTCACCATTATTAATTTCTTCTTTATTGTGGTCAAGACCTTGCAGGAATCTAATTCTGGGTGGCACACCATGCTCACAGCCACAAGACAAACATCAAGGTCGAAGAAAAGAGATACTTCTAATTTCCTTTTGCATTTCGGTTGTGAGACTTGTACCTCACAGCAGGCTTTCAATGATGTTCCAAGATCTCTAAAAGCACAACGGTTTTCCTTTTATTGCAATAGGTTTCCGATAAAGTCCATCTCCTCAAAAAAGAGTGCCAGTCTTCTGAATATATCAGAATATCTCCCAATAATGAATTGGGAAAGGGCACAGTGGTCAAAGAGACTCACAAATGAACTCCCCAATTCTTGTTGTGCTGATTTTTAGATTTAAAAAATCTTTCCAGTGCTAGGGATGAACTGGACTAATAGGAATACAGGTCTTGTCTCTCCTAGGCTTTTCCATCAGGAAGCTCCCTGCATCTGAGCACAACCTTGTCTTTTGTATTTTATGATGCAGTCGAAGTATAACAGCTTGGGAAGAACAGCTGACGCCTGAGCTGAGCGAAAGCTACGTACACAGGGCCAAGGGAAAAAAAGCACCTGGAATGAAAAAGGAACCACCTGCCAGAAAAATAAAGGAGTAGGTGGGGAGACCTGGAGAGAGCAAGCCTGTGGGAACAGTGAGTGACCTGAGTTAATAGGGAGCGTGGGGGAGGAGTGGGCAGTGAGCAATTGCTCTTGTGTTCAAAATCCTAGTGACGGGATGAGTCAGAGACTCTGATTGAATTTTGCCTTCACTACACCCACAAACTGGTTATTATAAGGCTTAGGGGAGCATGGATTGGTGCAGCAACAAAAACTACACAGTGAATTGATGGGTATATGAAACACCCCGGAGTACCTGAAAATCTGAGGAACATCTGCCAAACACCATGCCCTTTCATACAAGGTTTCCTGTGGCCATAACTAATCTGCCTTGCTGCTCTTCTTCACATAATAAGATTTAGACTGATAACCAAGTAGCAGATGCATCTGATGTGAAGGGGTATGGCACAGTATCTGGAAATGCTCTTTGCAAGTCTCTTCTGGAAGCAGGAAGCTCCATGAGTTAACCCAGGAAGACCACTGCCCAAGAACCACTACATACTCCTTTAGTCCTTCAGGGCAACACGGTTCAGTGAACAAGGAGACAGATTTGTATTACCTCCCTCAGTGACTGTTCTTTAACTGCTTTTGCTTTCAACCATTTCTGCTCCTAGCGCTCATCCTCCTCCCCAGGCCAGGGGCCAGGTGCCCTGCTCAGCCAGCTCTAACACACCGAAACCAGCAGTGGAAACTGCACTGGTAACACCCCTCTTGCTCACACCAGGCAGCCCTAACAGGCCAGAGGAGGCACAGGCTGTTGTGATATATCTGCTCGTGAAATGTGCCTGCTCTGAGAGGCTTTGCCACTGAATCACAGCCCTGGGAATAGGGGCTTCCCATGACTTCAGAGGGAAGAGGGCCTGGGTAGCTCAGTAATCAGGTATCCAACTGCATGCTCCTTTGAAAATGGAACTTAAGTTATAAAAAGGTGCACAGTTTTAAAATCTGGCAGGTCAGATGGTGACAGGTGATACCAGTGACAGCCAGGACAGCTTCGTGCTCTCAGTGCTGCTGCTGAGCAAGACAAATGAGGAAACAACAGAGGGCCTTGAAGGAGACACCCAGCTTTTGCAGCAGGCTATATAATGAACTTCAACTGGTTTGACTGCTCCTCACAGCCTCAGCCTGAAGGCAGAGCCATGAGGCAGCAGGTTAGGACTTGCTCCTCCGAGCTGACTTGATGGCTAGTGGCTCTCTACCAGAGGGGCCAGTCCTTGGCTCAGCCCTGGCAGTCCACCAGGGCTCCTGCAGGTTGAGCACCACAGGCGACTGGGATGAGCTGTGCCTCCAGAATTTGCTCTGAAATAAATCAGAAATGTTCCTCTCAGGAGAGAGACAAACCCTAGCGAGGAACATGGTGCCCTCTGCAGTGATTAAGCATCAACAGCCTTAAAAAAAAAAAAAAATTAAAAAAGCTAAATGCTATGTAATACAACAGTTAAAGGCTAATTGCCGTTTCTCTCCGTAGCAATATAAGCGAAGCTCATGGATTTTTTAGTGTGTCAGCCCAGCAGCTCAGCTATTTGGTTTTTAATCTTACCTTCCCTTTAACCCTTCCAAGCCAGAAGAGCTGGCGTGGAGACAGCTGCATGAAGAGATACGAGGGAGAAAAACAGGAAAAAGGAAGTATTAAAGGGACTTGTCCCTGCTGAGAGGACTACAGGCAAAATAAAGGGGTTTTTTTCAGAAAACAAACAACAGGTGATAGAACACACAAGGAACACTAAGAGTCCCTATGCTGTGAGATAAAGGAGGAGGGTCTTCAAAAAGAGCTTGCCCCTTTTTAAATCCACTTTATCTCACTTTATGCAAGGTGGTGCTGCCTAAACTCGTAGTTTCAACTTATATTTAATACAGTTCTTCCCTTTCCTTTGGATCAACTTAAGTTGCATGGCTGCATGATCACTTGAACAGAGATAAAAATGGGGAGCTAGCTGTGATAGGTCTGGATGTAACCACCTCTTTTTAGCAGCTGCTCGCAGTTGCATGGATTGGGTATAAGGTGAAAAATAGTCTCAGGAAATAGGATGGCATAATTTCATCTAGCACTTTATTCTGAGCCCAAAAATTGCCACAGCCTGAAAAAGCAGAGCCTTTGGGAATCATACCTGTCCTGGGAACAGTATTTTCACAAAATAGATTTAAAACAATGAACCTTCTCTCATAAGACTTCCTTTGAACTCACTGGGGAGAAACATGCCCCTTCCAGAGTGAAGTCAGTGGAAAAAAACCCACCCAGATTCATCCTTAGGACAATTCAGAGGAGAATCTCTTCTGTTTTCCAGTACAAGATCTGGGGGCATCCATGAGATGGAGAGGTTTGAAAAGCAGAAGTTTATTTCCACACTATATGTAACAAAGTTGCAGAGGCTGTTGCTGTGCATGGTGAAGGTGAGCGTGGTTCAAGAGCAGGACAAATCCAGTGGAATGGTGGTCACTGAGTGCTATTAGGTACAGGCATCCCTGACTGGCTCTCAGTGTCCCTGGGCAGCACATCATTAGGAGCCGGCAGGGCACTCCAGGAAGCCACTGCATGTTTACACACCACCTCCAAGACATCCACCACTAGCCGCTACTGGGACACTGGGCTAAATGGGGCTTTGGTCTGCCCCAGGGTGGGCATTGATATTCTGAACACATAGGGAGCCCACAGGGTTAATCCAGTCCCAATTAACTCTATGGAGTTAATAGAGTTATCTAAAACTGGCCTTGATTGGCACTTTCTCTTCATGCCCACACTTTGCAGCAACTCAGACACATGAAAGGTTCTGCCAGGTAGTGTTCTCAGACTACCTGGAGATTATTAGATATTTTACAAGCACAAACAGAGGGTGAGAAAGAAAGCATGCACCGAAGTTGTTGTTCTGCAGGAAGAGTGAGATCTGGATTCTGCATCCTCCATTTGAAAGGTTTCACCCTGCAAGTTCCACATCCCCAGAGTCCACAACTAACGTAAAGGGCAGCCTATACCCCAACATCCTGCTAAAACTGGGTCACTGTGCAGCAAAGCAGGCAAAATTCATGGGCCCAGGAGGTATAAGCCACTCTGTCGCCCAAGAGAAATTAATTTGCCCATTTCAGTCATTCTTTCCCACCAGCTGTAGGCACAGTCCTTGAACTCACCTTGTAGTTGAATAGTGTCATTCCACATAACCGGGTGATGGGCAGAAATTCAGTCAGCTAGGTCACTATAAACACCCATTTAAATGCTTTCTAGTATAGACAAAACTAGTCAATCCCCTTTCCATGCTCATCTATAGCCTCTTCAGGATGCTTCACCTGCCAAATGTGAGCATGTATTACTTAATTCAAATTGTGAGATGATCCTGAGTCCCTGACATTTGTAAAACATTTAGAGACCCACAAAAAGAATCACAGGAAGACAAATGACTACCGACTGCCTCCCAACTCTGAGCTCACTCTTGTACAAACACCCTGCTCACTTTACAAAGACTCTTTTTTTCCCTTTTTCTAAATAAAGCTGAGGCCATCTTAAACAGATTATTTTCAGTTCCAGATCCTTCAACCTAGTCGATGTTCCTAAAATTTCTTTTATTTTTTTTCCCGTAACCTTCTTAACTTGGTAAGCAAGACTGTCTACAGCTTTCAATTACTTTTTATTCTGTGGTGCCAAATGAGACCAGATAGACATATTCTTAAAAGGCTTTCATGAAAATGCAAATGACTAGTTCACAGTAGTCTGCTGGCTCAATAAATAGACGAGTTTGAAGTGTTTAGACACTCAGGAAAAACCGAAAAAGTTATCTGCAGCCCTAAAGAAGCTTTTGCTTCCTTATTACCACCATAAAACTTGCATAAACAGTATCTTCAAGATACCTTCTCTGTTACCTTTATTATCTTAGACAACATATCTTTCTAGTAGCTGACCTGCAGAAAGGGTCAAGAAATTACACCAGGACTGAAAATTCAGACTTGCCTGCAAACATTAGAGTTAACTCAAAGCAAAATGCACATGATCGTATTTTCTTACCTGCCAAGCTTTTCCCTTTCCCCTCTCCTAAACATCACCATTCATTTTAATGTGTTTGTGTTTTTTAAATTCCAGTTCAAATACAGCAAAGTGTTGCATATTCTTGTCCTCACACACTATATTATATACTATAATTCATTTGAAAGGATTTTGCTCTTTCTTACTAACAAGATCAGAAAGCCTTGAAAACAGACTTCCTTATAGTGTCCAACTTGGAGGGATCTAAACGTGATACATTAAGTGTTATATATCCACATTATTCACTTTTAAATTAAGCTACTTCAACCCAGGGAGAAGAATAAAATCATAAATTAAGGAGCTTCTGAAATTCAAACTTTTCTTTTAGACAGGTCACTTCACACACCCTTCCAAAGACATCCAAAGCAGAGCCTATAAGGGCTCCAAAAAGGTTTCAGGATGGTTATGGCAGCAGACAAGGCTCTGGCAGTGCTTCCTCAGCACCCTTTATCTTCCCACCCACCATCAGGGCTCAGGCCCTGCCAGGAAAGTTCCCCTTCATTCACCTCGAGCACAGTGAACCGGATTAGCCCGGAGACACTTTCATCCTCACATTAAGCTGAGCAAGGTCACTTGCCCGGGACAGTTTTGGGTGTGCTTGTGTGGCCACACTGGCTGACCCAGTCACGTGGGACTTCTGCTGGAGGGAGCCCCACTGCTGGCAGCGATGTTGTGGCCAGCTAATGGGGACTCATCTGTCCAACTGCTACATCCACCATCCACAGGGTGCACAGGGATACTCCTGCATTGTCCTAAACCCCCACAAATGCCCTGTTCAGAACAGAGCAGACTCTGTCCTTCACCAAAGAGGGAGAAACAAACGCTGAGTTGCCTCTCAGAAGCCCATGCAGCAGAACCTGGCTTGAAACCAGCAAGTTTCTGGCCTGAATCTGACCCAGGCTCATTAGTCTTCAGCTATTTCTGTCTAGCCTGGAGCATCTCACAGATGAAGGATATTCAGAGACCAGACAGTCTTCCACAATGAGCATTCTGGATCCTCAAATTTGTAATTAGTCCAATGGATTGCTGTTGCAACTTTTGCTGGGTTTAAAGTCAAGTATTGCAAGGACAGGTATTGGAAGCCAAAAACGCCTTCTCGGTTAAAAGCAAACAGGGTCCATCAAATTCTGCTGACCTTTTACTTGGAACCACCAAACCTACAAATACACCTCTTTAATACAGGGAAATTTGGACTCTGATACAATTATGCTACTCCAGAAGCCCAGTCTAAGGCCACAGCACTGTCACTGGCAGAAGTGATCCAGTGCTCTGCTGGTGCCACACAGCCCTTCTCTCTTCTGCAGCAACTACAGCAACAACTGACGTTTCCAACTTGGCGCACTCCACAATCACAAAGACAGCAGTGGGAGTACAAAGGAGAGCATG
This sequence comes from Acanthiza pusilla, assembly GCA_036630365.1. Lineage (NCBI taxonomy): Eukaryota > Metazoa > Chordata > Aves > Passeriformes > Acanthizidae > Acanthiza > Acanthiza pusilla. The sequence continues at coordinate 3,783,566 of JAXCHO010000003.1, read as the reverse complement.
GCATGGCATAGAGGCAAGTGTCCTTGGGGGGGATTACATCCTTTGGTCCCAAAGCCAGCTTGTACTAACTTAGAAAAATCCTAAGGCTACGGGAAAGTTGGTGTGAAGGTGCTTCGGGTCACACAGTCATAGGATGGCTGAAGTTGAAATGGTCCTCTGGATGTCATCTGGTCTAACCTCCTGCGCAAACAGGTTCACCTACAGACAATATCCCAAGGACCGTAACTTAGGCAGTTTTTGAGTATCTCCAAGGATGGAGATGCCACAACCTCCCTGGGCACCCTGTGACAGTGCTAGTCACCCTCACAGTGAAAAAGTGTTTCCTGATGTTCAGAGGGATCCTCCTGTGTTTCAGGCTGTGCCCACTGCCTTCATTCCTATCACTGGGCAGCACTGACCAGAGCCTGGCTCTGTCCTCTTTGCATGCCCCACTGCACTGAATGAGGGCCCCAAGACTTCTCCAGGCTGACAGTCCCAGTTCTCCAAGACTTTCCTCATGGGAGGCCTGCTTCAGTTTATTCATCATCTTTGTGACCCTCCACTCGACTCTCTCCTGCAGCTTCATACTGGTGCTATGGTATTCTGATCCAGCTGGCAGATACTGACACCATGCTCCCTTGTCTGCCCTGGAAATCTGGAAAGAAGATGGCATGCAGGGGAGCATATGTCCCTACCCAAAACAGGGACTCTTTTGATCAATCAGTGTGCAAAGGAGAGTCTGTCTCAGAGTGCTGTATCTTGTGTTTGACTGACTTCTAAGGGAGCGGCTGTAACTACCAGGCACCACCCAAATGTAACTTAACACCATCACAGACTAAAAAAATGTTCTGTCTTTTCTGGGTAGAAAGATGTTTACCCAGAGACTCAACATACTTGCTATAATTTATTTTTACAGCAGGTACAGGAAACCAAGACAGTTAAAAAGGCTAAGTCTCTAGAGCTCTAGATGCTACGTAAATAAATGCTAAATAATTGCCTGCATTAAAATGTGGTTCGATGTTCAGCAAGGAAAATAGCTCTTGTTTTTTTTAATTAAATTCTGATTTTATCTATAATTCTAGACTGTTCTGCTTGTTTATTTACATGAAAAGTCATCCCACTTGTTGAGTGCCAAAGCCTTACCCTGAAACTGTATGATTAACACCAGTACTTCCAAAAGCTACGTATCAAATGGACTTGTGTGACTAACCTAAGTCCCTCGGTTGGCAATATAAGCAAACTGAGCTAACAAGGCACACACATTCTTGCTGTGGATACGCTGATTTACAAACACTCTTCCGAATAACTGAGGTAATGACTGTGAGGACACCAGTCAGCACAGCCCAGTGCACGCTCAATGGTTCCAAACAGTTTCCTATGCACAGCAGGATCAGGTAACACATGGAAGTGCACAGCTCCGACTCATGCTCAGAGCCAAGGAGCTGCAGTTGAAGGCACTGGCATTCCACTGTTGGATTTCCCTCCACCTGTAGCAGAGTTGGTGGAAAAAAATATGTACCTCCACCTCTGCTGCTTCAGGCCACAATCCGAATCCTTGGTATAATCCCATCTTTCCCAGCAATTTCACCCATTAGACTCAACCGGAAGATACAAGATGGAAGGCACAGGTGCATCCTCTCTTCTGCATGACAGGGGGTGATGACAGGCAGTGGGACAGAGCGACACCACTTCAGCTACCAGAGCTGGGCTGGAGTGGGCTGGCCCTTCAGGGCAGATGTCCTCCCACACTGGGTCAAAACATGCCTGCTTGCTTTAACTACATTTTTTTTACTGGGTTTTGGACTTCTCTCCACTGAGCTACGATGCTGGTTGTCAGTAAGTTATCCACTGTGATCCCTCAGGATTTCTCTTCACGGTATTATTAGCTTAGTCTGTGACTCCAGTTTTTATTTGCAGACAGTAACCGTCCCTGAACAAAAGTCTCCAGCTTGAATAGCTGGCAACTCCACTGTGAGAGCAATGCTGTCCTCGGGCATCAAGGACAGGTATATCACTGTTCTGGCCAGGATGATGCAGCAGCAGCAGCACCTCTTGCACTGCAGATCCACCGCCCTGCCAGCCCAGGGGTGACCGAGTCCTGCTGCCTGTCTCCAGCCTCCCAGCCTGAGACTTTACAACACATAAAAATAGTACATAAAAACCCCCTTCTACTGACCTGCTTATTTTTTGTAAAATCAGAGCACTGCCCACTTGCTGCAGACACTAGTCTGCTTGTTTTAAAAAAATTATCCCATTGGCAGACAACCAATATACAAGAACATCTACAAAGAAGCTGTTACAGTTTATCGTGCAGTAATCCGTGGATTAAGGTCATTAATAGCCCTCGATGACATATTGCCATGACTCCGAAGGTGCTCTTCTGGCTTACAAGATATACAGAACATAACCCCCTCATAAACATTTCCCCTGAGATACTTTCTTCTCCATTGTCAAAAGAAGAGATGAAAAAAAAAACAGACGGAAGATGTCTAGCACAATATCTTGCATTGCATCCAGAAAAAAAGAGTTGTAATGAAAATAAACCATCTTGAATTTTCTTCTGTTTCAGACTGATGTTTTCATGGTAAAAGAGTTCTTGCTAACTGAAATTTTGATCGTCAGAGCTAAATTTAAAAAGCAAGCCAAGACATTCTCCTATGCCCAGATGATAAAGCCATAACTAAAACTTTCAAAATAAAATCTGAAATGCTCAATTCTACCTTTTAATTATTGATATGAAACAAGCTTTCTCCTTCTGTTGACATAAGAACACAAATATATCATCATGGAAAACACTGTGTACTCCTCAAATCCCAGGGGGTCATTAATCTTCTTTTATGCAGTACAGGAACTATTTTCACAGAACTCTTAAAAATAGTTTTCTAAAGCATGCCTGATGTCATTAGGAAGTCAGAAGAAGCTGATGGCCCAACAGCATAATTGCTAAATATCCTCCGAAGAAGAGAATCCCTTTGCTTGTCCTAAACTTCTGCTCCTATCTGCACTATCCATACATGTAATTACCAATGCTATGAATTTACCTGAGTCTCCAATACCAAGAGTAAACAACCCCTTGTGTCAAAATTGAAGTAATGGATAGACTTTTCTTACTTCTGTTGATCTAAATGGAAAAATTTGTACTCTTTCCATATGATTTGTTTCTTTAGGACTCTGGGAATAGCCTAGTATTGTGCCACTGCATATTTTCATTTGCCATGAAACAATTATAATTCATAAAATGTACTCAGGAGAATACAATTGTCCTACCAGCTGTAAGCAATTCTGTATCCCACAGTCATACGCAATTTTTGTAAAAAACATAGTGACATATGAAAAAAAAATCCTTAGAAAGAAATCTTAAAAGCATCAATAAGCAAGCGTTATGACAAACAACATTTGTTTCAATAAATATCTTACCAAGAACAAATCACTTCCTGATTAACCTGGTTTAGTTGTAACTCATCATTTCATATTTTACTTTCACTACAATGTAGTAGCATTTTCACTACACACGCAGTCTCTTTTTCTTACCTTTAAGGAATCAAAGCAGGCAATAACTCTTCCATTTTCAACCTGGCAACTTTTAGGGGGGTGTGCAAATTTGCATTCTTCATCAGAGCGTGAACAAGTTCCCCTCTGAAACTGCCTGCACACTTCTAATGTCAGCCATTTTGTATCTCTTACAGGAGCAACATTCAAAGCCATGATGAGAAGCTGATTTTGAACTTGTAAGTTGCTGTCCGGTGAATTATGCTGAAGAAACTTCCAAAACTAATGACAAAGGAAGGGGGGGAGCAAAATCAGAAAAAAATAACTTCAATTCCAATTGAAAAGAAATTAAAAAAAACAAACAGTGGGGGAGGATTAACGATGTCCAACACACACAAAGCAGAACAAGCGGAGAAAGTTTATCAGCAAGCAGTCACTCATCAATCATTAAGTCCCACTTGTAGACTTTTGGCTGGGAAAACACATGCTCAGACGCATTTCTGTCTGTAAAACACGTGGGTTTGTTGATTGTAATCACGGATGCACAGGTTTTAAGCCAAGGTCCATCAATGCAATGGCACTCCTTGATAGAATAGCAGTCCTCTGACGGTTGCTTGCCAGTATTGATTACACGAGAAAAGCAATGCAGTCATTTGTTCATGTCCCAGGAATAATAATAATATTTCTCTTTCTGCTTTCAGTTTCCCATCAACTAATTGGCAAACGGAGACAGCTGAGGTATCTTCTGCCAGGTGTAAGGTGAAGGCAATGTCTGGCTGGCAAAGATGGGATTTTGAGAACACAGGCGTAGCAGTCCTCGCTCGTAAAAGTGACTTGGCAAAGGCACTTTTTAAGTCACTGACCTGACAAAACAAATACAGCATCAGTTCACGTGCAACTCATTAAAATCAACATTATGAAACCTCTCATCCCTTTTTATCAGATATTATAAACATACAGCCAATGTTCACTGGTATTTTAAAAAATAAAAATATTTTAAAAATCCTCCTTTGTGAAGTTACACGTGACAAGGGAATAACCAGTTGAAACACGTACTGCAATAATATTCCAGGCATCAATCCAAAAGTTGGGAATGATTTAAATAGATGAATGTGGCAGACACAATAATTAGGCACGCTGGTTGTGAAACAATTCAATCTAATGTGCTTAGTCTCCAAAACAATATACAAGAACCCATTTCCATTAATTTATCACTTGGCCCTTTAGATTGTGCTACTACATTATAAGTTGTTATTCATTATTTGTTCTCCCTTAGAAATGAGGATGGTAGTACTCTGCTCAGCTTTTTTGTGCCTCCCCCCTCTATTTCTCAAGGGAAAAAGAAACCAAAAGAAGTCATTCCAAAATTACAAGGAAAAAACTTTCCACATGCAGACAATAGAGTTAGTTTTCCTGTTAACCTAGAGACTGTGTCATAAAGGCTGCACGAAAGGTCTTGCCACCAAGTCACCATTCTCTAATGAGTCCTTTCTAATATGAAGCAGTCTTTATCTAAATATTCCTTTGATTGAATTAGCTTTTGTGGATCTCTGCAAATACATCACCCAGCATCAAAACCTAAGATTTAAATATGGCACTTAAACTATTTGGGGACTATAAAATACCTAGGATATTTTACAGAAAAATAGATCTCAAAATCAAAGGGTTAGATACTATACTATAAAAATTTTTAACCATTAACTATATTTTATATGTAGACAGTGAAACCATGAACATGATGTTTCCTTCTATTCAGCTCCAAAGGAACACAACTTTTACTTTGCAAATACCAGCCAGAAACAGCTGACGGATTATTTTTGTGCAAGAAAAACGAAAAGAGGAAGGACTGGGACAAGTAAGATTTTAAAATGCATCAATAAAAATAGTTCTGAAAATACTGTCAGCTTTTCCATGTCAGAACAATTACCATTCTGTGCTTGGATTCACCTGTCTTAATTGAAGTCAGTATTGTCAGCAATGTGAATAAGAATTACTCACACCCAGTTTCAGGACCAAATCCCAGTTCTGACTTCTAGGTCTTAATATCAAAAGGCTTTTCTACTACTTAGCAATGCTACCAGAAGGGATTTTACTCTGTGACCAATACTTACACAAAAATTTCCTACTGCTAGCATGAATAAAGGCAATGCAATGCTAATTGCTCAAAAATTCAGTTTCAAGTCCAATGTGCACTAAGATGGGTCTCAATGACACTTAGATAGCTTTACCTGGTCACGAGGCGCGAGAGAATTAGTACATTTTGAAATAACTCTATGCAATTATAGTACAGTACATAAATTACAAATTCCCCAAATTAAATATTCCATCAATATTTTCTGACAGCATCAGTGAAGAATGAGATTAAGCTGAAAGCATACAAAGAGGTGAGAATATACTCATAACTGATGAAAAGGAAAGAGAGAAGGAAAGACAAGAAGAGCCTCTCCACAAGGGCTTGTTGAACTGATAGCTTGTTGGGCTGATGATTTAGCTGGCTAAATGCAAAAGAGGAAATACTCTCCCTAGAGCCACACATTCCAATTCAGAAATGTCAGTAACGGTTTTCAGTAATAGATGTAGGAGACAGATGGAAATTTTGGGAAAAGGGTAAATGTTATACCACACACTGCTGAAAGTCACAAGTAGTAATACTCTGCAGGGCTGCACACCATAAAATTGACAAAGTCGTTTCTCAAGTAGTAGGTGTTAAGACTGAAAAAAACCAGACATGGCACGTGGCAGCAAAGCAAACAGCACACAGCATAGAAATGGCAGTAGCCATGGTTTTTAAAAAAAGAAGTGCACAGCAGAATCACATACAAGATTTGTGAGACTGCAGTAAGAATTCATACCAAAAAGCAGTAGGGGGATGGAGGGTAGAACAGTGAAATGCAGTATCATCCTATTTCTTATCCACATGCTACATGAAGATTTTCTTAAGAAAGGTAAGCATGAAAAGTTTGTCTCAAAAATCCACATCTTGTCAAACATAACAATGCCATCTGATTTCTCAAGAGTCATCAAGTGCCTCAGGAGTTTCTACTGGTGCAAACTCAGGAGACAGACCTGAGTCCGTTTTGAAGGAGGCAAGCGCAAACATGGTGAGGATAGAATAATTTGGAGGGCTTCATCCCTACCACTTAATGACCTACGTGTTCACAACCACATCCTAGGCAGTTGTCATACCTCCTCTGCCCATCACCTGCACCAGGAGGGTGAAGGAAGAGATGCCACCTTGAAAGCCTGAACATGAAGGAAGCAAAACAAGAAGAGAGAGAAAACACAAACCAGGGAATAAAATTATGGGAGAAGCCAAGAAAAGTAGAATTCAACATATGAGGAAAGTGCTCAAGAGAAGGTAAAAATGGGAGAGGAAGGTAGGAGAAGGAAATGGCTGGTCGTGACACAAAAAGGAAGGGAGAGACTTCACAGGAAATGGAATAAAGATGGAGAAAGGATGTGAACAGTGGAGGAGAGAGGGGTAAGAAGAAAGTTTAGAAGGAAAGCAGAAGAGACTGGTTACAGGGAAACCCTGCAATTTGGGTAAACAGGGAAGTAAATAAGGGAAAAGAACCGAATTTACACAAAAATAAAAAAACAATAAGAATAGTAATAACAATAATAGTAATAGTAGTAATAATAATAATAATAATAATAATAATAATCCTCAATAAAATGCCTCCCAGGTCCCAGGCCATTGTTAACATCATAGCTCACCCTATGTGTGTTTTACAAAACCCACCCATCTGGAGAAAACCACTGGCTTCAGCAAATGCAAACTCCGCTCTTCTTCCCACTACTTCTAAGTGTGTCCCAACACACCAGCCAAAGTTAGCTGTCCTGCCAAAACCAACAGTACCTCACCAGCCTAAAGTCCTCAGCACCAACAGTGTCCCTTACCCAAGCTGAAGGTTTTGTTTGCTTGGTGGTTTTGTTTAGTTGTTCTGTTGTTATTATCATTAATGATTCCAGCTCAAGAAAACATTCCTCACTGTAGCTAAACAAACTATCAAAACTTACAAACTGACAACTGAGCTGCAAAATATTCTTACTGAAGCTGAAGAAAGTACTCAACATAAGACCAACTTCTTTTTGTCTTTTTACAACTATTACTGTTTATTTTCAGTCTCTAACACAGTTGAATCAATGAAATTGATCAAGAAAGCACACTTACAAATGCAGTTTTTCATATGCTAAGTGAAATGAAATTCATAGACATATATTTGTAAAAGCTATTTGGCTTCAGATCCCCTTTAGGACAAGCATCACTTCCCTTTGGCAGAAAGCTAGCAAGGCATAGAGGAGTAGGAGGCCTTTGTCATGGTTAAGAAAAAAAATCCTTTCAATTATTAAACAAGACAAAGCACACAGACACCAGAAGCCCCCAGAAAAAGTTCTCAGAGAAACATGAGGCAGCCAGCATCTTTGGGAATTGCAAGTGAGTACAAAGCCCTGCCCTATTACAAACCAGTTGGATCTCTCAGCTGGAAAATAGGAGCTCTTGCTATCTACAAAATATGAGGTGCTTCGGTACAGTAGTTTTACTTATCAGACAGATTATGTGGCAATGGATTACGCAGTATCTGTCTAATGATGAAGCTGAGACTTCCGGGACATGATGTATTCATGCTTCAGTAGATAACATGCAGTAATGAGCAAAGACCTCATCTTCAAAAGTCATCTCTGCAGGTGATGACTTCCAGTAAAGGAGCAGAGGTCTCAGCCCAGATCTCCAGCAGAACCACTAAGTCCACTCAAAAGGTGTTAAAACAGTTTTACACTTTTTAAGGTTTATGCACTCTATTATTCATCACATTAAAATCTTCAGTAAGACATGTCAACACTGGGGGTCAATTTGTTGCTCCTACTGTCAAAATTTATCAACATGATCCATACATTTCTGCTATAAATACACCAGAAAATCAAGAATTAAAAAGTTAGAAAACCCTCAATTGTACTTAAAGGGGACTGTACAGTTTGAAGTATATAAATTCTCCTTTCTCAGACAGTCAGAAGAGATGTACTAAATATACCCGGCCTTAAAAGTTTCATAATTTAGCATGCTCTGTTTTAAAAACAAGGGGGAAAAAAAACCCAAACCTCCCCCCCCCCACAAAAAAAAAAACCAGACAAAAAAACCCCCCAAAACCCCAAAGACTCCCAACACTGTGAAAGCAAGGTGGACCTTCTCTAGGACACTAGCAGGGAGAAACATACTGACTCACAGACTGCTGCCCAAATTCAGTTAAACCCATGAACTCAGGTGGGACAAAACTCACCACCTTCAGGACCTACCTACAGCCACCAAAACTGACCCGCTGGGTATTCTAATGTCAGAGACAATTTGCTTTCTCCCAGACAATCATGTTTATAGTCTTAAATTTTTCAGAAACTTTTTAAAAGAGAAACAAAAACAATGTCTGCAGGAGACATCAGACACAAAGAATTTAACGTTGAAATTTTAAGGTCTGGCTGGAAGCTGGGACAGAATACAGGCTTTTTTGACAGGGTTAACTCTAAGCATCACTAGCTTCACACTCCACAGCACAAGTTCACAAACCAGCAATGTCTTGACCACATTCTACCTTAACTCAGATTCTCATGATGTTCCTTTTTGTTCAGAAAATAAACTGATCTCTAAGAAATAATAGTTTAGCCACTTTGAGCCTGGACTAATTTTGAATCAGTGATTTTACCTGGGTCTGGTTATGTGGGATGAAACATATCCAGATGCCTCAGGACATCCAAAAACAAGGATTAACCAATGTGCCCCACTCTACAGATGCATCTTCAGACTACTGACGAGAATTGTTTTCCTTCAAAAAGCTGCTGCTTCTTCAGCAGTTGACCTATTTGCAAAGAAAACTTGCTTTGCATTTCACTATGTTTATAGACAAAACCCAGTGGAAAGATTCCCTGCCCAAGTTTAACAGATAGGAATGCTTCTGTAACCAGATCAAGTTACGTATCTTGAACATTCACAATGGAAATACAGATATTCTAAGACTGACAACTACTGAACCCTCACCCCTTAAGGCCAGGAAAAGGCATTCAAACCCCACTAAATCATACCTCTTGTTTGCAGCTGCACAGTGGACTCCACGTTCAAATCATTCAGGACATAGACACGTGTTTAGGAGACACTGGCAGGTGCTTTAATCCAAAAGACAGTGTAGACTTTGCTTCTGTTTTTCAACTAAACCTCACTGTTACACTCTTAAATGTCTTTTTTTCCTCCATTGTTTGCACTTTTAATAGCATTCAAGGCCTCCAAAGAGAAGAGAAGCTGCACACCAAAGCACAGTCACAGCCCCACAAGCACACTCCCCTGTTGCTTTAAATTCCAGCTACTTGACATTTCCTTGACTCCCCTGTGAAGTTCTCTCTTGAGCTCCCTCAAACTCCCTGTTGAGGAAAGCAGGCTGCAGCTTAATCCCAGACTACAGCTGGATCCATTCTGATCTGCCTCATCAGGTGCAGAGTAATGCCAACACAGCAGCATAAAGCCCCTGCCTCACACGTGCTGGCCAACTCAACAGAGACACGGCCACCTGCTCATCCCCACTCCTGATGGAGTAAGGAGCAGAGCAGGCAGGTCTGGCTCCTCTTTGCAAGCTCCTTTAGCTACACTGCTGTATCCCACAGGACATGCCCCCATCCCTGGAAAGCAAGGCTGGTTCTTGGAATCATAAGCTAATTTAAGCCTCATTGTGAAAAACACCCCACTAGGCAATCCAGAAAGGATCCTACATCCAAAGATGCTCACATGAATTAAATAAAAAATAAAGTAATTTTACAGACAAATAATGTGACAAGTCAGCATGCTTGTTAATCACATTTGAATAAACTATATCTTCAAGGAAGAACATGCAGGAAATTTTCCTATGGTGGATAGGCTTTTCTCATTCTATCAGCTTTCCAAACCATGAAACAGGACCAGAAGCGATGCAACAGTACAGAGGTATCATTGATCAGTGAGTACTACGCCAGCTTTGTGTTCTTCTCTTTAAACCAATTTCTAATATGTATCTTTTTTACATGTGCTCTTATACCAGATATCTAGTAAGACTGGACAATGTACAGTAGACTTGAGTAGTGTCTGCATAGTTATGTGAAAAGACAGCATTAAAACCAGAATCAGGCTTTGGCTCTTCTCTGAACTGTTGTGAAGTCACAAAAAATAATATCCCTATATTCAAGAAACAAGAGAACAAAGGATAGGTTTACATGAAACATCATCCATTCTTTGATTGCAAGTATGAATGGAAAATCTTTCTGTCACCATAACATTTTTAAGAAAAGCCATTCAATTATAGTAGAGCACGATAAATGCATCTTCTTCTACAAATTTCAAATGAAACTTACGAACACTTTTTTAATCCCTTTCAGGGTTTTTTCCACTTTAAGATGTTAAGCAGCTTGCATTTGGCATTGAAGAAACCAGTATTACTCAAATGAGGAAGAAGCCAGAACTGCCATATCAGGGAAGCAGCCCACTGGTTTGATCAGGAGGCTGGTAGCCAAAAATACTAAAATTCTAATCCTGAGTCCTGTATTAATTCGACATGAACCCAGCTGAAGTCAGAAGTGTCATGACTTACAAAAGAACCATTATTTATTTTATTTGCTTGACTCAGAGATTAACTATTGCAACATCTCTCTTTGCCTGTTATACAACCAGTGATGAACAGTTGTGAACTGTAATTCAGATGAACACTTTACACAGAGACAATCTCAACAATTTTAGTTAAGCTGACTGAAGTCCAGGGACAGACTAGAAAACACCGGTATTCTTTATTTAAACTGAGCGTGACCTTCAAATCAGTTTTGCTAAATGAGCCATATTTTCCTTGTCACGATCACTAATGTGCCAGGTTCAGGCTTTTTAGTATGTCCCACACTATTTACAGTATGGCAATGAGCTTCTTGTTAAAACCTGCCGGCTCCCTTTGAAGCTGGCTTTACAATATAATAACACTAATGTCCTTTGTCCCTGGGGAAGCAGGTGAGGAAGAAGGTGTACCACTGACTGTGAAACAACCGACACAGCCTGGGACCTTTTTAGCAACCCACTGTACTACTTTGCTAATGGACCGTGAAATATTTCTGCTGAACTTTAGGTCTGTGGATGACTAGAGCCCACAAGAGTATTTTCTAATATCAAAGTGCTTCGAAGTCATGCTGAAAAAGCTAATGCTTATTATGCTTCAGTTAAAATGCAATTGCAGAAAAGAGTTTTCTTCTAGTAAACTACTTTTGTTTTGATTCTACTCCACTTTCCCTTCTCCTCCTCTCTTGGTTTGCACCTTCTCACAGTCGCTAACTTAAATAATTTCTAAGTCCAAATTAACCTGATTTTATCCTCCAGGTGTATGGATTTCATGCACAGAATTCTGCTCCCACCTTGACAAGAGGGCAAAAGCAATTTCTGTTTCTGTGCCTCGGCAAGCAGAGTTAATCATCCCCGGCAGCAATGACGTTACCACTTGGCCTCTTGTGGACACAAATGTTTTGCTTTTGGCAGAGCGCAGCACGTAATAGCTATTAATCAAACCCAATTCCCCAGAAAAGGGTACCCCAGTGCATTAGGAGCTTCCACTCACACCCAGCTGCAGACACGCATTGTATTTATGTTTTTTAGGACTGTAAAATATTTATAGAAAAGTGTGCTTATGTACTGTGAAATTTCTATAGACTGGCATGGAGGGAATGTGTGATCAAATGACTGTTCTCACCTGCCAAAGGACCGATAACATGCTGTTACACGGGAGCACAATCTAAAAGAGCTCAGGCTGTTGTCAATTTTCTATTTTCTCTAGTCCAGTTTTGCACTAAGCCAAGAAGGCAGAACTCTTGCCGAGGTATTTGCTTATGTGACAAACAACATCCCTTTGCACTGAAAGACAAGGATAAGTCTGAATAAACCAAGGACTCTATGTAAATTAAAGACATGTTGGATTCACAAGCTGCACATGTTTTAAGGCTGCCAAAAGCATTATTAATAATACACTCCAACAAATTACCCAGCTCTGGGAAGCTGCATGGCACATCCAAACCAAGCTCCTGAGGCGAGGGCAGCAAGAGCACTATCTAATGCTATTAACTCCAACTGCCTCTTAAGTGCTAAACCCATTCTCCTGAACAGATTTCCTACACAAAATTCAAGCAGCATCACTGTTCTGAGATAAAATGCCTGCATTCCTGCGCCATTTTCTCCACCTTTTACCTAAGTACAGGGTAACAACACACACAAGGATGACCTTAGATGAGCCAAAGAGTCATTCTTGCCCAAAATGCAGCCTGCAACTACAGCTAACACTAGATGTCTTCAGAAAAGTACAGAACCAGGGCAGATAGAGCATGGTAATTTCCGTGAATTTTCTCCCAACAACCTGTAACTGATGTCTTTGTATTTAATAGGTCTCGCTGGATTTTTCTTCCATGGATTTGCTCAATCCGTTTTTTAAAACGCTGCTCTGTCAGAAATGTCCTTTATCATGTGCATGAAAAGTAGGATACCAAGAGGAAGCCTGACTGGTTCTCACAATTGTTGACAAAAGCCTAGACTCTTAGGAGAGGAGCATGGATATGGAAGGAAACACTTCAGGACTTCTTTGGAGATTCAGAAAAATTTGGAAACCACAAATGGAGCTGTGGAGTAAGGTGACTGATTATAAAACCCCTTAAGAAAATCTGTGTTGTTTTATCAGTACCCCTGAATGTGTTAAACTAAAAGCTCCAGCAAGAGTAGAGCTTGGAGAAAAAGACTTTTAAAACCTACCAGAAGAGGAAGAAACACCAGGACCCCTTCTTCTTCCCCCCGAGCTGCATCACCTAGGAACACTCTCAGAAGCAGGGACCTTTCTTAGCAACTCAATGGAGAAGCAAGAAAACCTGAGAGCCTGCCTGAAGCAGACCAAGCAAGGCACTCTTGCCTTCTGCCAGACCCAAGGCCTTTCACAAGCATCTCAAACATATTTTGGAAGAAGCAGCTTACCACAATGGCAAAGTGCTTTCTGCAAGGAAAAGAAAAAAAAAAACCTCAGCAGTGTCTTTAGCACTCAGAGGGTTGCCCCAACAAGCCCTCATCAGAGTCCATTTAATCACAGGGATTCAATTCCCCTTTCGCTCCATTAGCAGCATGCACTAACACACAACACTAGTCTAATTTACTTCCAAAACTAAAGAAATCCTCATGAAGCAGAACATATGCACGTGCTTTGCTTCTTACATATCTCACAGGACATACTGAAAGCCTGACTAGGTGCCTATGCCAGAATACTTCATATGTTACAGCAGTTAAAAAGATGGAACAGCAACCTAACTTTGAAGTCACCTATTGAATAGCAGATAGTACCTTCAAAGATGATTTTTCTATTTTTTATATAGTGTTTTTATGCTAACACTCAGACAGCAGCTGAGATCTCCCAGTAACAGCCATTTTTTCAAAGACCCTGCCCAGTTAAGAATAAACCAGAAATGGGGGGTTTGGCATGGCCTTGAAGAAAAAAAGATAGCATTTAACAAGTTATTGGTCTCTTCTGAAGGTAGGTTGCCTTTTTGTACTGTGAAAGCAGAGATGGCTTCCTGCCTCATTCTTTGGACCTCAAAGGTTAATGAAGAAAATATTTAATCAAGTTTCATGTGAAGATGACAGTAAGAAAATTTATTTTCAAAATAAATGGCATTTATTTGCCCACAAGAAAAACCAAACAAATAAACAACAAAAAACCCAAACACACCCAACATTTAAAATTTCAAAGGCTACCGTGTTGTATTTGACAATACATAATGCAAGCTCATTCTCTCTGGAATAAAATTAATTTGCATTTAGTGAACCACTATTCTGTTGTCATATAACTATAACAAGTTCAGAAAGAGAATGCTTTTCCTCTAAAATTGTTTTTGCAGCTGGTGGCAGAGAAGGAAAGAAGAGCTTTTCTCATTTGACTTGCAACTTCTGGTCAATGTCTGTTTTCCTGGAAATCTTGAATACTTCTGTTTAATCCTGAGGCAAATAATGGAGTTACAACTGGAAGGAGTGCACAATAACTGTCTGCAGACATTGCCTACCAAGTAAACACTTTTTTTTTCTCTGATCTCCAGGATGACGAATTTTGGGTTTGGTGTGCAGTACTGCTACTGACCTTCCTTTTTGCTTGAGCACCAATTAAGAAGCAGTGACCCAATAAAAATGGGTCATATCGATCTGTTGTTTTGATTTGTGTAACATGTCTCCCTCAGTCGAAAAAGCTCACCACCCGTTGCCACTTGAAGAAAGTTACTTTTTAACTCAGTTTCATTTTAGAAAATAACCTTTTTTTTTCTTTTTTTCTTTTTTTTTCATTTATAAGTAACAGGAGATAAAGTACTTAAACACAGAAAGGCTACACAAAAATAAACTCGGAAAGTTTATTGGCCTACAGTAAGGACATTGGATGAGTTCATACTCATTTTTCTGCCATGTGCATAGTTCAGTTGTCTGTAACAGTAAAAAGGAATACAAACTACATTCTAATTTCTGGAAGGAAAAAAACAAACCCAAACCACAACAAAAAAGTATCCAGCCAGTATCTTTGAAAAGCAACTGTGATATATAGAGTCTTTGTTTTAATTTCTCTTAGCTTAAAAGTTGAAAAGGGAATGGATTCAGGCAGCCATACTGACAGGTTAGGTAGTGTTAGTCTATATTCCAGAGCCAGGCCCTGCCTTAAATCAAAAATTTTCTCAATATTCAAATGACAATCTCTATTTTAACCCAGCTATTTATTGTGAAAAGAGAGCAGTAGGAAAAAAAAGTCTTTAAAACATTGAAAAATCAAGTACTTTCATCCTTTGACACAATGAATTGCAATGTTTTGCAGTGAAAACTGAACACATTTCCTATAAATGTTTTGACAGAGTCCTTTTCCAGACCTTTTTCTACTATCTCTGCTTCCCTGTAACTGCAGAGATTTCTCATCCTGCTGGGAATGGCAGAACTGGTAAGCACAGCCTGGCATTCGCCAGCACTTCCAGAGCAATGGAGACTCTTCTGACAACTGAGCACAAGCAACTGGCTTTTGGCAAGAGACAGTTCTCTGCTCACATTGCAGTGGAAAATTTGGACTGGTTAAAGTAAGTCTTGACATTTTTGTCCTTTTCAAAGACTTAATTCGTTTGTTGTAGCTCATGCTCAGTGCCAAAAGGATATTTAAAGACACACTTTGTTTTGCACTTTACAATATGTATTGCCTTGCGTAACTTCTGTGTTAAATCATAATCTGAGAGCTTCCTTGAACCATGCATAAATATCACCTTGATATACAACACTATTTTTGAAAGACAATGTCAAAATTTCTATGTTACAAAGTGAATAAATAGCAAAAAAGAAAAAAATAAACCAGATTTGGTCAAATAAGTAACATCATCAATGCCACTCAGAGATTAAAAAAAGCTATATAAACATAAGAAGTGGACTGCTTCTGTTATGCTTACACACATTTCTATTCCAAAAACAACTCTTCAAAAATTACTTAAATGTGTGTTTTGAACCTGCCTCAATTTAATGTAATACTTGCTTAGCTTGTAAATAAGAGATTTTATAACTTCTAACCTTCAGCCTGTACACACTCTGGCCCCTGACACCTGGTAGGAATTCCTTCCATTCCATACAACATTTCCAGGATAAAGCAGGTGACACATAAAATTAAACCAGACCAGAAAAAAACTCCAACCAACAAAAAAAACAAAACAAAACAAAACAAAAAACCCCAAAAAACCAAAACAAAAAACAAACAAACCCCACCAAAAAACAAAACAACAACAAAAAACCACAAAACCAAAAAACAAACAAAAACAACAACAACAAAAAAACCAAAAACAACCACCTCACTCCTGGTCAAAGTTATGCCCTCCAGTTTGCATTGCCAATATTTGGCTATCACAGAGATACCCAATCACAATAGATACATTCTAAAAATCCTGAAAACCTACTTGAATGGCTCTTCTCCACATTTATCCCTCTGCCCATCACCTGAAACAGTAGAAACCTGAAACAGTAGCAACCATGGTACCACTTTATTATGACCAGGACTGTCTGCTAACAAAAAAAAAAAAACCAAAACCCACCACCCCCCCAAAAAGATTCACAAAAAACCCCAACCAAACAACAACAAAAAAGATATTATACTCTGAAAAGACAAAAAAGAGAGAGACAACAAAGATCCAGTGGTACTTTAGCTCTATGCTTTTAGTATTTCTTACAGAAGAAGTTTGCTCAATTTACATATTGGGAGGGGTGGAATTTAATTATTATGGTTCTGTAAAGTTGAATGGAAATCCACAGTTTAAGGTTCTATGTTTTTTCACCAGATGAACAAAGTCCATCAGGAAAACAATTAAAAAACAATCCTGCAAGATGCAACTTGAATTTCCTAACTGCAAAACTGGAGTCAATATAGCCACAAAAAAAAAAAAAAATTGAAGTCAGGAAAGTCCTATTTCAGTAAAATCATTTTTACCTTCCAGTGAAGCACCTCGAAGATGATAATCATCACATTTACCTTTCCCCTAAGTGAAAAGTATGCTGATGTTTTGGTAATTGGAGACCCAGAGGAGTGAGATAAAGGTGGTTATCTTTACCTAAGCAGAATATTACTACTAAGTCTGTTTTAATTCCATTTCTCTTTAGAGAAAAAAGAAACCAACAAAATGCAACCAAAAAAAAACCAACAAACCACCCCTCCCAAAACAACCCCCCAAACCAAACCAAACCAAAATGCAATAAAACAAAACAAACAAAACCACAAACAAAACAAAAACAAAAAAACACCCCCCCCCAAAAAAAAACCCAAAAAAAACCCAAACAACCTTATATTGATTTTAATTTCAAGTTTAAGGACCCACTACAGAACCCTACTGCAGCATAGCTACCTCTTGCCCATTTCACTGGAAGCCTGAAAACATCAAGTGCATTTAATAAAACCTTATCACCTACAAATATGTTTACAAGCAACTGTCAGATTTTATTAAGGAGTACAATTCTGACAATGTACTCCTTAATGTCGGAAGAGCTAGGAAATACAAATCCTAAAAGCTCAAAATTAAGCAAAATGAAAGCAACTGAATCGTCTCATCTTTGTAACCTGATGATTTTTGTGGAACCCAGTTATTGTGATGACTTAGGCTTTATGGATATTAAAAGATTTAATTTAAAAGAGCAGCTAAAAGTGCTAAGCATTTGCAGACAGTATCAAGACTGAAGACAGAGCAGAAGTTCACAACAAACTCACAAGATTAAATATCATGTTTTTACTTCTAATAATATACTGTAATTTTCACAATTAGGTTTGCCAAGAGAGTTTCCTTCTCTGCTTTGCAACATAGCCATAAACAATAGGATAGTCTGCAGTTAACATAAAATTTTTGCAAAGTCATACCTGAAGCCAACTGTGAAGAGTTACAAAAGGATCTCATGATAATGAGTTCACTGGGTGATAAAATGACATCAGTTTAACAAAAAGATAAGAAAAATAATGCAGATGAGGGGAAAACCAGACAAATAATGAATAGTAAACACATAACACTAGGTTCCAACGAGACACTGCTACAGAGGAAAGATCATGTGGACATTACAGGCAATTCGATGAAGGCTTCTGCAAAATATTCAGCAGTTGATGGAGTATAAAACAAGCAGAACATTTGGCACTATCAAAGGCAAACAAGAAAGAATTACACTACTGTGTATAGTCATGGAGCATGTAACTCTGGAATGATAAAAGAGTGAGAGAACAGCAACAGCACCATCAGCACTGCGGAAAGGCTTACATGTACAAAGAGGCAACAGTGAGGCTTTTGACAACAGAAAGAATATGAAATTCGTATAGACTGATGATGAGGACCACCAGATTTTGACTAGGAGGCAGGGGGTGTTCAGCCATTTACCAGTGGGGAAGCCATGGAAAAGACAGATATGTTTGCACACAGCAAACAGCACAAGGGTGAAGTGAAATGACAGGTGATGTGCTGAAGGTCAAAAATACCAACAAGTTAAAAAAACAACTTTTCAGCTTAAAAGTCAGATCATTTAAATAGACATCAAACAATGGCTACTACAGTTGAGAAGGAAAGCCCTCCTCAAAAAGCTTCTCACCCCTGGTAGCTCAAGCCACACATCAGTCAAGGTACTGCTGTCCCCAGTTTACCCTTCTGCATTCTTCACTTTTGCATGGCAGCTCCTTACAAGTGACTTAATTCTGCAACCAAGACTGGCTACAAATCCACAGGGACACACCGATCCTAAAGCCCCACTGCAAGAAACTCAGCACTTTCATCTTCTATTTCAAATAAATGGATTTCAGAGATGGCAGACTTATCCCACCTAGCTTCAAACACTTAAATCAGTCACTGGTGACCAAAAAGCACAATTGCCTTCACCCTCCTTGGGCCAAAGGGGACACAGGCACCTGGGGCCACCATGAAGGCACCAACCTCACTGGACAGATGTATCCACAAGGACCAGCAGCCACACGGTGCCACTGGCTCTGCACTCCAGAGGAAAGATTTACCAACTTGAGAGAGCAAACGAATTTAAGCTCAAATATGTTTGCTCTCACGCCTTACACTCTCACCTTTCACTTGCGACCTCTTCCTCAAGAAACTGGGGAAAGAAGATGGGACAGAACCAGAGTGAAAAGCCAGAGAGATGAGAGGGACTGCGTCCCTTGTGCCCTGCAGAAGTGTCCAACCACTTCCAGCTCCACAGGTGAGGTCCACGTCCAGGACAGAGATTCAGTTCCAGGTATTGCTCTCCAGCCCCTCCCACTGAGAGGGATGTTGTGGCTTCTTACCACTTAGGACCTTTTACACCAAGGATTAAGCTGAAGGCTTGTTCCCCGCTGGCGTTTCCACTTCAAAGAGCTGCTATTGTGGATACTAAAGCCTTTGAAAGCGGCCTCACTGCACAGTCCTGAGCATTAAATGAGGTCTTTAAAAAAAAGGAGGGGGGGAAGTGGAAAGTGCACTGGCTTTATAAACACTTCAGTGGGGCCAATTTCAAAGCCTTTCATGCCTTCTCCAAAGTGACAGAGAAAATCTTAGGGTTTTTTAGCCACTACCCCAATTCCCTTAAAATTATGGCAATAAAGCAATCCATCCCCAAAGTGTTTCCCAGCATTAGCAGAGGGGAACTAAAATACACAAGGGAATTGTGGAAAAAAGAAATACACAACGAAGCAAAAAAGTTTTTAAAGACAAGCACTAGACTCCAGGACAGCGGCGCGCCGTGCTGGCAGAGCATGTTCAGCATGCCAATAAGGACTGCAGCACTGCAATCCCCAGCACCAGCAGCCCACGCACTGGCGTCCTCCTCTGCAAAAGCCTCCTGCCAGCTGGAGAAGGTGCCCCAGGGCACACTGCTTTTTGGCTACAGGGCAAGGAGATGAAGGTGGGAAAGCTGGCATTGGTCTCCTCACGGCAGAGAGAGGGTGTAGCAGGGGATGCTGTGCCACAGGTGAACACAGCCATCAGGGAAATCCCACACGTGTTATCACAGCCTGCTAAGCAAATAAGAGGGAGGCAGTGCTGAAGTCCTGAATCATTAACTGAGCACAGAGGTACGGCTCCCGCCAGCAGTGAGCCTGCCTGTCCTGCCAGGGGCACAGCCACAGACGTCTGCTGACAAACCAATGCAGCTCTAGGCTTGAAATATGCTTAGAGCTGCTGATAACAGCACTGCAGACAGTCTGAAAAGTGGAAGGAAATACCAAAAAATGATAAAAATGCACTAAATCACAGCTTTGCTGTCCTGCGAGCAGGACACTTTCCCCAGCTTGCCATCAGTGGGAGTGTCCCACAGAGAGCTGCCAAAGGAGAGCGTGAAGGTACAAACCTGACATGCTGAAACCCAGCAGTGAAACATCATCCCTCTGAGCAACGGAAAACAATGGAAATCTTGCCACTTGGAAATTGTATGTTAGTTTTTGACTGAGATCAAAACACTGCCCATGATACCTATAAAGTGCAAAAATCATGACAGATTCAGGAAACTAAGGGCTGGGGGACTGAGCCATTTGGCACACCTGAAGCATATACAACAGAGCATCAAGGGAAAAAACCCCAAAACAACAACATAAAATTCCTCAGAAACTCAAGTTAAGAAGCATTCAGTCTGGATAGGAGAGAACACTAGAGGGTTAAAAAACCAAAAAATTATTTGCCAGGCCTCTTAAAAGCAATCATACACAAAAAACATACTAAAAAGTTGCCTTCAGAATTCCACAAAAAAAAAAAAAAAAAAGGCATTTCTAACCAAACCCTAGCTTTCTTCTTCCATAAAAATACCACAGGAAAATATTTCTCCATTCTTCCTTGCTTGTACTCTAATTCTGCCTACTGTCAGAGGTGCTGTATTCCCTGCAGGAGAGAAGATTTTACAGCTCATGAACCTCCAGACTGACCTTGTCTCTATTTATGAGTTCAGCAATGTGTGACACTCAGATCTTCCCCAAACGCTTCCCAAAATGTTTATCATCCGCTCAGAAACTGATAAAAAAAAATCATTGATCTAAAATAGAAAAAATTAATAGACTCTGATATGAACCATCTGTTCCTATTTCTTGATCCATTTCTTTATGCAACGACTGTATCACTTAATCCCTCCCACTGTCTTTATTAGCTATTGTTTTTGTAGTGCAAAAATCACAAAGATGAAAAATTGTATTTTGTGTGTGTATATTATGTACGTGTATATGTATTTGTGGACATATATCTAGGTATGAAAAAGGTGGGAGAAAAAAAAAAGGAAGAAAATAAATAATAAAAAGAGTGTGAACCCCTGTGTTTATCAATTTGTTTACAGCTAAGCTCTTCTAACTGGCAAAGTTTCAGGTATCACAAGCCCACCAGGTCCTCTGCCAGACTTATGACTCCAGGAATCCTACAAGTCTTCTGCAGAAGCAGCAAACTGCACACTGACATCTCTCAACAGCTTTAGTAATCATCAGTAGCACAAAGAGTACCCTACATAATTAGTATTGCTTTGTGTTAGTTGTAAGGATTTTGAATATAATCCCCTGTTAGGTATGCTCTCCAATCTTCACAGCCCCTGAGTTCTCCTTTTTCAGCACACCTGAAATACTGAACTAAGAACTTGACATCGCCAGCATTATCGGAGAGAGAGCTCAGTGTTTTCATGGCCCTGTTACAAAAGAATAATAAAAAATTGTGGCGATTAAGAAGTTGGCAGATTCTAGAAAGGGGCTGCATAACTTCTTTCTCCTCAAGCACCCTCTACTCCAAATAGAGTAAAAAAGTTTGTTTTTAAAAGAAGGCTTGCTTAAAAGAAGACTCTGTATATCAATAACCAACAACTGTCACTGCTAATAATGTATAACGAGATTAGTTTAATTAGTCAAACAGTTAATACTGCTATTATTTGAACTAGTTTTTAACACTGACACTCTCTTGAAATTAGTTTTATTTTCCTCAGGCTATAATTTCAGCCTGTTTACAGACCAGTTACATAGTACTGCTGCACATTAGTTAACCATAACACATTGTATTAAACATATCAAATTAGCTTCACAAGCAAAGGTTTTAAAAAGAAAACACATACTAACAAATTCTAAAACAAGTGATTTAGTTCTCTTTTGCTAAAATTTTGTAACAGCCATATTCATAAAAAAGGCAAAAAACAATTTGACTTTAAAAAAGCATTTCTTCACTGGCAGAGAAAAAACAATCCTCAAAGTCAGAAATTTCTAGTAACATTAGGCAGCAAGGTATCACTAATAGCTATCACATGAAATTTAAGTAATAGCAGTGTGTTAAAACTGTATGCAAAATAATTAATAAGTAATTTCAATTAAACACTAAGTCTTTTTCTCGTCTCTCAGTATTATAAAAACTGAACATTTTACAGAGCTTTTACAAATAAACATAGTACAGATTATTTCTGACATACTTGTGAGCAACAGAGAAGAAGATTCATTCACAGCAGAGGTGAGATCCGAGTGCCTGAAATCCTACGCAACACAGAGCCATTTTCCTTGCTCAGGAAAAAAATTTTTAAATTGTAGCACATAATTATCTTACTTTTCTGTAAAATATACACTTACAAATGAAGAAGTTGATTTGCCTTTATAAACACTCTATAGTCAAGCACTATACTTCAGGACCTCTAACTCATTAGAAAATTCTACCTTAGGAAAATGAAGAGACTAATTCTAAACAAAGTAATTATTCCTTGAAAACAGACAGACTGCACACTGTAAGGTTACTACACTAATAGCTCGGATGAAATACACAGAGCAATTAAGCAGAAAAGATACTACTAAATGAAAAGAGGTACCAGAATCTGGTCCAAAATACTTTTAATACCAACTATTTACATAATAAATGTAAACACAGAATATTTACTACCATCTCTACTCTCCAAGATGAAGGTTCATTTACCTAACCATATAAAGTAGTAGTACATATGCACCTTGACCAGGAAATAATTTTTTAACCCTTTTGTCATTTGATTGTCTGTCACTAGTTTGATACAAACTACTTGACTAAGTGATGAATACAAATTTTCACTTTGGTAGTCAGGAATAACAAGGATAACTGTATATACTGCAATCTTCAAGGTATGGAAACCAGACACTGAAATTATCTGTCTCAAAACAGGAGACTGAAAAGTTTTCTCTGAAAGCTGTGCATGAAAATAACTTTATTTGCAAAACTAAATATTCGTCTCACATTTTATAGCTTGAAAAAGATTATTTTACTTGCTTCTAATTATCAGTTTTTGCCTCACATGTTTAACACAGTCTGCACATAAACAACACATTTAAACATCAATAGTGATAGTTATACATATCCATACCCTATGGATTTGTAATAATAATGCTCTACCACTCTGACATGTGTTTCATTTGTTAGCGGAGCTTGAAATTCTCAGAACACACAAGGTTGATTTTACTTAGAAGACTGCAGCACTCAAAAATAACCAGTTCATGAACTGAGTATGTGTCAACAACCCAGCCACAGGTCTCCAGTAAGTACTTGGCCAGGGAGTGGGGTAGTCATACAAACCTCCTCTGAGCAGAGTCAGCTGTGAGGAGCTGGGAGGAGACATCAGGAGTTCTGAGTACATGCCCTGTACTTCTCCTTGAAAAACGGGAGGGGCGATGGACAGTTGGTCTAGAAGGGCCTACTTGCTGCAGTAATATTAAAATTAGTGTAACTCCTTCCTAGGATAAAGAAAATTTTGAAACCTTCCCCCCCCCCCCCCCAAATTACACCACTGTAAAGTTTCTGTTAGGCAGCAAAAGGTTCTTCTACCTGATTTCTGTTTAAGAAATTGATCTTTAGTCTTCTTCCATACATACACTTATTTTTTCTATCAACATCCTATTTGAATACAAGTATCTATATGCAATGTACATGGCTATTACAGGATAAATGAGAAGACAACATTTTCTTGCCGTCTCACCAACTGTCAATCTTAGGGGGAAAAAATGTTACAACCCCAACTATATTATATACTGTACATATAAATGACGCTGCTACAACACAACTGAAGTCAGCATTTTAATTCAGGTCACAAACTGGGTGACATCCTGAAAGGTACTGAGCACTATCAATGCATATGGCAGGTCTGAGAAAGTTGAAGAGGCTTCAGCATATCACAGGATGAGGAAATGTTCTCAGAGCCCTCCCGCAACATGATGGTAAAGTTTGCTTCCTATCTAATAAATGATAATAACTAAAACCCGCTCTGTTCTTCCAGAATTTTACAGACTTCTGCCTAAATATCTCTTCTTTTTCTATACAGCATTTAACATAAATCCTGTCCATTCCTTCCTGAGGCTCCTCCTCTGGAAGAAAGTTGATGTGCCTTAGAACAGTGAAATCATTGCTCTAAAAGCCAGCCTGCTCATTAAATTATTCTGCTAGCTGTGTGTTCCCTCATTAAAAATGTATAAAGATCAGATAATTGCAGCACGTATTATTAACCTTGTTTTCCTTGTTTTCATGTACAGGTTCTGTTTTGCTGCCGAGACAAAGACCTGGAAAGGGCAGTCTTCTACAATAAACTACAATAAGCTGAACTACAATATGAAAAATTCCCCCAGCTTTCCTTGAAGAGCACAAGGAATCACAGTGCAGTCAAAAACACCCATACTTTTATAACAGGGTAAAATACTGTAATCTTGTTGTATACTACTACAAATCTAAAACAGGCGGTCTTGGCTTTAGTTAAAGCTTCCGATAGGGAATTATTTAGATCAGCCAGTCTAATTCACCTAAATCTTCAAACATAGCTGCTATAAACTTCACAGATTTCCAGGTTGACTCCTTCTCCTTCTTAAAGCTAGGCTGCACTTCCAGACAACAACCCAGCTAAAAATCCAATTAGGGTAGCAGCACTTCTGAAACACACTGACCTATTTCTTTTTTTACTTGTTTTAATATGCATATACTCATGTTCTATTTCTGAAGAGAGCTATTTACACTGGAAATCAATACCCTTTGAAAACAAGTTACCATAAAATCCACCTATTGCACCAAAACAGAATCTATTCACAGGAGAAACTGTGTTTCCCCGACTCCCCAAGCAACACACACAGCATGCAGTATACTGCAGCAAACTCTTGAAACATTTGATAAAAGACAACGATCCTCCTACCTTGTTTAGCCCTGTCTATTCGACACATTCCCAACGTGAACTGGAACATCTGATATAAACAAACAGCCATATCTTTCCCATCGCATCATGGTAACTAATTCTCACGTGAAACGATGAGCAGCCTGTAATGTTTTGGGTTGGTTTTTTTCTCAGAAAGCCTTGTGACTTATCTGGGGATTTTTCCTCAGATGATGAAGCAAAGACACAGCCTAAACTCTGTTGCTGAAAGACTGCAGCCCTTCCTTCTCACAGAGCCCTCCCAGCATATGGCAGCCAATCACACCCAGCTTCGTCAGCCTTACTGCTCTTAAACTGATCCTAACAGGATGATTGACACAGCAACACAGCACTTCTAATGTGTAAAAACAATGCATCCATACCGATGAACCAGGAATCTCCCTCGCGCAGGGAAGGAGTTTTACTGGCGAGGTAAAGCGATAGCTGCATGAAATAACATGCGCAGCAAAAGCAAACAACTTCCTTTCCCTCCACTGCAACAGCAGCTACACCATTTCTTGCACAAGGATTTTTAAAGCTTTTGCTAATCGGAAACGTGCACAAACAACATTTCTGAAACTGCAAAACTGCAGTGATGCTGTTTTGGTTGTAAAGGTGAGCTGTGCACCATAATAAACCAAACCATCTATCTTTTATTTTAACATGCAGCCAAAACACACTCCGATTCAGGCAATAATATTCTCATTTTAATACTGCATAATCTTCTGTGCAGTGTCGGCATTTAACAGCACTACAAGCGTAACATGTTTTCAATTATTTCAGACCAGTTGTTAGGGACTGCAGGTATGGGATGCTCCTCAATGAAAACACTGTCTATATGATGGTGTTTTCATTCATACCCATGGCAGACAAATCCCATCAGCAGCATCTAAACTGAAGTTCAATTAGCTCGCAACTGATGTTCATTTGTATCAAGGTTCTGGCATGCAGACTACGATACCAGTTGCCATTTTCAAGTCAAGCTGTGGGCAGCTCAACACGCTTGGTACACAAGGTCTGCTGTCAATCAGTTTTCCTGTAAATTTTTCTTAAGTTTTAAAACACGAGACCAAAGCAGCCAAGGATTTTTAAATTGCAATTTAATTAATTGCAATTTAAACAAGAGTTGCAATTAAGAAAAATACAAAATGAAAGTCAGTCTTTATCCAGAAAGAGATAAAGATTGCAGTGCAACAATACTTTAGACAACAATGTAGGCAATTCAAGCCATTACGCAAAAAATGTGTAAAATGTGTTTAAAATGCCACTAAAAGTTTAGAAATATGAATAGACAAGAGGAAAACAAAGCTCTCATTCACTGGCAGCTCTGTCCCAAGGCTCCATTGTTTCCTATGGACTATTTTGCATATTATAAACACAGCTTCCCAAAAATCCATTATTCCTCTATCCAGCAAGCAGCAACTCTCCTTTGGGCTCCACGATCTCCCACACAATTTGTGAAAACCCTCCCCTTCCAGGCATGGCTGAGACATGCTCCTGCCAAGAGGGCTCCTGCCAGCCAGCCTTTACTTTCTGTCCAATCGCCCCTTCCATTCTTCGCTATTCTGCCCTATATAAAAAATAACCCAAAATAATCCTCCTCTAAAAAACCAAATTGTTGGCTCTGGTGGATTCAAGAGACCCTAGGGACAGTGGTGGTAGCTCCACCCATTACTAAGATAGCTTCGTGTATCTCATCAGGATTTTCCACATTCTTTTGACTTTGCCAAACTTGAGCTGCCCTTGTTAAAAATTTTCCATGCTGGACATCTGCTGCAGGATTTTATTGACTTTTCTGCCAAAACACAGTTTGCCTATTTCTGAGATAGCCCAGAAAAAACATGTTGCTCTGCCATCCTTGTAACTCACTGGGGAACTCTGGTTCCTCTGCCCACATTGGGGCAGTCTTGAAATTTGGCAAAGTGCTGATCCCTTGCTGTTTTGATATTGTTTTTGAGGGTTTTTTGATATATCAAGGCTATGTTTTTTGCTATGCATATGAAAATATTTTCCTATTTGAGCAGGCTTTAAAACCTGCTAATATTCAGCTGTCTCACAGCATTTTTAATTTTTGTTTCTGATCCCTACAGCGCAAATCTCGGAAAACGTTCTGCAGTTAGCGTCCGATTCCTTCAGCCATCCGTCCGTATGCGGCTGGAAAGGCACCAGCCCCACAGTGCGACTGAGCATGTAATGGGCTCAAGTTACAGGAGATTAGCAGGATTTCCCCTGTAACTGCTGCTCCCATCTGCCAGAGACCAGACATTGGAGCTGACAGCAGGAAGACAACCTCGCCTGTTGCTCTCATGACCCTTCGGCTGGTGCCCCACGGACGTGCGTGAGACAAGCCCTTGAGAGCGCACTGCAGAGGGGGTGTCAGAAAGGTCAGGTGGACCAAAACATGGCATGAAGCTGGGCAGAACAGGGAGAGAGCGATGAGAGGGAAAGGGAGGAAGAGATGCAAGAGCCAGAGTCCGGTAGGTTACAACACAGAAGAAGATGGTGCCCCTGCCAGACAAGGGACAGTCAGCGGCACAAGGCAGCACCAGGAGCCAGCCGCCCTCTCCACAGACCACATGCACATTCACACAACACCCACCAAGAGCTTCTGTGGTCCACCAGTTTGCTCCAAAAAAGCGAGGAAACTTGCAAGTTACCCGCCACAAACCCAAGACAAGTCACTAAAGCAACCTCTCAAAAGCTGAGGGCAGAGCACTGCCTGCACAACCCGATTTCAAATGCCACTGCTTCACAGTGCACACATTGGTCTTCAACCACTGCAGAGCTTTAACTGCAGTCAAACAGGGCTGAGGTGCTTCAAGGTACCATTACTGGGACACTTGAATCACAAAAGCAATCCAAACTAGGAGCCACACACCCACCCAGATCCTCTTGTGAGTTATTACGTTATAGATCCTCCCCTGACAAAGAATCAGAAGCCACTCACCTCAAGAGGGCATGCTGAAAACACATCACATCCCATAAGTGAACCCTTTAGCTAAGACCCATCAAAAAGTTCAAGAGAAAATAAAAGCTCTTTCTCAAAAATGGCACCTGAGTAGTGCCATAGTAAGGCATGACTTCATGGACTGCAAAAAAAGAGATTTTTAAAAATAATTGCTCTGTCCACTGAGGAGTGAGTAGTTCTCAAAAGGAAATGTGCGCTCAGGCACCCATTCATTTTTCACATCAGTTACAATGAAAAAGGCCAGAATTTCAATTTGCAATCTGATTTATACAACCATATTATATATTTAATTGCAAAACAACATCATCTTAGAGAAGCTGAGAAATTCAGATGTCAAACTCAAAGAATAACAAAGGTAAATTCGCAACTCAGAAAATGCCATCTGCTCTGCTTGACATGCTCCTGTAATTAATGAATCAAGGGAAAAACGCTTCTAACGGTGACTATTACACACAATTTTCTCAATGGTCTTGATACAACTTTTGGAGAAAAGTAGACTATTTTGGAAGTAATAAAGAGGAGGAGAACTGAAAAATGCAGAATCCACACAGTTGTTTTTCCTTCCTTACTCTTGAATCATAGCAATTAGGTCTAATTCCAGAAACAACAAAACTTGTCAATTTAAATGGAGTTTTGCAAGAAGAGTGGAACATATGTAACACTAGCACTGAAGTCACCAAGCAATTTATGTGACATTCAGTGCTGCAGAGAGACGATTTTGAGCTGTGCCTAGATGACCTATTGCAACAGTGACATTTTGATAAGTTTGGCAATGACAAAAAGGACTGCAAAACTATTTCCTGTGTCAGTAATAGACTCTTCCCTTAGTAACTTCCCACAACTGTTACTACGAGCAAAATTCAGCTTTGGTAGCTATGGTCTGAATGACAGCATAAAGAAAAGCCAAAGCAGCTGCCAAGATTTTAAAACTAGGCACTCATGCATAATACCACTGACGCCAGCTTTTGCAAAATACCTCAATCTCTATATTGGGGCTGAAGTGATGGTGGAAATCATTATTAAGTTGAAAATTTAAAGAGTAATATCAAAATTCCAAGTTACTAACTGGGAACAGCTTCTGAAAGGACCGGTCTAATTTTTGTTTTAAAAATAGGCTTATCACAAGAACTTTAAGTCTGGCTTTTCAACTATTTTAACTTCCTACAAGCCAGACATCCCAACATGTCCCTAACCTAGGAAAACTGGAAATTATCTGAGCACAGAAAGGAAAACAGACTATTCTGTTTTCATCGTATATGTTGAGAGAAATATAAAATGAAAACACTCCACAGAAGCAAGCACATATTCAAGCTACATGTTAGGAATCACTCTTACCAAAATTAAGGTGGCTCCTGGAGGCCTTCCAAATGCTCTCTCTCCTTCCGCTGCTTGCACAAGGAGTATAAGCCATGTCTAAATTTTGAGATCCAAACACATGGGTTCAGGCAAAAATCCAGTCTGCATCCTGACTTTATTTTAGGATGACACCAATTCCCCATCGGGATGAAAACTAAGTACATGTGCACCATTCCTGTAGAGGGTGGTTCCAGTTGGGAAGGGTGATGAAGGCATCAGCCAGAGGAGAACTGCAGTTCACTCCAACTAGGCTTTTGTAGCTGAGTGTTTGAGACACATACACCAGGTGCCATGGAGAGCTGAGCTGCCTCTGGATTGTAGCCTTATGCACTTAGCTTGAAATATATTTGACCAAATATAAACAAGCACATTTCACTGAGTCACTCTACTCCCCCTCTCTCTTTATAGTCACTGAAGAGAAATAGGCATTTGTGGGCTGTGATTCATCCTATCCCAAAGTAGCTATTCTAAGTGATTCCATCATATCCTAAAAGCATCTGTGTTTCTGCATTGGTTACCTGAGATGGTCACCCTTAGGCTTCTTGTATCATGTCCTTCATTAAACATGTAGGAGATGAAATCTTACAGAAGAAGCCTTATTACGAACATAAATATTTTGATATTTTAGTTACATATGCTGGATAGCACTTTTGATTTTCAAATTCAGTTCAAATAACTGAAGACATTAGCATAGAGCTAAAGGACACCTGTATTTTGACAATGTACAGTTACAGCTTTGGTGTAAATCCTCAGCTTGCCATAAGCATGTTCCAGCTATGTTGCTATATAAGCTACATAAGCTTGTTCTCTAAGCTATGCTGAACATGTTCCAGGGTTTTTTTTTTCCCCTGACTGAACAGCAATCTTTGCACTCACTCACGCTTTCCTCCTCTGAACAACTGATTGACACCAAATTAACCTAAGAGGAGTTGATCTGGGATTCTCTTGATTTTCTTTTTCATTCTGGAGGGGGACATTTTTGGAGAGAGGGAAAGTTGGTAAAATAACCATTATCTTGCAAACTGTACAAGGCAGATACTATAAACTAGCAAAATAATAAGCTCAGTAAAATAAATTGGCAAACCACCTACATTGCCTTACTCTTAGAAGACTGACTTATGCAAAAGTTTTTTCAGGAAAGCGATTCTGTTTTTCTTCATGACAGCTGAAAGAAAAAGCCATTTGCAGTTTGCTCATCTGAAATATCAAATCACGGAAGTATTAAAACATTAAAATTTAAATTTTAGTCATTCAAACCAATATATCTAGTCCCTTCTAGATGCCCTAGGGAATTCTTGTGGCCTTCAGTGGCCATTGCTGGAAGGACTGGGTTACCGGTATGTCTTATATTTGCCAGCTCTACACAGATGTCCCAGATACAAAATTGTCTAGTGCCATTTTAGATGCCATATATTTAGATACCTGTACCCATCCAAAAATGTAACCATTTCCTCAGAAATATTCCTATCAGAATAGATCTTCCCAAATCTTCCACCAGAATGTAAAAGGGGTACATACAAAACAGAAGCCCTTTCTCTTTAGCTGCTGAACCCTATTCAGAATATGCTTTATGAATCACAAGGAAACACAGGGTAAAAGTACAAGCACTATTTAAGCCAGCAATGTGTATCATAAATTCAAGATAAATCTCTCCCTGTTAACTGACTTCATGTCCCCCCAGTTTGTACAATATCTATGATGGCCAGGGATTTATCTGATGGAAGCCTCCCAAGCCTTGGACTTCAGCTGAAATAAACACCAAATGCTTAAGCCTTCATAAAAACTTATTTTGAATCCATGTGGTTAGGAAGAATACTTCCCAAATGTGTCAAATTAAGAAGAAAGAGTGTTGTACCTTTAAGTCTTTAATACTCAATTGGAAACAATGCAAAGGTGTAATCCAGCGCTTCCCACTGATGCATAAATCATCTTTAGTGAGACCCCCACGTACTGGGAAGTTCTTCCATTGCTGATAAAAACATGCTCCTTCCTCCTGAGACCCCTCCATGACTAATTTCCTCCATACCCATTGTTCTGGCCTCAGATTTGGAGTAGTTCCTATTCAAACCCACAACAGGAGGAAACCATTTCATAAATCACCTTTTCATAAAACCTACTAACCTCAGCTACAGCGTCACGTGGGCATAGGAAAACCCTCTTGTGCTTTAAAAAGCACAGTTGGAGGATACATATACTAAACTTCTACCCCTTATCTATCTTGGGGATAGCCAACCTACTGGGACGACACAGGGGCAACATTTGTCCTCCAAGAAGTTCCTAAATAACCAAAATTCATGCAAATTCATGTAACTATATGAGAGATGCATTCCAAGTAAGCTTTCTGCATGTAAACCTAATATTTTAGAAATCTATGAAGATTCAGTTATCATCCTCAATGTACTTGAAATCCTGCATATAATTCAAGCAATGGCTCCAAATAACTTATCTTCCAACCAGTGATGCAATGAGCACTCTCTTATTATCCTTTAAATCAAAAGCTTTATTTTATTACTCCATTATAAACCCGAAGGGAAAAAATGTCACTGAAACTAAGCTCCATTTTGAATTTTCCCATCTTCAATTAGCACAAAAATAATTCAACTTGCTCCTTCTAATTCATTAAAATTACCCTACTGTTTTTGCACACTACTGCAGTACAGGTGTAAAACCATCCATCACTATTTAACAGGTGATGCTGCCTCCCATTTCCCTACTAGCAGCCTCTTAACAGCCTGAGTCTGTAGGGTAGATGCTCAGGGGCATGCAGCAAAATCAGCAAGCAATCTCCACTGTAAGCAGAGAAAATAAGCTCCAGGAAACTTCACAGAAAATGAAAGCCAATTGGATAATTTTTGTTTTTTAAAATCAGTAAGAGTAGCATTAGAGTAGCATTCAATCTCTCACCCTTTTACAGCAATTAATAACCCACACATGTAAGAGCAGAGGACTCCATATAATTAAAAAAGCATTACTTTGGCAAGAAGAGAGGGCCTGGAGTATGTAAGTACAGGGTTTTATTTCTATCTGTGAAGTATGGATGACAGGTAGGAGAAAGCTATGCCAAGTGAACTGTTGGCAAGCAACTAGTCTTTTGGTTAACAGGCAGCTCTGTTTTGTGAAGTCTGTGAGTTTGTGCTCACTTAGGCAAGCTTTTCTTTAAACATCAGACTTAGATGCATTCAGTCATGAGTTTTGCACCAAATTTCCATTTGCACCTCAAAAGAGGTTGCTTTGTTTCAGCTTGCTCTCTGATTACTGTGAAGTGTCAGGAACACTTTGTTGTATAATGCTTTTAAACATTGCATGTGGATCTTTGCCTAATTACTCTGCCACATAATACTATATACATGAACATGAACCCTCATTTTTCCCAAATGTCATGCAACAGAAACCAAGAAATAAGTAGCTGTAAATACAAATTGAAACAAGAATTGTTTTCACAAAGGAAAAATAAGCAAACAAGTATGAGTAATGCAGGGCAAGAAACAAGGTCCTCTGGCAGAAGCACTGAGTGGGATAAAATGGCATCCAAAAGCATGACCTCTGAAAAACAGCATGTTTCAAGTAGCACATGTCAATATTTAATCCCACCACCAGAAAAATGAAGTAGAGAAGGAATGCCTCAAAAATCAAAATGCATACAGGACTTCATTCACCAGAGATCCAAAGATGGAACAGAGAGTTTATTTGTAGGGAAATGTCTGAAAGGGGATAGCATCCAGCTTTCTAAAACAGCTACTTCACCTATTCTGTGTTTTTCTCCGACTCTCCTCTTCCTTTCTCTCTCTCTCTCAAAAAAAGGTGTTATAAATTGACAAAACCATTCATTTGGCTGCTCCCCTTCATATCAGCTCTAATAAGGATAAAATACGACCACTAATACATATTAGTAGAGCCAAAGTAAGATTAAAAGATATCCTGTCTGCTACCTTTGGCTTACTTACAGGTAGTACTACTAAGAAAAGGGGACCGCAGAGAAAAAGTACAAGATTAAGATTACATAGATCTTTTCCTGTGGGGTACATAGTCTTATGAATTTAAGATTGTAAGTAAAACTTCACTGCAGACCACCTGCCCTCTTGGCAATTGTAATGCCACCTCATCCCCCGAAGCCATCTTCAGAAGACCAAAAAGGAGGGGTTTGCCTGTTTGGGCAGTATTGTATTAACCATCAAAGAGTTCTGCCCCTTCCTTCAGGGACAGGTGAGACCAAAAGACACCTGTTGACAAAAATATTTTGCTAGTCCTCAGGTCATAAATACTTAACAATACTAATCTCAGTGTAGTAAACTGAAGCATTACTGTATGAACTGCAAAAGCTGTATTGAGGACATGAAAGCAAATTTACCACCAAGCATCCCACGGTAGCTGGTCAGCTCAGTCCAAAGTTGTCTAAAAAATTCTTCACTTGAGAAGGGCAGAGGGAATTCTCCTAGAAACTTTGATTTTAAGAAACCCCAGGGGGTTTCTTATCTAATCCAGCTTCTGACTCAAAAGAAAACTATCATCAAGAGCAGACTGGGTCAGCGTGGCTTTGCCTTGCTGAGTCTTGAGAAGCTCCGAGGGCAGATACTTGCTTCTCTGGATGACCTGCTGGTGTGTTGCACTACTTTCCTAGTAACATGCTTTCCCCAACATCCAACCTGAATCTCCAAAGAAACAATTGGTTGTCACTGTCCCTTGGTGCCACCTGGCACTACTAAGTAGCACTTGGTCCTGTTACCTTCATAATCATCCTCTAGCAGCTGTAACAGCTATTGGATTGTCCCTTGTCTACTTTTCATCCAAGCAAATAAGCCCAGCTCCCTCAGCCTAGACCCCTATTCATAAAAGTAATTCTTCACTGGAGCTAGATATGGCAATAGGACTTCATCTGAGCTAGAAGTACTGCCTTGACAAAGCCACGACCACGTGCTCAATTCACACTGGATAAACTAGAGAGACTTCTAGTTTTCTCTTCCCTTTACTACGGGACTATCACTCAGATGTTTTGCATTTGCTTCTTTTGATTCCTCTTTGTACTGCTGACAGAAGGGATATGTTAAAAGCTCTGCACCCTGTACAGAAATGTCCACAGAATTTCAGACCTGTCTATTTCAGTACTCTCAGCTATTTTGCATATTGAATGCACTTCTATTTTACACAGATACCTATGAACAAGCCACCTAACAATAAAAAACAAAGTTACCAGTGCTTACTTTCTATATGAATTTTTTATAGGTCTTTCAAAAACCCCAAAATTGTATCCAGCTGCTTCCAATTATGGCCATCTCCAAAGATTTCCTTTTGAGACAATGTAACTTCAAGAGTACCAGCACCTCAAAAAAAAAAAAAAAAAACAAAATAACTAACCTTTATGGAGATCCCATTCATTCTGCTCCTTTTTTCAGTCTATTATGCAGAAATCAACAAATAACTAAGAACCCACTGACAAAATCTTGCTGGAGTAAGCAAAGTGGAACTACAGCAGTTTCAATTATTCCTCCTGTTTAGAAAATTCATCATCACAATCCTAAAACCCTTCTGAACAGCTCTGCACTAATGACATTTTTCTCTATCCCAATTTGTTTCAGCAGCAGACTCTACCAGGGAGTCAGCAGCAGCAGGGACCAGCTCTAGAAGGTTTGGAACCACTCGTACCACGTAAAAAACGCCACTTCAATCATCTTTGAAATTTGTAAAGAAGAATGATGTAAGCTTTCTAGAAAGCAAGAACAGTGCTGTAGTAGCCCTCCTGTCAGCCCCAGGGCCATCACCACAATTCAGATGACCAAACTCTTCTGCTGCTTCGTGAGGGAGGAGTATTGAAATCCACCCAGCTCTGGCCTCCAGTTATTGCCACACCATTAATCAAGTGGTCTCTTTACAACTCAGAAAGTGGACATAACTTTCTTCTCCCTTCCTCTAATTCACAACAGCAAGGACAGGTTATTTCAAAAAAAAAAAAAAAAAAAAAAGAAGACTGCCTGAAGCCACCAACACCATCTCTTCCTGATGGAATGTGCCTTAATCCTAACATTACCCTGCCCTCATCCTTCCTGTCCACACTTACCACGGTTCCCACAGGAGGCATATCCAGGTCTAACCACTGCCAGGATTCCACAGCATGCGCCTCCAAGACAAATCACATGCCACTCCTGTGGGACCCAGCAACCCAAATGATACAGCCCACTTCATCTGCCATGGAATAAACTGGACTGGGTTTTCCAAGGAATTTGAGGGAAAGAAGTAGAGAAGTCAGATATTTTCTAGTAGCTGCAAGTAGCAGCAGAAATACACTTCACCACAAACAGGAAGCAAAGAGCACAAAGCATTATGAAATTAAGTGAATGAATTGAGTAATGTAAGACCTACCTCTGAGTGCCAACAGGCAATGCACAATCCTGAGAGTGAAATACATGATATACATTGCATCACCCAAAGCTCTCTAAATGAGATATAAATCCCATGTCTTTTTTCCCTGCTCCTCACAATACAGAGACCAAGACAAGCAGACACCAAGAAACACTTGGTTCACCTGTTCTGCAAATGTGAAATCTATGGTGCTTACATAAAGCACCTTTATTAGATTTCATTAACCTGAAAAGCCAAAAGTAACGTTTATTCATTCACTCAAAGATTACAACTAACAAACATCTTTAGGAAGGCTAACATTAATATCTTGCAATGGAAGGTAGCAACGTGTCCCAGAATTACCAATCTTGAGCATTTCAGGAGATACTTTGAGAATGTTGAACATGATGAAGTCCCCAAAACTTACCACCCTGTGTTTTTTTAGAAAAGCCAGTTTCCTCATAGTCCTGTTGGCACCTTCACAAATCACACCTGGTCTAACCTGCAAATCTGATCATATTTTTGACCTAACACTTGACATAGAAGTTGAACATTATGGATTTTACAACACTACTGCAGTTTTGGAAAAAGCATCGCCTCATTCAGGCAAGTGAAAGCACAGCCAGCTTCCCAGGAACCAGAGAAAGCCCCAGCAGAGCAAGGACTGAGAAACTCCAAAATCTTTCAGAGCTCATGAACAGCAGCAGGGAAAGGGCCTGAGGGCTCAGGGACCCACACATCAGCAATGGTCAAAAACCACAGTCAACTCCTGACAACCACTGCTCCAGTAACATACACAAAAATCACCCTGATGTTACCAGTATCTCACCACACACATAGGACAAATTCCCAAATGGAGAACGGCAAATAAGTAACTGAAATAACTAAGTAACTAATACCTGAAATAACTAATGCATCAAAGCCTATGCTAAGGCTTTCCATGCTCAAGGCCCATGACATCCATACAGACATACTGCACAGCAAGGAAATACTCCACTTTGTGAAAACCTTGTGCACACTTGGAAAGCCCTCTCAGGAAATAAAACTGGGCCTCGCCCATATCCACCAACAGCCAGCTCACACAGTTCAAGTCGAGCACATTTAGACAATGCTGCACCTTAAAACAGAGTATCTTTTTTTCTCCACGAGCTGTGAATTCAATCATACTCATTCCAGTCTGAAATCATTAACAAACTACTCGGAAGTCTTCTTCCTCCTTGAAAATGTAACAGCCGTATCATTGCTGAAGAAACTTATTGTGGATATACTGTCCTGATCAACCACTGGTTAGTGCCAAATCTCCCATTCCTGAAAAAAGATAAGTAATAAAGCCAACTATTGGCTCATTTCAATAAGCCTAATATTACAGACCAGGGACCTCAAACTAAAGAAAGGACATAGATCTTCCCATACTTCAAATTATCTCTTTTCAGAGGAGGTATGGGCTGATATATACTCAACCTCACAGACCTCCTTTTTGATACCATTGGGCATGAAATACTTGTCTCTCACCAGGGAGGATACCTCAAAAGGGCCCAAAAAAATATTATGAATAGTTTGGATCCTTCCTGGATAAACTAGGGGCAATGGAGAAACAGGCAGCAGTGGGAAGCTGCCATCACTTGTTCCTTCCCCTGTAGAGACTGACAAGGCTCAATTCCCTACACACTACTTTCTAACATCAGTGTCAAACCACCAGGTGAATTAGCCAGCAACAGTCTCGAATTCTCCCAGTGTGAAGACACAACAGACCTATTTAACCCTCAGCAAAAACAACTGCAGAACCATCCAAACAAGTTGGAATAGCTGAAGCTAAGCCTAAACTTGGAATTCAGTGGTGATCAGAGGAAAACACTGTCAAGAGTTTGCAGCCACAGGCAGATCCTAGGTTTGTTGCTTTAAGATACATGATCTCAGCTGGTCATAGGTCAGAAGTATTTCTGGACTTTACACTGACATTATACTTTCATACTGAAACGCTACTCAATAACAGCATTGCTGTCTCAGCTCTATCTAGGCAAAGAGTCATCTGTGTCCCCAGTGCACTGTGGGGCAGCCCACAAAGCCTTCCAATCTAGGAAATTTGATTACTCCAGAAGGTGTTATGTCCTTTCCCAGTAAAACAATGTCACACCATCATCCTCCCATCTTCCAGGCTGCATCCTCACTGAGCTCAAACACCTACCCACTATCTTACAGCTCCCTGTGGCCCCAGCCCTGGGCAGCAACAGGGCTACCTCAGAGGAACAGCCCCTGGC
This sequence comes from Acanthiza pusilla, assembly GCA_036630365.1. Lineage (NCBI taxonomy): Eukaryota > Metazoa > Chordata > Aves > Passeriformes > Acanthizidae > Acanthiza > Acanthiza pusilla. Next base: position 3,745,528 of record JAXCHO010000003.1, on the reverse strand, counting down.
AGTCATCACTGCCATCAGTCACCCAACATGAGCTCAACATGTTGGCATGTAGCTCCAAGGCAAGACAAACTGTTGAGTTCTTCAGCACTTTAAGCTTTTTGAAGAGGTCTACTCTTTCTTCATACCTGTAGTTGATTGAGCTGTACATTTTTATTCCAAAGTTAGTTGTGTTTGGATACTGTGCTTCTCTAAAGCCCTAAGTCAATCGATTGTGTCAAACTCAGTTACCGCAAATAATCCAACCACAATGATCAAGACAGCAAAATGCACAGGGAAAGTATCAGCAATAGAAAAGAAAGATTGTTTTTGTTTTTAAAGGTTTATTCACAAGAAATGAGTGACTTGAAACTGAAAAGCATTTTTGATTAACACCCTGCCTTGACTTTCATTTCAATGACATTTTAATGAACACTTTCTAAGTAGCTCTACTTGCAAATGAACGTGGGAGAATATTGAAGAAAGGTAATGGGAGGGGAAAAAAGAATCCATCAGTCATTTTATTTCTTGGATGCCTCTGAGAAAATAAATAATAATTCATCAGGAGAAAAGTGATCCAGCAAAGATTCGATTGTTAAAAGACATCTGGAAAGGAATAATAAGTAGACTGGAAGAGTCTGAATTATGATAGAGAGATATGAAGAAAAATACAGTGTGATCTAGGAGCCAATTAGGTGACTTTGTAATTCTTCAAAGATAAAGAGAGCGTGTTCACATCTGTCCTGAGCACTTCAGCCACAGAAAGCTCACAATAAACTGTCAGAAAAAAATTTATAGAAGAGCAGTAAATGTGATTGTAGGACTGGCTAGAGCCATGAGAAGTGTGATTTCTACCCTGGCAACTGACAGCATGAAAATACCTTCTTTGATAAGAAGTTTAATGTGGTTCATAGTTCTTTATTTCTATTTTTATTGCCAGATTCTACCAAATTCAGAAACCTTCAAGTAGAACTACAGTAAGACCTGTGAGTGCCTATTAAAAGGGGAGGGAGGAGTGAAGGCAGTATAAACAAGCAAACCGTTCATTCACCTAGCATGGCATGAGTTTCAGTGAGAACATGCCAAATCTAAATAAATTAGGCTATATAATTCTACTTGGCAGCATAAGGAGTACAATAATCATTCAGTGTTGCTGAGATTCCAAGAGCTACCCAGAGGATGCAGAAAATCTAACACCATCAGGCAGCAGTGGGAATACCAATCTAATGCACTTTTTCTTTCTTCCTGTCATACATCAGGACAAAAAGTTAACAGAACTTTTTCCAGTGTCTTGTAACCAAGCTTTCAACCCAAGGAAAAGCAAGACTAAGACAGTTCCCCAAATGGCACTCACACGCCACTGGTGGCAGAATTCATGTAGTACCTTTGCTATGGGAGGTATACTACAGTTTAAGAATCCTTAGGTTAGGAGAAAAAAGCAGTCTGTTTAGTACTGCACACTACAATTCTAGAGACTCTGCAACCAGCAGAGAAACTGCAGAGCATCTGGAGTATAAGAGATGAAAATTTCACCCACCAAGTGTTAGCAGCAAGTAGACTTTATTTTTAATCTTCTTATGACAACTGTTATTCTGTAAAAGCCAAATTTAAGAAAATGATGCTCAAATGAAGATTTCAGCATCACAATCCCAAACATACCAATTCCAAAAATTTGAGATTTTGGCAGGTTTGCTGTTGACTAAACCCAGACCATTTCTTCAGAGAGAGGACCATACATTACAGAGGAGATAAGTTTCAGAGGGGAAAGTCTGTTGAAGTGACACGTTATGTCATCCACCCACCTATGTGCACAATGCAGATAGGTACCACTCCTGTGGTGACAGCAGGGATACCACAACAAACAGCCCATCTCTTTAGCTGCAGGCACTGCCCTGCAGGTCACCTTGCACGGACAGACAGACAGACCCTTACACTGTACAAATCACCAGGGTGGCCCACTGCTATTCTGAATTTCACTGACATGTAGATGAGGCATACCATATGCTAGCAACTACAGCAAGTGCTGAAGACCAGTGTGCCCCAGCTGGGAGCTCCAGCCTGTGGCAGAACTTCTGTTGCTATGATCTCCACTGAGCAACACCGGCTGGCACCCCACCACCACCTTATCACTGGAGAGAGGAAGTGCACGGCCCTACCCAGAGGTTCACGCATCCTCTAAAAGCATGAGGTTGACACTGCACAAAAGGGCCTTGTCCACAGTGGGAAAAATTACATCCCTTCCAGCAGCAGTATCAACTGTACTGGATGAATGCAAATAGTATTAGTGCCAAATCCAAGCTACAAATTGACATAATTGACGCTGGAGCAACTATTTTTTACTTTAGGCATACTCAGAAACTGTATGAAAGACTCTTTCCACTAGTCCTTGAGAGTAACTTTAGAGCATTTCCCAAAAGAGTTGTAATATGTATTTGGCCCTAAAGCTTACTGCAGGTACCTTTTTCAATTGCACAGCGTGGTATGTGCACACACGAAGGGAAAATAGAGGACAGATGGCTAAATCTATGCATATTTACCAAGGTACGAATACCACATTAAAATCATAAGCACTAGGCCAAGTCACATGTTTAAAATTAATTACACTTCCGCTACTACCTACAAGTCCACACTGCTTTAAAAATCTACAAGTCTGAACAAGATACGTCAGTGTGACACGATCACTTAAGTATATTAATCCCACATGGATATCCTCGGCAGCTGAATTAAAGGCACACAAGTTATTCCCTGCTACTGTTCAAATACATATTCAGCCACATTACTGCTGTCTGTTTCCCTCCCAGCAGAAATGCAAATATGCCCAAAAGAAACAGAAAACAAAACATCTGGAAGCAGAAGCCTATAGGCAATGTTCTCATAGTTCAAAAAATACATGTACATATTCCTGTATATGTAGACAAATATATATATGTGTATGTACAAGGAATAAATATATTGGGTTTCCACGCAAAACCAGTAGTAAGAAAAACATTTAATTTCGGACAGTTTTTTCCCCTCTGTCACACTCACCTTCACGGGTGGCAGTCCCGTGTCGTGTCCCCCCCAGAAGGAGCCTGCCCAGCGCTATTCTCCGCTGGCTGCAATGAGCCCCCGGCGCAGGCACGAAGCGGGCGGGCATGGAGCGGGGAGGGAGGATTCGGAGGAAGCCGCTGGGGCGGCCACGGCCCCACGGGGCCCTTTCCCTTTCCCTTCCAGAAGTAACACAAAGTTATGACTCCCGCTCGCCGCTCTCCCCGCTCGCACGCCGTGCCAAATGCTGAGTTAACAAAACCATAAATCACCGCTGAACCAGACGCGACGGCCCGGCAGCAGCGCCCGCCGCCTCCCGCCCCGTCCCACGCCGCGGCGGCTCCCCCAGGGAAGCGAAGGGGAGGCGAGCGGCAGCGGGCACCCGAACCGGCGCGGGGCTCGGGGCGCCTTCCCGCGCCCTTGGCGGCGGCAGCGGGAGGGATCGCGGGTCCAGGTGCGGCGGGACGGGCAGCGGAGGCAGCTCCCCGCGCAGGGAGGCGCCGCGGGCCGCCGCGGCCGCCAGGCTCCCCCGGGGCCGGCGGCACCGCTGCCGCGACTCCCGCTCGGGGCGCCGGCCGAGTCGAGGTCCCGCCGCCGCCGCGCACCCGCCGCGTCCCCGTGCGGCCCGGCCCCGCGGAGAGGAGACACGGGCTGTCCCCGCGCCGTGGCCCCGCAGCCGCCCCGGAGCGGGGGTGGGCTGGCGGCGGCGCGGGGGAAACTGGCGGTGGAGCGGGCGGCTGCCTTACCTCGGAACGGAGCGCGGAGCGGGGGGACACCCGCTTCTCCCAGCCGGGCGGAGGCGGCTCCGCGCAGCGGCGGCTTGTCACCTCTCCCGCCGCGACCGCGACGGCGGCGGCTCCTCGCGTAGGGGCGGTCCGGCCCCTCCCTGCCGGGGCCGAGCGCCGCTCGCACCGCCCCGGGGCCGGGCCCGCCCGCCGCAGCCCGCGCCGTCCGGCCGCCGCCGGGGCCGGGCAGGGGGCAGCGGCAGCGGCGGTGGCAGCGGCGCCGCAGGGGCCCCGGGCCGGCCCGCGGTGGTTCGCCTCGAGCCCGGCCCGCCTCGGGGACGAGCCCGAGCGATTCCTCCGCAAAACAACGGGGGCAGCGGCGGGCGGGCGGTGCTGCAGAGCGGCCAAAACCCTGGGTTTGCGGCGTGTTGTTCGGCTTCCTTTCCACTGCTGGAGCTATGGCGTGTCACCGGTACCGTGGACGATTTTCTGGAGGAAACAAACGCGTGGCTTGGCTCCCAGGGCTCATTCTTCCCGCATTTTGAGCTGAATTCGTGAGCAGTTTCTATTCCCGTGAAGTGTCGTTCACCGCCGGAAAGGACTCCCTTCCCTCGCCCGCAGCAGCCAGCGCAGGCCCCCGGTACCGCTCTGCCCCAGTTCTCCCACAGGTAGCTCTCCCTGGAGCAAGGGTTGGCACCTTTGCCTAAAAAACATGGAATATCCCCCATCCAGAAAGAGGGGCAGCTGCGATGATTCCTGGGCTGCCTCCAGCCCATCAAACTGTGCTTGTGTTCCTGTGCCAGGTGAAGCTAAAGGTGGGGTGCAGCGGAGCTGGTGGAGCACTGCCGACCCCGGCCCCCCACGGTCCCAGCGAGCCCCTGCTCTGTGGGCCGGGAGGGCTGAAGCCTCATCTGACAAACTCTACATTTCATTTCCAGGCAGCCCGGGTCCCTGAACAGGCTCTCCAGAAAGCCAGGCAACATGCAGGGTTGGGGCCACAGCTGCCCCATCCTCAATACGTCTTAACCGCTGCAGCATCCCAGAGTAAGGGTGGCGGAGCAGTAAATAAATCAGAAAGCAGCTGCACTTCAATTTCAACTAAATTCCTTTAGGCTGTCCCTGAGGTCTTTCACAAGGATCAGTAACTGAACTGCTACTGAAAAATATGTTACATTTCAAGAAAGTGACCCTTTCAACTTAGCCACATCCTTTTGGTGTTAGGACGCTGAAAAAAGAGACAAAAAGAAAAAATCCTTTTTTTTTTTTTTTAAAGTAATGAGCAGAGTGACAAATTAATATTTTACGGCTAATTGGAAACCAGTTCTAACCAGTCTGTTCAAGGCGACCCCGTGGTTAAATGTGTTTGAATATACCCAGTGAACAAAACTATGATAATATTGTTCTACTTTGAAAGGGAAATAGAATAAATGGAATAAACACAAAGCCCAGCCAGAGCCTAGCTGAGGATACCACCAGGTACAGTAAGCACCCTCCCCCAGTTTGTAAGAGGAGAGAATGGCTTTGAAAAGGGGGAAAATAAAATTAAATCTGCTGCTGCTCCAGCATATCCCACTGCTGATTACGGTAGTCCCTAGGTGACCAGAAGCAGCATCAGTAACATCTCTATCCATTCCTTGCCTCCTCTGGTATGATTTTGATCTTGGTGAATGGCAGTTTTGTGGAGGAAAATAAATGAGATTGTAACTTTTTTTCCCCTGGCACATTGTTTTTTAATCTTCATTAAATGAAAGCAGAACTAAAGAAGTTGTTAAATATGCAAAAAACCTTGACAGGATGTTCCATCAATAAGAATTTAGTGCACAGCCGATACCATAAAATGCAGGATCTCCTGAGGCCCTCTATTATGCAGCTACTCACAGAAGCAGGATTAAATATATTTCAGGCCAAATCCAACATGGGTTTTTACCCCGCCTTTAAAAACCACCAATGAGGTGCCTGTTCTCTTCAGGCAACTTGATGTGCCCATTGACTGAATTTGAGCAAGCCCCTCTTTCTGCAAATTAACCTGATTAAATTTTGTCTTCCTCTCTTGACTGTGGAGGATGACTGATGTTATCCTATTTATGGCAATCTTTTACATATACATCTAAAGTTATAATGAGTTATGTTTTCCCTTCAGACTTTACTTTTTGATTCAAATTGCCACATTTTTTCAAACTTGTATGATTCTTGTTGCTCTCCTCCAGTCATTTGAATTTAACATCCACAATAGAACACCATAGACCAGCCAAGCCTCAGCAGTAATGAAGAAAGTAGAATAATTAATGGTGACTTACATATAGAATTTTTGTCAATAAATCCCTCAATGTGATTTGTTCTTGTTGCAATGGCAACTTCATGCTGACTCATTGGGTAGTGGGTCAGTGCCAAGAGCACCCTTTCTTCACCAGCTATTCCTTGTATGAATTTCATGCCTTCCTAAGTGCCTAGCCAGCACTTGCCCTCATCTTGTTCATTTTGCATACCAAATTGAGAGTATTTTTTAGTAGCAATAGTTTATCAATGTACATTCTGAAGTGGCTTATTGATCGTACAGCATGGATCATTAATTTTGCATTTTTCTTTAAAAAATAATTTCTCAATCAGTTTTATGAGGCTTAGTCAATATTATCCTACTTGGAAAGGTGCAGCATAGAAAACTGATGAGAAAGCAAGACAAAGTTAAATACCATTAACTCTTTAATATTTGCAGAGAATTTTTTTTTTTGTCTGATTTGCATTATTAGTTTTTACTACAAATATACCACAACAACGAAAGGGGGTTCTACCATTTAACAAGATGTTTGGATAGAGCTATTAATATTTTACAAAATTATAAAATTATGTTCAGAAATTTTGCTGAATTTTGCTGAAACTTGACGGCTTATCTGTCAAATCTTTTAACAGAACATGACATCCATATTTCTAGTCTCTGTTCTCGCCTTCCCTACCTCACCACCTGTACCGCAGGGGCTTGCCCTGAAGCCACCAACTAGCCATGTCTCCTGCCTGGAGTCCAGGAATGTCCTATGAGCTAACCCACAGAAGGTGCCAGCGCACATCCATTTTCCACCAGCAGCCATCCCCCGCCCAGTGGTGCCCTCATGTGTCTCCACACGTGAATTTCAAACATTTGGATTCCAGGAATTCGTTTGGTTTTTATGTGGCACCTGGCATATGCAATCTCTAAGCTGTGCAGCGCCTTTCTCTCTAGCCTAAAATCGGTTTGGGAATTTCCTACAAGGGAAAATGTACGGAGTGAAATAACTTGAGCCCATACTGGCATAATCTGTGCTTTTATTTGCATAATGGTGGCTACCAAGAAAATCCAGCAGTCTGTTTCACTGCCATTTGTTTCAGATCATGGCAAACTCCTAAATTCAGACATGAATTCTCTTTGCCCCTTTATTTTCAAGGCTACCAGTAAAAAGAAACTTTACAAATTACCCTTTTTAGTATCTATATATTCATGTATTGTGAGAAGGGAAAGTTGGCATGGTTTCACTGACATTATGCCTGTCTTCACAAGTTAAGATTAATTTGCTGTTTCAAAGGCCGTCAAGCCAGTTCAAGCCTATCTCATTTTTTTTCAAGAACAGAAAAATTCAGCTAAGTATCAAGTTTTCCTGTATGTGGACACCTATATATATACATACAGCAACCATTAGGATTCATAGCCAGGGCCATAACTCATTCATTTCTCTGAGGTTTTTTTAATAGTAAGGAGAAAACATGAACTCGTGCAAGTTAATTGCATAAATATTTTATTATTAAACGCTGGAGCATAAGATTTCACTAAACAATTCACCCAAAGTTTGTGTAATGCCATAATCCTAGGAAAAAAATCTGCAAGCTGCTGCTTCTGCACAAGTTTTGCAATGTCTTTTTTCGTGTATGCAACATTAAATTTGTTCATATGACAATTGTAGCATCTGCCCCATCTGTTCAGGATGCTCTTAGAAAATAACACTTCAAATACATTCACGATACATTTATTAGGAACTTTCACAGGCTTTCATTATTTCAGTACTCAAGGCTATATTGAATCAATAGATTACAGATACTATATGCCATGCGCAATTACATTTTCTCAAGGCACAGCCACAGAGAGCCAGCCCAATGACATTGTTCTCATCTTCTGCAATCACAGCAGCAGCTATCTTATCCCACAGCAGACTGAGCTTTGAGTGCAATACTCAAAGAAATGGAGAAACTGAGGTTGACCAAAGGCCTGGTAGGGGCTGGTTTCTTCTTTAGCTGTAGCAATGCCATATCACCAGATGATCCTAAGAGAAAACCAATGCCCCCTGTGCTTCAAAGGAAGATGGGGTACCCCTGACTTGGAAGCAAATTATTTTCCATTTATAGATTTGTTGAATCCTTTGGCACTTCGTTCACTGTGTGCAAAAGCTGTAGCAGACAAGCATCCGAGAAGAAAGATTCTGCATATGATTTCAGAAAATGAGTGCATCCCACCAATATTGCAGCTCATTTCTAGTGTGTCAGAGTAACCCTCTACCCATAAAGTACAACTGGGCTATTGTGCATCAGAGAGGAGTCTTTCCAAACTCTGACAGCCAACCAGCTGAAGCCCAGACGTACAAGATTTTAATACATTCATTGTCTTAATGAAGAGCTGTAAATGTAATGAATATGCTCAGGGCAATACAGTCCTCATGTCCTCCAGCAGGACTACAGAGCAACATCTCCATACTACCTAAATATGACTCTTCTCTGACCCTGTGGTCGAGTGACAGTTTGTGTTGCATGCACATGGCTAACCTTTTTTCACCCCTTAAAACTGGCCACGTTTGTGCTGCCTGTTGTGCACAGTTATTCCCTGATCTCAGGACATGGTGGTGTGAGTTTGCATGCTCCATGTTGTCTGCAAGTGTGCCATGCAATGATACCATGTGTAAGGTAGTCATTAAACAGAATGGACCAAACAAACTGCCTGCCTGTACAGGGCAAGAGTACAGTGCTGAGCCTGTACTCTTGCCCTGTGCAGTTTACTTCTATATACATAGCGTCGTGGAGTTTTCTGGTCCTGAGTTTCCTACTCTATACAAACAGCTGATGTTGCCAGATCCCACATGTAATTTGTATTTGGCCTTTTTAATTTGACTTTTTTGTTGGATTGTGTCTCTCAATGAGATGAGTCAGACCCACTGGCAAAAGCAGTACGCGCTCTGCAATACCTATTATCATCTGCAAACCTTGCCATAATATTTTATGTTGTCTAGATCACTGATAAAAGTATTAAGCACAAAAACATGTTACTGGGGGAAAAAACTCATTACAATAACTTCTTTTGTTTATGTCTTTTCATTAACAATAACATCTGGAGATCAAACAGAGAGTCAGTTTTTAATCCGCGTAATGTTCATTTCATATAATGGAAGTTCTTTTAAATCAAAGTGTTGTTGCAGTATTGACTGGGAAGCTTTGAAGGAATCAATGGCTGTCATGTGAACACAGTTGTCTGTAGCACTTGGAATCACACAGTTTTCAAAACAAAGGAGGAAACAGACACACACTCCCCAGCGAAAGAACTATAGTAAATACTTTCTTGGATGCTGTGTTGACAGATCTTAATTATATTTTAACCTCTAATATTTGCTAACAAGATCCAAAATTAGCAGTGTCTTTGCAATGGTTAAGAATAACATCATTAGTTATTCAACAAGTCCTTTCAAGCTTTCCGAAACTGATGCAACTTTGACAATAGTCTTCTGGAATTACCCATGACCTAGGGAAATGCCTTATTAGTAGCTGAAGACAAGTACTTGTCTAATTCTGTTAGGACTGAAGTTTAATTTGAGCAGAACCTGGCCTGTTTGTTTTCTTGCAGGTGATTTTTTCCTCCCTCTTTCTTACATGGATACACAATCCCTGTGTTCCAAATAACGGAAATCTGTTGTACTGTTTACCGACTGTATTCCATGTATATTTGAGGTAGGATTTTTCCTTGCTTTTCCTCCTAAAATTTATGTAAAGTGCCCTTTTACTGTATTTAATCCGGTGCCTGCTAATACTCCATCCAGTAACTTTTTCTTTTCTTGCTACTTTTAATCCCTGTCATTAATTATTTTGTTTCCCCACCTGAGTCTTTACAAATTGATTTTCTATTTTCTCATTTCCTCATTTAATTTTTTAACCAGGGTGGCTTTCTGCCCAGTAAAAGCTTTACATGCTAATGAAATTCTGTCGATCTACATATCCAACTTGCTATCTTTGAACGACTGGCAGTTTCTCTTAACGCTTTCTACTTCAAAGCCGTGTTCTCTGTCCTTTATGCTGACAATTAGTCTAAGCTTTGGGTAATTAGCTCCTTTAGAGTTTCATAGATGAATATTGGTGCTACCATTACGTGTTTAGGCAAATGGAGTGTAATCAGATTCTAATGAGAAATACATAAACAACAGGGTAATTTTTAGAGTGACAATTAACTATTCTTTGTCAAGAGAAGGTCTTATAATGAGTCATTCCCTTTGGGAGGAGGCATACTGCATTAAGAAACTTTAAAAGGAAGTAATCCTTCTCCTTCTCACTTTTTTTTTCCTTTTTTCTTTTTTTGTTCCCCCATGCAAACTATCCCAAACGTTCCCTGGTTCAAATTAACCAATGGTATTTATTTTCCATCTTGATTCTTTTTATGTAGATCATAAGCTTTAGCATAAAACATATTGTCATTTGGTAAGGTCCAAATGTTTTGATGGCTTATATATAGGAAGACATATTTCAGGTGTGTTTTACCCTGTAGGTTTTTAAGGCCAGTAGAGACAACAGCATTAATCCAACCAGGTCTGCATTAAAACAGGACTTAGACCCAGGCCGCATTCCTCTAAACTCGTAGCATCAAGAGATCAGACTTAGTCCTACTGCCATGATATTATCTAAAACAGGGCAGAAGTTAATACTTCAGGTTTTCTGCTGGAGAAGTTGTATTTTTAAAATAACATTCTTTTTATTTTTATACAAAACTCCATTGTGTATCTGTTTCACCACATGCCTTTTTAAAACACCATTTTCTTCCTAAGTGTAACCGAACCATGTAACTCTGTAAAATGATGGCTCACATATTTTTAAATATTGTTAGTCCGTGCCAGAGAAGTTTTCTTAGACCCATTAGAAAGGCTGCTAAAGTTCATACTTTACAGTTTCACCTACATCTATTTAATAATTTACAGGGTGGGAATTGCAACACTGAATTCTGTTTCAACAAAGCACTTAACTTTAAGGGTTTGTTTAAGTTTATCACTATTTCTCAGACCACTTAAGTATGTCTTGAAGTTCCAGTGGAGCCTTGGTATGTTTGAATGGTTTCCTGAATAGCGATGAATTTAAGAACACTTTTGTTTTCTGGGGGTTTTTTAGGGTTTTTGGGCGTTTTTTTTCTGAAATAGAGATTTATTCTGCAATTTAGTATACATTTTCAGCATTTCTCCTATTAACTATCTAATAATGATAGTTGTTTAAGAACTTTGATTTTAAAATTATACAGGAAAAATATGCAAATATTTTCATAGTTTATCATTTGAACTAGAGAATGAAGACAGATATCCAGTTCCTTATAAGCTATAGCAATTTTTTAAAATGCTCAAATGACTCTTATAGGGATATGCTCAAGGAATACTTAACAGATCCCTAGAGCTACTGGCACAACTTCACATATCAGAATTTTATACCTATGCAGTACTGCTGTAGATGAATAAAATTTAAATAATTAATTTCCTTCTACATGCAATTCATTGACAAGCGCAGGTGCCCTCCTAGCTACCTGAGCCTCAGTTATGGTGTGAAAAAACAGGTGAGAGTTTCTGGAAGGAAAAAGCTACAAGACCAACATAATCATAGAATTATACCATCATTTAAGTTTCAAAGAGACCTTTAAGATCCTCAAGTCCACCTGTTAACCCAACGCTTCCAAGTCCACCACTAAACTATGTACCTAAGCATCATCTCTATAGTTCTTTAAATGCCTTCAGGGATGGTGACTCAACCATTCCCATGGGCAGCCAGTTCCAGTGCTTGGTAATCCTTTCTATGAAGAGATTTTTCCTAATATCCAATCTAAACCTCCCCTGGTGTGTCTTGAGGCCATTTCGTCTTGTCCTGTTGCTGGTTGCCTAGGAGAAGAGATGATCCCAACCTGGTTACAACCTTATTTTGGTTAGTTGCAGAGAGTGATAAGGTCTCCTCTGAGCCTCCTCCTCCCCAGGCTAAACAACCCCAGCTCCCTCAGCCACTCATCACAGGACTTGTGCTCCAGACCCTTCCCCAGCTTCATTGCCTTTCTCTGAACTCACTCCAGCTCCTCAGTGTCTTTTTTGTAGTGAGGGGCCCAGAACTGGATGTGGGATTTGAGGTGTGGCCTCACCAGTACTGAGTACAGACAGACAATCACTGCACCTGTCCAAACCATGAGCAGCTGTTTTTTCCAGGAGAATGCTGTGGGAAGCAGCATCAAAGGCTTTGCTAGGCAAACAACATCCACTGCCTTTCCCTCCTCCACTAGACTGATCACCTTGTCATAGAAGATCAGGTTGCTCAAGCAGGACCTACCCTTAGCTGCCCCTGATCCCTTGGCTGCCCCACAGGTGCTGCGTGCAGCACATGGCGATCAGGATGATCTGCTCCATGACCTTCCCCAATACTGGGTCATGCTGACAGGTCTGTAGTTCCCTGGCTCCTCCTTCCAGCCCATCTTACAGCTGGGTGTCATACTGGTGAGCCTGCAGTCAGCTGGGAGCTCTCCAGTCAGCCAGGACTGCTGATGTAGGATGGGAAGTGGCTCAGTGAACACTTCTGCCAATTCCCTCAATACCCTGGCATGCATCCCATCATGGCCTGTACACCTGTGTGTCTCTAGGTGGTATAGCATGTCACTGACCATTCCACCTTGGATTATAGGAGCTTCATTCTGCTCCCCATCTTCCTGCTCAGGGGGCTGGGTGACCAGAGAACAACTGATCTTACTATTAAAGACTGAGGCAAAGAAGGCCTTCAGTACCTCAGGCTTTTCCTCGTCCTTAGTCACTATGTTTCCCTTCACATCCAATAAAGAATGAAGATTCTCCTTAGCCCTCTTTTTGTTGCTAATGCATTTATAGAAACATTTTTTATTATCTTTTATGGCAGTAACCAGATTAAGTTCTAGTTGGGCTCTAGGTCTTCTAATTTTCTGCCCTGCATAACCTCATGACCTGACTTAATGAAGTAAGTAATGTAAATTCTGACATGAAAAATGAGTGCTGAAAACAAGAGGCAGCTAACCCATTTATATGTTTTAATCCATTAAAATAAAATAAAATTGTAAAATGGTAAAATAAAATAAAATAAAATAAAATAAAATAAAATAAGGCAAAAATTTTCCAACTGCAATGAAGCAGGTTCGCAGTCAGATGATTCTGAGTACCATCTGAATTGGATATTAGAAATCTATCCCTGCAATCGGAAAGAAAACGCTTGTAGAGACCAGTCAGGAGCTGCAGATGAGACAATCATGTTGGGTGACCCTGGCAGAACATGGAACTGGAACTAAGCAACTTCTTAGAGCAATACCAGAAGAGTTTTTATTTCCAAATCAATAGAGCAATACAAAGTAAAGCAGCAGATGGGAAAGTGATACATGTTTTCACATCTACACAATTCACCACTAATGTACAGTTCATATAAATGCTTTCATGTGGATGAATTCAACACTGCACTGTGAAGAAGCAATGTGTCTGTGGGTTAACTCATAGGGTATCTGTCAGTGAACAAGGAAATCTTGTACTTGATTTCACATCTTGTACTGATGTTACATATGGAATAAAGATCTGATTTGGCAGCATCCTATTTCTAATTGTGATTTGGCTAGTCTGGACCAAATTTACAACATGTAGGGTACAAACAGTGCCTTAAGTGTGTTGAATGTATGCCTTTACATTTAATTGTCCTTCAGTACTTTGTTTTACAAATCTAAAGAGCATTTTATCTTTGGCTCTGCTCTCATACAATTTTTTGAGTGTCCTTTTTTTTTTTTTTAAACCAACATAATGCAAAAGAACTTCAAAATGGAAGTCCTCTACTTACCCAGGTTAGAATCCTGTTTGTGCTAAAATCTTAAATAGAGCCTTATTGAGGAAAAAACCCCACAACCCCAAACCAACAAACCCAACTTGAAAAAAATGCAGCTGTGAAACTTGTTTCTCCTGGAAGCGTTATGGAAACATGGTACTTCACCAGGGAAAGTTCAGTTGTGGTTTGTGATGCTAGACTAAACTATCTTAAATACTATATAAATATAAATATGCAATATAAATTCATTCGACTTAATCTTATGGATAAATCACCCATCTGTAAAGGAATATTTATTTTATAAAGCAACATACCTTAAGGGAGCTATGTAGGGCTGAAATTATATAAGAATATTTCTGTAAATTCTTGTTGGATTTAAAACTGGATTGCAAATCCAGCTGCAGCTAAAAATTGCAACCATATGAATTCCTAGGTAACAACAAAGGTCATCAGGACCTAGCCCTTCTAATTTTGCTATTTTACCTACCATTAGTAAATGTACCATTGTTGTGGCACTTGAGTTCTCTGCAACACAAATTCAATCCAGTGGAAAGATAATACAAAGTAAGAGTGGCACCACAGGAAAAATGAGTCAGGCAAAATGGATATGAAATCACTGGGTAATAAAAGAATGCACTGTGCATAAACTGAGGGGGTTGTTACAGAACTATTTCTGTTACCGATCTTTCTAATAAATTTGGAAAACAGGATTATGCAGAATTACTAACTTGGTAGAAATCTGGATTTTGGGCTTCATTTTCTCATTGCCAAAAATAAGAGCTAAGAGATTGATACTTTTTTACTCCCAAGGAAAACTACCACAGTCTTTTAAAATACTCAATACCATCTTTTTGCAACATGATCAATTCTTCACAGCACTTTGCCTCCTCAAAGTGCAAAGTAAGTGCCATGAATTCAATATAATGTTAGACTAAAATTTAATAGGCTAAGGATTATATTCATTTAGGAGAATGCTATGAAGTCAGAAATTATATTAAAGTAAATCCTCTTGTTTGTGTTATTGATTAGAACTATCTCTGTTCTTTCTGTGGGACTTCTGTGCCCACCTACATGGGTCCTGTCTATTTTAATAAGCACTAACATCAGTCCTGTACCATCTGATTTCTTTTATACTTTCCCTGCCTGAGCCATCATAGAGTTTGTACACACTTCCTACCAATACTGCAACACAAACAAAGTCTCGTGCCTTAATAATCTGCACTTAACTTTTTTCTTTGTATTGAATGTATATGAAAAGATTGTCTAGCACACCATCCTTTTCTTTTCCTGTCTTTTAATATGGATGTATATCTCTATGCTAAAGGATTTCCCTATTTGCTCCCATTGAGCCTGCAATAAATAGAGCAAATAATAGTAAATATTGCTTCTTTACTATCTTAGGTATAAGTTTCCTGAGATGGTGCCTCACATGTCAGGAAGAAAAGGCAGCAATGACACATTTCCCCTTAGGACAAGACAAAAAGGCTGCCTGGATCATGGCCAAACAGCTTTGGCACACACTCCACAGGTATATATTCTCAGTGCATCAGGCTGCCTGGGCTCAAGAGAAGTCTAGGCAAAAGGAAGACTTTATTTCTAGGCCCTGCAAAGAAGCTAACAAGCAACGTACTAATCCAGAGCCAGAGAGCATGGATACAATGATGGGTTTGAGAAAGCATGTATTCTCCAGGGGGAAGATGAATGTGAGTAACAGGGACTCTGGAAAGAAAACAGTTTTGTCCAGATGCCCATACATGCTGGCCTGCCTTAAGCATATAAACTGGATTTGTTCCTTTCCTGTATCTGAAAAGGGCCACCCCAGGAGGTAGATGAGACAAAAAAAGTATAGGTTGTTTACTAAAAGAAATTATTTCTAAGCATCATTTTACTCAATTTGCTAATAATTTTCAGGTTGCTTTCAGAAGGCATTTTTCTCATTCCTGTCATGATTACCATAACAAAGGGGTTGAGCTGGGACATACAGAACCATCTGATTCTGGTCAAGGGGAGTCGAAAGTATCTACTTTCCACATCACAAAATAGGCTATCTCTGTGGTTCTTCAGGAATTTCTTGGCCTGCTGTATTTTTCATTCCAGAACTCATGATCAGAATTTTATGTCCCTTTTTTCTTAGAGCAGTCTGTACAAGATCATCAGTGCCATTTCATCCGTGTATTTGAATCCCCACCTAAAATATTTTCGCTGGTAATATTTTTAATAATATTGAAAGCAGCACCCACTCTTACAGATAGTGCTGAAGACCTTTACATACAGTTTGCAGCCGTATGTTGATCCTTCAACATTCGGCACACACACACACACACGCATAGTGAGAGAGTCTGATTCATATTCTCAATCCTTCAGGATGATGGTTTTTTTGACAAACAGAGAAGTGGATGTCTGTGACCATTTCAGGTTCCCAAAGAGACATGTAAATGAAGCCTGTTGTACAAGTTCTTGTTTCTCATCAGACATATCCAGAAAAAAAACAACAGAGAAAGGGGGAGATCTCGGTACAAAATTTTATTATGCTGAAATTCCTTACAAGAGGTATGGTGGTACGACAGTCTTCTTCAAATTGTTTCCTGGAGCATGTGAAATGGCAATGAGCAGTGACTGATATTACGCTTGCATTATTTACAACCCTTTAAAAGGCACACTTAAATTATTCTTTTAGTTACTATGGTAATCTAGGAGACCTTTGCAGCCTCCAGATTTCTGAGTAAGGAATGAACTGTTGCTTCAAAACACTTTCAATATTGCTACAGAAGATTATTTATGGTACTTTTTTTTTTTTTTTTTAATCTCTCCCATTTATATTTGTTTGGTCGGTAGCACATTAGATTGCTGTCATCTGGAGTGATGACTTCAAAGTAATAACTCTGGCACCAGACCTGTAGACAACATGGGTTAAAGACTTTTATCCTCATGTATTAGGATATAAACCTAGAATTGCCTCATGTGAGATCATAAAAGTACTCCTGATTAATAAAATATGAGGCAAAAAATTGGATTTTATTATAATGTTGCATAAACTTTTTCTCCCCTTTTCCCTATTTTTTTTAAAGTCTTTTTTGAAGGATTTGCATGGGAGGGAAGATTTAAGTTACCCTCACAGATATACTTTTTATGTTGAAACTTATGAAAAATGTTTACTGCTACTGCCTTTGAACTTCACTGGATAGTACTAAAAATTGGTACACTGCTTTAAAATATTATTCAATTACTCAATTTTCTCACAACCCATATGCAAATAAATTATTTATTTATTTTCAAAAAGGAATGGCATAGCTATGAAAGGTGAGAGATTGGGAGAGCTGTGAGATCTTCACTCAGAGAGAAGGTGCGATGCCAAGTATTTCAGCGCTGCAGGTTTGTGTATGTTGTCTCACCATTCTGCCCACACCTCAAATGAAAGCATCAGTGGGATAAGAAGGCATTTCCTGTCTCTGTGCTCCTCCACCTGCTTACTCTTCAGATATCCAAGTTACTTATTAGGTCTGGTGAAAGTGGGTTGGAGTTTTGTGATACACCCATCAGTCTTCAGGGAAATCAACCTGACATCACCTCTATCAGGGAATGGTCATCCTGGTGATAACAGCTTTCAGACACTACTGACTTGGATTCGATTTGAATCACAGATAAAAGGATTAGCTTGAAACTTGTTTTCTGGTTGATTCTTTCTTGTTTGGATGTCAGTGGATATAATTTGCATTCCTTTCATACTAGGCATAACTCTCAGTGTTGATTAGAAATTACAGTTTCAATTAAAACATATACTTTTAAATTTTCTGCTCTTGCATTTTTCCTAGATTTGTAAAGGTAGAGGCCACTAAGCATTTAAGGAGCTTGAGTAGTTTTTGCATTCAAATCACTTTCTTTGTCCAAACTCCTCTATATACTGCAAGGAAAAATTCACAAAAATATAACATAACTTACAAGTTTGTGTAAACATTCATGTTGCAGAGGTAGCCACAATTTCAGGACTTCTAACAGCTCAACTTGCTTCCCTGGAATTTAAATCCATTGCCAATGCAGCATCACAATGTAAGCAAAATTCATATTGATACAACTCTTGTTACTTTCCAGAGGAAGCCATTGAAATCAAACATTTAGATTTTTCCACCTCATTATGACCCATTCTTCAATTTCAAACTACTCTTACATGCTCTTTCAAGAGGAAGCATATGGAATGACACCGGATTTTGAGTTGTACCTAAATTGCACACATCTTGTTGATCTGAAGGAAATGTTGAACAAGTGAGCAAATATGATTAGAAAATTCATTAGGCTGTGTCTACAGTGAGATTTTGGCTTGAACCCTTAGAGCAATTTTGAATCAAATTCCCCAGTTGGTCACACTTGCTGCACATTGTTGCGTAAAAGGAATGGGGCTTGTGTATACAAACCATATTTCCTTCAGAAAAGCTAAATCTCAAGCCCCACACCAGGTGCTCCCCAAATGTGCTCCATCCCCATGTGGGGCTCCAAGCCGCAACGCCCAAACCTAACATCAGACAGTTTCTAACCACATGTGCACCAGAGACATTCAGTCCAGAGCCCCCCATTAGACGTACCCAGAGTCAAAACTTCAGACCGCGTTTATTGAAGATGCAGGAGGCTCAGCACCTAACAGTAGATTCATTGATCCGCTCCTAGCGCACCGCAGCGCTGCTGACGCGTACATGGTCTCCGTTCCCTCGGCACGTGTAGGGCTGGAAGGGAGAATGTCCTCTGCATGCCTCTGCAGCCCTTGTGCAAGCCCGTGTGCTGACATGGTTGCCATGGCTGACTGAACCACAGCTATTAAACCTTGCCCTGAGCCGTGCTGATCATTGCCCTGGCGCTGCTAGCAGGGCTCCTGTGCGCGGGCCAGCTCGTGCCTGCCCACCAAAGCCTGCGTGCCCATCCTTGGGGCACTGTTCCGCATGTGCTGGATGTGATTCTGCACGGAGCTGCCTTAAGAGCAGCCAGATCTCCCAAAGATGCCGCTCCCAGGCTCGGGGCCTGTTCCTTTGCCCCTCAGAGGAATGTTCTAATGATGGCATGTGAAATTATACAACGCTATCAGATTTCAGCCAAATCGGACCATAGGTCACGTACAACACAGAGATGTCTGGAAAACAGATGCTCCTCGTAGCTTTGGTTATCTAAATGTATGTGGTTGATTGCCTTTTTCACGTTAATGAATAGAAATCATGGGAAGCCTTCAGATAAGAGATTAAAATAAACATGGCTGCAGTGGGTCCAAGAGGTCCGAAGATGTTTTGCAAACACATTTAAAAATGTAACAGCTCTGAAACTACAGTGAATACTTGACACAAAGATTCGTCTCTGTCAATATGCATAATGTTCTCCTTATTGTTGTTGATGAGATATTCAGAATAAAATTCTGAGGCTTATTTTTAAGCCTATTTGTGGATTACTTCCAGCAAGTCGGTTTTACAAAACAATCCTAACAAAAAGCACACGGTGTAGCTCTTTATAGCAATATATTTCCTATTCCTCTTTTTTTATAGCTACTTTATAGTCCGCCCATCTTATCACATAAAAAGAAAAACACTTTCATTACTGAGAACTGACTTTCATATGAAATGGCATAACTCAATACTTTTCCGCTAGGTAGAAAAATTAATCCTCCCTTATTAAAAAGAAAAACTGTTTTCATTTTACTCTTTTCTCTTTGTCAACCGAAGAAAAGATGAACAAAATTCAAACATATGTTAAGTATTTCTGCTAAAAATCTGCAAGTGTATTTGAAAAAATCAAACTTCAAACAGGGCCAGAAGACAGTTTTTCTCTTGTGACACAAGTTTGAAGGACACTTGCCAGACACTTACACACCCACAGAAAATCTTTTAGTAACCACAAATTACAGTTCAAGCATACATTTAAGTGCTAAGTACTAATGCCCAACATTAAATGCTCAGCCATCTCTACAGCCACAATGCAAAAAAGCTTTGCTTTCTCTTTTTCTGTCTTCTAGTTAGTTCAGCTGCTTGCCTGTACTCATCTTTCCCTTTCTTATCAGACAGAGACATTGTAAGACTAATATCTATAACAGCTTGTTCAAAAAATAGCTTTATTCCTGCAGGGTACAGAGGACTGGATGACCAAGCAGTAAAATTTGCTACTGTGAGATCTATTCCTACGAAGCAAATGAGGGAGAAGGCAAGAAATTATTAATTTCCTTTAAAATATAAATTCTGAGCACAACCTTGAAATACTTTCTAGCATTTCACAGAATTCCATTTTCATAATATTCATCCTACTGCTTAAAACATCAAGGAAATAAAAGGAAGAAAAATCTTAAGTTAGTAACTCCTGACTTTCCCAGCCCAAGACAAGTCATCTTCAGTGTGCTAAAGATCTTGCTGGTTTTGAGAATGTCTTAAATCAGCCAAAACAGTCCTGCTGGAGTCAAGCAAAAATTAACACCACCTAGTCCTAATGTGACCTCAGCTGGAGTCCCGTGGGCAGCTCTGACCATCCATGCTTAAGAGAGAAGGGCTGAAATTCCAACAGTTGCCAATGATATTCAGATAATCCAAGGAAAGGAGAGCTTGTTTTACAAGAGTAAACTAAAAGGCCTTGGCTTGCTTAGTCTAGCAAATGGTGACTGTCGGGGAATGTGATTCATATCATGTGCTTGGCCTTGTTCCAAGCTGTATGCATTCTGACCAGCAGGCCAGAACACACGTGCTCTTTGGTTAACGGGAAAGCTGAACAGATCAAAGTCACGCTGGAGCCTCTCCAACAGTGTCCTGCTGATGTGCTTGCCTACCTAGCAAAGCTTTTAGCTCCTTAAAACTCATGAAAACATCAGCTTTCAATCCCTTTGACAAATTCAGCTGAACTGGAGCCATGGCTTCAAAAGATACTGAGTTTAGAGAGGACTGAAAGAGACCGACTGACAGGCAGAGGCAGAATCAATAGTTTCTTAGGAAAGCAGCTATGGACACCTCATTAAAAATGTATAGTGACAGTAAACATATCTTAAACAAGGAAACAATGGGGAGACAGAGAGGTGAGGGAAAAACAAGAGATATTTGCATGCATTGAATAAGGCAAGAGAGAAAAGAGTTTATTTGCAACTTTGATCAGCAGGAGCAGTGTATTACCTTTTGAGCTTCTCCACTAAACAAATGTAGACTGCAAGTAGGAACAACTACATAAAAGATACAATAAACAGCATACTGCATTATTATTTCAGATTACAGCAATCATAGTTTAAGGAATTGCACTGAGGGAAAAAAAAAGAGCAGTGTGGTTAGAGATTCTGCTATACAGTCTGCCTACAATAAGTGCTATATTTTAGCATTTAAACACTTACTTTATGAAGGTGAGTTCACCAAGGTGAAAAAGAGAAGGAGATGGGTATCTCTGAAGACCTCTACCCCTTGACTTCTTAAAGAACCTTGGTCCTTACTTTTGGAATGGTGATTCAACAGGCATTTAAAATTGAGCTACAAGTCAAATGCCCAAGATACATGAATTGAACATAATACTTACAGTGAAGTATCTTCTCAAATCTTATACTTTTTTTAATCAATACCTTACCAACTGTAAGAAAGCATTTACTTTCCTTAGGTTTTATATGTGCAATGTGAACAACATTATTTCCTGGTCCACAGCATTGTAAAATGTAGCTCCCTCCCACATGCATCAAACATTTTAACATCCCACTGAAACTTTTCTATCTAGTTAAGGAGATGACTTGAAAGGCTGATGGAATGATCAAATAGATTTAACTTTCAGCTGCTGTCATGCATAAGTTTAGACAAGAAGATGTTGAGGCTTTCTTCTTTACATGTCATGAAGGAATTAAATTATTTTTCCAGTCAGGTTTATTTACAGGAAGCAAGATAAAAATTGAAGACTTCATAGACTGCCAGACTTGAAGGACTCGTAGTCAAGAATTAAAGTTTATTTGAAATACTGGAACATTATTGTTTTTTGCTTATGGTTTATTATCACCAAGATGCATTGGTGACACTTTCTATGAGTGTCCAGGTTTTACTTAGCACTAGGTATTGATGGCAACAGGCATCAGTTACATACAGGAACATTTTCTCAGGGGGATGAAGGCAAAGAGAAATGGTAAAAGAAGAATTGGTGCGAGGTGGAGGGGGTCCTGCACTACCTGCAAGAGGACAGTTGCCAGGAGACATGGCTTCTACAGCATTTCTGTGGAGCACGGCTTCTGAGACATATACCCACAGTGGAGAACTGGGAATAAAAAAGAAAAAAAAGAGTGTAGGGGATCCCATGTCACTCATGGTCAAGTACAAGGAGGATTGTTGAATCACATCACATCACTCAGAAGGGTGGAGTATGCAGCACTCCAGTGGCTCAGAGACACCTTCCTCTAAATTGCTGAAGGTGGCAGCTTCTCTGCCCTCCCATTGCCAAAGGCAGTGCATGCCAAACAAGCAGAAATCCAGATGCTGGAACTCCCTATTGATCCTTGTCTTCTGGATTTTTACCACTAAACATGAGCATAACACTGAACATACCATGCTCCTCTGAAAAACATGTCCCTGTGAAGTAACTACATGGAGATGCAGAATTGCACTTTGACAGTTTTTACGAAGGTGGGGCCTTCTTTTCAACAAAATCCTAACTCCTTAACACAAAACAAAACAAAACAAAAAGTAAAGAAAAAAAATAAAACCCCAACAGTCTGTTTGAGGCTGTTTTGTGGTCTGATTCTGCACAGAAAGCCTGTCTAATCTAGCAACTGCCTCATGGTGACTCCAGACCAGTGACGGGAAATGAGCAGGAAGATCAGCACACTGCCATAAAGCCCCACTGAAGTGGACCACTGTTCAAGATCAGGTCTACCTAGCACCATAATTATGGAAAAGTTTTTTGGGTGAATGTGATGTATTTCAGAGAGTATGATCTACTTAATACTCACAGAATTCTAGCATTTATATGAGACACTAGAGACTGCGCAGCAAAGCACAGTCTTGGCAGATGGACTGAATAATCCAATATAATGAAACCCTTTTCATTTCTAACATCTGTAACAATGTCTCCATTTCAGGCATTTGTGACAATGATCTTTACTTGCTGTATTTTGGATTAGTTGTCCAACTGATATCCTTTCCAAGTATTAGCAGACAGAATAATAATAGCTCATCATTGTGGATGGCAGCAGGCGTAAACAGTAGGAGACATTAATTATCACCCTTTTGGATTACGGCAGCAGAGACCACCATTAAAAGAAAGAATCCCAAGTAAAAGATAACTCTTCACTCTCAAAACTTCATTTCCTACCAAAAAGTGACCTTAAAAAAAAAAAAAAAGTTGAGATTATGCCAAATTTGGTTTGGGCATTTTTTGTTAGTTTGTTTTAAAAATAAAGTACAGAGGCAGTATGGAAAAATATTTTTGATCTGCCTGTTGGCAGATTACATTTGAAATTATGATGTGTAATATGTGGAAAACAAAATAAATGGTGGTCTGAGACATACCAGTAGAAAGTAAGCACAGGAAGAAGGGAAGAACTTAGTCAGATTAAGTGTCTGCCTATATGTTGGTAGTGACAAGTCCAGAGTGAACTAGGACAAAAGGACAAATGGCACAAGCCTAAAATATTGCTTACACCTCTGTCAAAACACCATTTTTTGATATTACCTTTTGCTTGCTGTGACAGTAGACGTATCAACTCTTCTTTGCCTCAGTTTCAGTTTCTTATTTTCATTACTGCATTAATAAATCTGCTTTTTATGCTACAAATATTTTGGGCATTGTTGCAGGGAAGAATTTCAGAAGTGTAGTAATTTGTGGTATCAAATCAATTCATAACAGTTGAAGAAGTGTTGCATTCATCATAAGGTTCTCTGTCTGTGTCATGCTTCCCAACTTTATTACTCTTTCTGTGATTAGACAGGGTTTGTCAAGGTTTAGGAAAGGCAATATAAAAGTCACATCAGCCCTGAAGTCTCCCGTAGAAAGATATGGTTTGGGGAATCTTCTCTCAAAAGGAGATGTGATTAAAGCTGAGGTTATAAGAATATACTAGAAACACTTTTAAATGATTGTGATAGAATTGAACTTAAATCATGTAATGCAGCTTTACTCTGGAGATCTTTCAATGCCAAATCTGCATCTTGAGATAATCCTGAAATAATTCTGTTTTAGCAGTTTCATCTATTTTAGATTTTCTATTTGTAATCCTGAAGTTGACTAGCGGTGTTGGATATAAAGGCTGCATAGAAGCCATTTGGGAAAGAATATGCATTAAAACCAAAATCTTTTATCCCAAAGAAGATTCGACACTGATCCAACTGACCTGTCACAGCATAAACAAATTGCTGCTATTCCACATCAGCTTTTGCAAAACTGACCTGTATGATTTATTGGCTTGTGTGTTTGTAATCTCATCCTCTAGGTTTTCAAGGCTAATGATTCTTCATCTGCCTATTGTTGGAAGCTCCTAATAGCCTTGGCTATGTATCTGATGTCTGATATATACCAAACCAATTCAATTTGATTTTTAATGCAGCAACCCAGTTCTTTTTTGATGCTATCTTATACCAAAATTTGGAAGAAAGCTCTTGAAATCTCCCTTCTGATGAGATTCCAGGAAGGAGAATTCTGGGGCACAGAGATGCACCCACAGCCAAGCCCCCTACAGCAGTGGCTTCAGCTGAGGTGCTCAGCCTAGGTATCCTCAGGCTGTCTGTTGATTAAAGACACTTCTGCATAAAGCTTGTTCCAGCATCATTTGCCATTCTTGAAAAAGGCTGTTAGTCACAGATTGCTTGACAGTTTAAGAAAGCACTGCCACTGAAAGAAGGGGTGCCCAATCTCCTCTGCTCCCGCTGGCTCATTCCCGCTGCTGCCACCCTTTTGAGGACACAGCTGCTTCCAGAGCTCCGTGCTCAGTGGGACAGGACATTGGCTCAGGCATGTGTCAGCTTTCAGCCAGGCCTGTTACCCAGCCTGGCTCATGGTGTAACCACACAAACGTGTGGCTCTATAAAGTAGGGAATGAGCAGCTGGGGACTACTGAAAGCTTATTTTGGCTTAAAGAGTTCCTCAAATTACAGACTTGGCTATGAGCCACACGCAGTGATGGCTGTGAAGGCCGGTCAAATCCTGAAAAGACCCCTAGGAACATCAGAGGGACTTTCCCTAGTGAGGTAAACAAATAGCACAATGTTGGATTAAGCTCAGTGTCACTGGATAACACACGTGCAAAGGGAAACTTGGAATTATTTGGAATTCTTACTCAGGGAGGACACCTGTTTACCACTAGGGACAGCTCAAGTGAAAGCCTTTCTTCAGTGTGCAATTATATTCGGGATCAAAACTTGTCCTCATATTGCCTGTACATTGAGAAAAAACACACAAACCCAATACTATGTACCCATTATGTTAAAAGAAAACAGGTTGCAGCAGTACTTTCACCATCTGCCAACAGAACACACTACAAAGCAGAGGTTGTGGCTATTGAGAGGAAGGCAACAGGAATGATTAGGAGTACAGAAAACTCCTGCATGAATAGATTGAAATGATTGGGAGAGTTCATTTCACAAAGCAGACATTTAAAAGAGAACATGATAATAGTATTTAAAGTAAGGAATGGTACAGGCAAGATAGATAAAAACCTTTGTTGAGACAGCTCTGTTCCCTGGCTCAACACGAGACTATAGAGACATTCAGTGAAATTGTAAGGTAGCAAATTAAAAACTGATAAAAACTAACACTTTTTAGCACAATATGTAATTAGAGGAGTTGGTACTGATGCAGGCTGTGGGGTTCATGAGGTAATTTGAGGTTTCTTACCCCTTGGTGAAAGAATAAGCTACTTAGCATGCGGAGTAAGGTAAAAACCCATGAAGTTATGCAGTTACTATAGAGCAGCACTGATTGCCACCAGCTGCCGTCAGATGCAAGCTTGCTTATCTGTCCCGACTTGTAAGCATCCACCTCTTGTTTGTGGAGGGGTTTGCAATTTGACAAAGAACAAGGCTTGCATCTTCTGAATTCTGTGAGAGATGTCTATTCAAAGTCAAGTACATTCACTTTGTGGGATTCAATGCATGTAGACATGGAATTGCATAGAAGGGGATTTCCTAAGAAAGAATTGTCTACAAAGGGACTTTTGCTGCACATAGAGGAGATGCATCATCACAGAATGTGTCTGCTCTGCTTCAGGAGAGATAAACTGTCACATCTAAAGATTTAGGCCAATTTAGTACACCCAGCTCTGGGTATAGAGCTGAAGTGACAGCTCCCATTTTCCCACCGTTGGGCAAGCAGTGAAGACCAATACATAAAATCATCAAAATAAATCTCCTTGGAAAACAAGATCTAAGGCTGTATTTGTCATAATTCAATAAAAAAATCAGTGCATTAAACACTTCACAGCGGACACACACAAACACACACGCACGTTTCAGAGCAGACTGCTGACAAGTGGCATTATCTTGTCACCTGCTGAGGACGAATGACTCACTGTACACAGCGACGCTGGATGCAGCTGCACTTCACCCGTGGGTCTGGGATAGAGACCCCACAGATTTATCACAGCATGTGTCTATCCATGAGCCAGGCTTTCCAGATCCCACGGGACACTCCCCCAGGGAGAGGGTGCTCCGTGCACCCTTGTCCCACTCTCTCGCCCCGCGGCACCTTCCCCTTTTGAAAGAAAGGGAAACAGAAATCTTTATCATTTTTGTCATGAATTTACTACTGGGGTTTTTTTTGGGTGGGGAGGAACTGAGACAGAAACACTAAGAGAAACAGTAAAAAACATATTGGTTTCTCCTGCTTTAAAGTTCTTTTCTGTCCCATCCGCACTGCCTATTTGTTCTCTAAAACCCTAGTCCTCTTTGAGTTCTGCTCACCCTCAGTCCCCTCTACTCGTATGTCCTGCAGCCATGGAGGTCACTCTTCCACTTGTCTCATACAAAAATAAATGATCACAGAAGAAATTAGGTTGGAAAATATCTCTGAGACCTCAGTGAGTCCAGCCTATGACCAAACACCAACTTGTCAAGTAAACCATGGCTGTGCCAACTAAACTAAGAGCCATGTCCAGTCTTTCCTCAAACACCTCTAGGGACAGTGACTCCACAATCTCCATGGGCAGCCCATTGCAATGTCTAATCACCCTTTCTGTGAAGAAATTCCTCCTAATGTCCAACCTGAACCTTCCCTGGCACAGCTGGAGGACATTTCCTCTTGTCACTAGTTGTCTGGGAGAAGAGGCCAACCCCTTCCTGGCTACAGCCTCCTTTCAGGGTGTTGTAGGGAACAATAAGATCACCCTTGAGTCTCCCCTTCTCCAGACTTAACAACCCCAGCTGCCTCAGCCTCTCCTCGTAAGATCTGTGCAACCTGACTTGTGCTGCCTGGCTTATGGCAGCAGCTCCAGGGCTTCATTTTGGAACGACCTGCTGCTGTCTCTTCATGCAGCATAGCCTTACATGCATGGCTCTCTCCTCTCTTCCTTAGCCCAGTTTTCCATCTTAAATAATGTTTTGAGCTTTTTTCTGTTGCATTACTCTTGTGATTTGGCTTAGGAAGGAGTAGAGTTACTCAGTCTGGTTATGGTTAAATTTTTGCCTTCCTGTGATATAATGATTTTATTTTCTGACTTCTTCCTTCCATCCTCCGTGTTCATGAGGAACAGAGCAGCCCTGTGATAATTTTTATATACATGACATGCAAGGTAGACCCATGCTCTTGTAAGTACCTAGACTTTTTTGTTTTTAACATGGCTTCAGTAGGTCCAAAAACACTTGAGGATCTGGACTTGGTTATTAGCACAGTCGCAGCCAGATCATGTTATTTTAGTTTGGTGGCAGTCTGTGGGCATTCTGTGAGAACAAAAGCAGAAGACAAGACAATTGGTTTTAGCAAAGTTCTTGCAATTTGATATAGAGCACAGCAACTGTCCATAGAAGGGGAGGACCTATTTTTTTAAGAGCTCACCAATTCATTTTTTACTATCAGGGTAAAAAATTCTATGAAATGGACCAGAAAATAATCAAAATTGATGAGGATGTTTTTTCTACAGAGAGTTGCGGAGCTTTTTGCACAGACGAGGCGCCTGCCTGAAAGGCTGCAGATGACTGTGGAACAGCACATTTTTGTGATTTTATGATGACAAAACTTTACCAAGCTAGTACCCATATTGTCATTATAGTGTTTGGGAAACAGAAAATCCTTCTGAATTATCCTTTCCCTTGACTGTTAAAATTTAATCTCAGGATGATGTTTTGATAAAACAATCTTGTGTTCACAGACTACTAAGGGGAAGAGTTACATCCAGACTGCCAGTGTGTTTGGTACACAAGTTGATAGAAGAGCTGTGGAATTGGCACCCTGAAATTGTCAGTCCTCACACTTGTGGGAGAAGATACAGCTTGCTTGGTACTAATGGTGTCTGTGCCAGGGCCTGTTAAAGTCTTGAGTTCGTGGAAATGTTGGCAGCAGCACTGAACAGTATCTTTATATTTACAGCAGTACCAAATCCAAATGACCTGTGCGGAAATGTAGAGGTCATCACATTCATTTGGTAACAGCTTTTGTTAAGTGATATTAGCTATAAAAAAGTGCTCAAAGCTGATGTTATTTTAGGCATGTTTCTCTCTGAGGAAAGCTGAAGAGCGTTTTGGCTCCCAATCTCAATGTATGTCCTGTCACTTTTTTGAAGGAGAGCTACAATAAGCCAGTGAAGTCAAGCAGAAAATACTGGACATAAGGGAGAAAGAAAAAAAGAAATCCACTATTTCTCCATGTGGCTCAAATAAACAGAAACTGTTGAAAAAAAATCTGTGTGTTCTGTCAGCAGAAGCACAAGGTCCAGGGTTTATCAAGAGAACAAAAGCAGAGATAAACTGCCTAACTTTGCAATGTCAACACAACTTACATTCAATAATTAAGTATGAGACTGACCTAATGAGACGGGCAATAACCATATTTCATGTTCAGTGGCTCTCAATAACTGCACTGGAAGAATACAACCGAGACTGGAGACAAGGTTATTTTTAGAAGCACTAATACTAGGGCAGTGATTAGAAATAAGATCCTTTTCTCAGGTAATAATTGTTTTAACCAACAAGTGCAATTCCCAATGTTTTGAGTCAAGACTGTGTGCCAGAAGTCAGGACCAAAATCTTCTATAGGGGCATATCTCTGCTAAGCAAAAAGCAAAGATTAACTGCTTTCCTGCTTGAGAGAAGAAAAAAAAGGATATTTACTATGAGATTCTCCATATTTTCTACAGTGTAGTTAAGAACCATCTGTCTGCTCCTTTGGACAGGTAGAAAAAGAAATAGGGACCCCCAGAAACAGACTAGAAAACTTCAGATAGGGCATGTGAGGAAGAGATCATCACTGACAGTTAATGGGGGATGAGGAAGGAGACTTCATTAGGGCCACATGTCTAGAGGATGCAGAAAGTTTTTGACCTAGCAGACTCCCAAAGAGATCTGCAAGAATAAGGAAACAAGTCCATGCCAGTAGGAGTCTGGTAGCTCATCATACAAGCCTTGACTTGCAATTAAGCTAAAGGATGCAGCTGTGGCTGGGGGCTGAACAATGTGAAGTTCCACACATGTGATTGAGACCCCAACCTTGAGGCCACCTTTGTGGAAAGAAAATGCTGGCTGTGGGTTTTATTTGGAAGAAGGTGAACCCAGAAAAATATTGTCACCCTAAGCCTCAGAAAGAAATCCTATGGAATGAAAGATTGCTTCTGTTCAGCATTTCCTTCTAAACTGTAAGTGAATATATAGAGGTTTTGGTCTCACTGAAGACTTTGTAAAAAGAAAACCAATGCAATGATCAATATTTTTTATGAGACATTAAAACTGTCTTGATGTGTCTGTATCCTTGGTTTATTGAACTTAAGCTGAGGTTCAAACTAATCCATCGATATTTCGTGAACTGCTGTTTATACTCATTCATCAGTGGAAACATAAATGGCAACTAGTACTGCTAAAAATTGGGTATTGCAATGGGACTACATGCAACAAATAAATTCTATTGACCCCAATGACTGTAAAATATCTCTGGGTTTTTAGTAATATGCAGTGGGATACAGAAAAGCATTCCTACTGGTATGCTAAACTGTTCTATGATCAATAAAAACTGTATGAGAACATGAGACTGGATAAATAAAACTGTCCCTATAATTAATGTATTCTCTTCTCCCAGAGTATTGCACTGCTCTTCTGTACCTCTGAACTTCTGTGCTTCCGCTGCACCACTGTGGCCATCTCACATTTTTATCATCTGCTATTTTGTTCTGCCTTCTCGTTTTTGTTTTGTAGAGTGTCAGGGACACAGGAGGAGGGAAATAGTTCCGTAGTTTTATCAAATGGCTACAACTGGGGAGAAGAGCCCAAACCCACTAACCAAAACAAACATCCTAGCTCTTATCAGTGACCCATTGAGAGAGCAATAGAAGAGGAAGGAGACCTTGAGCTATCAAAAGCGTGGTAATTGTCTACATCTACTTGTTCCAGCTGTGCGGCTCATCAAGATCCAAAGCACTTTTGATACAAAATCCTAGGTCTGTCAAGAACTCATACTGTGCAAAATGACATTTGCCAACCAAAATATTCCTGTGTCTTCTCTTCCCTCTTTCTTTTCCACTGACACTCCTTTGCCAGTTGGGTTTTCTCATCTGTGAGTGAGTGAGTGAGTGAGTGAGCAAGCCCCAATACTCGGCACATCCACTCCTGAAAACAATGCCCTTTAATGACATTTTGCTTTTGGATTTTTGAACGACAGGATCCAGTGAAAATTCACAGATTCAAAGCAGTGTCATCTTCAAAGCAGCTGATTTCCAGTGCCCATTTAACCATGTGAAATGGCCATACCTTAACAAAGATCATTGGTACTCACAGATGGAATAGCCCTGCTCAGCAGTTATCTCAACATTTCTGGTAAATCTTACTGGGTATGAATTACCCTAATTCTCAGTGTAAATTGTGAGTAATACTGATTTTCATTGTTCTAACCTGTTGTAGAGCAAAGATGGCTGATGACTCCCTAGAGTATGTGGTAGCTTTGCAGAAAGGAGGGAAAGTTGAGGGAAATCCTCAGATACCCTCACAAATAAAATTTGTTTTGGTTTCATGTTCTCAAGGGTGTATTTTCAGCCCCTCCCATGCAGAGATAATGCCCCTGTCTCCAGAAGGGAAGGACTGGCTGCTCCCTGGGGCTGGGAATGTGGGGACAGAGGTGGCTCCCTGAGCTGGGTGGCAGGGCAGGGCTTTGTCAGCCAGGACTGTCCCACAGCCCCAGCCAGGAGCAGGGCAGCCGGGGGCACCAGGGCAGCCCCAGACCTGAGCATCAGGCACCTTCCTGGGAATGTGTTAAGGCTGGGACATTTCAGCCCTGGCTTGCTGTGCCCCAAGCAGGATCTGGCAGGGTAGAAATCTTAGCAGCAGAGTGTTGAACTAAAGCTGAAGTGCAGAGGCAGCACCAGGTTTTCCAAACTTCATTACTGAGAATTCTTATGATTTCATAAACGTCCCGGAATAAGCACATTAAACTCCATTCAATGCAGTTACTTTGAAAACTCTCTTACATATATCTAAACAAGTGTGTGTCCTGCCTTTGACATGGAAGTATTTACTAACCTCTGAACCAAAAGCCAGTAAAGAGCTGCAAATACAATTACTTTGCTGCTGAAAGTAGTTTGTCAATTGCTAGTGGGAGGTCTTCAAAACTTAAAGAGATATATTTAAAGCAAGTTAAACAGATTCATGATTGCTGGGACTGTTCTGAAAGCCCTGTATGTGATGAAAACTAACATGTTGCCTCCTTAGTTTTACAGAGTGAAAGACACCTGAATTCAGTTCTTCTTTATCTATGCATTAATTTTTATAATTATGGTGTCATAGAAAGAGATTTTGTGGAGAGTGGAGGTGGAGGGAGCTGCTAT
Organism: Acanthiza pusilla; assembly: GCA_036630365.1. Classification (NCBI taxonomy): domain Eukaryota; kingdom Metazoa; phylum Chordata; class Aves; order Passeriformes; family Acanthizidae; genus Acanthiza; species Acanthiza pusilla. Next base: position 3,713,818 of record JAXCHO010000003.1, on the reverse strand, counting down.
TTTGGAAGGATTTATATCTGGCAAACTGGGAGCAAGGGTAGGGGAACAGGGAAGTTTCTGTCAGAGAGATTTCAGACAGCTAGGACTCACTGAATGGATGACAGAAACCCATAATCTGACAAGACAGAAAATACTATTGTACATTAGATGGTATATTACCTAGTTCCTTTAGGCAGTGGAAGGAAAAAAAATAAACCAAACAAAAACTTTGGGTTTTGCCTCTGAGCCACTGTGCTGCTGAGCACAAGTGGTGATTCACTTTTCCTACAGGAGCCACAGTCAGTGGTGATGTATGTAACTGTGCATACAGTGCGTACTCCAGAGCATAAACAATCCCTGTCTCCTCTCCACAGGCACGTTCTCTCCAGGATTTTCTGTTCTGCTCAATGCACAGTGCGGCAGTTGTACAAGTTCTAAAGAAAAAAAGATTTGAACTGAAGAGTGCTGGACCAGATACTGGTTTGCTTCAGTGTTTAGCAAAAATTCTTCCTCACTTCCTATAGGAAATGGGGGGAGGAAGCCTCATTCTTCCCTCTGTTTGAAGACACAACTTTGGTTTGCTGAAAGAAAGCAGAAGTTTGTCCTAAATATCCTGCAAATTGTTAAGTTCAATATCTAAGTAATTTCCTCCATATAGCAAACTCGAAGTAGTTTAGTGTCTGGTTGAAGGCACCTAAATGAAGCACCTCCACTGGAAGCTTAGCTCCCCATGGTTCCTGTAGGGAAAGTAGAGGGAGACAGCCCTCTAGAGGTGCCTGTTTTGCCCTATTTAGACATGAATTCCTTTCTTGAGATACCATTATGGGAAACGTTAAGAATCTGCATGGTCATTCATGTATTTCAGTAAAGTAGCTAGAATGACATGGCATGAACTTTTCCCAAACAGAAATGTCCTCCCTGAGATTTCTGTTATCCAAGTCTTTGAACTATTTTTCCAAGATGTCTTTAGTCACTGCCAGGGCTCCCTACAGAACATACTGCGGACAGAGGCCTTGCACACACCTTCCCTAACATCCCATTGTCACCTGCACCTTAAGAGCTCCTGAAATGAACACAATGAAGAAGCCTCCATGCCCAGGTCAGGATGATGTGTGAACAAAGCAACCACGGCTCCTTGCAAGGTTTTCCAGGGCAAGGGGAGGGGAACAGTGATATTAAAAGGTATATTGTTCTGGAATGCTTTTGTGTATTCCATACTCTCTGTGACCAGGTCATTAAAGGCTCCCAGTTGATGCTGAAGTACCTGAACTTCTACCAAAACCTAAGTCAGAGCAAGAAGCTTGATTGCCTCTGTACATCATGGCCTAATGACACTATGTTCAGGGACATGAAAAGCTTATTATCTATTTATGAAAGGCCATGTTTACAGGCTTGTAAATAATGCAGATAAATTTTATTTAATAATGGCAATAAATTTTAGTTCTGCTTCCTGTATTAACAGTGAGTGGCTGCTGTTTGGTATTGCTTGTGCAAATGGTGATTTCCACGGTACAAGACAGATCTTAAAAGGCCAAATTAAATTAATTTGAGATTCCTCTTGCCCTAAGGGAATTATACAAGATGGCAATAGTGTGACTTAGAACCACAGAAAGACTGAAAAGAGAAAGAGAAATGGTACTGCTTGTAAATCACACCTCAAAACTCGGTAAGTTGTCCCCTTCTGCATCAACCTGACTTGAAAGTCCAAACGCTTTTTACTGGGAGTTGGGCTGCATGGTGCTTATGGCATCCAGAAATATACAACCTGTAGTCTTATGGCTTTGATAAAGTAATAAAAGCCCTAAAGGATCATACAAGAAGGAAATAGTGATTTGGGGTATTGCTATGGGCAGACTGTACAGAAGTGCTTGCTTCAATGCCAAGTACTGCAGGAGAGCGCTGGGCACTGATGCAGCTCTGAGCCAAGTCCAGGGAAAACATTCCACAGTCTCCAGTGAAAACTGGACTGAGGAGGCCTTGATTCCGTGATAAGAGGATGATCTTTGTCACCCATGGTGAAAAGGCAGGCTGAGTTGTAGTCAACTTGATTGTATTTTTCCTTTTTGTGGTTTTTCACTTTGTAGATGCCCTTGCAAGCTTTTATCTATTCTAGGAGTCCCATGAGACAAGAACATTCATGCTGATTTCATGGAATGGACTGAGAAGTTTCAAGAGGCTCTCTGAGAAGCACGTTGTGCCTCTGGCTAAAATCTGAAGTGCAAATCTACAAGAGAATAGGGAATTAGGCTTAGAAAAACAAACAAAAAAAAGAAAATAAAAGAATTATACAATAGATGAAAACATGGCAACAGCAACAAAAACACATTTATCTCTGAAGCCATGAGCTATCACATTTTATTCTCTGTAGAGGGAAGAAATAATTAGAATTCTACTTAGGTAACTTCAATTGCAAGGCATGGAAGTAAGGGATTGAAAACAGATATTGATGGATCTAAATATTCTCTTTTCAAGATAGGGATTAGAGAGTTCATCCTGTAATGGTCTCAGAAAACTTCTTACCTAGAGTTGCCATCATTTTAAGAGGAACCTCATTACAAGTTTATTACTTGAGAAAACAAAAAACATATGGACAAAGCTTAAACAAAACTAGGGGGGAAAAAGCAAAGGATGGACCCTGATTTCTATCTAACCACTCATTTCTGAATGTTTTCAATACAGCAACATCTGCGTGTTCATGCCTGGCAGACAGACCTTCAAAATATCCATAGAAGATGATAGAGTTTCTCTTTTTTACTCTTAAAGCATATTATTATTTCCTATCACAAGTTGTTTCAGACTGGAATTTAACCTATTCTGCATGTGTTCTTTTTATCACTTTGCACTGGTATATATGGACTGTATTAGTATTTGGAGAGCACACTGGAAGGAAAAGCAAAAGGATAAAAATGAATGGTGTTTATTTTTCTTTGATTAGACCGAACAGCAAACAGTGTGAATTTGGGTAGACAAAGAAGCCTGTTGTTCCATTTTTGGGGTGAGATTAACTGCTACATAACATGAAAGCTTGCAAAGTGGTCTAGAAAACTGCTATCAGATTAAAAAGATAATAAAATGTTTTCGACAGAAATACAAACAATGGTGAATAATGAATATCTAGCGATCTATAATTCTGACAAAGGTTTTTCTTTGAGGCTATGTGTTAGAATTACATGCACATACACATGCTCAAAATACTGCAGAACTCAGCATGATTTATGTACTTGATAAAATGCCTCATAGTAGTACAAAAATAGAATTGCACCAGGTGCACAACAAACAGACATGCTACTTTTAAAAAACTCAAGTAAGCCAACTGGAGTGGGAGCCGATGAGAGCAGATGATTGACATATTTATTTTGAAAGCAGCCAGAATGCCTCAACCTTCTTCAGTCACAACTATCTAAACCAAGTCATGATAGTCTCAGATTCAGCTAATCCCTGTTATGACTCTTATCAGGTGAGAGTAAGAGTAATTCTTTTACTCAGGCCAACTTTCTTACTTCTTATGACTCTTACCATTGTTTGCTTTTACAGTCCATGGTCAGATAAACCCGGGGCTTCTTGCAGTCTTGACCTAAGTTCATATAATTCAATGTCCAAATAAAACCACAGAGAAGTACACAAATACAGCTCCAAGGGCCTCAGGCTCCAGGAATACAAGGAAATAAGCCAGTGACACAAAGAAGTGAGTTGATACAAAGTCCAAGGGAAGCAGACCTAATTGCTCTGGTCAGGCTAAAAGATAGGAATTACTCTTCCTGCTAATTTAGTGTTGTCTTTGATCGAGGTAGACTGCATTGTGAATTAAAATTGGACATTCCTTCTCGCTAACTTATGCTAAGCAAGGGAAAATGTCTTTGAATATTTGTAATTTTATCAGAGGGATATGAATATTTCTTAAATAAATAATCTGGATAATAAGGAAAATCGTAGAATCACAGAATTATAGAATTGTAGAATCATAGAATGGTTTGAGTTGGAAGGGGCCTTAAAGACCATTTAGTTCCAACACCCCTGCCAGGGGCAGAGACACCTTTCACAAAATGAGATTACTCAGAGCCCCATCCAGCTTGGCCTTGAACACTGCCAGGGATGGGGAGTCCACAACCTCTCTGGGCAACCTGTTCCAGTGTCTCAGTGCCCTTATATAAAGAATTCCTTCCTGATATCTAATCTAAACCTACCCTCCTTCATTTGTAGGCCATCATCCATATAATGGCTAAGTGTGGTCAATGGTAGAAAAGAGGGGAACAGGATAAGCACAGATCTGGTGATAAATAGTCATTTTCCAGAATGTAATTCTAGTATCAGAGTAACTAAGATTCAGCCAAGTAGAAATTCTGCTGATGTAAAGTTATCATTACTAAAAGTTTGAAGGGAGAAAGTAAATGGCCTGTCTGATAGCTGTACGGACAATGTACTATTTGGTCAAATTGATATCTTGACTTTCAGAATTTATGCATGGTAAAAGCAGTCCTTGATAAACATGAGGTGTGGAGGAGCTTCGTAGTGAAGACAAATTAGTACAGGATCAGAGAGAAGAGTCAGAGAGGAAGAGAAAATACCAGAACAAAGAAAAAAAAAATCTGGAATTGACAGAGGAAAAGCAGAAATCAAAGGTTTTGTGAGAGCAGAGAAAAAAGTCAGGGGAGTGTGACAGGTGGGTGAAGTACAGGAATCAGACAGCAGAGGAGGCAGCATCATGGAATCACCTTAACCATGATACAGTGATTTTATCTTGAAAACAGGTTGGTGGGTGCAGGGAGAGAAGGTCAGGAAACCAGAAAGGAATCAGAAGCACAAAACAGGTACAGGAAGACTGGCAGTGCACAAAGGGAACACAGTAGACTGAGAAAGCAAGCTGTTGATGTGGATTCAGTGGATGTGTTGTGTTTGTTATGAGAAAGGTATCAAAATGGAGACCCATTTAACGACGTAGATCTCCCCTGGAATGGGGGTAGTGTACTTTCGTCGATTAGCATTTTAATGACTCATAATAAAATATAATATGCGGATGTAATCTGTGCACAAATGCTTGAGGAAATGAAAGGCTGACTAACAACCATTGCATAATTTCAACATGGAGAAGTTATTGCCCAATTCAGATGTCAAAACCTTGCAAATAGAGGTGCCTTGGTCCTACTAGGTTAATGTTCAATTTGTTTTATTACCATTTCAAACATAAAGGAACACAGGCAATAATATTTCTGATTTGGATATTTAACCTTTATTCCAGTAATTTCTCTTCTGGATGAAATGAAGCCTAGAGCTAAAGCAATCTAATTGAGAATAAGGTTCGTCACCTAAGTTCCGTGATTATGCAAGCATCTTCACATAATAAATCTGGCAATACTTTCGCTTAAATCAATATTTCCAGGACAAAAAGGTCTGTGGCAGGCCTTCAATTCCTAATTTATTGAACATAGTCGTTCTCAAGTCTGAGTTCCTTTGGAACAACAGAAAGCAAAGCTGAGAATCACCTTTCTTTCAGTAAAAATTGTGAATTTATTGAAACCTAAGCTATATCTGACCACAGCACCAAGGCCTCCAGCTGCAGGTATGTCACATCAGCTCCTAAGAAGAACAAAAGCATCCTGATTTTTAAAAATGATATTTTAAAATAATCCTTTTCCCACCCCTCAAAACATTTGATTTGCATGCTTCATCAGAGCAGAAATGGACTTTGAAATCAGCTTTCTATACAGTTGGCAAAGGTTGTTTCTTAAATGGCTTTCCTTGCACAATGGTATTTAATGTTCCCAAGAACAGCATGAAGAGAAGGGAATACAAAGTACCAAATTGGGGAAGAGATAGTTGAGTAAATAGGGAATTTAAGACAAGGAACCATTAAGCACACTCCTATTAGTTCAGGAGTGAGTCCTTTTCAAGGACAAGGGAAAAACAAAATGTACAATGCAGCTCCGTGGCAGTAGGTTTAACATTTTAATAGCTGGCACGCTGCCTGTATCTGATGCACTTGTTCAAATAGGCAGATGCTGGATTGGATAAATGGAAGGGCATGTAAGGACACAGAGTCTAGCTCCTTGCTGCATTTATTATCACAATAACTCACCGACTACAGAACGTGGGAAGAAAGTTCCCTGGATGTTAAGAGAGGCTTTACCCTGACAACCTGAGGTGGAGGCTGGTGCTGTGATTAATGGACACTAGAGTCGCAGAACAACTGAAACTATTCCAAGTCCAACTCAGCCACTGCTTGCAACATTTACTGGTGGAAAAGGCTCTTGCCCCTTCCTATTAATTAAAATTTAACTCATGTGATTTACATTCTCACACAGGTAATTTTATACCACCAAATTCTTTATTAGCAGGTATTTAAAACCCTGCACACTTTTGTTTTTATAGAAAAGATACATATGGTTTTTGTGGGGTTTTTTTTGGTTGGGTATTTTTTTTTTTTTTTGGACTGGTTATGATGGATGGCATGGTTCACTAGAGACCTCAAACTATCATATCACCCTACTATAGCACCTAGCTGGTAAAGCCTGATAATCAGTAAACTGATGGCAAGAAAACTCACAATTTTAGAGCAGAAAGATGTCATCTTGTTTATTATGTTCTAGTGCTGGCATTAACTTCTACCCAAGCCACTAGGGGTATGATTTTACTTTAAGAAATGGAAGACTCTCTATTTCCCTGGATACGATCATTCATACATATTTGTTTGAGTGCATTTGAGAAGCAAAGCTGATTTTTAACCAGCGTGCATTCTTTCAGGCTTTGATGGTAGCACGCCACATGTTATGCACGTCTGATGCCACAAAATGTGACGAGATGAAAGCCGTGCCCGTGTCACCTGGCTCCTAAGGAACGGCGCCGTGATTCACGGGGCTGCGGAGCACCTGCTTGCTCCGGGGAGAATCACAGCCGCCGAGGGGGCACACCATCGGCACAGGTACGCAAAACAGCTCCTCGGGAAGTGCATCCTCCGGCATCTGTTGCTGCCATGGCCGACGTCACAGGTGTCCGTGAGTCAGCACTGCGGCTCCGTCCGTCCTGCTGAGCGCAGAGCCTGAACCGAAAACTTCCGCAAGGAAACAGCGCAGAGCCCCACCGCGGCTGCGGTGCGCACGGGGATGCTCCCGCCGGCCGGCGAAACGAATTAAAGAGGAAACAAAATGTTGATTGGCCCGTGCAGCCCTGGATTTTGGTGGGGTTGGGTTTTTTGAGTTTTTTTTTTTTCGTTGAGTAATGACTGCTCTCTGCTACTTGATAGCCGAGGCTGGCAGCGCTATGGCAACCGGGCTGCGGGAAGGGCGGAGGGGAAAAGTCGCTTAGCAACTGGAAGCTTTAGGCAGGCAAGGCTGGTTTAAAGCACGGCAGTTTAAAAAAAAAGAAGAAAAAAAAAAGGAGCAAAAATCCCCTCCTCAAAACCAACCCGCAGTTGCTACTAGAGATGACTAAAATACGGATCGGAGGAGTTAAGAATTTAGAAGAAAATAAAGAGAAAAAATGCATGACAAAGCCAATAAAAAAGGAGATAACAGCTTGGGGGGAGGGGGGGGAATAGAGATATTTCACACTGATCATCCTAGAAACAAGCTTCATCAATGCAAACAACAGCCCCGAAGCAGCGCAGACCGTTCCCTCTCAGATCTCTATACTGCTCTGCAAAGCAGAGCTCCACAGCCATCACCTCCCTGGCCCCACAGGCTTTGGCAAAGAGGGGCTGGGTGCTTCCCTGAGCCCATGCACAGCCCCGGGCACGGCTCCCCTGGGCTCCTGGCACCCAGACCCATTGTCAGTGGGACCATCACTGCTTGGGGAGGTGGAGGGAGCAGCAGCCCGCATAGCCTTACCCTTCCTGGTTATTATTTATAGCCTTCCTCTGGCATGATAAGGGGTCTTATGGTCAAGAAAAAAAAAAAGTAATATGAAAGGTTATCCAATGCACCAATTCAGATTTTTAGTAATAATTTTTCTGAGATGTTTTTCCAGTGCTCCAGGCACCCTGGCACTTCATTAATAATGCAGTAAAATCCCAGCAACATTACATTAATCACTCCAGTGGGAACTCAGCCAGTCAGGCACCTCTTTTTCAGCCCTCCATCCTCAGCCTTCTCTAAGCACTGTCTCAAACAGAAGTCTTTCACTGCATGCTTGGAAAGTTGCCCAATTTGAGCTATTTTGGACTAACAAAGGGACAATTTCATCCAAAGACACAGAAACCCCACAGAGCTACTGCCCTCCCCCTCTCTAGTGCAATGGGGGCTGGGTGTTTCTGCTGACCATCGCCCAGGCAGGAAGACATGAAAGGAGAGACTACGCTGCTCTAACCTTCCCTTTTAAAGTCTGCTTGGAGGCCAGCGGGAAGCTAACTCGCATCTGCAGGTATGCAGAGCCACAGGTTCCTCGGAGCGCAGGGCCCAGCCACAGAGCTACAACATTTGGTGTTGTTTTGTTAATGCAGAGAAATCAGTTTACTGTCGGAAAAGCCTGATCAGGCAAAAATCAAAATAGACGCTGGGAATGTGTCAGTCCGGTCAAATATCAGCACAGTCAAGCCACAGGCAGGTTGGCAGGCAGATTTGGATGGCAGAGTTTTTTTTCCAGCCAAGCAACCCAAGCAGCAGCCAGCACGAAGGCTGTGCCCGAGCTCCAGGGCCGCTGTCCCGGCAGCCTGTCCAGCCCTGGCTGCCTGCCTGTCCCCTCGGACCCCGCAGTGCCCAGCTGCTGATGGCCAGCCGCTGTCCACGCCACCTCCCGGGACCCAGAGCTCCTGAGCCAGTGTTTGCAGGCTTAGAACACTACGGTATTTTTGTGTTCACGTTTACCGGCTGCATTGTCTCCCCAGCAGATAATGCTGACCAAATTGATACTTTACAAAGGCACAAAGGAGTCAGCTTGTGACTGATACACAATACCGGTTAACAAGACACATACAATGGTGGTATTAGTGGGAGGAAAGAAAAGCTCAACTTTCTGTCAGTCATAGGTTCATTAGAAAGTAAAGAGTTGTTAGCATGCAGAAAAGCTCTTTACATGCATGAAAATGGTACCAGTTTTGAAAAAGAGAAGTAAAGGAAAAATTAATCTTGCTTTAGTGCTGGTGGTGGAACTAACTCAAACTGTCTTCCCTCAAGTAACCTTTCATAATAGAATTCTGCAATGTGTACACTAAAAGAACAAGATCAATGAAAATCCCATTTTTTTCCTTTCTTACATACGCTTTGGCCAGAGCTGGATACTGTCAACCTGAAGCTTCCCAAGGAATGTCATAGATTATTGTAACATTAATAACCAACAGAAGCTTCTAGTTTTATAAGAAATTATGTGAAAAGTACATTATCTTTTCCTTTTGTTTCTTCTAATGGTTTTCTAGAGGTCAGGGAGATCTTGCAGCCAGAGGATATGAGAGGAAAGTATATAAAATGCTTTAAATGCTCCAATCACACACAGAGAAAAGCGGCTGCAAATTTTTCATAAAAAATAATTCAGTGATCCTTGGGTTTAAAAGTCAGGGAGACATAGCAGCATGCCCTAACAGCTAGGTGTTGATTTAATTTTTTCTTTCCAACAGCTTTGTGCTCATCAGATGAGCTGTCAGAGTCTCCAGCACAGCCTGGGATTCCTGCTCCTTTATTGCTGCACAAGTTGTACAAACCTTATTGCAATTCTATTTTTCTTGGAGCAGAAATGGTAAAATGTACCTCACCTTGTTCTCATGATCTTGCAAATCAAATAGATGTTGATTTTAACATTGCTTATGGAATAGGGTATCATGCTCAGCCTAGGACAGAAAAATCCTGGTACAAATATGAATATGTAGATTCACTCATATTTCTGCACTCTCACTCAGTTCTCCAACTGAAAATAGTCCCAAAAGTAAAAAAGTCATTATACCAAAGACATCAGTGTAAGGCACGTGAATATTGTGAGGTGCACAGGCACTGTTATTTACTGGGCTGCTGGCTGCCAGTGACACCAATGAGCTGCCGTATTCAGCTATATGAGCTATAAGTGTTATGTTTGCCTTGCTTTGGATGCCATAAACAGCAGCAAATAATGTATGTGCTGGTAAGGACAGATCAATTAATTATTTTTTTGTTAAATGGTAACTTTTGGCCAAAGATAGTGGTATGATCTAATTTTAACATAATGCTTACGATTTGTTTGCTGTATCAATATTTTCAATTATATAAGCCCTTAGAGGACAAATTAAAACAAAAACATGGAAAACTGAGCACAATATGTGCTATTTAAGATTGTTGTAATAGATGCAAAACAAGCTATACTTGCTCAGGCCAGCTGTTTTCTACGCTATATTTCGAGTATGTTGTCTCTAAAGTTTAATGGTCTTCAACAGAAGTTTCTTGCACTCCAAAAAGTCTGATCCTTTTCTCCTATATGCAGGGACACTGTTATTATGGTTATCATGGCTGGGAAAGAGTGTGAAGACAAATGCGTGTCCCTAGTACCATCTAGTGGAGGGAATGTTGGAGAGAGATTTAAAGGAAAGAAGAAGAAATAATGCCAATTATTTGAGGTGGGAGCTAAGCTCATCAGGGGTGTGGTAGTGTTTTGGGGAAAGAAGATGAGAAATAGCTGTCTTCAGGCTGTGAAGAGACTTTTTCAAGGCTTTCTCTTCCTAGGTCCCGTAGAGGTTAGTAAACTATTTAGGACTGAAATGCCTTTTAATAATACAGACCATCAGCTTAAGAACATTTTGAAATTTTACTCTGTTTTTTGAAGCAATTTATAGGCAAACCACATGTCAGTGATGCCACCTGCTTCTTATTTGACAGGAACCATCTGGACAGCAAATACTCTAAAGCCAAGAAAGTCATTGCAGTCTGCAGGGCAGGATAGAGAGCTGTAATTTAAATGCCCGAATCTCACCTGCAATACGGAGGATTATATGTGGCCCAAGGGCATAGAATGGAAAGCATGCCTCTAGCTGTAAGCCTTGCATTAGGGGAAATACTGATTAAATATATTTTGTAGGTACTTGAATGGCCTCCTTGTCACCCTCTTTGGTTTGCAATGACCACTAGACAACAGAGAAAGCCCTTCCAGAGATTAGACTAATTTAGAGGTCGCATAAACAAAGCAAAAGTGGTGAAGAGCCCAGAGGATGCACCTCATGACCTCATTCTTTCTCGCAACTTGGACAGCAGTGAAGTAAACAGCCTCTGCACGCATCAGCTGACGTCTGGCTGCTGGTTGCTAATCTGACTCTCTGCTTTCCCTAATCTTCCTTCTCAGTGTCCCATCAGCCCTGTGTTTACCTTCCCCTCCTTATTTCCTTCTACCCTATCTATTTGGTTCCTGAAGATTAAATCAAAATTTGCAAAAAGCAAACAAACAAACAAGCAAAACCAAACAGAAAGAGCACTAGAAGAGTAGAGTCCTGCATCTGGTTGTAGTAGGGTAGTGCTCTGCACAATTAAGAATAAAATACAATGGAAAGTACAGGCCAATAAGGCAAGAATAGGGAAAGCATTGGAAATGAAAGTGTATAATTTGCTCCTGGAAGGTGGAGTGGCTCTGCCCGAGCCAGGCAGAATGAAAAAGGGATGATTTCAGTGCTGCTTGACTCGCTGGCAGCCCTCCCGCCTTCAAACTGAGTGCTAATTTTTAAACCATGCAAAATGTCTCCTGGACCCAGAGAGCATATCTGGAAATGAGACCCAGGGGGTGGAGAGCAGGCTCCACAGATGGACACCGAGCACAAGAGAAGTGCCTCAAGGTAGTAGTGAGGCAAACAAACAAACAAACATCCCTTTCTTTGCATTCCCTAAATTCCTTGCAGCAGCCACATGGCAGTGATCAAGAAAAGAATTATCAGTGACAAAAAGAGGAGGGAATCAGTATCAGAAAGCAAGGTAACAGGGTTCACTTTAGTCTTGGTCCATAGTTGTAACATATTTATGGTTAGCATGATAGGTTCAAGTTATTTTGGAATCAAACTTGAACACCTCATGCTTTCATCAGGAGATGGAGTAGAAGGTCTTTCCCATGCAATTCACCCAAAGATATCATAAGTATGAGAGTGTTGTCTCCACCACAGTGGCCCGTACTCTGTGCCACTGAGACAGGCAGCCCTACCTGACACCTACAGCAATCCCTCAGAAAATTGCAGCTCGGCCTTCACCTCCTTCAGCACCAAGGGGGAGCCTTTGGCATCCAGCTCCATAATGGAAGACACTGAGGGACAAGCCCAAGACCACATCCACAGTACTCTTGGTTGTGCACGGAGATGCTAAAACCCCAGTGTGGGTATCTAAAATTCTTGTTGCACTTCTCACACCTAAAATATAGGACTTTGTGTGAGAAGATCCTACTGGGTCCCTTCCAACTCAGAATATTCTGTGACTCTATGATTTTGCGATTATAGGATTCAGCTAGACAGGTTTCTCTGCAAGACTTTAGCCTGGAGGAGCTGGCATGGTCCTGGTGTCACTGCTACCGACTGCAGACGCTCAATATCCCTGAGGCTTAGTCTGCCACAGAAAGAGAGGAGGGTGTTCGAGTCAGCACAGGCAAAGGGAAGGGATGCAAAAAGCAGGAAGAGCCCATCTGTCTTTGCCATGTGATGAGTCCCATGGTACTTCCCTGCTGCGTCTGTAGGCTGCACTGCCAAGCAAATGGAAAGCCTTATGCTATTTCCAGTATCTTGCTGGGAAATGGAGAGGACATTCAAGATCAATAATAGAGCTTTGGCTAGGTTTGCTGAGGAACTTGCTGGCAATGTGCTGTGCTGTTCATTGGAAATATCTGGGAATGCTACCAAAACCTCTTTGCTCCCTGGGAATTGCCTTTGCTAGTCTGGAAATGGCTGCAGAGCATCCTGCATGAGTAGTTTCCTTCCTTCTCCTAACACAAGTGACTGCATGTAGCAGGAAGTATCATAATGTCCCTGCAGGATTCTGAAATCACAGGTAGCTCTGCCCAGAGCTGGTATAAAAGCTTTCTCCCCAGTGTTGATGTTTTGCCTGTCTCAAAAGGGAGCAGTGCCTCTTTTGCCCCACACAGCATGGAGGCATCTCCTCAGTCAAACCAGTTTCTTCAGAATCTTGTCCTACAAGTGCCAACCTCTGACCAGAACAGCACCTGGAAGGCCAATGTTTTGCCATTTCTTCAGCTTTCTGGTGACCAGAATAGACACTGAGTCTGAGGCTGAGCTGTGGAGGGTTGTACACCTCTGTAAGCTGCATTGCATTCCCAGCTGAATTCAATGGGAGATGGACATCTCTGCTGAGCTCCTGGCGCTCTCCAGGGCCTGGCCTCACTTGTGCAAACTCACACACTCCAGGACAGCATGGGCCCGCTGCACAAAGTGGGATTTCTTCCATCCTACACAATCTTCCAATGCTGTCCCAGCAGGTTTTACACCCTCACACATGCCATGCACATATGCAGCTTCATGTTACAAAGCCACCACCCTGCTATGCTGCAGCACGGGTTATAAATTACTTCAGACATCTTGAACTGGTCAAAAGCACATGGAAAGAAGCATTTTCCATTGGACCACATAGGCACCACATGGGATGAGATAAGTCACAGGGACAAGAGCTGTGCAGCATGGATCAGTCTGTGCTTACCACTCAGCCTCAGCACTGAGGATTAGCTCCTGGCTCTCTTCTATTTAGCAGTGTAGCCACAGGGTCTAAGTAACCTTCTCCAGCCCTATCACAGCTAGAGTTGTAATAACATAATCCTATTATTCTAAATATAGCTCCAGCTCCTGGGATCACTGTGAAATTCAGCCATCTTCCATAGGTATACTTCCAGACTCTGAAGGAAGAGATGGCTGGGTTCAGCCTTTCTGGAGAATTATTTCAGGTTGGTTTAGATCCATATTCTGCATCAATAAATACAGTCTAGGACAAAGAACACATCTATAGAGGTGTGGTTCTTATTTCTTCCAATGTCTTTTATATTTGAGGAGATTGCAAGTTGTTTTTTTTCTTTTTTCTCTCAAAAGGGCAGTGTGGCATGCATATGGCTGGGGTGCTGCATTTGGAATTACCAGAATGATAAAATTTACTAGGCTTTTCAAGAGCTCTTAATCTGAAATAATAAATGAAACATCATACGTTCAACAGTGTTCTTTTTACATTTAAGCATTTAGAGAGGAGTTAATTCATAAATGTAGGGGCAGAAGGATTTGGCCAAACACCTATTTACCTCAAGAAAGAGCTAAAAAAAAAAATAAATAAATGCTGCTTTGAGAAGATGTTAGATTGATATAATGAAATGTCCATAGCCAATAGTAAAAACCTACTCGGTTAAATGGATGCTATCTGTGTATTCTGGCATTTGGTAACATAAACAGCTTTTGATACATTTGGACTCAATGAAGCAAAACTCAAACCGAGGAAACTTCCAGAAATCATAAAAGACTATGAATTCACAGGTTTCAGCAACTCACATTTCACACTTGTAACTCAAACTTTGTTCCATGACTTTATGACAGAAACAAGAAGTAAGATTATATTTGCAGCAGCCAGCAAATGTCTTTGTCATTGACAAGGATTAAGGAAAGAAACAGGAGAAGGTGACTACAAGAGGCTCAGTGCCAGAACACAGCCCAACATGCAGCTGTGAGATGGATCCAGCCTGCTATGGGCTGGCCTGAGTTTGGGTCATCTCTGCTACTTGGGACTGGACAGTAGCATTAAAAATGATTCTTTCATCACAGTTGTTTGCATTTGAAATGTAAGTTTCTAGTGATTTGATCCAACCATGAACCAAAGATATGTTGGTCTCATCTAGGCTATGGGAACACTAATTTATATGCCATCTTAAATCTCTGTGCTTATCTCACTGCAGTAGGTTAAATCAAGTTTTCTTAAGTCTTTTATAACTTTTTTAGCCAAATAGAGACATGGAAAAACCTTGAGGCATATTGGTTTAGAAAAACATAATGATGGTGTATAATTTTTGGAAGGCGGATTCTATTGGAAGATGATACTGTTTACACCCTTACTTAATACAAAATCACAGAATTATAGAAATGCTATTCCAAACACTACTGGAGTGCAATTGGTTTTCAGAGAAAGGCTGGTGACTATTTATACAAATCCAGCAACAATATGTAATAGTTTTATATTTGGCAGAGAGCCAAGGAAATGCCACCAGTGTTTGAAATTACCTATTGTCCGTCTCAACCCAATGAGATCCAAAATGCTGAAGTTAATACAGCTAATCTGTAGGGGACCAAAAAAAAAAAAAAAAAGAAAAAAAAATTAAAAAAAAAAAAAAAATTGGGCTTTGAAATAAAGATTAGTCAGGAATCTGGATTTCCCTGCTCTCCAGCTGTCTGCTTTTCAGGAACCCTGTAACTTTCCTCAAATGGACATGGAGGACCCAAGAACTGGTAGTGCCTCTAATCATTATCTTGGTACAGTGTACATCAGGAGGCACTTCTTCCCTTCAGGCTGGTAGGGCTTTGCTGGTGGTGGATGCTGGTGCACCCTGCCATAACCAAGCGTGAGCGGCAGGGCAGTGGAAGTCAGATTGCAAGTGGTGAAAAGAGAAATGGGTCTGTCTCAGTTAGGTACCTAGGCACGGATGGGATGTATTACATTCACAGGTGCTTTTTGTAAACCACAAACTAGTTGATTTTATTCAAAGCACCAGAGAGAACATTTTAAAAACATACAGTGTTGACTTTCAGCATTTTCAGAGTAAAAAAGAAATTACTAGCGCCACAGACAAAATTAGGCACTGGAGTGCTCTGTTTTCCATCGAATAACGAACATAAAATGCTTTAATGTTCATTGCAGATGAACTGGGATCCAGGCTGCTATTATACCATATAATTGCCAAGGAAGAAACTGGCTTCAGCTTCTGAGAAATGAGTGCAAGTTGTAGCATCGTGAATGACGCATCAAAAGAGCCCACAATGAAAGCCTGATTTATGGCAACTCAGTGTTAACAGCAGAAATCATCTTCCTGCTTTGCATTCAGATAGGTTGGAAAGCCCTAAGCAACACGGGCAATCTGTCCAAAAGTCTGTAATCATCAGATATTTTAGTAAGTAAATTATAGAAAGGATTTTGCAAGGTATTTTGTGACAATATTGACTGCCCTAAGACTTTTCAAAATCCCATGTTGTGTATCTGTGCTGAATAAGCCATGTAGTAGTTTGTGAATTTAGCACTGAAGTTGTAAATGTAAACAATGACATGGTAACTGTGCTTTATATTAGATAAGAAAACAATTATCTTGGGAAAAACTGTCCTTCAAAGCAGTAAGCCTTGGTCCTGGATGCTTTATATTGGTTTGGGTTTTTTTTTCCATTGAATTTGCTAAGAAGTCAGTTGGACACTGCCAAGGCAGGGGGACAGACACCATAATTTCCCTTCTGCCAGCTGAAGGAATTTTATGGGAACATAGAAAATATGAAATGCTTTGTTGAATAGCTGGCACTACTGTCTTTTTTTTAGCAGCGCAGAGAGACCATGGCAGTTCCTTTTCATTGTTTGTGGAGAACTTTAGTCAAAAAGGGACTTCGTAAACAACTGCCTTGCACAGGATTTAGTATGTGCAATGCTATTTAAACAGCTAATTTAAATGGAAGGTGGATCCCTACACATTCAAAAGGGTTGTTTACCTTCTTACCTTCTGGTTTCCAAAGACAATCTTTGTCAAAATGTACATACAACATATTTTAGTAGAATAGCTGAGCTGGGGTGTTCTTCACCTGAAAATGAAAGGGCCCCACCATCATCATCATAAATGATTCATTACCTTTGAGCTTTGGCAGGCTTTTAAGGTCACCTCTCTTTAAATCTGAAAATGCTTGCTCACATTCAAGTCTTCCTGCCAGGAGGACTCAATTCATTAACTTGCACTTATATGGATGGCTATTTTACTGTTGCTTTAACTGAACTTTTATGCTGGCTGCCTGCTGCGTCCTGAGTGCTGCGAGCATTTCAGAAAGTAGGTGCATGCTGTGAAGGCAGCCCTCTCTGTAAATAATGTTCCAATTAATAAGACAATTATACAGCACTGCAGTACTTTATTGGTGTTCTCTGTTACTGCAGTGTTGGTCAGAGCACAATAGTTAAGAGACCATCAACATTTTCTTATAAATCCTTCTCTCCAGAAACTTAGACTTAGAAATTCATACCACTCTGGAAATTCAGTGTAGCCAAGAAGCAGAAAGGCATGCATTTTACAGTGTTCTGATATAAAATTGTTTATAGATTATATGAGTAAAATTAAAATGACAAGAGGGCATTTGGTTTAGTGGCTTTTTATATGAAATGCTTTCTACTTTATGGGTTGTAAGAAGAAAAGCAGACTGGAAATGTATCTTCAGTTACATTTTAAAATGTTTACTATAACTCTCCAAAGGCATTTTAAACTGAAATTTTACAGGTCGTTAGTCTGTTATATGAGCAGGTCCTGGAACAAATGTAGATTGAAATTTCTAAGGTCCAGGCACAACCTGTAAAGATCTGGGTGGAATTTAGTTGCCCAGCACAAAAGATCCTGCATTCCCCTGCTGAGCTGTCAGTGTTCCTTTGGGGGATGCCTGTGGTCTGCAACTTCTTTGCTCTTTTCATATAAAGTTCTCCAAATACCTCAGTTTAAATTTCTGGTCACAGAAAACATTTCTCTCTGAATTTGGTACCTATGTCATGTTTCAGCCCAAAAGAGATGCCAGAAGTAGCATCTCTTTTTCCCTCTGGACCCCAAACCTGTAAGGGAGGCTCAGACTTTCCCCTCACAAGTAACAATACCTTAAAATGCCAGTAATGCATTATTTTTAAAAGTGTGAGAAGAACATTTTGTCATTTTTGCATATGACAGCTTTCTCATAAAATAATTAGAGAAGCAATGGAAGAAGGAGTATGTCCAGGGTGAGGCCAAGAAATAAGTGAGAAAAAGAAAGCAGAAAGAGTGGCCCTTACAGCCCTGTGGCAAAAACATGTAGAGTAGGCGATGGTCTTGGCTCTCTGTATCAAATACAGATACAGTCTTCCATTCACCTATAGATTAATACATTGATATAGACACATATACAGTCTGGGAAAATGCTATGAGAATCCTATACAGTGTATTTCAGATGTGATCAGCACTAAAAGTACTACTTTAAATAACACCAGTATCATTTTTCCATGCCTCTGTTGCAGTTCATTCTGCCATTATGAACATTTGAATTCCATAAGATGTAGAATTATTTTTTTGTATATTTGTGGAAAGTCCGCCACATTGGAGGTCTAATACTCTGTTTGGATCCTTCAAGTCTATGATAATATTTAATAAGTATCAGGTTTGCCCATCTTGTGCACACATGTGCATTTTTCAGATTATCAGGAAATCATGTTCCTTTTTTGTCCTTATCAGCTCTCACACTGTTACTGCAGGTTATTTACTGTGGCTTAGATTTCACAGTATTAAATATAGAACACAAACTTCAGAGGCTTTTCTAATCTATTTGATCTAAAATCCACTGAAAAAATACCTGTCCTCAGCACCGTGTATCTGACAGGTTGAAGCTGTCCTTTAAGCTGACCATCAGCCAAACCACAAGAATTCGTACTACCGTTGTCAAAGGATGAGAAAAAAAAGTAGTTTTTCATGTGCCTGTGTTCACTTTTCAGGAGCCCTCCAAGGTCAGCTACTAAAACCCTCTCCAAATTCCTTTGGCCTCAGTTTAGGTGCCAGTGGTGAGGGGATCCGCTCCTGAGCTGGTGTCTTGTCTCCAATTTTACCCCAAACTGGCTTCCTCAGTTGGTAAAGTCACTGGTGTTTTAAGATCAAGAGAAATACCTTAATATCTGTTTAATATTGTGGTGCCCAAAACTGCTCACAGTACTCAAGGTGAGGCTGCACCAGTGCTGAGTAGATATAAACAGATATAAAAGGTTTGCATTAGGCTTTCTGGAGGTGCACGTGCTCCCTTTGTTGGGTGCCCAACATAGGGCAAAGATGGTGCACTGGTTTCAGTAGAAAGGAGATTGCAGAGAGGAGAAAGAGGCAGCATGATGCAGCAGGAGACACAAATAGACCTTGGTAATGTGATCTTTCTCCACTGGAAACATTTCTCCTTCTAATGCATTGCCTCTTCTCATTGCTGTTGGTACAAAGGCAGGAAATGAACACTGCTGGAGGAGCCCAGGTTTCCCTGTGGGAAGGTGTGGAGGCAGCTGTTGTGGGAGAATTTCCATGGGTGTGTGACGTGGGGAAGAGGGTGATGAGGTGGGGGGTGTGCTCAAGAGACAGGCTGTCCTGCAGGTCTTTGCTAGAGATGAATATTTTTGCTTTAGAATTTAGGTGAAAAAAGTTGTGACAGCTGAAGAAGGTTGAGCAAGGAGGCATGAGTGGGCCAGCTTCTACCATTAACCTCTTTTGCACTAGGAACCAGTGGAGAGCTGTCCTTGCCACACCGAAACTCCTGCTGTCCTGCAGACAGGGCACAAATGACTAATGGGGTCTGTCCCTGGCAGCCAGGGCTCAGACACTGCAGTGGGTGCCAACCATCACATCATGCAGCAATTTTACAGACCCCAGAGCCTGTTATGGAGGGGGATGTGGCTGAAGTGCTGAGCAGAATGGCTATTTCTGTGCTGCCACTGTCACACAGCTGAACAGCTGGTTCTGTGCCCTGACAGCCACCGAGGGAAGTCCAGCATTTTGAGTGAGAGAGCAGAGCACAATGAAATGCTGCATGGGATGTTGTAATGCCCAGATCAGGCTGGCAAGTTCCTTTAATTTCTTTTGGTAGTTTATAAGAGAAGCACTAGAAGCAGAAGAAACAGTAAGAGAAACAAGAGTTATATGTTTACTTTATAAAAATATATGCCTGTGTTTTAAATATATTATTATTAGGTTTCTCCACGCACATTGCTTTGCATTTGTCTGTGACATTGCTTTTTCATTTCAGTGTTGTAGTATTTTTCTGGAAGCACTTACTATAAAATCCATAAGTTCTTACAAGCTTTTTAAAGGAAATCCCAGTCTTCTGATGAACTTCATGGAGAGAGTCTGTTATAGCTGGTTATGTGTGTGATTACTCACCAAACTTTCCTTTGCTATACAAGCCGAGGACTTTGCCAAGAAATCGGGCCAAAATGAGGGTAAAAACTGATTACAACGAGGTTATTTATAACAACCAAAAAAATTAAGTCTTATCAAGTGACAGCATTATCTTTGGGTACTAGACAAATCCGTCTTTGTTTGAAAAAGCTAGTTTGTATATTAAAAAATTCAGGCTGACAACTGAAGCATAACAGTTGATATATTGAAGATGATTTGCTTTCCAAGCTTTAGCACATTTATTGCAGCTCTGAAAGCTCAGAGACCATTTACATGCCTAACAGTGGCCCAACATGTAAGATGCTTGCAAGCCTCATAATGTTTCCAGCAACTCCATTTCAGGCTGTTGAAAGTCTTTAGTAATGCACCACAATAACTGGTTAAAAGGAAAACATCCTGTTCAAACAAATCTCCATTAAACTGTCATCTTTATTTTTTATGGTTCTTTTTTTGCTATTATGGGGATTTGTGTGATTTTTTTCTCCCTTTTTTTGTTTTTGTCTCTCCATTAGGAAGAGGTAGAAAGTGACTCCCTAAACAGACTTTTTCATGGTTTGAAATGTACACAAATTGAGCAAGCACTGTGCACAGAACATGGAAACAACACATAGCAGTGCTGCTTTTGTTTGCAATTAAGTGATGTGAAGCCTTAAAGCAAATTCAGCTACAGCTCCAGCAAATATCACAATGGTAACTTTAAGTCTGCTTCTTGCTCACAAGCAAATAACCTTCACCTGGGCCAAGCAAACTGCAAGGATTCTGGCCCATGCATTAACAACAAATAAATGTCAAGGTAGAAGAGTAGGGAGCTCATTAAATTGAGATACAAATAATGAATGGCATCATAATGGAGCTTCCAGTATTGAAACCATAAATGAAAACAAAATGACAGAAAAATGCTGAGCAGGCTGTCAGAGGAGCACTTTTTAAAGGCCGGGGGAAGAGCCCTTCCCTGCCTTCCTGGGGTGACAGCCTTCCTGGCCTCCTCCCCATAGGGAAAGAAGGGAAGCATTAGGCTGCCCCCTGGAAAAAGCCAGCCAGGCCCCATGCAGGGATGCTCAGGGTCAGGGCAGGCATATCCAGGCTGTGCTGAGAAGAGAGGCAGAGTTTGGCTGGTGAGAGAGGGAGGAAACCCAACCCTTCTCCCAGGTGCCCGCCAAAGGGCAAGTGGTGACACAGTCACTGGGGACAGCAAGGAAAATGTCATTGGTCTGTAATGAAACAAAATCTTCCCAATGAAGGTGGCTAAGCACTGAAGATGTTTGCCCAGAAAAGTGGGGGATCCTTGGAGATTTCCCACATTAGACCAGTGTTCCTTATTCCTGTTCTCTGTACAAAGTGGGGGCCCCGGCAGCAAACGGACCTTGTCGTGGAGCAGCGTTAGTTCTGAGCCGTTCTGCATTGGTATAGATGTATCATTTAAAAATACTGTGCCCTGCAGCAGCACTCCCTGCTAAATACTAGGCTGGCCTTGCCGCCCATGCCTCTGCAGTGCCTACTGAGTGTGAAGTCCGACTGTGAAGGTCAGAATATCCTATGAACTGCACAGTATCCACCAAACCTTTACCTCCTGCCAAGTCACTTGCTCGTGACTGCAGGGGGAAACAAACGCGTGCCCTTGGCAGCTGTGCGGCTTTCACTGTGCCACGGTACTTAATCACGCGTACAGCATCGGATGCAACAAGCTTTTCTTCCCACCCTCTGCTTTTTTGGTAGCTCTTTTGCTGTTCTCTTCCCAGTCTTAGCACTCACCCCACTCCTCATCTCCCTTTGGGAAATCTTTAGTGTAGCACTAACTCTACCCTTTCATTTTCCTGTGTGAAACTTCAGAGTAAGTTTTTAACAGGTAAATTATTTGTGTCACACCAGCATCTCCAAGTTCAGCGTTTACTTGTTTCATGCAACAGCACCAAAACTCTAGGTTGCGCCCGAGCAGTTTTCCAGCATAAGCTGCTGGTGAAAAATTTTTTGGTGCTTTTCATGTAGGCTTGGTGAATGAGGTTGGTGATTAGAACCAGCTGAGAATATCTTTTTGGTAAACACTCTTTCAACCTTGAAAATATTGGATACTGAAAAGTATTTGAAACCATGGTATATAAAGTCCTCACAGTGTAAGAAACACACTCTAATGTTGGGAATGTCAGTTAATGTCATTAAACTCTAATGTTGGGAATGTCAGTTAATGTCATTAAACTCTAATGTTGGGAATGTCAGTTGCCATTGAAGAGTATGGTCAACAATGAGTGATTTGAAAAAGCTGGCTGCAAATACCCATTTGTCAGCATTAAAAGTCATATACTCCTTAAAAGACAGCAAATGACTGAAGAGTAAATTCTATTCTAGCTAGACCTCTGCAGCAGTTTCTCAACTTTTGCAACATTTTATTGACTTTAATTGAAAGTGCCAGTCTTGGTGCCTGTTGAAAGGCAACAGAAGTGTAACTTGAGCCTTGAACAGAGAAAATACTGGAAAAAAATCCTGTCTTCTGACAAAAATATTCACATATATTGTATATACATACCTTATTGACTTTCTAAACAATTATTTAGGCGAAATCACAGGGGAAAGGTACTGAAATGTGATCTGAATATTGTCAAGAAGAGGCCTTTTGACATTTTCGTCTAGTTTTTTTCCTGTTTGTTTGGGTTTTTTGCTTTGTTTTGTTTTGTTTTGGCTTTTTTTTCTTACTTCATAGTGATGAAGCTTTAAAAAGAATTTTTTTTCCCAACACCATACATATTTTGCTTTGTGTAGCCTACCCATGCATTGACCCTGAGGCCCCAGTGTTTATGTACGTGAGGCTCACTATATAGCTTATTTCCCCTTCATCTGTCAGACACTCAGCAAGGTATGGAGCAGACTTTGGTAGAAGATGGCACATTAGGCAAGGCTGATTGCAAACATGAGAATAAGCTCATGCATTCATATCGCCAGGGGCACAAATAGTTGAAAAGAGAGAGGAAAAAAGCCCTTTCCAGCAATTATTTTATTGTCCATATATACTGTTGTGGGAGTTTTCCTTTTGAACTGCTAGCAAAGAATGACATTGTGGGAACTATTATTGTTGGATTTGGGTAATATTTTTTAGAGGAAACAGTTAACATGGCAAAAATATTGGCTTTGTTTTTCCCCAAGCCAATACCACTTTCCCCACGTTTTTTTATCTGACATCAGAACTGGGCTGGAAAGGGTAGCTATGGTCATAAGCACTGCAGACAAGTTTCTGCCAACCCCTGACTGGGTGGCCAGCAAAATTCACTGCTCACTTGGGAAATGGTGTAACTGGGTTTAACTTCTGGCACTGTCACCAAGGTTTTAAACCTGAATATCCTACCTCTCAGGAGCATACTGTACCCTCCTTGTTATAAGAAGTAGAGGATGGAGTGGGGGAAACACCCTCAAACCCTGCTGTTGATGGCACAAGACCTTGAGTAACTGAGCATCCAGTGGAGCAAGGAGGAGAAACACTCACTCCATCCTCAGATGAGCTGCCAGCTCTCCCAAGAGGGGAATTAAGCTGCTTCCTTCCTTTTCCAAAAACGTCCTGGGTCTTGCACTTGGGTTACAACAACCCCACACTGCACTCCAGGCTTAGGGCAGAGTGTCTGGAAAGCTGTCCAGCAGAAAAGGACATGGGAATGTTGGTCAATAGCCACTGAGGAAGAGCCAGCACTGGGCACAGGTGGCCAGGAGAGCCAGATCATCCTGACCCGTACCAGCAATAGTGTGGCCAGCAAGACCAGGGCAGTGACTGTCCCCCTGTGCTCAGCTCTGCTGAGGCCACACCTTGAGTAATGTCTCCAGTTCTGGGCCCCTCACTACAAGAAGGACACTGAGGAACTGGAGTGTGCCCAGAGAGAAGGGCAACGGAGCTGGTGACAGATCTGGAGCATCAGTCCTGTGAGGAGTGGCTGAGGGGCCTGGGGTTGTTTCACCTGGAGAAGAAGAGGCTCAGAGGAGACCTTATCCCTCTCTACAACTGCCTGAAATAAGGTTGTAGCCAGGTGGGAGTAAGCCTCTTCTCCCAGATAACAAGTGATGGGACAAGAGCAGCAGTACTGCAAGAAAGATTGGTGACAAACCAGCCTTAGAAACAGCATTCAGGTAGCTAAAGTTGGCAAATATATCTGTACCTTAGGACAGGCAGCTGTGTTCTCCTTGAACGATTGGGCATAATACAGTGTATTATTTGTTTTACTTGATTTGCTGATCAAAAATTTAGTTTAATGTTTTATATTGCGACATGCTTTAGTTTTTTTCTTCTACTTGATGAGTGTACAATCTATCTGTGGAAAATGAAGGAGGATTAAGATATGTTCTGGGATCTCCTTGTTAAAGTTGTTTTTTAAATAAAAACCACAGTGTGAGACTGGAAGGAAATACCCCACAGTTATTTCCAAGGATATATTCCATTAAGTGTTCATATAGCACCACAGACACCACTGTGGTGCCTGAACACTGCCCAAAGGGCTGTAACTGGCCTAGAAACCACTTCCTACACACAAATTTGTTAATTTTTTTCTCTCCAAGGGAATTACCTTGGTAGGAAGTTTCTAAAATGCATTTTATTAGGGGTTTTTGGTGCTATTTGATCAGTATTCAGCACTGAAGCCAAAGTGAGGAGCAGAGTAGCTGTACTGGGATGGAGCTGGTGTCACCAGCACTGCTCATATCCAAGGCAAAAGGAGACTTCATTCCTAGGGCCTTTGTGCAGTCTGTAGGAACAATGCTCCAGGAGTGAAGTTTGTTTTCACCATGGCAGTCTCACGGTGTCCCATCTCCTCACAGGACATGTCACGATCCTTACCTTAGTACTTCAGCTGCCCAGCAGAGGATAGGCTTCGCTGACACTCTGCTGTGAGCTTCTGAGTGGAAAATTACCGGGAGTGGGAGATGGCACAGGCCAGCTGTTTCATTAGTCTTCATCAGTGTATCCTAAAAGAGAGACACAGAGCTCAGGAATATTGCCCTTCAGCACGGTAAATATGTGTCTAGCTACTGTATGGCATTTTCAGAGGCATTACAGTCCTGCATAACAGTTCCATTCCAAGAGATATAAAAAAGCAAACCTTTTTATAATCATATATTTCATTCAAAATGTGTCTATAAAGCCCAATTTTCCTGTCCTACCGAACTTCTGCTCACAGTAAGGAAAAGCATGAGGCAGCATAAGTCTCCCACATCTTTTGTTTGCCTGACAGGCATGTGGCTGTGCAATGAGCTGATAATCAAAGGCTTTACATCAGAACAGCCACAATTTTTCTGATCCCTTCATAAAACATATAAGCCTTACAGAAATAATTCAAGTTTAAGTCAATGGCTCTAAAGGAGTTTTGTGGGTGTTTTGGTTTTTTGGTTTTTTTGGTTGTTTTTTTTAAGGATGAAAACATTACCACCTAGTGGCAAGCCTTCAGAAATAGCAAACCTTATGTTGAGTCGTGGATCAAAGAATAAGTATCCTGAGTTTCTATGCTTGACAAAACAAGAACAAGGTGAAATATAATTACGAATTCAAACAGGCAGCAGAAAACTGGGTGTAGATATATTGGCAGGGACGGGTAAATTTCTGAAATCCTCAAGCTGAAGCCTGCGGCTTGCCAGCTGGAGCTGGTATGTGCTGATTGTAAATTTTCATCCCACCTGAACTGAACAAACATGGCACATCCTCCAATGAACAAATAAATGTGAGATGAACCTTACACCTAGGAAGGTGATCACATGTTGTGCTTTTGCTCATGGACTATTCAGACCAGGAAAATTAGGCTCCAGGCGATGGAAAGAAGATCTGGCGCTGATAAGAGGAGCTCCCAAAGTGAAGTAGCAGTCTCAGAAGGAAGAAAAGAGTCTGGAAAAACAAAAGTATGTACCTGGCCTGAAGGCATAGCCCAGCAGAGGGGAAGATGGAGGAGACAGAGAGCTTGCAGCCCATAATGCCTGAAACTTTAATGAAGAGCAGCAGCATAGCACAAACCGACCTGACTTTCTGCTTGATTGTCCTCGGTCAGCAGCACCCTTGCTGCTGAGACGGAGGTGACACTTTGTGACCACAGTGCTGGGGTCAGCCAGGGAGCGGGTGGCTCAGAAAGCACAGTAAATCTCTGGTTTCTTAAATAAGCTCCAGTTAATCCTGAGCCACTGCAGGTTGTTTTTCACTGTGTCTTACCCATGAGAGCACCCTATTTCCAAATGATCCGTTTCAGCGAACTGCTATTCCCAATTCATGTGTATGGTTAAATCCATGAGATTTCCCTTTATGTTACCTAAACCCTTTGGTTTTATTCCACTCATACAATTTCCAACATTTTTTTTTTCTGCTGACACACTACCATAATTTTGCATAATCTATTAGGTAGATGTAACTGACTGAAAGAAGATGTACATTGACTTCCTCTGGAGAAATTCAAGAACTGCCAGGCTGGCACACAACCCTGTCAGGGTTATTAATAACACTGCTAATTTGATAAATCTGTCATTTTCCAAAGATTCTTCTAGAAACAAGCATTTAATGCTTGACTGATATCTCTGTTGGAGTGGGTATAGAGTGGGATTCAGAAGGAATGGAATCTGTGGCAGATGTGTATTTGTGAAATATCTTGCCTTCAGCATCTCTCTCAAATGATGTCCCAGTTGTGCAATTCTTCCATTCTGCCTTGCTCTTGAAATTGCATATCCACAGCAGACATTAATGATAAAGAAAATTGGTGTCTCTTTTGTAAACACCTTCTGGTCCTGTACAGTGAAACTCTAGGGATGCAGACACAAATGGAAACATTTATGTAATTATTATATCAAAACAATGTGGGATTTTTTCTGGCAGGAAAATTATCTTGTGTGAAAAACCTTTTAAAAGGCCACTATTTGAGACAGAAGTCGATTTTGATAGGAGACCACCAGCCAGACCTCTAGAGGAAGTCAGAAACTACTGTGATTTTCCTACATTGTTAAAAATTGAAGTTTACTGTGACATACAGTGAGAGTTGTCATCTCTGTGAGAGCAACTAATATTTCTTTTCAGGGAACCTGGTTCTTAACTTACTGAAGAAAAAAAAAGGCAAAGAGTACAGGTACTCCCACGGGCTGCAATTTTGCAGGCATTTTACCTGTGCCTGGGCACTGGTCTGATCTCCCAGTGGATTGGTCTCAAAGGGACTCTGAATATGTTACTAAAAAATAAGTGCGACATACTGACTCTGTCAGTTGTAGGAAGTTCTCTGCAGCCTTTTGAAAGCTCCAGCCGTCGGTGCTTGGGGGACAGCTGTGATGAAGAGGCTGCACAGCTGCCAGAGAGCTGCTGGGCAGAAAGGAAAGCATGGCTCAGGCTGGCAGCCTTCCACTGTCAGGCACTGTCACAGAGTTTGTTCTTCACCCATAAGATGGATGGACAAGAAATTCTCCTTCAGCCTCTCAGGACCCAAATTTACTATTAAGCTTCCACCGATCAGTGCATCAAAATGGTGAGTTTTTGACCAGATGGCTAGTTCTGCATAATTTAGCAGGCTTCCAACACACATTTCAAGGACTGAGCTAAACCAAAACAAACAAACAAACAAACAAACAAATTTTAAAAAGCCCTGTACAAAAAAACCCACCAGAAATATACAGCTCATTAGGAATTCCATACACCTTCCTTTAGGGACTAAGAACAAGGTGTAGGCACAATATCTTGTCTAGGAAGGAGAAGGTTTTGAGCATACCTTATTGCAGCCTTTGAATACTTAAAGGGGGCTTATAAGAAGGCTGGAGAGGAGCTTTTTACAAGGGCGTGCAGTGATAGGACAAGGGGCAATGGCTTTAAAGTGAGGGAGGGTAGTTTAGATTAGCTATCAGGAGGAAATTCTTTACTGTGAGGGTGGTGAGGCCTGCAACAGGTTGCCCAAAAGAGTTGTGGGTGCTCCATTCCTCAAGTATTCAAGGCCAGGCTGGATGTGGCTCTGAGAAAACTGGTCTGGTGAAAAATGTCCGTGCCCACAGCAGGGGCAGGGGTGGAACTGAGAGTCCTTTCCAATCCAAACAATTCTATAATTCTATAAAAGCTATGATTTTCTATGTAGACATCTTTTTATCGCAAAATATAGTATTCACTCGGTAACAATTATGACCAGCAGTCACTCCTCCCTCACACCCATACACAGTTAACAAAGGATGCAACATTTCAGTAGAGAAACCAAGAGGTTGCCCGGGGAACCTGTGGATGCCCTGTCCCTGGAAACATTCAGGAACAGCTTGAATCGTGCTTTAAGTAACCTGATCTAGTTGTAGATGTCCCTGCTCATTGCAGGGAGGTTGGACTAGATGACCTTTAAAGGTCTCTTTCAATCAAAACTTTTCCGTGATTCCGTATGTTAGGCAAGAGTGACATCTACTGTCCATCGGCACCAGCAGCCCTGAGCGGATGCAGGGCTGTCTGTCCTGCTGGCCAAAATCCTCGTTTACAGGGACAGAAGGACCCTGGTGGAAGGAGTCTCTGCTCATTTCCATCCTCAGGGTTTCAGTCTGTATTCTCAGTTAAAATGAATGAGAGACAGTATTTTAGTAAATATTATTCAGTCACCCAGACTTCTGGTTGATGAACAGAAGTGGAGTTTGGAGTTGTAATTCCCAAAGCTAGGGCACACATGACCAAAGCAGTACGACTGCAACTCAGAACTGACTGATCAAGGAGATGGAAGCTCTCAGTAATTGGGGGTGTGTAACCAGAGAGCCAAATCCTCCTTCATTTTGAAGAGCAATCTGCAGGGAATGAGAATCTGGGCTTTGAAATCAAACTTAAACCAAACACACTGAAGCATTTTAATACAGAAAACAGATACAACCCTAATCTGTGGACAGATCCCAAGACACTCCAGATGGACATGTGTGTGCCCTTTGCCCTGTTCTACACTGAAATACCACAGTACAGGCCTGAAAAAAAGTGTTCCTATTAAAAGCAAACCTGAGAATTTGCTTATCAAAAATTAAACAATAGAAATATTTTTCAGACCGCAAGTCAAGTTAAATGAGTAATTTCAGGATACAAATTTCTGTCTAAATACAGGCTCTGTATTGCATGTGAATGGTCAGGATAACCAAGCACACACATGTGAACACAGCCATACGTATCCAAATCCTAAGTATGCAAAAAGAATATAAAGGACTGCATAATATTGAGGACGAACAATATAGAAAAAATAAGCTCTTTCAGATAAAAATTTTGGTTTTGCAGCCTCATGAGAAACAGTGAGTGAGCAGACAAGCCTGGCTGGTAAACAGAACTCTCTGGCTGTGGAAAGGATTGGATGCAGCATAGGGTAGATTTGTTATATATCAAGATCTGTCTTTTCTGAAGCAATAGGACACTTAGATACTTCTCACTCTTGAAATGATGGCTTAATCTTACCCTTGACTTTCACAGCTTGCAGGTTTCAGAGGATCAAAAGATCCTGGAATCAAGCAGGGACGGGGCATCAGGGGGCCTCCAGTGCAATGGCCTGTTCAAAGCAGCGTTGGCACTAACTTCAGGCCAGGTTTCTCAGGACTGTGGCCAGCTGGGACTTGTAAATCTCCAGGGATGGCACCTGCACAACCTCTCTGGGTGGCCTGTTCGACCTCTCGGCTGTCTTGAGGGAGAAAAGATTTCTCTTACTGTGATCTCCAAACACTTCTGACAAAATTTGATTGGATGACATTTTTGGGTTTTGTCCACAAAAAGGCAGCGATAGAGGGAGTAAGGGAAGACACAGGCATTCTGAAACACCATTGGACCTGTGGGCCAGCTGAGCATGCAAGGGGAATAATACACAGACACCAAGAACATGCAGACACCAAAAATAGGCAGACACCAGCAGACTGGCTCAGGTCCTGCTTAGGACTAAGAAATGTTTCACAAGAGGTGACCATCGTGCCTAGATCTGTACCCTCATCTGCTCTTCCACTGAACTTGCTCAGCGCTTGGCAACTGTGCTGGACAAGGATGTCATATGCAAGACTTTTATTCTTGTCTTCCAGTGAAAGGACCTAAGGGCAAAGGTAGTACACGTGAGTCTTAGCTTTTTGCCTGAGCTAATCTTCACACAGTGTGAGATCATAAAGAAAGAAAAAGTGCTGCAAATAAAGCACACTGAAGACTAACATTTCCTATCTTGTTGTACAAGGCCTCATGGGTATTTTTGGCATTCTTCAATTATCTTGTTGTTTCGCTCCAAGAAACAGTTACAAAACATGTGGGAAAATAAACTGGGAACAAACTTATACCTTTGGAATACACACATCTGACTTGCAGAGCTGCCATGCACAGGAAGGGTGTGGATCCATCCAGCATGCACCCATCTACCCTTTCAGGTCCTGCAGTCACAGTGATACTCCCGTGGGGGCAAAGATGTTACACCAGGAGAAAGAAATAGAGGTGTTGGCACCACATTTTAGCAGCCTGAGTTTCCCACTGAGCGCAGGAAGGAAGTTCAGTGCAGGAAGGGGAATGAATAGCCGGAAGAGCTTGTGCTGTAGGTGCTTCAGTGGTGAAAACTGCGAAGCTGCCAATGCTCACAGGACATCTGCACCCTGGGAATTTTATGCAGAATCAAAGGAAAAGGAAAGCTTTTGCCAAAGGAAAAACTGTGGGTGTGAATGAAAATACATGTATGTGTTTCCTGCATATTTTAAATCACCTTGTTGACAATCGGTGGCATTTCAATGGTAGGTCCTTAAAATCTCTCAACTGCAAGTATAAAACCTCTCTATTGGAAAAAGGGAGCAACACAGCAGGGAGGAAGCATGTGGCCAATAAAGTCAGATGATATTTACTGGGGGAATCAAGGGCAATTAGTATCCAACCCCCACTGATGCCCGTAACACTTTTGAAAACCTCATATCAGTCAACGTGAAATCTGGCAATCTGACAGACAACATCTTTGAAGTCTTCATTTAGAAGGGATCCAAAACATAATGACAGAGTAATTTCAAAGTCATTCTTCGCACAGCATGAAAATTGTTCAAAACTGTTTATAGGGAAATTACACAGTGGATCACATGGAATTTGTGTAAAAATACATGCTAAGGAACATCTAAATTTGAGCAAAGAATTTGAAATAACTAAACGATTTAAGAAAATCTCTTTCCAAGAAGAAAAAAAACAACTAGGTTTTGCTGGGAATGACAGCAGGGGGATCCCATTTATTTTCTGACAGAAGGAGGCAATCTCTGACAACTGAATTACCTTAAGGTATTTATATTTTGGGAGCAAGCTGGAGACTACATAGCACAGCATAGTCACACCTGAAACGCAGGAGAGGCACTCTGACAAGGGCTGTGCTGTGGACGCTTTCCTTGCTGACATTGTGTGACAGCAGTTGCTTTGCTCCATAACTTCACTGCTCTGTATGATAAAAGTGGGCAGCACAATACATTCTTTGTTCTGTTGTTGCTGGGGCAGCATCTGCATGGGTTTTTTGTGATTCTTAGACCCTATTAACTGCAATTCTTCCTTCTGCTTTTCCCACTCTGGTTGATGGTTTCCTAGCCTGGTACATCCTTTTACATTCCTGTCTCTCCACCAGTAAGAGGTGGAGGGGAAGATTTTCTCCATTTTCAGATTTTTCAAGGGAACAGGCGTACAATGATCTCTCCTCTCATCTCTCCCCCGTGGCTGGGCAGAAAGTGCCCAGGGTCACCACTTGGTGCTCCAGTCACAGCGAGAAAGAATAAAATACCTACGTGATCAGTGGATGAAGAGACAGAGATCAGTGGATGAAGAGACAAGAAAGATTCTCTCACTGCTGCAGGAGAATTTTAGGGCTTGGAAGGGTGGGGTGTGCAGAACAGTGCACCCTTGACACCCTGAGCAGAATCCTGAGGTAGCTTGGGCAGAGCTGACTGGTGCACGCACACTGGGGATGCCTGGGCTGTCTCAGAGTCTGGTACTGCAGAGACATAACTCCAACCTTGCTGCCAGAGATGCAGAAACCCAGGATGGAGGCTGGAGGACCTAATGTTCCACCTCTCAAAGCCAGTGGCAGGAAGAAGAATTGGTAGAGAAGTCCAGATGGATCACAGGATCGCAGGATGTGTAAGAGACAAAGCAATCAGGAAGAAGTATGAAGGGGGATTGGATTATTACCTTTTAATACTTCCACAAAAACAAAACAGCCATTGCTAAATGGGCCTCTCTCCCCTGATAGCAGAGACACATATGAAGAACTTGAGAGGCTGGAAGTACAAACTAGAGAGTCATACTAAAGCCTAAATGTGTTTTCAGCTGTGGGCGTGATTTGCCATTAGAACAAACTATCAAAGGAATAAGAGGATTTTCTCCGTCTCTTCAAATCAAGATTGTCCTTGTAGTAATAATTGATAAAAACCCCCATGCTAAATACAAGTCATGGGAGTTCAGAGCTAAAATCCTTGGGTGTACAAGGCCTTGGGGGTATGGCCTATTAGATTGTGGTTTCTGAAGGTCCTTTTAGCCTTTAAAGCCTATAAAGTTGTCTGATAGTATCATCTCATGTTTCTCTGTGACTGTACCAATATTTATGCAAAAGACACTGAACATTGGTTCAGAAATTCCAAAGCTGAAGAATCTACAATGTTACTACAGTGAATTGTTTCAGTAGGCACCTACCCTCACTAAGAAATGTGCTTTACTGCTGCCCTGGATTGCCATAGCTTCAGCTGTGCTGATTCCAGGGCTCTCTTCCCATGAAGGGGATCATGGCTATCACCTGTTTCTGTTTAATTATGCTCTCAAATAAACTAACCAGAAAGAATCTCTAAAGCCTCAAAGTCTTGCAAGACATATCACAACATCTCCCAGTATTCCACCTATTCCTGAAACTCTTTTCCAGCTACTCATAATTTTTCAAAATATTTTCCTAAACTACAAACACTAAACCTGAGATAAGACATTGAAGCAATGATACAATTTTAATATGAGTTGTAATGCCAGAACAATATCCAGTCTTACTCCAAAATACCATACCAGAGCAGAAAATTGTTTCTCAAACAATGAATTAAAAAAATAAAAACACCATCTCTGTCTCTTATACATTGACAGAAACTCATAAGTACAATGGAGAAAGTCTTTTATCCAGGTGTGTAGGGATAAACTGGGACTCCTGACTGCATGCAGCTTCACACCACTGGTCTTTGTAACATGTACAGTTTCCATGATGCAGAGAACTGAAACTAGCACCATCTGGTACCCAGTCACATGGTAAACAATGCTTTCCACCCTTTCTGTGAACAATGGTGGCTCATATCAGCTGTTACTCAGGCATTTAGGAGTCCAGAAGTAATGCTCACACTCAAGGCTGATGTTACAATATTTATACCAGAAAGAGTTAAGGAGAACAGATTTTTTATGACAAAAAAGCTGAAAGTCGTTCACGTGAAGATGGCAAATAATGAAAGCATCAGGTAGAGAAATAGGACAGTTATTAAATAATTTAAAAAGTTATATTTACTAAACAATTTGAGCCTGATTCACCGTTACATTATGCAGTACATAATTGCTCATGTCTCCAGGTTCACATCTCTTATCAACATGAGAAAGTAAATAATAGCTTCAAATGAGATCTGAGATGAAGTTCAGTGCTGGAAAACATTCAAGTTTTTTTTCAGCCTCATCTAAACATTTCCCTCTCAAGATAATAACTTTCCTACCTGTTCACAGAAGTTTGCAAATATTTAATTCAAAATCAAACCTGTAATGCTTATGCTTTTGAAAGCTCTTTCTTTCAATGAAAGAGAAGCCTGGAACCAGTGTAAAGATCACTGCTCTGAAGCAAGGTGAAAGTCAACACAGAACAATCAGAACAAGAGTCAAAACCTTTTGAAGAGAAGATCAAGCAAAACATGCAAATGCTAGCACTGTAGGAGAACTATGCAATCACAAAATCATTGAATTACAGAATTATTTGGATTGGAAGGGACCTTTAGAGATCTTCTAGTTCCAAACCCCCTGTCATGAGGGCACCTCCCAGCAGACTAGATCCCTATCCAACATGGCCTTGGCCACTACCAGGGATGAGGCATCCACAGCTTCTGTAGGCAACCTGTTGCCGTGTCTCATCACTCTCAAAATAAAGAATTTCTTCCTTAGATTGAATCTAAACCTTCCCCCTTTCAGTTAATAGCCGTTCTCCCTTGTGCTATCACCACCTGTCTAATAGGGTCACAGTAGCAGCAACAACACTGGAGAGCTAAGTGATCCCATGAAATCTTCACTGTCCCCACCATGGTCACACCAGCACATCCAGGCAGGCCATGCTCCCTCCAATCACCGTGCACAGGCCGTGAAATCCCAGCTGTAAGACACAAGAATATGCCCTTCTTCCGTCTCCAAAGGAAGAGGAGGCTTGTGCCAGCCCCTTCCTGAGAGTTGTCTGTCATATTCAAGGAAGTGCTGGTCTTTCTCCTGCTTTATTGCCAGGTTATTTGCAAGCTATAAAATGCTCCAGATCACACAGCAGGATGGGTATTTTTATAAACCATAACCAACAGCAGCACATAGTTTGACATAGGCTTCTTCATTCATAGAACCATAGAATCATTAAGGTTGGAAAAGTCCTCCAAAATTATCGAGTCCAACCTTTGATTGAACACTACAATGTCAAATAAACTGCAGCACTAAGTGCCATGTCCAGTGCTTCTTGAACACCTCTGAGGATATAATGCATGCAGGTACAATGCATGTCTTGATTTAAAGGTAGGAACTTTGGAGGCAGGGCAAAGTGGAGAGAGATGAGCAAAGGGTTATAAGATGATGGAAGCACGGAACAAATTAAACTTATCTGGGATGCATCCAACACTTGAGTTAAATCCACATGCTCTTTCTGCATAAAAATATCTCCTGAATTATAAAGGGTAAGGGAAGGAGGGCTCACATCTTGATCCCTAAGTATATAATTTGTGTCTTTTAAATCTGAGTCAGTTGAAGAGTTGAACACTGCGAGCCAAATTCTATTTAATTTATTCAGCAACACATCTGTGTGAAATATAGTCCAATTACAGGCACTAGGTTACTTTGCCATGGCTGCAGCCATTTGGCTTTTATTTCCAGCAGCCTGTAATTAAATTATCACAATGCAGGAGCAGAGAAGTTTCCCTTATACGTGACTGCAATTAAAGACATGCAATCACAACATTTTTTAAAGTGACTCCAATCAATTGGTTACAGTAAAGAATACCATGTAATAAAGCAGTGGCTCTACCATTAAGACTGAAAGAGGGTTTCTATTTCAATAATCTAGTTCCCTTCTAGTACGAGTTCTGCTTTTGGATAATTTATTTAAAGTTCATTATGTGTCTGCAGCATATATCATTTGCCCTCAGCTTGGGCTGCAGAAGTGCCATTATGGCCAATTACTTAGTGTGATAAAATCTGCCACAGTACAAACTGTTCCTTAATTAGATTTAAGTTTTGTCTAAATTCTATTTGTAATTCATGCAGCAAAATAACAAGGCCAACAGGGAAGACTTGCTGTCTCCTTCCTTTGGTGCCTGTTGTAACCTATTGTAATCTTAGGGCAGTTCAGAACTGAGACCCCACTGCCACATGCTTTTCTTGCAGTACCTGTCCCCACTTTGTGCTTCCATAACCAGTGCAGGGCTTGGGGGGTGGTGTGGCCTCTGAGGGAGCTCCTTGACCTGAATCCAGCCATGTCATACAGCTCAGTGATAGCAAAGGCTCCAAAAGCCCCTGAGGGCAAGAGGTTGCCAGTAGGGACAGCGCCGTTCAGTGCCACTGATGCAATTTTTGGTGCTCACCAGCATTTGCCCTCTGGCCTCTGTAGTTTGCCACAACAGCACACTGACGGTAAACAAGCTGCTGACAGAATGAAAGTCCCTTGAAACCACAAAGAAAGTGCTGTGGGGAGCAGTGCCCAGCCATGCCCTTCAGCTGGCTCAGCGTCTGTGCCCTGAGAACAACAGGATGGGCACAGCCCCAGTGCTCCCAGCGTTGGAGGGCACAGCACAGCTCCTGCAGGGTGAGGCCTCTGCTGTCAGCCTGGCTCACCATTCGCCACAGCAGAGGCTCCACCTTTGTTTGGAGATGATGGCATCGCTGCACAAATGTGGATTAGAGCCACTGAATTTATCCAAACCACCCCTGCACCATCCCCAGCCATGACAAGAGGTTTAAAACTGTTTTGCTCTTTAAAAACCATTGCCAGTGTTTGGCATACATCTTCTCAAGCTCCAGCTTCAGCTTTCAAAGCATTTTAAATATGTTTGAACCAAATGTTCTATACAAATTTGAATTAAAATCCTGCAACCTTTCTCTGTGAGATCTCACAAGTGAGGGGAGAAGTTACAGCAAGAAAATTCAGAGTGAAACAAGAAATAGAAGTGGTGATTCAGTAGGATCCATTTTAACAGATCCAGGCCACAGGATTTGAGGACAGGCATCATCCTATAAGAAGCTGCATTCCTCTGGAAAAAATTATGCTAGAGATGTGTTTATTTTTTTCCAACAGAACATTTGCTCCCTTTTAAAAGAAAAAGTCACTTCTTCACGGCAAATGCATTTACTGAATGCCATGTTAGCAGTGATTTGCTATGTGCATCAGTGATCATCTATTTTCTGGTTTAGAGACTATATGGTCTCTGGTTTAGAGGCTGTCTTTACTTTCTTCTAATCTTGCTCCTGTCCCATATTGTATTTTGCAATTGGCTGCTTTACAAAGTTGGATGAATTTATTCTGATGTTTCAGAAAAGTTCTATCTAAGACTAAAGTCAAAGCAAAACACCACTTTAAAATTTTACAGTGATGGAAATTTACATAGCAGCTAATGACAAGCCTAAAAATAACATATTTCTTGGCAACATCAATCTTGTTAATGAACTAAAATAATGAAATATTCCTCTATCAGTGGTTTCCAAGAAGCAAGAAGAAAAACGTTAACCGACTCCAGCAGCAAAAAGAATGTGAAAGCATTTCAGCATCCACCCTGTTGGTTTTTTCTTCACTTAACCAACAAGGCTGCAAATGCCTTTTATTGAACAGTTACATTCTGGACATTACACTCTATACTTTTGGTCGGTAGCACAACACAACTAATCTGTGCTTCTCCATTTTACCCCCGATGAGAGCAGAAAGTAAACTTTGTATACTGGGGGCACACATCAAACACTGTGCAGCTGGGAATCCCTTATATTACAGTTTCATTGTGCCTGTGCAGACCCTTTCCTGAAAGTATATATTTTAAAATAAAATTGGATCTATATAGATATGATAAAAGGCTTCAAGATCAGGATCAATTCTTATCAAAGCAGCAAGGTCTTTCTTTATTCGTAAAAGGCATTTTAATAGGAGCACTGATGAGCAGTTGAAAGGAAAGACCCGATTATAGGTTGTTTTTAATGAGATATGAGGAGGTCTTATCTGTCAGTGAACACTAAACATTTCTCTCTTCCTTAACAGTGAAGGAGAAAACACAAACACAACAAATGACAACTTAGCCAACCCCATCACCTGGCAAGACACTGACAGTGATTTTTCCAAATGCATTGTGTGGTCTGAAGACTTTGTACCTCCACATGATGTATAACATCAGCTTCCTGGTGGGCTTCCCGGGAAGCTTCACTGTCATTTGTGTTTACAGCTTTGAGATGAAGCCTTGAAAGAGCAGCACCGTAATCAGGCTGAACCTGTGATTCACAGACCTGCTCTACCTCACTGGCCTTCCCTTTCTGATACACTACTATGGTACTGGGAAGTACTGGATTTTTAGTGAATTCATGTGCAAGTTCATCTGCTTCGGCTTCCACTTCAAATTGGAAGCAGCATCCTCTTCCTCACCTGCTTCTGCGTCTTCCACCGTGTGGTGATTGTTCACACAATGAAGTTCTTCCCCACGCAGAGGAAGCGGTGAACAGCGGTGGCTTGCACAACCATTTGGCTGGTCTCACTGGACGCTGTCAGCCCTGTCAATTTCTTGATCTCTTCAAAAGAGACACAAAACACAAGTTTCTTACAGCTTAACCTTATCAGCTCCGAAACTGTGGGCACAATCAGGTGGCTGCTGACCAGCCTGGCCTTCTTCTTGCCCTTGCTGACGGTGACTCTCTGCTATGCACAGACCATCATTTGCACCTTAACCACTGGCCCCACGCATGGGCTTGTTGCAAACAAGAGGCTTGCAGACTTGCTGTTGTCCTCTTGGTGGTCTTCTATGTCTGCTTCCTCCCCTTCCATGTCTTTCAGGTGGCTCTGTTGCCTAAATTCAGAAGAAAAACTTTCCAAACAATATTAAAATGATAACATAAAGAACAGTCTTTTAATGAAGGCATTCATTGAAAGAGTGCTCTTTATGTTATGAATTCTAACATTGTTTGGAAAGTTTTTATTCCAATCTTAGGCAGCAGCTTGGGTTAACTCCAATCGTGTCCAGTCAGCTGTCACAGGGAGAACAAATCCACTCTGCCTGCATCATCTCTCAGCCACTGGCACCACTCAACATGTGTGGCAACCTCTCTCTTTATGCCGTGATGGAAGGCAACTTCCAGCAAGCCATGCTCTCTCTTTCAAGGTGTAAGTGGAGCAAATGCATCCGGTAGGCCAGGAGAAAAAATTATCTGACCAAGTCAGAAATCACATTAACCTTGTGAAAGGAGTCCCTTGAAGTAAATTCCAGCAAACCCAGGATGGCTTTGGTGCTGTAAGCTCCTGCAAAGGCAGCTGTGTTGATATGATAGCAAGAATTGCAGCTGACTTTGCCCTCTCCCTGCAGTAGAGCGCTTGTCAAAAAGCTGTCTTGGGAGCAGGTTTATATACACCTCTCTTAGCAACCAAAGAAAGAGGAGGGAAAAGACAAGTTTGTAAGCCACCTTGAAGGTGAAATTTAAACCATCCAGCCAGACTGTTCCCAAAGACATTTGGGAAACACAACGTTCTCTAGCTCTGGGCTTTGCTATTGATTACAGAAACATGGAGAGCTTAGTCTGGACATGAGAACAACTTCCATTGATTTCAGTGTTGTCACTGATGTAGTGCTTTGTTTATTACAGCCTAAGTAAAACACAGCAGATATTGTCCCGGTTGCTGAAACCACCGAATTACACACTTAGAAAGCTCCTAGACAAATCAGATGTTTTCAGATTGGATGGACCCAATGAACTTCAGCATAGGGCACTGAGCAACTCGGTAGACCTGGTTACTCAGAGCCCCATCCAATCTATCCTTGACTTTATATATATCTGGGTGTGTATGTGTGTGTATACATATATGGGAAAATGGAGGAAAAATGAATTAAATCATATTAGTCTACAGAAGATGATTTTAGATGAGTACCAGCCTGTATGAAACTATCAGCTTTGTATAATCCCAGATCATTCTGATTTCCTACTACAACAAATTAACAGACTCATATATGAAGGATGAGAAAGGATAAGATGATGTCATATATCTTGATTCCAGAAGAAGTTTTGACTATCTGAGACGACTCTCTTTTGTGTAAGCTAAGGAAACAGTCTGGAGGAAACTACTTTTGCTGGTTTCAGAGCTTATGCCCTTTCAAGATATTAGTGATTTACTGTCAGAGTAGGGGGATCCACTGAGTGGGGATTCCATGAGTCTATCCTGGGTTCAGGGATATTTAATGTTTTCATTATCAAATTGGGTGATGAAATAAAGTCTGGTTTTTATATTTACATATTTGCATGAAGCTGAGAGGACAAAATTAAGCTGACAAATTGCAACTATGATCTGCAGAGACACACGCTGTTATTAAACAGTGACAGGTGCAAAGTTCTATGTTTAAGTAGAAATAATGAACTGTGCACGCGCAAAAGGAGAAAAAAAAGAAATTATTATTTAGGTAGCAGTTTTGTAGAAAAAGATCTGTGGTTACTATGAATTGTAGGCTGGACAGGAGCTGATAGTTTCAGTGGGCAGACAGTGCCTGCTGTGGCTAATAGAGCAGAGGTATAAATTAAAAATTGTGTTTGTGATGCCTTGTGGATATTTAAAATACCTTGTTAAAGGACCGTCCATCAGATATGTCTTTCAGAAGCAGTGCCACAGGCCTTTTGACATGTTTTCTAGTTTAATTTCTCCTCGTCTGCACTGTTGTCAAAGGCCAAATTTTTACAGGTTGCCACTAAATAGTGATCAATCATGGTCAAGCTATCTGGTTTCACATACATATGGTTAATTCAAAATCAAAAGTTACACAAATGCACAAGGTGATTCACATGAAATAAATCTTTCCTGGCATAGATTCATAACATCCCAACTCTCCAACATGGGCAAAAAGTATAAACATGCTGCACAAATTCTCTTCCTCTTCCACATCAGTGAAAGAACAAGATGTGTCTACCACTTACACATATACCTCTGAAGGAGCGGATTAAAAATCATCTTTTTTACTCTCTCAGAACATTTTTAATTCTTGTTCTCAGAAGTCTTTCCTTCTCAAGCCCAAGCTGAGCTTATCACACACAAGCAGAAGCTCTTCAATGTAACTACATGTACAACATAAAATGAAGCAGCTGGAGGTAAAAATTGTGAAATGGAAGTGTTCAAGGCTTTCCATCTCTGACAGCAAGAATGACAGTCTCACAGTTTCAGTGACTTGGAGAGGGGTTACCTTTTTGCCCCCTCCTCTCTTTCTTTAATGTAGATGTTTGGTTGTCTTCTTCCTATCTCACCGGCTCATTCACCACCTCTCTTCATTTAGTTTGGGCTAAACCAGCTGATTTTAAAGTACCAAAGTAGATTAGAGAATGGTCCTGGAGCTGTAGTTCGCTGTGGGGGGAAGAACCTCCGGGAGAAGGGTGGTCATGTCTTCAAGTAGCATGGCTGGGTCAGGAAAAGGAGAAAAGTTCAACCTTAACACAGACACTTTTAAAGGATTCAAGGACTGCTCAGGTGCTCTGCAGGACGGAGAGATCATTATCTCATGCAACTCATTGCTTTTGCTTACTGTGAAGCTCGACAGCTTCTATTTTTAGCTGCTGTTAAGTTTACTGCTGAAACAAGGATAAGTGCTTCAATTGCAGTAAACAGGAGACACTTTTCAAGCACTGTACACAGTGTGACAACACAGCTACATAAATTACTACACTATTGCAGCCTAATTCACAGCACAGCCATGCTCCAGTGAGCAGGCGTCTATCAAAAGCCTCTGCTAGGTTTGTCTGCAAGGACACTCATGTCAACTCAAGCACCGACCAGCAGGCTGCTCTCTGCCTGGGACTGCAGAGGGACCAAGAGAATAACTCTGCAAGGTAAACCTCTCAAGGGAATGTCAACTCTGATGACATTAACGATGAAACTTTGGAACTGCCAACTGTTTTTGTAGACAAGTCAAACCTTATTCCTCACAGTGACTCATGTACTGTCACAGATTGCAGCAGAGCTATTTTCTACCTTTGTTTGTCCAGGGTGGCAATCAACAATTTTTTTGCCTTTTCTCCCCAGTTTATGTGTTCCCATAAGAAATGAAAGCAAAGAGGCCTTCCTCATACTCAAACCTCCCAGCGAGCAAAAATACTGATGGTAATGTTCTGCATAAAAGAGAATTCACAAAATCTGTCCTAACCTGGCTGCTCTGCAGAACACCTAAGGAGAGAATGCATGGTGGACTGCATGTAGCATCAAAATGACTAGCTGGTAAACAGCTAATGGAGAGAAAGGCTAAAACAGCTTGGGAATGCTCTGCTCTGACAATGTCTGTGCTGGATATTGCTGTGACAGAAGGCTTCAATTTTGTCCCGATGTAATGGTCTACACAGCTGGGGTGCTGTTGCAGCAGCTGTGCCATGATCCACCACAGCAAGTGCAGGGCAGTGCCAGGCTCACCACTGAGTCACTTAGAACTCACAGAGATGCTGCCATTTTGCTGATAAGGCTAAGTGAACAAAATGAACTTTGAGTGATTGCTTCCATCTGCCAATATTTTCTACTCTGAAAATGCAGGTTGTGTGAACCTAAACTTTAAAGCAGCAAACAACAAACGAGTCCATCACTGTTCAGCTCCAACCGGCTCTGAGCTCAATTTGCTCTTCCCTGCCAGCAGAAAAGGAGAAGAGATGTAAAGGAAAACACTTTGTGTGCTCCCTTACTTTTTGTGACAGTAGAGGCATTCAACAGTGCCAGCTGATGCCACTTCAATGTAAATGCCACACAATTGAGTCTAGGAGGGGAAAAACCCATTTATGTTAAATGTATTTCAAGGCCTGTTTTCTAAATAGCTGAAAAAGAGCAGTATTTTTGAGTAAGGTGCCTTTCTGACATGATGTCCTAGCCTACGGGGTGCTGTGGTAGAGGGCAGAGTGAGTTGGATGCCTCCTAAAGCAGGAGAAAAAATTGCATTCCTGCTTTCAGTCAGAGCTGTACTTTGGAGAAAAGGAGAAGGAGACAATTAAAGTTGGTAAACAAAGCTGCATATCTTTCCAAAATAAAATTTAAAGCTGAAATGCTGTTTTTTAAAAATACACAGAGGAAACATGATTTTTCAGGGCTGCTGCAGGCGAGTATAATGCACAGTATATTTGATTCATCCTTGCTAGAACCTTAAAAGGCATTTGAATTATAAGGTGTGTTATCTT
Source organism: Acanthiza pusilla (assembly GCA_036630365.1). Taxonomy (NCBI): domain Eukaryota; kingdom Metazoa; phylum Chordata; class Aves; order Passeriformes; family Acanthizidae; genus Acanthiza; species Acanthiza pusilla. The sequence continues at coordinate 3,671,298 of JAXCHO010000003.1, read as the reverse complement.
CTAAGATTACTCCTTGGTTTGTTTACTCCCCAAAATTGATATCACTGATTTCTGAACCAAAAGAGAGATGGTTGCCTGGAAGCTATAGTACCAGTGATGCTCTCCACTCTTAAAAGAAAAGCAAAAGTTCTGAGATTCTGTGTTTGGATTTTTTTTTTGTTGTTGTTGTTTGGTTGGTTTTTTAAAGGAAAAGTGTGAATTTTAAATTACTTTATGAATTTCCTTCTTTTTTGTAAAATAGTGCAAGAAGATAAGGTGAAGCAGAAAGAAATGCAACTTTGCACACAGACAGACAATGCCAGATTGAATGCTAGTAAAACAGACTAGAAAGTATAGTTCCTGGAGAAATCTTCTTTCACATGTTTTTTTTTAAAATACAGTTGTATTTCCAGCATGATCCCTGCTACCCAAGCCAGCAAACCTGATAGCAGTTTACTCTGTCCTTCCCTTTCCCTTCACTGCACACAGCTTAAAACCCATTCAATTGCTTAAGACCCATCAGCTTGCTGAAAAAGTAATTAGGAAATTGATTTTGTCCCTTCTAACAGTTCTGCTAAAATCTTTGTGGTTCCCATGTGCCCCAGAATGGCACAAGATAATTGGCTGCATCCCAGGGCCTTTTCAAGGCAGCTCCAGTGCATCTGGCAGAATTGGTATTTTGTTGGCAGACCTGTGACAAAGTATTTTGATATTACCCCGAGAACACCCTGCAATATTCGCACACCTCTCCTCTAATTTTCAAGGACTGTCATGGTGCCAGCCACCATGCAAAGTGATGCCCTGGACCTGCAGCTGACAGGGCTAGAAAACACCTTCTCTGTAGGCACTTCAAAGGGTATCCAAGGTAAAAACTCCAGCTCTGCTCTGGTTACAGATCTGTAAAGCTGGGCAGAAAGGAGGCGACTTGGCACAAAGCAGGAAAGCATTATGGGTGGATTTATTTCCAGCCCCAAATGATCCCAAAGGGGCAATTTTCCACTGAGTGAGCCAGGCTGGCCCAATCACTTATGGCCACAGCAATAATGAAGAAGACCTAGAAGACAGTGGCACACAAATGTACTGTGAAAAAATTTCAAGCAATAAATCTTTTTGAAAATTCTCTTTTCCCTTCAATTCATGATGTTTTTTATCAACGGAAAGTTATCTTAACAGACAAGGCAGCAGCACCTGCCTAGAGGAGTTTCCTCACATTACCTTTCCGCTAGTAAGCTGCTCTGAGATATTTATATACCATCCCTATTTTACAGGTGATGAAACTGAAGCACAGGGGAGTTAAGTGACTTGCCTCCAGTCACAAAGCAAATTAGCAGCCAAGCAGGGAAGAGATCAGTTCTCAGCCCAGAGCTTTTACAAAGTGCATTTTAGGCTTAAGGAAAGATTTTCATGGGAGTCTTGATTGCACAGTGGTGGCACTTCAGTAATAAAAGTTGAGTTAGAGCAGTGTCTGCACTACTCAGGCCCTAGTTCACCCCCAGCATTAAACTCTGCATTTCTGGAAGGAGCACTCCTCTTTTCTTTCAGAGAAGGTTTTGGGGGACCAGCTCACCAAAGTTAATTGGTTACCACTGTGTGTGAGCTTAGCCACGAGCCAGTAATTAACAGCTGTATTCATCCCGTTTACAGTTTCTATCAAGTATTCTCTAAACTGCAGGTTAATGCAAAATATTAGCAGTACACAGGGAAACCTTCCAGGCTGAAATGTGTGCACATCACCACGGGTCGGGAGGTTGTTCCTTGTGGGGTGCAAAGGTCAGAAATAGGTTCCATAATTAGCCAGCTACCTTCATCCCAGGGAAGGGAACACTGCTCACCATGTATGTGTGGCAGCTCTGGGAGAGCACATGGGCCCAGCTTTCATTCCTCAGACATTCCTTAGTCCTCTGTCCCTGGAGACACTAATCCAGCAGCCCATGTTCTGCCTTCAGAACTTTTCTTCTACTGGGAGAAGAGCAAATGGAATTAAGATGTAGATTTATCATACGTCTTCTAAATTTCCGTCCTTACTTTGACTCAACGTGATTAATACAGCTACACTTGCTTATCAGAGCTAGATGCCTGCCAATGAACGCCTGTGAAAAACCATCCTTTGTGCCAAAATGCAAGCCTGAATCTCACTGAGGGAAGGGAAGGACAGGAATGGGGCATTGGCTTTGCTGGAAACACCCATGAAGACTGGCTGTGAAGTAATTCCAGGCTGTGCCCAAGGGACTCCAACCTTCCATACTTCTGCAGCTGGGATCTGCAGCTGCTGTAATTCAGATTCCCACTAGAGGGTAGACAAAACTCTTCCAGTAAAAGGATGGCTCTGGAAAAGCGTAGAGTATGCAGGGAAGCAGCGTGATTTGGAAAAGCACATCTGCCAGAGAAGCAGCAAAGAGTAGGAAAAAGAAGAATATGTTTATACCATGTGCAAGAGCAAGGTGGGAGCATTGTTCCAACTTTCTCTAAAGAAACATAATCTCTGCCTAATACTTTAAAATCAAATACAGCTGGAGTGGCTATGTTGTTATAAACATGTAAACTATAAACCAGATTTACTGAAAATATAGATTTCTGATTTTCAGAAATACAGCTGGTATTGCCCCTGCAGATGTTATCTTACAAACAGTGATAGAGGCCAATTAAGAATTTCAAAGAGTTAGAAAGGATAAATGCAGGGAATTACAGTTTATCCACTTTGGTAGTGAATTCACCCCATGCTGATGGTCTAGCCAGAAAGATAAAATGGTGTATTTATCTCTCTCTTTTATTATTGACCAGTCTATTATTGCAGGAAATAATGGCTTGTGTTTTCTCTTCACACATTTCTCCAGTGCTGAAATGCAGACAGGTTTCTCTGAACTTTGCTGTGGGAGGGGAAAGTATGGCTGCAGGCATCAACACATCTTCCTCTTAGTGTTCTCCCCAAAAGAGCAGCTTCTTCTCCAGGTGAGATTGCCTGTCTCAGGGAGCTCCCTGCATTGCAGATAAGGGCACTGTGAAAAGGTTTTCTCACCACATATCTGACTACACCAAGGCAAGCTTTCACACTGATTTAACAAGCCCAATGCTATAAAGCTAAAGTAATTCAGAGTTTATTTTCTAGTTTAGTCCATATCAATAAAGATGTCCTAAGACCCTGAAGCATCACCTCTGTGAGCTAAATTACTTTTCTGAATGCTAAGCAAAGATTTGCTTCAGTCTTCTGAAATATAACTTGTTTGTGCTGACAGAGGTAAGAACCAGAAAAGACCCATCAAACAGCAGAGCTCTCAGAGGCATTCCTGCAGCTGGGACTCCTCCCACAGCCAGGATAATCAAAGGCTGAATTAACTGTACTTCGGAAGGCTGGCATGCCAGTGTTTGCTGTCATCAGCACTGCATTTATCTCATCTACCCCCTAATAAGGTGTGGGGTTTTGGAAGGAAAACCTCTGTTGCCCTTCTGTTCTGGATGGGTCCCATCTGCTGGTCCCACGTAGTCTTGTGGGTGGCAGCAGCCCTCTCTCCAGTCAAGTGAGTTGCTGAAAATTCGTGTTGCTACAGGCAGCAGTCTCAACATTTGACACATCAAAGGCTAAATAAGAGATGTGCCCAGAGAAGGATTACATTTGTGGTCCTCATGAGCCAAAGAAAGGAGCCCTTTGGGCAGCCAGATGTGTTTTCTCTGCAATAAGGCAATTGAATCCATGGCAAAGAGATTTTCACAGCACAGTGTTGGGAGCAAAGGAAGAAGTATTAATCCTGAAACACAGCCATGCCAAATGAGGTTAAATTATATGTTCTCTATCTGACTTTTACTGTAAGGGGTGAATGATGGGTCTGAGGGATGCTGGCATGGGCTAAGGAGAGGCATCTGGAATTTGAAGTAGGGCTGCATTTGGTGTCAACTACACCATTTCACATTTCCCTACACTGTGGTTATCAATGCCTCTAGCACCTGTCCTTGCTGTGATAACTGCAAAAACTACTTCAAATGATGCAGATCTCATGCAAAAATCTGTCTTCCTCACTCTGAAAAATATAGTAATATTTTATTGAAGAAAGAATTATTGTTATACAAAAGTCTGTGGTAAGAGGTGAAAAGTAGAAAATCTCTCTTTCAGGGAGTCAAGAAGCTGGATTTGGTAAGGAACAGATGGATCTCAGCAGCTGTACTCTTTCACCAAGTAGTTGCCTCAGGGTGGCAGTTGATGTTAAATTTTGTACAAAATTTCCTTTTCTTGTGGGGATTAAAGATACTGAAAAAGAGAGAGATGACCTTTATTCCGAGACCCTCTTTGCCATTTGTTTGTGAGGATTTTAGAGATATTGAAGGCTCTTAAATTGGCTTACAAAGCTTAAACTGCACACCTGGCCTCAGCTGTAGAGTAAGTCCTCTGTACCTGTCTTCCTGGGGCCATGAAATGCATCATCTCATCAGCACAAGTTTCCACACTACTGCTCCCAAGCAGGTGAGCTAAGGATATTCAAGGGTGAAATGCTACACTAAGTAGCATTTATAAAGTGACACCATAGGATTTTCTACAGTTATAGCAGTGATTTAATTGTAGATTCACAATATTCACAACATTCATGTTATAATCAGTTCACACACATACACACAGGCAAAGGGAGGTGAATACATCTATATCTCTGTAAAGGTGTCCACCAAAATTTCCCCTTGGGAAAGTGAAATATATCAAATCCCTTAGTGTTTCTCCGCAGACATGGATTGCACCTTGAGGAGAAGGTGTGTGTGGGGTATCAGCTTAGGCCTTGTTGCCAATGAGGAGCGGCTGAAGGAGCTGAGGGTCTTTAGCCTGGAGAAAAGGAGGCTCAAGTGAGACCTCATCACTCCCTACAACTGCCTGAAACCAGGGTGTAGTGAGATGGGGGTCGGCCTCTTCTCCCAGGCAACAAGGGATAGGAGGAGAGGAAATGATCTCAGGTTGTGCCAGGGGAGGCTTAGATTGGATGTCAGGAAAACTTCTCTCTCCAAAAGGGTTGTCAAGCATTGGAACAGGGTGCTCATGGAAACAGTGGAGTCACCATCCCTGGAGGTATTTAAAAGACATGTATATGTATCCTGGACATGGTTTAGTGATGGACTTGGCAATGCCTGGCAGACTGTTGGACCTTATGATCTTAAAGGACTTTTTCTACTCTAAATGACTCTAAGATTGTCCTCCACCTAGGTGTGCAGAGGCAACATGATGCTTTGCTGCTCCGTATGAAAGTGATCAGCAATTGCTCCTTGCTGTCCTGGAGACTTCAGCTGAGTCCAGCTGCTGCCATGTTATCTGTACTGAATATTATCTGTGTATGTGTGCTAAGGGAGAGTATTAGGAAAGAAATTGCCCTGCCCGAGATGAGAGATTCATATGATCCCTGAATTAGGATTGACTGTTTCAGTATCTAGCTTATTTGGGAAGAAATCAGACATGTTGATTTCAGCTAACCAAATAATTTCTGTCAGAATGCTTCTTCCCTGCAAACTCTTGAATGAACAGAATCAAAAGGTTTCATGTGGATGTCTTTAATCTATCAAAAAGGTTGATAAAAGCAAGTAGGCAAGCTCCCCAGCTAACCAAGTAGCCCCCGAGAGAGAGTAGGGGGCTGATGATGGTGGGATGGACAGGTCTGCGGCATCATCCATCAGGATGGTCCAGCAGCATCCAGCTCCTCTTTTGGGATGGAGCAGGCTTCCATCTGAAATGCTCTCTAAGAGGACAGAACAGAGACAAAACCTGGTATTTCTGAGAAACAAAATTTGCTGCTTTTCTCAGATTTTGCACAAAAGCCAGCGCTGGTGGGACCTGTGGCTAAACTGCTTCTCCAGGCACAGATAATACTGATGTGTGTTTCTAGGAGAGAAGTGCAAGACTCAGCTCTAGGACTAGGAGAGAAGTGCAAGACTCAGCTCTAGGATGTTTAGCATGACAAAATTTTCCATCCAAGTCCAGATTATGCAGTGAGCTCACCCTTTCTATAATCACTAGCGATTTGGGCAATGGAGTAGAAAGCAGACCCTTTAAGCATGCAGATGACAAGTGAGGGGACTGCAGGCTTGCTGGTATTAGATTCAAAGCAATTTACAGAAATTGGAGAAATGGTCTGAAAAAACCAGGATGCAATACAATGAGGACAAATGCAGAATTTATGTTTCTAGGAAATTAATCAAAACTCCACAAATTGGACTACATGTTTAGGCAGCAGTACTGCAGTAAAGAATCGAACTGTTGCTCAGTCCACAAGCTGAACATCAGTCAGACGTGTTCTGCTTTTGTGAAAAGGGCAAACAGCAGAATGGGATGTAGAAATAAGAGCACAGGCTTCCAAGTAGGATGATTAACCCTACTGCTTTTGTAATATGTCTCCTGGGGAGGCATCTGTGGTCCAATGCTGCACTTTGAGAAGGAGGGGGACCTGCTGGACAGAGAGTTCAGTTTCTGAACAGAGCTTCAGAAAAACAAAACAAAACAAAACAAAGCAAAACAGTTCATGAGACTGAGAGTTGATCGACCTAGGAGAAGGACTACTGAAGGAAAAGTGACGGTGATCACACACCTGACTGTATCCTGAAAGGATACACACCTGTATCCAGAAAGCAGCTATCAGGAAGGTGTCAGGCATGAGACAACTCATCCTTTGGGCACAGAGAAGCAGAGTAGTAGTTTGGTAGAGAGATAAGTTTAGAAGACCTTGGAAAAGCACCTGCTGGGTCTGCCAAGGATATGACCCTGTCTGAGGCAGCAGACGAACTGCAGGTCTTGAGGAATTTCCTTCTACCCCATCTCCTGAAATGCTATGGGAAAACCCCTCTTGAAGCATGACAGAGGATTTCAGGAGAGGCAGCATCTCGCTGCATGCACCGAGATAGTCCCTCAGAGAGGGCAGGTATCTGTGCTCAGGTCTTTGCAGTGACAGTGCCATGAAAGCCAATGGATTAGACACTGCTGGGGTAGATTAAGTTGGCTTCAAAGCCAGAGGCAATGCACCAGTTTAGAGCTCCTCAGAATACAATGTTCAAAACCTGACGCAAAAGTCTGGTTAGAGATCCCCTCCTCAGACCCCAGCAGGCCATCAGTCATGGCAATATGAAGCAGGAGAGTTGTATTGGCAAAATGCAGAGTAGTGGGTAAAATGCCTTACCCCAAACAGACTGAACATGCAGAGCATCACATTTTTTATATCCTTTAACACACTGTATTCATTTAATTTTATCAGCAACTACTAAGCAGTTACTTTTTAAAAAATAAAAAGCCAAGGTGAAGCACAAAGAGCTTTTCCTAACTGTCTTTTCTTGTGTCGTCTTCTGTCCCATGGTGATATGACTTCTTCCCTGTTTCTCCCTTCTTGAAAATCTTGATAAATGCAATAGAATGACACTCACATTTAACAAAGTGCTGGTGTTTTAGCTGAAACTCGTGCCCTGATGTAGACAAACATGATACATCAGCTTGTAGCAGAGCTCCCCAGGTGATTCAGGTGTGGTGGGTAAGTCCGATGTTCTATTAATTCAAGTCCTGCAAAGCTCAGAGAGAGAAGATCTAACCAAAGCCCTTCAATGATCCTGAAGCACTTGGTGAAAGGTGGCATAGAAAGGCAAGCAAGAGAAAGTCTCTGCAGAGGATAACACCTCCCTTTTGCATATTTAATTTAGATGAGCACAAAATAGCCTGAGGGAAAATATTAGATTAAAAAAAAAATGTAAAGGTATGAATTCCACAGGTCCAGTTTTCTTGAATTATTTCTTCGGAGTCTATTTTAGTAATCTGCACCTCCACCCAATCTGAATTGTTGGAGAGCCATTTACTTGTCTGGGGATAATAATAAGAATCATTTAAAGAGCACAAGACTTTCAAATGCCCACAACCTGCAGGTGTCTCAGGGTGAGGCTGGCAGAGGTGCCTCTGCAAGGGTGAAGCACAGGGAGCTGCCTTCATGCTGAGAGAGACTTCTCTATCATGAGGGATAGAATAGGAACTGCTTGGGATGAGGAGCCTGAACACCTTCCCTGTTGTTCAGCTCTCTACCTGAAAGCAAGGGAAGTTGCTCCAAAAAACACATGATCTTTTAGTCCATGGTCAAGCAATGATTTGCAGGTCATTTTCTTGTGGATTTCTGCTTCTGTCTGCTTTGTCAAGGAACATCCTCATTTCACTTTGAGTGAGAATTACTTCTGCTTCTTGCTTTATAATACTAAAATTCTACCTGATAATTACCTTAGAAACAAGTGCTAAACAACTGCAAATGACCAATGAAAACAACTAATTTACCAGTTCATAATGTCAGTGACTGTGTGAATAAAAGAATTAGATGATCTTGGGAGAGAAATTATTCTTTTGAAATATGAAGTCTGTCCTGAATGGCTGTTCTCCCTTCCCTGTCCTGCTTGTGCTCCTCTTGGCACCAGCCCCACTGGAAAAGGCTCATTTCCAAAGCACCAGAGGAATTTCAGGAGGTGGGAACTGAAGGAATTAGGGGTACAGGTAGGAGCAGACACGAGGGGTGGTGGTAGCAGGTCCACCCAGGGTCCTTCTGCCAAGAGCCAGGCAGGGCTTGCGAGGGAGCAGTGTCTGGCTGATAGAAAGGCTCCTCTTTGGCTGTGCATATTAAAAACATGTGTCGAGGGCTGTGATGCTACAAGTCACGTTCTGAAGACAAAGCCTTATTAGAGTAACCAAAGGAAAAGGGCAGACTTTCCTTCACATGCCATGGCATAGTGTAAACAAATTATAAGAGCAATGGCACCACAAGAAAATGTATCTTCAGTGACTGGAAGCTTGCTTGTACACTGGAAGCCACATCAGCAGCATCTCTTGCTGAATCCTCTATGACACATTATTGAAAGCCAGTTTTTTTTCAGTTCATCTTGGAACTGAAAAATACCAACGAAATAACAAGGCAGCAAATTGGTCCTCTCTGTTTTCAGTCCCACTGAACTGAGTCATTTTCAGGAAACGGCCTATTACCTAAAACAATTACGGCTGTTGTCACATCTCCAATGAGTTTGGTTTGGTTTTTAGTGTCTGCTGGGAAAACTTTAACTGGCACAGCTGCTGTGTTTAGGGCCACTTCATAGCTGGGTGATCCTGTGGGGCTTTTTATTCACTGCCTCACACTCTTGACAGTGCTGCACCAGAGTACCTGAGCACATACTGTCTTTGAGCAGACAAATTGTCCCATTGTCTTTTCTCTCCCTACTTCCCACGGGGCAACACACCTTCTGAAAGTTCAGCCATCATCTAAGGGCTGCGGTAGATTTTATCTTCTATGCCCTGTAGTCGATGAGCACCAATTCACTTCAAGGACTAATATTAGGCATAAAATAGTGCCTCAGATACATATGGGCTATTTTTGGAACTCTCTTGAACTACTTCTGTTCAGCCGATGTGGCAGCAGTGCTGCTTATATTCCAGATCATATATGCAATTTTCCTAAGGTAAAATATCCTTTTCCAAAAGTTTTCATTAACAGCATCTATTTCCTATATAACTAGATGAAAGCATTTAACTGTGATTAATTTAGAGTTACAGGACATTTAGGGATCAAAAAATGCAGCCCATACCATTCTGTCTCAGGGAAGAAATACGAAGGGAGAACTGGAGTTGATTTCCCCATGTGATGGAGACACACAATATCATTCTCGACAGAACTGAGCATCTCCCAACGGTGGTCTGATAACAATGGTAATTAGGTATTCAATCACACACAGGGTAAAATCAGCCAAACAAATGCATGTCTGCTAAGGGAAATAACCCATGAAAAGATTATGTGTTTGCTGAACCAAAAGTAAAATGTATAATAAAAGCTCTTAAGACTCTGGAGCCTAACCCTTGCCCAAAAAAACTACCTGTTTTCCTGCGTAATTATTAATCAGAGCCATTTCTACTTTACCACATTGTGTACTGCCATGCCTGAAATGGCAGTACACAACGTCTGACTCTGAAATGAGTCTTTCACTCATGCCCATGGATTTCAGGTAAGGTTTTATGAAATGAGGATGGCCCTTGTGCTTGTTTGTGGATCCTCATGCCTGTGAGGTCTAATTACAGTCAAGTTCAGCAGAGTTGCTGAGACACCACAGAAAGCCCTGCTGTGACCTCTTCCACCCCAATGCCCACAAAAAACAACAGCCAACCCATCTGGAAGAGCAAGACATTGTCTGGAACCAGCCACAAAGCAAAATGAAAATACCAGGCTTTGTTCTCCACTTCTGTATTTCAGACTGGAAATTTTTGAAGGAGTTTGTGTGGCCCAGGTGAGCAAACCCACCAGTCATCCTGTGCACCCTGTTCATCCTGCCATCACAGAAGGAAAAATACAAAATGAAAAGATGATCCTATTCGTGTCATGCACTCTGTGATAACTGACCTTGCCTATAGTATGAAGTTTCAAGTGGAAATATTTAATTAACAATCCTGCCACCAAATCATTCCAGTTTCCTTTCTATACAGTGACTAAGAGCAACATTAATATATGCCCATGCACTCTACAGAATTTTATTATGTCAGAGAAAATGTCAGCCCTTCTGTCAAATTAATCCAGCCTGCCTGAAATACTGCTGAAATATGAGATGAGTGCTGTCTCTTTGGGAAGCATTGCTGGAGATCAGCTGGTGGTTGGTTGCTGGTAAGAGTGAGAGAAACACAACTCCACAGCAGGAACCCACATGCAGCTTCAGTGCCAGCCCCAGCCAACCTACCTCTGTTGTTGTCCTCTTCCCCTGGCCAGTCCCCACCGCTGCTCACCATAAACCCTGGAGCCTACGCACCCACAGAAGGAGCCATTGCCCGCCACAAAAGGGCCAGGAAGCCAACACAAGATTAAGAAAAGTGGTTTGGCTTCAGTTAGCTCACTTATCCAACACATCCCACGACTGCACAAGCATTGGGGTCATTGAAAACACATGGTTTAGGTTGACAGGAGGAAGGTGGTGCTGCCAGCTCTTTGGGCTGCAGCCTGCAATTAGAGTCATTTAAGCTGACTCTGAAACTATAGGGTATTTTGGTTTCCCTCCAATGCTTGTAGAGGGGAGAAGGGTGAGGACAGCCTTAAAGCACATACAGAGCCGTGTTTTTGTGAAGGATCACAGTGGTCTGCCAATGGGCAGACTTCAAATGTCCATGGACATGGGGTGGAGAAATGGCTGGTAAAGAGAAAGGCCCACAGACTGAGGAGCTGAAAGTCACACTGCAGAATCATCCCTTATCCATAGAGATCTTACATGTGGCCAGACAAGCCATTCAAAGCAGCCATTTGCATGTGGCCCTTGTTAGTTTGCTCCCTAGTGCCTGACACAAGCCCCAGGGCCAGTGACACCGCTGTAATTGAAGCTAAGGCTTCCAAAGGTCTCTGTGCAATGAGGAGCTGCTGTAACCATGGTGAAAGATACAGGGAGGGTGCAGGGGCTCAGTAGCCACAAGGTCTCTCCAGCTGATGGTGAGACAAGGTTTGGGTAAGCTAAGGAGCATAGAGCTCCATCTCCATGCAGAGCAGCTCTGCATGAGTGACCTCTTATTAGTCACCACCTCTCAAGATTGGTCTAAAAACGTGTGTTTTATTTTCTTCTCCTGTCCAGTCAGAAATTCAGAGATGACCCCAGTGCCTGCTTGAGACCCCAGCACTCCAAATCCCTGGCAGTTCTGGGTCACAGCACCAGGAAAGCCCATTTCTGCTTTACCTCAGGCACCGCCATTGCCAAGGAAGGATAAAAACCAGCCACTGCTGCTCAGGTTCCCCATTGCTCAGGGGTATAATGGATTAAGTGGTGAATGCATTAAATGATCCCTAACTATAATTAGCTCCCTCTGTGCTTGTAACGCTGCAGCCTCATACAAATGGTTTCTAATGACACATGCAGTGTCTAGGAACAGGGTAATAGCTATTTAAACAGTTGCTGATCCCTGAGCTGGTACATGACAGTGTATTTTACAATTATTGAGAAACTTTGGACATTTTTTAAAAGTGCTCTGGGCATTGACCTAGAGAAAAGCTTGGTTAGATGAGAGCAGAGAGGGTGCCCTTTCCCTAATGGTAACAGATAGATAATGACCTAGTTGTCAGACATTACTGCTGCCCCAGTCTTGATTGTCCCCGTTCCCACTCTTTCCCCGCAGTATGATTAGCAAAACAGATAGCCAGCTCCCAAATCATGCCCAGTACAGGCACTCAAGGAGAGTCAAGACAGCCTTCTGAAAAATACTCCTATATGTGCAGTTCTCAGTAACGACACTCACATGCATCCATAATGATATATTCATTTCAGGCATGAAAGCTTGCTCATTTAGTACTGGATCATAAGCTCATCAGTGAGTAAAGACCTATCAAATGCACCAGGGCAGAAAGGCTGGGCAGCTGGAGCCTCTGTGCATGGACCAGGTTGCAAGCTCAAGGGCTGAAGCCTACAGTTTCAAAATTCAAGATGCTATGACTGTTTTTAAATAATAATAATCTCTTTTGGTCTTGTTCCTCGAGCTAAGGATAATAATGAGATTTTTATTCAAGAACAGTCTTTTGGCTCAAGAAACACTGAAAATTGCAGCTCTTATAGATTATGAAGCCCAAAAGCAAAAGCTCAAAATAAAACAAGTGTGCAACTTCAGCTACTCCAGTAAAAACCAGCCAACACACTGTAGATATTTTACTCACCAAAAATAAGCAGAAAGTATGCCACAGTTTCTGAAAAGCACATCGTGCCAAAAGAAACATTCATTTCTTTCATGAGATGAAAATTGTACTCTGTTAGAAATTTGGTTTTAATGAAGACAGTATGTCATAACACTTTTCACCTGACCTTGAAATGACAACATGCCTTATTCACTTTGGTGATCAGGTTTCACTTCACAGGAAACAGAGAATAAATTTAATTTTGTCTTTTATAAGCACCTGCACTCACACATCCATGCTAATTTAAATGTGATTTGCTCCTATTTGAATACTACAGGTCTGCCTCGGCACACAGAGCTGCTGCCAGGAAAGCCTGATCTGCCCACTGAAGGCAAGACAGCATTAATGACAGAGGGCAAAGGAGGACTCCTCCAGCCACTAAGAGCTGACACCCAAGCCAGTAACTGAGGTTTTCTACCAGTTTCCTAATTTACAGCCACATGGAGCCTCAGTCAGACAGGGATTGAAGGTATATGGCTGTAAAGCCATACTAAAACCTGCCTCACTGTAAGGAAGACATAAATACATTTCATTTGAGCTCTTTGCTCAAAGCAATATCAGAGGGAGAAGCAGAATTGCAGGTTTTCAGGTAAGCAGTATTTCTCCATTTTCAATTTGGAGGGTTCAAGATTGTGGTGAAGAGCTGATCAGCAGTGCAAGAAAGCCAAACTGTGGATGAATCAAATATTCTAGTAAATATGTCTAACTTGATATGAAATATACTGGAGGCATAAATGTGGGTGACAGTGGTATCACTGAGCAGCAGAAAAGAGAGAAAACATGCATACCCCTAGCTTTTGTGATTGTAAATCTGGATCGGTTTAAAACAAACTTCATGGCCTTTACTTAATGCATCTTTGACTGCAAAGTTTCTATACCAGATCTAATATTCATGTTAAAAAGCATTATCATTTTAACTAAATTATGGGGACACGGCTCAAATTTCTCTCTGAAGTGGTCCTGAGTAACAAAGATGTGTAATCTTTCTGACTGGTTATGATCAGAAAATGCCCATTGTGTCCCATCTTTAATGACTGGCTTTGTCAGAGCAAACTGGTCATGTTCCACAAGTTATTGGGAAGAGTCATAATGAAGAATCAGGTAATGTATGAACTGAGTCACATCAAAAATTATAAACAGGAGGATTACCAAGACTCAATAAGGTACAATTCTGTCTTTTTTCCTGTGGGTTTTTTTTTGTTTGGTTTGTTTGGTTTTTTGTTTAGTTTAGTTTAGTTTTTTGTGGGTTTTGTTTGTTTGTTTGTTCGTTTGCTTATTTGTTTGGGGTTTTTTTTGATTCTTTTTTTTTTTTGGTTTTTTGGGTGGGTTGGGGTTTTTTTTGGGTTTTTTGTTTTTTTTTTTTTTTAATTTTCATGTGTGGATTTCACCCTGTATGTTTAATGTAGCACTGTTTTAGTTTAAAGATGCTGTTTCTGGGACAAGAGAGAGGATCTAGGCTTGACAGTATCCTGTCTAGCACTTTATGAAGTTGCTTTAAAATATTTTCTCACATGGAATTGATTAGAATCCGTAAGAGTAGTACTCATCTGAGTTACTGAAGAGAGACAGAGTACACCTCTTGCCTCACTTGAGATATCCAGGTCTAAACTAGTCCCTTTGGGCTGCCTTTTGTACCAATGGAAAGAAATAGGTATGCCAAAAGAGTAAATAATTTATCTTAGAAACCTCAGTTGTGGGTAGATATATTATGCCCTAGAGGAATCTACTTCTCTCCTTTCGTGGTAAAGGGGGCCTTAGGAGGACTGGCTCCAATTTAAGCATCTAATTTTCTGATACCTGAAGTTAGACAAGATGGTTTTCATCCTTGATTACCATTTTTCAGGTTAAAACACTACCAAGAAAGGTTATGTCATGGATTCACTATGGAGATATTCAAACTGAGACAAAAAACCATTTCAGAGACAAGTCGACCTGGCTCAAATTGGCACAGAATGGAAAGCAAGATCACTGCCTTCCCTCAATACTTATGCTTTCCATTTTCTTTCTGTCCTTTGAGAAAGTCTTTAATAATTTAAATCAGCTTTATGCCATTATGAAGCTTGAGTAAAAAAACCACAACAAAGTAACCCACTCCCCCCAAAAAGAAAACAATCTCCCAAAAAAACCCAAACCAAAACATTTATACTAGTTCTATACTCTGATGACTCCAAGAGAACAAAATCACATTCAGGGAACAATCTGTCAGGTTATGGGAGCATCAGGTCCTGAGATCTGTAACTAAACCTAACATCTTTTGGCTTTCAGGAAAGCAGAACAGCATTTCTGTTTCATGAGCACGCAACACTGATTAGCTCAGATTAATGAAGATTATATATGGATATGGTTCTACTTTCTGAGAGGTTAAGACTAGTTCACAGTTTTGCAAAATCTAAGCCCAAACTCCCTCTAGCTCTCTAAATGTGTGCTTCCTACTCCTGAAGATTTGCAGATAAGCAGTAATTGTCTTCTCCGATGAAGGAGGCTAAACAAAGCCTTAAAATTTATAATCATCAAAATTAAATGTAAAAGAGAGGAAAAGATTAAATAGAACATTTCTGTGGGGTTATCTAGGTCAGACTGGGTATGATAGCTAATCCTCATTTCCTCTCACTACTACGCCTTCTCAAACATACATTTTCTCCAGCGACAAGAGGTTTAACTGAAAGCATTTATTCCAACAAATCAATTAAAACTAAACATCTGATTTTTGTAAAGCCTTAAGGAGATTTCTGCAAATATGGCATCTGAATACACCAGCAATTTTACTGCTCAGCTCAGCCCCACAGACCGATTGACAAGCTGCGAGGATGAGGAATTCGTACAGGTGAAATCCTATCTCTCCGGCCTTTACAGCCTAATCTTCCTGGTGTGCTTCCCAGGGAACATTGTGACAATTTTTGTTTACTGGCTTAAGATGAGGCCCTGGAAAAGCAGTACCATCATTACGTTAAACCTGGCTATCACTGACTTATTGTATGTAGTCACGCTTCCTTTCTTTATACACTACTATGCTAATGGAAATAACTGGGTTTTTGGAGACTTCATGTGCAAGTTCATTCAGTTTTGTTTCTACTTCAACATGTACAGTGGTATTATCTTCCTTAGCTGCTTCAGCATCTTCCGCTTTCTGGTAGTTGTGCACCCAATTAAATGCCTTTTCCTTCGGAAGCGGAGGTGGGCGGTGGTGATTTGCGCAGTGGTTTGGATGATTTCCCTGGTGGCGCTGAGCCCCTTGGCCATCCTGATTGCCCCAGTTCACAGGCAGAACAAGACCATCTGCCCAGACCTGGCTGCTGCTGAGGACTTCCACAGCAGTCGCTGGTACAACTGGGTCCTGACTGTGTTTGCCTTCTTCTTGCCCTTGGTGACGGTGACTCTGTGCTATGTGCTCATCATTTGCATCTTGGCCACCGGGCCCCACACTCAGGCTTGCTACAAGCAAAAGGCTCGCCGGCTCACTGTGCTCCTCTTGGTGGTCTTCTATGTGTGCTTCCTCCCCTTCCACATCTTTCGAGGGATTCGTCTGGAGCTCCAAGTAAAACCAGTTAGCTGCTCCTTGAAGGAAACGATCCATTTTATGTTTGTTATAACTAAACCTTTAGCAGCATTAAATACTTTTGGAAATTTGCTGCTCTATGTAGTGTCAGGGGATAACTTCCAGCAGGCGGTCTTCTCGCTCTTCAAATTTTCAACAAACAAGTGTTTGAAGTAGAAGAGATGGACACCATTCAACATTCATGGAGGATCAAAACCTTCCCTCAACCAGCCAGGCACAGCCTCCCTGCCATCAGAGTACTTGGGTTGACCCAGCCAGTGGTGAAGGAGATTTAATCTATTCTGAGTTAAAAATTGATCATCAGAGGAGAAAATCTATGTTTAACAATAAAGTTTTAAATAAAATACTAATAAATGGAGTGTGAAACTTCTCAGAAATGTTTCTGCGTTTGCTTCCTGAATCCATGGTAGTTCTTTTGGAGAATGGCCAGTTCCACAAAAAAATATTAGTGCTTATTATCTGTAATTATTATCTGCTTATTAGTGGCAGATACAGATTCAGGATGGGAGTAACCTTAAATTAATTTTATTAACTTAAAAGCTAAGTGTCTAGTCTAAGCTAGGGATCTGTCTTTGACTTTCTTCCTAAGCCATGGAGAGGGGTAAGACCCTCTAGAGAAAAAAATCTGTCTTGGGCCTGTAGGAGGTTCATCTCAGCTCCCTGGAGACACTGACAGGGTAGGTGTATGCACATAGCTAATCACCTTGTCCTCATTTTATAATTTTCCATTATAATGGAAAGAAAGAAACCGTTTTGGAGTGTGATTCACTGAATTATTCTTGCTGTCTGCATTTGGACAAGATGAATCATGACTGAGAAGTACCTGTTTCTCTCCACTGACCGTAAAACGTAAGTAGATCAGACACAGACTCAAGTGCTCGTGCCTGCTGAGGCATGGCTCTGGTACAGGCTGGGACGGATCACTCTCCAGAGGTGGCTAAAAGTGTGGCTCACACAGTAAGAGCCTGTTCAGTGCCTTTAGTGATCGCCTGAAGAGTAATGGTGGGATAATACAAGATTGCTCTTGTAAGGGTGTTCCACGCTACTGATATAGAAACTGTAGAATCATAGAGCAGTTTTTCTTGGAAGGGATCTTTAAAGGTCATCGAGTCCAGCCCCTCTGCAATGAGCAGGGTCATCTTCAACTAGACCAGGTTGCTCAGAGTCATGTCCAACCTGATCTTGAATGTTTTCAGGGATGGGGCATCCACCTCTCTGAGCAACTTGTGACAGTGTTACACCATCCTCATTGGAAAAAATTTCTTCCTTATATCTAGTCTGAAACTGCCCTCTTATAGTTTTAAACCATTGCTCCTTTTCCTATCACTAAAGGACCTATTAAAAAGCATCTCCCCATTTCTCTTATAAGCCCTCTTTAAGAATGGAAAGGCTGCAATCAGGTCTTCTTGGAGCTTTCTCTGCTGCAGGCTGAACAAGCCCAGCTTTCTCAGCCTTTCCTCCTAGAAGAGGTGTTCCAGCCCTCTAATCATCTTCCTAGCTCTGGACTCTCTCCAATGCTATGTTGGGGCTCTAGACCTGGACACAGCACTCCAGGTGGGGTCACATGAGAGTGGAGCAGAGGGGCAGAATCCCCTCCCTCTCCCTGCTGGCCACATTTCTTTTGATGCAGCCCAGGATATGGCTGGCTCTGAGCATTCAGTGCTGGCTTGTTTTTCATTCACCAGTATCACCAAGTCCTTCACAACTCATAGACAATTGAAATAATTTTTGCCCATTTCATTATTTAGTGAATCTCTGCTTGGTCACACCAAGTAAGAAACAGTTTTGGGTAATAACATATATGACAGGCAACATGGGCTGTCTCGTGGGGAAAAAACCAGACTTGTAGGAAAGTGTGAGTCCAATACTTGAAGATATATCTAGAGAGGTCCCAGTACCAGCTGAAGTACCCCAGCCAGCAGCAATACAAAAATATGAGCAACATAATATTCAGAGCCCAAAAGTATGATCACAGAGTGAATCCTCCAATACATTTTTATAACAGCCTTATTTCATGTTTCATTACTTTTGCTCTCTACTCCAAAATGTCCATTAATCAATGGGAACACATGCTGCCTCAAGGCTCTCATGCGACCCTTCTCCTTATCCAACCCCTCTATGCACGGCCTGGTCTTCAAGTGACCACCAGACCAGGACCAGGAGAGCATCATTCCCATTAAGCACAAGCCTGAGTGACTGGCAGACAGCCTGTGACTCCCCTGTGGCATAGGGAGCCCATTTGCTGCCTATCTCACAGCCAACTTAGGAAGAACAACAGCAAACACAAAACAACAGGCTTTTCTAGGGAGATAAGAGGAGATAAGAAACCATCCCTGATACAGGAAGGAGCAAGATGGGGAAAGGAACAGCAGTGTTTCTCTGGGGTAGAGTTGAAGATGGACTGTGAAGAAAACATTCTGTCAGAAATCAGAGGAGAAAGTCATTTTGCTCCCAAAATAGGACATTTAATCCACCCTTAGCTACTCATCAAGGTAACTTTAAAAACTTCTGCACAGCACAGCATGATCTCCCCTGAGACCACTATCCAGCCTCAAATTGTGGATGAGGTCTCATGGTGACAAAGGAAGCTAACCTAATGCTGGCCTGGAGAGATGGTGCATGATGCAAACATCCAAAAGATGCAAAGAAAATGCCTCCCACAACACATGCTGCATTGGTTTTGATAGTCTTCAAGGGGAAGCTCCTCCTTCTCCACTACACTTGCAGTGCTGCTCTCAAACACTTGCTCCTGAGACACCAGAGGCAGCTGATCCACCATGAGAAGGCAATGATGAATACGGCATTTTAGCTGGGTTTTTTTCATTTTAAGTTATTCTATCCAAAAAACACCAAGTCTTTTTTAAAGAAAAATCAGGCTTATACATTATCTTTTAAACCTCTACTGCATATCAACACCTAGGTTTTATTAACTCCAATTGAGTCCTACCTTAATGTCTACAGCATGGAGTCTGGTTCTTCTAGTGTTTGGGATAGAAAAGGAACTGCCTCTGCTTTTGCAACAATATGTTGGTAGGTTTCACTTTCAACTTTAAATGAAACCCTGTATTAGACCCCCTTCAGCTCTACTTGATGTTTTCTGAATGAATTACTCATCACACTCATCAAACCAGGCTATGTACCCTTTTTTAAATGGAAGATGCCTGGAACATCTTCCAGGCATGGGGCAGCCACAACTTTGTGAGCCTTTTTACACAAAGAAGGCAGAAACCCTTTCAAAGAGAGACCCAAGAGTTGCCTTCAGCATGACAGTGGCAGATTGTTGCCACACCTTCATACTCTGATTGCTGACATGCCATGATAGCAATGTGGGGCTCTGGGACCTCGCAACTGTGACAGTGAAGACAGGGACAAAGCGAGTTTTGCTAAATGTACAAACTTCATTTGATCCCTACCCCTAAGGAGACAGAAATACCCCTTTCAATAATGCTTAAAGGGCCCAGCAGAGAGTCCAAGCCTACCCAATGAAATGCCCTATACTTCCTACAGATATGTATGTGTGTCATGTCTGGGAGTGCAGAAGGGACAATGAAATGGGGAGGGGAGGACAACCGATATCAACTTCAGTGAGACTCATCCTCTCCGAATGAATATGATGCACACACACACACACATACACACAATTTCCTTTTGATTTTTTAATATTGTTTTCATTTTTATTCTGGCACCTTGTGCTCTGGGGTACCTCTGCAGACCCCACAAGAGACAGGACATATGAGTCCACCTGCCCACCACAGCTGTGGGGAGGGAAGGCACTGAGCCCAAAGACTTTGTAGACGAACCCACAAAACCAAGTCAGATGGTTACATTTGGTTTAGAAGTGTAACCACACAGGGAAGGACATACAAAATGCTCTTCGGTCCTGCATCAGAGGGGAGGACAAGAAGCTTATGCCAATTTATCAGCACTGCCCATTCCCAAGAAGTGAACCTGAACCTCGATTAAACATACCATTATATAAGACTGTATTGAAAAACTATGACTGCCAGTTATCTGTCTTTTTCTACATGTACAAATCCAATGCAAATAGTCACTGAGAACATCCCCACAGATCCATCAGCAGATTTCCACTTTATAAAACCACCTACTGAAACCTCAACCTCAGTGGCTGCTCATGGGTTTGCATACGCAAACCCTGAGGGACGGAGACAGGGATGACTAAACTTGAAAGGAAGCTCATGCACTAGGTTAAGAACACTAGCCACAGGCATTAGCACAAATTGGCCACAGGCATTAGCACAAATTGGCCACAGGCATTAGCACAAATTGGCCACAGGCATTAGAATAAATTGGCCACAGGCAATAGCACAGACATTCAGGCATTGGCCACAAATTATGTTGAAATTTTGAATCTCTTGTCTAAAGCCTTCCCAAATTCCTGTGATATGTTGGACCAGGGTGACAGAGATGGTGACAACACCAAAATAAAATACTAGAATAGTTTGGGTTGAAAGAGATCTTTAGAGGCCATCCAGTCTAAGCTGCTATGAGCAGGGACAGCTTCCACTAGATGAGGTGCACATTCTTCTTGTGCTGGAGCTCTAGAGGTGGATGCAACACTCCAGGTGGGGTCTCATGAGAGTGGAGCAGAGGGGGAGAATCACCTCCCTCTCCCTGCTGGCCATGGTCTTTTTGGTGCAGCCCAGGATATATTTGGATTTCTGGACTGCCAGCTCACATTGCTGGGCCATGTCCAGCCTCTCAAAAATCAGTACCCCCGAGTCTTTCTCAGCAGGGCTGCTCTCAATACCTTTATGCCCCAGCTGGTGTTGATACTGGAGGCTGCCCTGAGCCAGGTGCAGCATCTTGCACTTGGCCTTGTTGAAACTCTTGAGCTTCCCATGGGCCCACTTCTTGAGACTGTAAATAAATAATGGTTTCATATACCATCAGAAAATGAGAGTGTTAGAGATTACTGGATTTCATCTAATTCTACCAGGGGAGGTACAGTGGACAATCACATGAGTTTGCTGCATTTGTTCTCATTGCTGCATATCGCAAGCACAAGAGAAGGTTTTGTCCCTACTGATCTTCAGAAGTGACTTGAGCAGGCCTTAAAAAGCAGATTGTTTTGCCCACTCTTCTGATCACTTGGGCAACTTCTCACCAGAGGTACAGAGACATGGGAGCAACAGCTAAAGGGCTGCATTTGCACCATCGTGTTTCTCCTCCTCTACCCACAGAGAGGCTGAACTGAGTACATCAGCAGTGATGCTCTGGCTTCTCCCCAAGACAGCAGGGCTGACAACCAATACAAACACAGAGCAACAAAGCTTCTGCAAGAGCCACCAGTAGAAGCCAAAACTCCTTGTCCCGAGCAAATGCAGATGTCTGATTTTCAGGATGGCTCTGGTACCTTGGGCGTGGAGAGGGGTGTGGATTCACACATGTTCCTGTGATGTGCTTGTCACGTTGCCTCGATCCAGTTCCAACAACAGCATCCCTCCCTCCCTGCCTGGCTATGGCCACATGTCAGAGATGAGGGCATGGATTCTAGGCACAGAGATGCTGGTGTTTTGGGGGAACATTGTGGAAGGTGGACATGTAGAGCATAGGGATATGCCAGAAATCACCCCCCTTGGGGGTTCCTGGTGATCACCCCTTGGGCAAAGATGTAGAGGTTTGAGAGCTTCCTCTTACCTGCCCCTTCTTTTATGTGTGATGGAAAAACAAACCTGTAGCAGTGAAATGTTTTCTTTCTCACTCCTACCTCAAAAAGAAATCCAACAACAGCAAAATCTTTTCCTTACGTGAATTGAAATGTGCATGTGGAATACCAGGGTTGACTTATGCCTTTGCAGGGTCTTCTCTGGAAGAGGCTGATACTGCTGTGCAGCTCAGCTGGGGTTGGGGACATCCTGATGTCGTGGTTTGAGCACACGAGCGAGGGACAGTCTGGCTGTGAGCCCAGGATAAAAAGCCAGGATGGTGCTGCTGATTCACCAGTAAATCAGTGCCAGACAAGCACAAAGACTTTTTCTGATCCTGGAGCTGAACGACCCTCCCGTGTAACCAGAGAGAGTCACTGCATCTCCCTCTAATTATTTCCCCTGCCACATTTTATCCTCTTAGAGTTACAAGCTCTTTGGGGCAGATGTCTTAGTGAGTATTTGCACAGCAGGACCTGAATCCAGAATGGGCCCTCCTGGCATTATGAAAATTCAATCAAGGGCTTCAGCCATAAAAATGTAAATGATGTAGCTACTTATCATTTGTTCGTATAGAGACACATAAACACACATATGCAGATACGAATGCATGGGGAAGCAGTGCCTAATGCAAAAATACAGCTCTTTTAAACTAACAACATTACGTTGTGCCTAAGCCTCTTCCTCTGAATATGAATATACATTTTACTTGCTCCTTTTCTCTCCTGTGGAATAAAAGTAGTGTGACACTGAGGACAGAAGTCATCTGAACAGTAATCCCTTTCCAGGACAAAAAGTAATTGCTACAAAAGTAATTGCAGCAATGCACACAATCTTTTGAGGCAGTTTTCAAAAGTTTTGTATTTTTCAGATATAATTTTGTGCTGTATACAAGTTAATAAGATTTTATTGCTGAATTGAAGACCATTCTCTAAGTTTGTGTTTTATTTATACTTAATATCAATAGCACTTAAAGCTATTTAGCTTTTTATTTTCCTCATGGAAACTAGCTGTATTTTCCTATGTGATAAATTATAATGTTCTGTACTAAAAGGGATTTGGATGTGTATTCAAGGGCAGGCTATTCAAGTCTGGGGTATTTGCTTGTGAAAATTTTGATGTAAATTTTGCTGTTAATATATTGGTATTTCAAGATTATTGCTCAATTCTCCATTGCAAAATTGAGAGTATCTCGCCATCCCAGCAGTTGAGGCTTATCCACATATGTAGAACACAAAGAATATTCTCATCTGACCTGGTTTAAATATATAATTTACATTACATTAAGCGGCATTGCCCTCCTAAGGTGACTATTTTTGCCCTATGTACTATAAAGGGCTTGGTTTTTTCTCCTCTGGGGAAAAAGAAAGAAAGTGTCTGTCTGTTATCCCTTTTTGTTTTATTTTAAATTTTCTTTTATTCTCAGTAGTCATTCTGGTTAAAATGTCCTCAGGCAGCTCCAGATAACAGAGAGGCCTAGCTCTGAGATAGCTGTCTGGGGTGTTTTTATAGTCAGCTGGCAGAAATGGGAGCTTGGAGGGACTAAGGTGTATCAGATGAACTGTGCCTTAGAAGTGCCTGCACAGGGAGTCAGTGGTGTCCATGCTTCTCATTTCAGTGCCAAGGTTTTGGCACAATGTTCATGGTCCACTGTCTCATCTGTAGGTTGATTGTTATTTCTTATGAAAAGCTTGGCAGAAAGAAAAGGTGTAGGTTTTGATATTGTGACAATTTTTAGAAGTATATCTGCAGGGCACTAAAGTAAATTTTTAAAATGCTCTCTGGATCATCATCTACAGGTAACCTAGTTTAAGAAGTCTGGATTATATTTAAGTATCTTGCTAAGTCAGAGGCTACAGTTACACAGAAAAGAACATAAATACCCTATATTTGTCCTCTATATGTATTCTGAACATTGAAATAATATACACTGGAATACGTAGAACTCTGAAGAAATAAGAATAAATGTAAAACCTTCTAAGGACAAGACTCGGCTCAAATATGTGGCACATGAGAGTTGGGGCGCTCCAGGCTCTGCCCTCATCCCCAGCCCTCAGGGAGCATCCCACTACCCCCCTGCACATGTACAGGGAATACACTCCATTTAAAGGGTTGATCCTCTTGTGCGACCCAGGTACTGATAGGACTCTGCTGCATGGGGGAGTAAGGTCAGGGCAAGGCAGGATTTGGACTGTGCCAGGATTTGGTTTTGGACATCAGAGAACAGCAAGAACAGAATTGGGAAGGATGACTGGAGCCGTTCTTATAGCTAAAAAGAAAGAGCCTGTGGAGTTATAAGGAAAAAAAGCTGGGGGGGAGGAAAGAAAGAGCTTATAGGATTTGAAAAAGGTATGAAAAACTATTAAAAAATCAAATAAAATAGACAGGGGAACATCACAAGGAAAGAAGAGAAAGACTCGTGTGTGTCTACACAGGTACAGGCACGCATGCATGGAGTGAAGCTGTTCAGTGGGATGTTATGTCCAAGTCTGGTTTGTGCACATTTGAAATGTCACTGCTCTGTACCCCTCCAAACTTTTTGAATTAACTGGAGAACTTTTCTGAATGGCCCTTAGAGTAGCTTGCCCAGAAAGTATTTCTCATTAGACACCTTTAATTTGCCATAGCTCTGAGATGGGACACACTGTGACTGACACACTAAATGGGTTATTAAAAAAATATTAAGGAAATTCAGAAGCACAATTTATGGTAGATTCCTCCCTGTAATGTAACCAAACTATTAAATTTCTTCATGAAAGTTCTGAAGCACATAATTTTCAGTACTGAAATTGAGGGGCTGCCAAGCGCCTGAGAAATATGGGTGACAGGGAGATTAAAGTGAGTGGCAGCCCACAGGATGACAGCTGCTGGAGAGATATCTTCACCACCTGTGGAACCTGCTCCTGCTCTGACAAGCATTAATGCTCATTCCTAATGCTTAGTAATCTCTAAGCTACATGTATAGTTAAAAACTGACACAGCTGAAAATTTGTCTCAGCTGTACCCAAGCAATGCCCACATCAAAGGATATGGCACAAAAATATCCTCCATGTACACGATGATAATTGTGTACATAATAGCTTAACCAAACATTAAGAGGAAGGGGGAGGAGAGAGCTGTAGAGGGATGTATGTGGCTTATTCCTCGTGTCCTGCTGCTTGTTGATCCAGCTGTTTTTATACTTCCCGTTCAGTATTGCCTTAGTCCTTTGAAATTTACAGAGACATACCTACCTACCACAGCAACAAATCAGGAGGAGATTAGAAAGCCCCTTATCTGCTCACAGGATCCATGTTTAAATAAACTGCCCTACCTTCTCATAATCTAAGTTTATTCAGACACACAAAAAGACTCACAAATACAGGTTATTCTGATCATTTTTCCCAGCCTGTTTATGGTGTTGTTTCCTTAAGAGAATTGTGCTTTTCTTCCATGTTGGGTACTCTTGAGAGAACACAAACTGGACAGAGCCTTCTGTAATCTGGCCCAGCAGATCGTGGGATCTCTCACAAGGACACAAGGAAATACATTTGCTGGGGACGGGACCTAAAATGTGCCTGCAGCTCAGAAAATGGAAAATCAGTGGCCAAAATGTTACACCCCTCCACCAGCAAGAGGAGAAGGACAGGTACCCTTGGTGGCTGAGGGAGGAAGGACCCTCTCCTTATCTAGCCACAGCTCTGACCCATGGTCTGAGCTCATCTGCTTGGACCAGTCAGTGAAGGAGGCAGGCATGCCCACAGGGAATTGTTTCCTCCTCAGCCTGCTGGCATGAAGCACCTACAGAGTCTCTTATCCAGGCACCTGGATGTCCATCTACATATCTCTGCATGGACAACACCAGGGAATCACAGAGTGATTGGGTTAGAAGGGACTCTCAAAGATCATGCCGTTTCTAGACATGCAAACCTTTCTAAACAAAGCAACCTTTGAGCAACTAGACCTGATGGCTCAAAGGGCCATTGAGTCTGGCTCTGAACACTTCCGGAGATGGAGCATCTGCAGCTTCTCTTCCGATGTATCATACATACAGGTGACCTGTGTATATACATCACCCTCAAAACATACTGAAAAGCCCAGACTTTGATCTCACTTTGGTAAGGCCAAGGCCATTTCAGCCTGAGTGTCTCGTGCAAACAGCCACGTCTCACAGTCCACAGAGGGGGACAGGGTCTGAACTGTCCTCCTGTCATGCCTAGGTGCTGTGACAGTCACCAGTCACCTCCCTACCACCTTCGTCATCTCTCCCTCCCCTGCAAAATTCATGTACTGGGAACCTCTTCTTTTTCCCCAGAGCCCCTTATTTTCAGATTTACCTTCAGCTTGCTTGAATACCTGTGTGATCCCTTCTATTTCTCTTTTAAGATGAAGATTCATTTACTATTCAGCTTTCATTTCCGAGGCACTGGTCATTTGTCACAAAGTATGCATGTCTGTAAATATTGCCACATGTTTGTCACCCCCACTTGTCTGGTAGAAGGTTTTCTGACACAGAGTAATGACACTGGAACTGACTGGGACCACCACTGCCAGCTCTTGCCTCACCAGTGAGACAGCGTATTTGAGTATAACTACTGACTTCTTGACAAGGTCAATGGAAAAAAAACCAGAGCAGCGATGAATACCAATGCAGTGTAGTTCCCAGCTAGTGCCAGCATCCTTATTCACCCCTTTAAATAGCTTCACCAGGGCTTGCTCCTCCATGTGCTTTGCAATCACCAGCAGCACTGCTTATCAGATGTGCTTCTCAGATGTGTGGAAAGTACCATGCCAGAAGCATCCCTCAGAGCAAGAGAGTTTATTTACCTTATTCTAGGCAGATAAATGTTTTGTTAAATCTGGCTGCAGCTATCATAGGATAATTAATGCACGTATCTTCTATCCATGACTTATTTGAATAAGTACCTGCTTCTGCCCCCAAAATGGCACATCAGTTACATAGATCCGTCACCCAGAGATAAAGGAACCCTGTCTTCAAATTCATGATTCATGCGTTACCCTAGAAAACCAAATGCTAAGTTTAATTAGCTCCTGAACTAATTACTTAATTTTATTTTTTAAAAATTATCCTGGAAAGCATTCCTAGCCAAGCATTGGTGAGACTACTGCTCATCTGAAAGGTACTAATGAGCCACCAGCAGAAGATGAAGTCAACAGCAGATCCAGTGCCCAGGCAAGCATCCTCCCTCTGGCACAACACTGGAGTACCACAGCCAGTGATGTTTATCAGATTGATAACTTTAATATACACTCTTAAATAATGACTAAAAAATAAAGACACTACATTTATTGAATGCTTTTATTTTATCAACCTCAACAGGACCTAAGAAATGTTGGGACTTAGTAAGCCTGAACTTTTAAGTAGTCCAAAGCAAAAAGTACACCAGAATCATGTCTGCATGCTCAAACCAGGAATTAATATCTAAGTATACTGGAAATGGTAATATTTATCTGGTATTTTAAAATTAATTGTAATTTTAATTAGCATTTCAGTGCTCTGCAAACTCCCAAAATAGTCCACTGCAGGCTCTTTTCAAGGTGTTGGGCACCTCTGATGGGAGTTACAGATTTTCCCCCTTCTGACCTGAATCTTTAGGCTGAAGCATGAGCTGTGGCTCTGTAGTGTCTGGAGGGCAGCCCTTCAAACATCTCCAAATTCACCTGATTCCAGAAGCTGGGGCTGAGAAGCAACCAGCAAACCTCTGCTTCCCAGGATGCCCCTCTAAGCCTCGAGGCAGTATCCTGTGCTCAGGTCTGTGCAGAGGTGACAGCGTCAGAGGCACCCTACACCAATGGCTTGCAGAAAAGTAGAAAATATCCTCCACCAATGTTGTGAAATCAGCTGGCCCTAAAATACAAATGCCATCCATGCAAGGCTTAAGGTAAGCTGCCATTTATAAGCCTAATCCCAACCAGCTCCTGTCGGAGCACAGACCCTGCCAGCAGAGATGCACAAAGCCTCAGAGCAAGGCTGGGAGCATAATAGCTCTCAGCAGTGTATTTCTTGCAGCCTGCAGCATACATTAACAGACAAGGAGAGTCAGTGAATTTACGTGTCCACAGTAAAATCCTGGTTTCATTCCTAGCTTGTTTGCTGGGATCACTTTTTGTCAAGTAATAAACATCGCTCTCATTAAAGACCATGGCTCCAGTCCTGAGCTGCACCCTGTGCACCTCAGCCTCATTGAGGGCTGCAAGCTGCCACCAGGTAGGTGTTTATTTGCTGCATAATGCATATCCATACACCTGCACATTTATATCAAAACCCTATTATTTAAATTGTAAAAGTGAGTTTAAATTGCTTTCAAAAGTGAGCAGTACAACAAAGCAGAGCAGAAGGAAAAAAGCAGAGTCAGTTCATGCTGGCTCCATGTGTAAGCAGCCTGAACCTGCACAGTGCAAGAGCTAGAGTATTTTTATCCCATAGGATGTTCAGCTACAGATTGGACTCTGCTAGTTGTGAATAGCCTTTACCTCTCAGCTCTCTGGGCCTGTGGAAATTATATAGTTTGTGACTAACCCAGAGCCAGAGGGTTTTAGGTGAAGGTGCAGTCCCTGTCTGAAAGATGAGGAATATAATCAAGAAATTACTGCCATAACTAATAAACAAACAACAAAATATGTCCCTTTCCAGCTCCTTCTGTCATTCTGCTCCTCACTGTCATTCCGATCATCTCCTTGTGATCTTTCTTCTTGTGTCACAGGTATTTTGAACATTTACTTAGCCTGCAGAGAACTGGAGCATAACAGCATGAGAAGGAACACCACTGCTTCTGGTCAGTAATTCAGTTCCTTGAATCATCCGGATAAACTACGCGGCCTTGAAGAGTGTTCATCCACTTGAGAATTGGATTACAGTCTCATAAAACAGCACAGTGCTCCTATTATCACCTAAATAAAGCTGCCATAAATCTGGAACAAATAGGTGGAAGTAGTCAGCCACCAAGTATCCAGTGTTGAAGCGAAGAATAATAAGCTGACATACAGTCCTCAAGAAATTCCTCACAAGGAGGCAGATTTAATGCCCTGAACACCAGGCTTTTACGCACACAAAAACATACACTCATCTTTTATATCACTGTCTTATCTAAGGCACTGAGGGCTTAAAGACAGGATCCAGGTGCAACGCTTTCTGAATAGCTGATGATGACAAAGCATCCACCACATTATCCTCTCTCAAAAGAGAGTACCCAACAAGTTTTTTCAGCATTTATAAGCTAGGAAAGGAGCTGTTTTTGCTGCAGCTGCCCAAGATTTTACCTGGCTCAATACCAAATCCTGGTTGATTAAAAACATCTCACTGCAGGTTTCTGCAGCTTATGGTTGAAAAATGAGCTCATGAAAGGAAAGTTCTTCCATAGTGTCAGCTGGACCCTGTTCTCAGTGGCTGAGCCACTAAACAAGTCATTTTAACTTCTTCATGTATCTATAAAAGTGGACAGGCTCATTTTTGCAAAAAATCTTTGCAGAAGTACCTATAGACAGTGGTTAAGTGTGATGTGCTGTCACTATTTTTTGTCATCTGGATATGGTGATGGAACTGCTCACCCCGTAGTCATCACAGGGGACAATGTATTTACAAAATAAGGATGGACAACCCATTTAAAAGACCAGGCCCTTCTCTTTTCTAGAAGTGTTCACACAGCTGTTTCACAAGGATCATCAGGAAAGACCTGCCTTCAGGACCAGGTCATGGTAGTACAGTATCATTTAAGATCTAGTCATCACTGCTCACAAGCTCCTTTCTCCAGCATCTAAGAGCTTGGGAAGAGGCAGGCTTCCCTCACAAGGACAACCCTGGCCCGTGCACAGGCACCAATAGGACACACATCAGCTCCTGCCTTCCCTCTGCCCTCTCCTTGCTCCCAGCCCTTTGCTCCTGCCGCTTGCCTTGGGCCAGTGAGTGACAGATCCTCTGTGGGCCATCTTCTCTCGCATAATTGCAGAAAACGACCTCAGAAAGAACCTCAATTTGTGTAGTTTCCTGCTGCTGGAGTAAATTGAAGCAGCTCACCCAGGAGTTTGAATAAATGCCAAGCCTGTACAAGCTGACAGAGAGTAGAGGGAGAGGAGCAGGAAAATGGGGAGCACGCAATGGGCTCAAGTTTCCCACCACCAACTTCAAAAAGCAATGAAGAGCCATGAAATTGGCCCATGTGCCTGCAGAGAGGGATGTGAGTGAGCTCATACAATCCCCAGGCAAAGAATGGGGTTTTCTGCTATACACAAGAAGGCAGTGTCAATCCTGCAAGCAACATTGTTGGGATTGGTACTAGCCAGTGGTGCCCACTGTGGGTGCCCATGCTTCAAATGGATGCTAAGTGCAGGTTTCAAAACACAGTTACAGGAGCAAATGTACTGAGAAACCCCTGGTGATCAACCTGTTTGGCTTAAAAAAGAAGGGGCTGTGTTGGGCTAGGCTGATGTTAGGCATATCTTCATGGTGAAAACAGCGCCAAGAGAAAATTCTTTAATCCAATGAACAAATGCATATCAAGCAGAGCCTCTGGACAGGGAGCAGAAACTATACTGATTGAGATTCAAAATGAGGTGCACAGACACGCTCAATTCCCCAGTATTCAAGGTGTTTAAATCAGGGCTGGATACCTTTCCAAAGGCCATGTCATAGCTTAACAAGAAGTTGCAGGCTTGATGCAGCAATCTCTTGCTATGGTTTTATGGTGTGTAACACACAGTCCCTTCTTGCCTTTAAAATTTCTGGAGGACCAAAATCAACAACAAAAGTTGGATCTGGTTTTTGCACTGTGTCCCCTGCAGTGCGCTGGGCTCCAACAAACCAAGCTGCACTTGCTCCAGTGTGCACCCAGCTCTGCTCTCCAGCCGGGTGAGGGAATTGCTCACAGGGTGCACACCATGCACAGCTCCATCAGGAACAGCAAACCTCTCTCTGTCCCAGCATATGCAAACTCTTCCTGTACTCCAGCCAGGATGGTGACTGTCCTTTGTTGTTTACGCCTGGCTTCCCTGGCCGTCCTTGACCGAGGCGTCAGCCCCCAAATGCTCAGTGGCTCGACGGCCACGCCGCTCTGAGCCTGGCGTGGCTGGATCACGCAGAGGCAGGGCTGCCCTCAGCGAGGGACCAACGAGATGCCAATGAAATAAGGCAAAAGAGGCAGGAGGGGTCTCCCCCGTGCTCTCCTTTATTATGGAAAGGGCAAGGGGATCCAGGAGGGAGAGTCATGAAGGGAGAATACCAAGGAAATGTCCCAGTGCAGCCGGTTTTAAGGGAGGGTACCAGCCAATGGGGTAAAGGACAAGGGGAAGGTACAGTGGTCAGGGGTCCAATAAAAACATTTGAGGAGGGGGTACAACAGCTCAGAACCAATAAAACTTCAAACATAACCGAACTTTTGGGAAGGCTGGGTTTGCCCAAGTCTCTGGACACACCCTTCTTCTGGAACAAGGGGTGGATCTTAGGTCCTGGTTCCACCCCTCAAGTCCTCCCCTAACGAGGAGCCTCCTACAGAGGAGGTGGAGCTGGAGCATGAGGCAGCAGCAACCAGGGTTGGACCTCCCACAGTCCTTCACATGACTTCATCCTGCTTTGGAGTCCTCTTGAGTTTCTCCAGTTGGCATAGGTGGGGTCTGATCCTGCTTTCAATGTTAGAGCAGTATTTGAGGTGTTGGAGCAAGCAGAGGTGGCTGGCAGGTCACTGTGTGCTCTGAGGGGTAAGACTGCTGGCCTCATACGAGTTACTGCCCAGCAGTCTCCAGTTGCCAAAGCAGATATGGGAGAGGTGGAGCAGCCTTGGAAGATGAGTGTGAGAGCCTGATTTTGAGCCCATTCTACACATGCTTCTGCCCCCTCAGCAAAGGGGGGGCGGCAGAAGGCACTCCCCAGTCTAGAGGCCACCCTGCCCTCCGCATCCATCGCATCAATGCCCAAGTGACAGGGTTTTTTCCCAGAACTCCAGTCATATTTCTCATACTTATCCCCATCCTATTTTAGGACCTGAAGGCTCAGCTTACCCTTGGAGCTTTTCACACAGCCATAAGAAGCTCCAGCAGCAAGGTGATTTTTCTAAATCGTGTTTGCTCCTTTTGCTCGGCAGAGGAGGCTGTGGAAGCAGTGTGGGGTATTATGAAATCTAATGGTCACTCAGGTACATCACTGCTTCTTCCCAAGACCCCCCTCCCCAAATTAAGGCCACAAAAAGGTGCAGGAGTGAGCACATCTTCCTTTGTGCTGGAGCAAGGTGAGTGCACAGTCAGCTTCCAGGCATAAAGCCGTACTCCAAGTAAGCAAACCTCAGCTCATTCCAAAACCTGCCTGTTCGTAAACATATTTAGCTGGCAAGGTAAGAACTTGCTAAGGCAAACCCATGAATCTTACCTCAGGACACAGAGATGCTGTCTGAGAGCACCAACAAAAGCAGACTGGTGTGGCCTGTGAACACACAGACTCTGGAAGGTTTCTCTCTTTTTTCTCCCTGTCCAGCTCCAGCAGAAGGGGTTGGACAAAAGTAGCAGGGTACTAAGAGGGCTTAGGAGCACCAGAAAGCAGAACCCAATGAAGCTGCTGGCTGGAGCAACTGGAGTGACTGGTCTCTGATTTCCATGGCTAATTCTGGGGAAGGCATCAGTGCTTAATTGAGCATAAATGCAAGAACAGCAATCAAAAAGCAAACTTAGGAGCAATGATATCAGGATATATTTAGTTTTCCCCAAGGAGAGACAGTGACATAACCAGAATTATTACTCACTGTTTTGCAGATGAGCTGATCTTTCAGAGCCTGCAAGGTGGTGGTTGCTTTCTCAAGTGCTGAACTCACTCCACTCCCACTCATGTCAGCAGATTGGCTCACAGATAATTTAAGTCTTTTAACCCAAATTACCTTTTTCTCCCCTCATGAGTGTTCTTGCCAGGGAGCCTTCCTGAAAAGCACAGCAAGAGCTAGATTGCTCAGGTTTACAACATATTGGGAAAACTTGAAGTAGGAGCAACAAGGCAGCTGCTCCCCATGAAACACCACAGTAAGGACCTGCCTGCTGAGGAGACATTAATTTCTCAGCTCCTGGGGGATGATGGGGACTTCAAATGCCTCTTTCTGGAACTGAAATAATAATTCTTTAGTGATCAGTCTTAGCATAAGGTCTTTGCATGTGTTTTGTGAAAGATACTGAAAACAATGTATTTTTACGAAGAACTGGAAAAATATCAAAAGATAAAGCATTCATTTAAACAGAAGTCCTTACTTTTGGCACACAGCTACTATTCCTCTATGCAAGCAGGACAGTGCTATGAAGTTACCACTTCCATATGACCATATGCCACATGTCTGTATGGCACACCACTGAGCCCAAACTCTTTCCTTTAATCTCACTGCTGTCTATGTGATCAACTCTCCATTTCCAGGCTGTGCCAACCCGCAACACGTGGCTTGACATCCTCATTTTCTCTGAGTTCAGAGTACACTTGACAAGAAAAACCTGCCTTCCACCCCCACATCAAAAGCAATGACATGGAGCAATGGCAAAACTTAGGTGGAGAGGTTGGGTGGCTATTTGGAATATAACCCAAAGCTGGAGCTAGCACACCTTGCACACAGTCCTGAGGGTAATAGGTGATGCCCTAGGCCTCTCCATTTCCAGTGGAGGAAGGGCTGGGCTGCTGTAAAGATAGCCAGAGGCTGATCCAGTAAGAGGAAATGCTAGGCATCTCTCTCCTCTTATGGTTGGGTTAACCCATGCATTTTTAAGCAGAGGCACCTAATGCATCAGGGCCACATCTTTTAGATGACAGATAGGATGGGCAGTCAGGTAGTTATAACTTCTGCAAGAATAGGTGAGGGGAAGCTGGGCTCTCTCTGTTTTAGAAATGCCGGTGGCCGTGAGGTGTCCCATCCCCTTGGCCCCAGGGTGTTCTGAGGAGGAGGACACTCTACACATCCTTTTGAAGTGGTACACTGCTCAACCTGAAAGCCTAAAGCAGCCTGCTCCTCTGGTAGAGGTGGCTGCTGGAGCATGCATGTGGCATCAGATCCCCATGGAACTCGAGATGGTCCTGGCAGGAGGGGCTGCTGGACCCCAGGGAAGGGCACAAGACCTGGTGTGAGAACTGGCTTCCTTCGGCACCTGTTCTTTTGTTTGGGTTTTCCTTCAGCCTGGTGCACCAGACTCCAGGCAGCCCCACTGATTTGTGAGTGGCTTGGACATCTTTGCTGCCGCAGCAGCAGCCTCCTCTGACAAGCCAGGGGACAAGGTGAATGGCCGGGGGGAGGTGGGAGGAAGCTTCTGCTGTCCAATTTTAATCTGCAATTGCAAGGCTGTCAGACTCTATCCCAGTATAGGCAGATTGACTCCCACCTTTAATAAGAGGAGGTGAGGAAATGCCTCTTAAACTGTCTCTCATCTGTGTCTGGCTGTGACCATTTTTGGCCCATTGCACTGCAAAGTCAGATGTTAAGGGTGATTGATGCAAACATCTTGGATATTGCATGGAGAAAGTCTGCAATCAATGGCTGGATGGATACCACAGAAAGCTGAGGAGCTTAATAAGCTGTTTCTGTTCAGGTGTGAAGTTCCTCCTTCCTCCTGTCAGTGTAAATACTCACCTTCTGTTTCAGCACAGCAGCAACAAAAAAGTGTTCATTTAAACTCTGTGAGTGCGGCCAGGAGAGGAGCCTTTGCACAATTAGGCACAGCTCAGAGACAGTTTAAGTGCTTTAGTGCCTCTTTGCCATTAGTAGCTGCTTCCCAGCTGAGACACAGGCTCTGGCTATCTGTTAATTTGGATAGAGCAATTACAGGCTGAGAGCTTTGCTGGGCCAGATCCCAGCCTCCATGTGTAATGTAGGTATAGCTGTAGCTATGTTTCTGGCATTTGTGGTGAAAAAAAAAAAATGCCATTGGAAACATCAGGTTAAATTTTATGCACTTTATTTCTATCAAGGCTCTCTTTGTAACTTTTACCGAGATGAGAGTGCCTGGTATTCCTCCAAATCTGATGAGACCTACATTTGAGCTCAAATTAAAAGTTGGTCACAGGCCACTTTTGGTTGGCTCACATTTGAAATAATATTTTTTAAAAAAAATCTCTGTTGGGTGAACTGCTAGAAGAACTTGGGAGAGATCATCATGGTATAAAAGGTACACCACGATACTTAAAAGTTCACCTCAGTCACATTACATGAGGGAATGTTTCGGGGTTCAGCCCGTCAGCATCAAACTGGCTGCACATCAACAGGGTGCAGGCACAATCCTGACTTCCAGGAGGGGGGAGTGGGAATTCAGAAGGCCCATGCTGCCATTTTGTTGCACGAAAATCTGTGGGTGAGACCCCAAGAGCACGGCAGGACCCAGCAGCAGCATGTTGCTGGAATAAGCAGGGATCAGGGATCTGCAGCCACCTCACCACAGGCATCAGCACACCCTCCCTGCATGGCCCACCTGTGTCCTTTGAAGGTACCTTTGGTGTGAAGCTAGTTTTCTTCTGGTGTATTATTTTCCTCTGTGATGACGTGCCTGTTTAGCAAAAGCACAGACTGTTTTCTAAATCCTTTCTAGCTCACTGCAGACAGCTTCACCTGATGTCTCAGCCCTTCACCCACTGGCTGCATGTGATTTTTCCCTTTCCAGCTTCTACTCAGCCCCCTCCTGCCCAGGGTATAAGGGCTTGTTGTCACTTTTGCATTTAAGCAAGCTTTTGCTAAGAAGAGGTATCTGAGGCAGGCATATACTGTTCTTTAATCCTTTACCTCCCACACATCTCTCTTTTCTTAAACCAAGCTGTTAATAAGAATACAGATTACTGTAGCCAGAATTTATAATAAGAATTTGTAATAGCAAAATATAAATTTAAAAAAGTGGCAGCAGCATGATCAAACCACAGCTCTGCTCATAAACATTTCTAGAGTGTATATTTTCCAGTTTGCCTACCACAGCTTATAGCCATAGATATAGTTTTAAATGAGTAGGCCTGTTTTTAAGGATTTCCTGCCTGACAACCATCAGAGACAACATTTCATATCTCAGTGTCATTAAGTCTGCAGTAACTGTGAGGTCCCAGTGTGATTATCATATGTAAATAGGAAAAAAAAGAAAAAAATAGGCAAATCACCCCAAGAGTCCTACTGAAATGGAGAATGCAATTCTCCACATCCTACAGGTTCACTTTAGGGAGGAATTGAGCATCTGGGTGTCCCCCTGAAATAGCAAACATTAGATGAAAAGACAGAAAAAGTGTCTTTCTTTCTTTCTTTGTCAAGAAGAAAATTTTAATCCAGGTTTGAAAGACGTGGTCTTGTTGCCCTCGACTGCTTACAGGGGAGACCACTGCCCCTCAGTGTCTTGCCAGGGGCATGGGGTGGGATCTGGGAGCACAGAGCTGCCTGACAAGCAGACAGGCAGAGGAAGCTGGGCTCTCTCCATTTTAAAAGCTGCAGATCAGAGGAAAAGGCTTGGGCTTGGTCAGAGGAAAAGCGCTCTGTCACCACTGCACGTCTCTCAGAAGGTGCCACTACCTCCCTCGTGTTCCCCGTGGCGCGCAAGGCAGCGGCACAGCAGGAACCCTGTCACTGCAGGAACGCTGTCACTGCAGGGACCCTGGCACTGCAGGAACCCTGTCACTGCAGGAACTCTGTCACTGCAGGCAGTGCCAGCCTCAGGCCATGGAGGGCTTTCTGCACAGCACCATGATGGCTCTGCACACTCAGCCACCCTCTTGTGCCGAAATCTCAGCCGGGATCACTTCAGCTCGACCTTTTCTGCTCATCCTGATGGTGAATGGGAGCCGCAGACTGGTGTGTACTGTCCCTGACAGCTACTGTACAGCTGGGCCAGGTGGGACTGCACTGCAGTTTCCTTTTATTTCAATGTAAAATAGCACAGAAAGTGCCTCTCAACAATAATTTACCAGAGCTACATTTCCAAAGGTACCCTTCTGAGTCAGTAGCTTACATGTGAGTTACCCAAGCACCCGCCTACCTCTCCTGCCTTTGACCAAACCTCGTACTGGCTGCTGTTTTTGAGATGCTCTGGCATCCCTCCACCGCTCAGCCCAGGGGTCACGTCCCTGCCTCCTCTTGTATGAAGTTGCACCAAAGATTTGTAGGCATTTTTCTTTGTAAATATTTTATGGTTTGTACCCAGCATAAAAACTGACAATTAGGCACGTTTTAAAGGTGTAGTTTAGCCTAAGTACATTAGTCTCAGCTGAGCGTGGTACCACTTTTTCAAAAAGCAGTAACCCATCACCAAAAAAGCTTCTCCATTAGTAGCACTTATGCTACTTGTGCATATTTAATATAAAACTGCCCATGAGTAAAATGGCCATTACATCTCTCAATTAAATTGACATATGCAGGCTATGCAGATCTCACATCACCTTTGTGCCATCACTCACTGCTTGCTACAAACCTCCATGACACAGACTTTCTCCTGATGGTTTTCCCTGCAAGGGACCACAGGGAAGGACACCCCAACACCTGCTGGTTTCTGTATCATGTGGTATTCAGCACACTTGCCCCTGTTCAGATTGGGAAATGAATCACGGCCAATGCAAGTGATTGCAAATGAAAGTAAAAACTTATTAGTCATGTTTCTTGGAAATTACGAGTTTCACATTGTCACAGTCTCACACTTCACAGCTAAAAAGACACGAGGTGTCACAGCACATTCATTATTTAAAGATCCCTTTCAGTCAGGGGATGGCAATGCTTGTAAAGGCAGGGGAGACAAAGCACGTGACATTCTTGAGTTCACTGCCAGGGGTGCGGATCACAATGTTTAGACAGTCTGTGACACTAAAAACCAACAGCCTGACAATGGATGTTGCCACACCTCCAGTCTCTCCAGACATGGGGTGGGGTGATGGGTCTCAGAAGGGAGGTCCTGTGTCTCAGACAGGGCACAGTCCACAGAGTGACTCCCTGGGGAGCAGAGGAGCGAATAGAGAGCCCCCCTGATGCTCTCAGCTATGCCAAGGACTTGCAAGATGCAAGAGCATCTCAGGCACTTTTAAACTTTCCTGCTGTATCACCTGCCCTAAGGAAATCTGAGCTCCAGAAATGCAGCAACCCCACTATGGTCTAGTCAAACTAATTTTTCTGCTGGTCAGATGCCTGGCAGCTGAAGGAAGCTTTGCGCTCTCTTCTTACCAAACTCTGTCATGGTGACTCAGACTCCTTGATCAGTGCTGCTCTTTGTGTCTGTTGGTAAGCCATAGCTGCAGAAGCTCCAGGCAAGAGGGGAAATCCTTGCCCTCGATTGGTGTCCGCATCAGAACAAGCACCTGCTCGGTGTAGTTAACATACCTTTGGGGTTTATCACAAGTTATCGACTGCTTCCATAAAGCTGTTCAAAGTTTCAGGCAAACACTTCTGTTGTGTCCCAGCCTGCTGCTGCCAGACTGGGCAAACCTATGAGATATTTTCTAATGGAGAATGCAGCTGGCTACATCTACATGAGTGGTCCAAACTGAGGTGTTCTTGATTTGTTACTGTAATGCCATGTGTGTGAGGCACTTTCAAGATCTGACCACAGAGGAAGATCTGTGAGCTACAAAGACTAGATAACTACTGTGCAAATGAAAACTGTAATAGCCCATTTCTGTATTTTGGACATCATAAAATACTGCTGAGACACAATGCTTTCATCAGAGGAACTGTACATCAAGCTCTCAGCCCTGAGTTTGAAGCTCAGATAAGTAGGGGAGGGAGAGCAAGTTTTCCCCCAGCTTGTCAGAAATCATGAACAGAAAATGTAATCATGTCCACTTACTATCATTTCAGCAGTGGGCTAATGAAATGAACAGCCAGGCCAGGCACCACCCCATGCAGGTGGCACAAGGGAAGGCATTTTTAGCTCTTGGGTGATGTATATTCAGTAACAATATAGTCTCTGTGTGTTTGTGTTGACCAATGTATTGACCACCCCATGACATGAGCAGCAGGACATCCTGGGTTTTAACTTGCTCTTCTGCTGCTATTCCCTGCACAGTTCTTCAACAGACTTTTCTTTCTTCAGACTTCTGGTTCCTAAAAACATGATGTTTCTTATTCTCTAAGGGAGGCCATACTAATTACAGTAGCTAAAGAATTCAATTTGCTATAGGGTTCCCAGAAACCTTCTTGATACTCACTGTTTGCTTGGCAGATAGTATGAATTTGATTGCTGAGTTACAGGATAGAGCTTGAAACAAGTGTGATATACCAAGACAGCTGGAGAACAGGACACAAGGTCTAATTTCCAGTTCTACTGAAAGAAATAATTAAATACTCTGTTTTATTATAACAGTTCTGAAAAGGGTAAGTAACAGCTTCTGTATTAATTTAAGCATAGCTTTTGGAGGTCCTAAACTTTATGTGGGTTCCACTTCTAACAAAACAGAGACTGGAGTGAGTGATGTAAATTTTAAAAAACACCCAAATGACACCTTACTTTACAATCCTGTCCTCATCCCCACAACCTTTTCTATTTACCACAAACTCCTCCAAATCCCACAGCCTTCTGCCCACTTAGTCTTCCTCCCAAGCACCCCGTCAGCAGAACCATTAGATGATGGACCTCACCAAGCAGGAGATACAGTGCCACTGCACTGGACCTGCCTGGCCAAGACCAGCTCTTGAGCTTTCTCAGTACCAGTGATGGACATGTGTCTTCCTTTATTTAGTGGGTGGCTTAGGCTCAGCCAGCAGTGGGTTACAGAGCTGGGGTCTCAAGTGTGTTTTTTGCCTCAATGAGGACCCAAAGGTGGGGATTGCAACAGATAGTAAATCTCCATCTAAGGTAAAGTGTGTGAACACAAGACAAAATTATTCAGAATCAAGCCTCTTCATATTCAAGACGATCCTCATGGAAAAAAAAAGGTGATATTTTCCCTGCTGTTTTTGAGGTCCGTCTCATGTTAGACTGATCCACCTGCAGGCCTGGTGCTTAGGGCACATCCTTGGAAACAGAGTGAGATCTCCAAAACAATGCTGAAGTGCCAGAGCTGCATACCAAACCTCCAAACAGCAGCTTGAGTGAAAGAGAACATGTCTCTGGGTGCTAGGTAATTGATTTAACTTTAAAGCAAACCAAGACTAAATGCAAGATCTCTGTGGCAAAAAGATCATGAGGTAAAAACCAAAAAAACATCAGTGTGGAGATGAATTGAAGAAGGGCAATCCAAACAAGCCCAGACACCTCAGCCAGCTACTCTCCCTTGGAAACACAGGTACCCAACTTCCTTTTTGTTGAGATGTGCATAGAAGAGGCTATCATCTCCTTCTCAGTCTCTCTGCTCAGCTGAAATTGGAGCAGAGAAGGCTGCTTACTGGGTATTCATCCTTCTCCTCTACCTTCAGCTCAACTCTGCCCTCAGCTGAACAGATGGGCATGCCAGGCTCTTAGGAAGACAGACCAGTAGGCTCAAACTTCCCTGGACCAGAAGTATTTACAAGCTACATTTATATATTTTAATCTCACTTCCATCTCCCATCGTGTGTGCGTAGAGAGGTGCAGGGCATCCAGGCTCACTTGCACAGGACTGGCACAGGAGCACAGTGAGTGGAGCACCCTGCTTTGGCAGAGATGCCCCATTGGTGCTGGATGCTAAGGCAGAGGGAAGGTGGAGGCTCTGAGCATTGTCCACTCATGAAAGAGGATTTCAGACCTGCTGTTTCAGGGCTCAATGCTATCAGTCCCTCTGAAGCTCTCTGTGCTCCCCACCAGCCCCTAACTCAACACTCTAAGGGCCACTTCAGGGGTTTAGTGTCAACTTTTAGGCATTTCCATGTAAATATGACCAAAACTGTCATGTCAGTGGCTGCCAGTTATGGAAATATTCTGCTTTTGACCTGATACTACCTTGGCCATTGGCCTTTCCACAAGGTCTACTCTATGTTAAGAGTAAAAAATCCAACAAAGGCACCAGTGACTCACCCCTCAGTCACACAACCACATCGATTAAAAATCCTACAACTGAAATAATGATTTTCATCTCCTTTAAAAATGAGATTTATTAAGGGAGGGGAAAAGGTAAAAGGTATTCTGCTGTGGCAGAATTTTTCTAAAGAAAGCCTGTAACGTTTATTTCAACTGGAGGCTTTACCTTGTTCCACTTGTCTCAGACAATCCACCAGGGATAGGACTTGGTGCCCCTGGGAGGGTCATATCCACTTCAGGGGCAGGAGAAGGGAAAACCAGGATTGTTTCTCTTAAGCCTGGTGTCAGTAAGAAGCCTGGAGGTCTTCGGGAATGTGAATAGTGACCCTCTTGCCCTGGGTGTGGCTGCTCACAGCTGGCATCGATTGGCAGCAGCTGCAATAGGAGGAACCTACCCAGGTTCTACCACATCCTCAAGATAAAAAAACCCCACCAACTCAAACCTTAGAGATTTTTCCCTAAGAGAGAACATGGTTTTGTTTTCCCATAACCTTGTGGCTGTGGCCATGATGACACCCAGATGTCTTTCTCTGTGCCAGGTTACTTTGCCTCTGGCAGGAGATATTGTGGCCAGGAGCCACCCAACCTTCTGTAAGTGTTCCTGAGGAGTGACAACCCACCTGAAATCCCCCACCACAGGCAGTGTCCCACCTCCCCCCAGCCCACTGCATGGCAAAGGGGCTGTTAATGTCCCCTCTGTGTACGCAATAGCAAAACATTAGCATTACCCAAACAGAAAATATAAACTCTGGGAGTTTGCCAAAGACTTAATTAATAAGATAAACTTCTTTCCCTCCTCACTGAGATCTCAGTGTTGTCAGAAGAACATCAAGGATTTCTCTTTGTTTATTGGAACTAATTTACTTCTTCCCCCAAATGACAACTGCAGTTTGGCTAAAGCAGTTGGTCTCACACTAATTTATTTGTTCTGTGAGCACCTTTCAGCTACCCACAGAAGTTGTCAAATTAAAAATTGTCAGTTTCTGTAATGGTTTGACCTTTTCAATCTGACAGGGTTCAAAGTGTGGCCCAACAGGTCCAAAAGGAAGGCTGCCAAGAGCAGCTGCCCACGCTGGAGCATCAATGTAAATGTTCCAGCAGGTAAATAGTCACTGAGAGAGCTTGGGAAAATATCTTGCTGGGTGAGCAAGAAGAAAAGGTGTCATGTGTAGAACGAATTAAAAAGGATATAGCATTTTAGTGATATATCCTGGGGAAAAGAGTGAGCTCAGGTATCTATCTAATCAAACTCAGACACTGAAAGGTAATATATCTCCATACTCTGAATTCAAACAAGGGGAATAACAAAAAATCTGAGCTTGCTTGAACAGAAGCTTTTAACCCTTTATTGCCTGCTTTTTCTTTTTAGTAAGCGTCTTTATTCACCCGTTGTCTTTAGCAAACTTAGACTTCATCGGCACTGAGAGCCCTCGTGGCACTGTCCACACAAATGTACCCTTGGAGGCTGGCAGGGCTTGTGCTTGCTGTGATCTTGCTGCAAGCTGCTGCTTGAAAAGACAGCCACAGTGTTCCCTCTCCCCCTGCTCCCTGCTGTCAGGCACTTGAGCTTCCAGAGAGGGAGTGAGGCTCAGCTTGAGCCCCTTGTTCAGGTCTGGCAGGGCTTGGCATGCACACCATGGCCACGTGGCTGCTGGCTCCAGTGTGTGGAGGCTGCAGGTCAGAGAAGGCAGGCAGGGCACAGCAAACCCAGCCTCTTCCCTGGTAAAGTGGTTCAAGCATAGCAAAAATACCCCAGTGGCCTGATCCTGTTTCATCTGGCATATACGAGCAACTCTTCACAGTGCCGAGGCTTACATGGGGGCAAAATCAGTGCTGGGTTTTAGTCAGACACACCACAGACGTGGTAAATTAATGCAGGGAAG
Organism: Acanthiza pusilla; assembly: GCA_036630365.1. NCBI lineage: Eukaryota > Metazoa > Chordata > Aves > Passeriformes > Acanthizidae > Acanthiza > Acanthiza pusilla. The sequence goes on along the minus strand of JAXCHO010000003.1, from coordinate 3,628,673 downwards.
GATGGGGACCAGCTAGAACAGTGTGTTAGGATGTACACCTTGGGCTGTTTGCTGCCATTAGCTCTAACATGGATTTGCTGGAAGGGTCTGGGATTTTGTTTCTCTGTTTGTTTGCAGTCCTTAAAAGCTCCATATGGGACTCCTGTGACTCCCCAAAACACATGACTTCTGATGTAAACTTACCAACACATGGTGGTGTATAATTTACTAATGGTCTTCCCACTAATGATGCAGACTTAAAAGAACAGCTGAGAAATCCTTGTCCAGAGGAATCGTTACAGCTCTCACAAACTGGCAGAACACAGAGAACAAATCTGAGGGAGGAATTAATGCAAAGGTTCCTGATTCCCATATACCTGTAGCAACGATGGGTTAATGCACATGATTCTTTGGGATTTATCTCACATCTGTGATGAGCAGGGAGAAAGAGATGGTGTCTCTCTTGCCTTTTCAAAGTCCTTGATAAATTTCTCAGGGATTAAAGATTTTCATCTGGCCTCCTGGCATGACAGTTACCATAGAGTTTAAACAGTAATTGCTCCATGGGATGCTCTCTGCATCAACCGAGAGCAGCTTTGGTCCCTTGCATTTTATTTTTTTAATCAGAGATTCAGCCATTTCACTAATATCTAAGAGGCAAAGTTGAAAGCTGCAAGACCATGCACTCTAATTACATTATTTCTTACAACAGTGGGGGTCTTCACAGTTTTAAGTATTTGAACACAGATTTTGGGAATTTTAACAATGTTTGCCAGAAAAGGGAGGGCACTGAGAAGAGGGAATAAGCAGACAGCTTACTGGTTAATTACAGCCTAGAAAATAGCACTCCTGGTCCCTGAGATTACTCTGTTTTGATTACTGTACTTCAAGACTGTGTCACTGGCTCCACAGACCTCTCTGAAAACATTTTTCCAGTGGAGTTAGGAAGCCAACAATTAATGTCGCCAGGCCTCCAGCCATTCCTGCTGTCTACCTGGCATTTTTCCTCCATGTGGTTTAAAGTACTGAGTACAGTCAACTTTTGTTTACTGCAAATGCTTTCTTCATGAAGACTCTGATTTTGCCTGCCTCCTGTGCATTTGACCTGGTGTAATGCAAACCGCTCTCGGCTTCCCTCCTCCCTGCCTTGTGTCACTGGAACTTCTTCCCCAAGAGCAGGTCCGGATCCCTTTCGTTGCCTCTGCTGGGCTTGTTTCACTTTGAGGAGCTGCAAAGTCAAACCAGAAAGTGGGTGGGCTGCAGGGAGGGTCTGTGCTAATCACAAGCATGCGAATGATACATGGCCCAAAGAAGGTTTTAGTGCGCAGGCAAGAACATGGAAAAATGTCCCTGGTGTGCAATTTTCTTTCCAATAATGAAGTTGCGTAGGGGCAGATGTCAGATGTAGTCTTGGTTTGGGAGGCTTTGTTTTAACTATGTTTATTTTCATTCTGAGTTTTCAGTGATACTTTGGAGTATACTTCAAAAAACTTCCTCAATGGATGGTGCACAGCTATGTATGATATTTTTTCCATGCTGTATTCCTCACCCATCTCCTCATGGAGACCTCCCCATGGAGGGGCAAGGAGGTACTCTGGGTTTCAGGCAGCTTGACTTCCTACGGCTAATTGATAGTCTTGGATTAGCTCTCCTCTGAGAAGGAAAGACAGATATATTATTACAGTCCTTAAATCATCTGTCAGCTTTAGGTTCCTTACCTGGAGGTTTGATAAGAGTCAAAGTTTGGCGCTAGATGCAGGAAGCAACCAGGACTTAAAATTCCCACTGGGAGAAGGACCCCTTTCAACCTTCCAACCCAACTCCAGAGCCATCAATGGGCACGCAGCTTTTAAGAGAGAAATGTTTGCTTTAGGAGAGACTGTACCAATATTCACCACATCCTTACAGCCTTGGCATGGGAATGCATCTCCTCATACTGCTGTATTATTTATAGGTTAGGCCAAACACTATATTATTGAAGTAAGGCTACAAGACATTTTCAGTTTCAGAAGCAGCTCATAAATAAGAAGTTAAGTCTTATATTTTAAGAAGAAACGTTAAAGTTCCTGTCCTTGAGCCTTACAGGAAAAAGCTGAAGAATATACACTCCACAATGCTGCCAAAATCTATTAACCTGACTCTTCACCAGCTCACCTGTGCTGTACACCAATTTGATCCTGTGACTGTCCTGCCAGCAGAGGGGAACCAGGTGGCTGCTGCCTCTGCAGTGGAAAGGGTAAAGCAAGAGAGATGATTTTACCCAAAAAGTCTAACTCCCTCTGCAACAGCTCCTTCCTCCAGCCTTCTCCTGCTACCTCCATTTCCTGCCACCCCCAGTAATTGACTGCAAGGAGAAAGGCATCACCTCTCTTTCTTCTGCTATTCTCCTCCTCCTGATCTTTCAGTTTATGAAACCAGCTTCTGCTCAGGATGAAAGCTGGCTTGCTTCCAACAAATGAGGAACTCGAGTTATTTACTTCATAATGGCTTTGGTATCCATGAGCACCAACCCCGGGTCAGCTGCACGCTCTTGAAGAAAACACACCACAGACACAGACCAGGCTGTGGCTAGGTGTCATGGGTGATCCTGTTTTTTATGGCTTCTGGAGTGGGTACCTTCTCACATATGTATCCTACTGCAGACACCCAGAGAACTAACCGAGCCTGAATTCTTGCATGCTATTGAAATATAAGCATTAAATCATTATAATTATATCTTCCTAGCACCTGTTAGGACAGTAAGTTTGATTTTTGAACTTCCAAACCAAAACGCAATTAATGAGATTTTTGCAGTAGTAAAAGGGCCTTCCCCTTATTGACAATCTCTGCATGTAGCTCAGCCTTGCTTCCTACTGTGTGCAAATAATAATGTGGCCATCACTGCATTTTTGCTATAATTTCTAAATGCAGTTGGAGCAAATGAAATCAGAAAAGGAAGTTTATGGCACTTCACATTTTTCTGCATAAGGCTTCATGCTGTGTTATACACAGTGTTCATCACATGCTCCGTGCCTTATTTGCTGTGAGATATCTGAAATTCTTTGTCTTATCTGATCTATGATTTAAGATTCTGACCTTTTCAGCTTTCTGTAGTTTCACTGCCAGCTCACTCAATATGCCTTTGTTTATGGCCTTACAGCAGGGAGACCAAGAGAAGATGGGAGTTGCTTATGCACTGGAAAGACAGAAATTTCCATTTGCTAAAAATTTGCATGTGAAAGAAGGAAGCAGAGTTATAATTTCAAAGTTTTTAAAGAATCTGAGGATACAGATGAGAATGGGGATTAAACACCTTTTCAAACAGGACTTTCTGCTAAAAGAACGAACCCAAAAGCAATACCTTTCTGTTAATGGCAACCTGTGTGAAAAGCAATTTCAACACTAATAAAACCTGATTTTTCAGCTCCATGGCGAGAGCAGCAGAATGGCAGCACACATCTCAGCACTTTCATCAGAATGGTTGGGAAGGCAAATAAAGCCTTTATATCTGCAACTGGAATGTTATATCAGCTTGCCTCAAGTCCTGCTCCCCTGCTGCCTAGGCAGGTTGCAGAACGAGCTCTAGGGATGCTAATTTGTGCTGGAGAATAGCTGCTAAATTATTCAGGGTACTAAAGACAAGGGCTGAGTGTGAATTGCAGAAGACCCTGATGACATAGTGACGGCAATAAAATGACAAATGAAATTCAGCGTAGATAAATTTAAAGTGAGGCACCTGGGGGAAAAAAACCCAATTTTGACTTTCCATACACTGTGCTGGGTTCTGAGTTGACTACTGCTACTTGGAAATGAGATCTTGCCATTGTATATATAATTTTATGGACGTGTCAAGATTTGTGCTCAGAACTACTCAGAAAAATCCAAAACTGAATTCCAGTAAAAAATAAAAGTAAACTACATGGAAAACACCACTCATATTCACCTCATATGAATCCTTGGTGAGCTTCTGTATTGAGTACTGTGGGCAGCTGTGGTCACCTCATCTCCAAGGAAAGATGCAGCAGAATGAGAAATGCTGCAGGCAAGCTCAGCCAGGATAATCAAAGACAGGGACACTTACTGAACAGTGTTATGCTCTTGCACCTGCTATGGACAGAGGGGAAAGAGATACAAAATATAGAGAACTGCAAAATCAGGAGTTGCATGAAGACGAGCAGGGATTTGTTCAGTATCCTTCCAAATTTAACAACTACGTGTGCTTCAATAAACCTAAAAGGTGTCCTACTTGGAGCAATCAAAAAGTGGTGGTTTGCTGTTGTGTTCACAAAACTTTCACCATAGTTATGCTAAAAGGTCCTAGAAGTTAATATTTAAGTTCAAGGAGCAACTGAGTAATTTCAAAGAAGAAAAAAATCTATGAAAACCCCTGTTAAATTCCAAGGTGCTAAATTTGGTCAAGAAGTCCTTGACCTAAAAATGATTGGCAACTAGGAGACAAATGGTCATATATATAAATGCATAGATATATATATATTTAGACAGAAATGCTTTCCTGCATATATATAAATATATACATATATTTGCAAGAAGCCACTTGAGCCTCTATCAGAGAGAGAATGTGGGTGTACCTGGCCCTAGTAGAACTCTTCCAAAAATTGTTTTTAATGTTAAACTTTATTCTTTTGGTCATGGGATGATGTTGGCAGAGGGAGATGAGCCAGGGAGATTTCTCAGTTACAGAAGTCACTGTAAGTTTCAGTTCATCTGGTGAGCATGGCATCATACCAGATAAATTAGATCCTACAGATATAATTAATCTGCTTTAGATTTCTTTCATTTACCTGCCTTTGTAGTACACAGAAATAAAAAGACAGATTAGTATGTCTAGGTTTAAGTAGGTGTTTCAGGAAATGAATCAGCCTCTACTATTGCCTACATTTCCCAAGTCTGGGACAATTATGAGTCAACAAGAGAGCATATTTTTCCCAGGAGTACCAGAAATACATATTTCCTGCATATTAATTCCTTTAGATACTTATTCTGTTATTTAAATAGATTTAGATGTAGCATAAACAATGTTGACTGATAAATCCTGCTTGGAGTTTATAAATAAAGATACATCTTTAAACAAAATCTGGCAAAGACAAGCCTGTCTCAGACATAAGAGAAGTTTAAATTCAGCTCATGTTCTGCTGATCTAGCTGCCCAGTTGATCCAAATGGAAGATGAAACATCCTATGGTTGTTTTCTAAACATTACATAAACTGCAATTCATTTATTTGCCACTTAATTCTCATAAACACAAAGCTGAGTAAACTTAGGGTTGTGCAATTTAGATGGTCAACGATGAACCCACAGCCCAAAGGCTTGGTCACCATATGACACTGCTGGGGTAGTAGGGTGGCTGCAGCTCCCATAAAACCCATCTGTTCCTGTCTTCTTTGCATGGAGAGCAGGATGCTTGGAGCAGGCAAGGGTATCTTCCCATTCTCAGACAGCCACAGAAACTAAGAGCTTGTGCAAGCACATCAGAACTCAAAGGAGTCCTTACCTAAAAACAACCCCCAAAACAAGGGCAGATGCACAGCTGGGCTCTCTCTGTCTGTGAATCCAAAGCATGTGGGCCTAGCATGTAGGAATCAATCCAAACTGCACCTAAGTGTAGCAGTGCTAATGCCACAGCAGCGGCATTTTGACAGACTTCAGGTGCTTGCACACATGGGCATGCAGACACAAGCACACATACACACACACCCCTGAACCCCACCACTCCCTGGGACCATACCTGGAGCCGTGCAGCATTAAAGTCTTCTGAAAAATTAATGCTGTCTTGGCAGTGTTTATTTTGCTGAAGTTCAGCCACGTCAAGTGTAAGGTTCCACATGTGGGGGAGAGCAGCCCTGAGGAGAAGGACTTTGGGGTGCTGATGGATGAGAAGCTCAACAAGAGCCAGCAATGTGCCCACAAAGCCAACCACACCCTGGGCTGCATCAAAGCAGCATAGCCAGCAGGTCAAAGGATGTGATTCTGCCTCTCTACCCCACTCTAATCAGACCCCACCTGCAGTGCTGCATCCAGTGCTGGGGTCCCCAACATAAGAAGAATGTGGGCCTTCTGGAATGGGTCCAGAGGAAGGCATAGGTAAGCAGATTTTTCAGAAGATCTTCACATCCACACTTGCCCTTTGCAGTGGGTGTCTCTTTGGGTCTCTAACGCTTACAAGACTCCTCCGTTTATTTCCAATTTCTTTGCTGCCTCACTCATTACAGTGACTTCGATCATCTTTGTACAGAGGGTCGCCAGATCTGCTCTCAGTCCTTTAATCTCCCCCTCTGATCTTTGTTTCATCTTCAAATGTTTCTAGACCTATCCACTTGGAAGCCTTAATTCCATTTCAAGCATGGTCTTTTCAAAAGTGAAGTGCAGCCACCTCGTTCTCTGGCACAGTTGAGGCTCTACCTTCTCAAAAGTATATTTGAGGATTGTTTCCCCCTGTTTAAGAACAGAGAGGGGAAAGACACATTTCTGGGATGAGACTCTTCTTACACCATCATAAATGGCCAAGGCAGGCCAGGTGCTCATGCCTTGAAAGTGCGTTTGCCTCTGTTGCCCTTAAGGAGGTTCCCAGGGGTTCTCTGAGGACATGGGCTGCCAGCTGACCTCCACTCATGTGAAAGGAATCTCATTCTATGTGTGTCACAGTGAAATGGTGAGCTGCTTACCCAGGGGACAAAATCCTGCAGTAGATTCTCATTGAGAAGGGCAGCCCTTATGTCTTCTCACCTCTACACGTTTACATCACTCTGGGCTTTTACAGGATGCTGAGATTTATAGCTCTTTGACTTACCTCCTTATTATCTAATCTCACTTGCTCGTTTTCTGAATTTTACTCAGTATGTGAGGGGCATACTCACAAATTTCTTAGGAAATGTTGAAAGGTATCACACCTTGGATAGTGTCTAGAGGTCAAATAGTAATAAATGTGAATGAAATCTTAAAAATCCCAGCCTTTCTCCAGTCATATGTAATACAGTCCAGCAGTGCTGAGTCTCACTCTTGTTTTTAACTATTACATAAACTGCACATAACAGTACAATATTCTGATGTACTTCTTGGAATTTAACCGTGTATGTGGGAAAAAAATTATCTGCCTCCTGGTGGCAAAATCAATTTCTCCTTTGGCTGTATAGTAGTATTTATCAGCAATACAGACATTTATTTCACTTACCATCTTGCTGCCCCTGCTTTATAACTGCTTTCACTCACGTGCAGGACCCAGAAACGCAGCAACATTAATTTTCCTCCTCCATCTCTCACCCTACCCTGCAGCACACTTAATTTTGTGCTCAGAACTGGTGAAGATGACAGACTCTCAGCTTGCAGATCACTTGTCTGAAGTGATGCTCCCAAATGCTACAAACACTGTGAGTGCAGTTTGGGTTCCTGACCATGAGTCTCAAGGAGAGACTGTTGTTTGGAGATCTGCAGGTACCTGAGACATCTGCACAGGGATTGCAAATATGACAAAACATCTATTCTGAGATCTGTATCCTTCTGGAGAGCCGCTGAAGGTCAGATGGGCAACTTCAGGGCACCATAAGCAGCACTGTATTATTCTGTTTAGCAGCCTGTATTGCTCTCCAGTAGTAGGAACTCCTCATGCCACCTTGCCTTGCCTGTCAGGATCCAGCCTTCAGGCCCAGTCAGCCAGCAGCTTCTGAGAGTTTGGTTTCAAACATTATTGTGAGTTTATGGAGGCTGACATCTGTCTCCCAGGAACTAAGCTAGTTTCACATCAGGAGCCAAGCAAGCAGTGAGATACTACCACCACAATTTAGAGAAATCTGGAGGTTACAAAGACATCCACCCCTTTTGTTTCCTCAAAATCATATGAGTGGCATGAAAATGGATACTTGCAGTGGGGATTTCATTGGTGGCAGTGAAAGAGGCTATAAAACATTATCCTGTTACAAGGTATATGTACAATTGTATATTATTTTCCCTAACTATCAATACACAGCCTTTCCCTCATCCAGTGTGTGGGTCATCTTGTCATTAGAGGGGCTACCTTCTGTTCCTGGTCCCTGCCACCCAGCTCAGGGGGCTGGGTATCCTTAGAACAGCTGGATTAAAGAGTGAAGTAAAGAAGGCATCAGGTACCTCAGCCCTTTCCTCATCCTTTGCCATTGCTTCCTCCCACATCCAATAAGGGACAGAGATTCTCCTTAGCCCTTCTTTTGCTGATGATGTATTAATCGAAACATTTTTTATTGTATTTTATGGCAGGGGACAGGTTAAGTTCTAGCTGGCCTTTCACCCTTCTAATTTTCTCTCTGCACAACCTCACAATTGCCTTTTTTTCCAAAGATCTCTACTTCACCCTGGGTTCCAGTCAAAGCTCTCTGTTCAGACAGGTTGGGGTTCTTCCCTGCTGGCTCATCTTTCAGTGCATGGGGACAGTCTGCTCCTGTGCCTTTAGGACTTCCTTCTTGAAGAATGTCCAGCCTTCCTGGACTCCTTTGCCTTTCAGGACTGTTTCCCAAGGGACTTTGTCAAACCAGGCTCCTAAACAGGCCAAAGTCTGCCCTCCCGACCCAAGGTAACAGTTCTGTTGACCCACACCTCACTCCTTCAAGAACAGAAAACTCTATCATTTCATGACCATTGTGCCCAAGACAGCTTCCAACCATCCCATCACCCGCCAGTCCTTCTCTTTTCGCAAGCAACAGGTCCAGTGAGGCTCTGGCTGTGCCGCTCACCAGCCACGTCAGGAATTTGTCTTCCATGCACTCCAGGAACCTGCTTCCTCTCCACTGTATTGTATTTCCAGCAGACCTCCGCTAAGTTCAAGTCCTCTATAACAGCAAAGGCTAACGATTGTGAGACTCCCCCCAGGTGCTTATGGAATATTTTATCTGCCTCTTCCTCCTGGTTGGCTGATTTGCAACAAACTCCCACCAAGATGTCAGCCTTGTTGGCCTTTCCCATCATTCTCACTCATGAACACTTGACTTTTTCATCACTGTCGATGAACCCTGGAGAGTCAGAGCACTGCCTACCTGCAGGGCTGCCCCACAGCTTTCATATAGGTAGATTTCAAAAACAAACCAGCACTACAAGGCTGACAGTGCAGCAACAGACTTCGACTTCTCATTATTCCCCACAGGAGCTCAGGAGATTATCCTGACAGTTTGGACTGGTCCTCAGTGCTGTTGGAGCAGAAATGAAGTCCAATTGGAATTAAATACGCCCTAACATAATTAAATAATAAGTTATAGCAACGTGATTTTCCTCCATGTACATTTTGTTAAAAAAACACTGTAGATTTTTACTATGACTTGAAACATTTTTAGTCATTTTTATGGCTGTGTAGATAAGATGGAATCTTTAGTGTTTCAAAAACACAATCAATGTTTATTTGTTCTCATAAGTAATTCATGGACCCAACAATATTCAACAAAACTTCATTTTTAACAGATCTCTTAATGAGCATCATTTTACAGAAAACCACCAACAAATAAATATATGAAAATAATTGCTTTTGACAACACAGTGGTTAAACACAATAAATAATTCATTAAATTGTGCTTTACGTCAATGAAAATCCCTAGGTCTACAAACTATCTTTTAAATAGGAATGAAAGTATATATGATTACTCACAATACAATTTCTTAGTAGCAGAGTTCACAAACATTATTGCACATAAACAGAAGGAAAATTCCTAAAGAATAAAGTAATTTACAGCCTATTAATTTATTCTTTTGTCTTAAATATGGCAACTGATGAGAACTCCTTATTTTTTTCTTCTCTTCCAACATTTATTTGAAGTCACAGAGCTAGTGAAACAGCCAAGAAGAAAGCCAAGGACATTGCAGGCTATGGAACCCATTTCCCTCCACAAAATGTAGGCAAAGAAAGTATTACGGGAACCAAAGTGAAAGAAGTGTTAGAATGAAAACTGGATACCTTTTCTGAGTGTGCTTTTGCCACGTGTAGGGAGGATACAGCCATCAACTCCAGCAGAATGACTTTATTGGGATTGTTCATCTTGTACATAGCAGTCCCCACCAGTCTGGAAACAAGATAATCCTTATCCCACACCAAAAAAATAATAATACCATATGTACCAGGGGAGCAGCAACAGAGGGAGGAAAAAGTGAAATACGTTTTAAAACAGGAGCACTGGTAACTGACACAAGAGTGCAGGTGGAAAACAAGATCCCAGTAGAGCAGAAGGACCCATGATTAGTTGTGGATGTCAAATCTGAAAGATTTCCAGACACAAAGGTGATGTGACCTGCCATTTGGCTGAATGGGTATGATACTGGCTCTGGATCTGACTTCCATCACTTTTTTGTTCTGTATTTCTGGATTTAGCGAAGAGCAAATGACTGCTGCATATTGGATGAAATACCTAGCAAGGCTACGACAGCCTCACTATTAACACGACAGCTCTGGAAAACACCCAACATCAGAAACAGTGGGTTTTAAATTTTCCTTGATGGTGAAAAAGGTTTTTACTGTCAGCACTGATGACTGGGGAAGTGAGGACAAATTTTCATTCCTTAATAAGGCCGTAAGGCCATAAGGTGAGTGCTTGGACTAGACATCAAATTATCAGGAACGACTTCTAATGACACAGCATGTTTCTCTGTCCACTCCAAGCTTACAGTGAATTATAACTGGAAAAGGCAGTGCTGGGAATGTGATGGGAGAGATTAGCAAGTACATCTCCATTACAAAGGAATGAGATTTACTTCAGCACCACAGTAGCAGAAGCCAAATTGCCTTGTTTAAGCAGCAAAATAATGCCAGGAAGATGGACAGAAATCCTATAGCATTGTTCCTCAGGAAGCTTTAGAAAGAAAGATGCTGCTCTCTGATTTTATATGGGCCAGTGTAATTATGGTGAAGTCTATGCTGTCAGAGCAATGAAAACCTGGAATAACAGAGATATGAAGCAGGACCTTTATTTTGCTTTTGCATCACATTATTCCAGGCACAGTGCCCAAGAGGAAAAAAGCTGCAGGCCTGTGTCTTAGAAGTCAGCCTGAAGCTATTTCCAAACTGCTTTATTTGTCATGTGCAAGGAAACTCTGCTAAGAAAAACAGGATTGTTGCTGCAGTGAGTTTGCTGGATGTGCTGCTGGAGCCAGGGAAGGAGGTGCCAGGTCCTTCAGTCCCGGGGCTCTGGGCAAGGTCTTAGCTGCTGTCTGCCTACCCCTCCAAAAAAAATCCCGAAACAACAAAATCAACAAACCTACTCCTGCACAACCAGGGCTCTTTGTTACACAGGCTCCAGAGGGGAAAAAAATCCAACAAACCAACTTCAGTTTTAACTAAATCCCAAGCGTTAAGGCAAATCCCGTTACCATAGATGCCACAGCACATTAACAGCTCTTCAGGACCTTAATCTTGACTCCTGGGAAATGACTGATGAAAAAGGTTAGGCATCACATTAAGATGTTGCCAAACTATTAAAGCTAATGTAAACCACCTAAAAACTGCTTCGATTTTCCTCATTAGGCTTTGTTTTATATCAGGCAGAAGGAAGAGTCTGGAGAACAGTTGGTGTGCTTAGACAGCTGAAACTGATACTTACAGTCACTGGTGAGGCTCCAGGGAAGTATTACTGAACACTGTCTCCTCTCCCCTGAAAAGAAAACACTGCATTTTCGAAATGAAAAATGAGGCCCCAGCTGCTGTGAGCAGCATAGAGAGGTGGCCCTCTGGGCATGTGAGGAAGAAGCAACATTTTCTTGCACTTAGGAGGAAGAGGAAAGGATGCCTTACAAAAAAGAAGAGGAGTTGGAATTTATTTTACTTCCTCACTTATCTTCCTCCTTAATGTGAATTTGGCTTTGCTTCTTTCCTCCCACAGGGCTGGCTTCTCTCCTGCCCTTCAGGGTCTCCCCAGCACCCTGAGCTCCCTGCGCTCATGGAAACAAGAAGCACGCCTGCAAATCCTGGAGACAGAGCATCAGGTGCCAAAAGCATCCTTCCCTTCTCGTGCTCTGTGGTCTTCAGCAAGATGTGGCAGTGGGTGCAGCAATGGGGAGGTGCAACAGTTTTTATCATCCCTGTGTCACTGACCAGAAAGCTCCCTCCCTGCACAGGGCAGGGCCAGCCCAGCCTAAAGCCCTGGTGCCAGCAGGTGAGATGTCAGATCGCTGTGAATTACCTGCACTGTGCTAAAGGTGCAATAGCACCAGTGAGCCTTAGCTCTTCATGGCCTCACTGCCCTGCGCCAGGACACCCCAAGTGAGCTTTCAGTCCTCGACTGGAAAGATTTCAATTCAGTCTCAGAAGGCTGGTGTCCATACGTGAGCGAGGTGTCCGAGTGCCTTTTCCAGGCGGTGGGGATCCAAGCAGTACTGTCCAGGAGCTTGGAGAGTTCCTCACTCTTCTCTAAGGCAGACATCCCGTGTTCAGACAGGAGAATAGCAATCTGCAGCCCTGCATTTTCCCCTCTGAATGCGGAGATGGGAGAAGATGCGCCTACTCCATGAGTGGAACAGGTATTATGGACCAAAACCCACCACTGGTCACCCCAAAGTAACACACTGAAAATCAGATGTAAAGCAGCATATTGCTAATGAACTACATTGATAATGAGGCATCATCCCAGTAGCCCTCTCCACTTCTTAATGCTATTATGATATTTCACGTTCAATGTATTGTTGTATGCATTAACTCTCAACAGGATTCTTGGATCATATATTTGATATTCTGCATAGATAAGTAGCAATAGCATTGTCAGAAGAAAAGAAGATACAGGATGCACAAAAAAAAAAAAATCCAGCTTGGAAATGAAGGAACAAATTTTCAAACTGAGCCTCTTTTTTCTGTAACACATTATTTTTTCAACCAACTGGATAGAAACCTTGAATTTTGAAAACAAACAAGAAATGTGCATCCACATCAGGTACTCCAGCACTTCTAATTAGCAAATCTTTAAGGTAAAAGCCATTCATGCATGCAGTAATATACTTTCAGTATCTTGATTTAGCAGCCATGTTGAGGCACTTAGAGAAATTTCCTCCTAATGCTTTACATTAATGCCAGAAGAAGAAGGAAAAAAGCTCTCTCAGGAGATCTATGGTGCACAGGATCCTCTTTTTAAAATTTCACTATAACGAATGGAACAACATAAAATCTTGGAATAAACAGATACAGTCTGGCCACAAGAATGTAACATGTGGAGGAAGAACCCATTGAATCTTTTCCTAGACAAGGAAGAAAAACAGATACAGATCTCTCATCATGAAAACAATAAATGTACAAAGAATCTTCATATAGAGTAATAAATATCAAGACTTTCCACATATCCATTATGTATCCTATAAAAATGAAAGCTGATTTTTTTTCTAGCCACTACCGTAGTTAGAGAGAAAACCAATTTAAATTGTATGCACTCAGCATCAATGTATTTTAACAGACAATATCAAAAACTTGCCTACCTTCACAGACAATGTATCTCCAGGCTTTTACAGCAAATCTGGAAAATGTCACACTAGTATTTAAGCTTTTCCTGTTCTCTCTTTCCTCTTCCCCGGAGTTTGCTTGACCCCTATGGTGAATGTGAAGGCAGATTTCATTGCCCCCAGCCACATAATCCCTGCAATGTGTGCTCAGCTGCCACATGGACCTCATTTCTCAAAGCTTGCCTGTGCCACACACACTCAGAAAGATGGTTCCTACCTGGCGGGGCTCAGTACTCTCAGCATCTGCAGGGAAGTAAGCCAACCCCTCCACCACCTCACCTATAATCAATTTCTGACTGCTGGCCTTTGGAACAGAACAAGCAACAGCCCAACCCCACACTTCCTATGTCTTTTTTAATCACCTCATCAAATTCTTCCCTTAATCAAAACACAGCATGTAGAAGTTTGAAGGGCAATTGTGCACCTTCTCCATTTCATTCACTAGAAAGTTATGCACTACAGTTGCAATGAACAGTACGAAATAAACCAGCTCTCATGTCACAAAGGAACCAAGCCAGGTATTTTTTCCCAATATATCATTCATGTCTGCACAAGTTCAAGTAGCTCAGATTGTACAGGGTACATCTGCTAATGCAAAGAATCTCTCTCTATCTTCAACCCATCCTCATAGCTTAGGCCTTTGAAGGAAGTCTTTTCTGACAGGAATCTTATTCTACTGCTGTTTAATAACACTAATTAATACCTATTAAGAAAAAAATACATTCTCACTGGCAGAAACCAAGAAAAACTGAGACAAGGAGGGAGAGTTGTCAGACGAGGTCTCATTTACCAAAGCAGTAGGTCTCCCTTGGCTAATTCCCAGGTAGCCATGTTGCAGAAACAATCTGATCCTCCCATTGGTGAGGCAAGATGGAGGAGCATCACCACCTTGCAACCTGACTATTATAATCTTCAGTAACAGCTACTCCTGCTGCCTCTTCCCTTGGCCACTGGTGAGCTCTCTGCTCCCGCAGCAGCCGCCTCTCCTCTCGCCTCTTTAGCCGGTTCTTCTGATGCTCCTCTTGCTTGGAGTACTGGAAGCGCTGCAGGAACAGGTCCTTGGCATATTCATACAGCTGCATGTCCAAGAAATTCAGCTCCTCTATCCGCTGCCGCACATCCTCGCCGATGTCCACATTGGAGGCCCGGGTGACATTGAACTGGGTGAACGGGGAAATGAATTTCAGGTTGAATGTCCTCTCAAAGAGATACTGTGTTTTCCTCTGAAATTCCGTCAGCCCGAAGAAGGCCATGTTTTTCAGATTGTTCTTGGCGCTTTGGAGAAGAATCATATTTCTTTCGCTCTCATTCATAAAAGTCAGGTTGTAGCACCCCACCAGGCTGAGGTCTGCCAGCATGCGCACCTGGCGGTTACTGGCCAAGTTGTAGCTACAATCCATGAATTCCTGTAAACTGACTCCAGACCAGTCGTCTCCTTCATAACAGGTAGGCAGCTCGTCTGGCGTTGGGCTCCTTCCGTCGCACATGTGAAGGGAAGTTTTCCACGTCGCACCCCTCTGGACGTGTTTCCATTCGCTCAAGTACCGTGACACTGGATCCCTCAGCATTGTGATGTAGTAGAAATTCCTGAAACATATAATTAAACACAGGTTTAAGATTTCAGCAGATTTCACTGTTTATTCTCCAATAAAACCATTGCCCAGCCACGGACACCACACGTTTCCCTTTTTCCAGTGCACTTTAGATGACTCCTGAGACAGTAAAAACTTCATAGATACCATGAATAAAATACAAGGTAAATTGGGAGAGAGAGATATGAAAGGAAATAAGCAGTTATCAGAGAAACAAAATTACTTTGACCTATCAACTGTTCAGTGATAGTTACTTTATATAGAAACCAATTAACTGAAGTGTGCTCCCCTCCACGTTGAAGTACTAACCGCCAGCAATATCAGAAACAGTATGAAAAGAGATTGAAATAATCCTGCCACTTCCCTTCTGGACACATGCATGTCTCACAAGATGCACAAGACGATAATCCGTACAGAGCTTGGTCACAATCTATGAAAAGCATGAACAATTTCAAGTGGATGGTGCAAGTGCTAAAAATAACACCATGTGGAAGACTGGCATGAGCCACCTTCTTAAGAAAAACCCTGTTATTAAGTGGGTTGGAGTGAAGATAATAAGAAACCAAAAATCCATTCATATGACTTAATTTTAGACAAGTGCTTGATTGAAATTAGTTATAATCGTGTAGTACAAAAACATTTGTTGGTGTAAAGATTATCATTATTCAGCCTCACCTGTCAAGAATACAAAAGAGACACTAAGATATATTGATTTGAAATAGAGAAAATAACTACAGAACTCACATTGTCAGTTCATCTTTTCAGTATTAAATTCAGTTTGCAGGTCTATTTATGGCATTCTGAAAGGCACTGCAATTAAATATGCATCAAGGAGGTTTTCACAGATTGAGTTTGTTACTGAGTGATGTTTTACTCAATAATAATTCACCTGAATTATAAGGTAATATCATAAACACAAAGTAAAACTGAAATACTTAGGATTTCTCTCAGCTAGAATAAGCAGAAAAAGATTCATGACTAAAATTAACACATGATCTGGTACAAAAATAGGCTCATGAGTTTGCATGACTCATCTTACTGCAAACTACACATTAATAAATCATGAGCCCTAAGATTTCTTAAGAAAAGTCTGATCTTAGTACTTTTTCTTCAGCCCAGAGAAGGATGAAGGAAGTAATCAGGAAGAGAGGGATGAAGGAAGCATGCAGGAAACAAGCTTGCTGAAGACAAGCTACCCTGTAAATGAATGAACAAGCGCTAGCTCCAGTTAAATGAAAAATCTAAAAATTTGTAACAACCTCCAAGAGAATTACTTTGCTTTTTCAGATATCACCCACTTCCTACCACTAAAGATTCACCATCTCCATAAACCTTAGGTTTACCGTAAAAATATTTATCTCCCCACATACTGCTAAATATGCAGATATATTCCTCAGTGCAGACAAAGCAAAGGGAAACAGGTCTGAATGCTTCGTTCTATGCTTCGTTCTTATTCATTCTGAATTTTCCATTTACAGGACCTGTAATATATTTTCCAGAATAAAATTATGAGGCCAAACTATGGACTATGTTCTTCTGCAGGGTAATTTCCTGAACTACTATCTAATGGAAACAGCTGTTTCAAGAATTATTTCACAGCAGAAACTTTACAGGTGGAAGGACTTAAACTAGAGAGTGCCATGGATGTATTTTTGCTATCACTTGCACTGAAAGCCATGATATCTGTCAGCATCAGATGATACTTTGAAGGACGATATTCCCAGAACCATTTGGAGCTTGGGTCTTCTGACTGTGGCTCACACATGGCCAAACTGCATGTCAGCTGTTTTGGTCCCCTTCAGTTACTTACACAGGCCACACAACCCTTCATAGGTTGTCAATAGACAGGTATTTCTTAAATCACTCTTCTCCTGCACAGCAGAAGTACCAGAAATCCCCCTGTGTGCTCTGCAGGATAGTTCCACTACAAGAAGCAGTCTTTGGGAACAGCCCTCTCCTCTCAGATTGGATACTCACATTATCTTGGCTCTACACTGAATGTATGAGAGCACATTAAGAACTGCTTTCCATTTTATAGGGGAAAAGGGGATTCATTTCACAGGCGCTGTACGGATAAAACAGCCCAACTCTCAAACACACATCAACTCTGAGCATAAGAAGCTGTTGTCGCAACATCCAGCAGGCACCTATAGAGTTGTGACCAAAAATGGTTGAAACTCCAAGGGAGCAGAGCTGAAAACAATGAACAAAGACTCAGAGGCAGTTGCAAACATCCACATCAAAAAAGACGGGGCATTGGCTTAGTTCTTGTATTGCTGCCCCTCCTCTCTTCAGGAAATTTTGGATGTTAATATGTGGTAAATGGATGGATTTAAAAGTTGCTCTTGACAGTTATTTATACCTCTAATAATAGCTCTGTCTTTCCTCACACATCTCCAGCAGTCCCAGTCAGGCATGACTCAGAGCAACAACAATTAACAAAAATACCTCCTTTGCATCAATCATTTCCATTCCATCCCTGGATATGTAAATGCGTTTGATGTGCAATAAACAGGAGTACAAAGCAAATGCATGGAAATGAGAACAGCACATCTTTGTATAACATCCGCAGCTTCCCTGCTGCAGACGGGGCCAGAAACCTTCGCCAGTCTGCTGCTGCTCCTCCTTGTGACTACCTGAGCTCTGCAGCTTTTTCACTGCCCAAATTCATCTGCTGATGGTTTCTGCAGCTTTCAGAGAGTTGCCTTCTTGTGTTATCAACTGAATAGCTTCCTCATCTGGCAGACAACCAACAGCAGCTTGACACACAGCTTCTGAGGGGCTGATAATTTATGCCGCATTCACAGTTCGCAACCTTCTGATTAACCTTCTGTTCGTGACCCTCTGTCACCCCTTTAACCAGTCTGAGGTTGGAAGACCTTAAGATTGCTTCCACCTAATCCTGGACACTGTCCAGATGACACTGTTACACGCTACACATGGACTGGGGGGATGCTGCACTGAAGTTGTGCACAAAGTTTTCTTTCAGGGAAAAGGATGTCATATCTCTAGAAAAATGATATAAGTAAACACACGAAGGCCATGAACATTTGTTTCAGTTGGAAAATTATATAAATTATAAGAATTATCTTGGGAAATTGTTTTCAAATTGTTTTCAAATGTTGGCATTTATGGAATAATAACAGAAGCATTTTGGAGCTGTCAGTGCCTCATACACAAATATTCAATCACACTGGGAATGGCCAAAGAGTCAGCTCATAATAAAGACGAGAAGCAGGTCATAAAAATGAAATAAGATATGGCCTTTCTTCACTGTTCAGTAAAATAACATAAAGTTAGCTAAATACTGAATATACTTGAGCCGCCCTGAATATAGATGTGCACTTGTTCTCATTGGTGTAAATGACCCTGTTGCATCACCCATGCTCACACTTACGTGGCTCTGTTAAATTCCACAGCTACCCACTGTGGGAAATACTGAGCAAAGAATTAAGTAATGACTTCTGTTAGCCTGTTTGTCAAAGCAAACTCATCACAGACTTCTTGGCTTCATTTTGATAGACTCCCATCATCAATTACACAAACTACTGCCACAGACACACTCAGTGCTTAAAGGCTAGCCAAAAAGAATATGCTGGTATATCAGTGAGAAGACATTTTACAGAAAATATTCCAAATTAATTAAAACCCATACAAGTTATATATATTTATGGAATTAATACCTATATCACCATGGGTATGTATGTGTGTAAAAATTTACACTGAAATCTGGCCATAACTTGCATTTGTCAATGAATGAAAGAAAAATTATAGTAAACGCATAAGTGTGTGTTTGCCAGTGTACTTCGTGACTGTCAGATAAACACACAGACATGTAAGAACAGTTCAGATTTCATTTCAAACACCAGCCCACTAGTCACAGTATAGCTCCTCCTGAAAGGAAACTTCATGCAGCTTCCCCAGATTAAGCAATCTCCTTTTGAGCATGATGTACTGAAACTAAAGGGTTATTGAAGTTGTCACTATGGATAGTTGAATTTTTTGGACAGGTGATGATGAGGGCAAGGGCCCGGTGATCCATGCAAGGGCTCAAACAAGCACCAGTGTGAAGCGTGGGCTGCGCACTGCTGTTTACACTAGAACGATAAAGTACTTGGTTATTCCTAAGGCTCTAGTCCTACTTGCATGAAATCCAATCTCTTCATTAGCATTAGGCAAAGAAAACCTTTAATTAATAGAACAGATAAAACGAGCTTCTAGTTATAACCTAAGAACATGTATTTCTTCCGCATTATAAGGTATTTTAATATAAATACTCTAATCTTACATTAATCCCTCAATAGTATTGCTCTGGTTTAGAAATTAATTTCAGAGGAGAAGAGTATGCTATTAGCAGTGGTGATCCCAAACCAGGGCATTTTGCCTCCTCTATCACCATGGAACAGATGTCCCAGCTGAGGGAGATTTACTAATACGTGAAGGATCACCGCACACTGAGAACAAAAACATCCTGTAGAGCCTCCTGGGGAAGAAGGATCAATGGCATCTTCATAAAAGGAGAACAGCGTGCTCACGGCAGTGGATGCAGAGACAGAAGTGTATTTGAGGTGGAGAAAAAGAGTCATCGGAGAATATTTTGGAAAACACTAGCAGACAGAAGAAAGAAAAACCAAAGTGACTGAAAAATCCAGGTGCATCATAAAACCATCCACATTCTGGTTCTTCCTGGTAGCAAGGAAAATAAAAGCCCTGGTCAAGTTTATGTCCCAAGTGGAGAGAAAAAGTTAGTAGCTTTAATTGTGGAAGTGAGTGTGGTCCTGAGGAAAGATCTGAAATACCTGGCAAAAGCTGCGCACTTCTGCTGCCAACAGAGGTCATGGCAAGATGAAGGCATGAGAAGGATCAGCGTTATGTGAACAAAAACCTTATACTTCCCAGTTTTACCCTGAAGCCCAGGGTCTCAGAGACAGTAACAGAGTTAGGCTGCAATCAGCAGCCTCTCTTTGGGCAAAGTATTGTCAGTATGGATAATGCTGAAAGGAAGAGGGTAAACAAATTAAACACAAATAAGTATAACACAGCACATGTACAATTAAGAGCATGCAACAAGAACGATGGGAGAAGGCAGAAAGCAAAGAAACATTGTGGGGCTGATCTGAACTGGTCAAAGTCACCATGGTGAAAAGCTGACGTATCAGCTCGAGGCTGGAAGCATTTCTGTGTCTCTGCATCCATGGTGTACTTAATTTACAGATAACCTGCCCAAAATAACAAGAACAGACTGTATACTTATCCAGAACAATGGCACTGTAATGAAGAAGCTATGAAACAGTGCACAAAATGTATGCATGTCCATCCGGCTGCAGGAAGCATCACACAGCTTATCCACCAAGCCAGAGAGATAAACCCTAGCTGTCCCACCAACTTTTGCAAAGATGATGTAGCAAGAGCACATAGGCTTCTTAAGCTTAGTGTCTGTCACAGGATGCTAGACACTGTGATGGAATGGTTTTCTAAGAAATCCTTTACATAAGTTTGTGACCTTAATACTATAAGCTGTCCTTTCAGGTTTTCATGGGCTTCTTTACAAGACTTTTACTGAAAGAACAGCCAGCAACATTAAAAAGTGAAGGTTTATCTCCTCTTACCACATGCATCACCTGCTCAGCATGTAGGAAAAGCACTTAATTGGCTGTTTTCTTAGAGGATCTAAGCACTCACCACTTCTGCTGTTTTTATTGGGATGATGAACATGGTATTTACTTAAAACAGTGGCTGTAATGTTCTATTGACACTTACTCCACATTAAGGGAGAACTTAGCAGAGTTAAGTGAAAGAAAAATAAAAAAACCCCAACTTTAATTTTGAGGTATGAAACTATAAAATTTTACATGTGTCTCATTATTCCTCTGAGATTTTGTCCAATGACTCTGAATCCAACTGGAATAAAAACTGGCCATTGTTTCCTATTTCTGAGTTGGCCACAAGCCTCTGTTGGTAAAACTACCCCTTTTGCTACCCCAGTGACATAAAGAGCAGCTAAATCCACAGGATATGCCTGCTCTGAGAGGGGACTGGATACTGTTTTCAGGATAAGACATAGAACTGCAGTGGTCTCTATATGAGCTACGCATCAAGGCAAGCTCTGAAACCAGCAGGGAGCTGCTCAGCACAGGCAGTGGAGCCTGCCCATGGCAGGAGCCACCTCTGGCATGAGCTGCATCCCTTTAGAGGCTCCCTGTGCATCACACCATGTACCTTGGCCACAGGGGGAGCTTAGTTGCTACCTGGAGATGGCTGTGTTGCACTGCTGTCTCTGTCTGCAAGGTGAGCCCAGGGCCTGGAGTCAAAGGGTCCTTGCCCGAAGGGACGGATTCACACAATGCAACATTCAGCATCAAAAACTGACCAGTAACATAACATTTTGTAATGAGGGAGAAGTTACTACAGAGAACCTCCATTTCATGACTTTTTGTACCCATAATACATCTAGCAGTCACGGTACAATATCTCTTTCTAAACATGCTTATAGAGTGGGAGCATTCCCCAAATTGAAACAAAGTTTTTAAGCAGGTCTGCATTATTTCATGCAAATCTGCAATCCAGCAGTTAGAAAAACAGTCTATTATAATTTTTGTTGTGCATGTTGGTATATCAGTATATCAGTGTGACAGAGGGAGGGCTGGGAGTCAGACAGCTGGGATTGTATTTCTGGTTCTGGTAAGCAAAGGCAGTTGCTCGGGAAGTTTTTTGTGATGACACAGTCTGTTACAGGCAAGAGAAATGTGGTGATTGGGCACTGGGAAGCACTTAAGAAATGTGAAACCTTATATTTCCTTGCATGTTAGGAGGAATACTCCCTGTCACCAACTTCAGTTTCTTTAACAGTAATTCACTGTTTTCATTAAAAAACTCACAATTTTTCTGTTCAGAAATTGCAAGCCTTTTTTTCTTTAAAAATATCTTCTGAAATATCAGATTAAATTCTATATCCATGCCATCAGAAAAACCTCAGGAAAGCTTTATAGCACTGCTTTATTTTTTTTTTTTTTGCATGGTTGTTGATCAGAAGATTAGTGTCCAGCACCTGATTAAAGAATGACAGATGACAAGGAGTGTTTTTAGAGATCACTCACTCTCTGACATCAAACAACTCTCAACAGTAATGATTTAGGGTAATCCAGAAGGGTAGAATAAAGGGAATGAACCTGAGGCAACACAAATGCTGCATGTACAACATTAGGAATTTTTCCACCTAAAGAGTCTAATTTTCCTTGCTGTGAAGCTAGAACAAATTCAATAATGGTGTAGAGCTATACAAAGATGTGAGAAGAATGAGATATTAGGTAAGCTATTTTAACATAGCACTGGTTCATGGATTCATATAATATAGAAAAAATATGATTTTCAAAATCCAGCACTACATCTGTACTGCAAACAGTGGTAAAAACTGCATTTGTGGGGACTCTTATTTTTTTTTTCTTAAATACTTCAGAATGAAGACATCTGACCTGGTACTAGGCAAACTGACAATTTCCTTTTAAAATACTGTCTGTTCTTAGAGTTAGGGCATGTGATTTTGTACTTTTTTAAAGTAATGAATAATCATGACAATAATAATCACATTCTTGACATAGCACATTGCCATATGCCCTTCAATATCATCAGTGAAAATATATCTTGGGACCCACTGCTGTAAAAGGAAAGTGGGAGTGCTGAGACTTTTTTTCTTGACATAGGAGAATATAAATTTGTGAGGATACAGATTTTAATGAAGTATTTCAAAGGTGTCTAAGACATTAGGTGGAGATCAAACAGCAGCCTTTCAGTACCTAAGATGAGGCCAGTGAGAAGGAAAAGCAAGGCTTTTCCCTCTTGTGCATGGTGGGGCAGCTAAAGAGGGACAATGATCATAAACAGAAAAAGGAGAGGATAAAAGGGAAACAATTGTCATTATGACAATAATTAAGCATTGGAAAGCTTTGTCAGTAGTAGCTCTGCATCCTTGGCCCTTGGAGATTTTGAAGATCCAACTGGACAGAGCCCTGAGCAACCCCATCTGTCACCCCCACGGTGACCCTGCTCTGAGCGGGGGGTTGGACTTGAGGCCTCCTGAGGTCACTTCCCACCCCAGGGACTCTAGGATTCTGCACGACAGTGGAAAGTCAGCAAATATGATGTGTTGTCCTGTCAGACGACACATCAGAGCAGAACCAACTCTCCAGCTAGATCATCCCCATTCTCCTTGTTCTTTCCTGGACACCCTAGGAAGAATACAGAGGATTTTTAGTCTCTTTTAAGAGATTGTGGGGTTATTTTAAATTAGATTTTAACTAGGGCTGTAACACTCTGAATCAGCACACCCTGAATTATTGAGCAACCTCATGAATATTTATTTCAATGACACGTTATTCAATATAGAGTCTCCAGAAATTGGAGAGGACAGTGCAGCCGCTACATGTCCCTAAAGAAATTAATTCTGTTCACAGGTATCAAGTCTGGATCTTGAGCAACTCCTAGGCTAATGAAATGATGTAGCTGCCCATGGTTTTAATCCCAGTATTTTAGAAAATGCACATGAATAGCATATGAATATTGTGAGCGCTCTGAGCCAATATAGGTTTTTCCTGTGTGTTGCCTGCAGGATTTAGGCATAAATTTTCAAACACAGAGCATAAAGTTGGGCATTTAACTCTACATCTAAACATGTAGGTAAGCTCAGTCTCATCAGCAGTGAATAAAATACAGAGTATTATGAGCAGATATGCAGAAATCTATTAATTTATTTAGCAAAAGAAAGCTCTCAGAGACATCATAGTGCCCTACCCTGTCAGCACAGATAACAGCACTCAATTATCCCCTTCCTGAAGCATCCTAGCCCCTTTTGAAATATCCTTTTCATGCCGTTGCTCCTGTTGAAAAGATCTTGTGAAGGTTGCTTCTTACAGTTAGGAACATGAGTCTTATTCCCAAACAAAACCTGGTCTTGGTCTACTTAGATCCAGTTGTTTTTGAGTTAACACTGCAAATACATCAAGGAGATTTATAAATGTAACATCAGAGAAGGAGAAAGAGCATTTAAGTTGAAGATCAGAGAGCAATCACACCTCTCAACTTTCATTTTACAAAGCTGAACTAGTTTTTATTGTCTCCTCTTACAAGAAAAGTCATAAGTGACCATGCAGCAGTCCCCAAAACCCTTGGGTCATGCTCAGATCGCTTCACTGAGTTTTCCAACATCTCAGCTTTTCATGCTAGCTTTTGATAGGGGGCTTACAAAAGTAAGGAGCTCCTGAGATTTGTTCCAGTTTTTGATCATCATAGCAGTCCTTTCCTGGCATTTGAACTTGCACGACTTCAAATTTCACTATACGTGGCTAGAATTGAGCAGATTTCACACGAGGCTTTAGAGGTGCCTTGTACAATAAACATTTCTCATCTCCACTGGCAGTGTATTCTCTGACACACCCTCACATTGCATTTGGATTTTTTTGGGGCCACATAACTCTGGAAACTCACACTCACTGTGTTACTGGCTAAGATGGACCCTGCCCATGGTAAGGGGGTCAGAACTTGGTGGTCTTTAAGGTGCCTTCCAACTCAAACTGTTCTGTGGCTCTAGGAATATGAAGACTCCCCATTTTGGCTGGTAAGCACTCAGCTGAGAGAGGACATCTGTTTCTGCTGGCTTCAGATGCATGACCATGCACTTTGCACTACCAAACTTCATTTCAACTATTTTTATTAAATCCTCAAGGTCATTAAGCAAATTCCATCAATGCACTTAAGCTTTTAGTGCCAACATCATTAATGGAAACATGAAATAGGGTCAGAGTTAAGACTAGCCCTGTGGAAACTCACAGATAACTTTCCTTTAATTTCCTCTTTCAGCACATCCTGTTTCGTTACCAGCCTCTTGTTCAGCAGAAAATTCTTATGCTCAGCCTCATGTTTTCTGCCTTGTACAATAACTTTGCTGATGCTGATCTAACAAATACCTTATTGAAGGTAAATTCCCCTTCTGCTATCAGAGATGGATGCTGGATATTTACGTGTCACAGCCCAGAGGCTGGTGGCCCCAGCCTTGGTGCATGTGAGAACAGAGAGGTCAGTTGAGGTGGGGAAATGACAATTTGTTTCAGAGTGAAATAGTC
Organism: Acanthiza pusilla; assembly: GCA_036630365.1. Classification (NCBI taxonomy): domain Eukaryota; kingdom Metazoa; phylum Chordata; class Aves; order Passeriformes; family Acanthizidae; genus Acanthiza; species Acanthiza pusilla. Next base: position 3,603,562 of record JAXCHO010000003.1, on the reverse strand, counting down.
TGGAATAGAAATGTACAGATGAGGCGATTTGATGGAAAAACAAACAAGCTTGATACAAATTGTAAATAATTTATTGATGAGACACTAATCCAACAAAGTTCCCTCCAGTGATTTTTGTTCTTTGCCTAAATTACATCAAGCTCAGTTGTTCTAAGTATTCCTTAAATTGTTGAAAGGAGAGAAGTTGCGAGAACCTTGCTGAAAGAAATATAAACACGAAATGCAACAATAACTCAAACAATGAGAATTGCATTGTTCTATCAAGCACACGCATAAAAAACCCCTTGTACCTTGTAAGAAAGAGGGTGTGAGCACACACAGGAGGAAATATTATTTAAAAGCAATAGATACACAGTGTCTTATAAAATTCTTTAAAGATATGCAAGGCATTTGTGCTGGGGAGAATAAGAAATCTTTGGTGGCCAGGACTGGCACAGGATGAATCCATTGCTCACATCACCCCCATTTTATCTCATCACTGCTGTGCACAGGTCATTGCTGTGTCTCTAAAGAACTGTGCAAATCTGAGGTGCATGTGACCTCTTTACTCAAAATTATTGTTTCTATTTTCTCTGCCTTTGCTATGCCACTGCACAGAGGGGAACATGAAACAAGGGTGCATTTGCACTACTGTCCTGGCCACCTCCTCCCCGAGCTGCCGCTAGCCCCAGCCTGGGGAGGAAGCTCTGAACTTGCCTTTCTCAGGAACATGTTACAAGTACAGGGGAAATGAGCTAAGGGCTTGACCCACAGTGGGAAGAGGCAGCAGAAAACAAGAGCTAGCCAGAGAAAAGAAAGGTGATGACCAGCAAGGGACAAGAGAAGAGATAACCTGAAGACAGTGCTGCACAAAGGACCTGCAGTTTGAGCTTGTTTTGCCAATACAGCCCTAAAGGGTTACAGAAACCCATTTGGGAAGAGACCCTCCTGAGCAAGTCTGATGCCTGTAGTCATGGGTAACAGCTTAGCATGGCAGGATTCATAAAATATCTCTTATGCACACAGGACAAACCACAAAACGCTCCTCACAATCAGGTCACAGTCTCTCAGCAGCTGCCAAAAAGGTTAGAGGATGTCCCTGTTTCTGGAGGAGTCTCCATGGAGCAGGTTCCTGCCTGGGTGATGGAACACTCCTCCAGCTCTGAGGCAAAAAGGTGAGGACACAGAACTCCTGCCTATTCAGTAACTTAAACAACATAAGGCATTTTTTTAAGGGTTTTGAAGGAAAAATTCTCTACATACTTTAATGCAGAGTTATGAGAGACCTTTTATCACAAGGGTCCTGGCTACTTGCAGGAATACATTTGATTGGTAAAATTCAGTTTCAAGGGGCCCCTGAAAAAATGAATAAAATGTAGCCAAATCCTTAAATCTTCTGACATTTACATTTCTTCAGTCAAATTTTGTTAGGTCTAAAGCAAAGCAAAATTACTTATTTTAAGTTCAACTACAATGTTTATTTTCTTCCTCTTCCTGTTTTTGAAGGAGCTTTTTTTCTCTGGCTAGGTAAGACATGCAGCACCAGTATCACCAGTGTTCCTCGATAAATGGCTTCATTGGAAACCAGTTTGTACCACGAGTGTAACCAGGTTCACTCCCTAGCTGAGCTTTCTCTGATTTCCAACTATTAGCTCAGTTGCAGGCACTCTTTTCCAAGTCTGGGATGCTCAGATAAAAGTTCTGTGGGATTTTTCATTGCAATGCATTTTGAATCAGTACAGTAATTCTGCTCAATTAATAAAGTAATTAACAATAAAAAGGGCTCAGTAATTGAAATCCCTTTGAAAGTACATTAATTTATTCTCTCTAAGCTTTGCCTCCAATCTTTATTAATTCTGACGTCAAGCATAATGACCATAAATTATAAATGATCATCACAAAACCCAGGCATCACCATCATTTTTTCGTCCTACATGCTGAGTTTTTAAAGCAAATAGGTTTGGTCATGACTTTTGAGATTTGCCTCCCATAAGGTAAAAAACATGGTAATATGGATATAAAAGAATTTCAGGTGATTCTACTACTGAAAACATTGTAAGAGTAGCGTTCCCTCTTCATACATGGAAACAGTTCAAAAAACCTATGGAAATTACCCAGCTGTAACACAAAAATGCTACTTTTTTTTCTCCTAAAATTCCTCTTCTTGTGCTGCAACTGTATGGTTTTACTTGTAAGACAATAACCAAGAAGATGACAGGGTGTTTAGATTGAATACTTACACAACATACCGCTGACTTTCCATTTTACACCGCACTTTGTGTTTTACTAAAACACTTCATAGCATCTGAGCAAACCCAGAAATATTTGGTGTGAATAGTAAAAATCAGAGGTATAAGCAAAATTGCCATCTTCCTTCTCTGTTGACCTAACAGGTATCTTTTTACATCACTTTAGACTACGTATATACGTATATAAATAGATGTATATGCACACACACATACATTACATCTCCACAAGAGGGCCCTCTAATCTTCCCCAAATCTTAGCAAAAGCTTAACTTACTTTCCAAAAACTGATGTCATAAAGCTTTTGTCCACAAATACTATGGTATCTTAGGAAAAAAAGCTTTTGCCAACTAGGAGTGACTTTATGATAAAATTTCATACAACAAAAACTGTAGTTTAAAAGGGAATCAGTTTCTATGCACAATTTCCACTACATACTTGCCATGCAGAGAACTTTGATAAAGCTTTTCCAAGTTCACTACTTGCAGTACCCAGCCAAATGAGACCTTTTACACACAGACATAGATGCAGAGCCAGCTCACACTGCCATGGCAAAGCAGCCTCCAAGACGCAGCCTGGCTCTGTGTTATAATGTAATTTGTAGGCAAAGCCCAAAGTGAGCGACCATGAGTAATTTCAGCTCTGTATGAACGCATCCCGTAGGCACCACAGTTAAGGTACAAATGGTATTAAAGTTATTTGCACTGTCCTTCCAACTCCCTGCAGATATGAAAAGCAAATCTTGTTTGTGATACCTTGTTATCTGCTTTAATATTCTGAATGTCTTACAGACACAGCGTTCTAAGTCCTTATCTTTTTAACTCAATTGTAGTTCTGTGATGTTCTTATTATTTACCGTACCTCTGACCTTGGAATACCTAGAAGAAATGGGACCATCTCCTTTTTTGACCTCAAATCTCAATTAATCAGGCTCAGTCACACATGGCAGGCTGTGGACTGCACTGTACCACTATCAGTTTTGGATGGTATGCTCTGAGAAAGAAGCTAATAAGATGAAATAAAGAAACCTAGGCTTCTAAACAACTTCTATGAGGGATTCTTTACCTTTCAGGAAAACTAGATAGAGATTATAGGAATTCAGTCCTGCAGATACAGCACAAACCCACCAATCTGCTAACTCAATCAAATAAATCTCTGCACCTTGATCTGCAGCACAAACTTTAAGCAAAGTTTCCATGATTTCTCAGCGATAGTGCTGTATGATACAGCTCATGTCCATGATAGAGTTCAAGCTGCTGCAAAACGTGTGCATTCACATAAAATAAAAAACCCAAAAAGCTGATGGGTCTCCATAAGAATACTGGCTCAAGCAAAACATCATGGATGCCTGTGGCTCTGCAACTTTCCTCTGAAATGGACAAATCCTAATCAATGAAGCACATCTGTACAGTGGCAAAAATGCACTTCCCAGTCCCTTCAGGCCATGAACGGACTACTTGAAGCATGACATTTGATTAGCCTTATTATCTCAACTCATTTATATATAAATGTTTTCAGGGGCCATGAAGCCATCCAGCCTTTATTAAAATCCAGCCACATTCTCTGAAGTGATGTTCCCTTCCCTTCCTTTTTCCTTTTTGCTTTTTGTCTGTAAGAACAAGGAGGAGTTTCTTTTTTTTCCTTTTTTTTTTTTTTTAACTGTGGGTTATCATCTTTGCAATTTTCTTATTGTCAAATAACCTTCTCTTTATACATTAGTGCAGCAGGCTGTTGCTGTACCCTCTAACATATGCAAATAGGTCAGGCTTTCTAGTCTTTCCCCACAGAGATATTTGACATTGAGGCTCAACATGATCTAGCATCTTTCTGAACTGAAAGCCAGGGGAATCGTGTGTGGGACTTTATTTCCAAAAGTATTTCTCACGGAAATTAATGAACATCTGTGCAGACGCTGAACAGGAATTCAGGCAGCAAACAAAGCCTATCTGAAACTGAGCTTAAGGTCTAGGAATACCTAATGGTAAGCATCTTTATCTTTGGATTTCTTCCCTTCCCTTTGAAGAGCCAGAGTGCTCTTCGGGTCACAAATTTATCTTGCTTTAAAAGGAGTGGGATGAAGACAAGGTTATGAAAGATATTTCTGCATTAACAAGGAGTAAAGCTGTTGATGTGTATCCTAAGTAACACAAAGATTTGAACATGAATCATCCATTAGGATTTCTTTAAAGACTCTGTAAATTGCTTTCTGTTTTATATGGAATATTACCATCAATCCAAGTACAGAAGGAATGCAAACAGGAAAGCAAAATTCAAGTTAAAATATCAAATAATGAATATTTTTCTACAGTTTTAATGACTTCAATATTTATATCTTTTATCTAACACAAATTACATAGTCTGGGTCAATTTTATTTGTGATACACATACTGACTATTACATAATTTAACATCAATTAACACCTGTGACTTTAAAAAAGAAATCTCATCAGAGTTGAGCCACTGAAGATATGATACCTTCCTAGAAAAATTAGCCAAAAAAAGAGGAAAAAGTTGCAAACTAATCTGGTTTTGGGTTTTATACTTTGAAAATGTTCCCTTTCAATGGGCTTCTTCAAAAGCAAAATTTTTGTTTATAATTGTATCATTTTTACTATATGACAAAACTGTACATCGCAGTAGTCTCACCAAGTGCTGATTAGCACTTGTATCCCTGCTCTCCCTCTGGGGATAGCAGCCACTGTATGCTCAGGCTAAAGTACAGCCCTGCCTGGATGAAAAGTTTGTGTGCACACAGACCTTTATTCATGACACTTTAATTTGCTCCATGGCTCTGGCAGAGCTGCAGAGGAAATAGAGCACTTTCATCTACCACAGACTGTTGGGCTGATACAGAAGAAAATCAACTTTCTCCTAGCTAAGTTTAAGTTTAAGCCCATTTGCTCCTGCACCAAGCTTCTCTATACACTGAGCTGGCTGCAGGGAAAATGTGAGTGGCAGTGGGATGGTGTCACACCTTGTCAGCCACAGAGCTGTGCTGCCACTTGCCGGGGTGGCCACAGGGGCTGTGCAGGTGGCTCAGGAGGGCAAGCTGAAGGCTGGAGCATGGGGCAAAGGTCTCACCTCGAGATGTGCTGGTTTAGGGATGTGGCTGCTTCCCCACAGGCCATTTTTACAGCGCTGCCCTCATGTGTGCCCTTCCTCCACAAGCTACTATTTTGTAATTGAGATATTTTACTTTTAGCTCATTGAAACTGGATCTGCCTCATTTTTGCATCCCACATACACAGACTCTCCGAGGGCTCAGTTTAGATCCCTGTGCATTAGTATATTACTGTCAGTTCAGGCTTTCTTAACAAATCCAAGAGCCAAAAATTATTTTGAAAACTTTGGTATGCAGTCTTCTCCTTTCTGCAGGTTTACCTCTGTTATTTAGAGTTATATACTGGCATAACCCCATCATTCAGCATATGGTATGTGGCACTGGTGTAACTCTCAATGCCAGATATCCTAAGGCAGCTACAATATTACAGTATTGCAATTGGACTTTGTTCTGTTAAACCTAGCCTGGACTTTGCTTTGGCTTCCTAGAAAGGCTTTAGGAGACACATGTTCTATAAAAACAGCTTAATGAAAAATATCACACTAAAAAGGTGTAGAAAAGCCACTGGACTAGTTCATGGCAGATAAACCCACCGAAAGCTATTAAATACTGAGAAATCTCCAATAAGCAAGAAATTCTCAAGCTTTGAATTTTTCAACCAGGGGTCTATATTCAGGGGTATCATCATTATATGTGTGCCTTGTCTTCCTTGGACTCTCCATTTTTAGAGGCAAGGTGTTAGGTTAGATGGACCTTTGGTCTAACTCACCTTAGCCATCCCTGTGCTACTTCAAGCCACCCACACAGTTGTACTTTTTTTCCCTGACATTGATGAGAGAAGTATCTCACATGTTGATGAGTTAAGTCAAAGAAAAAAAAAAATTAAAAAACTGTACTGTTTTAGTCATATGCATAAGGAAGAATCTGGATGTCATGCTTGCCATAGAAAATGTTCTCTCACCTTCAATAAGAAATCTGTTTTCTGTTTTCTTAAAAGTGGATGTGGGTGTTACAAATGGCAGTTCTTTACCACTTTTAAAAATGAATGCTTTCCATTCATTTAAGAAGAGACTATCAGAAAATATATTATTACCAGGGGTTGGTAGGAGGCAACATCAAACAGCATGTCACCTCTGAAAGAGAAATGAACCATGGAAACAGACTGAATGCAGGAGCCGACCGCTGCGGTTCAGCACAGAGGAGAGGAGCAGGAGCATCAAGGCCACAGTGCAGAAGGGCAGGTGAGATCTTCAGGTAGGCTGAGAAATGGCTCAGCCCCTCCTGACAGCTCCACTGCTGCTCCATACCAGGTGTGCGTGTGGCTACGTGGCCTGGCACTGCAAATGTGACCATGGCAAACCCAGACAAAGAGGATTAGCTAAAGTACATACCAACCTTTGCTGGTTTTATGTGCTCACGTGTGATATCCTATGGATACAGGCAGAGGCAGAGCAAAACAGCACGGTATGGCACAAAAACAGTTTACTCACTCCTTCTGAACAGCTTGAATATCTCTGCAAGTCTTTCCATGTAATACACATTTCCTCACTTCAGTCTGCTTATACTATATGAATGAAAGTAAATGACACAACTAAAATATTAATTTTTTTAAATGTTGAATATGACACATAAAATTTAACGGGATTCAACACATAAATTACAAAAGTGTGTCAATTCCATAAGAAAGGTAATGTATAAGAGCCCCTGTTACAAGATGAAATATTGTCCTCAGATCTGGAAAATGCCAGAAAGAATATTATTTGTGCAGCTTTTATTTTGCCCTTATAACACCCTACTTATTTGCAATAAAAATTGTTATTTTTCCATAGAACCCCTGCTTTGTTCAATGCACAGAACAGGCAGTGCTCAGTGAGATGCCTGTTCAATATTTTTTTTTATCCTCATCTGGAAGCCCATAGTTTAGTGTTTTATTTACAGCATGTTGCACAGACTCTGCTTAGGCACAGAATGTCACATCTCCTCATCGCTTTTACTATCACAATCATCCTTGCACTATGTTGTACTTAATTTCTTTTTGATTACTATTGCCTACAACTCGTATTACAGACATATCATTGCACTTTTGCACACTGAACGTTGATTTCTTTTGGGTCAAAAGGAAACATCACCAGGGACTGGGGACAAATTCCTTCTTTGAAGAGACACAAAGTACAGAGCTGCAATGATCTCATGAGCAATGGGAGAGGCAAGCTTGAGTCTCTTAGGCAATAGAAGAAAATGAAGAAACATCCCTCAGTTCCTCCACACCATGACCAGCTTTTGACAAAAACTGGCATGGCTGCTCTTTGGTGTGGGACTCACATCGGCAGGTACTGTGTGTGCCTCAAGGATCCCGAAGGAAGGCGTTTCTCCCTTGTGTTCCCCAAGAGGGACTCATGGGGCTTCTCAGACTCCCTGAAGCAGGCAGTGGTACTGCACATCCACAGAGACTCCTCAGAAACCTTACTAATCATAGCTATGGCTTCCAATTAAAAAAGTGAGCAAGGTTTTGAGTATGAGATTCCCAGACTTGGTACTCACTCCTTATGGCCTGGGGCCTCAAATGACCTCATTAACACCAACAAGTTTGTAAACCAGGCCACCCCTTTTCCATTTCTGGAATTCTGAACGGGAACAATACTTTAAAATATCAGCATCATGAAGATTTCATAATTTATCTACCTTAGAGTCTTGTTGTGTGTACCTATTTCAAGTGTGCATGTCCCAGGACAATGAAATGGTTACCATTTTGAAAACCATTACTACTAAACATTCCACTTCTGACAGACATTCAATTCAATAGACATTTTGTGGACATTTCATGGACATTTTGAAGGGGTGCTCCACAGACTAAGGGAACGATATCTGCTTATTATATAAAAGGATGGGAAGGGGGGGTTGTGTTGAATGATGAGGTTGTATTGAACAGTGTGGTACCTGGGCATGATGCAAATAGTATGGTATGTGGGGTGGGATGTGCTGGTTTCAGCTGGGTGGAGTTAATTTTCTTCAAGGTAGCTGACATGGGCTGTGTCTTGGATTTGTGCTGGACACAGAGTCGATAACACAGGGGCATTTTGTTATTGCTGAGCAGGGCTTGCACAGAGCCAAGGCCTTTTCTAGTGCTCATGCTGCCAACTGGCAAGGAAGCTGGGGGTGCATGGGAAGCTGGGAGGAGACACAGCCAGGACAGGTGACCCCAACTGACCAAAGGGATATTGCAGACCATAGGACATCATACTCAGTGTGTAAAGTGTGGGAGGAAGGAAGAAGGGAGGGACGTTTGGAGTGAAGTTTTGTCCTCCCTACTATTACGTGTGATGGGGCCCTGCTCTCTTGGAGACAGCCGAACACCCACCTGCCTGTGGAAGCAGTGAATTAATTCCTTGGTTTTTTTGCTTGTGTGTGACTTTTGCTTTCCCTGTTTATCTGTATCTCAGCCCATGGGTTGAGTTGCTTTTACCTTTCTGATTTTCTCCCCAGTCCCAGTGGTGGGGGATTGAGTGAGCAGCTGCGTGGGGCCTGGTTGATAGCTGGGGTTAAACTGAGGCGCTCTCACTTTTTATTTCGAAATGGCTGTCTTATATTTTTCATTGTGTCTTTCAGGCAGTACAACTCTTAATGAGGAAATGACTGACATTAATAAGGCAGTAATGTGTTTTCATAGCCACCACTTAGTGGCAGATGCTCAGAATAACTAAGATACAGGAAATGGACAATTAACAGAAAGACAATTTCTTTTTGTCCATCTATTTCTCACCAAGAAATATATTCTTGAGTGCAAAAACTGTCTCCAAATAGTTGATAAGGAAAAAAAATGCCTAATACAAAAGGAATATTTGATACACCCATAAATAATACAAACTTTTCTTTTCAATCCAGAGGACAACATATGGATGAAAAAGGTATTGTCAGTCAGCCAACAAGTAACATTAATATCCTTTAAAAACCTACTTCTAGGCTACATAGAAAACACTATTTTAAATTCAGCCTAGGACTTTATACTCACTAATGGGCACAACTTCACCGGCAAAGTTACTTGAAGACAAAAACAACAGCTCAATCAGACAGGGACCAGTTGGCCGTCTTGTCGCCATTACCACCTTGTACAAAGTTAAAGGCGCGTCTGTGCACTTTGCTGAATAAGGACAGGCTTTAAGTGCCTTGCTGAACCAGGACTTCAATTATTTGTGGACATTAAAAAAGTTATGATCTAATTCATTATGCAGTGAGACAGTTGTTAGCACAGTAAATTAGCTGGATGATAGGTGAACTATACATGCTCGGAATGAAAGTAATCACAGTGTTATTTTCTCTGACAGGGGTTTATTCAGCCAAAGTGCAAGCAAATGATGTAAATACGAGTAAACAAATAATTGTTGCAATAATGTCTCAATTCTGGAGATGTTTTGCATTTGTTTGAGTTTGAAACCTGACTGCTTCAGGCCTCAAAAGTCTGTAAGAAGGAGACATTACCCCTCACAGGAGCAGAGAAACAAAGGCTACAGGAGACCTGCTTCTGTCCAAACCCCTGCAAGAGCCCAGGCTGAAATGCAGAGGTGAAAGGCTGGGTAACCCCAGTGAGACACTGCGTCCCTGACTCATCAAGCAGCATCTGTGCAAAGGTAAACCAGGAGAGGGCAAGCCAGTGTCCTTTCAAGAAGATGGACTACTTCAGTTTAATTTTTCAGGTTAAATTAATATTTTCGATCTTTAAAATACTGAAATATTTCCAAAATAAAATCATGTGACTCTGTGGGATACAGTATCAATGACTATGAACAAGATTATATCTGATATTTGAATTCTTCTTTTTCAATGATTGTGGATATCTTTTTTTTTCGGGCGGTCAAAGCTTTGAAGATTCTTTGGACACAATAATTCCATAAAATATTTGTTTTTTAAAAAAAATTTCTTCTGGTCTTTGAAGTCTGTACGACACTACTGAACTCTTGAAACTCTTTTTCTTTCTTTCACCCCAGTAAATTAAAAAACTGAGTTTTGTGAGCTCACTTCTGAGATCTACAGACTCTGTTGGTAAAAGCTGCTCTCACTCTTCCCAGTTGTGAGCTCAGAACTACCATGCCTGTGTTTTGCTATGAACCACTGAAATAACTGATCTCCATAAATGGTTTTTGCTTTAAATGTACTTGCTCTGGAATCTTGTGAGTGCTCTCTGCCAGTGCACTACAGAGTAGCACACATCTCCATGGTTGGAGAACAGCAGTGTCTGGTCTTCCTTACACTTTTGGCATTTTAATTTAATTTAATTATGTGGATAAAAACCTTCCTCTGGGGGGTTTGGCACTGGGGATAGAAAACACATACATTACATTCAAACACAGATTTTCTTTATCTCTTAACTCTAAAATGTCAGCCTCCCCTATTCCTAATCTATATTACAGGATGAAAATGGTTAGTGTAAACACATTCAAAGCAACTTCAATTAAACATATAGTCTTTTGACTTCTGTTGACACCTACTCCTTCTCACAGGACTTCTAGGGCAAGACCTATTCAACCTGCTGTCAGTCAGTGTGAAATTCCTAGTCTCAACCAGTTCATCTGCAGTAAGCAGAGAAAGTCAGGTACCACCAGAGATGATTTATCCCCTCCTAAGACAGCTGTCTTCAAGACATGGAATGAGTTTGTGTCTGAAGGTGTGTTCCAGTTGAGCTCTATACATCTGTATTCCCTTTTGCTTGCAACCCCCTGCCACAGCCACCATCACAATTCTTGATGTCAGTGAGCGCAGATCAAAAGCAGCTCAGCGACCGACAGTCAGCACGTGGAATGATGCCTGCACTTAGTAGATGCTTCTTTCCTTACAGCAATTGCTGAGCAACATGGCAACCAGTAACAGCCTTTGATGGCCAGCTGGAAAGACATTTTACCCAGGGAACATATGCCACATTACTGGAAAAATTACTCAGTTTCATCACTTCTTTTACAAAATGCTGACTTTTAAAAGATGTCTCTCTGAGTGCTACTTGTCCTTGTTCATTGTTGGGCTGAGTTCTCCAGCTTCATAAGTGTGGCTGCACAGCAATCCAGCAAGTCACTCATTTATTGCCTTATCATTCAAAACAAATGACAACCCAATTAATTTTTCAAACTTCTGTGTCAGAGCTTTTGCCAAGACATGCTCATTGCTGTCACCTGGCAGAGGACATTATGATGCCGTTTGGCATGTGCTTGGTAGGTGTGGAGCTACTCAGTTCCTTCTGCTTCCAATAAGAACCAATAACATTGAGGGGTTCCCTTGAGAAATGCACCAGTGGGTTGCCTGGGCTTAGGGATTGATGAGTGATAGCAACTTTGTCCACAAATTGTAAGCTCAGACACTATGAGTTTTATAAACAGGATGGAAATTGGGCTTTTAAATGGGTGTCTAAGATCTCAGTAGAAGGTGACTGGCTTCTTGCACAGTAGATAATTGTAGGGATTTCAGTCCCACAGTTCGGATACTAAGGAAGTGCAATCAATTATACAAACTGCTGTAAAATCTAATATTGCCCCATAAAATAATGAAAAAATATTAACATTTCTCAGCTGTTGACGTGGTTGTACAGACTAGTAATTAAGCAATAGGGGGAAAAATAGAAATTAACATCAAGTCTGGAAATACTGCATGGAGGTATTCATAATGGGTGCTACTTTGATCAATATCACTGCATGCAATGTTATCCAGTGTTATGATGATTAAATGCTTTAAGAGAAAAGATAGCAAGTGGACTAATTGTGACAATGACACTAGTTTGGAAGATACTAGTTAACTTCATGAAAACAATATAAAGATACTTAAAAGAATGTAGTAAAAAAAATTAAAAATTTATATAAATGCATGAAGAAAAATAAAACCTGAAAAAAGTATTTTATAGGATGGAAACATTTGAGGCCTAGAAATATCCAGGCTGGATAGGGCCCTTAGCAACCTGACTGAGTAGCAAGGTTGAAACTATATGATCATTAGAGGATCCTTGCAACTCAAACCATTCCATGATGATTCTGTGAATATGGAATAATATGAGAAGTGTTTCTTACACATATATTTTGTTGAAAAAAGGGAAATTTGTCACTTCACACCCACAAATATCCCATTGTATGGTATGACTTTGTTGAATTAATTGTATTAATTACAGTTAACAACAGCATATTGGGATAAGAAAAAATGCTAACAAATGGAGGTTATGGCAGGAAAGTGTTTACAGGGCAGGAGTAAATCTATGTAGCTGGGCTAATTAACTCTTTCTTCTTGAATTTTGGAGACAGTGAAAGTCAGCTACAACAGTTTTTTCAGGACCACATCCAGCTGGGTTTGAGTATCTCCAAGGACGGAGACTCCACAACCTCCCTGGGCAGCTTTCGCCAATGCTTGGTCACTCTCACAGTGAAAAAGTGTTTCCTAATGTTCAGGAAACACTTCCTGTGTTTCAGTTTGTGCCCATTACCTCTGGTCCGGTTCCTGGGTACCACCGAGCAGAGCCTGGCTCTGTCCTCTTTGCACCTCCCTTTGGGTTTTGTCCATGTTGGAAAGACCACTGTTCCAAGGCCAAACCGTCTCAGCTCTCTCAGCTTCTTCTTCTATGTTCGGTGCTGCAGAACTTAATCATCTTAGTGATCCCTCACTGATCTTTCTCCAGTATGCCCATGTCTTATACTGGGGAGCTCCGAGCTGGATACACCATCCCACCACAGATGTGGTCCCACCAGTGCAGAGGGGAAGAATCACCTTCCTTAATGTCAATGGCCGTGGAATGGGGTCCCTTAAAAATGATGTGATTTAGAACTTTATAATTTAAAGCACACAAAGAACACAGGGAGACAAATCAATTAGGGAAATGTAAATGGCTAAACAGTAAGAAAAGACATGACAATAATTTAGAACCCTCATAAATTAAACAGAGAAAAAGATACCTGGATGGTGGCGGCAGTATTTGCTCTGAAAAATTATGGCAACTGCGCTAACTTAAGCCACTTGGAGTTGTATTAAGCATTACCAGATCTAAGCACCGGGAATAAATGTTGGCAGTAGCAGAGGGAAAAACAATGTTAGAAAATGCAATATGTCTCTTCCATTTTTAACTTCTAGGAACATGTGTTGCTTCCTTTCTGAATGCTAGCAGATGTCAGCACCCTGCAGACTGGTTTCTCAGCGGAGGAGAAATCAGAGTGGATATACTCTAAACGCAAATTGAGTAATTTACATTTAGACACTCATCCTGGAGCGGAGATTGTCATAAATAACATGCAGGCGATCCCTTCTTTCAAGACACTCAGCCAAACGCCAGTGCCCTGTTCCCAGGGAGCAACTTCAATCAAAGATATCGGCCGAAAGCAAACTCTGCGGCCTCTCACACAGCGATGGCCTCATCAGAAAGGTGTATTAAAATGTCAGCAGGAAAGAGATGCCAATCTCTGCCTTTCCTAGCACACAATGACATTTTGAAAGCAGTGCCACCTGGTGACACCTGCCAAACAACACTCTGCTGCTCAGCAGAGCATGCACCGCCTCTGAATTACCTCAGAAAAAGATATGGAATTGAACGTAACCAAAAAGAAGGGGGAAAAAGTGGCTTTTTTATTTATTTCCTTCTATAATTCCTTGTCAATTCCTTTCCACATGCAAAAATCTTTTCTCTTTTTCTGAATAGTGGTGAGAGCAGGCGATGGGTTTAATCACTGGCATCAGTTCCTGCCTGCTGGCACTGTAATTTATCTCAGCAGAGCGCAGCCCTCCCCTGTGATAAGCTGCCGTGCTACCAAAAGTTATGAATCCTCTTGCTAGCAGTGAGGCTGACCCATAGCCAAGAGTACCGGGCGTGGTACAAAGCAGGTTTTGAAGCACAGTGAAGCTGATGCCAGAGTGATCACACAGTCTTTAAATGCTGCAAACACTCAACACTATCTGGAGCAGCATCTCCTCCTCACAAGGCCAGCACAACAGTTTTGTGATGCTGGCCACCATGAGAGCGAGCTTGCTGCATCAGGAATAGGCCCCAGAGAAATCTGTACATCGGGGCTTAGTTAGAGAAGGTGAGTCAGCTTTCTTCTGGTTCAGATACTACTGTGTCAGAGGAAATCTCACCCTCATTCACTGCATTCTTCCCTCTCTCTAAAACACCTCTCTTTTTTTTTTTTTTTTCAGTTTCAGTTCCACATCAAACTATAAACTGTAAGTAAAAGGGAGCCAAGAACCTGCAGGCTGAGAGGCAAGCCAAAGCAATACCTTCCCCATAAGCATATCAAAATATGGCAGGGCTGTTACACAAAGCAAAAACCTATGGCTTTAAACTGTCATATCCTTCAGCTGCTGTAAACGAAGTCTTTTATCTGTCCTCTGGATCTATTTTTACCTGCCTATTCCCAAGTAGCAACATTCAGCCAGCAAAGAGAAATCTGTTGCTGCTGAAGGTCTGTGCAACTCTAATTCCCCTTAGGTCTTCCTGTGCATGCCATCCTCTGTGTCCACTGAATGACTGACATTAATTACTTCAATCACAGCATGGACATTAGCTCTGTAGAAAGGGAAAAGGATTAAAGCAGGAGCACACGGAGGAAATTTTCTGCAGGAGGATGCAACACCTCCAGACTCAATAGCAACTTCTGCTGGTGCAGCGCATGCTGCTAAAACCAATGCCCATGCTGTGACCTATCTGGGCACTTGTATGCATCCAGCCATCACAGTGTTTAAGTCCAAAGAATAGAAGTGTCATGCCATCCAAGCAGGGTATATGATCATTCTAGGTTTTAGAAAGAGATGAAATATTGTCAAATCCCACAAGGAGCCCACGGGAGAGAGAAAAACTGCATCCAGCTTCCTTATGTCCCTGGCCACTCCTGATCCATCAATGTGTCTTTACAAAACCATCAACTACTTACAGACAAAAGAGCTGTTTTTACTTCATTATATTCTGATTAAAGAGGAGATGATAGATGAGCGAGTACTGGATATTCACACCCAGTGTATTTTCATTGCACCATTCATAGTTTGTCCTGAAGTCAAAAAGGCCAGCACCACCCCACCTCCCTGCTTACTGCATCCAATACATTTATAAATTAAATTTGAAACACAGGAGAAAATGTAACTTGCCTAATCTATTTCTCCCCACCTTTTAAAGACAAAAATGTAGAAAAGAGCTTGCTAAATTCTTTATGTTGAAGGGTTATTTTCCTTCCTCTTCTCACTTGCAAATCCAAAGCCTTGATCATAAAAAGACTGGGAGCAGTCTCTGAAACACAGAACACCCAGTACACATGCAAATAATAAAAACATCAGAAAAGGAAAATCACTCATCAAATTTCCCTCAGACTTCTGGGTATTTTTTTGAGAAACAAATGCTCATTGAATTGGATCTGGGAGGTGGCTTGATATATGTAATCATCTATTTGCTGAAGATGAGGGCAAGCCAAGAGAAGCCAAAGTACCATTATGAGAGGTTCAAAGCTCTTTAGCCATTTTCTTGTCTCTCCTTAAAATGGGGATTTTTCTTCCTACTTAAAGAGCTATGAAAACAAAGAGAGAGCTAGTGTCAATTCATGCTTTGGATCTAAATATTTTAAAAGGCAAGCAATAACACTGAAAATATCTGGATGCATATATTCCACCATGAGTCATTATATTTTAATATTTCGGCATCTGGCAAATCACCAAGTGCATCACTATCTACCCCGTGAGATAATTAAGTTTAAAAGTCATAACAAATGTAAAATAACACATAATGAAACAATCTAAAAGCTATGCATTCACATTTTCCTTGGAATATTTTCTGATTACCCTCTTGCAAATTGTCAGCTACCCAGTGATAGTAAAATTGTTTGAATAATTTTAAGAGAAAAATCAAACACATTAACTTTTAATAATATTTTATGAGACTCATAATTCTTTGGGATGTAATAACCTCTTATCCTACTGCGATTAGTCACTGGGATCCATCATGCTGGTCCCCTGGTACTCAAGACAATCTAAATTTTGAGTAATACTGGAAAAGGTAATAGAGATCCAAAATTAGTATGTTCCTTTGTGCTTGTAATGTTATCCCTAATAGAAGTGGGTTTTTAAAAAAAATTAAAATTTATTGAGGAGCAAATTGTGAAGAACCAGAAGATGACATAATTTGTAGGAGATAACAGTGATGGGACTCTGGTACAAGGATTTAATTATTATCTTGAATAACCTCTGTCCTAATGTTCGTTGTCTGAAACAACACTAGACACTGAAACTCCCTACTGTCAAGGCCAGCAGCAAGAGGCAGGAAGACAGTAAATCCCTCAGCCTGATGGAGTGCAGGGAAATCTCACATTACTATTAGGCAGCCCACAGCTCACCAAGCCCACCATCCCAGGCTGTGGGAGGCACTCTGTGTCTCCCAGAAAATCGCCATATTCCTCTCACATTCTTGTCATTGGAACTGTTGCAGTCATTTATCAATTTAATGCTTTGGCTAATTTCACCCCAAAATAATGTTTGTTTACATCAATCTATTCTCCATGGTAAAATAGCTCACACTTGAGCATTTCAAACGTTACCCTATTAATGGGAGATGAGATGGCAAGAGTAGATGTCCTATTGAAAATTAGCACACTCTCCAATTGCCTGTGTTAGTCCTGCCTGTCGGTAAGTGGTGATTAACACCCCGCTGGCTGCAGCTGTACTTCTCAATATAGCTTCTCTGAGTAGGAGGATGCACAGAGAGTACCTCATTACTATGTCTTTAAAGCTGTAAAGCAAGGAATAATGCAAAATAAATCCTTTAAACTAAAGGTCATAGACTAGAATATGTTGGCACGAACACCTGCTTGCACTTTTTAAAGAAAAAAAATCACAAAGAAAGTGATTTATCTACTTTTATTTCGTTCCCTTTCATTGCAGGTATGCAGAGGCCACACAACTGGATGTTAATAATTCTCAGCCACAGCAGTATGTTTTTATATAATGCCAGAAGAAAAGCTTAGGAGCTTAGCTAACAGGCTGCCTTGCTGGCTGAGACAGCAGAACTGGCATTAGCTGTTTATTCTCCTTGCCCCAAGCTTTTTGTTCACTGCAGACTGCAGGAGAACAGACCAGTCATCCTGTTCCCTCCACTCTTCCAACGCTGGAAACTTTCTTCCAGTTCAAGCCCACTTTGTGTGCACATTCAATCTGTAAACTGACAGGTAAAACCTGGCTGTATTTCTAAGCTACAAATTCCAATAACCGCAGACTTATATGAGAGCAAATTACTGCCTGACAATGTAGAGAAATATGCAGGGCGACCTCCTCAATAGATTTTGGTCTCCTTGTAGGTAATGCTTCTGACCAGGGAGGATGTGCCTACCCTCAATCTTTATCTTTTGTTGTCACTCACACAAGCTCAGAGGCGGTGCAGTCACACAGACAGGGGCAGATGACACTGCTGTGTGTAAAATCTAACAGTGCCCTGGTGAAGTCCCATCAAGTCCCTTTCTAGGTGGAGATAAACCCTTTGCCTGTGCCAGCTACAGCCCTGGGCACTGCAGGGTGCTGCAGGGCTCCAGCCCAAGAACATGGAGGGGCCATTGCCAAGCTGAGAGCAGGCACCCAGTCCTTTTCCAGAAGGAGCCAGCACCCCTTGGAAAATCTAGTCCCACATAGGAGCAGTGAATGTATCTAAAAATATAACCACAAATGAGTGAGGCAGCGTCTTCTTGCCCTACTGCCTGCTGTGGGCATGCTGAAATGGAGGCAGCTTCCACCACCACTCCATCTGTCACAGAGGAGAAAGTCTTGGGCAGATGCTGATGAAGAAAAATAAAAATAAAAAGAAGAAAGAAAATACGACCCTTGCTGATGAAAGAGGTACAGGCTGATTTGGAAGTACTTGAATGGGAAAGGGTTTTATGCAACTGAGCCATTGCAAAGCAGAGCAAAGTGATCCCATCTCCCTCTGCTTCAGGGGCTGAGCACAGCACCCCTTCAGATCACAAAAGCAGAATTCTATGCATTGTCAGGCAATAATTTTCCCTCATATAAATCTGCAGTTACTAGTTTTGTAGCTTAGCAATACAGACATTTTTACTTGTCATTTTATGGATTGAAAGTGAGCACGAATAGACAGACATGCAGACTCAGTTGTCCCCAGAAAACACCACCTCTCACTGCACAGAATTATCCTCCCAGGTGCAGGGCTCACCCACGTCCAGACTGGCCAAGCAGACTGAAGGGAACACTTTCAGGAGAAGAATTGGGAAAACATTCACTTGGTGTTTCAGTGACTGAAAGAAACAGTATGATGGAGACCGAGCAAGAGCTCTTAGAGCTCTGCAGAGCTGTGAGATGATGTCTTAAGTCCTAGCTGGAGTGCTCCAATATTTAGAAGTTGGGGACAGAGTTTTTCTGGCTCCCCATTGCCTTGCTGCTCAACCAAAAAGATGTCAATGATACTAGTCCTGACAGCCTCTGTGATCAACCAACATCTACTTTCTACTCTAAAACACTTTACAGTATTATTATAATTTCAGAAACTACCATATTTCTATAAAATTGACAAAGCACTGCTGAACACAGAACCTGTGCCTTCTGTTTGTTTCTGAGCCGGCTTGCTCAGAAAGCAGGCACAGGGAGTCCTGCTGGGACTAGGGATTATCCTTTGTAAGCTCTCAGTTTGAGTACTTTCACTGAGATGAAAGACCTTCTTTCCACAGCAAAGCAAAAAACATCCTGCTGGACCCCGAAAGACCAGCTTCTTCTATCTCCCAAAGTTCCATCGGTGCTGCCTGAAGAGCAGCCAGAAAAAGTTAAATTCAAGTAAGGCTGAAAGAAAATAGGCAGTGCTTTCAAGAATTCAAAATTCTTGTGGAATTTGGAAGCTGCATGGGGGACACCACCCCTTAACTCAGTAGGTTTACTGGCAGACCCTGGAACCCTCAAGAGCTGCAGAAGCCAAGGGCACTGAGTATCACTGGAGAATGGCAGACAACTCCCTACTGCCCACCCAGCATCTTGGTGCTCCCTGCGTGTGCTGCCTCCAGTGAAGGAGCTCTGCCTTCCCCTCATGTGAAACCTGGAAAAGACACCAGATGGAAAAGGTCAAGGATATGATGGAACCAACCACTTAGGCAAAGAGCCTGTCCTGGCAATCCACTGGCTTTGTAGCATAATTCAGCTTTCTGAACTGACGTTTAGTATTTGCATTTCCCTCTAATACACATGGGATTAGGCATGGATACCTGACAAGTCACCTTGCACCATATATTCACCACTGCCCATCAGGATAATTAAATTGTCACCTAACAGGGGGGAGATCATGAGTGCAAGGGACAAACCTGATGTAAGAGCCAAACCCGGACTATTGAACATTTTATTTGTCTTTTCAGTTATTTTAACAGAGATACGAATAGTCCTGAAACATGTGCCAAACTGCAAATTTTAGCACAGTTTTCCCTCAACATGTCATTTACAGATAGAAGCACAGAAAAAAAAGTCAGAATTAGAACTCATCACATCTACAGAATTATAAGAAACAGAATGTTTCTTCTTTTGAATACTTGGGAGACACTCAGTCTGGTTATGTCAGAAGGCTTTAGATTAGACTGATAATGCAAATATTCCAAACTTGCCCACCTGTAGAGATGCAGTACAACTAAGATTAATAAACATGTCACCAAGAAAAGCTGATGCACCAGAGTCGGCAGGTTTTCAACTTGAATTGTCAAGGAATCCTTGGGAGAAACGTCCTTAAGGAAAAAAAGTGAGATATTAGGCATAAGTGTACTGTCTTTGATCCCATGAAGAATTATTACACCTTCTTGCATTGAAGGCATGGTTTGCCATGAGCCACTAAAAGTCATTATGGAGATTATGCCTTGCCTGAAGCTGAGACGAAGAACTTAAATCACACCTGAACCGTTGCATAATTGTGGTTTTTCTCAATAATGAGAAAAATGTTTAATTAATAATATTTTTAAAAGTTTTTAAAGATTATGAGGGGTTTTTTAAAGGTCTATGATTACATTTTTAAATTAAGGAAGGGAAAAGCATACCATTTTTTTGACTGCTTCCATAATTTCACTTAGACCCCAAAATAATTAATGTGAATGCAGTAAGTTACTTGGGAGTATCAATATAGACTGTCAAAACCAGTTTAACCTTTTTTAAGCCTTCCTGATATTTTCATAGTCATTAACTATAACACAACAGTATGCTTCTGGGAGCTCCACACCTAATTACCTTTCATGGCTAAGAAAAGTTTTATTTAAGCATTCATACTAAATGCATTCTCTCGTGAAAGAGTATGTCTCAAAGATACATTAATGCAAAATATGCACAAATAAATGCACCTGTGTGATTTGTGGTAGCTTTTTGATGCATTAGAATGAAGACAACAAAATTATGAAAAAAACCTGACATTTTTCCCAAAAAGGTGCCTCCAGAATACATGAATAGCTAGTATTCTCAATATGCATAGCACTCAACTAAAAGATTTTCAGCAACAGCTTCATTCTGTGTCATGGCAAGAAACAATACAAAACATATTGGTTATCAAACGTCTGGCATGAATTTTTACTGCATATAAAGAAGCATTAAATTTCAGTATGTGAGTTACCCAGCTGCCTTAACAAGAAAAAGTGCAAATTATCACATTTTTTTAATTCTGCAGTATGGATTCTTCATAAAGGCATTCTGCACAATGTTTATTTATTCATGCCATATGAAACACAGAACTTTCCATACAGAAGGAAAGCATCGATCAGAAATAATTACGGCTCACAAACTTTAAAATGTTCTTTAATCAGATTTTATATAAACATACTAACATTCAGAATAGATGTAATCTGTTTGAAAAAAATTTGTGCCTGGAAATGCCACTCCTGCTAGGGATTGCCTTCAGGAACACACCTGTTACCTTCTCACCATGATATAGAGGGTCAGCCCGATCAATCCAGGAGATCAATACAGCTGCAATCCTAATGTTTGTTTTGAAGCACGCCCTGCTATTTGAGAACAAATACAAACAGAAAACATAACTTCTGAGCAATTCATTGTATAGAAAGGGTAAGCCACTCTCCTGCTACTCTCTAAATTTCAGAAGCTTTACTCTGTCACAACAGCACATTCACGAGTCCTACCAGAGATGTAAGAAAACAAAGAGAAACTGTGTACAAGTTCAGCACTGGCTGCTGGGCCAGTGCAGCAAGCAGGTTTTTGGGGAAAAGCCTGAAGGGAGAGGGAAGCACTCAGTAGCAGCTTGGTGCTGTGTAATTTATCACCGCACAGCCACAGGCTACAACATATGGTGCTCTCAGTGAAGCGCCCGAAGGCAGCTTGGTAGGGCTCTATGAAGATCAATGATACACCAAAGAATACCATTAAAAGACACATTCATCTTCCCCTAATCAATAACAGCCTTAAAATGATCTCCGTGACACACTATTCTTACAAGCATTGCTGCTGGGCTCCTTCAGCTCACTTGTCATCCTCTGGCTCAAGTCTTATTACTGCCAACTACTCCACATGCTCCCCTTAGTGGAGGAATTTGGCTTCCCCTGGAACTTAACAGACAGAATGAGGAAATATAAAAGTGACATCAAGTTCAATGAAGATACTGAAATGCATTCAGTCTCTTCAATAGCCTCTGATACAAATGGTGCATGTGGCAAGCGATTTTTCGTGTCTTTTATCAGATCAAAAAGTCTACTCTTACACACCCTTCATAGATTTTAGCAAGCCATTGCCAAGGGGATTCAGAATTAATGAAAAGCATCTCAGATCTGAATAAAAAGCAATTAAAGAGAAAGACACAGCTGACTAAAAATGCAAACCATAATTTATCTTCATCCTCAGGCAAAGCATTGTGTGAATTTGTGTTCTCTCCATCAACAGGAATTCTTGCCCTCCTGGGATGGGCTTTATCCCCTGCATGGAAAACCAAGGGGCAGCCCCTGTGCAAGGATGTACTGAAGCAGCATCTTGAGGGTGCCAGAGTCCCATAAGTTTCTCAGTCAGGCTGGCCAGTGTCCAAACTCCTGCACAAATGGGAACTGCTGGTGGCCTGTGTCCTTGCAGTTCAGCTGCCCTCAGGGTACCTCCTAGTGAGCACCCTACAACATCCCAGACCACAACAGGACAGGTTTCTCTGTGGTCAGGGAAGCACAGAGAAGGCCAATACTTTCCTCACTTTTTGGAAAAGTAGATAGGCATTTTCCTTTTCCACACACAGACGTCGCTGAAACAGAGATGCCTGTGGGTCCTCAACCCTCCCATCAGGCAATGGTCTTTCTAGGCAATGCAGTATTCACTCCCTGAAAAAACAAATACTATGGTTTTGCTTCAGCTGAGAGAAAACAGATGCCGCTGTTGCCGGGGGCAAGGGGAATAACACATGAGTTAACACATCCTAAAGGAATCCCTTTTATTTTTGTTAATCAAGATACTAAGTCAAGATATCTTGAGCATTAATGTCAGAGTGCCATTGCTCATGCGCCTTATAATGAGCTTGGAGACTGTGGTTGAGTGGAGTTTACCTTCACAATTTGAGAGCAGGAATGGCTCAGAAGCCATTCAGCAAAGACCTCCCATAGTAAACATCCAGCAGTAACTCTGAGAAACTTCCTGCACCTATGACACACCCTTGTCCCTAAGCTCACCACATCTGATTTACTGCTCTTCAGCACCATGTGGAGCATCCATAGGAAGTCCTTTGCTTTCCTACCTAGCCAGAGTTTAGTTCTGCCTCATTAAAAACATCACTGTAGCTGTATGAATGGGATTTTGTTAGATTCTTGATGGATATTCATTTGGTAGAGGTCACAGTAATGACACTATATGACTGTTTTGCCTGGGCCTAAAACATAGTTCTGCCCAGTGACAAAGTTCAGATTGGAACGCGCTGTGCTGGGAAATCCAAAACACATGCATATATTTGAAGCAAGAATTGGACCTGAGGAAAGTACTAGTACTAGGACTGAGCTGAGAGGCTATACCCCCAGAGCATCCAGAATTAGGAGCACCGCAACTGAGGCTTTGCCTGAGATGATTCTCCCATCTGATGCTGAAACTTGCAACTGTGAAAAGGTTTATATATACTTAAGAAACAATTACATCTAGTGATGCAAAAATAATTCCCACACCAGAAATACTTCAGAAATTAGGAGAAAATATAACTCGATTTTGATTATAATTAGGTTTCCTGTGGTTAGTTAAATGTTTTCTCATTTACCCTTTCATTCTAGCAGTGTAATCAGTCACCTGGTTCTTTATGAACTATGCACCGTGGTGTACATGCAAAACTGGCTGGAGGCAGTCTCAGGACCAGCTTCTGCAAATGTGATGCCCCAGGCAGGAAATAGGCATGGGGCACATACATATTAAGAAAAATAATAATAATAGTAATTAAGGAACAAAGCTTAGCTCCACTTTATTGCTTAAAACTAATGTAGTTATTATACCGAGCAACAGGACTTTTAATTTCTAATTACTGTATTTATTTTCCTAAACAGATTTCAAAGTTGTTGCAAAAACCTGGATAATTGTTTCACATGAGCAACTAACTATTAAGCCTAAATAAACAATATTCATTGGACAGTTACGTTAAACTATGCAATTATTTAGGAAAACAAAAAATTAATAACTAGTTTGCATTTTTAGCCTTTGGGAAAGGCACCACTTTTGGAGGTTCTTATTAAAAGTGGGAGTATTTTTCCTGTCTTGTAAAATTCAGACTTGAGCTAGTTTAGAGAGCTGCTTGCAAACCAAATCCATACTTGCAGTGAATGTGAAAACTCTAAAGAATGTTTATTCACCACCTAAAACAAATTGCTTTTGAGCATAAGACTCCTCGGTCAGATTTTATTTTCTTTAAAGGGAAAGGAAAAGTTGGCGGGAAGTTGAAATAGGGCATAATAAAAAAAATTAACTTTTCCAAATCTTTCTGTATTTGGTTCCATTCCAGTGCAGCTTCTCTGCTTTGCAGGATGAATCAATAAAAGATATTTCCGCTTTTAAAGGAACACAGAAATAGAGTAGTTTTAGCAAGTACCCCATTTACTACAAGGAGGTAAATTAAGATGGGTCTTTGTGATAAGGTGCTTTGCATAGGCACCCACTGAAGCTCACCAGCAGTGAGCTCTAGTGCTGCTCTAATTCCAAGACCACTGCCTGCATTCCCATTTAAACACTGTACTTCACCTCTCCTGAAAATAAAGTTTAATATATGCTTTGTGTTTTTCTGGTTTTTTTTTTTTTCCTACTGGAAGTTGCACAGAGGAGTTAGGGGAGCATCTACCCCCAGTTGCAGCTACAGTTTCCATTTTGCAATTCAGTTCTAAGTACTTTTTCCTGTGCTGTTCTTAACTTCAAGCATCCAAATAGCATTTTAACCTGAAGGGTCTCCTAGATCAGGACATTGATCTTTCATTGTGGTTTATCACTTTGAGACTGGAAACAAATGAAACCTTTTTTTAACCTTTAACTGTTAGTTGGCATGAGAGTAGCATCATAAAATTGTGCCAACTATCCTGTAGATAATTGCATGTATTTGTGCATCCACATGTGTTCCTTTCAACGCATTATCAGTATTAACCAGCTGTTCCTTTTACTGAGTACAGGGACTACAAGCAATACTCTAAATGTTGATGTTGTCACATCTAATTGCCCAAAATAAACCTGACAATATTCCAGGGAAAACCACGGCAGGTATCACTACATATGCTCACTGAGGGATGTCTAATGAAGAGTCAAAACAGAGCATGGAATGCCAGAAAACACCAGTGTTCCCACCTAGGTTTTAAATACCATGGACTTTATCAAATCTAGGGACTGCAAAATTTTGGCTTGTAGATATTCCTCTCATTTGGCTGCATAAGAAGTTGTGGCTTCATGTAAGCACAGCCGAGGAACTTGCCTCATAGTTGCAATTATTTTTCATGAGGAAAAAAAAATTTCAAGCTCTGCAATATCTTCCAGAAAGGGAAAATTTTATTTGGGAGGTTTACGTGACAAAGCCACTTATCCCGTAGAAATCCAGACATGTTTTATAACTAACAGTTTTGTAAAAAAAAAGAGGCAATTTCAGAGCCAGAAACCCATGAGCACAAACAGTCACAGACAATTTATAATTCTGTACCATAAATAGCTGGTCCATAATTCATTGACGAAGAGTTAATGAGAATATTTTGTAACTAATACCCATAAGAAAGATAAGGGATGGTATAATGTGGTTTATACTTTCCTATAATACTTTTCAAGGACAGCAGGGAAAGGCTCCTGACAGCAAAAAGCAACAAGAAATATTGCACTGACCTACCGATTTCCTACAATCCCATCAAAGTAATCCATGTGTAGAGACATTAAAGAACAATTTGTCCCAACTGACAGTTTCCAAATAACTAGATGCCTTTTAATTGCTGGCATCATTAACCTTAATAGTATGATTGTATAGCTCCAAATAATAATAATAATAGTAATATAATTTCCTCTCACTTCCAAATTGTTCAGCAAAAGCATTATGCACAGAGTAAATCCTAAGAAGGAAAAGAATAAAGAAGTTTCTAATAGATAAGAACAGGAACTTTATCAGTTTTATCTGTCAGCTCACAAGCTTTAAGGAATATCTTCACGTAAAGTTCCTCAGACAAGTAATAAATATTAATAATTGCCAACTGCCTGTAGGTTTTAAGTGACCTTTTCAAACAACATGTCAGCTCTCCCCATTCTGAGGACACACTGTGGAGCAGTGTATAAAGCCAGCATTGTCTTGAATGATTCATTCCAGTGCAAACAGAGGCTCCAGAATCGCTACTGCTACAGTAACCTCTGCTGAAGGCTTGCTGTTGTACTTTCATTGACAAGTTTAACTATGCATAGAAAAAAAAAGGAGGGATGTTCTCTCTCCCTAAACAGACCAAAAGGCCTCTCCTGCCTAGTGTGGAGCTCCTGAGACACTCAGGGTTGGACACCGGTCACCACAAGTTGTCCCTGCATTCAAGAGGGAGGGAAAGGCATCTCTAAAAGGCAATTCAGATTTAATGATCTTAATGACCCTCTGGGGGTAATAAGTGCATTAGTCTGTACCTAGCTGGTGGTGAGATGCATTTGGGTTACCATTATCCACCATGTTTTAAACAGAATAGACCATGTGAGGTGAAAGGAAAATTCCTTTTGTCAGATAAATCTGATGCAATAATGGTATTATAAATAATTATATGTATACTAATATAATATCTATATATAATATAATATAAAGTATATAACAGTATAATATAGTATAGTATAATATATAATTTAATAGTACATAATAGTATAAGATATAATAGTATATAATAGTATAAGATATAATTATATTATTAATATAAATAATTATATTATAAACAACCTAACTATTGTACAGGTTTTGGCATAGTCATGTTCATGGAAAGAGGAGGACACAATAGATCACTTCCTTCTGCATTAGGGAGCGTAATATAGCAAATGTTTGATTCAGCACATAAACCTCTGCGCAAGGAGCACCAACCTTCAAGGCGAGGCAGTCGCTCGGTGTTTCCGTGCATGCATAAGTGTTGCATTAAATGTAAACCCCACGTTATGCAGTTCTCTATGTCAGTGAAAAACACAGAACTCAACTTGTAACCTGAATATTAACCTTTGTGAGGAAACATCACTAGAAAGCAAGGAGTGAGGAAGAACAGCCTCCTGGATAATGCATGAGGATTGTCCTTATCTCTGCTCCTATTTTGGCCATTATTACACTCTTCCAGTTGTCCTTTGCCAGCCTTTTCATCACCTTTTGACTCTTTCCTCACACATAAAATGGATAATAATTCTCAGCTCCTTTAGGCAGTGCTTTGAGACCCATTGATAAAAATCTAATCACTACAAGGAGGTTTTCTACAGTAATTATTATTGTCCTGAAAGACATTAAAGTATACAAAGAGGATAGTCCTTATATTTTGAACTGTAAAGTATGCTTGGAAAAAGTAATACTTTAATGAAAGTGCCATTTCCTAAATGTTAAAAAATAACAAAAGTGGGAAGCTTACAAAATTTCTGATTCTCATACCTTCAGTTCTGCTTTAAGTGATGCGTTGACGGGCTTCCCTAAAACAGAGGCTAGACAAAGTTAAGAGAATGAAAAGGACTTAAATTTATTGAAGGGCCTTCAAGGTACATTTAGGGCAAACAAAGCCCACTTGAGGGGCTACACCCAAAATGGATGGCAAGTCACGAGTTTTCGTACTTTATAAGTTCTGTCCATTTGCATGTCCAACTTTAATCCTCCAATTACAGCTTCAGGTAATGACATCAATTACTCCAAGTTTGCTCCCACCAATTCACTGCTGTTTACATATCTTGGGGCCTGAGACAGTAATGTGTCCTTGGATTTCAGCTTAGAGGAATTGTTTTGTCTAAAAATGCTGAGAACAGGAGCTTTAGCACGCTACATGGAGCCCAGAGCTATACACTAAAATTACAGACACATGAAAAATATATAAGCTAAAATCCTAAGGCATCATAAGTATACTGATTTTTCAGAGAGGAGCCACATCCAACACCAGTGAACACTTTGTTTTAAATCTATATTCTAGATGAACACATTCCTGAAAATGTATTTCCAGGGAAGAGCCCAGTGTTTGAAGCCCTCATCAATTCCTGCAATATTCTTATACTGTTGTTTTTGAGTTTGGTCTGACCCGTGCTGGGGTTTTTGTGTCTATCACCTTCTGCTGCACTACAGCAGGCAATAGCAATCTCCACAAACCTTTCTCCCCTGAAGCAGAGTATAATGTGATCAGTAAAACCTAGATAGGCACTGGTCTGCCTCCTGATAGGCTATTTTATTTCTTGCTGCAAAGTCACTAAGCTTCAAAGTCAGCCACAGACATACTTAACAGCCTAAATAGAAAAGTCTGAGGACAGGTATATACAACCTCTAGTATTTTTAAATTTAGCACTTCTGTTGAATATTGTATTTTCCTCCCCACTCTATGCACAGAGTTGATGCTTACGTAGGAATATCATATTGTGGGACAGATATATCAAAAATCAAGAGGATTTGATTCTTGCCATGGTATGCACATATGTACATATGTACTTCAACTTGAAGTAAAACAAAACTAAACTAAAACTTGATTAACAGATGTTTCCATAAAGGCTCAGCTCTAGCAAAGCTCTCTCCAGTGCACTGTGAATATTCTTGTTAAAAGGGACATTTAAACACTGTGGCTCTCTAGAGCTGCCATGTTGAGATCGATGTGTCAGGAGTGCTATGCATGATATACCCAACAGAACAGTTGAAAGCTTGAGATACCCCACAGATAACCAGTAGCAATCTTGTCATCAATCATCTCCAAATTTTATCCAATCCACTCTCATAAACTCTTATTTAATATGACTTTGTTTGGAGAGATTCCTAGGAGAGCTCCTGTTTCCAGACAGGGAAAGGAAAAAAGAGCTGTTGTTAATCTTTCATGCTAAGAAAACAAGATTCAACTAATAAAATACAATTAGCAAATCAGTTTAGTGGAGTTAAATACAGCCAAGGCTGCTGCCTAAAATCTTTTTGCATTCTGTTAATGTCAATTTTTGTATTGTATTTTTGTAAGTTCCAAATTATTCTCTTTTTAGTTGCATGGTTTAGATTATTCTATTACGACATGGGCATTTGGGTATAAATGTTCCTCTGTAAAAGACTCTGGAAAGCTCGGGCAGATTGCGTTTTTGCTTTGCCACTAAAAAGCTCTTTTGTCTTAATCTTCTCTGTAGACACCCTTAAGGCTGTGTACAAGAAGAAAATCATCAGAAAGAAACATGCAGATTGTCTCTTATAAAATGCTGATATCAGCAGAGCACAGGCTTTTTGTACATGGAGGTGATATTTTCATCCATTAATACCTCAACCAAGTATTACTGTTTTTTGTCACCTAGAAAACGATGCCTTATTTTTAGGCTGCAGACCAGCAGTTACATATTGAGAGATGGCTGTCTATACTGTATTTGCTACGTGCTGCATCGCAAAAGAACTGACATTTCTTGGGAGCAAGCCACCACACTCACAGAGCTTCATGTTACATTTGATATTCAGAGATGTTGTTCATTAGTTTGTGACAGCTGTTGCCAAGTTTTGCTTCAGAATGCACTGTAAGAGTGAAAGCACACCGAGATCAAAGGTAAGCTTTATAAAAAAAGACTGCTGTTGAAAAGTTAGAAGAGGAAAAAGTTTGCTACTAAAATCACACTAGACTTCAGGAACTGATAACTGAATTTCCCCTTAAACAAGCTCATTCCCCAGAGATGAAGACGAACTAGAAAACTGACTTCTTGGGACCTCTGAACTGAAAAAGATTCTTCATTCTGCATGTGATCACACAAAAGAAACTCTGTGGGGATAGCCATGATCAAAAATAACTGCTTTGTGCAAATGAAGGTGATACCATATGTTCAAAACATATTTCTGACACTTACAATGAACAATGAACAATTCTGTTATTCATGTACTTTAAGAAGTGACTAAAGACTATGACTTTATAAGAGAGGTGACAAACAAAATTAGACATTGAGGAAAAAAATATATCCACTTCCCGGAGCTCTCAATTTGATAAAAGGTCAGGACCAGTTTCTCTCCAGACCACAAAAACAGATGATTTGATTGGGGCAAGAGCAATCCCAAGAGCCGTGTCTTCCTAGCTTTAATGAGCAAACGGAAGAGTTGTTCCACACACCTCTTCAGACAGGCCTAAAATATTGGATCCTTCTGCAAAGCTCTTGCAAGGAATCAACTGCAATTCATGAGAAAGGGGCACTCATAGTAGCCCAGTCTGTGTGTTACTGACTGATACTTCTCTTGACTTTTGCCATTATAAGTAGAGTTTTTCAACTTCTTTTCTCCTTAGGCACATGACTTTTACCAGTTTCTATATATGTGCATACAGATTTAACACTTGTGAAGAAGTACAGTTTCCATTTTGACCCTTAGTGGGATCAAAGCATTCTGCAAGGACAATGTGGGGTTTTGGTAGGCTTCCTCGCTTAAGCCAACCAGATATCCAACTGGCAGAATTGTTCCTACGTGACACAAAAAGAGAGGTCCGATAAAATGTAATATGGAAAATGATGATGAAAGAGGAGAAAAGAAAACAAAAGGGGTTACTGCTTCAAGTTGTGCCCAAGACATTACACCCGTTTGCCTGCAGTCACTTACAGCATTAAATTGCACAGCTGTGATGTGGCTCAGTGGTCTCACTCTCTGCTGGCTTTGTCTGGAACTTCAGAAAAGGTACATCAATCCCCCTCTTCCAAGCTAGTGGGCCAGTAAACAGCAAACAGTTCCTAGTCCCTGAAGGGTACTGTGATCTTTTTGAAAGAAGCATCTGGCTATTCCTATGGAATTACTGGAATATAATTTCCCAAAAGATATATTAACTAATTATGTCCAGCTTACTGTATTCAGCTAAAAGCTTTTTATATTCAGCTCACAAGTTCCTTCTCCCCCTCTCAACAAAATATACCTGCTTCCCCTGAGGTGTTTCATAAACAAGAGGCTGTTTGCAACAAAACTCAATGTCCCTTCAAACTAAGTCTCATCAAAATACCAGTCAGCTCTCAGAACCAGAGAAGCTCCATCAAATGCAGTCAGCACAGAGGAATCTCAGTGATCTTCAACAACATTATAAGAGGTTTCTTTCTTGTAAGAGGCAGCAGGTCACTAACATGGTGAATTCTAGAACTAAACAAGAATGAATTGCACTGAAAATTGTGACACAAGTAGCAGTCGAAAGCCTTAAGAAAAGCGCTAGTAGGTCTAACAGCATTCATGGAAAGCTCTCTGTCCAACATACAAAAGATCCCGATAAAAGCATCTGCCAACCCCTGGAGCTCAGATAATTTAGAGAAATAATGTAAGTGGACCTCCTCTTTCTAAATTCAGTTTACACATTTACTCCAAACTTCTGCATCTGTTTCGCGATAGGAAATATATCTAAGCCAAAAGGAAAGAATTCACCTTTATGGGACAGTGTGATCTTATTTGGTTTAAAAGCTTCTGATCTATAAAAGACATGATAACAAAACACACAATGTGGTTCCTGTTTACTTAATGCACTATTTCCCCAGGAATTCTGGTACTGTCATAAATATAACTTCTTGCTTTTATTGCTTTGGAGATATTTCCTTTTTTCAGTAATTCTAACAAAACTAAATTGTTAACATAAATTTTGCCTTCTTTCCACTAATGTTACCAATCAAACCTATGAGATAGTAAGCAGTGTCAATGCTGTTATGAACAGTGTTCTTCTTATAACTCAGTGTGGATGCTACTTTTGTCTTTTGAAAGAGGCCAAAAAATAGACTGTTCAGGCAATAAATGTCTGGCACTTCTGCTTATCAGACAGAAACATTCCCTCCCTTTTTATGGCCACTGCCAGCTTGACAGGTAGAGCACGGGGCCAGCCACCTCCTCTGCACCTTCCCCCACTGTGGAGCACCACAGGCTCCCCTGGTCACCAAGCTGCAGTGGGGGGATGGGGCTTGCTTGGGGTGCACAGATGAGACACTGTGCTTTTCAGAGCATTTCCACTCAATCCGATTTGAGGTCTACTGCTCATTGTGAAGCTGGCTCAGGAAAGGACACATCTCCACCTGGTGTCCTGTTAGATGTGAATCTTCATCAGGAGATCTCTGCGGTTCTGGATTATCTTGTCCACTGTCCTTCTGGAGGTAATTTTGCCTCAGGTGGTCCCAGACCTGGCCACCAGTGCCAACCTACACCTGAATTCCCCAGCAGTACCTTGAACTTTTATCCTTCTGATGGCTCAATGAGAAAGGAATAAGCCCTGCTTTTTCCCCTGCAGTTGAACACATCAAATGGATTAAAGCCATTGGACTGTCAAGCACTGGAATAGACTGCCCGGGGCAGTGGTTGAGTTATCATTGCTGGAAGTGTTTAAAAGATGCATAGCTGTGGTGCTTAGGAACATGGCTCAGTGCTGCTGGCTCTTCCTGCCTTTTCCCTCATCATTCCCTGCAACTGCAAGGACAGAAGAGAACCTGTGCTCCTGATCTCTTACCCAATTGTCCCAACATCCTGAGGTCTCTCTTGATTGCCCTTGGGATTCTTGTTGTAATTTCATTGCTGCCCACCTAAAAAAACAATAATGGACAATGATCTGAGGGCTGTACCAGGGTGAAAAGCTTTCTCTTCACATCTTTAACCCAAGCCCCAGGGAGGCAGCAGATTTCCCTAAGAAATGGCTATAGGCTGCATATTGGGCCTTCTGTTCCCCTCAGGAGAGAGTCTCTTACGACAATGACCTGTGTTTTCTGCTTTATGGAAGCAGTTTTCATGCAGGGCACAGGCTGACGTACCCTCGGTAGCACTGCCATGCTGGATGAACCATTGCCCTCATCATTGCTTGGTTCCACTTGCACAACCTTGTACCTGTGATTTTGGGGTACCTGGGGAGGTGGGGCAGCCACAGGGGAGATGTGCCTGCTGTGCTGGGCAGGAACTTTTCACCATTGCCCTCCATCCCCTGACTTCAGCAGAGAGAGGATAAGGAATCCTTCAGATAGTGAATTTTGTCTGCCTGTTGGGCCTGCCTCAGGAAAGGCAAAGTGCTATTCCAGCAGCCCTTTTCTCCCTCACATTCCCTCATAATCTTCAGCCCCAGGGGCTTCTGTAAGTGTGGAAGGGGCTGGGCCACCACTGCTCTGGCCCTGCCCAGGCCTTGTCAGCTGCTGTCACACGAGCCGCAGGCTCCTGGAGGATCTCTCAGCCCCCACGGAAGTTTCCTGGGTTCAGGAACCCACCAGAGAGCACTCTGCTGCGGATTGTACTGTAACTGGAGCCATTCGCTTCAGCAGAGCCGGATTAACACTTGTTGATCTTAAAGGGTTTTTCCAACCTAAATGATTCCATGATTCTAAGCCCAGCTGTGCGAGGAAATGCCTATTTCAGGAGTGCACTTGACACCGTGTGAGTTATGGCTTGGCAGAAGCACCTGGGGGATGCGGCACTCCACCACCCCACAGGAGCAGCACTCAAAGGCTGAATGGCAGCAGCAGGTGAGGGACAGAGCTCAGCACCACTAAGGCAACACACCAAAGCTACTGGGAGGAAGTTTGGGTATCCTCAACAGAAATTTAGTAAGTGGCATCACAAGGCCACTTTCTTTCTTTCTTTCATTTTGGGAGCAAAGACAACAGAAGAAATAAGAACAACCACAGTGTATCTTTTTCAATCTGACCAGAGGTCACACTGCTTCTACATTTGTTTTCCTAACTTTTAGACAAAGTAGTATGTAATAGCTGAGACCTGCATGAGAGTTCTTGTCTACTTGGTTGAAAATCTGAAAAAATAAATTGTTAATTTACAGAACTGGCAATTTTTTACAGTCCTTTTTTGAGGAAGGAAAATAATTTCTAATGCCTCTCCAAAATATTTAGATTGTTTTCCACCTTTCTATCATGGGCAAAAATCCTCAACTCCTGCGTCAGTGTGCTCAAACATATGCACACTTGAGGTTACTCCTACTGCTAACCAGTGTCTTATCTAAGAGGTTTGCTTCTTAATAATAGATACAGTCCTTACAATAGGAGTAATTTCCTAATCCTTTACTTACTTCTGACTCCTAAACAATATTTTTAGTAGCAGTTCAGATACTTGTTTTCATTAATTGTGCTACAACTACAGATTTGTTCTTCTTTCTGTGAATTCCTCTGCTCCAAAAACCCAGTAGGAATTAAGATCCTACTGCGGATGGGGGAGAGGGGCCTGGAATATGTTCCTCCAAAAGAGTTTAATTGCCTGGAAGAGGTCACAACGAGAAATGGCTTTTCCTCCAGCTCACAGGTTCAAATACCACCACCAAAGTGGTGTGAACGTAGAGCTTAAAATTCTCATTTAGTTCCCTACATGAAGTCTCCTTATCCTTGACTTGAGAAGAGCAAGATGAATTTCACTGATGGAGAATTTCAGGACAGTGCTTGATACATACTGACTTTATAATTAAAAACATACAACTGAAGGAAAGACGGTCATAAAATGTTGCCTAGGGCTATATCTAATACATGATGTTGTTTTAGTTTCCTCCTTACATTATATTTTTATCATCAACCCGGGGAGTTCATTAAATCTGTAAAGCTGTTGGAGGTTATCTGACAGCAGATTGTATTACTAGAGAGAACTATCGATCCAGGGTACTCAGTCTCATTACAGCACACTTCCATAAAGCTTGCAAGAGGCAGCAATCTGTTGCTTCTGCACTGACTACAGTTATTTCTCATGGATGGAATAATGAAATGTTTTCTGATGTATAATCATGACAGATTTTATCTGGAATAAGTAAAACAAGTAAAAGTCAGTCATAAAATATAGCATGGCTGGAATCAAAGGAAGTAAACTCCTCTGGTCTTCCATCAGATTGACAAATAACTAACATATTGTGCAGTTCCTTGTATATGACATTAAATCTCAATCAGTTGTTTTCCTACTGTGAAATTAAAATGGAATTATTTATCTGGAATATCAAAAAGGGCACTGCATCATGAACTCTAGTCTTGTTTTGATGCACTATCTTTCCCAATAAAGACTAAAAAATGCCAAATAAACTCGCTTATCACTGCAAATGCAATATATGAAACCTTCAGCAGGACAGGAAATCACCACTTGAATTTTTAAAACAATTATTGAGCAGGGTTTATGTCATAATGTAATGCTTCTAACTGGGATTCAGTAGCTTGAAATTCGTGAGGAGGAACTCACCTTAAGCAAATTTGCAACCCAAAGGACTCAGATTAACTCTTCCAGCAGGTTTTACATAATGAAATACCAAATTATAGGTACCAGTTTATGTTACTATATTGACAGTTGGCAGAACTATATGCCACTAAAGCAGTGATATAGTAATTTCAGTACTCAGTTTAATCAACTTTTAATATTTGGGGCTGAGATTTTCAAAGACTAATACATGCACAATTTTCTTTTTCTCCTGGAAAGTCAGTTACAATTTTTTTTTTTTAAATCTCTTCTCTGTATTACCCAGTGGATGTGTAAGAATTTACAATCACTTTATGGAACAGCCTGAACAGGAGCATGCTTTGGAATAGCAAAACACAGTTTAGCTGCTACCCTAGTGCCAGGAGCACATGCACATTGAGGCGTTATCCAAATCCATCCATATTACACCGGTCCCATAAAACAGTTCATATATGTTGATTCATGCAGGACTAACTGCCTTGGGGAGGGACGGGCAGCAGCAGAAAAGGGTCAAGAAAAGCCTGGGAGCACACTCCCACACAGAATTTAAAATTTAGGGACCTCTCAGCAACACTCTGGTGGCAGGAGATAGAGCTGGGTGAGAAACTCACAGTTCTCACAGTTCTCTCTTCTACCTGCTGCAGTTTATAAGGCAGCAGGTAACTTGCCAAGAGTTACCTGCTGCCTTACAAACTGCAAAGGTCTGGTCCCTGCTGTGGATGTAAAGGAGCCTCCTGCACATGATTTGTGTGAAACAATTCACATTAAATTCTGTATCTTGGCACCTCATGCCACCTTCTTCCTACCCACTACCCAGCACATTTCTTAATATTTAAATAAAAAATGCTAAGATGGCACAGTACAACTGGTGAGTGAAGAATTCTGTATGCAACAGCTCATCCACCTCATACCAAAGTTTTGGTCATTATGCACTATCTCATTATAATTATACATCACTATATCACTACATATATATCTCACTATACAAAATAAGCTTGGGTCAGGGTAAATATACATAATTGGCATCTGTCAGTCCAGAATCTGGATGTAAATAATTTACGTGAAAGAAGGAAATTAAAACAACATGAAACTGCTTTACTTCTGGCAGTCCTTGACTTCCACATGCTTAATTTGACACAGCAGTACTCTTCTGAAATCGTGGGTTTTTGCATGTCTGCCTCTTATACTATTATCATGTACATTGTACTTTCATTGCATCCTCTAAATGTCTGTTCAGTATTGGAGTGCTGCTTAGAAATAAATGAAAAAATGTAATTTAATCTGGAAAAGGATACCCTGTAGATGGACTGTATGAAAGGAGTAAAAATGCAGCAGAAGATGCTCCATATGAGCTTGCGGCATCAACTAGCAGGAAGGAACAGGAGTTGCATATCTGGGCTAGGGTTTGAGCTCCAGTCACATTATTTCCTATGGTTAGAATACACAAAACCTTCCCTCTGCTTTTACTGAGAGGAGCCCACAATACAAACCTTCCAAGCAGAGTTCCTCCATCCAGTTACTTTGCTTTATGAATTGAATAGAGGTAATAATCTGAGACCTTTTCACCTCTATCAAATTTTTTACAGCAGATTCACTGAAAAAAAACCAGGCAGACAGACTTTGTATGATCACATAACCTAGAAAAGACTTTGCTAAAGTGCTGTTGCGAACTGAACAGAACATAACCAGCAATCAATAACCCAAACGCTACAATTTGACAAGTGAAAGACAAGAAAAATCTGACATGAAAGACAACTTGTTGTAGAAACTGCACATATATGATGTACAGCACGGTCAATTCCATAATTAGACAAGTGTAGAAACCTCCTTCATAGAGGTGTCCTTAGATGTTACCAAATAATTTCACAAATGGCTTCTTGATACTTTTGCACAGGGTGACTTTAGAGTTTAGACCACTCTAACAGAGCCTTATTTCGGAAAACTTGACCTCAAACTCAGCGGCTGCTTCCCACTGGACTTTAGAATTGGCTGAAGCACAAAAATTTCTATCAGATCTCCTCCTATTAAAAGTATCCATTCCTTCCATAATCTCTGGACTGCCACATTAATCTTTTTTTTTTTTTTTTTTATTTGCAATGTAGTGTCTTTGTTTATTAGAGACTACACAGAGATAGGAAAGCAAAGTTCCCGTCTCCACCAATTAATGAATGATACAGTGACTCTGTTCTCTGAAAAACGGTAAGTAAGTTGGACTGAGTGAAGAAGTGTCTCAGAAAATGCAGCAAATATATGCAATATAACATTGGGTTGGAAAAATGAAGAAGCAATTAGGAGAAAGATAACTTTCCCTCTAACTATCCCATGGATGGGAACAATATCAGAACATCATATAGCATTCTGCCATTTTCCTTTTACAAGGATTAAATAAAGCTGGAGAACCTATGTAACTCTTCACTGAGAGCTGGGAAAAGTTGTTAGAGTGAAGGACTTCAGAAGTTAAAGCTGTTTAGTTTTCAAAATAAGACCAAGAAGAGATTTGATTATAGCAAAGCTCTACCTTTTCAGGGAAAAACGCTAACATTAAAGGCCTATTTAACCTAATGGGGAATGACTTAACAAGAACCAATGACTAGAAGCTGAAGCTAGATAAATTTAAATGAGAATTAATGCCTCTACTTCTAGCAGAGAGGGTGATTAACCTTTGAAACAAACTACCAGAGGAAGTGCCAGTTACTCCATTTATTGAAATTTCAAACGAAGACTGTATGACTTTCTGGAAAATATCCTTTAGTCAAACAGGTTAGTGGGCTCCACATGCAAAGCTTTTCCTTACGAGTGAAATCTGCTTTACTTCTTGAATGACAGCACTAGAGCTGTCACATACACATCCACTCACATAGGCATACACATCAACACCTTCACTTTTGTAATGCATCAACTCTTTCCAAAGTAAGAAAAGCTTCAGTGTGCTCTGTAAAGAGACTAAAGAAGCCAAAGCTAAATAGCTTCTCTTCCCTTCTCTCTCCACATTAAAAGTAAGGCAGGATATAGCTCCCATTTAGCATTTTCCCTTGGAGGGAAATGGACTCCCCACACAAAGAGCACATGTTCTTGGTGGATCCCATCCTGCTCTTTGATTCCAACCACACTCAGCCACACACCTTACTAATGGATAATTAAGCTCCCACAACAGTTGGAAAGCTACTCAGTGGTAGCTTTGTCAGTCTCACAAACTGCCCTGTTGCCTAAACTCCTACTGGTGTCTCCAAATGGGCAGTCTTCTCCCCCTGGAAGAGGCTGAGGATGGTTTAGGAACAATGGCAGTGCTCACCAGGGTGATGGCAGCTATAGATGCATGTGCAGCCTCACTCCAATCTGCCACAAGACCCAGAAGGACAGAGCAGCAGTTAAGTCATGTGTTTTCAAAAGTGTTTCATTAAATGATGTATAGGGGGTTTCACTCTTGAATTACTGCTGCATCGCATGAAATGAAATTGTAATAAATTTATGTGTGTTTCTTAACAGGATGATTAGGTCTGATTCTCTCAATTAGAAGAAGGTGGCATCTTAATTTAGGTGCAAATTTTATTACACTGTCATTGTAACCAAGCTGAGAATAGTCTCCACATTTTCCAGGTTATGCATATACAAAGCAGATAGATCACTCCACTGCAGTCACAGTCAGCTTTCCATCTGACCCATCCTGATCCTTTGGCTTTGTTTTATCATGCTCCAGAGTCCAGAAAAGCTCTTCCCCCTTCTTTCCTCTGCTCTTTATTGTAGAATCATAGAAAGGCTTGGGTTGGAAGGCGCTTTGAAGATCATCAGTCTCAACACTCCTGCCATGGACAGAGGCACCTTCCACTAGACCAGATTGCTCAGAGCCCCATCCAGACTGGTGTTGGACACTTCTAGGGATGAGATATCCACAAACTCTCTGGGCAACCTGTTCCAGTGTCTCACCACCCTATTCCACCCCAAAGTCATCCTGCTCTCCCCTAGAGAGGGTTGCTCTGTGAAAAGGTCATGTGAGTTAGATGACCCATTGCTGTTTATTATTGCTATCTGCTGTTTGCCTGGGTGGTTTTTACAGTAAATAGCTATAAAACTGGCAATGGAGATTTCACCACCAGCCACATCTCTCCTACAAGATGCTGCACAGAGCTCACAAAATTGTGGTGAGCCAGCCCAAGTGTATTTATTCCAAAGACATCCATTCACTGCTTGATTTTCTACTGCTGGCTGTGTTGCATTTAAAAAGCTCACCCCACCCATGAACTATTCCTGACTGCAGTGATATCCCCTGTATTTCAAAGGGAGGATACTGTCATTCCACAAATCATAAAGAATATTTTTATTTTACTGACTGCAAAATGTCAACTCCACAGTTTTCTGTGATCCCCAGAAAACGTTTCTCTTTGTTTTATGCTCAGCTTAGTGCAGTATGCTTTCCTCTATTTTGGCTCAGGCTTTTCAAATAAACTGTGGCAGGTGATTTTGCCAGGGTTAAAAAAACTACTTACCTGATCTGTCACAGGCAGTCTTAAAGACAGATCAGCTAAGTCGGTATAAGTAGTACCTCCCACCCAAATATTTAAATAGCAAGTCATTTAATATGCTATAATAAAAACCTGCCTGATCCTGACAGCCCCGAATTTCTCAAAACAGAGTGCAACTGATGGAAAAATAAGTGTATTAGGCCAAAATGTTCCAACATCAAACGACTGCACTACAGTTTATACATGACCCCCATAACCCAGAAACAGAAATGCAAACTCTAATTTCCCTTGTGACACAGGTGACTCATTGTATCTCCAAAAAGCAAATCATAATGCATCTCCTACCAAGTCTGAGAAAGTTTTCAAGGTGTTGCATTAAGAAACTCTTTACATATTCCTTGAGGTATTTATGACCACAGAGATATTTCCTGCATGTATAAGAAGGAATATTACTAGAAGGAATATCAAAATTGAAAATTTAAGTGTATTCATTTACAAAGCCTTCTTCATCTTGGCTAAAACATCAGAACACTGCTTGCCTTTTCAAAACTAATTTCTTTCAAATTTTCTGAGTGTGACCAAAGAGTCAGCGCCAAGTGCACCTCTCTTAAACCTCCAGAAACTATGATTAGTGGGTAAGGGACAGCTGACCAAAACAGCCCCTTCCTCAGCCACACACCCAGCCTGAAGCAAACCCAGAAATATATTTCTCTGGGATCTTACCACCTCCTTCAAAGCTACAGCTTGAATAGGGTATTCATTGAACATTCCCTAATAGGAGAACTCTGTTCAAAAATCCCAGTGTAAAAATTTCAAATTATTTTTGCGAAGCTGCCAGTCTTAAAGATGCTCCAGAAAGAAATGTGAGATTCTCCAGTCTCCTGAATTCTTGTATCCAGCTGGCTCACAGTCCTGCATGACCACCCTGGCATATGCACGGTCTTTCACAATGCATTGTCTTAAATTACCCAAAAACCTTAAATATCTCATCTACATTCAAAAGATGTCCTGAATGACCATTTCTCCATCTGCAGAAACAGTTCCTACTGATCATGGATGAGTGTCTTGTCTAGGTTCAATCTGTAACTGCAAAAGAGCACAGAGACTTCCTCGAAAAATTGCTCAGCCCAGCAGCACCGATAGGGAAGGGAGTGCACATTTAGCACAGTAGGGTAGCAGATTAGTTTCTGTCCTCTCAAACCTTTTTTCCAAAATGACAAAAAAAAAATCTCACCTGATGGGTTGGTATCATCACCTCAATTCAGCAACAAGGGAACAAACCCAGGAGATGTCAAGGGATCTAATTAGGAGGCTTGTGGCTGAACCACTAAGACCCACTTTTTACTGAGCTTGTGTTACATGCTTTTATTCATTAAGCATTTTTACTAGATATACTGTCAGAAAATACAGTAAGGATATAAAAATATTCATTTTTTGCATCTGAGCATAATCCAGACCAGAAGCCATGTTCTCAGATTTATAATCCTGCCATCTCTGAAATAAACTAACGACAGAATACACACACACAAAAAATCATAGTTTTCATTATACCTCCTCACCTTCAAAGTGCACCCTTTACGATCAGGTGCATTAAAAAGGTGAGAATGCTCCTCTCCTTTTTAAGCACTAAAGCCCAGGAAAAAAACCCATCAAGATTTAGAGGAGCCACTGATAAATAAATTATAATTCGGCACTACAATTTTTAGGATGCATGGCTCTTTTATTAAAATCAGCCTTCGAGCACCAAAATGAGAAATCACAGGAAATTAGACCTATGTTTCTGCTGCACTGCTATAGCTCTGAAAATACAGGGCCCTTGCTGATTTACAGCACTGGCACTGTCGATTCCACCAACTGACTCCTTACAGGCTTTGCTGCGGCTCTGAAATAGTGCTGAACTTTGGCCAGCGCAGGAGTTTGATTATGGAGGCAATGTGTCCTCATCCTCTTCATTATGCTGATAAAACAGCCGTGAGCACTTCGCATTAGGCCGAGCCTCGATTTAATTACAGGATTTTTACTAAAGCTTGTCTTTTGGTGTCACTTCAGGAAATGTGGAGTCTGCATGGGTAATGTAAAAACAACTAATTGATTCTGTACCACTGTGCCTGCATCCCTACTTGCAATAGATTATGGCTCCTGGTATTTAAAGCGTGGAGAAGTAATATAGTGATATCCACTTGGTGTGTAAGTAAATATTCAGTATGAAGAAATGCCTTTTCCTGAGTGGTAATGCAAGCATTGAATTAATTTGTTTTATTGTATTCGATAAAACTTTATATTAAGTACACAAAAGTTTGATATAAAGAATATTTAGAAACATGGCTATCTATCGATGGTGACAGATTACTCAAGTTTAAAAACTGAGTCAAATACTGAATTTAATCAATATGTGATTGTGATGGCAAAGGCAGATTCATGAACGTTATTAGAAGCAGACCTGCTAGGCATAAAAAACCCAATTCCTAACTAGGAACAAGCAGTACCTTCCATGAATGTTGATCTTTCCAACTTAATCAGAGATCAGAAAGAAATAGTAGAAACACAGCACTGCACTAAATTCTCTCATGGGCCTCTGCATTCCTACAAAGCATTAATGAAGGTAACAGGCTATGGGGCATTACAAAGAGTTAAAAAATAAAGTGATTTCTGTTTCCGTTTCAGGCATCAGACATTTTTTGGAATTAGTTTTCATTTCCCTCATCAGGCCCAATGGTGTAATCTTTCCTACTTAGCACATCTGCAGACACACCCACCAAGAGCCAAAGAAGTGGTTAGAAGCTGGCCTTCAGGGTTACAAGTCATCTGAGGATTTTGGATGCCTAATTACACAGTTTTGGATGCAATGAATTGTGCCCAAAAAGTGTGTATTGTTGTCCATAGACTCTAAGAAGAGCCCAGACTGGTGCAGACATGTCCAACTAGAGAATCACAGCCTGTTCTGAGTTGGAAGGGACCCACAAGGGTCACAGAGTCGAGCTCTTGCGTGAATGGCACATACAGGGATCAAACCACGCCCTTGGCATTATTAATGCCATGCTCTGACCAACTGAGCTGATCTCAGGGTCAGGTGAATCCCACCCTCAGTATCACTGAAACTCAAGCCCAGCAACCCGGATGCACAGCTCTCCTACAAAGAGGGCCAACATTCTGAGGTATAAGCACAGAACTTCTTTCCCAGTCATACTATTTCCAATGTAACACAGGCAATAAGTGACTTGCCACAGCAAAATACACTTCACAACCAGGAGGAACCTCCTTGTGACAGAGACAGTGTCTTTCTCCTCTGATGAGAGGGTGTAAATCCCTTACAGCAAACAGGAACTCGAGCTCTTTAACCCTCAGGTTGAACAGTATAGTCTCCTTACTGCTTTACAAGCAGTACCACATATCAAACCTAGGGTAGCTCTGTTTGCACTGTCACAGTTCTAAATTTGCCAATGGATTTATTTAGCCACCGTTCCCCACTCCATGGGGGATCCCTACCACGTCAGCCAACACTTCTAGTATGAAAAAGCCTATTTATTCCAGAGAAATATTGATCTAAGCATGCTTTCTACAAATTAACAGTTCTGTTTTCAAAAGTGACCAGCCATACCAATAACAAATGCCCTGATATCAATACAACACTCAGCACCAGACTACAAATAAGTGAGGTCTAATTCAGCCCTGCCTTTCCTGAGTGTCACCCAGGTCTGCCCAGCTACCACCATGAGTAAAGCTGCAATTGCCCAAGAAGCCTTATGCAAAATTATTTGTTTGCAGAGAGGTCTTAATAAGTGGCCATTAAAAAAAACTAAGAAAAGCAAAACAAAAACTGGATATATTTTTGCAAGTTTTTTTGGGGAAAAAAGAAGTAAAAATTAATTAAAAGGTGAAAGACAGCACTTAATTTCCCCTCACCCTCACAGCTTGTCCCATGCTTCAGTGAGCTCAGTGGAGGCTGCTGCATCACCAGCATGCAGTATTCTGGATCATCACTTGAATGGGAGCCAGCCAGCCATGGCAAGGATAGACTCATGGGCACTAAGCAGAAAAAAAAGTCAATTTTGAGGTAATTACATGTTGAATGCCCTTCTTAACCTGCAGCTGTTGGGGGCATTCAGCACATATGGTTAAGGTTGATGAAATTTTTGAAGTCACTGAAATTTATAAGGTTACCTTGGCAGGTCACTCAGCTTGAGTTTTTTTCTTGCTGGTGTGCGAAACAGCAGAGAGTGAGGACACGCTGTTTACTGATTGTAGAAGGGGAATGCAGTCGTGCAGCGTCACGAACTGCTCAAGGACCAGGACTGAACCAAAACTCCCCAGTGCTCCAGGGAAAATGACTGAGGGAGAAGACAGACAGGAATAATTATCCATTGCTTTCTATAAAGCACCTTACCACTGTCTTGGCTCTCTCCATCCCTTTCCCCCAACCTCAAAAGAGAGGGAAACATTAATAAAGAAAGATGCAACTTCCCTTCCTGGCTGCTGCATGCCTTTGGATGTGGGCACCTCCTGCAGCGAGTAGAGGAACTTCTCACAGTGCGCAGACTAAATTTTAGCTCAGTGAGGAATTCTGACAGTATTTTTTGAAGGAAAAATCCTCAAGAAAAATCACCTTTTTTTTTTCTCCCCCCCAAAAGAACACATTCACAGGAAGGGATTGGTTCACAGAGTCGTGGCCACTTGCCCTTCCCCTTAGAATTTTGTCACATATTTTATGATACCAGGTGTGTGGCTTCAACTACAGCTGAAGTAAGTAGTCTTAGAAAGATGTTGTTACATAGAATAGACTGAAGCCAGTTGGAGTTCTTATTTCTAGCCAGCCCCTCTCGGTGCCATTCCCCACCATCACAGAACTGAACCCTTGTCTTTATGAGGAGCCAGGCACTGAGGAGCTGTCAAGACTAAATAAGGCTTTTTGGCCTTGGATATAGCCAGGAGAATTCCCCCCTTACTTACCAATCCCACTTCTGCTATTCTCTGTTAATAGAGGGGCCTCAGCCACAGCCTCCAATTAAAGTAGCCATGACCCTGCTCTAAAAAGTTCACTCTCAAAAGAGAAAATACATTCTACACATTTTCTTGCTTTTTATTCTGAGTCTGTCTTTAAAGCTGTGCCTGTCATGTGCCTACAAACAGTTCTTACAAACAGGCCTGTACAACATTATATGAGGCAGCAAGAAATTAGCTGAACAGTACACAAAGTGAGAAGTCATCTGATTTGGAGTATCTGAAATCATCTTTCCCAACAAAAGCATGAGGCTTCTTTTAATTCATCGCTCCCTAG
Organism: Acanthiza pusilla; assembly: GCA_036630365.1. Classification (NCBI taxonomy): domain Eukaryota; kingdom Metazoa; phylum Chordata; class Aves; order Passeriformes; family Acanthizidae; genus Acanthiza; species Acanthiza pusilla. The sequence goes on along the minus strand of JAXCHO010000003.1, from coordinate 3,558,838 downwards.
GAAGGCTCCAGTGTTCAGCCCTGTACAATAGAAGCTCAGTGTTATTACAGAGTATTTCCATGCAAATCACTGTGGAATTGCGTTGGCATTTTCAGAGAGCTAATCATGATAAATGTGTTGCAAGCTTCTTTACAGTTTTTTAATGAGTAAAAATGTAGATCTGGGTGATTCATGGAAGAGGCAAGCTTTAGATATCCAAAGTTTGTGCTAAAAGAAATTGTAACAATAGGACAACCTTACTGAGTTCTTGCTACTAACATTCCTTCATGACCTGATACAAGAAGATGTATATAGACCTGCTCTTTGCAAATCTTAGAAGTTTTGTAGAGAAATTAGTTGCAAATCCTTGATTAAGTAGAGTCATGAAGTACAAAGGTGTAAAGTGAAAAACAGAAATCTGCACTTAGAAGATCTGGTTAAAGTACATAAAAATTACCTCTAGAAGCCAGGATTATTGCAGAAGTTCAAGGCAAAAAGACAATATGCGCATGCATGGCACTGATATTGAGGGGTATTTAGTGAAGACTCACACACATTCATCTTTACATGCAGCTGGCCCAGTAAAGAGTTTCATGGCCTTGCAGACACTTAAAACAGCCACATACTAGCTATGTGCCTGGTAAAATTGATGAGTGAAGTACAGTTAAACTGGTATGTATGCATACTGTAATCTCAATTATCTATGTATTTTGGTATAACACAGAACTTGAAAGAATTAAGTGATGCTTTAAACATGGCAAGTGAAAAATTACCCATGTAATTTTCCTTTTTGGAAAACCAGACTAATTTGCAGTGCTAATCAGTCTTGCAACAGAGGAAGAAAAAAAGCCAGCCATAATGGGCAAAAGCACTCAAGTGTCTCAGCTATCTGAAGGGAGGTAGAAAGATCTTCAGGCTTAGGAACAGAGATTGAGTTACAAATTCTGCACATGGAAAACTTTCAACTACGATAAATGTAGGTCATCTCTATGGGATAACGAGCTGAGTCCCCAGGTATTAGCCAGAAAGTGAATGGGAATCACCTTATGTTAGTACTTTCTCAGTAAAGATTATTACAAGCCACTCACCCTATACCCTGACTAACAAGAAAGCAGGCTAATATGAAGTAATTTTGAAAAGGAACTCAGACTTCATACGTATAAACTGGCTGATGGAGATTAACCACTCTGGTGATTCTGCTGTAGATTGCTGTATTGCAGGTCTGTAATCTTAAGGAAGAAGGTGACAGCAAGTCACTGCTGGGACAGAAGTCCCACGGTGGTCTCAAGAGACTTGCCCAGGTAAAGTCCATTTAAAGCCCTTTCTTCCACAATAGCTACAAGAGCTGTGTACTAGAAGTAAAGATGGTGTTCACCAGCCATGTGCCTCAACACCACACCTTAGTGCACTCTGTGAGGTCCAAAACAGAATGCACAATGCAAAGAGTCTATCTGGAACTACCAGAAATATTTAGAGAGTAGATTACCACTGAGGTGTTGCTCGTACTCCATATAACTAAGAGTACCTAAAAATTCAACAACTGTAGAGTCAAGCTTAATTCAGGTGGATCAAAAGGTTTTCCTGGCTCAAATGCTACAAATAGTTATGAGGGACCTGCTCCAGCCTCCAAAGCCAGAAAAAGTCTCATGACTGGAAAAGCTAGTAGACAGGCTTGATGCTACAACCCCTCCAAAAGGATTTGGGATTTACATGGTCATGTCTTGCTGCTGGAAGAATCTCTGATGTAAAAGGAAGAAGACACCTCCTAAGTGAACGGGGCAACAGGATTGGAAGAAGCTAGCCAAGGATTTTGTCTGAGAGGGATCAAGTCAGAAATATCAGAGACAGAATTGATAGAAACTAGAAAGTCAGAATTTCAAACAAACTGCAGCCTAGAGACTTATGGAGCAGACAAGCTTCATGGTTCAAACTTGTGTGGCTTCTGTAGTGCCATCATTCAGTGTTGAGATACCGTGCTCACCTGGCCCAAATGCTGTGCCCACGGAAAAGTCAGACTGCAGTGAGTACTGACTTCTGCCAAAGAAACAGTTAACACCAAAGCACACATGGTTTTAGTTTAAGTTCTCCGTCTATCTACAGGAGCTAATTGCAATCACAGGCTTCTCCCTTTCCCAAAGCACTAGCAATAGGTAATGGAAACATTTGTCATAATTATCCTTTCTGAAGAAGCGCAAATCAAATAAAATCACCACAACACTGGCTGTCTTGAAAAGGTATCAAGATGATCTATTTATAAATGTTGATATATAGTTAGAGAGAGAGATGAAGTATTGCCCACACTCACAATATAGTCCTATTCACTAATCATACTGGGACACCACCAGCACCTTCTCCTTTGAAGAACTGGGCAGAAGGAGAGAGGAAAGAGTCAGGCTGAAAACCCCTCCCTGCAGTGATCTTATGCACAGGCTCTATATTTGTGTCCTGTATTAGGCACTTCAGCAGACCCATATGTTGTTACTATTCTTTTAACCATCCTGTAAGTGTTCAAACTTCACTGCTAGTGTGGGAAGTGTGTGACAGATACACAGTTAGTATTTCCAATAATGATACAAATGAATGACATTCTATTCAAACAGTTTAGACAACGGTGATAAAAATAAAAAAGCACACTAGAAAAGAAAGGGGAATGTGTGTGTCAAATAAACTACCTGTAGCCTGAAAGATGGAGGGATAATTTAAAGTGTACTATTAGAGTAGCAGAATTGAAATGAATGTCAGGCAAGTTTGAAGCTAACATGCTCATTATTCCTTTGATCACAATGTTTCACAGTATTTAGCATGTGATGGAGAGCTTTATTTATGGTAAGAAAAGTGGAGTACAAATTATTAATAGCTCATCTCATTCACTAAGTCTTAAAAAGTAGCAGGAGGTAGTGCAATGGCTGCTTAGAAAGTTCTCATTTAGGAAGTTTTAAAGGAAGTTCCACATAGGGCCCAAGCTAATAAAATACTTTTGAAAGATAATACAGGTTTAGTGATGCCACTTTAGGGTAATCTCTTAGAAACCTTACAGTAATGCAGAAAGAACTAAGGCAGCATTCCAGCCAGTACTCTGCCATTTCAGTGTTTATCAATAGCATCCCAGAATTCCAACCCAACACATGCGAGTTCTCAGCCTTGATTCCCAAGACAAACCACCCAGAGGAATGATTGATCTGCTTTTGCTGACCAGAGTAGGAATCTTCAAGTAGCCCAAAAACTAGAAAAACTAGTAAAGACATGAGACTGGCAGAAGGAAGGAACCAACTAGGAAATAAAAACCAAACAAAACCAATCCAACAAAAAAACACCCCAAAACCAAAGCCGAGGTATGTATCTCTGTAAGACACATATCCTATGAGTTCCCTGGGAAGCCTAAATGCTGGAGTAAAAACACACATGTGTGTACCCCTCTACCACTGCCCAGAGGAGCAAATTCCACAACTGTAAGTCTCAAGAATCAGGCCAGCACCATCTGTGTGCCATCCTGAAGGGGTGATTAGAAAACCTGTTGGGTTAGGAATTGGATGCAAGTTCTGGTGGAGATACCTCAGTCAGTCATTCGCTGCACCTCCCATACTTAAACTATTCCTGACAGCTGTTTGTCCAACCAATTCCTCAAGACCTCAACAAGCTCCATCTCTTTCTTCATTATCCCTACTGTTGCAAAGTTTTCCTAGTATAACCTGCGGCTGGCATGAAATACCAATTCCTTCCCCTGAACAGAGACTAAGCTTGTTGAAGACCTCCACAGGTGCACTTAGATACCTGTGTTTTCTTGTATTTTTAGAAGCACACCTACTGCTAAGCTTGTGTAAACTAAAACGAGCCATAAGTAACCATGACTTATATTTTGAGACTCTCTAAATAACAACTCGGACTGCCAAAGAACCTCAAGTCACACTTTAACTAACTATATAGAAAAATCACTTCATCCATGAGCAATAAGGAGGCACCACTGAGATAAAAAGCACCATCTGCTTAGCAGAACTCCATGACACTACGCAAGAGTTTATGACAAAAACTAAAATGCCAGGAGGAAAGCAAACTGATTTTAAAAGTTCTGTATCTATTACTCAATAGCTCTTCTCCCAGTATGTAATTCTAGTAACACCTGCTCTCCTCAGTGTCTAATATCTCCTTTTTTTTTCCTCCTTTTAGTTCTGACTAACCAAGAGAATTACGGCAGTGTGTGGTCTCACCCCAAAGCAGAAGGGAGTACCCAAGATTCATAGATGCTCGTGGTGGAAAAGGGATCACAGAAGTCAGAGGGTCCATGATAACTTAAGAAGTTTTATTAGTAAACTATACACTTGGCATGGAAATTGGTACAAGTTGGTCCCTTATATTCTAGTATAAATACACAGAGGTGGATTTTGAATATGGCATAGAGTGAAAGAGAAGACAGACACAGAGAGAGAGAAGAAAGAAAGAAAGAAAATGAGAGAAAGGAAGAAAGGGAGAAAGGGAGGAAGGTCAATCACCAATCCTGGCTCACGTTAATCCAGCTGATGGGCTGTCCTGGGGATCACACCTGGGCTTTGCTGGGAGTACCTTTTTACCGAATTTCCTGTTACATAAGGTTCCCCACCCCATCCTGTTCTTTCCCACAGTGTGTTATTATCAACAATCCTTGGTTGGCTCCATGGCTATCTGGTTGCTGGTGTTTGAGATATACACATCAGCCCCTTATCTTCTAGGCTTCTGCACAGTGAAAGCTCCAGCTTTAGCCAGCACATCAACAGAATTGCTAATTAAATTGCAGGGTCAGATGGAAATCTCTCTATTCCAATGTAATGAAGTACATAATCTTTGAAACCTGACAAAACTGAGCTGAAAGCAATGGAAAAATAAACCACTTTATTTCTCAAATTTTGTTTTTCTACTTCCCTTTTTTAGTGGATGGAGCTGATCTGAAATCTGTGTGAGTTTTAGTATCGGTTTCAGAAGAATTGATGGCTTAGGTAATGAAATCTGCAATCTTCAGCAGAACTTGGCAAAGGCATGCAAACTAACACAAAATTTCTATCAGGGGCTTCAGTTTAGAGTTTGAGACAGCAGAATTGAACCAGCTTTGGTTTGACCAAACATGAAGTTGTAGCAGCAAAATTAGGATAATAAATTCAGCATGTACAGATGTTATTCTATATACATCTGGCAATTTCTCTAGGATGAAAACAAATCGCGTAAGACACTTTTATAGAAATTAGCAGTCATACTGGAAAGACATACCAGTTCACACATACCCATAACTGAAAGAGCTATATCAGTACAGAAATCTGTCCTCAGAGTAGTAAGATGGTTTTTCAGTGCTCCACACAAATGATGCTTCACAGTTCTTACAACAAAGCACAGTTCTAGCAGGAAAGATTGAGAAAAAGCCATGCAGCAATTCCACACCTCAGTGCTTAAGGCCACCATTGCAAAATCAAGCCTTTTCCCCATCTAATTCAGAGTATGGACATACCATAAATCTTCTCCATCCTCTTCCTGTTCATAGCTGTCATTCTAGGGCAGCTCACCACATCCTTCCTGCTGAAATTGTCTTATAAAATATGACCAATTGAGAGCATGTATATGCAGAAAGGAGACTGACCTTTAGGGAAATGGACTCTTCATTTAGAGTTTGCAAGGGTAAGATTGCTACACCAAAGAATTTAATATTCAGTGAAAGAGTCTGGCCAGCCTCCCACTGTGTGGAAGAACAAAGATAGGAAGACCTGACTAATGAATTCATGCACTTTCACAGTGAGGCCATTAGGTACTGTGTTATTACACATACCATGGATTGCTTCTCCTGTTTTTATCTAAACTGTTTGTTTCACTAAGGTTTTATTGGAACTTCTATTTTCACTTGAAAATAGTCATTTTTGATGAGCAAACGTTTTCTTATAAATCACTTTCCAGCATATTCTCAGTCTTGTTTTAGATGGATACCTGTCACATTCTGAACAGCCATTACACCCTCAGACATTTTCCCATCTAAATGCTAACTAGAGGTGATACTGTCTACTTAGAAAAGTCACATGAAGTCATAGCCCACATTACTATAACAGCAATAAAAGGGCAAGAAAATGAGGAGCTGTGCTATTAAACATGATGAAAATAATATATGTTGTAGCATTTGCAAATGGGCTAGGGTGTATTTTGAAGTGCAAGCATTTTTCTTCCCAGTCTAGAACAGAGCTTGTTAATGAGGAGCAACGTGCCAGAAGCAGACACATTGCACCGAGACACGCTGGAATTGGTGGATCTTTCCAGCCTGCTTACTGCAGATTAGGCAAAGAGAGTAATGAACTCTCTGCAGTGCACTCAGGCTGAAAAAACTACCACCTACTAGAGGACAAGGCAGATCTCAAGGAGAGACTGGCACTTTACAAGGAAGATACTGGGATTTTGCTATGCCGACAACTTTTATAGGAACGGTTGAAAGTGGGTATCAAGGTCTTTTATAGTCAGGCAATAAAAAAACAGAACTAGGTGAGAAAATCTTCCGCCATAGCTGAAAAATGTATCTGAAGCTGGGGGGAAGGAAAAATCAAAACTTTTAAAAACAGAGTGAAAAAGTGGCCATTTTCTTCTTGGGGATTAATATATCTTTTTAACAAAAAGATAAGGAAGAAGCCCCCTCAATTTTCATGTTCTCCTTGTTCAGGTACAGAACAGGTTCAGGTTCAGGTACCTTACAGTTCAGATTCATCATCCCACAATAGACTGCTTCCTGGTATCCAGCATCAGGCTGATCAAGTATTGTTTACACCCTGGCCTTGCTATGTGTTACTTTGAGCTAACCCATGTAGGTCACGGCTATCCATCTGCTGCCTCAATCTGCCCTTGCAGCCCTTCCTCAAAGCAGGAGATGGAGCATATACTCAGGCTAATCCCATAGCCATCATGGCAGCTCTGGCAGGTGGGGTGGTTTTTCCCACCTCCCATGTTGAAACGTGGAATGATACAGATTAGAAATAATGAGTCCTTGAAGAATGGCAGGGGTAACTCTTCTCTGATAACCTGCTCCCAGGCTTTCCCAGTGGGGACCACACCGTGGGCAGACAGATTATCTCCTGCAGAAGCAGTTCTCTCCCTGGCTGAAGGAAAAGAATATGCAAGACACAAAATAGAGGTCAGTCCATACTCCACATTTTTATCCATTTAAATAACACTGGGAAAAAAAAAAATCAAAACCAACAACCCAAAACCATTTAGCTGCAATGGTGCAAGATTCTGTGCAGAAAGCCCCTAACCTTGGTGAAGTCAACAAAAGAGGAGAGGAGCAGTCACTTGCTCTGCAAATAACCAACAGCTAGTACTCTCTCTACTGTTTTCTGAAGTTACTTTCAACTAATTTACTCAGAAACCATAATCACCCATCTTGTCATGGCAGACATTAATTAACTACAACATTTACAGAATTATAGCAGTCACTCAAGTATCTCAATTCTGACAAGCAATGCAGCCAAGGTAAAGCCAACTCATGCAAGCCCCTGGATTTCAGAAGCAAGTCAAAGGCTGTGAAATAACTCCAGGAAGATCCACAAATGAATACAACCCCCAGCACCAGGAGCAAAGCCGGCATCGCTGACACTGACCTCAGCTGCAGCACGCTACACTATTAAAGAAAACCAAGCCACTGTGAGCCTTAATTTCCCTTCAAGGAAAGGAACATGGGATAGTGAGATTGACACAGGCAGTTCAGTATACTCTGGGTAGTATTAGGGTGCTGTAATTCAGAAGCCATAACTTTGAAACACTGGAACTTCAGCAGAGGAAAAGACAATCAGTTTGTACAGCACTTTACTTCTAATTTGCTATCATGCAATGATTAATTTATTCTAGAGTTAAGTTTTTATGATTATAGTTTCTGGCTTCTCAGTCTTAACTCCCTTTCAATACATATATGCTCCTCTGTTTTCCTATTAGCTACGTCAGTTTTCAAGAAAATTACATTGTTATTCCATATGCTTTAGTTTCTTTCTAGTATGACAGTTTTCTTTGTTTCTTCTTCAATGGATTTGATGAGCAGTGGCTTTATAATCCCTCTCCCAATAATTGTTCACATTAATGGAACTCTCCACTCCTCCTAATGTCATTTGTACACCCAGGTCATGTCCTTTTTCCAACTCTGGCTTCGTCACTGTTGCAAACGTGCTTATTGGGTAAAAAACCAAAGCTTTTTTTGGCTTTCTCTAGGGGTAGGGCTATACAAACAGATAATGTGAGGCAGTGTGTTTCAAGACTACAGAGCTTAGACTACGTCACTCTAAAATTTGAGAGCCATCTTGCCTCGTGGCATCTTTGGACCCCTTCACCTCAACCCCCTTACTTACTTTAGCTGAAAGAAGCTTCACTTCCTATTAGCTTTGATCCACTTCATAACAAATCAGAATTAATGCAGGCTAAGGAAGCCAGAAAAAATCAGAAATGAATTTCCAGCATCCCGCCATATAGCCTGGAGGGAACTTATTTGGCTTGGTCTCCAAGACTGCTACAAGCTGCTGAGACTTCTGTGGACAAAATGTTGTGACCGTAACTAAAAGGAAACAACTGAAAGAACTCAAATACCCTAATGTAATTTAGGTTTAAACAAGGACATAGACATTAGGAAAGGATTTGATTTGTGGTAAACATGAAAAGAAATAAAACTAAGTGTGTGTGTTGCTATTTCACGACCCACTGTGCAAACATTGCTGTAGGCACGGTGGGTTTTATTGCTCATTAGTAAATAATCAAGTTAAAAATAAGATGCTAGGGAAACTGCTGATTGATGAGGAATAAAATAACATGACATAAACATCTGTCTCCCAGTCTAATATGTGTTAGTAGAGGAAGACATTGCTAAGGCACTTGAATGCTCAATGCACTGATGAGATAGTGATTATGTTGGGAGCAGTGTAATGCAACTACAGCTGCCATTCCCTTTCCCACTTGGGGAACGTTACAGAAATGTGGGTCTGGATTGTTTACTTCCACAGTGTCTTTAACCCCCAAAGACTTCCACAGGGCACAAACTTTCTTTCCACATAAAACTCTGCTCCCAAACTCCAATGCTCTTAAACTCTTGCTTGCAGCATAAATCCCTCCTTTACTGGAGAAAACTTTCCCAGCCACAGACAGTGACAGCTGACATGCCCTCTCACCTCAGCCATGTCCAAATCCACTTTGTCAAAACACAGATAGAACTGTGCAACAAAGAGCTTTTAAAGCTTAAACATTTAAGAAAAATATCCCATAGAGGTATCTCTACTTCTAAAAAAAACTTTCCTGGCAGAGAAGGAGAAACACAGAGACTCTTCCACTAAGGCATCTTCTTCAGTGGTTTCCTCTGTTAGGTTTCACACCTACAGAACTAAAATCGCTACAAATTTTACTACTGAATGCAATAATTTCTTCAATTTGTATAATCTATCTCTGAACTCAATTCCTGTCCTCCAAAGAAGATAGAAATCCAATTTCTCCCAGGTGCTATCCATACCCTGCCTCTTTGGTCTACCTTGACGTTGAGAAGAAAGGCTGCATTTGCAATGACGATCTCTCTATATTATTAAACCCATAATGATCACAAATACACACAAATACAATATAACCCATTTTCCCAATTAAACATTAAAATAGCAGGCAAGTATCTAGCACTGCCAAATAGCCTGTCCTCAGAGGTCAAACAGTATTTTGGGTTTTCCATACTTGGAGAAATAAATATTAATAAAACCACAAAGCTGAATAAATACATCCTGTAAGAGATGCAAATAATTTTCAAGATGTCAGCATTTACCTCAGATTATACATAACACACTTATTCAGATTTTAATAGGCTGACTTCAGCCTATTTCAGAGTTATGAGCAAAAAGTTAGATTTTATATTTAAAGAATCTACCTGCTTTCTCTGGCCACACCACTCAAAATTCAACTCTTTATTTATGCAAAAGTCAGAGAAGAAATACTAATTATTATAAAAAATATTAAAAGTTGGCTCAAAAAGAACTACCTTGATTTTGATTTTAGCTGAAGAATCAGTAAGGGAATGAAACAAGCACTATTTTCAGAATACAGAGTGTAATGCCGTACCACACAACACTTCACCTGAGAAACAAATGCACACACAGTGCACAAATGCACTCTCTTGAAAGAATATAAATTAAGATTCCTGGCAGATAATAAGTGAAAACAGCATGAAGTAAGGATAAATAAAGAAAAGTCCAGAATGGTACCAATGTATTGGATTTATGTAACATTCTCATTAACAATTTAAAAATGAGAAATAATACACTAAACTTTAAACTGACATATTAAATGGGGAGTAGGAAGCAGCTAGATCAGGAAGACTGGAAAGAATGGGCAGAAAGTACTACCTAGGCAGGGCACAAGAGATGAACATCTATGACAAATATGCATGACAAGTATACCAAAAGAGACAGAGACCACAAAAGCAGGAATGAAAGTAGAGACAGGCAGAGAACAGCAAACTAAGATTGATTTGCTAAGCAACACAGCTGTAGTAAAGGCACAGCAAGACTGGATGTTTCCACAGGTTGAGCAAACACCATGAGGTCTGCAGCCAAACCCATGTCTGATAGACCATGACCACAAATGGCTGTACCTTCCCCAGGTCCGCACCTTCCCCAGGTCCTCCTGCCTCCTGTAATACCAACACCAACAGTGCCGCAGTGTTCGTCACACACACAGTGAGCGTGAGGTGCACTCACTGACACAAGCACTGCATCACATCCCTGGTGTCTGCATTAGGTGGTCCCAGGGGGACTTAAAGCACAGCTTCCCCTCAGGAGGCTTTGTATCACATTTCTAGTGGAGATGTCCAGCCAAGGAGATGAAGCTATACCTAATCTGATGTAATCCTCCCAAAAGATATATATAGAAGATAGGATGAGCAATATGGAATGTAATCAGAGCTGATGAAAACACCTTCAATTACATAATTTAAATTACTTAGGAATATTTGCTGGGAAGTAATGTTGCATAAAGAGAGGAATTGAAGAGATGACTCAAAAAGTTTCTCTTTCAGTTTTCATCAGTCAACAGGCAAAACATTTCTCAAGCTGACTGGGACCTCTACTACAGCCAAGAACATCTGGAGGAAATATGTAAATCCCTTGTAACTATGTTGTAGAAAATGAAACTGGAAGATCCCAATAATTATAAAATACTCAGGGAGCTAAAATGTAGAGTGTGTTTTTATAAAATAAAAGAGTTGCTAGCTATACTTTCTCTGTACAAGCTGAGACTTAAGATGGAGTCCATTTATCAATACTTTGGGAAGCTGAACCTCTTGTCACTTGAGAGAAAAACCACAAAAGGTTTTCAAGGGCCACACAAGAGAAATTCCTCCTACTCCTACTGAAAATGTTGAAGTTCTTCCCTCAGCTTTCCTACTTATTGGTGTCCTAAACTTCTAACTTTTTAATATATATATATATGAAGAAGCTTTGTCTACATTTGCTATAAGTGTAGTATATTGTGGAGCCAAAAGACTTAGAAGATCTTGGTCACACAAGACAGAGTCTTGCAATGGTCACACCCTTATGTTCTAATGACTCTTTCCTTTCATGATTCACTGTTTTCACATTTTATATTGCTGCATTTTGTTGTTATAGTTGATGTCCTACTTTCTTTATAGTGTGAATTACGTATCTTTTTTTCCTGTTCCACACTTTATCATACAGACAAAAGAAATACATTTCTATCTATTTTAAGATTATCTTTTCAAGGTCAGTTTCCCAACTTCTCATGTTGCCAGTCAGCCCAGAATGCACTTATGCACAATGCCTAACTTTGAGCAGGATAATCATCCCACTGTATCATAATTTCCATAATGAAGTCAGAGTAGAAACTCTCTCACCAGCTGCCTCAAAATTAAGAGATGTGGAAGGTCTCAAATCAACTGCCCAAGTACATAAATTGATTACCACTCTTTTTAAAAGTCTGTATTTACTAAAGCAAAACTATTGCATCTTAGGAGCTATATTGTCAGCATCCTTCCCTTTCGAGATTGCCATTTCCCCCAGTGAATAAAGTCAAACCACCAGAAACTGTGAAGAGTTCTGCTATTAGTGATGGTTGTGCATATGCTCTGTATTAATAGAGTCAGTTGCCCCGAGGAATTAGCCATCTATATTCATGAACTAAATGAAATCATATTCATTGAGCAGTTGATGACAGCACAGTTGAAGAACAGGTCAGTTCTTGTGTTTAGGACTAAATCTTTGCTTTCTGTGGCAGATGAAGGATATTCTCTACAGGTTCAACAATATTCCAGCCAGACCCTTTTCTCCTTTCACCAATGCTTCAGTCTTCTTCTCTGTAACTGGACTTTTAACTAGACCCACTAGAATGAAGTAGGGGTCATGGTGAAACACAAGAGCCCAATGAGAACTGATTTAGGGAGCACCAGTCACTAGTAAGGCAAAAGGCAAATAGCAGGAAGGTTTTGAAGCTATATTAGATGCCTTTCATATCTTAAATGGTATCTTAAAGCCAGCCTGCTGTATTGTGATTATGTTATCAACAAGGGGTTCAGCAGTTGGCCTCCTACCAGCTAAAACTTTCAGTGTCCATTCATAGATTCATTTGAATTCAGTGAGCTGTTCTACACACAATGAAGGAGCAAAATAAAAATAAACATGTAGAGAGCTGACCTGAAAATAATAAAGAAAGGAAACAGCACTGTATGGTCAGATGCCAAGTAGTCTTTCATTAATTCTTTTTTTAAGGTGTTTACTTCCATTTTTATCTTTGCATTACATCTTTTTCCCCTTTTCAATGACTACTGTGGCACACATGAGACAGCTTGTGCTGTGAAAGGGGTTCAAGAGTTACCTTCCCTTTACTCTGAATGCTCACTTCATGAAATAACCTTGAAACCAATTAGAGTGACCAAACAAAGGCAGAACAAGAACAGGTATGTCATTTCCAGCAAGCAGAGATACAGTCAGCAGATGTCACAGTCATGTCTGCAGCCTTGACAGAGGTATTTCATCTGAATCCATTCATCAATACATGCACCAATTGGTCCAAAAGATTTCCCTCGGTCTGGATAAGCTCTAGGACTTGGTCTTTCTCTGGCTCCTCTGGTGTATCTCTTGGGAGCAGGACCCCATCCTATGATGACTTTGCAAAAGATGAACCCATACCTTATTTTCAGGACTTTTTCTGCCCTCCCTTTCCCTCTACCCGATAATTCTGACAAACACACTTTCCTCCTTGAATGTGCACACCTTTGTCTCTCTTGACTGAAAGTATAATACCTGTAGTGTCCTATAAAGTTTGTTCTGCACACAGACATGGGGCAAGAAACCGAATCATACATCACTCCCTCCATTTCCATGACGGTTTGGGAGTGTTTTACTGACAGATGTGAGCTCCTTCTGTATCTCCAAGTCACAGTGGGAATTGCTCACACCTTCTGGCCAGGACAGCACTCTCCTCCTTACCCCTTCTACACAGCCCTGCCCAGGGAAGACCTGGTCCTGTTTCATTCCCTCTTGCTCAGGTCTTCTGAGCATTCTCTGCAAGTCTCAAGCACTTATATTCCCAAACATGAGTTCTCTTGCTCTGCAACTAGATACTCACACTGCTCCCAACCCCCTTTGTGTATCCTAACATGCTCTCTTCTTATTCATCATTAACACCTTCATGCTTAATAACTCCTCAGCATTCCTCAGCTAACAGTACATGTGGAAGAACTGGCAGGGAATTCATGCAGCCCAAGGCATTCTGTGAAAAAGCCATTTCCAGAATGCAAGACTTTTGCACAGCTGGTATCTCAATGGTCGTGGTCGTAAATGCACAGAAGGTGAAAGACGGTACAAAATAATATCTGTGGCATTACTTCAAGAAACACCAAAGCGTTCTCTGTTCCCTCAACCCACAGAAACACTGTGTTCTATTTCCACATCACACTTTTTTCTATTTCTCTGCAGACAACATAGCCCCCTTTTTTTTTTCTTTCGAGGTCTCAGCCCAGCATGATATACATGCTAATATAGAAATTAAACATTTGTTGAGTAGTTTCATATAGGTTTAGAAAACAAGAAAATAAGGGAACTAGACTTACCCCAAGGAAATTAATATTAGAATAATTTTCAACCTTGGCACTGAAGTCTTAAACAAAATAAAATACAAGTCCTCCAGCAATGACTGTGCCTGCCAGGTAGGTAGGGAATATACCTTTTCACTCTGGATCTGACACACTTCACTCTCATTTACAGTCTCCCGTTTGATATTTAGAGAACTTTGCAACATTATTCATTATTAAGGCTGGATTCAAATCAGTAACCTTCAGATGGGAAGTTACATTTCCCATTTGTTACTCAGTTCTCCAGATAAGTGCTTCTGCCTCAAACTCATGCATCAGCTTTGATGACAGAGGAACAGTGTTCATTGAAGTGTTGCTAATGCATTCCTGAGTCTGGCTAATTACACACAATCAACTGATTCTCAAACATCAGGATGCCAAATATTGCCTTAAATCACTACCACTTGGTGGGAACCTTTCTATTGCCTGAAGAGGTGAAAACAGTTGAGTTAGTAATGAAAATCAGATTTAACATTTTGAGACCAATCTCTTGAAGGCACCTACCTAGAAATGAAGACCTTTAACACTCTTCCTGTTTCACAGAAAAAAACCTCAGTGAGTGCTTTTTATTTCCTACAAAATTGAATAAATACAAGCCCTTAAAAACAACCCCCACAAAATATTTATATGTTTTCTGTAACAGTACTGTTAAAACTCTAACCTGACTAAATTTGTATGACAATGCACAGCCTGGAAAACAACATTCCTGGCTCTTTCTCCAAGGAACATGATTCCATGCAAAATTCCACATGCACTATGGAACAGAATCAGCCTTCTGCCGATAATCCACCAGGACTGCAATCTAAAATCAGCTGCTACCTTTACTCTGGATCAACTAATTTAACTTTTATTTAGAGTTCTCCGTTTGATATTTGAATTGGTTAAAATACTGCTGGTCAAGGCACCCTGAAATACCAGCATAACTAACAGAGGAATCCAGTTCTCCAGTGGAAGATTGTTTCTGTGTTTGTAAATTGCTGTAGATGTGCAATAGCTACAGAAACAGCAAAATGACAAGGCCAAGGAATACAGCAGCTAATAAAATAGACCAAGATGAAACTATTGATACAATAAATCCTACAACAGACTGTACCTTCAACTCAGCTTTGTTTCTCAGACTAAAAGTAAAATTGAATTAGGTGCTACAAATCTAGATAACTAGCACTTGACCTCTATCTGTCCATATGGTCTAACGCTGAAAAACGTGGAAAAGATTCATGTACATGGAGTGAGGCATGCCAGGGTTTGATCACCCTCCCTCCAGGCACATGCCTGTCCCTGCCCTGTCACCCAAGCCACATCAGTGCCATCCCCTGCTTTGCCACCAGGCTCTTGGCTGTGCTCCTCATCAATTGGTTTAGGAATCTATAGCTGGACTTCTGCATAGGTCAGCCTGAGTCACAGCTTCAAAATACCCATGTCTTTGTATTTTATGCTGTTGACACAAAATAAGCTGTTTGATACTTGGCATTTTACCCCATTTTTTATCAGGTGAGTAAAATTTTTTTTTCTGGCCGGTGTTCTTCAGAGTTATGACTGTTCACTCATTTGTACTCAGCCTTTAATAAGGCAATATTTTGAAACACTTCATTTCATAATAAAAAAAAAAAAAGGAGGGAGAACAAAGAGCCCCTAAAACCAAACAAGCCAATTCCCCATCAGTTTGGACATCCTTAGACTAAAATCAAGATTGCACCATTTATGTGTTTATAAAGAGCGACATTTGTATAAGACTCCTGGAGAGGATGAAGGAGGATCTTTCAATCATTCAGATTATACCTGAAAAGGGTCTGAATTCAAGATAAAGCCTAAACCGCAGCACGTGAGTTCCTTAGTTTAAGGCATTGCTTTGCACTATGGATCTCCTGAGTGTGTAACTCTCCCAACACCTGAGAAACAGAAGTCAGACACCAAGACCACAAGTAAGGATGCAGATATAGGGAAACAAAGTACCACCAGGAACAAGTACTTTACAATTACAATGCAAATGCACAGCAGCATCCGTGCGTGTGCAGGACTTCCAAGTATTTTTCCTGACTCTCCTGAAATCAAACAAAAATACAGCACTGGCTACCATTCCTATATGAAGCAGAGATGCCTCCTTGGAAAACAGGCAGCTATATATTGACGAGCTGTCATCTCTGATGAAGTCAGGAGTAAAGTGCTCTTAAATCAACCTTGGAAGATAAAACTTTTAATGGTAGTTTCCATTGCTGTAACTGGAAATGGAGCTGCAGCTTTGTATTTTAAAGGCCAAATCCTTCTGCTCCTTTGTTCCCTTTTAAAAATTTTCTCTTCCCTTTTCCTTTCCCTTTTCTCCAAATTAACATTTGGAACACTTGAAAATGCTAATTGAGTTTCACTTAATTCAGACAGGAAATAATGACCTCAAGCTAATAAGACAAGTTAATAGTCCCCTGCAGGTAAATTAACACAAGACCAAATGCTTGAAGACCTTGAGGATCACAACTGTTAAACTTAAGTATGCATTCAAAGCAACTCTGAGCATCTAACAAAGCAGGTCACAGATCATCAATCAGAGTTATTGAGAAAAAACCTCTTCAAAGAAACAAGAGAACTGCAGAACACATGAAGGTAACTTCTTTTCAACATCTACTGTAACACAGCCAACTGAAAGATGCTTTTAAGTTAATAAATAAAAAACCACAACCTGAATGCTCAATGTGTATGGAAAGCTGTGTTCAATGAAGACATTCACTCATTCCAGAAATGCAACAGATATATTTCAGTAAGCCATCTATCAGAGACAGATGCCTTTCCATTGCAATGACATAGTATTTTCTTTTTGCAATCACTTTATAGGGTTAAAAATATTAATTTGATTACAGTATATCAATGAAGTTGAAATGCTTACAGAAATCATAATGCTGCTTAAAGTCACAAAATAAACATTTCACAGCCCACAAACTGAAAAGTGCTATAAAAGCGCCCAAAGCACAATAGTCACTCCACAAATCACCTTCATGTCAGATTAGACAAAAATGTATAACCTAAAAACACTCATAGAAAAATATAATATCTCTTTAAAATACAGCTGTTGACAAATAAATGGGTAAATCTGACAAACTACTCAAGTTTAAATTCCTAGCCCTCTATTACAATAACACCAGTCTGTTTTAAAAGTCAAAATATGTTGCTGGATCATGTAGAAATTAATAAATAAAATAACACTGGTTAAAAAAATAAACAATTATGAGAAATCCGGAATCTGTGTGTTCAATATAGTTTCAAAGATATCACTGTATTTCATAATCCTTTAGGATGCTAAATTATCTTAGTGTCTACACAGGAGAAAAGCTGTTATTTACAATTTTCTATTTTTAATTTGAAGCTTTTTCCTTAATTACTTTTGGTTTCAGCACAAGTAGCAGGTGTCAAGAGCATATTTTCTTTGCTTGCACGAGTTCATCTACAGTTAAGACACCAACTCTGAATTGAAAAACCTGAAAAGCTCATTTTCCTCTCCCAACACATGAATATAAATTACATGGTAAGAAGGGGGACCTGGTAAATAGAAAATCTTGAAGGACATGCACAGATATTCATGGGTGCCCAACAGTGCAGGTAGGCAGCAGAGGGACCTTTTTGACAGAACATTGTCTCCACTGAAGGACTGCTGCAAGCATAACCCTGACACTTTATCTGCTGGGAAACACTGCTCAAGTCTTTGCATTGATAGCTGATTAGACATCCAGAAAACTCAGCCCAGCAGCAACTAGAAACAATAACGAGATTTAGTAAATCTGTTGCTTCAAACTGAAAACCCGACATTGACAGAACTACAGTAATAAAGACAAAATAAATGCAATCACTATAAATCTGATGTAAAATTCTAGTTTTTCTTTTAAAGCATTCATTTCCATTCAAACAGGAAGGGCACAAATCATGAGAGAAGTAATAAGCAAACATGAAATATATCAAACAATATTTTCTGTGTAATAAAAATTAAAGAGAATAATTTGGAGCTTGCTAATGATTAAATCACTTCAATTAATGTTTTGCATAAACAGTAGGCTGGGTTTGCAAAGCAAGGACTCAAAAATGAATGTGAAGATTGTTTCAATTAGAAAAAGCTATATATCAGTGCATTTTTCTGTTCTTTGCTCTTTCTTCTACAAACAAAAATAAAATAAGATTTTAAAAAACACACTTAAAACATACTTATTTGTTTTATCACTTCTGTCATTATATAAGGCTGTCATTAGAGACTTTAAACCTTCTGTTTAAGCCAGTTCACCCTTCTCATTTCTGGGCAATTCTCTGAATGGCTCAGTTTGCATTTCCAATGATTTGGGGTTTTATCCTTTCTGAACTTTACACAAAACATGCTCCAAAGAATTTTCTGTACAGTTTTGTCTGTAGTGGTTACATGCATCACAGTGGTACATTCCCAAACAACACTGATACTGTCTTGTGGTTTCTGAACAAAGCTTTTCAATCAAAAGGCTGCATCATCCAGGCTCAGGACAGTCCCTGAGGAACCTGAAATGGACTCCAGAGAGAATTCATGCAACTACACACAGGTCACAGTTACAGTGACTGGCCCAAAGCAAAGAGAAAAAGGTGCTCTGGAAAAGAATTGATGCTTATCCCAATATTCTGTTGCCAGTGTCCTAATCCCACATGAAAAACAGAGCACCTGCATACGTGCAAAGGATCCCACACCGTTAGAGCTGCACTGGTACTAGCTGCCTCATTCCAACTCTAAGTAGTCCAGTTGCTTTCTCCATAGTGTCCTCCTCGTTTTAAATAAAAAATGGTTCCCAAAGTGCTGTGTAACATCTCATGATCCATCGCCTTCAAACTAAAGAAGAGCTCAGACTTTCACAAGAAGTACTGCTGTAGACACCAGCTATTAGAGCCAATGGGGGATAAGGTTTTACCTGAACCAAGAACAATTACGTAGCTGGACCACAGTTAGAATAAGACAGATCAACCTAACCAGGTATTTCTTCTACTAAATGAAATGTATATATTGATTACCTTTCAATTAGTTTAATAAAGTTAACACTTGGAGTAGGTCTCACCTCCCAATGAAGGCCTCCAATTAGTTTAGTAACCTAAATCCTTGTGTTTCCTAGACTTTTGTGGCATCACCTGGGCACTACTCAATTCTACCTCACTCCCTAAAAATGAACACCAAAGAGATCTCTGTAATATTTACAGAATGTCATGCTACCATATAGAGTACTTCCTATAAGCACTTTTGTACAGAGATTGAGCATATTAGAAAAACTCAGTTTCATAACTTGTACACAATTCAATTCCAGATGTGGCATTAATTTTTTCATCCTGAAGTATCACAGTTGGAGTTGCTCTGATTTGCCGATTTATACCAAAGAAACACAGGTGCTGCAGTGCCTTGTTTAGGCAGAGAGAAGAGAAAATGATACAACATTTCCATATGAAATTCTGAGGAATTATGCATGACTCAACCCAAATTTAATACAGGTTCATATTGTCCTTGTTTAGATGCACATATGTAATAGCCAAATTTAATAACATCAGAGATCTGCTCACAGAATTTCAATGCTCAGTGGGCTTAGTCAAGTTGAAAAGCTCATAAATCTGTGGGAAAATATTAGACATTGTTACAACTAAAATCTTACATGACAATGACTGAAACAAGGTAGTGAAAAAGGCAGTTAATTTTAGTATTTCCTTATGTAGTTTGTCAGTTCATCTTTCACAGTTATAAATATTCATGGGAGAGCAGAAATAAAAAAAAAGTTTAAAGGATTTTTTGTTCACTAAAAAAAATTGTCTTCTTACTGTGAGCTCTCACCTTCCTCCTCCTACAAGTGTGTTTGGCTACTCACTTTTTTAATTGGCTTTTTAAAAAAAGAAATTAAAGCTTTCTCCTTACTTTTTTCTTAGTCTGGGGAAGAACTCAGCATGGAAATTACCAGCTCTTTTGGTTCCTTCTTTAACAGCAAGTGTTCTGTTGTTATGCACATGCATTACTAAATATGACTACTTTGACGTGAATTTATGAAGACTGACTTCTGTTTTTAGTGCCTATGAATCTACCTACATTCTGTCCTTCTGCTCATCTGTTGCCTAGTCAAAATAGTCTGAACTTAAGCCAGTTTGTACATTGCTTTATAGTGCATGCCTGATTGAGAACTAAAACTAATATTATAAGACACTGTTCCTTGCAGAGCTGAATAAAAATATTCTTAAAAGGAAAGTATTGGTTAAAAAATTATCCTACTGCCATGCAGATAAAAAATCCAGGGACCAGACACGCATTGTGCTTTTTTCCATAGGTCTGCAAACACACTTTGCCCAGTAGGTGTGATGGTACCAACTGGAAGCTGTGGGCAGATTTTGGGAAAATCTGTGGTTCTCAGTAACCTCAGTAATCTGAAGGTAAACTTTCAGATTATAATCCTCACTGGAGCAAGGACTGCAAAGGGAAACTAGGTGGCTCTGGGAGACATTTGGGAAGAGAAGACATGGGACATTCCAGATCCCTTATGCATCATTCTGCATCACTACCTCACCATTTTTCTCATGTCTATTTTGTGTCCACCTCCAGCATGAAAGGACAGGATTTAGAGAAGGCAAATATTCATCATTTGGCTTGTTTTCAAGTTGGCCAACTGAAGACCAAGTAGACAGCGCTCATTTTTTTTAATATACATACAGCTGGTATGTTTGCCTTTTGTCTCTGCCTAGTATGAGGCTGTCACGCCTAGTGATCATCAACACTTTGCTGAAGACTTGAACTTTCTGCACACTGGAAATATATTTAATTCATAGCTTTACGTCAGTTTCCACATCAACTGTCTTCAAGCTTTTGAAAAGCATGTAACAATATTCTTTTAAGAAACAGAACAGCTGAGTCCAACTCACAATAATTGTGTGGATAACTTAGTCATGTAGAACACAGCAGCAGAGTAGGGAGCATCCTCTCAGACCACCACTCCTACATTTCTTCTCCAGAGCAAGTAAGTCCCTCTGGAAGTATAACTGGAGTATCTCCCTGGTTCCATTAACGCCTAAGAAACTTGTGCATTTTGAGAGGGAGACTAAGCCTGCTCAGTTTGTGCAACTATTGTGAGAGAAACAACCTGGAAGTGGAACCTTCAGTTGATCAGATCCAAGAATGGATTTTGCTTTTATCCGTAATGGTGCAGTTTACATCCATATTCTGAGGAATTCTGAGCTGGGAAGATCAGTTCAGCATCCTCCTTGCCCATTAAACCAGCTTTCTTCTTACCTGCTTTCTTTCTTGCCCCAACTTTCCGCACAAAAGGTGAACACTCTCCTAAGGACAGCTCAAGACCAAATTGTCAGGCCAATTTCCTTACCTGGAGGTTAGGTCATCCATCTCCAGGCTGACCAGCAACCAGAACCTGTGTCCCTCACTCAGCTGACAATAAAAAAAACAGCCTCCCATCAAAATCCATTTCAGATCTGCCCACATCTTGTTTTCTGGACACCTCTTGGAGATTTATGCACTACTTTTCTAAATTCATCTGAAAACACGTACAGGGCCTGAATCCTCTATAGGCCACTGGAGTTAAGCATTTAGAGACCTTAGTGAATAAGTAACAAGTTCAAGAATGCAATTAGATAGCTCCTGGAATTCCTCAGGCTGGCTGTCTGTCTGGTCTTAAACTCTAGGTATTGAAATCCTAACACAGCAGGGTTTAGGAGTCTAATCTCATCCATGCTCATCTACAAATCACGAGAGCTGCATCACAAACAGCTCATGATCCAGGCCTCAGCTGAATTGCTACAAAAGCAGAAATTATCTGAAATCTATGGCTTCAAACTGCCTATGTAACCCTGAACTAGCTGCATATACAAAGTGTGGGAAACAAAATCAATAAATAACTCAAGAGGTCACTTAGTCATGAGTATGCACAAATACCTTCTTGACAGATATGCTTAACAACCTTCAGCACTGCCTGTTGAAACTGTGGCATCAACTCATCCATTCCAGTGTTTCATTATCCTCACCATAAGATATTCCTAATACCTCACATGATTTTTTTTGTTTTGGTATTGAAGTTTATGATTTTGCTATCCCATCATTTTCCCTATGTTGCAGCATTTATGCATAAAGACTATGTTTTAATACAAAAATTTTCTCAATTCATTGAACATCTCTTCTTAAGTTTCCCAAGTATCACTAACAACAAAATTATAAATCTCAGCTTCATAAAGTGTAATAGCTGCTTCATTAACTCAGAATAATTACAGTCATTTGAACAAACCTGAATTATACCCATCCAACTAAGCAAACCAGCATGATCCAGAAAGTTCCCAACTTCAATTAGCTGTTATTTCCTACGCCTGAAAGGACCATGACCATACTGACATAGTATTTGAGGGTTGCTGTTCAGCTCTCCAGACCAGAAACCACATTATAAAAAGCACCATAGAATATGGAAGTCTCTTGTAAGAGACCAAAGAACTAAGGGTGGTTGAACTCCTCATCCTGTTTGCTGGTTTGTCTGAATTAAAACTGGAGGTTTGGAATGACAACTTGCCATTTTCCCTAAGCCTAAATTAATATTAAACAATTGTGTAGAAGGCAAAATTTTTTGGAAAGAAACGTTCTCTACTATAACCCAGGGGAAAGCAAACAAAACGCAAAAATGCTGTTTTCCGTCATTAACAAGAAACCTTAACTAATTGGAGCTTCTGATCATTACATTTTTTTCATTTATTTAAAATGAATAAAATACACCTTATGTAAGCATAGCTCTGTATCTTGCATCTTCAGTGCATCTGCCTTTAATTATCAATAAAGCCCAAAATTAAAAAAAACCATGCAGTACTGAAGGAATGTCTGTAAATTTAATCAACTATGACCCGTTGCTCACCACCTTCCAAGAGCTAGGGAAAAAGGAATTGAGCTGTAAAATTTGTTCTGGGCAGGAACTTGGCATCTGCTATCAAGTCAGAGTCCAGAGAAAATTAGCATCATGAATTTCAAATACATTGACTTATCTCATGTAACTCAAAGCTCACAGATTTGATTCAAATCATAAGGGACTAAATCCTGCCAGGCAGTCAGACCCATGCATGGGACAGGAAGGATTCTGGCAAAGAGGGAAAAGTGGACAGAAAAGTCCCAAAAGATTTTGCCCTGGCAGAGTGAACTGTTTGATGTCTATTTTCCAGTGCTAGTAGTAGATGTAAATATCTGTTAATTCATTCCTGTGTCACTCCCATGAAATACTATTTAATGAAAAGCATTTGAGTGCTGCATTTGTTGATCCCATCCTTTTTGACTAGATAGTGCTTCGGACACCATACTTTTGACAGGTCTCTAAAAATGCTGTTTTCTTTTTTAATTAGGACTCACCAGCAAACAGCAATCCTGTTCTTTCACAGGCAACTCCCACCTTTAGAAGAAGTGCTTGAAGCTAGAACATAGCTTTCCCCACTCTCCCACAAAAAGCATAAACAATGCTAGTAATGAGAATCAGAACTGCAGAAGGAACACCCTGTAGCCCACAGAACCCCAAGGGTGATCATACTCTTCAAAGAGTATGGCTGGAAGGGCGAGATTCCTCATATTTGATAGACCAATCTCACCATAAATAAGTACCAAAATGGGCAGAAATACTGGAATTGCTCATTAATAATTTATACAAAACTACAGACAAGTTTACTTTTGTTTAAGAAGAAAATACCTGCTAAGGTAACAAAGTGTGTTTCACAGTATTGTGAGATCGAAACATTCACAGGATTTACAGTAACAAGGAGAAGGTGAAATACCTTCTCATCAGTATTCTGCAGCACTTTGTTATCTGAAATGCTCTTTTCAAAACACTTCTATCAGTCATCAGAGATTATACTCTTTAGGGGAGAACAGAATTAATGTGGCATTTGCCTTACCTCTCTTCAAGCTAACTCACGCTAGAACAGTTCTGATGCCTTCTGTGCTAACTTGTACACCTGCCATTGGCTTGGTATCAGAAGAAAACACTGCTCATTCTACACAGTGAAAAACATTCTGGCCTCCATATTTTCAAGGAACAGTCAGAAGCATTTCATCAAACCTGTGAAAGGGCTGGGATTTCCAGAATGGGCCATGACACAAGCCAGATCTAAAAGACTTCTCGACGCTCAACAGCTGAGAAAAAGATGCAACAGTGGATTAAATGCTTAGCCTATGTTTTAATCATAACATTAGATACTGTTTCGGTAATTGAGTTTGTAGAATAGCATCCTCACCTGTTTTCAGTGTCGTCATTTTCCCCACAATGCGTTTATAACTTTAATTATTTTGGCAGAATAATTCATAGTTGAAATTTCCTGGCATCACATTTTCCCTGTACAGCACCATTTGAGGAACATGAGACAGTTTGAAGACAGTCCCATTACCTACATGATCTTTCTACTGCCTTTTTTGACCTGGGGAAGAGGTCACTCAGTCTTTTGGAAGAGTAATTTGTAAGATGAGTCAAGGCTGAAGGCAGGACTGGGAGAAGGCAATTTCATCCATGGCAAACATGTTCGCCATTGGATAGCCACTCCAAATAAATTTGTACATCCAAAACAGTTCTTTCTATTCATATATGTTTAAGGTGCAGTGATTTCAAAGATAGTTCAGTATGTGGTGTGTATTTTGCAAAGCAAACACCAACACATAATTATCTCCCGTAATTATTTAAAATAGTTCTCAAACAATTTCTTTTCTAAATTACATTACTGTGCAACTGGAACCATTAAAAATGATCATATTGTTTAATTAGCCAGTTTCTCCTAATTTCTTCTACAATTCAGATTTTTAATTAACATTTCATAGCTCTTAAACTGAGTGTAATTACTAACAGCTCACATGAAATCCAAACTAAAATTAAATCTTTTAATAAACTGCTATTCAGAAAACTGTAAGGAAATTTACTGTTTAATAATTAAGCATTTCTTTGGCTAAAATCCTTACCTATTCCAAATGAAGAGCTAGTTCAACAGTCGACATAAAAATGAAGTAAAATGCCCCAGTACACAGCAGTCTCTGTTTCAGAAACTAAAATAAAAATATAGAAAAAAAAGTGTATGTGCATCATATATAAAAAAATTGCATGTTCTAATATTCATCTTCTTAAAGATATGAAAGCCAGAGTTTTGACTTGGTTGAAGATAAAGGCCACAAAGAAGGCCTAAAAAGACTAAATGCATGGTGGGGAGCCACTGTTTTGGAAGAAAGCAAGGGATTGGTTGGTACAGTCAGTGGTAATGCTTAGGGGACAATCCAAGATCTGGGAGGTATAGCAGGAGACTGTTCCTAAAGATGAAGGAAGACATTAGAGAAGCAAATATTTTAAATGTGATAGATATTAATGGGAAATTATTGGGAAAACTAAGTGAAAGTAAACCAGCAAGGCTGAGAGTAAAGCAAAAAAACCTGCTATTTTAAGGAAAAGAATAAGTGTAAAGGGCAATTGCCTTGAAAACTGGAATTCAGCCTACCCAGGGAATAGGTTGAAAAGGTCTCCTGGGAGAGGAGCAGAAAGGATGGAAGTGTTATGGAGGGCTAAAAGAATCTTATTAAATACAACAGCAAAGAGCTATGCTATTGCAGAGGAAGGGTACAGAGCACAGTGATAAAACAATATGACTGCATTTAGAGCCCTTCAGCGACCTCAGAATAAAAAACCCTTTACAGAAAGCTTAAATAAGGACACCTATTTATGGACAAGAACAGAGGAACAGCACCAGCATGTAGGAGTAGCACTGCAAAGGTTATGACACAGGACAAGTTATAGTTTGCAAGGGACATAAGAGGCAACAAAAAAGGTTAATAGAAGGAATAGACAGTGAAACACTATTTCTGTAATGGGAAAAGAGAGCACATAATGGATGAAGCAGAAAAGTCTTAAGTATTCAACACCTACCTTCTTTCAGTCATTTGTTCTCCCCCACCCCAAATTAATTAATCCTGCTTTAACAGCGGAACAGGATTGTGAAGGAACAAGCTGGGAATTACTGAGTAATAGATATCTGAGTCAGGCCAGCATCCAAACTGCCCCCTACACTCCTTTAGGAAGTAGGTGAAGATGACTCTGAATGTTATCCACCTCAAAATATTGTCAAGGATGTCAATTTGTTTAAAGGCAAAAAATATTTGGACTGACATTCCTTCTTTAACTAGTTCAGAGCAGGAATTTCTGCCCGTCTCCCTTCTTGGTAACACTCCTGTAGCAGAGTATTACATGAAAGCCTAAAATAGTGTCCTTAGTATTTTGTTGGAGCTGTTCCCCTTTTCACAGTGAGCTTTACCAGCAAATGAAACAGACAGCAAGAAAAGAATTTAGATGTCTGGGTCCTAGTCCTTGTCTCTTACCAAAGTGAAAGCATGCTGGTAGGAAAGGTGGAGGATGAGATCTAGTGCTTAGGTGCATTTCAGATTTGGAAAACTTCTCTTTGTGCCCTTGAGACAGAGAGAGGAACTGAAAAAAGTTCTCCCACATCAAGGGTGAATGCCCTAATCACCAAATTAGTTACAGGATTAACAAATAGAAAACTTCCAATTAAGCCTTGGATTTTTTCCAGCCACAATTATTTGATGCATTCAAATGCTTCTGAGACTTTAAATCACACTGTTCAGCAAATTTGCAGTTTCTCAGTAAATATAAACCTACTCATACAGCCCTAATGAATATTGCCTGAAGGTGAACCAAGATGGAAAGAAAAGTTATAATTAGTTGAGCCAGGATACAATTTTCTGGCAAAGTGTTCAGCTGGCAGTTATGGCCTTCATCCCTGCCACCTCACTTCCCTCCGGCTTCTTTTAGGGGGCTCTCTCTGCCAGTGTTGCCAGTCTGGAAAGCACTTTGCTTCCTGCGTGTCATGACAGAGCTGCAGAGCTGCAGCTACTTCACCATAGTACCATTTATGTTGCATAAATATGGAAAATTAGAGTGTATTTCGTAAGACATGCTTCTAAGCTCTGTATGTTGCTACCACTGTTCTCACTCACGTGTCCCCCTTCTCATCTTCACATTTGTAAAAATAACTCCAAGTTATTACTCAGTCTTCATTATAGCAGGCATATGTAGAGCCCTAACTGGCAACAAAGGGTGAGAACACAGTATTAGATAAGTTTTGAAATTTTTTTTCTTACTCATGCAATCACTATCTCACTTTTATCAGGCTCACATCCGAGTCAGCAATTTTGCCCAAGCTGTTGTTTAAGGAGTAATGCAACAGCCAGATGGCAATGGTACCATCCACATCATCTTCATGTTCAGTGCTCACTGAAAAGGAGAGGAATTAAGCCACATTTAATCCTCAGAAAAGGTCTGGGGAAAGCAGGGCAGCTGTTCATCAGATTTGGTCTCCATCACCACTCCCCCTGACTGCAAACCATGAATGTATTGGAAGGGATTGCAGCCAACCATTCTGGAATTTCCAGTCTGTCTGTCCATTTTTGGTGTCTATAAAATATGCTATCAAAGCCGTCTCCACATCCTTTCCTTAGGGAGACTAGGAATTGATAGATTTTGGTGGAGTTAACTTTCCTCCACCTTTCTCATAGTTTTGCATAAGGAAACCACTGTTGCCAAACTATCATTTTAAACTGCTAAATTTATGTGTCAGGAATATTTTATTTCATCTTTATGTTTTAGGTCAATCATCTTAGAAGTTTCTGCTCTGTGCCAGCTATGCTTTGCTGCTTGAAAGTGGAACTTAAACTACCAAATATCTTATTTTTCACTGTAGAACAAATCCATGTTTGCAGTAAGAGAAATAAGGTTCAGTGAGCAGCAGCCTAAAGTTTTAAATCCTTGCTTGTCATTTGGGGTAAATGTACAACTGAGCTTCTCTGAAGAGCAGCTTGAGCATCCTTCAGGCTCTGAGAGACTTTCTCCAAAAAGGGAAATTGTGACTTAAGAAAGCACAAGTTTATGGTTTATGTTCATGCATCCGGTTAGAGCATGATGGGATGCACCATTCTACGTGGTCAGATTTTACACTCAGCAACCGCATGTAGATTCCTCCAAAAATGAAAGCATTTGCATTACTGGCACAGAAATGAGCAATAGACACACAAAGGCCAAACCTGAGGAGCGTGAGTGGCAACTCACTAAATAGCTCAAGCCCATACCGAATGCATGTGCTGCATTACTTGACTCGTGGCTCAATGTCACACAGCATGTGATAGAAAAAGGAATTCAAACAGGAAGAGTTAACACCTGCTTCTAAATGGAAAAAAAATAATATTCACATAGTAATAGATATATTTAAAGAATTCCTAAAGGAATGTCAAGATAGTTTGATTGCATTTGTTCAGCATAAGCAGCAGCACATTACAGGCAGCCTGTGATTAATATCACCTACAGAAAATGAAAGATTTGCAAAGAGTTGTAATAGTGGTTAATACAATAGAGACAGCAATTTGTTTTAATGAAAGTTACTCTCAGCTTTCACGTAGTTCAACAGGCCAAAAAACCCTCTCAGGCTCCGCACTGCCAAACTTGCAAGCTTAATTTTAGGTGCCTAGAAAAGCACTCCTCAAAGCAGTGGGAAAGAGGCAGGTGTCCCTGAAGGCTTCCAGAAGGAAAATCTCTCAGACCAACTTTCAGCCTTTTTGTCGTCAGGCAGGTTTACCTAATGTATATTAAAAGATTCATCTCTAATCCCAGTAGTTAATGCTGTATTATTAAACACTTCACTTTAATTATGAAATAAGTATTTGTCAATCTTCCTTTCTTTCATTCTGGATGTGATCTCCCTTCCAGGTCTTTGTTGCGAAAAATTAATGGTTTGATTTCAGAGGTTGGTAGATGTTAGATTACTGGAGATTTTCTGCACAGGTAATGACCTACCACTAATAATAGAAGAAAAATATTGGAATCATACACAGGAAAGTTGCAAAAAAACCCTTGATATGCTCAAGAAAAAATAGTAAATTCAGTACGTATGATTTTTCTCTCATTACATGTATATATCTGCAGAATACCTTGATCAATAAACACTTACTAAAGCTGAGAGAAAAAGAACAAGCAAGCATTTCTGCCTGACCACAGTTATTGCAACCAAAATAAAACAAGTTACAGAAAAATGTATTTTTAATTTCATCTTGACAGAGAAAGAAAATGAGGTTCAACCAAAAAGCTGTATGAGAGTTATTATTAGTTATATAAATCTTGGAAGCTTGTTGCAATCCAGGCTGTGATAGCTAATGACTATAGAGCAGAAATCACAGTAAAAATTTAGCAACTAAATGGTTTATGTACCTGAAGCAATAATGAGCTGCTCTACACTCATCCTAATAACTTCAACTTCCACCTGTCTGACCTGTTTTAGTTCCTTGTTCCCATCACCATGAGGTTTCATTTGACCTGCATCCATGGTTTATTTCCTTTATTCACAAAAGCTCATTCATCTTCACCATATTCACTGCTTCTCTCTCAGAAGCCTCTGGTGCTCCACTCTCCCTTTCCAGGCACCACCAGCCCTCCTCCTCATCCTTCTCTAGTTACCTTCTGGCATCCAACTTGTACGGCATATATAGTGCCATGGGAATGATGACTTTTTAGCAGAATTCAAGATGTTTTCGTGCCTCTCCTCTGACAAAGATGCTTTCAATTGTCTCCCTTATTTCCTTCACACAGCCCATGCTGCTGGTCCCTGGGCCTGGATCATTGCAGTATTTCCTTCCCCTGCACCTGTTTTTACTCCACAAGGCATCTTTAGTAAATACTGAAAAGTATCATGACATTCATCTACTCTTCCTTTAGCTCAGCCACCCTCTACTTCCTTTTAATACCTTCATTTTAACTCCAAGAAATCTCACATTGGCAGTCACTGAGACCTTTCTGATATCCAGGATTTGTTCCTCAAAACCCCAAAGCTTTTCCTGTCCCTGCTTCTCTCTCCACATATAACATAGCTGATTTCTTTGAAAAATACCAAATGAAAACTTATTTTAGCCATTCTCTTTCTTTCAGTCCTACTGCCCATGGAGAGAAACGAGCCAACCTGGCTCTGCCATGTCCCCCATCTCTCTCTCCCATAAAACCTGCACTTCCCACCGGTTTCATCAGCTGGGATTCAACTCACCTCACTGTTGACACATGTGCCTTGTAAATGTCTATAATGCAGCCAGTTAGCCTTAGCTGGTAATTTTTTGTCCTTTACATCAACAGGGAAATATGTCTTAGGGCACAATTCACCTTCCCCCAAGGCACCTTTCAAAAGAGGACAAATAAGTTGTGTCCCCAAATTCTCTGCTTTTCTGCATCACTTATAACAGGAATCCCAACAACGAAGTCAGCTTGATAAAATTGACCAACAAAACAATGCTTGCATCTGCATCTATCTTATGGCTGTCCATGCAGGATCAACATGCCTGAGAAGCCTGTCATGCCTCCTTTCATGTTTCTTCTGATGACCACCACAGCGCAGATCTTGGTCCAGCAACTTGTACATCAGTCTTAACTCTTCCTATTTTTAAATCTCTTTCTTCTAGTCAGGAGATCCCTGAGCCCTGGACATGTTTCCAAGTTCATGCAAAACAGCTCTTCAAATCTCCTCCCATGGTTCTGCATTGTCTGCAACCCCCCAAAGCCAGGCTGATGGTCCTCTGCTCTATGCAAAGGTCATTTATCATATCACCGTTTGGGGCATTGACTGACACACTGCATCTTATCAGTAACTGTAGCAATACTGTATTGTTCTATTCCTTGTTCTCCTGAAAAGATTTATTCTCTCATCGGAAATTTAAATCACGAATTCTTAGGGGCAGAGATAATATTTCTGTTCTGCATTTACCTATCTTACAAAGGGATACTGCATCATGACTATGCCTTTGAGGTATTATAAATATAAGTAAATAAGAAACACACACAATAACACAATTACTTTGGTTTTGCTTACAGCTATGCAATTTTTCTTGGGCATTAAGCAAAAGAAAAATTAGACCTAGCAAATGCTTCTGTGGGACTCCTTCAAATTATAATATTTCCTTTATTAGAAATGCCACATAACAAATAAGAGAAGAGTAATAGAAAATCATTAGCAGATTTACGGAAGGACCAAACAGCATAGATATAATTATATCTAGTTTATTGTTAATTTGTAGGGCTCAGAATACTTCTGTACATTTACTTTCCTGTCTTTTACTGATTTGGTTTTAGTTTCTTCATTTCGCTGTAGCTCACACACTTGATGGACTTGACAGCACTAGAAAAATAAGGCAAGCCTACAGTCAAAGTTGTTTTCACAAATTCATCCAGCTCTAGGAAAAATATTACAAGAATGTCCTACTTATTTTGATATTCTGCAACTGTAAACCTTTCCAGGTTTTCAAAAACAAGGTTTTAAGAGCAATTCTTTCCATTTGTAAGAGGTTTTTCAGTTATTCCCATCTGTCAGTAAAAATCAGAAACTGCCTTTTTGGATGACAGGCAAAAGACTCAACAAGGTCACCCCTGTAACCTGAAGATTTTTAAGATCTCTTAAGCTATTTTACAGTTCTGCTTATAATCAATCCTACAGTAATATGATTTTTATTACCCCCAAAATAAAATCATTATCTTAACGTTGAAGAAGCACAAAGATATGGAGATCATGACTTTTCAGTACCTAGACTATCCATTACCATATTTAACCCCATAGCTACTAGGTTGTGTATGCACATGTACTTGCAAACAGGGCAGGGCTCATTTGCAGATCTTTAATTTGATTAATTTTTCTTTTCTTTAAATGTTGATTGAAATCAGTGTCTTAATGTTGCTCAGCTCTGTCTTTTGTTTACTGCAAGTGATTAAGGCAACCAGTGACAGTAATTTTTCTCAGCACTATAGAACAACACAAAATAACACTTGCCAGTTCTTCATGTATTCATGTTACATAGGCTATAGCTGGAAATTCACTTAAATTCCAGTAATGCAGTTCATATGCAGACAAGAGCCAGCTGCTGTCAAGGGAGTATAGCTTTAACACACCTTGTCCACAACACAGGAGAATCCTGCATTGGTTATGGGATATAAGGCTTTTTATGCTAAGGCAAGTTCACTGTGAATTGGCACTTGCTTTGTGAGCTGGGGCTAAGCTGCTGCATTAGCCACTGGCACAACTCTTTGTGTGTACACTGCACCAGCTTGAGCAAACTTCTTGTTTTGTCGATAGGAAAGCAAGAAAAAACGTATGCATTCAGAAGTCAGAATGATTCTAAAAGTGTTTTTATCATACTCTCTGTGTCACATTCAGCAAGGGGAGTTTTAGTTTCCTGAGATGTGTAATATTCTTCTTGCATTTCCTTTTCCAAGTAGTTACTGCACTCCTTTAAATGACTTCTAACACTGAGAAAACTCAGGAAATATAATGCAATTCATCCAACCTACATTTCACAAACTTAAAAAGGAATAAAAATGTTGCTAAAGCTGCATAAATGACAACTTAATCCCACATCAGGTAGAGGTAAACATAGCAAGAAGCCAAATTAAACGCCATCTCTTCTTCCGTTTTTCTCCTTGGACTGCCACACACCAAACATTTCATATGATCTATGAGCTTTCCAGGATAATAAAGCAAAAAGATACATTTGTATAATTCTTTTTGTATTTACAGCAAGACAAATTGTCTTGTTTTGAAACACCAGGGCTGATTGGAGCTGTACAACAGGGTATAAAATTGTCATTGCAGCAGTCTATGTTTGCATATAGTCAAATATTGCACTGACAGTACAAGAGGAGTTTATTGTACTTTGAAAGAATTGTATCTGTACATTGTTGTCTGAACCAAACCCCTGAAACCTTGCTTTACACTTCTGATTTTCTAATTTTATTCTGTTTCTAATGTGTACAGACTGATTCAAAATGTGAATGCAAATCTGGAAAAATACCAGAAAGTTATTTTTACCTATGTTGTGCCGGCTCTACTGAGATGTTTTGGTATTTACATAAAACATGTTTTCTGTTTGCAGTTTTTCTTCTGTTTTTTCTGTGAAAAATTGCAGAGATAGCAGCCAATGTTTTCAATGGTGGTGCCTGAAACTATCCTTCCATATTTAAGCTTATAGCCCCCATAAAACCAGACATATTTTAGAAGACATTAGGAACCATTGTGTTTTCAACAAATTGAGCATGATCTGAAAATCATGCATCTTATAGATTTAATAAGACCTGATGCTTACACATGGCACAGTTTATGCAGTTCACTCCCATTCCCACTGAACCTGAGAGCTCCCAGCATCAGCATGGAGAAATCCCCGGTGTGTTCACAGCTGCTGCCGCACAGCTTGAGCTCTGGGGCACCACATCAATGCCCAGGGACAAGCAGCAGCCCCGTCTGCCACATTGTGCAGCTGTGAGCAGCAGCCAGGGCTCAGCATCTGAGTGGGACCAGTTCCCTCCACAAACAGCACAAGAAGGGAGCTGGGGGCACATCAAAGGGTCTGCAGAGCTCGGTGCCAGGAGGCTGCAAATGCAGAAGGTTAAGTGGGAGCATGGATGAGCTCCTAGCATGCACCCTTTAACTTTTGATTCACGTGCTTTCCAGTCCGAAGGGAAGGGGGCAACTTTCAACTTGAGAGGATTTTTCTTTCATTAATATATTCAATGCCTTTTTGAACCTCCAAAAACTTAGAGCATCCATTCTTTGTCACCCATGGGGAATAAGTTCTACAGCTCAAATGAACGTTGCATGCAGAAGTATTTCTCTGACAGAGTTCTGCTCATTTTTGTCATCTGTCTCCAGAATTACAGCTATTGACATGAGCTACACACAGCGCATCCTATCCAAAGCAGACTCTAAAATAAAAAGACTATCTATTTCTAAAAATCTCCTCCTCTCCAAAGTGAGCCATGAACAGCAGCTTATCATTCCTTCCCAATGCAGAGCAATGTAAACATAATAGAAATAACTATTAGGAAAAATAGGAAAACTTCCCAGCTTGTTTTGTGAAGGCACAGAATGCCCTTCAATATCTGTACCCCATAAGGAATTTGAGTAAAAAAAATTTAGAAAGAGGGAGAGAGACAGGGACGAGGAGCAATTCAAGTCACCGGATGGCAGCAGAGAAGATATGCTTAACTTGAGAAGATCCACTTAACTTGAGATGCAAAGTTTCAAGAGTTAATTGCTTGATATGGTTACGAATGCCAACAGAAGTAAGTGTTTTCTCCCATCTCTTTGTGGTGAAAACATTTGTTGGCATTGTGTAAAGTTCTGGAACTGGGAAAGATGAAAACTGGGTAAACTTTACTGCGTGGCTGTGAGTTTGGCATGCTTAGAATGAAAACTGAGCTGAAGAGGAGTGTGGTGTATTGTTCACACTAAAGCAAATAAGTCATGAGACCAAGGATCCTCACCTACCAACGTCATCCAACAAAGCACTGTTGATACAGGACTTTGCATTTCTCTCAGCTGAACTTCATGAAGTTCCTGTTAGCTCAATTTTCCAACCTGTCAAGGTTCCAATGGCAGCCCAGCCCTCTGGTATATCAGCCACTCCTTCCATTTTATATTGTCTGTTAACCTGATAAGGTTAACATCATCCAGGTCACCAATGAAGATTTTAAACAGTACTGGTCCAATTATCCAGCCTTGGGGCACACCACTGGTCACTGGTCTCTAGTTGGACTTTGTGCAACTGATCACAACTTTTTGAATTTATCAGTTTGGCCAGTTTCCAGTACACCTCAGCATTCACTTATCTAGACAACTAAATCCCCAACACACTATAGCATAAGCATTCTCTAGTAAACTGAGTTGGACAGAAGAACCCAGAACATTTTGGTGCAAAGTATATCACTTTGTAAGTCAAATACTTCAGTCCAGCTTTGTTCACTTTCAGGGGCAAGGTGCCTGCTGTGAAGAAATCAGTAGGATATCCAGCGCCACAGGCATTCTCCGTGGTGTTCAGATTTTCACTGTAGATGACACCATATCACTGATGCTAGCCTTTCCTTAGCTTTTCTCTCCTGAGATAAAAGATAAGGTCCTCAAGTGGGATGTAACATGTCCTGATATAGTACTGAGGCTTTTATCAGTAGAATATGAAAAATCTGATTCCCTTGAGAAGTAGATTATCCTACAGCCACATGGATTTTCTGGGGCATACCAGTCATGGTGATGTCTGTCAGATCTGATCTTGTGGGATCCCCACAGTGGGACAGGACCCACAAACTGGCACATCACGCTGGCCATGCATCACACACCCATCTCGTGGTGGAAAGACTGCAGCACTAGCATTTTACAAGTAGCCAGACAAATTCAGAGGCCACATAAAAGTGGGATCTAGAAGTTTTTAATCTGTTTAGCATGTCTATGCTTTAATTTTTTTCAGTAAAAGTGGGATTTCAGTTAAAGAAAAAATCAATAGCAGTTCTACCTTTGAGCCTTGTTTCTGAGGGCTAAGTGACCCTTGAGCCTGGTAATCCACAAAGGGCCTGTTTCCCATTCTTTTCAGTTTCTCATTTCGTACCTTCAATCCTCTTAAAATCTACTTTTCCCAGACACTTAAGCCTGTGATTAATTTGGATATTTCACACTTTGCTGTGTGTGAAAGTCGGGTTTACTTACAATCATAAATGAACTAGACTAGAAATAAAGTCATCACTGTACACTGTGATTCACAGCACTCCTTTCCTTTTCAAGTTGTTTTCTTTAATATACCTTAAGCATCGGTATTACAAAATGCCAGTCCCAATTAAAACAGGATGAAGAGACATAGGGCTAACTTCACCTTGTGTAGTTATTTGCCACCTGACAGAATGAAAATAAAACTGCCACTATTCTGTTACAATACAATTTCAAAACCTTTTTATCCACAAGTCTTAAGCACCACACTTTCCAGCTACAATCTTATTATTAATTTTTAAAAATGAACCCATCAATACAATTTGCCTTTAATAAAGTCACATAAAATAAAGTCCCATATAATGAAGATTCTAACCAAAGTTATCTATTACCTAGTCTACAAATTAAACAGTTGCAAATACTGAGAGAACTACAAAGATCTCTCTTCCTCATTATTCCAATTCTAAAGAAAGTACTGAAAAACTGCAAGTTCACTTCTGTTTTGCCAAGGATCATTGAGAATTTCACAATACATTTCAGAAAATCCCAGAGTAGCAAAGGATCCCAAAATGTTTGCAGAGGATAAAGCAGCTGGCTTGATAGACTGCTGTCTGTTGATCCAGCATAAAAGCCACACAGGTGAGAAGTAACTAATAATTTGAGAAGAGCTTGGAAAGGGATGATTTTCAGAAGCCCATCCATATTTTTTTTCATCTGTCAGGTGAAATATATAATATAAAAATATAATATTATATATGACAATATACTATATAATAAAAAATATAATCTCTCCCTGAAAATCAAAGCTCAAAAATACACGGCAAAAAGATACAGATAAGAACTGAAGGCCCAGAGAAAAATATACTAGGAGGAAGAAGCAAGGGGAAGAAGACTGCTCTGTTAAAAAAAAAAAACAGCTGTATATTTCCATCACATACAAAATCAATTTTCTGTATTTGATTAAAAAATAGGTTTGTGTAACTCTCTCACTAGAAATCAGAGACTAAAAATTTATTTATTTATGATTTCTACATACTCAAAGGTGGGGGGCATTTTCTTTATTTTCTTTTTGCCAAGAGAGATTAAAGATGACATGGAGGAGGGTAACAATACTGCTGCCTCTCCCCAAACTCAGCTCAGGAATCACTTCAAAAAACTAGGAAGAGTTGGTGGTATCCTGAGTTTCCCTAGCAGAAATCAATGGCATGTCCTACATAAACTTCTCAGTGCTGGGAAAAGATCCTGTATGTTCCTTCAGTAAGTTTCCTGACGTATCTTAATAATGAAGTTACAGATCTGAAGGACTTCTTGTGCAGGGAGGTGAATGTGATGCTCATTGCCCATAGATGGGATTTTTTTTTTTTTTTTAAATCAGGGAAAAGTAAGCAAAAAAATTCAAAAGATCTTTTACATCAACTTTCTTCTGTAAAGAAAGACTCAGGAGAACTTCAGTAAAACAAGTAAGTCCTAAGTCCTGCACACCTTCTGGAAACCCTCTGCAGTTGTAAGATACAATGATTAAAAAAAGGTGAAATGAGGTTAGTGTAGAACTGGTTCCATCCTGCCATATTGGACAGAAATTACCATAATTATTTATGACATATTTCAAGAGCACTTTAGGAAAAAAATTATTCAAAAATTAATTTTAATGTACCTTTAAATACAAAAGATTCAAATCGTAAAGACAAATTAACGTCCCAGGTTAATAATGTTCTTCTAATGAAAAACCCAAATGCATGTCCCTTTATGTCCTGTTCAGAATTCAGCATTATTTTTTGGGGGGAGTGGGGATGGGCTTGGTTTGTTTTTTTTTCTCTTAAATACAGTCTTCCAATCTAAAGCTTTCATGTAAAACTTACATGAATGTTTATAATTGTGCTGGAAATAAAATAGCTAGAGCCATTTAGCTCAGTCTAGCATGTGGAAAGATGGCTGGGGGTAAAACAGCAGTCGTGGCTTTCCTGGGGCACTGACAGACACATTAAACACTAAGGGTCAAGAAAATCTTCTTTTCACGTGATGTAGTGCCATTAAAACCTGCACAAAAACCTAATTGCAGCCTATCAGGAAACTGTAAGTTTATTTCTTTCAAAGTTCTTAATTATTATTTTTAAAGTGTTTCTCTGAAAAGTGCAATAATTCATGGCAGTGCCATCAGAACTGGTCCAACATAGAAAGCTGGTCATTGATCAGATTTAACATGAGCCAGTAGTGGCTAAAAGGAGTTAAATCTTGACACATTTCATTTTTATATACCGAATTGCTCAATCACATCCTATCTACCACAAAAAAACCCAACCCAAAGTCATATCCCCACTGACAATCATTCCTTCCTATTCTTTTTGGCTTTAGAGACCGTGTTTACAGAAACAGGCATTGGAGGAGGAGTCCTTTTCCTTCAGTCCCACTCAGAATTTCCTAGTGTTTTCTATTAAAAACACAACTAACTTTTAACTAGGCGCAGCTCAGAAACAGAAGGTGAGTAGTAGCATACAAACATGTGCTCATGCTGCTTCAGTCAAGGGGACCAGATAGCCTGGGAGAATAATGCTTTGGAGACCTTCTTCACATCCAACAAGCTTCTCCCAAGGAAGAAAGAAGGTCTTCACTTTAAAAGACACATGCACTTTAGAGGCACTCACTGTCATTCTGTAAGTATTTCTAGCTCCTCAGCACAGATGCTACAGATGAAACAAAAATGTAGGCATTCTCAAAAGAGCAATGTAACCTCTTGGACTACTACACTAAGATGCACTAGTCAGGAACATGCAATCAGTAGGAAAAAAAAATAGTTTAAAGGAAAGGAACTGGATTTCTGTGTTTTAAGAAACAGGCAATTCATAATACAACCATCCTTTCATTGACTGTGTACTACGTAGATAAGTCCTATAAAAGAATGAAAACACAGGAAAGTCACAGAAGTAATCAGTTAATTTTTTAGATTACATAAGAAAATGAGTATGATTATTTTTCATGTTGTTCCAAATAGGCATTTATTTTTCTCATTAACAGAATAAATTAAATAATAAATTTTGATAACTGTAAAGTAGTTAATTTGTTTTCATAAGTTTATGCAAAATTTCAACATGATCAAATACCATGTATTTGTAACTAATGATTCGGGAAACTTCTGTTGCCAGTTTCTTTCAACAAATCTGCTTTGAGCATGCTGACAAGCACTGTCCTATTCTTTTAATCTCTGTAGCATCATTCCCAGAAGTTTGTATTGAACACCTTAATGTTTTTCCACTGATAAGGGCTAAGGAGTACTTAAGCCACTTAAATGACACACTGAGGTCAGCATGCCAGTTCTTGGTACAAACATCGCACTTTCCTCCATTTCAGGGCTCTGAGAGCCCATCAGGTTCACCAGCACTTGTCATTTTCTGTTCCTTAAAGCACAAATAGCTTTCTACACAGGAGACTCTCAACAAAGCAAAGCAAATACACAAAACCAACCAAGCAAGCAGTCCCATCGTGTAACAGCCTATCTGCTGGGCTTGGAGGGAATTTGCACTCAGATTCTTTTTCTTCACTTTTAGGAGTGGGAAAGCAGGAACCAGGTGCAAGGAAGCAAGAAGGAAATTTGCTGCATATATCTAAACCCACAGACCTTGTGGAAATATCACAGGAAACTCTGCTATTTTTTGTCACAAAATTTACCGCATGGGGAAATTTCCTCAGATTCCCTTTTCTACAGGTAAATAGAGAATCTCAGCTCTCACTTCTACACACACACATACCCTGATGTATATCTGCTTCTAGTTTTCATTAAGATCAAAGTTGTGTGGCTACAGCAAAACAAGAAATGTATGATCATTACTGACCAAGCAGAGGTAATTTGTGCTTGAGGGTAAGTGACAGACACATCATCTCATGCCAACAAGCAGGTTTGCATCCATCAGAGCTGGACTATTGGGTGGGAAGGCAGATGCCTTGAGTGCTATCACTCCTATAAAAAAGACTCCTTACAGTTCCTAATTTTTTCCCTCAGATTAACTATTTTTCTCAGACCTAAAACTGATTGGGATGGTCCTTCTTATTATACACCAAGAAAAAGATGGTGCAGGGATATAACACCACAGGTTTTCAGAGACTTCCCTTAATCCGCACACTCTTCTTCAAATACGATGGACCTGTTCCTTGTGTCCTTTCCTTGTTTCTTTCCCGGCAAGCAGTGGAAGTATAATAAACTGCAAGTTTTGTATAGTGGTGAGCAGAAGAAGTTATAGAGTCTTAAAAATAATAAAATTATTATAATAAAAAAAGCCACAGAGCAATATAGGTAAGCTTGCAGTTGCCAGCTAAGAAGGTCATGTGGGAAATCAACTCCCGCATTTTCCCAGCAAACAGACTCACCCCCCACTTTAGTGCCTCCCTAATAAGTCTATGAAAAATAAAAATTAAAATCCAAAACCCCACAACAAAGAGACCCAGAGATACAACTTGAGAAGTTCTCAAAAATGAGGTAATTAATCATGGACAAGCCGAAAAAAATTCTTGATGGTAAACTTAATCAGCATATTTAAAAACTTTCAAGGTACTATTTGGAAATATGTGTTAAGATTCATTTCCTCAGAGTAAAACATACTGTAGATAAGCCATCTCATAAAATACATTTGAATCACTCTTTTGTATCATCATTTTGTTTTCAGGAGTTGAGGCACATGAACATGTCTGAATGACCCAATATCCAATATTTTGGCAAGAATTCACTTTACTGCCTGCCTGCTGAAAAGCCAAGCTGACAAGATTATGCAGCATTTCAACACCAAGCCTGGTGTTTCTCATTTAAATAATTTACCGCTAATGTCCTCCGGTACATTTCCTCCTTGTGCTCCTCTTGCTTTTTCTGAGACTCATGCGGCAGATGGTTCAAATGGCGTGACATACGCTTGGTGTAGAGAAGGAAAGTGACAGGCTGGATGGGGCTTTGAGCAGCCTGGTCCGATGGAAGGTGTCCCTGTCCGTGGCAGGTACTAGATGACCTATAAGGTCCCTCCCAACCCAATTCCATGGAACCAGTGCTGAAATCCTGGACACAGCCCCCCAGAGACAAGACTCATGGGTTGAGGAGAGGCATATTTGAACACTAAGTTGTGTGGGTTTTTGATGACTTGATGTACTTTGTGGTATCTTTTTCTCTGTTATTTCTCAGACCCTTTCCCTATTTACCCACCAGGTGTGGATGTTTCCACAGGAGGATGACTTTCCAGTAGTGATCCTAACAGCTCTGGAGCCACAACTAGTGCCAGGATTTCCCAGGTGCTCAGGCACCAGGAGAAACTAGGACTCTGCTAAAATAGAGGCACAGAAACTGAGCTGCGAGCTTTTCCTTTCCTTTCCTTTCCTTTCCTTTCCTTTCCTTTCCTTTCCTTTCCTTTCCTTTCCTTTCCTTTCCTTTCCTTTCCTTTCCTTTCCTTTCCTTTCCTTTCCTTTCCTTTCCTTTCCTTTCCTTTCCTTTCCTTTCCTTTCCTTTCCTTTCCTTTCCTTTCCTTTCCTTTCCTTTCCTTTCCTTTCCTTTCCTTCCCTTCCCTTCCCTTCCCTTCCCTTCCCTTCCCTTCCCTTCCCTTCCCTTCCCTTCCCTTCCCTTCCCTTCCCTTCCCTTCCCTTCCCTTCCCTTCCCTTCCCTTCCCTTCCCTTCCCTTCCCTTCCCTTCCCTTCCCTTCCCTTCCCTTCCCTTCCCTTCCCTTCCCTTCCCTTCCCTTCCCTTCCCTTCCCTTCCCTTCCCTTCCCTTCCCTTCCCTTCCCTTCCTTTCCCTTCCCTTCCCTTCCTTTCCCTTCCCTTCCCTTCCCTTCCCTTCCCTTCCCTTCCCTTCCCTTCCCTTCCCTTCCCTTTCCAAAAAATTTATTTATTTTTAAAAACATTTTTTATACTGAGTGTTTTTATTCTTTTGAAATCCTTCTTCCAAGTTTCCTTTAAAAGAAGATTTTCAATTTTACACCCAGAAAAAGAAAATCGAAAATGACCAGATGTACTACATGAAACCTTACCGTTAGCAAACAAAAACACCCCCAAAAAACTGCAAGAAAATGCATTATATTATATTTTGGCTAAATTTGTGTGCATTCTGCACAAACTACCTAAAAGAGCTTCCTGTTTCTCACAGTCCTGTGCTCATTGATCTCGATTTCTCTGAAACATTAAGATTTCCAAAACAATTCACAAACAAACAAAGCAAACAAAAGGAAAGAAATTTGTTCAGGCTTGTATTGTACTTTCTATGTTAACTCGTCACCTACAAAAAAAATTGAAAATACTATCAAGAGTATCTACACAAGCAATGTGTTGAAATGTGAAAGAGTTGGAAGAGTACAGAATTATCTAACCCCAGGACATAGGATAGTTATTTTGCCCACTTCTGTGAGTTTATTTCTGTGTTAACACTGTATTAACAAAACCTCTGTGGCTATGCTGACCTGCAAAGTGAAATGTTTCAGGGAATCAGTATAATCTTGCTCCACCAAGCATTTACATTAATTTTGCATTATGCGTGCAAATCCACACTTTCCCATTTACTAGATACAGAGTAAACTTTAACTGAAGTCAATAATACACATTAATAGCCTCCAGCTGTATGTTTACTAAGATGTTCTCCAGTACTCAATGCATAGCATGAATAGCACGATCACTTCACAAACCATTTCATCTCAATGTGAGGATGTGTGTGCCTCCCTGCTATTAAAAGAACAAGTCTACAATACCAATATCTAACACAGCACTGAGAGGATATTCTTTGTTTTCTAAATCTTGTCAGCTCTCATATGCTGGAAGGCACTGAGGGACTAACTGGATCATATTCCTCTGTGAAGAATACCACCCAATGGAAGAAAAGGTGATGTTACTTTGGTTTTTGATGTTACTTTTAATTTTTTTCTTTGATGGAAAGGCAAGGCTCCCCTGTTAAGCAACCTTTGCCAGAGACTAATTCACTGGAAAATTGCTTCTCTAGTCCTAGCTCTTTTTCCCCTTGAATTACATCTGATTGTCTCCAGTGGCAGATTAATACACAAATATGACAGACATGGCCAGGAATTACTTTACCTTTTCTGATTTCAAATTGCATATATTAATCATTGTTCTGATTATTATTTTCAGTATTTGAAGTATATTTTTCTAATCCTATAACTATACCAAATCATTATTAGAAATGTAAAATTTGTCAATGCACATTTTCTCCCAGCTTAGTTATGATTCTCTAAGGCCTTTATGAAGAAAGAGCTCCATGTAAAGAACACAA
Organism: Acanthiza pusilla; assembly: GCA_036630365.1. Lineage (NCBI taxonomy): Eukaryota > Metazoa > Chordata > Aves > Passeriformes > Acanthizidae > Acanthiza > Acanthiza pusilla. The sequence continues at coordinate 3,516,010 of JAXCHO010000003.1, read as the reverse complement.
TAGCTGAGAGGAAAAAGTACGTTCAATTACTCTAGGAACAAATGGTCAACTTTTTCGGATGGCCAGAGGTGGGAAGGTATCAAATAACAGAAAAGTCTTTCCCAAATAATAGCCAAATTATCAGCTTTCTTCAACACCCCAAGATCTTTCCTACTCTTTTGTTTATCAGCATGCCACAGATCTTGCTATGAATGAGGCAATAGAGTTTTGTGGGAGACTTTGATTAAGCTATAGACAACACAGCACTGAAACCAGCGGTGTTACTGCCAGACAGCATCTCCAAACCAAACTGCCATGGAAATAGATGAGCTTTGCCTAATGGGATGCTAAACACTTGCGTCCCCCATTAGACTTGGGGGTTGGACTAAATGATCTCCAGAGGTCCCTTCCAACCCTAACTATTCTGTGGTTCTGTGATTTGCGTGCATTTTTGTGTCATGTAAGTGGCATAACTGAGAGAAGAAACTTTTTTATGGTGGTAAAGTCTATTATTTTCTCAAACAACTTACAACTGAAGTGACTGCAAGACTGTGTGTTAAAATGTGCTTCAGACAAAATAACCAGCGCGTATAGCTTACCTCTTAAATAACAAGGAAGCATCTAAATACAAGCAGCTTAATAGAAGTCACGTTAATAAATTCACTTCAGTGACAGCACTTGAATTATCATTGAAAAAAATTAAAAATAAAAAAGTTCTTTTAGTGCAACTGATGTGCTGTCTCTTTCAATGAAATTTTCATTTGCCAGTCATTATCATTTTGGTGGAAGACTAAATTATTTGCTGCTTGTCAGTGAGGGGCAGAGTGTAGACGAAATGTAAGAAGTTGACAAGTTAGATGATAGAAATGAATAAAATTTATGTTCTTATGAACCTAATGGCAAGTAATTATCTCTGAACCGGCAGTACAAATGTGCTTTTTCATCATGAATATCTGACATGCATTAGAAATTTCCAGAAGACATATTATTTATACAGTAAAGCAATAGAGTGGAAAACTTGTTAAATACATGGCTTCTGCACCCAGCATTTAATAGAAAAGTTTAATTGAGTGGTGAACCTTCTAGAAATTTTTGATGCCATCTTAAAAGGCAGGTGCTAAAAAAAACCAACGAAAAATACCCCCTAAGTCCCTAAGTCAACATTCCTTTTTCTTTCTTTACTTTTTTTCTTAACATTTACCAGGATCCTAGATATGGCTGCATTGTATGTTCTGGTCACAACATGCAGCATTAACAAAGCTGGCAATAGAAGGATGAGTGTGTGTGTGTGTGTGTGTGTGTGTGTGTGTATGTAATACAACAGACAATATCACAAAACACAGCACCTCATAACAACAGTATTAAACCGTAACTCAGCAGCCAAAAAGTTGCATATATCAGAATTATGGTGGACTGTGCTACTGTTGTTCTTTTCCATGTGCTTATGTACACTTCCACTCTCCACACAGAAGTCTTGATTCATACTTTTTTTAATTTAAGATAGGGGCTGTGCCTCATTTGGATGCACGGCGCTCTAGTCAGCATTTTGTGTATGACCCTGTACCTCGATTAGCAAACAATATTCAGATCCTGCTAGAAAGACAGAATGTTTAATTTCCTTGTAGACGGTACAACATTATTCATCCCTTAAGTACTTAAGTGGTTCACAAATAATTTATCCTCACAATATCCTGGAAAGATGAGCAGCTGGTATTATCCAAACTTACAGATGAGAAAACAAAGCGCAGGAAAATCAAGGTCAAACATTCCCGTTAAAGGGAGATGCCTATTTTGAGTATTTAGACCACGCCATTGGTGGTCTATGTTGTGCATATGCAGCACAGCAGGGCTACAGCTGCAAACATTCACAAGCAGCTGGAAGGAGCCACCAGGGGAAAGTGGAGTGAGCTCTTCCTGCTCTGGGCTGAACCACGCTTGGGCACCTTCAGTGACACACCCAGCTCCTCCAAGACACGGTCAGGGAGCAGCAGATACAACACAAAAGCTTTGGGAGACCCACATCCTCCTGGAGTGGCAGCTGAAGGCTGGGCAGGGTGCACTACAGTGACTCAGTGACACTAAATGTCAGCATGTTGGCAAGTCCATGGTGTTCATAGGGGTCTTGGAGCACAGTTTTTTGGGGTTTTTTGGGTTTTTTGTTTTGTTTTGTTTTGTTTTTTTTAAAAAGGAAAAAACTAAACTGGGAGAATATTTTGCCATTAAAAGTTTCATTTAGCAGTTCTGTATAAAAGAAAATAATTTTCATACCTAGAAGCATCAGGAATTCTTAACAAGCCTTGTGCATTAGTACTGAAAAATTAAATGTATGTGTTTTGGAAGTTTTAAGAAGCAAATTAGGCCTACTCACTATATATGGTTTCAAAGTACTTTTGCAGGAGCTAAGTATTTTTAAGTTACGTAGGAGTACTACAAGTTCAACCTGTACAAAAATTATCTCAAAGAACATTTTATATACAAGTGGGTAGAATTTGCTAACTGATTTTTGGAGCCAATAAATCTAAAAGTGACTAAGCAAGTATGTCTGATACTTCGAAAGTGTTATTTCTGTATAATTGTACTTCATAAAAACCCTTGAGCACCGCCTTGCAACAGAACAATGCAGAACAGGACAAACAGTCCTCCACAGAACTGACAACTCCGAGTGGATATAAAAAGCTGTATTGGGCAGACTGCCTTGTGCTCTTCAGCTCCACTGTACCGAGTCCTTCCTTCCCAGGAGGAAGGAGGTAGGTGTGATTTGAGAAAACAGCACTCCCAAAGCATGACAACTACTCGCAGAAGTGCCACCCCTATGTTCCCCAGAAGAAGCACCCATGCTCTCTCATAAGTGATTCTCTCTAGTTTCTTCCATCCAGGGGCCTAAGAGGAGGGTATAGCCCATTTGGATTTCCTCTCATTTTAATACAGCCCCCATCGCAGTTAACTTTAGCCTCAAGACACAGAAGTGTCCTATTATTATGTCAGCACCTCAGAGAGTACAAACACTGGAGGGAGCTTGGTTAAGTGAAAATCAGCTTGGCTGAAGTTTTCAGTCAACAAAGAAGAAAATTTGTTTTGTTGCAGTATTTGTCTTCACTGCCTGTCCAATTATCAAAATTTGCTGAATGTTGCTTAAATATATCAAACTCTCTAGTATAGCAGTCCTGACAACTTCAGTATTGAAAGGAAAGCATATCAAAAAGCAGAACTCCCTCACAGTTTGCTTCCTGAGGCTGGTGCTCCAGAATGAATTTTCCATTCCAGCAGATGAGAAACACAGTATTTTGAGCAAGTTTGTTTTCACTGCATTATTTCATGATTTACAGAAAAGGCAACAAAATTACAATACTTATGTCTTTAACCCATGTAAGGCTGGATGTTGTTATCTGACATCCATCAAAGACCAACAGATATCAAGAAATGTTGACTTCTCTTACATTACTTCTGTGTGACAGAGGGACAGTATCAGTGAATACTCCAGGACAACAGCATTAGTGCACATGCACATCCTTCTGCTCATAGAGAAGTTAAATATAATATGTTTCCTAACCAGAAACATTTAAGAAATCAGACCGTACCCAACACACAACCTAAACTGCAAATTCTTTGCTGAACTGTTATGTGGGTTTTCCCCCAGCAGCAGAAGGAGCTCTTTGCCTGGTCTTGTGCAGAGCATCTGGCACAGTCCCACATGACACCCTGTCTCTAAATTGGAGAGACATGGACTTCCCAGATGTATTCCTACACTTGGGGGATAAGGAATTGGCTGGATGGTTGCACTAAAAGAGTTGCAGTCAATGGCTCAGTGTCCAGGTGGAGACCAATGAAGATTGGTGTTCCTCAGGGGTCAGTTTGGGACTGGTACAGTTTAATATCTTTTTTGGTGACCTGGACCGTGGGACTTGAGTGCAAGTTTGCAATGATGCCAAGCTGTGTGGTGAGATCGACATGCTGGGGGGAAGAGATGCCATCCAGAGGGACGTTGACAGGCTTAGGAGGTGTCTGTGTGAACCTCATGGAGTTCAACAAGGCCAAGGTCCTTCACATGGACTGGGGCAATGCCAAGCACAAATACAGACTGGGTGGCAAACGGATTGAGAGTAGCTGTGAAGAGAAGGACTGGAGGTGTTGGTGGATGAAAACCTGGACATGACCTGTCAATGTGTGCTCACAGCCCAAAAAGCCAACAACAAAGAATTGTGGGCACCAGGCAGAGGGAGGGGATTCTGTCCTTTAATCCATGCTTGTGAGACTCCATCTGGAGCATTGCATCCAGCTGTAAGGCCCCCAAAATAAGAAGGACATGCACCTGTTGGATCCCTGAAAGGTCAGGCTGGATGGGGTAGGAGGGCTGGAACTGGATGATATTTTAGAACCCTTCCAACCCGAACCAGTCCACAATTCTATGATTTACTAAAAGAAAGTTGTTCTCATTCAGTTTGTTGGAGGCTTACAGCCTTCTTTGGCTCCTCCTGAACAGAGAGCAATCGTCAAAGAATTTAAGATGTATGATTGTTGACCTGGACAAAATAAAAAGAAAAAAAAAGCAAACCAAATCAAGAAACCAAACCCAAGAAAAAAATCCACACAAGAACAGCAAAGCCAGTAAGCTTACTCCATCAATATCTAAAAGAAAAAAAAAATTAAACCACACATTTGTGGTCATATGAGGAGGACTCCCAGTATGGGAAAAAATGTAAAAATACTGAAGTGACTACCTGAAGTCAGTTATTGAATTAATTACCTGAAGTGACAGCATCTGGGTTTTCCCCCATACACAGCAAAAAAAGCCAAAGAAAGTTAATTTTCTGAAGTTATAATACTTTTATGATAAAATAACAAATCAGTTTGGGTGTTCTAATAATAAAATTTTCAGTTAAAAAGTAAAGATCTCATGCCTGCTAATAAGTGTAGGAATATTGACAAAAGGAATGTTTGAGCTGCACATTAAAAATGAATCCTCAATCTCTGAGAAGTGAAAGGTTCCCTCAAGGTTTCTATTACTGTTTCTCAGCAGGTCTACACATGCAGTAGCAATTTGGTGCTCCCAAGCAAAAATACTGAAGGTTTAAGGTCAGTCTCTATTGTCCTAGTAGGAGAGAGAAGATAAAGCGCTAAACAGCAGCTATCTTCAGTTATCTGGGATTATACAAACCTGAAGGATTCCTTTTTATTTCAAACCCATGCTGGGCAAATCGGGTTAGCTCTTAAATCAGAAGACTCTGTTACATCAGTTTTCTGCAGATACATCATTACAGCTGTCATTGCAATTGTTTTCTTCTATTTTCTTTAGAAACCATAGGCAACTGTACAATTTTTAAAATTTCCTCTATTACATACAGATACCTGTTTGTCTTCCCTCTATCTGATTTGAAGGACAATAGATAAAATCTCTGTTCAGGTGAATATGTGATGCTTTCACCTTTTCCTTTATCTTCGAATTTCTATTTTTTCCCCTTTCCCTCAATTTTTAAAAAATGTGCTGTAGCGTCACACCTGTTTCCTTTAGAATATTTCAAAATTCACTCATTTTAGTCCATATTTTGAGCACAGTACTTCCAACGATATCTATATATTTTGGTACCTACTGAGTCACTCTGTGAATATGGACAGAGACATGTCAATTTATCTCTATCATCTCTAAAACCCTCATGACAATGGACACAAAATACCCTCTGGAAAGGCTTTCTCCTTTTCTCACTTGGTAGTGACAAGAAGGTGCATAAATGATGAGTCCAGTCCAGTCCATCTACTTACACTTCCCTATCCTATACATCTTCCTTTAGCAGGATCAGTCCTGCCCATCATCGCCGCACCAGAATACAGACCAGGAGGGCTTGTACAGGAGCTTTTTTGACTTTCCCTGCCAGTGTCCAAGTCATTATTGGACTCTCAGCGAGTCACTGTCCCGTGCCCATCCATCTCATTCACTTTCACTTACTGAACCTGCTACCTGAGCCCAGCATAAGCCACGTTTTCATTCTGCCTAAAGACTCAGCCTGCTATTTCTCTCTAAAGCACCCTCTCCCTGGCTCACTCTTATTCAGGGAAGCAAAGTGCAATCAAAGTCTTTAAATAGCATCCCCATCTTCCTTCAAATTCTTCATGAAAATATATCTTCTGTGTTCTTCTGCAAAGCAAAACACCCTTGCACTAATGAGGCCACTGGTTACTCAGGACTACTCAGTGACTGCTCAGGACTACTGATTTACACATGCAGTTCTTCCCGAATCACCTTCCTAAACAAGAAACTCCCTTGTCATCAGGCTTCCTGAAGCCACTAAACTTTATTTACCTGTTGAAACCCACCATAATCCTAACATTGAAGCTCTCTGGTTGGTTTAAACTTTATTTGTAAATACAGCATACATGATTGTATAAACCTCTGGCTACTGTCATGCACATTATTACAAATAGCTGTTGCAGCCTACTGCTCCTGGGTTATAAAACTAATTTGTTTTTAAAGACAAAATTACAGGATTTCTCAATCCTCCCGATAAACTCAAAGGATTTATCAGAGATTGAGAATATTTTCTTAAAGGTGTTAGCAAACCATGCCTAGTATAGCCACCCCCTTGACAATTTTCCTGCAACTTCAGTAATTCTTTTTAAAACTCCTTTTGGAGTTAAAAGTAATTTGCAGTGATCTTTCTTTTCAGGTGAAACAAAGACCTAAGTACCAATTTAGCTCACTAAAGCTTAATCATTAGGTTAAGGTGACTAATTCAGCACTAAAACTACCTCCAAAGTGTCTTTTGCATCTCAGTTACCTAATCCTGAAGGGGCCTCTCTTCCTCTGTTGACTAGAAGGAAGGTATAAGCAATTGCATCACTAATGCAGGTACTTGCACAAATTGTGTGAAAGCAGGTAAGGTGAGTATATGCCTTGTGTCTGTGTAATCAAGCTTGAACCCAAAGTCTATGTTTTTGATAAATAAGAGACAATTAAAATCTCAGCATTAACCATTTCTTAAAAAATCCTTTCATTTTAGAGGCTGAGTAATAGCTTCAGATCCTACCCAATGATTACCAATTTACCACATTTTGGAGAAAAATAATAAGTCACGGTGCTTTTGCAAAAAGTACAATAGGATAATTTAAGACTGAGGAAACAAGCTGGAGACATGTTTCACCTCCATGGCAGCAGAGCACATCCCAGTTCAGCAGGTTAAGGCAGATGAAGAATGGAGGCTGTGAGAGTTCTTGTTTTGAGTGTGATGCTGAGCTCATTAAGACATGCCTGAAAAGTCCCAGTTTCTGAGCAGAATTCTAGCCTGGGCTTGTTACTTGTTTACATCAATTGAGCCCTTTGGCCTATTCTTTTTTCTTTGCATTTTATTTTATCACACACAGGGAGTAGTCGCTGACCTCATTTGGACTACACTTTCCTCTCAATTGACTTTGAAGAAAAACTGTCAGCATCAATAGGCAAATTTACTGGTACTCACCCAAGCACGACAAAAGGTAAGAGCTCATGTTCCCCTGCCCCAGCATTCATCAAAGCCAGAGAGACACACACAAAAGAAAGGGCACACTCCAGTGACAAGCAGCCAGCAATAGGAAACCTGCCAGAGCATCAGCTCAGTGCTTCTCAGTCGCAGCACATGGCAGTCACACAGGCTGCTTAGTTTAACTCCTGAAAATCTGATCGTTTGCTCTAATCCATATTTAACATCCACAGGCACTTCAAGAAACAAATTTTGTCCAGCTGGGCAGCTAGGCTGGTTATGACCACCTTTTCTCTTTAACTGGCAAATAATTAATTTGATAAACACTATCAATAGTCAAATGCTTGATTTCAGGAGGCAAAAATACAAATATTTTAGAAGATTTCTATTTTTTAGTAAAAAACAGACTGGAAAGGAGAAATAATAGAATAGAAGGAGAAAGTGCTGAGTCTGTTGGTCCAGCACAAGTGTTACTATTTTGGGGTTTCTGCTTATCTGATTGAGGATTCAGAGAAGCTCCCTTTTTCATCTTTTCTTCTGCACTGTCAGTGGTGATAAAGGAATGAAGTGGGGGAAAAAAAAAGGTTACCCTGCACTGTTGAGCACACCACTGACTTAACAGGAGAAAAAGGAAAAACTGCCAACTAAAATTGGGTGTCCTGCTCAGAAGCAAAGCCTCTGATCTGTGCCACCCTGCAGAACCAGGGAACAGAGCTACTCAAATAACTCTGCAGAGTGCTGCTCATTAAAAGGAACCATCGAGAAATGGGTGGAGAAAAAACAGGCAGAAAGCAAAGAACAGTCAGAGCAGCCCAGGTAACAATTAAAAAATGCCACTTCTGTGGCTTGCAAAGAAGAGATTTCTTCTCCCTCCTCTTCCCAGAATTAGTGATTTTGTAGATGAAAAACACAACTGGGTGCAGGAGAAAACAAAACAGTGATCTAATGTATGACAGGGAGTTAAAAGCTCGAGACAAGCAAGGCATGAACTAAAGGATTAAACTGAAGGACTGTGCTGGATTAGGCATTTCTGTGCCCAGTGAGTCTATTCAGCATTTGAATCTGCTGAAAAACTTTGGGGTTTTTTGGAGGGGCTGTGGGGTTGAGCTGAGCTACTTTTCAGCCAGCTCAGGCCCTTAACAGAGATCTATGGCCTCAAAAGGGTTCATGCCAGCATAGCACATGGGAGTGAATGAGCAAAACCTGCTTTTTTTTTAATTGGTAGAGCTTGCTGAGACAGTATGTACTCTGTATGGAAAATGTTCTGTTTCTGCAGCTGACAATGGTAATTTCAGACAAGAAACAGTGAGGATGTGGGTGCTTAATGGCAACATGTTGGTTCTGCAGACTTCAAGTTAAGCTGCTTCGTAGCATGGTAATTTTAACTTAGCTATTTAACACTGTTGCTAACACCTCAAAATTTTACATACTACAAAACCTGCAGCTTTTGTTTCCTGCCACACTTTCAAACCAATATGCATCAAGGGAGTGCTCTGTAACACTTGAACAATGACTTTCTGACATCTCATCTGTGCATCCCTCTACAGCAAGCCTGTAGAAGTCACACAGACTGATTTCATCCAGAGACCCTGCCACGAGCCCTCTTGTATTCCTAAATGTGTATGTTCCTTGTGCACTAACCACTCACTACTGTATCCTTTTATTTCTTTTTGCCTCACATGCATGACACACCTGGCCAACTGTAATGCTGCACAGGATGGTGGAGCAGGGAGGCTGTGGGATTCCTTGGCACTGGACACTTGGGTGCTTGGGTGCTTCCCTGCAGGCAGTGTCCTGACAGGAGCCTTTCTAGGGAGTATGAGCTCAGGCTGCAGCTTTTGCACCCACAGCTTTCTGTCATGTGGCTGTCACTGTATCTCAAGACATGGGCTGACACACTGGGACTTCATGAATTACAGAACTTTGGTGTGGTATTTCTGAAAAATCATGAGACCTGCCACTTGGTCCTGTTAATCTCCTTACCACCGTAATTTTGTGTCCTAGTTTGTGACAAAGCCCCACCTAGAAAATGCTGGGGAACATCATACTTTTATGCACTACAATGTCATGCTGAACCCCACCTAGCAGCACCCAGCAGCAATGCCTTGAAAAGCAATCAGCCCAGCTCCAAAAGCACAGCTGGATCAGCACAGTGCTGCACCCCTTGTGAGTAACCTGAGATGGAGCCTGTGGAGATCACCTGCTATTTCCCTGACTTTATTTTTGTCCATCAATCCACCTATTATCTTAAACTAGCAAATAATTTATTTCATAATGACCACCAGTATCAGGATGCACATCCGTGTTCAGATGGAGGGGACACAAAATGGTAAAAATTACGGTGAGACTGGAATATTTTTCTAGTTCTAAGAGGACAGACTTAGATAGCTATTTTGTGTCATTTACATCACTCTCTTCTCAGTTTCATAGCCATCAGAAGAAAAAAGAAAGGATGAGTCTTTGTCCCAAATTCGTGGACAGATCTAAAATTAAAAGCCTTAAGTAAGACTGCAGCACCTACCAGAGCTGACCATAAAAAGCATGCCTGGGGGATGGTGTGCCCAAAACTCTGCTGCTCCCAGTTATGGCAGTATCCTGATTCCATTATCAGCCATAAAAAACTGAAAATGCACTTGAACCCACCCAAGGGACTGACTCAGTAAATTATCCAGTTTATCACCTTATCTTTTGATAGAGGGCAATCTACTGGGACCACAACCCTGCCTGACCCACAGCTCCCATCTCCCAGCATGTTTCCCAGCAAGTGCATAGGGATTTACCCTGCTCAGGAAGATGGGCCGCTGCACAGCTCCAACCTGCACTTCACTGCATCAAAGGATAAACATGTGCATGTGTATTCCATGTATTATAATTTTTTTTTGATATTTCAAAACCATGTTGCTTGATCCTATCCTCTGGTGATACCCATAATTGCAAAAATCACTTGTACATTTCAGCTATGTTTATCTGTCTGTCACTGAGGTTTTTTTGCATTAGTGTTTCCATAAGGCCATATAAGTTGATGTGTAGGACCAGGCTCTCACACAAGCCTCAAGAAGCACTGTTTTATTCACTGATTGAGGAAATTGCACCTGACGTGTGTCAGGACAAGGTCCTATCTGTGTTCCGGATGGTAACACCTAATTCTCTGCCTCAGGAGAAAAAGTAAATAATCCACCATCCTATGCTGCCCTTCAATATGCAGAAGGCTGGTTGCTTACATAACCCTCAGAATCTGGGAAGCCCTTCATTTGTCCATCTAAGTAAGCTTTTATTCTCAGAGCACTCCTCACCCATCTCCCTCCAAGCATGACACAACGAGCTACAACTTGCTGCTTTGGAGGTTAGCAGCACACAAAGACCCTGGGACATTTCCTGCACCACTTTTTGATCAGAGAAAAAGATTTTTTTCTCTTTTCGACTTAGCTATGATCCCAGGTTGGACCCAAACCAGCAGCAGCAACAAGACCATCTAAACTTATGCCTGATACAGCATTACTCAAACTAAGGGTGTAATTCTGAGTTATGCTCACCATGGTACGGTGCAGTGCTGGTCAGCAGCTGGCTTGCAAATTTACCATAGGTCTGTAGATCAAATCAAACATTTTAATTATCTTGTATTTTCCATGAAATCATTATGTCTCCCATAATCACCACCTGTAAAATTACTGTAGGGATAGGGAACTTTATAACCATCTCCGAGGCAGCCAGGCATTTTATTCTGCCTCCTCGGTATCATTCATGTCTTACATTCCTATTAAGCAGCCAGGTCTGACACCTGTCTCTTTAACCCACTCCCACAGATAACCACATACAGCTGCATGTAAATGATTAACACTCCCCTCTCGTGAAGCCACACATCTTTGCGCTCCAGTGAGAATAACAGCTTATACCATTGCAAATAATAAAACCTGTCATTTGATCCTTGTAATAAAAGCTTAAAATCCAGTGTGAGGTGATGTAGGTGTGAGTCAACATCAGCAATTTGGACTCAAAGGCAGTTTAATGCTATTCATAGATTCAAAGATGAGTAAATTGTCTCTTCTGGCTCCTATACTCTACCATCATCCTAGAATTCAGGCTTCTGCCAACAATAACCTATTACATACCACTCGAACCCCACAGGGATCATTCCTCTTTGTCTACTCTCTCCTCTTAATTTTGGCATATAAATTACACTAACTTTGGCTGACAAGGGAAAATGCAAAGCTGATGTGTAGAACAGTATAAATAACCCGCATATAACAGCTTTAAAAAAGTTTGCTTCTCCAGTCATCCTTACTGTTGGGCATGTGTACCCTCATGAAGGACCACAATATTCCAGAAGACATTTCCCAGTGTACTCTTATCCAGCTGTGGTGTATCTGTACTTCCATCTTTTAACACAGTGAAGGTTTCTAACATATATTAAGACAAGCGTTCTGCCCTCTGCCATAGATTTCCTGCCATGAATAACTGAGCTCCAGAGGGGCACACTTCTCCTAACTTTATCCTACCATGAGATACTAACATAAGCAAGGGAGAAACACAGAGAAAACACAGATAATGTTTTAAATTGGGCTAGTATTATTTGGTTAGAAAATGGTTTTTCTTCCTATTTCTACATTCTCACAGGACAGTATGATTTGTTTCTAGTTTTAAAAATCTATTCATAGAATCACAATGCATGACCTTCCCTCCTTCCAATAGAATAACATGTTCTTAAACTGAGCTCATACTGTATTTTATGCTTCACAACTGCTGCTAGAAATGTTCTTGCTCTTTTCCCAGGATCAAGCAAGCCTTTGCTAGAGGGAATGCTTATAAGTGCAAAGAAACCAGATCTCCTACCCTCAAAGCACTCCGAGTTCTGGGTGTAAGAACGGTGACATGTGGTTCTTGTACCTTTGTGATGCCATTTTTTAAAGAACAGAACTGCAGTAATCAAATCAAACTGGTAAATTCACTGAAACAACAAAAGGAAAGGACATTCAGAAAGATAGGCAAGTATCCCCTTACAGGGAGGAAATGCCACACCAATGCATTCCAAATGTTATCCAGCTACTACTTACACAGACCTTTTTGTCAAAACACTCTCATTGCCTGCAGTTTATCAGCCTTGCCCAACCTACCCAAAAGGTGATCTAAGGGCTCATATGCCATTTCCATGGGAGATGGGACATTAAAATAAAATATATTCCAGCTCTTTGATTCCCATTGATTTTGTGGGTAATACAATAACCAGAATGAGATAGCTGAAACCAATAAAAACTGATTTATAGCATTAAAGGCATTCTTTATAGCACTTATTTATGGTACATTACATCTGAAATCCAATTTCACAGGCTGCTGTTTGAAACTTTCTGTTCAATCATAAATACACTACATACAGCATAGCTCAGTGCCACAGAGTCAGATTATACAAATGCCTGTGTTCTCAGAAGGAACTACACTTCTGCTGTAAATGAGTTTGACAGTAATTTTTCTCAACCAACTTCCAACCAAAAAGTTCCAGGCAGCACTCAATAAATTTAGAATATATGGTTACTCCTTTAGCAATAATAAACAACTGTTTATTAATATATTTCAGTTATTGAAAAGGCATTAACAGAAATCACAGCAAACAAACTTGGCATATGTTGCATGATAAATTACTAAGTACATTTAAGCACGCTAGCAGGGACACTGTTTGAAAGGCACACACACAGAGGCACGTGTTCCACTCCCATTTATGGGGATGGGAACACTACAATCCTGCTAGTCTCATTTTCAAAGGGTGAAAAGGAGCCTCCTCAGTGTATCTCAAAGCAGCTCACTTCAAAGGAACATACCACATTCAGGTCACTTACTATAATCATTGTCAAGAAAAGGGCAAAAAATCAGATCTGACTTTTACAGAGACACTGTCATTTGAATCTAGCGCAAGTTCTTATTTATTTGAAAAGACTTTTCCCTGAAAGTAAAATCACGGCAAACTATGTATGTCAGGCGTTACACAAATCTAAGTTGAAAGATGTTTTCTCTCTGTCTCTGATATGAAGGCAGACTTTGTCTTTGTGTGATGTTTCCTTTCTTGCTTATAAAAGATTATTTTAAAAATGTAACTACATTGACGTGTTACAAAACAGAGTACCTGTAGTGTTACTGCTTAAAAAACTAATGGACAAAAAAAAATATCGTATTGTGCTATGTGACGTTTTGCTCCTCTAGAGACCCCACTCCACAGAGAAATAGAGCAAGACAAAATTGTATCTCCAAACACACAGGAGTACTTCTGATCTTTGGCTCCTCAGCGATAAAGCCACTGACTCCTGCAGGGAATAGAAAATATATCAATATTGTAGAAGCAGAGAGTGGCTGGAGACCTAGTGAGAGTAACAAAAAAATGTCAACATGGTATACGTTTTGGGGGTAGGGAGGGAAGAACAGGAAAGGAGAGCCCAAATCCCAGGTCATCAGTTGAGAGCAGACCTGACCTGACACGAGTACTTTATTCAAACCTCTACAGGAAGCAGAAGGGAGGGAAGGACACTTTCAGTGAGGAAACTTCAGTGAGGCGGCAAACCATCAATAATTTAATATCCAGACTTTCACCTCCAGAACACCAAATCAGATTCACGTCAGCAGTGACCCAAATTTAATAACTGGCCTGCATGTTGAAACAATCTGATAGGCTTAATTGGTTTCCAGTGTATATGAAATAAAGTTGGCCCCTACCTCTGACATTCATAACAAACTTTACAATGGTTGAAGGCAACAGATGAGAAACACTCCCCCAGAACCATCTCCCCCCTCCAGTGCAGGCTGAACAGTTCCCAGGAGAGACACTCCCTCACACCATAAACAAAAGGAACCCACCTGAGGTTAAAGCACTATAAAAAATATATTAATGAGAATTTCTTAGTGTGTGGTATTTTTTCAGAGAGTAATTACTGTATAACATGGATATTCATTTAATTTTGTTTCGTTTTGGGTGGTTTTGCCACTGAAAGAAAGATTTGGCCACTAAAACCAAGCATTGAGTGAGACCACAGAGTTGGCTGACATGGATATGAGCAACATTTGGCATCTTGTGTTCCTCTAGATTATAACCCAGATCCTATAGCTCTAGCATAGTGGGCCCAAGGATAAAAAGGGGCAGAATGGAAAGAACTGCAGATTCCATTATCCAGGTCGTGGTCACAGGCAGAAAAATCTGTTTTCCTTGACATCATTTAAAATGACTCATACTTGAGAAAATACATAACTTTGTACCATCTTAAAAGGTTTCTGGACCTTAAACACAGACTTTGGAGCCTTGTGGAAAAAACATTTTATACATTTCACTGAAATTAGAAAATATCATAGCACCCATTCTGTGTTTTAATGAAACAAAACTAACAAGGTTTGATCACAAACTAGTTCCATCCACATTGAGACTTCACTTCAAGACAAGACATATCAAAGTATCTATCCCCAATTTTAATGGCATCTGCAGGCCAAAGCCCTTTCCATATTCTTCCTGCATAAAATGAGTAGTACTGTTACAGAAATTATTTTTTCAGTTTTTCAGCCATCCAGTGTTTTGCTTACAGTGCAGTTTAATTTGTAAAAGAATTTATGATGAGTCTGCTCAGAATATTAAATACAGCATGCTAGCACTTTGATGACCTTTCCCATGGAAAAATGTCCCCAACCTCTCCATAAAACAAACAAAACCTAAAATTTCTGTGATGTCCCTCAAGGACAGATTAGTAGGGGGAGTAAAAATTTGCAAATCATAGAAAACATTTCAGTTAGATAATCAAAATTTAAAAATGCCTGAGGTCACTAGAAATACTTCACTCACATCAATGTACAATATTAAACATATTGTTCATACAATGTATAAAGCCTAAAAAATTACTTAAATCACTCATACTTCTGAATTCTTCACTAAACCACTTCAATGGGAAAAGAGTAGAATTTATATTGGATAGTTCACTGACAAGTTCTGCTTTATGTAGAAGTTCAGCTAAGATGATGGAATGAATTTGAAAATTAATTAAAACAATAAATCTTTATTTTATGTTATAGATTGCAAGCATGCAAACACGTTCCGTTCCAATAAAGCGCACTCTTTGAAAAACAATATACAAGTGTCAGAGGGATCCAAAAACACAGCAATAATGGTAAAAGACATGAGAATGTTATCTAAGCAAATAAACTACTAAAACTATAAATCATGTTGTATTTTTATGTTTTTCCTATAAGACAAGATCAAATCCAAAGATAATACATTTAAGTCTAATTAAAGGAACTTTTAAAAAGATTAAATACAATACATTCCCACAAGATAATGGGCAAGCTAGGCTGCTATAAACACAAAAATACAATACAAAAATGCTATGGATTATGACAACACCTTGAAATTACCCAAATGTCTTCTTGTTATTTTCTGTTAAGTGAAATGCATAGCTCCTTATATGTGCAGAAAGTGACAAATGTAATGCTGATGCAGCTGTAATGCTTCACATTGACACATAGCTTTTCTCTGGATACCTGAATAGGAAATTAATAGCATAACAGACACCAAAGTAAACATCTCACAAAATCTAGATCTACCCGGTTAACCAAAGTAACAAAGAATCGCAAAATGGAGTCAGCTGCAGCAGAAATTCAAACTTCACTCTCCTGCCTGTGGGGTAGATTGATGGGTGGGCAACAGGACACACTAAACCTCTTCAGCAAATCCTTAGTGTCCAAAATAAGGGCAATTAAAAAAAAGAAATATTTTTCCTGTTTATGCATTATGTTCACTGTTACCTTGCTTCAGAGAACTTACTAAAAAAGGCAGAAAAATAACAGAAATGGAAACATACTGCCTGGATAGGACCTCTTGTGTTCTCAGATCCAGTCTCCTTGAATAACAGCTATCTCTCCCATACCCTCTCTCATGAACTGATCATGCTCTGTTCCAAAAACAGCTAAGAGGGCAATTAGACATACAATATCAGTACAGCCCAGGATAGATGTTAAAGATATTCTGTACGTGAAACCAGTATCTCTTACAAGAGAAGTTCAAAGATGAAGGGAAGAGGCACATTGTACAATTTACACTAAAGGATGGGGCTTAAATCACAGAGTACATTACCTAGAATCCCACCTAACCTCACAGATGTTGAAAGTCCTGTCAACACTGCAAAAGGAGAGTCAGCAGCTGATTCTCTCTCCCACCAGGAGCTCCATTTTTTTTTGCGTTCATCCCATCCAGCCCAGACTGGATGAAGAAAAATTATTTTGGGGCGGATTTTCAAAGCACTTGAAATGGCTGTGCTGCAATAAACAAGAACAGAGCTTTATAGCAAGAAATTGAGTAGGCAGGTGAACGCCATGGCAGACAATGGGCACTTAGAGAACTGCACGGAAGAGGAAGAAGAACCACAAGTGGTTTTGTCCACAGCAATGTCTGAGAGCAGTCCCTACACTAACCTACGCCTTTAGGAACATGATGCATACCCCAGGAACACCTCCCTCCTGAAAAGACAACGGGTGACTGCTAAAACGGCTTTGTCATCAAAACGAGATGCCGTAGAAAAGGGACAAGAGGTGGAGACATGGCCCAGGGCCAGCACAAGAGGGGCATCAAAACCACTGGGAGGAACATTTTCATATCTCACATGTCAGCCCAGAGTTGCACAATCTCAAAATCCTCTGGGGCCGCAAGGAGGAAAGGAGCATGGACTCTGAAATAGCCCCAGAGGGCCCTTCTGCTTCGCACCCTGAGACAGCTGGAGTTTGATAAGCCATTAGCTGCAAAAACCCAGCCCAAAACTTTTTGTTGTTGTTTGGTTCCAACTTTCAGGTAAATTTATAACATATATTTTCCCTAAGTTCTAAAAGACAATGAAAATACCTTTGCCAATGTTTTCCCACTGGTACATGAAGAAAAGTCTGAAAATCACAGTACTAAAAGTACATGGCACTCAAAGTCTGAATTGACAGTACTTCTATTTACCATAAAATGATCCTTCTTGCATTAAAGTAAAAGGAAAGAAGAAGTAATGCACTAAAAAGTAAATTATAAATAGTATCCTAAATGCTCCAGAAAATGCATAATATGCATTTTCCTAATTTTTCCTTCTCACTAAAATCTCAGTTCAATATTGTGCAATCTACTGTAATTCAGGCACTGAAAAAATGTCAGCCTCAGCAAATCAGACCTAAGATTTAATATGATAATATTGAAGCACACAGTAAACAATTATAATTATTAAAGCAAACTAGAATTTGTATTTAATTTTCATTAATTTCACATCTAAAGACTTTATTATGGTTTTATTTACTAATTCATAAGATTCAAAAATTTGTAAGGCACTTTCAATTATTGATGTGACTTCAGTTTTCCAGCTCAACTTTTTTTTTTTGCCTAATAAGGTAAAGCCTAGAGGCTTTGAATTTATTCATGTAAATCCTGTCCAGTGGTGCACACACAGAGAAAAGAAGGGAGACTCCCAGATCAGCCACCACCAGGCAGCATAGAATCATCATAGAATCATCACAGAATCACAGAACGGTTCGGGTTGGAAGGGACTTTAAAGATCATCTCGTTCCAACCTCCCTGTCATGGTCAGGGACACCTTCCACTAGAGAAGGTTGCTCAGAGCTCCATCCAACCTGGCTTTGAACATTTCCAGGGATGGGACATCCACCTGTATGAGACATGTGAAGTTTAACCTTGATTTTAAACTCTAATATTATAAATCTCAATAGTAACTGCCAGGGGGAGCTATCCCCTACACCCTGAGGATGGGATAAGTGTATTTCCTTTTGTTTCTTGAGTACAGGTAACCACAGAGGACCACATGCTGTCATCAGAAATCTTGCATGTTTAGAGGGCTTCACCACTTCTGCAAAAACTTATCAACTTTTAATGAGATAATCTCTATGGTGATTTTTTTCTTATTAACTGCGACAATGAAACAAAATATACTTCCTGTGTTAACTCTAAATCTTTCTGGGAACATGTATCATATCGTGAAAATTAGAAATTCTCACTTTTAACTGAATTTTCCCTAATTAATAACCAAAGTGCTTCATATGTTCTTATGACCACTGTTAATGAAGTCCATGAACTCATTGCAATTGGGAAAGTTACTGCATGCCACAAGTGCTTCATAATTATTCTAAGTTGATGAATATTTTTTATAGCCAGGTAGATCAAAGCCAATTCACTTAAATTCCAGTTAGAAGTATTTTTAAATGTTATTGTCTGCAGCAGTTGTACCGGATGGTAACCAAGATGCCCTGCTCTTTTTGAAAGATCATAACATCCCTTTCATCGGTCATCTGGTATTAAATATTTCTCAGTTTCTTTGACTGACAAAACAAGTCAAAACCACACAGAGAAAATACCACCTAATATGAATGGGCTTGCAAATATCTTTAAATTACATCAACATTTTTTCATATTTTAAGCAAATTTTTAATGTTTATATAGTCATTGAGCTCATAGGGGCTTGAGAGGATTAAAAAAATAAAAAATAGTATCTGACTTCAAGTAATGACCTACAGAAATAGCACAGAGATATGTAGCCCTTGCAACAGAAGCCAGTATCTGAGAAACAAACCTTAGTAATCTGTCAAAGCCTTCTGCTGAACAATGAAGCTCTGTGGAACTATCTTGCAGTTAGGGAAGTGAGATCACATTCCCATCGTTAACTCCATGCTGCTCACTATGATTTATCTGAGTTATACTTCTTGAACTCTGTCTGAAGGAGCAGCAGGGTACAGCTGGCCAGGTATAAGCTCACTTTGTGCCCTTCTGATGTGATGGGGTGGGTGTACAGCAAGCTCTGGAATTTTCAAGGATGTTTGTATTGAAAAATCTCATCCTGTGAACAAACCCTTTGGTACTGATGATGTATTCCCATGAAGCTTCATGGGCTCCCTCTCTATGCTCTGAAGCTTCCTGACTGCAGAACTGAAGATGCAGGCAGGAGACTGATCTTCTCTGATCATTTCCCTGCAGCCACAGGCTATAAAATGTTCCTCGTGACGTTCTCGGAGTCCAAGGAGGAACTCATATTTGACTTTTTACTCTTCCTAACAGCAGCCGAGCAGAATAACCCAAACAGAGACAACAGAAGGCTGACAAGGTGAACAGCAAGGCAGGAGCATGTCAATTTGTTTAAATTGGACAAAAATACATTTTCAGGCAAGTCATTATACTAAACAAAATGAATGCTGAAACTGGCCATTATGAAAGGGAAATGCTCCCACACAGAACAAGAAATTTGGGAAGAAGCATTTCAGCCCCAGAATTTTTAAATATTCTTTTCTCCAAAACAAGGAGAGAGAAAGAGCTAGAGTTCCTGCAAAACTAAACTCAGAAGGAGGTATCGAAGGATAAGGTCCTATTTCAAAAATAGATGCTAAAGTAGGATGGTAAGACAGTTCAAACTGAATTGCATGATAGCAAACAGTCTGGCTCTAGGCAGAGGCACTGTGGAGCCTGCAATTTATACTGTGAGGGAAGAGAACTGCAGAAAAACCTCATGAAATCAAGTGATTAGTCAATAAAATGGCAAGTGAAATTCAGTGTAAACAAATGTGGTGCACATGGGAAAAACAGTAATCTGAACCATGCATTCAGCCTAGCAATGAGATCTTAATGGGCTGTTTCCACTCAGAAATGAGACTGTGAGATAGGAGGAATTTGTATGAAAACATAAGCTCTGGACCGATCATCTGCATTTACTCCAGGACTGGTGGGTCATCCAGACCAGATGTCTTTCTCTTCTACCAATGTATTCAAACATCTTTCTGCAACATATTTCTGTTGTAAACATCAGATTCTAAGGCTTGGGCTGTAATTTGCTTTGTAGTTCTGCAATATAACCATAATCACACTGGAAAGATTAAAATGCTTTATTAGGCCTATTTAGGTAAATCCTACTATGCAGTTTGTTATCTTCAAATAATATTATGGTAAATTATTCTTCAGCCATCCTCACATTTAAAAAATAACACCAGAACACTCGGCATCACTTCCCCTTGTTCTAAAAAATGCAAACATACCCAGGACTTACCTTTCACTGAAAGGGCTTTCCCTACTACATTGAAATGCTTATTCCTTAAAAAAACACTCACTGAAAATCCTTCACAAAGCAAAGCAACACTGCTTATTCGGATAGGCAGAGCAGTAATGCATATTTACAGAACTGTGAGACTCAAATACTGTCTGCTGTTGCAGCAAAGCCCAAAATTGAGGTCCAGCCTCCGAGCACACTGGCAACCACACACCAACTTTCTCCATTTCCCCTCTTTGGTCCAAAAGAGGAGAAATGGAAAGAAATGGAAAAATATTTTGCACAAGCTTCCTGCTACTGAGGCTGTCAACTCTGTTAATCTCAGCAAAGAGAAGGGTCAGAGAAGCCTGGGAGCTATTCAAAGTGTTCAAAATCAGGTTGGATGGGGCCTTGAGCAACCTGATCTACTGGAAGATGTCCCTGAACGTGGCAGGGTGAGGGCTGAACTAGATGAACCTTGAAGGTCCAACCCAAATGATTCCACAATTCCATATTTCTGCTCAAATTAAGACTTTGGCAGCAACAACCCAGGAGGTCCATGTAGGCAGCCAGAGTAAGCAGAACACAGGGCACCTTCCCCACTCAGGCTCCTACTCTCAGCACAGGGGATTGTCCAAAAGAACAGGAGCTAGGACAGTGGTAGGACCCTGCTATTTATTCCTCCTTTGCTATTCCACAGCAATATTAGGACCACTGCTGAAGACAAGAGCAAGTGTGGAAAAAACTGGAATGACAGCAAAGGTTAACAGGAAAGGTATTGTTCATTTGTCATATTATGTTTTGTCTTTTCATCTTCCTGAACAACTGTCCTCTCCCTGCACAGAAAGAAAACCTTTTCCATTATGAGGTAGGTTTGTGCTGTGAAAAATCTAATGAGTAGATGAAACAGCAATTCATTATCTATTAAAATATTGCAGTGGGTTAATCCAGCAAATAAAAATGGAGCATGAAGCAGATGGCCCTTTATAGTTCTCATGATTTCTTAAATATTCCTTCCCAGTGCACAGTCATTCTTGTATTTAACATGAAATGCACAGCTTTCACCATGTGCACATTATGCAACAATTCATACAACCTCACAAACGTTACATCTTATAGAGCAATTATTTTTTATGCCTTTTTTTTAAAGGAAAAGCTGTATCATGTCATGGCAAAGTATTCTCAGATGTCTTGAAATAATTTGAGGTAGCTGCCAGTAGCAAATGATAAATCCACTAAATGAAAATATTTGCTCAACCTACTTTTTTGGACATATATTTGTTTCCTGGGTTCAAGAAATAACACAGGAAAAGCATTTTGACATTGGATTTGGGTGTAATATTTCAAGTGTCTAGTATCTTGCAGAACACATGCACCAGGAAAATAGGTATCTGAGCTCTCCTCTGCTTCATTAAAGCAATTACTGTTCATACTGAAATAGCAACTGAGTATAGGCGACTGCTACTTTGGATTTCAGAAAAATGTATTCTCTGTCACTGAGAAAAAAGCAAATGTAAAAATCAGTGATTGTCTCTTAGTTGTCGGCATACATGACAATCAAGTCCAAAGCTGTCCATATTCCTTGCAAAATGCTGAATGTGCAAATACCTTAAAAAATGCACTTCCTCCATTCTGAAACACACATAAAGTGAACAATTTCTAAAATAATTTTTGTCATTAAAATGCACTAAGATGCTAACACAAAAAGTGCAATTAATATACCACAAATTAAATCTGCTGTGTGCAAAAAGCCAACATGAGCCTCATACACCAAGTAATCTCAATTACAAGTAAAGCGGCTCTTATATACATATTTTGCAATGCCCTCCAGATAAAAAGCAGAACATAACGATTACCAAGTTTTATACTCTTGTTCCTTTTTTTAATTACTATTTTGGTACTAAATACCACAGTGTAATCCACAGTTTAAAGAGTGCAGCACCCAGGAACAGACAGGAATGCCCAGAGAGAGCCCAAAAAAACTCCATGGAGAAGGAGCTGGGAGAAGCAAGGAAACAGTGTGAAAAAGGAGCTGGGCAGAAAGAACAGACAGAGCAGGACAAGTCAGAAGTGTTTGGTAAAAGGCAGCAGGGACACGGGCACCCAGAAGCACACTTTGTTCCAGAGCTGAAATTAACCCCAGGATTTCCAGCATGGTAAGCCAGTTTGTATGAAGCTATTGGAAAAGGACAAGTCATTCAGGGAAAGCAGCTGCTGACTGCTAAATTAGGTTTAGCAGCAAAGCTCTGAACTGTGCATCTCAAATTTTTTAATCCTTATGATGATCTATTTCTGCACTGAATTACTTGCTGCTTTCTTCCTAATAGATATTCTAAAACTACTGGAAAGTGCATGCACAAAATTGTGTTGGAACAACCTTGTGATGACTTTAAGTCAAGCACTCCAGAGATAGCCAGCAGGAATCTGGTTTCATCTGCCAATTTAACTTACTCCCCTCCATGTACACTCACTATAATTCGGTCTTTAATTGTCCCATCACAGTAGTTCATGAAGGTTGGATTCAAGTGGTGGGATCTATTTGCAGACTGATGCCCAACAAATTCCTGAAGCAGCAGTCTGGCTGTAAGTGACAGCTTGTGACAGGCACAGGAGGAGGTATTTGGCTTTTTAGGCAGACATTATGCAGTGATTAAAACCACAAAGGTTAACTGAAAGCATCCTTAGGATAGGTAAAAGCACCTGACAGGCACAGCAACTGGACCTTGCTGATACCTGCCCAAATACACCTCTTTACTACACAGTTTGCAAGCAAACTTGATGCCCAGGAAAGAAAGTTGTTGCAGAAGTTTTGTACCAAAGGCATCTAATGACAGAAATAATAATAGCAAGGTGTAAAAAGAAACCATTGTGTGGTTTGGGGAGTACAGAGAGACATTGCACTGATTCTCCTATCACAATTACATGTTTAAGTTCAGAGGGTATGAACCCACATGAGCAAGC
Organism: Acanthiza pusilla; assembly: GCA_036630365.1. Lineage (NCBI taxonomy): Eukaryota > Metazoa > Chordata > Aves > Passeriformes > Acanthizidae > Acanthiza > Acanthiza pusilla. The sequence continues at coordinate 3,492,615 of JAXCHO010000003.1, read as the reverse complement.
CCCCAGGCTAGGTTGATTCCTGAAGCACCTGAAGGCTGAGTTTGAAATAATTAAAAACTTTTAGAGTGCTCAAAAGATTTCTTAGCATTACATGGTATTTTACAAAGCAAGGAATTTAAAACCCTAGATTCTACTGGCCTGAATATGATCAGCTCAAGCATAATAATTTCCCCTGTAGTTCCTCAGTGGCTAACCCCCTTAGCTCACATCAGGCAAAACACCGTTCTCTGAGGGACCAACAAAACCCAAACATTTGTGAAGCAAACAGATCTTACTGTGACCAGGAAAAGAAATTTATTCTCAAAAGGCCAAGATTAAAAAATTACTAAAGCAAGTTATGGCTGAAAAAGACTATCATAGCAGGTTATTATACTTAAGGGAATGCCATGCTATCTAGTGAAAAAGCAAGGACGGTATTCTGTATGAAAAAATACGAAGAGATCATTTAATTGGAGGCTATGTCACAGGCACAAAAATTAAGTTTGCATGCTGCTTTTGCAAGCTTATTATGGTTTTATAACAATTTCTGTATCTGCAGCAAATTTATATTAATATTTCATGCTATACTGAAGTAAGATAGATGCATTTAAACAGAAAATAATTGGTCTTCTGCTGTATTTATTTCTATTCAGCAGTTTATATTTGTTTTTTTATTTCATATATTTAATTTGCATTTATTTTGGCTAGCATAGAATATTTAAAATGGGTATTAGGAAGTCAAAGATATTCTTACAGCATGAAAGAGATTTAGAGAGGAAAAAATTGTCAGTTTAAAATTGGAGCAAGCATAATTGAATAATGAGAAGAAATTTGAACCATCTAAAAGAATTATAATTAGAGCCCAAGTCAAAGATGACAAATTTCACCATTTAGAGCGATCATGATGAAAATGGTAAATATGAGTTGTCATGCTTTAATTAAAAAGGAGTGGAAACGGCATGAAAGCATTCATTGTTAAAATGTTCTTAGCACTGTAATTATTTTTATTGATTAAAGTAATTATTAATTCATGAACAGGCTCTAAAATGTTGATACTGTAATTCACGAAATGAAGAAAGGGATATGCCATCTCATTTATTCATGAAACTCTTGTATTTCCATAAATAGATTTTTATAAATGCATGATATCTTAGGGGAAAAAAAAAAAGCATAGCCCAACCCGAGACAAACTCCTGAACACATCCAAAGTTACAGAGTGCAGAGCCTCACAGAGAAATTCACCCTTTGCTGTTTGCCCAGCATTAAATGAACACCACTGCTCAGCTACTCACTGCATCTGAATGGCTTTTCAGCAGTAGTGCTTTCAACACATTAGCCTGGTGACAGCAATAATACTGACACATTACAAAAAAGGGCACTCTTCCCTCAGATCTGTCCTATTCTTTCTCACGGAGATTTGTGCCTGGGTGGTAGAAAAAAAGTTGTGTCCGGCTTTCTAAAATGTGTGGGACACTTCAGACCTGGTGTGGATGATTGGGATACCCTGAAAAAACACTGCCTTGACACACACGGGCACGGCAGGTCCCACCTGTGCCAGCCTTGCTGGGCACATCTTCCTCAGACTCACTGCAGGGATGTCATGCAGGGTCTCTGTCCCTACTCCAGGACATCCTGCATGGGAAGATACAACTCTTCCTGACCTCTCTATGCACCCCTGGAAAGTAAAGTGTCCTTTCTGAATAGGTCGAGTTGGTGAAACAGCTAAAGGCAACATGCCTAGCAACAGCCTTGAAATAATCGCTGGATCTCTGCTCATTTGTTAGTGCACTTATGAGGTATATAAAATGTGCAAACCCCAATACATTTCTACAAGGGAAACAAGAGGACAAGATCAAGCTGATTTAAAATACATTGATTTCAAGAGGGAACAAAACACAACCACCTAACAGCCTGTTCAGACTGAGGAAGTCTGAAGCTTCCTCACAAGGGGAAGTGGGGGGGGCTGGCACTGATCTCTTCTCTCTGGTGACCAGCGAATGACAACACCCAAGGGAATGGCCCAAACTTGTGTTTGGGAGGCTTAGGTTGGATACTGGGGAAAGGCTCTTTACCCAGAGGGTGGTTGGGCACTGGAACAGGATTCCCCAGCGAAGTGGTCACAGCGCCAGCCTGACAGAGTCCAAGAAGCATTTAGACAATGCCCTCAGGTACATGGTGTGACTCTCGGGGTGTCCTGTGCAGGGCCAGGAGTTGGAATTGATGATCCTTTTGGGTCTCTTCCAACTCAAGAGATTCTGTCCTTCTGATTTTATGAGTCTGGTTTTTGTATGGAAGGTCAAGAGCCACAGCTCCCATCCCCTGCCGATCATAACTCAAAAGGCCTCATTCTTAAAAGGGCAAAGTTCTGGAATTCCTGGGAACTGAGTGTGGTGGGAGATGAGAACCCTATGAGCATCTCTAGCATACTGCTGGCAATAATCTACACACACCAGAGACAACAGCAATCCTCAAAAATCTGTTCTGACATCCTCTAAAACCCTTTCCCTGTACTGAGAATTTCAGGGTTGGCTGCTGACACCTGAGTGGGCAAAAGCAGACACCAGGGGAAGTTCCTGCAGGTGCCCAGCATGGGAATAGACAGACAGTTGGGTCAGCAGCTGGGCGACATGGGGGGCTCTGCACAGGGGGACGACTGATGCTGGGAAGAGGTGTTCAAAATGCCCTGCAAGGCAGCCTAGCACAATGTCTAAAGGCTTTCCTGCCTGGCTGCTGTACCCTTCAGACACAGCTGCAGGGCAGAGGTGTCATGAGACTGGCTTTGGGGTCTGTCCTTTGTGTCGTCTGACACACTCTGAAAACTGTGCAAGTCAGACTCCACATAAGCCTGAACAGGATCTGCTGTACTCAGCCAGTGTGACTTTAGTCCAGAAGTGTTCCTCCCCTTTGCTGACAGTCTGCAATGCTTAACCTCTTTCTTTTTACCTTTATTATTATTATTTCTATTTAGTGTTAATTCTTTTAATTCTGTTTCATTTTTAATGCCACCCTTGTGATTAATAAAACATTGCTTTCACTCCCCACTCCCACTCAGCCCTGCTCCAACTTTCCACCCATTTGTCATCTCTGAGCTCTGGGGTGGGGTCACTGCTGCACTTGCAGCCTCTGTCACCCCATCAGCCCTCCTTGATGTGCTCAGCACTGGGTGCCCATCCTTCCCAGCACCTCCTTCCCTGTCTACCTAGACACAGAGAAGCCTTCGCACCTCACTTCTCACTTTCCTCCCCATTCTGGTGGAGGAAAGCCTTGATGATGGCCCCAGTGAGGAGAACAGGCTGATGCTGGTACAAAGGTGTCCCACACTGGAGTGCAGGTCTCTGACATCTTCTCTCACAGACACAACCCTAGTGCCTGCTCTGTGCATTTTACCCCAACAGAAACAGCCAAAACAGGCAACAACTCACTGCTTTTGGCCAAAAAAAAAATATTATTCATTGAAAAAATCATAGTCTTCTGAGGCACAACATTGCTGTTGATACTGGTAGCAGGAACACTGGGATGATGCAGGTGAGGTGAATCCACAGATACCCAGCTGTCCTGTGAGGAGGCACCATCAGCCAGAGGGCAGCTGAAAGAAGCGGGCAGAGTTGGGAGGTCTGCATCCTGGTCCTTCTCCTGACTCTGCTTCACCTTTACCTCCAGTCTGATCTTTGCTTTTTCTGATAGTCAATATCAGCTTGTCCCAGTGCTGCTTCATCTCTCTGGGGTCCCCTGTACAAGCGCATTTCAGAAAAGACTGCTCATTTTGATATTAATTAAGAGGACAGTCAAAGGACTGCACTGGGGAAACCTCAGCAGAGTACTGCCAGCAGTTGCCGTGTCGAGGCAGCAATAAATAACTCCGGCAAAAAGCCAACTCACATGTCTTTCTCCCTCAGCCATGAGATGCCTATGCAACATACAATTATCCACAGCAGCAGCACACACAAGGCTGCTGTAATGCCTAGAATATAGTACATGTTCAGCGCCTGATGACCCTGAGTCTTGGCTTCTTCCCCAGACTCTGGCCCTGCAGGAGAAGAGAAAACATCACACATTACTGTGCTCTGCACTGCAAATAATCTCACAAGTGGCCTCCTTCCCAAAAGATCAAAGTTCTGAAATTCCAGGGAATTGGGTGTGGTGGGAGATAAGCAATCTCTCACCCCATCCAGACAGGACTACCAGCATCTCTGTGGCACTCTGCTGGCAGTAACCACCACACACTCGAGACAGCAGCCATTCTCAGGGAGCTGCTCTTGTTTCTTTCACAATACTGCCTGCAGCCCAGGCAAACCAAAACTGCCTGCACCTCCTTTCCACCAGCCAAGGGTCCTCTCCCCTCTGGTGAGAGGAGGTGTCCTCCCCCTCCCGGCTCCAGAGCAGTTAGCTCCTCTACACATCCCTCACACACTCCGGAAGCACCACCAGCAGTCACACTCATCCCATCACAGTATCAGCCTGCCAGCTGAAAATCAAGCACAAGCAGAAGGGCCTGCAGAATCTCCCGTGGGTTGTCGTTCCTGCCGTGGAGCTGGGCTGTGCATGAGCTGAACACAAATTCAGCACACACCTGTTCCTGGCATCTGGATATTCACATCTGCACAAAGCAGCTCTGACAAGTAATTGTATAACTGCGGCAGCAGCTGCCCCTGGGATTCATCTGGAAGCTCAGCTGGTAGCAGACACTGCGCTGGACCATCTCTGTTGGCTCAGCAGCCCATGCAAGGTGTGAAATCAAGTGTCCCTGCAGCGAGGCTCTCATTGATCCCTTCCTGCTGCGCAGGTTACAGGAAGCTAAAATCTCAGCCTCCCAGGTCCTACAGTTAACAGAGTGAGTTATCCTACCGTTTTCAGTTTTATCTAAGTTTTTCAGGGCTTTCTTTGGAACTTCAAGAGTCTGCTGGAAATTGTTCCATTTTGCTTTATATGAGCATGGATATATATTTTAATGGAAACTATGAAGGTACATTTCTCATGAATAACACACAGAAAAGGAAAGCTTGTCCTGTGAAGTCAATAGAGACTCACAGATACTCACCCGGGGGAAACAAGCTGGGAACCAGGACAAAATCCATCTGAGGAGCTGGAAAAACCCTCTTTCTGGCCGCATCTACAACCAAACACCCATGAGATGTACCCATTACATGTTCTGCTCTCCGCTGTCATACCTGAATACTGAATGTGTAAGGAGGTCGTGTAGTGGCAGGGTACACACGGGGGGGAACTAGATCCTCACACCTGCAGGTTTGCATGGCTGACCTTGGGACTGTGACCTGGCGGCTCTCAAAGGAAGCCAAAAGCCTTGATGTACCCACAGGACCTGTGGATCAAGCCTGGAACCCAGCCAGGAGGCTGGCTAACCATCACCCAGTGCTGAGCACACAGCCAAGTTTCTGGCCCCAGACTGTCACTCCCCACCTTTCTGCTTGTTAGGAACCCCTCATTCCCCCAGAGAAGCTGCAGCTACACATCCTCAGGGAGTGTTTGCCCCATGCTCACACTGCGGTGCCCTCCTGGCTCACCCAGCCTTAGCCCCAGCCCCGCTGCCACCAGCCTGGGGCTGGCTGCAGAAGCCTGCCTGCCTACCTGCTCCCTGCCCTCCGGTTGGGGCAGACTGGGCATCCTGGGCTTGCAGGACCACCAGAGAGAGGATGAGGCACTGGGTGAGGACCACGATGCCCCATGCTCGCAACATGCCGCTGTTGCTGCTGCTGCTGCTGTTGTTTCTGCCACTGTCCCAGCATTGCCCACAGCTGGCATGGAACAGCAAGCCAGAGGGACTCTGTGACCTCATGACCCCATCGGGCCGTGCCCTCCACCAGGGCTCCCCAAAGTACTGCCATTGTCCATGAATTTCTGAATCTGCCCACTGTTGAATTTCAAGTTTCTGCATGAGCGTGGAAGGAGCAGAAGTGGAAAAGGGTGGACCTATTTTGGGAGGCAACACTGTGCATGGGAGTGCAGAGGCACCCAGGTCTTTCTTCTCAGAAATCTATATCAAAAGCTCTGTATGAAGACCGCATAAAAGAGCCAACTGCAAGTGCCTTGTGACTATTTTTGTCAGGCAGCATTCTATCAAGAAACTGGCTTTTCCCCTCTCCTTTTGCTACAGTTTCACTACCTTTAAAGACACCACTTCCCACCTCTGCTGCTGTCCTTCTTACATCAGCAGGCCACCCCTAGGTTTATCCCCAGTGAGCCTAGTTTATCCCCTTCCCCCTTCCAATCTAGTTTACAGCTCTCTCAGCAGGCCATGTTAACTCCTGAACAGAGATCCTTTTCCCTTTTCACACAGGTGTACCCCACTGAAGTCACCAGTCCTGCTGTCATGCAAGCTGACCTATGATCAAAACCCTCAGAATTCTGCTGGGAACACCAGGCTCAGAGCCAGGTATTAACCTGTACGATTTTCCTGTTAAACACCTTGAACAATAGCAAGTGCCAGATCCTGCACTTGCAACAGGGAAACCCTGGATGTATGTACACACTGAGGAACGAGAGGCTGCAGAGTGGAAAGAGAGTGCTCTGCTCTGTGCCAGTGCAGCCTCACCCTATGTGCAGTTTATCTATGTGCAATTTAGGGCACCAGACACAAGATATAAAGCTATTAGAAAGTGTCCAAAGGAGGGCTACGAAGATGGTGAAGGGTCAACAGGAGACACTCTATGGTGTGGCTGAGGTGACTTACTTTATTCACGCTGGAGAAGAGTAGTCTGAGGGAAGACCTCCCTGTGGTCTGCAGCTCCTACATGGCGGGAAGTGAAGGAGCTGGCACTGATCTCTCCTCTCTGGTGACCAGTGACAGGACCTGAGGGAATGGCCTGAAGCTGTGTCAGGGGCGGTTTGGGCTGGATATCAGGAGAAGGTTCTTCACCCAGAGGGTGGCTGGGCACTGGAAAAGGCTCCCAAGGGAAATGGTCATAGCGCCAGCCTGACAGAGCTCAAGAAGAGTTTGGACAATGCCCTCGGGCTCATGGCGTGATTCTTAGGATTGGGATTCTTGTGGGTCACTTCCAAATCGGGAGATTCTATAATTACTCTTAGTAGGGGGTTAAAAAATACAGCCATGGTGATATTTAAGGTCATGGGTTTTCAAGCAGTGTCTGAAATGAGGAGAGTGGGTTTGTATAAGGAACCATCAGCTGTGAGCCAGATGGATACCAATCCTGCAACAGGATATGACTGTAAGCAGGATGACAAAGAGATTTTAATTATGCAAAACTTAAATCAAAGTAAGAAGAAAAAAAATAGGGGGGGAGAAGCTCATTTTGGAGATGTCAAGAATACTTTGTGTGACAGATTGCTGCGTTCTTTTGTTTAGGAGGCTAGACAAGGGTCATAAGTGAGAAATAGAGGGAACACAGCAGCTACTCATTTGTTTTTAAAACTCACAGTTTTTCTTGCAGATTAGCTTTTCATCATGCCGGAGTCCTCGAGGAAAGAGCTAGAGGGATGTTGGCTATGGCACACCATGCTCACATCACTTGTGATTACCTAACTGCTCCCATTACAAAAGCACCCCGAACACGAACTGGAAAAAGAGAGTAAAAGCTTGGAGATTTTTGAGTTTGTCACTGTATTTTAAGACTTTTCTGCCAATGCACTTCTCTGACACAAGACCAAACTACAAGCAATGAAACACTACGAATGAACAAGAAATATGTTCACGGGCACACAATAACTTTGGGGCACTGGAAACAGAAATGGAAAATACCCTATTAAATGGCAAATAGAATGCATGACCACTGAAGGAAGATATCCTTATTGTGCATATTCTGAACACATTTAGGTATTGTACCTACGTGCCTAAGCTTTAGCATGTTGTGAGTCAGCCACAAATCCCATATTGTCAGGCTCCGCACTACACAACAAACTGCCCAGCCTACAGCTACCAACCCTGATCAAATAAGGAGTTCAAAGAATGCAAAAAAGAGTGAACTACAAGAAACAGATGGTCTCTAATGGAACTTATTTGCAAAAACAACACTTGAACTACTGCAGATAGATTGCCAAGAAGCCACCTGATGCCCAGTGTGATGCCATCATACAAACAAATGGAAGACACAGCAATTCCAACATCCAACCTTTGTCATTTCCTAAGGCTAACAATCTTACAACCATACAACTTTGACTTTCTCTATAAGGTTTGCCATTAAAAAGACACATAGAACATGAATAGGTCCTATGATCTCCAAGTCCCAGCAACACCATGGGAATAATCTCTGTCATGTGGCATAGACACTTAGGAAATCCTGCACTGTTTCGTTGATGACCAATAATTTAGCTGAGTATCATCTTGCCTAGCAAGCTCTCTGGAACCCTGGATGCTTTGGATCAGTGTCCTCCATAAGGGTGGACACCAGAGAGATTTCTAAAGCTGCAACCACCAGCCCTGGGGAAGAAATTCCACACTGAAAGTTGCTTCATGACAAACTGGGCAAATCAAAACATTTCCAAAAGCTTCTTTAGCTCTCCTAAGTTTCTGTAGACATGATAATGAAGAATAGAGACAGGAATCTCTTCCCATATGTTTTTACAGAAAACTGTGACACAGCCTTAGTAAATGGGCATGATTAATTATTTATGGAAACATTCTCATTTCTGATAGTACAGGAAAAGAAAAAGGCATTAGTAAAGTTAAGATTCTCTCATCTTTTCCACACCATGAATAAGCCTATCATAACCAAGACTCACAGAGAAGCCTGTTCCTCCTGCAAAGGAAGATGGGAAACTGGTTCTGCTAGAACTGAAGAAAGCAAGAAAAGAGAAATAGCCAGTATTTGGGCTACCACCAGTTTTCAGAGACAGTACAGCAAGGGAGAAGACCCACACACCTCCATTACTTCAAGGGAGAAAACAAAGCAGGCAGAGGAGAGAATGGCCAGAAGAACTTTATACCACGTGGCTCTGGCTCTCAGATGAGAAAATCTCACCCTTTACTGCCTGACCTCTAAGCAAAGTGTCTATAGTCACTTTGCTTTACACTGGAATTTTTTAACACTACTGACACTATAATACCTGTAGCCATATTTATTTCTTCTGGACAAAATTTTATCTGGGTAATTCACCCAAAGAGACACAAACTTTGAGGAAAGAAAAAGAAATCTTAAGATGAAATGCTTATGTAATATTCATTTCTCTAAAAGCGTTGGCAGATATTTGAGTTTGCATTTAGGATAAACAATTGCCTACGGTTTTGCAAAAGAGAAGAAAAATATTAAGGAAGTACAGTTTTCTATTTTGAATTGAATTGCCCCATAAACAGAAGATATTATTCTACTTGTTCTCTGTCCAACATGTCACTTTTGCAGACTTTTGTTCTAGCTGAAAATATAATCGAATGTGACTTTTATACTACAGGTTTTAAAGAGAAGTACCTGCCAGGCTTTGAATCTCCACAATAAGAATATGAAGTAAATAAATTTAGAGTCTTTAAAACTGCATTTCCTAACTTTCCATTGTCATACTGGAAAACATCAGTGAATAAAGTGTTCTTCAAAGAAGCTGCTAGGTCATTACATTTCAAACATCCCAAACTATTTCCTCAATCCTGCATTACAATGTGTATTGGTGGAATTCAGTTTTGTGCAGACTAAATAGAGATGGTTAATCATTTGTAGAAACATTCTCACTTCTGACAGTGCAGGAGAAGAATGTGTCATCAGTGAGGCTGGATTCTTCTCTTTTGAAAAACATCATTGGAAATGCATGTGATCCCATGAGCCTAAGTATACCCTGGATAAGATATTCTCATCACTAACATGCACTCAAGCAGCTTCATGGGCTGCCAGGAACACTCAAAAGCATCTGGCATGGACTTGGTATGGCTAGGAGACAGCTGAACAGAGAAACAGTGTGCTCCTGCTATCGTGGTCAGGGCCAGATTGGACACAGCCTCTGGGTACCTACAGAGCACTTCTTTAACTGTTATTTTGGCACTGTGTTGTAAATGGTCTTAAGCAAGGAGGATTTTATGAGTGTGAGCATCCTATTGCTCATCTTCCAGCTCTGCCTAGCATTACTCAAGCTATCACACATCGGAGAGTTTGCCCTTACATAATTCTAACTCACTGGACAATTCATTATACTTGAAAAGTGAAGGGCACTTACTTTGCAAACTTTAAGTTTAGAAATTTAATTAAATCTTTCAAGAAGGAGGTGCTACTAGGACTCCAAAGTCTTCAGAAGTTAGAAGCCTTGACTTTGCATGAACCCTCTTATCAGAACAGAAATCAGACTCATAGTCTTTCAAGGACAGAAACATGAAGCAAATTGAATGATCCTACAGAATTAAACACTGCTATGAAAAGCTGTTGAAAATAAAGCAAGTAGATGCTGTAATCACAGACCTGCAAGCATGAGATAGCAGTGAGTTAGTCTTTGTATCTTACTTTTACAATACATATAAACCCCAAACCATTTCCTTCTAAACTGCAAAAGCAGATTCCCCTACTGATAGGGATGTTAACAAAACACCTTCTATTACAACAGAAGCAAATTTCAAATGCACCAAATTATAAATACACCAGCATTTAATTTGGCATTGAAATATGATTAAGCTCCTTGATTGAAATTAAACAAGAAAGAAGAATTGCAGTCTTGTATGTCTTCAGTGATAAAAACCAAGGAAACCACAGAGCACCTTCTCACCACAAGAATATTTCCTCCTCATCTCATCCCTTGCTTCATTACTGAAATCTTGAGGTACAAACTCTACAACAGGCACAATGCAAAATAAAATTGCTCTACCATATACATTATCAGAACAAGAAACCTCATCTCTTTCTAAAAGTATGAGCTATTTTTTTACAGTTACTAATTATTAGGTAGAATAAGGAAGAACTCAGGAAAAAAGAAAATAAAAAGTCCACAGTGGCTCAGCACTAAAACAGCAAATGAAAAAGTATCTCTCATTAATTCCTTCTCCCAGCTTTACTAGAAAGAAACTCATACCAATTATTTTAAAGCATAACAACTGCCAAGTTGTGCATCAATTCAAGTTTCATAGCATTTATAAGCATCAAAAACAAATCTGCAAACAGTGCAGCAAAAGGTATGTTTGCAAGTCTCAGCAGGCTGAAGGGAAATGTAAATGTACTCCTGCTCTAAATCTATTGGTCTTTTGATAAAAAGAGGGGCCAGAATCAACCAAAAGAAGATGTGTGAGAAAGTTTAAAAGACATTTTTTTTTTTTTAAATCTTGGTGTCTTTCAAAAGTTTGGTGTTGATTTCTTTGACAGAAAACTCAGAACTAGCAAGAGCAACAGACACATTCTCATTTCCTTGCTTCCTGATAACGAGGGTTGATATAGTCATATTTATGGACATAATGTTGACTGCTTATATGTGTCTTTTTATACAGAGGAACATTCAAATTATTCATTTAAGTGTATTTAAAATGCACATTTCCTTTTTATAGGATCCTTTTAGTAGCTTCAAAGACTAAAACAGGAGAAAAACATGTAGATTCACCATAATTTAGGTTTGTTTAGTAAACCATGCATCTGTTGTAAATCCTCTAGAGCTCAAACACAATCTCAATAGGCACTGAAGAGATTTAATTTATAGATCTCAAAGACTCTTGATTATCAGATTCTTCACAGACTTACTAGCAAACCTACTACGTTGTATTTAAAAAGCAGAGATGAAATAGCAATGAAAAGGAAATAAATTACTGGTTGTTTTGTCCTAAAGAGAATTGTTTTATATACAGTTTACAGTCAAATTTCTATGGAACAGAACTGCAGCTTCTGCATTACAATTTAAAAGTCCAAACCAAACAAGACCAAGCCAAGAAAAATCTCCAGCCTCACAGAGATCTTGTTACATTTGCCACTAAATTCACTTTTGAAGCAGAGGAGTGAAGTTCAGGATGAGCACATCTCTTTGAGCATGTTCAAGTATGTGGCAAATGCTGCTGTTCTACTGAACCCTTGCATCACTGGAGATTATTCTGCACATGCTTTTGATGACTTCTGCTTACTCTACTGACCCAAGCAAATTCCAGACATGGCTGCAATGGCAGGGGAGGCTTTGTGTGTTTGCTTTTTTGTTTCCAAAATAAGACCACAAGACATAAGGTGAAGTGCTTAGAAAAACAGATACTCTCGTGGAGTAATATGTAATTCATTGCACATTCCCTGCTCAGCAGGAGCATTACATTTTTCTTCTAGATGGCGTCCCCAGCCATAAGGAGATGTGGGAGTAGCCAAGATCCGTTCAAAGAATGTCCTCTCCACCAGTCAAAAATACTCATCTTTCCTTTCTTGCTGCTACAAAATGGAGAGAAAGTGCATTTATCAAAAACCAAGTAGGCTGTGTACTAATAATGAAAAAATAAGCAAGAGGATTCTGGACCTTGAAACTTCTGAGCTCCATCTGCACCCTCATTCACTGTCCAGCATGCACCCAGAGTGGGAAATGAGAGCACTGGAAACATGTTCTTAAGGACTGCAATATACAGTTGTGGAAAAAGGAGGGAGCAGTAAAGTGAAGAAGAGAATTCCCTTTTTATATTTGCAGCCTTTTAAGTTGATTATCACTGTACTTACTGAATGTTTGCTGGTATGTTTTCTGTGCACTTCAAACAGAAAAACTGAGAAACTGAGAAAAAGAAATCCCACTGCATTCAAGAGTGTATCAGACAGTGGCAACACCTTCATGATAGACGCATTCCCCATGAAAGAAAATGCTGCACTTTGTATTCATTTTTCTGCCTGGAGACAAACAAGTGAAACAAAATAAGGAAAGACCCCTCCAGCTTGCTGTACCAGGAGCCTTTTGTTTAGAAGAATGGACAAAACTATCCCCATCAAATGGCTCATTCAACAGTGCATAATTTCAGAAAAGTGCTTAAAAATAAAATCGGTGGGCAAGCTCAAGGGAATAATTTTTGTTTTCATCCAATTTTGAATGCAAATGTAACGTAAGGAAGGGCCTATGTTACAAGCTGATCACATGATTTTGGAACCCCCCTGAGCTGTTTCTGAACCCCTTTTCTGCTCACTCTCTACAAAGCCAAACACAACCAGATTCTGGTCCAGTTAATTCACAAGCTTACTCTTAACAGGTAGGAATCTTCCCTTCTTTCCAGCTTTTAAACTGCCTACTAGGAAAATGACCATGATTTCTCAATATCTTAGGACAGAGAATCATATTTTCTACTTATAAAGAATATTTTTGGAAGAAATCAAATTCACAAACTAATGAAGAGCTCATGGAAATGAAAGAGCCCTTGAAAATAAACAAAAAATATTTATTTTCCTATGACTGCAAAATATATTAGTGCTGTGGAAAAATTCCAGATTCATACTTGGATAGGCAATACAGCTGGCAAAATGAGTCCCAAATACACTAAACTTGAGAAATTGTAGGTTAATGAACCTTGAGACTGAGGAATGCTGACTTAGCCTCACCTCTACCTTGCATTGGAGCCTTCCCTGAAGTCAATGTGTTTTGTGCAGCAGAGAGTGAGACACACAGCAACCTCTACACATTTTTATTGCCAGTGCCTTCCCTACATAGGGTCTGATGTTTTTTGAAAATAATTATGATGATCTTTTAGCTAGATATACCTAGTGGAGATTGAAGTCGCTTGCATGATTTCTTGAGCAAGTGTAGCAAATAAAGTAAAAAAAATCCTACAGTGAAATTCCATCTTTATTGAACCTGTTAGTCTCAAGATTGCAGAGGTTATGAAAACATGCTCTGTGTCCCCACAGTAACTTGAAAAATGCAGTTTGATTACTTCCATCCTACATAATGAAGTTTTATCTTTACCTTCACATCAAATCCAGATATATCCTTCGTTTTCATTTGCTATTTTGACGGACTTACTTCATCTGGAAGTCTCTTTTGACTTCTTAAGAAGTATCACCTAAGCGCTCTTCCCATAAAAAGTTTTTTGATTGATGAACAGATGCTTAGTTCCTAATTATATTTCTGAGGTTAGTCTACTCTAAATGAAACAGATTAGCTAATTTTCAGCCACTGAAGAATCATCTTAAATAAAGGTCACAGAACATCTCACTATGCAATTAATAAAGATTCAGGTAGTAATTCCTTGATCAAATATTAGTATTTTTGATTGGTCCCAGAAGAAAAATCCTTTTTTCATGCAAACCTGGCACAAGAATCAGAGCCACAGCTGCTGCCTGATATAATCAGTGTACAATATTCTAATCCCATGAACTCTGACTCAGCAAGCATCTGCTTTCCAAATAAACTTTATCAAACAACATTTTTTCTTTGGAATTTTGGCAGCCAAGGTTTAAAAGGAAACAAATTTAAAACCCTTTTGCAGATGCACTTTGAATTTAAGTACTATATTTTACCTTCTTTCCAGAAGACATTCCCTAGGAATTTAAATGGTTATGACACTGAGTTAGACTGTTCAATCAGTAAAAAGGATACTGGGTTTTTTTACTGACATTTTACTCAGGCTACAGTTAAAGGACTTGTTGGATCCACAAAGTTTGATGTAGAAGTTTCAAATGGTAGAGTTTTACCACATCAAGAGTCCCTTGGATAGTAGGAATTAAGTAAATTTATAACATCCATGTTTAAGTCTGTGCATTGATTATCTGTCTGCTTCTAAGCACACGCAGAAAGACATAAATAGTGGAGGTCGAGAGCTACCATTCTCTCCTACTACCTTGCAATTAAAATCACAGTTTTGTGATTGCAAATTTCCCATGTAGTTTATAGACTGAGACCTTTCCTGCCACCGACAGAAAAAAATTTCAGTTGCAGAAATGAACAATATTAATACCAAAACACATGGACCTTTCAGGAGAGGCAGAATGCCAGTTTCTTCTTGTCTTTTTGCCTTAACGCTTTTTGAAGTGAAATAATTTGGATTGTAAACAAGCAGTAAGATCATTCTACAGAGCTGAGGATGAGCCAAAAAGAAGGAACATCACAGCAGCATCATCTTACAAAAAGGAAAAGCACCAAAGTGTAGAAACAGTGACATGGAACCATGTAAGTCTGAGGTCCAACCAGCCTTCCACTCAAACCAAGACTACTACCAACATTGTACCATTAGATCACCTGGAGTTTTATCAAGCCAAGTCTTGAAAAACCTTCAAGAATGGGGACGTTGGGTGACCTGTCCCAGTGCTGCACAATCCACCTGCTGAAGTTCTTTTTCTAATGTGCAGCCTAAACCTCCTCATACACCATCTGCTCTTGCCACTTGTCATACTCCCCAGCACTACTTAGGAGACCTTGCCCTAACTGTAAATGCTTTTCAAGGCATTTCTTCACAATTGGAAACGCCCAATTCCTCCAACATCTCTCACACAGGATGTGAATTCTAGCTCCTTCTCATTGCAGCAGCCCTCCAGAACACCTTTCCAGTTTCTCACCATCCTTACAACACCAAAGTCTTATGTGCAGCCTCACAGAGTGACAGAGATGAATAAAAGCTCCTCTTAACCTGTTGATCTCATTCCTGTGAAGAGAGCAGTGAAGAACTGCTGAGGAGAGACGGTGTAAGGATGGACTACAAAGAGCCTTAGCACAGCACAGACGTTCACACACCACTGAGAGGTGCGCAGGTAAAAGGAAACACAGAATACAGGAATGCATTTCTTCTTCTCCCAAATTGGAGGCAGGCTGAGTTTTCAAACAATATTGCTCTCCCATGAGGAATATACTTTCTCATCACTCCCTTTATGTGTTGGCTTTCATTCCTAAGGATTTGCTATGCTATCTTTGCCAATTATAACAGGACTTTGTATGTATGGCTCAGATGGCAGCCTATTTCAGGGTGGATTCACTCCCCCCTGAAAACATCTCTCTTACTTGAGTCTAAGTGGAGGAGATCTAGAGCTCAGATGCACTGTGCCTGTGTCAGAGCTCTACAGTGTACATGTCTACAAATGAATGAGTCATTTGGAGTGGATACATAGAGCAAAACACTTTCAGATTTTTTTTTTTAAAACCAATAAAAGAACCATTTTCAAAACAATGTTACATTATACCCTCTAAGTTATTGACAGGTTTGAAGATAAACTGCTACAAAATAAAACAGCTTAAAGACAAATTAGCCCTATAATTGGCTAACTATTGCTCTTTACCCAACACATATTAGGAACATTCCATATGCATTCAATCATTATGGATTCATTAAAGATAATTGCCACATTGATATTGTCTATATCTGTTTTCTAAAAAGAAATGAACATAAACAAACCTCCATTGTAAGATTCCATCTTTCTCAAAGTATTATACAGTTAAAATAAAACCTCTGTATTTAAAACTAAATGATAGAATTAGCATAAGCAACTATAATTTAGGTTTCAGCACAAGAAATATTATTCTCCATTATTTCTAATAATTGCTAATAAGTTCAGAGTAAAACGTACTCTGTCCCAGTTGAATACTAAAATATGATTTACTAGTACAAAAATAAAATAGCTAATTTCAGTGGAGGAAAGCTTTACAGAACTCTCTTTTAGTAAAATGGGAATGAGAAATCTCACTGTCCTAGGACTGACTTTTTTTGCTTACTTAATTAATATATTCTCATTTTCCAAAAGCTCCTCGTACAGCCCAAATCAGCTCCCAGTTATATGCCATACAAGTTTTAGCAATTCTTGATTTTCAGGGTTTAACCCCAGCCAGCCACTAGTAAGTACACGCAGCTGCTGGCACACACGGCCACCCCCACCCTCAATGGGATGTGGGTTGAGGTGAGAACAGTTCAATAATTGAAATAAAATTGTTACTGTTGATCACACCCATTGGGATCTTGCAGCCATCCATCTCTCATCCATCCTGCCAATTCATTTCTAAAGACTGGATCTCCCCTGCAGGTCCCTTGACCTTACTTTGCTTTATGAGAAAACTGGCTTTCCGAGAGATTTGGACCATTTTCTTCCCCTTCTCAAAACTTCGTCTTCTGTGGTCCCTCACATATATATGTATAAATATGACATATATTGATGATGTCATCAATATATTGCAGGTGTTCCCCACCTTCACTGTTCCAGTGCAGTCTGGATCAGTCCATGGCAGATGGCAGGGCTGTGTGTCCACCCTGGGAATGTTGATTCCGGGTGTTCTGGAATCCTCACAAGTGAAAGCACACTGTGGCCTGCACTCTGCCACTTAAAGGATTGAGAAAAATCCATTAGTGATATCAGCTGTGCTTTACCACTTGGCTGCCTTTGCCTCCAGTTCTTATTGGAGTTCCAGCATGTCCAGAACAGCAGCACTCAGTGGCAGTGTGCCTTCATTCAGGCCACGACAATCTCCTGTTAGCTCTCCTGTTAGTGTCCACCTTCCATTAGAATTTTGCACAGCCATATGGGGCTATTAAAGGGTGAGCAGGTCCTGCTGATCATTCCTTGGCTCTCCAGCTGATAAATCAGCCTGGGAATGGGCACCAGGGGGTCTCTGTGGGTGAGATGTTGCTGCTGGTGCACTCTTGTGATCACCATGAGCGTCTGCTGTTCCTCAACGTTCAGCAGTGTCATAGCAGAAGGGTCATCCAAGAGACCAGGCAAGGTACACAGCTCCTTTCCCCCATCTCCAAGGGTGGGGGGGGGGAGTGGGAGGGGGAGTGCCAGGCCATCAAATCCTCACAGTCCATTAAACCTGGTTGTTCCTCTCCTCCACATGGCTGGAGACAGGGCCCCTCTAGTCCTGGTCAGAGGGTTCTCCATTTATTTCTCGTAAAAATAGATTAGAATTCCTTTACATAGGATCGCGAGGAAGATCAGCTATTCCACTATGTCAGGGGAACTGTTCACTGGAGACTGGATAACCAACTTTCCTGGGAGAATCCCCACTTGTGATTGTTTTTCCTTGTCCCCTGCGCCCATGCCTCTGGGATTGAGGTGTGTTTTCCATCCTGCTTTCTCTCCACGGTCCTTCAGGTAAAACCACAGGGTACCCCATGGTATATACTTTCTGTAGCCTCTCTCTTCCACAAAAGAACACTAACTGTTAATAGCTGAGATGCTGCGCTGTACAGGTTGGAAGTAGGACACATGCTCTTTAAATTGCTGGAATTAGGTACTTGCTCCTATTATCCCACATACACTGCCACTCCTGACTATCCAGCCTAAGGACAGATCCCTGGGTGGAATTCTTCAATAGTTGTTTAACCTTAAATGGTTAAACATTGGAGTACATTCAGAAGACACAGCAATAGGAACATACTGGCTTGAACATCTCAAGGATATTCAAAATTCTGAAGAGCTATTGTTATTATCCTGGAGGAGAAGGAGAAGAGAAAGGGAAGTGTCTCTGCCATGATTTGGGTCACGGAGGAGAAAAGGTAAAAGATTAAAAAAACTTATTTATAGTTTCCTGGAGTATGGATATGACTGCAGTGCTGAGTAAAAATACCAGATTAGTTTCATGACCAGCAATTCTATCACATCCTAAGCCAGTGTTTGTTACAAAGTACACCAACGTGACAACCTTAGTCCAGTTCCCACAGGTATTAAACAACACAACAGGGAACATGTACTGCAAGTAAAGTTTACATAATACAACCTTAAGAACAGCCACATCAACTATGAGAGCAAAGAAATCATTGGGACCAGTGACTATTAAATATAATGAATACCTACAACAAATTTGTTCTAACAAATTCTAGGCAGATTTTTCATTAACTCAATCCACTGAGCCCCATGTTGGGCATCAAAAAGACTGTCTTGGCTTAACCCAGCTGGCAACTAAGTACCACACAGACACTCACTCACAGCCTACACACCCCCCATGGGATAGGGAGGAAAATCAGAAAAAAAGGTGAAACCTGTGGGTTGAGATAAGAACAGTTTAGTAATTGAAATAAAATCAAATATAATTATAATAATAGAATGAAAAGAGGTATTTATAAAAAGAGAGAGAAACAAACCCCAAGCAGAACAAGTGATGCACAGCACAGTTTCCCACCACCCACTGACGGATGCCCTGCCCATCCCCAAGCAGCAATCTGTCACTCACAGACAACTCCCCCATTTTATATACTGAGTGTGGCATTTCATGGTATGGAATGGCCCTTTGGCCCGTTCAGGTCAGCTTGCCCTGACTGTGCTCTCTCCCAGCTTCTTGTGCACCCCCTTGCTGGCAGAGCATGGGAAACTGAAAAGTCATTGACTCAGAGTAAGTGCCACTTAGCCACAACTAAAACTTCAGTGTGTTATCAACATTATTTTCACACTAAATCCAAGCCACAGCACTGCATCAACTAATAAGAAGAAATTTAACTCTATTCCAGCCAAAGCCAGGAAAGTCTACATCGCTGCTTTTAATCTACTACACACTCAAAAGCTCCTGCACTTCTATAATTATTAATAACAAGTTATTAGCTGTTTCAGGCCTCATTGAATGATAGCCAACTAGCACGTCACACTCCAGGTCCTGCCATCGTCCTCACAGAGGATTTAAGTTTTATGCAGGTCCTACAGGCAGAGATACAAATACTATAGAAATCCATATGACCTGGTACTCTTGGAATGGCAACACAAAACAGGACATCATCACAGAGCTCCCAAAACGCTGCCCTCATGGGGGAGCAGAAGGAGCCATTGGAGAGAGAGCCTTGAAAAGCCCTAGTCTTCCTTCAGCCTCAGAGGTAGGAAATGGTAGGCAGTGTGGGAGCCAATGTGACTGCCCTGGAGATGTGCTCCAGGATGTAGCCCCAGAATAATGGAGAAGATGCAGATACAGCCAAGGAAGCGGCCAAGGAGCATGTGGGGCTGCAAAAGAGAGAGGAAGCAAGAGTCTCTGGCCATCAAAAGAACAAGCAGAATAGGTAGCAAGGGAAGAGGAATATCAACATTGGATACTCATGAATAACATGAAAATGATAAAGACTAACCTTATGCTGACAGGGAATAAAGGTGAACAGGGAGTCACAAGGCAGGGATGGGTATCTGGGAATACCCACCGAGAGTGGGAAGTAAGAGATTGGGAAAATGAGAGACTGAAGAAAACAGACAAATCCAGGAAAGAGAAAGCAATATTGAAGTCACAACATTTTATTTACTTCAGATTTATGTGTTTTGATATTCATTTGTTGAAGGCAAGATTCCTTTTGAACCATCAATCACTTTTGCAAGATGTGACATGTAGTTTTTCATCTAGACTCCCTTTTCCCATTTCCTTTTTCCTCGCCTTTTTGAAGACCAACAGATCACTTCACTAAGCTATCTATCACTAGCACTGTACAGCAAGGCAGCAATTTTGGGTGTACAGGCATACCATGCACACTCTTCCTCAACAGCAAAGCAGAGGGAGGGAGGGGACACTATCCTTCTTCTGAGGAACTGAGCATACCAAGAAGGACCTGCCTCACAGAGACTGCAGTGTCTGCACAGAGAAAGTCACAGCTCAGGCTGGGGATGCTGCAGCTTCACTTAGAGGCTGCCCAGAGCCA
Source organism: Acanthiza pusilla (assembly GCA_036630365.1). Classification (NCBI taxonomy): domain Eukaryota; kingdom Metazoa; phylum Chordata; class Aves; order Passeriformes; family Acanthizidae; genus Acanthiza; species Acanthiza pusilla. Next base: position 3,472,238 of record JAXCHO010000003.1, on the reverse strand, counting down.
GCAGCCAACATCCAGACCTCAGAGGGTCAGATGGAAAGAAAATTCCTCAGTATCAGAGGAGTCAGTGCAGCATTTGTTGCTATTTAGGGCCATTAAACTGCCTAGAAGCGAACACCTTTTGAACAGATATGGTCGTTTAAAATCAACAAAAAGGCTACATACTTTCTTTCCATTCCATCTTATCTATATACTCTGAGTTTTCTGGATTCAAGAAGTTACTTATTCTAGCTTTGACTCAGATAAAATCGGTCTTGAGTTCAAAAGCTTTTTGTCTTCAGAGAGCTTATTAAAGGATAAAGATCTATGTACATCTACCTCAAAGGTCTGACTCAAAGGCTTTATTCACAGAGCAAATGAGGAAACCAGGAGCAAGCCTGCATCTGGAGAAGATCTTGTTTTGCCATGAACAGGTTCACATTTAGGAACTACCAGAAACTAACACTGCTATTCTGTGACCTTGCCAGAGCTTAAGCTATTGCATAAGAATGCATAAGGACACGTCAATATTCTTGGAGGACAAAAGAGCTGGAAATTAACCTCAGAATTTAGTCTAGAAATTCCTGGGAGAGTTACCCACCTTAGGACAGAGCAGTGCAGAAAAGAGTGGAATTGTCCAGTGCAATTTAGTCCCATCCCATGGCTTCCCTTCCCAGGAAATGCTTTTTGTTTCCAACAGCTGTGTAGGGAAACGGGGCTCAAGCCTGACTAATTGACTACCCTTGAAGATCCTGGCTGTATGAGACAAGAAAAGGCAGCAGCTGGAAGAGGAAGAGGTCTTCCCTGTGATTTAGGTATTCCAGGCAATTCACAGCATGGTAGGTTGATGAGTTACTGATGAGATGTTGCTCCACAGAGCTTACTCAACTGACCTCATGTAGAGCATCCAGTATGGAAGATTTTACAGAAACCTCTGTGACTTTCTGTGTTTAGCAAAAGGAAAAAGAACCAAGCGTAGATGGTGTCTGAACGATATGCAGTAATTGAGGAGAAACTGTAGGTATGGACTGCTGTGGGAAATACAGAGACAGCTTTAAAGCAGAGGTAGAACACCATGGACAGCACCACACTCATCACACACTGCTTTACTGCAAACAGAGGGAAGTCCAGTACTTTTTCTTCAAATTAAATTACTCACGAGGAAAGGATGAGTTGGAAGCTGATTTTGACTAAATTACCTTGCCAGCTCATGGCATATGTCATGTACCTTGATTCTCTTTCCTCTGCAGTTCCCTGAAAAGACTCCAAGACAAGTGAGAATGACTTTGAAATGAGGCCTCTATGGTCAGGAATCACTTGCATGGGAGGAAACAACCAGAGTCCAAACTTCTGAAGTACAAGGGTCTGTAATTACCCAAACAGAAATTGAAGAGAGGTTGTATTTTTCTTTAGAGACAGATGATAACACAGGTCATGATACACTTAGGTCACCACTATATTAAAATCTTGGTCCTCTACTCCACAACAGATGTGTGTTTTCATCAAATTTTCCACCTTTTTCCCATATTGACAAGAAAAAAAGCTTAAACTGACAGAGAAAGTGACATCTTGCTTTCTTAAAAACACAGGCTTCTATAAGCAATCAAGTAGTTATTTCCAATCCCAGATCTCCATCCCCCTAGGTTTCCCTAGCATCATTTCTTCCAGAACTGTGTGCCCTAAATTGTGTTTGCTACAATTATGAGATTGTCACTGAAGCAAATCAGGATGCCCTGGTCTTTAAAATGCATTTAGCCAAGTGATAATAGGCAAGCATTGGCTTGTAAATGTTTACTGCTGTTTCATGCATTATTCCTCCCTTGTTAAACTGCTGCAAAAAGATTACATGCAATTTAAAACTTGATGGATGTATACCAGAGCAAGAGGCATAAGAAATTGTTACATTACTGCTAAAATGATTGAGACCATGTGGTTACAGAAAGCTCCATAAAATCCTGGAAAAGCCTTTGATTCAGTAGAGTGGAGTAATATCTGAACAAGGTCCCAACATCACATTGTTCAACTGGACACAAGTTTCTTTACTCAATGAAAAGACATATAGGAAAGACCAATATTTTCACTTTATTCAAAACACAAACTAAGCCCATTCCTCTCTTTTCTGCACTATATATAAAGCAGTTATCAAATCTAAAATACCACCTTCTATTTTTTTTTCCTCAGTTACACTAATAAATCTGTCATGAAACGTTGGTTCCATGAATTTAATAGTTTGGGGGCACTAAAATATAAAAAAAAAAGTCTGGGCATTTTGCAATAAATATGTAATATAATGTTATTTGTTTTAAAACAAGCCAGAATAAAGTTATTTATCAATATAATTCTGCTACCTTCTCTTTATTTTATTCCATTATTTAAAAATTTGAAGCAGCAATATTATTTCTTTGCTAGACTGGATGGCTACAATCAAAATGGATTTCCTGCCTCAATTCATATTTTTATTCCAGACAATTCTAATTAGGCTGTTCTCAGGAATGGAAATGAATGAAGTATACAAACTAAAAGAGATTTCCTGACATATCAAAGCAAAAATCCCATACATGCCTGGTCTCAGTGAAGCCAATATACAGCAACCCCAAGCACACAGGTCCATTGCCATTCCAGAAAAATTGGAGGCACAGTTGCTCAGATGGAGGTTCAGAGACTGCATTAAAAAGTTGCTTCAGTATCCAAGAACAGCCTTGCTCTGAAAATCCCATGAAAATAGTCTGCTGGCATGACATAAGATAATACATAAACTGAGCAGTTTCTCCTCACTGGTCTTTCCCAAAGCAGCAGCCTAGCACTCAATTCAGGCATATGCAGATAGAAAACAAATGAATTTTCACACTGGGCAAGATCAGGAGGCACACAAACCAGGTCAGCTCTACGTGGGAGCCACAGAGAGGGGATGGAAATTCACACTGTGCTTGGCTAGCCCAGTCCATACTTCACCCATTATTTATGATCAGACACCAACACAGCTAAACTTCCTCATAGCTAATTTGGGTGTCAGAATTCAGGTCTCAAAATTTTGAGTTATTACCACCTTGAGTGTACCTCGAAGTTGCAAGATCTACATGGAAGAAAGTGGATCAACAAGCAAGACCTGCTGCCCAGTGGATGCTTATCAATCCACTCAAATAACAGTAAGGCCAATGACAATTAATTACAAATTGCACTGGCTATTAACATAAGAATCTCTGCTCTGAAAAGGATGATCTGATAGCTAGCACAGGAACATCTATCATACAGACCAGCAAATCAGACAGCAGAAAAGTCATAAATCTCAAACACCTCCCAGCCTTTGGGAAGAACATCTTTTGGTGTTGAAAGGTAAGCTATACTTCATCAGCTTCATATTTTTCTAAGAAAAACAGAAATAAACCAGTTTGACAGAGACAAAACTGTTGTACCCTTAGGGATTGATTAGTTCTTGTATGTATTCAGCTGTCACTCTACAGAAGTGTCCCTGATATAGATGTCCAAGTGCAGATAACACAAAATTCAGAGAGTACATCTGGTGGGCAACTACCTGGCAGAGTAAGGGACAAGTTATGGCGTGTGCATCTTTAAATACACAATTTGCTTGTGCAGCATTTGTGCAGCATCAGTTCAAATCGCAGAACCAGCATCACCCAATCACTTCTTACAGCTTTCCCAGCGGCAGCTGTGCGACACATCTGCACTGGCAGTGCTGCCACTGTGTCTGCATTGTTACATCTATCAGGGAGACAGTGCTTGTTTGCTTCTTTCCTCCTCAAATTCTCCTTATTGTTTAGCATTGCCAAAACTACTCACCCCGGTACCTTTTACAGCCCAGAGAGAATAACACCTCCACAAGGTGACTTACCTTAAGGAAAGAGGCAAAAAAGCATATTCAAATATTTCATTCAAGATATTGACACCACTAATAGCAGTACTATAAAGGAAAGCAACTTCAAAATTGTATTGTAAGTATAAAATACTTACAAACAGCTGAATATGCTGAGGAAATGTAGAAACACAAGAAGCATTATTGTTTGAACTCAAATACTCTACCTACAAGGCCTTTTTAAGCAGTGCTGTAAATGAAAAATAGTTTTCAGAATATCTATTAGTGACTATGAGCTCCTTTCACTTGATGACATTAATTTTGAGGACATTAGAAGAGACAGTACAAGACCTGAGACAATCTTAAAGAATCATAGCTCAATTAGTAGGAATTAGAAAAATTGTACAGTTATCTTGAAGTCTGAAAGAAAAAGGCTTTGGGCTCAGTTATGGAGGCATTAACACATCAGATTAAAACCAAACAAGAATAATAGGAATAGACAGTGGTGTTACAAAACAAATGCCTGAACATTCTAAATGGAAGCAGAAGTGGGGAAAAAAAGAGCACCCCCAGAAGAAGTATTAGCTTTAAAAAAGGGGTCATTTCACTGTCTGTGATAAATTACAGGAGCTGAAAACTTTTTAAAGTAAAATTTGCAGAACTAATATTTACAAGGTTTTTAAACATTTTATGTATGTCTGGACACTTTAAATGCTCTCTACCACACCTGAGGCAGGAACAAAGCAACTCGCTGCATCTTTCCACGTACTCTGGAAAGTACAGTACTCTGTATTGTTTTACTCCTTAAGCTACCTTGAGATTTCTTTTAATACAATTTGCTATCTTGATATACAAAAGTGTAAAAAGAGATGCATTAATGTGAAATTTCAGAGAAAAACACAGAATAAATTAGAGTATCTAACTGAGCTGCTCCCTCCCTAAAATGCAGGTAGAAGTAGGCAGCCAGGCAGATCTGAGATTTCAAAGAACAACAAACAGAAAGAAGTTGTCTAATCTGCAAAGGCAATATCCAAAAGCCTATCCCATATCAGGAGAAGTGACTCAAAGCCAAATGGAGTAACACCTTGCTTCTAGATAAAAAGCTATGGGGGATTACTTTAATAGAGAACACTTAAGTAATCATGTTTGATGGGTAAGACTGCATCATTTATCAAAAATCTATGCTAAAATTTAATTTTCCATGTGAGTCAAAGACAGCGGTGGCAGCACTGCTTGTTGTTGCTGATCTGTGGCTGCTGATGCCTTCTGAAGTGGAAATGATGGATGCCACATGTTCTAGCTGTGATTAAATTTGCTTTGACAAAGCAGCATGGAAATCTGATTTTCAATAGACTCTTGCATTTCTCCCAGTGCTGAGTAAACAGATACACAACATAATGCTATATGGTTGTCAAGCTGATGGCTAATTCATTCTGCCAGTCCAATCAATCTATCCATTAAAATATTACCTGTCAATATCAAGTAGGTTCAGCTTGGAAATTGCATGGACACAGGAAGCTGTTTAGAAGTAAACAATGCCAAAGCCAAATGTGTCATAAAGCTATTTCTCCAGGTCCTCCCAAGAGCTTCAGTCAGTCCCAGTAAAAGGTCAGCAGAAGCCTCTTGCTTCAGCATGCTCAATGCTTCTCAAACTTCTCACCATGCCACAGGACAAAGGTACAATGTACCAATACCCACTGTTCTGTGCTGCTGCTTGAAGAGAAGGAAGCAGAAAATAACATTAAGAATACAGTTTATCTAAATACTATTATCCCAATACTAGGGAAAACTGCACATAAACTGCCTTTAGGAGGAGACATCCTTCATACCTTGACTGATAGGGAATAGGAGTTGGCAAAACACAGTGATGAGATTTTTCACTGCACTGAACGCAAGCACCCTTACATAATCTTTTAGTTTTACCCTTCACTTGGAGGAAATTAGGATATTAGCCACTAATCTTTATCGGCAGCAGTTCTGTGGACATTCCTGCCCTCTCCGCAGTGCCTGAGCGCTCCTGCCAGCTGTCATAACCACACATGTGTGATGCTCCCAATATAATCTCTGCTTTCAGCATTCAGCTCCTCACCACTCAGCAAATCGACATGGCAAGTACTATGAGCCTATGCTGAGTATATCCTCTAAATAAAGCCCTCAAAAATATCAGTGTAATGATTTAATTTTGACCTTTTAAATTTTTTTAAATAGAAGGATGTTTAGAATCATAGCACAGTTATTAAATTGTAAGACAACCCCTAGCCTTTTGACAGTGTCAAACAGAGCAGTAATTAGTAAGCTTAATTGAATCACGATGAAAACTAAAAACGTGCCAATAAGCCTTGGCAGCCATTTCCTATTCTTTCCTATTCCTCAGCTATTTGGACCTTTAGAACATGAAAAAACAAGTTGATCTAATGTCATCTCCTTTCTAAGAGAAAGAAGAATGAAGATTTAATTCCAATTATACCATGAGAAAGATGAAAGCCCTTGATTCATGGTCACATAATATGACAGGAATTACATGGAGTGCTCAACTTTGTTAGAAAACCATAACAGAATAATGCTTTTTATTTACAGAAAATTAAAATATTCTCCAAGTTCTTCTAAATTAATTAGGAAACTTGCTTAGTTTTCAGCGAGTTCTGTTGGAAACCATCTTTATTCAAAGTAGACTGAAGTTAAGCCCAACTATTAATTTACCACATCCAAAGAAGGCAACAAAGCTACAAATAACTGTAAGAAACAAAAGTGAGGAACTAAAGGAAAAAGGATTTAGACTACCTACACCAAGATCAAATCTGAAAGTTTTCTTTCCCTTTGATCCAGGTGACTTCAACACACACTGAGATCTTCTGCGTGCCCTATCCTAAGAGACAGTCCTAACTACAGAGAGCCCACTCCTAGGAGCGTGCCTTCACTTATACGAGTATTGTCCTCTTTGCACTCCCCTGGGGGTTCAAACAGAATTGTGTCCCTTGAAATGTGTTTACCACTTCTTCTCCTGTCCCATAATTTCATTACTTCTCCTTTATTCAGCAGGGAATTTTGCTACTCGTCTTTTTCCTTCCTCAGATACGTAGAAAGTCCATGTTAGATAAGGCATCATCTCTCGAGTAGGCAAAATCAACTGTTACACAGGATAACAGAATAAATGCACTTCAGGGGGCAAACCTGATAACTTTTGTTTTTCTAGAACTCTATTTTTCCTTCCTGGAATCACAAAGTCTTATTGCTTTGAAGAAAGAACCAAAAATCACTACCCGCTCACTCTAGATCTGCCAGCAGATCATTTGTGCTATGTTCTTGGTGACATTTCCTGCCAGAAGACTATGAAAACTGAGCAGTCTGGGCTATGGTTACATTAAGTATTTGAGGTGGATGATATCTTAGTGGCTCAATGATACATCAGGCAAATAAGAAGAAATGTCACATAAGGTATCTGGAAAGTTCCCACCAGGAAGAACATAGAAGGGGCAGTTTCCTGGTGTAGTCCAGCTCTGTGTCACAAGAAAGAGACAAAACATGTTCAAAGGTCTAAAATCAGAAGTCCTGGAGCATTTGAATCTGTTGTGTCATTTTAATGGGACATGAGATAGAAACTTTTCACTGCCAGGCATGTTACAGAGACTGTTACAAATGTTCTAATTAGAAAGAAATGGCATGAGACAACACAATAGAGGTGAGAAGCTCTAACTGGCATAAGAGACATGGTCTGACTACTCCATAGTTTCATTATCAAAATATTAGACTGGCTCTATCTTAGTTTATTTTACTAAAAAGGTCTAAGACTTCAGCCCAATAAATTAGGGTTGAAACTTGAGGCACCTCCATCAGCACTAATGCAACTATATACTGTACAATTAAAAATTCTAATGAAAAGCTTCACTCTAAAATGCTTCAAAAATGGTTCTTAAACTCTTGTGTGATTAATTTTAGCAGTTTCAACCACACTTTCCTAATTAACTGCCCCATGCGCCTAAATTTCTGTGAAAATTTTCAAATTTGAATTATTGAAAATAATCTTTGAAGAACCAAACCCACTGTTAGAGTGTAGAAAAACATCAGACTTAAGCTCTGGGTAAATATACAGCAAACAGGAAGGCATTAATTTGAGTGTCAAAAGAGACTGGACAGAAAAAAAAATGAGGCCCACTGAATAACTGTTAATCATGTCCTAACTAGATTAGCATTACAACTAAGAGATAAATTAACCAGAAGACATGAAGTAGTACTCTCTCTTAACACCAACACAAACAGAAGTAGCAAATTTATCTTTGACAAAATAGAAACACCTCCCATAATTAAAGAGAAAGCAAGGTAATATTTAATGAAAGCAGAACAAAACACTATCACCAGTAGCAGATGGAAGGAGAGATGGAAGAAAGGTACAGAAAGAATAAAATCAAGATGTGAAAAAACTCTAGCTAAAACAAAAACTTACTATAACAAAAAACCAAAATATGTCAATCCTAAACATTTTCCTTAAGGAAACTTTATAGGAATAAACTCACTGGAAGTAAACCTATGAACATAAGACATACAAAACAAGAGTATCTACTCATTTGGTCATTAGGGGAAAAAAAGGCAGTTAAAGGTTTTTCTTAAAAATGTCTAAGCAGGGATGCTCCCCTAGGTGGCTGAAGTTTTTTTGCACCATGAGGTGTTTCACAGCTGATTTAAACCAACTGTCTCACCCACAGACCTCCTCCTACACAGGGTTTTCCCTGGCAGCTCCCTGCTACTGAAATCCTGACATTTATGCTCAATGCACCAGAATTTGAGTAAGACACAAAAGTTTTCATATTTGCACTGAATGGAAACATGGAAAAGTTGCACCCAGTGGCTGAAAAGGCAACAAACACCAGGACAGAAAAGGGCATTTTTCTAACACAGGACATCAACTACAGAGAGAGTACTTGAGGGTCATCATAGCCTTCGAGCAGAACAACATAAAGAGGGCACTGAAAGACTCAGGAGTGAATTAACAAGATGCTCACTAGTTTCAACATGGAGCCAGCCACTCCATTTGTTTTGTTTTCTAATTATTTTTAAAGACACTAATTTGGATTCTAATACTTTCATAGCAAAGGATACTTCAAAACAAATGAATAAGCTTTAGCATGTAAACTATACCTCAAAACAGTTGGTATGTTCATTTTTCAGTGCAAATTATTTGTGATTTGTCACCAGTTCATATCCTACTGCTACTAATTGATTAGGCAACATTTCAGAAAGCAGCAACACCAAAGCAGCTTGGAAGTTGAATTTCAGAAGGGAGCGGAAGTGGGAAATAGGCCATTTAATGTTTTTATCTTGAAAAAAATACAGCATGATTTTCAAGCAAGCATCTTTAGAGGTTTTTCCTCCTTTCAATACAGAGCTACCGCCATGGGTAGCTGATGTAATTCTTGCACCATTCTGTACCATTAAGGTGCTGAACAGTGCAACAAATTTCTTATCTTTGTTCTAGAGAGTATGACATATTTCTCTAGGACAATAACAGACTTGCTGCATTGTGTACTATACTTGTTTTGTTTCCATTTTTTGATTCTACAAGCTGCCTTTCTGCTCATCTGGGCAGATCTTACAATTTACCATCACTATTGGTTTCCCATGTCAAAAATAATCTGTAAATTTAAATTGCTTTTATCATTATGCAGTGGTAGAACAATGTTCTGAAATCATCTATAAATTCAGAAAGCAGTTTTCCAGCCAAACAAAATCAGACGCTTGAAGAAATGTAAATAATTGAATCCAGAAAACATGCAGGTTCACTCTTCCACAAAGATTCATTTGATTCTAGATTATACATTCCTTGGGAAAAAAAACCCAAACCACAAGTCAAAATAATTTATCGATTAGCAACAGACTATGAAGGAGGATGAGCCAATGTTAATGCATTACCAGTGATAAGGAAACCTAGGAAATACTTTATGCCATTCAGTAAGATAACAAAATAAAAAAACTTTTATATCAATTTTTTCTTTGACTGAGAGCATTTTGATGGGTGGCATTGATTAATACATTGGTTATAACTCTAAGTTTTCATCTGACCACCCAAAATCAAATGGAATTTTATTGCTATTCAACTGCTGCCAGGCAAAAACACAGGTAAATATAAATCACATTGTTATCAAAAGCCCACAGCAGTCAGAGACTGAATATTAGAAAAAAAAAATTAAAAAAGTTTTGTCCAAGAACAGTTTATCAGTGATAAATAAGCAATATGCCACCAAGTCTTGCTACATAAATCAGGAAAGAACTGGCTGAGACAATGTTAGTCTGACTAATACCTTAGTTAACAGTCCACATCAGAGACCTCACTTCACCCTCAGTGTTCATAACTAAATATTTAGTCCTTTGCCTCTGCAAGCCCCTGTCAAGGTCAGGACAGCTCTCCTGGCCACCGCCAGTGCCAGAGGCAAAGGAATGAGGGAATTGTCACACACATATCATTACCAGCCACTGTGTAATCTGTTCTCTGCACACATCATTATCTCTCACATTAAAAGCATCGTAAGGTTAAACAATATAGTGCATAAAGCTTCCATACCAACTGATACACACAGGAACACATTCAGATGTGAGATACAGATGGATAACGCTGGGCTGTTAGTGCTGGGAAAGCTCTGATAGCTCTATCAGCAGGTGTTTTGCATACACAGTTTCAAATTACAATGAATTAATATTATGATTTTTATCAGCAGATAAAATTAATTCTTTCATTGTCAAATATTAGCTTTCCCTTTCATCTTTAAATTCATGCATGAAATGCTGAGGACACAAACAAGACTTACAGCCATAGCAAGAGTATGTAAATTCCCTCAGACACTATTAATGTTTTACAATTTAAAAAATACACAAATAATTTGCACAGTACTTTCTTTTCCAGATACTCATTCACTCCGAACACTCAAACTTGAATTCCAGCTGACAAAACATTTGGATTTAAAGTTCTTAGTTAAATTTGATCTAAGTCTCTGATTTGGAATATAAGTGATCACTCTTAAGTTTGTCTCAATTTTTAAGGGACTTAATCAAATTAAGGCCATTGCAATTCTGAAGCAGAAAGGTTAAACAAGGATTTGATCTAATTTAACTAACTCAAACTTGGCCACTTAGTGAATTCAAAGAGATGGAACCTAATTTAATTAATCTACTTTAAAAATCAATTTGGATTAGTTTTCCTGAATGACCCTGTGTAGACAACCTAACATGGATAAAAGTATTACTGTGCTAGCCTGCACATATCGATATGAGATGATTGGTTCTCAAACAATAAATTGCAGAATCAGCTAACAAATACACCAGTTGACAGCAAAATTATTTACGTCTCCAAGAGAAGAAAAGGCTCTGGGAGACCTTCCAGCAACTTTCTAATACCCAAAGGAGTCCTCCAGGAAAGCTGGAGAGCAGCTTTTTAGAAGTTGACAGGACAAACTGTAATGGATTCAAATTGTAAGAGGGCAGGTTTAGAATAGATATTAGGAGGAAATCCTTTACTCTGACAGTGGAAACTCTTTGCCATGAGGCACTGGAACAGGTTGCCCAGAGAAGCTGTGGATGTCCCATCCCTCGAAGTGTTCAAGGCCAGGTTGGATGACACTTTAGGGACCTGGTCTAGTGAAAGATGTGGTGTACACTGAGTTTTCAGGGAAGGCTAGACTCACAGTTTGCATCCACACCTGCATATCTTCATCTGTTGGAGTACAGAGAACTGAAATTTTCCCCTACGTGTTTCACACCACCCTATATTGGCTGGAACAGTTCTCCATCGCCTACTGCAACCCACCAGATTATTAGTCAAGAGTAGGCAAGCCATTTCTGTAAAACATTAGACTTTCAGATCACTCTACAGCAGGTTCTTGCTCATTTCCTAGTATCTTCTCCCAAACATTTTCAGATGCAAATATTGACAGTTCTTTCAAGTTGAGGCAGGCACTGAGTAATTTGTAGGCAAGCATTAAGTAATTTGGTGCCCATACACAAGCTTGCCCAATATTATCACATTTGGAGCTCCCATTTTTCCTCCTCTGTTTGGGGATCCTAATTTTTAACACACACATTTGGGAAAACACAGATGAATACAAACATTGCTCAAGTTTTCCTCCTCCTCTTTAAATTCAGCAGATATAAATATACAGCTAACAAGTAAATATTTAACAACTAATAAGCATTCAGCCATTAAGATGATTCTTGTTTACTTTTTCCCTGTGGCCTTTATGTCTTGCAATGTCTTTATTCTGTGCCATGCTTTGCCTATTGAGTACAAGGAGGGGAAGGCATTTTTCTACTCTACTGCTATTAATTGAAACACGTATCATAGATTCAACATCAATAGCAATGGCAGGGACAATAAAGCCACAGAGAAGCATCAACATCAAATGCTGCTGGAAGAGAGTTAAAAAGACTCAAGGGCAGGGAATATAGTCTCCTTCACACCTACTCCCATTGGGTATGGCCTGAAAAAAAAAAGCTGCATTGGAGCTACATGCAGATTTTGGTGACATCCTAACAGCAAAATGTGGAAAAAAACCCCAATTTTTATCTTCATTCTTTTATATACTAACACTCCTAATCAAATACATACCTTGTCATTATTTGACTCCCTGCCTTTCAGTCTTTATTGTTTCCCTGAATATTTTGAGTGCATTAATCAAATAATAAATTCAACAGGAAAAGATATTTTCTTCATAAAGTAAATATATTATTTTCTTAATCAGGTCACATTTTTGTCTTTCTAAAATTTATGTTCAGACATTTCTTTGAGAGTAATTTAGATTTTTAAAAAAGGGATGTCAAAAGAAACGTGTTTAATGTACCCTCAAAAGATCCAGAGTTTAATCCAGGGTCCACGCTGTTCTTTAACCACCTACAGCCTTAGCAATGCAGTGTTTTATAATATCCACATAGCTGGACATAAATCAGTGGTTTAAAATGTGATTTCAAAGTGTGACATAAACATAAGCATTTTTTTTTCCATTTAGAACCTGTAGCATTTTAGGAGCTCACATAATCTCTTGACTCTAATGTTTGTGTATTACAATGAGCATTTTTAAATAGGTGAAGACATACTTCTGACCAAATTATATTCAGGAGGGAACCATGTAAATGGACTGAGGCAAGAAAATATCGGAGTAACAGCCAAAGAGTTAGCCCCCAGACTACCAGTTTAAGCTGCAGTGTTAACAATCTGCAGCTCTAGCACTTTCTCATATATTAGAAAATCACCACCCCATGTCATCGTTACTCTCTTAAAACAACTGTGTAAGGTTTTTCACATTAGGAATCTGTCTGCAGGTACATCTGCACACACTAACAGCTACGAAGAGCTGTTTGACCTAATCACTAACGTAACTGTGAACCACAAACTTTTTTATTGCCCTCACTGAAACAAAAATATAAATAGAAGGAATAAGGATGCCCAAGCGGCTGTTTCATTTAACTGGATTCTCTCACATCTCTTCGGAGTATTGCAATGACAGTCATCAATTCTGGCATTCAAGGACAGCAAATGATTTATAGCCAACTACACTAAACTAATTAAAAGCATCTTGCATAGTGCAAGATGAAAATACTGTCATCTGCTCGAAGTAGGGCACAGGTGACAACTATGCCGCAGAAATATTTACAAGCAAGTTTCTTATTTGTTAGAATTGAATACACAGCAAGCAAAAGTCAGTGTTCCCGGTGTTCACATGGATGATAGATTTGTCATTCAGAATAATCAGATCAAAGGGAAACCAAGATGAAAATAAATCAAGAGCTTTGTATTCAATAATACTATCTACACTCCCACACAGTAATTATCCTTAGCAAATATAAAAGCCCTTGAATATAATTACAAAAAGCTAACAATTAACCTATTTCAGGGTATAATTTACCAGGTGTTTTTACAATTTTCTATGCTAAAAAGATCTTCTGAGTTTTAATGAGGCTAGTGAAAATAAATTTAAACTTTTACCACCACTTTACAGAAACATCATGGGAAAAGCATTGAAGCTATTGATGGCAGTGTGTTCAGTGTATTTTTCCTTTCATTCCATACACTTCAGATCTAATTTAAGGATTCTCTTTTCTCCAGCACAGCAAGTTGCCACTACCTCTCTTTTGAAAGTTGCAATCTTCTCCAGGTATTCCTTGGTGCAATCAGCAGCAGTCATGGCCAAAGGCAACAGGCAGAGTTTATATACTGGGTGTCCTGGCCAAACAAGGAGGCACACAAACAATATGAACAGTAAACTGCTTTTCTAGAAGCAGTATACAACCAGGCTTGCAATGAAGACAGAAAAAGGTGTGTGAAATGCTAGAGCAGTAGTTTATATGCTGCCTAAATTCCCTGGGAATGCTTATGAGATGAAGCAACATTTGTTCCTGATCAGTAGTACCCCTAAAAGTGCATGGAGGAGTCTGAGCAAGACCACACTGTTATTGGGAGAGAGTGTCTAGTAGGTGGGGCAAAAAGAGTCCACAACCCTCAAAGCACCAGATTTCCTAAACTGATCAAGATTTGTGCCACGTATTGTCATTATTTCTTCTACAGAACTTGCCTGAGCTATTCAGCTCAACTGGAAAACAGGTAAGCAACTTCTAAAAAATCTGAACAAAGAATCTAAATTTCTGCTGTAAGCTCTCTAGTTTGTTGTTCCTTTTTCTTTACAGGCTTTTGTGTAATGCAGCACACAATTTCTGTCCACTTATAACTATACATATAGACATGAAGCACTTGGTCATACTTGGCAAATTAACAAAATCTAATTATGTATTTGATTTGACCATGCTATAACACATGCTAACATGGAATAAATGATTGGTACTTCTTGATATCTATCTCAAAAATAAAAGCTGTAACAAGTAATGTGTAAAATTTAAAAGTGGGCAACGAAAAAACACAGAGGTATTTAAGGTGCTTCATAAGGTACAGAAAACTAAGACAGGAAGGATAGAGCAAAGCAAAGTACATAGGGTACACTGTAAACCATTGCAGACATAATACATTGACTGTTTTCAATTTATAATCCAGAAGAGCAAGGGAATAAAGAATGAAACTAAATGACAAAACTATAGAATTGATAGAGATATAATTTCAACATATTTTTCTTTTAATAAATTATTAAAGGTTGCAGGGTTTTAATTTCTAAACCATGTATAATTAATCATGGAAGTTGTTGCATGCATATACATGCAGAAAAGATACTGACATATGTACATCTGTTATCCATGAAATGAGATTATACACTCACAGGAATACTCGATTACAACAGATAAGATAAAAAGACCATAAACCCCTGCAGAGCTTCACAAAATAATCCTTGACAGATGCTCACTGTGCAGCACCACCAGATGTGGGATATTGGAAAGAAGATGTTACTGATTTGTTCTAACACAGCTGTTCCTGATTTTCTGGAAAAATCTGACCACCTCAGGAAACATTCCAAAGCTGAAAAAGGTTTTGAAATGAGCAAAGGAAAGGGTAATACTCTGTTTAAGTGCCCAAATATAACACTTTTTTAGGCAACAGGAAGAAGATATACATAGAAAAAAATTCTTTGGTATCACAATAATCACCTTCAGAGTGATAGGGGTAAGGTCAATAGCTCATATGAATGCTAGCGATGTTTGGGGTAACATGAGAAAGGCTTTTAAGCCAGCTATTTACAATTGAAAATCTGTTAATTAATAGAAAGCCTGAAGGGATAACAAAGGATTGATGGCACTCCACTAAAGGATGAAAAGCAGCACTTCCCTCTCAAGGAAGACTTTTTAGAGGTGTCATCAACAGAGGACAATTGTCCAAAATTCACCACCACCCTGCCTGCCCCCATTTTCTCCGATGCCACTATCAATCAGGCCATTATTATTCCCCCAGGAATCCTGCCAGCTTCCAGCCCAGCTAGATGGCAGAGAACAGATGAAAAGGACCCAGAAGGCAATGGGAGGGTGTTGTGCTAGGGTGGGACCAAGTCAGAGTCTTTAAAAATCCCCCTTCAGTCATGGATCCCTGCCACATGAGGCAGATTATTTACAGAAGGCACATGCTGTGAGTTGAGGGGAAAACATGTGATGGCAGTGAGACAGGTTTTGGTTTCATTATGTCCCCTCCAGAAGTTCACTGAGAAGGAAATGCAGCTGGTGCTCCCACCCCAAATCCCCACAAGTCAGTGAAGATGTGCATTCTGCTCCTGCAGCGCTGGCCAGCTCTGCTCTTCGGTCAGGAAAACACCAACCGGACTCACTGGGATCACACCGGTCACCCAGAGGAGCCTGGGGACAGAATCAACAGGGACACCATGGTTGCATGAAATTGCAACCTTTAAGAGCAGTTTTTCTTCCAGCACAGAAAGAGGGTCCTGGGAGAAGAGAGACCTTCCAGCTGTCTGCATGTGTGTGTGAGTTAAAATGTACAACACTAAACACTTCAGCTGTCACTCAGCTGCACAGCCCTCCATCCGCCTCTCTGCAAATTCATGCAGGGGTTGCATATCCATCAGGATATGGCCAATATGTCATTGGCCATATGGCCAATATGGCCAATATGTCATTTAACAAGTGAGAGGCGCAGCTTCACAGCCAAGCCAGCATGGACAAATCTAATATTTTATTTGGGAGCCCAACATACATTACCCTCTAGTGCAGAATTACAGCTTCAGTCTCTAAAACCTACAGCATGGATGGCAAATTGCCCCTATTTCACTACTGCCCTACAATACCCTCTACACAAGCCCCTGCCTACATTTTCAGTAGTGAAATTGTCTGCTTGCAGCTTTCTCACACATTGTCACAGCTCTGCAACAATTAGACAAAGGTGACTACAATACCAGTCCCTCACACCTACATTTGCTCCTCCTTTGTTTAAATGTACAACTAAAAATTGTCATCTCCTTCTTTCTGAACTCATTTTTTGGTGTGTGGTGACCAACCTCAGATTGTGCTGCCCTTTGAATCGGCCCTTCTCTTGACTTAGCATTGACCACCGAAGCTGCAGAAGGCATGAAAGGTCACATCATTAGAATTCCTCATCTTTAATCAGACATCCATTTCCCCCTCTGCTTTAATCACTTCCCATCTCATTTTAGATCTCAGTAGACTTTTTACTCCCTGTTTCATTCTTGCGTTTCTTCCTTTTGTTCACTTATGTGATAGAAAGCTCATCTGCACTCACATATCTATTACTATTTATTTCTGTACCTATGTTATTTAGGCCTGCACAGGGTCTTCAGAGAACAAAATCCATGGAAAATAAAATAAAATTTAATTAATTAAAAAAAAATTTTAAAATATATAATATACTCTGCAACCTCTTATACTATATTTTTGAGGACAAGCAAAGGAAGCTTAAACTAATTTCTGGCAATGAACAGAAAAGAAGCAGGAGATGAAAAGGCTCCAGCCAATAATCCTTGATGAGCTGGTATACTGTAAAGATCTGTTCAAGGGTCTTTTACAACTGAGTGAACCTACCTGCACTGCTCTTTTGAACTCTAGCCTCCCACACACAGCAAAAGAATTGGAAGAGCAGTCTTACTGAGACCAAATGGTCTTTTAGCTGACCATCTTCAGCAAAAGGACAATGAGCACACAGAGACACATTCCAGGGATGTGCCTCCAGCTGGATGCAGATCAGCACTGTCCTGAATCACGGGTGTATCACCTGTGTGCTTTGACAGAGATTTTTCTGTGTTTGGTGACACACTTTTATCCCATTTTACTCAATTTCACTTTGTTTTCTGAACCCATGAAAATGTCTGGAGCATGAAATATCCTTGACCACATAGCACAGGAAGCATCTCCCTTTGTTCTAAACTTGGCATACATCAGCTTCGTTTGCTGCCTCTGAGACCTGGAGAGAGACAAACATCCTGAAACCATTCACCTTCTCCATTTGTGCTTATTATTTCCACTGCTCAATCCTCTCGTTCCAAGGATAATAAGTCCAGCTTGATTTAATAATTTACTTGTGCAGAATTGCTTTCACACCTTTTTTTCCTTTATTACCTAAATCCTATACCTACCCTATCCTATTACCTATATCATTGTACTTTTTGCAGTTCTACTTCTTTGTTTTCAAGATGGAGGGGGGACAGAACCACGCAAGTTACAGGTTTCTGCAGCTCTGCCTGCTTTGTTTTCTATTCTCCACATGATCATACCAAATATTCTGTTTCTTGGACTACCATTGAGCACAGAGGCAATGTTTTTATGGAATTACCTGTTATAATTTGAAGATTTTTTTTTCTTGAACGGAAATAGAATTTTTAAGAGCTCGCTGCCACTCACATAAAGTTAGGATAATTCTTCCTTTTCAATGCACTCTTTAATATTTCATCTGCCATCCATCATCCAGTCACTCAATACTTTTAATCATATATTTCAAATTTGCATTAAATTGAGTAAACATCCTTCTTACCTGTTAGTGTCACTTAGTGAGCTTGCATAACTTTGGTTATATTAAGCAGAAAATAAGCTTTCAAAACAAACAACAAATACCTGTTAGCTCAAGTAGCATTATTCCACCCTCCAGTAAGAGTTTACTCAGATGATTTATTACTCACACACTGCTGTTACACAGTGCTCTAATACCTTGGTGCCTTCCATTCTGCCTGAGTGCAACCCAAGTATATTTTCCTTTCTCCCCTCCAGGTAAATTTGTTCAGACAGGCTCGAAACAACATTAACAACTTACTGTTTTTACATTATCCAATAAAGCTAAGAAGCATTCACAGGAATGATTTCAAGTATTCGTAGATGCTTTGTTTTCCTTGCAATCAGTTTGACTCTCTGGCTGCAATACATGTCAGCAGCTGACACACCAGAAGATACAGCAAAGCACCAGCATGTAGAGGTAACAAAATAATACATTAATGAAGGGAAAGGTGAGGTGAGTTAATGTATAGTTTTCCCTTCTGTGATCCTCTAGAAAGAAATATTTACCCTTCTAAAGAAATAAAAAGGTATTTTTTTATGTGCCCCCTGCTCCAAAGGCTGCAGGGAAAAGGGCTTTATTTACCTGTTTATTTTTTTCTTCACACCTAGGAACTTCTGGGAATATTGCAGGATTTACAGTAACAGGACCATGCCTAAGAATTTGGCAGCACAAGGCCAAGCTATCAGCCCCTGGAATGCCAGCAGTCAGGCAGTAGGTGCCGGAGCAGCTGGACACCTGACAGTGCACATCCTTTTGGGGCAACTCATGACTGCCCAAAGAATCGCCCCAAATGCTGCCCTGCTTCTTCCCACCTTACCGTGGGAATGACTGGAGACTCAGGCGATGAACTGGGACTGCAGCAGCACACACATCCCTCAGTCACAGGCCACATAGAGATGGGACCCTCTTCACTTGGACAGGGTTGAATGGAGACCCCATTATTTCCCAGGCTGGTACATGACTTTCTGACTCTCTGCTCAGGGCCAGAAGGCAAGGTCCACATGCTCCAGAAACCACTGAGTTTTTTGAGAAAGCAGACCAGCTTCTGCTGCTACAGGACAGGTGGGAAAAAACATGAAGCCTAAACCAAAAGCTCATCTATCAAGGGGCAGGGACACTTGCAGAGCTGCTGGGGCAAACTGCAAAGCAGAAGCAGAGAACCACAGAACAGTGAGAAAAATCAGTGAAAAATCAGTGCTGAGCAGGTTAGGAAAGATAATAAATTTTAACTCAGTGAAAAATTAACTTGAGAAGCAGAGCACTGATTTATGTGCGGGGTTGATTTATCCATCCAAACAGCAAGTCAAAGTCCCAACAAAATGAATCCACACTTGCTGCGTCCAGATGCACAAACTGGGCACAACGTGACTGCAGCAGAGCATTCAAGATCCCAAGTCTGCAAGCCAATTCTCACAGGCAGACACACCTAAAAGAAGCTTCATGAATGTGCAAAGTTACAGGCTGAGTTTGTCCAGGCAGCTGTCACAGAAACTAAACACAGGACACGCCATTCTTACCACTCCTGTGCTCACCACTGCAGCACAAAGGCATGTGACAGGCAGAGGTGTCTGGAAAGGAGCACTTGACAGGCAGCACCTGGCTGGCACCCAGCCAGCCCTTCAGCTTGGTGTGCACATCTTCTAAAAATATCAGTGGGCATTTTTTTAAAAAAAGATTGTACATTCATGCATCACAACATATTTTAGTTGCTGGACAAAAGCCAAACTGCCCTGCTGCTAGCAGGCTGTGTCAAAATGGAAATGTATTATACAAATTATTGGAGTGTTAAGTGATTCAGTCTGTAGGCTGTCCAAAATTAAAGGATCAGAAAACTGTAGGGTAAAAATATATGTATCTTTAATTTCAGGTTAAGATGCAGGCTGCTGAACTTAGAGAACAAGTTTACGTATTTCTTACCAGCCTTCTGCATCTCTAAATTCCTGAATCCATGTGTCAGATGCCACCCCAGTGCCTACTATGGATCATGTAACAGGTCTAGTTTGCTGCACACAGTCCAGCTTTTGTGGTAAGGAAAAGGAATTGAGCCCTCAGAGAGGAGCTGTGGGCAGGGACACCCTGTGAGGATCTCTGGCTGTAACCAGGATACCTGTATATTTAACACATGCAATGTATGTCATAACATATACAATATATATAATATAATATAATATAATATAATATAATATAATATAATATAATATAATATAATATAATATCTAAATAACATATTATATTGTATATTACACATTACACCTGATATATTATCTATTATATGTTATCTATTATATACTATATATTATATACTATACATTATATACTATACATTATATATTATATATAAAACTCAGCCATCAAGGGGCAGTGAGACTTGCAGAGCTGCTGGGGCAAACTGGAAGCAGAGAACCACAGAATTGTAAGAAAAATCAGTCAAAAATCAGTCTTGAGCAATATTATATGTATTATAATAATATATAATATATACTATAGTAATTTAGAACAAAATTACTGCAACTCACAACAGAGGCAATGGCAGTAAGCAGATTTTGTGGAACTAAGACATCTGAAACACAGGTGAAGACTCGATGTCTCATGCTAGTAGTATCTGTCTGTTACTAATAGAATTTTTATTCATAAGTAGAGATTACAATGTTTATCCTATTTCTTTGTCCATTTTTATTCCTGTACCAAGGATATGAAAAGACAAGTCAGCATCACCTTCTAACCAATTTCCCTTCCTTCATACAGCACAGCAAACAAGCAGAAGACAAAAGGATTGGAGAGCCATGTCAATTTTTGTATGTTCCGCTCAAACATTACCTACTGCAACAGATATAACAAAACATCACAAAAAATATAAGGTTTCTTTTCCTGATCTTAGAACACTAGTCATGGAAAACTGAGCCATCATGGATATTCAATAACTACACCCACAAAGGCAATGTTAGGTATACACAAGAATGAAACAGAGATTAGGCTCCTAGATGTGTGGATCAGATTCTGCTGTGGACTACCTTTAAGAAATTTCCCATATTCTTTTTATGTTCAGAGTTTCTGGTTCTTACAAAACCTAGATTAGGGCCCCCTAACAGATGTATGCTCCCACTTCAGAAACAAAGTGATTTGTGGTGTTTCACTTCAGAGGGAGACCAGTTACAAAACCTGCAATATGGCATTCAACTCCTGCAATTCAGCCACCATCTCTTTTACAGATTTGTGTAACTTCTTGCTTGTGATAGGCAAGAAACTACTGTTTAAACAGGAAAGAAAAAGGAAAAAAGCATTCCACCTAAAGGTGGGACAGATAAAATGGGAATTAAATACCACAAAGATCTAAGAAAAATAGTTTTCCTTAATGTAATGTTGAACTGCTACAAGTGACCTTATAATATTAAAGTGCACATTGATTTTAGTGTAGATGTTTCTTAACAGGCTCTGTAAATCAAAAGCAATTAATATTTTTTCCCCACAGCTATTATAAGGTAACACTTTAAAAATAAAGTTTAAAAAAAGGTAGGAAAATTAACTATCTGCAAGTGAATAGGAAAATAGCCACTAATGGGACAATGATGGTGAAATACCAGTAAGCCAAAATTGTCCACCCAAACCAATTTATTAGTTCTAATTGTTTAATTTAGCCCTCCTCAAAAAAACACAAAACCAAACCAAAACTTAATGTATAAAGTTTTCTTTTGCATGTTGCTTACTAGGGAGGAAATGCAGAGACTGGAGTTTAAATCAGGCTGAGCAATGACTAGCAGGGCAAGAGGACAACCTGAAGAGCTCCTTGCTGTTCTGCACTTGTTCTCAAGACTGAAATTCCCTTCTCTCCTTTTCCTCTGGGTAATAAATATGTAAATACAACCTGGTGGCAGAAGTATAGAGTGAGGGAATTAAATAAGACTCACGGTGAGAGCTGGAGGAGCTGGTTACAGAGCAGCCAGGCTATGCTAAATAACCTTTGCTCTCCCTGGGTATGGTCTACTGCAGAACACTTTCTGATAGAAACCTACTAAAACAGTATGTGCAGCCACGGCTTCACTTCTAATGTCCCAGCATAGATCAAAAAGAAGGATTCAACTAAGTCAATGATGGAGAAAAACTAATTTCATGGTAAAATAATTCTAAAATATATTTAAGGTACATTGGCAAGGCTACTTTAAAGGGAATCTGCATTACAAAACATGTAAGGGAATTGAAGACTATATTCTGATGTTCTGCTGCTGCTAAAAAAAACAGTTATTCTTTATCACTTTCTGACTACAGTATTTTATGTAAACAATTTTCTGGGAAGAATTCTTCTTCCTTTCTTCACTGTTTTGGTTTGGCTTTTATTTTTTAGACAAAATAGAAGGCACTGCTGCTTTTCCAGAACCCGGAATTTCTATTTCCCTCTTAAAGGACACAGAAAAATAGGATGGTTAGAAAGAATGAAAATAACGTTTTAACTTTAAAAAATAGCAACTGCCTAAACTGAATCTGTAACACCTGCATACAAGAAGTTACTTATTAGAAATGTAAAATTGTGGCTTCACTTTCACATATGACAATATCAGGGGTCACTGCAGAAAACTTGTCAAAGCAGCTGCACCTAATTTTGCATATTTAGAGAACGAGAAACGGAGGGTAGTTCTGCACTCCCTACTGCAGCAAAAACATTTCCTGGAAACACAGATTAATGTTAATAAAAATTGAACAGCCAGGTTTTCAAACCTGTGCTTCTCCAAGAACAGAATATTCATTGTTTGAACAATACCTGTGATCCTGAAATGAGGACCTTAACTTTGGACTAGAACACAGAGGACCTGAAAATAAATATCACTCCAAATCCTAGGTTGCTACTGGATTCACTAAAACGTTAAAAAAAACCCACCAATCTATCGAATTATTAGTACATGAGCATTTTAAACAGAAGCGTAGCATATTTTGCTTTCGAAAAACAGAATTATAAGGGTGAAAAAAGTGCTAAGTCCAACAGAAAAAAAACATAGATACATTTAATAAAGAGTTTAAGGCGTAACAGTGCCATTCAAAGTCCAGATTTCCGATTAATGCTCTTTCCTGTTTGCAATGGCAAACTGCATTACAAAAATTACATATCACAAAACCATTTTAAATACAGTATTTTTCTCTCACTTATGTGTCTTGTAACTGGAGAAGCAAGTCCTTTGGCCAGAGAAAGCTAATTGAAATTTAAATTATTTGAATTATATAAATTTTCTGTAATTTTGAAGTTTTGTTATTATTAAATGTGATGCTACTAGATTTAGCATAATTCAGATGTAACACTGAATTTTCAGATCAGAGCCAAAAAGGAGTATTAATTTAATTTTCATCTTTAAAAAGAAGAATAAAAGCTGAAATGGATCACACACGGAAATAAATTGGCTCATTTTCATTTCATGCATATTCTGAAATTAAATGGTAAAAAAATGATGAAATATGACAGCACTCAATTATAATTCCTTTAACAACTGTTACTGGCATATAAGATACATTTCATTGTATGAATTTCAAAATTATTTACCAACCCCATGGTCAGTTGCTCTACAAAGGCTCTGTTTGGTTAGAAAAAAAAGATATGGAAGAAGACCATAACTGAAGGAGAGTTTTTCTTCCCTTTCTTTTTAAAACCAATTTTACCCTACCATTCTTTTTTATAGACACAAGTCTATAACAACATCCTAGCTCGTTGCTTTCTGTATATCCTTCCTCATCCCACCAGATGCTGGAAATAGTTATGAAGGAAGTCCCATAAATGCCAGACCATAGTGCATTCTGACACATCTGATGTGCTCTGCACTGCAGCCAAGTCAGCCCTCATCTGATTCCCGGCGCAGATTCACGTCACCTGCCCAAGGAGCTCCACTGGTCACTGCAGCAGTGCCACTGAGACGGAGCACTACTTACACTCCACAGCAGCAAAACACAATCATCACTGCTTGCAATATTCCCCACCTAGCCACAGACCTTTTTCTGCCATGTTTTTCAGAAGAAAATTTAAAGATTATGGTTCTTTTCATGCTTATAGTTAGGATTACTATTAGCTCCTTGGTTTTCTCACCTTGAAGGGATTTCCCAGGTGATAACGGAGCCTTGCTCAAGCACTGTCTTAAGCCACAGGCTGTGCTGCCGTCTTATCTGCTTCTGCCTATGTTCTGTATTCATTTCACCAGCTCCCACTCCAGTCCCTGTTTGTTTTGCTAATGGACTTGCTGCCATGGCATACATAAAAGCAATACTAATATGATCAGGGAAATTCAAATCCCCAAAACGCAATCTCAAAATGTTTCGCTTTCTATAATGGCTTGTTACTAAAGTAAGTCAGAAAGTTTTGAGCTGAGAAAATGCCCAGAGCCAACAAAGAAACCCAAAAGACAAAAATGGACACTGTAGTTTGAACACCAGACGTGTCTGTGTGGGAATCCAAGGTGTTTCTTTAAAAAGAAACAAACTATGCTGCGTAATTGTTTATTCTGAATTTTAATAATTCACTTCAGATAATGAGAACACACTGATGACCTTTTATAATTAGACTGACTAATAGACTCCACATGCAAAGCACTTGAGTCCTATCCATTGTGGAGTGTTACTTTTGGACCACATGACTGAGTTGAAACGTGGCTCTAGGCAAAGCAATTAATCTCAATTTATCCCCATTTCTCTTTAAGAAGTTATACTATTACTCTTTTATCTCACAGACACTGTGAATAGCCTTGGTAAATATTCTGAAGGTGAAATTTCCATCAAAGGTCTTCCAAACACTAACCAAGTGTTAGCCCACGATGGCATCTTTCAGTTCTCCCTGTTAATACAAAAGGGATGACACAAGGCTCTTACTAAAAACAAATGTGTTTCAAACAAAATGCTTACCAAGAGAGAATCATTATATGCAGCCAAAGAAAGAATGATAAAACTTGCCAAAATTAGTATTATTTAAAAACCCCCTATGCTCTTCTAAAAAAATAATTGGGGAAAATTCAAGATACTTGGACAGACTTGTGCAGGTTTTACCAAAACTCGTTTTCTATCGCACCTCAGGGGCACTTGATGATCATGATATTTCCACGGCTGAATTAACATGGCCAACATTCTGCAAAGTAAATAGGCTCCTATTGATTAAATTAACCATGGGGCAAACTTAAGCTGTTTTATCTGACCGTCAGTGAATCTTTTGTTGGCTGGGAATGTCCTGAAAGAGGAACAGAAGTGTTTGGAATCAATACTTTCCAAACCAATTTTTTTTCACTGCTATCAAGGACAATCCTATAATTAAGAAGTAATTCCCTTAAACTGTCCACCACGGTACACAGGAATGACTGCCTAAGAAAGCTTCTCAGAGATACAGTTGGCACCTTGCCTCATGGGTTTGAATAATGTTATCACCCAAGCAGACTCTCAATTGTATATAAAAGGCTTCACTGCAACTAAATTTTTGGTTCAAAGAAAAATGCCTTTCATATTTACATGACATCATCCTGAAGAACTCAGGGCATAAACAGGTATCATCTTGAAGAAGTCAGGACATATTAGATAAATTACATGAAGCCAAGTTAGCCTCAGATGTTAGCTTTGTAATAACCTGATAACCAGGAAATCCTAGCTGCATTGCAGAACTATAAAAAATTTACCCTAATCCATGGAGATAACACTGATTATGGATTTGCCTAATAACCACTGCAGTATTTTGGCCTGAGAGATGTTGTCTAAACACATTCCAAAAGCATATTCACTAATTTCTTCATATCAGCGGCTGTGATACATCATCACAATGTACCTATTCCATCTGTGGTTCCAATATAGACTTCCTTCCCCAGATCTGAGGTTTGCAGAACATTGTGTGTGCTTGGCCTTATTGTACATCCTCACTCTCTCTGTATTTATATTGCGGAGGGAAACAGTTTCCCTGCCCAGAGTTTGTAAGAATTAAAAAAGAAAAAACCTCCTGAAATTTAAATTACAAATAGATGTAGAAATGGTTACTAACCAAAAGAAGAATCGAAAAGAATCAAAAAGAATCAAAACCTTGAATTTCTAAAAGAGAATACATTAACTGAAAATCTTAACACAAGCTTTTCTCTTTTGTTGTTGTTGTTTTTTTCCTTTGTTTGTTTGTTCGGGGGTTTTTGTTTGTTTCAGATCTAGTTTATCCCTATGAAACAGGAACTGTTTTATAAGCTGGCTCTAAACTTATCAGAATTTGGAGTTACAAGTCATTTTATTAGAAATAAGCATTATAGGAGAATTTAATAAGTTATAATAATGTTCAGCTAAATGATAAGGAAAATAATGCTAAATAATAAGGTAAAATTATACACAGTGCTTGAAAACAAGTCTATGTTTGAATCAAACAACTTTGTTCACATGAGCTATTTACTGGAACTCCCACCTGTCTTGGCAAAGACTATTGATTATTTAGTAGCTCTAGTAATTGAATGTTTTAATTTCAAACACAGTAACTGGCAAATAATTTGCAAATCTTTTTTGGCTTGTGTGCTCCTTGCTAAGAAGCTCTTTTCATAATATTAGATAAATTTAAAAATATGTATTTTAGAGGAGAAATTTACCTATAAACCTGATGCATTTCTATTGTGCATCTCACAGCCTGGAAGGGTACATAGAAAGGACTTCTCAGAATGAGTAATAGAGCACAGCAGCTTGGAAGAAATGAAGCACTGTAATTTTGCCTTTTTATTCATAATACTTCAATGCCCTGCAGACCCATTGCTTCTCACCAAGCATTGAATAATGTGTAGCTCCTGAAGTCCTGCAGCTCCTTCAAGGAACATCATCAACTTTATAAAAAGGAAAGGGGTTTCAGGAAAAAAAACAATTGCTCAGGTTAGACGGTGCATTGAAAGTTATTTCAGCTGTAAGACAGAAAGGGTAAACTGTGGAAATGCTTTTTAAGAAAGGAGACTGAACACCATGAAATCCCATAAGAGCTGTGAGATTGAGATGTTTACCATTTATCAGGCAAGATAAACAGGGCAAAGTAAGCATTAGTTAAAGATCAGAACAGAAGGCAAAGTCTCTCCAAGTTCAGAAAGCATTTTACATGACCACTATTCTGCATCAATATTTAATCAGCTCCAGGGCAGGTCCCCAGCAAAGTAATAGTAAACTAAAGCAGTGATTAGAGACAAATAAACCTAAACCAGTATTTATGGTTTATACAAGGCCTAATGATCATTTAATACTATGATTTGGCTAGGAATTAATGCAATGTGAGGAATAGAGCAATACACAATGAGTTTTTTAGACTGAGAGCATATACATTGTTGTCATTTCAGTATAATATCAAAGTCATAGTTCTTAAGGAAAAATACATTGAAAACTTGGTTCCCATCTTGTTTCACTACTTGCTTTATAAGTAAATACAAGATCAGAAACTTGGGGTAAGATTAGGTAGAGCCTGCTTGGAGCTGATGATGTGCATGCTAATGAAGATGCAGACTTCCTCTACCCTGCATGCCAAAGTTTAACAGAGGACCAGCAGCATCCATCTCCAAAACATGCATGCACACACCCTACAGAAACACCTAGGGCATGCACAGGCACATGAGAGAAAACTAGGTGCCTTCTGCTCCTAAGGCAGAAAAGTATGCCAGAATTAAAAACCAGAAGTAGGAGATAAGGCTCTGTGAGGAGTAGTTAATGGAGGCCTTGCTCCTGAACTGCCCTGATTTATCACCCAGTGGCTACCTTATTAGGGAAGGGAATAAACAATTTGGATCAGAAAATAGGAATGCACAATTGTTTCCTCTCCTTTTACGTGTCCTAAACACTACAGCTCTGAGTGAGACTGGAGTTGAGACACTCAGGGCAGTGTCTGTGCTGCTCAGGAGTCGTGGTGAATGTATTCTGTACATCATTCATTCTGTCACTTGTGTACAGAGTCATCTACACACACTTTGGAGGTTCTTCTAAAGGTGGGACACTCAGAAATATTGAAAATTTGTGTATGATGTACAGATATCTCTGCTAACACTGCTTGCGCTGCTAGAAGTGTGCACAAGCACACTTTGAGGCTCCAAAGGAATTTAATTGGAGTTACATTAGTTAAAAGTGCTTATATATTTGGGGCTTGATGGAAATTTGGGAAGGTTAGGATGACACAAGTAGACTTTAACAGTAAAACTCCTTGCAGACCCCACTTCACATCTATCAGCTTTGTTTGGATGGAGTTCTTAGCTGTTTAAAGAGAGGAGAATCAACTTAAAATCAGGTTTGATTAAAACCCAATGGCTGTATGGAAGAAGAGGCAACTTTTATTGCAAGCTTAGCAGGATAACTAGGAAGGAAAGAGAGCCCTTCACTCAACACAGGAAGATGCTACTGAGTCCTGGGGAGGAGTCTCCATGAACTACTTGCATTCAAGCAAGGGAAATATTTTTAGAGTAACCCAGCAGACCAAAACATCATAAAGAAATGGATTAAGGTAGCAAAGAAGAAATTAGATATCCTTAGAACAAGGTGAATTTTGCTTTTCCCTTTAAACTCTATATTTGAAATAAGTAAAAGGAAACTGAAATAGCAATGATGAAACTTTTTAAGCAAGTATGTGAGGCAGAACCAAGGACCCAACACTGACAATGTTCCATGTGTAACTTTATGACATGGAAAAATAAATCAGTAAATCAATATGAAAAATCCAAGTAAATAATTTTTTGCAACCATAATGCCAGCTAACTCTTTCCCTTCTGAAATCTAATGCAGCTATTCCTCAGCCAAAGGAACATGCTGTATAAAGCCAAAGATTTTTTTAATCTACTTTCCTGACAGTGTCCAGTAGTGGATACTGAAAGACCATAAAAATAGGCCAAGCTTGTAATGTTTTTTCTTAGCACAGTGGCAATTTCGGTTCAGGGATTTCCTGATACAGAGATTGTATCTTCGCGTTTAATAACCCTCAACAGTTTCTTCTTTCATCAGCTTTTTTTTCAACACACTTTTAGCAATACAGAAGAGACTTTTAGCAATACAGAAACCTTCTCTTGCAAAAAAAAAAAAAAAAAAAAAATCAGTATTTCATTAATTAATGTGAAAAGCTGTCCTAATATGTTTATGTTGAACCTGTCACCTACTGACATTTAATAACTCTTACTTCTTATATTACAAAAGGTAATGACAACCATGTCTCATATAAAGCATTATTCAGCTAGAACATGGCTTTTAAAATGCTCAGAAGATGCTTTTTCCTTGAAAAAACCTAGACAAAAAAATGGTGCAAGACAAGTAACAGTAGAAGTAATTTTTATTATATTGATTTCTTTCTTGTGCCTTATTCTAGATGATTGCTTGGAACACAGTCTTAAGTGTTTCTTGCATATTAAGTTCAGAGTCACACTAAGACTTATACATGTGTTGGCTACATCTTAATTCTATACCAACAATTTATCAATCTGCAAGCAGTAAACAAAAAGGACAGGACACCCATGACAGGATGAACATGAAAGCATAGGACAGCATGAGCAGCCCCAAAACTCCCATCAGAGAGATAATGGAGCTTGCAGGAAAGGAGAAAAAGCATGCTATGGATGCCACCAGCTAATTTTTAATTTTTCCTATACAAGCAAAAAGCGAATTAAGTTTCCCTGACTGAACAGCATTTATACTTACAGTAACTTGTGAGACTTTCTTTTTTAAGACAGAAAATACAGGCTTTATGAAGTCACAGCATTTGTTGAAGTTATCAGGTTAGTTCTGTGATGTCTTTATACTCCTTTTCTGAATTTTGAGAGGCTACAAAAATAACATGTCAGAGACCCTGCACTCTGTGTTACTGTAAAACCACAGCCAAGTGTTAAGTAGTTACTCTGATCGAGTAGCTTTCCGTTTACAATTTCATATGGCTATTTGCTTTTTAGCTCTCCCTGTATAACAAACACAAAAAGTTAATAAAAAGACATAATGTAAAATAGCAACTTCTCACTCTAGTAGAATGTCTTAGACTCCAATTTCTGATGGCTTCAAAGTTCTCAAATATGAATCATTGCTTTTTTTTTCCCCAGAAATATTAAGCATTTTTCATCACTTGATGAACAATGCAAAAACAAAAAACCCAGAGGGAAAAACACCCATGAGCCTTTCTCGACAATAAAATGTATACAAATGGCAGACTTTTACAACATTTCAAAATGTCAAGAACCGTTTTAGATACTTTAAGAGCTAAAAACAAGTACAAGTCAAGCAATTCATTTCCAAAACACATTTAGATTAAATATTCCTCTTTGCACAGTATCTTTTCTATTTGATTGTGGCAAAGTGTTAATTAATCCAGCACAATGACTCACCTATTGCAGCATCACAAAAGTGCCTCACACCATCATACTGTACATATGCAAATGCCCATGATTCTTTTGCAGGAGAAAAACCAGCACTGTCTAGGTGTCTCAAATTCGGATTTTGGAAAATGAAAGCAATTAGAACCTCCTCACTCAGCACTGGTACAGCCACACCTGCAGTACTGGGTCCAGTATTGGGGAGAGTCCAGCCAAGGGCCACTGATGACATGAAGGGCCTGGAGCAGCTCTTCTCTGATGAGAAGCTGAGAGAGCTGGGACTGTTCAACTTTAGAGAAGAGAAGGCTTGGAAGGTTTGGAGGATCTCATCAATGTATCTAAAAAAGGGGAAGGTGCAAAGAGGAGGGAGCCGTCACTCCCTTCCCTGCTACTCCCATCCCCAGTAGTGGTTGACATCAGATACTTAGCAAAAGAATATACTTTCCTCTTCCATAGAGCAATTTTTCTTTCCCTCTGCCCAGCCCTCCAGCAACCTTTCATCTTCCCATAAATTGTGGTTCAAGGGTTCCCAGTTCCCATCATCATGCTTAAAAGCCTTAGATGGAAGTATCCATCAGGAATTTGTCTAATTGCTTCTGAACCCATTCAGACTTTAAGCCTCCACAATACTCTTGCAGCAATGAACCCCGCAATTTAATTATGCACATAATGATGAACTACTTCCCTTCATTGTCTTAAAGCTATTTCTTGATCATTTCACTGGATATGGCCTTGCTTCTGTACTATGAGGAAAAGCAAATAACACATTTTTCACCTTCTCCATGATATTAATGATTTTGTCTACTTCACACTTAATTCTTCTGAGTCATTCTTTTTCTAAACTAAAAAATTCTTTAAAGTCTCTTCACACTGAAATTGCTCCTCTCTGATGCAAGAGGACTTGGACTTATAAAAGAGCATGATGTTTTTCACTTATGCTTTCTTCTCCCCTCATTTCTTAACATTATCAAAACCCTACTACAATTCCTCCTTTTCAAGATGAAGAATGCAATTTAATTTTTATGTGTGCAGAATCTATTCCATCATTTATATAATGCTATTGCAGCCTTCTTGAGGGTGGGAGACAAGAACTGCATCCATGCAAAAGCCATGCATTGTAACACAATGGCATTTTGTTTTTGTCAAAAGCTGATGCTACCTGCACTATTCTATTTTTACCCTAGATCTTAAATCTAAACTTTTTCTTTACAAAAGTAGAAAACTGTTGACATGAGAAACAGCCCAGATTGAGAGAGAACATATTTGAATTTCACTCCAATCAATAAACAGCTTTTTAAACAAATCTCAAAACAGAGTGAAGACGTTCCTATGACAAATACCAGCCAAAAGGATCATAGAAGTTAATAAAAAGTCAATACCACCTCAGAAAAACATGTGCTTGTGCTGTACCATTTATTACCATTAAATGGTGCAGTGGCAGATATTTGTTTTTGGTCAGCCATTCGCTTTGCCACATGCAAGCCTAACTTTCCTCAGTCTCTTGACTTTGCCCACCCGCCACACACAAAGCAACTTTTATCTGGGTGACAAAACTAGCACTGCAACAACAGACACTCCAACTAAAGCAGGGCAGTACAATTCCATCAGTACTCATCTGTGGAGTATTGTGTTCTGTGGGCAAAGTCAGGCTGTGAGTTTTAGAAGGATTTTTCTTTTCTTTAAGGCTTCAGTCTTTCTCTGCTGTACCAAATTCCAGAAGTTTCATGTTTTGGAATGGCTCTCTCTAATAGGCAGTTATGTTCTACCTCCATGGATATTTCTTTAGCCACTTCCTCCAGATGGCTTGACTATAGGTCTTGGAAAAAATCCTCCTGAACTTGATCAGGCCTGGTCCAGAGATGATGATCTGAGCAGCTCCATCCTCTGCACATCTCATGGGCACTGTCTCTCAAAACTCCCGTGAGCTCATGGCACACTGCAGCCACCATCTGCACAGAATTAAGTGAGCTCTATGCTAAACACAGATAGAGCAGAGTATTTTGCAAACCTCTTGCTTCTTTGGAGTCTCCAGCACTTTCCTCAAAATGTAGAAGGAAGACTGTACTGCCCCTTGAGACAGCAGGAAAAAGGACAAGTAAGCACTTCAAACAAGAACTCGGAATAATGACAAATGTGAACAAAATAAATACATAGGACAGAAAGAAAAGAAACAGGATAGAAGGGAATGCAAAAAAACCAGTGGGAAGAGAATATGAAGAGAACCATAGCAGAGAAGGATGGGATATAAGATGACAAGCTTGCAAAAAACCTATAGAAAAAAGACATAGATATGAACATTTATAGCACTGAGTAAAACAGCAAGGAGAAAAAAGAAAGCTATCGTGGGCCCTGAGAAAAGGGTTATGGGTGGGATCATGCTGACTGGAGAGCAATTCTTCATGAAGTCAGCTCTGTTCTACCAGGAGGTTTGCATCCTTTGTTGATCTCTCTGGGATGGTCTATCATTTTCCAGCAATGGTATCTAAATTAGGGAGATTCTCCTGACTTGCTACATTAAGTAAATGCTTGAGTGAAGTCACTGTTAACATCATTCTGTTGTCAGTTTAGCTCTCCACCATCTTCTAGGAGAGTCTATAAAGAGACGGCATTATTTTCATCCTGATAGACAAGACTGCTATAAAAAAAACCCTGAAACACCATAGATGATTCATCAAGGGGAAGGAAAGGAGAATCCATAGAGTTTTGCCAAATTCAAACTTCCACATTTGGACATCTAGAATATTAAACACAAAAAGGATGCTAAAGTATCACATCTACCATTCAAAGATCAAAGATGAGAAAACAAACCTTACTTCAACCATGTTGTCATCTCTGTTAAATGCACTATGTGATTATATGGTTATGTACTCTTTTTTCCCATTAAATACATTATGGGCAGACAAATCTGAGAATGTTAGTGATACTTGTCTACAAAATCAGCCATATGGATCTCTTTATTTTTGCTGTCACAAAAGTTAGGTAGCGAGTAATGACTCAGACAGGAGACTTGATAAGAAAAGCAGATTCAGGGTGGTTTATACTCTCCAGAACTGGAAAACTGCATGTCATCTCTAACATTGCTGTGAAATCCCTGTATGATGTTGATCAAGGCTCCTCTTTAAAGATAATCACAAAGATCCAGGTTCTTCTCCACCAGTTAAGTCAGGTCTCCACATGAGATGGTCAGAGTTAGCCAGGTGTATTGACTGCTCACTTGTAAAGCTTTGCTCCTCTAGAGAGAGGACAGTGGGCACCCAGCAGTCTCCATGAGATGCCTTTCTACATCTTTACTACAGCCAGTATGACTGCTTGAGGTCTGATTCATTATTTAATAAATCCAAATAGCTATAACTGCCATTGATACAAAAACACAGCAAGATATTACTAAATATAAAATGTTAATCCCCAGAGTTTCCAAATTCCCCTGGCCAAAATTATTTATTACAATCTCTGTGCCTTATTTCCTCATATGTGGGCAGTGATTATAGCACCACCTCACTGCACAAGGATGCTCTAAAGATTGCTTGCTAAGATCTAAGAGGTTGCTGTAATCAGGGAGGAGACAGTGTTTTTTCTAATGCGCCTTTGATAACCTGACATCTTACAGTGAGGGCTACAAAGAACAGCTCAGGGAAATGAAAAGATTGTATCTGCTGTAGGATGCACCTGTCGTACATAAATGACGCACAAGAACGCACAATGAACGTGAGCATACAGCAAGTGCCTGTTCACTCGACAAGACTAACCCTCTGGGATAAATGAGATGGGAATTTTTGATGTTGACAAGATGTTTGGGGAGTCTTCATATTTTCCAGAATGTTTTCTTAAGATGTTTTTAATTTTTTTTGCATTAAAAAGAATGAGAAAGAATCATATCTGTGCTTCTAAATACCCATTATATACAAGGTAAAAACAAAAAAATTTTACCAATATTTCATTTTTGATAACAAGAAAAATACAATTCCTTGCCTACCTGAAGAAGGGAGAAAAAAAAACCCCAGATTTATAAACATGAGCAATTCAGACTGATTTCATATCTCCCTAACCCATGGAAATCATCCCCCAGTGAAACAAGGGTATGTTTTAAAACCAAATGCCCTACAAATGGCTCTTGAAACAGAACACTGCATGGCTTAAGCACCTACATTTGATGAAAATAAATAACTCCTTCAGTGATTGCAGACTTTTTATTATTTTCTGAAAACTAGACACAAAACTTAACAGAAGTGCATACGCAACCCAGTGAGTCATCTGAGCAAGAATTAGTTCCATTTAATTCTTCAAGGTTACTTTATAAATTAAGTCTGATCAGATGTCTGAGTCATTAGTGCTAGAAATGTCAAAGGAATGCATTCTGTTTATAAATTTTCATGATTTTGAGTTATATGAAAGTGTGTCCAGTTTTCTGGGTTTTTTTCAAAAGTTGTTTCCCAAGTGTCTGCAAGCAGGTGATCACAGAAGCATGGACGCTGTATTTTGAAAGACATTAATAATTTCAGTGCTCTGACTAGGATACAAGAGCAGTCATGTAAGTTTGTGTTTCTTAGGGCAGCAAGAGTGTAACCAATGACAGATGCTAGAGCAGAGACCTTAAACATCACGAGTGCATGAATCCTGCATAACTTTACAAATAACAAACATCACTTGAAAAATCAACTATCTGAAGATGGTTACCTTCTACTATTGCTTTTTGAGAAGTGTCATGATCTTTCTCACCCCCGGGTTACAAAGCATTAGCATGGAGGCAGGGGAGAGTACACTCCCCGAGTTTCAAGTCACGCTTCTCATTTGAAAGTGTCTATTGCCTCCACTACTCCATATGGAAATAAAAACTACCCAAAGCACTCGTGCCACATGTAGCTAGGTCAGATGGGTGGTTATGATTTAATTCTGCCTCAGCTTACTGACCTGAATAAATTCTAAGACGTACAGAACAAGATGATAAATTCTCACCCAAGAATACCAACCACTTTCTCTAATAGCTGTGTGATGTAGAGTGATTCAGTGCTACTCCCGGGACGCTTTTAAAAGATAATCTTAGTCATGGTTTCTGTGTTGATTTGGACAGAATAACTCACAAATTTACCACTGGGATTGTGAAAGGCATCAGAAATACTTGTGATAAAGGACTGTAAAGGAAAAGTAGCCTCAGAAAACCTTGAAGAGTATTATCTCCTATTCAAAACTACCTTGTTAATTTTACTTTGAAATATTTTAATCAATGTCATGGACAACTTGTTTTATGCCATACAGAATGTGCCAATGATCCTGATTAATTCCCCTGGAAATATCAGGTGATCCTGGTTCAGCATTTCACAGCACAGAATTATTCTGAAGACCACAAAAATAGGCTTTCTGGACTTTTATTCCTTAATCTGTTTCTTTCCAATATGTACTATACCATCTGGCATCAGTAAAGCACAGTAACTCACTTTTGAATACATAAAGAAGTTTGAGCCCAGCACGTATCCAGACCATTATCTGTTTCTTCATATATTTTTATTTGGTGGATCTATTTTTAGATCTTCCCACTGAAGGTATCCTGATTTCATAAAGCATTTCTGCTTTTGTTTGGCTCTCTTTAAGGAGAATTAGGGTGCAATTCACTGAATCTAAAATATTTTTCTTTAGTCTACTAACACATATTACACAAAAAATCAGTTTCATTAAGTTTTTTTTTTCATTATATATATAGATATAGTTCAGAAGTGGCATAGAATTCCAGTGATACTGGGATGTAAAGATGAAATGCTGATACCCAGTTGAAAGATTTCAATACAAAATTTGAGTTCATATGTAGTATGTCCACTTCCACTTAATCTATTCCATTACTTACATAAGGTAGCTATGAACACAAGCTATTAAAATAATTTGAAGATTGTATCTTCTATTATATACTGCTGGCTAGATAAATTAGCACTAAATATCAGTGACTAATACTGCTGGGACATACTTCATAATTAAAAGAATATAAAGGAATGAAAAATTGAAGCATTAACATCTCTTGTATTCTGATATTCATGCAATTGTTAATATACTTTTGCTTTTACATGCAAGTCTGTTTCTTTGAGGATAATGAGCCAGCAGTGCCCTAGCAGCCAGGAGGGCCAACCATGCCCTGGGGGCATCAGGCACAGCACTGCCAGCCGGGCAAGGGAGAGGATTGTCCCACTCTGTGCCAACCTGGAGTGGCCTCACCTTGAGTCCCGGGGACAGTTCTGGGTACCACAATATAAAAAAGACATGAAGCTATCAGAGAGCATCCAGAAGAGGGCAGTGAGGATGGTGAAGAGCCTTAAGGGGAAGCTGTATGAGGAGTGGCTGAGGTCACTTGGTCTGCTCAGCCTGGAGGAGACTGAAGGGAGACCTCATTGTGGCCTTCAACATCCTCGTGAGGGGAAGAGGAGGGGCAGGCACTGATCTCTTCTCTGTGGTGAGCAGTGACAGGACTCGAGGAGATGGCACCAAGCTGAGACAGGGGACATTTACGTTGGATTTCAGGTGAAAGTTTTTCACTGAAACAGTTGTTGAGCACTGGAACAGGCTTCCCAGGGAAGCGGCCACAACACCAAGCCTGTCTGAGTTCAAGAAGTTCGGAATATGCATATGGTGTGGTTCTAGGGGATTTCTGCAAAGGGCCAGGAGTTGGACTCGATGATCCTGATGGATCTCTTCCAAATCAGCATATTCTATGATTGTATGAACACTAAATGCAACATACACAGGATAGGAAAATAATCAGAAATTGTATAGCAGGTAGATCCAAAGAAGCATTTAGTGGATTTCCAGTGCACAAATCTAGAGTGTGAAGCCACCTGCACTCTTCATCCTGTTCCTGTACCATGCTTCCTAAATTCACTGCTCGTTCAATATACCAGTGTGCTAAGTATCTTTAGGGTATGCTGTGCATGGCTTTGGTTGTTTCCAGAACTGAGCAACTGGCTACCCATCTGATTGCACCAGATTTGAAGCCAGGAAACTACAGAAAGCAATACAAGAGCTCCCTGAAAAGCCAGTCAGTAGTTATCTTCACAACAGCCTACTAAGTACCAAATTCACATGACCATCCCCAAACCGGAACTAATAATTTTCTTTTTAAAACTGAGCTGCTAGAAGAAAAGCTTCTTCACTTACTAGCCTCCCATGCTCACCTCTACACACAGGCTACAGAACTGAAACTCATGCATCTTACTGCTCTGAGCAGCTCTGCACAACCCCAGGGTCGACTGAAAAAGCCAACTTTTCCCAGTACTCTTGAAACTTGGCTAACAAAGCCAAGAAATAAGGGAGAAGAGGGTGCATTGGGCATAACAGGCTGGAGCTGGGTAGAACCTGCAAGAATGACCTGTGGGAGAGAAGGTCAGAGACTCACCTGTGCTGGTCACAGGCACGTCAGCAGTCAACAAAACAGACCTGTCACCTACCATAACTATTCATCTTATCGATTGATACTGGAATCAGAAATTACAAGTCAATGTAAATCAGCAATAATTTCCCAGTTCACGACTGGTTTTTCTCACAATGAGGAGGCAAAGGTTCTTCTTTAGTGTGTTCATCTGCACCTTGGAGGAGGTTCAGCTTCTGTGCTTGCAGAACTGCGTGAACAAGTGGGATGAGGAGAAAATTTTTTAAGGCTTTGATGGATGGCATTAACTTATGGAGTCAGAACACCAAATTACTGTTAAAAGTGCCATCCATTTCTGAATTAATTTAAATACTCTTGTAAGTTTCTTTATATAAATTACACACTTTTGGATAGTAAGAAATACAGCAACCAGCCTGTGGAACAGTGGCAGAGGAATTTACTGTGCAGTTACATGAAAGGTACTGAGGATATCAATTCCTCAGGCTTCTGGGCACAGAGTGAATCTCCATTTAAGATCCATAAGGAACCACAGGGACCCATAACCTTCCACATAACATGTCATACACAAAATTTTCCACTCAGCTACAGTTCTCCACAGCTGGTCTTCCAATTTTATCCTTTCAAGACAAGTTGAAAAATATGTATTCAGTATAATGAAAGTCCAAAGCTCTTCACCTCCTGGTTTAACATTTCTATCAAATAACAAGCACGGTGTTCATTTTCACATTTTTTCCATAAGTCTTCCACTTCCAGGTTTCCTCTGTGCCATTTTTGAAGCTTTATTTTCTGCACAACTTTCTTTTACAATGTATTTGAGTAGAGAGGCTGGAGATTAAACTCTATAAATTTTAGGTCTCCGCTCATATTCAGGAAAATCTGCCTCTTAAACCCTGGCAAATTTCTCAGCAATCCTTCAATTTCTAGCCCCTAGTTTTCAATTCCTATTGGACCATAGCCCCCTAAATGCTTTTCTTCTAATCTGACAGATGGAATAGTAAAGACACAACACAATCTTTACAAAAGCAAAGCAATATGAAACTCCAGACACCTCAAGGAACTTGCCTTATCAACAGTCAAGCACAGAGTTAACAGCAAAGCTACAAGCTCTAAAGCTG
Organism: Acanthiza pusilla; assembly: GCA_036630365.1. Taxonomy (NCBI): domain Eukaryota; kingdom Metazoa; phylum Chordata; class Aves; order Passeriformes; family Acanthizidae; genus Acanthiza; species Acanthiza pusilla. The sequence goes on along the minus strand of JAXCHO010000003.1, from coordinate 3,433,264 downwards.
CTCCTAAAGATACAGCTTTTTAACTGTTTCTAATAGCCACAGCCACTGTGACCAGAATCAAAGCTTTTTATATGCACTCACTGTGTCAGAGTCCAGCTCCTGTCAATGTCTTGCCTCCACAATTGCTCTCCATCTCTGCTATGCCTTCAGCAATACAGCTCATATGGACTTACTGCTCTGGACGCAGGACCACCAAAGACACACACAATTACTATTTGCTCCATCTGTTTGCAGAAGTGTTACTAGCAGACGCTTTAGGCAGTCATTTCTGTACATATACCTCTTGAGGTTAAAAATTGACCTATGTGTGAGACCAGCTTTACTGGATAAAAACAGGTGTCAGCCTAACCAACCCCCTCTAACAGCAGCTGTAGGAGATGTTGATGAAAATGGCACTTAAAAGGTGGGGAAAGTTCGTATCTAACTTTCCCAATATTCTGCAACACCTATTTTAAAGACTTCTATAGTTAAAGAATCCTCCATTTATTATCCATGCCTAATCCACTTGGCGGACATGTAGATGTTTTTCCCTGTGCAAAGAGACCCACAAAATATCCTGGTATGGTACAAAAATTATTTCCATTAATTTAGAGATGCTTCCTGCTCATTTTACTGAATATACCCTAGCCTACTGTTCTCCAAAACATTCATGTTTTTATACAATATTTATATAATAAAATCAGTTTTTCCTCAGTCACCTCCTTTGTAAACTGGAGAGCCTTAGTCTACTTAATCTCTCCTCATACATTTATGAAACACTTTCCATTTTGCCCTCACCTCCTCTCCTAACCATTTTTAACATTGTTCTGACTGGTACTATGCACACCACCAGTATTTTCAGGCTCCAATCACAGTGATTTCCAAATCTCTTTTCTGAGTGCTAATGGATAATTTACAGCCCATCACTGTGTTAGCAGCAAGAGTTTTATCCCCTTTACGCTACTTTGAATTTATTGCTACAATTTTATTTCTTGCATTATTGCGCAGTCACTGAGTATCATGAGATTCTTCAGTAATTCTTTGGTTTTAATTTAATGCTTTAATTATTTGATGCTACAGAATTATGTCTTTTTTATGCCTATTTGTCATTTTTCCAGATTCAGAAATATGTTGAATAGTATATATTCAATGAGATTCCAGTTAGATCCCAGCCATGATCTCCTGTCAGATTTGTGGTAACCTCCTAACAAAGAAATATCATGTTAACTCCATACACTGTCTCACTGCCAAATTGAGTTTGCTAAAAAAACTGAGCTCTACATCCTCCTACTCAATGAAATAATAATGTCATCTCCAATACCTCAAAGCCTCAAAGAAATTAATAACTGGAAAAATGGGCACTAGAATCCCTAAAAGAAGATGAGGGATGACTGTATTCCAGGGATTGCCATGACTTGTCAGAGCTCTTCAGCTGATCCTCCTGCTTTCTCCAAGTGCTTTTTCAAAGAGGAGTTAACACTCCAGACAGCACCTATGTGAACAACTGGGTATTGCTCTGAGAAAGTGTCAATCTTCATGCTGAAATACTTTGGTTAAACTGGAATGCAATGACTAACAGCTAACCCAGCAGCAAGAGCAGTAATTCCCCCTTTCTCCTACTCACACAATCCCTTGGCATCAGTTCTTGCATGTCATTTCATACACTGACTCAACTCACTAGCCAGAAAGAAGTTTTATTTATTTCGCTAACCTAGTTTCTTTCCAGGCTATGGAGTTTAACTCTTAGGCAAAGCAGTGTGGTGAACATCAGAGACACTGATGTTCTCCACAGTGAGAACATCACTGTTCCACTCTGATGAGTGGAAGCACAGACACGACTTCCTTTGAGATGAGTTCTTCCTGTCTCACACAGCCCCACACCATCAGGGCGGGGCATAGAGCAAGTTGCAAGAGCAAGGCTCTCTCTCCCTCTCCCATGACATAAGAGCTTTAACCTCCAACTCGAGAGACAAATATATTCACTCAAAACAAAAAGTTTCCTTTTTAAACTGAGTCTTCACTGGATTACCAGAAAATAAATGAGAAATGTTTTTTAAATCATATTTATAAATGTGAAGATCATATTTAGAATTACTACATCAAATTAGTCATCCCCAAATTATCATTTATTCCTCTAGGAAATATTAAGATTAATTGCCTGCAAATTGCCAAAGACACCGAATACTAATAATATCACTACTAATGCGCATTTACTTTAAATAATCTGTAAACAAGCCTCTGGTCTTGAGACTTAAATGTCCACTCAGTGTTCCAGGGAAACTCTTACAAGGTATTGTGATCAGAATATTATTTTTCTATCAATATTATAACAATTCTTGGCCATTACTTAGAGCCTAAGATCTGGGCATTTCAAAGTGAATTGATACTCATCACATAATCAGATCATAGTAAGATTCAGACGGAGGCAAAGTTTAGAGTGATTAAGGCTGCCAGAAGAAGTAATTTTTTCACTTGAGTGAATGCATTCAACATCTAATTCCTCTCCAGAACCATCATGATGCTTATCAGCTAAAACCATGACATCGGATACCCCAATCCCAAATTAACCGCATCCTTATTGGGTGGGACACAGACAAATCTGCTCAAAACCACAGTGACTGTGCTCCAACTTTCGAGTGCACTTGTCCAAGCATCGGTTGCCTTCTGCTACTCCATGACATTGTATTAGTCACATTCAATGGCTGATGCTGCTCCAAGGTATGCAAGTTAAGTAACCACTAATTCATCCTGCTCTCAGCAACCAGGCACTGGTGCAGCTAAATCTCCTAGAAACGTGCAGTCAATTGTTATTAGATTATTAGTAGAGCCTCCCTGACCTTTGCTGTCTGGAAATTAAGCTGCTCAGGGACTGAAATAAGCATCTCATTTAAGTGCACAGTAGTAATTTCATCTTAAAGTATAATGCCTGTAAGCCATTTATAAGTATTTTCTAAGGTATCTGAGACTGTTACTTAGTAGCTGACATTTCCAAATTACACACCTCCTGAACTATTCCATATGGGGTAAAATGGCATCTAATTCAGCTTTTCATGCTCTTAGCTACATGGAACTTACCTTCCTTTATGTTACAAAACTCTGTGCACACACTATTCGATCCACCTTGTAGGGGGTTGTTAACTGTTTTCCTCAAATGCCTACAACAACTATTTTGCCCACAACAGGCAGCAGTACTGAAAATAAAAATTATTTAACTGCTGAAGCACATTAAGTTGTCTCTCATCTGTGCATATGCAGATATGCTGGAAGTAGGAATTGTTCACACTTTTTCTGCACCCTTTAAATTTGCAGTAGGTAGCTTTTAGCACCCCCCAGTATCTGACCATCAGGCTTTTAGGTTACATTTAATCTGGAGATAACTCTTGGCTCTCTAGATTGTGTTCACCTATGTAAACAGAAAAGTTAAAGAAATGCAGTTCTCTGACACTTACCTAATTTCCACTGAATTTCCATAAAAATAGCATAACAGATTTCCCAACACCCTGCAATAGACGTTAGGGAATGTGTGAAGGGAAAATAATTGCCTGCTTCACCTATAAAATTGCTAAATATTATTAACCACATTCATAAAACTTTACAAACTGAAGAAGTGTGGCAGACTACCAGTGTTTTACTTGGGAGGACAAGTTTCTGAACTTATGTCCTTTCTAGCAAAGATGTAATGATGTAATTTCCTGAAAACATGACAGTCTTGGACAGTAAGACAGAGGATAAATGGATAGTAAGGAGTACATGGCTAAGCTCCTTGAATTACACTATCATTTTGTGTCTTCATTTCGTGTTGTCAATACTGTTAGACAAGAATTTTTGAAATAAAAAGAGGAGCCTAAGGAATGATGCAACATCTTAGGAAGGCCATCATTACTCTAGTTGTGAAATCTCTTTTAGGTATCTGAAGCAGTAAGTGGTACAGCGCTGTTAAGTGAACTCTACTAGAAGTTTACTGAAACTCTGCTAGACTTTGTCCCTCCTTTCTCTTGTACAGAGGAAAGAGGACATGGAGGCTGTTTTCCTGATATATCTAAGTTTTCTAATGACTGCATCATCCTTTGGCAGGTATGGTCAGCAACTGAGCTTCACTGATGCCAGAGAGACCACAACAGTTTCCTTTCCCTCTCATCATGAGCTGTGATGCTGGTAACTCATAGCATGAAAACAGACTGTACACAGCTCAACCAGAGGATGACAAAAAGCCCAAGCCCAAGCTCAGTTTTGGGCAAATACTTAGCTCTAAAAGTCTGTCAACAGAAACAGCTGAGTAAAGAAAAATACAAATATGTTTGGTTTTTATATGAGATCAAAACTGAAACCTACAAAGCTGCTATTCCAAGGAACATAAGTAAGGTAAATAAGAGGTGAGGAGAACAAATTATCTGTAGGCGCTGCATAACTGGCCTCCCTCTCCCAGAAACAACCACTACAACAATGAATATAAGTCTCAGCTGCCTTGCTCCCTCCTCCTACACATCCCAGGAAGGGATTTGATGCAGTGGCATGGACAGCAGAATAATTTTAAAGCCTGCACTTAAAAGAACCTGGACCATCTCATCCAGACTTAAACCAGAACAGGAATTGCACCCAGCCATCTGTACTCTCTACCCAGTAGCACAGTACCCAATCTGTGAAACCCAAATGCAGCATCCTGTTGTTCACATTAGCAAGACCAAAAAGTAAATTGCCTTGTAGTCGAGACTGAAAGAATTGAAACTGCTTTTCTGCTCTCATAATGAGCCAGTCAGTGACTCAAAGACTCGTGTGTAACAACTGGCAAGGGTAGATGGCCAAAGGTTTCAGCGGATATGAAACTTGCCAGAAGGCCAACAGACATGAGGTCCCATCAAAGGGCAGACTGCAGGAAGGAAAAATAAAATCAGGACTAGTGTACCTGAGCTTTGGAAGAACAGTAAGAGGGCAGAATCAGATCATCTTTGCCTGACATGCTCCCTAATTGAGATTTAGATGTATGCACAACAGGTGCATAGCTAAATATACATGAATTAATAAAGATGCTGCCTGCCATTTGAAGTGGCACTACAGCATCTGTCCCAACTCCTGCCTGAGGCTCGAGAGTGACCTAGAGCCATTAGACACACTGGACTGTGGGGAGGAATGCTCATCTCCACAGTTTGCTTGGCAGATATTTCCAAGTTTCTCTCTTGTTGATAAACCAGTAAAATGTACTTGACAAGAGTAATTAAGTATTTCTCCCTGGCCTCTCTGCAGTGTAACTGTAATGCAGCGCTGGTAGCAGACAGATGCCGCAGGAACCAACAAGTGCTGGGGCTTAAATGAGTGTTCAGTACTATTCCCATACTCAGCTACTGTGGAATACAGAAAACTATGAACTGCCCATGCCCAACAGGACAACTCCAGTAAATTAATTTCCAGAACCAAGACAGCTAGTTCATGAAGCCTGCAAGGACAGTGAGGCCAATGAAATAGGAAGGTATTTCCCTGTAGCCTAGAGATCATGTCTTTATGGTCACTAAACCAACAGCATTGAACCAAATCTACCCTACTGCTCTAACAGAAAAAAATAATCAGAAACCAAAACTGAAGGTTTACATAGAATACAATCATAACATTATTTAGATTGGGAAAGACCTTTAAGATCAAATCCAACTGCAATGATCCCACACAAAACTGAAAAGTGTCCAAAACCATCTTGAAAGGTTATCATATCATGCCAAAACTGTAATTCTTTTGGATCCTCTCTTCAACTCTTTGCTTCTTGTTTCCATCGGGGGTAAATATATGACCTGTAGGCACTGAATAAAGATGGGTTAAATCTAAATTTCCATCACAGTGCAATGACACATTTATTGAACAGCATTTGTTATTAACTTTTGATATTAGGAATCCTACAAGTCAGTGTCCAGCCTGAGTTTTGGATTCTATTTTCTAAAAAGACATAATGAACAAGGAAGGTGTGTGTCAAAAAGCAATAAAATAAGCCCTCCATATTTTGTATTAATTAGTCAACACTGTGACTTGACATTGTTTTTCCTATGAACACCTAAAAAGAGAGTATGAACCCCCATTTGCAAAATGAAACCTTTCTGATTAGAAATATCATAATTACTTTTGTAAATATGCTGTACTCCAACTGTGTAAGAACTAAGTGATCACTGTGTACACATCATACTTCTCAGAAAACCTTTAAAAATGTTGTCCCTCAAAAATAAAAGTGCTTTAATTAGCTTCCATCCTTAGATAACCTACCCAGAGAAAAAGAAAATGTCTTGTACATAGAAGAGATTTTCTTCCCTGTTGCAGAAGAAAAAGGGAAGGGAGGTTTTTTACGAACTTGAGCCAGAGAAATGTTATTTATCTTACTGATAAGTTTAGTATGGTGTAACTTTAATCACTGAAGTGATTGTCCTATCATGGCATCATCATATTCTGAACCAGCTAGTCCTAAGAACATCATAGGGCTTAAAATGCATGGATAGTATTGCAGACAAGCAAGACTTAAATATGCATGAGGTGAATCAAGCACTGTGTCATTTACTGGATCACTTGGAAACAGCGATCAGTGACACAGATCTCTTGTAGTTTCAGGGGTTTTTTTATTTGAACAAGATGGATAAAACCTCACATAAAAATATATGTGCTCTTCTCCCACATTAATTTTGAAGGTTGGAAAGGATAAGAAAAATTAGCATTGGTAATTACATGCAAACAGATCTGACATAATTTTATTTGAACAAAAAATAGATTATTCAAAATAGCACAAACAGCAGGTCTGAGATGGATTAGTGGTAAGTAATCCTCCCAATACTTTCTTGTAACTGCTGATTAAATTGTTTGCAAAACTGCAGGAAAGTTTTCCTCTATTATTCTAAGAAACACACATTTTAATTTAGTTTGTAACCATCTCATCAGACTGGGCATCTTATTGCCCCCATTAGAGCTGTCACTAACATCTTACAAGAAGATTCTTGGCACTTTTTATTCCTTCTGGTGAAGGGACCACCACATTCAGCTACTATGTCATTAGAGATGGGCCTGCATCACCCAGCCAAATTTAAAAAAAAAAAAAAATTCCAGCATTCATGATTATAGAATGTATTATGTTTGGAAGACACCTGCAGAGCTACAGCGCAGTTATTCTGAGTTGCTTTCTTGGTGAATTTAGTCCTTTCAGGATTTGGTTCGATAGAGTAAAAGCACAACAGTTTGCATTTGTTCACAGCTGGCCAACCTGTATTGATTCATCAAAATACTAGCAGTGATTTCTTTCATTTTAATATCAAATTTTTAATCCATAGCATAGCTATAGACCTTCAAGATGGGGGTCCTGTGAGTCCTATAAAAGCCTTCAGCAAACTCTGTTGCCTTTGCAATTTTTTTCCACAAAAAATGGTGTCGTTTGTAAAGACAGGTAAGATACTAAGGTGCAACCTTTTGAGTGATTAAATGCCTGCTCACGAGTCCAGTAACCAACTGCAACAATTTTCTGTAAGTTTGCTCAATCTCTTGTGGTGCAGGTGTAAATGCAATTCTCATTCCATAAGTCTATGTTATTTATCACTGCTGTCCTTTGTTCCTAAAAGATATGAAAAGATAAGGGATATCTGCAATCACATTGGTAAAACCTGTGATACACACTTCAAAATGCAGAAAAAAAATTATTTATCATTCTTGCTTTTTTTCCCCATAAATCAACATTAAGATTTTTCCACCTCTTCCTAGTCATAAACCTGTAACACTGTACTAATTTCTCTTGATCCAAATGTTTTTTAGAATAAAAATCTCACTGCTTCCCTCCATTTCCTAGATATTGATACTTTCCTTGGTGCCATTTCCCTTACTCTTTCTAAAGGAACTCCCAATTTTCTTTCTATATCTTCCTCTCAGAAAATTTCAAATACAGTTCCCCTCAGTTCTGGGAAATAAGCCCTTTTGATATAAGCTTGTGATTGGACTTGTGCTCTATTTTCCTACACTAAATATAATCAGATCAGAATTACTGGTCCCTAGGCAACGATCAGCTTCTAATCCAGCAGTTATTTCATCTTTATCCATCAAAATGAAACCCAGAATTGACTTATCACATATTCAATGCAATACCTTTTTGCTTTAGCAAATTATCGTCTATTTTCTAGCAACAATAGCTTGTTTTATGTCCAACTGCACAGATCTTCTACTAAATGTCTCTTAAATTGAAGTTCCCCCATAACACCACCATTTTATTAACTGTGAATTACAGAGGTACTTAAAGTAACTTTTCTTTTCTCTAGTATCATTTGGTGGTTGGTAACAGATCCCTCTGGCAGTGTATCGATCCATGCACATTCAACACCTCACGGTTGCATTCTCAGTAACACTAAGAAAGGTAATGAAGTCCTTAAAAAACAGAGTGCTACCTGACATGTTATTCTCTCTCTCCTTCCTACAGTGACTCTAATTCAGTTCAAATGATTCTGCTGGTTGTATAAAACTTCTTATCACACCTTTTGCTTCTTAACTAAGATAGCTACCATCATTGAAAAGGGAACCGAAAGAAGTATTCTCGATATTATTTGGAGCTTCACTGTAACTTTTTTAGATGCTCCAAGTGGCAGTCTGTATGTATTTGCCTTCCTTACCACCTTCTTACGAAAATGGTAATTGAAAACCCTCTTGGCTATTTGTATGAAGTTTTCAATCAAGATCATTAATCTTCTTCCTGCAAGTTGCAGAACACCGTGTTTCTGTGGCTTCTCTGACTACAGATGCAAAGTAGATTTCCACAAAAAATGGACTTTCAGCTTTACCTCCCCAGGAGTATCTTCCTGCTTAACCCCCAGAACTTTCTGGGGTAACAAAAGAGGGAATGCATAAAGGCTCCCAAACAATATCCAAAACTCACACGTTGATTTTGTCTTTTTTTTTCCTTTTTTTTTTTTTTTTTTTTTTTAATACAAAGCATACATTTGTCTTCCGACGACAATCCCTTTGGGAACTATTAAAAGCATGCATGGTGCATACCTTTGACTTCATTAAGCATCAGTGACAAAAGTTCAGTAATGCTCTTTTTTCTTAATCCAAATAGGTCATGCTCATTTAAAAAGAGACAGTTGAAAATCAAGTCATAATACAGATGTTCATTAAAAGGCATGGGTTTTCTGATAAATTAGTCTTTAAAGGGAATGTTCATATGCAAACAGATAAATTCCTCCCTCTGTACAAAACTGTTATGTGGTTTTATTTTAAAACTAAACTTCAGTACTGTCTAATATAAATTATTTTGTAATCTTAATTCTTAGAATATAGTGTTAGAGATTTTTTTAAAGTTCAAAATACAGTTGTGCCCAATTTTAATAAGAAAATATCTAGCTTAATTTCCACCTTTTATCTCCTTGACTTTGTTGTTCCCTGAAAGGAAGTTGGCTATTGTCCATCTTAACTCATGTAACATTTTGTTGCTTATGTTTAATGTAATTGCAAACATGACGTGCATTCATAATTAAGCCCAAAGGGTAAGCTGAGAGGCTGAGACATGCTGGAAAATGCTAAAATCAGAGTGGCTAATCTCTTCAAGAGCAAAAAGTGGAAAATATACTACTAATGAAAATAAACCAATAAAAATATCTATTATAGTTCAAACATGCTGCGACATCATTGCCCATGACATTGAAAAGCATATAGCCACTTTACTAATGAAATTCAATTATACTTGTTATAACAGATATGAGTCTGCACAGACTGCTTAATGAGTCTAAATCTAATCAGAGGAACCTGTGATAGTCTGGTCCTGCCTGGACAGACCTGAAAAGCTGGAAGGCTTTCACTGCTACACAGCAATAAATCTTTAAAACCTTGCAACGCCACTTCTGCTACTTGCCCCTTTCTCTTCCTTCACTCAATCTGCTGAAAATGTAGCATCTTACATTACCCCAGGAAGCCTTCCCAAAAAATCCCCAAACACTTGAATAACTGTGGATGCCTCCACACTGACCTTCTTTGACACTATGACCCTGTCACAGAAAAGTTATATATTACAGCAGTCTTTACAGCTCTGGGCTGTGAGAAGGGGGAACTAAGATAGAGTTTGTGCATGACTGATTGAAAGGGAGTAAACGGTTGCCTGGAAATTACTGATGTCAGCATCCCAAAAGTAACATGAAGAAATAACCCTAAAGACCAATGCCCAAAGGTAACATGAGGAAATAACCAAAAAAAACCCCAGAAAATGGGACATGAGATGAGATCATTCAAAGCAGTGCAAGATTCAGAGACTCATCTAATGGTCAGGCCAAGAGACTGGTGATATCTCCTGGCATGGCAGATCAATTTTGTCAGAAGAAAGTGGGAAGATCCTCTAAAGACCTGGAAGAACATCAGCCAATAAGACCCACAACTGTGCAGAAGCCCTGGAGCCCATTTCCTCATCACAGGACCTGGGACAAAACTCCATATTGGTCCCTGAGCTGGGCTGTGGTCAGAACAGCCCCATCCTGCCCAGTGACCAAAGCCCAGCACAAGTAGCCTCCATCAGCCAGGGATGGATGGGCAGGACCAAGACCCCTCTGGATAGCCACAGTGTGGGCAGCAGAGCGGCCGACTGGAATAGGTCCGAGGAAGTGCTACAATTTGTTAATGCTTTATGCAGTCTTTTCCTCAGTTTTACTGCTTTCCTAACCCCAGGTACCTTAATCTGCTAATAAACTAAGTATTTCAATTAAGCAAGGGTTTGTCTCTCCCCGTGGCACCGTCACAAGAGCATCCACTGATCGGTGTCACCGCCCCACGGTGACAGAGCTCAGCGCACGGCTGCGGGCAGGAGGCACCGGAGCTATGGAGAGCTGCAGATCGATGCTGCGCTCCAGTGCCACGGCAGCCCTGACAGCCTGGGAGAGCACACAGGCAGTGTGAGGCTGCCCCCGCCGTGCACAAATACCCCAATTACTACCTCAGCAGAAAGCAACTTAAATGCTTCTCGGTAATGTCCCCCCACGGCACAAAGGACCATGATATCAACCCTGTATTTCTTTTACAAAGACTGTGTGATGCTTGCACAGATTCCCATGGCTGCTCCTGGAATACAACGTTATGCCTTGTTTTCTCCTCAGAGGACATAAATAACCAAGAAAAACTGTGCTAATAGGCACCAACAATCATGAATAATAAAAAAGGAGACCAAAACAAAGCTAAGCATCTTTGTATCTGGCTGACTGAAGGAAAAAAAAATAAAAAACACCCACAACCCTATAGAAGAAAATCCTTAGATTTCTCATAGGGCAATGGGTGACTAATTACCAGGAAAACATTACCAAGCTGAGGAATACTAAGATGGTAGAAAATCCGGGGGGTGGCGGGGGGGTGGAGAAGATCTTCAACAATCTGTGTTCCAGAGGATGCAGAAGAAACTGGAATAGCTTATGGTATTATGAACTTATAAATCCACTGTAGTAAAAATATCAAAAGAAATCCTGCCCTTATGAATTATGAACAAATCATATTTTAGTACAACGGTATAAGCATAATAAGCATTATGCTGGATTTTACTAACCACTCCCATCCATATCTAAAGGAAAACAAAAATGGAAGTAGATTAATTTTGACAGGGGGCAGATTCTGAGGAAGAATCTAATAAAAGTGCAATACGCAGAGGAAAGACTTGACAGCAACTGGATCAGTCTATCCAGGCAATAATAGGAGAAGAGACTGCAATAAGTGCACAAAGTCCCTTTTCCCATAACATGTTTCATCTTTTTCCCAGTTCTATAGGTCGAGGTCTAGAAAATCTACAATTTTACAGCAAGTACAAAGGGCTTAAGAGCTGTTCTGAGACTGAAACATAGAAACTAGAAACCTGGAAACAAGACTAACCCTCACACAAGAGCATAATCTTTTTTATTGTGAAAACTATGAACTCCAAGAACCACTGGAACTGAATAAGACAGTCTGAATTAAAGAAACACTGCAAAAATGGGCAAAAGAAAATAAAGCTAAAACTACCAGACACAGCAGAGCAAATCAGCAGCAATAGGGCTGAATGGGAACTGCATTAAATGAAATACTAAGTTGCCTTAAGACCAGCATGAAATGTGACAGAATTATGCCCTTGCTTACTAAACCCTTCTTGTGCAAACATTAAACTCAGAACAATTCATTAGTGAGCAAGAGTACTAAACTTTACATTTTGATAATAGAGTGAGAAGTGTCATCCTGCACACAATCACCAGTTATTTTAACATTATAAATTTTACATGATTTTTATACATTATGGAAAATCAGACACTGACAAGACCTCTTGTAAAAACACAAAACACTCCAAACAAAAACAAATTAAAAGGAAAAGGAATAGTTGACATCTTAAAATACATTCTTTCAGCAAGACTACAGAAAAACCTGGAAGGTACTACCAAACATGTAGTTCACTGTCCGGACTGCAGTCTCTACTCTGTGCCTGCTTACCACAGAAAAAATCAACAGACATCTCATGTTAAGAATTTTATAACATAAATAAAAGTAAGAGGACTGCATGAATACAAGTGTAAAAGGGCAATCAGAAAGGTAAGTTTGACATATCTGCACATATTCTTCCCCAGCAACAATGTCAGGCAATAGCTGCAGGCTTTCACACAAGAAACATGACAGCTAGCAAAAATGGAAATATTACAATTTCACCTAAGTACTGTTTGCTTCCTCAGCTTCTTATTAGGCAGTTGAAAGTTGTGTGAGGAACAGTGAAACTGTAAGCCTCTGTTTCTATCATCTTTTTCAAAAGCATAAGGAACAAGCATACTAAACAATTCTCCGTATAAAGGTGTTAAGTAAGTCAATTAAAGACATTATATCTTATGCAAATAAATATCAAAGCATTTTTCATTCATATTTTAAACTAAGGATTAAGAGAGCAATTATTCACCCAATCTGCTCATTTAAGAATCCATCAACTAAAGAGATTAACATGCCTTATGATCACAGAACATGAGGCAGCTTTGTGCCCATACCTGCATTAGTCCCATTAATAAATGCAGTCTTAGCATGTATTAACATTTCTGAGCTGTCACCTGTGAAATTTGCAGTAATGGAAGTATTCATTTCTCCCTTGTACCATACAGTAACTATAGTAAGGAAAGCCAGCTCAAGGGATTTATTTTTAGCAAACTAATCATTGTGAAAAGGTAGTTCATTTTCCTTTACAAGACTAAATAAGTGAGAGACTATTTAAGCCACATTATTTAAAGTTTAACTGTATAATAATGGGCTTGTTACCAGTGGCAATCTATGGCACAATTACATAAGCCATATAAACTACATAAGCAGCATTCTACATAACTCATGGTAACTATTATTTCACTTCTCATTCACAAGTTCGAATTGCAAATATGCATCTCAAATTCAGCAGAACTTCTTACTGCTTACCATAAACCAGAGGGCTCAATCTACGTAAGGGTTATTAGACAAATCCAATCTGCATTCCATCTTTTTCCCCCTATACAGAAAGATAGCTATTAGAGCAACAGAGTACTAGAAAGGGCAGACAAAGAGCTAAGCACTTTGACCATAATAATCTGCAAAATTGCTGAAATTACATGGAGAAGAGATTAAGACAAAACAAGGTATCACTTTCAAAATATACTCCAATGAAGGTATGTTAAAAAAATAGAGTCTGATGCAGCCATAGTGATTTCTGTATCAAGGAGACCTGAAGAATCTTTGCATTGCTGCAAAGAGTATTTGCATGAGAACACAGAATTTTTAAAATGCCTAGGAAACAACACTGTGCCTATTTGATGTCTACAATGAAACTACACAACAAGTCAATCCAATTTTCATGGCATTTTTTACGTCCTAAAAATTAATTCTTTATTCTGAGTTTGCCTTTTTTTTTTATATTCTGCCATAACAGCCTTAGACAGAGCACCACAACACAGCACAAATCCTCACAATAGGATCGTTCTTCAGGCATTTTACTCCCAAAGATTATTTGCTAAAGCTCTACTCATGCCTGCATTCATTTTTTGTACAAGTAGAATATATAAGCACCATAACTATGTTTCAGTAAAATACACATCTGATCTACAGAATGAATTGCAGGTTGTCTCAATTCTGAACAAACACACCAGGTAACTTAGTTAAACAGTGCAGCAGTTTTTCAAGTCTTTGCACAGCCAATGAAACCAGGGAACAATAAAGGAAGATACTCACCCCACCACGTAGCTCAGGAGGCATTCTCCATGTACCTGGCCATAGAGCAGATCCAGATACTGCAGACACTTGTGGAGGAAACTTGTCTTTACAGTATCTATAACATGTGAAGCTATGTATCAGGCTCTTCCTTTTGCTCTATACACATAGCAGAAGCAGAATATCATTTTTCCCCTTGATCCCCTCTCGTCAGGGGAGCTATCAGGACTATCAGTAAGCCTTGAACGTGTACTCAATCAACTTTAGCTCATTTCCATTGTTTATTGTCCCTTGCCTTCTTGTTTCTGTGCACATTCTCCCTACGGGTGACTTCAAGCGTGACACATTCAAACTCTCAGATTGGGATATAAATCTCAAAATCTTTTGGCGAAACAGTGACTAAGAAAACTTACTCAAGTAGAACACTCCTCAGTACACTAACACACTTCCAGGGTGACTGGAACTCGTTTCCATTACAAATGGCTAGGATTATGAGAAAGGACTGTTTTGTACTTATCCGGAATGACAAGGGTTTTTTTAATAAAGTCATTGATACACCCTGACCTCCTGTGAAGCACAATCCCAGAGCTAACTCCAGCTTCGCTGGTTCTACACAGACTTGGAAGAGTTTCTCTTTCACTGAATACCTGCTAAAAGGACACTGCTAAACTTTTTGGCTTCTTAGTTATTTCACATTTACAGAAAGGCCACCTGAAAGGGCTGATTCTGGGCAAGTAGCACTGCCTCCTATGCACAGCATGTGCGACAAGCATGCCAAAGCCCCTGGTTCCACAGGAGGAAGCTTGGGGAAAAGCAGAGACAGATGAACTTTGTGACTCCAAAAAACCCCAAGAGCTGTGCACATCATGAGGGGACTCGAGATAGACACAGAGAGAATTTATTCCCTGTGATAAAGGGGCAGAGAAAAAAGGAAAAGAGACAGAAATCTCTCCATCTCTTTGTAAAGATGGTAACCACCAGAAAAACGCCTTTCCTAATTTTGATCCAGGAGAAAAGTTCCCAAGACAATCTGCCAAAATGTTTGGCAAGCCCATCAGATGTATCAAAGTCAAGTATATTGAATGTGGATTATTGCCCTTCTAGAAGTCAAAACCCTTGAGAGAAAATATGGGATCTTGCACCACTATGTCAGTTGATGTAAAATTGAACCCATGGAAAACTGCAATCATGTGCTTCAGAGTGCCCTGAGCTTTAATGCAGTCGATATCCTTGAAGGATGAGCTTCTCAAGAGAAAAGCTGTCACAGTCAGTCTGGGAGGTGAGAATAACATGTCCCTGCAAACACTTAACAGCCTTTATATCTGCAAGGAAATCAGTTTGACCTTGGGAAAAGGAAAGGTCCACAATGAAACACTTCCTCTATTTCCTGAAAGTGGGATAATGTGACCTAAAGTCAAAGCCTAGAACTGGGTGTCAGAGAGGTGTGGGGTTGCCTCTCTTCTGAAGCTGGAAGGGAGGTCCTAAGGATCATAAAATGAGCCCTTACAGCTAACAAAGTAACTTGCGACACAGATTTTGGAGTGACAGAAGCCACAGTTATCAGGACAGACTTCATAATTTACGGAAAGAGTAATTAACTTTGTACATTCATTCAAAAGACAGGGGAAATGTCTTTTGAATGAATGTCTAACATTTTCTAGAAGGCATTTGAAAACTCCTTAGATAAACCTGTCCTTAGCTAAAACAGAGGTATGGGACTAATGCTCCCAGCTATTGAGCGTCCAACTGAAGGTGATACAGGGCTTATAACTCAAAGATCCAAGTGCTTTGTGTAATCTGCACATAGTCTGGTCTCATATCCTTCTTTATCCCTTTGAAATAGCAGTATTGAGATAGATATATAGCTAGAGATAGATAGATAGATAGATAGATAGATAGATAGATAGATAGATAGATAGATAGATAGAGTTTCTCTATCTTTCTGTTTAGTTCAGAATAATTTCATTTAGTCCACCAGTGAGTCCTCTTTGGCCCATGCTTCCATCCATGAAACCATCTACACATACTGCCCAACTAAAGAGGGGCTTCAGTTATTTCCAGGACCTGCTCAGAAAAGCACACTCCATAATGGGCAAAACCTGGGCACACAGTGGTCTCTCCCATGGGATGTTTTCTTTTACACCACCAGTAACCATAACCTCCATAAGAACAGTGACACCTTCTGAACAAATGTTCAGTCCTGTCACCAGGCCAGCTGGATCCCAATATGCACAGACTTAAGTAAAAATGTGCAGAGGCCACATATATCAGAACCACCTTTTGCACAACCTTGCCTTAATATGTCTGTCAAATTTACAAACCAAATACAGCAAAACCCTCAGTAGGTCTATGTTGCCCTACTTCCATCAACATCAATGAAGTTACGAAAATTTAAGGCAGCACAGGATCTTGCATCAGAAAACTACATGTCATCCTTCTCAAAATCTTACACTGCTATCCACGTGAAACAAATCATCTTTGCATACCCCAAATGCTAAATATCTGTTTTCCTTTGCTCTTCACTGTACTCTAAAAGCCAGTGGAAATCATACATCGCAGATGTTCAGGCAGGAGGACAGACTCTCAAGGGTTTGGTTTTGATGCTCACTCCAAGCTTTAAATGCTTAACCAAACCTGTCAAAATCCCTTGTTGCCTCATAATCTAAGCACAGAACACCTGGACACATACAAATTTTCACAACTTCTTGTGTCACTGATCAAAGAACAAGATGATGAAAGAAAACATTCAAAGGTTTTAACTCTATTTGGATAAAACAGGCATGAACAGTTTGGACTCAGCCAAAGCTTCTTTGAACATTAAGAACTACATCTGGCAAGGAATTTGAGAGTTAATTTCACACTAAAGCCTAAGAACTTATGCTTTGTGCAGAGCATAGAAAAAAAAAAAAAAAAAAAACAAAAACCCTAACTTTTCCTATCAAAACCCAAAAACTGATCTCTACTTAAGCAACAAAGGCACAAATTTACGGGGCTGAATTATCAACCACTCACTTTTACAGGGGACTGGAGGACACAGAATTGAAATGAAGGCCTCTGTGGATGCTATTCCTCTAAAAAGGCAATGGAGACACTCATAGGGCCATCAGGGAGACAAAAAGCACCCAAATTATCAATGAAAATGAGTCCCAAGTTTTGGAGAAAAAGCCCTCCTTCTCTATGCTTTGACACACATTTTAGCACAGAAAGTTATAAAGACAGGGTGCTTAGAATGGATACATCAGCTGAGTCCATCACCTTCATAATTTTTTTCTTTTGATATTCAGCATTGGGGCAGGCTTTCTCTTCACTTTCAATAACATGGGCAGGAAGTGGCACCTGGACACTTCCACTTGTCCGTGGTTGTGACTGCGACCTTCTTGTCCAAGCATTTGCATTCTGAGCTTTGTTTGGAACGTTCTTGTTTTTCCTTTTTCCCTTGTTCCTTATGCCTTGCTCCTTTGGTCCTTGTTTTCTTTAAAAGTTCTACCAGAACCCTTTTCATTCCGACCATGACATTTATCTCAGGCTGCTCAGTAAAAGACAGTTGGCTAAAAAGAAAGAATGGATGAGCAGAACAGATACTGATTTCATTTAAAATGAATACTTTAAAAGTTTGAGCAGAGCAAAACTATTCTTCCTTTACATATCATTAAGTATGACTAAGCATGATTCAGCTCCGGGTAGAGATACCTAAACACTGCTGATTTGTTCTTCTACTCAGCAGAGATTTAATTGCTGCATTCAGAGAACCCTAAAGGAGCAATCTGCCTCTCCTGTGACAGACACCTATGAGTGGTCACCTAATTCACTCTTTAGGCTCCATCACTGTAGTGATTTTATCTCCTTGGACAAGAATTGCATGCTCAAGGATAGATACCTAAATTACTGGATAAATAACTAAATTACAGGTACTTTTGTGCGGTCTCTCAACTTGGTATGGACAGTAAGGCTTTAATAACCAAAACAGTGCATTTGATTCTTCGGTGAGACACCGCCTCAGAAGAATCTGAGTGTGTTCATGTCACTGGAAATGCCAGCTGAAGGTTCTAGATCAGACCAGGCTCTGCTGGTTCTGGCTCGCTCAGGCATTGAATCAATAGACCATCTTGAATGGACCAAGTCAGACACACTGTTTGCTGACAAAATGTGTGTGTGAAGTAGTGACAGTGTTATCAAATCTGCAGAAGGTAAAGGTAGACAAGATCCTTGTAACCCCAAGTTTTCAGTCTTACTACAGTACAAAAATTTGATCTACTTGAAAGTTTTAATCCAAAGTTTTAATCTTCATACTGTTCCCCATAATGGTGTTGAAGTATCAGCATTGTTTAATAGCCTCCAGCATCTATTCCAGAAAGACAATCTTTTAAGAGCAGTAGTTGTAGAAATTGGGCCAGCTTCCAACTGTCTGACAGGTCTTTTATTGCTGCTGTAATACATCCAAAATGTGGAAATGTCACATATTTTAATACCATAACTATAGATTACTAATGTCACAGAATAATGTACTTCTAGGTTGTGAAAGTAGCCTAATAACACACTAAGACCTAATGAAGCAACTTACCCAAGGTCCTTCACTCTATTTCAGTATATTTTCCTACACTAAATAAATGCTGATATTTCTCATTGACACTCAGAAGAGAAATTATGATTTTGTCTCTTAAACCAAGGAAGTAGCTAACCCACAAGTAGACTGAAAAAAGTTATAGAATAGAAAAGTCAGTCAAACCCTCTACTGAAAACATTAACTTTCTGCTTGAGAGCAGTACTATTAAGGTAGAAAGCTCGTAATTCAAACAGGTGGTATAAATATACACCAAAGAAAGTTAATTATGTAGTATAATGTAAACTACTTTATGGGGCACACAAGAAATACAGGTGACACTTATGATATAATTAAATAAAGATGTTAATGACAGTGAAATGCTGTGGTACAAACTGCTTTCCCTTACTAGATAATCAATAACACAGTTTTCACATCTTGATAATGCTACAATTACTTGTGCAAAGTGAACTGGCATTTTTATACTTTCCCTCCCTTGGTTAGTGAAATGTCATAGTATTTAAAGTTAGCGTAAAGTAATGCTTTGTTTCATCAGCACTCCAACATATATTTGTGAATAATTACCAATATGACCATTTTTAAAAGCAATAAGCCATTAATGCATATGTGCTTGATTAAATTTGTTTTACAGCATTTTATCTTCAAAAAGTACTTTAGAAATGGGGTGGGGAGCGGGGTGAGGGAAAAAAAAGCCAGGACTAAATAGAGACATTTGAGTCTTTAGACTTCCAATTTGCATACAATCATGAAATAAGTCTTTTAGAAGCATTGAGCACCTATTTCTTATTTTTTACAATAGAGTTCTGCCTTGCATAAACAGACATTTATTATGAAACCAAATGAGCCTTGTGCAGAATGGCATTATTGCCAGCACACCTAGACATGTCACCTTAAAAATACCAAAGTTGCCATGCAATTCTGACCGCCCCACACACAAATACCAGCTGGAAGAAATACAACATTCACAGGGATGAAGGCAGTCCCTCAGTCCCAGCCCCCAAAAGCAGGAACCATTTCAGCTTTCCCACTTTTCCATCTCTCACTTCCTGCATTTTTTTTTCCAAGCAAGCACCACTTGTCCCTTTCCCCCCACCAGAACATTGGCAGCATGGTGAAAAAGAAGCAAGCGGCAGCATGTTTCAGTTTTACACTACAGATTTGTTCCTTTATACAGCAGATTTCTTATTTTAGAGGAACATATCCAAAGGCAGACTTGTTACTAAGATTTTGGATTGTAACAGACATCTCATGTTTCACACTGCACTAAATACTAATATATTGACAGATACAATGATAGGACAGTTCCTGATAGTCTGCTCCCTTTTTTCAGTCATGACACCTTGCTTAACAGTTAGCACTCCCTCTTTTAATGTCCTCTTATTTTCACAGGATACTATTAGTTGTTAGTAAATTTGAAACCAATTAAGCAGCTCGCAGGGCTTTTTGCTGTTACCAAACAGCTGATGGACTCAAATATAAGCCAGTGTTGCTACTGTTTGGAAATCAAAACTATTCGTGCTGACTAGTCTACTGTTGTGAGATATTTACAGCAATATAAGCATACTTCATATGATGTTTGCATATTAAGGAACTCAACCTGCTTTATACACAGTAAATACTACTATAAATTTAAAATTAAGTTCAGATTATTTCTTTTTATGGACATATTGGATTTCTACTCAGTAAGATTATATGTATTATTTTGAGTCTTAAATAGTAAAAAACATTAGTGATAACCTTTGGAAGTGGTTTCCAAGCACAACTTTCAGATTCTGAAAAGCCCATACCATATTTTTCACTTCAAAAAGGACTTGGTGATCCCTCTTGTCCTCCCCTCATTTCATTCTCATTCAAGTGTAATGAAGCAACATGAAACCATTTTGCTCAAAATTCTCCATTCTCCAATCTTTTTTTGCACTGCTGCTGCAGAAAGGACAGAGGCCACAGTAAGGAGCAAACAAATAGGCACAAATAACTAGAAGGGGCACAGAGTAGAAAATAAAACTCAGTAGGTTTTTTTTCATCATTCCCACAAAAAAATTTCATCCGTAAAGACTGGAATATATTTACATCTTAGGAAAAGCTCTAGAGATCAACTCCATGCTCCTTAACAACAGAACTGACTTTGACACTACAACTGCAGAGATAAACATGCTTTCAGCAGCAACAAGGCAGCTACTAACAATACTCCAAGAATCTATGCATTTTAATAATTATACTTTCTGCTCAACTATTCAGAGGACTAGCAAAAAAAAGCAAACTATTGTAACCTGTACTTTGTTTTATTCCTGAAGCTCAACAATCTTTATGTTTACATACTCCACTGCCATCAATTTTGAAAGGAAAAGGAACAGTCATTGTGGCAAAATTTAAGATCCAACATTGCTGATTTCTGTATCCATCAGTTATTCTAATTTTTACAAATTGCTCAGCTGCAGAGATTTACCACAACTGAAATAATAAGAGTCTATAATATCAGAATTTCATCAGGATAAAATTGGAGGAGAAGCTCTTTCCTAACCTAATACAAGAGAAGTAAAATTAACTGACATTTTGTCTTTGAAACACTATGATCTGTGGTTGCATTAGTTGTGTGAGATGAAAGAATGGAGACCAAGCACGTAAGAGCATGAAGCAGTATTTAAAGTTTGGAGTTTTTTTAAATAGTTTTGGAAATGAAGATCCAGAATGCTCAATTAAAGGCTCCACTTGACCATCTCTGATTCTGTAGATCCATATATTCCCACAGACAGACTATAGTAACTATTCTGTCAATATCTAACTGAAAAAGACAGAGAAATTACTAACTAAAAGTCAACTTCTAGACTGGAAGTGGAGCAGGAGGGTTGTCTGGAATTTTTGTTTTCAGTAGCGAAGGCAATGTTATTCTCTCTAGTTATCACTGTGTACCTACTTCTCAAAGTTCTTCAGTTTTATGCATGATCACTCCTGTGGCTGAGCACTACAGTTTCTCAGAATCCAGTTTGTGATTCTGACTTCTATCATTGTAAAAGGCCAGTTTCTGGTTACACTCACTTCTCACAACACTGTGAATTTTGCTTTCATATCATGTTTCTCTATCCCACTCCAGGAGCAGAGAGGAGACCATCAACTTTTACTCAAAGCTTCCCAAAGCCCAGGGTCCAAGACAGTACTCTGAGATGTCGAGAAGGTCAGCTGAAGCAATAGCCAGCAGCTTAACTTTCCTGACAAGTTTCCAGAGGGGGAAAAAACCAAACTAGAAAAGCACAAATAAAAAGGCCCCTCTCACATCTGACCGGAATGACTCTCCATAAGACAGGAATAATGTGTTCATACAAGTACTCACAAGCCTGTGACCCACTGAAACAAGCTTAAGTGGGTCACAGGCTGACAACAGCTGACATTTTGCCCAGCCAGGCACGTCCCTGCCTTAAGAATCTTACTGAAGAAGTATTTCGGGGACAAAATGCAAGTTTGAACACAAAAGCAACTATTACAGTTGATTCAGCTTTGAGTGGTGAAGCAAGAGGGTTCTGGAGAGTTGGACAGAGAGCAATAAAGAAATTGAAATGTCCCTTATGCAGGTATTGCGGTCACTGGCTTTACCTACTGAATTTTAGAATATCAATTAATATCAATTAATTTTTGAATATAAATTAAAATTAAATTACAAAAACTTACATACAGCTTGAAATATTGTTCATCCCAAACTCAAAGCAAGTTACTGGAGGGCAGGGAAAATGGAAATTTGATTTTTTAAAATGGTGGTTGCATAAAATGATACAAGAGTTGCACCTGTGACTCTTATTTATATCAGAAAACTCTGAAGAATGAAGAGTAAATATGACCTACTGGCCCTAGTAGATTTATGTGGGAAAAGAAAACTATTTCTCACTGAAAACTGTAAGGATCTTTGACTTCATTTGCAAGGACCATCTTGAGAAAATATATACAGATATATTAATGTTATAGATAGGAACTGGTAGCATACAAGGTTAAAAAGAAAAAATTGAAGAGGCAGGTTTGCTTTCATTTCTTTTCCAAACAAAAGAGATTTTGGTCATGTTTTCAGAAGAAGGTGAGAAAAAGGAAGCACCAACAAAAAGGCAACACTGGAAACAGAACTGAGGATTTATTTACCTGGGAGGTATAAAGCTGTTGATAAAAAGGTCCAGTGCTGACTGCCAGCTGGGTGTGCCGAACTGCAGTGTGGCTGCTCCCGGTGTGATAACTGTGACTGCAAATGCCCTCAGATCACAAGACTCAAGCACAAAATAAAGATATGACTTAAGCCACACCATGAAAGACAATGAGAGCTGAATTCATTCCACTATCACTCAGGAACAAGTCTTACTAACGAGGTGTGCTACCGTCACGTTGCAGGAGTGCGTGGCTGGACAGGTCTGATGCTTTTCAGTTTGCAGTCCTGTCACAGTGTAACCTGAGGGTAATTTCAGTAGAAAATACAAACCTATCTCATACTGTTTGCATTCAAATCTCATTGTCACTCAACAAGAAGCAACCCCCCACCATGACCTTACTATTTACACCTGGAGGCACAGCATTTCCAACTGAGAGCCACCAAATGACCTGATAGTTTTCCTAGATACAAACAAGTATAAAATGTTCTGAGGTTCACTGTGGAGATATTATTTCAATTGTACCACATGCACCACTCTGATCCTCCAGGTGACCCTGAGTAAGGGCAGAAGATGGGGGAACGGAGAACAGGTGTGTTGGCTTGGGATGGGATAAAGGAATTAGCAGAATCAGTTTTGCAGGAGATTCAGTTGTATTAATGTTTAAACCAATTAATTATGTCACCCACTTCTGTAAGCCTTAGTGCAACTCATAACAACTTACACTGTCATAAGCTTCTACATACCAACTGTTTAAAAAGTAAATCAAATTGTGAAGTGTTAATATTTACAAGTATAGACCAAAAAGCATTTACTGTGGATGAAACATTCACTCTCCTCCACACAAAAACTATTTGAGCCCCATAAGTAGTTTACATTCAGAACAATTCCCTGGAAAAAAGGATTAATGGGAACAGTGCATGTGAGGCTCTCAAAGAAGCATAGCAAATGTGATTTCAGATCAACTGTGTAATTCTACATGTGTATCACTCTCCACAGTACTTTACCATGTTACCACATTACTCTTCATGTGCTTTTAACATCATAACATGGGAAGTGTACGACCTTCTGCACAGCATCTGCTCTATAAACAAGTAAGGACTCCATAAGTTATGCTGCCTAAAACCGACTGAACTAATTTAGGCTGGAACGCTTTTCCATAAAGAAAAATGCATATATTCCTGTTATTAAAATGATAAATGCAAATGATCAAAAAACCTGTGAGTTTCATGTGAACGGATGACCTCCTCTGAGCTCCTTCTCTGGCATTGGTTCAGCATCTCCTACAACCTCCCAAGAGGTCAATAAAAGACCACCAGCTTGAGGCGTTCATGAACAGCAACTATGCCTCTCACATTACATCAAAGGAAATAAAATGCATCATGACATTAAAAGCCTTTTTAGAAAAGCCCTACTGTCTCTAAGCAATCAAATCACCAGGTTCCCCCTCCTAGTGTTTCTCCTACATAGTGGAGAGATAAGAAATGTACCCAGCTGAAAGTGTTTTGCACTTGACAACAAAAGGAGTGTTCTGAAAGTACACTAAATCCCTTAAACAATAATTAAGCACCAAATGAACCATTTAAAAATTCACCACTACCATTAGAACAAATTAAATTAAGCCAAGATTAACATATTAAGTTTGCTCAACCCAAAAGCAGATAATTTCACATAGTTCCTGTTCAGCTATGTGCAAGTTATTTTTCAAAATACCTGACCATAAAGATGGGCAAACAATACATGCAATTAAGTAAATGAGATAACTGGCTAACTTATATTCAAAGAATAATGATGAACTAGCTCTTTATTTTTTCCCCCACAGTAGTTACGATGCTCCATTTCCAAGGTTTCTGCTGATAAAAATTAACACTTTTCACATTCTAACATATTCTAGAACCCAATCTACAAAGCTGTTCCCCTTTTGATTAGCACCTGTACATTACCCATAATGATTCTTGTGGGGGAGAAGTGAGTAAGAATGGAATTTCCACAGGATCCTTTAAATATTCAGAAAGTCTATTTTATTGAAAACTATTTTGTTCACATGTGTTGAAATTTGTGCCATTCCTGTGACCTTTATGTCAATGAATACAGCAGGATCAAGGTAGCTGAAAGACTTCATTACGGTAGGTCACCTCCTGCATATTATTCAAATCAAGAATGACCAAACACAGGGCCCTTATACAGGGCTGTAGGCCAAATATAAATGTTTGAGTTATTCACAGAAATAACTCAATACTTTTAAGTGGAAAAAACCAAACCCGAACATTTTCAGACCCACATGCATGTTTTACCACATGTAAGCAAAAATAAGTTGGTTCAACTCTGTAAAGAAAGAAACTCTTTTATTGGGGAATTTTTATCTGTTACCTATCAGTGACCATTGCAATATTAGACAGGTAGTGTTTGTTCGCAAGAATATTTACAGATTCAACACTTTTCACTCCTAACTCTGTCTTGGATTTTTTTTTTTTTTTTTTTTCATTTTTACTATGCAAGCAATAATTCCTATAGCGAGTAGGGCCATTCTTTCAAGTGGTCATCTTGCAATGAGGTAAGAATTAATTAGCTCACATTTTTATATAACAATATGTGTAAATAAGGATTATGCATTTAGCTTTAAAGAGTTTAGAAATAAGTTCAAAATCATAAAAAATACACCAATAATAGGAAAAAAAACTCCCAAGGTTTCCCACATTTCAAATGTTTCAAAACATTTGTGCTTGTTCCTCATTTCATTAAAATATAAAACTGAAGTATCTTTGCATTAAATTCTTACTAAATTAGATTCCCATGAGACATGATTATTCATTATTCAGGAATACAGTAAGGTTGCAAAGTTTTTAAATTAAAAAAGGCTTGAAAACAGACCAAATTTGAGTACAATTATTTATCTTGTTCAATAACCAACTATAGACACTTGCATTCCTAATTGCTCCCCAGAATCTGTACGAAATTCTTTTCCTACACAATTTCAGTGTAAACTGATTAAACAGCAACTAAAAAGCCAGGAAAAATACAAAGGCTGAAGATTTCAGTCTGAGCAGCAGTTTATGCTGTTGATGATGCCTAAGAGTGGCTTCTGATGTGCCTTGTCTGCACAGGTACAATGTGAAGACAAGAGCATACTATAATTGTTCCAGAAGCTGCAAAATCCCAGAACAAGCTGAATAGCATGGCATTGTAAGGAACATTTAAATTTCAAAGGCAGTGCAAGATAATCTTTCCAAGAATTTAGACACGTCATTTTTTTGCCAGCTGACATGGCCTTCACATTTAACATTAATTACACTTTTATTTATGCTATTTAGAAACCTAATCATCCAGCCTACTCATTCTAACCAAATCTGAAAGCTACCTAAAATTAAATTTGATTGGTATATCAAAACTTCACCTTATTTTCAATTCAGTGATTAAGCCATAATTCTATTACACTTTTATTTAGATTGTATCTGGAAAGTAAGGAAGCATATAAATGTGGTAAAGGACATTGCAAGCACCTTCTGAAATTTCTACTTAATTCTTCAGTATTTAGAGAGAATAATTCAAATAAACAGATGGAAATTGTTATGAAACAAAATTAATAACCTCTTTAAAAACACCTGAAGGTTCTGGTTGGGACTGGTTCCACTGCCCTATGATCACCCCATCATAGCCACAAACTCCTCAGGCATGAACATAAAACATAATTTTTCATAGTTTGATAAAACATTTTTCTTTGTGTTATACGCTGTTGCAAATTCACAATTAACAGCTCTTCATTATAATGCTGCTTTTTTACAAAGACACAGAAATGCCAGAAGCAAGTGTAACTCTGATTCTCGCTGGCTCATGCGATGCCTCATATACTCAGCAGGAACAAATTAGAATCTCCTAATCAACCCTGCCTCTGGCAGCACCCTCCACACAACAGCTCTGACAACAGAGTGCACACTCTTCAGGAGAGCTGCAAGGAGTGGTCATAAAGGCTAAACAACTGCAACAGTTTTCTGTGTATTGTTATTGGTGTTTCATATCCCATCACATACAACCGCACAACCACAGGATTGTCCTCACTGCTTGGAAGCCAAATTCAGCACATTAAGATTTTCCTTCTTGTTTGCCTATCCCACTGTATGTTCAGCTTCTGTTCTGCTCCCTCAGCTTTTGTTCAGATCTTTTGTTTCTGTGGGTCTCACAAACTACAAGCATTTTTTCTTTAAACAATGGTAGCACAACACAGGTAACGACCAGTTTAGGACTAATCTTGCTGAGAGAAGCATAAGGCAAATCGGTAAGCTTTGTGGGGCTTTTTAAATTATTATTAATTTAATTTAATAATAATAATTTAATTATTTTTGGGGCTTGGTTTGATACACTTTTTTGTTGTTTGGTTGCTGTGGGGGTTTTTTTGTGGTTTTTTTGTGCGGTGAGTTTTGTGTGTTTTTGTTTGTTACTTTTTTAGTAAACAAGCCATTATTACAAACTACTTCATCAAACTGAACTTTAAGGGCTTTCCCCCAACACTCAGGAGATATGCCTCCTCCCACCACCCTAAACGATACCCATGCACAGGTTTGTTGGGAGGGCAAGATAAACCATTACAGATATTCAGAAACCACATTCATTAGCAACGTGCACCATATATCACTGTCTTTGCTGACAGCTATCACGCGATACGAAGCTCCCAGTTATTACTAGCAACCGACACATACTCCACCACTTCAGTCTTACCCAAAAATACTGGTTGACAAGACTTGAAATACATACAGCTTGCCTAAGCTATCCAATAATGAATAATTTAAATCCCTTGCAGAGACAGGACATAAATCAATCTTTTTTTTCACTGAAAATGAAGTTGACAATACACCCATTGAATGGCAAAACTTCCCCCTTAGAAGCAATTAGACCTTTCATCTGCAAGGTCAAGCACATTGAGAAACATCTACTGGACCACAGGTACTGATGTCAAAGTGGTAAAATTGAAACAAGTGTCCTGTGGCTTGTTTCTCTTCCTCCTTCATGAGAAAGAGTTTCTATTGCCAAAGATTTTTTTTTTTATCTTGTCCCCACTCTCAACTTCACTACATCTTTGTCAAGGCTATAAAAGCTGGAGCACGAGTTTAAAATTAGGAACAGCATCTTGACTTCTAGCTTTGGGTTTTGTGGTAGCCACACTAAAGTGCTTTTCATATTATAGTTAATCCTTTTAAAGATGCTGAAGAATAGAGTACAAAGAAACTAAGTGCTTACAGTATTCACAGTACGTACTGCACTGCAGCTGCTGTCCCACCTGTGCTTTGCAGCAGAGCAAAAATATACAAGATATGACTGTGCCATAGAGCTATAGCTCATGGCAAGCCCTGTCTTTGATACAGGTGAGAAGGATGTCCACTCTGTGAGTGCACACATGGAGGAGGGAGACCATCATCATTAGATCTGCTGCAGTTTTTGGTGAACCCCTGCCACGATTATGCCACAAAGGCCAGCACACAGCATATTAATACATCTATGCCCAAGCCAAAAAAATAGCATTCCTTACAGGTTCAGATACTTTTGTATTTGTCATCCAAAGATGACAGTTCATAGGCCGGCAGAGGCTATAAGTGGTCAAGAAGGGGCAACAAAATGCGATGTTTCCTTTGCTGGGCAGAAGAATTTGAAGATTTGGAAACAAAGGGTGGTTTCATGTGAAGAACAAGAAAGAAAAAACACCCACCCAGGATTCAATCCTTTCTCTACAAAGTCAGAAATAGAACAGCAACAGGAATTTCTCCCACAAAGCAATAGAAATTCGGATGACCCTCAGGCCACAGGGCACTGGCCTTAAAAGCAGGTCCTGTGCTGTTTTCATATCCCATTCTGACACTAGCAGCTGACTGTGCAGCTGTTCCAAAAGTTATTACAAGAGAATGACTCTGGCACTGATGGCGCGTACACATGAAAATTACTGTTGAAATAAGAAGAGTTGAAAATGGAGAAAAGATAACAGATGTTGTTCACAACATACAGGAGACCTACAAAAACGCAATACAGTTCAGAAAATTCATTTTAAGGCTCAAACTAAAAAGTTACTACCTCTCAATTTAAAAAGTGAACGGGGTTGCTAGATGCAGAGGAGAGCATAAGCAACCAGAAGTGTATCAGAAGAGAATTAACAGATTTGAGGGTTTTATTACTAAGAAGGAAGCCTGAGCAGTGAGACAGAGTACTCAAAAGCGCTTGCAGCATGGATTTTGGTGCCTGGGAAGCCAGAACTCTGCCAAATTGGTTTTTACTGGTAGGTCATGATCAAAGGGTTCATTCCAAAGCTGCCTGCCTGCAGTGCACACCTGCAAGACCAGTGCTCCTCAATTGTGGGAATACATGCAGCAATGAGGAAGAATTTGGGATTAAACAGCAAAATGAGTTGGTATCTAAACATAGAAGGCTTCTTCTCTTTTTTGTAAGCAAGGATACAGAAAAGCCTCCAAAATTAAAACTTCCAAGAAGCTTACAGACATTGGGATTGCAATTATTTCACTAATTCTGGAACCCAAGGCTGCTTTCTTCTAAAGCCAAAATGAAATTAGAAGACAATATTTCAATGCAATTAGAAGTATGACTTGGTTAGTAGCAGAACAAGGCACTCTCACTTGCCAAGCAAGAGGTTAAGTATAAGCTCTGAGCATCAAGGAACTTAATCAAGCACCAAGGGAAGAAAGGAAGACAGAAGCTGAGGGAAGAGAGATTTCAGATTGGGACTCTTTCCCACAAATCCCACAGTTGGATAACTCTAATTTTACTCAGGAACCATTAAGAAGAAATTGCTACAGACTAAAAAACCAGCTGTTCTAAAATGTTAAAAGGATTGCAAAAATTACTTTTCCCTTCCTCCTTTCTCCAAACATAATTTATTTTATTTCTATTATGTATGCAGGGGACAATAATAGTGATAAGCTTATTGCAATTACAATAGTAGTTCAGGGGTTAAGATTTTAAAAAGTATGCACTACAGTAGTGGTAATGTAAAGTGAATTTTTTCCCCTCTTTTCACTGATCTTCATAAAAAATTCTTTTTTAAATGTTATCAATTTCAGCATTGGTTAATCACTTTCACAATTCTTTAACATTAAATTAGTCCCCCTTTCTCAACAACTGGTAGAAGGTGATGCCAATCCAAATGAAGCAATTATGTCAGAAATCAAGTCAAACCATTTACATTTTTCATTCACTGTAACCGTCTTAAAGTGTGATTAATCAAATCAACCTTCCCTTTCCAGCCCGAGCTATAATTGCTAAGTGCAAATTAAAGTACATTACATATGACATATGATACTTAATCTGAAGACAAATTTTTATTAAGGTTTAAGTCAAGCTTTGTTAAATGAGTTAAAGATACTCACTGAATATATCTTAACGTTACATACATGCCCTTTCAGGAAAAGAAAAAACATTACAAAATATTACAAAAATACTTCAAACCCCATGGATAATCCAATTGCTTTGCCAAAAAAATATGAGGAGTAACAGTAATATCATGCTTGTAGGAATATACAGAATATCTTCACAGATTCTATCATGCAGTTTTAAAGGGGATAGCAGATAATTCTAGACTCTTAAACAATTCTTTTTCAGCAATAACATACAAAAATCCTTGTCAAAGATAAAGCAGAACTACATTCACTACTGGAATAAGCTGATACAACTTCAATTATTTTAATAATTGTTGACAACAGCTGTAAAGCTCAATGCTATTACTGTCCCCTAAGCAAACAGGGGCAAGGAAATTACTCCAGTA
Organism: Acanthiza pusilla; assembly: GCA_036630365.1. NCBI lineage: Eukaryota > Metazoa > Chordata > Aves > Passeriformes > Acanthizidae > Acanthiza > Acanthiza pusilla. The sequence goes on along the minus strand of JAXCHO010000003.1, from coordinate 3,402,702 downwards.
AGGAATCTAAAGGATGAGAGTTGATATTCTTATTCAATACCCTGATGTTTACTTTACCCTCTTAATTTTGCATCTATTGATAACCATATCAATGCTTTCTGATGTGGTTAAATACAATTCTTTGTTCTACTGAATGTGTAACTGTGAACCTATTTTATCAACAAAATCTGGAACCAAACAATATTGTCTCAGAAATGCAAACAGGAAAAAGCAGGTTGCAGTGCCTCTCAAAAACCTTCACAATCTAACAAGAAAAAAATCCCAAACAAGCCTACAAAACATGAATCAGAGTATCACTTTTGTAGGGTTTGCTAATTACAGAAACACGATGTAGTATATTGCTTTATTTCAAAAAGAATAAAAGAAGACTTTGGGAGGATAGTAACAGAATCCATCTTCAGTGCTGAACAGTTAAAATGCAACATATTAAAGGAAGTATAATTATGAAGAATTAATCAATTACCTTTAGTATAGTATTTCTCCTATGAATAATCCTCCACAGAAAGAATTTGCCTCCCCCCAACAGACTTTATTTTTACGTCACAGAATAGCTAATATAATCTGTATAAATAATGAAACATTATTTTATATATATGTAAATAAATAAAATATATCTCTTCAGTGTCCTGTGCCTTAAATAAACAATCAGTCCTCTCAAAAATAAAATCTTATGTGAAACAACTACACTGTTGCTTATTACAGGAAAAAGTGTGTTGTACCAGAAAACACAATGTTTTTTCTCCCAATTCACATCATAAGCCATGCATTTAGAATGTAAGCACACTTGTCACACAGCCTATGGCATTGCCAGTGAACAGTACAGTCTGACACTTATAGATCCTATAGAGGGTCTAGCAGGAGTAGGATGGCCACCTGTCAGCTGGCTGACACTACACTGAACAAGATGGAGGAGAGGAGAGGTTAGGGAGAGGCAGAGGATCCCTCCTAACAGGGAGAAAGTACTGTTTCATTTCCTAGTTTCAGCAGTCACAGAATAGAAAATCTAGCACCTTCAGGAACCTTGTTTTTCTTTCCAATCTGACAACTGGCCAAAAGCTTCAGAAATTATTTTAGGGGAAGGAAGATGCATTTGACAAGTCAGCTGACAGACAGAGAGCAAGCCTTTGGCCTCTACTTCTCCATGTCTGGGAACCAGGATGAAATGTCCTTGTGAGTAAAACTCATTGTAATCCAAGTGTGAATTTGTTCTATTCAATCCTCATTTTTCATTCACTAAGAGCAGTGTTTCTTCCAGGATGGATATATCCAAACCACCTGCACAATGAAGAATGAAGTAGATGGTAAAGGCAGATCTTGAGAAGCCTTAACTGCTAGGAGACTTCTGGGTGTGAAAGCTTAATGCAGACTTACCTATTCCACTGTGTGATACCTAGGCTATGTCTGGTACCTGAAATACCTTTTTTGACTTAATTCAAGGTACAGTTAAGCCCCATGCAATTAGCACATTCTCATTTGTTTTTCCCATTACTTGTTGAATAGCATTTCTAATTGGCTATCACTAGTTCAAAATATTAAGCAGAAAAAAGCAAATCACCTAATTCCATCCATGCTGCATTCCTGTTATTACATATATTTCAAATTACCAATTTAATACCTTATCTCGCTTGCACTCATCTGGCATGGGTAACAGGGTATGAGGGGGAGAAAGACAAAAAAGGGAGAGAGGAGAAATAAAAAGTTGTGGTACTGTAATAGATCTCTACCTCTCCATAACATGGCAAGACAGCATTTCATAGTCTGGCTATGATTCCAGTAGTAAATACATTTCTTTCTGAAATAACGGATTTTTAATTGCAGTTTGCCTTGTACTGCTTAGATGAGGAAAACACCCTACCCCACCCAAGCACTGCTCAGGATCCAAAGCTTAAACCATTCATGAAGAAAGAATCATCAGATTCTAAGCCATCAGTCATCAGAGTGACACTTTACATGCATACTATGCTATTATTTGCTACACATATAAAAACATTTGTCATCCTCTGGAAAAGTTTTCCTTTCATGACACAGTCTACCTCAACTGCTACTTGTAACATTCTACATTGTGCCACTTTTTGCTTAAATATACTCAGATGCTTCATGAAGTCTCTGGATTTACAAAGTTTTCTTTGAAGCTGCCTTAATTACAGGAAGGTTTGTGACTTTTTTTAATTAAGAGTTAAGAGAAGCCAAGAACAAGATGATTAGTAGTCACAACATTAATCTTTTTGCTGTACCTAACAACTTCATTTACTGTTTCAGACCAAACCCTTGTGGAGTTGCTGTTCTATTGAGCTGACATTGATGTACTTGCTAGGAAGTTACTTCTACCTCTTCTGTTCTCCTCTGAGATGTAACAGATGAGCTCCCAGGAAATTGGATCTGATAGGAAACACATTCACTGACTTCCATGAGCTCTTACAAGGCTAAAACAGAAAAATAAGGTTCACAAGTGACAAAGAAACCCAACACATTTCATTTAAATACAAAGGCTTCTTTGACAGTGAAAAAGAATTCCATCTTCAGCAATGAGTTTTAGAAAATATACTGTCTTTTAATATTATTATTATCACTTAAGAAAGATGTATTTTAACAATTTCCAGGACAGACTTTACATGCACTGCTTTCATCACTGGAAAGGAATGGCACCACTCAAACAACACACATTGAACAGCAGATTCCAGCCCTTAACTTTCCAGCACAGTTAAGCAGCTTCATGCTACATTACTTTGGTAATGCAAAAAGAACCCAAAAATAGAGACATTTTTAACCTGGACTATCTAAGTCTCCAAGGAAATGAGGCTTAGGCAGTCCCTCGTCTGTTCACTTGTCACATTTAAACTTGCTGGCCAATTTCAACTAGATGTGATAAAGAGTTTGGACACTCAAAAATAATTAAATTCCTGTCAAATTCTGCAAAAACTAGAGGCTGAGTATAAAAGAGATATCTACATAATGCTTATAGGTGAAGGCAAAGAACTTTTAACCACTCTATTATCCATCACCTTATTAATGAAATAAAACACCGGCATGTGTGTATTTGAGTATATATTGTGTGTATGCATGTTTGAGTATATATACACTGTATATATTCAAAACCTTACAGGACAACCTGCTCCAGGCAGCCCTGCTTGAGGAAAGGAGGTGGACTAAGTGATCTTTCCTGTCTGACCCGTAAAATTTTGGGATGAGGTGGTGGTGTCATACGTGTAGCTTCAGAGAAGCAACACCAAATTATATCAAACAGGGATGCTAGAGGAGGATTTCAAGGCAAAGAGGAAGAAGACTTCATTGAAATGCGAAGGCAACTAAGTGTTAGCAATTATGCTATTGATGATCCTTTTTCTTCAGTGACCTTCAGAATTTCACTGAAGACTTGTCACTTCACTGTTTATGTGCTATTAGCAGAATCACTTTGGAAATAATCTCTAGGGTTTCAAGCTACACAAATGTCATTACAGTGGTGTAAAACATGGTTTTGATAGCAAAGACCATTCCTCTAACCTTTTACACTGATGTGAACATACCCACATGAGGAGTTGCATAGCTTTTGAAAACATGTGCTCCTTATTAAATGAAGAAATAAATACCAAAATGTAGAGGTGAGAACTGCCATTTTGGTGGAGAGTTCTGAAGCATAAATTTTGGAACAATTGCCAAGGAGAAAAAGTGAGAACCAGTAAATTACAGCAAATGGGGAACTTACGGAGATGAGCAAATTTTCCAGCCTAACTGAATGCTCCAGAAGAGTGTTGTACAAGCAAAAGAGTAAGAGTGGGGTCTGGGGGATCCATGGCTGCATCCTCCTCACCAGCAGACCACCCGTATGCACATTTCTTGGACAAAATATATACTCTTTTGTGAAGGAAGCTGAGAAGAAAACAAAGGCATTGCCTAGCCAACAGTAGATTCAGGGTAGAAGCCTGGTAAGGAGAAAGGTGAAAGATCACAGGAACAGGATTACTCCCTACTGTGCACATGCAAAAGGAGGACCTGCAAGTCAGCTTGTCATTTAAACTCCTTTTAGAAACAATGGGCCAGCAAATCAATTAATTGATGGATGAATTAAGGAATCAAGTCAAATAACTTAACCACACCAACAAATGGGATAGAAGAGGCCTTCAGAAGCCTAAGAAATACTAGGCTGAAAATCTGTGTCTAGGCAAGAACTAGACTACAGCTCACAGTTTGGTCTGGATGCTGACAGGGGCAGTGACACGCTGCAGGAATCTGAAGCTGCAAGGCCAAGAGACAGCATCAATGGAAAACATGAAAACCTCACAGAGGTTTGGATGGGGTACAGGATCCAAACAAAGAATTGTGATAGAGTTCAAATTTTTGAAGAGTGGAAAGAAAAACAAATCTCCATATAGTTTGGATAAGCACACCAAGGTCCTAAAACTGCTGAAGGACTACTCCGGCAGAGCATTCAGCACTCCTGCAGGAGTAACAAAAATTGAAGGTTTCACTAGCATTGCACTTAATTTTAAAAAAGAAAACAGCATGAAAATATCATGAAACTTTTGCAAAATATTATAGAAAGGAAAAGCTTTGTGGGAAATCTCAACACTTTAACAGCATTGTAGTAAAAGGTAAAATGATGCACACTATCAAAGTATTTGAGAAAATACAAGTGAAAACCATATGGCTGAGCAAAATAATAACGAACTGTTAGAAGAAAAAAAATTATTGGGCCAACTGAAATTATGAGATTGTAATTGTGACAGGCCAACAAATTAAAGACAATAAATCGTACCCAAAAATATTTAAGGAACAATCAGGAAAAGACACAAAAACTAAGAATGACACTTTTCAACTATAAGTTATATCGCACCAGAAGACTAATATGACTAATGGGACACTAACCTTTGGTAAGTCCTGGGTAAGTACAAAACAGTAAACCTTGTATAGGACTCCAGAGAAAGTCAGAGGAACTCTTCTGAAATGCCTTGTTACTGACTACACAGACAAACAGGACATCTTGTGAAAAGCTTTTGTAAAGTGGTATCATCACAAACCTTAAAAGAAGATTCCACATGCAAAAAAAAGCCAATTAGAAATCCCATCATGCATTATCAGTGTCCTTCACAAAAAGCTCTTAAGACACAAAGCAGCCACAGGCATAAGCATAATGTCCGTGCTTGGATATATAACTTTATGAAGGCCAGAAAACCAAAGAAAAATAAATGGGCAGGACTCCTCCTGGAAACACACTGTCTTAGAAGTATTTTGTGGGAATCTCTTCAGATCCACTCTACTCAGTTATCTATAGACAAACTAATTATTCAGCAGCAGCAGGAGCTGAGAACAACATGGCCCAGTATAAATTCATGTAACAACTACATCTGCAATAGTCTGGGCACTTCTGATTCCTCTTAGCACAAAAAGGATGTAAATTGGAAAGTTACTGAGAAGGACAGCAAGCACCTTGAAACACATGGAATAGACTAACCTGGGGAACCATTAAGACACCTGAACTCCTCAGTCCAGAAGATGAGGTAACTGAAATACAACAGTAATTTATAAGATAATGAATAACATAAAAATGGAGACAGAAAAACTGTTCAGTGCACCTTCCAATATAATAACTGAGGAACATTAAATGAAGTTAATATGTGTCAGGTTCACTGAGGGTACTCCTCACTAGTTGTTATTCTTGCTCAAGTACCTGCAACAGACATAGAAGTTTCATATGTTTAAAAAGCAACTGGATGTATTTTTTTGGACTAAAACTTCTTCAAGCAATAAAACCAAAACCTACCATAGGCCAGGAGAGTATTCTGGGGTCTCTGTCCAGTGACAATGAAAGTCACTATCCTACTGCCAACAGGAGACTTTAGTTTAAGTCAGTGCAGCCATTTGTATATTTTGCTGACATATTTCAACTAAAAAGCATTGGGGTAATGGCCATTTTCAGACACTTTGACAATTTAATATCCTCTAATTTTGTCCTACCCATCAAAGCTATATTCATCATATTCAGAATAAGATTAAAAAATGTTTGTGCCAAGCAAAGAAAGACACGAAGAAAACTTGGCTTTCATTTAAGACTAATTCAGAAGACAGACCTACTGGTGATTATTTATATCATCACAGATTTTCATGAAAATCTGTAGATTACAAATAAATCTTTATAAGAAGTTTCTATTACATAACCAAGCTGTGTTTCAACTTCAGAAAGCATCAAAAGAACTAATCTCAGCTCTTTATATGCAAAGCAATGCTTTAATTATATTTCCTTGGCTTTAACTTCTGAGGTAGGTAGGAAAGAGTCAAAGTAGTAATGTATGTACAACATCCCAAGTTTGCACCTTTTTCTGTAACATATGCAGCCCAGACATAATATCCCAGGAAGCAATACTTTCAGACCTTCATACATTCTACATTAACAAAGTAAGGGAGCTAAATGAAAGTCCAATATAGTAAAGGTAGCTAGAGGCAAAGACAAGAGAGTAGTAGAGGGAAGCAAGATATGATAGCATTATATATCCCCAGTGACATGAATAAATTTTTTGTTTGCACTTAATCTTCATATAGCCTTTTTCCCCAGCTCTGAATTTCATTTATCACTGTATGCTGATAAGCTGTCAACAGTGGCAGCACTTTCATATATTTTTGTGCAAGAACAATAAAAACATGACCCTTATTAAGGCTTCTCAAAGGGGGGAAAAAACCTAAAACAAAACAGTAATTTATATTATTCTTATTTTCCATCAAATAGAAAGGGAATTTGTTCCACAGAAACAGCATGTTCAAAGTTTCCCTTGGGGCAGGAGGGGGAATGTTACTAAAACAGAGACAAAGTGGTTGCTTTGCAAGATGCCATAACAGGTTAACCAAAGTTTGAACTGTGAAAAGTTAACATAATACATGTTTTACAAGATGAGAGAAAAACTGAAAAGAGTTCAGAATTATCTTTTGGGGAAATACAGATATTGCTATTTTAAATAAAGCTTTTCATCAGGAACAGCTTCTGAATCAAAACAGTTCTTTCAAGAATATGAATCAAAATCTGCCTACAGAGCAGAACAATATCTGTAACAGAACTCACACTTATTTCCATTTTTTTTAAAAGGTTAATTTAATAGTTTTTCTCCAATAAAAAACAACAAGAGGAATAGAATTTGAAGAATATCTGGGACTCCCCACATGGCACTTAGGAGTAGAAGAAAGAACAAAATCTTTGAACATTCTCATTGCTACAAAGAAACACGTATTGAAAATAGGCTAAAAAATTAAGCCAGGCACTGAAGCTGTTGGAGAATACAGAGTGTTCACCATCCCAAGATCTGTAGGCTAACTGTTGAGCTCCATGGTGATAGTTGAGAAACTCCAGTTACTTTTACAGAATACCTTCAGAGACAAATCCCCAGAAAAATACATAGGAAGTAACTACCTTTAATATTGCAAAAATGCCAACAACCAGTGTTTCCTTTAACATGTATCAGGATGTTAGGAAACAAATGCCTGGGACAGATAGGAGTATTTTCTCTTTACGCAGTATTTGGTCTTCTCAAAGCTATGCAATAGAGACTTCTGTATGCATTCTTAACCTACGCAGGTCAGTGTCATGTGTGAGTGTATCTGCATAATCCTTGCACTGTTCACAGGCTGGGCACACTCCAGTATTTGATTAGCAGCTACACGCTGTGTACCCACCTTACAACACATGCAGACATACAAATCTACACAACTAGCCAAAAGACAGCTTTCAAGGGTCTTACTGATTTGCATATTACCTTGCAAACACAGCATGTTAGGCAAACCTTTTCATTTTTAGCTGCTAGATCTTTCACCAGGTTTTCTTTAGCCCTCAGGACTGCTCCTCAGACAAGGCCCCATAACACCTTAGGATGGGTTTTGGTGGCACATAATCACCTCTGGCTAGATGGTAGCACATATAACCAGTCCTAGAAACTTTATTTTTTCCACTTAGAAAATCAGTCCAAGAAAATCTGTCACAATAGAGCTTGAACACAGTAAGAACCTTCACATATTCTGAAGGCAGGCTAAAGAATGAGCAACTTTGCAAAGTACTGAAGTCTCAAGGGAGAAACAGGTACGTCACACCCACTCATTCTTTCAGCTGCTGCCAGTGACAGCAGGCACTGGACAGAGTTGCAGTTGCATCCACCATTCCCACATTAGCAGAGGCATTACCTTGCCCTTTGATTCGACTTGAGAGGGAAGAAACTTAAACCTTTCCTCTGCAAAGATGCTGTCTCCAGTTTCTAAGCAAGAATCATGACACATGACAGTTCCTGGGAATGATGGAACTTATCAAATGTTGAAGCTTACACTACCAGCCCACAAGGGCCCCAGCACTTTCTTACAGGACGCCTATGGTGTCAAGAAATCCCTTTCATCTCCACAGTTACTCGCATCCCCACAGCAAGGTTTGTATTAATTATTTCTCCAAGGCTGGGATCAGAACCAATGCTAATGTTAAGATGCAAAAAAGCACTCCAGGTACAATGGAAAGGGCGCTAGGAATTGGTTGGAGCAGCTTCAGCTTCCCTTTAAGAGTTCCAGTCCCCAAGGGATGCCAGAGAACTTAAAAAACACATGGAAGCCCTGACGGGCACAGGCCAAAGCACAGCATAAAAAAGGGCATAACACAAGGGCTCATCCTCTGTGGTTTAGGCTGTGCCAAGTCTCGGAGGGAAAAAAGGTGAGAAGAGAGGCCCAGGAGCTCGCCAGCTGGCTGGCACCCATGGATGTAGGGGCTACTCCCATTCCAAACAGGAACAGTGCAGGCTGACCCAGGGCCAGCAGTCAAGAATGGACAAAGAACGACTCCACACCCTCCAAGCCGGAGCTAACACAGGAATTTTCAGCAGGCCCTGGAAAAACAGCCCAGTGTAATGAGTGCGTTCCATTATTGTGATTTAGGTAACAGTTTAGAAAATGTTGTCTTCCGACATCAGTTTCATGCCAAGGACTTCACAAATTAAATTAATGTGATTTGTTTGACAATTGTGCTGGCACACATGAGCACCTTTAAAAATTAACTGTGTTATACATACTCGGTGTTAAAGACACTTTGTTATTCATACACATCATGTTGTTCATGAAAAAAACATGGAAAAAACTTTGAGGGAAAGAGGATCTGTTTATTAGAATAAGGAACCCGCGATGAAAATACACAACTGAGCTTCATGAAGTGCAAGCAACAACAGTTACTAATTTTAGTAAAATTCTTATGATTACTTCTGTATTTAGCTTTAGTCCATGTACACTACCCACACATCGTTTGTGTTCTGTAACCATTTGGTTATAACCTGCTTCAAACAAGAGTGGATAATACACAAGATGGCAAGCACCTACGTGTGGAATTTATTCAGATGGCCTAAAAACTGGGATCATGGATAACAAATAAATAAGCTTTTGAATTACACAATCTTCATCACCAGTCAGATCAACTTAACCCACCTGAAAAAATGCACAGGACTTCCAGGACTCTTGAGACATCAATTAACGCATTCATATTGGAGTCATTTTTGTATGTGAAGATTTTATTGAGGTCATAAAACTCACTTAATTCTGACTTGTGCTTGGAGATAACCTGATGCTTACATCACCTCCTCCTCGAAAAATAAACCCAATTTTAGTTCTACCCACAGACCTACCAGCTTTCACTTGTTCCTAACAATAGCAAAGGCAGCACAGTAATTGTGTGAGAAGTCAGGAACAAAAAAAGAAGACTGAAAGGAAAAGAGGTATCATTTTACAAAGAACATCTATGCTGAAACTCTTTTTAGGAAAAAAAAAGTAATCAAAAAACCCCAGTTTTGCCTGACATCAGTTTTTAGTGACCTGATTCTCTTTGGAATGCACAGTCTTAAAAGGTAACTTATCATGTGCTCAGTTCTCCTCTCCCTTTATCTAATAATACACACAAGCAACAGTCTTTTGAAACTTTTACAGAAACACTGTCAGGTACTTAGTTCCTGCTGCAGACAGAGTATTGAACTACACAAAAGAAAATCAGCATGATAGAAGTTATATATGTCTTAACTTTTGGGGATAACAAAAAGGCAGGAATAAATAGCCACAGTAAAGAGGGAGTAACACAAAAGGATGCTCACAAACAAAGAGCTCTTACCAAATAAAAAAAGATACAAGACATACTTGATAAAAGTTCAAAACAAGCATTAAAACAGTTGAGTTCATTCCAAATTCTGGCTGGGGGGATTTTATGCCTATTACAGGTAATATGTAATTACCAATAAATTTCATTAATACTTGACACATGATAAAAAGCTTCACACTGAAAAACATGTAAAAGCCCCAGCCTGGATTAACCCTACACACTTCAAAATGTGTCACTGATCGTATTAATGACTGTATTCCTTTAAATAAGGATTTTGACAATGCCATCTTGGCACAAAAGGTCAAAAGACATGTTGCTCCAAACTTCAGTCAACACATGAACTAGCCGAACCTTTGAGAAAAGGATGATAGAAAAGGAAAAGAGAATACTTCTGTTACATTCAATGTGTCAATAAACAAAACAAACAGGTAACTATTATTGTTCTAGTCACCTTACCTGCACATTTAGGCCTCAAGTTCCACCAAAAGGTAGAACACCAAAGAGGACTGAAGGAGTCCATGCAGGAGGACTCAGACAGGGGATTACCCATTAAGTTCTTTTCTTTACTAGTGGTACCAAGATGGTTTTTTTCCTGCACCCCAATGGACTGTGCACCCATCCCACTTTGGATACCACTTGTTTCCAGCACCAAGCCATCTCTTACCTAAGTACAAGCGGCAGTGGCACAAGTAAGAGAACTGTATATTCACCAATCCAGGATATTAAAGTGCACGATGGAGACAGCTTTTTTGTTCTTCAAAAGCAACCTTGAGTGGGACTCAACCACAACTCAAAAGCTACAAGCTGATAGCAGACATTTCTCATTGCAGCATTTCTATGGCATCTTATATAAGCAAATTATCTGGATTTTTCCAGTCTCTTTTGTTGTGTTCCAGACTTTGCCCCAGATAATGAAGAGCTGACAGTAGAGCTGCCTTGCTATTTCAGTCCTACTCCTGAACAGCTGGTGTGGAAATATAGGCGGCAAATGCTATTACTCAGATAGGGTGAAATTACGTCTTATAATTCAAGTCATTGTCTTCAAAACAAAACAAAACAAAAAATCAATAGGCTATTTCACTGTCAACTAACGAATCACTGAATCACACCCAGAAATTTAATTACTTCTCACTATTAAAATAATTTTAAGCAGAGTGGAAACCAGGATTTCTCCCTCTACCACACACTGCTTAAAATCAGAATCTGCAACAACAGAAAGGGGAAGCTATACAAACAGCTGGACTCCTATGAAAACACACCGAAAACATATCAACACTTCCTAGAGAAGAGCTCCTGAACAAGAAGAGGTATAATTTGTCCTCACAATCACAATTTTAATTTTAAAAGTATCCTCTAGCCCCAATTTATTGCAAAAATAATGTCTAGAACAGTTTTGAAGTGTTACCATCTGTTACATGAAGCCAAAATCAGATATCAAATCCAGATTTTGTATTAAGCACTCAAACTAAGACAAGGCAAACTTTCACCACAGTAACCACCACAATGCAAGGTTATCATAGTGAAACTGATCAAATTAAACTTTCTTCAAAGTTGGGTCTCTACCTCAGACACTTCAGACTACATAGTCTCACTCAGTCTTTTCATGAAATCTAAACTGACCAGTCAAGCACAGCCCCTTGCACAAAGACTGAGACTGAGCTCCAGAACCAAATGCAAACATGACACCCCAAGCCCAAGAATTAATTAGTAACAAAATCCAGAGGCCTTTAGACACATCCAGGAACTCCAAAGTTTATAGAAGGTGACTCTTAACACTTAGTTCCTGCTATCTCTAAGCTCTACATGACTGTCTCTCTTTGGTGGCTTCCCACAATGATGAAAGCAGCAGGCTCAGTCTGGGAAATAGAAAGCCCAGTAACAGTCACTAGAAAGACCATCAATTTGGACTTCATACATTCTTTTTCTTTTCTTCTCAGGTTTGTTTTTTTTCTCCCCTTAATCTCAATACCAAGTTACTCTACTTAATTTCAGATTACTTCCATTTTAATGCTTAATTCAGAAAGTGAAGTAATTTGGTAGGAAATTAGGTAATTTATATCTATTCACATCGCTGCTTCCTCCCAACTTGAGTGCATATAAATAAACATAGGAAGTAATTCAAAGGGAAACAGCAGCCCCCAAATATCCACTGCTTCAGAACAGCATCACTTCTGGCTGCACTGGAGAAGTGTGTCCCACCACATTTCTGTAAAACCATTGTCATGTAACAACCTCTATTTACTGCTCTACTGGTACAGCCCATCCAAATCCCCTCAAACACAGGAGCTTAGTAACAAGTGCTGTACCCATTACCTATGTGGGAGAGAGGCTGCTGTACTTCCTTTATTTTAAAAAAAAAAAAAAAAAAAAAAAGAGAGAGAGAGAGAGAGAGAAACAAAGATTAAAGGATTAAAGCAAAACCCAGATACCTTTTCTCCCAAGCAGGTAAGAAAACCAAATGAAACCAGTATCAAAAATAAATAATCAGATTTATTTCCTGAAACAGTACCTTGCTCCTATGACAAGCCTCCAAAGCATATACATGGTGGTGAAAGGAGAATCTTCCCATATAGAATTATTTCTTTACAAAGCAGGTAAGAGTGTTTTTTAAATTACTAGTCCTTGAAAAGACTCCTTTTAACATCTGTAAGTCATTTCGACACATTCTACATAAGGACAGTTAGAAATCTCACAGCAGACTCAAAATCAAAATTTATGCTCATTTATTTATAGCTGAGTTACTTTAAGACTTTGATCAAGATAGAGCAATAGATATGAAACAATATTTTAAAAGATCTATTGGTTTCTCAGTTGTAACAACCAACTCAATTCAGGCAATTCAAACTTCATTTTTCAATTCTTCACATTTCTAATGTTCTGAAATGCTCAGTGTAAGGCTCAAAACTAACATGTCCTTATTATAACTTGATTTCAATAGCTTGCAAGAAGCAGCATTTTTCTCAGCTCCATTTTAACAGCTTTGCTGATGCACACAGCACACAAGAAAAACACAGCCGTGAAAAATGATAAAACAAGCCACTTGGATAGACTCAGCATCTTAGTTCCTGTGAAAGCGCTGAAAGGCATAAGAAATGAGAGATCTCAGAGAAAAGGCATTGCCTTGTGATTACAAGTACGAATAGGAATACGACTGTGGGGTGTATGTCAATTGTTACCCTGTCCCCGTTCCCCTCTCCTTTTTTCTAAATGCAAGGACAGTTGAGAAATCTCAAGAGTGCTGGCTTGGCACCCTCCACACTGCCACAGAATACCCCTTGCTCATTGCCCATCTGCCACTGCAGAGGGCAGGGGAAGTGTCTGGCAGACTTGAGACCTGAAAGATATCTTCATTTATATATTTTCTAGGACAGTTTGTCTCCTACATACCCATGCATTGCAGATGCACCCATTGGTGCACAGATTGCACAAGTGCTTTTTTTAATCAACAGGAAAATACTGGAAATTTCATGGCAGCAAAAAAATACGAAACAGAGTATTATTGAGGATGCTTAAACTGGGAAGAAAATAGAGCAGGAGAACCTCCTCTTTCACAGCCATGAAAGGTACAGTGACCTCATTGGCATCTCCTCTCTTATTTACCAGACCCAACCAACACAAGTTAATGGCAGCTAGAATCCAGGTCCAGTGCAACCCTACCCGCACAAGCTACTCTTTTCCTTTGCCCCTCCAGAAGTTACAAAAAAACCCCACAATGAAAGTAGAAGTAGGTAAATTTCTGAGGCACTCAGACCATCAAGAAAACAAAGAAAACAACTGCCAGATTCCAACACATGAACCTTACCCCAATGGAAAGAAAAACTTTATGTTACACAAGATGACCTAACATTTGAAGAATGCAGCTCTTCAAATCGATGTCATTCAGGATATAAACTTGTGTATCATTGGAGTTACTTGAAACAAACTTATTCAGCTTATCAACACTAAAGTCACATACACACACAGCTTGTCATTGTAGGAATCGGGTATGTGTTCTTTGCCTTTGCAGTATCTTTTTTTTTTTTCCTTCGTATACCACAGCACTTTAATTGACTTACAGATGCTGGACACCCCCAAAAAATGATAAGGAAACATAATTTCATTCTGACAGCTAACTTCGTGCATACTCTTTTAGAAGTTATTTTGAATTCAAAGGCTGCTCTGTAATCTCTTCAATTACTGGACTCGTCAGCTCAAAATGAAAGCAGTATGAACACAGAAGATACAGATTACAGATGTATGGAACATGGTAACCAGTAAATGTCAACATTTTAATTGTCAGATCTTGCTTTGCAGATGTTTACTTACAAGTCTCACTTGACTAAATAAGAGTTTTTATAAAAACATTTTTCCTTTCTCTTCTGAGCTGTTTTTCCTCTATTTAAAGGGAAAGGCATAGCTGAAATTATTTAGCATCTATGTGCTTTATACACTAACCAAAATTAAGTAGTCATTTTTCTATAGGGAAGGAATATGACAATCATGTACAAGCATACTTGCACATCTGTTATTTTGAACATTTTTTTGTTTGTTGCTGCAGGGTCCAAAATCCCCAAATAATTATTGCAAAGGCCCACTGCAATCCAGTTGTATAAACACAAATAAGCCTAAGATAACACCCCGAGCACCAAGAGTAATGACAGAGGTGGAAGAGATAGTTTAGTCAGGCATGAAATTGATTTTATAATAGCAAATATCTGTTGCCTTCCATGTGCTAAGTAAATAATTCTAAAGAAGAGAGTAAAGATAATAAAAAAGAAACATTACCTGCTCCTACTAAATCAAGCGAAAGAGAGAAACTTGTTCTTACATTGACCCTGAAACCTGTTTAATAGCTAATTAAAGCAATTACTCCTAGCATTACAAAATCCTTAATCATCAACAAGTTCAGATGCAGAGGATACTTTTTTTCTAACTTTCTTCAAGGTTACTAGTATTTCCTTTAAATGAGAAGTTTATGTCAGCAGAACTTTCATCAGTAGTCACTACATTGTTAATCAACAACAGAGATCCCAAACTTTGATTAGTCTGGTTAACAGAAGACATTCTTCACAGACTTTACCGGATTTGACTACTCAGTACAAGAAGTATTACAGTAATCAGTAATTTCAGCATTTTTCTCAAAAGATTTCTGTACAACACTTGAAAGTAGCCCAACATTTGAAAGTTTTCCCTCTTATTCAGACACCAACTTGATAGCCAAGAGAAATCCAATATAACTGCAAAGCAACTACAAAAAACCTTCTTCTGGTCCTCCCCACAGCAACATCTGGAATTCTGCACTCCTTCTCAACGCTCACTCTTTTAAGCTTACCTCAGTTACTTTTCTCCTTGGCTCCAAAGCCATCTGACACAGCCTCAGCTTGCATCCCTCATTTGTAAGCTCCAGCCACAAACAATGAGTTAGTTTTAATCAAGCTTTATGTTCAGCAACTTTTCATAGCCTTTTAATAGCAACTAGTTCTCTAGCGCTGCTCCTAGTGCTCTGCTGGAGCTAATTACGCTGCTGTTTTGAACACTGATCATTTTCAAGTTACTAAATGTTGCTGTGCTGTAACAAGACACAGAACAATAACCTGAACTAATGGCTTGGCCATTATGAGGTGTTCAGCTTGACAGTATATCCAGTCATAAATTAGAGAACTAAAAGGTTAACAAAAAGCAAAGGCAACTTTATTAAACTTTACCTTGAGCTTTGCTATTTCTGCCTACGCTTAAAAATCCAAAGTATTTTTTGTGTAGATCATTAAGGTATAGAAACACAGTATTAAAAACAAGAAAGAAACTCATTCAATCCTATTTAGTAAAGATCTAGAGCAATTTTGAGTTGAGGCAGGGGAAGCCCCCAGATGAATTCCAAGCTGGAACAAATGACCACATTGCTAAATAGAAATGCTCAAAACACTTCTGTTTAATAAAGCTGTCTTACATCCAGTTCCGAACTGAACTGAATTTAATTCAAACAAGTAATTTTGGAAGACAAGGCTCTCTTTAACAACCTCCACTTCTTCAACCTAAGTTATCCTTAATTATTCCTAACCTATTATCTTATTTCTTCACCTACTTATCAGGGTCCTCTTTCTTCTGGATTTTCCCAGGTTATACAAAAGATACACATGTATTTTTGTACATATCAATTATAGACATCCTTATAAGTTATTTTAAAGTTCCTATAATCTGTCTCTCTACAGACGGAAAAAAACCCAAAAATATTGACCAATAACTACTTCCACTAACTTTTGAGCTCACTGGCAAGCTTGACAAAAACAAAGTCCTTAACCACATCAAGTTCCTACCCATTTTACTATAAATAGCATTCTTCCATACCTAAAAGAAATAGGAGGGTCGAAAGCACTGATGCTTCTAAAAGAAAGGTAAACATGAAATTTTTATGGGGATTATGATGTCGTAAAAATAAAACCTGAGGTATGGAATCAAAGACATTGCTGAAATACATTTTAGTACTTACATATTTGTATTTTTTTATTTATTTTACCCAGAAAAATAATTTCACCTCAGCTAGCTCTCTTCTTATCTAGCCGGTATCCAAACTACAATGCTGGCATTTCTCTGATGGTCCAGACTGAATAGAAAAATGCTCGAACAGAAGGAAAACATTCCCTAGGAAGATGCACAGCAACCTCCTATCTCTCTCAAGAACAAATGTGTCTTCTGAATTTACCCAGCAGTAAATGCTACCTAACTGTGCAAACATCTGAGCTATCTGAAATTTTCCCACATTTGGCAAGACAGGTGAAACACAGAAATTTCATAAATCACCTGCTTCTGGCTGGGAAGCAAGATACATGATAAAACCCCAAACACTTTGTTTTTTGATCGAGGTATAAGAATGAGGTCCCTATCAATAAAAGCTCATTCATCCTTCACAAAGAGTTAAAATTCACTTTTACCTAAAAAACTAGTGCAACTCATGTTTTTGTGAATGATTATTTCGCTTGTATATTGCTGTTCATTTCATAAAGCTAAATAGAAGAAATCCTAAATTCAATTACCATCAACTTTAAATTCAGATAAATTATTTCTGAAAGACTGACCGATTAAGAACCTGAAACTCCTTATGAATTGCACTGTCATTCCAAAAGCTGTGACACTACTCCAGTATCCAGATGTTAAGGGAGCAAGGATAACCTGCACCCTTTCTGCAAGCAAAAAGAGTGAAATATATTCAACTCGCTACCATTTAATAACTATATTTCTACCACATTCTCCTTTTCTCTCAGGAAGAAATGTTTTAAGAGACTATCACATTTTAAGAGAAAGACAACAGCCTCTGCTTGGTACTCTGACTTCCTGTATCTGACATTTATGTAAATGGCATTTATGCAGAAACAGAGAATTTCAGAGGCACAAGGCAATTTCACTGTCCCTTAACAACCTGTGTCAACTCAGTTCTACTTCGAAACTTCTTTTTCATGTGGCAATAAATCATCTGAGTTGACTTGCACCCCACACCCTCCTTTTTTTCTTTCCTTTTGTTGTTGTTGTTAAATAAAACCCACACTGTTTTCAAAGCTCATTTTGAGCTCACTGACTACATACCCACCAAGAGACACCAGTAAATCTAGAAGTTGAACCTAAGCCCTGGACTATCACAGTTCAGGAACAAGCCAGCAAAGAGCATGTGCTGTTCATCTTCCTTCAAGCTAGCTTGATCACAGAATGGGTCACATTGGAAGGGACCACAGACACCTCTGCAATTTTTATTTGTTAAGAGCAAAGATTTCCTTATGCTTTCAATCCAATTTCTTCTAGTGAAACACATTCTGTAGATAGGTCTAACAGAGCAGGCCCAGGGTTCCTGCAAATTAGAGGCCATTCAAAACCAAGCTTTTATCTTACTGTTCCAATAACATCAGGCAAGTATCATCTACATAAAATCCGAATGAACTTTCTTTCATAGCAGTAATGAATATCATCATAGCTACTTTTCTACTGCATGAATTTCACTTGGAACTTTTAGTACAGCAATTACAGTCACAGGAAGTGAATTATCCCAATCTCTATCATTTCAGGCATGATGGCTTTAGTTACGATAGAAATGACTTCTTTTAATGGGATATTACAGTAAACACATGCCACTAGATTTTCTGTGTCAGGGTGTTCTTGATATGATTAAACTGTTTTAATCTTTTATCAAAATGAAGTGATTGCCATTTCATCCCCTCCCATACAAACAGCATCTCTGTCAGACAAATCTGAACTTTTATTAATCTCACATATACTCATAACAACACTGCCTATTCTCCACAACCTTCGCAACATCAGGGCTGGGCCCATAATCTAAGCTTGCAGGTAAGGTAGAATACTTACTACAGATGTGTATCAGGACTTGGTAATTAAAGAAAGATTTATCATCATGCAGGCATTCCGGTTAACTCAGGTTTTAGTGGGCAGTGCCTATTTTGACAAGCTAGGGTCTCTCTTCCCTCTACCCGCTCCTTAAATTGTTACCTGGGAGAGGAGACCAACTCCCACCTTGCTACAACCTCCATTCAGATAGTTTTAGAGAGCAGTGAGGTCTCCTCTGAGCCTCCTTTTCTCCAGGCCAAACAATTCCAGCTCCCTCAGCCACTCCTCACAGGACTTCTGCTCTTGATCCTTCACCAGCTTTGCTGCCCATCTTTGGATATGTTCCAGTAATTGATACAAGGGACACCTCAGCCACTAAACATGAAAGCAGCACAACAAACAAAGGGCTAAGTTTCTCCATAATAAGGCAAAAACAGTTGGTAAACAAGACATCAGTGCAGAAAAATTATCAACAGAGCAATTCAGTAAGTGATATGAGTGCAATAGAAAAGTCTCTTCTGATGGTTTTGTTGCAGATTCGTGCATTGATGGAATGGGCCAAACAAGCAGCATGGATATTGTTTCTTTTAATAGTTTGCTAGAGTGAAGTGTTATTTTGCTGGAGGCAAAAAGAACTGAAGAGAAAGAATTAAAAATAAATAGGCCAGAACAAAGCGTATTTTCAATTTCAGTTGCAAAACCAATGTAGCAACAACTTTCTCTGCTTTTAGTATGAAAAATAATTATGGCATATTGCAATGTCACCAACGTAAAACAAAGACTGAACACAAGGGTGTTTGGTGCTTGTTTTTCTCATAATTTCAAGAGAAAACTGTTTGCCCTACCGAGAAGTTTCTTCACGTGTAATAACGTGAAAGTAGAAAACCAGTGTATAAATCTGATATGCTCAATCTCTATATTTGAGTTTCCACTCAATAATAAAAGAAATAATAACAGAAATTAATCTTCACAACTAACTGAAAACTTAAAGATGTCTCAAAAATAACGTTGCTCTTGATTTTAGTGACTGATTTATTTATACATGGTTTAGCACTTGCTCCAAAGTGATTGTCCATACGCCCCAGAAAGCAGTAGCCTAGGTCATGAAGGACAAATAAAATTCAAATATCAGACAAATAGATCCATTGATCATAATAAATGCATTTTCTATTTTGTTACTGAAGACCTCAGACACTGGAAACGACCCTTTAGGCAAAACAACCCAGGGATTGATTTGTATTGGTGTTAAGGGTCTGCCAACCCTTAGGAGAAAAGCAAAAATAGTTCTACTGCCATTTCCTGGTTTTACGTCTTGCCAGGTCTATTAAAGACAAATGGAGTTTTTTCCTCTCTCCACTGCAATATTAAGACATCAGTTCTCAGTTGTATTTTTATAGGCTGGAATAAACTATCTCTACTTTTCACTTCTCCTCCGGAAGTCACATACTTTACACATTTTTCTGAATAACATTTCCTCTTTAAGCCTGAGTTCAGTGAAGAAGTCAATTTCAGAGGTGAGATTGAGACTCACAACCAATGTCATTCACCAGGTATACATTAAAAAAAATGGCTTAGAGGAAAAAAGAGTATAAAAGTAGGTATTAAGATTTATATAAATATACTTATTATTACAGAGTAGGATAAATTATCTCATCTCTTTGTTTCTCCTTTGGAAATACTCCAGACCCTGGGTTTTCTGATTTATTTCTTCTGTATTGTGTTTACCTGGTTCTTCTCTCTTACAGTGCCCAAAATGGGGCACAATAATTCAGAGGGTTTACCGAGGCTGAACAGGGCAAAAACTTAACATGCCACATGCCTGCAGATGATGATCCTTTTTATACAACCCCATACAACTTGATTTTCATCTAGAGAGTTTGACATCACCAAATAGGGATCAGCTGCACCTAGTGCTGGTTTCAGCTGGGGTAGAGTTAATTATCATCACAGTGGCTGGTGAGGGGCTCTGTTTCGGATTTGTGCTGAACACAGAGTTGATAATATAGAGATGTTTTTGTTATTGGTGAGCTGGGCTTAAACAAAGCCAAGGCCATTTCTGCTTTTCCTACTGCCACACTGGCAGGGAAGTTGGAGGTGCACAGGACCACTTCTCCAAACTATCAAGCTCCCTTGAAATTCTGAAACCATCCCTTTAACAGTCCAGCATATGCTCTCAACTCTGTCACAAGCATCAATATCAACAACAAACTAACTCCTGATATCTTCAGACATCACAAGCCTCAGGACTACACAGTAATTCCCCACAAAAACAGAATAATGAAAACTGTTCCGGATGTAGCTGCAAACAAATTCTACACCCAACTTGCATTCCTCTCCTCTGAGACATTCTTCCCATGTCTAACTTGTGAATATCCCATTTCAAGAGCTCACTAGAAGTCATGCGGATGGCACCTAATAATTCTTTCCATACCTTCACCAAAACTTGATATGCAAAAGTCAGGTGACTCAATACCACATTTGAACTACTCATTTTTAAAGAGAAAACATTACCTTACTTAGAATGGCAATGTTCTTTCTCTGTTAGTTCAGTTTTTATTAGATTTATTTAAACACTCAGATTCCCCCAGCTGATCCTATCCACTTTTTAAAATTCAAATTCTGAGTTACCAAGGGAACTCAACGGCTGGTAAGATCAGTCCAACTTAAACATACAAGCCAAATGAAATATACGTCAGGTCACAGGTGGTGTCAGACCCGAAACCATTCAAAAGGTTTTGAGCATAGAGCACATGACATTAAAACATCTAGAAGAGGATCCAAACAGAATTCCATTTTAAGAATAATGTCTACTAAGTAGACATTCATTAAAACACTAGAAAAGTATCCTGTTGTAAAATAAATTAGTATTTTAGCTCTTTGAATTGTAAATGGTTTTGGTTTTTGAGTAGCACTTGCCCAAAACATGAAATACTTAGTTTGACTTCAGTTGATCTTAAGGTCACTTAAATCCAGAAACTTTGGAAGATACATACTTAACTCCTGGTCTCATCAGAAGCGATTAAAGTGAGTAAATACATTTGAAAGTCTGAGCCTTGGTGTCCCTGGTTCTCAAATCCCCATCTATAAAATCATGACAACTTTTCCTTGCTATTCCCCATCATATGAAGGCAGATTATTCAGGTAAGATGATCACAGAGACTAAGCAATTACATTGGTTTGATTTTTGTGTTTTCTTTCATAGATTTCAATACTCTTAAAATGTTTTTCCTTCCTCTAGTAGCATCTTTTCTTGCAATGCAAAATACATGTTTGTACACCTTTGTTTCTGAAAGTATTGCTCTTAACGCTGGCATGAGTGCAGCAGAAACAACAGTAATCAATTTGATTTGGCCTTATGAAACAAGTGTCATTTTGATAAATGATCCTAATTAAGTTGATATTTCAGGTATAAAGTGTATTGAGTTAATGTGCTGGCATCTTTCTAGTTATAGTCAGACAAGTACAGATGTTGCAATAAAGCAGCAGTAGTACATTATTAACTTTGCAAGTCACTCAGTCTGATTCACAGAGTTTGATCAAAGCCACACAACTCAGCAATTGAAAGAAAATGCTGATTTTAAGTTTTAATTATTCAGCAACGTACACAAGTAGTAGTTCCAGGAAGTTTCAAAGCTATAGGTCATTCCTTGATGATCCCTCTCCAGCATGGAAATGATTAATTAGTATAGTGGCAGCACAGTTGTTTAGAAAACCTTGCTCAAACAACAAAAGACAAAACCTGTGTTTCTTCTCTTTTACATAAATCTAATAACTGAGTGTCCTGTTAAGGCTAAAAGGCATCATACATTTACATAAACCTAATTACTGAATGTCCTGTTAAGGCTAAAAGGCATCATACATTTACATAAATCTAATTACAGGATGTCTTGTTAAAGCTAAAAGACATCATATGTTTATGCATTACTTTCTTATGCTGTGCAAGTCTTTGATACACGGCTCATGGTTGGCAAATACAAGTTTAGTTTCCATTTAGCAATTGTAACAGATAAAATAAACACTGATCATCTGCTCTGAAGTCAAAGTAGTCTTACATTTTCCCCATTTTTCTACTGAGTTCTCTGTAGCTCCAAACCAATTTATTGTGCTTACCAATTTGTACAGACTTTCAGCTACATTTTCTAGTAAAACCCAACTCTGTTGCAGTAAGGGAGCATCTTTGTCACCTAGCTAGGACCAGCAGGCATGATGCAGCCAGGTAGTTAACCACAAGCACCAGTGGGATGCCATGCAACTCTGTCACTGAGAGTTTGGGGCACTCGAGCACAGGCTGGAGATAACAGCTTCCTGCCTTGACTCTGCAGGGCTACACATCACTTCTGGAATCACCAGGGAGCTGCTGGCCTGCTGCGCAGCAAGCAGTGACTGAACTCGAAGGTTCCTTCCCACTCTCCAACACATCTTCTTGGGAGCACTTCCAGAAGCACAGAGACTGAAAGGGACAAAGCACTTCCAACCCGCGGCAGGTTTCAAAGGATTTTGAAGAACCATGCCACAGCTCCACAGCTACTCAAACGCTCAGCCCTTTGGAGATTGTCTTCCCTTCTTTTATCAAGTCTGTAAGGCTGAAAAAACAAGCATGTAAGGCTGAAAATACCTTCTGAGGCTTCTTATATTGAATTACCCATCTCCTCAGGGGTTTCCTCTAGCAAGACAGCTGAGAGAAGTGGTTTATCATATTTTCTTCAGATCCACAGAAAGGCTCCCTCTAGAGAAAAAGATTCTGCTCTTGATATCTACCTGTCAAAAATCAGGATAGTCTCCACAGGTGTTTACCCCAGAGAGATAACCTTGACATTAGATCAGTCTACTTTCATGTTGTAGACCATGAGGCAGGGGGGATCAGTCACCATGGTTGTAACATCTTTCAGGCTGACACATCAACTAAGACAGTCTAGAAATGGATGTACCATGGGCATGACAACAGAAGAAAATTACTTCAGGCAGCCATGTCTCTGTCAAACTCAGATACCTCAATACAAACATAAAAAATAATCAAAAACTGCACACCATAGAAAAATATATACTTCTATACTGTAATGAAAACAGCCAAGAAAAAAAGGTAAAAAAAGAACAGTAAATTCAGTTGACTACAACAGTAGAATACTCTTCTCTGCCCACAACATAACAACATTTAGGCACATTATAGAAAACAGGGCAAATTATACATCTATTTTCCTAATGAAACCATATAATTAGTAGCATTACTGATCTTAAATACAAAAATTACTTATATCCACAAAATAACCATGAAAATACCAAGAAAATATCACTTCTAAGAATTGTTTAAAAAAAAAAAAAAAAGCAAGTTTTAATTTTCTTCTAATTTTGCCAAAAAGGGATTGATGAGGAATACTAGAAGTATATTTCTTATCTCACAAGACTTGTTCCAATGTGGACAGACCATGTAAGGCAATCAAATAAGTGTTAATGTTTTAAGATCAGTAAGCACTGGTACTAGAGCCAAAGAGGTTAACTCTCACAACAACATAAGCTGTCCTAGCAAATGATAAAGTGCTCTGTGGACTTGTATCCACTCTTCACAGATCTGTTCATGCTTAGTCTTTCTATGAGATAGGGAACTACAAAGAAAAACAATAGATGAGGCTTTGCTCAATAGTTTTGCAGGTTAAGTTAATGGCATAAAGTTTGCATAAAGTTACCTGCAGTGTTGGTATAATAATGATAGATACAAGGATTTCCAAGAGTCTCATTTGCAAAAGTGACTGTCAACATCTCTTTTCCATGAAAGAAAAAAAAGTACTTAGAGATAGCTGATTTTTTCTAGGCATCAAAGACATTTCTTGGAGCTTTTCTTAGAGGGACTGATCATGGTTGTAGGGTTGCTTCCTGCAAGAAGAAAGAACCAAGTTCTGCCAGTGGTGAGACTCCACTGCTGATGCAGAGCGCTAAAGAATTATCACCATGAACCACAGCACTCAGCAGATCAGCAAACCAGCTTGAGTGTGCAAACACAGCTTGAGGGGAGCATGCCATGTAGGAGCTGATCTGGAGACTGCACCAACTCTACCAACCACTCTTACAAGAAGAGACCTCTAACTGTGCTCAGGATAAACATCTTCACTTCTTCCTCCACCAGAATCAGATTCCACAGTCACCTGACACATGCCTTTCCTGGCTCTGATACAGAGAGTGCCAGCCTGCAGTGCTGGAGTGGGATCTGGCAGGAGAGAAGCAAAAGTGCTTAAGAGTGCATCCTCTGCTCAGCACCAAGGATGTTTTGCTCGCATAGTCGCCATGAGTTTTGCAGACACAGTTGGCTAAAACTTCAGATGAATAGTATTTTCCCCCCAGACTGACCCACTCAAGTTAGAGTTAGAATCTCTCTTGTGAACTGTGCAAAAATACAGGTGCTGAAATCTCTGAAGTCCCCTGTCTTCACTGAGTAAGCCCAAGAGAGACCCAGAGCCCAATAAAGAGAATGCATGCAGCCTTGTGTGGCTATCTGTAAGGGAGCTAAAACAGTGTCTAAGGCATCAACAGCACTGAGGCGCCTGATACTTTGCTTTGGACACAATCTGGCTAACACATTTTCAAAGAGTGAAAGGGAACACATTTTCTGCTCAAGGAAGAAAAAAAAAATTAAAAATATAATTTTAAAAAATTACTTCCTAATATTATTGTAGCAGTAAAGCTACTGAAGACTACCACTGGGATCCTGCACTACCATGCAATTGTCCTCAAGTGGTACTGCAAGAGGGTACCCCCGAATATCAAGAGGGTACCCCCGAATATCAGTTAGGCCCAGAATCAGCTGTTTTGATTTTAGGTTGGCATATATATCCATTTACAATAAAGGGCAAATAATAAGGGAAACACAGTAAACAATTGTTTTGTTCACTACAAAAATAAAAAATTACCAAGGCCATAAAGATCCAGAAGAAAAAAGTTTTGCATCACAATCACACTTTAATCATGGATGAATCTTTTTCATTTTAATTTTAAATATTCCTGTACACACAGCATATATAAAAGGTAAACTTTTATACCAAACTTTTATTATACCAATAACATCCAATACTTAAACAATACACTATTTAGTTTTGTAATTTTGCTATTCTGTTTCATCACTTTGCAATGAAAGTAGCATCTCTGCACTAAACACCACTCAGGAAGTATCTAAAAATAGAATATTACTCCCTCTAGACTAAACTTTCTTGTGATTTTTTTTCCCCAACACAGATAGTTAAATATCTGGGAAACAAGAACATGTAAAAGTTGCAATTCATTTTACTGCACCATCTTGTGGTTAATAGCAGCAGCCACAACAAGAATGATCCACAGCAGTATTGTCAGGTGTTAAGAAGACCTCCGTGATGCCCCACGCTTTTAGGTTTTAAACTGATTCTTTCAAAGCACGTCATGGAAAGCTCTCTGTCTCATTCCCTCAGCCAGGTTACAACAGAGGGCAGAAAATTATGAAATTTCTTAGATATTGAGTGTTTATTTGGCTATGCAGCAAGTTTTAAACAACCACAATCATACAGCCTTGTTATCTTGCTTCCTTAACTCTGGATTTTACCCTTGCCTTGATTATGGTACCTACAGACAGCTGTCCAAATGCAACAAAACCCTGACAAAGTTCAGGCAAACAAGACGACAATCTTGTGGCATGATATGATGTGGCACCTTACCCCTTTGCACCTCAGGTCTGAGATGGCAAAGCAGAGGTATCAGTTTAAAAGACTTGATGTACAACAGCTCCTTTTATATTCACTTCCTAGAGAAAACCAGAAGGCATTTGCAAATAGCCCCAGGCACTCCCTAAGACTGACTACTGTGGTTATATATTCCCTTCTAGAGACTATTGTGCTTGTAGAGGAGGCAAAGACAATTTTCGTACAGGTATTATGTGCATGAACACATTTTAAAGGCCACACCAGCATTTTTTTATTGTTTTCCAGTATTCTTAGGCCAAACTGACAAAACAAGACAAGCAGAAATCTTACAGCCATATTTACAAATGTCTTAACTCTGCTCTTGAAGGTAAATAGAATGTAAATTACATGGAGTTTTTAAAGTGACTACAGCTATTTTACTATATAGGGCAGTCAAGGAACAAAAACCAGTGAACACTTCACTGGATTAGATGAGACATTCTAACAAAGATGAGGTTTTGATGACTATTACTGAATATTCAAATAGTTAATATTTAGAAGGTATTAAGGCTTTGCAACTAAATGACAAAAAGCTACCTTGTTTAGTATTGTTCAAGAAAATCACTTTTAAAAACTTTACAAAGTATCAATAAAGTATTAACTTTCCAAGGGTAGAGAGCTATTAGTTCATTCCTAGCAGTGAATTTAAAACATTCTCATTTCCTTGAAAACCATTAGCCATCAAAATATTTATGCACAAGCTGT
Source organism: Acanthiza pusilla (assembly GCA_036630365.1). Classification (NCBI taxonomy): domain Eukaryota; kingdom Metazoa; phylum Chordata; class Aves; order Passeriformes; family Acanthizidae; genus Acanthiza; species Acanthiza pusilla. The sequence continues at coordinate 3,375,903 of JAXCHO010000003.1, read as the reverse complement.
TATAAAGGCCACTTTACTAAAACTAGACAGTTTTTCTATTCAACAGTGACAAATGAAGTAGTCACTGGTATAAATAGAGAAAAGTACTTACAAAATCACAAAAGGGAAAAGGAGGGAGTGCCCTCAGTATTGATGACATGAAAGAAGACCCCTCAATAGGCATGGTTACTCATTGAAAAGTTACAAACACAGTAAATCTGTATAAATAACTTTGAGTGTACTAATACTGATTCAGCAACACTAAAAGCCATCAAAGCAATTACTGGCTGTAGTGGTTTGCTGCTGGCCAGATGCCAGGCAGCCACCAAAGCTGCTTTCTCACTCCCTTCCACAGCTGAACAGGGGAGAGAAATACAGTGAAGGGTTCATGGGTTGAGAAAAGGATGGGGAGAGATGACTCACTGATTACCATCATGGGCAAAACAGACCTGAATTTGAACTTATTGCTAAAAAAATCAGAGCAGGATAATGAGAAGTAAAATAAATCTTAAAAAACACCTTTCTTCCACCCCTACCTCCTTTTCAGCTCTACTTCCACTCAGTGGTGCAGGGAGATGGGGAATGGGCGTCATGGTCGGTTCATCACACATTGTTTCTGCTGCTGCTCAGGGAGAGGAGCTGCTCCCCTGCCCCAGTGTGGGGTCGCTCCCACAGGACACAGCTCTCCATGAACTTCTCCAATGTGAGTCTATCCCATGGGCAACAGTGTTCCTTAAACTGCTGAAATGTGGGTCACTCTTCCATGGAGAACAGTCCTTCAGGCACAGCCTGCTCCAGTGTGGTCTCTTCACAAGGTCACAAGTTCCACCAGGAAACCTCCTCCAGCCTGGGCTTCTCTTTCCAGGGGTCTGCAGGCCCTGCCAGGACCTTGCTCCAGCACAGGCCTCCCACGGGGTCACAGCCTCCTCTCAGGGATCCACCTGCTCAGGTGTGGATCTCTCCCACAGGCTGCAGGTGAATCTCTGAGCTCCAAGGGCTGCAGGGACACAGCTGCCTCACCATGGTCTGCACCATGGGCAGCAGGGGAATCTCAGCTCCAGTGCCTGGAGCACCTCCTGCCCTTCCTTCTTCACTGATCTTGGTGTCTGCAGAGTTGTTCCTCTCACATATTCTCACCCTGCTCTTCTCTGGCTGCAATTACAAACTGCATAATAGCTTTTTCTTTTTCCTTCTTAAATACGTTATCCCAGAGGCATTACTATCATTCCTGATTTGCCCAGCCTTGGCCAGCAGTGCGTCTGCCCTGGAGCCATCTGGCACTGGCTCTGCTGGACATGGGGGAAGCTTCTGGCATGGGGGAAGCCACCCGTGCAGCAGCCCTGCTACCGAAACCTGGCCATGCAAACCCAATTGAGTAGTGGTTAAAGCAGAATAATGAGCTCTCATTTAGGCACCAAGCGGAAATGAAAGAATAATTAACTATGTTAAAACTAGGTGGATTTTTTTTCTCCTCAAACACACAGGTCAATTAACAAATACTGTTTCAACACAGCATTGTTGTGCCACAAAAATCTCAATACTTCTCCATTAGTCTACTGACATCACAATCTACTTTTATCCCATAGGCTCACTGCCTGCAAGTGCTTTACCTACAATATTCAAATCACTGAACCAAAACCTTTCACTATTCTATTGTGTTCATGTTCTGCACAAGATGAAGATCATGGAGCTTGTTCAGAAACCATCATACTTCCCTTTAGCTGTAAGTATCAATACCACCAGCACAAGTTACTGCCCAGACCCATATCAAAGGCATTTAGCACCTTCTTGCATATATACATTGACAGTTACGCAAAAAGCTACTATCACTACTTCATGATAAGCTAATTTGCTTCATAAAACAATCCTATAACTGAAGTATTTCTTCCTAGACATTACATCAGCATCCTTGATGTTGTATTTAAATGCTTGTACTGTTCAATCTGGAAAAAGCCAAGGGAAATAAATTCATACCTAAAATTTATTTATAGTATTAACTACCCAATCTAAAATTACATTTAAATATATTAAAACCTACGTTAGAGTTTAACCTAACTAAAATCTGTCCTACAAAGCTAGAAGCGTGCTGCTTAAAATGTGGCACATCCTCTAATGAAATTATGAAGTTGCACCAGTGCTTGACACACATGGAACTACAAAATCCCAAAGTGGTAACCCAGTTTTGCCAGTACCATCCTCTTCTGCAGGATAAGAAGCAGGTTTTTTTCATTTTATTTTGTCCAGCTGGTTCCACTCATTACATAGATCCTTTGTAGTTAAGAATCTGACTAGGAGCTAAAGAGGCAGGAAAACTTTGTGCACTTTTACATGAAGTTTTGAGGTGGACATGACAACACCTACACATAGATCCCACATATACAGCAGTATGAAAACATGTGTCTGATGAGAAAAAATGGGATTACCATAGTTTTAAAGAGCCCTTTGCAAAATGAAATAAAGGCAATTTCACTAACAAATAGAGGAAAAATCTGCAGACATCCTAATGCACTATTAGCAGGTGGCATTACAGATATCATACAAGAAAACAGATTTTTAAAAGTAAAAGGTTTACCAAGCATGAATACAAAGCAGAGGAAAACACAAGTCTAAATTTCTTTTCAAAAAACTTATGCAGCTTAATATGAGGCAAAAAAGAGAAGACAGGTTTATGTGGGAGGAATGATACATGACATACCCTAATAAGATAGATAGAAATGCACTTCTCCATTTGTTATCTTTTTCTACAAGGGTAAACAAATGAGGGCTTGTTTCATTCACTAATAAAAAGCGTATGTACAATTTTATATCTTAACATATTTCTATTTAGGTTCACACCACCATTTAGCTCTGATGAGTACTGCATATATTTTACATCCAAGTGAACAGCACAATTAATAAGACAAAGTAATTTTACAGCAGCTTCTCAATTTAATAAATCCATATTAAGTTCCCATATGAACGAAAAGACAAGATCTGTTGTTTTGACTGCTATCTCAGAAATACAATTAAAGTCTAATTTGTTGAAAAGCACCTTCAGGTACACATACAACCAGGATCTGATGGGCATGCAGTTAAATAAATTATACTTTCAGAATAACTCCAAATGTTAGGTAATGCATTTAACATATGAACAGCCTTCTAGGAAAATCAAACCATGTGCAGGCAGTATCCAACATCATAAAGAACATCTAAATGTCATTTTACTCACATCAGTTAAAAGCTTTTTGATCAACTAAGTGGCAATATTACATCCCTTGCTGACTCATTTTTGTCATCTGGTTGCAAACTATTTTAAAACAATACCTGACAAATACTTTGGCTCACTCTTCCAGGATCTGGATAAGGATGAAGAACATTTCCAAACATCTTAGGAGAAGTAAGAGGAGGAAGAAAGTGGAATCCGATATCTAGAATAAGCCATTATTACATCATGGCCCATATCTGGTTGGATTTATTATTTTTGCTCCTTTTTTGAAATAAATACTGCATTCTATTTTTGGTAATCCAAGTCCTACTTAAGACAAGCAAAATCCCTAAACAAAACTCAAGAAATGAATGTTCAAGACTGCTGAATAAAAAGTCCAGAGTTACTATGATGAGAGAAGTCTGTGCTTTCTTATTACCACATATAGATGCACAAACTTGTTCCTGCCACTTTCGATTCTCCCTACCACCCCCTACAGTGATTTGCATATCTGGAAAGGAATGAGGCGTCCATGTGGGAGAGGAGAGAGTCTAGATTCCAAGTAGTAACTAAACTGAATTAAAACTTCAACTACTTCAGGACTGTCACACTTTATGACATAAAACTTTCATTATAAAAGAACCCAACATGGTTCCTTTTTTTGCTATGAATTTCGTGCTTCCTCTTTCCTGAGTTTTGATTGCTTATGCTATATACAGGGCATACAATGAAACACAACAATAAACACATGGTAATGTATTTAGGAGAATCACTGTCCAGAAATGAATTATGAAAATAGAAGTATATGCACACTACATCAGAATTCATATTAATCTTAACTATCTCCAGAAAGCAACTATCAAGACAAATGACATTCAAATGGGCAAGACATTCCTACTCCTTAATTATTTCTGACAGTACTGAAGGCTTCTTGGAGTGAAAATTTAAGCTTTTTATAGCCTATTAAAGATTATAAATTCACAGTTATCAAATAAGGAAAGGGTCTTCAGTTGCCATATGAATGATTCAATGAAACTGAAATTGGAATTGCTTTTAAAACAAACTTAATCTAGGCAAACAAAAATAAGAGACTGGAGAAAAACAGGGGAAGTATATATATCACTATGTAATTCATCACTTTGGCCTCCTTTATAATACTACATACTGCAAAGCTCTAAAATCTTGGCATCAGAGTGAACTTATATGCCGCATAGAAGATCTAATTCAAAGATAATTAAAGAAATTAGAATGGTTTCCATAAAAGATAAATAATAGATTGTTGTTGTTTGCTTTTATGTTATTTAAAAATTTTAAGTCTCTGTGGCATGTCTGTGGATAGTTAGATGCTCATCTAACCTCCATGCTGAAGAGGGCAGTCAGTAAGTAAAGCCAATAAAAAGTCAACAAAAAAAGAGGCAAACTGTAAAAAAATCACATTCTGTTTAAGTCTTTGGCAATGATTGCCAGAGTTAGTCAACACCAAAACTCAGAAGAGACTGATATTAATGGACTCATGACAATTAATGAAATATAGATGCCCAATTGCTTCTGGCAAAAGAGTAGAGGAAAAGACAGAGAGAACACAATCTTATCATACACTGACCCTACAGAACCCTTTGGGTTTTGTTTTGTTTTCCTGGTTTTGCTGCTTGGTTCTTTGGTTTCCCTTTGTTTTAAAGGTTTGGCAGTGAAGACATCTAGACAGACCAGAGAATTTCATCCAGCATGGCAAATCCTATTTTTTCTGTATGCTTTTCTCCGTGCTAGTGTGCATCTTGCCAACGACGACAATTTGCAAGTATCCATGAACCAAGCTGCATGAGATACTAGAAGGCTTCAAATTAGAAAAAGGCCACTAAAACTATAAACTATCTAGCAAGTCTGCTTTGTACATCACCAAATCAGAAAATAATTTGGTTGGACAGGACTCTGGAGGTCCCCTATATCCAAACACCTGCCCAAAGCCAGTCTGATCAGATGGGACTGGGCAGTGTCCACTTGTGAACTTTTCCAAGCACACAGACTCCAACACTGAATGAGACATCCCAGACCAGTATTTTGACCATCCATGTGGTTAAAAAAACCCCAAAATCCTAAGATTCCTACTCCCCATCCAGCATTTTTATGCTTCCCTAGCTGCCAAGCTCTTCCAGAGGGTGCCAAGGCCCCGTGCTAGCTGCCCATAGGGAGGCACCCCAGCACTCCAGCTGGTTGTGGACAAGATGACCCCAGCAGCAGGCAGCATCACAGCTGAGGCTGTCCTGGAACCACACCCTTGACCCAGAGGCCTCTCAACTCCTGCTTCCCCATCTTGTCAATCTGATCCCCTTCCCTTTTTGCCAGCCCACGGGCCCACCCATAAGATTGGCCACTTGGCTTGCCCCCACTCGGGCACCTGTATCTCCCCTGAGGCCAACCCAGCACCTCACAGCCACTGCTCAGCACACCTGACTGCTTCATACACGTCCTGGGAATATTTTCTTTTTCACTGAGGTAGCAATCTTGAAATATAAGGAATGTACACAGCAATAACATCAACATCTATGAAATACAGCTGAGAAGCATCTCCCATCTTCAGAGCTCTGCTGGCAGAAATGAAACCCACAGAAAACCTCAAGTTGTCTAGAAAAGCTGATGCAGAAGCCAAAATGTATTCACTAACAATGGCCCAGGCAGGAACATAAAGGGGGTGAATATCTCAGGAATATGAGCAACACTGCATGGAGAGCCAACAAAAATAAAAACCACCTCTTACAAGAGATTATATTACTTGCAAGCGTATAATTCATCAGACCATTTTATTAGCCAGGAGAGTCCAAAAGTCCACAGGATCACCCCTTTTCTGATAGCTAAGAGAACAAGACTGGGGTTTTTTTGGTGTATTACTCAAGCATTGCCTCTAGACAGTACAGCTTTCTATTTCAAATATCAACTACCAGCCTTCAGTCTGGTAGGCTTTTCAAATCCCATGACTGGGTGGTGGGATTGATGCTTGGGTGGGTGGGAGATACATGGAAACAGAAGGAGCAAGGAAGTAACTGAACTAAAAGAGGAAACAAGAGTGAGGTAGGAACATGACACAGTACAACAGAGGTAAAAAAAAAAAAAAAGTGAGAATTGCAAAACAGGAGCACAGAAAACCATGGAAGAGGTTCTGCAAATCACAACCAAGAATAAAAAAGAGGAGATGGAAAAAAGTAAGGAAAAAATCCCACAAAACAACAAAGAAGAAACAGAAAAATAATCTCTGGGTATAAAATAAATTACATATTTTTCTGGTTCCAAGGTTGATTTATACTGCCACCTACTAAACTTAATGCTCCAAAGCCAACACAGCCTTTATATTCTCTAGGTAAAGAGAGTGTGAGCTTTCTTTTTTTTTTCTTTTCATTTTAGTTGGTATTTTGAGTCTCTTTCTCCTGGTGAAGGAAAAGATTAGTCAAAAATGTTCAAGGATGGGCGATGTCTCTAATGCTCTATGACTCCTTAGGACTGTATGCCTGGTGTTTCCATATGCATGCTTCTTCCCTGCTGGAAAACATCCCCTGTGAAAACTGGTGAATCCTAACTGCAGATTGTGATGGCAAATGGTAAACCATGACAGAGGCATAATTTCACATCAAATAAGATCTGAGCATGATCTAAAGCTGCAACTGTGTGTGATATTTCTACAGCTGCTAAGCTCAACTGATTGATTGTAACCCACAGCACTAATCAAGCTGGCAGAAGAATCAACAGTCTCAGCCCTCCTAGCCCCAGTTGTTATCCTCAAGCTGTCTTCCTTCCTTATATGCAGCTGCACAAACGTAAATATAGCTAATTTTAATTGAGACAGATTTCCAAAACAATTCAATTTCCAGCCACATGAGCTTTGGGGTTGAGGAAGGCTGGGGAGGGAGAAACAAGCATTGGCACAGTAACTGAGACAAGAGAGAAGTGACTTTTTTTGAGGAAGTGCCAGTTTACCCTGGCTGGGAGTCTCCTGCTGTAGTTTCATACCCATTTTAAAGCAGCTCACAGGACTACCATCCATGTGAATGCCCACAAGATCTCCTTGAAGACAGTAAAGATACAAAGTGCCTAATGACAGCAGAACTACATTTTAGAGATAAAATAGGAAGACATCTTGTACCATATACCTGGTCCCATAATAACCCCTCATCGGTTTCCTTAATTTTAAACATTTTAGAAACAAAGAAACAACCTTCCTTTTGCAAGACCACATTTCCAGAAATGGCTGTATTGGTCCTGCACCCCAGCCACTACCAAACTCTCCATATTGCCATGAAGTGGGTCATTCCCCCATAGGTGTATGACTAAGGGGTTTGGACAAAGCAGCAAAGCACCAACTTTTCCCTCCCACATTTACCAGTGCCTTGTGCTCATGCTAAGCAGATGCTGCGTGTTTGCCCTGCACTCCGCCATCACCACAGGCTGCCAAAAAGGAGAAGGGAGGGAACAGGTACAGTGACACCGACATGAGGGGAACCAGTCCACGAAAATGTCTTACAGCTGGGGTAGACACAATAATTCTACAGCATTCCAGAAGTTGTGTTTGATCTGATATGCCAATATATGAAGACACTGCAGGATAAAACCAGAAAAGGTTCTCCTGTGATGGATATTTTATTATAGAACAGGCCAATCAATGACATCTTACCAAAAACTCCTCTAACAGCATCCTTAACATTTCAAGGATCTGAATTAACACCTTGTAGAACTAAAGTATTAATTAGATAACAGTTTCAGAGATGTTGACTACTATAATAAATTGCTGTGGGCATGAAGGGCTTTGATTAATCTTACTCTCCATATGCTTATACATAACATTAATTTATAACATCCTTCAAATAAAAGCCTGACACATTTCAATAATCTTCCAACTAAAAATTTTTAAATAGCGCATGATTTTTTTCAGAAGCTACACATGGCAGATTCAGAGCAGATATCAAAACATTTTATCACAAAGAATAAGCTTTGCAGTTCTGCTATACATAAGGAATTCTTACTATATGATTCAAACAAATCTTTGCTTTTCTAAAATGTACTTTTTTTACTGCTCTAGCTTAAGAAAGCAGTGCTGTAATTCACATGCAAAAATACTTTATTTGTCTAGGGAGTTAAGCATATTTTAATTTGTTATCAATAAGATAGAGAGAATGGTTTGGCTCATTTGGCGGCTTGTGTTATTATGATTTAGGAGGCAATTCTTACCACTTTCTTACCATTTTTTACCATTTTTCAAGACATAATACTAAATTGAACACAGAAGCACACAGGCCAGTACATTCACACAAATAAGCACATGTATCGCACACGACTAGATATGAAAAATCCTCATAGAATTAATTCTTGTATGTAAGTGAATGTTATAAAAATAATTCACTGCACACCAAAAAGGGTCAGAGGTAGACACAGGCACCAGAACAACCCAAAGGAACTGGTTATTCTCACGAATTACAGTAAAATCTAAACTTGTAACAAGAAGATTCCTGATTGGGACCTCCTGGGCTGATCTAAAAAGGACCCTCCCAACCTAGAACACAGAATTATTGAATGGTTTGGGTGCAAAGGGATCCCTGAGGATCAGCTAAGCCACCTTCCCTGCAATGGGCATGGACCTCTTTCCCTAGATGAAGTTGTTCAGAGCCCAAGATCATTGTGCAGTACAATGAAACACATATATGATAAGGTCTCAAAAAGCAAACTACAGAATGAAGAAACACAAGGAAATTACACTGTGTAGAGCAGAGAAAATTGCAGAGTAAAGCCATATGCTTATACACACTTTAAAATTCATATATCCAAAATAAAAATAAAAAATTTAAAATAACAGAGACAGTATAGAGGTCAATGTGAAGGTTCTATCTGCAACTTTCTCCATCAGTTACAGTGCATGCAGATCACTTTAAAGTCGAGATAACATTTTAACAATGGGTTCACACACGTTATATAATATTTTAAATTATTTATCTGCATTAAGATATAAGAAAAGACACTGACCAACCATTCACAACACTGGTGACCAGAATCTGCTTTTTGTACTGGTAACATCTAAAGACTTGCCAAGTCATTTTGATTAATATTATACTGAATCAAAAGCATTAAAAAAAAAAAAAAAACACTTGCTCCAATTTTGTTTCAGCCTTCAGCTGGATATTCAAGTGACAGAAATACAACACCCACTTAAAAAAGATAAAACAGAGAAAACATTTGGAAAACCTTCTAAGCTTTAATTCCAAAAGCATTTCTTAAATATTAAACTGTTCCCACTATACTGGATACTGAGTCAATTCACTTCCTACCAAGATTTTTTTTTGTTGTTTTAATTATTCAATTCAGTCATTTCAATTCAACCAGAAATGGACTTCAATATTGATACAAAGCTGACTACTAATACAATAATCTCCTGTTTTAATTTTTAATTTATAACATTGCATTGTCTAAAATGTACTAAAGGCAAAAGACATACCAGAAGATTGTTTTGTCAAATTGCCTTCCCATGCATTTTATGTAAAGAAAGTCCCTCTTAAATAGTTTAATATGTTTAAATTCAATTTAATTTAAATTAAATTTTAAAAATAACACTAATGATAGTATAAGAATTGGTGGTCTTATTGGAGACTAAGTAACTGGAGACACAGCTTGGGCTACACAGGTGTGTAGAAAAACAATGCAAGTGTGGGTTGTGGATAATAATGCCTTCCCTGAAATCTCAGCATTCAATGATTCTACCAGACAAGTGCCTCAAGTACTTCTGGCACCTTTGAATGACTTGGAATGAATTTTCTTTCCATGACTTTGTCTAGCCATGTTTCAGAGGCTGTTTTCAAAAGGAGCAAAGCCTAAGGTAAATAATTTACTTATTTTCTTTTTCTCACAATACCAAGTAATTTTTTAAGCCACAGAACGCATACTAAGAACACTGAAAGTGGTATTTCCTTCTTTTTAAGTTACACTGACGTCTCCATGCAAACTCCAGAGATGTTTACAGCTGGAGAATTTGTTTTAAAGAAGCTAAGGGTTACTCCTCTGTCAAATGTGTTTGTAGAATACACACAACTTGAAGTGTTGTGATAACATTGAAACTATTTTCTGCAATACAAATTTGAAAATGTTTTATCTCATCATAAGCCTTTCCATAATAATTAGGTATTCTCATAGGAATAATGAAAAGTTACAAATACAAGATAACAATGTTGTAAGTGATTACTAACATTTCCATCAGACAAGAAATAAACTGTATGCTGTTTTCCACACAACTTCTAATCAAAGACAAGAATCTCTTAAGAACTGCCAAAAAGAAAACACTCTTGCTGCTGAAGTATAAAACTAAGAAATACAACGTAACTCTTTAAAATGCAAAAGAGCCAGGAGATGAAGATTTTCTATTCATTATATGTGACAACATTTTATCTTTCAAGCCCAACCAAGCCCTCAAAAGAGACATACCATACCAGTTTGGAAAAGGCTGTGGAGAGCATACTCATTTCTGCAATTTTCTTCATTTCTTCAAACAGCATATTCTCGGTACATCTGCACCACAACAGGCAACAAGGGGCTAAAACGTTGAGAGTGGCAAGAGAAGTAATTGCTATGTAGCACAGTATGGCGAAAAGGAAGGTAACAGAACAACTTCTTGAAAACATAAATAAAATTTTGAAGTAGTAATTTGAACAGGACAAAGACTCATTACATTCAGCTCTGTCTGACCCAGAGAAAATGGCTCAACTTAGTATTTGGAAGCAAAGAACTACCACAAAATTTAATTTACGATTGCTAAACTGGCCTATTTCAAAACCTACATGTTTAACAAATTCACAAGCCTAAGACATATTTTTCTTACTTTTCAGAACACTTAAGGCTATCAACTTCTCTTTTTCATATTTTCTAGTTGTGCATGAGGTAAGATGAAAGACATTTTGGTTAAACTTGCATATGCAACTTGCTTCAGCTGCTGACAGTGCACAAACATAGGACTTCTAACAATTTTTGGAAGAACACCTACTTCAATCCAACATTACCTTGAGAAGAACATCCTAACTAGAGTTAAATGCATCACCAAGGACATCATATACACAGAGAGGTCTTCCATGCAAGATACAGATCAGATATTTACTAAAGTATCCATTTGCAATGGTTGCTCTTTTATTCCAATACTGATTACTTCCCTCCCCTTAAGCAGCTGGTAGTAGTATTTTTAAAAGTATACAATAAAACCTGGCAAGGAGCATACCAGAAGTTAAGTCTAGAACAAGAGGTTCACACTTCTGATTTGAAAATGAAACATCGAAAGGAACCTCTCTCCAGGTTACAGTTACAGGACCCAAACAGCTTAAGGACAAGTTACTTCAAAATGCTGAATTCTTTCAGTATTTTATTATTAGAGGGCAAATGGGTTCTACAGTATGACTAAATTACTCCTATCATGCTCCATTATCATTTGCTAGTAAGTTTTGCCAAACTTTCACCAATAAGGCTAAAACTTATCTTGCTTACTGTCTGCACAAGGCTTAGGGGATATTTCCAAGAGGAAAAACAGTAGATCAACAAAATGAGACATAGATACATAAGAACTAGTGTAAGGGGAAAAAATTTCTGTGAAATCAGCTGCGTCTTTTTCCAAGAGAAAGATTAATTATAAAAACTCTGCTTGTACTTGAAACACTTGAAATCCTTAAGATATTAAATGGGACCTTTCATAGAAGATCACTTAGATGTCAGGAATTTGCCTATGAGAACTCATGCAAACATGATAAAGTTTGAAAAATCAGAGCTGATAGATGTGAACAGTCCCCTAAGGCATCCAGAATTTAGCAGCATCTTTAATTTTCAATTAAAGCAAAGATGTATTGAAACAAGGCACCCATGGGTATACTCTGGCTTGACAGGGCTCTCTTTTTTTTTTTTGTGGCTGTCACATCAGCTCCCCCTGCAGAGCTGTGGATACAGTATTGCCCACCACCACAGAAACTCACGGTGCACTGCTTACAGTACCAGACTTGAGACCAATAATTCTTCTGCCTCAACCACAAAGTCACAGAACTCAACCTATCGAGGTTTCTCAGCCTATGATATGAGAGGGGAATGCCAAGATACAATTCCTTCTCACATCTTTTCTACTGTCACTGTAGCTCCTAGACTTAGAGAGGCCAAAGCGCATTCACACATTGTGCTCATGACTTTTTACCTGCTGGCTGCTGGAAGAAGTGCTCTAAGGGCAAAAACTGAACAAAGGAAGTTTGCTTAAATATAAAATTAACCAGAGGCTTTATTAAGGTTTTTAAGATTTTAGTTCTGCCAATGTTTTCCTGTACACACCTAGATCTGAGTCACTGTGCACCCATACTTTAGGATCATCTTCCATGATTTTCAAAGAGCCCTTGCCCTAGTCATTGATTAGTAAAGATCCACCCTCGGGATAAATCAGTTGAACTAGGGCAGAGATCCTGTGGATCTGCAAGTACAGAGGCAATCAGAAACAGCATCTTAAAAAGACAGATGCTGTGATAAGTTTGGCAATTCTCCAAGCAGCTAATAAAACAGCTTTTATGCTAACCTAAGCCAGAAGCTGCTAAGTAAGGGGTCAAATACTAAAACACAGGACTTTTTCCTTTTAATCTTGCAATTGGATTGTAAGCAGCCCTGCAGAGAAGGACTTAGGAATATTGGTAGATGAAAAACTGGACAAGAGCCAGCACTGTACACTTGCAGCCCAGAAACACAGGTGTCTCTTGGCCTGCATAAAAACAAACCTGCCCAAAAGGCCAAGGGAGGTGATCCTCCTCCTCTGCTCCATTCCTGTGAGACCCCACCTGGGTACTGCATCCTGCTCTGGAACTCTCAACATAAGGACAGGGACCTGCTGGAGAGACTCCAGAGCAGAGCCATGAGGGTGATCAGAGGGCTGGAGAGCCTCTCCCGTGAGGAAAGGCTGAGAGCTGGGGTTGTGCAGCCTGCAGAGGAGAAGGCTCCAGGGAGAACTTATTGCAGGCTTTCAGACTTAAACAGGGGCTTGTAAGAAAGATGGAGAGAGCCTTTTTATCAGCAGTAATGGTACAGAGTAACAGAACAAGAGGAAATTGTTTTGAACTAAAAGAGGGTAGATTTAGATTGAAGTAATGAGGGTGGTGAGACACCACAGGTGTCACAAGGGAACAGGGTGTCCAAAGAGGTGGAAGGCCCATCCCCTGAAACACTCAAGGCCGAGCTAGATGCAGCTTTGAGCAACCTCAGTGAGCAGAAGGTGACCCTGTCCATGGCAGGGGGTTGGACTGGATGATCTCTGAAGATTCATTCCAACCAAAACATTTCATGGTTCTGTGATTCGATACATTTACACTTGGTCAGATCATCTCTTGACCTCAAAAGGGTGTCAAATTTTCTTTTTTTGTGAGGTACACAAGCATTACAGAATGAGAACCACAAAAAATCCACATAGAAATTAATAGCCTCCAGTAAACAGAGCCTGGAGCTCAAAATGAACAACCAGGCTAAGATAAAATATTGATTAATGTCTCAGGAAGTGAATATCATCTATCCTCTTCACTGAATGAGGCAGCACTGCAGGGGGGTGGTGAGGAGGAGGAAAGAAATGCACAAATGATTATGTAGCCAGAGGTTGTATCATGCTGCCCATGCACAAGGAGACAAAGGGGTACATTAAAAACATAACACCTAAATTATGGTACTTCCTAAATGTGTGATGTCAATTTAATATAATGTGTATAATTAGCACTGTTGTCTTTCTACCATCAAAGTTGATTAACAATGAATGTAGAAACATCTTTAATCACCTCATATAATTCATTATATTACTATTCAAGCAGGTAGAAGATATCAAAATACTGATCATTGTATTATTCTACTTTACTTTTATCAATGTTTCAGTCTTTCATTTTAAAAATCCTCAAATGTCACCTATTAAAAAAAAGCATTTTATTAAGACTTCTTGGTTGAATGCATTAGGCTTCAATTAACTTATATATGCAAACATTCACACTACCATAACGATCCAGCATTAAAGGAAAACAAGCACTTTGCCTAAGGAACATTTATGTACTTACAGATGTGTACAAAACTAAACTTGATGTGCCTGTGTTTCTCCACAGAGACAGATGCAGCCTCCATTGGAAAGGCACTTAGGGTATAAACAGAGAAACTGATTTCAAAATGTTGAAACATACAGTATTGCTTCTTAGGTAGTTCCTTTCCTTTCAGCCATATTTCAACTTTTCCAAAATACATCAAAGATATTTAAGTTATTAACATTTAAGAAAAAAAAATCAAACTATAGATTCCACAAAAGACATGGACTTCTGAATTCTATGTCTGTAGTTAAATCACATATCATCTGGGATGTGTAATGTGACCTTGAAGTCACAAGGCATCAATAATACACACCTTGTAGAAATGAAAATTAATACAGTCCTAGAAAATCCACCTAGTCAAACTTTTGAGGATGGATTAGAAGTACGATCATTTCTCTGCTTTCATGTACTACTGTCAATATTTAGGACCATTTCAGAACTGTGTTAACTGGGCATGCAAAGTCATTTTTACTCAATCCAGTCATTCTTAGAAGATATTCAGGGTCAAGTAAAACACAGTCTTTTAAATGCAGACAACTGGTTCTATTTTAGGCATCCTACAGTAGCATCCCCTTCTTCCTTAGTCTCCAGGTTTTGCTTGGAAGTGTTGCAGGTCTAGACAAATCTGCACCTTCATCTCACCTACCAGCCAGTTCCAAGTGCCTAGTGCACCCGAAGGGAACTAGAACTATCAGCTAGTGAACTAGGTGGAATATATTATACAAGCTTTAAAAGCCTCTCCACAACATTTATGCAGTTGATGCCTGCCTTCAGCTCTGAAAATGGAGTCCCTCTTTGAAATTAGGCACCCATAACTTCTAGTCACTTTGAAAGGATGTTACTTTTTAAAAAGTTAGTAATTCCAGTATTATCCTCACTTATTCTTCAAACTATTACAAATCTGGTTTCCATTTCATACAGCCAGGTTTTCTTCCTTGCTTGGTGCTTCTATCATTTAGTTTATTCTCTTCCATTAAGTGACTGACTCTGTTTTCCCCTGAAGTACATTCTGCTGTCCCCTCTCAATCCCTCAACTACCTTTACACTTGCAAAAAGCTGTGCATAGCAGACCATTATCAGTGAGCAAGTATACCCAATTCATTTCACATACAAAATACAAAACATCTTTTAAACCTACAGATGCAAAGCATAATGGCTGCTTACAGTCATCAAATCACACGTATATTATAAAGCTGGCTTTCTTAGTAATGCCAAACAGTGACAAATAAGTAATTTTTTTAAAGGGCTTTTTTTAAAGGAACTGTGAAAATCAGTACTGATCTTAAGGACAAAAACTATTCACTCTCACTTCTAATCTTCAATAAAATAATCTTCCTGACCTTAATGCAGATCTGGAGATGTCTGTCCATTTCTGTAAACATTTGTACAGAAAATCATTAGCTCTTGAAATCATAAAGCTATTCTTTGTGGTCAAAAGAGTAGATTACCATCAACATTAGTTCATCCTGCATTAAAAAAAATCCAAAAAACAAACAAAAAAACCCTCCAACAAACTACTGTTTTGCTTTTTATAATTGTTAAAATTTCAAAAAAGCTATCTCATTAGCTAGTCCAGCCACAGAGAACAGAAAAGTGATCTGACAGCTAGTTAACAAAATAAAACACATTTTATCCAATTATCTACAATAAGAAAATAATTACTGCTATTATAAATCAACTAGATCTTTGAGTAGTAGATGCAAACCTTCCTCTGAAAAATTAGTGATTCACATAGAAAAATTCTGTGAAAGTATAAAACATTTCATGTGGACT
Source organism: Acanthiza pusilla (assembly GCA_036630365.1). Lineage (NCBI taxonomy): Eukaryota > Metazoa > Chordata > Aves > Passeriformes > Acanthizidae > Acanthiza > Acanthiza pusilla. The sequence continues at coordinate 3,359,877 of JAXCHO010000003.1, read as the reverse complement.
TGCAGCTATGTCTTTCTAGCAGAACACCATTCCATGTTTTACAACTATCAGAGTAAAAAAAAAAACCAAACCTGAAGTATTATAGTAAATACTGAAAGAAACTATCTGAAATCTGCAGCACTCAAGCAAAATACCATTATCCTTACTTTCCAATGCAATTAAAGATGGGCTAAGGCCCCTCCCTGTTCACCATGTTTGTCACTTACGGAAATTACTGCACTAGGAGGAGGGCAGTAGATTTTGGGGCCAATATTAAGAAAACTTCATCCTGGGTAGACTGTGAAGCATTCATTATTCCAGAAAAAGAAAAATCCTAACAGATTTCAAACAGTGGCATTGAGACCATAGGTCCCTCATATGTCACACCCTTATTTAACAAAGATTATCTTGCTGTTACTATAACCTACAAGTCAGGGAAATCTGAGCCACCACCTATTTTACTGGAGTGCTGAAAGCAGTTTAACGCTGCCAGTTGCCACTTAGCAGCTCAACAAACCACCTTAAAACACAGACTTGTGTAAATTTCAACACTGCCTCAAAAACTGTAAATATCAAATTAGCTGGTCATTTTAGATCCTACTTGAAAGAATAAAGTTCTGAGAGAGTTATCAAATGATCTGAAGCCTGTGGTTCTATGATATCTCTGAAGTGTTTAGCTGAGTTTTCTAAGAAGGGAGGGATAAACAGATCTTGTCTTTAAGTAAGAAGCAAGTTATTTTGATTAATTGCCAAATGATTTCTGGATCACTATGAAGATTTGTACTAGAAAATAAGTATACCTCACATTGTATTAAGGAAACCTCTACATTTCTTTATTTGAGAAAGGTTTTCTTTCAGTGGTATCACTTGTGGAGATCTCAGGGTGGCCTCTGAACCTTCACAACACAAATTGTAATTTTAGTTAGTTTGATTTGTTCCAGATGAAGCATTTGAGCCAAGCAGTCTGAAATACTGAGATCAGTAGAAACAAGCAATAACCTGTTTCAGATTGCTCAGTGAGCTGACCTCTCTATTTATTACCATTTCTCAACAGCAGCACAGGAATATGGGAAGCTATAGATCAGCATTCATTCCATCCTCTGAAACAAGGATGCTGCTGATATCATGACTTTAAATCTTATCCAATTGCGGAAGTTAGAATTCTCTGCTACTGTAAGAAGTACCTAAAATAAAAACAAACAAACCAATAAAACCACTCTCTTGTAAGGAAACCTTCCTCTTCCCTTTCATCCAATAGCCCGAAGATGCAAATGCAGGATATATTATTTGATAGGACTGCCCAACATATGTGACTGAATTGCCAAAGCATGCACCAGGGACACTTATGCAATTGTAAATAAAACACTGTGTGCGCTGGGGGAATCGTTTGCCTACAGGCTAGGCAATAACAAAAAGACACATTTAGCATTTCCTAAATTAGAACAGATGAACTTCAGAGTTTCATTTACCCATGTCTATAAACATAAAAGGCTCTTAGATCCATATAAATCAGAATTCTTGTTTTTCCCAACTTGTCAGCATTGAAAAACTATTCTCTGAAAAGCAAGTAACTGTGTTAAGATAGTTATGCTAAAATACCTTGGTAATTGCAGTCCTCTTTCCACCAAGATGATATGCCTAGGTGTGTCTTCAAAACTGAACATCAAATAACCTATAGCAACGCTAATATGCAAGAATATAATAATTCTCAAGTTTAAACAAAATGAAGCCTCAAGTCCCACGATAAAGTGTCTGTGTAGTTTTTGCATAAAGAGGGTGTGATATAATTAAATTTACACCCACTAAGCTTATCAGCTAATCGTACATTTTATCAATTCCTCAAGAAATTGAAGAGAAAAGCAGTTGTTGAAGAAGCATTAGACATTCATACCATTAGCTGCAGGTACAAAGTTTGCTTCCATTAATGTCAAATAAAAAGGTTTTATAGTGTCATTATGCCATTGTTATTTACATCCAAAGCAACCATTAATGATGGTGGTAAAAACACTGCAGTGGGATGCAAGGGATTTCTCACCTGAGCTCCTAGGGAACACAAGGAAGCCCTGTAGTATCACTGCAGCTCTGGAGCTGCTTGTCCACCCACCCCTCCTTGGCTGTTCTCCCCACAGGCACTTCAGCTGAGAGGCACCCAGTACCAACCAATACTCGAACAATACTATTAATTCCTGTGTCTGGAGAGGGGGAGCAAAGAGGTATCTTGGTCCTTTCTCCCCACTCCCTTCTTTACACTCCATAGCCAGTCACTGTTAAATAAGAAAATAACAATATACTCTGATTTTAATAGGGCCAAAATGAGTCTTGACCTACTTTCCACACAAAATAAAAAAAAACCTGAATGAGGTGTCATTAGCTTAAAATGTCTTCCTACACACTTCCAAAATATTAAAGGCACTTTTTTGTAACAAGTTCTTCTGCACAATACACTCCTTACCTATTCTCTCTAAAATACATCCATACATATATATAAGAACAACATAATAGGTGCAAAGAATATGAGCTGACATAATTTGAATAGAAGACCACCCTGACTGCTCTGTAACCCAAAGTAACAAAGAAAAAAAAGTCACTTAATAGCTATATGGAATGTGAAGTCACTGTCATTGGGGGAATACTGAAAGCAAATAAACACTATTTTCCTGGGTTAAACAGATATAAATGGTCGAGTACAGACCTCTGTGGCAAGCACTCAGGAAAACAGAAGCATAGCAAACCCACACTTAATATTATGCTAAAAAGATAGAACTCATGTTCGTCCTTTACAGAATTTGGTATTTTCACTAGTTCATGAGGTTACATTTTACAGCACACCATAAAGCTCCCTGAAATTCATAAAATGCCACGTGACAAAGACTGAACTCACAGTTTTCAGGAGTAGAGAAGAAAGGAGATGTCATCCCTAAACACTGAGCACTCAGCCATTAAAAATATAGTAAAGAAGCACACATGTGACAGATAGGGACAGATGGCAAGTAGGGAAGCTACAGGGCAGCTCAGACTGACAGTGTTCTTGACAGCTTCAGAAAGCAGAACCACAGTCAAGCACTGAAAGGTGACTGAGTAAGGATATTTTCTCAGGGACTCTGAGGAAAAAATCTCAATATGGAAAATGCAGATTGTCTCAAGCTGGGCAATCACTGAGAGGGAAGAATGAACAGGGTTTGAAAGAAGGACTAAGGAAAAGCCAACACACTTGAATATGTGAAGCAAGCAGTAATTTGTTTTCCAGCTTTGTAACTGACTCTCCTTTACCCTGAGGTTTTCCTGGGTTTGTCTGGTCAGCTTTGTTTATCCCTTTTAATAGTCTTTAGATTCAGAGATTGAAAAGTTCAGTCTCTGTGCTCAATATAAAAATGGAGATGTGGATGCATATAGGAAGTAATTCCAACTAAATGCGCTGTATGATTCACGGTCCTAGGAGATTGCATTGTATTTCTGAAGAAAAAAAAATTCATCATTTTTTTAAAAGCCTTGTAGTTGAAGATTTAAAATTACATTTTCAAGAGCCAGTGTGGTTTATCTTAAAAATGCCAAATGAAGGTAAAGGATTTCTTTGCTTTATACATATTTAAGAACTCACAGGTAGTATTTCTAAGCATTGCTACCATATGTACCTGTGCTAACAGCTGTACCACTAAATAAAAAGCTGTCAGAATTTGCAGATTCAGAACTTCAGCTGAAAGGGATTTACCATAGCAGATGTATCTAAGCACATCTTTTTATGTGCAAGTACTTTTCATACCGACATCTCATCAAGCCAAAAATGCCTTTTTATTATGGAAAGGATTAAAAGGTGCATATACATGCAGCTCACAGAAACTTCACCCAAAGTTTACTGTACTCCATGATTATTATTTTGATTCAAAGGATTTATAATCCATCTATTGCAGTGCAAGTGTCTGCATGAGTCTGAGTTTGAGTGTTATATGGGCAATTATGGCCAAGAAACTTGAAGCTGATGTGACAAACCAAGTACCTGTAAAGGCATAGAAAAACTGGGGGATTTAGAAATTTCTTGTCTCCTTCCCTCAAGAGTTTGCATTTTATTCAAGAAAGTTACAAGAATTTCACTTCTATTATTTATAAACTGTTTCTCTAGCAATGATTTTCAAAATGAGCGCTGTACTATAAGGAGTCTCTTAATGTACAAGTTTTGGATAGGCAGCTGCTAAGAGTTCAAGGATTTGAGTTATTTCCAAAAACAGGAAAAATATACTAGGCTCACCTATTGTGAGTTTTAAAAGCTAGGAAGAGCAATAGACTTCTACTCTACCTCTGTGTTCTATGGATGGCAGCTCAAGTTGGATTGAATTGGTTAAAAATATAAATAAAGTTGTAGCCAGTTTTCAAAACTCCTCTTAAAAAACTCCTGCCATCCTCTTAAAACCTCCAACAGTCTCCCTTCCACTTCATTGCTGAGCTACACACATCCATCTGTTTTTCCTCTCCGCTAAGTTTCAGTTCTGAGAGGCCCCAGCCTCCCAGAAATACCTACAGCCTCATCTCCATCTGCTCTGATTCCACCACTGCAATCCACTTAAGGTTACAAGACAGTACATCCCATGCCCTTTTTGTACCCTCCCAGTCCTCGCTCATGCAATCCTAAAACAAAGGATCCCCTAGACATTCTGGTTTGAAGCAAAACCAAGAGTCTGTCAGCATTAAGAACTTGCTCTTTCTACTTTCTGCTCTGGCCACATGAAACACCTAGAACATGCTAGCCATGAGCTAGTAAGGAATTGCTCTACACATGGCTAGTGATGTCCCTCACCCTGTATTTGAGAGGCATTTGAAATCCACCAGGGAAGAAGCACACAGATTCCTTCAGTGTAGACCATCAACATCGGACTCAGTTTCCACGGAAAATGAAATTATATTGTACCAGTTAAATTCTACATTTGTATCCCTTCCCTCATATCAGTTACAACTTCCCACAGGGTAAGGAACTTGTTATTGATGTAGCAGAATTGCTGCAGCCAAGAAACAAGCTTCCTCATTCCTGGTGCCTAGAAAACCTTTTATTTTCACCACAAACAGCAAAGAAGAAAAAAAACTGTATATATTATTATTAATTCACCCATTAAACTTGTAACACATCTTTCTCAGTTATTCCATAAACTCCATCTCAGTCCATTAAATGAACTTCAGATATACTGGGAACTCTACCACTTCTATGCTTTCTAAATCCTTTAATTCCCATGTCAAATTCAGAATTGCTGTCTTGAAGCTTCCCATATTTCTATTAATGCCATTATCCTTAACTGCTTTTTTTCCCAATTCTCCTAACCTAAGTATGTCTGATGATCAACTTCTTCAACTGAATTTGTCACCTTTTTCTACATCAAACCCACTCTTCCAAGTCATAACAAACAAAGAAGGCAATAAACAAACCAACCATTTATCACCCCAGGGTTCAATTTTCTAAGTCTAAGTATCACGTAGGTTTTTGACAATCAAGTCTAACATCCTGGTTTCAGTGTACAATACAAACACATAAAGCCTCATTGCCAGCAATAAAAAAAAAAAAAAAAAAAAAAGAAAACTAAAAACAAACCAACAACAAAAGACTTAAAGTTACAGCAGCAGGACAAACAACACTCAGCTCAGATATGAAACTTTTTTTACAATCAGCCTAAGCTCTAAACTGAAAAGCTCGAGTGAGGCCTGTGGCTGACTTCCATTGCTGCACAAGCAGAGACAAAACTCGTTAGTTTACAATTAGTTTACAGCATGAATTTCTGCACAATTTTCAGTTACATCTTTGCAACACAGTGTCCTAAAGCACAAACAGTGATTGAGAGCATTTTATTGCTGAAGAAGTGCATAGGCCATTAATCAGTTCTGAATAAAACGGGGAAAAGGCTAAACCTGCTCTAATAGTTTTTCAATAACAAGATAGTGCTCCTGAAGTTCTCATTTAAGAGATTCTTCTTCTCACAGCAGCATTTTAGATCTAGAAGACTGAAACTTCAGTGTTAGAAAAAGTGTGTCATAAGAGCTAAGAAAAAAATTTAGTTCTTAATTTGGAACCTTTTCCTAAGATTGTGACCAGAAAAAGGTTTGAGAGCAGAAAAAAATACACGAAGATGAATGGTTGTAGTACACTTCAGATAAAAATGGTAACCACATTTAACTTCCCTTGCAGACATGTTTTTTGACTCCTTTCCAGATCCTACAACATTATTCAGGCATGATTTTCTATTGCAAAAGCCACATGGACCTCCCACTGTGCTGTATTAGGCAACTGCTAATTCTACTTCCTGTAATAGTTTATCCTAGCTTTCTTATTGTAGATGCTAAGCTTATTTTTAAGTAGTAGGAGTCTTTAAAAATGACTTTCAAATTCTTCAAATACCAAGTTTTAAGCAGGAGGCCACATCTACATTTACTAGTTTGGTTGCTTAATTCCTGAGTTTCTTTCAATACCATCTAGTTCTAGAAACTGGCACCTCTAAATACCATCTGGTTTATGACTTTTTTTCCCCATCCTTCCCTTTTTTTTTTTTAAGCTAGTTCCATAATTGCTTCTACCAACACTTCAGTTTCAAGATAGATCCTTTGATACAACCTTCATCATGAAAAGTTCCAGTTCAGAACTTCTTCAAAGCTCAAAAATGAACTTGGATACAAGAGGTAAGTCAACAGCTTATTTTCTGATAGAGCTTTATTTCCAGAGGATAGAAGGAGAGATCATCTATTAGCCCTGTGCATTCTCCAGCAGGCTTCTTGTTCACAGTATATTTCAAAAAGATTAATTTTATACCTCCTACAAATTGTTCCTCAAACATCTTTCTTAGCTAAATGTATGCATTCTTACCTTATCCTGCCAGAATTTATGAACCTTTGTATTTTGCTCTTGCAGACAAAACTTTTAAAAAATGGTGAAAACAGCTCTTACCCTGCTGTTTAGCTATGCCACGCCAGTTTCTTTGGACTTACCATCTTTGACGGGTGCATGCATTTCCTCCAACACTACCACAGGGCATTTTCAAGTAGTTCCCATGACACTAACAAGCATCTTAATTTTACAAATTGTCTTTAATATGCTTTTTAATTTTAAGTATTTTTGTCTAAGAAACAAAACCCCCAAAGCAGGGGATTTTCAGAGACAGAGGTAGATGAACCTCCAAAAGATGTAAATACATTTTACAGGAAGACAGTAACACTTTGAACCAGATCCTGCACACAATGGTCAGAAGCACACAGAAAACTGCTTCTGCCTCTTCTGGTTTGCAGACTAACTGCTCCATGAAATACTCACTAACTGTGTCTAGCAATTTAGTCTCCACATCAATCACTGCTGCAGCCACTGCCATGCAGGCACCAGGCTGACCAGGGAGCAATACAACTAGGAGGCTAGACGAGAATGAAAGAGCTCCAAAGAGAACGAAGGGGAAGAGAACAACCACATAATAAAGCCAGCCTGTGTGCATTTACACACCACGTTGCTCATGGGGCTCCAGGACTCGGAATTACATGTTTATGATTTTTCATGAGCTGCTCTTCCTCTTAATTTCTAGCCCATGATTATAGAGAAAAGAAATTAGAATTCAGATACAAGATGCGAATTCAAGAAGGCAAACAAATCTCTATTAAAAGATAACAAGAAAGCATAAGCTAACTGCTTAAAATTAGTTCTAAAAAATTTGAAACTAAAATTTGAGTACTGAGATTGAACAAGCCACTGCAGAGCCAGTACACCTGCTGAAAATTGGCTTGATAGATCTGCGTGCATTCCTGTGTCTTGTTGCAAACAGATGTGCTATTTAGATTTTCTTGCATATTGCTTCTCTCATAAAATCCATTTTTCCTCTGTTTAACACAGGGATATCTCCCCCTCTACTTACACATAAGTTCTTCTCTTTACTTCATACGTTTCCAGTCCCATCAAACCATCACCTGTTCTCCACAGGTTCCAGAAGCATTAACACGTTCCTCCTTTGTGGCAGGGGGACAAAGCCAGGGCCTGTCTCACTTCCTTCACCTGCTGGGAAGTACTCCCCTGTTCCCTGCCTCAGGATGAAACTGGTGGCTCACACTGCAGAGCTGGGTTTCACTGCTGCCATCCATAAAACACGGTATTTTTCTGCCAACACTAATCTTAAACAGCTTCTTCTCCGAGTCATTGTAAAAGACTGAGGCACGTGCCATTGAGACAACTTGCAATTGTTTAATACTTTATCCTAGGACAAACTGAACACAAATCAAAGGGAAGCAATTATAAAAGTCCTCTGAGCAGTAGCTTAAGGGAAAAGACAGAAACACAGAGTTACACAAAAATGCATCTTTTCTGTCCCCTGTCTTTTCTGGTAGGGGGAAAATAACAGTTATTTTTCTTTGTCTGTTTCTGTGTACTGCTAGAAACAGAGAGAAAAATAAAACAAAGAATTTAGGATAGATTAAACGAGTCGATTCTGGTAGCTCTTGCAAAGCCAAACAGCTAAAAGCCCCTTTGAACTTCAGCAGGGCAGATGAGCTCAAGCCGATTCAAGCCTGCAGCTTACCAAACATGCTGAGCAGAGAGGAGCACGACTCTAACCAGCTCATTCTGTATGCAAAGCAAGCAGGTACAACGCAAAGGGGATGTGAGTCACACAAGAAAAACATATGAAACAAAGGCAAAAGAGCTGGCAAGATAGAAAGGACAGCAGTGTGGGAGAGTGGGCACATCAGGCTGCCAAAAAGGTAAATCAGAAGTGAGAATGTAACCTGAGTAATACAAGAAATAGTGAGCTTCTTTACAGAAAAAAAAGATAAAAATAAAAAAGTGATTGCAGAAAAGAAACCTTTCATTTTCTACATGCCCTTTTAAGCTCTTCTGTTATCCATATATATGGTACAAAGTGAAAACCCTCTAGGCATATAGTAATAAATTTACCTCCTGAAAGGATACACAACTTGTAATTTGGCTTAAAATATCAATGCAACTCCAGTGACCTTCTTGCTATGAAGATTTCCCAATTCACTTTTTTTGTTGTTGTTGTTTTGTATTCTTTTGGGGTTTATGTTTAATATTTTCATTGAAACTACCTGATAATGGTCTGGAATACAAGTAGCCGAGCATAAAACAAGAATGATAAACTTCCAGCATTCCCACTGCTCTCCTAATCAAAGCCACAGTTCTGTGTGGGCACACTTAAGCTTCCCAGCCAACCTGATAGACAGATGCAGTTCATCAGTTTTCCTATTACTCTACTGCAAGGCCCAGCAGCCATTTAGATGGCTGGTATGGACCCATATCACAATGGGATTCTTTATCCCATTGCCAGATATCTGGCAATTTAATCAAAATGAAAAGAGGTATGCCTGATAAAATATAATCTGCACAAGTTAGAGGCAGCGCGGAAAAACTCAGCATAAATTTACATGGTCCTGGAGAGTAAAAGAAAGATTTTGCTGAAGAAGGAACGGTGTTAGAGAGGGCCAGGGCTGTTTAGGGAAAGTAATTCCAGTTACTCCTTTAATTTAGGCAGCTAAATTCTCTATTTGGAGGAAATCATTTCAATGGGTGTTTTCAGGCTTTAAAAGTTTGACAAAAAGGCATGACCACTTTAACACAGTTGAGATGAAGCTTGTGACACAAGTCTGTCTTGAAAACAGGGACTTTAAACCTTCACTTCATAGAGACAAAATGTTAAGCAGTAAAAAAATTAAGATGCACACAGTACATCTTACACATTACACAAAGTAATTATTTGAGATCACATCTTCTGAACTTTTTCTGCTTGGCACTTTAAAGCTTTTAGAATCATTTAAAAGAAATGTAAAGTTCCTTGCCTGTATATTTGCTGCCTTTTTTCTGGATTCTGTATTTGCCTACAGAAGCTCTGAAACTTGCACAATAAAATCTTACATATACTGAAAGTTCAATCCAGTAACTCAACTTTGGAATAGGGAAAAAAGGCAAAACAGTTACGTTCTTTCCTTGCAAACTCTGGGAAGTTCTCATGTTAATATGTGACAAAATTTTACACTATGATCTAACTGTGAACAGTTTAATAACATTAGCACTGTAGATGGAATTTTGAGCTCTGAAGAACACCATCTGCAATGTGAATATGGAAACTATAAAAATGTTAGCTTTCTGGATAAAAATAATTCGAATAAAAATGGTTGACTCAACATACCCTGAAATAAAAAATAAAAAATATATTAAAAAAATATATGATTGCTTCTTATTTACTGAACTGCTACTCAAGTTCTATTTTACCTACTAAGCTCAATTTAATTAGAAAAAGTGTCCCCTCCTTGGCACAAGAGAAATATACCATCCCATTCTTACAAGAAATGTACAAATATTTTTGTAATATGTGCTCAAGGCCAACTTTACACTGGATGTCACAGATGTATCACAGCCCATTTAAAAAGTTATTGCTGTAATAAGTTGTTTCTTTTGACAAACTAATGTAATGTTCACAGTGAAAGAATAAACATTGCATATATCCTTCATTTATTTAATAATTATAGCTTCTGAGCCTGTTCCAGGAATTCACAAACTGAGGACCAAGGAGAAGTTAAAATACTTACTTCTGCGCCTTCTGATGTTGCAGCATCTTCTCCATTGTAATCTTTCTTCCCAATTTCCATAATTAAAAACCAAACCACACACTTAACTCCAAGGAGGATTCAAAGAGCTACAGGCTTGTGAACCTCATCTCCATCCCTGGAAAGGTGATTGAGCAAACTTCCCTGGAGCAGTGGATGTTGTTCACATCGACATCAGCAAGGATTTTGCATGGTCGCCCACTGTGCTATTGGAGGCTTGCTGGTGGGACATGGGCACTATACAAAATCCAACTGGTGGCTGACAACTTGTGTCACTCAAGAACTGGCGGTAACGCCAATGCTGTTTACAGCTCTCTGTTACTGACATGGATGGTGGGACAGAGTCTGGCCTCAGCAGGTTTAGGGGAAACCCCACACTGGAGAAAGATCAACTCTCCAGAGAGCAGCGCTTCTATTTCAAGCAACTTCAAGAGGCAAGAGAAGTGTGTTGATAGGAAACTCATGAAGATCAACCATGGTTAAGTGTTTTGCTGTGAGGATGGTGGGACAGAGAAGCTGTGGACATCCCATCTCTGAAAGTGCTCATGGCCAGGTTAGATGGGGCTTTGAACAATCTGTTCTAGCGGAAGGTGACCCTGCCCATGGCAGGCAGATTAGAGCTAGATGATCTTTAATATCCCTTCCAACACAAACCATGATCCCAAGTAAAAGAAAAAACTTGTTCCTGAGGTGAAGCAAGAGCACACAAGACAGGCTGGGCATGGAGTGGCTAGGACACAGCTCTGCAGAAATTGATCTGCGGCTGCTGGTGGACATTGTTGAATAACAGCCAACAAGGCACATTTTGGAAGTGGAGCAGGGTTGGCAGGAGCTGCTAGGAGGCTGGGGGAAGTGACTTCCCCTCCCACCACCATTCAGCACTGGTAAGACAGCATCTGGATTGATGTGTCCGATTCTGAGCTCACCAATAAAAGGCACACCTTGGTACAGTGGAAACTGTCAGCAGAGGGCCACCAAGGTGATCAAGGGGCTGGGACATACAAGTAAGAAGTGGCTGAGTGAGACTTGTTCAATCTGGGGACAATGCAGCAATCAGGCAGACCTCATTACTCTGTTCAATCTTCATGTGGGAGTAAACAGAAAAGTCATAACCTGACTGTCTTTAGATGCACACAGCAATACGACTGGAAGAAATGAACACAATTTGGAAAACTGAACAATTCTGCTAGCTGAGAAGAAAAGCTCTTTTCCCATGAGGGTGGCCAAACACTGGAAGAAGTTGCTCAGAGACCCTGTGGCACCACCATCCCTGGAGTTACTCAAAATATCCAGGCATAGCCTAGAGCAACCTGCTCTAGTTAGACTGACTTTTAAGCAGGGGTTTGAGCTAAATGACTGCCAGAGGTCTCTTCCTATGTGATTCTGTAATAAATCCAAATGACTTGTAGAAGAAAACAATATAAAATATTTCATTAAGTTACTCTTCTCATCTGAACCTTGTTAAGTCAGCAACAGAAATTATATAGCTTTAGCCTGACAGAGGCATTTCTGGCATGAAACCAAAGGTTTTGTAGTTACAGAAGTTATTCATCACTCACACTGGAAACTTCTTGGAAAACAATGGTCCTGCTACTATCACTAAAAATTAAAGTCTAGTTAAAGGATGAAAACAACACCTGACAACTCTGCTTAAATAGGGATTTACACTGAAGATGCTGAATTTACTATCTGGCTGTCTTATTGCAACAGTTACCTAACTTGAGAAAACCTATAGCAGAAAAATAAAATACCTATATAGAACAGGAACTCAAACTAGCTATTACATGAAGCTTTTCATTATGTCTGTATCTTTCTCTTCCAGCAAGTATAAAAGGAGCATATGGAGAGCTTTAAACCCCAAACCATTTGTATTTGGAAAAAAATTAACTTTCAAATTGCATAATTTAATTCTTCCTTGACCTCGCAAGACTGCAGTTATTTCTGCTCCCTGCTCTCTTCTTCTCTCTTCCAGACTTCACTCTCACTTGAGGCTCACAACTTATTCCTACACTGCTTCTCCTTTCTCCTCTTCCTTGGAGCAGTTCCTCAAGCAAATACCAGCAGTTGCTATTCCACCTATCCCCACATTCTCAGACAGAGCCTGAGTGCAAAGATACATGGAATTAAAGTAAAAAATTGCAAGTAGACACTTTCAAGTGTGAAAATACACAAACACTGATATACAAATGTAAATGCTACTTAATCAAAAGCCAGTTCACAAAACAATCTGTGAAAGTCAACAAGTTCTTTACATTGATATTATTAGAGTTTAGATGAGAAATTTTGTTTAAATGATATTTTTTATTAGTGCTGTGTGAAGCACTTTATTTCAGTCACCTCACTTTCAAGTTAATTTATTTGCAGAAAGTAACTGGTCTCAGACATGTCAGCTCCTCCACATGCATCCTGAAGGGACCATTTCCTTCCCATATCAAAGAGCACCATGTGGCAAGACTTCTCATCAACATCAAGTAACTCCACAGAATGGGAAGTATACTCTCTAGTAAATTATCAGTATCATGGTTTGTTCCATCCTTTGGCAACTGAAGGTGCATCTGCTCACCACTTTTCCCATACCAACATTACTCCTCATATGGCAGTCAAATATCCACAACTATATTTGGCATCTCTATCAGTTTGTAAACACTTAGAACCACAGTCCACCCTGCATGGCCCTTTCACTTCCACAACTGACATATAAGTGTATTAATGAAACACTTCTAATGTGTCTGAAAAACACATTTATATCAACCATTTTCTAACAGATTACTCATTATTAAAGAAAAAAAATGAGGGTTAAGACATTAAGTTGAAACACCCTTTTTTCCTAAAATGACTTTATGCTGTGGGCCATACTCCAGATTTTTGTAGAATTATATGTTAAAGTGTAAACTTCATGGCAGAACCAAAGTCCTCAGACGCTGAAGATAATAAGTCCTATCCTCACAAGAACCCATTTTATACTTTTTCAGTCAATGCATACTGAGATCTCAAGCTCTGATCGTGTAACAGACCATAAGTACCTCAAGAGTTATTGCTTTTGCTACTCTAGCATTTTCTCTGAAAGAAGATTCATGCCATCTCAAACAAAATCCTAAAATATTTCTGTTAAGTTTTTCCTCTTAAAATAGTAGTTGTTTCAGGCTGAATAATTGTAACCTAGCGGCTGTTCAAATTAGCCTTTTAATTCATGCAATTAACCTCCTACACAGTGTTTAAAACCTTGCTCAGCAATAACAGAACTTTTAAGGAACTTTAAGTTACTTCTGAGGCAACTGGAAACATTAAGACATCCAATGTAGCATTAGAAGTTTGGGTTATAAATACTGCCAGAGAACAGGCAGCAAGTTGAATGCAGTACTAAAAATATTAAAGAATACAGGCTTTCCCTCGCTCTCACTGGGTCTCATACTGCATGAATAGCAGCAGAGACTTTACATTATATATAATTCACTACCATGGTTTCACCAGACTCTGGGAGGAGATGCTTTACCCTTGCTGACTTAGAAGTTAAGACATTGAAAACTGTCAACACACCTGAAGGGAGAAATCACTCAGTTCAACCAGATCTTTACACTTTCCATGCCAGTTCTCTGTGATCACTAGAGCTGAGCTGGCAGAGATTTTTTCTTCTCCAAAAGGAGTTCTCAAAAAAAAAAAAAAAAAAACAAACAAAAAAACAACTCCACAAGGAAGCTTACAATTTTATCCCTACTTTTGCCACTGGCTAGGTCCACAGATCTAATCTCTAGCAGTGTAATGGCATTATACAGCAACTCTTCCTGCTCACACAGTAAGCTTGCCCCTTCTGCCTCAAATCGATACATATCCTAACACTATGTAAGAACTTAAGCAACATCCCATTCAAGAGGTTTGGAAATTATTCTAAATTAGGCAGCTGGTCAATAGAAATTAAAACATTGTAACATGTTAAGTTAAAACAGAAAGTTTTAACAGCTACTACATCTTATAACTGCATGCAGCCCTAGGGGATGCTCCTGACACTTCCCACCCTTTCCTTCTCCCACAGGACTTCTCTGTCTGGCTCCTGCACAAAAAAGACTAGCTCCTGCATTTTACAGAAGATCTTATTAGCCAGTCTATTTTCCAGAAAGAAACACCAGGAAAAGCCAAATTTGCTAGGGTAAATCACTAAATTCTCTTCCAGAAAACTAGAGCTACAGTTCAGGTGATCATTTTTATAACATGCACCTTCCTAGCTAAAAACTTACTCCGTTGCACATAAATTACAATGATGGATTAATACGAACTATCTGTTCCCATCTGAAATAGTGCTGACCACTCTTTTACCATTGCTGGCAATTAACAGTAAACATGAGTTCTAGTCATTTTTTGTAGCAACTTGCTGAGATTTATAGCAGTAGCTTCGAAAGTCTGAAGACAAGAGTTATCTTTGGGTGAAAGGCTTTTCAGGGTTGTGACAACCTTGATGCTGAAAAGTTCTGGTACATCAATCATTTGTCTGCTATTCTGACAGGGGAAACCTCACAGGTGACACATACAGTGTGAGAAGTAGTTAAGGATAGCTGCTAGTTGTTGCCACAAGTTCTAGACAAGTTGTCATTAAACACACAGAAGAAAAAATTAGCAGACAGCATTACTATCTTAATCAACTTCGACCAAATCAGTCTAATTTCCCTCTAAAATACAGTAATTGGCTTCAAATAGGAACATTAGAAAGGAAATGCTTTTCTAAAAAAAGAGTATGATTTTAGACAGCATCTCAAATTAGTCTCATAAGCCAGAAAAAACACAGTCTGGAAAAAAAATGATGTGGCAGGGGCAGAACTCCCTGGAATGCAATTCTGAGAGATATCAAACAAAAGATTTATCACAAAGGGATTTCATGCTATTCAATGTTTGCATCAACAATGCAGATGCTGAATATAAAACCCATTTACTAAATGTGCCAATGATGAAAAGCTAAGAAGGACTAAAAACTTAAATCAATTTTGCAAATGGAAGAAATTGACAAAAGAGGAATGAGATCCAGTGGGGATGAACACAAAACTCCTATAGAAAGACAATGGAAAATATAAGTAGTAGTCTTTAAGAAAATGAATATCTAAATCCCAAGCTGACAGTCAATGTCAGGCAACTGCAAAACAGTAAATATCAGTGAAGTGTACAGCCACAAGCACCACTTTCAGAACAAGCCAAGTAATCTTTTCTGACCCATTTTGTACTACACTTAGAAACAAAATACTGTACTCACACTGAAACATCACTTTTCAAGAAAACAACTGACACAAACCCAAAGAGTAAGCCATTCTTTGCGTTCCTCCAATAAAGACAAAATTAATTGGATTTGGTTACTGTTTAAGCAGGAAAGGTTGAAAGAGGGCTTTCTAAAAACCAAAGCACCAGTAGCCCACTGCAGAGAAAACGGGAACAATTTGTTCTCAGGTTCTCAAAAGACAGAAGGTGCAATGGGCTTAAAATTGAAGTTAACAAGATTTGCACTAAGCACTTGGGGAAGACAACACCACTTTTCAATTTTAAGAACAATGAAACCCTTGAGCGGATTTCACTGGAGACAGTTAAGGAAGTAAAAAACCCACAGTCAGTAGCAGGACCACAGGAAATTGTTTAGTCCTTGTTGTTCCTTACATTTATTTAAAAAAACCTATATAGAGTTTGCTGGTGCGAACACTCACTTCAGTAGAGGATACAGTAGAGAATTTGTGCTTTTTTTACAGTTTAAACATTTGTGACCTTTTATTCTCCTCTCCCCACTATCTTCAGCATAGTCTTATTTTTCAATTAACACTCTTACATTTTTGTATGAGCAGTTACCACAGCTGCAAAGATCAGAGTCTGTCTTCTGTTATTGCTAGAGCTTAAAAAACATGCAAGAGTTAAATAAAGGAGTGCATAAGAAGAAAAAGAAATTCTACTAATATTTTCTATTAAATTCCTCCCATTCCATGACTCATGGGTTTACTACTGATTTACACTTCCATAGAAAAATGTAGCACACAGTAAGTTAAATAGGACAAGGAAATAGAGAGTATAATGGAAGCAAATTAATGAAAATCAATCGTTTCGAAGACTAAACTGCATTGACAATAAAGCTTATGGGGTTTACACAACTCGAGTGATTTCACTGTTTCATATTAGAAAATTAGACAACACTTTCAATGCAGTATTCTTCCAAGTGTGTAGTTTAAAAGATTGCCTTCCTAGTTTAATCACACTTCAAATAAATAATAATGAATAATTATTAATTATATTGCAGGCACATCTGCAAGGGATAAAATGTGCCTTGCTCAGGACTCCTCAGGTTCCCTCAACTCCTCCTACATAGCGCAGAGAGGCAAAATAAGCCCAACCTCACACACCAAGGATTACCCAGTAACCTAACCCAGGCAGATAATCAGTTTGGACAATGTCTCTGCAATATTAGATGTGGAACTCTTCTCATCTAGTTTTAGACACAAAGTCCCAATCCACAATTCTACTCTTCCCTTGTTATCAGTGAATGGAAGAACTGGCCCTCCAGAAGACAATTCAGCAGGTCTCAGACATGTCTTAAACCCTCCAAAGGGATGCCTGTGTTATTCTGTTTCTCCCTCCTGCCTACAGAGGCAGCCTAATGTCACTCAGACTCGACATCAACTCTTCCCCAGCATCCCCGGTTAGACATCTTACAACAGTTCTCTTCCCATTCTTTCCTCAAGCAGTGTTGGCTAAGATTCCACAGTCTCAGCTTCTTGGCACCTCTGAAGGAATGCCAGGTTCTGGAGGTGGAGCTGAACACAAGCATCACCGACTTCAATGGCTTCCAGAGAGGACAATGCAAACACATAGAAGACTGTTCCTTTTAAAAAAAATTTCACAAAATTAAAAAAAAAAAATTATCCAGGTAACTATCCAGATAGCAACTTCTGTAAAAGTGAAAGCTACACATTAGTATGAAAAACTAACAGCCTGGCTCTGTAAATACTTAAACGGGTATTTTAGCAGAAAATCTCACGTCCTGAAAATGAAAACATATGCAAATGTTTGAAGAAATAAAGTCTACAGTTTTTATCTTGGTTTGGTTGTTTTTTTGAAGTAAGATCACTGAAAATATTTACTTTTCTTTCTAACAAAAGAGATAGTTCTACAACTTCACAATAACGCCCATAATGTTAATAGCAAACAACTTTTCATATTGAAGTACCTAAGCTGGGACAAGGCACACCACACCATTAAGTCACACAGAGGTAAAAGTCCATGCTGGCCACTTGGACTTAAAGAAATTCAGATTTCTGGAGCACAGCATCAATTTCTGCTCCATGTTCCTTCTTGGGTCCTGAGACTTCAAAATTCCAACATTAGAAAAAGGAAACACTAAGACAAATTCTCTTTGAAATCCTAATGTGATTTAAACACACTACCTGTGAGCGGTTGTGCTTCACAGATCTTCTAGGTCCTTTAGCACCATCATCCATGCCCTCCTCTCCCTACCAGCTAGCCCCTTCCTCCATGAATTTTAAGTATAGCTTCTTCATGAAATCTTCTGAAGACCTGTTTTAAAAGGTAGGACTTAATCTAACTTATACTATTACCAGCCCTCTAAGAAACTAATTTTCAGAATGTGGAGGTATGCACTGTAAGTCCTTTATTTCCCCCATGTAGTAAAAGATACACCACATACACAGGGATCTGAAAGAACAGATAATATTAGCACTTGCTATGTGGAGAAACAAACAAAAAAAAATCCGAAATACACTTAACATCTTCATTGCATCAAGTATATAGCACAGGAGATCAAACACCTTGGTACAAAATTCACAAGACATTTTGTCCTGCTGGCCATAAAGAAAATCCATTGTCAGATGTTTAATCAATTTAGCCTAATTTTCTGACAACATAGCTGGAAGGCAGAAGAAAGAATTTGAGCTATTCAAGGAAGTCTAGTGCTTCAAATACGCTCAGAAGCTTTAAAGGAAGACTTAAAAATATTCAGTATGCTTTATGTTAGACTCATATGCTAGTTTCTTGCCTATTTTAGGCATAGAGTCTCCTCAATTCTCCATTCAAACATTAAAAAAAATACTTAGATGCATGCTTCTAATAGTACAACAAAGTAGTTTGGGCTTGATTCCAATTTCACCCGGAGCAAAGACATTCTCAGCAGAGATAATCCATACTTCAGGGTTATTTGAGTCCTTTTACAGCTCCTTGAGAAGCGGAAGTCAAGCTACATGATTATAATGACAAAACAAAGGGAAAAATGTAAAGGTGTCTCCTAGCACAGGATATAATACAAGAATGAACAAGTATTAAAACGATGCAAAAAATAATTATTCAAAGCGCTTGCTTCATTTATGTAAAGACAAAGCAAGAAATGCAATGTTACACTAGCCAAATCATTCACTATTTAAACTAATTAAAAGCAGCAACCAAAAAAAAATCAGAAAACAGTATTGACCTACAATGACAAAATATCACTACAGGTCTTTCATCAATCAAGGTAATTACTAACTATCCACTGAAAAACCACTATGACTGGCTGTGTAGATCAACTTGAAGTTTTAAATTTACCTAATACAATAATGGTTTTATGCAACAGTACTGAAGCCACTACTCCAATTTTATTGCCCATTTGTAATCATTGCAATTGAATTTAGCACTCAGTTGTTTACCTGCTAATATTCTTCATGAGAGAAGAAAAGTAGACTTCACTGGCAGATTACCTATTTTTAGATATTTTTACAAGTATTACTCTTCCTCCTCCCCTCCGTTTTACATTAGAAGTTTCTTGAATATTCTTTAAAGCTCTACAGCTACCACCAAGTTATTCCGTCCTTGAAGACATTCACAGCATTTCTCTTCCATCAGCAAATACATACACTTCATCTTCAGCTAATTTTTTTTTTCATAAAATTGTATGCATTACCTTAACAGTATTCTGCCAGTACAGTCCAAGTCCACAACCATTCACAATTTAAATTCAAATAATCCTGACTGAAGTCTTTCCAAATGCAACTAGCTTTGCTGTATGGGAGGGCCTTTGATGTTCACATCAAATAACCTTCAAATTGTTCAACAACAACAATAATCAACTCTATTGTCCTGATGAATAAACCCTGTGAAAATGTGCCCACGAATGTCATGGACTATACATGTTTTTAAGTGACAAGATACAAACCACGATGTCTGACTGATTCTACTGAATATTTAAAGTTTGTGGACTCATGAAATCAAGATGGATACTAAAATGAAAGAATGTAAAGTATCTGCCAAACTATATAACTTTCAAAAAAGGCATTCTTCCTATATTTTCCTTAATATTTTACAGATGTTGAAGTTACATTGAAGTGCAGAGGTATAAGAGTGAATTCAGCTCATAACTCCTTATGATTTGAACACATGTTCAAACTCTATCAAACAAATAAAGATAGGACCTAATGCTAGCCTCAATAATCTGATAAATCAGAATAAAGCCCAAAATTTACTTAATCACCTAAAGGTACCTCTTATATCAGAGACCACCCATCTGACAGTTTTTTCCATGTTTAGAACAGACAAGAGCTTTCACAAGACCCAACAAAACCACAATATAACATGCAGAGAGGCAGCATGCACACAAAATTGCTTTTCCCACTCTCATCAGATCATCAAGGGACATTTACAGCGCGGTTTTTTGGCAGTACTGTGTTCACTGCACAGAGCCTGGCCCGCATGGTCTCCTGGCTTTCAGCTTACACACAGTGAGAGCGGCCAGCGCAGCACGGGAAGCACAGAGCCGATCTGCCAACAAGACACACGGGTGAAACAGAGTTTAAGGGCTTCTGGATACTTCGAACTCCACTAGTTACACCATTCAGCAGCTGCAGCGATCCATCAGATTCTGCAGAGGCACTCTTCCTACTGCAGAAGAGTGTAGTGATTCGTCAAAAGCAAGTTTCGAAAGGACAAATAGATAGGAGAAACTTGCGGGAACACGAGCGGAGTTTCGCTCGCGCTAACCTGCACAAAAGGCAGCTGCATGCGCGCTGCCTGGAATCGGCACAAATTTGAGGCGAAAGCATCACAGGTAAACACATCGGGAGGGTAAGAGCCCAAAGCAGAACCTCCCCTGGAACACAAGCCTTGCCCCGCCGTTTGCTTTTTAAGGAGGACGGCAGCGGACAATTCTCGCCCAGGCGCCGGGGAGGGGGACCCGCTGCCAGGGCGCCTTCCCAGGGCGCTGGGCAAGGCGGGATCTGACTTGGAGCATCTGGAAAGCAGGCACTGACCTGAGGGTGCGGTTGCCGGCGCAGCCGCGGCGCTCCATGGCGGCGGGCACGCAGCTGGTGAGCTCGGTCCAGTCGGCGTGCAGCCCGCAGCTCCAGCCCGTGGAGAAGCGGGAGAAGAGCCAGGTGTCCTTGTCGCCGCCCGGGCGGTGGCAGGCGCACTTCTTCTGCCCGGCCCGGCAGTAGCAGGGCTGCTCCAGGTGGATGTTGCGCACCAGGTGCCGCCCGAAGGTGGTGCCGCCCGTCTTCTGGATGTGCAGGAAGACTATCACGTCGCGGCCCCGCATGTCGAACCGCACCCGCCGGCACAGCTCCCCCCGGGCGAACGGGAACTTGGCCGCTAGCCGCGGCATCGCCGCCGCCTCCTCCTCCTCCTCCCGCTCCTCCGGGCCCCCCCCGCGGCGTGCGGCGGAGGCCGGCGGGCGGCGGGGGCAGGCGGCGCCGGGGCAGGCGGGCGACACGTACTGGTAGACGATGAGCAGGAAGAGCAGCGCCAGCAGCGGCGGCAGCAGCCACCTGTTGAAGCGCTCGTCCATGGCGATGCGCGGGGGCAGCGCGGCGCGGGCTCAGGCGCTGCCGGCCGCTGCCAGGACGGCCGCCCCGCTCGGATCCCGCAGCCGAGGGGCGCCCGGTTCCGTCCCCGACGGCATGATCCTGCCGGGCGGGCGGCCGCGGCTCGCTCCGCTCAGCCCAGCGCGCCGCGCCGCACCCCGCCCGAAGCGGCCATCCCCCCCGCTCCCCGCGGCTGGGGCGCCGAGCGCCGTGCCCGGAAAGCGCTGCCCGGCGGCGGCCGCACAGCTCCGCTCCCGATCCCGCTCCGCCGCAACTCCAGCCCAAACACAGCGCCCGGCTCCCGGCGGGGCGCGCCCCGCCCCCGCCCGCCGGCCAATCGCGGCCAGGCCGGCCGGCCGAACAGCCAATGGGCGGGCCCAGCACGCCGGCGCTGTAGCCAATGGTAGCGCGCGGCGGCCCGGCGGGGGCGGGGGCACCGCCCCCCGCTCCCCTCCAGGTACCGGACCGGGACCGGGCGCGCGCGGGGCGGAGGCGGGAGGCGGCAGAGCCAATGAGGGACGAGGGCGGGGCGTAGGGCAGCCAATGGGACGGGCCGGGGGCGCCTCCAGGTGAGCGGGGCTCCGCTGAGCTCCTCACATCGCGCTATTGCCCCAGGGAGCGGCTGCCCGGGACCGTTCGCCCTTTCGCGCCTGTGGTTATAACCCCTAGAGTTTCATACACGGAGGTCGGATAACACCGACCACCCCGCCGATTAACTAATTAATTGTCATTTAACTGGTCCACGGCGCTGCTGGTTCTTGCGGTCTTCAAAGCACAGAGTCCCAAACGATGAACCCACTTTGCAGAAGGCTTTTACCTCCCCGAGGCAATACCATCGGTTCCCCGGCAGCTGCTCCATTAAAATTTCAAAAGGTCACTTTTCAACCTCTCTCGTGTATTTGCAACAATCCACATCCTGGAACTGTGTTGTTTTCCCTATTGAAATTTGTATTTTTTACAATAGACATTCAAATCTTTAGCTCGCAGATCACACTTAGCTAACTTTTGCCAAAAAACCCCACTGTTTTGCCTGCAATTTGTTCCCTGCAATGTTAAAAGTTTGTTACAAACACTTCATATCCAAAACCAAGTCTCATATGGCTCCTGGATTACAATATATTAATATGCAAAGCATTTTGTGTTAGAACTGATTGCACATCTCGCTTATTTAATTACAGAATGCCTTTATTTACTGAGGGATTAATTAGATATATGACAGAGCTAAAGCAAAATTTTTTCTCAACTCTAAAGACAGCTTCACCTCTGCAAGGCTGATAACAGAAGAGCAGTGTCTTCCCATGGGACCACTTAGCTTTGGAACTTATAAAAATAGACAAATGTATTTTAAACTGAAGATTTTTATATAGAATCCAGGAGTACTTGAACTTTTGGGGAAGAGTATCTGCTCCCATTAAAGCTTGCCAGAAATCATAGAAATTACCAGAAAATGGTCTAAACAAAAGGAGTTAAAACTGTAAATGTTGTGAGGTGTCCACAAGAACAACAGCCTACACCACCCACCTTCAAACATCTCTCTACAGGCAAGCACACTCCCAAGGTCCCACAGCAGTGTTATAGCATTACACCAGCAAAAGTCTGAGAGTGGCAAATTTTTGGGTCCTGCCAAAACATGAAAAGAGTTGATGCACTTCTACCTTCAGTGAAATTTTTTAAGGAAAACGCCATGGGTTACCTGGTGAAATTCACCCTTGAACAGCCATGCACTATGGTACTGGAACTCCTTTCCTCCTTTCGAATAAGAACTCATAGCTTGGTGTCAAACAAACCGATTTAATCTTCTTCCTCTAATGAAAAGAGGTGTGCACTCACTGACTCTTACCAAAGTAGAAAAGAGCATTTTTGCCGTGAGAAATCACCATGTTCTTTGCCAGCATGATGAGCAGAGCATCCACCTTCCCTCTAGGGAGACCAGACTCTCTTCTCTGCTTTGGCCACCACCATGCTCACCTGCTTCCAGGCACTCTCAGTGCCTCCAAAGTGTGCACTTAGTAAGGCTGCCTTTCAACCTCACTCTTTTACTAGGTGACACAAAGCCTGTCCCAGAGAAATTTAAATATTTATATGTGTAAGATACAGAAGCATCTTGTTCTCATCTCAGCCTATTCACTACTTAACAAGCAATATGGCTAAATTCACTTGAAATAAAAGTTCTGCTAAAGGATTTAGACTCAAGTATCTCTTATGCTTTTAGTATGATACAGAAATGTTATTATAATTTAAGATTTTCTCATTAAATACCAGATTGTTAACACTGTTCCTTCATCTCCATTAAAAGGAGCTTAAAACTAAAGTTGCTAAACAGAGAAACCCTCAATTTCAGTTTAATTTTAAATTCTTATTTATTTAAACTTACTCAAGACAGTTACTGATTCATGAAGACTAGTTAAAAAAAACCTTAATGGAATGGATGTACAAGAGAAGTAAAAATATTTATAATGAGGTTTAGCTGCAAAACTTGACTCTTAAAAGATTCTCCTTTTCCTAAGACTAGAAGTTACTTGCAGTGCCACATGAACCAATGTGTTTATGCAGCTTTCAAAGGCAGGGTTTTACTTACGAATTTTAATGCTTTTAATGACGATCTGTGGACCATGCTTTACACAGAGTCACAACCCACAGCACAACCAACAACATGGAGTTTTCATTTGGTAGTATTTTATGTTCTCTTTATAGAGGCCTGTGTTACTGTGTAAGTCCCTGTGAGATGAAGTTCTAATAAAATCATTTAGCTTCTTTGGAAGTCCGTGGCTGTAACTCCTTAGCATCAATGAAGCAATGAAAAGGGTCATTTTGAAAACAGTCATGTTCCCATTGATTTAATGGGATCATGACTGGGTTCAAAATGAAGCCCTAAAAATTGCAAACATTCCCCAGTCATAACATTTTCCCTTGCAAACATAACTCATCTATAAATCTCCAATGAGACATTAACCACAAGGAAAATCCGAAGTCCGTTACAAGCTAGTTTTGAGATACTCTTACAAAATCAATGTCATTTCTGTGCATTTAACAATAAAAGAGTTATATGTAGGACTAAGGATTCTCTTATTTTTTACATAAAAATTCTCCAAGATCCTATGCTGTCAGCAGATATCTCAGAGTTCACCAAGCACTCAAGTAGAATAATCCTGAAATTACCTACTCCTCATGGCACTTTCAGGCAGAATCCCTTCACGTGTTAAAATTTACATGCCAAATCTACCGTAATTTCTACCAGAAATATGCCGACATGTAAAAGTGTGCACAGAAAAATATTTTAGAATTCCAACACAGTATGTCCCTTCTCCTTGCCAATTCTCAGGTAACACTCAAGACATTTTCCAAGTCACTAAAAATAAAAGTTGGCATACTTATGCTTCATTTAAAAGGAAAATACAGTATTTGCCAGTCTAAAGCAATGGGCATGTGAAACAGTGTCAGTGCCAACATCAAGGTTTGTACAAAACGCATGAGTAAGCAAGTGATAGTATGAAGCAAAGGTACAAAAACATTATTTAATTTAGCAATTACCTGTCTGACAAGGTTAACATCTAATAGATCTGTTAATGTAAAATTAAAGTGACACCTTCCTCACACTGGTTTCTTTAAATTATTTATCACGGCTTGACCTGAGCTGTTTCAATAGTTGGAGCCAATTGAGATTTCCAATAAACCAATTTTTCATCATGCAGCAAGTCCCAGGTGTTTCCCTTGTCACAAGGATAGAAATTGTTTAATTAATAAATGCAAGCTACTTCAGTCATTTGTCTTAGATTAATTTGTTTCAATGTTTAAAGTATAAAACTCCCTTATTGTCAGAGTAAGTCCTAGTATGAACCTTCATTTCAATGGGACATTGAGTGTCATATTCTTCCTTTTAAAACAATTTATGTATCATACTGCCACCACTCCTTCCTCTTGTAAAGTTGCAGTTCAGTATCAGGCTTGTTACTTTACACTTCTCCTGCTTGTCATTCTTTTTCTGGATGTAATAATTTTATTAAACCTATGACCACCATTAATTTCCTTTACTCAGAATGCAGCCACTACAGAAACAATGTTTTCAATCAATGTCTCCTATGTGCCAGTCCATATGCAGGAGCTTTTGCAAGTCATTCCTTACATCACATAGCTGCATGTTTTCCTTATGAGAGAAAGGATAGGCTATACTATGCTTTGAGTAATCATAATTGTACCTGTGTAAGACACTGACCTTGGACAATTAGAAAATTGTAAATTGCTTCCAACATTCTAGTGTTTTTGTTTGTCTGGTTTTGTTCACAACCATATAATTCCTCATAGAACTAATACAGTATCTTTCAATACCTTTATTTAAGTTACAATTGTTGGGAAGGTAGTTTCCCAATAATGGAACATATCTGAAAACTTTGAGTTACATTTTTTAGATAATGCCAAAACAAGATATTTAAAGGCAGATCTCTTTTCTACCATGTAAATTTGGTCATCTTTTGTTCTTTTACTCCTTGGTTTTGCAACATGGACATCTAGCAGAATAAAGAATATCATGCTATTTGGCCTCAGTACCCAAGACAGTTCCTGAACATGTTTAATTTACTAATGGAGACAACACTGCTGAGCATTTGTAGTTTTCAATTTAAGTAAGAAAAATTTGAATTCGCTCTCTTGCCTATTGCATTGTGGCATAACCAAGTTACACTTACAAAACTCAGGTTGAAGTTACAGTGTGTTAGCTAGCAAAGAAAATCTCTGGCACCTAAGGCTGCATATGGGCTTACTGGAGTCCACTGCATAGACAATGGGGTGGCACTCAGGGAGCCTTGCTGCTATCCAGCTATAATTCCACCTGTAACAAGGATGATGCTAGGCAAATTAGCCAGAGGGCCTCTGACTGATGTTGCCATTCATGAGATATGTGTGGCTTCACGATGTGGCCAGATGGAGTTGGTGAGTGGCAAGATACCTTGAGTGAAGTTAGAAATATTCCAATTACTGAAAGATTAATGACTAGCAGCAAATGCTGGTCCTGCTGCAAAGGGAGAAAGAGTAAGAAACGCAGGGTGGTTTCTTTGTAATCCCAAACCCTAAACACAGGGTTTTTGTGTACACTTTCTACAATCAGAATCTGCAACATGAAGACAGCATGAGGAAAGCATTTCACAGGACACAGCAAATTGCTCTCTCATTTCTGAGTATAGAAAAACTTGAATGTACTCACCCATACTCCTTCCAGCCCTCAACTTCCTGAATCCTGCAATATTTAGGATGCAATCTCTAGAGTGTAGAGAAGCTCTTGTGTGCTTATTACAGATCAAAGGCATGTCACCTTTACCATATCCACGTTTATTTTTCCACATTTGGGTCTAAATAGAGATGCTTCAGACTCAGTCACTCTGAAAATCATGTGAAAGATGTCGCTGCTGGATTTTCATATGGTGTTTTGGTTTTCCAAGTAAAGAGCACTCTAATAGCATGTGACAAACTTGCTTGTTTAAAAAATAAGATGTCCAAGAAGTCAACACCCAAGTTTCCATATTGCAGCTTCCTCTCAAGAATTGACTCTGACCAGGGAGATCAATGCACAGAGACATATGGCTGCTATGAAACTGGTGCATGCTGCCTCCTGCATAACAAAAACTAACAAATATCCCTGTCAACATTGCCACCAAGACCCCAAAACGGCTCATACAGCAACGAACAGCAATTGCAAGACTGTGTAATACTGCCACCTGGTGATAGGCGTCACAGAAGCATTTTCTTACTTCTAGCACCACACAAAAGCCTTTTGTTTCCTTTCAGGTGCTCTTAATCCATAAGTTCCCCTCAAACGTCACTTATCCAACTATCAGTTTATCCTGAGCACCTCTGCTTGTGCCTGGAAGTCAAATTATTAAGGTTTCCAAATTTGTGCGGGCCATATCTTGTCTTTTCCTTCAAGACAGGCATTTAGATATGCCATGCACAGGCACAGCCTATCTTGATCCAAATCTCCATCACAACTTTATATGAAGTCTAGAAACTTTAGTGTCTTTGGAAGTAATATTAGAAATGATCCACTAGGCCTCGCTCTCTCCTGCTGGTTTTGGGTTTTTTTCCAATCTTTTCCATCTTTGGGGTGTGATGTAAAAATAAAAAATAAATAACCACAAACAAAAGGCAAAACCAAAAAGCCCTAATAGAAACAAGGAAAAAAGCTTCCAAGAAGTTTCCTTCTCCAAGATGGAAAAAAAAGATTTCTGCAGTACATGATCTCTGAGTCCTTCATCTTATCTCTGTGGCATACAGGTGAAAAAATAAGAAGGAACATGGCAAGTGGTAGATCAGGCTCAACTTCTAGCACCCCTATCTGGCTTTCACAGCTGTCAGCAAGTCTGAACCTTTCTTTTATAACTGACCTTCAACTCCTTAGTGAAAATCACAGCAAGTTGAGAACTGCTATCGCTTTCTGGGTTGCCACTATTTAGTACAAGACCTTTCTTGGATTCATTTCAGAAAGCCAACCTGGACACTTTGAAGTTTAAGTCAAGAACTGCACTTTTTTAATGTGCTGCTATGAGACTTTTTAGAACAATTCAGTCCTCTTCTTTGGGGATTTTTCTTAACTCTTTCTTATTTAACTATCATTCTGTAAGCGCCTAAGAGTCATGTAATCAGTGGTTCTTCCCTAACATATGGCCATAAAAAGATTTAATATTTTCTCTTTGTGTATTCATAATATATAGGAATAGCAATATTTATTCTTTAAATTATCCTCCCAAGATCAGTGAACTACTGGTCCCATCATCAGTGAAAAGTTCAGCTGGACTTCTGGAAAAGACTGAGAGGAATTCAGGTTTAATGATGAAGGGATCTAAGTTATTTCACAGCTGAGGCTGCAGCAGAATTACTCCTATTACCTCAAATCTGGCCAACCTACAACAGTCACAGCATAGAAAAGTCACTAGCACTGTAGGTCACAGGTTAGAAACTCATATTGAGTTTGAAGTCTCAGTTTGAGACATCTATCTCTGGCACTCATTTAGCTTATGATCTTGGATGAAAGTATGTTAGGAACTGTAATTACCATGAGAACTGGGAATTTTAACCTATAATGGCAATCTGTGGCAGCAAATGTCAAGACAAAAATAGTTCTCCTAAACCTTAGAGGGAAGGATCTGTTGGCCTTGCAGTCCGTTTGTAACAGACCAGTGACTATGTAAGAAATATGAGAGGGAAGAAAAATTGTTCAACACTGTGACAAGTTTCAGATGAATGAACTGTAAATTCAGAGGGAGAGTTGAGGTGAAGATTGCTGGAGTGCTCAGATTAAGAATTGGCAAAAAATAAGGGAATAATTCTTTGGCTGTCAGAAAAAGGACATCAAAATACAGATTGGTCAAAGCAGCTTGTTTGAGCAAGGAGTCTAAGGGCACCTCACATTGAAGTGGTTTAGTGAGAAGCATGTGCCTACAAACTACCAACACTGTATGTCACCTTGAGGCAAAAGAAAAACTGGAATAGAATAAGAATTGCACTGCTAAGAGAAGACAGAGATGGTCCACAACAGTGCAGTCACACTGTGGCTTGCAGACCACTGGTGGTGAGTGGCAGCCTGGTACCCTCACCCATGGTTGGATGACTGAAAATTAACAAACATTAAAATATTTGAATTTAAGCTTGCAACATAAATATTTACATGCTATAAATGTATTTTATTTAAAACCAGATGTTTCTAGCACAATTATCATTGCCTCTCCCAACTGATAAGAAATAGCAGGATGCAAGTTGTTCAGACATTTTATAATAGCATTCCTTTAATAAACTGGTTGAGAACCCCAAGTTTATAGCAAAACCGTGGGGAAAATAAGAGCTTACACTTTCTTTTGGAAGGAAGACTCTTTGAAAGATTCTTTTGAAAAAATTTGCTCAGGCCTCCAGCAGACAGGATCTCACTTTTCATTCTTTAGTGTCACAGAATAGACCTTAATCCTTTCAGAAGGCCCAAGTTTATCAGCCTAATATACTATAGTAAATTCTTCTTGACAACTGCCAGTTATCAGAATTATAGTATGAACAGCACTATAACAAATGTGAATAACCAGTACAAGCAGTGTATTTCTGATTTAACTTCATTTAATCTAGGAAATCAGGATCAAAGAATAACAGGAAACCAAAATAAAGCCATGGTTTCCAGACAGAAACCTATCTTTATTACTGTTTAATAGACAAACATAACTTTCCCTTAATTTGAGGTGTTAATTCTGTGTGATTACCATGGATATACATATATATATGTATGTATATATATATCTATGGTAATCACGAAGAATTGTGGCCATTTTCTTTTCTTTATAATGACCATTTATTTTAGAGACAAAGTTATTCAAAAGAGGATGCATTAAGATAGCAAGCATCCAGCACTAATCCTGTTGCCTTCTTTTTTCTTCCTTTTGATGTCTTCAGTGTCCCATCATTTGGAGCTACACATCGCTCCTTCAGCAACGCTAGGGACTCGGGGAAAAGCTCATCCCAGCGCTCTAACCAGCGGAAGGATAAAGGAGACAGAGGTAGCAGCTGCTGGCACATCAGGGGTTAAACAATTTGCTTTTCTTTAATAACACTTCATTTTTGCCCTCAAAGTTTATCTACATTAAAATATTCTAAATGTAGTGTGTTTCTGTAAGTCTAATTATATGCAGCATGTGAAAACATATTTGATAATCACATTGCTAATTATGTGCAATCACTTCAATACACAGGTGCAAAACTCCAGAAATATGCATATTTTAATCACCTCATATATATACATATAAACCACAACTTTTCACTTACTTAAGTGTTCAGTGATTCCTTACTTCTCTGGGACTCCACTTCCTTGGATTTTTGACTGGCTAGTAACAGAGAAAGAAATATATTAGGCTACTACAAATCTGTAATTCAATTTATATGTGTATGTTCCACTGCTAAAAGCCTGTAATTCCTGACTTTTCAATGGTTTATGAACATTTTAAAGCACACATTTTATAATTTATTAATGGATGCAGCATGCTGACTTCAGAGATACAGGACTCATCATTTTTATTTTCCTTCTGGGAGCTTTAAATCTCACAGTGCTCTTTTAGTATATATTTGCCTGGAATATCATGTACATGTGCATGGGAATGTGTTTTCTCCAGTTTGGATTAAACTTGAAGGACCTTCTTAAGGATTTAAAAGCAGAAAGTCATAAAAATCTTGAGCATTAAATTCATTTTCATTATATTTGCAATAATTTGTGGCTGTTTTTCTTGCTTCCCTTTCATTTACATGGAACTTATTTTTTACATCGATTTTTAAAGCTGTCTTCACAAAATGGATTGCAATTATCTTTGTATGTAAATCATAAAAAGTGAAAATTTCATATACTCAGATTAACTGAAAAGGACATAAAATATTAATTTTCATAATTCAAAAGTAATAATTCTATGTTCCCTCTAAAGATATTTAGCATAAATTACTAGAAGGGATAGCTCTAGATTACTTGTTCAGAAGTATTATTTTTCACTTTGGGAAGTGAGCTGCAATGACCCCTGAGAGACAAGAAACCTATCTACTAGTCTGCTTCTAACATTAACTAAAGGACAGACTGATAGAAGGAGCACAGTAAAATCTGAAAAGCAGCACTGAAATTTGTTCCACTGGAAACAAATCCGTCATATTTCACACAATGAAACAGCATGACTTGTTCTGTTTCACTTTAGCTACACAAATCTTTAATTAAAATAAATTACACTTAAGAGTCACAGAATAGTTGTTACGGGTATTACACACGCCAGCCACCGTAACAGCATTCAACAAGGTTTTTGCTGAATCAATAAGCCAAAAAGAGACTCTTCTACAAAGTCCTTTTTATAAACAGTGCTATGGCTCAAGCTGGGTGCCCCCAAAAAAGGACCCCAAAGAAAGAAAGTGTTCGGCAACTATACCCTTACAAGTTTCCCATCTCTCATGGAACTGATTGGACCAGCAGTAATATTAAGGTCATGATGGGCACAACATGAAGCACAGGGTGATCCATCTAAATATGAGGAAAAGCTTCTTTACCATGGGGGTTACAGACCACTGAAGCTGGCTGCCCAGAGAGGTCATGGAGATACCCAAAGCCTGCCTGGACATGATCCTGTGCACCTGCTCTAGCTGAACCTGCTTTAGCAGGGCTTTGGGCTCGATGATCTCTGGAAGTCTCTTCCAACTCCAATCATCCCACAATTCTGTGATTCTGACTGGGTTCTTCCTGTTCTTGATTGGGTCCCTTCACTGTCTCTAGACAGGCCATTTCTCTTCTTCTCTCTAAGGTTGCAGCTTCTACTGATGACTGCAATTTCCTTATCTTCTGGCTTGAACTGGCTCTGGGGCCTTCTTTTACTTGACCATAACATATGTTCAAAATATCTGGGCAAAAGTTCAGAGCTTGCAGCCTACGACTTCAGCAAATTTAGCTACTAATGCTAAGCAAGTTGTGCAAGGCAAGTTACCAAATCGCACAACGTAGTTTAGGTTGGATTAGTGCACTGGAGGCCAGCTTGTTCTACTTGTGCATAAAGCAGGACCAGCTTCAAAGTCATCTCAGACTGCTCAGAGCCTTGTCCAGTCAAGAGTCACAGCACCAAAAGAGACAGGGTGTAATCCTATGTCACCACTCTGAAATTAGAACAACACAATGCACAGGCGTTTGGAAAGTCATTTTTGTTTGGTTAAACATTGGAACAGGTTGGCCAATAGGTGGTGGTTGCTTCATCCCTGGAAAGATGTTTGGCTGGGGATTTGAATAACCTGATCCAGTGGAAGGTGGTCCTGCCCATGGCAGGGGGGGGATCATGTTTGGTGGTGCCTCCCAATCAAACTATTCTATGATCCTATGATTCTTACTCATTCTTATGAGCATTATAGTTTCCATTCCTGCATTAGAGGTGAGCTAGCAAGACATTCAGTGGGAAGTGAGGAATAAACACAAGATTTCTCCTGCCAGCTGCTCAGTCACACAAAGCCTGCAAGTCAGCTGGTCCTGGCACCCAGCTCTGCTGGGACCCAAATGCTACTACACACAGAACCAGGAACAGGGAGTTACTGCAGAAGTTACCTCTTCAGGAGCCCATGCCTCCTTGCCAGGAGTGGTTTCTCGATTCTTCTGAGTTTGTAATTCAGCCTGAGCCAGGAACTGCTGTCACAGGGCCCTGCCTCCCAGCATATGCTATCACTGGAGCACTCTGGACAGTGCAGTCGGCACCCTGCACAGGTGGAAATACAATTGAAACTCTGAACCAGTTTAAAAAGGATAGAAGAGTTTGTTCAAAGAAAAACTGCACTTGGCTTTAAACAGAAAGTACGTCATGGCGCTGCAGTCCTCGCTTCTGTCAAAGGTGAGTTGGTTGAGTGCACATTCAGGACTCACTGGCTAATTTCCCAACTTACTTTTTTTAGGCATTTTAGAAAGGATTCAGAACTCTGCTCACTGATCTGACTAAAAAGGAAAAATCACTGATACACTCCATGGCACAGGTATTTTATCTTTATATTTTCCACCTTGCGTGTAGCAACAGCACCTTTTGATCCCTACATAATAGGCCTACAGTTCAAATCCTACTACCCTGTTCTGGGAAATAGTGCATTTGCTCAGTGAATGCACCTGTATCTTCACACTAAAGTCTCTTTTGATGCTGGTGTGGCACCATGTGGCCAGAACTGTCCTGAGGGACTTCATTGCACATATCAGCTCATCAATAAATGTAAAAATACTCAGCTTTGTGCACTTTATTTATAAATAACCTATCTCCTGAAGTTATAATCTCCAAAAAAGTTGCATGTGAAAAATCACATCTAAAATAAAAGTATGTGGCTACTATTTGAATCATCAACAATGGTGATTTAATAACCTTATTGTACATTTTAGGCTAAATTATATATCATCAGTGTACTGTCTGTGATCCTTTCACTGAGGACATAGACACATTCGCAACTTACAACTAGAGAAAGAAGGAAAAATGTTATTTTCTTCAACACCCAACAACGTCAGAGGGTGTTGTAAATAAGGGATTAATTATGAACACAGGCCAGTTAACAACTAAGATTGCTAGTTGGCATCAGAAGTGCCAACTCATGCTACATTGATGAGCTTGCCCCAGGAATAAGACGACAAAGTTTAGCACACACAAACTCAGAAAAACCCTGCAGCATTATAGATAAGCCCTGCTTTTATCCACTGGTGCAGTTAGTTGCTCAGATTTGGCATGGTAGGAGCCAGAACAATACAGAAATCAATACAGAAATCAGTACAACCTGCACGTTGGCACAGCAGAGCAGTGGCATTGCTTATGAACTTGAGCTGGTGTATCCAAATGGAGCTGTATTCCCCAGTATGACCACATTTTACTGCTCTCCATTACACAGTACTGACACACCCAGAGTTTTGTAGGAAGTTTGTTGGCCTGGTCTAGGAACTATATTCTCCAGGTCTCTGGAGTGGATAATTTTAAATAAGAGGCTGTAAACTCCTGTTTATTTCACAAACCAAAATGTTGCTTTGATTCCCTTTTTTTCTCTTTTTCTTTTCAGTAAAAGTTGGAAAGAGAAGCATTCTGGCAGCAGGCCATTTACTATCACCACAGCTGTATGCGTGGGCATAGCAAAGCAGCATAAATTCTCATTGCTAGAAAGTTGCCACTGAGCAGATTCTGTGTGCTGTTGAAACCAGGCTTATGTTACTTCTGCATCAATATTTCTTTCACTGGCTCATCCCTGTAAATCAAAATGAAAGGTTAACAGACTGAAATATATTTTGCATGGTGTACTCCAGGATGCCACAATATTGAGACACACTAATCAAATAACCATAGCTGGTCTATAATGGAATGGACAAAAAAATGGACAATATCCTTTTCAGGGAAACACCTCAAATGCCTGTCATAGTATGACATTGACAGGTTCTGAAGAGATTGGCCTCCAATATCAGACAAGATAAAAGGATGCCAGCAGTTATTGCTCAGGAGGACACCAATTAATAACTCGCTAACAGGTGTATCTTTTGATTAGTGTTTGGCATTTATATTACCTACAAGTTAGGGAGAATAGGAGCCTTTCACCATGAAAATTATTTTCAATCTGTTAAAAAAATCAAGTTTTATTTTCAGCTAACTGAATACACTGATAAAGCTCAACTTATTTTCACTTATTGCTACTGTATCCATAAAATAGATATAGCTTACTGTGACTTATAAAACATTTGCATCTTACTGAGAAGTGTTCATTAATCACTCCCTCTATTCACACTGAAACCGCTATGATAATCAATTCCTATTTGCACAGCTGCGATATGAATAATTTCAAATTTTTGCTGTAATTGTTTTTCTGTTCTGCTGAAAAATGGTTTCAGAGAACTAAGTGTTTTTTCACACACATATATATATGGAATGTATGTACAAGAGTAGGCAACTGTTATTTGACATAATTACATAATATTCTGCTGTAGAAATGAAGATTAAGTCTGCTCTCCATCTTCTAGGTTTGCACTCTGCTTAACAGATTAAAATCTGCTTTTGTCAAATATACAGAAACAGATTTTTTTATAAGTGTATATTTTTTTTTATACTAGCTCTTTGTGGCTAGAATGCAGTTAAGGTACCAAAGGAAAGGAAAAACTGAAAAAAATATGCAAAAGCTTTTATAAGGAATGCAATGTTCTCTTACAACGCTGTATTTCTTTCCAAGGAGCAATCCAAACTGCATCTTAAGCAGGTTGCCCAGAAAAGTTTTGCAAGTGCCAGCCTTGGATTTTTTTTCCGAGACTTGACTGGGCCTCAGACATAACCTTGTTCTGAGCTGGAGGCTGGATGAGAGACCTCCTGAAGTCCCTTCCAATTTCATTTTGCCTATTTATGATCATAAATTTTAGGCCCCTAATAAAACAGTAATCCCAAATGGGAGAGAGAGGTATCTCAGCAGACAGACTTTTTCTATCTAACAGAGATTTCTGAATTTAAGCAGAAAGGATCTTTTCCTCAAGAAAACAACTGGACTACACTATTTTCTGTAGTTCACCACAGACTAATGATCTGATCTTCGATTCAGAGCTACCACTTTATCTTGCCACTGAATTCAAAGCTGGTTGTATTTCCATAGCCAGTGCCGACAGATTTTTATTTATCTTGTTCTATGGCAAATCATAAATTGTCACAGCTCAAGATGAAACAAGTAAAAGCTATTAGGAGTTTGCATTTAAGCAACAATAGCAGCCTCTTCAATATCAATATAAAACAAAATGTAACATAGCAACTTTATATAGAAAAGCAATTGATAGATTAGGGTAAGGTAGGTGCATCTATCATTGTGCATGTATCACACAGAGGTATGAAAAATGCACAGTAAATATATATACATGGGGAATGTGCAATGTACATGCTATTTTGATTGAAGAAACAAAAAAAGCAGCTTGTAACTCCTTTAGCCATAGGATTATTTGGGCTGGGATGCTTTTTGGTAATGGTCAATATAAACCAGCTATGGCCTATTCTGTGCAGAACAAGTGTAGTGTGAGTTCTAGAACCAAGTTCATCAAAAGCATTTTGAACTTTGCTAGGGAGTGGTGGAAGTGTGTCTTATCAGTTCATTGCATGTGTATTTACTTTCTATGGATGGAAGAGTTTGGCCCCATACCTGCATAATTAGCATAGAAAGACAAGGGGACCAAACTTTCTCATCTATACAGCACTCTGGTCATGCCGTCTCTGTTAGCAGTAGTGGTGACTTCTGAACTGTTAGTATGAAAGAAATGAAGCTGCTTAGTGTATCACAGCCCTTCTCTACAGCTGAATTTTGTTATTTCTAATGGCCTTACACATAAACCAAGAGAAATACTCCTGTGGTTTTCATTATTTCTGCAGAAGTGAATAAAGGCTTAAAGGCTGCACTACCAGTTTGGGGTAAGGTTTACTTAGCCTATTTACATTAAAGTTGGCATCACTGATGTGTCACAGTAGTCACTGGAAATTATCTGAGGTCTTATAACAGCACAAATTTGTGAGAATAAGTCCAAAAAAGTTTGATTACAAAAGCCCCAGGCTGAATTTACACATAAATACCCCCCAGGATCTATTTTTCATACTTTTACATTATTAAGATCCAGAAGCATGTTAAGTACAGGGATTTTGTGAGGGCAAGTTTCTGTACCATAGTTTGAGATGAGCACTAACCATCCAAATGATACAATCCATAGACTGCACCCTGGAGTTCTGCCATCACTGGCTCCCACCATCCACAAAGCAACCTTGAGCAGTCAGGAGATGACTGTATGCAAAAGAAATTAAAGGGCAGGCAGCACTAAGAAATTCCAAGTATCAGCGTCAAGTTCCGTAACTCACATTTTGGAAAAGGCAATACCCCCTATTTTTAATACAGCTAGAGTATATAACAGAGCTAGCTTTTAATACAGCTATTTTTCCTCCAATGAACCACTATGCAGAGCTGCTCTGTATTAGCATCCCAAAACACAGGTCCAGCAGCACCAGCCTCTCTTAGCTCTGAGAAACCGAGGGAGTGTAGCAGCTTTGTTGAGGAAATTGAATTAACTATGCAGATTTTGAACACATAAAAATTAGAAATTAGAGAACACGAGTCTGAAAATTCCAAGTTAAGTTAGGTAGAGAGTAGAGGTGGGGCTCCTGTGAAGCTCATGTTTATAGAGGGAAGACGTAGATAGGAAACAAAACACATCTCAAAATAGAACTCGGTTTGCAAAACTTTGAGGAAGGGCAAATTCAGTTATTCCCTCTAGGAGGAATAACTGTATGTGAATATACATATTATGCATGAAGCTGCTCACCTAGAGAAACGCTTTCACTACTACATGCAGGCTGGTGAAGGCCGAAGGAGAACAGCCCGCAGGGACACGGTCAGCGGGAGGTTAGGGGAGCGCCAGGGCAGGCGGCTGTTGTCCTTGGACACAGCCCTGACCCTCCTCAGCGTCCCGCAGCCACCGCCACCCAAGCCTAAGGGAATCCTGCGCAAATACGCCACTCGCACAAAACAACCCGAAACCTAAAAATAAAATAACGGGAATGCCCCGACTCCCGCCGAGCGGGCGGGGCCGGGCGCGCCTGAGGGCGAGGGCCAGCAGTCCCATTATCAGCGCATGCGCACTCCTGGCGCCGCGTGTCACGGCGCCGCTCGCGGCCGCCCCGCTATTTAGGTGCCGTCAGCCGCTGATTGGCCTCCGGATTGACCAATAGCGCAACGGCGAGGGCGCGGCGCAGCCAGTAGGAGCGCGGCACGGCCGTGTGGGCGGGGCGCGCGCCGGGGCCGCGGGGAGCGTGCGGGACTGGGCGTCCCCGGGTGCCGCTGCTCCTCATGGCGGGCTGGCTGCTCCTGCTGCCGCCGGCGCTCCTGCTCGCCTTGCTGTGCGCCCGGCCGTGCCCCTGCGGCACCGCTCCGGCCTCTTCCTCACAGCCCGTGACCGCCCGGCTGGCGGCGAAGTGGCCGGCGACCCCGTTGCTGCTGGAGGCGAGGTGCGTGCAGCCTCCTCCTCTTCCTCCTCCTTCTCCTCCTCCTGCCAGTGGCTGCCCTGTCCCGGCTGTCTCCTGGGGGACAAGGAGGGCGGAGGGACACCCTTTTCGCTCTGCTGAGCGTGAAGGAGGGCTGTCAGAGGGGGATAGCCGCGTTTCTCCCCGACGGAGGGTGTGTTAAAGTACTCCTTGGCTGTAAGGCTGAACTGCCTTCTTCCCTTCGAAAGCGTTGTGGACAGTGCTGGCAGGGCTCTCCCACGCTCTGAGGGAGCTGTGCAAGAGGCTTCCTATTTAACCTACTCAGGCGTTTTGCAGCTCGCTGGGTTGAGGAGGTGTAATGGGCCAATTACACAATCCCCGCCTTCCACTGAGTAACAACATCTTCGTCGCCCCCCAAGTAGTTCGCACGTTAATTAGGTGATTATAAATGTACTAGTGAAAATGTGAACCTGTAGGAGTGAAATACGGTGGTATTTTAAAAGGTATCGTTAACTTGTAATCATAACTTCAGCCTGGAGAAGAGAAGGCTTTGGGGTGACCTAATTTTAACCTCCCGGTACCTGAAGGGAGCCGGCAGGAAAGATGGGGAGGGACCCTTTCTTACAAGGGCGTGCAGTGAAAGGACAAGGAGGAATGGCTTCAAACGGAGGGTAGGTTAGAAGAGATGGACAGAAGAAAGTCTTTACTGTGAAAGTGGTGAGGCACTGGAATGGGTTTCTCAGAGAAGTTGTGGGTGCTCCATCCCTGGCAGTGTTCGAGGCCGTGTTGGATGGGGCTCTGAGCAAACTGGTCTAGTGGGAGGTGTCCCTTCCCAAAGTGGGGGATGGGAACCAGATGATCTTTAAGGTCATTTCCAACCCAAACCACTCTATGATTCACAGTAGAAAGGAAAAATGTTTTCCAGTTATAGGTGCTGCCCATTTGGTTTGGATTTGTTCTGCTTTTAAACTTATTGCTACTGTTTGGAGAATGCCCATGGAAGGGGGAACTGCAAGCTTCTGTAATCAAAGGAGGGGCAGACCTCCAAAGTAAAGATTAGAAAACAATATAGTCATAGAAGCTAGGAAATGGGAGTTTTTGGTAGGCATAAGGGGGGGCGGGCGGGGCAGGGTGTGGAAGGAAGGCAACTGATGTTCCCTTAAGGAAAACCACAAACCTTAGAAGTGTTACCTGTAAATCATAGAATCACAGAATGGTTATGGTTTTGTGTTGGAAGGGATCTTAAACATCAAGTTCTAACCCCCCTGCCATGGACAGGGACACCTTCCACTAGACCAGGTTGCTCAGAGCCCTATCCAGCCTGGCCTTGGGATGGAGCATCCATAACTTCTCTGGGAAACCTGTTCAGTGCCTGACCACCCTTACAGTAAAGAATTCCTTCTTTATATCTAACCTAAATTTTGCCTCTTTCAGTTTGAAAAAAAAATGGAAGGATGGTATTTGGAATAAAGCAAACCTTATCTTTTATGCTTTGTAAGAATTAACCCCTGTTTAAAAATGTTTCAGAGATTGACAATCTCCCCCCTACACAGGAAAGTAGATATCATTGATTAAAGCCTGGAATTTCATGAAAAACTATAACCTGACAGAATGCGTGTTCTTACCTGTATATTTAGCTACTATTAAATAAAATTTGTGTACTGAATTGATTTTATTTATAAGTGTATATTGGAATATCTGTGGAAAAATAAAGTGAACATTTTGGGGGTTTTCTGTATCAAGAGAATAGTCTGCATGCTTTACAGCTCTGATTGTTGAGTTTGGATTATAGTACTTTGTTCAAAATACCCTTTGACCAAAATACACTTCAGTTCAGTGTTTATGCTACAGAGATGGCTGTTAGTCATTGAATATCTAACATTTGGTTGCTGATGGGTATTATTTTAAATAACTGAAGGGTTTTACTATGGTACATCTTTGGACAAAGTCAACCTATGGACAACTAATTTTTATTTTTAAACAGTGAATTTATTGCAGAAGATGGTAATGAGAAGTTTTGGCAGTTCTTGGAAACTGTGCGGGAATTAACAGTTTATAAGCAAGGAGGTAAGTTAAACAGCATGTTAGTTTTTAATATATTATCTTGGGGTGTATTTAACTTTGAGACGTAACACATTAATTATTTCCAGGCAGGTCAGGCCTAAACATTATTGCTTACTAAGTAGGTTTCTTTCGGAAAGTTGTAGCATATTTTCCCTTAGAGCAATACTTGTAGAGGAGTTTAAAATAAAAATGAAGACAAGATAGACTGAACTGTTCTTACAAAATGGAATAGAAGTGTGAAGATTAAAGATACCTACCTGCTTAAATTACTTGCTAAGAGTTTATAGGATATTGAGACTTCATGTTTTCTGTAAGATGGATGCTTGTAGGGGATAGAATCACACAAATAACTAAAATGAGAATGCTAGCTAAAGGAAGAATTTGAAGAATTAGCAGAAAAGGTTTAATTCTTGTACATGGCATGGAGACTTGTTTTCTAGCATCAATACTGGTGTTTTAGAATAAAGGTTTATCACTGACAAAATAGGACTAAAAAAGCCTTGCATGATTAGACAGAAGAATATTGAGTTGTTCAAAATTCGGGGAGAAGACCTTAGCATAAAATCCAGTAAAAGAAGCATAAAAAGCCACTCTGGAAGAAACCTTGGAGAGCAGTTTACTAGAAATGTCCATGATAATGAAAAATTGGGAAGCGTACAGGGCTTTACACCAGATTGGTCAGGTAGGTCAACCTAGATTGGTAGGTCAACAGATGAACAAGGTGGAAAAGGCTTCAAAACAAGGTAAGGCTGCTTCATTTTTCTCTTTGCTTCAGAATAGCACAACTCTTTAGGCATGAGTGTGGGGACCTAACATTACCACTGGAAGGGACGTGGGGGAAGTTGAATGTTAAATAGTTTAAAGCTAACAAATTGTAGAAAGATCGTGCAGAAAATGGCAGTGAGAAGTGCAGGTTCATGAAAAATGCTGTATATGGGAGAGAGAACTTGAGGAACATGTTTTGACAATTGTGACTGACTGAATATAACTTAAAAAAGATTGTGGTGTGCATGTGATAATGTTATTTGAGTGCTTAGCAGTGCCCAAAGCAGCCAATAGACTTAAAAGATTGCTAGGAAGGGAACAGGTACACACATGATAAACGTAGTTTTGCTACTTACGATTCCATGATGTGCTTTTATATTGAGTAAAGTGATGTTTGACTTTACTGTCTCCCTGTGTTTTCCTCTTCATTTCTTTATAATGCAAAAGTACAACTAGAAAATGTACAAAGAACTGTGATTTTAGTTCTAGAGTATCAACTGGGAAAAATGAAAAAACACCCAGAAGTTACTGTGAAATTATGATCTCAAGGTCAGAAGTATATACAGAAGCAGAGAGAACCACTGAAAGCAGTGCCTAGGTGGTGAGTGCTGCTAAAAGCCATTCTGTGAAGGTCATAATGACATGGAAAATGGAAGTAGATGCAGAATTTGACCTGTGTTTAGCTGCTAGTAGCATTTGTTGAGGGCAAGCACTATTGTCTAATGCTGTTTAAGGTCTTTATAACTACGTAAGACACTGGTGTTGGTTACACTCTCCACAAGGTTGTGAATAACACAAAACTGGGAGGAGAAGGTGGGAAGATGGAAGGTAGGACTGTAATTAGAGGGACCTTGGCAGGCTGGAGAGACAGGCCAACAGAAACATTGGAAAATTCAGCAAAGGCACTTGCCAGACTCCCTGCACATGGGCTGGAATAATCTCAGCAACAGTGCAATCTTGGCGCTGACAGACTAAAAAGTGGTTTTTTGAGAGACAGAATGGAGATCCTTGCAAACAGTGAGAAGGCCAATTACATGCCAGGCTGCAGCAACAGGATTGTAGCCAACAGGTCAAAGAAAGTGTTTATTCCACTGTATGTGGCACTTTTAAGACTGAATCTGGAAGGCTGGGGCTCCCTGTGAAGACAGGAGTCCAGCATTGGAGTAAGTCTAGGAGAGGATCTCCAGAATGGGTAGGGAGCTGGAACAGACTTCTGAGGAAAGGCTGAGAGAACTGTGAACCTGAGAAAGAAAGGAGTAAGGAGAGACCTTGTATCTTCAGCTTCCTAATAGAGAAATGTGCAAAAAAAGTGGAACCAGAACCTTCCCGAAGGTATGCAGCAGTATGAAAAAAAGCAAAGGTCTGATGCTGAAACATGGAAATTGTGGTTAGATACTAGAGAAAATGTTTCTGCCGTGGGATTGAGTAAACACTGAAACTGACTGCTTCAGGAGGCTCTGGAATTCAAAATTCTACTGCATGAGACCTTGAACAGCCTAGTCAAGCCTTGAAATAAGATCTCTAGGTAACAGGTTGGATGAGGTGACCTCCAGAAGTCACTTTTAACTTACTCTTTTTTTCTATGAGTGGTTTAGATGCAGTTGGTATTGCCTTGAGATAAGACTGCTGTATTAGGTGATGTGTTGGGTTTTTTTATCAGCCATCTCTATTCTGCTTGCTTGGACACACTTTCCAAGGAATTTGAAGCTTTAATGACATTTATTATTAGTGACACATGTCTGTTGAAATTAGCTGTTAGTTAAATATCTACTTCACCTGGATAAACTCTGTGATTGAGAATAAATAAATCACAGTAGGATGAGTTCCATGACCTATCATGCCAATGAACTGTTATTTGCTGGCAGTGGGGAACCTTGAGACTGTAGTGAAATACTACTTTATTAAGCATATTGATGAAAAGTTGGTTCTCTATATGGTGTGGAATGTGTTCTGTCTTAGCTGTTGCATGTTAAGATACCTTGACACATGGGGATGTTCATGATTCATTAAAACAGCTAGCAATGACTACTTGAGTAAATTAAAGGATCTAGCTAAAAAGGGATTGGTTGGGGCAATTGACTTTTCAGTTCTTCTCTGGGTGATACCAATAGTAGACAGGATGAATAAGCAGAAAATAAAAGCATTGTTAATTTGATTTTTTTTAAATAGAAACATTTTCTTAAAAGGTAAATAGTTACTAGATTTGAAGCTGAAAGTCTGGTTTTATAGAAGATTAGGATGATAGATTTATATCCCAACATACTGTTGAATGTGTCGGAGTAGTAAAATATTAAAGCTAGAAGGCAACTTAAAAAATCAAGTCTGTTAGCTTGTGTTTTTTCTTCTAAATCTTTCCTTGGATGATTTTCAATGTGGGTGTTTTTTTCATCAGTTCTCAGAACTTGTTTTAAATTTAGAATAATCAAATCAACATCTCTTGCTAATTTACTCATTTAAAATATTCAGCCTTACCAAATTAGGTCTATTAATGGTCTGTTTAGCTGTGATATTTGTAGCAATGTAATGGATTTGGTGGGAATTATGTACATGGAATGTGGTAAAACATTGAGTCTGGTGATGTCTTTTGTGGTATTAACTTTTTTCTTAATAGGAACTGAACTTGGGCAGTATCTTGATTATACTATATGGAAAATGTGAAAAGGTTAGTGATGGGATACACTGTATTTAGTTAGCATGAGGTCATCAGGTAATATGGACAACATTGTTTATGTCTACTTAGTGTGCAACATGT
Organism: Acanthiza pusilla; assembly: GCA_036630365.1. NCBI lineage: Eukaryota > Metazoa > Chordata > Aves > Passeriformes > Acanthizidae > Acanthiza > Acanthiza pusilla. The sequence goes on along the minus strand of JAXCHO010000003.1, from coordinate 3,316,486 downwards.
TTTCTGCCAGACTTGGGAAATACTTGGAAAAGCAAATGATGCTATTTGGAGCTGCAGGTATGTTATAAAGAAATCAAAGATGCAAAAATTTCGTACTAAAACTAGCACAAAACACTGAAGATGGCATTTTAAACTTGTTGCTGCTTTTATATCCCTAAAGGTTAATTTATGAACACTGAGGGAAGGTAAGTAGCCAGTTCCCTGCCGACTAATTATCACTTGAGTGTTTACAGTCTTCCCAAGTGCTTCAGTTTATATATTGAATTTTCAGCAGCCTCATAAATATATATTAAAAGCCAAAACAAAACTAACACACAAACATGTTTTCTCTACAGAAACAATTTTCTCTGAAAAAAATGTAACAGTATATTTCATATAAAAAACAATCATGCAAATTATTTGTTGCAATCTACAAAAATACACATTATTCACAACTAAATTAGGTAAGTATTCTTTATGTGTATATAAACCTTAAAGATTCAAGAGGAATCCGTTTCACAAGCATGGCATTTCTATACTAGTAATGCAATAAAATAAAGTATTCTCTCTCTGCTGGCATCTTGTTTGAATGGCATAGAGATTGCCTGAACTGCCATTACCTGGGATCTCTAATTCCCTAGTTGATCTGTGCGTCCAGACATACACATGTATGCAGTTGGAACAATCCTTATACTTCCATCCCATAAAATAATTATTCCAGCACATGTGATAGACTGACTTAAGAAAAAACCCCACACCCTGCCCCTGCCCGGGAGTTGTTGGTTAGTTGGAAAGGAGGGAGGGGGTGAGCTGGGAAGCAGTGCCTTAAGAGGGAAGGGCAGTCAGTGAAGAAACTGTGTTTTGAGAGCTTATTTTTACCTCTGATTTATCCTCTGACTCTGTTAGATTAATAAATCACTTTTTTTTTTTTTTTTTTGCAACTTTAAGTTTCCCGCCTGCTTTTGCCCTGAATCTCCTGCCTCCTGCTTATCAATGATCTTATCTCAACTCATAAGTCCAGTGTTTGTGTTAATTTTCCCTCTCCTCGGCATAGCTGCAGCAGGAGAGAACATAGAGAGCAAACGTCGTAGGTGCCTGGCATTTAGCCAGGGTCAAACCCATGACAGCACACTTTATCCTTCTGATTAATTATGGCCTTTATGTGTACTCTCCCTACCTCCTGTGCCTCAGTACTTTGAATTCTCTTGTGGGTTACCAACTTCCATTCAGATTAATTTTGTGCTGTGTGCATGAGATTTGAAGAACTGTGATATAAATATTTCCTTATCTTTTGTGACTGTCCTGGTTGTCTCTTAATTATTTTTAACTTACCTGTGATAAAAGATACTGCTGTAGATTGTGGATAGTAAATGTCAACATTTAAACGTGAGTCTGCTTAGGTAGCTGTCCAGTTCTTGCTGCAGTCAATCTAATTTTGGCTACAGGAGTTGAGAGAGCTGTTCAGCTGATGAATTAAGGCATCATTCGAGTGAGCTAAATAGCTTTTTAGGTTTTGTTGGCTGCTAGGCTGTGTTTCTCATGGCTAGAATGAAAGTTCACGGATATGAAGTTCATACATGTGCATTCATATGTCTGTAGTCTGGAGCTGTATCCTGTTAATGTGACCTCTTATTTTAAATCAACTTTGTAAATGATTTTGTGGTAATATGCTATCATGCAGGATTTTATAACCAGAAAAATCTGGTTCTTCATGATTCCCTGTAACATCCTAAGAAACTTGTTATGACTTCTACTCTTTTGCCAATGTTAAAATGAGCTTGGAGGGCAATTAGTTACCAAATTTCAAGGAATCAGTACTATATGAAAAAAATTTGCGAAGCTGAAACCATAGTTCTAATTTACTGAAATGAGCTTCGTTGGTTAGAGCATGGTGCTAATAATGCCAGGGTCACAGATTCAATCCATGTACAGGCCACAAGAGTCCACTTAAGTCCACTCTGCTGTTGAACTTGATGATCCTTGTGTGTTCCTTCTATCTCAGAATAGTCTCTGTGATTCTGTCTATGTAATAAGCTCTAAAAATTGGTTTTGCATTAGGTGGATCATGTAGCATTTGGCATGGACTCATGTATCTTGGGGAAATTCAAAGTACTGTTGTATTCTAAGTGAAGCCAGCAGTGTTAATAGAAGTTGAAGTAGTAGGAGTGGATGCATGATTTGATAAATATATCCTTGTCAATATTGTACAGTCATTTTTGAAGGTAGATTAAAAAACCATGCTTTTTTTTTTAGTTATTAAAATCATCATTGTCATAATCATCTTCCAGAAAAAAATGTCAGCTGTTTTAAATACAGCAGTGAAGGCACAGATGAAATTTGTAAGCCAAAGAATTTAAAGACTTGTGGTAAAAATATTTTGTTGAGGCAGAATCTTTAGAAATATGTATTTCATGGCTCTTCCTTCTCTTCAATAGGTTGTTATTTGGGGCTGAGTGGAGAGGCAAAAATTTCAGATTTAATTTTATTTTTGTGGAGATAATTTGAAGAAAATTTGAAAATACAGTTATTGAAAAAGTTTCAATCTGAAGGATTTGACGCTTCCAAATTTTTGTATCCACTGTTTTGAACATGTGAAGCCAAATTTATCTCATTTAGAATCATAGAATGATTAAGGCTGGAAAAGACCTCCAAGGCTGAGTCCAGCCTTTGACCGATCTCCCCTCTGCCAATTAAACTGTAGTACCAAGTGCCATGTCCAGTCACTTCTTGAGCACCTCCAGGGATGGTGGCTGCCCCACCTCCCTGGGCAGCCCATTCTAATGCTTGACCACCCTTTCAGCAAAAATTCTTCCTGATGTCCCACCTGATCCTCCACTGGTGCAGCTCGAGGCTATTTCCTCTTGTCTGTCAGTAGTTGCCAGGGAGAAGAGGCCAACCCCCACCTGGCTACATCTGGTGGTTGCAGAGAGTGATAAGGTCACCCCTGAGCCTCCTCCAGTCTAAACACCCCCAGCTCCCTCAGCTTCTCACAGGACATGTGCTCTAGAGTCTTCACGATCTTCATTGCCATTTGAGGGTTTGCCGTTGCCAGGGCTATGTGTGGGTGTGGAAAACACGGAGTGGTTTTTCATCCATTACATCTAATGTAAAACAGTATGTCATATGTCATGGATTAACCCCAGCTGGCAACTAAGTAGCACGTGTCCTCTCTGTTCTCCCTAGTGGGGGTAAGGAAGGGCATTAGGAAAAGATAAAACCTGTGGGTTTAGATAAAAACAGTTTAATAATTGAAATAAAGTGAAATATAATAATAATAACAACAGGAAAAAGAGAGAAATAAACTTCTCTCAAGTGATGCACAGTACAATTGCTCTGACCGATGCCCAGCCTGTCCCCAAGCCGAGATCGACAACTCCTGGCCAACTCCCCCAGTTAATATACTGAGCATGACATTCCATGGTATGGAATGGCCTTTGGCCAGTTCAGGTCAGCTTGTCCTGCCTGTGTTCCCTCCCAGTTTCTTGTGCACCTCGTTGCTGGCAGAGCATGGGAAACAGAGAAGTCATTGACTCAGAGTAAGCACTACCTAGGCACAACTTACAGCTTGAGGTGTTATCAACATTTTTCTCATTGAATCCAAAACACAGCACTGTACCAGCTACTAGGAAGAAAATTAACTCTATCCCGGCTGAAACCAGGACATCATATAGAATTTAGGGGAAGCATCTTTCTTGAAATGCAGATTATACACTTTTCTAATACTAGATTTTTTTTTCCTAGTGAGTTACAGCAAACTCAACCTTTCTAAATAATTAATTTTAAGGAGGAGAAGGTAGACAGGAGATACTAGAGCTTTTAAGAGCAAAAGGAGATTTTTTTTTTTTTTACAACCACAACAGGGTTGTAAAGAGGAAAACAAGAGGATAGGAGCTGCTTAGTTATGAAAATTGGATGTGCCTCTAGAATGAGAATTGAAGGTTAATTCTTTCTAGTCCATGTTTTGTATTATCACTTCTGTCATTCCCAGATACCATCTACCTACTTTCTTACTTGGAGTCCTAATTTTGGCCTTCAAAATACAAGATTTGCAGGAAGGGGGGAAGCTACTTCCCATGTTGCATCCATTCTTGTACTCTGGTTTATTGTGTATTTAAGGAAGAAATATAATATGTGAGAGTAGTCCAAAGAATTACACCCTTAGAAAATTTTTATTTATGTAAATTGCTTGGTTGGAGTGTTTCAAGGCTAAATGTGAGGAAATTATTTATCAAATAATGCTCTATTCAGGACTTTCCATATGGGTCTTTTGAGTGGGCTTTTATATTGCTGAAAATAATTTAGATATTAACTAGTGCTGTTGAACTCTCTTTTGTTGTGTTTATGTTATATTAGGCCTCTGGATTGGTAGGAAAGGAAGCAATTAATGGTGGACAATACTGAAGGACTTTTGAACTGCCAAGCAGCACTGGCATTAGTATTTGCCTATATAGATATGCCGCATCATTTAGGGCTAAGAACTAAAAGATTCTTTTTTTTTTTTTTTTTTTTCTCTTCAACAGATTCAGAGTACTCCTATTACAATTTAATCTTGAAGAAAGCAGGACAATTTTTATCCAATTTGCAAATCAATCTACTGAAGTTTGCACTTTCCATACGGGCTTATTCTCCAACTGTTCAGATGTTTCAGCAGGTGACAGTATTGCCTGATATATTTGGTACATGATTGAATCTGGTGTTTTGGCTTAAAGAATGTTCATTGTTACAGTTCAGTAAAATATATGCCAATATTATTTGGAATCAAACATGATAAAGGTAATGCACTATAGCTCGTTGTATTGACAGGAACAGATATTCATGTTTAGTTGAATAGATAGCATTCCTTTCAGGGTAGAACTTTTTTGGAATTGTTCATTTTTTACAACTCAGGTCATGGGGGTTTTTTGCATTGTTTGAAATAATCCTATGGGAATTCAGACATGCCTGCAGTATGACATTTCCTGAAGCTTCAAGTAATTTGTATTTGTTATTTAGTGGATTTCTCATCTTTCTCATTATTTTAGTATTTGAAAAATCAAAAAACAGAATCACCTGCTTTATTAATGAAAAAGTGAGAGGACATAAATTCACTGTGTCTCTAAGCCTAAAACTGCTACTCCTCCTTTTAGCAATGCCACCTTTAAGATAAAGTGAGAAATCCTTTTTTCTGAAAGGTAATAAGCTGTAATAAAGTTAGGGAGTTTTGCAGGTGTTCTCTGGAGGAATATCATCATCTCAGTCTCACATCTTTTCATTTTTACCTTTCAGCTGGTGAATCTAGAGTCACTGACATGCAGTCACATGATTCCCACTTCATATGGGAATAGCTGAGTACAGTTTTTAAAAAAGGCAGGGGATGGGAAAGAGAATCAAAAATTGTTGTTATTTGTTTGGGATTTATTGATTTAGAAATCTAATCCTTGTATGTCAACATGGTTTGCTGATAGCAACTAAAGTCAAAAATATCTCATAGTACAAGCTTTGATTTCAGTTTGTGGAGGAGATTTCTTAGTCCTGTCCTTACAGAACATAAATGTACGTCCATTTTTTGGAGTATGACTGTGTTTAATAGACTACATCTGCCAAAGGTGATAGGGCACCTTAATCTTTTAATATTTTTCTTTTCTTTTTTTTTTCTCCATGTACCCAGTGTTGAATGGGCTTAATTAGAAACACAACTTAATGACAGCTGTTGAGTTATTTTAATCAAAGGGATGTGAGTTTAAGTTGAAGTGCAATCAAAGCATTCTGGTTGAGTATAATTGTTGAAATATTAGATTGCAGCTGATGAACCTCCACCAGAAGGCTGCAGTGCATTTGTGGTTATCCATGAGAAGCACACCTGTAAGACTAATGAAATAAAAAAACTGCTGAAGAAGGCTACTAAGAGGTAAATATAATGACCTGGTTTAAGAGGATAAATAGATTACTAAAGAGCTTTGTGTTAGGAGAGTTCATCAATTATGAATCAAAGTAGATTTTAAAATAAAATCATAGAGCTTTTGTCATCTAATCACATGGACAATTTTGTATTTTTTCCTTTTTTTTTTGTTCTTTTGTTTTATTTGTTGTGTTTAGGGTTTTTAGGGGTTTTTGTGGGGGTTTTTTTTGTTTGTTTATTTTTTGGTGTTTGTTGGGGTGTTTTTGTTTTTGTTGTTGTTTGGGGTTTTTGTTTTTGTTTGGTTTTTTTCACATGGGATAGTCAAGTTTAAGTTACAGTGTACTTCCTGTATAAACTTCCAGTTTCATATGTCTGTCACAGTACTCTGCTGACAGACCTTTCTCTGTAGTCAGTGGTGCTGGCCTTGAGGTTTTCTGGGTTGCAAGGGCTTGGCACAGGCGTAGAAAAGGAGTCTACCTCATCTGGCATAACCTTTCCTCACCTTGTGCTAGACTTTGCACCTATTAATCCTCTCTGCAGGCTTTGTCCTGTGGTAACTAGCATCAGTGCAGAATTATTTGAGCTCTGAAGTAAAATATCTAGAACCTATCAAAATAACAAAATAATGAAGGCATAATGTTTAATCTCTATTTTAAAAGAAGGTATTAAATTGTGTTTTTTCAAGACCTGCATGTAGCATTTTTTTCTTTGTTGTTTGTTTTGGTTTTTTTCCCACTGCGATGGTCTCCATAAGACACATTAGTGTCCATACCCTCAAACACTTTGTGGAGATATGCAGAGCTGAAAGGTGATTTAGTAGGGTGCATTTCTTGGACTTTGCTATCTGTCAAATATAAATTGTGGGGGAAAACCCTGAAAACCTATAGATTTGTCTCTTTGGGGTTCGCTTCTGAAAATAATTTCGAGTTCTACTTGTGTGATTTGTGGTGTATTCTAAGTCCATTGATACAATTGCAACCTACTAAATCATTGTCTTTTACTTATTCAATAGCCAAGGTATTTGGCTATTAAATAGCCAAATAAATAACTCAATGTCTCGTTTACAATGTCCCATTTTTAACTATTACATTCTTCTGACAAATGTTTCTTACTTTCTTAGATGAAGGCCAAAATATAGTACAAATAGTTTAAAATGTTGTTGACTTCTTGTGGCCATATATTAAGGCATCATGAGACCTTAACCTTTTATTGCAATGTCTGAATGTAGTAATCCTTTAAAGCAGTTAACTGGATTCAGCACATTCTCCTTTCTGGAGATAGTATTCCCAAATTTACAAGATTCTGGAAAACCAGAATACTAAACAGTAGAATCCCAAATTATTCAGATTCGAGAGAGTTAGACTTCTAGAAGTCATTAAGAACTTGCAACAGAACTGGAGTTTCTTTTATTTGATTGGTTCCCTATTCTCAATAGCTTTGCATGCACCTGTCACATCACAACCTTCAGAGTTGCATGGACAAAATCTTAATAAATTTTCCCTCCTTCTCCCCATCCCAAAAATAGTTGTGTCACTCAAATATTTAGAGTACCTGGAGCTAGATTTTGATAAAAACATGTTCACTTCACATATTCAGGTAATTGTTTCCACTGTTAGTTCCATTTGTACTCTGTGTAGCAGATGCTTTTCACCCATGCTGGTGATATTTAGGCTAAGTGATAAAGATAGGGCTATGCTCCTGTTCTTTTTGTTCTACAGGGTGAACAAATGATATATGGGCCAGTGTGCCATCTCATAGCTGATTACTCTAAACCAGTCATTCTTTTTCTCTCTTTTCGTAGAAGAGATCTTTTTGATTGATTGATTCTTTTTTTTTTTAATTTCTATTTTGTTCCATTCTCTGTCTTCTGTCTGTCATGACTCTTCCAATTAAGTCAGGCCAATTTAAGCTGTACTTTCAGTTGTTGACCATATTTGGATGCGGATACTGGAAATATTCTAATTTTAGGGACTGATAGCTTCAAGTCTCACTGGAAGAGGAAGAAGAGCATTCTTTTATGTGGATTCATCATCTCAACATGAGATTCAGGAAGTCTCAGGCTCTTTGGGCTAAGGAGAGCCCAAATATTCTGCATGTCAAGGTTAAGGTTTTGCTTCATGCAGTCCTTTATGCAGCAGCTACTGTGATTTTTCCTTTTGCACATTCAGCCATGTTGCAATGGACTGTGTGGCTCTAATTGGCAGTATTTTTTGGGGAGATGCAATGGGCTGCTCAAGGGCTCTGGATGTGTCAAAGAACTTGTGGTTAAATGGTTGGGATTGCTTATCTTGCTAAATGTCCAAAACACAGCACTAAGATTTCTGGGGCTGTTGCTGTGAAGACCAGAAGCATTAATTGGAGTTACATTTTGCTAAAAATAATCAGTGCTTTACATTTGTCAGCACATGTCTGTTGTCTTCTATCCCATTGCTTCTGCATCCTGTCCTGACAACTATCTAGACAAGCACATAGTTGCCTGTACTGCCCTAGTAACTGATTAGCAAGTGCTGAACTCCACATCTGTGTAATTTTATCTTTTTCTTTTTGTCTGCCCAGCTGTTCTTCCTTGTCTTTCAGGCAGCCTTCTTATGAGCATCTCTTATGGCAGGAAATTAATTAGCTTTCAGCTCTAAGAGCAGGAGAATCAATTCCTTGTCACTACTATTCAATGTTGAAGAGAAACAGGCTTATCTTGGATTTACAAGGGCTGAACACTTCAATTCTCAACCTAAGGTCATTAGAGGAGCTCTATGCAGTGTTATTTCACTGCAACACTTAATTTTTTCCTGAAGCACGTTCATTGTGATATAAAATTCTTCCTTTGAGACTGTCACTGTTGAAGTCATGGCAGCACTCAGTAACCACTTTAGTTGGTTGGTTGAAGTAGGGTGGTTAAAGTTTGTTAGGAAAAGAGAAGCTCCCTCGATTTAGGTTTTCTCCTCTACATGCCTGTGGCAGCTCTTGCGTCTCTGGCTATGTGATGGAAGTTGTGCAGGTGACATCCCACACCTATGCTTTCACTGAGGCAAATCTAGATCAGTTCTTCCACAGTGCTTACTCATTCAAGAGTTGTTTCAGACTCCCAGGTCTCACCTACTTGGTCTGCCTTGTCCTGTGATAGCAGTGGGACAGCTTGCCTGATATTTCTGTGACACCTGGCTAGATGCACCCAAATTAATTCTCAAACTGGGCCCCTCCTTTTATTTCTGCTTTACAAATGAGGTCCTTGATTGCATACCTACCAAGCTTACATAGGACATTGATGTTAAAACCCTGAGTAACCTCATACAAATTGCTCCTGCTTGAAGTGAGCATTTGCAGCGCATTACCTCTAAAGGTTACCATTGCAGTGTAAATTATTCTATGATTTTTTACATTGATGATGTTCCTAACCTTTGCATCACAGAAACTGTGGCATGTGGAGTTCTGCTCACACCTTTCCAGTAGGACTTTTCAGTGAATATCTACTACACACAGTTCTGTACTGTGTGTTGGATTAGAATTTCCTAACTTGTCTTGAGGATGTTTCTCCTGGAGACAGTTGACTGGTCTTTTGACTGTCTGTGCAAAGGCAACTTTGAAAAAGTGTGCTCATCAATAATTAGTACCTTGAGTGTATTACTCAATCATATCCTCTGTTACTTCTCCATTTTACCTGGATTTTATTAAAAATATGGTTTTAGTCATTTAAAAATCATTGCAGCATTACTTTTCTAGTCATGGTTTTCAATTAGGAGGGTAGGTAGGCAGTCAAAATTTGCAAAATTAGCTAAATTAACAGAGCCTGATGATCTTGATGATGTTAAAGTGGTATAACTCCAGTTAGTTTCAAGGTGTGTTAGCAGCTTTCTCAAACTTCACAGAATCTCCCTCTGCTACTCTGTTACTCACTGATTGCTCTGTACGTCTCTAATAGGTGTAATGTATCATTTAAATTAAAAGCTTCAAGCTGTTCCAGATGCACAAAATCTCCAAGTGCTATGCTTTTCATATGCTTTGTGTTATGGTTTGATAAAATATATTACAAATACTTATAGTTGATGCTGATTTTTCAGTTCCTTATACTTTAATTTGTGAACTTGGTGCTCTGGATTTGTTTGTGAACAGTCATGATTATTTTGTGATGGTCTTAACATGTCTTGTATACTTTTAGCATATAAACATTTACTAGTTTTTTCAATTATGAAATAGAAAAACTGCTGCTGTTTTAATTTATTTTCTGACTTTTTAATATCACAATTATTTGTTTTAAAACCAGACCCAGACCATATCTTTTTAAGGGAGATCATAAATTCCCAACTCTCAAAGAGGATGGCCCAGTGGTTATTCTATATGCAGAAATAGGAACAAAAGACTTCGTCAAATTCCACAAGATTTTATCTGAGAAGGCACAGGAGGAGGGAATTGTTTATGTTCTCCGGCATTATGTTCAGGTATGCAATTCAAATCAATATTGTTTTGGTAAACCGTTAGTATTCTGTCTTTGCTTTGCTTGCTTTTTGGCAAAACACATTTTCTACATTTATTTTTACATTTGCCTAAATCATGTGCAATACATATTCTAATTTTAAAACTTTCTAGGTGAAGTAATTCACCTAATACAAACTTTGAAGCTGGGAAAGCATGATAATGTTACCTAATCCTGCATGCAAGCACTGTTTGCATCACTGATCTTGCAGTTCTTCTTTTTTGATTATATGTATGGATCTTGTACATTGTACAAAGATCTCGGGTAATCTTGGTGCAGCAGTCTAAGCATTAGTAACAAGAATTAGAAAAATGGAAAGTAGAACAGAGAATTAAATTGAGAAATTACCAATTATACTTTTACATATTCTCAATATAATCTCATATGTTTATTTTGGTACAGTAGTGTGGGCTATCACAGCCAACATCATTGACCAGTTTTTCAGTGTCAGTATTTGAAACACAATGTTTCTGAATTCTTTTCTTAACTTACTGTTCTCCCTGAAACAAAACAAGAAAAATACCAGTACATGGTATTTGTACTGTATTATCCCCAGTTTTGATTATTGGAAGGCTTTTGTGATTTATATTCAAAGTACAGCTCTTAAATAGTGTGACTAATCTGAGAATAATCTGATGGAGTGAGAGGTTGCTGTGATTTATGTAGACCAGGCATTTCAGGGAGATGAGATACGGAGTTTGCAGATGACTTTGAGTTGTTTGCTCACAGTAATGAAATAGAGAATTTGGGGAAACCAGTCTTGAATTCTAAGTTGTATAGGGTATAGTTTCTATTGAACTTTATGTTCTTTTATGCTCTTTTATTTCAATTAAATGCCTACTTGCATATTCAATGTCTCATTGCCCTGTCTGGCTTATGCATTATGGTCCCCCCAGATGCATGTTGTCTTCCTGCCTGCACTTCTCTCTTCAGACCTCTCTTCCCTTTTCTTCCTTCCTCACAACCTCCATTTTTATTCTTTGGTTCCCACTGAGATGGATTCCCCCTCCTTTTTTACATTAAATGCCTGAAGAGGGAGCATTGATAACAGAAGAGGTACGGTTTATCTGCTGTCTCTTTTTTTAAAATCAGTGACACTGAGACTACTTATAGAGTGCTCTCTGTTCCCTGTGCCTTGAGATTTGCTTAGAGAACAGAGAAGCCCACCAACCCTGCTGGGTTTTCACTTGTGGGCTGGAGGGTTCTCAGTACAGAATGATTCTTAGAAAATGAAAGATAAAGCTCAAAGGCTTTCAAGAAATTGCTGCTGTGCATGTGCAAATTGCATTTTGGAAGGGGATTCTCATATGTTTGGTGCAAATTAGGGCATGGATTCAGAAATAAGTATGCTTTGTGTAATTACATTATTGGATGTCAAACTTCCACTCCTAAGTTAGAAGTAGTTGTTGTTTGTTTTCAGTAAGTGGCAACCTGTTTTTAGCAGTGATACTTTAATGCATTTTCTTAATATTCCTTGCAGAAAGTGATTAATTTTTTTATCAAAACTCTTCTAAAGTCTGAAGCAAAAATAGCTAATTTCTTCTTAACATCCTGGAAGTCTGGCAACATTACAAAGAAATGAGTGACAGTTTAAAATGTGAATTGTGAGGTGTCAATAATTATACAGGATGCTGTGAGCTCTGCCTGTTTTAGTTCCTCTTCTAGTCTTCTGTGAAAGGACTACAATTTTGACCAGCCTTTCTGTGAGTTTCAGGAGATAAAGGATATCATCACCTTCTGTTACATACCTTCTCAGTGGCCTGTCAATAGGCCTTGCACTTTGAATTTAAAGATGAATTTAAGTTATGACTGTCATAACATTTTAAAGTTACAGTGTTATGTATTGTTAATCTCCTATAAATACATTTTTTAAGTTACATTTTTTTCTTCTGTTAATATCGTCAAGCAGAAACCAAATTCCAGGAAAATGTATTTATCTGGGTATGGTGTAGAACTTGCAATAAAGAGTACAGAATATAAAGCAGTAGATGACACGCAGGTTAAAGGTATGTGGGTTTTTTAATTGATTTGATATCTCATTGGAGATACTATTGAAATGTGTTAAAATCTTCAGTTTGTACAATCTTCAGTCATTAATATTTTGAAGCTTATGCTTAATTTCTTTCTACAGATGGAAATCTCAGGTATTAGGAACTAAGAAATCAAAGTACATGAGAACATTTGTAAAGATCTGTATTTAGGATTTGTAAAGACCTGTGTTCATTATCTAACCTCTAATTGTTTTTTGTGGCTCTTCTAAACATAACCCGGTCTTCTTCCTTTCAATGATTTTAAGATTTCTTTTAACCTTTGTACTTCAATTACTTTATGATTGTTGGCGTCTCTCATATGCTGATGACTGCAGTAGCTACACATTAGTGTTTCAGGGCTGAGGGGTTTTATTCTGAATTTGTATGGAAAGATGTGATGTACCATAGATTGGACCTGTGCGTAATACAACATATTGAAATGAGACGTTTACTACAGGAAGTGGTAACTATAGCATGGTGACACAGAGAAATTACTTTGCAGGGACATTTAAAAGATATAAGGAAAGTTAACTCTCTTTGGCAAGACTACGGTTTAATGACTTTTGAGTCATGTCAAAAAATGGTTACTTTTTTTAAAGGGGAAGAAATTGATCTCTGACTTATATCAAATGCCAGCTGGAGCTTCAAGTGCTTTAAGGTCATCAGGCTTTTCAAGTGTAAATTTTGTAGTAGTTCACTGATAAAAGTTATACCTTATAATTTAATCAAACTGAGAATGGCTATTTTGAGGTGAACTGAGGTGAACTGTTTAACCACATCTATTTAATTGATATAACAATTGTTACCACTGAATGAATTATTTAAAAATTAATTTTAATGTTGCAAAGTTCTGTAGAGTAATTAGTTCTGATGCCAAAATATTTAAGTATAAATCTAATTAAAACTACATCTGGGAATGGCAACTTTATGATTGTATGTTTCTATTAACTGTTTTATAATTCATAAGAACATAATACAACAATAACTTTCTTGGCCTGTATCGTCTACATGTGTTATGTGTTCAGGAGCAAATGAGACAAAAGAAGAGGAAGATGAGGAAGAGGAGGAGGAAGAAAGTGATGTCCAAGGATTTCTCTTTGGCAAATTAAAGTGAGTTGATATAAGTTATAATTAAACTTCTGCATTTGTTTCTGGAACCTGAATCAGTTGTGGTTTTTTTCATAGAAGATTTGAGATTTATGTTGGAAATTACTTTAAATTATTTTATTTGGTGAAAATTATGATTTGGGTTTTTTATGTCTTGTGAACATAAAGATGCAAGGGTTGTTTATTCTGTTAATTTCCAATTACTGCTTTTAGTTTTCTAATTGTCTTAGAATGTATACAGTAAACTTTTTAAAGTAAAAAAAATCTGTATAGGTAACACTCACAAAAACTTAGAACACTGTGATTTCACATTTTTAGTTATATTAGAATCAAAATGTTGATTTTCAAAATGGAAGTAGTAGCACAAGAAATCCAAACTCATGTGCTATATCTCTGTAAGATGTTTTTAAGAAGGATAGTAATGGGTTTTATAGAGTTATGGAGTGATATTTCTAGGAAGATGGGCTTATTATAGATACCATCTTATTTTGCAGTATGTGAATTTGTGTTCTCCTCCGGCAGGAGCTCTTATCTCCAAGCTGCAATCAGTTAGATGAAACTGAATGTTGCCCTATTGAGCACTCCTTCCAGTCCTCAGTTGGTGGATTTGTTTTGTGGTTGCAGTCATCCAAAGTGATTCCCTTTTCCTGTAACAGATCCATGCAGTGAATCATAAATTCTTTTCTTCAGCAAAAAACCCTTGAGATTGTGGGTCTTCTCTAGATGTCATTCTCTCTCCTATTATGTAAACAAAAAGTAAACTTGTTTGTAGATATTGTCAATAAACTGTAAGTCTCAGACTTCCAAGCTACTAACTCCATCTAAATTCTTGAGAGCCCATCCCCTTCCTGCTTTTTTGTTCTCAAGCACATTGAAGTAGAAGTGGACTCAGGTCTTGAGGTTTCCGTATTGTTTCACCTGTGTGAGACTTTGCACAGCAGGTAGTACAAAATGCTTGTGCCATATCTTTATCTGAGCTTTATTTCTTCTTGTATTCTGCTAGGTTTAGCTATACTTATTCTTGATACTCCACTGTGACTGATTTGTGAAGCTGTCAGATAATTATTCAGACTTTTTGACATTGTTTCTAAGTTCATTGGGTTTTTCTCTTCTTCTTTTCATATAGGCAAGTGAAATAGATGTTTGAGTAGTCTTTAAATTGTCCCTCTGTTACAGCCATGTCAAAAGTTTTACTTTGCTCAGCTGTGAAATAGTTATGAATATAAGCAGAAGACATAAAATATTTAGAAATCTAGTGGAGATTTTTTTTTTGCAAGGATATCTTGCAGCAGGCTGAAGTGTTTGCCCTCAAAATTTCTTTACCTACCTATTATGTTTCCAAAACAAATAGCTAAGCTTTTGTGTACCATGTTCTTCAGGTGTGACTGGTGGTTTGTGTGCTCAATAGATTGATTTTGTCAGTGGTGTTAATTTATAAAACATGCTCTCAACATTTTCTTGCCTATACCTTTTGTAGGTAATGCCACAAAGAGTGCATTCAGTTACAGTCAATATACAGTACAGTTTATATACAGTTAGGTATATATTATCCTATAGTAAGCTAACTAAACAGTTACCTGTGTGGTGTGTTAACACTGTCTAATCTTTGAGTTCATTTATTCAGTCTAAATTTCTGTGGCAGGTTTTGAGACAGATCACTAGAAAATAATTTAACTCCTGGTATTTAGTAGGAATTTCCTCATGGGGAGGGCTGTCAAGCATTGGGACAGGCTGCCCAGGAAAGTGGTTGAGTTGCCATCCCTGGGTAGATGTGGCACTTAGGGACATAGTTGAGTGATGGACTCGACAGTGCTGGGCTAATGGTTGGACTTAAGGACGTTAAAATTCTTTCTGACCTAAACGATTTTATGATTCTGTTTAACTGATGTTTAGCCCTCAGAAATCACCTTTTCTCACCCAAAATCCATATTTTTATTTCAGGAATGAATTAAAATTTTCATTCTTAGTTGTTATTCTAAGAATATATTAGCTGTGAGCAGTACTGTGGATAAAAGCAGACATTGATGGATGTAATTGATTCTGTCTTTTTTGAAATAAAATGTTTTATTGTAGACGGATGCATCCTGATCTGAAAAATAATCTGATAGAGTTTAAAAAACATCTAATTGAAACTACTAACAACATGGAACCGCTGAAGGTTTGGGAGCTACAGGGTATGTATTGCATTTTTTCTGAATTAACACAATACTTTGTTTAGTACTCCTTTGTTACTTTAATGTGTCAACCTTATGATAAAAGCCTCTTAAAAAGAGACATAGTTTCATAAAAAGGCCATAGTATTTCACTATTTAAAAGGCATGTGCTGATATCTTATATGCTAGAAATTAAAGGAACATTGAAGTAATTTTATAAGATGGAGAGATACATTGCCTGTTTTTCTGCCTGATGTGTCATCTCAGGTATTAAAATTTGTTTTAGATACTTTTTTTAGAGGTCAGGCAAATGATATAATTTTGACATGACTGTTGAGTTGGGATGAAATACATGATAGGACAGTGGGTTTAATTTATAAATTTTCTCAGTGTACTGGAGTTCATATTGGTACATTTTTAAAATGTAATATCAAGGGGAAGAACATGCTTTTAAAAGCTTTCCTGTAGAAAAGGAAAACAAATATGTTGATTGCTAAAGCTTGTGTGCTGATGCCCTGCAGGACATTCTGTAGCTTGAATGAAATTGTACATCGCTCTAAAATAAACATCTCTCATAAAATTTCACAACACTTACGTTTACGCACCTAAATTTTCCCTCTTACATTCTCCAGTTTTAGAGGACAAGCTGATCAAAAATAGTTTGACTATATATTAGTGCAGTGAAAGAAACTGAGCAATCATTTGAGCTTCAGTTTCTTTTGGGACCCTGATGTTACAGAGCTTGCTAGCAGTGTCCAGTCTGATATTAGCTATTTGAGATAATTGTAGTTCACTTGCAGTCTTTTATCAGTGAAGTTCAACTGCAGGATTTATTTTTGTCCAAAATTAAAAACAATTGAAAAACATTGCTTTAAAGTTCTGCTGAGAAATCTGCTTAGCAAATAAAAATAGTGTTCCTGACCATTTTTCTTTTTGTGTGTGACTGAATACCTCTTGGTTGATGTTAAAGCAGAAGCAGCTGTGAAACTTTGATCCCTTTAATGTCTACCTTCAAAAGCCAGTACAAGGTCTCTATTTAGTGGTGGTCTTTTCTGTGGTGTTATGACTATATGTATAAAAAAGGAAACTGGTGCTGCTCCCCAAGAAGCCAGTTCTTAGTGTTGAAAGTAGTTAAGCATTGGGATGCTGTTAATTTATGTCAGGAAGGCTTGTAGGGGCTTATGGTTCAGGTTGTTCAGTCTTCAGCCCCCACATTTTTTGGTGCAATGGTTTTGATATCCTTACTGCTGACATGACAGGGTGCTTTCTCTAGTTCATTCGTAATGACTAATTATAGTGGCTGAATTAATGGCTCAGCTTCTCTCTGATTTCCTTTAATTAGCTTCAAAGTAAAAATCTAACTAAATTTAAGCAAAACTACTTCAGCTATAGGGCATATTTCTATTTATAAATGAACCTAAACACCATTCAAGAGTTGTCTTTCAAGAGCTTTTATATTTTAGGTAAGTAATTAGTAAGTACTTTTTCAAGGTGCCTTACTCTGCGCTCTCAGCTGTGTTAGGGTGCTGCAAGGGGAGGTCTGTAAGTGACAACCCTGACCAGAGATAACCAAGGAGGTAAAAAGATATCAGTTGGCCTCAATGGTATGTGAATATTTGTATCCTATCTGTGTGTATCAGCATAAAATGGAAATTGTTTACAATTTATGAAGGAGTTTAAGTGTGTGACCCAAATTCACAACTTCCTCACTATCTGTAGTCACAGCAGCAATTAGGTGTTGCTTCAACTGATCACAACTCATGTGCCTGTTGAAAGGGTTCTGAAACCTACTTGTAAGAGTGATCTCTTTTCGTACTTTTTGTTAAAAGTATTAAGAAATACAAAGTTAACATTCCACCTCTTTCTCACCTACTTTTTTTCAGCCAAGGAGTACCTTATCAGGCTAAACTAAGAATGTGTTATTCCCTTGATTCAGCCTTTTTTTTTTTTTTTTTTTTTTAATTCCTAATGGCTTCAAGAAGATGGTGCAAAGTTTTACTGGGCAGCATCATTTGTGACTTTCTGCCCAGCACTTTTTGCTCTTTCTGGCATCAGCTTTTCTCAAACTGAATAACCTGAGGCTTTCAGTTTTTACTTAAATGTCTTAACTAGGAAATTATGAGGAAGATCCATCATTGCCTGAGTTAGTTAAGCAGATGTGTACAAGATACATGGAAGCATCTGGTATATTACTGTCTCACCCAAGTGGTACCAAAATTGGACTTTTCCTAGTCTTATATGCCAAAATTTGTCACGCTCAAGTTAGACTCCAGAGATAGCTGACTGAATTTCATCATGATTTTTTGGTGCATAGACAAATTAATTTTAAACTGTCCTATTATCTGAAAATTTACTTCATTCTGAAAATAAGATCCCTTTAAAAATTCTGCTAGGTGTTGAGCAGCTGAAATTTGACAGTAGTTTGACCTTTCATTCATAAGTCTCCATTTTCTCTTTCTCTGAAATTGCTGCATTTGAAAGTTGTACAATTCACATGCTCAGTGAAGCCTTCTAGATGAAAGTATCTATTATCTGAAAAACTTGTGAAGTCCTGGATCTGGAAAGATCTTGCTCTTAACTGCAGTTATGGGTGTCTGTGGGTTGGTGTGTATCTAGGTTTGAGTGTGGTACTACCCTTTTGATGATGGCATAATATGATGAATGGTCTGGGGTTTTTCAGTGTGCTTCTCTAAATCTAGAAATTGTATATAGAATGTGTATATTCACGAAAGTCAAGCAGAATTCTGTAGAAAGCCTGGATTTAGTATTTCCACTTTCACGTGGCCAGTTTTTCAACCTTAATAATGTTACTTCCTAATTGTAGAATCAATGATTGAAACACAAAATATGTTAATACTGAGAATGCGTATATGGAACAGTTTTCTGATTGTAGACAGTAGTGATTGAGGGTGATATTTCCAGTGATGTTTTTTTGTCTCCCCTGCCCTAGATCTTAGTTTTCAAGCAGCTACTCGAATTATGTCTACCCCTGTTTATGATGCCTTAAAGGTAATGAAAGACATCGCTCAGAACTTCCCAATAAGAGCCAGGTAAGATATTTAAGCTTTTTTTTTTCAAATACTATTTTTATGTTTGCATTTGACTATAATGACAGTAATACAAATTCATACCCAAATCCTGCAGTCAGGTATTCATGTTCAGCAGCTTGCTAGATGGATTCCAGGCAATTTCATTGAGTAGAAGATAACTCCAGGGAGAGCTCATGATCACTCTCATAAATGTTTCCTGTCTGATGCAGGAGATGCCATGAAGACATGCACTTCAGGCACTTAGTTCTCATGGATTTTACTGGACTGATATTTTCCCAGGTGAAAACTTCTGTTGCATTAGTAACAGAACTAGTTACAGTGGGAAGAGGCAAAATACTATTAATGAATTTCATGGGGATCCACATGCATCAGTTCTAAGCCCAACATTGCTGTTGAGATTGGGCCCTGGATATTGCATGTTAGTGTTCTTACTGGGGAAAATCTGTCTTCCATAACAGATTACTTAATAAAAGATTAAGATAAATATTAGATAAATGGCCATGTCCTGATTTTAGCTGTCCTAATATTTAAAATGGTTCTTCCTGTAAGCCAATAGTATTGTAATTGAGAAATGCTTTTCTTCATAGTTAATAAGTTCTTTATGTAATCCTATCAGCGATATTTGCTAGAATTACTGAATTAAATGTGATACTAAATAGGGTTCTTAACTCAGCATGCTTTCACATTTTGCCACTCTTGTTTAATTATCACAGTGTTTCATTGTCACCCCTGATTGTCTGTTAGAGAAAATCTACACCATAATGGAAAAGCTACTGTTGTAGCATCTTGTGTCAAGGAAGCAATATGCTTTTAAAATGCCGGAAGCATAATAATTATGAAATAATATGGTGTAAGTTTACACTTAGATTAGCAATCAGAAATTCAGCTTTCCAGTAGGAGATAGTGAAGCATACATAATGTTGAACTTCAAGTCCAGTTCTGTTCTTTAAAGGACAGGAAAAAGTAATTTTGAAGTGTGCCAGGTGACATTTATATCACTGATTTTAGAAGTCATTAAATTGTTACATTCCACTCCAACTCCTGTCGTGTATTTGTGGCATTAGAGAGCACAATTTACCTACTCTTCAAATATTTTATGGGTAAAACTATAAGAAGACTTTTAAATTAATAAAAGGGGAATCACTGTTTCTGTCCTGTGTGATTTATTCTAACAAGCTAATCTAGCATGTTATTTTTAACAGGAGAGATTACAAATATTTGAATAATTTAAATTTAGTAGGTCTGCATTGACAACTTAAATCGAAGCGGCGTTGTGTAAAAATAGTGTACAGAATGTTTTTCATTAATAGTCTAATCATGCTTAATCTGATGAGTCAAAAATGCTAGTTTGGAAAAAAAAACTAGAATAAACAGGAAATGAAGAGATATTGCTTATCAGTCACTTCAGATAAATAGTCAATCATTATAATAATAGTAGTTTTAAACTGTGTACATTTCAGAGAGTTTACATGTGAAAACAACCATTTTTATTACACAAAAATTTGGTTTTAAAAGGCTGTATACAAATTTTAGAACTGTAGTTATGAAAATAAAATACTGTACGTTCCTTAAAAATGGGGTTCCTTAGACCATAAACAATTAATATACCATTCCTCTGAAAGTTTCTTTAATTTTCTAATTTGCCACCTGCATTTTGTGTCTCAGTATTTTCAGTTGAAAAGGTTAGTCTGAGGTAGATTTTACAAAATGTCATCAGATGTAGACAGTGTACCAACTGATATATGTCATGGCAACATTTTGATAATCCATTTTATAGGGTATTTTTCATCTTTGTTTTGTTGTGTGCTTGTCATATTATTGCATTCTTAAAGAGCAGATAATTAAGTATTAAAATGCTCTGTTGCTTGCTATTTATTAATCATTCACAAATGTTAACGTTATGACCATGTGAAAGGTTTCCTTTTTTCCCCTCAACATTCAGTACTACATAGCTACATGTTCTTCCAGGTAAGAATAAAGATGCATAAAATTGTATTATAGAGAATATTTCAACTTTAAGGTCATTCAAGAACATTCCTACATGGGGTAGAAAGATAAATAGTATCCATTTACTTTCAGTCAGTGAAGTGTTTTTCTTTAGTTAGAGTCTGTAGCACTTAGTGATTACAAAAACATTTATAAAGGCTTTGTGAAGACCTGAACAAATTGAACAAATGACAGAACTAAAAATGAAGAGATGTCTTTCACAGGTATTCTTAGACTTGTTATCTCTAGTTGGTAGGGTGTCCTTTTCAAGCATCAGCCATTCTTTCTCCATAAAATTATGCTAGAATCCTGTGTTATCAACTGACATGCATGAACAAGGAGCTGTTTAATGATTCCTTGAATTGCTTTTCTATTACTAGAACAGCTATCAGTAAAGCTTACTTTTTGTTGATGGGTATTTTACTTCCTTGCTAATGTTAGACCAGCTTTGTATTTTCCTTTCTGTCTTTTTATTATTTTCACACTTAAGTTTTATTTTTCTGCCTAACTACTCACAGTAGGAGCTGTTTGGAACTATATAGGTTGTCCTTTTTATCTGCATTTTTTTTGTCAACTGTGTGTGCAGAATGAAGCATTGCTTTTGAGAGTTATATGCTGTACTATTTGTGTTGAGTTCAGCATGGTAAAATCCAGAATTTTTTAAGTATTTTTGGAACTGCTTTTTACTTCAGGACTCTCTAAAAGCAAGCTTGGAAATCATACTGTTTGCTCCTAACAAACAGTCACTTTGGTCACCTGGAGAGCTTGAATAGTTATTTAATAGTTAGTTAAAGTAAACTGATTTTATGTCTTGTTTCTGACATATTGTGGAGTAATGTGGAGTATACTATCAAGATCTATTCTAAATTAGTTTCTTTGGAGGGGAGGTGAGAATTTATATTACTAAATGGTTTATTATCCAAATGTTTTGAAACTGGCTTAGCAGGATCACTCTTGGGTTGCTTGGTTAACTTTCAGGTTTAAGATGACTTCACTTTTTCTTGAAGCCCCATAGAAATTTGCTAAAACATGTGCAGTCCTCTTTTGAAAAAAATATTCATGTAGGCAACTAGAATGTTTTGTCATTTATCAGGACAGTCAGAAATAGGTTAATATAGTTTAGAGTTTTTTAAAACACAGAGAGACTTAGTTGCTTGTGAAAGTATTTTAGAGTAGGCCTGATAATTATAAACTTCACATACAATACGCTGTGGCAGAGGAAGATAAAAGAGACTTCCAGAACATTTATGAAAGGTAAAAAAAGCAAATCATTGTATTATCTTCAAAAGGTTGAATGACGAAGGAAACTACAATTTTGCCTGTCTGTGAATGCTGAACATTTTCAAGGGTCTCAGTCTGCAAATCTCTTTTTTTTTTTTTAAGTCTCATCTAATTTTAAAGTCATCATTCTTTGCGTGTTTTCCTTGCCTTTGTCCAGACAAATCCATGGCTCTTCATACTGTCATGCTGAGTAGCATGGAGATAGTAATATTAATTTAAAATATGCAAATATGGCATGTATTCAGGTAATAATTTAGATGACCAAATAACTTACTTTTTTATAATATACATACAGAAAAAAACAAATAAACCATGAGGAAAGATTGAGAGTGGCAAAAAATATGCTGATGATATTACTTCAACAAAACCTAACCTGAATTTGAAACCTAGGTTTACTAGGGTAAAACAGAACAGTATTTGTTTTGAAAATGCAGTATTTATGATACTCCATTACTCTTCTTTTTAAGACTTAATTACAGCATTCTTCAGTTACAGTGCATTGGATGTTTAATTCAAATACCAATTTCACATTAAATAATGTTCTTTTAAAAATACAGTGATTGAGTGATACAAATATTTTATTTTAACAGATCACTAACAAGAGTACCAGTAAACAAGAAAATGCAAAATGAAATAGAAGAAAATCAGAAGGTTTGTTTTTATTTCTTCAAGTGGACATTTGAATTACTATTGTATTGCTGCTTTTGGAGATTTTGTGTAGCAACTTTCGCATGTTTTGTAAGAGAAAAAAAGCTAATTGTTCTAAAAATCTGTTATGACACAGGTAACATTAAAATATGCAATTCAAGTATTTCACTTTCTGCTATTTGTGAAACTTTTTGCATTCTCTCTTTTGGTTTTACAGAGTTAGGCAAGGCCAAACAATTTTCACGGAGTTTTGAGTTGAGTCACAAATTGTGTGCTGGGAAAGCAAAATAGGTATCAGTTACTTTTTCTGTAGCTTTCGTGTTGAATCTAGGCCTGCTGCTTATATTATGGTCAGCATATGTTCACTTTGAGCTTTCCACACTCTCGGAATCACACATGCAACTGTGTGATGTTCAAGGTGTTTTGAACATAATCTGTGGTAGATGGTGTTTTTGTTTTTGTCCTTGATTCACTGCATCTTTTGTTCCTTGCACCACATGAGGAGTCAGTGTCTGCACTTCATTGCTTTCTGTACACAGCCAAGTTATGCTTTTTCCTGTAACTCTTTGTTAGGGTTATAGTCAGGCTAAAGCAAAACAAATCCCAGATGATCATCGTTCCTCCAGAGTATGAGTGCTGGTATCAGGACTTTTCCTGTTTCTTGATGAAGTCTTTACAATTACTTTCCTTAATTGCAGCTCTATTAACACAAAAATCGAAACTAACTGCTTAATCAAAAACTACTCCTCCACCACAAAATATGAAGAAAAAAGTAAAGATCTATCAGGAATTAAACTGACAATTGCTAAATATAAGGATTGGGAGAAGTTACTTAGAATTTGTATTGAAATGAAGTAGTATGCACTTTGGCACATGTGTTTATATGTAAGTGGTTATGACAATGAAGATGTAGTTAATGGATATAAACAATTTGGCTCACTCAATATTTTGTTGGGGTTTTTTTTAATGGGGCACAATTGACTTGTCTAAACTGGAATTTCTGATGCCATTTGAGATGCTACAAGCCATCTGAGATAGGCACACAGGTCTGGCAGATGTATCCACTGGGACATCCATCCCCTTCTGCCTCACCTGTATATATTCCAGTCCAAGATACCATATCTGAAATGAATTGCAATGGATATCTGTGTGTTTGGTCAGCTGAATCACTCCTATGATTCCATTAATCTATTAACTACATTAAGAGGATTTTATGCACCCATCACACTGTTTTAATTTCATGCAAGGTCACATCCATCCTGTAGTCTGAAGGCCTTTAGACAGCTAAAAGCTAAAATCTGTTGAATAAAAGTAAGGAAACTTCCTGAACACTGCTGCTTGAGTACAATAAATTGTCATGTGCATTCTTGAACTGCAGTACATCCATCTAGCAGCAGGAGAGATATGATCCCATGCTGTGTGTAACTGGATGATTCCCTCTCAAGATAATGAAAGTTGAATAGGAAATGCAACGGGAGGAAATAAAGTTATTAAAAGTAGAAAGACATGTGATGATTTAGGCGTAATGAGTTGATACCTTACCAAGAAATAGACAAAGAACTGCTATAGATGAAAGAAAAAAATAAAATCTCATTAAACAGAGCTTACAACTCGCAGTGTAATAATTTGCTGACAGTTTAGCAAGAAAATATTACATGAATATTATCAGCCTTAAATTCTAGTGTTGGATGCCTAAATACTCCTTCCATCAGCATTTTTATGGCAATGTGGATGCACTTCTAAACAATCAAATATCTAGCAAGAATCTTGCCTCTGATCTATCAATGTCTGTAAGTATCTGAAGGGAAGGTGTCAAGAAGATGGATCCAGGCTCTTCTCTGTGGTGCTGAATAATAGGACAAGAAGCAATGGGCAGAAGCTGATGGATGGGGAAGTTCCACCTCAACATGAGGCAGAACTTCTTTACTGTGCAAGAAACTGAGCACTGGAACAGACTGCCCAGAGAGGGTGTGGAATCTCCATCACTGGAGAGGTTCAAGAATGCAATTCTGGACACAATCTTCTGCAATGTGCTTTAGGGTGACCTTGTTTGGGGAGGGGGTTGGACCGGATGACCCACTGTGATCCCTTCCAACCTTAAACATTTTGCAATTCAGCTCAGTTCTTTTGCTATTTATATATTTATATATATATTTATATTTTATATTTATATATAAGTATTTACATACTTATATGTAACAGTGTGAAAGTAACCACACTGCTTTAAAGAAATAATATAGTTTTCAATGTTTTCTCTTTTTTGCTCTCATTTGGCCAGTGACAGGTTTATAAGAGGAGTGATACACTCAGCCTGAGTTGCTTGCCGTAAGCATGCTTTTCTTAAAGTACATTTTTTGATCACACTTAACTTTGTTTAGCAAGTGGGAGCTAAATTGGAAAAAAAATAACATCTTTCTCAGTTCGCTTTTTTTGCATATTTTTTGTGCTCTCCATTTCTCTGTTGGGAATTAAGGCAGATCTGGAAATCTGACTGCTCCTTCTGGCATGAGCTGGAATACACTACTGCTGCTGCTCCTGTCACTTATCTTGTTACAGCCACCATAGACTGAACAGCGTTGTGTCTCAGAGATCTCTGAAGGAAAATGATAAGATATATTTTATTTCCTAAATACTTCCTTCCTCCTGTATTTGTTTGTTGAGGATCTTTTTTATTCTTTGCCAAGCAAAGAATATGCTATCCCTTTCTCATCTGTGTTTTTTCCGTAGTCCCTTTGTTAGATGAGATTTTAGGTTTCTCATCTGTTTTTCCTAATTCCTGAAACAGTTCAACTACACATTCTTCAGAATTGAGAGACATTAAGTTATTGAGAAAGCTGGTTTCAAGTGGAGGTCTGAGGGACATACATAAGGTCTCCCTTTGTTGAATGGATATGGAGGAATAATTTTTCAGAAACTTAACAAGCTGTGTTTCTGTATGTGTGTGAGTATTTTCACTTTCTCTTGGCAAACACTGAGAATGTGTCCTTTTCTCTGCCTTGTACAGGTAGGGACACTGTAGGTTGTTTTGAGAGGAATTACCAGCTGTTCTCATTTGTATGTGTACATCAGAAGTGTATTAAATAGCACTCAAAATATATGGTCAATATTTTCTCCAACACTCAGATAAAAGAAGAAATTGTGTGGAAAATATTTGGTGTGTCTGTTCTGCGTAATTACTAAAGGGTGTTTGTGGGTGTTGGTGTAGATATACGCCTAAATAAGTAAGCAGTACTTTTTACTTTTTAGCATTTTCATGAAACTCTTGGAATTCAACCCGGAGAAGCACGTTTATTTCTAAATGGCCTTCATATTGACCTGGACTTTCATGATCCCTTTAGGTAAGATGGTACATTTTGTTTCAAGGTTACAAAATTACTAATGATACTGGAGAGTTGTACTCGTGGTCCTAATCTCATCTGTTGCATTTTGGGGGCAAGGAGGTGTTCTGGTAGGAGGAATACAGATTTACAGTGGTTTTGCTTTGAGTATGGACATTGTGTAAGTAGTTGAGAACTACTTGAAATATGTTTTCTAATTTGCTTATAATTTTTTGATTCACCATGTAAAATTAATTTGGAAATGGAAGGAATCTAATACGTTTGTAAAAAGGTGTGAAAAGTAGTAATAAAAAAGTAAGTTAATGCTTGCATATCCCTGTTACTTAAAAATTAGGAAAATATAGAAATGAAGGCAGTTGTAAAGTCTTGCCAGCTGTGTTCTACTGTGGAGTTCTTCAGGGTTTTTTTTCCCATTCTCAAATTTGAACTTTCAGATTGCAGCAGATGTCCCAGAGTCCTGTTGGGTCTTCTGGGAAGTTTTAGTGGTGTGGCTGCGTGTTTCCTCTGTGCTGTTTTCTGAGTTCTGCCGTGATGCAGACTCAGAGCTTGTCTGTGTCTCCATCACTTGCTGCTTGCTTCTCTACACGCTTGCTGCTTTTTAGGGTACCCCAGCTTGGATTTCTGCCTCAGCCAGTTCAGTGCAGCAAGAAACCCTTCACTCTGCTGTCCTGACACTACTTACTAAAGATGGATAAAATTGCTTCATATAAAATAGATCTGAATGAACAAAAGAATTGTATAATCTGTTGTAATTCTGGTTTGGAGATGTATACTTACAGTGTTATTAATTTATGTTGTTTTAAACATTAGGCTGTGGGAGATATAAAGAGGAAAATATTTCTAAGACTATTAACATGAAGAGTGATTTTAGTTTTAGAAATAATTTTTATGTCGTGACAAGAGTTTTATGTAGACATTATGTTTTTATCTTCCTGGAAAAGTATCTTAGAGACTCTTAAACTGGAAGGAAAAGTGATGCATGGTCTTCATGAGCTTGGCATCAAAGGGGACACCCTGAGTAAATTTATGAGGTTGCATATACATCCTACTGATAATAATTATGCACTAGATATTCGTCACTCTTCGATAATAGTAAGTAACTAAACATTTACTTAAAGATTACATCTTTGATAATTCTGTGTATGAGACAGTTTATCTTTTTTTATAGTGTATTTTAAATATTAGGCATAAGGCCGTATATTGATTAGCAGTTCAAGATATTTTCGAGGGTAATATCCCTTCAATATATTTTAGGAGTGATCTTCTCTAGTTTATACCTTATTAAAATTTTAAGATTTAGGGTGTTTAAAAGAAACAAGAAATACATCGAACAGTAGTTACACACCTAAAGCTATAGAATTTGTCTTTCACAGCAATTAATCTAGCTACATAATACTACATTACCTTCATATCTTCATTAGATCTTCAAATTTTGCAAACTTCTAAGTGTACTTTACAAGTACAATAAGTGAATTGTGGGCCACTTAAATATTTTATTTCTAACTGTCCAGTGACTGTGCATTGTATCCTTCAACATTTACACAGGTTTCACTACAAAGGTTATATGCCGGGGAAAAGGCACTAAAATTTTTTTTTTCTCCTGAAAGAGCCGTATTTCACTCTTCTGTTTGCCAAGGCTTGCACAGAAAGGACTAGATCAACAAACTGGCCACATGCTTTTTGGCTGTTTTGATCTATCTAAAGTGCTGTTACTGCAGGTTGGAGATAAATACTCTGTTTGGATGGTTGTGCTGTGTTACACGCATCTATGTGATACATTGTTATGATGTTTGCATTGTGAAAGTAATTTCCACACTAGAAAAGAAATGGTTTTATTCACATCCTTATACACAGTGCAAATGGTCCTGTTTCCTTTTCCATCCAGTATTAGTTCTACTGTGTACTGCAGATAAAAACAGTTTGATTGAAAAGAAAAAAAACCCATAAAATTTAGAAGGTATTTTCTGTTATTATTTAACGAAAAAAAAAGGGAGACATTTTATAATGTTATTATGCCCACATATTTTTCTCAGTATTCAATGTGTGTTTTCTAAATGGCTGCCTTTTTTGTTTTAGTGGATTAATAATATAGAACAAGATCACAGCTATAGCACGTGGCCTGCAAGCTATCAGGAGCTGCTAAAACCCACATTTCCTGGATTTCTACAGGAGATTAGACGCAATTTATACAATTTGGTAAGTTTGGAGAACTTCCTTTTTTTGCATAGTGTACCTATTAATATGTGGACAGACTTTATTAAAAAATACACATACTGAATTTATTGTCAAGATCGGTTTTCTGTGTGGATCTGCTAACAGTAGTGAACACCAGAGCACGGGGCAGAATCCCCTCCCTGGCCCTGCCAGCCACATGGCTTTGGATGCAGCCCAGGACACGTTTGGCTTTCTGGACTGTGAGTGCACATTGCCAGCTCATGTGCAGCCTCTCATCTATCAGCACCCCCAAGTCCTTCTCAGCTGGGCTGCTCTCAATATCTTCATCGCTCAGCCTCTATTGATAAACTGGGAGTTGCCCCAGCCTGGATGCAGCACTTTGCACTTGGCCTTGTTGAATCTCGTGAGGTTCCCATGGACCCACTTGAGCCTATCCAGGTCCCTCTGGATGGCTTCCCATCCTTCAGGTGTGTGTGTCAGCTGCAATACTCAGCTTGGTGTCCTCTGCAAAGCTGCTGGGGGTGCACTTGATCCCTTTGTCTTTGATGTAGTTGCTTGAGGTGATGCGAAGTTTGTTTATAAAAAGACAATGAAAGGACAAGCACTAGGTAATTTTAAACTGTATTTTTATAATGAAGCATAAGATATGTGTAATATGAAGTAGATTGCCTTATGTATTCAAAGTTAAATATAAGAGCTATATTACTGGAATCTGCAACACACCATTTAACTATAACCTGAAAGGGGGGATGTTCAAAATTTTTTAAGTTATTCTGCTTTGTTTCAGCTACTCTATCAAGTATAACTTGTAAGCAGAGTTTGCAGTGCAAAGTTGAATAAATGAGGTACAGATGTCACAATTAAATCTACATAAGGATAATTTGCCTATGCAGACACATCCCAGTTTTAGATTCTATGCATGCCTGAAAGATCCAATTTTATACTCCAAACTACACTAAGTGGAAGAGTGACTACAAAGATATGTGAGACAGGAAGGAAGAATTCTTTCCCAAAGCTCGATTTTTTACTTAAAGTTTTTAGCCAAAATATTCTGTTTATTTATTTTTGTTTGGTTTTCACAACAGAAGAGAGTTTGTTAAAAGAAGTAAGAGAAAAATCAGCATTACATCTTTTTAAAATAAATATGAAGTTTACTAATGAAAACAAAGTAGTGGCACAGAGTCTTTCAAAGGAGAAAAGTAGGATCACTTGGTTTGAAGTTCAGTAAATGGTTAAATCCTATTTTCACCATTTGGTCCAAATTCATTAATTCTGATGTTATTTTCATTTATACTCCTAATGTTTTCTTACAATGAATGCTCTAAAAAATTGAAAACAGCTGGGGCGTACAGCTCCTTTGGAAACTAATGTTCTTGTCTTAGATTTTATGTCTGAAGAAAAAATAAAAACAGACATCAAGAATAAATATTGGATGCCTGATACGTTTTCTCTTCTTAGGTACTTTTTGTTGATCCTGTCCAAGAAGATACTGGTGATTATATGAAGCTGGCAGAATTATTCTATCATCATGATGTACCACTTAGGTAAGGAAAACTGGAAGTCTTGAGGAAAAATCTTTAAATAAGGTTGCTTTCCTTTTTTCTTCTTCAATCTTCTGTTCTACTAGACAAGGATGTAAATTCAAATTAAGTCCAATGCAATAACATTCTTATGAGGTGCATTGGTTACCCACTTGTGTCAAGCATACTCAGGTATTGAGTGTTCTTAAGCAAATAGATTGCAAGGGATAACATACCTGAGTGTGTGTGAAATGAACTGCAAAAGTCTGATAAAAGTTTATCTTGTCAAATAGTCCCGCTGGGTGCCCTTGTGAAGTTGCATTCTAATCCAAATATTCTGTAAGTAAAACATGCTTTGGGGGATTTTTTTAAATTCAGTTCTTTCAATTGTGGTTGCTTTATCTAATGTTGTTTTGATATACACACTTAAAGACCAAAATGAGGTTATCCTCATTGAGTTTTGAATTTCCGTAAGTGAGTTGCCTGAGTCTGACTTAGTCATCATTTGAGAGAGAGACACTTCTGAGGAACAATCTGGTTGATCTAAGATAAGTACTTTTAAGAAAAAAAAAATTGCTCTCAGAAATGCCTGTTTATTTCCACAGTTTATAAAAGAAGGATATCCAAGGTTCAACAAGATGAATTCCATGTTAAATATTTAAAATCTCCCTATGAAATGGCTTCTTGTGTCCTCAATAAATTACAGATGTTTCATTTTCCTTTACAATTTTACTAGTTCTGATCTTTTTTATTTGTTTATTTTTCTCAATTTTTTAATCATTCAAAAACATAATGTTAGACAGATTGCAGTTATCTGTGTGTTTTCACAGAAAGGTTTGGGTTGGAAGGGGCCAGAAAGACAGTATGACCTTGTCTCAGTCCAGGCTTTTTTCATAAAATCTGTCTCAAAAGACCGCCTCCAATCGGCCTATATACCTCTCAAGCTTCATATTTCTTTGAGTTTTCTTTCAACAGTAGAATATTAGGAATTAGTAGTAGATGTCCTTAAAACTGGTGTAAATGGAAAATGAATGGCAGTGTGAGGATGAGGAAACCCCAAAAGGTTAAAAAGGCAAGGGAAGGGCTAGTAGAAATGGCACACATTGATGATGGGACATCAGAACCCCAGCATGTCTTCATGCATCTACTCAAGATATCACTTTCAGGAAAAGTAAGACAGACAATGCCCAGACTAAAACAAAGACTCAAGCCATTAAGAGATGATGGCAGGAATGTAAAAAATCAGAACCATCATACAGGTAAGGAAAGTACTGTGGGTAAATGCTATTGACTCACAGAAATCTTAATTATTGTCAGCTTTAAAAGGCATATGCAGAGTCAGTATTAGCTGGTAACATAAGCGTTCTGTAGAGGAGCTGAAGGAGGATGAGGGGCTGGTATCCTCAGTGTCACTGCACACAGTTGGGGAAACACCACACTGGTACAGGGTTTTCATCTCTACATGCTGGGCAGATCACTTGAATGCAAACACTTTGTTCTTCTGTGTTTTGTATTAGAATGTGTGTGAAGCAGAAACTGTGTTAAAATGTATGATCTCTTTTTGTTTGTTTATAGAATTGGAATTGTGTTCATTTTAAGTACAAAAGAAGAAATCGATGGAAATGAAGATGCTGGAGTAGCTCTTTGGAGAACTTTTAATTACATTGCAGAGGAATCTGACACCTCTCAGGCCTTTATGTCGATAATTAATGTTAGTTCTTTCACAGTAAATCAACTATTTACTTCTGTTTTATAATTTACTGATTTTTTTATTATAATTAGGATCTTGCTCTCTTGTGATAACATGAGGCATATGCATTTACTTTATGCAGAAATGAAGTATTAAAAACATGTATAGCATTAATATACTGTATAATTATTTGCATAAATACTTTCCTCTTCCAGAAACCAATTTGCTCATGCAATTTTGCCTATTGACAGGCTTTCTTCAATAATATAAAAAAGTAGATGCATGCCTTGCAGCTTTTAGTATTTTCTTGTGAAAAATTATTCTGTATTTTTGTGTTAATCTACTGGGTCTATCTTTGTGTTCTGTATCTCTTGGACTACAGGGATTTTAAAGTCACTTTGACAGTCCTATAAGCTTTGAAATACTCTTTCTTTTCGTCCAGTGTAGGAAGTGAAACAGTAAGATAATTTCTTTCTTTTTGGTCATGCTTGAGCTGTCCATGGGTGTAGAAAACATAGAAATATTCCAGGCTTGCAGCTTAATGAGACAGGCTGTCTTTGTGAGAGAATGCAGGTTCTCATAAGACAGGAATTTCAGAAATGAGAGATGAATGGAGGAGAAATAAAGTGAGTGATCTATGTAAAGGCTCTGTGAGTAAAAGTTATATCAGAGAATATGGTATTTATACATAACAATTTTTCTTTCATTTGTTTTCCGTTTTTATGTTTAGTGCCTAGAAAATGGTGTCATGGACAAACTTAGGGAGCTTAAGATGAAAGGAATTGAAGGAGTAGGAGTACCTCGGAAGAGAAATCTGCAAATGTTAGGGAGCTGACATGCATGGATGATGATCATCCATGACTAGATCAAAAACTGTAATTTACAGTGTGCTTTTAAAATGTTTTCTTCCTCTCTTTACTTTGTTTCATAATATACAAAGGAGGGGATGAGAAATATAATTGAAAGACAACAAAATTAGAAGCAATAAAATAAAGGTTTGAGATCTTCAGAGCTATAGAGAAAAATATTGTTCCTCATTTGAAGAGAAATTGATTGAATAATTTTCACTTCAAATTTTTATTGTATGTATGATGAAAGTAATAATATTATTCTATGAAATAAAATAATGTTGGTAAGGAAAAATTATCACTGTAGAAAAAGATATCACTGACTAGTTTAGGCTTGGATTAGTATGAATTCAGGTAACTACCAATGTTAGGCAGTTTACAGAGAGAACTTAGATTGCTTCTCTAATCAGTGGAGCTGATTCAGCTCACATTCAGCTCACATAGGTGCATTTCCTTTGCCACTTCAGATTTAGACTAAAGGTATAATAATAGATCAATCAGAACACTTCTCTGATAAAAAACTCTGCATATGTGCAATGGTGATAATTACTAAAGCAGTATAAAAACATCAATATAGCAATAAAAGCATATAAAATTATACTATATAAAATTTACCAGAGCACTATAAAAAGATTTTTCTTATTTGTTTATTTACTTCTATTAATGTTATCGTTATGTTTGACAACTTACTACATTTTAAAATTTATTTCTCTTCTAATTTTACAGATGTACCATGAAGTGAAAGATGGAAATGTTCTGACAGTAGATGATGTGAAAGCTGTTCTTAGAAGTGAGTACCCTCATGCTGATGTTCAGAGGATCCTGGATGTTCATTCTGAATACGATGAAGGGAGGAAGGTATGTTGAGAGCTATGTTGAGTAAGAAATACTGCAGTGTACATCTCAATGCATGTACTAAGCTGAAGGATTGCTAAATGTTAAAGCAAGTAAATACAGCATCTTTGAGTCAAATTTTTCTTCAGCTACCATTCAGTCATTAATGGAAATGTTGTAAGGGTTTCTGCATTACTACTCTCATTATGAAAATTTACTCTTGCCTGCTGTATTCAGGAGCACAAGTATTTTTCTAGTAGGCTTGTCAATGGGTCTCTCTCATGCTGTCATGCTGTAAAAACTGTTTACCTGTGTCTCCGGATAAGGAGCTGAAGCCTTTCTTCTAGGTGGATCATTGCTTTCTTTAATTGTGCTTTCTGGTTATAATTTCCTTTGGTGTAAAGACAGCTATGGATTTTAATTTAAAGACTGTAGATATGACATTTTTCTCTTTTTGATTGAGTAGATGTTTTTCTGCTAAAACATATATATATATATATAGATAGATAGATCGATAGATAGATATAATTCCTTTTTCCTACATGTGTCTTTAGCCATGCTATCTATACATAGTCTTGTGTTTGAGTCCATTTTATTTATTTTCTTCTAAAATTTTTTATATAATGTATATTATGTTTCTTTAAAAAGATGCATTGAGGCAGCCACTAAAAAAGGTGCTGTATGCCTTATACTGTTTGTTCCTCACTGGAATGAAGCTTGAAGGCTTCATATGGAGGGGCAGTTTGAATCTGCCTTGGGAATAGCTGGATGCAGTTAGGGGAAGAAAGTGTCCCATAGAGAATATTAAAGGAAGAAAATTAGTCAGCCACCAGGAGGAAATCCCCTGTACAAGCAGGGACAGTGGGACTGTGATGAAGACCAGGGAGGAGACAGCAGGATGACAGAAGGATGGAAGCGTAGATAGTGCCATGGAGTTTGTAGCCATTCAGAAATTGATGCTGAAAGGAGACATGAAGGGCTGCAGAATAAGAAGGGGGAATTACCTACAATACATCTTTCTGTTTGTCTCATTGAACTTTTCGTTTTGAGGAAAAATTAGCTTGTTCTGCTTTTTTATCAAATAAAACTTGACTTACAAACATAGAAGACTTTGTGAGGTTTTTTTTAGGGTCCTTTCTTTGATTGCCACAGCGTTCTTCTCTGGTGTTACTTGCTTTTTCTTTTTCTTTTTTTTTTGCTAAGAATGTTAAGCAAAATCAAAGTGTATTTCTCAGCAAGATGATAAAACAAAAGTTTATAACATTGTATATGGATCTATAATTTCTTTTGCCATTCTGTTTGACAAATGAGTCCCATCTGTCCTGTTTGTTTTCCAAACGCTTCCTGTTTTGTCCCTGCTACTCATGACAAGGTGTGACAGTGAAGAGTGCTTGGAGATTAGAGTTCATTCTCTCTTGATATTAGTTTCATTTTTTTACTACAGTCAGCCACAGTCTGTTTAATCCTGTGATATTTCTGATTTGATCAGGCAGGAGCAACCTTTTATAAAAAGAGTGGCCTGGGCCCATTGCCTCAAGCACTGTTTAATGGCGTGCCCTTTAACAGAGAGGAGATGGATGCAGCAGAGTTGGAGACACTTATTCTTCAGAGGATTTTTGATGCCACTGGCTTCTTCCAGCGGGCAGTTTTCATGGTATGTCTAACATTTCTGAACGAGTGCAAGGTGAAATATTTGACAGTGAATTGTTTCAGTCATGTTTATATATTAAGTTTTTTGTAATGAGCTGGCTTGAAATTAGTAATATCACACCTGTAATTACATTGTTCCATTAATTTGTGGTCATGGTTTTGAAACAGTATGTTTAAATTATTCAAGGCTGAAGGATCAGCTAAGCATATAGTCATTATATGGAATTTTTCAACCAGAAACTGAGAATTTACTGCAGTTGTTCATTGAAAATGTGTATCTGATATTTTGAAATACTATCTGTGACATTTATGTTTTTGACACAACCTTGTCCATAACTTGGTGTATATAGAAACTTTAAGCTCAGTTGAAGATTGTACAAATACTTTGTTTGCCTTGAAAAACTGTCTTAAAAGTACAGATTTTACATTTTTCTTGTACTCTAGGGTTTGTTAGATGATCATGTAAATGCAGTGGATTTTCTTATGGATCAAAACAATGTAGTTTCCCGTATGAACCCCAGTATTC
This sequence comes from Acanthiza pusilla, assembly GCA_036630365.1. Lineage (NCBI taxonomy): Eukaryota > Metazoa > Chordata > Aves > Passeriformes > Acanthizidae > Acanthiza > Acanthiza pusilla. Next base: position 3,281,325 of record JAXCHO010000003.1, on the reverse strand, counting down.
TTGGAGCAGAAAGAAGATACATACATTTCAGATCCACCTCTGGTAACTCCTTTTCTTGGATATTGTTATGATTTTTGGGTTGTTTTTTGGTTTTGTTTTCATTTTTTAAGTTTAATACTTTGTGTCTTAAATTATGCAGTTCCATTTGCTGTGGAAGACTTCTCTACGTTCTCCTTTTTGGATTCACAAGATAAAAGTGCTGTAATTTCAGACCACATGAAATATTTAACAAAAAAAGGTAATTAATTTTCTGTGTAGGTTATATGATATTGGAGTGTGTTCCGGTTTCAAGTGTCTCTTACTTGCAGCATTATCAAGTGCAGAATGTGTAGAATTTGTATGTCTATACCAAAATCAGGTATTTCTAAATTTAAGGAATAATTTGTTATATTTCTAATTTATTAACACTAAGTATCTCCTTATTTTTCCTCTAGTTAGATGGTTTAATTTTACTATATGAGCCTTTGTCTTTCTATAGAAAAGAAATAGAATATATATTCTGATGGATTTTAACTCATTTATATATTTTATCTTTATTAAAAGTCAACTTTTTTTGTACATTTCAAATACTTTTTGATGAAAAATATTCTTATTGCATATGCAAGTACTTCCCCTTGAGTTAGAAGAAATCACAACAGTTGGTCCATAATTCTGCATTGAATTTTACAATAGTCTGCGCCTTATTAAATTCTAGAAGTAGACAGTTAACAGCTGCTCATTTACATCAGTCCATCAAGGGACAATAACCCTGTTAACAAAGTGCTGTTCTTTCAGTGATTTTCATGTGGCATTTACAAAGTTCTACTTGATTCATTATCAGAAAGAAATGCCAAACACTTAAATATCTTTAAAATAAAGTTATTTGACTCTCATTTAATTCTGTGTCTGCAACCACAGGGACATCCCAGTGAGCTGTCAAATGAGTGGCTTTCAGTCTGTAGGCTTATTTCTAAGACTGAGATCTCATGTGTAAAACCTATAACCTTTAAGCTGGAATCTACATTTCAAATCACTCTCCCCAGTGTGTTTCTGTAGTCCACAGCAACAGTTGATAATAACCTTTTCGTAGCATCTCACCAGAACCTTGGGAAGTTTCTGTCTATATGCATTGTGTTTTAGGGGATATATGATAGGCCTGAGTAGACTGATATTCTTCTACAGATAATTTTGCAGAAGTTTTCACTTGCTATTCCTCTTGTATGCCAAGTCAAGAACAGGAGACCATAGAGGAAGAAAAAGGGAAATTTTCTGCGTGTACACTTACGCAGTAGATTACTTTTCTTTGGACGTGTTTAGTATATTCCCATTTGTGTCCAGAAATGTTTTTCCTGCCTTTAGTTGAAGGACTTTCCCTTCGCTGCCAGGGAAAGTGACGTACCTAGTTTATGCATTCTTGTAACTACTTAATTCTTCTCATTTCTGACTATATGATCAGCTTCCATCAAATGTTCACAAGTAACCTCTGATAAAGCAGGTTTGGTTAATTGGAGCTAATTATTTAGGGCCCTCTTGTTTAAGTGCTGCAACAATGGATTGGCTCTTTTAGTGACTCCTATTAACATTATAAATTACCTCTTAAGAATGTTATTTTGATTCAGAGGGCAAAAGATTCTGATGTGGCAAAGATTATTCTTAGAGTTGAATTCAGCAAACATACACATAAATTTTGAAATGGCAAACAGAATTAATTCATTTTTCATTAGTCATGAGAAGATTTTCAAGAATGTCAAACAGGATTATCTTTAATTTTCAGATGAAGATGCATTATATGCTGTTACTATCTGGATTATTGCTGATTTTGATAAGCCAGCTGGTAGACGACTGCTTTCTAATGCCTTGAAAAGCCTGGTGAGTTTCTCTTAGGTTTTATTAAAATAGTTATTATTAATATCTTTTTAACAACTCTCTGCACATTCAAAAATCATACTCAAATAAAAGTGTAACAATTTTTTTGTGTGTGTGTGGGTCAGCTGCAGACTTAAGAGACTCTACTTTTGTTTTACTCAATTCTTGCATGGAAATGTTCATTTTGTTCATGGACTCATGAGACAGGAGAGAAACTGTGACAGTGTGTATTAAAAGGGTGAATTTCTTCCCAGTTAGACTTTCTTCCATCAGGTAGCCCAGAATATTACCTGGAAGGAAGTTAGTTCACATCAACATTTCTGTTGATGTGAGCTGTTATGCAGTGTTCTCTATTATGTAGCACAGCTGTGGCCACGAAGCAACCATTTTTCCATGTACTGTTTATGTCCTTCTGAGACAGTTCAGTTTTTGTGTATGTTTTAATATGATAGGAGGATCATCCACATTTATGAGTTTGCTTATTTTTAAGTTCTTCTGTGTTAATAATAGAATTTAAAGTATGGATGTCTAAAATATAAATATACTTACAGAGTATAAATGTCATGTTAATATAAATGACAAAAGACCCTCTGTTTGGGGCAGGTTAAAAGAGTACTTCAACTGAAACTGGGAAAACATCTAGATTTTCTAAAATCAGGAATGAAACAGGAGCCACCCTAAAGGAATTAGAAAATTGGCATGTTGCCAGGACAATGTGGTAACAACTATGTCTTAGAGGCTTTAAAAAAGGTGAAGAAGAATATGCAGTACAAATCCTTGTTACAGAAAAACATTTAATTTCTTGGACTGCTTGATTTGTGTCTCAGGCTTGACAGATGCACTCCCCCTGTAGCTTCATTTTTTAACCCTCTTCAGCAGGGGAAATGTGCCACAGCTCCCAGCTATGAGGTGATAACCACCTGGGCAAGTCCCCTTGTGTTAGTGAGGAGAATCTAGGAAAAAACCCCAAAATATGAGATAAACCTCATGTATTGCTTGGTCTAGTGATTTTCAAGTTTCATGAGAAAAAAACAAAACAGTTTTTTTTTAAAGTCTATTGATTTTTAATTGAAGTTCTCTACTCCTTTCTAGTCCCTTTTGTCTCTCAAGTCAGGGTCTAGTATAATTTCTGATAGTAGCAGAATTGGCACAGTCATCACTTGCTCATGACTTGCCATCAGCATTTGAAGAAAAACATGCAAGCATCTGAGTGGAAAAATGGCTGAAGGAAATTCACTTCTAGATACTCCAGCTAATGCATGCTATTTTTAAAACTACTGATACATTTTTACTTCATTTGAAACAAAAGCTAGAGCTGTCTTAGCTGGAAGAGACCTCTTGAAGCCATCTGGTTCAGCCTCCCACTCAAAGTGGAATTATTGCCTTCATTACATCAGGTCACCTGTAGGTGTGTTTGAAGGATTTCTGAAAATCTCCAAGGAGGTGACTCTGTCCCTTCCCTTTTCAATTTGCTCAGGTGTTGCACTGCCTTCCTATTGTAGTTTTTTTCTGCCAGGCCATCTGTGATTTGCTACCAAGAAGGGTTTAGCCCTGTCATGTTTTTTGCTCCCCCTTCAGTAGCTGTTGGTTGCTATTCAGATTCTCCATAGCCTCCTCTTTGCCAGATGGAGCAAGCCCAGATTCTTCAGTGCTTCCTCACAGTTTTCTGAGTATCTTGGAAGTGATGTTCTTTGATCTTACCTTAGAATCATTACACTCTGGTAAAATTTGGGTGGCATCACTAATTTTAGCAAGTGAAAGATTTTCATGCTTATAAAGATTTAAATGATAAATGGATAATTTCTCTTGCCTTTATTTTATGCTTAGTTCAGTAATTTCTGAAAAGTAGAAATGCATCTATAAAACTAGTTCTGAAGTCTGTAAATGAACACTTGTGTATGTCCTTTGTTAGAAACATGCTTCCACAAAATGCTCAAAGTAATTGTTCTATTAAGAAAACTTAACACTTCTATTTAAAATATTTATTACAGAAAAGGTAAATCCTTACTAATCATGTATTTTACTCACAGTTGGAGTTCTGAATTAGTCATTGATGTATCTTTTCTAAAGACAAATAGCTGCAAAAATTTAAATACTTAAGGGCATTTCACAGAGTTATAATTGATGTGAATACATTAGGTAACAGCAGATGGAACTGTAAAATTAGTTATTGTTCTGTGTTTCTCTTTGCAGAAAACAAGCAGTCATACACGAGTTGGGATTTTGAACAATCCTTCATCAAAAATAAAGGAAGATAACACAGCCATTGCAAGAGGAATTTTGGCTGCTTTTCTAACCCAAAACAACAGCAACATAAAAAGTTTCCTAAGTAAACTCTGTAAGGAAGAGACAGCAAAATCCCTTGCTGCTGGAACAAAAATTATTAAACTTCTCATCCCAGTGAGTGCAAACTAAATTAGATTACTTTCTTTTTCATTTTACATATATTTTATTGTAAGGAGATGTTGAGAATAACAGTGTTTGGCCAAATGCCATGAAGTTTATAACCCATATACTGTTTCTGCTCAAGCGGATTTGAATTTTTGACAACTTCTATGTGATGGAAAAATAGACTATTTCTTTAAAGAGAGAAAATATGAGAGTATTGAAAAATACAGAATACGGGTACCAGATAATTGAGACCAAAATAGTTTCATTTTTAATTTTTTTTTTATAACTCTCTCATTTAGTTAAAATTGCAGTATTAATGTTTTTCAAGAGTTAAGACTTCAAATGTAACTCATTACTACACAGAAAGAAGTAACTTTCTGCGGTTCTCAGCAGTAATAGGCACAAACTGAAGTGGCCAGCAAGCATTATATGATTCTGGCCAACATATTCTGCTGTGTTTCTTTTAAAATTCTTTGGTTTAAAATGAAAATGTTGCTGATTTCAAATTTTTCATGTAGAGTGAAGCTGAGTTATAAAATAACAGTTGCTAGCTACTGTTTCTCTCTCAGAAGGGGTTGTAAATTTTAGTCTTTTTAAATAGGAAGAGTTGGACGACTAAGAGAACTCTCTGGAACCATATTAGAAAATGAGTATTTTTGAGTCATGCTCTTGTTTCATTGTTTAATACATTTTGAAAGACATAAAGGTCTCTAATGAAGCTGTGTGTGCTAAGTATGTTACTAATTTATTTTGCTATATTAATTGTATTTGAATGAATCTGTTTGCTTGGCCTGTATATTACTAATGAAGAGATACATGTCAGAATAATTTTGACAGGTGAGGCCAGTGCCAATGTAAGTTTTGGCATGTTTTCCCCCATTTTGAACATGGATTTTTTATGTGTCTTCGTGAATGATGTTGCCTTCCCCAAAAGATGTTCAAGTTGTATCCAATGACCATATTAGAATGACTGTTAGGTTTTTAGAATATTATGGATTTTTTAATATCTTTTTTCCCAGAAGTGAGAATGCAGTTGGGTTGTTAACAGAGAGTGTTACTTTTCATGCAGCTGTTGTGCTGGACGATGGAAAAATTGCTTAACCTCAGGCTCAGCTTTGCTCTCATGGTTATTCACTGCTGCCCCAGGGTACAAACTGCGCTCTAGATAGTTGTGAGGCAGCGGCTCCACACCAGCAGTCGTGAGCTTACACTGAAGCTGAGGTGGCTGTTTCACTTTGATTTCTGGTTACCACAAAACTTGAAGAAAACTACCTCATCTGTTATAAAATTTTTTTTTGCTGAATCATTCCAGCATCTCGTGCTTTATCTTTGCTTTAGGGAATGGATGGTGATACTTTTGAGAAGAAATACAACACTTTAGGGCTGGATTTAATTAAAACTCACCAGATGTTCTGCCAGGAAGTTCTGAAGCTGCTACCTGGGCAAATGGCTGTTATTAGCAATGGCAGGGTAAGACAGAAATTAAATCTCTAAATCTTTTTGTAGGATTTTTTTACTTTGGGAACTTCAACTTCAAACTAAAGAAAATGCATTCTGTTCATTTTCCACTTATTCTGCCAGTTGTTAGAGAATGGTAGGAATGTTTGCCTTGCTTTTTTATTTTGTTTTACTTCTGATTTGGTCATTAGCTCCATTCCATTGAAGCTACTATGTATGTAAGTCATTCCCACAGCTATTTTAGAGTTAATCTGACAAAATTCACTAAATAGGTTAATATCTGGTTTATTATTTATGATATTTAAGAGTAAATTTTATTCCTGAAGTTACCTACATTTTGCCATGTAAATAAATGTATATAATTACATTGAGTAGATTAATATTTCAAGCTCTAAACCACACTTTTATAAATATTGAGTAGTTTTATAGCCTTAATTCTCAGTATGCAAATACAAGTATAGTAATTTTGTTGTTCCAGTTTCTTGTATGTGTATGCTGAAACCAATAGCCTTAATTACAGTTTCTCCTATTACAGATGAACTTAATTACGGATGAACTGTGACCAAAATTGTGATGCTGGTTCAATATATAGTGCTTGTTAAATGACAGTCAACGCCTTACATTGCAAATACAATGTACAAACTACTCTTTAACTCTTCTATTTTCAATTTACTCCTCCACCATTAGAAAGAAATAGAAAGAAAACTATGCTGGCATCTCACTACTGGAAACGCTTTAAATTGTGAATTTAGTTACTCTTATGCTAAATGCTTCTGAGATGCAACTGAAATACCACTAAGAAATACACAGAAAGCATTTTTGCTGATGTAGTCTTAAAGAATTGTTGGCTTTTTTGTGTCAGCTCCCTCATAACTAAGTATGTGAATTTATTTTATAAATTATTACTACTGTTCTCCGTGCCTAAAGCTCAAATAATGTCATATTTTAAGTTTTGGGGAAATAAGATTCCTAAAAATACTTGGATAAGTTTAATAATGTGTATTCATATCTCTGAAAATGTTTTTTGCACTTTAAAGAGTTACTTTTAAAAAGACATGGGATATCCTTCATTTCTGTCCTTGCTATTCCATCACAGAAGTTTTGCTTTTATGAGCAAATTAATTCTTTCTAATTATGACTTCTACTAAATTACCATAGTATTTCATAATCACACAGTATTTCATCTCTCTCATGCATCATTAATAAAAAAATCAAAAGTGGGATTTTGTTATATAACCTCTCATTTATGGGAAGCAGTTGAATTTTGGGAGAGAGGCATTCAGCACCAAACTTACATCATGACATTCTACATTCTGGGAGCTCTGTAGGTTGTTGAAGTTGACTTGGCTCAGTTGAGCCTGATAGACTGCGTAGGACATCAAAACAACATCCTCAAAGCGATTTTCTGGGACTCCAAGACATTTTCTTCTCCTTCAGATACCAAAAAATGTAGTAATTCTCTATCTTCTCTTATTCTGCATTTTGTATCCTTTCCTATTCTTCCTTTCTGTTCATTCTGCTTCATTTGACAAGTCTTGAGAAGTTAAGAATGTGTCCACAGAGTTAAACAACTAAAGAGCATGGTAGACAAATAATTTACCTAACAGAGCTTTTTCTTAAACTTGGAGTTTTTATTTCTAAATAGTGTAATCCTTAACAGGAGGATGTATAATGAAAAATAGCAGGGATATTTCCGTTGCTGTTATTCTTTGTGATTGATAATTAACTGCAATCACATAAGTGCAAAAGCCTAATACTGCATACCTGCTAAAAAGTTTAATTAGTTTTATAGTTAATAGTATGGATGTATATGGGGACTGGGGTTTCATATTGAATATTGTGCACTCATTTAAAATATTAGTTTACTTTTACTTACCAACAAAGCATTATTGGGACATTCTACACTTAACATTTTTTTGTCTGTCTAAGGTACTGGGTCCTTTAGATGAAAATGAATTTTACGCAGAAGACTTTAATTTGTTGGAAAAGATAACATACAGTACCTCAGCAGAGAAGATTAAAGCTATTGTCAAGGAGATGGGAAACAGTAGTAAAAGGTAAAATTCTCTTGCCTTGTAACATGTGTGCAGCTCTGCTCCATTACTGCAAATACTTTCGCTCCTTTCACTGTACCTACAAGCAAGAGTAGAGCTAACAGTAAGCAATTCCTACTAGGTTTTGTTTACGTAAGAGTAATTGTAAAGAATAATAAAAAACTTGATAAAATACAATGCATCTTAAGCCCAATCTCAGTGTTAATATTTGAAGTAATTGTCTTTGGGAATTGTTAGTAAGGGACCCTGTGGAGGCATGGGCAGATGTTGTGCCCTGACACCATGCTAGACAACATTCACACATCTGTTAACTGAAAGAGAGTAAAGATGAGATGAGTTCTAGCCATCTCCTAGTCTAAGGATACAGCTTGTGTACAAAAAAGAGAGCAAAACTGTATTCTTCTTACAGTATCTATCAGCTCTCTGAGTATCATTTCTGTTGTCTAGAAGGACTGGCAAAACTGAAAGAATCATTACCAGAAAAACAAAACCAACAAGAGGTAGAATTCAAGGAGATATGTAGTGAGAGACAAACCGTATTTAGACAAATATTACAACTTAACAACATTGAAATAGAACTTAGATTTCTAAGGAAATTTCAGTAAGAAATACCAGTAGAAAAAAATTAAAATATGTGGCCAACTTGAAACATGGTCATTTATGTCTGCTTCTAAATGTTGCCATAAATGGGAAAAAAAAATTAAAAAAATAAAAAGGAATAAAGAGGTATAAATGTCAGCCGATTGTAACATCATGTACTCTTGATTCTGAATCAGATTGGTTTGGCAAATTTGTGACTAATAAAAACTTGTCATTAATTCAGGTTTAATTTGTCTTGTGGACCAAGCCCTACATTTTCATCAAATTACACAGATTTGAAGACCCAACGACTGAGAAATATAATTGCTGTGAGGCTGAATGATAACTGTGAAGTCTGTATATCTTAAAACTAAAAAGTGTACATTTCACTAAGGGTGTAGTGGGTCTTGGGCATTGTCATGCTAATGGTTTATCTCAAAGCTGCAAGTCCAGAGGAGCTAATCACCTTAGAGTCCAGGTCTGGGAGAGGCAGATAATAAAATGTTAATGTTTTACTCCTTTTCTAATGAAAACCAAACTATGTGCCTTATTTAATACAGTGGGAGTGATTTGATTATGAAAATAGATGCCCTGCTGTCTTCTTTGCCTAAAACAGAGATGAGACAAGACGTTGAATTACTCAAAGAACAGCACAGGTCAGTTTTGTCATGATAATGCACTTAATTTTTTTATTGACATTTGAATGTACTGATGATTACATAGAGTCTTTGGAAACCTGAGTAAGCATTCTAACTTCAAAACTGTTGTATGAATAACCTGCTCATCTGCCATAGCACAATGCATCTTTACCTTTTTCTTAATATATTCATTAGTAATACCTGTTGATTTTCCAACCTTACCTTTTTTCAACCTTGTTGAAAAAAGAACAGATGGATGCATGTTTTAAAAGGACATATGATATTAATACAAGAACTGTGATCAAATTACAAATTTTTGTAACAATTTTTGTCATGCTCTTTCCGAATCTCTCCTTTTTTTGTTGGTAAAGGTGTTTCAATATGCTGTACTGATGGGCTGTCCCTGTTGTTGAAAACAGGAGTGAAATCAGCTGTGGCCTTTTCTAGAGGCTAGTTACACTAGTAGCAGTCAGTACTGTGCTGCCACCATATGTTTTGTGGAAAACAAGTTCAGATAGTCCCTTTTCTGTATTTACAGCAAATGACTTTTTTTTTTTCTTTTTTAAAATGGAGTTTACTGACATTTATTTCCTGTAGATCCAGAGTACTTTAGCTAGGCTCTGCTTGACTTAGACTAATCCAGTTTATCAAATTGAATTATTTTCTGGGATTCATAAAGCTAGTCCAGCTTATCTAGTTTCAATAAGCTAGTCCAGCTTATTCTAGTTTCGGATGCTGTTTTGGTTTTGGTTTTTTTTTTAATTGTGGCCCTGCGGGTACTTGTCTGATCCAATGATTCTAGATCTCTATGAAGAAAATTGTAGACAAGTGACAAAAAGACCATTTTTTAAGTCTTACTGTGTTTGTTTTATTAATTTTCTTGTGGAGAATATCTAATCCATAGCCAGTGTAGAAGTATGTAGATTAAAGCCATATTTTTTATTCCTGTTCACATTTAGCTTTCCTAATCATATCACAGGGAGCAATCATGATTATTGCTTGAAATGAGGGAAATATTTTCTTGAGCAGTAAAATCTTAAGTGCCTTTGATATTACAAATTCATGTCTAAAAATATTTGTCATTTCAACAAAATCACTTTAGAGTTTTTGTGTCACTTGTTTTACTTTTTAACAGTGTAATAAGAATCGAGCCCCAGGAGAATGACCCATTCTATGATGTTATTGCTATTGTGGATCCATTGACAAGAGAAGCACAGAAGATGACTCATTTATTGATTGTAAGATGGTGGTCATTTATTTTAGTTTGCGTATTCATAGTTCAGTTGTTACTAAACTTGTTCTGATTTCCATGCACAGTGTGGTAAAGGGTAAACAAAATTCTGTTTGGGTTTTTTTTTCCTTTAAAATATGTGTTTAGTTATTTAATTCATTAAAAAAGTTGGGGATGACCTAATTCATCATTGTGAGTACCTTATTTGCAAGTAAAATTCGTGCACCAGTCCTCTTCAGAGTGAGTCTGTAAGTGCTCTCTACAGGCAATAGAAGGAAAGGAAGAGATTGTCTACATAATTTTTTGCATCTCAAAATCTTAAGAGGCATATGCTTCTTTCCATTAAAACCAGATCACCTTAGTTTTCCAGGGTACCTAAATGAGGTGATCTAAATCTGACCTGTAATATCATCATAAGAAGATTGGACTATAAACCTTTCAGCTCTTGGAGGGATATTTCTCAGTTGATTAATGTTACCAAGTATATCTAGATAGGCTTCCATTGTGTGTTGCTATTGATCTTCTAAAGAGAAACTGTCCTAAAAACACAGCTACTAAAATTATTTTCTTCTTCCACCTACTGCAGAATATCACTCTGTCTCAGGTTCCTTTATAGTTTCCCATAAAAATGTAAATTTTGTCTTCACTTTATGGTCTGTTACAATTCTGAAGCCTCCAACTTGATTTTTGATGCAACCTATTTTATCTTTTTTTTCTGCAGTAATTATGCAAGTTTCATAAATTCTTAAATTGCTTTTTCCCCTCCCATTTTCATACCCTTTTATATCAAATGTTGAAGCATCCGCTCACTCTTCATATAGAGAAGTAATGTAAAACATTTTTTTAAAATTCATGAAAAATTTTGCTATTTTGAGACTCCAAAATACTAGCTTTTCTCTAGAACCAGATCTTTCATTTCAGCGTTCTCAGTTAAAATGAAAGCTTGATATTACCCAGTGAAAATATTTTCACATTGGAATGGACTGGAAACTCTCCATTTAGCTATAAGTTTATATTATGAGTATAAATCACAGCAAGGACCTTGTAGCTCAGAGCAGAAACCTCCATTCCTCTGAGCTCAACAGGCTCCCTCATGCATGCCTGGGCAAATGACTCCCATGGTGTCCCGAGGTGTTCAGCTATTGCAGATCCTGCTTGATTCATAGGAACTCCAGTTTTATTCAAGAAGCCAACCCTTAGGAGAGAATAATTAAATGCTTTTGAAAGTAAACAAACCAGGAATATATTAATGCAGATGAAACTTTTTTATAATATCTTTTAAATAAGAAAAAATAACCTGAAAATTATATTATTATTATTATTATTATTATTATTATTATTACCTGGAAATCCACAATCTCCTGCTGTAGAAACCAAACAGACATACATATACAGCAAGCCCCAAACTCAAAGTTCTCAAATTAATGCCTTTCTGATTAACTTACTACATACATAGGTGATGTAAATACTATAAACTTTAATCATTGGAATATATTTATATTTAAAGGCTCATTTTCTTCATTTTCATAATTGGATTAGAGCTGAGTATATGGGGTTGGCAACTGTTCATGGTGCAAAATTTGTGGAGTAACTGCCCTGGCAGAACATGTCATTCTTGCCCCATTCTGCATGGAATATGCCCATATCATTATTGCGTTTTTTCACCCTGGTGAAACTACTCTATTATATTACTTTGAAATTACTATTTAGCGAGACCAATTAATCTTTTGGTATTTTTTATTAAAAATACAAACAAAAAGTTAGTTATATTAAGTGGAATTGAAATTTAGGCAGGTGTAAATAGCTATAGGTGGGCTGTAATCTAAACTTTACTGCTTAGTCTGAGAGACTGGCAGTTTAAGGATAGAAGCAAGGTATGAATCAGAGCATGAATGAGAGCTCAGTCAAAGCTGCTGTCTTTTTTAAAATATGTACTTGATTGAATAAGAACTGCTCTAATCCTCTCCAGAGTGAGGCAGGTAGCACTTTCCTTGTAACCTGTGTTTACCCTTTTTCAAAAAGTTTTGTTACAGACTTCAGAATCAAGTATTTCCAGACAAGGCAGAGTCACTGTCCGCTGTAAATATTTAAATACCAACCATAACTACCATGGTTGGACCGCGTAAGTTCACAGCAGAATATATGGAACAGCTAACTAGTCCTGAAGTTATGAAGGTCATCTCTAAGGTTATATGAAAAAAGTAGACATTCTTTCTGCTGAAATGGAGGACAAAATTGAAGAGTTGTGGGGCTTTTTTCCTCATGATTCACCAAAAACATGAGGAAAAATTATTCTACATACTCTTAGGATCATCTACCATTTTTTTCTTGTTCCGGTAAGCCTCTAATGATTCAAAAATGTGGAGAGAAAAATCAAACCTTTTATTTTTTTCCTGTCAGTTATCTTTTGCCTTTTTTCCTTTCTTCATTCTGTCTTCATAGAGAAATTCTTATTCCAACCCTAAAGTAAAAGAAATCCCTGAAGGAGCCCCTTTTGATAATCTAGTCTGATTTCCTATATAACACAGGTCACAGGGCTTACTTTTTAACAATTAGTATTTGAAGTAGAAATATTTTTTTAATCAATTCCTAATCTAAGTATTACCAAGCAGTTGGGTACAGATTAGAGCTCCTGCTGAGCTTTTCCTGTGTCTAATTAACTTGACTGTTAAACTCAGACTTGGAATTACAGGTTTTTATTTTGATCCATGCTTTAAACATTGATGTTCTCATCATTTTGCCAGTTCCGTTGAAGATTCTGTTATAAGTTTGTTTTAAGTGTAGATACTTTATGTTATGCTGAAGGTCACGAACAATTCCAAGTGATTGGTTGAATAATCATGCTTTACTGAGTTAATGTTCTTCAGATGAGTTGTGGTAATTCAAGTACGTTACCACAAGTAAGTTTTGCAAATGACTGCACATGCATAATAAAACTAGCTTTTGAATAATTTTCAGGCCTCCTGAAATAATTTAGCCATGTTTTACAGTGCTCCCTGAACTAAATTTCCATGCTCTTTGAGTTTTCTTATTTAAAGCAAACAGACTTAACTGTTCAAGTATCCTATAAAAGGGTCTTCCTAATTTTGTCACCATTTTCATGTGTTGAATGCCCTGGTTTTTGGTGTCCTCAGAAGCCCTAAATAATAGAACCAAGTTCAGTATTTCAGAAGTTGTATTGTTCAAAAATACAGAGATAATGCATTATTGTCTTATTTGTCATTGACAATTTAAATCCTTTTGAAATGTTAATTAAGAACAGCATTTTTTTTTTTGGCTACTGTACCAGATTTCATGGTCATCTGATGAATTGGGATGATATGTCAGCATTCTGCAAGATAATTTCATTCTGTACGTAAAAGCCTATCAATGCAGATTGCTGAAGAATCATTCTTGCTAATGGGATGAAGGTTTTGTTTTGTTTGAAGGTTAAGTCAAATACAGGTTTTTATAATTCTTTTGATTCTGAATGGTAGACAGATATTTGAGTCACTTTGACCTCTGTTTTGATTTGGTGGTCTTAAACTTATGTCATGTAATGCTTTCCTTTCTTATGCTTCCAATGCTTTTGGGTTCTCATTTCCTGCTTCTTCACTTGTTCACACAAATATGCTATTCCCTAGTCTTTCTCTTTTTTTCAGTAGTTTTTCAGTGATGGTGTTCAGGTGACACAAAGGATGAGAATAAGAAACTAGGAATAGAACAGGTCCCTAGGGCTAAGTAAAGTTACAGCACTGAAGTAATGAACTTGTGTAAGCCATAGGTTGAACTGAGGAAAGAAAAATTACAGTTAAAATAAAAGAGAGATTTAATGATGACTATTGTCTTGCTTTATTCCCAATTTATTTGCCATTATAGTAATTTTGGATATTAGCCTTACTAGTATTGGTATTGTAACTTAGCTTTTATATCTTACTGGCTTTCCTAATATCCATAAATGTAGGCACAGCTGCTTTAGGCTTTCAGATAAGCACTTTGTATCAGGAACCACAGAAATGAAGGTAACTTGATAAAGGTTTTTATGAGTGCTTTAAAGAAATGAATAACATTGCTAGCTTTAAGCAAAACAGATTCCTCACAAAAATAAGAAGAAAATACTCTCCAAATATTGTGGTTCCTATATAACAGCATCCAGAACATTAATGTTTTAGAAACGAACAGATGAAGAAACTGATAGCAAAAAAACTAGAAATATGTTAACTTACCAAAATGTTTTAAAGTTAATGGAATTGTTTAATACATTGTTAATCTATTGTTGACATCTAAAATTAAGTAATTGTGTATTAAAATAGTTCTGTGAACTTGACTATATTCAACAATTTTCCATATACAACGTTTGTAATGAGTGAAAGTAAGTAAGATTGGTTGTTGAATAAAAGCATGTGTTTTATTAGAGGCATGTGTAGTACTTAGAGACCTTCATGTCATTTATGGCATATGTTGTACTTAGAGACCTTCAAGGGTTTTAAAATCACAATGTAACAAGGGTGATAATATCATTTATTTAAGCATTGGAAAATGGGGATAGCTGCTCTTTAAAAAATGCGTTAGTAGGAGAAGACATTAATATTTTGACAATCAAGAGTATCATGTGCTAAATCATGCAGTTTTAGAAAAGGTCATATCTTTATTTAGAGTATTTGACAATATCCTTTAATACATAGATATATTTACATCTGTTAAAAGTTTGAGATTTCTACTGAAACTTAAGAAATGGCAGGATGTCACAAGGGTAACTTTGGCTTATTTTCAAAGTTTGGTGATTACCAAGAGACATTTTTTACAGAGTTTCTTTTCCTTCTGTAGGTACTCAAGGACATTATCAATATGAAACTCAGGTTATTTTTGAACTGCAAATCCAAGCTGTCTGAAGCGCCACTGAAGAGGTACGTGGTTTATAGCTTTTCACGCTCAGTTTGGAAAAGCAGCCTTAACATTGTATATTCTCCTTAAAAGTAAACATTGCTTTGTGTTTCTGGATTATTGTTGTTGACTCATTTTTCATTGAATGTTACCTAAGCAGTTTGCACTCATTTAGAGAAGTTCTTGTTCTAAGGCGTCAAGCATGGTATCACAGAGAAGAGACATAGTCCATCAAATGCACCTCTCATTCACAGGCCTTAAAGAAATCAATGGAGACTCTTCTATGCCTGTGAAAACTTGCAGAGGGAGGTTGTCTTCCTAAGTTGTTCCTTTCTTTACAGCCCACTGTCTATGCAATGAATTTTACAGATTCAGTACTCTGAAGAATTAAATTCATCTGAATAAATGTACAGTCTGCATTTACATTGTTATATTTCATTAAGAGTTTGATAGCCTGAATGTACCTGCCATAAATTGAAGTTTCTTTATCTATGTGTAAAAAAACCAAAGTTCACTAATTCAGTGATAGACATTTACACTAAAATGAATTCCCCAGAGTGGATTCCTTTCCCTCTAAGAAAAAATGTTTAAGCACAGCCATCTCCTTGGCAGGTATTTTACCTATAATCCTAACACCTATATTACTAATTACCTATGAGACAGGCTGATGATAGTGCCTGTCCTTTAGCCAGTGGGTTGGAGAATTAATCACTTTTCCACAAAACAGATGTCCTTTGTTTTTATTCATTTTGAGAGGAATTACTCTCATCTCTTATATCACAAGAGGATCTTAATAATCAGTCTTCTGAGTGTCTTGTGTGAACATTGTTATAATCAAAAAAGCTGGGCACTGTGCAGGTGTTGGTGCCTGGTTCTTTCCCAGTGCTTGGGAGAACTTTTACACATTGAATAAATGGGGAAAGAGCTAGAGAGGAATAGAGCCACCTTACCTTTCCTCTGTTCTGTCTTTGCTGCTCCTAGTGACAGGAGCTGTTCTCAAAGACTTTTCATCCAACAGAGATTAGTCCTTCTGCTTAGTTCAGTGATACAGATTCTGAGAATTCAAGGCTGCTCACAGTCAAGACATCTGGATGCACCCCTTGGGTATTCACTTTCACAGCCTTTAGAGTGTTAAGCACTTCCACAGCAAAATTACCAAAAGTGAATAGATCTGTGTTCATCTGTCAGCCCATCTGAGATGCTGTAGCTATTGTCTGATGCTATTGCAAAAGAATAGGAAGCTACTTTGCCTCCAAACATCATCATGCTTGGTAAATATTCACCATATTTGAAAATATTTTAGGAGAGCTTCATGTTTGTAACTTTGTACTTCAGTAAAAGTTGGGGTTTTGTCGCACTTCTTTTTCAACAGCTTCTATCGTTTTGTTCTGGAACCAGAATTAACTTATGGAATCAACAAACACCTTCCTTCTGAACCTGTAGCAAAATTCCTAGAATTGCCAGAATCACCTCTTTTGACCCTAAACATGATCACTCCTGAAAGCTGGTTGGTTGAAGCAGTAAACAGTTCCTGTGATCTCGATAACATTCATTTGCAGGAAGTAAGTGATAGTTTGTAAACACTGTAAAACTTGTGTTGGGCCTTCTATTTCAAGAGGGAAATGGAAGTATTATGAGGTTTGTCTTGTGTCGGTTCTCTGGAAATATTTTCTGTGGTAATTGATTATTTGCTCAGTAATTTACCACTTCTATTGTAATCATCTGTTTTTAATTTTCTCTCTCAAAAAAAAGAAAAAACTTAAAGGAAAGCAATGAAACAGAAAAAATCAGAATGCAAAGTACAAGTTAAAGCAATTTGCCTGCTATGTTGAGCTTTATGTTTAGAGAAATAGTACATTTAAGATAAAAGTAAAGCAATTAAAGGATTCTTTTTGTTTCCTAGTTCTTGTAACCTCGATAAATCTTCATATAAACCTGAACATATGACTTTATTAATGTAGGTTAAAATGTATTTCACCCTCTTTTAGTTTACAATTTGTTCAATTATTATTTAATTATATTTTAATCCCCCATCTTCGAAGTAATTAGATTTGTTTGAGTCAATAAGCTTATGCAAAATATTAAGGGTAAAATATTAAAGCTGTGTATTTGGAGAGTGTATTGTGAAAGTAAAGTTGGGATTTACCTTCCCAAAGCAGAGGTGCCTCAGCTTCCTCAACAGTCAGTGGAGAGAAGGTCCCTCCAGAGAATGAGCATTCCTCTTTGTCTTGGATACCTGTTTTATAATTGAGTGAAGTTCCTTCTGGATGGACCTTTCTTAGGGTTTTATTTTGACTATGGGAGTTACCTTGAGGTAAATCCCACGCAACATGTTTGTCACTGTAGTATGTTGCTTTTCCCACATAGTTGACATAATTTATTGATGATGTATTTCTTCCATAGATAAAAGGGGCAGTTACAGCAGAATATGAACTGGAATATATATTGCTTGAAGGACATTGCTTTGATGTGACAACTGGACAACCTCCTCGAGGGTTACAGTTTACTCTGGGCACAAAGAAGAATCCTGTCATGGTTGATACTATTGTGATGGCCAACCTCGTAAGTATTTAGTACAGGAATAGTCATTCATTACAATTGCACACTTCTTGTGAGAATTCTTAATGAGCATCTTGTTCTTTAAATCCATTTCTCTGTGTTGCAAGCTTAGTAATGCTAAAAGTCACGGGCATGTCCTGGAGCTGAGCTCATCTCCAATTTGCTGAATTTTCCCCCATGCTCCTCTTCTGTGATCCAGTATAGGTTTGAATATAGCCTAATTTTAGACTCTTGACTGAAGTGCCTGTAGTGGTAGCCTAATTGCTTCTAGAAGGTGGTAGGAGGTAGTTATATTCAGGTTGAGATTCCCTGACAAATGTAAGGTATGATTCACATTCTGATTAAAATAACACTTTTTGTTACACAGTGATCCAGGCAAAAGAAGGTTCCTATTTTAGATGCATCAGGTCAGTGCTTAGAGCCTCTGTGGGCCATACCAACACCTGAGAATTCTTCTCATCATGCAAAGTAATTAATTTTCGTTTTGTCAGTCTGTAGAGCAGAAGAGCATGTGATTTTTGAAGCGAAAGATTTGTTTTCTATTGGTTAAGGGAGTTTGATAGGGAAGGATTTTGGTGAATAAGACCACTTACCTATCTGCTGTTCTCTAGTCTGTGTAAATACTGTATCATGAAGAATGAAATGCTTAATAAACTGTGAACTTTGATTTTTGCACAGGTACTGAATATGGTCTCAACAGTAGATGATGTTTGGCATGATGAAACTTTTAATAATAGTTCACATTTCAAAGCTTGCTCTGTCTGACTTTAACGTAGTGATAACTGTTTGCAGTGTTCCTAAAATGGGAAGGGACTGTGTTGACTTGGAAGGTTGTTCCAGACAAAAATTTTGAGTTTCAAAGAAGCTTTTCTGTTTTGGGTCAATTGAATGATTTCCTTGCTGTCCTTGGCAGAGGCTCTGTACACAACTCAAATTTAGCTAGAAACAAACAGAGACATTAAAATGGACATACAGGAAAGGTGAGATCACTGACACGCTTCTTGCAGGGCTAGTATAAATGTTGGATAGTTGATTTTTGTGTGTGTAGATGGCTGAATCTGAAATGCAACCAGAGCAAGAGCCTGTCTTTTTTACTTAGGGCTATTTTCAACTGAAAGCAAATCCAGGTGCTTGGACACTGAGATTGCGGAAAGGAAGATCTGAAGAGATTTATCAGGTTTTTTCGTAAGTATGAATCCATCATTTGGAAACAAAAATGAATCTGAAAATGCAACGTTTTGAAAATAATCTGACAATACTGAAGGAAAATGAGCAAAAATAGCATTAAAAAAAATATGATGCAAACGATTATTAAAGTTTGTAAGAGATACCTTATTTCCGTATATTCTTAGTTGTTGTTTGATGGCTTCCTGTGTTTTTGAGGGCATTTCAGTATGTTAATGTGTAATAAACCTAAGATGCTCAGCTAGACTAGATGCTAGCTAAGTCTCTTACTACACAGTTACACAGCTACCCTGTCAGTTCCATGCATGGTTAGTATTACCATACAAGTGCTTGGACCAAATTCTGTAGAAATGTTGCTCGTGGTTTTGTTGATTAATATTTTGGCATTCCCCACGTACTTAACATGTGATTTCAAGAGTATGTCCAATGGAGCATTGCTCTCGAGAAGCTTCCTGATCAGCTGGAGGAAGTACCCCAATTTTCCTCTCATAATTGTTTTCAGCTCTGAGGGTGCCTCTGAATGCAGTATATTTATAGGTGGCATCTTTTTTTAACAGGAGCATTCTATTCATTTCAATTCTAGACTTTTTTCTTCAGGTAATTCTGAGTGTTTCTTAGTTGTCTAAGTCATCTAAGAATCACTGTGGTTACACTTTCATCTTAGGATATTAAAGCACCCTTCCATTCGAGACCCTGGCTGCATGTTGACTGTGCCACATTTCCCTCTGTTGGGAGAAACCTCTGTACGTGGAAAGAAAGTTGTACTCCTGTAACTGGCATTTAGTTGACATCTGTATGGCTTCTAGATCTGTAATTTCAGTGGTTGATTTTCATATAAAGGAACATATGCTCGCCATCATTCCAGCTACTCCTTAGAAGAGTCACCTTTTCCCCATGTTTTATGTAACAGCACAGATCTGTAGCATATGAGAGCTTCCTCTTGAAGCTTTAGATCTAATCCCTTGTAGAGGAGCAGTATTGTTTTTTATTTCAGCTTCAGTTCTTCCTTTTTTTTTCTTTTTTCCTGTTATCTCTCTTCCCCCTCAAAGTAATTGTGTGGCTTGAAACAGGTCACTTTCTTATATAATTTTTATATTACTTGAAGTCCAGGAATACATAGTTCCATATGTTGTTATTCATCAGCTACTGTTAAAAAAAATTAAAAACTTTATTTACCTCTTTGGGATTTTGAATATTTAGTTAATACATTAATACCAGTGTTTCAGGGAGAAGTGTTAAAAGGATGTTGGATTCATTCTATTTGTTTGCAATTTTCAATTTATTTTTTTCCACTTACAATCTGTTGAAAAAGCAGAAAAACATAATCCTTACCCTCAGAGGTTCACTTAATCTCCACCAACTGTAGCTATACCTTTTGTTTAATTTACCATTCAATTCTTAAGAAAAATAAAGTGATTTGTATAAGATAGCATAGTTTATAAAATAATGTAATGAGGTGTACTTGAGTTAAATAATAAAACAAAATGAAACAAAACCATTCTACATTCTAGGCTGGATCAAAGGAAACTTAAATGATCTGCTGGGGGTTTGCCCATTTCCCCTATGTAACACAATTGGGTTTAACTGAACTCAGCTAAGTTAGAAAAACTAATACCTCATGAGAAATCAAAACAATACAATTTATTTCATTTCATTATTAGAAGCTATAGATTTAAAGTGCAACAGGAAAAGAATGTTTGGGGGGCTGCAACAGGATCTTTGATATTTCTGTTACAGTATTAATAGTATGAAGTTGCTGTCAGAGCTCAGGCAACTGTTTGATTGGATGGAATTTTGCCAAGAGGTATTGCAGTATATTCTCTACCCTTATATATTAGTGATACCCTCTCCTGCTGAACTGTGAGATGAACCTGTTTTCTTTGAGGCACAGGTCTCTACTTACATAGAGTTTTAGGAGAAATACAGGATTTTGAAGTTAGAGCATGTTCTGTATCTCAGTATTTGCCTTATTTGCTTCTCTCATAGTTGCAAGTATTTTTATTTTATGTAAATACACAACATTTGAAATAAGCTGCCTCTTTCTTCTTGAGCATTGCTGCTAACAAGGATCATTATTTTGATGCAGTCACGCTTGTAAATCAGTGTTATAAATTAATTACTGTGAATATTAGGAAAATGAAAATTGTTATACTCAGCAATAGTCTGAGCAGTGCTTATTATTGGAACTTTGACTCTGTCATTTTGGTAGGAAAACAAGTAGGTATTGCAAGACTGCAGAAAATAGTTTGTAGCTAAAGATATACATAAAATCCTGCTGAATATTTTGGTTTTTAAAAAGTCAGGAAGATGTAATTTACTATATTTTGGTGTCATGCAGACTGCTAGCTGAAAGTTATACCTTTTATAATTTGGGCAAGGAGTTTTATGTTTGTTTCTTGAGCTTGAGATTTTGAAGGATCTCCATTTGTTGAACCGGAACGCTTTTGTTCCCCATATGGAAAATTGTAATTTGTATTATCTTGTTACTTGTATTAAAAGCATCTAAGTGTTTTGAAACATAGTAAAATTGTGACATAAAGACTCTGCTAGACATGTTTAGCTCCTTAGCACAATTACATAACAAGGTAGCTATTGCATATGTAATAGTCCTGTCAGTATGCAAGATGTTTTGCTTGGATTTAAAAAGGTTGTTCGTAGTAGGACAGAAATTCATCAAACTGAGTTCTATGCAGAGTAAAACAGTTGGCACTCAGTAAAGATGGAGCCCACAGGGGGGCATCCATGAAAGAGATTTAGGGAGACAAAACAATGTTGTGAACTTACATCCAAACCAAACAGTTTGAGACTATTGTAAAGACTTTGGAAAATCCTCTTTATCAGCAGAATCCTCTTTAACTACCTACAAAATTCGTAGCATAGTGGTTTTGAGGTAACTGAGTGAATAAGAGAAAATTTTGATTGTGTGAAAATTGAGGGCAAAAATGGGAACACCAGGCCAGCTGCTGCCATCAGCAATTTGTGTTTGGATCAAATTTTACTATTTTAGAGATTTTTAGAGACACACTTTATTTAAAATGCAATTCAAATCTGTGCCTGTTGAGCATATACATCCCTGTGATAAAAAGACTGTTGCTGGCTGGGTGTGCATATATATGATATTTTTAAAGTGTGAAAGTAAAACTAAAATAGGGAGTAGAAAAGTTCACATAATCCTGAACATAGTTTTGTGCAAGGATAGGGCATCTCTATGAGACATATTAATTATAGGCACATTTTGCAAAAATGTATTAAATAGAAAATTCAGATGAGTGTGTAAAATCCTGTAATTTTTAGGTAAGTGTTATGATACATATCAAAACAGGATTGAAATATTTCTGTTTTCTAAGGGAAAAAAATTAAGCCTAAGGGGTAACAGATTACTTTCTTAAACCCACTTCTTTAAACCCATTAACTTTAGCAAGAGGAGCCCACCTAATGCTGATAAAAGACAGAAAGGACTGAAGGGGAAATACATGGGCTATGGAGGTGTAAAAGCTAGAAAAATTGAAAATTATGTTATTCCACTGTATCACAGTAACTGCAAGAGGGACAGTAACATTTTTCTTATTAGCTACTCTGTGGACTGCAGTAGGGTTTGGAGACACTTGAACGTCTTTGAACTGGGATTCAGCAGGGCAGAGGTTCCTGTGGTGCTTGCACAGCCGTGTCTTCAGGGGTGCAGTTTCCAAAGCCAGCCAGCTGAAAGCCAGTCTTTCCTATTCAGCACTGTGATGAAGCCTTCTCTATACTTTTTTAAGCAGATCTGTTTTTAAAGTGCATTTAATGCCATCACACAATTTCTAAGATGTTTTGCGTATTTGAAAAGTAAGTTGTTTAATATTTGAATGTAAGATATACCTCTGTAATACCTAATAATGTGTTTAGCTCTAGGTTGCTTCACTTTTTCATTGATTGGTAAATTTCCTGTGAAAATCCATATTAAAAAGTGAGGGCTACTGCTGCGGACAATGTCCGGTGATGAATAAAACTCAGAAAGTTTTTGAAGTTAAAATATAAATAGGTGCAAGTAAATTAATTTTCATTCTATAAATATCAGCAATTCTAAACCTTATTCTCTGATTAAACCCAAGTAACAATGCATGCTTTAATGAGACAGTACATTTGAATGGGTTTTTTTCTTCTCACAGCCACGAAGGAACAGATTCTGTAGCTGACCTGACAGATGTTATTGTGGTATTAAACAACTTCAGAAGCAAAATTATCAAAGTTCAAGTATGTATGCAGTGTTTCCTTATATGAAATATGACTTATGCTTACGTGTCTCAGGCTATATTTAATTGAAATATGTATACTGAAATATATAATTTAGATTTTGTATAATTGAAGAGAAGGATGTGCAAATTAATGTAGTTAATTTGATCCAATCAGGTTATACTAATTGTGTGGGAGATTTGTTAAATAGCTGTTAAACATAGATAACATTTATCTAATCTAGCTCAAAGTGTGTCATCTTGGTGACTTAAATTCCCTCTCTGCTTAGCAGAAGAGAATCCAAAGGACTGCTCATCCCAGATCATATATGTGTTTAAACAAAGAGAATGAACCCCTCTTGAGATATCCATTTCTCTCTGGTGACTGAGGAGAGATTTTACACAAAGTCCAGATACAAGAGTGGAAGTCAAAATTAGGTGTGTTGAATTTTACCTTAAGCTACCAAATTTGTGTAAATGAAATTACATTACTTTCATTATATGTATAAAAAAGAGCTAATGAAGCACCACTTATATTGAGGAGAGAGATCCTAATAGTATTATATATTTTCCCTTATTTGGAAATATTTTAAAACACCAGATATGAGTCTCTTTCCCAGTCCTGTACATGGAAGTTTCTAGAACCCAGAGAAAATGTGTAAAACTCTGGAACATGATGAGCCTGTCTTTAAACCATAGAGAATAGGTAAAAGGGTGCCTAATTTTCCTATTTCGAGCCAAAATAGGAGTATTATTCTCTGTGAAAGGTGGTATGTATTAAGCTTATAACTAGAATATGTAAGTTCTGCCAGTCAGTTGAACTCTAGAATCACTTCAGTGATCTCTAGGGTGGGGTTTCAGGAGCATTGACTAAAAAGACTCATGATTCAGTGTCATCAGAAATCTGTGTTAGCTTGGCAATATAAACATGTGAAATTAATATGATTAGAATCGAGTATGTTCAGGCATTCAGAGTGTAAGAAGCTATTTGGTTTTCAAAAGCAATTAGATTTCTTTTAATCAAGGAAATTAACGTGGTAAATGAAATTAATCTTGAGCCTTTATAAGCATCTGGTTGCAACAGCAGAAATTGCTTAAGTTGGATGGGAGAGCTTATGTTTCAGTGACAAATTTGTCACTTTCTCCTTGTGAAGAGCTTCTGAGAATGACAATTTCCTCTCAGGTAAGTTCTGCTGTGTGGTGCTACACTTGTGCCAGCTAATGGCTGGATCACAAACTCATGAGGGAAGAAAATGAGATAAAATTCCCCACATTTGTAGTTACTGTTTGCATAAAGACATACAGAGGGTTGAACATGCTGGCTGATTTATTAGTCACCATACTTAGTGGCTCTAGCCAGTAAGAACACTGTAGTTAGATATCACAATGGAAGTAGTAATTACTATGAAGTACCTTCCCAAGTTGCACAAATGCATTTATTTTACTGTCTAGGTACAGAAAAAGCCTGATAAAGTGAATGAAGAGCTTCTTACAGATGGAGCAACAGGAAAAAAAAAAGGAAATGTGGAATCAGTTAAAAGGTAATGCATAATTCGCTTCTACTTAACTGTTCCAGGACATGTTTATTATTACTTATAGCAAGTATATTTTCTTACTTGATAGTGATACCAATGTGTAAAAAGGCTCTCCAAGGGATTTATAATATAAATAAAAAGGGGGAAAGACAAGCTATAATGTCTTGTATGTCTCCTTTTTTATTCCCTTCTTAATCCCTCTTTTGCATTTCCAGGTCCTCTTCATTTTCTCCTTTGGCTTTTTTTTTTGTTTTGCTGTGGCAGGGACTCAGTCTCAAGGTGAAAATGTCAGCCAGTTTTGTGGTACTCAGATATATCAAACTGAACATCAAAAAGCAGGCCACTGTTGCTTGTCTGCTACTAGACATAATTCATGAAATCTCAAGAAGTGTTTTTACCTTTTACTTTGAGTTCTGTAAGTAATTGCAATATGCACCTCAAGCATTACATTTGGAGCTAATAACTTCATAGTATTTCCAATTTGCTGTTTTGATCAAGACTCCAGAAAGGTTTTCTCAGTTTTCGGTAGCTTGGGCAATAGATGTCAGTCACAGACTGTTAAAATAAAGAAAAGGCATAGCAGTTCTACTTTATCTAGTAATCAGTTGGCTTCAGTTAGTCCTGTACACACACGTCTCTTGGTAGATCCAGGACTGGGTTCTGTTCCATCTTTAAAATCTCTCATGATAAGGCCTCTTGTAGCACAAGTACCTATGGACCTAAGACTATATTGAGTCTCTGTTGTTGATTTTATGTTTATCACCATTTATCCACATTTATTTTACTGTTACAATATGATAGCATCATGGAATGTTAAGGGTTGGGAGAGCCCTTAAAGATCATCCAGTCTCAAATCCCCCTGCCATGGGCAGGAACACCTCCCACTAGACCAGTTTGCTCAGAGCCCCATCCAGCCTGGCCTTGAGCACTTCCAGGGATGGGGCAGCCACAACCTCCTAGGGCAACCTGTTCCAGTGTCTAACCACCCTCACAGGAAGGAATTTCTTCCTAATATCTGACCTAAATTTCCCCATATTGACTAGATTCAGAAACCCACCCAGACTACTGTGCTACAACTCTCAAAAATCTCTTCTTGGTGACCCACCCTGCTGTGCAAAGGTGCCTCCTTTGCAGAATGATGTTAGTTGAAGGAATTTTTCATTGACTCCAAGCTTCCCACTTCTAATTGGCTGTATCAAAGGATATATGTGCAGTGATCAAAATCTTAGCTCCCTCTGAGAAGGTTACAAGGCCAGAGATCTCTCAGTCTTCCAGGTCTTGTCTTTTGTCACAGTGGCATTCATCAGGCTCTGAGCTTGCCTGGGCCAAGGAATCCCCTCACCCAGTGAAGTTTATTTGTTCTTCCCAGTGATTCAAGGTTGTGGCTCAAGGGCATGAGTTGAGGCTGTCTGTCAGCCTCTTGCCATCTAGGAACTTGTCAAGTACCCTTCCTTTTTGTTATCCCAGAATGAAAAGAATATCCACCAGCACACTGTTCTCTAGAGGAACTCAGGTGTGCTCTGGCATGGGAGATGTGCACATCACATTGCCCAAGTCCTTTCATAACTGAGCTGCCCTTCTGCAATTGACTACTTTTCCCATGTGACCTTACAGGTCAACCCAGCAGCTTGTTCAACTTGGAAGATTTCTGCTTTCTCTGAAGCTATGCAGAATCAATGTTTCCAAGATCCTTACATCAAACCCTGATTTTCTTTTTTCACATGCGAAGGTTGCTTTATAGAGAGCTTGACATTCTTTCAGTCCTGCTATCACTAAGTATAAGACGTGGGACTAAAAGGAAGGAAGGAAACAGACTGCTTGGCCCAGTGAACTGCAGTCTGTTTAGCCTGTGAGAGTTCAGTGTTCGTTGAGAGGTTTTCTGTCTTCTTTGAAGATGCCACACCATGCAGACAGCACCACTCCACTGATGTCTCTTTCTTTCACCATGCCTGAGTGAAAAGAATGTGGGTTTCTCAAAAGATTATTCACACCACTTAAACACATTGCAGCCTCTCAGCTGTTTCTGAGGTTTCAGCTTTGTATTAGTGGAATGGTCTGAATTCTTTTGAATACATTGGAGATCTGAGATTTGTCTCATTTGCTCTTAAGATTATGAGGATACTTATTTTTACATTTTTCTAAAGGATGCTTTTAAAAGGGATATAACCAGAAGAAAAGGTAATAGGAGTGACTCATGCAATCTGAGTGTGTGAGGAATGACTCACCTCACAAGAAGGACTATTGAGGTGCATTTCCAACAGTATCGAGCCATAGTGTAACCAGCCTGGCTCTGCACTTCTGAGATCTGTGAAGCAGTGCCTGGGGGAGACTGCAGCCACCTTCCCCTGGCTGTGAGTGCTGGAAGGCGCATGGTTAAAAACCAGTCCTGGTAGACTTTGGTATTCAAAACAAAGAAAGAATGCTGTGCAGCAGAAACACAAAACCTCTGTACAACATACCTCAAATATGTAGTTTAGCTTGTAGGGAGAGGAACTGGGTTAATCTGAAGAAGAATTCAGCAAGTGTTAGAAAAAACACTTGGGAAATCCCATCACCACACACACCACTGAATGTTACAAGAGTATTCTGGGAAAGGCTGCAACTCCTCAGGCTTGCCATTTGCTGTTGGGACAGTGCTGGGCTAAATATGTGATTTGGCCTCATGTGGCCATCTTTTTGTTATGCTCAGCCTGTATTTTAGAGGATATATTAAGTTTAACCACTATGGGGCTGTGCAGACTACCCTCACCTCCAGAATAGGCATTGGTTGTTCTGCTGGAGAATGCCTGTGGATGTAGAATGCCCGTGGATGTAGAATGCATGTGGATGATGCTTGGAAAATAACTGTTTCTGTTTTAAAAATTGCCAGTTCTCAAGTCTGGCTGTGTGGGTTTTTTTGTTGTTGTTGTTGTTTTGGGGGTTTTTTTGTTTGGTTGGTTGTTTTTGTTTTGTTTTGGTTTTGTTTGGTTTTTTCCTGTTTTTGGTTTGGGTTTTTTTTTTTACTTTGATAAAACATTAAATTCTTGTCAAATTTGCATTCTGTTTGAATAAAAATACTGAAGACTGCAGCAGTGTGATTGCTTGTCCTAAGTGACTGGGTATGACGTGTTGCTCCCAAAAGATTTTGGTATCATAGGCATGTGCAGTGGAAGTAGAATGTAAGTGTATTTGTTTGCTGTAGGATGTGTATTTCTTTTGTGTATTTTCTTACTTTTGATTCTCTATGAGCTTAATGATAATTTAGTAGGATTTTTTTTCTGCTGAATGTTTACTTTATATAATTATTTATAATAATTCTTAGGTTTTCAGAAGAAATTCCAATAGATGAGAAGGAAAAGAAAAGTGATATTCTGAACATTTTTTCTGTTGCTTCTGGCCATTTGTATGAACGTTTTTTAAGGTAAGGAAAGGTAAAAGGGGAAACAAGAATTTCATAGCAATACTCTAAATTTTCTTACTAAAACTAAGCAACCTAAAGAAACTGACTTTTTAAACAACATCTAAGTAATAAATTTTCAAAACATAGAAAAGCTGTATGCAGTGAGGATTAAATTAATCTTTAGGATCAAAGTGATTCAACATGCAGATGTTCAAAAATATCATTATTCTTTGAAGACAGAAAATGTCTTTCATGTGTGAAATACAAACATAAAAGATGAAGTTCAGCCTCTCTGTATAAAGATGTATCAGAAGTGTCTTTGTTAGAGTGGTATCTATTTGTATTAATCCAAACTCTGGATTTACTATGTGTACATATGGCCTTACTTATCTCAGGGTTCTTTCAGTAAGCAGTGACTGCTTTTAAGGAATTCTTAGAGTGTTACCTAGTCTATTCCAAACCATCTCGGTTACTTTTCTGATTTGAGCACTTGTGTACCGGGGTCAGATTTAGTGACTTGATTGCTGAGTCATCTGAAGTTTGACCATTGTGTTTCTTTCCTTCAACCTGTAGCCACCTTCATAAAGGGTTATACATTTACTTTAAAGGAGAAAAAGTAATCTTAACACATCCTACCTGCTTCTTCGTCTTATTTTTGAGTTCATTATGTCTTTATTTTTAAGGCAGACTTGACTACTTGTAAGGTTGTAAGGTGTTGCTGATCTATCTTGTTACACCAAAGGCCACAATAGTGAAAAATAATTGAACCCAAAATAGTGATTCTAACAGTTATTAGGGGTTTTCTGAAGAGGAGCTGACTTTAACTCTGCTTTTTTCTTTTCAGCAGCCTATTAAACTCAACCAATATATTCTAAAATTATTTCAGTTATTTCAGTATCCAAGTTCCTATAAGGTACTAACCATTATTTTAATTTTGTCAGGCACCTCTCTTAGAATAAAACATGTTAATAGATCTACTTTTGAAATTGTTCTGTCTACTATTGCTTAGCCAATCTGGATCAAATAAGTCCATCTCAAAGTGCCCTTGAACATGTGCTCTTTAAAGCTTTTAATTAAAAATAGATAAAAATTTCTACTTAAATTGGGTTAAAGAAAATTATATTGAGAGAGTTTTAGTACTTTCTAAGTGCAGTTTTAATTTAATGACCTGTGTGTATTTGTTTGTTTATTGTAGACTTATATTTCCACAGAATTATGATGCTTTCTGTCCTACGTCATACAAAAACACCAGTTAAATTTTGGTTTCTGAAAAACTATCTCTCCCCAACATTTAAGGTAGGAGAAAAGTCTTCCTCTTCTTTTCCTTTAAAACTTTTAGTAATTTTTTTAAATTACAATTGACTAATTTTATAATTTGAGTTAAATTTTGACAGTGGAAAATTATCTCTGAACGGATTAAATGCCGATAGTTTTTAAAGTGTCAGGTATAACGTTCTTCTCTTCTGGAACACAAAGCCCAGTGATAAATTATAATAATTTATTCTCTTCTGAGAGTCTCCAAGAACTTGCATGAAATGCTTTTTCTGTTGGTGTAGCTGTGGATACTGCTAAAACTAAAGGAGCATTTTAAAATAATAAAGTGTGTAGTCAGTAAGGCCAACACAGCTGTAGCTGTGTCATAGCATTCACTCCTTTTCCTTTTGAGTCCTTGTGTGTCCCATATATGTGCACCTGATGGGTTTTTGGTTCTTCTTCTAGGATGTAATTCCTCACATGGCTAAAAAGTATGGTTTCCAGTATGAGTTAGTACAGTATAAGTGGCCCCGCTGGCTCTATCAACAGACAGAAAAACAAAGAATTATCTGGGGCTACAAGATTCTTTTCTTGGATGTTCTTTTCCCTTTGGCTTTGGATAAAATCATATTTGTCGATGCTGACCAGGTAAGAAAAAATAATGGCATATAATTGTGTGAGGAATTAATTTGGACTTAAATCGATCCACTTTGATTCTCTGTGGCCATTTTGTTCAGATGTTGGTCTCATAAGACTCTTGCAGTTCTACAAACAGTGGTGTTGTGGAATGTAAATGCAATAATTTCACTTGTCTTCAGTCATGTGGACATTAAGAGCTTCACTACACTGAGTTGTCCTGAATTGTCTGTGGAGAGAGAAAGGCACTTGGAGAGATGTGTGTGATCTTAAAGGTGCATTTCACTGAAAGCTTATTGGAGTGATTCCATCTCTGGGCTGATTGTGAGAGGAATTCTCCACTGTGGCAGGAGTCTGAGGTGATTTGGACCATTTGAACAACTTTTAGATGGCTGGAATTCTTCAAGATTAATTCTGTAGCTGTTTTAAATTTGTATGCAGTCCTTCATTCAGGAATGAGCATTGTGTAATATACTGAAAGGCAAAGTGCTGTCTCAGATGAGGCATTGAAGAGTTTATCACAAGGTTATTAAAAACCTCAGGGACAAATACTAATGTATTTTGGTCCTTTTCCAAAGCTTGAGAATAAATTAAATTTAGGTGTGGCAATGCAGACTGCAATTTTCTGCAATTTCATTTGGGTACACCATCTGGGGACACTGGTTGTCTGTCCTAACTACTGTAAGGATTTCTCTGTGCTCACCAATAGCTAAAACTTTTTTCTACCACTAATAAATTAGGTAGGTGGGGTTTGATGGAAGAAGGATTGATTAGCAAATAAAGGACATTTGTAAACTTCCATTATAACCTTTTTTAAAGTACTTTACCATTAGATACAAGGATTTTTCAAATGATGCAATCATTTTGGAGTGCCCAAGTTAGGTAACAAGTAGGAGGGATTCTTTTGAAGGGATGTGATTGGTAGATTTCAAAAGTTATGTTTCTTAATTAATAAAGGGCATCCAGAAACACTGGTCTATGAATTTAAAAAATATTTCCCATTTTGTTTAATTTACTCAATAAATGTGTTACACAGATGGCCACTGTTAATAATATAATAAATACATTATTTTTTTCTCCAACACTAATTTGATAAATATCTTCCAGTGGAATAGTTTTTTTGTGCTCTGTTTTGGTGTCTCAGCGGATTTTTAATGAAAATTAAACTTTGTGAAACCTGCTGCAATACCTACCCTCATATGCATATCTAAGTAACAGTACTAAATTATAAAAATAAACATATTCTTATTTAGATTGTGAGAAGTGACCTGAAAGAACTCAGAGACCTAGAACTAAATGGAGCTCCCTATGGATACACTCCTTTCTGTGACAGCCGCAAAGAAATGGATGGGTACCGTTTCTGGAAATCAGGATACTGGGCATCACATCTTGGGAAAAGGAAATACCACATTAGGTAGGATAACCCCTGACTCACTTTCTGAGCAGTTTGTGAATTTGATTAAAATCTGGGTGTTGATATTGATCACTGAGGCATTCAAAAGCAATTGCCCTGTAGCCGTTCTCAGGAAGAGATGAACAAGGCAAGAATTCTGATGACATATTGATTTCACTATTTTATGGTAGTTTCAGCCACTTAATAAAGAAAAATGTCCTTTCAGGATGGGAACATGTTTTACTTTCTTGTTACTTTTATTACTGTTATCAAAAAGAAGGTGAAACTCCACAAATCTTAATTTTTTTTAAAATCCTTTTAGTGCCTTGTATGTTGTGGATCTGAAGAAGTTCAGGAAGATTGCAGCTGGGGACAGACTTCGGGGCCAGTACCAGGCTCTTAGTCAAGATCCAAACAGTCTGTCAAATCTAGATCAGGTATATATGGCTTTAAGCATTTTCAGGTTTATTTTACCTTTTTCAATATGCATGGAATATTTTGTGCCTCAATATAAATGCTATATAATTCCAAAACTATTTACTATTTACTGCTGTTTTAGACCATTTTCAGCTGTGCATATGAGCACAGTTCAGAAAACTGAACACTAACTATTATTTTAAATTTAAAAAATAAGGAAAAAACCCCAACATATAGAACTGTTCTCTTTTATTTGTAACTGTTCTGTATGCATTTGTTTTTCTAATGATAACCCTATATTCTGATATGGTAATTATATTCTTGTTTAGCAAGAGATTATTTTCCTTTTTCTCTTTTTTCGCATTACCATGAATTTTCTTTTGTAAGCTAACTGCAAATGCACTCTGGTGGTGGCTGTACATGGTCATCCTGGTGTGGCTGTAGTTTGCCTCACTTTGGGTCAACTTCAGAAGGCTTCATTAGTGAGATTGTCCCTCTTTTTGGTGTTTTCCTTGTGGAATTACTAAAGCACAGGAGATTTTTACCTGCCTCTAGCAGCAACAGGATCCCACAGTAGCAAAGCGCACAATATCTCAGTGTTTTTCCACACCCCTGCTCTGCTGGCAAGTTTCTCTTACACAAGGACATTATTCCCACTTGCATTTTTTTCCAGAAATAAAAGTAAAGGTTTAAAGTAGCAGTTCTTGTGATACTGGACAAAGAAAAGTGGAAATGCAGCCACACTAAAAACTTAAACTAGACTGGACACCTGGAGTTGGAGCAGCCTTTAGGTGTATGTTAAGAGCAAAAGACTGATACAAGAGCAGCAGAGTTCACCTCTTTCTGGACAACAGAATGAATTACTGGCCCTGTATCACCCAGACGGAGTCCTGATGTGATATATCTGTGTGTTCTCCAAACATAGTCTTACCTACATGTGTACAAGGTGTCTTTCAGAAAGACCTTCTAAGATTCTGAGGTTACAGGGCTTCCACCAAAATGCTGATTCTCAGAAATTGTAATTGGTTTTATCTAACCTTCTCAAAATATTAAAAGTTTTTATTTTAAGATTCTTTTATTTTCAATTACAGCATTAATACATGATAGCATATATCTCTTTGTAAGTGTGTTGGATCAAATCAAAAGCCACTTAGGGACCAGATGTTAAGGTAGCTAAATCTTAGCAGAATGGAATTGGAATTACTTTGGAAAGTGAATTATTTCAAAGTAATATTGTCATAGTAACCTGCTTTGTGACTATATTGGTAGGAACTACTTTCTATCTTCATTCCTACTTCTAACACAAAATGCAGCAATATTCCTGGAAATAAAAACCACAGTGCAATGTATTTGACACCTGGAGAGCTTTCATCTACTGATAAGGATGCATTATGACTCTTTTATTACTATTTTTATTTTAAATACCAGTCTGGAGTGCTCACTGCCCTTCTCAAAGACGCAGCAATCTCAGCTGTCTGCTAATCTGCTGTCAGTGCCATCTTCATGGGTGGTAGTTAAGGTTCTTAAACCACAAAAGAGAAGCAGATAGAAGGGGAAATGGTGATTTTAAATGCCAAGGAGAATAAGTGTAGAGCTCCTAGGGAGAAAAATTACACATCATAAAAACTAGACTTCCAGTACAGTCATTTTGTTCAGAGGGTTTTTTGTATTAATACTTTTTTGTTTGGTTGGGGTTTGTTTTTTTGTTTGTTTGTTTGTTTTTTGTTGAGTTTTTTTTGTTTGGTTTTTTTTGTTTACTTTAAATCCTGGAACTAACAGCTGTCTTATTGCTCCTCCATGTAACAATTTGTAACTTCTAAAATTACTGTAGTAACTCAGGAATTGTGATTCCATTTAGAAAGTCAGAGAGGCACAACAGAAAACCAATTTCTCTTCTCTGGAATTGAGACGGGTGATAAAACATTTTTTAATCTTCCAAAAATTATAAGTTCTTAAAAAAATAAAGCATTTAAATTAATTTTGAATGTCTCGGCTCTCAGTATACTTACATTTGATGTAATTTTTCTGTCCTGATGTCTATATTTGAATTAAGTTATATGTCTTTCATTATGCAGCAATATGTGCTATTTTATTCTGTCACGTTTAGCAATACGAATTGGCAAAATAAGATGTGACTAATACTTGAGTGCTGACATTTATCTTAAAATATAATGCAAGGGTTGCACATGTGAGGAAGCTTACAAATGGATGTGCCAGTTATTTCCCCTGTTGTTTGTAACTATGGCCAGAGTATGTGCAGTGAGCAACTGCCTGAGGTTTTTCTCATTTATAAATGCAGTTCCCTGCATTCAGCCAGATCTTGGTTCAGAGTTTTCATGATGAGAGTACCTGACTGTGTAATAAAGGTCAAACAAAAACAGCAGTGAAGTAAGGAACATAGCCAGAATAGCAGTTTAAAAGCTTTTCTTTCTCAAACTCATGTTTCTGGAATCCATTTTCCTGGAAGTCATCTAAATTCAGAGTAGTGGCGTAATCCTGTATTATATGTTTCTCAAGGTTGTTGTTTTGTTTTGTTTTAATTTAAAGAATGGAAAACTATTTTGAGTTTTGGTTTTTAGTAGTATTTATAGTATGACAGTCAGTATCTGAACCCGTGAGTATTGCTTATGTCAAGCTAAGGGAGGACAGATGTGAGGACAAGAAAAAATTGCTTGACAAATGAGAGGTGGAATTGGCCATCAAAATGAGCATGACTAAGTTTTGAAGCTACTTGGAAAAGAACTAGGTGGGCACTCAGAAGGAAATGTAAGAACAATTTGCAGAAATGGTAATAGGAAAAATACTTTTAAATAGCAGCTTGATAAGCAGTTACATTACATTCAATCCTAATTTATGATTTTACAAAATTTGTACAGGATCTTCCCAATAATATGATTCATCAAGTAGCCATTAAGTCTCTTCCTCAGGAGTGGCTTTGGTGTGAAACCTGGTGCGATGATGAATCCAAGAAAAAGGCTAAAACAATAGATCTGGTGAGTTGATCCTGACTTAAATGAGTTGTATTTGCCAACAACTTTGCTGTGATTTCTGTGGCTTTTGACGTGTGTGTCATGCCATGAAGGCAGCCTTGCTGGAAGGCAGTGGAACACTCCATCCTTTCCTCTGAAATATTTTGTCCTCTGAGACCTCTCCCACTTGCTCTACTGTACCAAATTTGCTTACATTAAAGCCAAAAACTGTACAAAAAAATTAAGTGTTGCTGTCTGTTTACTGGATGGAATTGAGGTTTTTCATGCCCATACATGTAGTTTCCTTATAATTTTCCATAGTCAGCCAAGTTACTAGAGCTGTGAGGAAGTGCTTTTACCTGTCTGGGCATTGTGGGCTGCATTGTGAGCTCTGTTGCTCCCCACATGGAAGGTTCCTCCGGAACCCACTGATTTAACATCATCAGACTTTGCTTGGTCTGTTTCATTGCTATAAGCAGGAGATAAAGCAATGCTTAACAAGTGTAATGCTCAGGAGATTATCCATGTTTAGGAAGAAGAAAGTTTCTTTCTTCGGGAATAGAAACAGAGAGAAAAATCTTCTTCCTGTCATTACTAACCCCATCCTATTTTCCCCCATTTTGATTTTTTGACAACACCCACACATTGTTTGTGATGCTTTAGATATAATTTGGAAGAAAAACAGACAGTGGGAACTTGGCATGATTTTTCAGTATGCAAATAGTTTTGTTTTCTTTGTGTCTTTACAGTTGTTAAAATAAGCTTTATTTGTGCACTAGAGATGGGTGCTCTCTGTTCAAAACCCACATCAGGTTCAGTTTTAAGGTGCTAATGTAAATCTTTATCTCCCTGGGTAACTGTCCCAATCTTAGTAGTCTTGTGCTAGCTGTGTTTCTACTATGCATATAGTCAGGAAAAAGAAAAGTATTTACAATTAATTAGAGCCAAATTCTCTGAAAAGGTGTTAATTTCACATTTGCTTTGTTTACATCTAATATGTTTTAAACTTTCAGTGCAACAACCCCCAGACCAAAGAACCAAAACTAAAGGCTGCTGCCCGGATAGTTCCTGAATGGGTTGATTATGACTCTGAAATCCGAAAGTTAATACAGCAAATTGAAAGAGAGAAGAAAAATCTATCATTATTTCAAAAAGGTAATTTTCATGCATATTCAGTTGTTAGCGTTTAAAAATTAAATATTAGTATAGTTGAAATTAAGATTGGGGTCAGGAGGCACAAATCTTGTATTTGCGTTATTTCCCTTGCTCTTAGAGAAATAGTGTGGGGTTTGATAGTTGTGTGATGCTTCTTTACCCTGGAGTGACACTGAGAGGACAAAACCTCTTGTTTCATGGCAGAATCCAAGAGAAAGTTCAGCGGACCTCAAACACAACCGACAGTCACACATCATTTTAGCCACAAATATTTAATAAAGCACATTAGCTTAGACTTCACTGAGATAATCTAAAGCTCATGTCTATTAAGCAGTAGGTAACTTGAGTATTAATTTGCCTCTGCTTCTCTCACTTCAGGCTTACCTGCCCAGACTTTTTTGTACCAGATGAAATTCTATTTTAGTTACTTTTTCAGGTTTGGGGTTGGTTTGTTTGTTTGTTTGTTTGTTTGTTTTATTTTGTTTTGTTTTTTTAAAACTAAAATTGTTTTAAACTGAGTTAGTTAAATAGCATGCAAAACCCAAAATGAAAAAACCAAACACACTTACAGGACTCCCAGTAAGACTTGAATTCTTGGAGTAATGTGAAACAAAATGAAAATATGATCTCAGCTCTCAAGGTTGAAGAAAAAACTTAGCAGATGATTAGCAGTAAGTGGAAAGTAAAGGGCTTTCTCCACATTTTACAAACCCAGGCATTGTCTTTATGTAACTCTTGTGTATTTTTCCCTCCCTTGGTTACAGGTCTGAAGCATGATGAACTTTAGGACAGCCAATGACTAGCAGTGATGACAGCTCCAGAGTCTTCTGGAAAGGACTGAATGGAATTTACAACTGTTACATTGGCACTATTTGCAACATTCTTTAATGTGAAGTAAAATATTTTATAACTTAAAGTGTTATTTAAAACATTTTAAATGCAATACAAAAATGAGAAATCCACAGGTACTTGGGGGTTTGGGTTTTATCAACCACTGTGGAGCAGCTTTCCTGCTTTCTTTGCTTTTCCTTCTCTAAAGTAGAGTTTGCCCAGAGAATTTTAGAATATGAAGAAAGATACGTATTCAGCTTCTGAAAGATACATTGTCAGTTTGGGGGAGGACACACACATTAAATATGTACGTGAAAGCTGTTCTGTGCATATTACGTGCATTAGACTAATGTATTTAAATATCAAGAATTTTGTTTATATGCCCATGGTTTTGTCCCGAGAGAAATGCTGTGGTCACAAGAAAGAATTGCCTAAAAAATAACGTGTAATTTAGACCATACAAAGATAAGTCCACATGGAAGCTAAAGCAAGGAATTATGCTTTCCATTTATTATGCAGGATTGCTGCACTCTTACAAATTTTAAAAACTAATTTTTCACTCTTAGGCTCCTTTTGGCCACTCAAATAGTGTGTGATAAAATTCCATTATGGTTTTGGTTGAGGTGATTTTCCAACCAGCATACATTGCAGCAGGTCAGTACCTGAAAGCTGCTTCTACTCACTTTTGATTATCATCATCCTGTTTATAACTGAAAATAAAATAATAAAATATGTATTTTTTGACTATCGGTGGTGTCTCCTGTAATTTTCTAAACCCGTACTCATAAAACCATTGCTTTAATGGGATATTGACATCCTGATCACACAAAAATTGCACGGAAAATTCTTGCAATACACCTATTTGAAATGGGGAATTTGTGTCTTATACTGAAATCTAGTGCCTTAAATACATACCCTATTGTCTAGGCTGTGCTGGTTTCAGAATGGGACTGGATAAGACCTCATTCTTAAAAGAACAGCTTAATGCAGTCTTCCAATTTAAATGCTTGAAATTATAAATGACCAGGTAATTTGCACTAAGTGGGTGAATCAACAAGTTGCACATTATTTCCATAGCAGCAAATAATTGAATAAACAATAAGAGAAATTAAGCCTATTTTGTATCCACTGTCATTGTCCTCAGGTGTTGGTTATTTACAATTTCTTACTGTAAGAGAAAGTATTTTTCAAGCTCGTATTTTTCAAGCTATATGACTAATATGAGACATGCAGGTTTCTTTACAGCTTTTTATATTTTTTGTTGTTTTAGCTTTATGTATTTTGAACAGTTTTAACATGTCACATACAGATTTTTAAATGTCTGTTGGGGAATTTCCTTTGTATGAAGTGCCCAGTGGAGTATTTTCTGTGTAACCCAAAAGTCAGTAAACCCTAATGTCACTTCTCTTTATGTCTGTCCCATTTCAGTGGAGCTGTTGTGTTGTGCTTCTTGATTACTTCAGGATATCATGCAGCAATTCAAACATATTTGAACATAAAATTTAAGTTGGTATTATTATACCATAGAGATGGACTTGTAATTGACTTAGCAGATGCATATGCACCATTACTATAAATTCCATGCATAACATGGAAATAACTGATTCTCCATATCAGAGGACAAAGCCCCCCCAAACCATTATTCAACTGCATTATTTTATTTTCTTTTCAAAATACTTTTCTAAGCTTATACTTCCACCCTTGCTGTGTGACTGCAGCAGCATTTCACATTGCTCTGCCTTGGTATTTCATGCTTGAAGCCTACATTGGAAAACTTGCTTTAAGACAAAAGTTAAAGGTTCTTTAAGAAACCTTAGTTCTCTTTAATTATGATTATCTGTATGAGAATGTTATGCAGTATGAAGAGTAGATAATTCATGCAGTGATTTCATGTTCATTTTCTCTTTAGCATCCTGTTCTTTTTTAAATTGGATTACCTCTGCTGACTTTAAAAAAAGAAATAGCTCTTTAAATACTATTTCCTTGAGATTACTTAAATGATTAGAATATAATTTTTAGAAATGTAATTTGCTGGAGATATTTTGAAGATGTAAAAGGTTTCATGCAATTTTCTACAGTGTTTTATATGTAAAAAATGTTCTACAGTATTTTTTTTCTGCATAATACTACTTCCAAAGAAAGCTCTTTTTTTGAGATATACAATGGTTTATAAAATAAGAAATGTCCCACAAATATATTCACTACTTTTTAAAAATCTCTTTAAAGCAGCACTTTGAGTCATTAGCATATCATTATATTTTTAATACTAAATCCATGGATTGTATATGTTGTACAAAATATTAAAATGTACCACTGGAGAAAAAAGATTATTATTTTCTGTTCTCCCTTTTTGTATTGCACAATAACCATTCCCTACTTGGTTAAGAAATCCAAAGCAAAAAAAGGGCAGCAAGTCCTCAAATGTCTTTAATCTATAGAAAGTGTTTTTGCAGGGAAGCAACAGCAATATTCAAAATGAGGCATCTGCTGTAGGGTGAGGCGTAGAGATGCAGAGAAGGCTTATTTGTTGTTTCCAGCCTCTGTGTTCTGCCCCGTGAAAAGGAAGAAAACACATCCTGGTTTAGAGTGTTGCCAAAACATGGTACAATTCAGTAAATAAGGAAAGGAGTATTAGACCTGTTAAATGAAGGGTTTTTACAATTAATATTTCTTTATTATTACAGCATCTTTTCTACAT
This sequence comes from Acanthiza pusilla, assembly GCA_036630365.1. Taxonomy (NCBI): domain Eukaryota; kingdom Metazoa; phylum Chordata; class Aves; order Passeriformes; family Acanthizidae; genus Acanthiza; species Acanthiza pusilla. The sequence continues at coordinate 3,242,044 of JAXCHO010000003.1, read as the reverse complement.
CTTGATTTTCTTGATAACAGCATATGAATTTAACAGAAAATGAACAACTCGGCATTAGTGCAGTATTGTTAATGAGCCAGAGCTTTAGTATTGGAGAATATTTCTAAGGTTCCTTTGAGCCTGTTCCTAAATCAAGTACTTGCCTTCAAACTGAAACTCCATGGGGTCAGAGCATACCAGGTTGGAAGGGACCTCAAGGAGCACCTGGTCCAGAGAAGATGGCCCAGCACCCTGTCAGCCAAATCTTAGTGCCCAGCATTGTGGAATCCACAATTTCCATGGGGATATTCCAAGGGCGGGTTGTTCTCATTGTGAAATCAGCATTCCAGAGGGCTTCTACAATTGCTGTACTTGACACGTTCAAGATTCTCTTTCACACTCCTCCCTTGCCTGCAGAAATGCCCTGTGCACTTCTGCACAGGTCTAACGTCAAACCTGGAGAGCAGGGTGAGGAAAGAAGGGAAGACAAATACACAGAAGTGCTTTCTTGTCATCATAAATATCTTTATTGTGAAAAATACCATAAAATAATTCCCACAGTTCTAGAAAAAACAGTTCTTGCTTTTTAGATTTATGATTCCATATAAAGACATTTTATAATTTGAAACATTTGATAAATCTCTGGCTAGCTTTACTTATCCTTCTTAAAACATGAAACTGCTACTTAGTGATTTGCTGAGGGCAAAAAAAAATTATTCTCCCATTTATTTTGTTACGGCTTAATGGATAAAAGTGTGTATTACAGAGCAAACAATACCTTAAAATAAGGCACTTTTAAATACAACTAACCTGCTATGCTATCCTGGCTAGTTTCCAGCAAAGCTCTTATAAATCACAGCCCTAAACAGAAGAATAATTCTTGTTCCAAACACTGGTCTGAAAACAAACAATAACAAGCTTTAAGGTTCTTTTTTTAAAGAAAGTTTAAGCTGACACATTTTCTGCATATGTCACAAGTGTGAGCTCTTCAGTTTGTAATTCACTGTGAATCTCTTTTAATACTGATCGATTAATACATCAGTATTAAGCACGTACCAAGTAAAATATGCTCTCCCCCACTTTCATTTTAAAACAAGTTGGAAACTAGTTTATTAAAACTGGAAGAATTCCACAGAGAAAGTTTGCATCTACACACAGGCCAATTATGGTAACGATGCTTCATGCACATCTCAGGGTTGACAAACTACCAAGACATTTACTTCAATGCTCAGTTCCTGAACATTATTGCACTACAGACACCCACGAATAAATAAAAAGGCGAGTTCAGTTTCCTTGCGTGTCGCCTGCACCATTAACACTCAGCGTGCTACCAGCGCTTCATTTTCCCGAGCCACATTAGGAAATGCAGCACCGTAGCTGGAGAGCCTTGCAATGTAAATGGTTTCTTTTTCACACAACTTTGTCTTTCTGTGTTTCCAGAATACCTCAAAGCCCTTCAAAACACCACTGCGGTGGTAATACTTCTTGTAAACAGCAGCTGCTCAATACTAGGAAAGCCTTGTTCTCCACTGTCGCTTTTTGCTATTGTTTCCAAGAACCTGTCTTCCACAGAGGGAATCTGTGAACAGCAATCATGCATTAATCATCTTCCTTCTACTGCCTACATTCAAACCTTTTTGTTCGTAAAATGTAATTTTCCCTTTCCCATTCATTCGTTTCCAAAATGTACATGGTCCTGTTTTGTTCCTGAATGCTCCCGGCCTACAGCAGAACTGTCTCACTGTCTCCCAGAAACAAACCCAAGCTGCTCTGACACCAGTGCCTCTGCGAAGAATTTACTCATGAGGGAACATCTTATTCCTTCTCTAGAAGAAAAAAAACCCCAGGAAACAATTCTCTCAGCTGAAGCTTTTAAAGCTGAACAAGGCCAGTCCTTTGGAAGAAGACTCATTCCCAGCAGTGCCCTGGCACACAAGCAGAGCTGGCTGTGGTCTTTACTGTGCCTTCTCACAGCCCAGCCACTCCTGCATGTGCCAAATCGAACACACTGCTCACGGTGCTCATTCAATACTCATTTGAAAGCAGCCCTGCTGCAGGGAGCAAGGCAATACAAAGAAGCATTCCAATGGCCCACACACACACACGCACACACACACACGCAGAGCCCAAGGGCCAGTGCCGCTGGGCCGAGCTCACCCCGCAGGGGGCACAGGGCTGACAAGAGCTGCAGGAGGACAGGGGACAGCCACCCATCCACAGTTACCTGCACATCCTTAGGTACTGCCACCAAGAAGCAGGGGCGCAGAGGCCAAGCCCACGGGGCAGCACGTTCCTCACTGTGCAGAGTTCCTGCATCTGAGCCCCAGCCCTTGAGAGCCGTGCCAGCCTTGAGTGCTCTGAGCAGCCCTGAGCATCTCCAAAGGTTTCAGCAAAAACATTTCCAACAGGTCAAAAGCACAAGCTGAATGTGTAGAAGGTCATTCAACTTGGGGAACATCCAACACTGGAGTTTAACAAGCTGCTGGGGTGGTTTTGTACCATAAACCATTTGAGATCACCACGCATGCTCCACAGTTCGAAGAACAATTTGTGAACACTGACCTTTAAATTGCTGTTGAAAAACATTTTACAAAGCTATGTGGCCTTGCAATTATGTTGGTGAAGTACTTGAGGCAGGAGCCAAGGGTTCAGCTTCAACAGCAACTTCATCTTCAGTAATAAAAACCCCCTTTCAGACTGAAGGCCTTGTTCGCTAATTTCATTTGTTTTACTGAGGCTGCTTAGGCTTTCAAGTGGCACAAGTTGAAGTGAGAGAAGATTCCTATCAACTGATTATTGTTTTCCAGTTAAAATCCAATCAAGAGAACACTGATGAACCGTAATTCTTGCGTTCCAGGAAAATGGCTGCTGATGAAACTCATCAGTAATTATGACAGATGCAGTTACAGAATGAGAAGACTCCTCACTCCTGCCAGCCACAGACCTGGTAACACTACACATCGCATTCACACAGTTCCACCAACTACACCAAACCCATTTTAAGTACATGCATAAAGAAGGAAAAAAAAAAACAACCGACTTTTGGTGAGTGGGAAGTGAGCCCCTCTTTTTGCACACAGCTGTCTCCACAGTACCATGGCTATTACATGAAACCTAGAATTATTACAATTTCATGTGGTACTAACTCCTTGTTGCATCACCCAGCAGAAATGAAGTTGCATTACAGGCTAAGGCTGGAGTTATTATCACATTCCTGCAGCACACTCACCTCACAACCTGTCTCAGTTCTGAGTTTATGTACAGAACTAACAAATTGCTGCACAGTCAGAGAAATGTCACAGCAAATCTTCTGCTCAAATCTCAAGCAGGTATTTTGTTAAAGTGCGAACTACTCAAAAATCATACCTAAACAAACACCCCAAATCACATTCAGAAAAGAAATGTTTTGAAAAACAAGCCTTTTCCCCCCACCCCCCACCTCACTGCTAACAATTCCAACAAGGTAATCACCCCAATTAATTTCAGGTTAGTGAACAACAAAGTGAGCAGATATGTCAGATACAATTACTCCCAAGCACTCTTTTTCCAGAGCGATTGTTGGGACTGGTTCAGCACGCAGCCTCTTCCCCACCTATGGCACAGCCAACACAAATCCAGCAGGTGGTCACCTGGGTTTCCCCTCAAAAATATTGGGAGATGGATCATTCTGGTGAGCACACCAACAGTTTGTTAACTTAGAGACTACTGTAACTACCCTTGCCATGTTTATTAGGCCCCAATCCAGAAAAATATTTACATGCATTTTTATCCTTAAGCATATACTTGAGTTCTAAATTTAAGTGTTGTCCTAAGTAGCATCTTACTGGTTTTTCCATCCATAGGAATAAACATGTCCTGCATATCCACAGCAAATACATAGGCAGCACAACCCCCATCAGTGTGAGCTTGTCACGCTCACCACAAAGCAAACCAAATGAAAGAAAGAAGGAGCTGTCTTCTAGTGCAGTAAGACTCTGGGTTAAGGACAACATTATAGAAATTAAGATTTTGGGTCTTGAACTGAGAGACTTTTTATTTTTCAATGAATTAAGTAAAAAACAGCAGCAGCCACCAGAAACAGTCTTGGCTCTAACTGAAGTGAAATTTGAATGTAAATGGTCCTCCTCCAGAACCAAAGGGGTTGAATCCTTGCCACGTGTTCCAGTTCCTGTGGAAAGGGTTGTTGCCGCCCTGCTGACTCTCTGCATCCAGTGGGTCCTCTCCTGCATCGAACTTCCGCCTCATTTCTGGAGGAAACAAAACCAAGGTGGAATCATGGCACAGTAATAACAGGGTTTCCCTGGAATACTTCGGTTGCTGTTATAATCTAAATGCAGTTTGCAACAGCACTTGAGGCAAAGGAGACACACGTATCCTTGACAGAAGCATATCCAGAGTTAGTCAGTCCTGGAAATCTCTACAAGATGATATCCCCTAGATGAGACCACTAAAATTGAATTTTTGTTTAACTTTTGTTTAAAGTCACTGAAACATAGTAACTCCAGATTTACATCTGACTTCATGCAACAGACTGGATATAAGTATTAGTGCACTGCTTTCTCAAGATGGGTAAGGGCAGAAAGGGAAAAAAGGAAGCTGTAATGCTTGTTATGACTTACACCTTGTGTTTTGACCTTCATGTAAAAAAAAGGAACTAAAAAAATGAAGACACTGCATCCTTACCTGGGTCAGTGAGGACTTCTTTAGCAGCTGCGATATCAATGAATTTTTTCTCTGCTTTCTTCTTTTCTTCCTCACTCTGGAAGTTATCAGGGTGCCACTGGGATGCCAGCTTTCTGTAAGCTTTTATGATTTCTTGCTTTCGAGCATTTCTGTTTGGATAAAATTACAGGTAACTTCACTTTCTAATTGTTTGTATGCCACACTAGTGAAGTTTATTTTAAACACTGAGACACTAATTAAGGGCATCAAGAAAGTTATGAGGTGCTGTTAACCTTCTGCCAGTGGCACTGAAGATTCTTTGCACAAAACAAAGGAAGCAAGGTGCAACTTTAAACAAGGATTCCTCACTGTCTCCTTCACCACCTGTTAACTTCCCTTGGAAAGATGTTACTGGCCAGTGATTCTGCAGAACAGTTCCCAGTCTGAAGAATTTACAATCAGGTGAGTAACAAAAAACTGAAATCAAATTGGTTCACAATTGGAAGAAAAACCACTACTAGTTCAAAACTTTGTTTGCTCCCCATTAGCAAGGGAAGCTGTTGGTTTCTCAAGGTTAATGGCAGAAGGATTTTTGATACCTTTCAGTCAGTCCTTCCAGACTCTTACAGCCTATCACATTATCTGCAACAATTTTTTTGTTACTTTCAGTAATTCTTGCTAGTCTTCATTTCTTCCCCAGCTCATTCATATGACTCAGGGTCATCTATACTAAGAATTTCTTCCCAAAGAATTTATTTCCTCTCTTTCTACTGCTGTTTTTCCATTATTTCTAAAGGAATTGTAAACAAATGCTATTTTACAAGCTGAACACTAAAAATTAGTACAGCAGAAGAGTGAAGATAACAAGAAACAGGAGAAAAATTAAAACTGAGCAGAACAAATTCAAGTGATCAGCCCTAGAAGTACTGGTTTAAATAATCAACTTTCACATCATCATCTCTGCAATTAATATCTCACCTTTTTACTCCCAAGATTTTATAGTAATCCCTCTTCTGTGATTGCTTCAGCATTCTCTGGGCACGTTCCAGCCCTTCCCGAATTTGCTGGTCATTTTCACTATTGGCTTGAGCAGTCTCATAGTCTTTAATAGCTTTTATTAAAAAAAAAAAAAAATGAAAAAAGGTTACACAACTCTACAAAATTCCATTTAAAGAACTCAACCACTCAACAGAACTGAAGCTTTGTTACTACCATATATAAACAGCAAACCTTTTGTTTTAACTTGAAATATTTGGGGTTTTTTTTCTAAATTAGAAAACCTTGGAATAGAGGAAATTCACTTTCACATATAAATTAAGTAATTTTCTTTCTTTAGGTTCATCATCACACTTGTGGGAAATGAAAGAGAAGGGAGGTTACCAATGTAGGTCACAACATTCTCTAGATGTTACTACAGTCACAAGGATGAACATAATGAGCATCTAGGACTGGGAAGAGGAAACAGAAACCAAGAAGAAAGATTCACCAATTAGTACTTGAAGAGCCCACTGCACATTAGTCCCACATTGTTGTTCAACTGAAGGGTGGATTATCCAGTCTTTAAATTAATATTCATTCTTCTCCCCCAGTCTGCATTCAACCAACACAATGAAAGTTTCTTCCTCTTTAATGACTATGAAGACAGATTTCAGACTACCAGTAAATTCATACTGATAGTAAAAGGCAAAAATTGGCTTTTTTACACTTTTGCATGCATAATATGCAGTCATATTTTACATTTTTTTTCCAAAGGCATGTTCTCACTTTTATTTCAAGAGTTGTATTTCTCAGGAATGAAAGCAAGAAAAGAAATTTTAAAGAAATTTGAGGTCTTCACTTCTTTAAGTAAATTCTATTATTATTGCAAGTGCTTAAGATGCCAAGTTTATATATTCTCTAATATCAAAATTTATCAAGGGAAACAAGTTGAAGGCTTTAATGAGACTGCTCTTCTTTCACTGTTATAATCCTCAAGGTCTCATTTGCAGATCCAAGCCTCTTAGGTTTCTCAAGTTAGACAAAGTACTTGCATCAGATTATTTCCAAGCAGATGCTATTTCTCAGCAGGTGTTACATTTGTTTTTCACTGTTTCTGAGCAAGACAGCAGGAAGTGCTAATGAATTTGTATTACCCAGACATCTGATACCACTGCAATGTTCTTTTAGTTACTGGGAAAAAAAAATTCCAAAAAGTATTGCCAGAGCCCCAACAATTTCCTAGGCTACTACAAACCAAACAAAACTCCTATTTATTTTCACATCACAGGACACTGACATTTGTTGTTTGAACAAAGCATTTTGGCTTCTGCTGGTATTTTTAATAAGTTGTCCAGTCCTTAAAAAAACCCCAAAGGGGTTGTGCGCTAATATGTGTGCTCAACATATGCTGACAAAACTAATAAAAGTAGCGAAAATGCAAGGATTTCATTATGCTGCTTTATTGTTCTAATAATTTTAAGCACCAGTGAATTTAATCTGCTTCAGGTAATACTGGGAGGTGCCACCATAACATCCTGCCAAAGGCATGTCAGATTGCTCAGCCTCGCTGAGCACCACATCACCTACAGCACCACCGTGGGAAACCTGCTCAGGGATCAACTACTTGCCATAAGTATCGCATTTCTCTTTTTTTTTTCTAAATTAACTTCCTTATTTAAGGACTGCAAGCATTAAGCACAGGGGAAGGTAAGTGTTTCAGGGCTGCACACTGCAGAGGGAATGCATCCAGCACACTCAGCAAGTACACATTGTACCTTCCCTTGTTAATTTTGATAGTACTTTCCCAGATTTTCTTCTGTCAGAGAGCTAACTGCTCCCTCCAACTGCGGGTTGAGGGGTGGAAGCAGGTGGAGTGAGATGGCAGCTTCCTGATCACAAAACATTTGCTATGAAGCCAGGAGACTTATTATTAATTCCTAGTATGTCAAGTGAGATATTTAATCAACTCTTTTGAGGCACAATTTCTAAAAGCAGGAGTACCTCACAAACAAACAGAAGAGTCACTGCTGCTTCTTACTGGCTGCTATTTCAAAAAGCTTCCTTTCATCCTGCTCTACGACATGAAAGAAACAACTGCATCTGAGAGTCACTTTCAATTTAAATACTTCAGTCAAATCTAACTCTCATTTATTTCAATACAAGAGTATACATGAGCTCTCAAAAGGTAACCACATTGTATCTCAAAACTTTGCTAGCTTGGGTATCTCATCTGCATTTTTAAAACAGAGACAGATTAACTCTGCCTGTGGAATGATGGCCAATTTCCCACCAAACACGAGTAACTGCAGACAACCTATATCCATGCCAAGACTATCAGAGGAAATAACAGAACCAGTTTATGCTCTTGCTGAAAACCTCTAGAGTAGCAGGGTGGGGAAGGGGGGGGAAAAAAAAAAAAAAATCAGAAAAAAATTAGTATGTTTTCTACCTTTTTGTTTCAAAATTGGTGTTCTTTCCCTTCTTTGACAAAACTTGTGCTCTAGACAGATAGACTCCTGTAGTTATGAGGTATGGCAGATATGGAGTCATTAAACATCTGTCTCTGTAGACAAGCCCTGGATCGCATGTGATTATGAAGTAATTAAAACCATTCAATGAACTCAGCTATGGATACTGAACCGCATCTTGAACACTTAACAATAATCACCTTCAAAGTTCTGAATTACAAGTACTTTGAAATTTCCTACTTTTAACAGGGAAATAGGTGCCTCCAGGTTGAAAATTTTTGAGGGAAAAATGAGAATCAGTTTGCCCCTCTAAATACGAGACTACAATTTTAATTGCTCTAGTGGTCTCTATAGCAAAGAGAAATCAGCCATCATTTCAGTGCAGTTAAAGCTGAAGGATAAATGAAGACACCTTCAGGCAGATGAACATTAATGGGCTGTAATGCTGTTGATGGAGGCTCTGCTGGAAGGCAGAGTGTAACTAAAACCACCTCACTACTGTCAAGAGCAGGAGGAAGGCACAGGAGATGCTACAGAACCTAGAGAAGCACAGCTCTGCTCTAGCATGGTTCTTCACCTGGAACCAGGCTAGGCCAAGCCCAGCAGACACCAGCACAGGAAATAAGCTCTTCCAGATCCCACGTATATCCTCTCAGTTTCCTTATACCCTGTAAGAGGAAGGCATTTGCTCTGGCACAAGACCAGACTGGCTCTCTGCATTTGTGCAAAACCTTGTTACAAAACTTTTCTCTCCTCTAACTCGCAAGAGCTGAGTAACCCTCCAAGGAGGTATTTAAAAGCCATGTAGAAGTGGCACTTGGGAACATGGTTTAGTGGTGGACTCAGCAGTGCTGGCTTAATGGTTGGACTTGATAAACTTAGAGGTCATTTCTATCACCCATGTAATAGGATGCATTGTACAGAAACTCCATATGGAAAATGCAGCCTCAGGAATAGAATCATTTTACTCTCTGAGCAACACTACATGGATCCATGGAGAAGATGCAATGGCTGTTAACTTCCTCTGCTCTCAGCACATGCTAGGGAATAGAACAGTATTATTTCATACTGCCATCCCAAGACATGAAAATGGATCTCCTAAAGTGGATTTACATCACCCTAACTTAATTACCTTCTACCTCTAAATGCAATTCTCTGACATTGCTGATTATATAAAACGTGTCTGGGTTGAGTAAGCTGTACAGTCTCATAAAACATCCTGAACACAGCCCACTGTTGTAAAGACAACTCTGCTGTAGATAAAACAAGTACATTCCACTTACACTAATCAAGACAAAATTACCACCAAGTATTTTTGTACATCTGCAACTACCAGTGCTAACTAAGGATAACATAGCGTAGAATCAAAGTGCATGTTAAAAAAAAAAAGAACTTGAAACACTGACTACATTTTAAGCACAAAAAAGTATATGCCAATGGCATACAACTGTACCTTCTTCATACATGTCTTCCAGTAAATAAGCTTCTGCTCTGTCTTTCAGGGCATTTACGTTGGTTGGTTCCAGCTGCAGAACTTCTGTACAAAGTTTGATGGCTTCTGTAGCCTGCTGATTCTAGAGAGGAAAAAGTAAAACAAAATTCATGTAGTTGTGGGGGCTTTTGTTTTGTGTTTGTCTTAAAGACACTTACAGAGGGAGGTAAGCAGAATTACCTTTGATAAGCAGTGACAGATCCTTTCTTTGGCACGAGTAGCATAAATTGGGACTTCTGGCTCAGTTTTCATTACAGAATCATATTTATTCATAGCATCTTCATACCTGTTTAAATCATAAAGCATAATATCATGAAATGTAATCACTGTCTCAGGGTATTGCGATTTATTTATAAAATTCTTAAAATTCACAGATCTTCCCATCCTTCTAGCAAAGGACCTTAATTTAATAGCCTTAAAGGCAAGGTGTGAAACAAGAGTATGACGAAAACTTGCAGGCACTTCAATAATTACATCCCCATTCCCTTTTCTGTGCTGTGAAACGGAACAGCAGGCACTAGGCCTGTCAGGCTTTTGCAGAAGGTTAATGACTGCCATCCCTCACCATGCACAGCCAAGGGTCTCCAGATTTGCCTCCTGTCCAACATGACACTCTGCACTTCAAAATAAGCATCTCCCCCTCTTGATACCTGAGATGGATTCAGTCTGGGGTCTTCCTGCAAGCACTGCAAAAGGTCTGTGTACAAAAGGTGCACACAACAAAAGGTATCTATTCACAGAGGTACAAAAAACCTCCTTATGCCAGCTTTTAAAAGGCAGGTGTTTTCTCCCTTTCTTCTTTGCAAGTCACACAGTAAAGTGTAATTCTGCTGTGAAGGTCTTAAACATGTTAAGTTACATGGTTTGAGTGAAAGACGGATTAAAACATTTACCTAAAAATGCAAGAGTGAGATTGAACCTATGGGTTGCTACAAGCTGAAGAAATGCAAGTTCTCAGACTCCCTGAAACTGGATTAAGTAAGTGAAAAGAGCCCAAACTGCTGGCTTAATAAAACTGGCATCAGTTGTGCTTATTCACATTCCTGATGTACTCCATTTAAAAAAGCCACCTTGAAAATGTCTAGTGATTTGTTAGGGATCCTTACAGCTGGATGTCATGTGCTTGGGAACAGAAAACTGAAGTAAAGCAAGAATGACAAGAACACAGAGGCATTGTCTATCATTTAACAGGGTGCATAAGAGAAAAAAAAAAAAGCCCATCAGTCAGAACCACTTCTGCCATCAAGGCACTGCAGAGTTACTAGATGGTTTTAGTCTTATGACACGGTCCTTTAGTCACAGAATAGCTGAAGCTGGAAGGAACTCCTGGAAATCACCTGATCCAACCCTACTTCTCATGGAGGGCCACCTCTAGAAATGTGCCCATGACTGTGTCCAAAATTATTTTGTATAACTCCAAAGTGGGGAGACTCCCTAACTCCCTGGACAACCTGCACCAGTGGAAGTGAGGCAGTGTAAAAAACATTTCCTTATGTTCCAAGGGAATTTCCTGTTTCAGTTTGTACCTACTGGCCTGATCCTGTCACAGAACACCACTGACCAGAGCAGTCTCAGGGTGAACACTCTCAGCCATCCCAGCCTTTCCTTGCAGGAGACAGATGCTCCAGTCCCTCCACCATCCCAGTGCAATGTCACTGGACTTTCTCAGTAGCTTCATCTCTCCTGTACTGGGGAGCCCAGTGCTCAGATGTGGTCTCATCAGAGCTGAGAAGTAATATATGAGAGCTGAAAACTCCCATCTCTATGTTAGTGTTACTACCTGCTGCAGAAAGAAGTATGCAAAGGGGAGACAGTGGCATCGGAAGGAATCAGAATAAAATTGTTGCTATGCGAATCAATATTTATTTTAATTGTAATTTGAGAGCTGTGCTTAGTTATCCACTTCAACTGACACATGCAAAAAGCATCACTTTAATCAGCTCCTCAATCAGTAAGTTTGTGCCTCAATAGCAGGGGTTTTTTCCTTTTTTGTTTTAATATGGTAGTGAATACTTACCTGCCTTCTCTGATGAATTCCTCTGCTGACTCAATCTGCTTATTGAGTTTCTTTACTTGCTTATAGAGAGAGAAGCATTGCTTATGATCTTGGTCCAGTTTCAGACACTCCCGGACCTCACTTGTCACAGGGAGGCAAGGAAAAGGGAAAAAAAAAACCAAACCAAAAAGAATAGGTCACCACATATATGAAATTTAGTCACCTAGAGATACAATGCAATATATATAAGCTGTCCAGAACAACATTTGACTTCTTTACACAATCTTTCCCTTCACCCAAAAATTAATATTAAGTGAGACCAACAAGAGTCTTCCAAAACATATAGGGATATTTCTCTGGTTTTGGTTTTAATTCTTTTGTATTGCCAAACACACAAAAGATTAAATGTTACATTAATAACTGACTAAAGAGCAGAAAAAAAAAAGTACTCTGTGAAAGAAATTATATTCAGCAGCTACCAGATAAATATATATGAAAATTACCAATTACCAAATTGTAACTCAGATATATTACAAAATGTCTGTGTTGAAGTGTATTTTGTGCTGCTTGAAACAGATAAAGCTCAGCTAAGACTCAAACCTCCTTGATGGAATCTCAGCCAAGCCTGAGCCTAACGTTTCACTGTGAAGAATGTTTAATCAGACTCTGATTAGGGCAAATATCTCTCAAAAGAGTCAAAAGTCTAAAAAAAAAAAAAAAAATCCAAAAAGCCTTCAGAATGCAATCATATGAAGGAATAAATGTTTTGGATCCCATAGAGTCATCATAGCACAACCACAATGTCAATTTCAGGAAGAGATTACAAAATCTTATTTTGTTCCTAAGCACAGACAAAAATACCTTGTTATTGGAAAATAATTAGGCCTGTAAGAGGGAGAAACTAAGGGAGGACAAGAATAAGCACCCAGCAAATCCAAGAGCTATAGAACTCTTAGTGTATCTCATGATGCAAAAAAATAACACTATCAGATAAGAATAAAGGAAAGAGGCTTATCCCTTCATTCTGATTCCATTCTGTTCTTCTTCTGTGCTCTCAATCATACTTTCAAATAACAAAAATACCACCTATATTTGAAATCACTGGGCTAAGTGATGGCCAGCTACCAAAAGCCATCACAGAAGTGACCTATGAGCTCAGATGATTAAGTATTCTCAGGAAAGGGGATGCCTAATGCAAACCAATTACTTTCATGTTTACTTTTGGCCAGCTATAAAATGAATTTTTGCAATTATAATCATATGCAGTTTCCATCCACCAAGAAAAGAAACCCAGGCTTTTTCAGTCTTCTTCACCTTATTGAAGAGATTTGGTGGCAGAAACCATATTGGAAGGATTCTGGAGACGAAGGTAGCACATCTGAAATTATGATTACCATTTGTAGGGCTAGGCACAGAGCACAAACCGAACAGCCTAGATTGGGCAAGGGCAGTTATCTGCCAGATTGACTAGGGACATATGGGAATAAGACCTTAAGTGTAACTCAATATGAATAAAAGGGTAGGCCATTATCAAAAAGTCATCCAGAATAGTGGATGCTGTCTGCAGGAATGAAAGGCAAGCAGCTCTGGACCCCAAGCTCTTCATACTTGGATGCTCCTGCACTTTTTATTTATTTTTAAAGCTTGTAACCTTAATGTATACATTTTTTGTTTGCATCTTAACTGCGACAGAGGCTTAAGGTTAAAAATAGGCTCCACCAAATGAAGTTTAGAGAAGCACTTTCTTCTAGGATGGAGAAATACAATGAAGACAGCAGGTGTAAGCAACTCTGATGAACAGGTACTCTGGCTTTTGTTTAAGCAAACAAGATGCCTGGAACCATCGATGGCTGGTCTTGCCAGGAATAAACATGGGTGTCTTCACTTCCAATTCTTAGTTTCAAGAACTTTATCAGATCTAGACAACAGTTGCTTCTCCATCCAAAACCCATGCAACAGATTATTTCATGGTTTATTGTGACCTGTATAATTATATTTTCTGTCTCAATTATAATAATTACAGCAAAGAGTAAAATTACCTGAGAGATAATTCATGGTCCCCCAGCTGATAATATATTTTGCTGATTTTATAGAAGGCTTCAGTATTATCGTTCTTTAATTTGGCAGCAGCTTTCAAGTCACTAATGGCTTTGCTTGGTTCCCCTTCCTTTATATAACACTCTGCTCGAAGTTCCCGTAGCTCTGCATCCCAAACACAGACCTTGAGAAATCAAAATTAAAGCTTGTTTTTGGTCCATAACACTTCACTTCTTTTCCTACCCAAAAGAAAAATCCCATTTAATTTCACTTTGCCAACTGCAATAGCATAAGGTTCAAGCTGCATGCAGAGCTCATGAAATTAGCATCTCTGCTTCCTGGTGGATGCTGTGATGCACCTGCCCAAACAGAAAACAAAGGCCTGAAAATTTTGTAAATGATTCAATGAACTCATGCAGAGAGATGAATTAAATCTACTGGCATTGCTTAAACTAGGACAGTCTGTTGAGCCTCCAGGAAAGGATATCAGAATCATAAATTATTTTATCTTCCCAAAAGAACAGAGGTAATGAACAGCAAGGACCAAGCTGTTGGTTGTCCTCTAGGAAGAAGCCTGGGGATAAGATGCAGCTCCACAAAGTTTGACCTTAATATCTGGATTTTAAAAATACAAAGAGGTAAAATGTCACAGCAAGGCAAAAATAATTACTCATAAGGAACTGCCTATCAAAATCTGGTTTAAAGAAGTAATTCTGTACCTTATCAGTTGTTTAGAAACTATCATTTTAGAGAGGCTTTTTTGCTTTTCCACACTGTCCCCCCATAAAGCAATTCCCACACTGTGGTAGTTTCTTCACCAGAAGCTCCAACGTTGTAAACTCTACGTAAACAGCACTAATTTGTATGTGCAGAGACATAGCAGTTAACTGTCTTTTAGTACATTTCTATGATACACAAAATGCCCAAATGACCGAGTTTTTTATACATACATGATCAGACTACCTATACCAATCAAGATTCAACAAATAAAAATACCTAAGGAACAAGCTGAAAATTCAGCTAGCTATATACATTTTTAATTTTGTGAGCGTTTTTTTAATCTTTTACTTCATTTGCTCTTGTAACAAGATAACAACTGTCTGCATGTATGCAATGAAAAATCCAGATGAAAAAGCCTAAAACTCCTTTATCAGACAAAACTTCACTGATTTCAGAAAAACTTTTTCCCAGCCTCCCCAAGAATACCAGACTGTAGAAAAATAGGACCATATAACCAATACAGTTATCTGTAACAGAAGTTCCACTGGAAGATCTTTACCACAAACTATTATTATGACTTCTTTTGCAGCTAGTGCTCAGCACTCTCCACTCTCCATCATTACAGACGCATAGTGCTCAGCAGAAATAAACAAGTTACACCGAAGTGTTTTCACATCAGTGAAGAAACTATTAAACAAAAACACACAGATGTCAGACCGAAGCTCTTACTTCCCTTTCACAGTACCATTTGAGTTAACACTTACTGCCAAGATTTCATCAAGAAGAGAAATAGCAGCTTCGTAATCCTCTTGCTGGTAGGCAGATAATGCCTGTGAATGCAGGCGCTGCAGCTCATCAGATTTTGTCAGCTGGGTCTGGGCTTCTTTCTCCTCATTACTGCTAGGATTGGATTTGAGCTACAAACATTAAAAAGGAGAGAGACTCAAATACTTATTCAAGGATGTCTTTTAGTCCTATTAATAATCATATCATGGAAAACAGACTAAAGCTGCAAATAAAGCAAAATTAGTTTCAAAACTCCACCAGAGTTTTGAAATTAAAAACTCCACTAGAGTTTTGAAACTACCTCTAAACTTCAGAAGAAATAAATATTTGAGATTCAATGCAAGATGTCAGAAGTCAGAGAAATCCAATTCCTCATGCTTGATCATTCACCACTGGACACATCATACTCAACAATCACTGTCCCCCATCACCTCCTGGAAGCTGTGGACCTCTCCTTTGCAGCCTAATTCATTCACCTCTGCTGACAGTTATTAAACACTGGATTCCTCAGCATCAGTAGACAGTATAACCATGTGGCATAATTGCATCTCTCACTTTAAGCATTATATGTATTTATAACTTCATGACAGAAATAAATGAAACATGTTCTGGACACTTGTTACCGTGAAGTTGTGTTTCTTACCTTTTCCCCACAGAGCAGCTACAGCAGCAAGTTAAGAGGCTACAGCCAGAGAAAAGGCTCAGCTGGGCATTTATGCATTCTGTTTCTTAGGTAGTTTTAAACAAGTCTAGAGTTTTGTCTACAAGGACTCTCATTTCTCTAACCCCTCTCTCTGAGCAAGCAGAAGTGGTTATATTGTACTTGCCTTTTTTTTTTTTATTTCAGCAGGTTTATCTTTTCAAAGAAAATAGAAAAGAAAAAAAAAAAGAAAAAGGAAAAAAGGAAAAGATCTTGTAGGAAACTTTACTATCACCCAGGAAGATACATATGAATGTACATATATATGAAAGATACATATGAGAAAGAATCTCAGCCATTCCCTTGCAAAGCCAGGATGTCATTTGTAGGATTACTGTAGCACTGGCTTCACACACTTATTGCTGATCAGAATGACTTCCAAAGCTTTAAAAGGGACAGATCAGCATGACTCCATTTTTTTGTTTTTAAATAAAATCTTGCATTATCTTGTGTTCCATACACAGAATGGGAACTAAAGTCACTCAAAGACCTCCAATATTTTTCTTTCCTCATTTACCTTGAAGTGGCCTCTTCCCTTTTTCTTACCAGTAAGTTCTTGAAACACCCATGTATTTTTTGCTTATGGCTCTAATGTAATTCAACTTCAGCCCTCAGTAGTCCTTTACCAGAATCTCCCCTGGTTCTAACACTTGAGTACACGAAAGGAAAGCATTTAAATGCAACATCAAAACCATGCACAGGTCCCACACTTTGTCTTCAATTCCACTTTATAAATCTTTTTGAACCTTATGCAGTTTTTCATTTTACCTACCAAAAATCAAGTTGTACTTATACCTGAAAATTCTCCTTTATTCCCTACACTGTCTTTCAGCAAGAGGAGAGAAATGTGATCAAAGAGTTTTCTTCTTTGTAGGCTGATTTCCAATGTAAGTCTCATAAAGCTTTTCTTCTGGTTAGAACTCTGTCTATAAAACCTTGGTGTGCATCTACTCTCTCCCCAAAATCTGGAGCTTGTAGCCGAGGGAAATTTCTGCACCTGTTATTTTAAGAAGTACCAAGTCTACAAAACTCTCTGAAGTTCTGAACCCTTCAGTTCCAGCTGACTTGTTTGATTTCTTCCTCAGTTTCTCAGTATTTTCTTCATAAAAATTAAGAGCTTTTGCTATGGATAAGCTTTATACTTCCATTTAAACTTATGATAATACCGCACTCCTTAGACTCACGGTATGTTTCTTGTAATGTATTTGGAGAAAATGTCAGTGGAATATGAATAGCAATGTTACAACCATGGAGAACAGTCCAATAGTAATAAAGACCATTTGAATGAAACATCCTAGGTAATTACAGGTAGTACAACATGTCCAGCTAAAGAAAGAGAAATTTTTCAAGCTATCATTCAAACTAAAGTCACTGAGTGTTTGTGTGCTACAGTATGATGAAAATATACACTCACAAGCTCTTATTAAATAATTAGTGTATTTCTATGATGCTTGAATCAGTAACATTAACTAAAGCAAAAAGAAGCCTATTCATTCAGCTTCCAGAAGGAAAGCTGGACATGCAATACACTTCTTTGATACACTTATTTCCATTTACTTCTTTTTCTATCTTTCTGCCAATAATTAATCACATTTCAATCTCCTTTGCCTGTGGAACAGCCAATTTAGCGGCAAAGCTCAGAACAAACTGCTTGTGCAAAGTGTGCTGCATGTCCAAGAAGGAAGCAAAGTATTCAGAAAACTCTTCAGATTAATTTGGCACAGGTCTTGGGCAAACCTAACACTCCTCTAAATGCTTCACCAATAGCCCCAAAGCCAGAGGCTGTGCCCTGCTCAATCCTGCAGGACAAGCAGCCTGCTGCTGGTGAGCCTGCCCTCAGCACAGTATCCTTTGCTGTCTTTCAGGCTTGCTGCCTTTGGAGTACAACACTGAAGGAGTTGCCGTTTCACTTGCAGCAACAAGAACCCGTTAACAGCAGCTTTCATTCACTGCACTCCCCCCTCTAAACCTGTGCTCGATTCCCTTAAGCCAGTATAAAGGAACAGCTTCGTTACTGTAAGTAATTATCTATCACAGATTTGCTACTATATGTGCTGATTTATTTTATAGCATAATCTCAGCAGAGAAGAGAAACAAAACCTAGGGCATACAAAACCCCACTCTGACCCCCTTCAAGTAAGCAAAATTTAAGGTAACAAAATCATCACCCTGACTCAATTTATTACATTGGGCTTTAAGAGCATTTGCACCTTTCTCTATCACTCTCAGTGAGAAAACTAGCTTCTTCCAGAATTTTATCTTAAGGACTTGACTCAGAACTTTGCAACATTACCTTGCTCCATCCAAAAGCACTGTATTAGTAACATATAAGGTAACACAGCTATAATGACAGACAGATGGAAAAAAATCCCCAAGAAAATATTTAAATACCTTTTATTCTTTAGCTGGGAAGCTACAGGTGATCAGAGTACCACAGAGGAATGTATTTGGAAACATCTAATGTTACTTTGATGTGGTTAACAGAGCCTCAAATACCCAACCCAAGATTGCCTAGTAACCCAAATAAATTAGGTCAATTTCCAGTGCAGTAAGATGGCTTCTCCCACCTACATCCAAAACACTATTATTACATATAACCAACCAACCATGGAAAGCTCTTATCCAATGTATTTTGCAACAGGCAAGGGTTTAGACAAGAAAGCAGTTTGCAGATGTACAGAGCTCAGTCTCTTGGTTTTGGCTGACATCTAGTGGAGCTGGAAGCTATGCCTTCAGTTTCCAGCTTTGAAGTGTTTATTCTTCCAAGGCAGAGAGAACTGCGTATTTACGACACGTCAACTTACAGTATTTATTGCAATAAATTGCAATTGTGAATGTTACAGTCAGTCTCAAAAAAGATTAGACTTTAAAAAAAAATAAAGCTATTTGGTCCTCTCCTCACTTTCCAACAGACAAGGCAGAAGTTCTGTGTTACTTTTGTACCTTCTACAGAATTCACCAACTCAAACGCTTGTCATTTTCTCTAGAACATAAGCATAGTCACTGACAACACTGTAAGGCACATACACAGGGGCTGCTGGGATTTGCATTGCTTTTGTCACCTTTCCAGAAGGCCTTCCATCAACCAAAAAATGCCAACACTCCTTCAATTTTCAGAAAAAACCACACACAGATAAACATTCCAGGGCTTTCATGGCTTCAGGCCTTAGACGTGAGTGTTGATGCACCCACATATCTGTCCTGCTGACTTCTACTCAGAAACTACTAAATCAAAGAGAAGGAATGTGAGATTCAAGCATATGAACATTCAACCAAAGCTGCAGCAGAGAAATAATTACTATTCATATAGCATGAGCAACAACTTTGTAAAAATCACCAAAGGAATTCTGTTTACTCCTTGTTTCATGTGGAAAACCTGGCCCATGTAAAGAATTTCATCAGCTTGATCCATCTGTTGACCAAAAGGAGAGGTTTCTAGAAATGTAGCATTGCTTAATATGTGAAAGCGTAAGTCTGAATCACACCCTCTATCCAAACCTCGCGATTAATTTCAGCCAACAGAAAAGTACAGAGTACCACAAAAAAAAAAAAAAAAAGCTAAAAATAATACATGAAGGCTGGAATCTCAAGAAGCTCTGCTCCCAAAAAGGAATCCTGCATCCTTTGCAGCTAGGCATTCCCACTGCCTGCTCTCACACTAGCACTGACTCATAAAAGAGGCCGTACCAATATGCCAGAGGGCAGGAAAACACAGAGAAACTGCTTAGCAATCATTTAAAAATATTTAGGGTGCTCACTATGAAACTTCTTCCTGATACAAACACAATTTTATTTTCTTTTCACAAGTATACATTAAAGGATAGGTTTACTGTTATACATGAAGAATAGTTTCAATGACTTTTTTAAGTTCTACACAAAGCCACTGGTCATACAAGCTGGGAAAGTGGACTTGTCATCCTCCCCTCCATTTTGATGGGCTGAATTTTTCTTGCTTTCTCTCCCTCAAAAATGACTGCATATCCTAAACTGCTGAGATCCTTTTTAAGGAACATGACTACAAGAGAAGGGATGGGTAACCTGAAAGATTTAGGAAACAAAGGAAATTTCTCAAAGAAATAGGTAATCTACTTAAAGATTTCAAGGTATGTACCACAATTTAATCCACTCTCCATATGAATAAATTAACCTATTACAAATTACTACTTTAATACTGTTTGCTCATTTTGCTTGAATATACTGTACTTAACTGAAGATTATGCTCCTCAAGAGACCACTTGACAATTCTCAAAGTACACAGGCAATATTGTCCATAGAACAAAGGGAAATGGAAGTCAGATTGAGGACTAATATGCCATTTTCCTAAATCAGTTTCTCAGAAGAAACTCTATTCTATTTCAGATTTAAAGCCTGACTCAGAACTGAAACTATTTGACTGACCAAAGACAGCAACTAAATTTTCACAGCAGGTTTGGCAATAGTGGAAGACGTTTGACAGTTGACTGGAGAAACAATTCCATATGCAGCATTAAGCAATACTTCACGAAAGAGTAACTGGAAAGAGATGCACATGCAAACTCACAATAGACACTGACATTGCATAATTGCTACTGCAGCAACTGTGTCCTCAGTTAAACCGAGCTGAGCACGCCTCTCCCACATTTGCAAACAGCAGGGCTGCGCTGCTATCAGACCACACACTCCTAAGAAACTTACTGAGGAAGAAGTGGCCAGAGGAGCCATTGCTACACGAACTTCAGAATAAGCTGCTGGCATTCTGCTACAGACAGAAAAACTGCCTGGTGCATTTATACCTGCAAGAGCCATTTCTCCCTGCTGTTCTGCAGAACACACAGGAAGGGCACTCTGGTTTTGTTCTCCATGCTCACTAGTAAAATTTCCATTAAACATCTGCAGTCTGCAACACACAACTGCTTTTTCCATCACTTTCTTCAAAGAAAACCAACAAGACAGCACCTGTTACATTGCAAATTCTTCTTATTTTGGCTTAAGGGATACACCAGCTGTTCAAACTAGCAACTCTTGAAGAGCAAGCAAGAATGAAGAATGAATCTTATTTATACTCATATTTACATGAATTTTGTGCAACAGAGAGGAAACCAAGATTCACATTCTTTGAGGATTTTTTTTCTGGGGTTAGATCAGTTTACTTCTGCAGCATACACGTGAAATGCATAAAATACCCATCAAAACTAAAAATAGCCCAAGTGAGTTTTAGGTGCACAATATCCAACTACATGTATATGGAAACTGCACAATTCCTGATCATGGAGAGAAAGTACTGTCAAGACATTCATAAAAGATGGACAACTCTGCAGATTAGAAGACAGGCAGAGGGATGCCACTGAAATGTACTGATTTAACCGCTCAATGACTAAATTAAGAGCAGGCAATCCTTTTTGCTCCCTAGTACAGCTGTTAGCAAGCAGAGATCATGAAGTGTCAGGTACACATTAAAAAAAGGCTTTCCAAAGTGCTACATTGTTGCAGGCAACATCCCATTTCACCTGCCTCACTATACTGCAACTTCATTGGTCATTAATCCATACAAGGCTGCTTAGATACTACACCTTCAAAGAACAGGAAAGACAAACTCAGGCCTAGATACCATATACTCTACAGTGCATCAGAGTTGAGACGTGACCTTGGCTCAGAACCCAGCCTTAAAAGCACTGATGCAGTACAGCACTTGTCTCCAACTTACCACATTTTTAAAGTCATCCTCTGCTTCATCAAATTTTCCTTGCTTAAGCAGTAAGTGTCCTCTCTGCAATCTTGCCTGAAATGAAACGTAACTTTTTACTGACAAATGGGAATTGAGCAAAGTAGGAACACAAGTTTCATTTTAGTATAGCTAAGAAGCCAAAACAAAGACCATGACTCCCATTCTTTTGTCTCCTTGATTAAATAATGTTCTTATAAGGCCTCTTTAATGGTAAAGGATTGCTCTGCACCAGAACTGATGGACAAAAAGCAGACAGTTGTTATGAGCAGCTGCAACTCATGGAAAGAATTCATTTGAAAAATTTCACAAATTAAAGTGAGTGTTGACTTTACACCACTTTCCTGATTATAACTGCTTACCGATTAAGTAAATAGCAGAAATAATGAACAATTTCCACATTTAATTAGTTCATTAAACTATGAGTAATAGATGCTATATCAAAAGACAAGTAAACAGTTTAGAAGTCTTTGATTTATAACAATAATATTTTTATACAACAGTGGATTTAACATTTGCTCTTTTATTATAAACTATACAGGACATGGCACTGCCCACAAAAAAGGGAGGTGAGAGATCAGTTGGAGAAGACTCCAGCATGTTTCTGACTACTGAGGCAGTCCCCACACACACTACACAGAAATGAGAAAGGGGTAAGCAAATTAGAACTTGCAACAACCACATAGGAAGGTGGTGAGATTAGGACAGATCCTGTGGAGAAGAGACATCACATATCAAATGCTGATTAAGACAGAAAAATAAACTCCAGAGGCATCTGTGTGCTCTCTTCTCCCTGTCCCAAATGCCATAGCCTTGGTGAACAGCATAACCGCAAGTGAGAGAAGAAAAGTGTTTAGTATAAATCCATGAACTGAGTAAAACTATTAGTTGTTCAAATAACTGGCTAGACTGTACTCAGCATAGTTGCAAATTAAGGCATATACACCACTCTATTATTCTATCCTCTTTAAAGCCCTCTGAGGGAAAATGTATTCTCTATTCCTGTTGAGCAAAGTCTGAAAAAAAAACCCAAACCTTCTCTGAAGCAGTTTTTTTTACACTCGAACAATCTCCAATTCCAGTAATACTTACTGATGTGAAGTCCTGCTTTAATTCAACCACTTTACTTAAATCGCGAATTGCTGCTTTAGATTTGCCCATGGCTAAGTACACTGTGGCTCTTCTGTAATATGCAATGTAGTTATCAGAGTCTCCCTCTGCAAATGAACAAACAGTAATCAGAATACTATCTCAAAGCAACTGAAATTTCTGGTACAGTGGAATTTCAATGACTAAAAATATATGACTTTTAAGCCACTGGAAACAATGGTATACATTAATAAGAAATAAAATTTGCAACATTATGCGAGCAGTATTTTCTATGCAGTTTATTTAACACTATACATTACAGAAATACTGTAAAAGCCAAATAATTAAGAGTGAAGGTCAAAGATGTACATGCTCTTCAGCTTTATACAGGAGAACAGCCACTACATACTACTGCTTTACCTCCAACAGCAGGCCTACATTCAAAAGCATGTTAATTCATCATTTTCCAGCCCAGGCATTGATCACCATATAGGATGAATGCAAATATTCCCGAAATTACTAACGTGTTAGTCCAATGTCAACACAGACACAAACTCTTAATATCATTCATTGAAATAGCAGCAACTTCTTTCTTTAGTAATAAAGTGGCACCAACATTCCCTCTCACGAGCAGACAAACGTACACACACTATCAAAGCCTGAAGGCTAACTTCAGGGCCCATACATTCCATGTTGTCTGCCTGTCAAAATTCCAAGATCCAGCGATTGCAACACTCTACAAGCTAGCACATATACATACACCCATACACATTCACCCAAAAAAGAGGCAAACACCAGTCTCTGAAACCAAGAAGAGTTTTCCTAATGTTCTTCTCTATTCAGCATTTCACAGAAACAGGTGACAGTTACTGTGGGCTCTCAAGGAAAACTAACTTTAAGTACCAAAATGACCCTACGCAGTAGAAGACAGAAAGTCTTTTAATACACTATTAAAAACAATCAATCCAGAATTTGCAGAAAAGAACATCCGTATCTGAGGAATGGAAGTATTTTTCTTTCTCACATCACTTGAGGCTAAAGTTGAACTTCAAAATAAATGGAAGAAACAGCACTACCAAAAATCTTATGATCAGCAACCAAGTTCATATCTGGCCACCTCCATTATCAAAACACTAGTTCAGTTTTCACTGAAAAAGCTATCTGCACTCTTCCTCTACAGTGTCTTGGCTGTGAAAATACTACTCTCCTTAATAGGAACTCCCATGCTGTATGCCTCCTTGTATGTCAGCATTATCAACATCAAATAAATTCAAATGTTACTACCCTTAAAAAAAAAAAAGCAGTATTGAGTCCTAAATGTGTAGACTAGGTACAAATCGACAGCCAAAATTAAGGAATTTAATTATCAATACAAAAAGGATGAAAGTTAGAAAAGAGCTAACAAAGAAAACACATTCCAGCACCAGACAATTATCTGACAGATCGTTTTGCCTCAGTACTCCAGTAATAGTAATGAACAGCAGCTGACACCCAGACAAAAGGATAAAATGTCAACTTCATGGTATTGAAGAAAGAGTTGAAAATTTAACTGAAGACAGATAATACAGACACTAGCTTTCTTCTATTTTAGATGTTTGCAAAAAAACCAAAAATAGACTGGCTGAGGCAAGACAGGAAGATCTATCTACCTCACAGTCTGCAACGATGCAGTATAGCCAGAAAAGAATTCTTGCCTCCTCACAAGCACAGTGGGCAAATCATGCTTAAAATCTTTTTTAAAAAGGCAAAATGCAAAGAAGAAAAAGAAGTCTGATGAAAATAAGACAATCAGGCTAAAATCAGCACCCAACTAAGTATCCCATATAGGTCACAACTGAGGTGGTCACACCATAGTTCTACAAGCTGCTCAAGCACAGCTGGCAAAGCAGTGGCTTTCACCCAAACAGGCACCTCACAGCTCATCCCACCTCACCCCACTGCTGCCCCTGCAGCATCACCAGGAACTGCACAGCCACGGACTGAACTGGTCTCCTCACCAAATCCAAGTTCAAGTTTGCCAACCAATAATAAAGGAGAAAATCATGCTGTAGCACTAACCATGCACAGATCCCACAGAAATGCTCTGGCAGCAACATACAAACAAAAGGAGTAACAGACTGCCTCTGGGTGGAATAAGGAGCTTCCATAACAGAAAAAAAAGGAAGCTGCCCCCTCCACTCCCATTATGTAAGGGACATTGATCTTGGAGAAGGCAAAGAAAATATTAATAACTCAGAATCAACTGATGTTTCATTTACATCTCACTATTAAACCAAGGCATAAATAAAAAAGTATCAGTAGTATGACTCAATATATAACATCTTAGTATTATTCTTTTCACAGAGGAAAAAAATGCACTTCTACACAGTATAACAAAGTCCACCAACTTAAAATAAAACCCACAATGCAATTAAAAAACTGTAGTGTTAATGGACACTGTTTTTACTGAGTTCAAGAGAGGGACAATTTTGCTCTCCACTATAAGTTCAGCATCTCAAACTTGCAGCATCAGTTTCACTGAGATATCACCCACTTCAAGATTTAATTAAGAAAAAATAAGAGAGAGCACAGCTATTTTAAATACTGAATTTTTAACAGCACTGGATAGAAGAAAGCATGGGTAAAGTCAGCCTTTCAAAGACATACTTTTAAAAAATCATAAAGATGAAACCTGATCTTGGTGGGATTAGACAGACAGGGAATACCTCATGTGTTTATGTATCATGTAGTTAATTTAATGGTTTTCTTTTATCAAAACCAAAGCATAAATATTTTACTGCATCTCTGTTGTATAAACTGCTGTATAAAGATGTCCCAACTTCTGTAACTTGTGGAATGCAATTTGCAAGAAAGCAGGATATTTAATTTTAAAAATAAACCCACACCCAAAGGTATTTCAGTACAAGAGTCACCTCCCTGAGATACATACCTATGGCTGCATGAAAGTGAGACAAAGCATCTGCCAGCTGTCCAGCAGCCAATAATTTCTTTCCCATTTCAAGTTGTTTTTCTACTTCTGCATTTATTCCACACTCAGCTCCTTAAAGAAAAACAAAAAGATCAAGGCTTTGAATGACCAATTCACATACAGTGATAATACAATACACATAACAAACCATTATGGACAGAGGCAGAAGCCACATCTTCCTGTACTTGAGATAATCTCAGAGGTCTTTTCCAACCTAATGGATTCTAAGATTCTGTAAAGCACCCTGCAGCCTAATAATCTCATAGCATGTCCCAGTTAGGATGTGTCAAAGTACATAAAACACTGCTTTGCACCCCATTGTGACAAGGCACCAAATACGCGTCTACTCATTCAGTAACTTACTTTGACCAACTGTATTTTGACATGGATCAATTTCAGAAGAACCTGGAAAAGCACTCATAACACATACATGCAGCAAACACTCAAAGGCTCTATGTTAAATGTCATGATCCTGATGGTAACTTAGTACTTAACTGAGAACTGTCTAGCTCCTTAGAGATTGGCTTCTCATCTACTGCACTTTTGTCTCATCTTCATAATTCCCAAGGCAAACTTCCTCAAGAGTGCAAGCTTTGACATAAACAACTAAAATTCTCACTCCATTTCCCTTTAACCAGTAGCATGAAAACCATACTAAAGTGGTAAGTCTTTGAAGTGCCTTGATTTTAAAGCTAATAAATTGCTGCTGCTCAACGAACAGGGAAAGACTACTGTTGAGAAGAAATGAGCAGTCAAGTGCAAGTACATGCTGTACATGCACCAACTCAGTAACAGCTTTTTCATTTGTCCTGCTTCCAGCAGTCTTCAGATCAGGACAAAATTTCACTACAAATTACCCACCAGCTTATGACTACTAAAAAACTTTCACACTAGAAAATTTTTTTTATTATGAGGATACCCCGTGCCTAAAGTTAAGCAAGGTAATAAACATATTGAAATCCTGAATAAGCACATTACATTAAAACCCAATGATTTATAACTTATTTGACTCATGTTTGCACTGAGCTAATTCAGATAAGTATTTTAATTAATTTTAAATACAAAAATGTAGCAGCACTTTGAAGTTGTTTCTTAGAATCCAAATAAAAATGTTACAGTACAACTGACTGAAGGAAAGTTATCCAAACTTCTCACACTGAAAAGCGGCTAAACAACGAAGTATTTGTAATGAAAGAACAGTAATTTCTTATGACTAAGTCACCATGATTTTAAACCTAGGAGCTCTCAACACCTGGGATCTTCATTTAATTTTTCTTTTCTACTCCATAATACAGCTTGTAATTCTTTTAATTCCACATTATAAGAAAACCCTTGAGCTGTCTATAATAAATCCCCTCTGTATCCACTAGAGAAAGTTCTATCTGCTGAAATATTGATAATAATTCAGCAAGCTGGATTCCAGGGCTACAATTCAATTACTTGTTTTAGAACTATGACAGCAAACAAATTCTTTTTAACTAACAGAAATGACTTCATGAAGTAAGTCCCAAATTTTCAGAGAAAATTTTTTAAGTAGATGAAGCTAAAACAGAAATTATTTATCATAAAACAATTTGCAGGTTTTACTAAATGATGCATTTTAAAGTCATTTCTAGGCATGTAAAAAATACATTCCCATTTTATGTGAATGCCCAATTTGCAGCAAAAAAAGGACATTCTTCCTTGCCCATTTTGCTTCTCTAGCTTAAAGTTTCAATCATCAACTAGTCCAATGTCCTTTAAAACAACAAAGCCAGCACTGGACCCACAATGAAAAAACTTATGACAAAACCTCACCAGAGATTTCCCTGTCCTTGGAAGTATGCTAGCAATAAAGTAGGTATCAAACTATAAACAGACTGATATTTAACATGACCTAATACCAACTAAAAACCCTTATGTTTCATCCCTCCTGTGTCTCCCCCCACACAAATATCTGAAATCTTTTAAAACTTGTCAGTTTGGAGTGGTATCCTAGAAGTGGTCTGCAAATTACTATTTGATGAACTTTCCATCTACCCAAACATGGCATTCAATTTCCAGTCTCAAGCATCTGAAGGAGTGTCCTTGTTTTACATTCAGTCACATCAGGATAGCTCCAAGAACACATTTTTCCACAGTAAGATGTACCTACAGGATTTGGTGTCTTTCAAACACATTATGTTCAGTACAGTTTTACAGTTACATAATACTTTAGGCAGAAGAGCCATCTTTTTCCTTGAAAATAATGAAGCCAGTTAATAAAAGAAATGAGAAAGGTGCCCACTGATAGCAAAAAAGTAATAAAAGAAAGAACAACGTAGATAAACAAAGAAGGCAAATTGTGAAATACTGTAGATTCCCTGTAGAATAAGACTAATTATACGTGACATACATTAAACTATACTTTAAACCTCAGCTCTGCAAGTTGCGGAACATCATAAATTGATGCATGAATCTCCAGAAGCAGCCTGTATCATCAGCCTAACCATGATGAAAAGCGACATTTACCATAATTACTCAGGAACACTCTGCACTGACCTGATAGTTGGGTTGTTTATTCACAGAAATCTATTGCTTATTCATTTTCTGGCTGTAGGCAAACAATTGCTCTAAATAAAGCAGCCCACAGTAGACATCCGAAAACTGATAACATAAGCACAGGAGTCCAAGGACTCAAATACTCTGCAACCTTTTTTGAGTACCTATGCACTCTTTGGTTTGAGAATGAACCTAAGAACTAAAGTTCAGCTGGAGCAAAAAAACCACCAAACCCACCCCACAGAGCTCTTTCCAACAGACACATAAGTGAGCTGGATACCAAGGCCCAGCTAAAGAAGCTCTGTATGCTCCACCAAGAAACAAAGTTTACACAAGAGACATGCAAGCATACCATTTATTTTTTAAAACTTTCAAGTATTTTAATACGAATATAATTTGTAAAGACTGCCTGATTGTTAAATATTCACCTAGGGCCTCAGACAACCACACACGAGTCCCAGTTGTCAAATCAAGTCAAATATTCTCGATAAATTCAGAGTCTGAAATCCTTGCACTGGTGCAAGAGTCTAAGAGTAAAAAAAAAAACAACAAAAAAACAACAAACCAAAAAACAAACCCACAAACCCCCAAACTATACCCAGAAAAGACAACAATCAGAAAGTACAGGGAAGATACGCAGGTGCAGCTAACCCGTTTTTCCACTTAAATAAACTCACTTCAAATAAATTATAACTTCCTAGGAGGATTTTTGTTTTGTTAGAAGAATTGGTGCTAATATACAGGTACGTACTTCAACTATATTCTTGTATAATTGGTCATATCCACAGTGTAAAAAACTCAAGAAAGCCCAGCAACCTGAGAACAGTTTCAAGATGTTACATTTGTCTACAAGGTCCTGTTTTTCCCTGACTGTAGAATTTACACCTACTTTTTTCCAAATCTTGTTCCCAAGCTGAGCAACAAGACTATGAAAATAAACAGAATTAGTTCCCACTGTGTACCAAAACCAGTTCTTTCAACAGCAAAGAAGCAGCAGGCATGTCACTAATCTCATTCATCTAAAGCCTTTTTTCCCCCATAGAAGAGCTAAATGATTGCCTTATCAGGTGAGTTGCAACACTTATCAGAATGACCCTGAATCTTAAGTTTCCTGTTCTTTTTAAACAGGTTTGGTCTTTGCTTTAGGTATATTTGCAAACGTGATTTTCAATAACTACACTGAACTAAGTAATATGTGGAAAAGCAACCACAGTTGCAGACGCAACACTTCTGAGGTGTCCTTTCACAAGGAGCCTCAGAGTATCCAGTTGAGCCATGTGTAACTTCCACCCATCAAGTTCTTCTTTCCTTTACAAAGGAAGTTGGTAAATACAGCAAGGAGTGGCAGACAAAAAAAAGCCCCGCCCTCAAGTAGCCTTTGCTATTTGGGTTGAAGAAAAAAACCCAAAAACCTCCCAAAGTCGGGGCAAAAACAAAAGGTAGGGGGAGGAAAAGAAACACATAATGCTTGTGGTCTGACAGTAACTAACTGAGCTCTGTATACTCAGAGCCCATTTATTCTTCCCCACATTACATTTTCTTTCTTCTGCTACGAGGAAGGATGAGAGAAAATGAGCAACACTCCTTTACTCCTCCTCTGTCACCTCTTTTTGTTGTGATTAGTGCAGACAAACAGCAATGAAGAATATATCTTCACAAGACAGAATCCATGCCAAATTCATTACAAATTGGGGTGAAGAGAAGGAATCAAAAACTTTTTTACTCAGCGTATTTACCAGCCAGATATAAATAGCATCCATTTACATCAGCTGTAAGATAAAAAGTTAATACAGAATGACTCTTCCCACAGATTCATGAATCAGATGACACAAGGCAGACTTCTATTATCAAGACATCAAGATACAAATTTAAATGTGACTATGAAAGCTTTTGAGCTCGAAAGCCAGTAACATTCATAGGGGGAAAAAAGCCTCGATTTTTAAATAATATAATCCCCCAAAAAACTTCTCTAATTACACATTCTGAAAAATTAACTCATTAACTAAGTGATTAGTAAATTCAGTAAATAAGATCCAGTACTACCACTTCGCATTTTATCACTGTACTCTACATCTTCATTAACTGAAATTAAGAAAATCTCCCCCAAATTAGCAAATGTGGTAAGCCCAAATAGCCATTAGACCACATACTTGCAATAGGCTGGCAACTCCAAATAATCCTCAGCAGGAGTGCCACTGCCACAATCTCAGGGGGGGAAAAACCCCAACATACTCTGACAAAAGTTATTATTTGTTTTCTAACACTACTAAAATGCGTATTAAAAAAAAGCAATTTGACACCACAGTCTGTGGTCTAATGGAGAGCTTCTTTGCCACAGTATGTTCCTATTGCCACCTGAACTATTCTTTAACTTAAGTGTATCAACTGAATTTTTAATGTTAACCTATATCTTTCTTAAACCCATAGACTTTTTCTGACTATTGACAGCTTCAGTTCCACTTCCACCTGCCACTGGCAGGTAAAGAATGTCCCTCAGGTGAAACCCTGACTATAACCACCATTGAATAATAGAGTCAGAAATTTAACAGAAGCCTGTGAATAAAAGTCTGCTTACACAGGTGTTGCTGACAGCGTACTATGAAAGTAAACGAGCTGCACAAAGCGCAGATAAGCTGAACTTCAAATACTAATGGGGAGAGGCAAAAAAAAAAAACAACCGAAACCATAACAACAAAACAAAAACGGAACAAATCCAACGCAACCATCAAAAGCCTCAGTGAATCTTTAAGTGTGGCACTAACATTGGCTGCAGCTGAGAAAGGCCACTGGAGAAGCTTTTGAACTTCGGAACTACACAAAATCCACACCGGAGTGAGAAACTCAAGGCTAGTACAGAACGGCCGGTGCTGTCACACAGCTGCCCTCGAGGACACCACGGCACCCGAGCCCTCCCAGTCGCTGGCGGCAGCCCCAGCCCGTCCGTGAGCAGGCCGGGGAGCGCGAAGCGCGCACACCGCGAGCCACCTCCAAGTGCACCGCCAGCAACTCCGATAAACCCCAACAGGTCACCGGCGGTGCCCTCGTTACGCGCCCTTCGCCACAGCCCCGAGTGATGAGGTGGCAGCGCTGTACCTCCCTCCTCGCACCCTCTCCCGAAATACTCCCCCCCACCCAAGACGACACGGGCCGGGGGTGCCCCGGCGCCATGGCGGACACCGCGCAGCCCCGACCGAGAGCCCGGCAGCAGGGACTGAGGGAGGGCGACCAGCCATGAGCCACCACGGCTGCGGGCCCAACCCCCGCGAGCCGCGGACGGACGCGGTACAGCCCCCCTCGCAACGCACCCCCACACGGACCCCGGCCCAGCTCACCCTGGTACTGCAGGTCAAGGAGCACGAGCAGGAAGGGCAATGCGGAGCCCAAGCGGCCGGCGGAGGCAGCGGGGGACACCATCTCCTCCTCCGTCGCCGCCCCGCGTCCCGACAGTGGCGGCTCCGGGCCCGGCCCCAGCGACCGGCCGCTCCAGCTCCTCCGGGGTGGGTCGTGGGCGACGCTGATTGGCCGCGCCGCGCGCGCCCGCCCCTGCTCGGCGCCCGCCGCCGGACGTGAGGGAGCGGGGCGAGCGCGCCCGCCCCTCAGCGCCAGGCCCCGCCCCGCGCCGTGCCCTCACTGAACATGGCGGCGCGGCCCGCGCGGGCCCTCAGCAGAGATGGCGGCGCCCCGCCCCGGGCCGCCCGCTGGAAGGCGCACGAATCGTGTGTTTGTCTGCCTCTGCGTTTCATGTTCTGTGTCTTTGCCCGCTCTCG
Organism: Acanthiza pusilla; assembly: GCA_036630365.1. NCBI lineage: Eukaryota > Metazoa > Chordata > Aves > Passeriformes > Acanthizidae > Acanthiza > Acanthiza pusilla. Next base: position 3,210,181 of record JAXCHO010000003.1, on the reverse strand, counting down.
CCCTCCCCATCTTGACATCCCGAGAGTCAGAAATAGTTAACAATTTGCCCAGAGAATTACGGAGAATGAAGATCGAATTGGGAAATAGTCTTGCGTTATCACAGAAGCACAGAATTTCCTGAGTTAGAAGGGATTCATCAGTGCAAGTGCTGGCCCTGCACGTGTCGCACCATGTGCTTGAGAGCATTGTCCAAATACTTCTTGAACTCCGTCAGGCTTGGTCCTGTGACCACTTCCCGGGAAGCCTGTTCCAGTGCCCAACCACCCTCTGGGTGAAGAACCTTTTCCTAATACCCAATCTAAACTTCCCCTGACACAGTTTTAGACCATTCCCTCGGATCCTGCCACTGGTCACCACAGAGATCAGTGCCTGCCCCTCCTCTTCCCCTCATGAGGAAGTTGTAGACTGCAGTGAGGTCTGCCCTCAGTCTCCTCCAGGCTAAACAGACCAGGTGACCTCAGCCGCTCCTCATACACCTTCTGCTCCAGGACCTTCACCATCCTCATGGTCCTCTTTTGGACACTGTCTAATAGCAGGTATGGTTACATTACATTTTAACCCTAGGTGGTATACTTTAGAAGCATTCTTGAAAGATCAGACTGAAGAAAAAGTAGGTTTGCTCTTAAGCATTTCATTTGGAACATGATGCTTCCAAGGTATTACCAAGAAATTTTACCCACAGAAAACATTCAGAAAAAAGAACTTGAAATAATATAAGAAATTATAGATGTGGAATTACTAATTGGTAACATTCTAAAGATTTCATAATAAGAAACGTGACAACTCCATAGCCCTGTGGACAAGACAAAATACAAAAACCTAAAACTGAACTGAGCAGACAATCACTGTTACAGTAAATTAGTTCCTTTGATTTAGCTGAAGAAAAAAGTGTTAGACCAAAGCCTGATAAAATGAGTATGAAAGGGGAATTTACATCTTCAGACCCATAAGGTAACTGAAACTAATGTCAAGGATGACAGTACACTTAATGGACCCTTAGAAACAAGATTAGGAGCAGACAAGCTGAAGAAAATTCATTATTCCGTACTGAAATACAAAGCATGAAGGTTCAAGTATCAAATTCCTTAAAGCAAGAGGAAAGTTGTATGATTAAAGCATCAAGTATTATTTTGAGTAGATGCTTGACAAGCTCTTGGTCCTTTACCTTGGCCCTGAAATACAGAGCCAAGGTCAATATTTCAGGCTGACACAGTAATGTAAAGAAAAATGTGTAATGCTAACACTACAAAATTATCTACTCAAAGAAAAAGCATTTATCACTGTCACTTTATTCTACAAGTGCCACCAGGAGCACGGAATTAGACAATTATTCTTGAAAGAGCCATAAACCACAAAAGAGATTTTTTAGATGTTAAGTATAAACATGGGAGAAAAAGTTCTTTACCACATTGTGTTGGGTTTGCATGGCCAGGTTTTGGTAGTGGGGGGGCTACCTGGGTGGCTTCTGTGAGAAGCAGTCAGAAGCTCCCCCCATGTCTGGCAAAGCCAATGCCAGATGGCTCCAGGACAAATGTGCCGCTGGCCAAGGCTGGGCCAGTCAGGAATGGTGGTAGCACCTCTGTGATAACATATTAAAAAAGGGGGGAGAAAAGTTATTGTGCAGTTGTAATTGGGACCAGAGAAGAGCAGGGTGAGAATATCTGCAGAGAGGAACAACTCTGCAGACACCAAGATCAGTGAAGAAGGAAGGGCAGGAGGTGCTCCAGGCACTGGAGCTGAGATTCCCCTGCTGCCCATGGTGCAGACCATGGTGAGGCAGCTGTGTTCCTGCAGCCCTTGGAGCTCAGAGATTCACCTGCAGCCTGTGGAAGAGATCCACACCCGAGCAGGTGGATCCCTGAGAGGAGGCTGTGACCCCGTGGGAGGCCTGTGCTGGAGCAAGATCCTGGCAGGGCCTGCAGACCCCTGGAAAGAGAAGCCCAGGCTGGAGGAGGTTTCCTGGTGGAACTTGTGACCTTGTGAAGAGACCACACTGGAGCAGGCTGTGCCTGAAGGACTCTTCTCCGTGGAAGAGTGACCCACATTGCAGCAGTTTAGGGAACACTGTTGCCCATGGGATAGACTCCCTGGAGAAGTTCGTGGAGAACTGTGTCCAATGGGAGCAACTTCTCTCCCTGAGCAGCCGTGGAAACAATGTGTGATGAACAGACCATGACCCCCATTCCCTGTCCTCCTGAGCTGCTGGGAGAGGAGGTAGAGCTGGGAAGGATGGAGGGATGGGGGAAAGGTGTTTTTTAAGATTTATCTTACTTCTCATTATCCTGCTCTGATTTCATTAGGAATAAATTCAATTAATATCCCAAAGTCAGGTCTGTTTTGCCTGTGGCAGTACTTGTTGAGTGATCTATCCTCACCCTTATCTCAACCCGTGAACCCTTTGTTGTATGTTCTCTCCCTTGTCCACTTGCAAAGGGGAGTGATAGAGAGGCTTTGGTGGATGCCTGGTGTCCAGCAAAGGTCAACCCACTACACACGATCTCTTGTGCAATTTCAGAAGCAGAAGAGGAGAAAGACTCAAAGGAATAAATGCCAGCATGATGACCAGGACCCAAAGGAATGGCGTGATGCTGTGTCAGGAAAGGTTTCGATTGGATATCAGGAAAAGGTTCTTTACCCCGAGGGTGGTTGGGCACTGAAACAGGGTCCCCAGGGAAGTGGTCACAGCTCCAAGTCTGTCTGAACTGAGGAAACATTTGGACAATGCTCTCAGGTACATGTGTGATTCTTGGGGTTGTCCTGTGCAGGGCTGGGAACTGGACTTCAATGATCCTTGAGGGTCCCTTCCAATTCAGAATATTCTATGATTCTGTATTTTGGAGTTTGAAAAATAGCAAAACAATATAGCTGAAAAAATGCTTTCAAAGCGGTTCATAAAAATCAGGCTGGTTTTAGAAGCAAGTTTCTTCAGAGGTCTTGAGTTTGGCATGAAAGGGTGGATGACACTACACTAATGTTAAAAATGCTTGAAAGACAGAAAAACAAGGAATTTTTTTCTGAGTTGCTGCTGGTAATATATAGTAACATCAGAGGGCGGCAATTAGCAAGGAATGACTCTTGAATCACTCATTGCTTCAGAGACAGTGAACTGAATAAGGTGGCATTTGGTGGAGATAGGACATCTGTGGAAGAGCCTGGTGTGCTTGGTGATACAATTTCATTAATGATCTCGTTTTCAAAACCACCCTAACACAAGTTTCCTGACACAGGAAAAGAAGCAATATAGCAGACTGTTGTGTTGCATGCACAATCTAGTATGAAAATAAAGGAGGAGGTGAGAGTGATAACACAGAGACAGTATTCTCAGGACTTCTTCTTGTAAGAGGTCTCTCAGTCCTTGGACCTTGTTTTTATTCTCACCTCTGTATATCCCTGTCAGAAATTTAGCTGTGATGGAGCTAAATGGAGTAATAGTGTGCATCTGCTCAACATGGGAGTCTTGTTTATGTAGCCACATCTTTTGGGAATTTCACATGTGGATTGGTGTTCGCAGGAGATGACTGTGGGGAAATTCATTTTTCTGTGTTCCTTTGCAGTAAATGGAAACGGAAAGGCTCCTACCACCTACAGTTCAGCACAATAACTTAATTTACATGCTGTAAATTTGCACTTGGAAAAGCTGACCTTTGTCATTGGACTTGAAAGGGAGTGTGAGGGTCCAGTCTTGTCCAGGGCAAGGGAGCAAAATATTTTATTTAGTTAGTTTATTATGAAAACAGGACCCTATTAAAACATGTATTTTATTCTCAGGGCATAGTACATTTTTCAATTAAAATGTCACTGTGAAAGTCAGAAAACTTTGCTTCAACCATTGAGATACTGTTATTTTTCTGAAGTAAAGGATTTTGTTTTGAAAATATATTAAAAATGTTAACATTAATGAACTCTTCCTGTTTCTTGATTGAAGCAATTTCTGAAATTCAGTCTATTTTTGTAACTAGTTTTGATTTCCCTGAAACGGGTTTTGGTTTACCTATCATTAATTACATATATTTTTCTCAGCTCAACTCCAAATTTCAAACCTCTGTGATACCTGCAAGCTGTTTCGTTTCTCCTGAACGTCTCTTTTTTTTATAAACTGTGAAGAATACCATTGACAAAGTACTTTGCCATCACTGAAGGTGTTCATTCTTATTTTATGTCTGCCAAAACACCAAACAAGCAAAGCTCACACTTCCAAGAACTTCAACCAGAATTTAGAGCATGTATGTGTGCAGCGTTACCTCTGCCTGCTGTAGCAGACACCTCCATACTCTTCCTTCCTAAGTGGATACTTCCATCTCTCAAGACATTATTCATTCAAGCAACTCACAATAGAACACCCCTCATGCAGAGTATTACAATCATGTAAGCCATTTGGCCTGTGGTAACATCTAGCATTCTCTTTTACACACTCAGCTGAGGATCAAATGACTTCATTTACCCTTTGACTGCTAACAGTTCAAAAAACAACAGAATTCACCTTGCCAGGGCAACAATGATGGCCTGAGAAAAGGGGGCATCTTGCATCTGTCATCAAACCAGATATCCAGAGACCAAGATCCAGAGATCATCTATATCTATACATTTCCTCTGTTCAAACTCACAAGTTTGCTCCAGCTAATCCTTCTTGTCACCCAGGACAGCAATCTGCAGACAAGTAGAACCTAAGGAAGACAATAAAGTGCTTGTGGAGATCCTGTAGAGTGGCTGCTGTGTTGATTAACTCTTCATTTCCTTGTTTTCAGAAATAAGAGTTTTGCTCAATGCAGGACTTTGGAAAGTCCTGAGAGGACACCCGGTCCCAAAGCATACCCTTAAATTTTGAGTATCAGAATTGACAATATTTGGGGGGGGGGGGGGGGAAATGTTGAGGTAAACATTGCCCTTGTATGCTTTGTGACTGAGGTTCTGAGAGATGGTGGTTTGTTTTCCTTTTTTATACAGCTTATTTCTTGCCCACAAAAATTATTGTAGCCCAGTCAGTGAAAAAGTGCAGTGTAGTTAGAAAAAGAACAAATATCTAACGTATGCCATTTAAAATTCATCTAGGTGTAGCTAAGTGTTAAAATCCAAGTACTCGTTTATGTGACCTTTCTATTTCTCCAGTTGTATAAATGGTTTCAGTGTCTTTGCAGACATTTCTATAGTTAAGTTGAATTCCCTCTGAGTTTAGAAGAAAGGAGGGTCAATGAGCTGGCCATCTCTGTAAGATCCAGCTAGCCTTGTTACAGGAAGAGAGACTTTTAAGAGAAACTGTTTTATTTGAAGATAAAAAAGATTTATTTGGAAAAAAGTCTGAAGTGCCCAAAATTGAAAATAAAATTTATTAAACTACATGGAGCAGAGTCTCTTCAAACTGCTTAATTGCTGCTGGTGGCATTTGTTGGAATGAAGGAGGTGACACAAAAGGGTCAGGAGAGTGGTTCATTCTACCTTTCTTTCAAATGTTTTGTGTTCCTATGATAAAAATACATAGATTATTTCCTCAGGTAAACCAAGTGATGGAAAGATTGAACAAATGGAAGTATTATAGTTATTCGTAGTGGTTTAATGCCAGCCAGCAACTAAGCACCACACAGCCACTCACTTGAAAATTGAAAAATGTACTGTGGTGGAAACTGGCAGGAAGGAAAAGATTAAACAAACTAAGAATCTGGCTAGACTCATTATTATACTTGCACCATTCTGGTGAAGTCAACTTTCCACCAGAGTTAATGATTACTTGTATGCGTCACTCTGAAAGTGCTGTAGGAGAGAGATTACTGAAGAGTCTATTTCTCAGTTCCCAAGACAGTTTTTCCATTGCCCTCTCAAATTAAATCATCATGTAGAGCATGTGTAGTCCTCCTCCATACCATAAAATACACAAATTACTTTTTCACCTAATGTGTTGCCCTGAAGGCACTTCCAGGCCTGGCTGCCCCTGCCCAGCCTCCCCCCAGGGTCCAGGACCCCATGTCAGCCCCCACAACACCACTGCAGAAGGGTGTGTCTCCAGCTCCCCACAACTCTGCCCTGCCCAGCCTCAGCCTATCCCTGTTCCCAGGGAGGTGCCCAATGCCTTGGGTTGGGGCTTGCCCCAGTGTCCCCTCTTCCTGGGTGGGTGGTGGGATGGGCTATGGATGCTGGGTCCTGCCCTGACAATCCACTGTGCAGCTGTCTCACACTGACACCCCTGCAACCCAGGACATTTCCCAAATAGCTATTGCCAAGATGTCACTGTATTTCACCCCACAATCAGAACATTCTCATTTTTGTGTTTTCAAGTTGCAGGTACCCTCTACGAGCCTCGCAAAGACCTTGCAAATGCTCTTGGTCCTCTCCTAGTAAATCAGCACCTGTTTTAGGAGAGTACTTTAGGAGAGTTAAAGAATACCCACCCTTGCCAAGTGAGGCTGTACCACTTTCCACTAGTAATTAAAGATTAATTAAGCTCTGAAGCAAAGTAAGAGTGAAAGAATGACAGGGTGAGAGCCCTCCCCTTACAGCATAGAAATCTTGGTTATAGCTCTCATCCAAGGCCTGCTTGTGTATTTTGTATTAAACAAGATCCACATGTTTCTGCACACCCCATGCACCCCTCCCCTCATCAACTGAAGAGAATTACCAGCATTTTCTCAGCCAGTTAATTTTTACTTTGATATAAAAACCACTTTCATAGCAAGAGATCCTTAGAAGGCATGCCAAACTGCCTGTGGTGTTGCCATTAGGACATTCAAAGGGTATGGGGTATAAAAGTTCTTGGGAACAGAAGGGACTGCACTTGTGCATTTTGCTCTCTGAGTGCCCCAGCCATTCACATAAAGTGCTCATCAACTTGTATTGCATATTTGCCTCTAGGCCTGACCCATAGAGACTGTGACTGTCACACTGCTGGTTTTCAAAGTCCTCTTTTAATTAAGCCTTCACTAAAGGCTAACACTAAAGCCTTCATAAAGCATCCTCCTCTGGCAATGCCTGCTTTAGTGGCCCAACAGACACAGATCTGCAGAGGCAAAAGTCACTAGTGCTGAGGACTGGATGTCCACATTTGATACATGTTCAGGTTTTCCTTTATACTACCCTGATCCTCTGGATTGAACTCCCATTAGTGACTGGAGCATGCTGAGGTACCCCTAGAGCATCAAAAACTGAAGAACCCGAATGATTACCTCCTTTTTTAAAGCTGGTGTTCACAGTGTATGTGAGCACGTATACACTGTCGCAACAGAATTTCAAGTTTCAGTAACGTAAGTTGGTGTCTCACTAAGTCTGTGTACCTTGGAAAACACAATGGTGTATCCCTTGTCAAATAGAATTCCTAAATGAAGATTAGGTGTTGTAAATGTCTAATGATCACCTCCATCACTGAATTTGCCAGCATAATTTATATTAAATACAAACTGTTGGAAATTTTCCTTGTGGCCATGAACCCTGCACAGCATTTTTCATGGAAGAACACAATTCAAAACCCTTACAAGGAAGAGCAATAAAATCAGAAGTATCTGATGCAATCTGTAGCTGTTGGAATGATTATACCTGCATCATACAATACATATTTTCATTGAAAATGACAATGAACACCTGACATTACTTCGGTTAAGATGCCTGCAGGAAAGCACACTCCCTGCCTTATCCTTGTACTGGAACATGGTGTTTTCCTGCACACGTCAGGAAACTCTCATGAAAGATCCACATCTTCTCCCGTTGGAGTTAGCACTTCGCTCTCAGTCTCTCGGGCTCTCCTCCAGCTCGGCAGGCAGGCGGGCCTCTGCAGCCCCACAAGCCCCCATCCAGCTCGGTGGGCAGGAGGGCTCCTGCAACCCCCAACCCCCACTCCATCTCGGCGGGCAGATGGGATCCTGCAACCCTCCAAACCCTCCATCCATCTCGGTGGGCAGGCGGGCTCCTGCCCCCGCCCCACCGCTGCTATGCCGCGCCGCCCGCCCCGCGCCGGCGGGGCTCTCCATCCCGCTGAGAAGTTCGCTGCTCCACAGGTTTAAACGTGTCGTGTTCGGTGCCTGCGTGGCAAAACGTGCCTTGAATTTCCAAAGGCAGCCTTTCCAAAGCTGCTTGTAACTTCCCTTGCATTTTACAAAAAGGAAGAGAAAAGGCTGCTTCTCAGTCGGAGAGGCTCGGGTCGGGACCAACACAAAGGATATCCCGCCTGGGCATCAACATCTGCCGGGCAGGTTTCAAGGAGCGAACGTCGGCGAGCCGCGGGGGACCCCTCGCCTGCCTCGGCCGCCCGCCCCTCCGCAGCCGCCAGCCGCGGCCTCGGGGCAGCGGGGCGGCGCGGGACGGGCCCGGTGGAGGCCGGCGGGGCGCAGCCCCGGCACCACCGGTAACGGCCGGGGCGGGAGCGGCCGCAGCCCCGCCGCCCCTCCGCGCCCGGCGCCGCCAGCCCACCCCCCGGAGCGGCAGCCCGAGGTGAGCGCAGGGGTCTCCCCTTCTCTCCCCACCCCGGGCGCAGGAGGGTGGCGGGAGGCAGCGCCCGGCGGGGCCTCTCCCCGGGGGCGGGCGGGAGGCAGCGGCGACGCGGCCGCGCTCCGAAGCGGAGCCGGAGGTTTTGGCAGGCAGAGGGAGCCCGGCTCAGGGCCTCCTCCCGCAGGCCCGGCCGTGCTGGGCCGCCTCCCGAAGCGCCGGGCCCGGGCCTGGCCCGCGGGCACCGCCGCGGGGAAGCGCCGCTTTCCCCCGGCGCCGCCCGCCCGTGCAGGGAGGGGTGTCCGGGGGAGCAGGCGGTGCCACCCGTGACCGGGGGGGCCTCGCGGGTGGGTGATGACCCTAAATTCCTCATGGACACAGCTCCTAGAATAGAGTATATCCGGCAGAAAGAAAGGAAAAAGTGATCGAAAAGGGCTGTCTCAGTCCGTCCGTACTTTTCCCGTCTCCATCGATATACCTGGGCGGCTCTTGCCTATTTTCAACTTCGTGGTGCCCCTCCCATCCCTGGCAGTGTTCAATGCCAGATTGGATGAGGCTTTGAGTAACCTCGCCTACTAGAGGGTGTCCCTGCCCATGGCAGTGAGTTGGGACTAGATGGTCTTTAAGGTGCCTTCCCACACAGATCATTATATGATGCATGGATGATGCACCGCTGCAAGGTCACTTTCAGTTAAAGCAGGTTTAGTTGGAGCAGCATGCAAATCTGTATGGATATTCCTGACTTAATACATTGGTTGAGGGGAATAAGCTATCCTTGGGCGTGGTTTACTTTGCTGACTTTAAATAAGCTGGTTATTTGTTTCAAATTGAACCCATGTTTCTGTCAATGAAAGGCCCTTATTTAATGTGTGCTTTTTTGGGCTCCTTTTGCTTGACGCACAAATAGGTAGTTTGCAAAGTTCACTTGTTTTTTATGTAATTTCTCCTATGTCAAATAGATGGAACACATACTAGGCTCAGATCTATGGGAGGTAGATTTCACTAAGTGTAAATTAACCGTTCCTTTGATTAGAAAAAAATATTCAAATACATGTTTTTCAAGGTGTCTTAAAGAATCTGAGGCATGAACATTTTGGATAGTAGCCAGTATTTGAGCATTTTTAAAACCCTAGCTGCTTACAAATGTAAGTGTATTTACACACTAAATGGAAGTGAGTCTGTGTTATATTAGAAATAGCTCTGAAGATTAGCAGTATGTTTTATTACTTCAGGACTCAGAGTAGTGCAAAGTTCAGCGGTAAACCAGGTAGATCTATATTTGATATATAGCAAAAAATGTTAAATAGATTTCTTTGAAGGTAGCAATTTTCTGGAGACCCTGTTTGTGGAAAAGGAGTGGCAAAGATGTCATCCTTGCAGGAGAAGACTGCCATGTTGCAAACATCACGCAGTATCTTTCTAAATTAAAAAAAAGTGTCATGGTAAGTGATGGAAGAATCCAAATGGAACTGAACCTTGGGTATAGTAAAAAAGCGTGGCCAGTAGGCTTAAGGTAAAAGGTCCAAAAAGCATCAACCAATATAGAAACCTACATAAAACTAAGAGCTTGTTATTTGTAAGGGTCCTTGTGTTAGTGCATGTAGCAACATTGTTGGTATTTTCATGGACGTAGTTCTGTGTTGTGATTAATGGTAGACATGTTACTGTTTTTATTGGAGAGGGTGATGTTAAAAGTGCAGATGAGAGGTGAAGTTCAATACAAGTTCCTAGGAGGTGAATGGAGGGCAATGTTAAGGGGGAATCTGAACTATGTAGAGGAGCTGAAAGGGAACAGAGGAGGCCTAACAAGATGGTTAGGATCTACAGTACATGATCTATGAGAGGAAGTTGAGGGAGCTGGACTTGTTTAGTGTGGTGAAGAGAAGGCAAAGGGGCACTCTAATAGTGGCCTGCAGTTACTTGGACAATTGTAGCAAAAATATTCAAACTGTTTTTTAATCTTGGTAATAGCAGACACTCAGGAGTATCAGGAGGAGAAGGCAGACATGCAGCAGGTTGTACAGGGAGGTCATGGACTGTCTGTTCATCTTAAATGCCACAGGTGATGTGAACTAGTGTCCGGCAGAAATTTGGACTGGATGATGATCACCAGAGGTCCCTTGAGAACATCTCTGTGAGTCTATAATGCATGATGTAGAGGAACCTATGGAATGGAGTGTATGATCAGATATATATTGTGTGAATGGTTTTGGAGAGGAATGACCAAGAGGATGAGAAACTGAAATATGTGTGGAAGGCATTGAAAAGTTAGGGAAGTATAAATATGGAACATGGCAGTAAGGCAGATGTAGCATAGGGGACTGAAATACTAAAAAATGGTAACAGGAAGAGCAGGTTTTTGGAGAAGAGTGGTAAGGATGAGTGAGGGAATAGGCTAGTTTTGTGTGATGGAGGAGAAAGATGCTCCTGCTTAGAAACAGTATATGAAGCAACTAAGCAGAAGCAATGGAAACACCGAACTGGGGAGTACTGGGAATTGTGGCAGGGCAGGGATATATACAGAAGTTGTTGATTGCCTTGAAGAAAAGTACTTGGGTATGGATGGTGAAGTAGGTGATGTACTCAAGCCATGAGGTGCTTCTTGGGGCTGAAGTGTTTGGGATCGGTAGAATGAGACAGGAATGACAGATGTGGTGAGATTGTATGGTTGTATGGTTGCAAGAGTGGGTCTGGTGTGTGGTGATACCAGGCAGAGGTGTGTTGGTTTGATGAGTGAGGAGAGCGTGTGGAAGCGGCATGCAAAGTGTGTGACTGTGTTAAGGCGAGGAAGGTGTTCAAAAGCACCCGGCAGGAGGTTGGTGTGTGGGCATTGGGAGGGGTATGGAGTTGCACCGGAGGGATTGCGCAGAGCTACCAGCTGAGGCACATGATGGTGCAGCAGCGTGAAGCACTTGTACAGAGAAACCGCATACGTATGTATGCTGATGGTGGGGAGGTGACAGGTGTCATGACATCTGGGAGAAAGACGAGTAGGCGAGGCTGGAGAAAGGCATAGGACAGCACAGGGGTAGAGGAGTGTAAGGTCATGGTGGAGTGAGAAATGTCAGAGTGAGAAGCAGCACGGAGGAGGGACAGGGTGGGGAAGCGCGTTGATGCACTGAACGTGCCAGCAGGGTGCCGTGTACAGACTTCACAGAAGTGAAGGGAACGTGGAGAGAGAAAGCATACGCTGTGTAGCTGTTTTAAGGGTGCATGTGTGTAAGAGCGGAGCCGAGTCTGTTGATGCGAGTAGCGTGTGAAAATGGTAAAGGACGCTCTGTGTACGGTGCGCGGGGCAGGAGGAGCGCCGGGACCCGCGGGAGAGGGTTCTTAGCGCGGCGCCGCCAGGAGGCTGTGGAGGCGTCGGGGGAGGAGGATGCCGGTAGGGGGAAGGGGACGGGATTTGTGCCGAACACGGAGCCGAAGGGCCGTGGGGCGGGGAGCGGCGGGGCGGGCGGGAGGCGGCACAGCCCGGCGTCACTGCAGCCTCCCCCGCGCAGGCCGGGGCTGCCATAGCGACGCGGAGGACGCCGGCGCCGAGCGGAGCCGCAGGGACGGAGCCCGGACATGGTGAGCGCCGGGACGGACGGGTGGGCGGGCGGCGGGGCGGGGGTGGCGGCCCGGGCTGAGCCGTGTCTCTCTCCCGCAGCCTTTCTCCCAGCGCACCTACCACCCGCCGGCGGCCGGGCCCGGCGCGGGGCCCGCGGCGTTTCCCGCCTTCCAGTTCCGCGCGCGGCACGAGAACCCGGACTGGCGGCGGCTGAGCACCGTGGACGTGGAGCGGGTGTCGCGGGAGGGGGACGTGGCGGCCCTGCAGGTGCACCTGGAGCACGTCACCTTCTGCAGCGCCGAGCGGGAGTGCTGCCCGCACTGCCAGGGCCCCGCAGACCCGCTGCTGCTGAAGCTGCTGCGCCTGGCGCAGCTCTCCACCGAGTACCTGCTGCATTCCCAGGAGTACCTCAGCGCGCAGCTCGGCAGCCTGGAGGAGGCCCTGCGAGAGACACAGGCCCAGCGTGACCAGATGGGCAAGGAAGTGGCCCAGCACTTGCAGGAGATCCAGGGGCTCAAGGAGGAGTGCCGGCGGAGGAAGAAGATGATCAGCACCCAGCAGATGATGCTGGAGGCACGAGCCAACTACCACCAGGTGAGAGGAGAGGGCGTGGTGGCCCAGTCACCTACGCTTTGCCAGCTCTGAGCCTGCTGGGATGGGTGGCAGAGCAGCCCCACTCTGCTGCGGTGCAGTCACCTGCTGGGTGAAAGGCTGGAACTGCAAGGACCAGTGACCTTGGAAAAGGAAGTGCATTGCTTGCACTTGTTTTCCATCTGTGTTTCAGAGACTCTTGGGAGAGTGCTACATCATCTCTAACAAATCCTCTTTTTAATAACAAGCGCTCTTTACTCTTGGATTCGCTTTAGATGTGTGTGAAGTGTCAGATACATGCACATACAAAACCTATGATAAACGTGTTACTACTTTGCGTTGCTGTCTTTCCTTGTCTGTCAACTGCGTGATCAGAAAACACACAGGGCAAGTACATCAAAAGTCATGCTGAGCTGTAATGTACTGTCTGTGAGTAGTCACTGTCCTGCACTGATGTTTTTCAGTTATGAAGTTTCTGGTTGTGTGTGTGACTCAGAGGTGACTCAGGCAAGATGGTAAAGAGTTTCAGTGAGTTAGCTCAGCTCAGCTTCCACAACAATCTGTTCCTGAAGGGTCTTCCTTAAGAACCTGAGTACATAGCTGCTCCTTCTGACAGTGTCATGGCACTCTGTTTTTAATGGGAGGGTTTTTTTTGTCTCACTACGACGGTGTAGTAGTTTGATTTACGTATTTTTCAGCTTCAGCATTTTCCAGCAGGTTTCAGGAATGCAAATTTCAGCTTCAAATGTAATCTGAAGTCTAAAGAGTACGCTGGACACACACTTGACATGATTTCGGACTAGCTCTGTGTGTTTAAATTTACAGGCAAAGTTCAATATTTAGGACATCAACTCAGTTGGTTCAAGCGTTTCTGTAAAGGAAAAAGTACCTTCTGCCCCAAGAGTAGAACTATACATATGGCAAGGTTGTACATTCAAGTGTCAGTCTCAAAAACAAGCTGCTGATATGGTATTATTTTTAAAAAATCTTTATTCAACTTACAAAGCAGTTTGTCTGTCCTGTGTTGCAAAAGAAAACTGATTGCATGTGTCATTTTATGTGTAAACTTAAATGATTCTCATACTATGATTGCCAAATATCAAGTTTTCCAGAAATATTGTAGTGTGCAACCATCTCCGTCGAAGCTGAAAAACATAGTAGTGAACTTGTCTCATTACTAATCTGTTCAATGGCATTTGCAGTAAAGCAGAGATGGAAATCTATTTCCCATTTGTAATTTGATTTCATTTAAAGTAAACTTCTGATCTCCTGTCTTTCTTTCTTCTCTGTTAGTAATTTATTTCCTCTAGAACTTATTTAGGTTCACATGAGAAAAATGAGTTCAGGGTATGATATTGAACAGTACCTGAAGTTCCTACAGTGCTTTCAGGATTCTGAGTGTGAATGCTTGAGATAAATTGAACTCTTTCTAGTGTTTGTAAATGCAGGCTAGCAGTGTGATCAGTAAACAATAGCTGTGTGAGATTCATCTGTGCCATGATCCTGACTGATGTGCGTTGACAGATAATAGGGGGCTTTACTGGTGTTCCTGAGAGGGTAGCTCAGATTCCATCCTCTCAAAATCCTGGATGTTTTGCAAATAAACCTGTTCCTTGCCTTTTTTAGTGGAGGTGCACTTTACAGCTAGTGTAAACAAGTTTTGTAATTCAGATGTAAAGCCTTTAATCCACCACCAACAGAAATTTAACCATGAAATGCTACTTTAAAATAGTAATGATACCTACAAGTCATAAATTTAAGACTTGTTGGTCAATACCTTCATGTGAGTAACACAAATTTAATTTTAAATAGTATTTTCCACTTTTTTGATACTTTGTTCAGAAATCATACATTCTCATGTACAATGTAGGCATAAAAGTGCATGTTGTGGTTAACACTGTGAAATATAGTTGCAAGAAAAGTGTTGCATAATTCAAACCCTAAATATTCCCTGTGTAAATCCTGTCTCCTGCAGTAGGAACTTTTTTTCACTAGCAGCAAGTCAAACTGACATGAAGTTTGTGCTTGAATGGATAACATTATTTCACAGCCAATTTAATTCTGTAAATCATGTGCAATCTGTTACACTGTAAGCTCCCTCTTGGTTGGCAGTAATGCTTTGCTGCCATATTATACTACTGTATTTTGGTTTTATATTAGGTCTTGCATTTTTTCAACAAAATTTGTCATAATTATTCATGGCTTTAGTGTTTGCTGAAAGGTGTATTTTATAGGATAGCCAACTACCAGTGGCAGTGTTTTAAATATTATATGAAATCTTTGAATTTCACATAACCACAGAATCATTTATTTTGGAAAAGACTTCTGAGATCATCAAGTCCACCCTTTGATCAACATCTTGTCAACTAGACCAATGGCAGTAAGTGCAGTGTTCACTCATTTCTTGAACAGTTCCGGACAGTCATATCACACAGATAAGGAAAAATTACTTATCTGAGTATCTGTGGTTTGTTAAAATGTGTTTATTTTTTTAGAAGTATGAGATAGAGGTAATGAATGACCCTGAAGTGATGAGGGGCCCTCATGTGTAGTCTTAAAGTATGTTACAGGGTTTGTAGATGTAGCTTCTGTCTGTGTACTACCCATCTATTTTTAATATATTCTGAACATTAGTAGAATGCACTTTGAAAGTGAACAAAAGGGATATTTTAAAAAGGGTGGGATCCAAATTTGACTTAAAATTTAATTTTGAAACTAATAAGTAAATTTTAGAAAGAGTTGTTGAAACTACTTTGTTCTTCAGAAGGGTTCTAGGTAGCATACCAATGTAGCTACATAGCTTTTCTTACAAAATTGTATACTGTTGCCTTCCCTTCGTTGAAATGTCTGACTGTTTTACATATGTGTGGTCCTTTGAGTATTGCTATCTTACAACTCATATACTCAAACCCATCTTCATTTTTTTTCCAGCTGTGTGGTGTTCTACTTCGTGGTGTTACATGAATCTTAAGAACACCTGAGCTGCTAGTTGGCTGGTGACCGTGTATTTTGCTGAAGAGGGTTGTCATACCTTTTCCTTATAGGTCTCTACCTATATATATATGAATCCTCCTCCGTGGTTTAGATCTGAATTTGAACTTGATTGGCCAAAGCCTTTTTTGTTCAATTTGTACAGTGCCAAGCACAATCAGATTCTTTCTCATGACCATCACTGTGAAACTTTAGATAGCACTACTAGACTAATAACTTTACAGAAATCAGGTACCATGAGAATTTTAGTCCTTATTCTTGTGAGATGGAATTTATTAAAGTCATCTTCTTTTGATATATGAACAAAATGTAATAATCTGTTAAAATCCATAACCACTGTGTTTACCAAAAAACGTTACTAATCTGTTTTCAACTGTTGCTTCTTGTAGTGTCCATTTTGTGAGAAGGCTTTTATGACCTATTCCTTTTTACAAAGTCACATTCAAAGGCGTCATCCAGGAGAGTCTGAGATCGGTATGTACTTTAATGTTATCAAAAAATTAAGATAGGTAATTTAGAAAAGTGTAAATATAGTGAGGATGTGCAGTCCATGTTTTTGTGTAGCTCAGAAGAATGATTTTTACTTTTCATTTTTGGGTGGCAGATACCAGTTTGTGTGAATGCCAGTGCCACTGACTGATACAATGTATTGGACAACATATGTTTCAGTCTCTGGAAAATAGTTAACAAAAACCTGTGCACCATATTTGCAGCATCTTTTCAAACTAGCATTTCTGTTGAATACTTTAGCCAGTAGCACAGTTCAGAGCCTGATTTCTCTTTAGGCATGTATCTTACGAATGTGTGGGTAAAATGAACAAGTTGCACTAAGGAAAAGACATTTTGTAAATATATATGAATTATTAATATAGAAATAATCCACCCCACCTGAAATCAGTTTGAATAGGATCAGGCTCTCCTGAACTAAACAGACTGTAAAATGTAGCAAGAAAGAGAAACTGTTAAGAACAGTCTAACTTCATCTATGATACTCAAGGCTGCCTTACCCCTAACTGCCATACTTTTGTCTCTCTTCACTGAAAAATGTTTACTTTGAAAACCAGTGCTCTCAAAGTTTGTTTCATTCATATCTAAATTCTCTCCTTCCTGCTAGGCTGCGTGCTTACGATTTATTGCTAAGCACTAACAAGTATTGGCAAGAAACAGTGATTAGAAACACTAGGAAAAAAGGAGCATTTGGGAGGAGAAAAAGTGGGAACAATCTAATGAGATCTGAATTGTAGCTTGTCAGGTGAATAAAACAGCAGCAAGAGTGAGAGTGGTCTGAGTAAGCACCCTAGGAAGTGTGAGTATGTTGGAAGAAGAAAGAAGCTCTTGTCGCCTTTATACTTGATAAAAGTGGTAGTAGAAGATGCTGCAGAAACAGTTGAAGTAATTGTCGTATAAAAGCTTTAGCCTGAAATGACTCTATGGAGGAAATATCCCATGCAATTGTTTCTGACATAATATTCTGCATTTTGCTCAGATTCCCAAATCATGGGCAAGTAAATTCTTGGTAAATTGATGAAATGTTTCAAAATTGAAGATTGTTGTGATTTTTGCATATTTTAACATTTTTTGTTTCATATTCCCCCAATTCTTTCCACATAATTAGTTGTATTCCAAGTACACTCCTTACAAAAGTTATTTAGAATAAACTAAACCTAGCAGAATTGAATAACTGAGGTTCACTTTCTCCTTCATATGTCCTTTTTGTGAGCCTGTGTTGCTTAGATTCCTTTGAAATTAGATTAGAGAATACTTTTTCATATACATATTTCATATACTATTTCACATGTCAGTAGTACAAGTATTTGAGGATAAGTTAGTGGTCCAGAGAATATAAGTATTTAAAGGCATCTACGGAGAATCATGGTAGTGGGAGAGGAAATGGTCTAAGAAAGTCACACTTTGTGAAGATGTTACTGAAACACTAGAAACATATTTGCAGTACGTATCACAGTTCCAGAAATTGCAACAAACCGTTTTAAAATCTGTGTTTCTTTCAAACAGAACAGAAGAGAAAAGGAAAGATAGAAAAATTGCAGGATGAGATTGAAAAACTGAAGGAACAGTTGCAGCTCACCAAGTCCCAGTTAGAGGTTGAACAACAGGCTAATTTGGCCAGGTTGTCTAAGGTAATACATGCTAAGTAATGTGAACATCTCAAAAGAACACTTTGAACTGTGTTCACTCAACCCAGAGAAGTGCTGGATTGCCCAACATTGAACACTTTCAAGATTCAACAGGACAAGGATATCCTGGAGGATAATCCCTTCCAACCTAATATTCTGTAACTGATGGTGATTTTCTTCCTTGTTTCCAGAGGAAGCCCTGATCTTCTGTAAAACATGGGGCGTTTCTTTTCCTGAGCTCACCTTCAGACTTCTTCAGTCCTCTTGTTCCCCCTTTCTTGCAACTGATCAGCTTCCGTTTTCAAAAGTACTGAATGACCAAATCAAAAGCTGGTAGAGTTTCAATTAGGAGTGCAAGCACTGTCAGAATAATGGGCCTTGGCCCCATGTGCACATGTGGAAGATACTCTACTCATTCATTCTGTGCCTAGCTTTTGAGAAGTACGTCTGCAACATATTTCTCCTGCCCCTGAAGCATTGTTTTGTTTATGAGATAGAACTTGGAGTATTCATAACAGTGCAGCGTAGATATTTTGGTGCCTTAGGGGCCTCTTTTGAAGCCATTTGTCTTAGCTGAGACTCCTAACTGCAAGGGGACAACCTGAAATGTCCTGAAGCTACAGTCTGCCGTGTTACACAAGAAGAAGCTTTCAAAACTCTGTTTCTCTGAGATGTCAGGGAAGATAGAAATGCGAAGTGTGACTGGTTACAGTTTGTCTGCCATTACTGACGTCCACTGTCAATTCAGGTGTCATAATATTACTGTCTTTTGATTGAAAGAGCAGAAGATCTTTCCCATGTTGGGTTTTTTTGGTTTTGTTTTTTTTAAATACTATTGGATAGAGTTTGTATAGAAACTGCCATGCTTCCTATTCTTGGTCACTTCTACTCCTTTGAGGTAAAAGGATACAGATGATCCCATTCTTCCTAGTTGTACAATGAT
This sequence comes from Acanthiza pusilla, assembly GCA_036630365.1. Taxonomy (NCBI): domain Eukaryota; kingdom Metazoa; phylum Chordata; class Aves; order Passeriformes; family Acanthizidae; genus Acanthiza; species Acanthiza pusilla. The sequence continues at coordinate 3,191,567 of JAXCHO010000003.1, read as the reverse complement.
TGCATGTTAGAGAAAAAAATTCAGAGTGAATGCTGTGATGGAAAGATGTAGGTGTTTCCTAAAAAATATGTATGTCCTGGGTAGTGAAATGCAGGACTTTAAACAAGCTGAGATCTATATAAAAATGCATCACTATGTAGTGGAATGGTTGAAGTAATCTAGTGGATAAAGTGGGGAAAATGTACATGTATATGGGGATAAAATAATTCTGATTTCATCTATGTAGTGATGGGTTCTGAGCTGAGTACTGTTACTGAAGGGTAAGAGCTTAAGGTTGTGATACGTAATAGTCCTAGGGAAATGTTAGTAGCAGATAGTAAAGAAAATCAAATATTACCAATTATTCTGAAAAATTACTGTGCAAGCCACAGCCTAAATACAGTGTGTGAGTCCAGTGCCTTCATCTCCAAAAGGATAGGATAGAACTGTAAAAGTTATGGAGATGGGGTATGAAGATGATCAGTCAGTATTTAGAATGACTGAGCATGCTGAGAGTTGTCAGTCTGAAAAAGAGACAACAGTTTGATGAAGATGGAGGGTTAGATACTGATACCTGTGAAGTCATGAATTACACAGAGTGAATAGGGATGGACCATTCCCTTAGTGCTCCAGTTCAGGACTCAGCATCCATCAAATGAACCTAGCAGGACCAGATTCAAACAATAACAACAGGAAGAAAAGTACTTGGCCCTTCGTGCAGCTTGTGGAGCTCATTGGCAAAAGATGTTGCAGTTGTCAAAAGCTGATGCAGCCACAGGAGATGACTGCAAAAGTGTATGAGGAGAAATGTGTTGAAGGCTATGCAGTTAATGAAGTTCACAGAACTGCATCAGGCTGAAGAAGTCCTCTGAGCTGGAAACAGCTGGCAACTTGGAGACTGTGAAGAAGAACATGCATGTTTGCTTGCCCTGATATTAACCTTTCCTACCTATACATTTGAGACTTTTGTGAGAAACAGGATGCTGAACTGAGTGGATCTTTGATATGACCAAGTAAGGTCATTTGTGTGTTATTCAGTGAACAACAATGAACTGCCAAAACTTTCTTGAAGGATACTTGTTATGCTAGCAAAATGTATATTATGCTACCCTAGAATTCTTAAAGAAACTGGTTTTTGATGTTACAGTATTTCCCACATATTGAAAGTGACCTGCATTTCGCATGCAGTTTGGGAGCTTGAATTTGTGTTGAATGTGAGGAAAAATAACAAATAATGGTTTTTTTTAAATTTCAGGAATGTGAGCAGCAAAAATCAAAAGAAGAAGAGATTCTACAATCATTTCATAGATGGAAAGATGAGGAAAGAGAAAAATTGGCTGATCAAATAGAAAAAGTGAAAGAGATGTTTATGAAAGAGCTTAAGGAGTTATATTCCAGAAATTCAACCTTAGAAAATGTAAGCAATTTAAATTTTCTAACATTTTTAGGCATGAATCACTTACAATAGATGGCAGTGATCTTCCTATATTTGAAATGTGATATAGTCATTGTAAAGGTCTATCCAGAAAACTCTAAAAGTAATGTTTGAATGGTAGCTATAATTGTATTTTTATATACTGGTATTTTATTCCTAGAATTTCAGGGGTTTTTTTGTTTGGGGTTTTTTTTTTTTTTTTAAATTTAAAGGATTGTTTTGGATGAATGAATGATACCTTCAGCAGCTATGTCAGTTTTTCTTTGCTCCTCAGCCTTTGATTGCCTGTTTATAGATTAGTAGATATTGTTGTGGTTGCTGCATGTTAGGTGTCCTTATGTTAATATTCTCATAAGTGGCGTGGCATGGCAGAGACTAACCTCTGCATTTTAGTCCTTACAGAATTCTTGTGTTTTTAATACATGCTTTGGAATGCTCACTAGCAAGAGAATCATAAAAGCGTGGTTAGGTCAGAAAACAAATCTGCATGGCATTACCAGAGCAGCTTATATTTTGTAGCTGCTAGGTCCTGTGTACTTTTACAAGTCATATTTATATTAGATGTAGATATTATTAATTATATGAAATCTGTAAATGCTGAGAATCCCATTCATGAGAAATGGGAGAAGTATCTGATGTAATCTCTGCATAACTGTGTTTAAAGAAAATTTTGTGTTCCTCCCCCCTCCTATTAGCAACTGTTAGAATTACAAAAGTCCAATATGCAACAAAAATCCAATTTAGGAACACTGAAAGACAGCCATGAATTTACAGAGGAGAAACCTCAGCGTCTTCAGGATCATCCAAATCTGGCTAGATATCTGGACAAACAGGTAACACTGTAGCTTAATGTATTGCTTTTGACAGATTACTTCTGTTCTTTCTGTTTTTGTTCATCTCTCAGTAGGATATGAAATCCATAAGTAAAATTTTCATTCTTCTCAATGCCAAAATAGCTGGGTTTAAAGATTTAATACTATTTAATACCATCCATATAATGGCAAGCAAGGACTTATTTTCTTTATCCTTTATAAATGAAGTAATTGTTATTTATTTATTGATATTCTCTTATTCTTTATGATTAAATATATCTATCTTTGCCAAGTATGGTGGCAGTTCAATTCCCAAATGCTCTAATAAAGCATTTATGTCTACTGATTTGTGAGTCCACTTACTGAAAAGTTGTAATATTCCATTTCCCAAGATGAAAAAGAAAATTAGGAAACTTTCTGATAGGATTTGCCAACCTGTGCTTTTTTGGTTTTGTTTTATTTTGTTGGTTTTGTTACATGTGCATTATATATTTCATGGTTTTTGGGATGTGAGTGTCTTTGTTGACTGCTGGTGTTGTACAGAAGTTTGGTCACTTCTTCTCAAAGATGTGGAAAACTTAGTTTTGCTTTATGGGTTTTTTTATTTCATCAATGAATATTGGCTTCACTCTAAAACTCATATGTTAATATTGGGGTTTTTCATTATTACACAAACTATGTTGTTAAAGAGTGCTCAAAATTACCTTATTTGTAGGGAAAAACCTCTGCCCCTACTACTCTTCGTTAATACACAGAGATGTATCAAAATGCTTGTGTATTTCTCACTCACAGTGACTGCATATACAAATCAAAGAGCAAATACACAGTTTCTAGAGTGATTGGTAAGAAAACCAAACTCAGATGTATAAATCATGCTGATGACTGTTCTAGGCCTCAAATCCTGGATTACTCAAATTTCATAAGATCTGTCATCTTTTTGGTATTTATGCTTTATTTCAAAAAATAAAGCTACATATATTGAACTAAATGGTCATGTGTTATTAACAAGAAATAAAGCTGTATGTATCAAATTAAATATGTTGTTAACAGGAATTAATATTGATTTCCTCTATGCAGGAAAAAAAGTGGACATCTCTAGTACAAGCCCTCCGTCATGACCATGAGACAGAAAAGTCCCTGGTAAGTGGCAGAGCAAACCACTTACACCTAAAGAAGACATTTTTCTTATTTTATTACCCTTTCAGTAGTTCTTGATATGCTCTATACGTCTGCTAGGTATCAGGAGTTTATAAGAGCATGTCCTGTTAGTTGTATTTATCATCTCTGTATTTCTGTTATGGTAGGATCTTGGTGTTTCAGTTAAGGTCAGGGTTGAAACTGAATTATCATTTCAGAATCTGACAGAAAACTGAAACTGTATCTCTCTTTTGAAGAGCTTTCAGCTGGTTCTGTGAGCACTGTATTATGTAGTATTTTCCATGTTAAGTGTATAGGCTGAACAATTGAGATCTGACTTGCCAACCTGTAGCGTTCATCCACCCTATACCTGCTGCTACCATGGACCTGTGGCATGTGTCTCAATCTTTTTTTTCTCCTTTCTCTCACTTCTCTCTTGCTTTTTCTGTTGTAGCTTTCTAATGCAGAATCTGTTCAGCTTTTCCAGGAAAAAACACCATGGCGTTTTGTTTTGCATCAGTTTATATATTTTATTATATAAAGCTTTATTCCTTGGATTTTTTTTTAACGTCTGCATTTCTTTTTAATCTCTTTCCTGCTTTGTTTCTCTTGCTTCTTTTCCTTTCATTTTCCTTTCATCTGCGTGACCATGTAAGAACTGAGCAGATCATAGTGGTCTGACCAATGCTTCTCCTCCTCTGGCAAGAAACCATTGGGGAGGAACCATGGAACTGTCCCCAAAAAGGATGTAGTTAATGATATACCCACATACAGTGCAAGAATAGAATAAGGGAGGAGTAATGTAAGTATTATTTTTGGGATGGTGCACCTAAATATTGTTCCCTGTCTTCCACATTCAGAGTTAATATATTAGGTGTATTATACAAATTCACATATCACCTCTTTGACACTATTTATAATTGAAACATTTTATAGAATTGTACAGTTTTTCCTGCAATCTTATGTTTAGGCAATCTCAGCAATGTGTTTGCATGATCTTTTCTTTATATTGAGATTTAGGTAGTCTTCCTTGTGTAATTAAAAAGTCAGCGAGGCAACTGTTTTGTAATACATACAAGTCCCAATGAAATCACAGAAGACATTAAGCTTTTGCTGAAAAAAAAACATTAAAAGTATCTAAGCATGACACTTGCTTGTTTAAACTTCATAGCATTAAAATATTTTATATATTATTAATATTATGTTTCTTTTCTTCTGATTGCTTTCTAGCTCCTGTCACAGATTGAGGCACTTAAATTATCAGCGAGAGAAGACTTGACCAAAAATAACATCTTTTACAAGAAGAGGATAGAAGAATTGGAGCACAGGCTTCAGGAGCAAAATGATCTGGTTATTAGTCAGAAGATGCAGGTCTGTTTTGTGAAACACTCGATGTTTCAGAGGGCACAGGACACAGAGAAACACTGTACTAGCATTTGGTCTTTGATATATCTCTGGTTGCATTTTTAATATTCACAGTTTGTAATACTGTTGCTGTAGTGTTTTGGTTACACTTTGGAAATTATGTTTCCATAATAAACACTAAGCCTGTCAGAGTTCTAGGAGTGTCTGGACGATGCTCTTAGATTTTACATAGTCCTGCAAGGAGCAGGGAGTTGGACCTGATCCTTGTAGGTCCCATGCAGCCTGAGATAGTCTATGAGTCTGTTTTGAAATAAATTGTTTTTGTCTAAAATAAGGTTTTGTAGAAACTTAACTATAGATTTTTTGAAGTGATTGGTGGGGGAAGATCTAGCTAGTCTGGAGTTCAGACTATGGCATGATTACATGTCCTATTCCTCTATTAGATGGTGCATTCTTTGTAAGTCAACATCTGATTTTATACCTTTTGCTCGAGATGAATGTTAAACCTATGCTTAAGTGCTTAAAGAATGGAAAGACAAATAATAGCTTTTATGTCCTCCACCTTAACAAAACTGATAGCTGGAGAATGGAGGACATAATCATAGATGAATTTCCTGCAAGAAAGTGACCTTTTGAATGATAACAATATGACCACAGATGTGTAATAGGTTAAGAGTGGTCTGAGTTTGGTGCTTGTGAAATGCACCTGTGCAGATCTACATTCTCAATCCCTGGAAAATAGAAGGGCTTGAGAAATAGCTAACATTTTTACAGAATCCAGACTTAAAGGACAATGAATAGGGGCACTATTGGCTATAACCAAACTGATAAATAAAAGAGGATCAGGGCCCAATATCTTGTGCCAGCTCCAGCTGACACTGACTGTGTGTTTGAACGAATTGTGTTCTCCTCTTTGAGGAATTGGAGTGCAGAACCTTGTTTTAATGATACAGGATTCACAAATTTCCTGTTTTCTTTAGATAACATTACAGCCAGCATGTTTCCTTTACTCTGTCAGTTCAGTGCTTGTCCTGGGGTATCAAATAGACAAAACTGTAAAGCAGGAAGAAGAGCTGTTCATGCATTTAAAGTCAATGTGTAATTAAACACTCCAGTGTTTCCCTGGCGTGGAAGCTAGGCTTGCGAAATGGAACACGAATTGCTGAGGAAGAAAGTATTGAAACTCTAAGTGCTGAGGTAGCCCATAAGTTTGCTCTCATTTCACTTTATAACTTGAAATAACAGGCTGTACAAGGCATGAATTCACATTAAGACAACACAAAAGTCTTCAAGCATTCATTAAGCATGCACAAAATACATATTGGGCACAGAAGTAATATTTTTCTGCTGGAATCATAACCAATAATTTCTGTTATGGAGTAGTACTGAAACTAGGTATTTTTTGCTAAATGTTCATTCTAGATCTTGATCTTGTACATGTGAATCTAGTCATGTATCTGTGTTTTCTCTTTTAGATAAAAGAATTGTCCATGAAGCCAGCTCCAAGTGTTAAAACATATGATGGTAAGTATAAACTGTAAGAAAAAACAGACTTTTTTCTGATTTCTGCAACCTGGCTGAAACAAATATAGACGTCAACTTGACTAACAAAATACTGAAATAAAATCAGTACTGGAAATATATTTGCTTTTCACAGGGTACCTATCTAGTTCCATGCCATGATTTACAAAGGTCATGTTTTGTAGCTGTAAGGACTTTAAATGTAAATAGTTGATTGCCTGAGTAGTGAAGAGATGTGAAATAGAACAACTCTGGTTTGTATTATGTAAAAAACTTCTGGATTTGCTTTATGAAGTGTAATTTTAATCCATTTTTTTTCATGCTTGACTGTTCTTAGGCTGCAGAACTCACAAAAGGGAAAATACTGAAAGAGCAGACAAACTGATTAACTTGTCAGTTAAGACACAGATGTTCAAAGAATGTTAAGAACTCTTATATTTTTGTCTGTGCAATGCTGTAACATCTGAAGTCTATTACAAATGGCTAAACCTGATAATAGTGTTTTAGGATGTTGTCCTGCACAGTTGCAGTGACTTGAAGTAAGTTTATTGCAATAGGCGATGACGAATGAATTAATTCTAATTGCAGTTTGGAAACCATTTTGCTGTTTTAACAAGGCATCGGCTTGAACTGAGTCAAACAGCAGGGAGTAGGTTTAGTTTGAGGAAGGCATAGTAAGAGGATGGCCATGTGGCTTTTCAACTGTAGCTGGTCATACTCATTCACACTGAAGCATGGACAAAAAGTCCATGGCACACAAGCAAATTCACTCCTAGCCCCAAGCTGATGTGAGGAATGTAGTATTGAAGCACTAATTCACTCCAAGGCTACACTCTATACATGATTTATAGATGTATGAGGGTTTGCACTCATTCATGTGAAGGGTTGATGCTGCAGATCCTCTCTGGGGAATACAAGCCCTGGTCAGGCTGGTCTTGATTAAGTAGCTTTGGGCCAAGACTTCCCTGTGACGCAAACACAGCATGCACTCGTGACCAAAGAGATGATCACATCCTAGTTCACTGATGATTTACTTAGTTGTTTCTTTTCCTGATTCTAGAAGTACTAAAAATGTTAAGGGTATATAGAGATGCACTTTTATGTTGTGAAGGAATGGTTTTTACTTAGTAAAGAATTAATTTCCCCCCATTATGCCAAAAAATAACTAATTTATACATATAATTAAATATTGCTACATTTAAGAATCTGTATTTGTCTATTACTGTTTACTGTAATACAATTCCATTTTTTTTACTATTGTGTTATTTTAGTGAACACTCCTGTAGAGCGTCTTCAAGAACCTAAACCAAGTCCACCTGTTACCGCACATGGTAGGTTTTTTTGATAGATCCAGATCCAGTACTTTCAAATCTAACACTCTTCTCAGATATGTTGCTTGTCAAATCATAGCTCTAAGAGTGGTTATATTGAAAGAACATAATTTGAATTGCTTTGCTGTATGTCAGCATTGAGAATTTCTATGAGGTAATTATAAGGATGCACTATTGAGAAGAATAAATAAAAAACAAATATAAATAATTTGAGAATATTTCCTAGCACATGTATATTATTGAAGCACTTAGATGAAATTTATTGAGGAAAAAATTATGTTTTCTAATGGAAAATATGCTTATCTGATACATGCGTACACTGGATAGGTACATGCATCTATTGGAATTTGTATAGGGAAACATGGAGATGTTTGTTTAGAGGTCTTGAAATACTGTATTTTCCATGTGACTTCAAATGGCAGAGAGTAAAAATATGAGAGAAATAATCAAAATAGACAGTTATCCTGTCCTAGTTCTTCCAGAGTATATCTGTGGTTACATATAGGTCATTGTTTAAGTATTATAACTTGTGGGAGACTAAATGGAATTTGTCTGTGAAAAATGTAGGTAATTTTTCTTTTTCAACAAATACAAAAACTTCTGAGCAGGCAATTTTGGAGAAGGGGCATTATACATCAAGCTTTTGGTAACTTGATAAGGAATGAAAAACTGATGAATTTCAAAATATTTATTATGATAAGAATTATTAAAAAAATAGAAACTGATTATATGTTTGGTAATTATCCTATGGGAACATTATTTGAATAATACTGAGATTTCCTTCTGAGCTATGCCAGGTCAGTAGTTCATTGCTTGAAGCTTTTCAAGTTAAACTATGTGGATGAATATTGTGTAGACAAAAGTAATAACATATTAAGTATAGAGAATTAGAAAAGCATTTTAAACAATTAATTCTTTTTCATTTAAACCAACCTCATTACACCAAAATAATAGTGCTGGCTAAGAAGTCTTACAGCATGTAGCTTAGCTATTGCCCTGAATTTAAGATATAAGTTTTATGTAGATTATTGCTGCTAAGTACTTAACGACTGAGCTTGTCAAGCATTACTTACTTGGTGCATTTGCTTTCATTTGAACTTAGAGCAGAAACAGTCCTGTGAACATTAGTATTTTCTGTACTCTGACAATTTAAATCAGCTCATTCAGATCTTTCATGATTTCTTGCTGCTTCAAATATTAAATGTGTGACATCTTGTGAAACTTCTCAAGATAGAAAAGGCTGTTCCTGCCATAGATACACAAAAGATTCACCCTCAGTTTATGATGAAACCTCAAAGAAGGTGTTCCCTTCAGATTCCTTTGCTGATTACTATTTTATTTATTTCTGCAGGTCTCTCTGTCTGTCCCCTTTCTTCCCTTCTGGATTTTTTTAAAACTTGCCTTACCTAATTTTCTGGATATAAAGGTTAGCAGAAGTTACGGTGTCTTTCCCGAAGTTTTCAGGACTCTTCAAGGGATTGACTTACTGAATTAAGACATCATGGCTGCATCTCATGCCTTTATGAAAATGAAAGCACTTCCTGGTAACTTCTGTAGACAGATTTGTTTAGCACAGATCATCTTATAATTGTCTGTGTATAAAATACCTTCATCACTTTTCTTTTTAAATTAATTCTAGAAAAGGCTAATGTGAACTTAAGTACACTTTTCAAAGCTGCTCAGAACCTTTTGCATCCTAATATTCATTCTGCACATCTTAAATCTGTGTTATTAAAAGATACCCAAATTACAAATGTGAGTTATCTTAGGAGAATAACTTAAAGTAGGAGAAAAACACCAGATATTCTGGTGTTTTTGTATCAGCAAAAAACTTCTTGTAAAAGCCAGAAGAGCACCTTGAATGCCATCCTGGCAGACAATTCTTCTGTCCATTTCTGAGCTACCTGTAGGGTTTTGTGCAGGTATAACTTAGGTCTTACTTTCAAAGATTACTTCAATCTCACAGAAAGGCAACCGAATAGTTATGATTTAGTTTTTAAAATAATGTTTTAAAATTAGGTTTTGGCTCCTATATTACTCTTGAAATGTTCCTTGTTCAGTATTTAATCTTTGTTAGGTCAATAATATGAGGTGGAATTGAAAACAGTAGTTAAAAAGGAAATCTACTAATTAGATTGTCCATTAAAACCTATGTCTCAGTCTACAAACATGGTGTGGACCAAGGCCCAGCTATCCCTAGGGACATACCTGAAGCATCTGAGGAAAATTTAGTGAAAATGTTTACTCTTCCTAGACAGTAAACAGAGAAAAGGGGCACCTTCAGAGTTTGGTTGAGCTGAACTAAGATCTGAATTGCTTTTTGAAGTTGCTTGTGTCTCTTCGATGACTGTAGAAAGAGTCTGAGGTGACTAGGCTCCTAATTTAGAGGCCTCAGGTAAGTGTAAAAAAAAATCATACTTAAGAATATTGCTTTAAAATTAATATTTCTGCTGCTTATGTGCAGTATATGGCTTTCCATTGATAAGTTAGGAGAAAAAATATATGAAGTGCATTAATTCAAAAATGATGGTCCAAATTACAGGTATCACAGATTAAGTCTAACAGCTCTTTGTCTGTGTAATTTGAGTATAAATTAAAGGCATATGTAATGAGTGTAGTCATGGCTTACATTCCTTACACCTTCAAAAGGTGCACTAGTTTACAAAAAAACAATTTTACGTTTTTTCCTTGTTTTTTATATTGCAAGTGCAAAGTGCTTATTGTGTATGACACTATACCATAGATAATTTTAATGGTTCTGTTCAGGCTAAAAGTTCTCTGGCATTTTATATTTCAACATAAATAGATGGGATTTTTCCTTTAAATGTTGGCCAGAAGACTGCTTTTCCAATAGTGCTGTTAAAATATTGGGGTTTTTTTAACTCATAGATAAGAACAGACAAATAATATATAATATGCATGAAATATACACAGCCTGAATCCTTCATTATTATTAAATATATTTTCCCATTCCACCTGCACAGAAATTGTTTTCAAATATTCTTTAAAACAGGTATTTAATTATTTGCCGAAGTATGCTGGGCACAAAATTTTTCAGTAGTATCCACTAAGAAATTAGGATAACCTGTATTTTTGATACATCTCATCCGTGTCTCTATACATACTAGCTGGCAGCAGAGATACTCTGGAAGATGTGGGATGATAGAGACACCACTGCTGGCCTTAATGGTGTCTAGAATTAATGTGGCTGATCAGATGGCCAGAAGAAGCGCAGCTCTGGTAAACATTAGGAAAGGATTCCTTAAGTGGGGGGGGGGTCATCTCCACCTGTCTATAATCAGAGTAAAGGTTTTTCTTACATGTGATTCCAACACGATGTTGAATAGATGTCTCTTAGAATATGCATACAGTGAAGAGAAAGAATAGGTGTGTTCATGTCAGAGGAGTTGGTGTTTTCAGGTGTTGCATTGCCTCACACCTTAGCATTTGATCTCTTCTGCTACCGTGCAGTGAACAACAGTATTACATCTAACAGTAATGCATTTGTGGTCTGCTCTTGCAACTGTTCTTAGTCATTACTGATTTTTCATTTCCTCTGTTTCTGATACACTAAGGAAGAGAAGCATGTACCTTTATGCCAGGTCAGCAGACTAGTTTCAGGTCTGAGTTCTGGGGACTGGACTTTCCCTGTTACATTAAGTTACTCGGCAAGGGCTTGTGCAGAGATGAGTCAGCCCCTTTAAGCAGAGAGCATTTGAGTAAAGGACAGGTAGAACAAGCATAGATTAAATCCAACTACACAGCAACTGCCTTACAGATGGGTAAGTCCAGCCAAGAAACTTGGAGGCCATGGTGCCCCTGCAGCTAAATTAAATCCCCCCAGAACATTTCATCTGTGCTTCAGGTTCTGTCCTTCTAAACAGATGCACTTCAGGCTTTTGGGAATGATTCCAGACTGTGTCTGAACACTGTTTTGGAGAATCTTAGTTGGTGGACAGCAGTGTGCCAGGAGCAGTAGTGTGGAGGATCGTGTTCCAGTTCCCAGGAATGCCCTGGCCACTGATAAATATTACAGCCTTAGAGACTGAAAGACCAGAAGCCAATTTGTCTCTCAGAGTTTTGCTTTTAAGTGTTTTCCTAAAATATATTGATATTTGCATCTTGTTAACAACTTGTGATGGTGTAAGAAGCATTTTTTTAGAACTTCCTATTTAGTGCAAGTTCTGTGGGAGCAAATCTTAAATCTGGTAACTAGCTTGGAAAAGCAGGCTGATTATCACCACAGGCATGGTAAGCATTGAGAGAGCAGCTTTTGTACCACCCAGGCTTTTGTACCACCAGTTTTATTCTCCTTTACATGGGGAATGTTGCAGATGTGGCAGTGTCACATAGCTCCAAGTGCTCATTTCACTGTGATTACCTGTCACAGTGCATCCATGTTTGTACCTGGTGTACAAGAAGTGCCAGAGAGCACCTTCACTGCAGCACCACTTCTTCCCCTCCTATCCATACAGCATAACAGCCATTTATAGTGCAAGGGGTTTTTTGTGAAGGATGGGGCAAATGTATGCAGGCCCAAAATATTGACCAATAAATTGTTTTCTCCTATAAAGCCTGTAGCTGAATGCTGAAAATACAGTTTGCGTATCTATTTTTATTGTAAACCCTAGAAGACACTAGTTTCCATTGATATAAATTAATTTGTAGAAGGTGAATATTAACATTTAAAAAACCTGAATATTTATTGGTCTACATTTAATAATGTCAAGCATATCTTATATCTGAAGTTTATAAAGTTGTAAATGAGCTGTACTCTGGCTTCATTTTTGTGAAGCAAATTTTACCTGACAGCCTATAGAATGATAAATTCAGTGTGTTTAGGAAGCTGTTTTCAGCAGAGGACATTTCAAGAATTCTTTAAAACACATGATTATACTGAATCTTACTCAATTGGAATGATTGAAGATTTTTTAAATTGGCTTTATTGGGAATTATCATATCTATATACATGTATATAAAATCTCTGTCTTGCACATATGGACTCAGTACGTAATAATTCTCTAGAATAGTGAGTTAATATATTTTTCGATATATTTTTGAGGTTTACTTGTCCATTTCACTTGTATTTTTTAAAGTTTTAGGATCAAATTGCGCATACACAATATTTTAAAATAGTTTTTTCCAAAAATCTTCATATGAAAAATGAACAACAATATTGATTTATGTAATCCTGGACGGCCCTGTCATTGCAGTCTAAAAATATCCCACCTGGCCTTCCTGATGCCATTCTAGAAGTTATGTGATGTATCAGTCAACCTCGCACTGATGGCTTAAAGCTCTGGTGTATCTAGGATGACACCATACACCTGTGTTTGGACAACAGAACCACTCCTGAAGTGACTATTGTGTTCGGGTCTCCTCTACAAAAATGTACCCCCAAGGCAATGAAGCATCACATTGCAGTGGGTTTGTGATTGTTAAGCAGGTTGTCAGCAATCAAGAAAGTTGACATCAGTGTGGTGGTTTTTTTCCTGACTTTCCCTCTCTGGACCTTGACCTTCTTCTGTCCTTTTTGTCTGGTGTTCCTGTTCTTCCTCATTATTAGAGCAGGCACCCTTGGTGCATATGCTGGAGCCCATAGAGGAGCTTTCAGAAGAGGAAAAAGGTAATGATTGATTCAGCTCAAAATATACTGGCATGTGTTTCTTGAAAACAAAAAATATTATTTGATACCTATGATATTTTTCATTATATTTCAGTATGTTTGTGTGATTTGGGTGGGAACATTATTTGTGTCAGTCTCCTGTTTGCTATTGGTGCTTGTAAATATTATGATTTCCTTATCCAAGTTCAATGTTTTTACGAAAATCTGGATAACTTCTTTAAAGCAGGCACATTCCATATGACTAAAGGCAATTGAACTAAACAGAGCAAAAATGTTTGATGGGGAAAAGCCCCTCACTAGGAAACCTTTGGTGCTGACACTATTGCAGTATGTGCTCACTTTGTCAATTCTGCATAAGAGAATAAAGAGTTCAGGTAGAAGGAAGTTGGTGGTGGAGGTTGGAGCTGCCCGCTTTCATAAATGCATCAGAGATACTTTTACAAGTAATCTGAGTTGCACATACCCATAAGCAGCCACAGCTCCAGCCAGGGTTGTGCAATTCAGAATAAAGTTACATAGCCCAGCATTGGCAGCTGCTGTGCCTCATCTGAGGAGAGCTTGGAGAAGGCCACATTTACACTGACAGAATGGAAAGCACTGGTTCAGCCTGCACGGTATTCTTCTCCTGAAGGCAGCTAATAGTACCTTAGGTGAAACACCAAATAGCTGAATAAGATAAAGATCTGTTCTGTGTGCGAAAATCAAAATCAGTCTTGAGCCATACAGCCAGTGAGTTTAAATTTCGAAGGAATGATGCTCTTCTGAAAAAAAATTTGTTGTTTGAATACATCTGTGTGTTGAGAGGTGTCCCCAGGGAAAATCCAGTGACTGAACAATCTGAAATAAAGACTGCTTACATTTTTGCCGTTCCTTCTGCTATTTCTCTTGCTTGCCATCTTCTCTCTTGATGGATTGTCTTTGATTCTTCTGCTGTGCCTAAAGGCATGGCCTGAAGTGCAGAAGAGAAAAAGAAAGAATGCAGTCTGAAAAGACAGACCAAGGCTTTTTTTTTTTTGTTTTGATGACAGTCATTTGTAAGGGAGAGTGTGAAAATTCTTGACTTGGAACATTATTTTGTAGGATTATGGAGGAGCTGAGACAGTGGACCAGATGTAAGGTCCCTTGTCTCAAAAGTTGTTAAATCTAGTATTTAGGGATGAATAAGAAAACAGTTCCTTAAATAATTGCTCTGGCAAAGAGGATTTGGCTTGAGCTAATTAGCAAGAATTAATATTGTCATTAATTAGGATAATGCTGGATAGTCTTGTTACCCTTATTACTATGCAGTAATTAGGAATTTTAAAATGAGTTTAGTTGTATCTATTTTATTGTAAGGATTAACATCAGAAAGAGACAGGATTTTCAGAAGGCTCCTGGGAGCCTTCCACTTTGGAATGTCTCACATATGGCTCTTTGGGAGGATTTTGTGCTGCATAATGCCATCTGATCCTGATTGGGGATAGTCAGATAGCCCTGTGTTTCCTCGAGACCAATTGTTTGCCTCTCCTAGGACTCAGTTCTCCAGACAAATCAGTTTTAATCTCGTCTCTGTCAAGGACTGAGTTGTCCACACAGTTCCCAAAACCAGATGAGATCTCAGCCTGATTATGTCCTCTTCAACACAGATCTCTTAGTATGGCAGCTGGCCTCTCAGTTTTCATTACCTATAGTTCTTTCCGGGAACCCATTGGAAGCCAGTTCCTCAAAACTGCCTAAAATATCATTTGTGCATTTTGAGGCTTAATTCTGTCCACTTTAGAGTGTTTGTCTTTCCCTTAATGAAAAATGGAAAGTAAATGGAACTGCTTTCTAATAATCTCTCATTGTTTGAAAATAGGAAAAGTGGCACATTTGTTTCAAAATAAAATATTTAAAGTCGCAATATGGAATTATTCCTTCAATCCTGTACTTGTCTGTTGGCTGGCAGATGATTCTGCTGCCCTGTAAGGCATACTGGGAAGAGACAAAGTCCTGCCCAAGATTTAACTGTTATTCCAGGGGAATTGGGAGTGTGGTTCACAGCACGCTTTCCTGGGATGTTTTATATCCTTTGCCAGCTTTGCTGACCACTGCCAGACAGAAGCAGTCATCATGGCTCCACAGGTTATTGGTTCGTTTGCTTTAAGCGGCATTCAGTAAAGTTTTGTCTTGCCAGAGTCACTTTATAGACAGGTTCCAAATGGGTGTGTTTTGCTTCTTTACTCCCTTGTATGACCCTATAATACTTTGGCCTAACTTAAATGTCAGTCTTCATTTTCGATGGAAGAATCTGTCTAGATGATTCTTTATTTCTTGCATAAGAGTTCTTTATTGTCATAAGAGTTGGTATTGACACTTAAAGCAAGAGAAAGAGATAGAAACTTCTTTGTCTGCTTTTAAGTATGTATGATGTCATAGACTTGCAAAGAAAAGACCACAACACTGAACTTTGTCCTTGAAAGATTTTTGAAGATTACTATTATCCCTCATGTATTTTCTGTGAAACAGTCTGCTCCAGACTAAGCTTTTGTCTTTACCAAGATGTTTGAAAGTGTTACAAGCTTGCAAAAATTTAATTTCAGTAAATGATTTTTATCACAGAACATCATGTTGCTAGAAGCTTTTATTGAGAAAAAGTTTGTATTATTCTTGGTCTGATTCCTGCTTGAATTCAGCTTTTATTTGAAATACCACTTTCAGAGAACTTAAGTATTGGATGTTAGTCTCTATCAGAAGTTTTCAAGTACAGTGTTAGAAGTAAAGGTCTTTGTTGCTAAATAGTCAGGCGTGTATCTTTATGGCAATTCTGTAACAGGCACAATAAAAGATACTTGTGATGGTGAGTACAAGGTGCCGAGGCACAACTTCCAAGAGAGCTGGCTTTTGTAAGCTAGCCCAAGATTTTGAAAATCACCCAATTCCATGTATATAAAAGTGCACATATATGTCTATGCTGTTTCTAAAGAATGCATGCTTCAGTGCAATTTTTAATTGTAATCTCGTACTGTGGATTTTTTACATATCTCTTAAAAGCATTTTTCCATCTTATTTCAGAAACTGAGAAAAGTGATCGGAAACCAGATAGAAGTAACCACTATTTAATAAATGCTCTGAAGTCTGATCCTTCTTTAACTAAAGAATTGCGAGTTGTTTTGGAGCAAGCCTTGGAGGAGAAGCTGGAATCCTTGGGAATTAAAGCAGTAAGATGATATTGAATTATTTAAAACAAGGGTAATCTTAGTCCAACTTCTTTTTCTATTCTCTTTCGCTCTTGTACTACAGTCCTCAGCCTATAAAATCCAAAGCTAAATTTTCATGTTTTAAATAGGCGTAATTCCTTAACCACTGAGCTGGCCATCAAATTATAACTGTGGAGGATATGGCTACACTTGTGAAGAACGATGTTACCAACTTCTGTGATTTTTCTACAAGCTTTGTGATATCTGAAGTCTAAGAGTGTTTACAATGCAATTTGTTTCCTTAGGGTGTTCGTGGAATATCAAGTGATCGCTTAAATAAAATTTTGCGAGCTATTGGACATGCCAGAGAACGCAAAGAGAAGCAAGAGCCTGCCATACACAGAATCCGAGAGCATCTTGAACGTCAAGTTAGCTTTCGGATTGAAGAGAAATCATTGCCTTCTGTTTCCTCTGTTCAGCTTCCTGGTGAAGGTTACAATGGAGTTTGGGTTTTGTTTCATTGTCTTGCAATTTATAACTGCTATTTAAGGTTTTATTTAACAGCATTTCTGTATAGCTGCTTTTCTGCTTTTCCATATCAATATTCTATATAGTTATGGACAACTAAACTTTATTCTTTAAAGGGTTCTTGAAATGGTGTTTAACTGCAAATATCTTAGCTCTTATATATATATCTCCTGTATTAGCTCCTATCCAAGATACATGGTGTTGTGTTGGAAGTGTAGCACTTTGGCAGCAAATAAACCCCATTGCTTTCCAGCTGATCCTCACAGATCTGAAGGGCTGGGTACAGCTGGGCTTAATTTCTGATTTTAGCCAATTCAGCACTGTACATCTGGTCATGTTCCCAGGTGCACCAATAGTGTGGGTTACACTCTGAGTCTGGTCTCATGTTGTGATCATAGATTTGCCAACAGACACCTTAGACACCTCCTCCCCCTGGCTGACTGCAGTGATAAGGGTCATCCAGCCTGCGCCTGATAACCTACCACCCCCTCAGCATGCCATCATGGCTACATAATCCCTTAGCTACACATCTCATGGCATATCTCATGGGAGTCACTTCATCGTATATCTCGTGGCTGTAGGCCTCATTCTTACATTATCCACCTTGTTACTACAGTCATACCTTCAATTTGGTGTCCCCATCACACCTTTTTAGTGGATTTTTGGGGGTCTCTGTAGGGCAATTGCTCATACCTCTCCCCCACACCTTTCATCATACCACCTCCAGACCTTATGTGTTTCTGGCGGATCATTATCCAGATTTTTACATGTATGTGTGATCAAAGCAAAATCTATTAGAGTCAGGATTAACATAGCGACAACAGGGTGAAGTAGTTTACTGAAAATTCCTGTAGATGTAGGTGACCATCTGAAAAGGAGTTCTGACCACTGATGCTGTCCATTTTACTTCTTACTGTAGTCTTCATGAGGCTGTAAATAAAATTGATTAGATGCCACCAGGACTGAAATTCCCTTTTGAATTCAGTGGCATTGAGGTTACCTTTCTAACTTCAGTGGGCAAAGTGCCCTCATCTCCTTCCCCTGTATTTGCTGCCACAGTCAGTTTCACAGGTGAGAAATGTTTGTGGTGCAGAATGTACTGTAGTTACCATATTGATTAGCATAGACAGAGGAAGTGAGGGTCTCCACCCTGCAGGTCGAGCTTGTTGATGTATGAATCAAATTTGGTTCATGCTGGCAATAATTGCTCCTACAAGAAAGATAAGGAGTTTTTAGATGGTTAACTTGATCTTCAGTGAAGGTGTGCTGGCATCATTCCCAGTATCATTCCTGGAAAGGGAAAACAATACAAGTTTCATTGGGGTTTGTTCAGACAGGTTATCCCCTAGTGGCTCAACTTGTTTAACTGCTTGGACTAATGACTAAAGTCCCTTTTCCAACTCAGTTTATCTCTGTTCTGTCTCTTTAGGTGCAGTTGGGCTGAATCTCTTTGGTCCATCAGGGCCAGTGTGAAACAGGTTGCAGCAGGCTGCCGTGTTCTCAGCAGAACCCATTCTGCTGCAATAGGGCCATGGTGGGGTGTGTGGGACCAAGCTGTTGGAACTGCTTCATGGGTTCCTCAGTCCGCTCCCATGGTTTTCCCTTGTTGAGCAAACTGTATAGGGGACAGGCAATAATAGAGAAACCAGGGATGCTTGCACCAGTATCGTAAAATTCCCATTAACTGTTGTAATTCTTTTTGACTAGACAGAGTCTGCCTATGCTCTGTGTTTTCCAAGGTGTCAGAAGTGGCTCCTTTAATCCATCAGGCTCTGAGGAACTTGACCTCCTTTGGACCCTTGACACTTGGATGTAGGAATGTTTAAGCCTAAGGTTATTAAACCATTCTTCCCGTTTTCTGTTGCGCGCATAACCTCTGTGGCATCTTCTTCATGTGTTACTGTATCATCGTGTTGCAAAAGCATATCTACAGGCTCCACACCTGGTGCATGATCAGTCTGTTAACCACAGCTCTGGTTCCATTCTAAAGAGCCTCTCTGTTAAATGCAGTATACAGGGTTCTTTTGGATTGCCATAAATAAATTTTTAAAAATATATATATACACACATGCACATTATACATACAGATATATATGTACACATTATACATATATCAACATTAACTGCAGGGTTGCTGTTTATAGCACTAACAATACAATTGCAATCACAAGCTTAATTTCCTGGGTCAAAACACTGGCCACAGCCAAAGATTTGATTCTGAAAGGTGTCTGATCTCTGAAGACCAGCAGGAAAGCAAGGGGGTCTATTTTCTGCCAAATTGCTGTACTTTTTAGTGCAACACATGGTAACTCTGGACTGCTTGAATGAAAATAATTTGTTGTTGTTGTTGTTGTTGTTGTAAAACTATAGTTGGCAGCAGAGACAGCTTTAATTGTAGAAATTAAATTTGAAAGATACGAAACATTGTTTGCAAGAATGACACAGATAAATTCTCTTGTAGAAAAACTCAGGCTCAGTCAATTGGGAATTTCCTCATCTGCCACACCACAAAAACCAGCAAAGTGGTCTCCTCCAGCTGTCCACCCACTTAGACAAAGAGCAGTCATCCCTGAGTATGCTTCTACACCAAAGTAAGAGATGCCATTCTAAAAACACTCATACCTCAGATAAGAGTCCTATGGGTTTGGGTTTTTGTGGCTGATGTGAACATTTCCTCATTTGTAAGAACTGAGAAAATAATTCACATAACTTCTATATGAACTTTATGCTTTCTCAGGTGACTGTCAGTCTTGAAATAATTTGTCTCATTATTTTTAGATCCATGAAAATTCTTGGAAGTGGAGTTCCCAGAAAGATCACTAGCCTCACGTATGTTTTGTTCCCTTGCCTTTTTGAAGAAGACATTTTTGGTGACTGACTATTCACCTTTGCCACACAAAAGTTATTATTAAGCTAAAATAATGAATGCTGTCTGGGCTGCATATTTCATATTTTGGTTTAAAGTATCACTCCATTTGAGTGTGTTATTATAATCCCTAAAGGATAGCATGTTTTCCTTTCAGCACACGTTCTTCGTTGTGATCAAGAAAGAGGGATATTCCATAAGATCAGTAACTTCCTTTAGTTTCTTAGCTGCTTTTTCTGAGTTAAAAGCATTTAGAGACTTTGGTGACCTAATTTTTTCAGTTTATTGATATTTTCGTACTGCAACCAATATTAAAGACAATATTCCATATTCCTTTCATATCAGGTCAGCTACTTTGCAACTTCCTGCCCTGAAAAATTCCCACGTTATTTTCATCCAACTGATGTCATAACAGACTTTCTGTGGCACGGATTCCTTCACCCTGACATTTGTTTTACCTGCTGATCCATGAAAGCCTGTCTGTATTTGCCTGGCAAGACTTGTTTTGTATTGGTATCTTATTTTGTAAAGATGGTTGCGTAAATGGAAAGAGTCATGTACGGATAAGAGATAATTTAGGCATAACTTTCTGAGTTTAATTAGCAGCGCGATTTCTTTTAAATTTTTTTTTTATAATTAGACTTTAGGGGAGCTTCTGGATTTTTTTCACTAAGAAAAATGCACATTGTTGGAAAGGAAAATATAAGGAGGCTTAAACCCGTATGTGGCAATGCAGACACTAAAACCTAGTAAGTGCTCATGTTGTATGTGGTTTTGCTTAGGACACCACCATTCAGTTCAGAGGAAGAAGCTGATGAAGATGATGTTAAACAGCCTTATATGACACCAGAGATATTGCAAAAGCAGTTAAAACCTTCAAGCAGCATAGTCCATGCTTTTCAGAAGCCTTCTAGCAAAAGCAATGTGGATGGGATGGAGGGAAATGAAACTGAAGAAACTGGAACAGCTGCCAAAACTTCTAAAGGTTTTTCACTGTGTTTGTATATGGATGTTGTGCATGATTTTGCATTTCATGGTAATATTTCTTTGTTAGAAAACATCATGAAGGCAGACTACCTAGTCTGGAGTATATATATATATAGGTGTACACTTTATGGTTTTGCTAATGAGTTTCTATTAATGTATTACTTAAAGATGTGTATAATGTACTTTTATATAAAAGCAGGAAAAGAGACAATTTTTGTCTCAGAGAGACTTCTTTTACTTATTTTTGCTTTCGGGAAGATTTCTAGAGGGTTTGCAGTGAAGATCCTCCTTTTGAATGGAAACTGTCAATTTATTTTTTTTCTGAATTTTAGGGACAGTTATTCAAAAACTCACCAAACAAGTTGGAGAGAGTCTTTATAATCATGGAAATAAGAACAAACCACCTGGAGGAATTAATGTTGCACAGGCATTTATTAAGAAAGAAGAGGTGAAAGATCCAAAGGTATCACTTCTAATATGCAGCATTATTACATTAAGTAATTGAACCTATATATCTATGTTACTTTTCTTTTTTTGTGCTGAAATCATCTTGGTGCAGCAAAGAATTTAATTCTCCAAGACTGTTTTGGAATTACATCTAAGTAGTCTTTTTGGGTGCACCTGCACTGGTGTATAGACAAGTGCTAGTGAGGGACCAATGGCAAGTGACTCAATCCACACCGCTTGCTTAGCTTATGGCTTGATTGGTTTGGATCTCTACAGCCCAAAGTTTGGGCACAATTGGTATCATTCTTACCTTCTAATCTAGCAGCATAGAGAGCCCTTCCTTACTTGCTTTCCTACTGTCTTGTTTTGATGGAGGAAAAAAAGGAATTTTCTAATCTAATATTCAAAAACATTATTTCTAGAGCTTTATTCAGTATGGATCTCTTAAATACATTTTAATGAGAGGACAAATTCCGTTGGCCTTTGTTCTGCATCTATCCACAATCACATACTGCTTTCAGACTACATCAGATCTATTGCTGTCCATTGAGTATGGCCTGTGTTCATCAGCAGAATACTAACAGAATGTATTCTTTACCCCTCAGGCTCCTAAGGTGTTGGTCTTCACCTCAGTTTAGAGTTCTATAATTGGTAAACCATTTTGCTGTAGATTGGGGTCTCTGTCTGAACAATTTTTAAAAGGAAAAAGAGTAACTCCAAATGAGAAGTCACCAGCAGATATTGATTTTATTTCAGTTTGAGTAGTTGTTACTAGGTTGAAGTACACAGACAGGTACTAGTTCTAGCATTCAATACAATATTTTTTCACTAAATTAGCAAATATGATTACTGAGAATCCTGTTATCCATAATAAAACTGATACCTTAGGGCTTCCTGACTGTGAGTTAAATCTGAAATTCATCACTCCCACCAGAAACAGTGACTCTTCTATTTCAGTCTCCAGAAAGGGTGATTGTCTTAATAAACTTTGGCAGTGAGGGTAGCATAATCATATTTAGCCTGTGTCCTTTTGCCATTGATGACACCTAAGTTGTCCAATGACTGTGTGAGAGCTGCAAATCACACCAGACTCAAAATTATCAACTCAGACATGACTATGCAGTGTTACTTCCAAATTCTTCATAATGTCAGCTTTTACAGGTCTGTAAAATGTTCACAGTTGAATTGTCTGGATTTTGTAAAGATTTTTAGATGGTGGGCCATTGTGTTCAGGAATTTGGGATTCAAGAGCAAAGACATGTAGCAAAATAAGCCTTAAAATCTATGTTTTAAAAATGCCGTAGTTTTTACTGGTAATCTCTCTTCCCACATCTTTCAAGCCCTGGAACCTTAAGGTAAATATTAGGAGAATGAAATCCCTCCTATTGTGGTAGAAGGTCAGGTCTGAGACCCCCAGAGAAGTCTGAACTTATGTAAGTCCATGGGACCCAGTGAGATGCTTCTCAGGGTCTTAAGGAAATCGGTTGATACAGTCACCAAGCCATTTTTGCATGATAATTGAAAAGTCGTCACAGTTGGGTGAAGTCTCTGACTGAAAAAATGAAAATAAACCCATTTAAAAAAAAAAAAAAAAAAAAAGTAAGAAAGAGGACCCTGGGAACTACTGACCTGTCAGTCTCACTTCTGTACCTGGAAAGATCATGGAACAGATCCTCCTGGACAGAAAATTAGATTATAATGAAAAGACAGTAGGTTTAGATTAGGTATTAGGAAGAA
Source organism: Acanthiza pusilla (assembly GCA_036630365.1). Classification (NCBI taxonomy): domain Eukaryota; kingdom Metazoa; phylum Chordata; class Aves; order Passeriformes; family Acanthizidae; genus Acanthiza; species Acanthiza pusilla. The sequence continues at coordinate 3,168,638 of JAXCHO010000003.1, read as the reverse complement.
ATTCTTTACTGTGAGGATGGTGAGGCACTGGAATAGGTTACCCAAAGAAACTGTGGATGCTTCATCCCTGGCAGTGTTCTAAGCCAGGTTGGAGGGGGCTTTGAGCAACCTGGTCTAGTGGAAGGTGTCCCTGCCCATGGTGGGGGAGTTCGACTGGATAATCTTTGAGGTCCCTTCCAGCCCAAACCCTTCAATCATTTTATGAAAAATATTGTTGCTGTAATTCATTTAGAATACATTGTGTCCCTGATATATCCTTTGTGGACACCATGAGTTCAGAATCAGTTTATGAAACCAGGGCAGGCATTGCTACTTTGTTTCTGGAATCTTTACAGAAGAACACACCATCTTGTATCCTGTGGTAATTATATGCATATATTTATGCCCATATTTATATCTTTAAATGTAGATGTCTTTATATAAGTCTTTGAGTTAATAAAACTGTTTAGCAGTTTTGATTGCTGCTGTGTATTTACACTCAATCAAAACTGAATTCTGTTTGCAGTTGACGTATTTATCTCTATTTTGTACTTTAACAATCATTTGGGACTTCTGAATGTTTGAGGAAACTCCTCCTCCAGAGTTTCTCAATATATGTGACTCTGACTTTCCCATTACCACACCCTCCAAATGCAGATAACTTGAAACAGCACAATGTTGAATCCTGGTATGTTAATAATACAGCACACTGAGCAGATCTGTCAGTTTCTGAAAAACAGTTTGCAATGTTAAAATGGAATTGTGTTGCAAGATAAAGCATTACTGCAGCCTCTTCCCTTCTTTCAAGACATACAATATATTCATATTTGTTGATTTTTCTCTAGTGTGCACATATCTTACATTGTTTTCTAATAGCATCTGAACCTTCCTTCCTACAATGGAAGCACCGTCTAGATCCTTTAATACTGGGAGACTCCAGTGAAATAAGGTTTTAGTTTCGTGAGAGACCATCATTTGCTATCCACAGTTAAGCTCTCTAAAAGTAGCTCAAATTCATCAAACCATGTCTGATTGACAAATAGGGAAATGCTGTAAGTCTTCTTTCTAAAGGTGAATGAAAATACTTAATTCACAGGCAGATGAGGTAAGAAGGGCCATGGACTCATTGCCTTCAGGTTCATCTGTTTGAATTGACTCTGATTTTGTGAACCTAATATACAAATCCACCACTTAATTAAAAAATGTTGGTACATGCTGACACTGAGTCTTGAGGGGAATGTATATTTAAAGTTTGAGCATCGTGTGTTTTTTTAAATTTTCATTATTTAATGTTCTCTTTAAATAAATTAGTTTTAAATTGAACAGGCCTTTACTGCAATACTTTTTCCTAGTTTGACTACAGAATGCTTGTAAACTGCCACCTTGTATGTCATATCTTTATTTTCATGTAAGTAATAAACATTCAAATACTTCAAGGACTTTCATCTCACTGGAATATCCCAGAAAAGATAATCCTTTTTTAAGGCTGGCATGTAATACCTGAAAACAGAGGCTTGTGCCAGATACAGAACTGTCAGAACTTTCAATGTTTTCAGTTCCTGACTTTAGAAAAAAACTCAACCTCTTCTAGTTTTGGAACTATAATAGTGAATGAATATCATTTATGTAATTGAATTAATGTGGATTTTAAAACTGTGGTGATAGATGTCATAAAGGCCATGTGCCAGTGCATTTTTCTTTACCAGTTTCACATTGTTGAATTTAGGAAAGATCTCAGCACAACTTGAACAGACAGAGGAAAAATGCATGTTTTTTCTTGTCCCTGTTAGGTCACAGAAGCTGATGAAGATGATTGGGATATATCATCAGTAGAGGAAGACATTTTATTGATGAAAGATGATAGAGGTCAGAAGGCGTTGACAGTTCAGAAAAATGAGCCCAATGCTGCGTCTGTGGTACATGCATGGGGTCTTCCCAAGAAAAGTGCACCAAAGGAGGAAGGTAATATATTCTTAAGGGACTGACCCACCTAGAGCAGGATTAAATACAGTGTATTACACATTGTAATTCAATAGATGGTGTTTTGTAAGAAAAGAACAAGTAAGAAAAACCGTGTTTGGTTTTTTGCCATACAAATACCATATTTTTATGATACTTAGTGGTATGTAAACCACACACACACATAAATATACAGAGATGCCAACTTAAATTTGAGATTTTAAAACATACAGTATTATCAGACTTCAACCTCATCTTAAAAATTAATCATCCAGCATTTTTTTAACCTTCCCAAATCAGAGGGAGAAGGGAACTTGCTTTGTCTTGAGAATAACAACAACTCAGGTTTGTTCAAGATATCTAACTGACCTAGCAGGCTGAAATAAATATTGCAACTAGTGCTAAAGCAAAAGCCTCAATCTTCCATATAATTATATAGCAATTTCTAACCCTAACATTTCAATATATGTAAAGGTTAAAGCTGTGCCAGTTACATAAAGATACTTCTGGTTATTTTTGAAGGGAAGGTAATGTTGACACTGACTACTTGTACTGTGCTTTGTATTCTATGAGAGAAACAACCTTCCTGTTATCAACACTTGTCATTTCCTCACTGGTTGAAATTTGGGAGTTCCTGAAGTCTACAGATGTTTGCTTACATAGCATGTTGTTTTATCTCATAGACAAATACAAAGTAAAAATATCCCCAAAAGTGTATTAATAACTATTAATTTTTTTGTCTGTTTGTTTTAACAGGCCTTCATGAAGCTGATAATACAAGCACGTTAAAAAGCAGCTTAGTCACTGTAACAGATTGGAGTGATTCTTCAGATATATAATTGTTCCATTCCTGATGGGAGGCCCTGCTTTTGGGTTCTGCTGGGGTTCAAAATGCAGATGAAAACATCAAGTGCTTCCCAGTACTTTTTCTCATTGGTCCTGCAATAACAAGAAATACTGTTTACAGAGCTCTTGTGTCTTTCAGTCTGACTCTGAAAAAGAATATTGAAACATGCATTGTTGACCATGTATATTTGGAAACAAAGTAATTCTTCTTTCTCTTTGTCATGGTTTAACCCCAGCCAAGCCCCACATGGCCACTCACTCACTCCCTCACCGGAGGAACTGGGGAGAGACTTGAAAGAGTAAAAGTGAGAAAACTCATGGGTTGAGATAAAGGCAGTTCGACAGGGAAAGCAAAAGCCACACACACAAGCAAAGCAAACCAAGGAATCAATTCACTGCTTCCCAAGGACAGGCAGGTGTTCAGCTATCCCAGGAGAGCAGGGCCCCATCACAGGTAATGGGGACTAGAGAAGACAAACACCATCACTCCCAGTGTCTCCCCCTTCCTCCTTCTTCCCCCACTGTATATACTGAGCATGTTGTCATATGGTCTGGAATATCCCTTTGGTCAGTTTGGGTCACCTGTCCTGCCTGTGTCCTCTCCCAACCTCCCATACACCCCCAATTTCCTTGCCAATGTGGCGGTATGAGAAACAGAAACGGCTCTGTGCAAGTCCTGCTCAGCAATAAGAAAACATGCCTGAGTTATCAACCCTGTGTCCAGCACAAACCCAAGACACAGCCCCATACCAGCCACGGTGAAGAAAATGAACTCTACCCCAGCCAAAACCAGCACACTCATGAGTTCAGTGGTGAAAGTCTCTCATTTCACTGAGGTGAAGATTTTGCCTCTGATGTTTACATTAAAGATTGAAACTGGTCTTGCAAGAAAGCCTGTTAGCCAATGAACAGAATATACTGACTGCAGAGTATTACTTTATACAATTTTTAATACATATTTTTTTGTATTTTATCATGAACTTTATATAAAATTGTTAACATTTTAAAGAATGTCCATGTATTAAACTGTTAAGTTTCTACCATGGTTTACAATAAACACCAAATGAAAAGAAAAAAGCCTCAGGTCTAAAACTAATAATCATTAAATGCCTCCTATATGGGGGAGGTGGTTTGTTGGGGTTTTTATTGTATTGGAGTTGAGTCTTCATTAGTATAAAAGCACAACAATTGGAAAAAAAATTTAAATGTCAAGCCATAGTAAGGAAAGCACTGACTTGTCATTGTGGAAGTACTTGATATTTCTGGTATGTCCATATTGGCTGCCTTCTTAAAAACAAAACAAAACAAAAAACAAAACAAGTATTTTGACTTAAATGAAGTACAAAAATAATGCAAAACAAAAAGAATCTGGAGTGACCTTGTAGTTTTGATGTTATTTAGATAGTGTCAGGTACAAAACCTTTTCTATCATGCTGTGCCATTATTAAAAAGGACTATTCATTTTTTATATTTGCACTGCTGTCCCAAAATGACCAATTTTTATTCAAACTCCAAAGGTCCATCAGTTCAAACTTCATGACAAACCTGATTTTTTGTCTGATTTTAGGGACTCAGTCTAGAAAGCATTTTGTGGTTATTTGTAATCTCTGTTCTCATTTATTGACTTGTACAAATATTCCCTCCAAAGTCATCACATTTCTATGGACAGACAAAAAAAAAAAAAAAGAAGCTGAATTTTTGAATTGTAATTCAATCGGGATTATCTAAAACTGTGCTGTTCACTATTGCCTGCTTTTATTTGGCCAGCCCTTCAGGAATGCCACTAGCAGAGCTGACCAGCGGGAATTGCCTGGGCTTTTTCCTTCCCTTTGGCAAGGCAGTGGCTTCGAGATGTTTTTGAGCCGAAGGTGTCGCAGCACTCCGCCCGGCGGGAGGGGAGGAAAAGCAGCCCCTGGAGGTGCCTTGTCACCAGCAGGGCGTGCCATCGTCTTTTCGAGCACACGCTCTGCTGAGGCCGTGCAAGACCCTCCCTCCTGACGGCTTTTGTTAACAATTTACTCCAACTGCTATCAGTACCTGCTCCTGCTTCCCCAAATCCTACTTTCACGCAGTCTCTTCTTATTCCTCATTCTTATTCTTCTTACTCCAATTGAGTCTTCCGTCCAGAATTAAACCCATGCCAGAAATTCCAGCAATATGCCAATAGGATGCGTGATGCCATTCCAATAAGCAGCTGACATGACAAACTGAATTAGTAAATACCTCATTTATTTATTTTTTCCAAGAATGCAACATCAGCTCGTGATTTCCAGGTATAAACTTTACAATACCAACATCAATCTTAAAATATATAATAAAATTTACATCAATACGTAAAAAGCTGCAAGTTAATATTTTTAAAAGTCATTGTCTTAGTGGTAAGTACATTGGGGTTGCGGAAGGGGGAATCACTCTGAATAAAACGTACAAAATCATGTTTAAAACGCTTAGAGTCTTCCAAGAGTGCAACTAAACATAAGCGTTCTTGTCAAAGTGCTTGGGTGGGGTTTTGTCAGGGACACTGTTGTGGACCTTTGTGCGAGAAGACATCACAGATGTGGCTCCATTATAGGCGTACCCCCTCCTGAAGAGAAAAAAACAACCATTTACAGCTCATCCCACAGACAGGTGACATCTCTGCATCCAGACATTATGGTAACAAAGCTAGAAGAAATGTATGGGAATGCACCTACAAATTTCAGGGGAGGGGGCACATTCCTGCTCTGTGTGGTCCCATTCTGGTTTGACACTGCCACACCAGCATCTGTCTTTGCAATGCAGTGTTTTCTGTAACACATATCCCTTGTTCATAGCTAAGTCAATTAGGTCCCAATCATGAAATAATTTAAGTTGTGGCAGATCCTAAATGAATAGTTACTCCCTACAGCTGTTCCTCTTCATTATCACCCCTCTTCAGCTGCTGGAGGTCCCACTGCCACCACTACTCACTTTTGCTCTGATGATTTGAGAGCAAAGAAATTTGTCTATTCATGCCTGTAAAGCAACCTGACCACTTTCCCTACATCAGTGAATGCACTGTTTCCCAGCCGTAGTAATTTTATGAAATATATATATATCACAAGTATTCGTTGTGAGTCAATAGCTTTTCTTAATTACATTAATGATGGATAGAGCATTATCCTTAAATCTACTTGTTTTCTTTTATCCACACAATCTTTTTCTGAATCTCATTACAAAGTGTTTTGGAACAGTAATCAAACTGCATACATATAGCAGGTACAAAAACATAGGTATTGATTTCTTTCAGTAAGTACAACTTGTGTTTTACCTTGCAGAATTACTGTTTTCAGCTATTGAGAAGCAGAATATAATGCCACCAATTATGCAGAGTGAAGCTCCAGCCCATCCAATGAACAAAGCTGCTCCTAATTCATACCTACAGGAAGTCAATAAATGTGTTTAACAAAAGAGAACATGCATTTAACAGGATTATTTCCAGAATAAAATAACTAACTATTATATTTTTCTTGAATAACTTTCCATTGGCACATACATCATTCACCACAAAATGCTCTGCCATTCACCCACGTTCTTTTCATTACTTCCCTCTGACTTGGGAGGCAAACTCTGTCCCTGCAGGACTCTTGGGCAATGCTTCTCACCCTGCACAGCCAGGGTTAGGATTAGGGGTTAGGGTTAGGGAAAGGCCTGGCCTTTCTGCCTGTCCTCCTGGACTGCTTTGCTGTGGGGTTACATCATTCTTTGGCCTGTTTACAGCACCAGCTCCTCTGCTTCAGTTTTGTTCCTGTCGGCTCCCAAACCGAAGTGGACTGGGGCTTTTGCTGAGCCAGAGACTACAAATCCTGCCTACAACCCTCCTGAAGTTTCCCCTCTGGCTCTCAGGATCTGTCTGACTCCCTCCCTTGTTATCCACACACCAACCTGCTTAAAACACGAGGGTTTTGTACATATGCATAACATGCATATGAAATATGCATACACATTTGTGCAATATATGCATATCCCTACACAGGTGTGTCTGATATAAGAATATGCACACACAGGTGTATGTTCCAGCACCCTTCTCCTTCTCTAGTCCCTGTGGCTGCATTGTGCCTGGCAGAAACTGCTCCCCTGCACATCCGTGGGCAGAGCTCCCAGTCACCAGCAATGGTCCCCTCTGCTGCCTGGGCCAGCCACAAATTGTTTGCTGCCAGGAACTGCACCATTTGTCTCTGAGAGGAGACAGTGGTGCTTTGGGAGCATTATCTCACAAAGGTAAGTCCACGTTTCTAAAGCAACAGTAGCAAATGAAGGAAAAGAAGGGCATCGGGAAGAGATTCTTTTCTCTCCCCTCAGCGCTGGAGCTTCAAGACAAGCAGCAAGCCATGGCTGCCCCTTGTCTGCTCCATCCCCCAGCTCTTTGCCTGAGTACCACCCCTAAAGCACTTCTAGAATGACCTGCATTAGGGTGCAGCCCAACAGTCTCCAGAGTCTGCTGTTCCTCACCTTTAGAACACACTGTGTGTCTCTTGCTCCTCTGCTGCAGCTTCCCCTTAAGGAGACCTTTATCTCCTCCAGACTTCTGGGATCCTGCATGGAAAACACAGGCCCCATTCCCCACCCAGCCACAGCTACCAACCAGGTGTCTGTGCTGTTTGAGCAGATGCTACTAAATCGATTTGTTGTAAGCTGTGGTGAGGCAGCCAAATAAAAGCCTCAGCTCCACAGCCTCCCTGTCCAACTGCAACACTGTGTAGTTGCACTTCTCAGCTAGTTCTGAACATTTCCATGTCCACAGGCCCTAATTTCACATTACCGAATTATCTAACTGCAAATACCTGTCAGCTGTTCTGAAAAACTTGTATCTTTACAAAATGGCACTGCAGAAACACCCAAAAATTGCCTGTGAGCCCAGACACCCAAAAAATGACATAGTGATTTCTGTAATAGGTCACAAGAGGATGAGCACTGGCTAAGGAGCTAAAAAATCACTTTTCCATGTTATCTTGAGAGCCTAACTAGAGGTAAAGCATAGACTTTGGAAAAAAAGAAATAGTCACAAAGGGACAAAAACATACACTTATGATATCTGTGCTAGATGCTATGGACACCCAGGGTTGAGTAATTTCTGACCCATGGGCTTAGTGCCAAAAAGCAATAGAAACACAAGAGCTCAGAGGTAGAACACTCCATGGGACTTGCACCTGACTGTTCACGGCCTCACTCGTGCTCCGACTTCTAGGCTCCTTTTACATTTTCTGTTCACATCACTGAAGTTGAGTTTTTATTTACTATTCTTTGCTAAAAAAAGGATGAGATTCCCCGAATATTCCCCATGCCCAGCTGTTGGGGATTAAATTAAGCTTACTTATAGAACATTAGAAATTATTTGTGTAGGCTTAAGTTTAATTGTAATTTGCTTACAGCTCAGCATGAAGTGTGCCCTGCTCAAAACTTAGTGTAGGTGAACTTTAGATGAACTGTGCTTGTTAGCAGGAAAGGCCAAGCAGGGGAATAAACAGAGAAAACCCTTATCTGAAGATAACCAGGCTAAGACCTGGAGGGCTCCAAGGCTGGCCCAAGCCTTATCTGGAAGATAAGAACAATTAATGGTCTGCCCACATGGACATGCATAAAGAATCCAGTGAGGTGTTAGAAGACCCCAGACCATAACACTCCACTGGATCAAGAGGCACATGGAAAATTCTTGAAGAGCATGTGAGGATCAGGTGCGCAGACTGTGAGGGAAAAAAGGCCCAGGGATCTCTTTCTCTGTTCAGGCTCCCTCTCTGGAGACACCAAGCTCAAGCTCAAGCTCAAGCTCAAGCTGAAACAAACTGACTCCGCCTCAGAACCCTTCCTTAACACCAGCGTGGGGCTTATGGACCCAACCCCAGCTTAAACTGCTGGGAGCCATAGCTCCTTTCCCCCAGAAAACTCTGCACCCAGTGCCATTTCACTTCAAAATCTGCCAAATCTGTAAAGTTTTAATTCTACCTATATTCACATTTCCAACCACGTGCTATGGTTTTCACATGCCTCAAAGAGATTTCTGTCTGTGCAAGGACAGGGGTTTCAATGTTTAGAAGCAGAGATCTACATCAGAGCTCATCACCTAAGATCCCATTATAGTCAACACGCAAGAAAACCACACAAAGTGCACTTCTAAAACACCTTCAAGGCACCTCTTTTGTTGACCTGTAAAGGCAGATCAGAGGGACCAGCTCACATGTGAGGTAAACCCAATCCTGGGGATTCCTCCATCTCCACAGGATGGCCAGAGCACACCTAAGGAACATGGACCAGGATTAGGCTTCCACAGAAGCTGATGCAGATCACCACTATGGTGCTGAAGAATGCGGCTGGACCAAGATCCAGGAATGCTGTTGCAGTAACAACTTATTTGCCGAGACCATTTGCCCAAAAAGTGGGAAACACAAGTTTCCATATTTTGACCTAACATCACTAAATGGTTGGCCACAGGCTGAGGGAGTTATGGAGAAAAAGCACCATCTTCCCCTCCTGGAGCTCTTCCGTCCTACAGGAAAGAAATCAAGACTATATTTGATAGAATTGGGAAGAAAAGGGGTACCTGAGTGTTGCCTCCTAGTTGGGAAAGAAGCCATGGGGTTCAGCCTTTGCTTTTGGGATTGTTTGTACTTTTTAAGCAACATTTGTCACTATTCCACATATAAACAGATTGTGTATATGGCCCTGTCACACCATCAGGTTAATGACTTGCAGAGCTGTCCTGATTGGTCTTTCCTCCACATTTTCAAACAGAGAAAACAACCTTTCTGATTTACACTGATACTTAGGGGGACAACTTGATGTTTTCAATTGCGTATCAGTGTCTGTATGGCTCCCTGGGTTTTATCCAACTTGTCTTTTAGCTTGTGTTAAAACTGATGTATCACAAGTGCACTTCCCCAGGGATCAATATTGGGTCTAACACCATTTAAAATTTTTGTAAGTGATCGGGATTATGGGATCAAGAGAACTCTTGATGGAATTTTCCAATGATACCAAACTGAGTGGGGAAGGGGACACTTCAGAAGGGAGAGCCACTCTGCAGGAATACCTGGTAGGTGATCAAGAAGAGATCAAGAAACCATTATCCTGCTCTACTCAGTGTTTGTCAGGCCACACCTGGAATAGTGTGCTCAGTTTTGGTCCCTGCCATGCAAAAAAGATGTGGGCAAGCTGGAGAGGGTCCAGAGAGAGGCCACAAAGATGATCAGAGGACTGGGAGGCCTTTCATGTGGGAAAAGGCAGAAACAACTGGGTTTGTTCAACCTTAAGGAAGGAAGGCTCCGGGAAGACCTTATCATCATGTTTCTGTGTTTGAACAGTGGCTGCAACGAAGATGGAGATGCTGTTTTACAAGCAGTCATGTGGAAAGATGTGGGATAATGGGAACAAGTTACCCCTGGGGATTTCAACTGGACACATAAGAACAGTTTTTCACAGTGAGAACAATCAGCCATTGGAATAACCTCCCCAGAGAAATGGTGGATTCCCTAACACTGGCCATTTTTAAGATCTGCCTGTATAGGGTACTGGGCCATCTTGTCTAGACAGTGCTGTGGCCAAGAAAGACTGGATCAGATGCTCCTTGAGGTCTCTTCCAACACGGCATTCTATGGTTCTGTGATCTTTTCAGCATTTAAGAAGCCAACTCCAACCTCCCACCAAAATCCAGTCTGTAAATAAACCTTACCATGCAAAAAACCCCTTATTAAACATTGGTACCTCCAGAAATATAGAAAAAGGAGACAGGCCTTTTTAGAATAAATTTCTGCACTTGCTGTTTCCCCCTCCCCTCTTTATCATTGAAAACTTTGCAGGAAACACACTCCTCTGCTCTTAAAGTCCCAGGCTGCAAGAACCAAAGCAGTCGCTGTCCGAAGTCTGTGGCTGCATATCCACAGTCTCCAATCAGTGAAATCCATCTCACTAGAGGTCACTGGCAGCTCAGACAGGAGCCAGAAACTGATGAAGAAGCTTTGAGGTGACCACTGAGGACCATGGAACCTCAGCTGCAGAGAACTGAAAGCCACCTTCAACTGCACTGACCAAGCAGGCTAAAAGAACATTCTTTTTCTGTAATCCAGGGAGGCAGAATTCAGTGAGAGAACTAAAGCACAATATTAATACAGAAGAAAAATATTCTAGTTGTTACACCCTTTAAGACCATGAAGGAAACTTCCAAGCAAACCAGTGGAAGCTTCATTAGCTGACTGGATGCCAGCAGACATTCATACTTTCCTTCCAAATCAGTACAAGTACCAAGGGAAATGCACATTTTGATTGCCTGATTCTTATGATCTTTGGAAAATAAAGAACAGATTAAAATCTATCGAAATGTGTGAACTATGCACAATCCATTCAGAGGCAAGAAAGCTGAAGGGAAACCATTTTTTGTAAGAGAGAATGGGAAGTTAGATAATTTGGATAAACAACCCCATTTATCAGTAAGAACAATCATGATTATGTGACTTCAAACTGTGGCAAGGGAAAAAAACCTTAAAGATTGTAAGAGTGAGAGTTTTCTTAATTAAAAGCAGTAAAGTGACAAAATATTTTCCTAAGAGAAGCTGTGGGAGCAATGCCAGCAAGACAGCAAAATAGAAGCACAGATTTTCCCCAATTAGAAGTGTCTGAAGAAAAATTAAATATATCTTGGCTGCAAGCACCAAGGCATTCCACATCGTCCCCAAGACCCTGGGCATGTTATCATGAAGGATCAAGCAATTCCTTTGGAGCCATTTAAAAATAGCAATGAAGACTATTACATGAGAACATAAAATCCAGCCTAAGATTTCTTTGTATGTAAGGCCTGTTTAGGCACCCTGTGGTGCCTGTTGTACCTCAGTTATGTACATCATTCAAACCCAAAATCTGCTGGGAATCGCCTCCTTAGGCAGGGCTCTGATACCTCCTGCACCCAGACATAGTCAGGGTGTCTATTGCAAATGCAGAAGGCTGGAGGGAAATCCTGACGGCTGACTCAGGATGATGAACATCTTGTGTCATTGGTTGCCCACTAACAGTACCTCAAACCTGTCTTTGACACTTCCAAAATAACTTCAGGAGATAAATGTGCAGTAAAAGACAAAAGGCTGAAACCCTCTCTCAGTGAAGAGACAATACCGAATTTCCACAATATACCAGCAAAGCACATTAAATGCTCGTGCAATGCATAACAAAGTAAGAGTTCACAGATGGCAACAAAACGGAAATTTTACATTGGTTGAGAGAGGAAGGAGCTGAATGCCACGGTTAGCTCAGTCTGATGCAAGACGACTGCATGAGCTATGTGCATTGTGCACAACTGAAAACTTACGGATTTCTTCTCTGCCTTTATCTTTGCAGTCATGATTATGTCTGCCTACAGTTGAGCTATGTTCATTGTCCAGAAAATAAAGATAATTCCTGGAGAGGAGGTTTTACTACCATTATTTCAATATTTAAACTGGATTTCTCATTCCTTCATCGTAAAATTCCACTGTGAGGTCTGTCTGCTCTTTTGCAGCAGACAAGTGTAGGAATACAGCGTAGGAAAGAGACTTCTGGCAACAGCCATGGTATTTTTCACTAAGAACAGTAAGCCTGATGAATAATTAACTTCTGTCTATATAGCCAGGCTCCATTTTCTTCACAGAAGCTCACATCCTTATTTCTTTTGGAGGCCTTTCAATCCTGTCTTCACTGTATCAAATAAGCAGAAACTATAGGGGAATTATGGAGAAAATTAATACAAACTTGTTTTCAAGACAGGAGAAGCAGTGTCAACCCTACTGCAAGTGTACATCCATTTAGTGTTATTTATTCAGACTATTTTCTTTATTTATTTATTCAGACTATTTTCTTTCTATCAAAGAGAAACATAAAGGCTCAGGATTCCTTACTGGTCCCTTACTTGGGTCTCAGGGAAGCATATACCCAATGTTTGACATATCCTGAAATCACTGCCAAGAAAACTTTTAAATCCTTCCCTTTAAAGAAGCATTTACATCTTCTACATGTATGAAGGCAAAACAGGAAAGTCTATGATGCTGTAATTTACAACCAACATTTTCAGACTTGGTAGTTGTCAATCCAAAATCCAAGCACTGGTTGTGGAGTGCTGCTTTTGTGGGTCCTGAGAACTTGCACAGCTTTAAAGGGAGTCTTTAGGGATGCTCATTATTTCTGGTATGGATCCTAAAACTCTAGAAATACTCACTCCCTTAAATTTAATTGCAAGTATAGGCAAAGCATTTATGTCAGTGCTTACAAGATTATGGGTTCTGATAAGGTTTATGATCCAAATTTCAGTCACCTGCATCTGAAAATCTGTTAGCAAAAAGTCCAGAGAGTCTGCAGAGTCCTCTCCTCAACAGGAATCAAGATGGTGCAGTGCTCGACACCTTTATGGAAACCACCGTCTACGAAAAGCTCAAGGAAATACTTTTCCCCCTCCCGTATCGAATGATTCACCTAATGAGCCCCTCTGCCTTGTGCAACCCTTGTGCTGCACCTCTGTCCTCTGAGCAGGCTTCACTCCCAATTAACCCCATCTGCCCTGCCAGCCTGCAGCAGAGCTGGGCACACGGACCGCGGAGCAAGCCCTGCTCAGCAAAGGGTTTGTTCTTTGAATTTCAGCACCTGCTAACTCCAGCTAGAAACTGTGATCAGGTAAAACTGCAGCCCACTCTGCTCCTCTGCCAAGGGGAGAAGCAGCTGCTCTCCATCGAAACAGGCTCTGGTGCATGGTAGGAAATGTAAGGTCTACTTGTTTGATAGATTTATGGGTATAGGAAAGTACTTACTTTTGTGCAACAAAAGAAGGGTCAAAGAACTCAGACGTAATCCTGTTTGCATACAGGGAACAACTAGTCATAGAGCACAGCCCTGAAAAGCATAAGACAAACCATTCAGTGGAGCTGGCAGCAGAGCTTTGGGCCTGACCCTGAAGTCAACGAAGTCACAGAGGATTGTGCACGGCTTTCTGCGGAAAAGAAGTGGCTCCGGTATGACTTCAAATATGCAAACTGATAGAAATGAAGTATATTTACCAGAGAGTATGAAATTCAGTCCAGCTAAACAAGCTATTTTTGCTTTAGTCTGATCGGAGCCTCCGACTTTTGTACATTTCATCCCAACCAGTCCAAAAACGGCACCGAAGAAGCCCAGGCAGACAGCGGAGATCATCAACCCTCTGCAGGCTTGGATGTAACCTGTAAGGAGAAAAGAGCAAGGCTAATATGAGAACTGGGGCCATGACAGGTTTTGCTACAACTCCCCTCCCTCTGTGCAGCATCAGGCACTCGCTATTGCAAATGGAATCAGACTTTGGCTGGAGCAGGATCACCTTCCCACTGAGTGTGTTCTTCTGGGTGATGTAAGCCCTTCACAGAGCATCATCACCTGAGCCCAGCTCATAACAAACATACTGTGGCACTCAGGGCTCCAAAACATGATCCCATGGCACTGGGTACAGCATCTGCAAGAAGCTGTACCCATGAAGTTTAGAGGAGCAACTCCCCATGGGCTGACCAGGGGCTGTCACAGGCTGCAGAGCCACTCTGCGCACACCCAGCAAGCCTTACACCAGTCCTGCTGTGGATCTGTGTCACAGATTCAATATGACTGGCAGCAGGGCTGGCAGCACAGACCCTGGCTGGGGTCCTGGGCCTGCCTGGCCGCTCCAAGGATTTGATTTGGATCTGCCAAGAAGGCCCTCGTTCTGCAAGGAAGTCAGCCATGCACTCAGCTCCACAGACAGCAGCAGTCCCTTGGGATAAAGCAAACCACTGCCCTATCTGAACCTGGACAAACAGCTTGCACCTGGCTTCAGCCACAAACGATTTGGCTGTGCTCCCCGAGACTGCTCCCACAGGGACCTCCCAGGGCAGGGCCCTTCCACGGGACAATGGGCTGCTTGGCCTCTTCTCCCTTCCGAGAATATCTTGTAATTGAAAGACTGATAATGTCATATCACTGCTTACGGGGTGGAACGCTGCAATCTTACACAGCTGAATAACCATCACAAGATGTTTTTCTTCATAACCTGCTGTTACATCTCATTTAAAATGAAAATGAACTCCCACTATTAGGGTATTCATTCTTTTTTGCTTTGATCTCCAGTGGGTGGAAATGTCGAGAGCTGAACCACATTGTCATTGCCTATTACACCAAATTTTATGTAATAATAAATAAACAAAAAAAACCCCACCAAACCCTGCATAAAACTATTAATATGGAAGAAAACAATTATATTAAAGGAGGAACTAGAGAACATCTAATGAAAACAGAAGGCAGCAGGTTCAAAACAAAAGGTGTGCTTGTTTGTAAAATGAAGCTGTGGAACTCCTTTCTACAAGGATGTGTGGACACTAAGAGTTTACAGAGACTCATGACAGAGAAATCTGTGTCTGGCTGGAAGGTCTTTGAGATGCAGATGGCTACCACAGACACTTGGCCATCTTCTGCTATCCTTACTGCCACCTCTCTCAGCCACTGCTGAAGGCACATCAGCTCCAGGATGACTGCCCCGTGCTTGAACAATGTTTTAAATCCCCCACTGATTCACAGCTTTGTGCAACAGAGCAATTTGTAGCACGTAAGACCCCATTTTAGCAGGCCCACTGAACTTGGGAGCTGCACTGCCTGTCTGTGAACACAACCTACTAGCATTTATCTACATCTGCTGGCACACAGACAGGCTTCCTTCACTTGCAACATGCCTCTGTAGCCCATCTGCTAAAGAAACAGACAGTCAATGAAATAAGTGTGACTGTCATATGGCTCACATGTTGGTATGTAAGAGAGCAATTTGTGCAAGACTCAGCTTTGAAGACAGCAGCCTTGCTTTGTTAATTTTTGCTATAGGCATGGAAAAGTTGGCTTATGCTGCTTTAGGTGGTGTGTAATGTATTTCTTGTAGCAGACAGGTAAAGCACAAGATGAAGACTGAAAGGAAGCTATTATTTTTGACAGGTCCAATTTATTGACAGTGTTAGTAGCTAATTGACACATTAAAGTGCTGAACCATGAACATGTTTACCCGGAGGTCTTCTAAACTTTTATTTATGTCTGAACCTCCTAGGAAAACCAGTAAATATTCACCCCAACCAAAATATCCAGCATTTGCTAGTAACCACAGGGCTGAAATTCAGTTTTTCCTGAAGGTCAATACACAGTTTTAGAATAGGTAGAGGGTAGTGAGACAGCAAGAAATAATTAACTTACTCACTCAGAAATCATTTTCAATTATAAACAGCATGAACTGGAGGACTGCTCAGTTCTGCTGAATGAATAACCTTTCTCACTAAATAATTCACCAAATTGGGCAGGCCAGCTACAGCAGGGATTTTTTTAGTTCACCACTGCAATCAGCCAACTGGCACACATTTTAAAAACAAAATCTAGAAAAAAGAGTCACAATTTACACCAGTACTGTGGAAAAGCAGAAGGCTCTTTAATCCCACTGGAGCATTGGGAAGCCTGAAAGGTTGACATCACTGTTTTCACCAAATCTAACCTCCTATTGCATAGATCCTAGGTTCAAATTCTTTCAATTCAAGAAAGCAAGATTATATTGGTCACCAAGACTTAGAGGGCTTGCTCAGCTTGAAGAAAAGGGTCAGCAGAGATTTTAGAGCAGCCTTCCAGAACCTAAAATGGGCCTACAGAAAAGCTGGAGTAGGACTTTTTACAAGAGTGTGTAGTGACAGGACAAAAGGAAATGCCTTTGAACTGAAAAAAGGGCAGATTTAGATTAGATATTAGGAAGAAATTATTTACTGTGAGAGTGGTGACACACTGGAATAGGTTGGCCAGAGAAGCTGTGGATGTCCCCTTCCTGGAAGCGTTGAAGGTTAGATGCGGCTTTGAGCAACCTTTATTAGTAGGAGGTGTCCCTGGCCATGGCAGGGGTTTGGAACCAGATGGTCTTTAAGGTCCCTTCCAACCCAAACCATTCTCTGATTCTATGATAATGAACAGAATTATAAAAGGGAGCTGCCTATTTCTTCACAGTCCTCCACTCCAGGCAATAACCTGTCCTTTTCCAAATGTTCATTGCCTGTATTTGCAGCAGCTCCTGCAGGAAACTTGTCATGTACATACCAACCACCCAAATGAAGCTCCCAAGCAGCAAAAAGCCATGTGTTTTAAACAGACAAGCAGACAAACATGCATTACTCATAAAGTCATGTTTAACAGCATTCCAAGAGAAACCTATTTCAAGGTGGTTTTTTCTTCAGGTTTTTTTTTTTTTCTGTTTTAAACAAATGTGTTTTGTCTTGCATTCAGATTAATCTTATTAGAGTTTCATCTTTCTTGCCTCACTGCTTTCACACTTGCCTTATGCTTACAAAGAGTTAGGAGGCATTCACGTATTCATATCATATGACACTATGGGAAAAAAAATATATGCAAAGTTCTGGGGACTGCCACTTTCACAATAAATGCCTCTGGTGGCATTTTGCAGTCTGCATCACGTGAAGTGTAAGAGGTTGCCTTACAGATACAGCACAGATTCCTTCCAAAAGTACACACCCATTGCTTTTGTATATCTTTCTAAGCTCTAATACCCTCTTTTAGCTTGTAATTGAATTTTTGTTCAGCTCTGTTCTTACAAAAGGTCATCAGATCCACTGTTGGAAACATGGAAACTGATACGACCTTTTTTGGGGGAGGTGGTTTCATCAGTAAATTTCCACCTATGACCAGTGGCACAAAAAGTAAACCCAAAATGCCTTTAAAGTCTCACAGACAGGAAGAGCATTTTTGCTTGCATGCACAATGTGGGGCTTAGCACATAATGAGGGCTGGCCAAATGGATTTCTTCTACAGGAATGCATAAAGGTGGAAGGGGACCACAAGCAATTTTCTCTGGAAGCTGTTTGTGTGGAGTGATGGCCTGAAAGCCATCAGAGCAGCCCCACTGCTGTGACATCCCACAGCAATCTGGGGAGGACAGTCCAAGGCCACTCCATCACACAAACCGAAACAAGGGTAAAGAGGAGCACCCCTGATCTGAACTATGACACTCCTGAAGAAGGAAGGATTCTCCTGTGCTCCACAGGAGAGCTCCAGCAACTGGTGTAGAATCACAGAGACCTCAAGTGGTTTGTGTTGGGAGGGACCTTAGAGGTCACCTAGTTCCTACCCCTGCCATGGGCAGGGACACCTCTCACATAGCCCAGGTTGCTCAAAGCACAGTGACACCCTGGTGTCATTTCCCCTCATTTTGTCTCTGATCCCCTGAAAATCTGAGCGGCCTCTCTGGATAAGAAGTCCAGCATCATATAGAGGTTTCTGATTTGACAAAAAAATTATATTTCTGTAGAAGAGGAACTGCTCCGTGAGACAAATCCTCTCCATCTGTGTGAGGAAGGAGTGGAGCAGAGCCACATTTCTCTGGGACAACAAAAATATTTCTAGTAATTTCCCAGTCATGCTCTACCATTGTGAGGAGAGAAACACACTGTCACGACAGGTATCCTTACAGGGTTGTTGTTTCTGCTCAGAAACATTTCACTGAAAACAGGAAACCAGATCTGCCCATTTTGGGTCTTCTGAGCCCCCCACATGAGGATGGAGGCAAGCAGTTCCCACATTCCCAATCACAGGGAATGGGATCCACCTTAGACATGTAAGTCTGGGCAAAGAGGCTAGACAAGGGCTGAGACAGATTCATCTTCTTGTTGAGACATGAATTCCTTAAGCCACGAGTGACACACCTCAGCCCTGAAGTGCACTCCCCCACAGGGGAAGGGTTAGGGTGAGGAGGGGACACGCACATCCACAGTCAGCTGCTCACAGGCTCCGTGCAAAGCCTGTAACCACAAGGAGGGCAGCTGGGGCCAGGCTACCGACTGAAAGCACCTCTGACAGTGGTGGCTGCCCCTCTAACCCAACCCAGCTTGCCTGCTCTGTGCTGGGGATGTACATCACTCTCCCTCCGACCTGCCTTTCATCCACATTGTACCTGGGTACCAAAATCTGGCCCCACAGCATTTAGAGATGCTACTGAAAAACACTGAAGCCTTTCACTACTGATAAACAGTCTGGCCATAAGAATTGGGACAGGGCCCTTCCAGACGCGTGTTTCAGATTCAGTTCGGTCCAAAATGAGCTGATGGCTCTTTCACTGTGCACAGGGTGCCTCAGAAACTCATCCTTGGCCAAGTGGAACATGCTACTCAACACACAAGGCTTCAATGCACAAGCATTTGGGGGGAAGGGTGGTAAGGACCTTGCTGTCTAGTGTCCTTTTCTTTTTGAAAATTTAAATGTTCCCCATTCTGCATACTTTGTAACTACGCTTTTCTTACTTCGAAAACAGATTAACCCAGACCTAAAAGAACAGCTAAACAATAGATTCAAGGGATCCAAAAGGTTTTGCACCAGCGATCACTCCATGCCCACCTGCACAGAGACCACAGCTCCTTTTCCAGTCCTGGAAACTACATTCTCAGCTGCTGCACTTGGCCACAGAGTGACTGATGTCAATGGAGGCCAGTCAGCTCTCCTATCCCTTTGGATAGGAACTGGCAAATCCCTCTGCCTCCATGGGGCTGGGTCAAAAGAAGGTCCAGGGAACAGGACTTCTCCACCTGAGGAAAGCATCCTGCAATGATGATGCTGAAGGGTTGCCTGTGTTGCCTCTTTTCAGTATCTTGACCTTTTAGCCCTTTCTACCTGCAGAGATTAAAGGTTTTCTGATATTGGTATTAACGTCACATTCATATTAATCCCTGATACAATAGTATTAATCTCTGTCAGTGATTAAACAGACCTTCCTTTCCCCTTAAACACAGCTTTCACACCAAAATACCTTCTCAGACTCCAGTGCAAAGGGGATGTCTTGCCAGACTGTGAACAGTAGATGTGATCTTTTGTGAGTATTAAAGCCACTGGAGCAGTGCATATTGCATTCATTTATAACTATAAAAAACTTAGAAAAGGTGCCATAATTTTAGAAATCTTTCCTCCCTTTCTTTACAGTCACTCCTGAAGCTATAAACTATGCTATACACACTTCTCCTGTTTCTACCAGCCATAATCACTGTGGATTTATCAACTAAAAGTTTAGTTGTAAAGATTTCCTGCAGTGAACCAGTTTCCCAGTACAGCTTCCTTAAAGGGCAAAAATGTTTCGCCTTAACCAGAGAAGAAACGCAGCACCAACTCAATCTTTGGTTTCAAGCCCTATAGCAGAACTCTCAGCTTTGCTTCAAAATAACACTGCCCTAGAGCTGAGCAAAGCTATGCATCCCTTCTGCATACCTTTGCATCCCTGACTGCCCCGAGCTTTTACGCTGTCATTTATCAATGAAGCAATTACATCTGAGTTAATAACCGCTTAGCAAAACCAGCAAAGGAACATTAATTAAAACAAAACTACGCCAAGGCTTGTTCTTCTCCACCGACCGTTGCATGGCTGGCAAACCCATAAAAAAGAGGAATGTCACAACAGTCGGAAAATAAATCAGCAAGAAAAATTTGCCTGCATTCTCCTTGTGTCAAATCCACACGCACACTCTTCTGATGAGGGAAAAAAAGGCAGGTGGTGACAGCACGAGAGGCCAAAACAGACACTCGGGCACCAAATATAATCTCAACCAGTGGGGTTTTGGGAGGATTAAACCCCACTTCCACAGGTGTGCACAAGCAGCACGCTGCCACCTGCCTGGGGACAGGGGGCACCTGCCTGGGGACAGGGGGGCACCTGCCCTAGAGCCCGCGGGGGAGCCGCCTCCGTCGGGGTCCCCTCGGCCCCCCGGCCCCGTTGGGCGCGCCCCGAGCCCCGCTGCCCGCCCGCCCCGCCGAGGCCAGCCCGGCAGCGGCCCCGGGACCCGCAGCTCCCGCAGAGGCACGGGGGACGACACAGGGGACACCGGGGAGGTGTCGGGGTGGGGGTCAGCGGGAGCCTGACCGTCCAGCGCCAGCATGGATGGGAAGTCCTTGCAGTTGGACACGCCGGTGGAGTCGGTCACGCATGTCTTCCAGAGGTTGGCCCAAAAGGTGGCGGTGGTGATGACCGTGCCATCGATGGTGGACACTTTCCAGTAGTCGGTGGGCAGCGTGGAGGAGACCAGCACCCATCCCGAGATGGTCAGCAGGAAGGCGATGATCTCCGCCGACGTGCTCGCCATGGGCCCGGCAGCAGGCGGCGGGCGGCAGCGGGCGGGCGGCGCGGAGCCGCGGCGGATCCCGGCGCAGCCCGGGAGCGGCGGATCCCGGCGGCGGCGGCGGGCGGAGCGGAGCGGAGCGGGGCCGAGCCGAGCCGAGCGCGGCGGGGCGGGGGCGGTGGCCGCGGCAGCGCAGCCCAATCAGCTCCGGCAGCTCCGGCAGCGCCCCGGGCCGCCCCCGCCCCGCCCGCCCGGCCCCGCAGCGCCCCAGCTCCCCGGAGCGCGCCCCGGCACGGCCCGGCGGGGGCTCCGGGCGGCGCTACGAGCCAGACCCCCAAACAAACAAACACACCAACAGCGGGATCAGTCCCGCGGGCCGCGATTTGGGGCTACGTTGCCCTTCCCCTGCGCGTGCAGGGGTCGGGAGGGTGGCAGCACAGGGACAGGTGCGTCCTTAGCGTCTCCTCCGGAGCCGCAGGTTTGCATCTCTTTCCGTATCCCACGCCCCGCCATCCTTCCCACAAACAGCCTTGCCGGGAGGGTGGCCTTGAGGAATGCTTGTGGCATACAGGTGTGCCGACCGTGAGCGTTCCATATTCCTACAGGCACGGAAGCTTTTGAAACGCATAGCAAGGTTTTTTAATCCACTGAATTTCAGTGGGTCCCCCATATTATCCAGCCACGAATGATACAGCGTTTGATACCTGTTTTTGCAATGTGAGGTGACAAACTTGGGATTTTCTATCTCAGTTTTAATGCAGTGGCATTCGAGCCTGCAGCTCGCAGGTGGAGAGTTATCCACAGTGGTTTCTCCTCTTGTTTGAAGCTGTTTACTTTCCACATCAGTAGTATATTTGCCATTGATGTGGAAAGTACACTGCCGGTCTTTACTTTCCTCCTATTTATTTCAAAACTATTGTTACATTTTCTAAACCTTTTTGCCAGATGGGCAATCACTGGAGGATAAGAAGCCACATTTGCATCATTATTCTTCTGATGAATGCTCTTTGGTTTTGCCGTGTGGACACAAACCCGGATGTAATCACCTTACAGACACATATTAAAAAAAAAAAAAAAAGGAAAAAAACCTCAGAGTTAGGCGTACCCTTGGATGTGTGTCAGAGCTCAGTGGGAACATGATGTTTGTTGATCTGTTAATGCTCCAGCAGGATAAAAGGGGGTCCGCAGACGCATTTATTGACGCAGTGACCCTCTGCCTGCTCTCTGCCTCCTTGCTATCCTCAGGCTTGCAGGTGACGCACAGTGGCATTGGCAGGGAAGAGGGAGAGGGGAAAGCAGGCAGGAGGCTTTTTTTGCATAGCAGCACTGGGCATGGAGCATGCTACAGCTCCATTCAACCTCTGTGCCAAGATGTCTTCTTCTCCCCCAGGAGGGAAAAGAAACAGGGTCATGAAGTAGGTGAGCCACCCTCCAGAGTGGTGTCGAGCTGTAGACAGAGCTCACTTTGGAACTCCGGGATGACCGTAGATCCAAGTCCCATCTCCACGATGTTATGATCCAGTTATAGGGCATGGCAGCAGAAAGGAAAAAGAGTAAAGATTTTTTTTTAATGTTTTCCCCCATCATGGCACTTTGAGACCTTGCAGACTGGAATTATGTTGGTGGTGGTAAAATTGACCAATCCAAGCTATCAGCTAGGATCTAATCAAGTCTGAGGTAGGAGACTTGAGTCCAAACCTGGGTCATCATGTTTTCTTGACCTGGGAAGCTTACCTATTCTTTTGTTGATAACACTGCTTTGGTTGGTGAATCCAGGGAGTAGTATTTGGGCAAATTTTGGCCAGGGCCCATCAAAGCTTTTTAGTGTTCTGCCATGCAATAACCAGAAGGCTGGAGTGAGTGTTGAAGGACAGGAACACAGCCAGGATACCTCTAGGCCAGAGTCTGAGCCCCTGAGTCTGGGAAAGAGAGGAAGAGGATCTCCCTGAAGAGCATAGGGACCACTTCCCAGAGGGCCAGCGGAAGCGGCAGGCTGGAGAGTGACCTTGCTGAGGGTGAGTTGTCCTGCTGAAGCTGCTGTGGGCTCTGGCTGTGGTGTCCAACAACCATTTGTGCTGTCCCAGACCACACTGCTTTCAACAGAGTGGGACTTAACTGCTATGTGCAGTGTGGATCCATGTCTCTCTGACAGCAACCTGAATCTGCCTGGGACTCCAGGGGGAGCCCATGCAGGTGGCTTAGGACAGATGCAGTTAATTCCACCTCAAACCCACTCCCTGCCTGTCCACAAGAACCCTTCAAGCAGGGCTAATTTATATGTTCATTCCCTTGCAAACTCTGTTTTATCCAGAATGTTGTAAAGTGGCTCCAGTGTACATGAGGATCAGACTTGCTCCACCTTCAGGGAAAGGCTCCTTCTTTCGTCTCCTGACACTGCTGCTCTTGAGGATGTTTTATATGTTACTAGTCCACTTGTTACCATCTTTCTCATCCAAAATCAGAGCAAGATGTTGAGCTTCTGATCTCATCTTTGGTGATGTAAACTGAAAATGACATAGTGCACAGCTGAGGGTTCACCCCAGGCTGAAGAGTAAGGGAAGTTGCAAGAGATACTCTTCCCCTGTGGCATTTTCTTCATGCTGGCTGGCATCTGCAGGGATAAGATATTGGAAAACATTCATCTGTGAGACTGTGTTTCTCCCCCTTGTCATTTTTTTCATCTTCTTTCTCTTGTGCAACTGAAAGTCCTTTTGCCATGAGCTTAACTCATGCATCTCCCAATTTTCCAGGATACCATAGTGTCTTTTCTCCCTGTTGTTGTAGAAGGAACTTTAAATCCATATGAAGCTATTTTTATATTTCCCTTCAATCTCTGTCTTCCTGCCACCACAGATCTGGCTTTGGATTGGTTACTTGGCTTTCTTACTTATTTATAGTTTATTTAGTAGAGTGAAAAACTTGGCTTCTACTTTGGTTTATTAATGGGTTTGGGTTTTTTTTTTTTGTTCCTGTGTTTTGTGACAAGTTGTGACTTGGGAAGTTTTTGAAAAGTTCCTCACACCACTGTGGGATTGATTTCCATTTTCTTCTGTCCATAAGTTGATTGAGTCAATACAATAGCACAGTTTTGTGCTGGGTCATTTGACTGAGTGTGGGGTTTATTCCCTTGGACTGTTAAGAAAGGTGCTCATGTCAACAACCCTTGTAGTTCATTTTTTGTAGCAAGTTTCATTGACTTTTAGGCATAAAAGTGGCATTTTGGGAGAAATATTAGTATGTGTTTAGAATAGGTTATTTTAGTTGGAAGGGACCTGTGATGATCACCTCGCCCAACAGCCTGACACTGCAGAACTGACCCAAAGTTAAAGGGTGTTTTTAAGGGTATGTCCAAAAGCCTCTTAAACACTGACAGGCTTGGGGCATCAACCACCTCTCTAGGGTTTGACCATGCCCTCAGTAAAGAAATGCTTCCTAATGTCCAGTCTGAACCTTCCCTGGTGCAGCTTTGAACCATTCCCACACATCTTATTGCTGGATCCCAGGGAGATCAGCACACCCCTCTTCATTTTCCCCTCCTCAGGAAGCTGCAATGAGATTTCTTCAGCCTCTTTTTCTCCAAACTAGACAAGCCCAGAGTACTCAGCCACTCCTCACAGAATATGATTTCCAGCCCTTTCACCAGCTGTTGCCCTCTGGATGCATTCAAAGACCTCAACATCCCTCTAAAGTTGTAACTTGTTAAGTAACATCCGTCACACAACACTCTGGGTGAGGCTGCACCAATGCTAAAAACAGTGGGATAATCCCCTCACCTGACAGGTTGGTGATGCTATGTTTGATGCACCCCAGGATGGGATTTGCCCTCCTGGCTGCCACAGCTGACTCACACTGATCCTGCTGCCAACCAGCAACCCCAGATCCCTTCCTGCAGGGCTGCTCTCAAGCCTCTGTTCATACTTGTTCCCAGTGTTACTCTGTCCTAGGAACAGAATTCAGCATATGGACTTGTTAAATTTCATCCCATTAATCATAGCCCAATGCTCCAATGTATCCAGGTCACTCTGCAAGACCTTTTGTCCCCCAAGAGTGTCAGCAGCACCTCCCTGGTTGGTATCATCGGCAAGCTTGCTAATGGTGTGTTCAAATCCTGCACCCAGATTGCTGATATTGAACAGAGCTGGCCCCCGGGACTGGGGTGTGAGGAGCACCACCGGTGACTGCTCACCAGCCCCATCCACTACAACCCTTTGAACTCCGTCCTTCAGCCAGCACACCACAAGTCCATTCATCCCACAGCTGGACAACTTGTGCAGAAGGATGCTGTGAGGGACAGCATGAAAAACCTGTCTGAAATCCAGAAAAAACTCCATCCACCACCTTCCCTTCATCCATTAGGTGGGTGACCTAATCATAGAAGGATATGAAATTAGTTAAACAGGATTTTCCCTTGGTGAGCCCATGTTGACTGTGCCTGGGGATTGCATTGTTCTTTAAATGCCTTTCAACAGTACTCCAGTGTGATCTTCTCTGTACCTTTTCCAGGAACTGAAGTTAGACTAACAGATCTGTAATTCCCTGGGTCTTCCCTCACATCCTTCTTGCAGATTGGAATAACACTGGCTAGCTTCCAGTCAGGAGGGACCCCCTCCAGGCTACCAAGATTTTTTAACCACATACATTTTACAAATCAGGATGGAATATTATTAAATAGTTGAATTTTTATAATGTACAAACTTCTATTGTATAGCCATGTACAGAAGAACCCTTCAAAGAGGGTTTTAGTGTCAAATCTGAAATACA
The DNA here is from genome assembly GCA_036630365.1 of Acanthiza pusilla. Classification (NCBI taxonomy): domain Eukaryota; kingdom Metazoa; phylum Chordata; class Aves; order Passeriformes; family Acanthizidae; genus Acanthiza; species Acanthiza pusilla. The sequence goes on along the minus strand of JAXCHO010000003.1, from coordinate 3,143,001 downwards.
GGATATTATTTTAGCTTTTGCAGGATCAAAATCACAAGTAATCATTACTGCCTCATAAGTTAAACACCAGATGACAACAGCATTTGTTCTGCAGCCAGGATAAGCAGGCTAGGGTCGTCATGCCTTTGTCCTGGAGTAATTTTTCTTGTAATTTTACCATGCATAGGTTGGGCAACTTGAGACTCTTTCCTGGCTCTGCCATGCTATGATTTCCAGGGTGCATAGAGCACTTGTGCAAAAGGAAAGAGCCCCAACTTTATTTTTCTTAGGCTGAAGGACAGCTTCCTTGTTTGCTAGGGCTTCCCTGAGAATCTGAATATTGAAAAAGCAAGGCAGACATGTGGGGAACATAGACAGGCTCACAAGAATGTCATCACCCAGGCAAGGTCAGGTCTGTTGGCAGTGCTGGGTCTGGGGAAGACACCCCAAACTGGTGTGTGTGTTAGAGGAGATTAACACAGCTGTGAGCGAGGAGCTTGCACAGTGCTCTGCATGGTGCAGAACAAAGTGCCGCCTAAAAAATGAGCAACCAGATACTCTTCCTCAACAGAGAGTAAACAAAGGAATGTTTCTGTCTCACCTAAAAAAAAAAAAAAAATCCATCAGATTGGGAACATCAGTTAATAATCACCAGCCCTCGCTGGGGTTGCCATCGTTGTTTTTCTTAAGTGGTGTGAAAAGGAATTAAATTGAATTACTGCATGTCTTTTGTAAACTTCCAGGACAAGAATGGGTTTTAGCTATGCAGTTCATATATTACATAACAAAAAGTAAAAAATTAGTAGGAACTGACAATCCAGAGCATTTTGAAAGAGTGAAAAACTGCATTCCGCAAGCCAATAAACTTTCCCCTCTCACTCTCTCTGTTCAGTGCATTTGGACATTACAGACTTTGTTTCTTGACACTGTGATTAATGCATTGTTTCTTTCTTTTTTTTTCCCCCAGCTCACCTTAATTTTGCTGAGAAAAACCTGTGTTGTTCCCTGAAAGTTTGTAATACAATGCTTTTAAAAATAGATATAACCTGTTTGACAAACTCAGCAGGAAATGTGAAGAAGTGCATCTCCTACTTTCCTGGAGGTGCATTCCTCCTGGCCAACAGCACAGGTGCAGCTCTCGTCCTTCAGAAGTGGCCTCCACATCAAATTAAGTTTTGCTAAGGACAGGCAGGTTGCTGTGGAAAGGCAGGAAACCTCCAGACTGATTTTTAGAACATGCAGCCCTGTGTAATGCAATCTAGAAAGTTTGCAAAATTTTAGAAAGTTTTCAAAATAAAAGAATACCGTATCTAATGGAATTTAAATGGATTTAATTGAGGTGGAAAGCAGAGAGGGAAAATGCTTTTCCAGAGAAGTTCAGAAGAAATCCTTGCCAGTGAGTCATAAAGACAAAGTTGTTGAGTCCTGAGCAGTGTCTGAGCGACAGGACAGTGTTTGGGTATTGGTGTCCCTGGAGTGGAAATGCTTTCCCACTGAGCATGTCCCTGCCATTATGTGCCATGGCTGGCCTCTGCTGTTTCCCGAGCCCCTGGTAGATTGGGGTGTAGATGAGGAGTCTCATTTTTCACAGGCACCAGGAGAGCTCCCAGCCAGAGGACACGCAGGAGCAGGAGCTGACCCTCTGGGGGGAGCACAGCAATAGCACAAGGGGCACGAGTTGGGAGGTGGGAAACTCCCATAATGTCCTAGGAAAAAATTGTTTACCAGGAGGTTGGTCAAGCACTGGGAGCCAGCTGCCCAGAGAGGCATCTCCCTCCTTGGAGGTGCTCAAGGCTTAACTGCTCACGGCCCTGAACAAACCCATCTGATTAGAAGTGTTTTGGACTAGATGACCCCTGGAGGTCCCTCTGAACCTCTCTTACTCTGTTACCCTGTGATTTTGTTACCTGGCTGGAGCAGATAGAGTAGCACTGGGCTGCATTTGGCTTATTATAGCTGTAAGTGGCGCCCAGGTGCGCTAATGATCACAGATTATATGTTATGCCCAGAACACGATTCCATTTGGCCCTTACTACCCTGTTATTTAGCACACATGCTAAAATCTTCTTTTCACAGATAGGTGCATTTCAGTTCGTAACAGCAATACATTTAACTGCTTCTTCAGCTGTTTACACATAGGGAAATTTTTCCATGGTCGTCCTCTTTATTTATTTATTTTTTTAGTATGCCTCTGGATATGCTAAAGAACACCCAAAGAGGGGAACATGACAGAGAGACCTTTAGCTCTGCCAGTGTAATACCCTTCCTAAGACAGCCAAGTGGGGATAAGAAGAGACGAGCTTCTGTAAAAGAGGGACTCCTTTCCCAAGCAGGAGCAGGAGCAAAGCTGTTTGGTGTGTGCTTCACTAACAGGGGGTTGCAGCAACTGGAGACAGCAGTGGAGATGTGAGGTGACTGACAAAGGCCCTGGAGGAGGCAGAAATAAGCTGCAGCAGAGCATGAGTGAGGGGGGACAATTCACACCGTGCCCTTTGTACCTAGCCCTGCCTAGGTGCAGCCTGGCCCTCAACACACATTTGTCCCAATTTCCAGTTTGAAGGAAGGGGAGACAGGTGAAGGTGAGTGTCTGCCTCATACCTTCCCACCAGTGTCTCTATCTCCAAGGAAGCTCTTCCACATGCCTTCCTCTCCCCATTTCCCACAGGGGCTCCTTATTTACTCAGGAAATGGTTGTGAAGAGGGTGTTGTGGTTTACTGTCCCTGGCCCCACTGTTTGTCAAGACCCAGTTGTCCCAGCTGGTGGCATAGAAAGATTTAATTTAACCGAGAGCATGAAAACCACAACCTGGAGCAAAGCAGCTTCTGCAGCGTAACTTAATTTGAGAGCAAATGGACTGGGATCAAAAAAGGTCACGGTGACAAAGTGGAGTTTAAAGCTGTCTTAGATCAACATGCTCAAGCAATTCAGAAACAAAGGGAATAAGGAAATAATATGTGACAGATTCAAAAATCAATAAACCGGTTGTGGTTAGTGTGCATTTGATCCATCATCAATACTTCTTCTTTTGATCCTGCTGGTTTGATTTGGTTTCTGATGTGGTGTGTGTATTTGAAAGAGAAGTGGGTAAAACTCTCCAGTGAAAGCGGGGGTTGCCTCCAGTGTAGAGACTCTTGGATAAAGAGGACAGATTTAAAATCCAATTTAAACTTGCTGAGCTTAAGAAATCACATATAACAGCAACAGTAATGAGATAGGAGGACAAAAAAAATCTTAAAAACATAGGTGTCAATGTCAGCATATTTGTGCTGGGGGACACCATCAAGTTCCCCTCCTCTTCCCATCTACTGAGAGCACTGCCTTTTCAAAAATCGAATGGATCAAAAGAACTTGGAAGTGTTTTAGTGTACCAAGCAGCATTTCAGCTCATTTTTGTGTGCAATCTGTGCACAACACCAGGTTTTACTATTCAGTGTAATGCTCGGTCAGCCTCCATGCTGACTCTTGAGGAAACAGTCCACTACTCCGTGTAGTAAATGAAGCAGTGTATTACCTAGGAGAAAATTCATTTGGACTGCTTATTTTTGCTGGGTCACAGTCCAGAGTAGCCAACAAGACATTTGTCAAGGGCAGGACATAATGTGCTTTGCCTGTTATGTTAATGCTTTGTGGTCCCATACGGAAAGTATTTTTCTTTCATTACATTGCAGTAGTTCTACCTTGCCATTGCCCTTGCAAAGAAATAAAGCCTTTTTCACTGATAACAGAGATCCAGGTATGCACTGTGGGGGTTTTTTCTGTTTTCCTCTTAGTTTTCCTCTTTGTTCAAGTGCCTTTTCTCAGCTGATTTTTTATTTCAGTGACTCATTTATGTGTTCATTGTAGCTTTTTAAATCACTTTAGCTGCAAGCTAAAGAATGAAGGGCAGAATCACTTTTGAGAATTCAATATTAAAACTATGTAATGTCTCTTTTTTCATATCAGAAATGCATTTCGTCTTTTAGAAAAGGAGAAATTCTATAAGAATTTTGACTGAAGTTGCAGTTTGTAAGGAAAGTTTGCAGCACTGGCTGGTGCCTCATGCTCATAGTGGGAAACTAAGCATGTTTCCGATTTTGGTGGCTTTATATGGATTTAAATTTTGCACTGCACTTTTTGTTTTCAAAAAAGTTATATAGTGGGAGAAAATGGGATAATGCAGCAGTCTCTTTACTTGGTGCTAGCTCTGGGAAAATTCAGCTTCCTTTTCTTTTCCTATGTTGGGTGTAGTTATTTTACGTAGACGGGAATCAGAAAATCTTTCAACAGCAAATACATGTTTCAGAAATCTCTGTGTGACAAAGTGGTGGATTTTGATTGTAAATTGCTTGACAAATACCAGCAAAATAAAAACGCCAGCGGATGCCAAACATTGAGACTGGAGACACAAGTGTGTTTGTTTTTTTAATGACTGCTCTTTGTTTTTCTACTGGATGGTGCACTATTGACAAAAATTACTTTCAGTGATGTCTGAGGATTAAGGATTTATTTGGAAAGATGGCCCAGAGCGTTTTGTTCATGTGGTATTCTGGGAACTGTTAACTTTTCTAAATACATACAAGAAAAACTTGATTTTGTAAGAGAGTCATGCAAAAGCTACAGGTTTGCTGCATCCATTAAAGAACTGGACACAAATGTTCAAATTTAACTGGAGGAAGTGTTTGTGCTATCGCTGGATATACTGTTAGTGCGAAGTTCTCTGCTTTAGTATGAAATGCAAAACATAATAATGCATTAAATTCTACTGCCAGTCGTAATTCCCGCTGTAATTAAATACAGGGCAGTCCTGGGAAGCGTACAGATTTATGGGAGGCATTTTCCTGCCTGTAAAGGAACCTGGAGCCATAGGTTTTAGGCATCAGCCTGTCAATGCCTGAGTGCAGGCTGCTCAGCGGCAGAGAGCACTGGAGCCGTGTGGAGCTGTGCTCCTGTGCCAGCCATTGTCCTCACCAGCCACCTTCAGTGACACGTCACATGCCCTGAGCTGTGAAAATATTGATTTTGGGATCACATGCCTGAAAAAGTTTCAATTTCCCTCCCATCCCAAACAGGATCTAAGCTCAAGCTGGGATCCTCGTTGAGCAGGTGTATGCCCTGGAGGTTTCTCCAAGCCTTTTGCCTGCCTGTATTTTGCAGGAGGTTTTACCTGCCTCTGCCACAATTGGGACAGCACAAACCCCAGTGCTGGACATTTCTGCAGACTGAGATTGGCTTAAGCATGCCCAAAGGCACAAGTGCCTCTCTCTTGCCTCTCTTGCAGGCTCTCTCTATTTCAATCCACTACTTCTGTGGGAATGATGGCTGAAGGTTGCCAGCCTCAGGCATGTGTCACTCCCCAGGGTGACCAGAGAAATGGAGGGCATGATGGGATTTGGGGACTGAGTTTAAAGGGTAGAAATGAAAAGCTGAAGTTTTTCCCTAAATCAAAGGGAAGGTGCAATTGTCCTGTGTTCAACGAAAGTTAATTATTTTTCTTTTTTTTTCTTTTTCTTTTTCTTTTTCTTTTTCTTTTTCTTTTTCTTTTTCTTTTTCTTTTTCTTTTTCTTTTTCTTTTTCTTTTTCTTTTTCTTTTTCTTTTTCTTTTTCTTTTTCTTTTTCTTTTTCTTTTTCTTTTTCTTTTTCTTTTTCTTTTTCTTTTTCTTTTTCTTTTTCTTTTTCTTTTTCTTTTTCTTTTATGTTTATTTTTGCCTGGAGAGCTGACTGAGAAGCCTCTGCTTGCCCACATCACCAACCCAATATTGTCCTGGGTTCCTCAAGGCCTTCCACCTAACTGTACCCATTGGCTGCCTGCTCTCATCCCGATGAGGCACGGCACAAGTGGCTTGGCCGATGGGCATCCTCGGGTTTGAAGCCCTCATCCCTCTGCCCCTCTCACATCTCCAGCAGTGGCTCCCACAGCGAGTGTCTTGTGCAAGCAGAAACTGCCCAGTTGCCCCCAAAACCTCATGAGTGCTGATGCGTTTCTTGGCTTTCAGCAGGGAGCAGTGGCATCCTTGGATGCCTGCCTGTCAGCTGACAGGCTCCTTGCCCAGATGCATTTCAGCGATTAACCTGCTGCCTCCGTCTGTCAGCTTAGGGGTTTCTGTGCCACATGAGAAAAGGCAGGAAAGTTAGATTTGCTTGAACTCCCTGGATCCAGTCCAATGTCCCAAGGATGGGCATCCATCTGGATATTCAGCTCAATATCTGCTGTGTGGCTGGAGTGATACAGAGCGCTGTGAATAAGGCACATAACAGCTCCTGCTGTAGTCTTGCTCTCCAAACAAGGCTTGGAGAAGCCAAGGGACTGTGTTTTCCAAGGTAGGACTGTAAGAGGTCACTCTCCTGTTTGTGCTGCCCCTGAACTCAACCTCTCTTCTGTGGGACATTTCTTGGCATGCTGGTGGTCTGTTGGCTTGTGGGAATGGCCCCTGCCAAGCTCTTCAGGCGTGGAATAGGTCGGTCCCTTCTCATTTGTAAAGTATTGTGGTTAATTTCTAATCAGAAGCGCTTTTGAACTTCTGAACTTTGAACTCAGCAGAGGAAGCCCTCCCTTAAGTACATCAAAGCTTGTAGCTGTGCTTAGGGGAAAGATTTATGCCACATACTCATCATGCCAAGAAATTATCGCGAGTCCTTTATGTGGCACAGGCGTCATTGAATATATTAATATGTGTAAGTAAATAAAATAAAACCATTAGACTAGGATGCACATCTCTGAGAGCAGAATTTGTTCTGCAGGTTTTCAAACAAGCTGAAATGCCAAGCACTGGTCTTTCACAAAGAAAATCTCTCATGTCTTAGAACAAAGCAAACAAGCACACATATATATATGTATTAATTTGTATTGAAAAAATGTGATACAAATACTTTTATATATCCCTGCCTTATATTGTGTCTCAGAAGAGATCAGGCTCCTATCAAAACTATTTCCTAGATATTGGAGAAAAAATAATTGGCAACAATCCCACCAACCACAGATTCATGTTTCCTTAATGATATTAAACACATACACATCTCTATAAGTAAGCATTATCACTACAAACTGATGAAACCAATTCATAAAATAGCAAGAGAGAAATAGGAGTTTAGGATAAGCAGAGAAGACTAAAATAACCCAGCGCACACACCCTCCCTCCCCTTAGGAGATGAAATTGTTCTTTTCCCTTTCCTTACAGAAACCTACAACAGGAGACTGCAAATGCTGTCTATGAAAGGGCTTCTCTTCATCCACAGAATTTCTTCTGCATTAGATATTCTTATATACTACTGCCTACCACCTGTATATCCCTAGGATAATTCATTAGTAGAAGTGGGTTGGGCATGTAATAATTACAGCTATTCACTAGCCTTATCAGGAATTATCTATTTACTTGCAAATCAGAGGGGTACTTCCCTTGTAATTCATTTGTAGCTTTGTTTTGCAGGCCTAAAAATACCCACTAGGACAACAATTTCATTAAGATTTTGCTTTTCATCCTTTCCCCCCCCTCCTTTCTCTACTATCTGTATTTAGAATTTGCTTTAGTGTGTAATCCATGACAGAAGATCTCCCAAATGAGCTGGTTGTGAATCACAGGTTGCTATCTTTTGTCAGCTCCCTTCAAACAGAAGTTTACAACAAAGGACAACATTCTGGCTTGGTTTGTTTGTGCAACAGCTGAGATTTTTGCAATGGAGAAGTAAGGTACTTGAGTCATGCCCATTTCAATAGGGCTGCAGTGGACTTTGACAGAGAGGTGTTTCTGAGGTTTATTCCCTGATGACTTCCAGCATTTGATGCCGATTTCACTTTTTTTCTTTTATGGCAGCAGTCACACCTGGTGAGATAAGCCATCTCAAGCCCTTCCCGATCCTCAGATGAGCACTAAGCATAGCGTTTAGCATTTCTGTGGGCATACTCTGTACTGTTGCAACACAATACTTTTCACTTTGGTGTTCCATTACCTTCAGTGACTTGGCTCTATAATGTCCCAATATATTTGCAAGCTTGGGAGTACCCAGAGCTTTGATGGTGGCCCTGTATAATCACCCTCTCCTGCGACTGATTTTGGAATAATTTGTACTCATCGGTAGAGCTTGCCTGATTTTCTATGAGAAGGATGAAATTGCCAGCTCGTGTCAATGTGCGGTAGTCCTTCTCTGCCTGGTGTCTCCCTTCAGAACAGCCAGGTGCTGGTTTGCAAAATTATTTCTGCACTGTCCATCCAGACACTTGCAGTCTTATTTAAATTATGCATCCTCATGATCGGCTCCCTAAATTGTTCACATCCAAAACTGACTGCCAGTGGTTCTTTCTTCACAAGGTGGAGGGGCAGGTACTGATCTCTTCACTCGCATGACCAGGGACAGGACCCAAGGGAATGGCATGAAGTTGAGTCAGGGGAGGTTTAGGTTGGGTATCAGGAAAAGCTTTTTCATCCAGAGGGTGGTTGGGCACTGGAACAGGCTCCACATGGAAGTGGTCACAGCACCAGCCTGACAGAGTGCAAAAGGCATTTGGACAATGCTCTCAGGCACATGGTGTGACTCTTGGGGATGGTGCTGTGCAGGGCCAACAGCTGGAGTTGATGATCCTGATGGATCCCTTCCAACTCAGAACATTCTATGATTCTATGATTCTATGATTCTATGATTCTATGATTCTATGATTCTATAATTCTATGATTCTATGATTCTATGATTCTATGATTCTATGATTGATTATGAGCTCAGTCCTGGTGGGTTGTATTACGATTATGGAAGCAGTGAAGGATCAACACCGGAAAAGGCAAGTTAGTGAGGGATTTACTCTCTTAATACTGGAGTATTTTACTGAAGGTGTGAAGCAGCTGTGAACACTGTTTTTCCACCTCCCAAACCATTTTCTGATGCCCATGTCAGAAAGGATCTCTAAATCGTGATGGTATGGGTTGACCTTACCTTATGTATTATCATGCTCATGTATTTTTTTAGGCTCGCTTTTGTTGCTTCCTAAATTAAGACAATACTACAGCATAATTATTAGCCTGCTGGGAGAAAGGGTGAGGCTGAGATGCTATTGTGCCTGGGAAGCAATCTTCAGATCAGAGCCTCCAAGAAATGCAAAATTTTCCCACCTTTGTAGGCTGAGACAACGGAGAGCACACTGCATAACCTCCCCATTTGTCTGAACCACAGCTAGAAATATGACACTAGCTTTGCACCTGAGCATACAGAGATACCTTAACAGAAGTGTTTTTGTGTGATGACTTTCATATATGCTTAAGGGGCAGAGTTACATCTTCGAGCTGAAAGCAACTCTTTGTGAGTACATAAATCACAGAACTGTGTTTGAAGATTGTATCATATCCACTGGAGGTGATACAATCTCCACAGCATTTACATCTCTGAAATGAGTCATTATTTTGAATAATGATCCATGCTTGTTCATTTTCATGTGAATGGCTATGAAGAAAGCTTAGCAAGAAGGATTTCCTTCAAGCTTTCAACCCCCCCCTCAAGATCCACTGGTCTGTAAAGTTTAAAGATCACTGACTAAGGCCATGTGAAATGGTAACAGGGATTGATGACACTTGAATAAATAGTTATTGATCTCTGTGACAGCTGGCATTGGTAGCAATGTGGTCTGACCACAGTGACACCTCTCTTCCTCTCCCTTCCCTTGCCAGCCAAGACTTCTTCAATGCCTCTGCAGATGACCCTTATTCTGCTCTGTATTGCAACATGGATAGCAGCCCCACAAACAAAGTAATCAGAACTTCCCACAAGCTCATTAAAATTTGAAGTGAACGTGATGCAATATGACAAGTGGTGTTTGGCAAGAAGCACATTATAGGTAACCCTGTTCCACACTGGCAGTGATGAGCATTTCCTGGCAAATGCAAGAGGTGGCATTCTGTTTGACTTGGATGGCCAAAGTGCAGATGTCCACATCTGGGCTAGTCATCAGAGCTACATGCACCATAGCCAAAGGAGTCTGGAGAGCTACTCAGCTGATAAATATGGGGGGAAATGGGAGAACTGTGTCCCCGAGTGCCTGTTTCATTTTATTGACTGTAAAAGAAAGCAGATTGGACAGATTCATATGGAGTCATTTATATTACAAATGTCATCGGATGGGATTTTTTACTGTCAAATATTTTAATGTCTAATCCCATATTTACAAATAGAGATGGTAACAGTCTGAAAAGGTTCTGTCATTCACAATTACAGGCTGGCAGGAACGCAGTGCTTTCATGCTGCTGGAGATGAATTTTGCACCCTCTACCGGAAAATATGTTTGGTACATATAAGACATGGAAAAAGGACGTCTGTACAGTGAAGTCCTCTCCTCATTGTCCTAGAGTAAAGTTGTTATATGTTGATTAATCCTTCATTTCTGATCACTTAAAAGGTCTGGCACATATGGCTCCTGTTTTGTGAATTTACCTATTGCTGATGTTAATAACCAGACTGTGGCCTCTTGAAAAATATGATTTCCAAATGAATACACTGAAGCTCAAGGAAAATAAAGATTTTTATTGTTTTTAAAATTTCCACTCGTATCTGTTCACCTGGAAAATCCAGAGCAGAAGACACCCTGGAAGGTCTGAACATAAGCTCAGCTATGGCAGTTTTATAGTGACATTGCTCGATTACTGTTAAGATTTATGCAGCTCTGAGCTCACAATCAGATCCTATATGCAGTCACAGGAAAGCAAACAGCAATTATTATTTCACTTGTAAGACGAAAAAGCTCTTTTCAGGGCTACATCGCATGCCTTACCTCCTTGAACAAGCAAATGTGGCAGGCAGATAAGGCAAGTGAAAGAAATGGTTGGACCTAGAGAGTCTGACCTTGGAAGAATGGTAATTTCTGCTATCAAAAAAGAGAGAGCTAATAGTTTGTCCACTGTATGAGAGGTTCGTTGTCTGAAACTTGAAATGTGTGAAAAGGGGCATGAAAAGAGTGTGGACAGCTTTCCAGGTGGGATCTGCACATTCCTGTCTCTGAGTTGTCTCATCCAATTCAGCTGAAGGGCACCTCTTTTGATCATCTGATTTAAGCAGGATACAGTAAAATGGAGCAGGTAGTTACCAGAGTCTGATATAATGAATCTGCACACTCTCAGCAGAGGTGTTTGCAGGGTATCTGCTTTCCTCTGATGCAACATGGTCACGTGCTGGAGATGTATGATCACTCAGAAGCTCACTGGATGCAGGCTAAGTATCAGTAAGTGAACAGCAAATAAACACTTACATCATCAGATAGATTTACTGTGCTAAAATTGCAAAGATCACAAACTACTCTTTGCACTGCTGACAGACCAATAATATGTATTAACCCTGATCATAACATCTTTGACAGAGTCTTAGCCAATGGTGTGAAAAGGATCACTGGAATAATCAGTTCCCTCCAGGCATTCTGAGCCTCAGAAAGAAAAGGCGCTTTGCCAGGAATAAGAAATGAGATCTGTTTTGTGAAATGAGCTGTTCTTCAGGCCAGTTCTCCTCCCCAGCTTGGGTAAGGCAGGATCAAGTCAGACATGGTACTGACTGCTAGCCTTGCTCTGCTGACCTGTCCGGTGTTACCTTTGCTATCTGTCCTTGAAAAGGGAGGAGCAATGGGGCAACACGTGGATATGAAAAGATGTAGACCCACCACTTCTTCTGGGGGAAAGGACTAACACTGGAATATATATAAATGTTTTGTGTCCAACCCTTTTGCCATCCCACAAAGAGCAGGCTGGGTCTGAGCTGCTCTTACCCACAACTGCACAAAAATGAATGTAGATATGCACAATTTTTTCGTGTGAGTAAAAATCTGGGGTCCTACATACAGCTCCTGCTCAGTGTTGGGTATTACAGCAACCACCAACATTCCATGTGTGATGCACTGACTCAGACAGAATTAACAGCACCCCAGTAGCCCCCACTACGCCCAGAAGCACCATTTGTTCCCATGAAATGGAGAGCTTGCAGGTCTGGCCATGCTCTACACCCAGGGAGCCTTGACTGCTCCCCATTCCCAGCCATGTCTGTGCAAATTAGATGTGGCTCCCATCTCCTGCCAACTCAAAAGGCAGCAGGGCATCTTACACTTGTGCTGATCTTGGAACTGAATGCATCTTGCTACCAGGATCTTGCAGCGAAAGGGCACATAGGCTTTCTTAGGATGGGGAAAATCTGTTCTTTGGGGACTGAATTTCCTGTGTGTTCCCAAACTCTGCACAGTGACAGAGGAATAGGTCTGTTGACACTTTGATAGTCCATGCAAGCATGGAATTCCATGTGCATGGGGATGCACAGATTTGCAACAGGAGTGGATGGTGGAAAAGTGAGAAAGCAGAAGAGAGAAACAAACCTGTCTTAAACAAACCTGGAGGAAAGGAATCTGTCTCCTGTGGACCCAGGAGACATGGAAATGTCTGGCACTTCAGAATATGCTGCCTGTGGGCAGAGAAAACACAGGCATGAGAAGTAGCAGCAAGCCCTGAGGAAGAGCCTCTCAGCCCTTAAGAGTGTTTTGGCATAAAGGTAGGAAGGCACAGCAAAATGAGATATATGGTCATTTTAGAAGAAAGATATACTCTTCAGTAACAGGGCTATGGATAGGGACAAATCCATGAGGAATTTGTAGTGTAAACATGGGTCTCACATATGAACCACAAGCCTGAGCCACCTACTAATTTTGAATGGGATCTGTCTGTCTTAATATAGTTGTGTCAAGTGTAGGATTTAGCCTAAGCCACTGGTTCTAAACTCCACGTCTGGTGGATGGACACTTCCAGAGGTTGATCCTGTCCATTGACCTCATGCACATTTCTCTGGGGATTCCTGTCTCTTTTCACTTATTGCAGAAGGAGTTTGAGATTATTACCTTTCACATCCTCTTTAGACTGCTAAAATTAGTGACGTGAGTCCCACCTTCTAAATGTTGCTCAACTCAGGAGGCAGTGCTGTTGAAATGAGTGACTGGCTGTGCACCTCTGGAAAAGCAACTTTCTAGACAAGTGATGAACTGCACATAGTACCCACAATTTGTCAGCTGTCTGCGTCATCTCCTGTCTGTGAACAGCCCCAGTGGCCAAAATGGGAAGATTTCTCTCCTCTTAGGTGATGCCTGCTTCATCCATGGATGGTTAAACCTTGTGGACAAATAAGGTATAGACACAAACAAAAAAACCTGCTTTCATGATACCAAGAGGGTTGGCTTTCACGCTTATGGTAGGGTATGGCCTCAAATTATGGAGAAATTGAGTTATCGTACTGTGGACAGCCAGAGCACAGTGAAAAGGTCACACCAGGAAAGAGGAAGGCATACACCTTTGTTCATTGTCTTCCCAGGTATTTATGCACTGTGTGTGCCCTGACAGTCAGAGTGCATGGCTTTTGAAGCATCCTTCTTTACCCCAGAGGCAGCAGGTGGGATGAGTGGATAACATTGTCATCCTTGCTGCAGGAATCCATCTGAACTGCGTTTCAGGGCTAAGGAGCAGTGGTGATACATTTCCTCCATTCTGCTCTTTAGGGAAAAGGTTGTGTCTGACCAGTACCTTGGGAAATGCCACATTCACATTTACTGTGTTATTTATGATAGGGTTTGAAATTTCACACAGTGTTGCAAGTCACCTGGAATGTGTTTGCCTTGGCATGCCCTCTTACTGCCCTCAACTGAATTACAGGCATCTCTTCAGGTATCTATTCAGGCAGATCTTGTTCGCTGAATCATTTACTACCCCTGGGAGGAAGAGCTGGTGGGATGATGCTGCTGCGGTCTGTGGTACTGGGCTGTTCTGATGCTTGGAAGGCGGTGACTGAGATAGATGAGTGAGCACTTTACCACTCAGCACTTGCAGAACTGGGAGCTAATTAACTTGTGCTTCCAAGGTGCCCACTGGGAGTAGCTTTGGATCTGTTCTTGTTACAAGACTGCTATGTTTGAGTGTGTGGAATGAGAGGAGAGGATGGGAATTTTTCAAGACAAATGTATTCTATCTAAAGTGATCTGTATGGAGATGTCTGTTTTATTCTGTTCTTTGGCATTCAGTGGGGTAGTAAGGAAGCTCCAATGTAAATGGTTTTGTCTTAAAAGGAATGCTTTTCCCACGCAAGGTCTACTGCAAATTTGCCATGTGAATAGGCCTGAGCATTTATTGGTCAAACCATGAGGATGCTCTTCAGCTGAGTTATCTGATGGACTTCTACATGTATTTGTGTGTACTTCATGGCATCTCTGCAGGGGAGGGAGAGGTTTTTCACCTGCTTAACTTCCTTCCTGAAATCCCTTGCTACGCTTTAGTCTTCTGCCATCAGTTTTGTTTTCTTGCATATTAAATGTTTACCTTTTCACAGGCTGAAGTAAAAATCATGGATCACTTCTTTCCTCTTTACTGACTCATTCAACTTTACCCCACCTACCTACTCTTTACTTTTTCTCTTTCAGATGCCTCAGCTATCTCTGTGTTGTGTTGAAAAATTTCAGACATCATGGGGCAAATTATATATCCCCTCTAATAGTGCACCTTATATTTCGAGGAACAGTGCTTTCTTCTTTGAGGATTCACATGTCTCAACTGCCCCACAATTGTAAATTACTGCAGGAGATTTTTGGATGTGGGGATTCATTCCCATTTTGATGAGAGGGAGGAACACAGGAGCAAACATGCAGACAGGAACATAAAATGGCCATCTGCCTCCCTCTCACAAGGTCCCATAAAGCTGTCCCTCACCGATGCTCTTAAGGCAAGTTCCATTCCCAGTGACAGTCAGAAGTGCATTGTTTTCTGGGAAGGAGCTACATCTTTGCTCTTGCTGGTTAGATGCCTCTGTGTGTGGGAGATGTTCTGCCACCTTTCCCCTGCCTTTAATAAAAAATGAGCCAACACGGTGTTGATTTGTTACACATGCTCATTTTCCCTGATTGATTTGCCTGATCCCCTTGATGGCACACTGTAAACTCGACTTGTGCTATTTGGGATTGCGGAATGAGTTTATGTGATTTTCCAAGCATCAGTTCTCCAGATATTATTAATTTTTCAGCCTTTCAGGGGAACTAAATGTAAATTACAGTAAATGACTTGGTTGGTGGTGCTTTTGAGCACATGAAAGCATTTGTTTTGGCAGTTGTATGGGCTTTATAGTTTTGGGCTCACCTCGGAAAGAGTGAAGTGTGTGGCAGTACTCTTGTTTAGAGCAGGCATTAAGCAGAATACTGCAGGGCAGGCTGCATGGATATATAAAGGAGAGGTGAGCACTCTGAAGACACTGAAACTGGATTTAGGATCAGCTTGAAGATAAAAAAAAAGGTGTTTTCAATTGGAAAAGCTAATTTGTGGAGCCTGCTGTCCTCAGAAACACCTGTCAATTTATGTTTTGGTCGAATGAATGAATTGCCTCCAAAATGGATGCTGTAAGTGAAATAAATTACAGAGTACGGGCAATGATGGTGATGGTGTGAAGGGACTGGTGAAGACCCAGTGCCAGTGTGGGCAACTGCACGTGGACACTTCAGTCTCTAAAAACATGACCCCAGATAGGCAGGAGCCACCTGCAGTCACATTACATCTGGAGGGGGCTAAAACACTAATAAGGTGCCCTACTGCTGCTTCCTCATATTGGGGCAGGATGCAGCTCAGCCAGCTTTAGCTGACTTGCCTCAAATTTGTTGTGCAGGTTCTCTTAGTTTGCAGAGAGAGAAGAGAGAGTTCCAAAGGACAATTTATTCTCTGGTTAGGGCACTTAGAGTAGACAAAACAGCTAAGAAGCAATACAGGTACATAAGCATATAAGTCTAGTGCCATTTTAATTGTCCTTAAGTATCCTCCAATGTCGTGACTGGGTGTTTGTGTGTCTATCATATTTGCCAGGCCTGTGGAAAGTTTCAAGTATTTTAAGGAATTTTAAGATGTCCTGTGTTTAAATACCTCAATTCTTCCCTTCTGTCTGAGTTCTATGAACCTTTCAGACCCTGAATAATTCAATTTAATTCAGGAGTAGTAACTTCCTGTGCTCCCTCTGCAGAGGGGACTGGCGAGATGTACTACATTTAGCTAAAATTTGATCCCCCTGCTTCAGAGATGCCTATACAGAGCTGAAGCTGTGCAAAAATGCTGGTTGATAATGATTATTACTCAGATTACTAATATACTCAGGGATTGTCCTATTTGCCATATTTCCCTGTCTGCCCAAATAACTAACAGGTACACTTTAAACATCTCTTTTTTTTTTCCTTAGCCAAGTAGACAAAATGACCAATTTCTTAGTGTGCCACTCCAGCTTGGGTTTCTCTTTATCCACTGAGTTCAGTGGAAATCCAACACCTCAGTTAAAGGTCTCAGTTTCATGGCATATCTGAGCCTCTCAGCTAAAGGAGTAATTCACATTTTGATATAAGACACAGTCTGCCCAAGCTCTACTACACCACCCTGCCTGGGATCACATGAAACTGCAGCAATACTGCAGCTATGCCTGAGAGGTCAAATGCCTCAGCCCATGTGGAGAGAATCACTTACTCCTCTGAGCATGGGATTGGGAGCAAGGATGGCCAGATCCCAATTTCTGCCTAGGACAAACCAGTTCACTTTTGTGGTTCACTTTTCTGTGCAATAAGGAATTACAAAAGCATGTATGCTTGACACTCATTTTTAGATAAATTTTATCAAGAAAACCTCTGCTTGCTGATATCAATCTTTGCCTTTACTTAAACATTATTTCTTTTAAGCTGTCTTACAACAAGAAGTAACCCTGAAAGTATTTATTTCTCTCCTTCATAGAGCTCCAACACCTCTCCAGATAAGGAATACATCTGAGAATTGATTTCACGTTAAGACTTGATTGACATTCAGGACAATGCAATAATTCACTGAATGGCCTTTAGAGGGAAGCAGATCCAAAGAATCCATGGAGAGATTGAGTGCAAGCTTTTTGCAAGAACAGGCTGCAGATCTTGTTAAACAAAACCTGAACCTGGTTTGTTCTCTATGTCTCTGTGTAGTACTGGGTGAGATTTGAACACTCCTCGCATTATTCCAATCTGAAAGCTCTCATACAGTGAAGGACACCAGGGCTGTTTTGTCTTAATCTGCTCATGTCAGGAGTCCTTGCTAATTTGTTGTCTGCAGAGTCTTCCCTTAGCCTTCAAAAGCTACCTAAAGAGTAGGATATGCGGATGACAGAAAACCACAGGAGCAGCAGGGACACTATGGAAGTGGTAGTTATCAAGTCTGGAAAGAGGTACCTTCCTGTCTGACGTTGCAAGCTATGAGTTGAAGTAAATATGTGCTCTGATGCTTCCTGACTTCTGTCTGCTCTCTTGTGAGGAACTGGGCAAAAATGTTTGAAAAATACCTACATACAGGCATAGAGCCAAAATCTCAGAGGGTGATTTCTAAATAGTACATATTTGAAGGGCTGAGGTATGTGTGACCTTGTAATTCCACCTGTTTGAAGCATTCTTTTTACACTGGAAAGTGTTTTAAGGGCAGCACATTATTTTAAAGATCTTTGGAGATCAGAAGTGGCAGCAAAATCTCTATGGGTAAAGTTCCCTGCCCTTGCTACGTGCTCCTTGTATCTTGGGAGCACATGGATGGGGCAGGAATTACTCAGTGGGCAGCTGGCCAAGGCAGCTTGCTGTGTGATGCACTTCTGGCAACCGGAGCTGTTGTTCTATGAGGACAAGGCAGATGTCCTATATATAGCCTGGAATGAGATAATGACTTTGAAGCAGCCTTAGAGAAGTTAATGCAATTTTCAGTACGTGCATACTTCTCTATAAAGAAGGTCCAAGCAGTGAGCTCTGGCATTGGACCTTGGTTGCCAGTTGTAAAACTTTATGGCTCAGTTTGAGAACAACTGTCTCTCCCCAACGCAAATCTGCTCTGGAGTGTGCCCTGAGTGATCCTGATCACCAGGGTGCCCTGCTCTATTTTGTGCCACAGAGGGAGTCTTCACAGGTTTGTGGAGGATTTTTAAATGGCAGAAGCATAAAGACAAACAGGGCTAAACTTTTTTTAAAAACCCCAAAACACCAAGCATCAATTGTTGAATTTTTTTAACAGGTAGTGAAATGAACTATTTGTAAGTACCTTTAAAACAATGAAGAGACCTGTAAAGGTCAATACAGATTAGCTATGTCAAATCAATCTAATTTCTTTCCTGATAGATTAGAAGGACAGGTAGGAAGGTGTACTTAAATGTAGTATAACCTGAGTTTTTACACTCAACAAAACAATGTGAGATTTCCTGAAAACTCCCTAAGGCAGGATGCCAAATACTTGCTGAATCATCAGTACCTTCCTGGCCATGATGGCCTCAAAGAAGTCTGCAGGGATTTGTGCTGAAGCTGCTTTTTTTCGGTCATTTGTTAGCACAGTAAATAAATAGGAACCCTGTTATTGCTGGCAAAGTTACTGCATGAGCTATTGAAAGTATGTGCATGTAAATCAAAGTATTCCCAATTCTGTCACATTATTTGTAAGATGATTTTTAGACATAGCTCCCTGGAAGTCCCTGGCTGCCCTCTCTGAGAGAGGTGCTGCCCCTGACATCATGGGTCACAGGATTCTCTGGAGTTTCCAGGTATATAGAAGGAGGTGCATCCCCCTTTCAAATGAGTTGTTATATGGCATACTTACATAGACATAAGTTAATGATATCAGGTTTGGTGTATATCTTTTAACTGATATTGCTGAGGGTAGCTATAAGCAGATTAACAAGTGCTGGGTGTAAGTTTAAACATTAATCACATACATTAACGTCCAAGGGTTATGCAAGTCAGCATTTTAAATGAAACATGTAAAGTACCTTTCATAATGTTTTACATATTGTGGAAACCTTACCAGCTTTATATACTCTTACATGTCCTAGTCATAATTGGACCGAATATCCTAATAATACGATTTTAGGTCTTTACCAGGGAACTTTTGAATCTCTAGAAATAGGAATAGAAAAAACTCCACAGATAAACAACAAGGTTCTTAGGCATTTCAAGGACAAAAAGGATTATCCACTGTGAAACCTCTCCTCTTTCCAAATAAAGTCCAGTTGATCATGCCAGCATAAATAGCAAGGGGAACAGGAACAAGGAGAAACACCTGTGCCTGAGTAAAGTGACACTTCTCTCTCCTTTTTCTCTGTAGGTGAGAAAGATTTGTTTTTTTGCGTGGACAGTAATTTGAGGAACCCCAAATCAAATTTTTAGGAATGTTTATCCTAGTGGACCACATCAAACTTTTTAATCCTGCCAGAAGGCCAATTCTTGATATATTTACATAAAGTTCTTCCCCCTTGTAGTTATTTCTTGGACCCTAGTTCAGCAGTAACTGGCTGTGTAAGAGCTTCTGTCATATACATGTTAATGTATGTTGAAAAAGGTTCAAGATTGGATTTGATGATCATAGAGTACTTTTCCAACCTCAATAATTCTATGATTCCACAAATTAATTATTAGTAGAAAGGCAACATTCAAAGTCAAAGAAAATATCGCCTTCTTCCTAGGTATAACACAGAAGCTTGGGTAAATGGCCTACTCCTCTCATTCCTGCTCAGATAATTAGGACCAGACTCTTTTGGAAAGTATATTTCTACATTGAAACATACTTTCCAAAAAAAGAAAAGAGCAGTGTGAGACACATGAGCTCTACCAAAGGGGCTCCAAATCCAAATTGGTTTATGGTACAGAGGTTTCAAAATATGCAATTAAGAGCACATTTTTGATGAGGACAACTGTCTTTATAATTTCCTCAGTTGTATCAACAGACAACTTCCTGAATAACTTTGGAAGGGAGATCATGAGGAATCTCCTCCATTGAGACTTTTTTGCCTTTGTGTTGGTTACTGAGAATCTGTATGATCAAGATTGAACAAGTCTTGAACAAAAATGTTCCCTGCACATATTCTTATCAAACTTGGATTTGTTGTTTGAATAGAATAAAATTTAGAGACATCTTTCTCCCAGAAAATCTGTGTTGTCTAATGTCCTCTCCTCAAATAACACACAGTAAAGAAGTTCTTCCTTAGATCTAATCTAAACCTGCCCTCCATCAGCTTAAAGCTTTGTCATATCACTGCATGCTCTTGTGAAAATTCCCTCTCCAGCTTTCCTGTAGGCCTCCTTTAGATACTGGAAGGCTGCTGTAAGGCCTTTCTGGAGCCTTCTCTTCTCCAGGCTGAACAACCCCAACTGTTTCATCTTGTCTTCACAGCAGAGGTGCTCCAGCCCTCTGACCAACTTAGTGGCCCTACTCTGCACTCATCCCAGTAGGGCCACAAGTCCCATGGGCACTGGAGAGCATGTGGATTCACTGAGCCCCCAGCTGCTGCTGTCACAGATGTGGTTTCCTATCCTGTGATCAGGCTGTGACAAAGGGTTCTGGCTTCTGTCTCATTTCTGGGTGCAGTCTGACTGGGCATTTTTATCCTTTTCTTCAAGATGGCAAAGACCTATAAGCTATAAAACATTGCAAGAGGAGAGCTGGGGTGCTGTACCTTCTTGATTTTGACAGAAATTATCCCAAGCCAGGAAACACAGCAGTGACTGGTGGAGTAACTCCCAGCGCCCTGGAGGAACAGCCTTGCAAAGAGCCTACAAACCTCACCAATCCACAAGAACTTTTTCTTTTGCTTTTTGTGAACCAGTGTGATCAAATGAGCTTAACTCTCTTCTTCTACCTCCTTCCTTCTCCTCCATTACGGCATCAACCTCCCCACTTCTTTTGAAGTTTGCTCCCTAGATTATAAGTACTCTGGGACAGAGCTGCTTTGTGCTCTGTGTTTGCACAGTGCCAATTACAGGACGTACTCCTAGAAGCCAATAATAGGTAATAAGCTTTTGTTCAGGTTTCGGTGGTTCCTGATAAGTGCAAGCAGAGCACAATGCCTCTGGCTGGTTCCTTTGCAGAGCACTGCATCAGACAGATGTATTGCCCCAAATATGTGAATACAGCTGACAGCAGAGCAGTGAAAATATCTCAGGAAGCAGAATCAGATTAACAAATGTCCTAGGCACTCTACAGAGCTGTATTTTCTTTCTAGTCCTTGTCAGTTCTAAAATCTCTGGTTTATGGTAAAAAGGAAAGTGGCACAGACTTTCCAATGCAAATACAATCTTATCCTTCAAGAGAAAGAATGTAACTTTATTGCTGGAATTAGATCATAGATATGGAATTCATTAATATACAAACTACTGTAAAAAAGAAGCCAAACTTAAGAACTACTATTGGCCATACTGCCAAATCTCAGTGCAGACAACTGAAGCCCGTGAGAACTGAATCCTCCACACACAAGGCCAGTTAATCTGCTTACTTATCTGACATGAAGCACCCAAAGTGTAGTATTTGGGGCTGAAATAACTAATAGGAAGCAAACACTAAGTAGATAACAAAAGCTTTCTCACAACATCTTTAACTTCCTCAATCCAATTAAAAGCAATGCTGCTTCTCTCCCACAAACTGCTGCCTGGCTGCACTGCTTGTTTTTCTCATGTCCTACTTCTTCCCTTCCACGACTTGTGTCCTTTGCCAGACTAACAGACATTTGGAGGAGTGGTGTAAGGACACTGATAAAAAAGTAGCTTTAAAAAAAATTATATTACAATAGTGATTAATATATGAGTTATCATAAGGATAACTGGACTAATTATAAGAAATTTTTGATCTTATTATGTTATTCTTATTCTGTTCTTATTCTGTTATTATTTTGTCTGTATTTTAGGACAAGAAAAATTTAAAAGAGTTCAGACTGCTTGTGTATTTTAGACTAGTAAAGTAGATTATTTAAGGCAACATATTTGGGATAAGGCACTCGTGTTAGCTTATCCCAAGTGATGTTGCCATATGCTACACATCCCCCAAATTTTGTTGTTGTACCAATAGAATGTGATTTTCATAAACCTTTTCTGACATTTTCTTTTTAAAGTATTTGACAATCTGTTTCTAAAAGGAGTAAGTTCTCTTGGCCTCATGAAGTCTGAGCCTGATGTAACTCCACCAAAATCTGTGGAGTTTCCCTGGCATCAAAACTGCAGTAATTTAGGAATTACTCAGGCTTTGAATTTCTTGGATTTTGCCAGTAGGAACTTGGAACTAGCAACTCAAAAATTACTTTTAATTGCATCCGGAGATCCCCATTTACTTTCAAAGATACAATCTTCATCGTCACATACTCTGGATAAGCACACTCGCATTCATGTTTAGAAGCCTAATTATGCATCAATTACACAGGGGAATTTCAAATGAGATTTACTGTTCCTTTTGTTTCATGGATTTGACTAAAACATTCTGTTTATTTTGGTATCACTCTCATAGCTGACATGACTGATTTATCCGATGACTAATTTATTTCACTCCAGCCAGACATATGCTGCCAACATCTCAACAAAGGGTTCCTTTGGAAAGTGTTTACGGAGTTTCAGTTCACTCTGACTATTAAACACGTTATGAAAATGTCCATTGATTCCTAAGAGCTGCCTGGTTATCATATAGCTTAATGATATAGCCTTAAAAATTGAGCCTAACCAGCCCTTCCTCTTGATTAGCCTTTTTGCCCACTGCAACTACTTCTCCACCACTATGGGATTTGTGGACGGCCTTTCAAGAAGTGAAGCATCTTCAGCAACAAAAACAAGGGACAGTTTGAATTTTTGTGCACACATGAGTATCTAGAGTATGTTTTATGTAAAAGCTTGATCAAAGGAATACCATGGCAGGCTGTTTTTGAAATAGCTGGCACTACCAGAGAGTGAGAGCGAGATGCTGGCTCTCAGGAAATGCCTGTCAGAGACTTGTTCTCCATACTCCCACCCTTCACCACACTACAGCTAGAGAAGAGCACAGATCTCAGTGGGACACCTGAGCTGTGTGGAAAGAGGCTTTGCATGTCAGCGACAGGCTGAGTCCTGGTCAGGTTAAGGTCTATTCAGTGAACACTGAATGATGTGGCATGGAGAGGGGCTCCTCAGTCTGAGGTAACAATTTAAAGGCCGGAGTGCTATTCCCCTGCAGCAGCTTTTGATGAAAATGTCCTTCCCTTCAGGCACAGACTGGGAGAGAGGAGAGATGTGAAATATGAGAAAATTAGCTGCAAAAGGAGAAAAGGAAATTGCTTTCCATGAGCATTCCTGTTTGGATAAAAAGTTCTAGGAATGAATTGCACCCAACTGATCTGAGGTAAGGTAGGATCCACCTGCAGGTATCTGCTGAGTCAGGATGGAACTCAGTTGAATCCTGCCTAGTATGTCCATACCTTCACTAATTATCCATCTGCTATACTGTCAATTGGCATATCCAGACTGCTCCTCTGACCTGCTGTAGGTGTGTCCCTGTCCTTGGATTCCCTGTTCCTGTTGACTATAAGGTGATCACAGGGTCATCAGATAACACACAGTATTTTACACCACTGTTGTGCAAAGTGGTCTGAGATAAATCCTAAACCTCTGCTTAAGATCAGGTGCTGCAATTTTAGCACCTCATCTATATCCAGCTTCAGATGCCTGATGAACCAGGACAATATCTCCCAGGTAGGAAGAAAGGAGAACTATGGGACCCACATCATCCAAGATGCTTATATGTGATAGGAGGAGGATAGTGTACAGCTTGAGTACTTCAAGGATTTTGACCTATATTGTTTTCCTCCACCCCTGGGCCCTCCTTCTGTTTTGGACTGTTCCAGATAGGCTAGGAGAATATTGTTTGGCAGTAAAAATAGCATGGAGAAATGAAGTAGGATGAATGTGAGTGTGTTGCCTTTGCTTAGGGCTGTAGATTTCTCAGCAACATCTAGGCCAAATCATGGGCATCAAATGTGTGGCACAGATCTCAGTGCTCTGCAAACACAGAGCAAAATGCCCACTCTAAATTCAGAAAAAATAGTAGATACATATAAAAAAAGCACAAGAGAATTTAATAACAACTGGCCTTTGCAGACAAAAAGTTCACTAAAAGACCTATACAGACCAAAGGCTACTGACAAGGGGACATTAGATACTTTATAAATTGTGTTTTCTGATTTATGGCATTCCACCTTAACAGGCTGCAAGGGGGAAGTCCTGGAGGGAGAAGTCATGAGTATATCAAGGGGCACATTTCACTCCTGGCAGCTAGAACCGAGCATGGGGTATAAGGCTGAGCTGATTCAGGTGTCATAGATATCATAAGTATCAGAGGTAACCACAGAGTAAAACAACTGCAGAGTAACAAAAGTAAGCTAAGGGTTAGAGGGAGGCTGTCCATAGACAGACAGAAGGGCAGGTGCTTTTAGAGTAGAATGATAAAACTTCTAATTTTTAATTCTTTGATAATGGTGGTAATCCAGTGGTAATCCAGTCTCACCATTTCCTGTGGTATTACCACTGGACATGGGAAACTGATTAAGCTCTTCCTGTTTGCAGCTACTTATTACATATTTGACGGTCTGTCTCTGCCTACAGCTAGGCTTCTCTTCTTCACACTAAACAGTCTTAACTCTCCCAATCTTCCCTCCTAGGTCATGTCTCATAAACTTGAGGCATTCCAGTTATTTTTATTTATGTGCCTTTTCCAAGTGTTCTGTATCTTGCTTCAAGTGTAGTACCCAAAGTGGACACACAACAGCAGCAGAGGCTTTGCTTGGGCTAAACAGAAGCCATCTCACATCTTACAGACAAACGAATTTTTAAAAGGCTCGTTGTTTTGTTTCTTTCTTTTGCAAAACTGTACAATCTATATGCATTGGCTGATTTCAACTAAGAGGATTCTGGATATTGGATTAATCCCTGCTGGTCCATCTACACAGCCCCCACAGCTGACCAGAAGCTTGAGGGAATTTCTTTTCTGTTGAGTTTCCAGTAAGTTATTTAGAAAGGAAAAGGTAGATTCAGCTTCTCCTTTGGAGGCAAAGGAGAAGCTGAATTACAAAAATTTAAGGTTACCTAAGCAACTACCAGGTCAGACATAGCATTGACCTAATTTATGATCCTGTCTCTGTCAGTGGCATGAAGGAGACAGTAAGGCTGCAGGGATGTTGAGAGAAAAGGAAAACAAAAAGAAATAAATCCATTTCAAAAATATTGCTGTTGGTAGAATTGAGTGAAAGCAGATGTAACCCAGTGAACTTCAGACCCTGAGGTAATATTATTTCTTCCACTTACTGAGAAAAGTGAGCAATGGCACTGAAAAAAATCTCTGGCCCTAAAAATCACTTTGTATGACTCATGCATACTAGAAATAAATCTTATTTGGGAGCAGACTTTTTCTCATCATTCCTTCTTCTTTTAAAGAGATACTCAGGAGTCTTTCAGGTCTTAAATACATTTCTAAATACATTTCTTTGCTTGCTAGTTCTTGTCCCTGGTTCAGCCGTGCTTTCCCTTCAGTATTAAGAGCTACAACCATGTGCTGTGAGCCTGTGTGAACAAGTGGGCACAACATGGATTTCTGTTACTAGATACAGATTTTTGAGATTATCCAAGGTGTAAAATTGTAAAGAACAGGTGGTTGAAAGTGCTCAGAGTCCTTAGATAAGAGCTCCCACTCATTCTTTTCCTTAAAATTACTGAAATTTTCGGAAAGGATCTAATTTCTCCCGGTCGAGTGGGTGGCCTGTACTGAGATTGAGAAGAACTTGGGTGCAGTCCCTTGTGTACTAGAAGTGGTCACCAAATTGTCATCATCAGGTCAGGGCAGAGCCTTCCACCTCTCAAGATCATTTTCCACTGTCCTAATGATCTGATGTGTTTTGGATGGCTGCAGCCCCTGTGTTTTTCCAGGAGCTCTCTTCCTGCCCTATGACCCAGCTGTTGTACACCAGACTGGCTTTCCTTGTCTGTAGGTGTTTTATCCCCTTGTAAACTGTTCTCAGGAGAAAGCCATTGCTATCTCCCAGAGTCTCCTTTCACTGGGCTGTGTCTGAGTCTTTAATACACACACCTGCTGATAGGTGACAATCTTATCAGCTGTCCCTGACAACATGTCCTGTCCTACACTGCCTTGAGCTTGCCCTTAGGCCTCTGCAGTAACCAGAGCAATCACCACACTACAGCACAAGTAGTGAATGACCTCAGGAAGCACTCAAACATTTGCATATTATTGCATACATAAGAATAATAATAAAAATCGGTGGAATGTGGAGTGGTGTGGAGTACCTCTTATCAACAGGCTCCACAAAAGCTCCTTCATTTGTTTATAAGGAACTGCAGAGCAGAGATGCCTGGATTTGCAGACAGGAAGGGTGAGGGGGGAAAACACCTCCACTTGTTTTCTCCTTTGAACAACAACATTTCTCTAAACCTTAACCAAAGAAGGTAGTAAAGCCACTTGGCAAACGGACTTGTGTTAAGTACCTTGGCTGGAAATGTTGGCTTGTTTCTGTTAACACACAGAGTGTTCTGCTCCATGTGTGCCGAGGGGACAGGGGACAAGGACTTGCCTTCTCAAAAAGTGACAGCTTTCCTGCAGACAGTCACTGTGGCCTGTGGGGAGAGATGTTGGCTTCAGCTGCCATCTCTCCTCCTGCCTCCCTCCCTGCCAAGCACAGCCTCTCAGGAGGGACCACCATCAGCAGCCAGGGCAGGGGAACTTTACCACTCTGAAGGAAGTGCCAGCCTGCAGTGCTTGCTCAGCCTCTGGGACTATGGGACAAGGAGCCCTGGCTGCTGCCAACTGGCTGGAATGGCAGGGAGTCTTTCTGACTCAGCAGGAATTGTCCCAAAGCCCTGACAGAAAGGAAAACAAATCCCAGCTCTGGGTACCTCCAATGTGGAGGTTTTGTAGCATAGCGAGATGACACCTAGCTCACTAGGAAAGCTGAAGAAGCTGTGGCTTCTGCACTGAAGGTCGTATTTGGAGGGAACTTCAGTCTGAAAAGGGGTGCGCTTGTGAAGGTCAAAATCCCTGTTGGGTGCCAGCCCTGCACCAAGCCAGGCAAATAGGTCTGTTTGAAGGGAATTGGAGCCTTGAGGCACAAGAGACACTGATTCTTGAAAACGCTGAACTTCTCTGAAGAACTGAGTTTCTAGGGACAATATTAAGTAAACATGATAATGTAAGTTTTGTAATAGCCACTGAGTAAAACAAAACTACATGTGGCATGAAGATGTTGAAAGGTGGTGTAAAGTAAAATTGTCTATTGCATTATTTTTGCTGGAATAGAGCTGTATCATCTTTTTTTGTAAGGTGGAACATTTCCATCAAAAATGTGATACGGAAATGCCAGATGCCATTAATCAGATGCCATTAATGATTAGTTAGTTAGTTAGTTAGTTAATTAAATTACCTCTTTCCCCCACTTTGTGAGATAACTGCTTCTGTTATGACCAAAGGGTGGCTGACTCAGGCCCCAGTATGTTGTGTGATGTTTGCTGGGATGGGATGCTGGCCTGGGGCAGCAGCTTGGGCACGTGGTGAGCTTGCAGAGGAGAAGCTGTTTATACATCCCAAGAGTGCTGTTCTCCTGGGCGCCCAATAAACACCGCACAGCGATATGGATACTGAGTCACTTTCACTGCTTCTTACTGGCTGGGGTTTGGTTTCTGCTTTTGCTGCTTGCAGGATGAAATATCAAGAGAAAGGCTTTTATGTGACATTCTGTGTTATTGTTTAGAAATTCATTTGTGAAGAAGGAAAAGGCAGTCTCCAAACAACAGATGATTTTGGCGGATTTCCATCTACAGCGGAAATTTAGAACTTCTGAGCTCTCATTTCCTTTGGAAATATGATTCAGTGTGTGTTGCCCTGAATATGAGCCCTAGACACATCCTTGGCTCTGACTGGTATCTGTAGAAGAGTAGCCTCACATCTTTGCTGGGTACGAAAATAATAGCAACTACAAAAATTGTTAGAGTGGACCTGGTAGAAAACCAGTATATATTCTTATGAAAAGAAATTAATGAGAATCTTCGTATTCAGTTTTGCTTCTCATTTTGACTGTCAGGTTATGCAATTGTACTCTTTCAAACACCAGTAGAGTCTGTATGATTAACTTCTGGGGGGGGGGGGGGCTAGAGCTAAAAATTTGGAGTCTAACCTAAAATAAACTTATAAACTTATAAAATAATATTAATGACACATCTAGTTGATGGTCTACAGTTTTAAAATCTACCACATGGAAGTCTTGATTGTAGAAAACTGTTCAATAGTACAACATACCTTAGCTCAGGATGTGGAGTTTAAAAATTCTGTCTTTAAGCAGGTTAATCCTCAGGAGGTGTTTTACTAGAGCTTGGTCAATAACCTCCGCACTAACACACATTTTCTTTGGAAAAGTTAACGGTAAAAAAGAAACATAGCTGTCAAATGAATGTGTCAGTAGACTTGGGCCTGGTCTTTAGAAGTGTTCAGTGCCTCTGCTTTTTTAACTGTTTCAGGTAACTTTTTAGAAATGTAAGTGGCAAATGTCTGGGTGACCAGCCCAAGGTATTTAAGGGGAGAAATGAAAAAGTGTTCTCAGGGGACTTGGCATGCATGAATTTCAGCATGTGTTTCACTGAATTGAAAATACAAATGTTTTCCATTCAGCAACTGAGAAGTGCTCTGGTACTTAAGAATGTCTTACATTAAGGCACAGACATATGAGGTGATGTGCTCTCTCCTGTTTTAGGAAACGCATCCCTGAAGAAGAAAGTCATACAGGAGACCCAGGCTTCAATGTCATCTGTAGAGAGAAGACTGGGTGGATTACAGGAATCTACTGGGCACAGCTAGAGGTCCCTCACAGTACTGGCACCAGGACTGAATCAAGTAATAAGTACCCAGAAGAAGTGGGGATCTGAAGTCCTGAGTTGCCCCCAGCAACACCTCTGCTCCAAGCATTTGGTTTAATTTGAGTCAATGAAACACCAAAGAGAAAACATTGACCAGCCACTACACCAGCAGAGAGTCCCATGGCACCCTCTCCAGGGAAGGCTTATAAGGATAACCAGACACTGTAGGACTTGATGCATGTGGGATATGGGGAGGAATCCCATGTGTATATCTCAAAAAAAATGGCTGTGTTCATCAGGCATCTTGCTTTACATTGCAAAACTATGGGTAAGTACTATGAGAGATAGAATAACACGTGCATTGGGGGATTTAATATCCCTATCGACTGTGTAGTGGTTTTTTTTTGTCTACCTATGGGCACGTGATTCTTACTTGCCTAGCCAACTCCATGTAGTAACTGTAGGAGAGATTTTTGTGTACATATATTTTCCCCCTACGTTTCCCCATACTCTTTCTCAAGGTATTTGCTTAGCTTCTCTCCTCCACCTTGCACCACTCCATGATGGAAAACGAAAGATTTAAGAGCTTAAATCTCAGCAGTGTAAGTTTCAAAATCATCAGCTTTAATGATTTACGAATTCAGCACTTCAGTCTCCTTCTCTCACCCATCCGCCTATCATGGCCGGTTTTTGATAGGTCTCCTTTCCCCTCCTGCTGCAGGGACTCGTGAAAATGAAATTGATTGTATCGCTGAACTTTGAATGAAGCTCTGGTTGTAGCATGACTGCTAAAAAGATAAGAAGAGGTACATAGGCCTTCGGCTCCTCAACATATGCCAGAGGGAAGCTCTCCTCACCCACCTCAGTACTCACAAGGCAGACCAGGGTACAAAACCTGTTTGAACAGAGATATTTTAAGACATTGGCTGCATACCAATTACTGCTGAGTCCTATTCATTTTGCAGTACACTCTCTGCTGCTGCGCAGCAATAATCAAAGAAAACTAAAAGCAAAGTGGAGATAACAATCTATCCTGATCTGAGTATTAGAAGATGAAAGAGCTTTGTTGTTAATGCCCCAATAACAAGCTTTGCATTCCTGTCCTTGCACCAGCTGCATGGGAACCACACTAACAAATAGCAGCACTTTTCACTTTTCAGGTTTCCTCAGTGATTTTCTTCAAGTGAGGACCACTCTGGATGGCAAAAATCTGTAAAGATGAGTGAAGAGAATCAAAAGCAATGTTACAATTGTCTAGATACCAGATCTAGACAAAAGTGAAAAAAAATCTCAGCACTGTAACTTCTGTCCTTGTCCAGGGAGAAGACAGAAAGCTCAGAGCACAAAAAGAGGATTGCAGAGATGCTGTCAAATTGTAAATGAGGTAAAAAGGAAGACTGGTCGGCAAGGTCTTGTGTTGTAACCCCGAAGATTTTAAAGCAGTGTTAGAATCTGTCCTTTGTAACCTGCCATCAGCTTCTCCAAAATTGGCAGCAGTCTGTGAAGGCTCCACCCTCAGTGTTTTTCATCTGGCCCCGTGCAGTCTAGTCCTGCAGTTCTTGGATTCCCTTTCTGTATCTTTCTGGCTGCAGATCCCCCAGTAGGCACATCTCTTTCCAGTCTGCCCACAGCTCTGGACTACTCTGGCTCAAATAGTTGGCCAGAGCCAGACAGCCTTCCCAGTAAACAGCACTAAACAGTGATTCATTGTGGTTTAGATTCATGGATTTTCAGAGTGTATAGATTAAAATCTTGGAATCAAAGAGCTCAAACAGAAGACAATATTTGGCACCAAGAATCCTTGAAAACCACTTCAATCTATATGTCAGTTCCGAGATCCACAAATCCAGGTTTCACAGGGTTGTTCTGCCTCTGGGGGGTTTCCTGGGCTCTGGGTGCTTCCCCTGGAATTTACCATCCCATGAAAGTCTTGGATTTTGCTCTGTATCTACTGCAAATCTGCTGCTGGAACTCCCTGTGGGAAAAATCTCTTGGATACAAGGGAGTTATCCACCTCCTTCAGTTCATATCTCTTCTGTCAGGGTCTGCTTTGTGAATGGCTTTGATGCATATGAAAAAATTCCTTTTCTGACTTGAAATCAGACTAATAATAAGGCACAGTATGTCTGACTAACTACTATTGAGGCTGAACTGTTTAATGTACTTTATTCATTAATTTTTTGGGAGTAGGGGCAATGATATGCAATATAAGAGATTCCAAAAATATTTGCTGTATATAGTCAGGATGTTTCATGACCTCTAGTGCATTACCAACCTCCTCTAGGAAGCAAGCATGTTTCAGGCTATCTTGTTTGAGTGGAGAGCAGACTCAGTCATCTAATGTCAGAAGAGAGGCCATGAGCCTGGAAATAAGCTTGCTAAAATGGAGAGGCAAATTGTGAGAGAGGAGAATCTCTTGTTACCAAGATTTGACATCCTATTCCTAAGCATATACAAAAGACCCTATGTTGGAGTCAGCATTTCAATCAGTTCAAACAGTGTTCCTACTGCCTGCTGAAAAATGGAGAGTACTTTAAGAAATTAAGCCATAGGAATTAAGCCATCAAAAAAAGTCTGAGAGGAGTTCTGTCTATGTTTCATGGTCACCTTTCCCAAATTTGAGCTATTGATCCTGGTGTATATTTCCTTTCCTATTGACACAACTTTGCCAGTGCTGTTTTGACTTTGGTTTTCTAAGTCACTAAATGGATTCTGTAGTCATCGGGCAGAAAAGCTTAAGGGAGGGGTGGCTCAGTCGAATGAACACAAATCAATCATACCTCCTTTCAGTTCGCACTTTTTCTAGAAGGATTTGCTTGCTACAGGAAAGTTCTTTGGCACAGTTATCCTCTAACCTTAATATTGGATCCTGTGTTCTGGTTTTGGCTGGGGTGGAGTTACTTTTCTTCCTAGTAGCTGGCACAGCGCTGTATTCTGGATTGAGAGGGAAAATAATGTTGATAACACACTGAAGTTTTAGTTGTGGCTGAGTAGTACTTATCCTAAGTCAAAGACTTTTCCATTTCCCATGCTTTGCCAGTGAGGAGGTACACAAGAAGCTGGGAGAAGGCAGAGCTGATCCAAAGCAGCCAAAGGGATATTCCATACCACAGACTATCATGTTCAGCATATAAACTGGGGGGGCATTGTCTGGGAGGGACTGACTGCTGCTCAGAGATGAGCTGGACATCAGTCAGTGGGTAGTGAGCATTTGTACTGTGCATGACTTCTTTGTCTTGTGTTTTATTCCTCTCTTTTTTCCTATTGTTACTGCTATTATTATTGTTGTTGTTGTTGTTGTCATATTCTGTTTTATTTCAATTATTAAATTGTTCTTTCCTCAACGTACAGGTTTTACCTTTTCCTGATTCTCCTCCCCATCCCACCGAGGGTGTTTGGGGAGTGAGCGAGCAGCTGTGTGCTCACCAGCTGGGGTTAAATCACGACCCCCGTGACTCTGTCCCTGTGACTACCCGGAGCTTCCCTCGGCAGAGTCCCCTGTGGCTGACCATCAGCCAGAAGAAAGCCTTCCCGGAGGATTTCTCCCTTCCTGATGAAGCCACTCCGCCCTGGCTGACGGCCCGGCCCCCTCCCTTGCGACCCCGGAAAGCGCACACAGCCGCTGCTCGCCCGGGCTCGGGGCACGGCCAAACCTCTCCTCTCCTGTGGCTACTGCCCCGGGGGAGCCGGGCCGAGGCACGCCGCCTTTCAGGGAGCGGGGAGCTGGCTGTCCCCATCGGGCGGGGCCGCCGGCAGCACCCCGGGCCCGGCGGCGCCTCCCGGGGCCGCTCTGCAGCACCATGGAGAGAGGAGCGCGCCCGCCGGGCCGGCGGGAGGGCCGCGGGCAGCAGGGCGCGGCCGGGGCACGGCGAGCAGCGGGAGCAGGAGCACGGCCTCTGTGCCCAGCCCTCACCCAGCCTTCCCCCTCCATACCCACCGAGGGTGGGTGTACAGCCGCGGCGCTGGCCGCTGGCGGATCCAGCACTGAGTGCCCTCCTCTTAGGCTGAGGAGAAGCCTGGCCTTGGCTGCCGTGTGTATGTCTGGCCAGCTCGTCCACTCACACCAATCAAATGGATAGCGTGTTTTCCCTGCCAGTAAGGTTCTGTCAAGTAAAGGACACTCTCATGTCAGTGCTTTCCTGCTCTAGGCTGAAGTTTCTGGGAAAGGTGCTAGTGTCACCCTGAAGCCTGACTGGAATTGCTCTCCACGCCCTGACGAACCCAAACAGTGTTGGACTATGCAAGGCTCGCTGGGTGCAGGTGCTGCAATAGCAGCTGCCTTGTATCAGCTTCCTTCCACTGCTTAGTTGCACGGCAGTGGGGGCATCATGGAAAGGCAGCTCTGAATCTGTTTGCTGATGTGACCCAGAACACATGGGCATTGCCCATTCCATATTGGCTACCATCAGGATAGCGCTAATTGCCCATCAGGCTCCACCAAAACAGGCATTGATAAGACACCAGCAGAGATCTGAGGCTCAAAAGAGCAAGGTTCAAGGAAGCAGATTTCTCCTAGCTTCCGATACCTCTCCTTGAACTCAGGGCATGGAAATGCAGAACATATAGAGGAGTCATGAAACAGTCATAGACAAGGCGTGCCAAATACTGAATGAATTGTTAGAAGAAGCCTAGTAGCTGTCCTGACAGACTAAAGAAGAGTTGTAGAAAAGAGATGTGGACACAGCTCAGTTGGCTAGTTACAATCCTGTATTTTATGTGAATGAAACAGCTCTCTGTAACATCACCAAAGTCAAAAAACCTAAATAAAGTGTCTAGGCAGTGCTAGACAGCTAAAAGATAGTTCTTGTCAAAACTTGATAATTCTGTGATTGTAAGAATTCAGAATTACATACTTTGGGAGGAATGAGAAGTTAACTATTGCCTGTGGAACACTGGGGAGTTAGCAGGAGGTAGGGTGGGTGGAAACTGCCATAAAAAGTCAGTATCTTTCTGGAGTTCATGACACCAGAGCTTCAGTTCTCAGGCTCATGCTTTGAAGGGTCTTTGTGGATCTTTCTTTACTGATAAGCACTGAGTGGTTAATCAAAGGTTACTGGTTCTGAAACAATTTTGTTTCACCGATGGTTTTAATTCCTGGCATTTATCGATTGTGTGAGTTTATGCTTGTGAGTAATGGTCCCTTGGTTTTAATCATACAATTTCCATGGGTGTATCTGATACTCTGATAATCATAACCAAGTTAACTGAAGAGACAATGTTCCCAGATAATATTTAGCTTGAAGCTTGTTGAATTTGTGTCAGATCTGATGAATGGCTTTGTTGCATACTTCTCCCAAAGCAGTTGATTTAATAAAAGATATTTCTTCTTTACACAAAC
The DNA here is from genome assembly GCA_036630365.1 of Acanthiza pusilla. Classification (NCBI taxonomy): domain Eukaryota; kingdom Metazoa; phylum Chordata; class Aves; order Passeriformes; family Acanthizidae; genus Acanthiza; species Acanthiza pusilla. The sequence goes on along the minus strand of JAXCHO010000003.1, from coordinate 3,109,071 downwards.
ATTGCCTTAAATGACTGTGGCTACAACACTGTTACTATTCAGGATCTCCCTCTATGATCTTTCATCTGAATGTTTCAGTCACTGCAGCAGAGCACACCATGGCTGCGCATGTGAATGCACATGTACATTTGGCAACAGCCCAGCTAGCTTTGGATACTGTCAGCAGTGTGGCTGTGCTAACCCAGACTTCCAGAAGCATGAATCCCTCAACATCTGTACCTGGGCTGGGTTGCAGAAGGTGAGCTCTGAAAGTCAGTTCTAGTAAAGATCTACATAGTGCCTGTGACTGCAGGGTAATCCTGCTCAGAGAAAGACTTCTGGAATCTGGTGGGGTTTTTTTGTTTGCTGTGAAAAATAGAAAAAATCCCCTTAACATTTCATAGAGCCCATTTATAAGCCTCTCCTGCAAAATCCTCACAAAAATTGCAATTAAACCTTCAGTGATCGAATGAATCTTCTTTGGAGTAGAAGTGACTTACTACACTAACATGATATTGTTCCTGCCACTGTTGTTGTTACTGGTAATACTTTCTGTAGGGTAACCTGAAAATGGAAAAATACGAATGGAATGAGGAACTTGTCTAAGTTGTCTTCAGCTATAGGAAAAGTTGCAAATAGACTCCATAAAAAGATGAACATGCAGAAGAAAAGTTATATTGCCAGCCCTCCCTGGCCTCAGTCTGTCAATTATAATGATATATTGAAGCTCTGAGGACAGAGATGAGAGTTCATTACTTGTTTAATCTGAGCATTTTGTTGTTTTACAATCTATGACAGAGTGAGAGTGCAAAGCCCTTTCCCAGTTGAACTCTTGTTTTCCTTGGATTATCAGGAGTTTATGTTTAGCAGGTTTTCCAAACTGAATACCTCACTTTTTCCCAGTAGTGTTTGTGCTACATGTAACATTACCCTTTGCTGGTGCACCCACTGACAAGTTAAAATTAGACTTCCTAAATGTCATTACAGCAGCTTGTTACTCTCTTACTTGAACAAGAGTGTGCTACTTTAATTTGTGCATTTCTTGTCTATGTTCCTCTAGAAAACAAATATGCAAAATCTTATTCAAATGCTTAAGTATATATTTAAAGAATGCACACATAACATGCATATTCTATTTATTTGAGTTTCAATCAGTCAGTGATCAAAATAATAGTAACAATACAAAGTGGCAAATAGATTAAATCTCGTTATTCTGAAAGCAGATTTTGTGCTACTAACAAGAGCAATGATGGTACTTTCTAGTTACTTTACATTGCTTTAAACAATGCCTGAGAAGAAGAGCTGGTTTTCTTTCTTTAAGTTGGCAGAACTAATGTGTAATGGTTTTTTGCAAAATATAATATTCACTTTCCAAAAGTACGTGTGAGTTTCTGTGCCTTTTAAGTAATTTTTGACAAACAGCATTCTTTAAAAGAAGTAAAACACCTATCTGTTCACATCCTTCGTGTGTGATTTGTGATGGTTTGAAACAGGGCATCACAAAATATGTAGAAAATGATGCCGAGTTTTATCTCAAAATCATCTGTATGTGTAAGAGTTGATCCGTATGTCACAGCACACAGTCTGATGTGTCAGGGGCATGAAAGGTGAAAAAAGGTCAGGATCTGGAACATCCCCAGGCTTCCATATTTCCATATGTGTGTGAGTCTATGACCCTGCCTATGCAATATAACATATGGTAACAACCATGCAACGTTATATTTTATATTTCATTCAGCCACTGGCTGTTAATGTCTTAAAACTGTGCTTCCTTCTGGTCTCATAAAAGAGAGCTTTGGGAGACTGGTTCTGTCTAGCCTGGATTTATTTTCTGGCTCTGTAAAATACTGGCGTCTTAATGCATTTTTTCCTACTCTAGTCTGACTCCATCTTGCTTGTGTGCTGTCTGCCCCAGGGACAGCAGTCCATCTGCCAGGGCCTTATGAGTGCTTACACACAGTTTCACTGAAAATGCTCTTTTGCCTACTGTCACAAGGCTTAACAGCAAATAAAAATCAAACCTCTTCATTGACTACTTACACACAGAGAGGAACACAAAACACATTGCATAGTACACTTAAGTTAGCCCCTGTCTCTGAGAAAAGCTCTTCCTGACATAAGGCAACAAGTCTCCATTTGTTTTTACGCTCTGATAGATGGCTTACAAATCCAACACTTTCCATTGAAATGGACATTCTGACACAGCACACCTTTTATCTCTAAAGATAAAATACTACCTTGTTATACAAGTAAGTATATACACTAGCACTTAATTCCTAGTATATGAGTATTTGCTTAGTATTCATGGATGTGGTTATTTGCTCTCTCATTTATTCAGATACTAAAAAGAGCACCGATTGCCGTCACAGACCTTGCTATCTTTCCCCCTCTCACCATCCAGCAAGCAGGATGCTCATTTTGGCATGGAAATTGGAGCTGCAGGACAGTTTAGTCCATGTTTCTGGTAACAGTGGTTTGATAGCCGACAGTGTATTACTGGCACTATGTCCAGTACACTTATCACATATTACCAACCACAGAGTAGAGCTTACTGTCTTTCCTTGAACACATATCACTCCTACAAAGTTGTTTCTGATATTCTGCTTACAAGATCCTTTAGTTATATTCATCACAATGCTTTAAACATAATCTCTTGCACAAGCCAAAATAATCTTTTACTCCTGAGGCTCACATCTTGCAAAACACATGGATTTCCATATGTTCCAGTTAAATTATGCTTACTTACCTTCTACTTTGAAGATAGTAAGGTGAGGTCTGCAGTGAAAAGCACCCAGCGCATTGCCAGCGCAGTTCATCCAAAGACCCTGGAAGACCCAGGTTGCAGTGATAACAGATGATGCTCGACTAGTGACTTTCCACTCATTCGATGCAGTAGCAGCAATAGCAGCTCCCAGCCCACAGAAACAAAATATGAAAGCTATAATCTGTATTCCCAGCATGTTTCTCCGTACCCCAGGGACTTAGTAATGCCACTGTGTGGAGAGAAAAGTACTTTAGTCACGTGTGTAAGCAAAAAGGCATAACATAAGCAAATTATACTTGAACAAGTTCAGTACCACTTACTACAGAAAGTTAATGTGGCTGAAAGAAATTGTCATGCTTGAGTGATTTAAGAAAGGCCCTAGGCATTATGAATGTTTAGAAACAAAGTCAAGGTACAACTTTATAGGAACTAATTACTAGTACTTACTTACTAATTTCTAATTGCAAAAAATTAGGTGTTTTCATTTTTTTTTCAATTAAAGTATTCCAGTTAATGCTTAATTTTTAGTTAATTGGAAACTTACAACCATTCCATCTGGCAAAATAGGTTCAGAGTCCAAACTGTACAGCTCTATTTAACGGATTAACATAACATTTTAGGAGGATAACACAACACTTGAAAAATAACTCATTGAAAGGCTGTGAAATTAATTCAGGCATAGCCAGCCACCATGCAAGCAGTTCTAAAACTGGAGGAGGCAGTGTCTGTGGGTGTATTTGTAGAATAGCAAATCTAGAGCAACAACAGAAACAGCCAAGTGGCCCCTGAGCAGTGATGCAGCTGCAGCAGTCAGCAGAATGAGCCTCATGTAGCCCCCACGGAGACTTTTTCCCTGGTCAGTGCAAAAAATGTACTGCTTCTTACACTCTGCATGAAACACATAGCACAGAAACATCTGTCTCGCCACAGACTGGGCTCCCACAATCCCATGACATGAAGAAACCACAAAGTATGCAATTGACTTAATAAAACATAATCTTTAAAGTAGTAGATGCTGACAGCACCACACCAAAACAGCTATTCTAATTCCAGTTCCTGAATATGTTGTCATTACTGATGTGGGACCTACACACAGTTTTGCAGACATGTGCAACCTTCGCTCTTTTAAGATTCCAGTTTCCAGCTGTATTTACACCTTTCCTCATTCTCTGGTACTTTTGGCCTCCTGTCTAAAGAAGGAGCAAATGTCTTTTCTCTTTGGTGCTAATGTATGCCATTTGGTCATACAAAATCACCCTGAATATTGAGTGTACACCTTCACTTTTGACAATAGGAGTGGTCTATTTTTTTTCCCCTTTGGGTACTTGTAGTGTTGATTCTCCCTGTTACAGCTGTGATAAAATGCCACACTGAACTTTGGCATTGGAGTTTTTCTGTTGACTTTTCACAGCTCATAGGAGGGTTAAACAAAGATGCTCAAACATCATTAACATGCCACGTAAAGAGCAAGAGGAGTTTCACTGAGACTGTCCTGTTGAACCATCATCTCGTACTTCCACTTTAGCCAGCCTTTGGCTCAGCACTGAGAAGGAGGACCCAAAAGGATGATTGTACAAACCAGAAGATCATATGACAAGAAGGAATTTCTTTTTGGAATAATTAGTAGGCTCACATCCCACACAGCTAGAGTGAATAGAAAATTTTTTATTCACAGAGACAGCTTGAAAGTAATGGAAACTGTTTTTGCTACAGAGCACCATTATAATATAGCAGGCTGTTTTAATGTTGAGGACAATATTACACAGGGAGGAAGAAATTTTTCATTGCTGTTAAATAATGCAGTGGCATTTTTCTTATGCTAAGGGTCAAACTTCGTGTAATCTTTTGTATATATTTGCACCAATTTTGAAAGGGTATAGAGGAGAATACAGAAATGGGTCCAGCTGTGAAGCAGATTCCTGAGAGATGAGATTATTTTTTGTTCTATATCTACCATACAAAAAGGCAGTTTTGGGTTCATTTGTTTGTCAGTTTCTGTGTTAATTCACACCAAAGACTGAGAAGACATTTCATTAGGTATCTTTTTCCTTTTTTAAACCTGCCCAGTGACAGTGATGTTGGCTGAGAGCTCAGAGTAGCTCAAACACGTTTTACAACTGATGCTAATTTTGGGCCTTGTTCCAGACTTTCCCTGTGTGTTGTCACTGACAAAAAAAAACCCCAAAACCAAAAAACCAAACCAACAAGACAGAACCACCAAAAAATCCCCCAAACTCAGAAGCTGCTCAGTTGGACTGGAAAAGCAAGCATGACTGTATGCAAACATTCTCCCATCCCTCCCTACTCTCCTTTTTCACTATTTACAGCAGTGTGCCTTATCAACATAGCCTGTGAGGAGCTACCCAGCAGGACAGGGCCACTTGTCAGTTTCTTTAATGACCTGGGTCTAAGCTAGAGGTGCCATTTCAGTAAGACATTGCTCTTTTAAACCTATTATCATGCTATTATCATGACAAGGGTTTTCACATTTCTTTTTCTAGATAAACTGCAATACAAACTCCTAAGTCTATTCCCCTTCTCACTCTTTAAATGATCTTCTACCAGGGCCCCATCCAGTACACACTCATCGCTATTGCTGGTGGGATACTGAAAGCTGCTTACTTTAGTGCAAAGTGCCTGTAGACACCACTCGAACTGTAGACTACACTTTCACGGCTTAAGGAGGACTTTAGTGGTTTCTTGGCCTTCATCTTGATTCTTTTCTAGTGCATGACTGTGGAATTCATGGTCACAAGCACTTCACCCTGCATTGTTTCTAGAGAGTTAGTGTGTGTGTGATGAATAAATTAAACAGATACTTAAGTGATAAGAAAGAAGTAAGCAGTCCTGTTTACAACCCTCATTTCTTCTATAAACTGTCAGGAAGTAAGTTAATCAGTCATTTAAGAAGTTCAAGACAAAGTTGAAATTTAACCTGTTAATGCTGTTTTCCATTATATCAAAACTTTTTTCATTGTTACTGAACAGACAAAAGTTGGAAAACAGCCAGGAGTCTAAGGACTGTTTAAATATGAAGTTGGAAATAGGAAAACATTTTGCTACAGGCCTTTGTTGAACCATTTTCCCCTAACTCCACAAATACACTAACTGATCGTGTGACATATTGCTGTCTCTGTTTAAGCGAGCGCTGTGTCAGTAACATGCAATATTTCTTTTACTACTAGTATTATCTTTTGAAATCTGTCCAATGCCGGTTCTTAAACACAGTTGACACCTCTGCAGCAGAACAAGAATGTTTACACAGGTAAACTGTAGCTTTCATTTTGTGAATTCTACTTCAGCCTATGTCAATTGTTGTAAACTTTTAATTGGATGAGTTCCCAATGCTGATACAGATCTGGCTGCTGACAATATATATTTGCCTCATGAAGACAAACACAGCTAGAGCAAACACTTAGTTACACTGAATTAGTTGTGCAGAAAGTTATGGTAAAATTTAAAAAAAAAAAAAGAACTAAGTGCAAATCAATCCTGATGTTATCTGGGTAAGAGAAAGAGAGCTCCGCAAAAGAGGTACCTAAGGTAACATGGAGACAACAGTGTATGAGATAAATAATGAGTTATGCCAAAGAAATTCTCTGCAGAGTGGGTGGACCATGCAAATTGATCCTGAGCACTGCCAGGAAGTTATGGGAGGCCTAAACAATCAGGGTGAAGTTGGACAAGCAGTAAAACTAGAAGCTACAGAGACAGAGTGAGTGACTCAAGACTTCTGGAAAAGTCAAAGAAGTGAAAACATTGTGTAAAGTTGTGAAGAAATCAAATGCCCAGAGACATCTCTACTAAATTCAGTCAGGCAGGGGACCAGCTGTATGGCAATATGACTGGTGCTATTACACAAACACAAGAAGCGCTCCTGAGAACTGGCAGTAAAGTATGAGATGGTGTTGAAAGAAGGAAGGGTGCATTCCAGATGAGCTCCAAGTTCTGCTGTCTTTGCCAGATGCATGTAACCTAGAAACCAAGCAAGAAGGGTGGCAGGCATAGGCTGAAGGGGCACCACCTAGAGAGGAATTTCAAGGAGGAATGAAATCACTGGAACTGGGAAGGCTGAAGAAAAAGACAATTTCATCATTTAGTACAGGAAAAGGATAACAGCAGATTATAGTGGTATGAAGCAGCTGCAGTTAGAGATGTTTGCTGTTCACCTTGTTAATCATGAAGTGCTGGGTGACATAAACAGAGAAGGAAAACTCAGTCTTATGTTCATCCCAAATTCATTGCTTTTTATTGAGCACTGCAGTCACAATACAATAATATTATTATATTAGTGTTATGTATTATAGTATAATCCAATTATTAGTAGTACAGTTTTTATATTCTCATTCCCGTAAATATTCCAGGCCAGGTTCAATGGGGATCTAAGCAATCTGCTCTAATTGAATATGTCCCAGGTCATTGCAGAGAGTTTGGACTAGATAATCTTTAAAAGATCCCTTCAAACTCAAACTACGACATGATTCTATGATACTGCTGTAGAAGAGAAAGAAAACTTATCACTAGGAGAATTGCTTTGTGAATTCAGCAGGTAACCCAATGCAGGATTTACACTAAATTTATACAATCTAGGTATACATGTGTATAGGAAAATACACGACTATATATTTTTATATATATGTGTGTGTGCGTGCATGTATTTAATACCTATGTAGTTACAAGCTATGCTCTATTACATTATAAATCACTTTTTGTTAGTTGATTAAAGGGCAAACTGCTCACTCATGCATTATTTACATGAGCACTCCTTGGATATTTGTCTAAGAATGTGTGGGATTTTGAACAACTGATTCAAATCAGTATTTGGTATGACAATAAAAATACACAGGATTAATTTTGTTTTTCTCATCATGTTCCTTAACTGGGCATTAAAGATAAGAGATGGATTTGAAAATGCTACTTTAGGATGATATAGCATTATGCTCCTTATTTTATGCTGTTGACACTAGGCACTAGCAAACTTATTTGGATTAAAGACATTTGCTGTCACTAAATGAAATTGTTGCTCTTGGCACTCAACCTAGATTTGCAGTAAGTGGCAAAAAGCCAAAATGACTTTGTCTACATAAGATTATGAAACGCAAAAAGCTAAAATGCAGTGAAGTTAGAATGATAGGGCAAATCACGTGTTTGATCAGTGCTGAAAGCTGGGGTGAAATTCAAAGTCACTGTGCTTTGCTGAGAACTTCTGAACAGTTATAGATGAAGTGATAAGTTCAATGAAGTGTGTACTGGATGGGACCTTGGTAGAAGCTTATTTAAAAACTGAGAAGGGGAATAGACTTAGGAGTTTGTATTGCAGTTTATCTAGAAAAAGAAATGTGAAAACCCTTGTCATGATAATAGCATGATAATAGGTTTAAAAGAGCAAGGTCTTACTGAGAAGGCACCTCCAGCTTAGACCCAGGTCACTAAAGAAACTATCAAATCGTTTTTATAGAACAAACTGAACAAACCCAGCTGCTATTAGGATAAGCCTATGCTACAGTACACTGATAACATTACTGGATGCTGCAGCGTCAGACATGAACAAGCTCCAGGGTGGTGTGGATAGAAGAGTTCAGTGCTTTGAATGATGATAGATGCCAAGTGAAAAGATTGCAACACAGGTGAAGAAGCAAAGAGGCTGAGAAAGAGGGAAGTAACAGAAATATTGTGATATAAGTGCTACAGATTACATAAACAATGTAGAAAAACAGCATGATGCTGAAAAAATCATTAGTTTGTCATCCAAGTGAACTCAACCTCAAGAAAACCTGTGCAACCTGAGGGCATCCATGCACCCTTCCCAGAGGTTTGGCTGCTGGGGCTTAGGGCAAGCTGACAAATGCTGCAGCTGAAGGTGCACATCTGCCTTCCTGCTGGAGAGGTGGGAAGAGCCTCCCAGCCAGCATGGTGCTGTGGGAAACGCACTGCAGGTGTCCCTCCCTGCCCTGTGGGATCTGCTTTTAAACTTGGTCCTTGATGGAGCTACAGTGCCTGCTGCCTGGCAGCCCAGCCTGTCATGGCCATGGGCCGCTGGTCCAGAGCTGGACCCTGTCCTGACCTGCTGAGTTACTTCCCAGCTTGACCTTGGACTCTAGCAATCACTGGGCTGTGTCTGACACAGCGCTGTCACTCCTGGGGCTGTCCCATTCCTGGGATGGGGGCCTGCCCTGCCACCCCCATGGGGAGCCCCTGCTGCCCCCAGCCAGCTCAGGCCACCATGAGCTCCATGCTGAGCGCTGTGTGACCCTTCCCGAGCACGGCACACGTGCCCCAAGGCTCCCCACAGCGCTTGCTCTCCGCACAGCGCTGAGCCCCAGCTTGGCCCCAGGTCCTGACCTCCTCAGTGGCATCTGAACACCTCCACCCAGCCCAGAACCTCCCCTGGAGAAGCTCCAGTTCCTCCCATGCCCCTGGAGCTCTTCAGGGATGGTCTGACACCCTTTCCCCTCTGCCTGACCTGGAGCGTACATTGAGTCTCCAGCAATATCAGCCCAGGCCCTCTGGCCACTGGGATATATATCATCCACCCTGCTCCAAGCCAGGGAGATGCACGGACCCTGGAAATAGTTCTATGGGGAGTCCCAGCCTAGCCTGGGACCCATCAGACACTGCCCAGGATCCCCTACCCCACCGTCATGGCCAAGGCACCTCATGCCCAACATGTACGACTTCAGGTCTGTGCAAAGTGTGAGGATATTTGGAGCCAGCAGTGAGCCCAGGTGGGCAAGAAGGCCAACATAATCCCGGCCTGTAGCAAAAACAGTGTGGCCAGGAGGACTAGGGAAGTGATTGTCCCTCTGTACTCATCGCTGGTGAGGCCACACCTCAAGGACAGGGCCCCTCAATTCAGATAGGACATTACGGTGGTGGAGCAGGTCCAGAGAAGGGCAGTGGAGCTGGTGAAGGTTCTGGAAAGTCCTAAGAAAAGTGGCTGAGGAAGCTGGGAGTGTTCATCCTGGAGAAAAAGGGGGACCTTATCACTCTCTACAGCTTCCTGAAAGGAGGTTTTAGCCAGGTTGGGATCAGCTTCTCTCAGGCAACTAGGGACTGTATGAGATGAAATGTGGCAGGGGAGGCTCAGGTTGGACATTACAAAGACCTTAACTGAAAGGGTGGCTAAGCATTGGAATGGGCTGCCCAGGAAGCTGGTAGAGTCACTGTCCCTGCAGGACAAGAAATACCTGGACATGGCATCATCTAGTTGACAAATGTGGTGATCGGTCAAGCCTGGACTTGATGATCTTGGAGGTCTTTTCTAACCTGACTGATTCTGAGTCTACAACATCCCTTGTTGAGGGGTCCATGGTCAGGGCTCATCCATGGAAGCTGCTCTGAAGACAAAACTTTGGTGCTGAATCCTTGGAAGAGCCATGGACCCCACTGTGGTGCAGCCCAACCTGAACCCACCTGTGGGCCCTGCTGATCCTGACCCCCATCTGCACCCTTGGGCCAATGCCCGAGCCCAGCCACAGTCTATCCTCATCCCTAGGGAGGTGACCAATGCCCAGGACTGGAAATGTTCTTGTGTCCCCAGCTGCCCTGCTCCTGGACAGGGGGCTGGGATGAGCCCTGGAAGCCAGGTCCTGCCCCAACACAAGGGAGCCATGCCCTGGGAAGCCCAATGTCAGGGCACTAAGGGCAGAAACCAAGGTAGAACTGAGGAATCACAAACCCTGTCTATGCACAGTTCATGTTGTCTGATGGTTAGTTGTTTTGAATGAGTATATCTAAAAGTACCTGTAAATAACCCTTTCTGAGTACTGTGCCATGTTATTGAGCACAGAGAGAAAACAGCTTGACATGAAGAATATACCTGAAAGGATGTTATAAATTTTGAAGATAAGGTCCAACTGTGACAAATAATCCAAATGGCCTAGAATATCATGACATAAAGTAATGATGTTATGAAAATTAGTAATGAAAAAGAGTACTGAAAGTACTGAAAGTACTGAATTACTTTCCTAATACTATGTTTTGCATACCAGAAAAGTTTTTTGTGCCTTCACAATATTTCATCTGAAAACACAGCTCTTTAAAATTGGAACACGTAATCAGATTGCAAGACTCTTTACACATCTCCTTAGCCTATGTCATAAGGACTGTGGAAGACACAGCTCTCTTTGCCTCTACCAGCCTGCCATGGTACCAGCCCTGCAGGAGTCTATCACTTCACATGACATTTAGGCAAGAAGGAAAAAGTGTTTTTTTGCCCTCCTGAAGCTGATTCATGTCCCCACCTCCTTCAAGAAGGTGTGTCCGCCCATGTGTCATTCTGCTGTGCTGGGGAAGAGACCCCTCTGTTTAATTACTACATTTTCTGGGTATCTGCCAGTGTGTAGTTCTCATGACTTTCACTATGCTGCTAGTCATTCTTTCCAAAGAGGCAGTAGAAATGCAGCTGCTCATAAGCACACGTATGTGCACCTCCTTCTATCTCAAACAACTGAGATACTGAACATGGTACCCGAGCCCCTGTGAGCAATGCCAGCTTCTGCTCACATAAGCACTTCAGCACCACTTTGTCAGCCAACAAAGGCTAGGTAATATCCCCTAAAGCTGATGCACAAAACACAGACCTATGCACCCATATCTGGGTAGCAATTCCTGTGACCTGCCCATATTTTGAAAGCAGAATTTAGTAGAGTTCAGTACTTCTTTGTCACAGAGAAATCATCTTCAATAAGGCCAATAACACATTTGCTTGTCACCACTGACATCCCAAATCCATGACATGTCAGACATACCTCTTCCAAAGCCTAATACCTGGATTTGTATAGCTTCTTCCTGCAATTTCTTTGTATTGCTTCTGGGAGCAATGTAAAGTGCTTCATTCTTGCTCTAGCTGTGTTTGCCTCAGACCATTTCCTCTAGAGCAGCAAAGGACTCTGTCTTCTACTTTTCTTTCTTGAGTCCTAACAATGCCTCTTATCCTGCCAGAGAGCCCAAACCTACTGTTTCGAACAGCACAGATGGATTAGCTTTCAGGTCTGGCTGGTCTTCAGCTTTCCTTCCGAAGGGAAACTTCCTGAAATACTCAAGAAATCCTTCACCTCTTCAGTTTTCAGGTAGCAATGCATGTTAGACTAAGGTGTGACGGAGGGCAGTTGACACTGTGTTCTTGGGGTCATGTCGAACTGAAAGAGGGCCCAGGTGTGTACAACTGGAGCAAGACAGTAATGTCCTGAAAGTGTTTCTGAGTGTATTAGCCAACTCAGACAGCACCACCATGTTTTCCAAAAGCAGTGAAGTGACTACAGGGATCTATCTCACACTTCCAAATAGACCAGGTGGGAAGCACATGTGAGAAGCTAAAGGTGTGGCACAGCTCTTTGTTCACTACTGTGTTCCTGGCTTACCACCCAAGTAGACTTAGGCCCAGTAGCTGCAGCCCTTTTCTTAAATCCAACCTTGCTGCTAATTAAAAACACACCCAGGCAATCCATCAACCATGACTCACACATCTGAGTGAGAACTGCTAACCACATTAATGTCTTCCAAAACTATCAGGAGCTGATAAAGCATGACCACAGCCCTCCATGGGCTAAGTCCACCTTCATCCGTCTTGTAAAAAAAAGCAGAAGAATGAAACTTCAGAGTAGCCAGGAAGCTGCTCAGTAGGCTCTAAGCCCTTCTCAGCTCTCAGCTCATAGCAAGGCAAGCACTGTAAAGGAGGGGAATTAATCACAATGCTGCATCTTGCTCATCACCTACTACCTGCCTCTCATATGGATTAGTAGCTCTTGATATTGCAGCACCTTAAGGGAAGAAGGAACCCTTAACACATTTCCATCTTTTGGTATGTCACAACATGGGCTAGATGTCAAACAATTTAATCTTTTTAGTATGAATAAAGTCTATCTTTGGAGAAGGCATTTGTTTCTGATTTAATAGATGAAGACGTAGCCAGGAATGTGTTAGTGAGTTTGCTCCAAGGGCAATTTGCTCAATACCTTAAATGTGTCTTCATCATTCAGTGTCCCTTCTTTTGGATTATTAAACAGTCTTTTAACAATGGCTACTCTGGAAATGAGCCAGGTTGGATGAGATGATCTTCTGAGATCTCTTCCTGGGATGGTCCTGGGGTGGTCCATGAAATAATTTTATACTGGAGTCATACCATGTATACCCTCAATTATGGTTCTCATAATCTAAATGCATTAAGTTTTTTCAGTCTCTTGCATTAAATATTTTCATGACCTTTCAGATACTTTCTGGGGCTTTTTTTTCTGTGTGTTTCAAAATTCTTGTCAAATTACAGGCACCAAAAAGGAAAGTCATAGTCTGGTATTGCCTGTTCTATTTTTTATTCAAAATAATCTGATTAACTTTATTTTCCACACTACTGCATTGGAAACTCATATTCAGTTATGACTTTTGAGAACTTTCTGAAAATATTATTTTCCAGAACTGGGAATTGAGTAATCTCCATATGTTATTTTACAGTTTGCTCTGTCAAAAGCAAGTAACATTTGATGCCACCTATGTCAAAGCAAGGCTTGCTCATTTACTATCCTCAATGAAAAATAGTAATAACATATTTAAAAATAATAAAAATTTCTTGATAAAAGTAATAATTTTGGGAAATAAAGAAACTAAGTCTTCTTAGACAAATAGCTCTTGCACATGAACAACTGCTTTGGCAGAGTAAAATCAGTCCAGCTGAAAAACAAGTAGTTCAATGACCTTCCAATATTAAAATATATTCTTGCTAAAGATTTTAAAATCTGGCATTATCCAGAGGTACCTTTTTGGATTTACTGACCAATGTTTCCCATTCTGTGCTCTGTTTAATTCCACACAAGTAACCAAATGTGTTGCACAGTGCTTGGAAAGCAAACCATTGCGTTGTTCTTAGAGATTAAGATGGGGAATACACAACTGACCTACTTTATTTTGTGGTGCTATCTACTTTGGCAACCAGAGCAAAATAAATGCTTTCTTGTAAACAGTGATTTTTATGCCTCTGTATCTGTACTTAATCATGTCCCAGCAATGTTTGCATATTTGCCTGAGAAGTTCTCAGACTGAAAAGCCAAACTCTAGAATATTTGAGGACAAGAATTAAGGCTGCACTTTAATTACAGAAGTGGTGATATCTGAGGAAAAACGTCACTGTTTCTTATAGCAGTGTGGAGTCTGCAGGTTCAAAGAGTAAAAGAGTTTCATTAGCAGTGTGATGGTATTCACACATGATTACACATTGTGCTAATGTTTGTAATTTTTAATTGTATTTCATTTGGCTTGAGAAGGGAAGGATGGGAGTAGGAATGGGGAAAAATATCACTGGGAAGTTTCTGCTAGTGTAGTTAGTTAAGTTGTTCAGAGGTTGTGTTTCGGCAGGAATGAACACTGTACTCCTGTGTGAAGCTGGCTTCTCAGGGGTCCAGAAGCAGAGCGCAAGAGAGAAGAGCTGTGCTTTCTCCCATTTGGTCCTTGGCCCTGGGCTAGAGGGAATTCCCCTTTTCATCTCTCCCTCTCCCCAGTTCCTTTCCCCTGAAACATAGGCTGATGGTGGGATGAGAAAGGGAAGGGAAAAAGAAAGGAAGGGAAGGAAGGAGAGGGAGGATTGGGGAAAGGATGACTGCAATCAGTCATGGTCACTGGCTAGCATTGATACATTCCTCACTGTGGATGTGCATTGGTGTGCTCAGTGGGACAAAGTCTAGGGCTGAAGCCCATGCTTAACACACAGTAGGAATAACAGCTTCTCTGTTATGTTCCAAAAGCCTATTGCCTGCATTTGCTGTTCCTGGACATCCTGAAACAAGCCTTGATCCTTACCCTGAACAACTGAGCTGACTGGTGCGACAGCTGTGAGTCTGATGGAGCAGCATCATGGGGAAGAGCCTTGTAAACATTCACATTCAACATCACCTCCTTGTCTGAATCACCTTTGATTCATCTTGCATGCATAAATTGTCTTTTGTCTCTGTTTGATACTGAGTTCTTTAGTCACAGGCAAGTGATAATTCAGTCTGGAGGCTTTTTCATTTTTTAGTAAGGACTAAAAAAGAGTGTCTAAAAGACTAAAAAAAGACTAGACACAGATGTAAGGCAAAATAAGACTATTGACATAACTTCAGTGAGCATGGAACAAAAAATACTTTTTCATTTGGTCTGGCAACTACAGTCTTTCTGAAAGCTCTGTATCTCCTTGGTCCTGCCGAACTTGTTAGCCATAATTTGCTTTTTGGAATTTGGAAGGGACTGAGAGACCTTCTGCAGCAGGTATATTACAGCTCTCTGAACGATGTCATACCAATCCCTGTTACACATATATTCCAAATGTTCCAGTGTTTAACCTTGTGCTTTTCAACAGATTTGCACTGGGCTCAGAAAGCAAGGGAATTTGTTCAGACAACTGTGATCAGATGTTAGTAAAATCTATTGTTTCCTATGAACAACATGTACAGTCCAGTAGCGGAGAAAAACACAAACTTTGCAACCAACTAACCAACCAACAACAACAACAACAACAACAAAAAACCACCCAAACAAACAAACAAAAAAAAAACCACAAAAACAAAAAAAAAGAATGAAACAAAAAAATATTTCTTGTTCCAATGTGATAAAATCCATCATGCTGATTCTTATAAGAAAAAACATTTCTTGACAGGTGTATATGCCATGTCTGACTCCTGGTTGATGATTTATAATCTCTTTAATTCAGTGGTCTATTTGGGATTTGATGGAAGCAAGGGTGTTTTGTTTACTGAGAAGGGCAATCATGAGAGAAGAATAACTACTGAAATGCTACCTCCTCACCTCTGGAAACTTACAAAACCTCATTGAGAGAAGAGAGATAAAACACATCTTAAAGTGTAAAGTTCTTTGTCTACCCACCACTGGCAGCTGCACATACTTCACAGATCTCCACCCCAAAGTCCACCCCCAAGAGCAGAGCTTCATTTGGCCAGAGCTGCACTGAGGCCTGTGGAACTGCCCTTGGTGTTAACACCTTACAAAAAGCTGATGTTACTCACCTGCCTTATTTCTCTTTCATGTTTTCTACCCACTTCAGGTGATTGAATTACTTCCACTGCTTCTCAAACATAGTGGACTGAAAGTCATGCCTACAAAGTATATCTTTTATCTCTTTTAAATGAAAGCATGGAATTTGCATCTTTGCCATTGAGTACTTCCCTGTGATAAAACTAAGGTAAGGATGTGACAGCACATACAAGCAATGAAACAGAAATGAAAAACGAAATATTTATTTAAGGGCATATATACTGCTCTAGAGAAAGAAAAAATGAAGGCAGTTCCTATCACTAATGTGATAAACATATCATTACTGCGATCCATGTATCATTAATGTGATTCTCGTATCAGTAATACGATAAGATTGCAAGAAATAAGGAAGGAAAACGTGGTTAGACAAGAAACCATCTGGGTCTAAGTGCCTTAAAAGATGACCTGCTTGGGTAACACGGGTAAGGACCACCTAAATTGATTTTGTAGAGGAACACAAACCTTGGCAATTGTATTTGAAAGATAAATAGCTCTGATAATTGGGAATCACTGTGATGGAATCCAAAAAGGACATGATGCTTTGGCGAATTCCTTTGTAGTGTCTGTCTGCTCTTGATGAGCCTCTTTTCCTCTCTGTCTCTCTTTTTCAATGATCATGTTGTGCCAGCTCCTCCTGTTTCTTGACCAGTCCTGAACTACATGTCCATTCTGTCATATAAAACAGACATAAATGGCTGTAATTGCAAACTGTTAGTTACCTGAGCTGCTTTACTCCTCCTTTTGCTCACAAACTTTCCATATATATATCGAAAACTGACTTCTCCTGTTTCCTTAGTAGCAGGAGAGCTGCTGACTGTGAGAGATGACAGGTTCTTCTCCAAACAGTAATTTAAGCATCAGGAACAGACGTAATTTTAAAATTGGTTTTGAAAGGTGTGCTTTGTGGTACTCTGGTTCTGGAGTAAAACTTCAAAATAAGTGGTCACAAGATGATTTAATTTAATAGAGAGGGAGAAATTCAGGTAGTTTTGAAACTAAATTCCCTGATTTTGAATGAAGAAGTGGTGATGAATTCATAGGACTTATTTGTAACTGCATAAAGTTTAAGAACTTGAATGTAGAGGAAGTCTGTAAGCTGCAGCTATATAAAACGGAAGAAATGGATTCAAACCTACTGGATGAATAGGAAAAAGTGGGTAACATAGACTATTTTAGCCTGCTAAACTACTTCTCTGTAGTTCAGACTGCAGTAGGAAAACATAAGAAATGCCTGAAATCACAATGACTCAAAGCTCACAGAGAACTTCAAAGTAAATGACAAAAGGTATTGAGATGTACAAAGTTGGAGAGAACAAAGAAAGAAACTATAGATCGCTTGTGTGGAAAGAAGGAGGTACGTACAAAATGCTATGCTGGTATGGACCCCAAATGAAGGGTTGGATCCAATAAGGGGACAAGTTGTGCAGGAGTCAGCACCCAGTCAGGAATGCCCTTGCAGTTGTTTATTATGCATTGACAGAGGAGATAAAAGCACTCCAAATGGGATTTGTAGCACCGGAAGAGTTAAGGCATGTCTGAGACTTAGCAGAGAGTATCAAAGGATATTCTCAATTGCTGTTTGTTTCCTGGATTTAAGCACTATGTTAAGGGCTACAGGGAGTGCCCCAGTGAGGCCTGGATCAGCTCTGTGCTCTGTACACACATCATACATTGGGATGCAGACGACAGGCTCATGGCTTCCTTAGTAAAGATGGGGAGGAGGAATATATGGAAAAAGGCAACAATCAGTTCTGAAAAATTATATATTAACTAAAGCAGTTAGCAAAGAAGTGGAAGACCCATTCCTCAACTTGTGTAAATCCAAACCTCCAGCTCCTAGGTAAATCCTGGAGACTATGTGAACGGTGGATCATGGAGCAAGTGGAACGGAGAAAAAAATTTAGCCTCTGCCTTAGGCAGCAACAGAGTGCTAATGCAAAATTCATGATTTCAGGAAAGACTTCACACCTGACCCCAGGGTCCAGCAAGTAAAGGACATAGATGGGCTTAGCATCATCTCATCTTTCAGTTCTTGTGTATTTTATTCTATCCTAGTGTAATAGGATAAAAGACCTGAAATAATTTTGGTGTGAGGAACCATCTAAATACAAGCTGATATTGAGTCTGTGCTTGTATTTTCTTTATCCCTCAAAATCAGTAAAGCAGAAAAGCTCCTATCTGGTTTCTTCTCCCCTCATTATTGATATCAGCACTTGCTAGGACATTCCTACTGCAGCATGCAAAACTTTTTGAAACTTTTCAGGGTAATATTAAAGCCAGGATGACACAACATCTTTATAATTTCCGCATGAGTGAGGAGATTAATACCTCCTGCTACACACTTCAGAAGCAATCTGTGCAGGGTATACTTTCTGGATGCATATTTGGGCTCTTTCTCTTCTGGCAATGCTTCAGTGCCTCTGTATCCTTCAGCTTCCAAAAGGTGCCTGCAGTGTGACCATGATGCTGGAACTTCTTTCTACCAAGGTCTTGAGGGACTCATTGTCACTGGGCCAGTTTTACAAATTAAAAATTCCTGCATCTCTAATGACTGGTTCATCTGCAAAATCTTTTAATCTAATTTACAAATGTTTCAAAGTAACAGAAGTCCCATTCTTTGATGCAGAAAAGGAACAGCAGGTCTACCAGCCCCCTGTTTTTTGAATAGTTTGAATGGGAGCAGAGCATTTATCTTCCTCAGTCTTAAATCTTTTGACTACTTTAGGGTTCAGATGGAGAAAATCCAATACATTTTCTAAGACATTTGACTTGACCTGTATTTAGAAATTCAGGCTTGGGGTTCAACAGCACAACATCTATTTTAAAACCTCTATCTCATGCTTTCCATGCAGCTTCAAATTAATGGATTACTTCAAACTGATGAGCCATAGTATCACTTTCTATTTAAAATGCAAGCAAAACAATGTCTTTTAAAAGCCTAGTTCTATTTAAAAACTCTGTTATGGTGATTTTGTTGAAAAATCTCTAATGGACTCAATTCAGGCAAGCTACAGATTGAGCCCATGGAGGATAACAGTACTTAAGATGTTTATTGCATCTCACAAAGTGTCCTGTTGTCACTCATGAGGATATGTACTATGATGCTAATCTTAAAATCCTAATTGATTTTTTTGGCAATTGTTTTGCTGTGATATCAAGCGATTGCCTTAATGTGCAAGTATCATCAATCATCAACCATTGCTCATGTTTGCAAAGCCCACAGGCTTAGTCATGCAGACATTTATATTACATCACCTAAATTAATGTAGGGCCTAGGCATCTTCATATTCCTGCCAGTCTCAAATCCAGGGGTCACTGTTCTGTTACAGCACTTCTGGAAATGCCTTCAAGGCTGAGGTCCTGTAGAAACAAATGCAACAGGAAGAGTTAAGCTTATTATAAACATATTAATGTCACAAGCATTAGCAGACAAAATAGAAAACAAAATTATGGAGTTCATGAATCAGAACTGAGCAACGGCCTCATGCTGCTTACCAGCCTGTTGGGATGCATTAGCTGCTGCTGTTATGCTGATATCACTTTTAATGCAACAACTAAACCACATTCTCAGGTATGTGTTTGCCTGGACATTGTCTCTTCCCCTATTTCTTATACAGTAGCAAGAGACTCCACATGGGCAGCACAGTAGGGACCAGAACTGTCTAAGGCTTTTACACAGAAACACAAGAGAGAAAAGTCAAACATTACCCATTGTTCATGGGTCTTTTCTGTCTCTTCCCATCCACCCCATCGCCTAGCCTGCACCTCAGAGGTCTCAAAGCTTGGCTCTGCATTCATCCTCTCTAAAAACTGCAGTGATAATAGGCTTCAGAGATGCAGGATGGCATAAGGTGACACATTTGCTAGCTGTCTTCCTCCTATCTAGTTTCTGGCTAGACTGGACACACAAGAAGGAAACGCCATTCAGTGTATTCTGTGTCACCTAGATATGCTAAAATTGTGTCCCTGTCACTGCTTAGTTTGGTAGTACAGAAGCAGTGCTGTCTTATTAAAGACACCCCCAGGAGAACAGCATCAGCAAACAAGGCTTTCAGTGTTGGCTGGACATCCTGCTTCCCCTCTGCAGAGATGAAGCCGCCCCCACAGTCTAGCCTTGCTCTGGAGGAGGGAAAAATACTTTCCAAGACATTTAGAAATGCACGCAGCCTGCCAGAGCTGGCGATGTGGAACGGCACCATCTCTCACAGAACGCAAACTTTGCTCTTCCATGTCTGAGAAAAAACTCTTTGTGGGTTTCTCCTGGAAGAATACCAGAGGTTGGATTTGGCAGGGTGATGTGCCTGCAACAGGCTCTGAGCTCCTTCTGCAGTGAGGGTGAAAGACAGGAATGGGCCTTGAGGCGCTGCAGGGAGCCCAAAGAACTTGTTCTGTCCTTAGCGCTTTCTCATTAGATAGCTGTGTATTGTTCTAACCACATTAGCTGGCTGAGCTGCCCGGATTGAATTGCTAAAAGGCGAAATAGACATTTAATTCAGGAATTTTCTGAGAAAGGTACAGCCAGGAAAGATTCATCTGATGATGTGAAGTTTTCAGACCTCTGGCAGTCAAGGCCAACCATACAATGCCAAATTTCTGAGTTTTCTATGGCAGTCTGAGAGCAACAGTCCCCATGTTATGCTGCCCTGGGAAGCCTACAGGGAGCATGGGATTGCCATTCTTTGGGTGCTGGTTGCAAAGGTCTAAATTTGCCCATGGTCTTTGTGAGGAAAATTAAAATTATTTGTCCTGGATATGAACAAAGATAAATGGCTTTTGTTGGGTGGCAAATATGTTTTGTTTCAGATGGTCATACCAAAGTATTCCCTTTGCCCAACTTCACCTATGTCAGCCAAAGAGATGCACCCTGTGCTCTCCTGCAGCTCTTCTGAATCTGGAGCAACCAAAACCAGGGAGGCATCCAGGCATTCTGACAAAAGCCAGAGACTGAGGGAAGCACATGGCTCACAGTGGGATAAAGTGGAGTGGCAGAAAGGTCCTACCCCATGCCAGCATTTGGGCAGGCCAGGTCTTTGGGAATGTGACCCAAGCAAGGCTGCCAGGTATATCCCAGAAAAACCCTTGGGGAACAATATGGCAAACTGTTAGCCTGGAGGGCTGGTTGTTGATTTTTACCTCCCATTTTGCTATTAGACCCAAGTGGATAAAGGCACGAGGCAGCAAGGTGGCATGGTCAGTAGGTGCATATGGAACATAAGGGGAATATGAGGTACAGGCACTATGTGGGAAAGGTGGGGAGTATGGTAGAGGTACAATGCTCCAGTTTTGGGTTCTGTCCTTGTGAGAGCTCTGCAGCATACATTGTGTTCTTCCAGGGAAAACTGCTTAATTGAACAGTGTTTCCTTTTTAGAAATGGTTGTTGGAGATGTTTTTGTTGCTGCTCATCTTTCCTACCATGGCTAAAGAATTTGTGCATGAAATGTGTATTTAATGTTGAAGATAGTACAGCTAGGGAGAAACTGTTCTTTTAAAACATGTTCCCATGGATGGTGTGGTACCAATTAAAATTGGGCAGTCAGTAATAAAGTTCTGCATATAAAGAGGTAATAAAGAGGGCAGAAATAAGTTGTTTCTTATTTCTTTGCAATTAAAAAAAATACATTCACATTGAAATATTTTAGGGCTTTTGTGGCTTTTTTTGTTTCTTCCTGTGATATTTCATATGTCAGATCTATTTCTGGACAGGCGAGGAGACCAACTGCATGGAGACAGTTGTGTGTGGCTGTTGAGGAAAGGGGCTGTGTCTGTCTGTGTAAGAACATGTCCAGTGCATGCTTTTGATCTTGATTGCATCCTCTGGCTAACACAGAAATGCATCTATGTAAGCATAAAAAATCTGCTTATAATAAAAATAAAAAGGTTAATTACTCTAGTGCCTGTGCAGATGTTATTGATAATGCCTTTTATGTGAAAGAACATGAACAAAGCAGACCTCTGACTTTCAAAGAGACAAAAGAAAGGAAAAGGCCTAATACTGTGCCAAATTTTAAAAAGAGAAATGCTTAAGGGAAAGAAAAATAAGAAGTTTGAGAGTGCAGAGTAAAAAAAACTATTAAAAACTATGAAAGCAATCTTGTCACTGCCACATTCATTAGAAAAATTCTATTCTGAGTATCCTTTGCAAAATATCAAATCTTCATATCCCAGCAACAAATAGGACACATAAATTACATCAGGAAGATTGACTTACATTATATATTGCTTCAGTTAAGTCTTCAGATACTTGCATCCTCAGCCTATAGATACACGGATTCTAGAAGATAATGCTCTATTATGGACTCAGAAGACTAGAAACATTTAAACCAGATCCTGGCTAAACCCAATAATACATATAACATCCTTGGTTTGAAAAGCCATCATCCTGTTCAACATTTTACCTTCTGATTCCTCCATGGTTGTTCTGGTTTCCTTGTGGCTCTACTTGGGACAGCAACTTGCAAAAGGTTTTGTGTGAGAAGAGGCATGAACTTGGCAAGAGTTAGTAGCCCCCAGAGCTGAGGAGCAGGACTGTGTTACAGATCCAGCAGGGCAAGCCAGCACCCTCCAATTTTAATTCAAAAAGCCCCATGTGCACCACATACCACAATTTTTAGAAACACTGCTTTGGAGTCAGTTTAAGAATGCCTGAACTTGTAGACTTAGAGCAGCCGAGAGCCCATGCCTGGTAGTCACAGAAGGAGGATGTTGGTAAAAAGCCAGCTAGTGACAAATTTCAGTGTGGGCCAGAGAAATGAGATGCAGTGAGAGGTTGCTTCAGGCCAAATAAAATCTAAAATAAAAATTTCTTGTCTAACAAATTCTAAATGTAACATTTCAAAGAGTAAAGGTAGAGGAGCAATATATTGCTGAGTTATCATGAAGAGAAAGAGAGGGAGGGGGCTATGCAGGAATTAAGGCATGCCAAATGGAAAAATTAAAAAAAGAAAGAAGGAAAGAATGAAAGAAGGAAAAATTCCTCAGATCGTTGTTTTCTTGATATATGAGGCAAAATGTTCAGTAGCCTTTTACAGGAAAAAAGTAATTCTGGCAAGATGATTTGTTCTGGATTCACAGAATACTGTTAAAAAAATCCAAATTGAGACTAACTGGAAAATACAAAAGAAATATTGTTTTCTTATGTTAAATGTTTTGATTCTTTAATTTGAAATCACTTTTCAGTCTAGAATTTCTTTTAAGATTAAAAATGTAAAGCGTTCACATTTACAGGCTTAATAAAAAGCTTTCTTCAACCTGAAATTAAGCTGTTCTATGAAATTACCATCAAATAATAATAAAAGAGTATCATTCACATAGGTTCATCCATCCATCTAACTGCCAAAAAAGCATCCTTTTTCCACTTCCCTTACTGCTTTGACCTTCTATCGTCTGATATTTATTATTATTTAATTGTGCTGCCATTCATCCAAGCGAGGGCTGGACTGTGCTTGTTGCTGCCTGACTAGGTAGCAAAACCTTTAAATTAACAGTTTCACTAAAGACACCTTTTAGATTAGAGACATAAATAAAAGGGTTTTAATCGAATATTTATCCAGGGCAGTCAACCAGAAAAAAATTGTTGCCATGGCAGCTAGAATTTCGCTGTACAAGTGTTAGGAGCTGTGATAGTTCACTGGTCAAACAACAAAGTTAGGAGCCCCTGCTTCTTCTTCGGCTGTAGAAATGTATCATCGGTCTCTCTCTCTCTGACTTCTCTATTTGTTCAGCTGACAACAAATTTCGGTGTGGGGATTTTTAAGTTGCAATCTGCTAAAGAACATAAACTTTTTGTCCTGCTGTATTGATCCCTTTTTGTCATTCATACAAATTATGTCCACCCTAAACATACTCTGCAAATGATGCTTTTAGCATCATGTCCCATTAGGAAGCTAAAATGGACTTAGCCTAAGCATTTTGCTTTATGGCTGTCATAGGTCTCAGCTAGAAGTAAAACTCTAAACTTCTTTTATGGTTACTGTAAGGAAGCAATAGCAGAGACTGAAATGCAGGTTTGTATCAGTTTGGCATTTGTGGCATTAGGCTGTATTATATCACCACTGCGTTACTGTGTGATTTTTTCCCTTGTGGCAAAGACAATGAGAATTGCAGTTCCATGTTTCTCTTGTAAGGTTGTCACACCTTAAGAGAATAGTATGTTATCTAAAGTGTCACCTATTTCACACAGAAGGGACATCTATCACTTTATATCTCTGGACTCTGAGCAGCTTAAATCTTTCTGACTAAGTAGGGGCTGCAGGGGTGCTTAGGGATGTATCTCATATTTGGACTTACCTGAGGGGTTGTACAGTGAATGGGAACAGGCTTTGGAGCCCACTTGGGAGTTCAGTAGGATGCTAGATTTGTTTTGATTTCCAGAAGCCCTATTTATTCCTATTTACCTACTTGGATGCTGTCAATCTAATTCATGTGCAGATATATCCAAGGAAACAGCTGAGTTTACTGAGTCACTCCTGCTGAATGGAAACTCTGCAGGAAGAAGGGGAGAGCACTTACCCAGTTCACCTACTCACAAATGTTCCAATGCAGAACTTACTAATGCCATGGTTGTCTTACACTGGGTGGGCCTTCTTCCTTCAAATAATGACCTTCCTATAAGGAAATATCATTCTTACAAAATTATTTAAGGAAAATGTTTTTTAAATTTGGCAGGTTAAATGACTCATTCAAAAGGGTAATAATTTAAAGTGTAGAACAAAAGACTGACAAAATTACTTGTATTCTTTTTTCTATGATAATGTAACTCCTGGGAATCCTGGTCCTGAAGCAGAAGCTCTATGCTCCTGCTGAACAATTAGAGAATGAAAAGGATAGTCAATCCCCAAAGGAGCTCAGTTTAAACACATGAAAACAGTAGTTTATCCAATCCTCTTGAAACTCTGCATTATAGAGGTTACCTGGTAGGAAAATGACAGAGTTCACTGAGGTTTTTGCACTCTCCATTTTCCTCTGTTGAGAAGTGCAGGCAGGAAAAGCCATCAGCACGGGTGACATCGTTAGCAGCATGGCAGGATTGTGGAAAGCTGATTCTTGTTGTGAAAGGATAATCATGGTGCTGCCTGCACTCAGGAAGTGAAAAGCTTTTGTATATCCAGAGAAAGAGGGGTGATACTTTTGTGCAAGCTTCTGGTGGCTGGTCATCTCCTTTGAAGATGATCTTGAGAAGAAAGGAGCACCGACTTTCCCTGACAGAAGGGATGATGGTGCAAGTTTGCTGCTGTGAAGTGTATTTTGAAGGGTATGAAATGCATTTATTTACAGAAACAGAATTACAGCTATTACTTCTGATACATCCTAAAGCCATTCCAAGCATAGAGACATCACTTTACCTCCCCCTGGTCACAACTGAGGAGATTTGTAAAGAAGTTTTCTCTCACTTTGACTTGTGGTCAGGTGTGATGCATACTTTTGGCGTGTTGGGCAAAGCAGCTATTCTACCCTTTACCATCTGCTGGCCATCTTAGTGTCTGACACAATCATCCTCCTCCCCTATCCCCCTTTCACGGTTAACCTCACCTCTCTCTTTTTTCATCATGCTCAGTCTTCCATCCTTCTACCTCATTTTCCTTCCTTCTTGCTTTGGCCCTAGCTTGGATCCACATTCTCCCCAACCTTGGACAATACTTCCCTCCAGCCCTTCTTAAACCTCTGTGGTTCACCTCATAGTCCTTACAGCTGTTGTTCTTACACTGACTTTTCTAACTTCATGGTTATTTCTCCTCCTTGTGCTGTGTCGGGAACCACCGCTCCTCTTCTGAAAACATCTGCAACCTTTTTATATCTCACTGACACAGAATATAAAGTTTGAAAGGCCATCAGAATGAATTTGCAGGCAGAGGATTCCGATCAGCAAGGAGGTGGACACCAACAAAGAAAAAGATTAAAATGTAAGAAATGCAGGCCACAGGATTCCCAGGAATCAGAGCCAGAGGAAAAAGTGCATATGTACAGGTTTTCACCTGGCCAGTTCAAATCATGGCATGGGAGTGCTCCTAAATTTTTCACCAATGCTAAAGTTTTACGTATTTTGTGCAAACATAAGTAGCCCTCTCTCTTATCTCCCACAGAATAGGCGACTGTGGCTGAGTTTGGGTGGTATGTATCTGAAGCCATGACATTTTTCTTTCCTTTTTACATTTGCACACCTGCCTGCTTCCTCTGGACAGTACATACTCTTTGCACATGGACATGAAGTTTTCAGCCCACAGGAAGTACCATGAAGTGCAGAATACAAACATGGAGTACTATAAACATGTCTGGTTTTTATTCTCTTCTATGTCTTCCATGAACTATTGTTAAATTCAGGGTCTCAGTTCTTGCCCTCCAAGTGCACTGTTGCTTCTTCTCAGAGGTTTAAATAAATGCCAAAGCAACCAAGGTAAACATCTTCCCACAACAGAGGAAGTAAAATGTCCCCCTGTAAGAGCAAGCCTCCCTCTGTGGGACACAAAATTTTCCACCTTGGTTTGTCTGATGGTGACAAATAGTCATGGAATGGGAGCACTAAGGAAGACTTCACTGCCTTCTGCTCTAACAGCAAAATATATTGCGCCAACCTTTTTTCTCTAACATAAACACAGCTGTGAGCATATTAGCTTGAAGCTGTACAGATCAAAACAGATTAAGAGCAAGAATAAACATGGTATTTAACATGCTGCTAGAAGATACCTAGATGCAACAGTGATTTAGGTGTTGCAAGAATGTACACACAGGATAACATATACTTGGTGCCTGTGAGTCAGTGTTTATAAGCATTTGAGTCACAGAAGCATAGAATCGTTTGGGTTGACAAAGACCTTTACGATCACTGAGTCCAACTATTACCTACTGCCGCCAAGGCCATCACTAAACCATGTCCCCAAGGGCCATGTGTACATGTCTTTTAAATACCTCCAGGGATGGTGACTCAACCACTCCCCTGGGCAGCCTGTTCCAGCTCTTGACAACTCTTTCGGTAAAGAAATTTTTCCTAATATCCAAAATAAACCTCTCCTGGTACAACATGAGGTAATTTCCTTTTGTCTGATCGCTTGTTACCTGGGAGAAGAGACCAACCTCCACCTCACCACAGCCTTCTGTCAGGTGGTTGTGGAGACCTAAAAGGTCTCCCCTCAGCCTCCTTTTCTCCAAATAAAACACTTCATAGTGTTTAGGCTCAAATTTACCATTTTAAAGTAAACAAAAAAAAGAAAGATTTTAGCACAAATATAGTACAATTACTATATTAGAAATCTTCTAGAATTTGGACTCACAAAATGCATGTGATTCAGAAAGACTGCCTATATTCCTGGTATGTAGTCCACCTGTGCTTGTACTACCCCAGAAAAGTATCAGGCTGCCAGGAAATAATTAAGGAACAAGGGCCTCACCCAGTGGTTTTGTGATAGGAATGAGGAGGTCAAGGATATGTGGACAAAAAAAATTGCCTTTTGATAGTTCTGTGTTGGCAGGTAATTGGTGTTCTGCTGAGAGCTGTGCCCAGAAGTGTCAAAGAAACTTCTGTTTCTTCTCAAACTATGGGCACCCCGGGAAAAGTGGGAACTCTGACCCAGCAAAAAGTCAGCCCGTGGACCTACACGTGCTAGACCCTGGTGAAACAGCCAAGAGCTGAGGAAGGCCAAGAGATAACAGTGTTGACAGACTGTGTTGGTCACGGCTGAGAGTAACTATGTTTGCAGTCATTTTGCATGGTTTGTGTTCTGATTTGACAGTCTATACTTGCGGGTAAGTGCCTCACACCCAAGTCAGATGTGGCATACATTGAAGATGGCTCTGCTGGCCTTAGCTTATTTCTTTTAGAACAGAATTGCCTTTTCCCCTTTCCATGCGTCACTAGCTTTCCAGGAAAGTATTGAGAACCGAGTAAACTATCCTCTCCTTTCTCAGCAGAAAAGTTAAGGAAAAGAGCAAATTTTAAATTTTTTTTTCCTTTTTTTTTTTTTTTTTTTTTTTTAAACTTTCCGTCCTTAGCATCTTGCTAGAATGCCTGGTCACTTTCTGTGCCTTCTGTTTTCCAAAGCTAATGGTGTACACACACAGACTTGTACTTGACTCTGCCTTGTGAGCTATCAATCTTATTAAAATTAGAAATCAAGTGTGCAGTGTGTTTTATTTCCTACTGAAACTTATGTGATTTTATGATCTCTAAATATTATTGACCTAACAGTATTCTAGCTTTTTTCCATCTTCATCCAGGATGCTGCATGACATCAGGCTTTTGCTTAGTCCATTGATGGAAGCAAACGCTTCCAAGGCATCTTAGAAAAGATAAAAAAACCAGCATATTTTTTAGGCTCATTCATATTTGAAGAAAGTGTATAGACTGAGGATCTCTACTGGCAAGATCTGCAGTTTCTATTGTGAAGTCAGAAGTGTTATCTTATAACAAAAGAAGTTGTTTCAATTCTGTCCAACATTCCATCATGGTTGGTAACTCTGAACAGGGAAAAAGCCTCACTTTGCCACTCAGTTTAAATAAGGGTTTCTGTGACTCTGTGTCACAGAAATAAAAAAGATCTATGCAGTAATTTAAGATTTTTTTCTGTGTTGGCTTCTGTCCCCTTGCTATTGCCAAAAATAATTTTATTAAACCTCAGTCTGGCAATGCCAAATGAAACACAATCAGGATCCAGATGATCTAGATGGTGATGTTTCATTCTGAAAAGTGACCTACGTGCCTTTTCCTCTGGAGCTTGTTGCCTTCTCATGTTATTGCTAGGAGGGATAGGAATTCTTGTGGAAAGAAAGACCCTTTTGTTTGATCTACATCTTTGTACAATGTCTATTTTCCTGATTTTAGCATGGAAGTAGAGTGGCTGTAATGGTGGACCTGCTGACTGATTTTCTCTGTGGCTTATAAATTTTGAGTATTCAACATTTGCCTTTACCTTTTCCTTCCTAAGGTAAAGGAGAATGCCTGTGCTTCCACTTCTGATGTCTCTCCTCTCCCTTTTGCCTATTTAGGTTAACACCAAA
Organism: Acanthiza pusilla; assembly: GCA_036630365.1. NCBI lineage: Eukaryota > Metazoa > Chordata > Aves > Passeriformes > Acanthizidae > Acanthiza > Acanthiza pusilla. The sequence goes on along the minus strand of JAXCHO010000003.1, from coordinate 3,080,323 downwards.
TGAAAGAGAACATGCAACGGAAACTGAATTAATATAAATAAATGTGGAAAACTGCTGTAATCAAGAAAAGCTTTGAAAGAAGCACAGACTTTACTTACTCAAGTGAAAGAATGTTATTTGTGGGTAGTTTGTTACATGTCTTCATAGTCACTTTTGAAAAGATAGTTTTCTTACCAAAGCCATTTGAATTATATGTTTTTCAGTGTTCTATGTCCCCAGTTTTGCTTTAGAAAATCAAGACAAAACTCTTAGGCATAAGATCCTTACCCACATAGCAAAGAGCACAGTATCTCTGGAATCAGACCTACATGAACTGAAATGAGCCATTCACCTCCAGGCTGAGATGAGGTTTTAAAGAGGAATTTTCCCCTCTGTTTTCTGGAAGTCATGGTAACACCCTGGCAATCTTGCCCAGTCAAATGAATCCACGGACACTGGCATTCACAGAAAGTGCAGAAGTCAGAAGGTCAGCCAATCCCCTTCCTACCCTCAGACTAGATTGTCTATGTCGAGTGAGCATCATGACAGAGATTCTAGAATCATTGAATCATAGAATATCTCAAGCTGGAAGGAACCCATAAGATAATTGAGTCTTATCTTGAGACTTATTTTAAGATTGGATAATCAATTGCAACTCCCTGCTCCTTGCAGAATCAATCTGGCTTTTAAAAGTCAGGGATGGGAAGCCTTCATTTCCCTAGGCCATCAGTCACAGGCTGCACAATACATGCAGTAGATTGTTTTTTGTTTGCTTACTCACCTTTGCCCTGAAACTTGTTGAATTTAATTTTTTTGTTACTGTAATTCACTGTTGCTTGGCGATTATCCCAGGCTGTGTGCACTAGTATTAAGCTAGAAAACCAAGAGATCAGGATAGGAAGAAGGCAAATAAACAGCAAGATTTACTGTAACATTATCAGATGATAGAGAATGTAAAGAAGTACTTTGTTCTTCAGAAACTGTATTATCAATATTATAAATGTGGTTCAAAAAATAGAAGACATGAAACTGTAATGAATAGAAGCAGGAAGATTAATGTCTATTACCTGGTAGGAGTAAGAGAACAGTGAAATGAGCTCTTAGCTGCTTACGAATGGAGAAGAAAGGGCTATGTAGCTCAGGGCAGCAATATTGTAAACACATGAATTAGTGTTTTAACTAATAGCACAGGCAGCTGCTGCTGAAGGCCTGCTGCAACCTCATCCAAATCATCCTACAGAAACATCAGTCTCTAAGTATCTGTGCCTGAAGCACAAGAGATGAAACTGTTAGGGGCAACTCGACAGGTGGTAGGTGTGTCAAGTTTAACTTCAGCATAACCTTTCTGATACTTTTCAACTGCATCAAATGTTCAGTTTAGTGGAAAGTAACTGGTTTGAATCTTGTCTTAGCAGACAACCAATAGAAACTACTTGCTATAGAGAAATGATTTTAACATAGTTTTACATAAGGCAAGGAAGTGGACTTGCCATTACAGTCATCTATAAGGCATCAGAGACATCACCATGGGACAGGCAGGAAAAGCACCATTGAAGACAGGCTGAAACCCTCTGCTGTGGTAACTTGTGGCCACATGGAATACCCTACCATGTCTAAAATGGAAGTAGGCACCTATGCATAGACACCTGAGTTGCACCATAATTTAAGGAGGATAAGTCAATTGCACAAATAAGAAACTATGGCAGGTAGAAGATTGATATGGGGATGTAGAAAAAGATATAAGGAAAATGGAGATGGCTAGTGGGGTAACAAGGAGAAAAAGGAAAAGCATCCAAGGAAGACTGTTGATATTACATGCTGATGATGAGGTTGAAATAGCAAAACTGCAGCCTGGTTCTGCAGCACTGACATTTCTGTTCTTCAGCTGAACAAGAGCACGCCAATATATCTGTACTGCAGAAGGATGAGCACTATTCCCCAGCGGATACAGCAGCCAGATGATGAGTCAGGCCACTGGGTAGTGACAAGCTGGGCTCGCAGCCAGCGGGACAGCCTGCTCGCCTGCCAGCAGCGTGGTGGGATACAACGCTGCCTGTTTGGTTTGTCAGGCAGGCATATGGTCTGCCTTTCTGCCTGGCTTCAATCAAAAACATTAAACTCAAACAATGTATGGTTGCAAAGCCTTCTCATTCTGCTATCATAGCTTGCCTTTGGAACACTAATCCCTCCAACGCCTTTCAAACAGCTTTGAATTTGATTCTGTCCCTAACACTGCCTCAGAGATATCACACAGTGCTCAGCAAATCTTTTATACAGACTTTTCAAACACCCACATCCACGACATATTGGCTTCCTAGGTGCCTGTCTCAAGACCCTGGGGTATGATAGGGAGAAACTGTTCAGCCTTGAAAACAGTAGCTGCTTGCCTGAAAGGGAAAGGTTATAGTGCTACATCCTCCAAAAGAGTAAGCCTTAGGCTCCTTTTGCATAGCAGGGATCAGTGACTACATTTCACCCTAAGATCCACATGGTTTATTTACCATCTGGAAATCAGTGGAAACTGCCCAATAATCTTCTAATGGATTTGAGACAAGTGGCTGTTTATGAACTCCTTATACTCTAGTGCTAAGTGCCCTGGAAAATGCAGATGGAGAAACTTGTCAGTCTGACTGTATTCAGAATGAGAAGAGAATAAAGGAAAGAAGGCATAACGCCACACATCATCAAAATGCTTACTTAGTGACTACTGTCTTTCCTGTGTACTGAATAAAAAGTGAATATCATGTGTTTGCACATTTTTGACATCCTCTGTGATCTGAATTTATTTCCCTAGAACAACGTATACGCATAACAAGTTTAATTCAGTTGCCACTGCCTTAATTTGGCTATTGCCCTATTTGAGTAGTTGGCTTTGCTAGATCACTATCCATTTGACTAAGATAATTTAGATTTACTAAGTCACACTTTTATTAGTTTGTTACATATCTTGCTCTCTCCATATGAAAATACTGTTGCCATAGCAAAATATTCAATGCAAAAATTGGCAGTTGCTTTTCTTGACTCCTAAAATAGAAAGAAGATTATTAAATTCATTACTGTGCTGTTTTCCCTTCCCTTTCCTCTCCATGGGCAGTCTCAGGTTTTCCAGAGCACTTCTTTTGCCAATTGTTTCACACTTTTTTATTACTGCATTAGCTTCTAATGGTTACTTACACACTTGGCAGATAGAATTACAGGTTAATTTAGCTTTCAGAATATTCTTGTTGCTGTTGAATTTTATTTTCTCTGGTCCTTTTAGTTTTTTCTTCTCCAAAATTTTGTAGAGTGTTTTGTTTTGGACTTAGGAGTAAACATTAGTAAGTATTTCAAAATTAAGTAGCGTCAGTATTTGTAAATGATAATGCTGAAAACAAAAAAAAAGCATTTCTTGAGGACTGTGTTTTGTCCTTTCCTATCATCACAATAATACTGAAAAAAGTTATTTTAATATTTTAATATTTAATACTACTAATAATATTTAATACTTCTACCTGCATTCTGAAAATAAATTATTTGTTCATGAATAGTCTACTACTTCCCTGACCAAACTAAGAAATGTTGTAATCTTTCATTGCACAACTACTACACAAAGATGAAGTCAGCTTTAAGATCTACATTTTCCTTTCTCCCTCTGCCGGACCCAAAGTTTATGGATATTTTGGGACTTGCACTGTGCTGTCATACCTTAAAATTCTCTTATGAATATCTAGTTAGACAAATTTGCCTCACAGAAATCTAAACCTCTCAAATATTGCTGATGGGCAGAGCTTTTCTTCACACATTTTGGGAGATTTTTAAAATTTATTATCCAGGTTCTGAAATACATAAGCACTATTTTGTTAAAGCCTGCCCTTTCAAACCACGGCACCCTTTCCACAAGTTTTCTACCTTGTTTTAATCTGGAAAGATCTAGAGAAAGATGTTGGCAGGTGTACAACTTAGTGTTCACAAAATTCTGTGGCATGCCGTCTATGCACAAGCAGTGCATGCTGTTTCCAGCCCCAGCAGTGCTCATTGACAGCAAGCTTAAGCTGGATTTGTCTGACATATGGTTATAACATTCCTTCAAGCATGAACTGATGTTATTTGTTCAATAATACAGTGTAGCCCCAACCCTCTTTTATCTCAACAACGCGTCAACTCTGATGCCTATAATGAAAGTCAGATGCCAGCCCTGTCAATTGTTTCACTGGCAATACGTTTTAGCAGGAAGAGATAGGGCTAGTTGTTACTGGGGACACGAAATGAATACACAGAACGTAAGAATGGTGTTTGTTTTGCAGCTAGCTCAGTTGGAGTGAGAAGGAGTCTAGGAGATCAGGGCTGCAATTAGTTGTTCAAAGTCAGCAACTAGTGGTGTACATCAGGTGTTAACATTAGGTCCAAAACTATCTGACATCTTCATAAATTATCTGGATGAGGCAGAGGGCACCCAGTAAGTTTACTGATGATCACAGAATCAGAGAATCAATTAAGTTGGAAAAGACTTCCAAGATCATTGAGTCCAACACTAACACATTGACCTAACACTGCCTTGTCAACTAGACCACGGCATCAAGTGCCATGTCCAGTCTTTCCTTAAGGAAAGGCACCAGAGAGGGTGACACATAACTGAGAGGAGCGGCTGACCAGTGACCGATAAAACTCCACAGAGTAGTGCTGCCATCCAGAGGGACCTCACCAGGCTGGAGAAATGGGCTGACAGGAACCTCATGAAGTTCAAAAATGGGAAGTGCTAAGTCCTGCACCTGGGGAGAAACAACACCGGGCACCAGTACAGGCTGGGGGTCACCCAGCTGGAAAGCAGCTCCGTGGGGGTCCTGCTGGACACCAAGCTGAACATAAGCCAGCAATGTATCCCTGTGCAAAGAAGGCTAATGATATGCCAGGATGCATTAGAATGAGTGTTACCAGCAGGTCGAGTGAGGTGATCCACTCTACTCAGAAGCAAGGCCGCCCCTCGAGTCCTGTGTTTAGTTCTGGGCTCCCCAGCACAAGAGAGACATGGACATACTGGAGAGAGTGCAGTGAAAGGTCATGAGCATGGTGAAGGGACTGTAGTTTTCTCTCCTATGAGGAAAGGCTGAGAGAGCTGTTCAGGCTGAGAGGGACTGTTCAGCCTGGAGAAGGCTTAGAGGGGTCTCATCAGTGTGTCTACTGGATGAAAAGAGGACAGGTGCTGCTATGTAGTGCCCAGCAACAGGACCAGAAGCAATAGGTGCAAGCTGAAACACAGCACGTTCCATCTGAACATCAACACTTCTTCCTTGTGGGAGTGACTGAGCACTGGCACAGGTTGCCCAGAGATGTTGCGGAGTCTCCATCCTCGGAGAGACTCAAAAGCTGTCTGGACATAGCACTTGAGCAGCAGGGGTTGGACCAGCTGACCTCCAGAGGTCTCTTCCAACCTCAGCCATCCCGGGCTCCAGAGACTGCCGAGAAATAACAGCACTGGCAGGGAACCTTCTGCCGCGGAGATTAACAGTTCTATGGTTACTTCAGATACGTGTCCTGCATTTCTATTTTCTTAGGTCTCTTGCAGTTTCTGCTACTCCTTTTCATCACGCTCCCTGTGGCAGCCCACGGGTGACACGACTGGAGAGAAGTTTGGTGATCACTTGCTGAACTTTTGAGAACTGCCAATTTCAGTGATGCACTACGTCCTGAAATTAATTAACTACTTTATTTTGTACAGCCAAGCTCTCCCAAACATTGTTCCTTTGGTTTTGTTTTTGTTTACTAATAGAAGACTATGCAACATCTGGGAAGGAGCGCTGACAGCACGCGTTTCTGATGGCGTTTGGTCCCACTAAGCCTGACTTGCCCCTGACTCGCGCCGTGTTTTTACATCCAAAAAAGCCGGCTGGGCACCTCGCTCGGCGCTGCGTGACCCGAGGAGATCTTTGGATCAGCAAGGGAAACACAGGGGCTAAACCAGAGGGAGCAGAGCAGACTATCCCGGCCGGAGGCTCGGCCCGCACTCAGCCGGCCCCAGCGGGGCGGCTCTGGGCGCTGCCCGGCACCGCGGCAGGCTCGGCGGGGAAGCCGGGCCAGCAGGAGGCGTCCTGCGGCGGCAGGCAGCAGCAGCAGGAGGAGGAGGAGGAGGAGGAGGGCCGAGGCGGGGGTGCCGGCTCTCCCGGAAACAGCGCCGGCCGGCGGCAGAGCGGCGGTGGCTGCCAGCGGTGCGGAGTCGCTCGTGGTGCTGCGCCGGGCGGCTCGGGGCGGCGTGGCGGGCGGCATGGAACGGGTGCCCCGCGAGGAGAAGCCTAACCCGCTGCAGGATGCCAACCTCTGCTCCCGGCTCTTTTTCTGGTGAGCGCCCGGGCGAGGGCAGGGGGAAGGGCAGCGCCGGAGGTGCGGCGCTGGGGTGCCCGCCGGCGAGGAAGGCGCCAGGCTTAGCGCCGCTGGCTTCACCTCGCCCGGCCGCTCGGGAGTGCCGAGCCCCGGCTAAGGGCCGCCCGGCTCGCACTTGAGCACGGCTCCCGGAGCGTCCGGACGCCCCGGCGGCGGGCGGGCGGGAGCGGGGAAGGGAAGCGGCGGCCGGCGCTGCCCCGCTGCGCCGTCGGCTGCCGGCAGTGACTGTGCAGCCGCGACCTGCCGCCCGCCCCCGCGGGCCCGGCTGTCAGCGCTGCCGGCCGGGGCAGCCCCGGCTCGCAGGTGGGGTGAGGTCTCCTGAGGTGACCCTGCAGCCCGCGATAATCCCCGGCTGCGGTGTGGGGCCGGCGCAGCCGGGGGCCTGCCCAGCTCGGGCACGGCAGCGCTCAGCCGGGCGGGCGGCGCCGAGCGCGGCCCCGTCGCCCCCTCCGAGCACGTGTTGGGTTCCCGCGGTAGCTGCGGGGAGCACGGCAGCGGCTGCTGCTTCCTGGCCCCGGTACCCCTGCCCGGGACCGGGAGCGGGGCTGCTCCCAGGCGTGGTTCTGCTTCCCCGTTTGCATAACGGGTCTGGGGCAGGGATTGCTCATCCCGACGAGGCGTGCTGGGCTCGCCTTCGGTGTGGGGCTTTCCCCTCCATCAGTGATGTGGTTTCTGACCCGCATGGCTACGTGGGAGCTTCCCGGTGTGAAGGATGGCTAGCCAGCATCCTCGCTGCTCTCACCCACACTTCTGCCTCCGCTCCGGAGGGGTATCACAGAGCTGGCGGTGTTGCCACAAACTTTACGGGACCAGTCCAAAGTTGGTGTTTGGTCTCTTAGTAGTGGGGACCTCGGCGTGGGCATATATCTGTACTCAGAGAGGTGAGGAATTGCAGCTCAGCGTTTTAGTTGTTTTGAAATGTAGTAGGAAAAGATGCGCCAAGTAAAACGGGAGAGCACCAGGCTTGTTTGTCTTAGCAGATCCCATTTGGAAGAGCACCTACAGAGAAAGCCCTTATCCTGCTTCACCTACTGCAGCCTGAACCGGGGTGCACATGCTCTGTTGTGTGGTGGAGGAGGGGGAAGGAAGAGAGGGCATGGCAGGTGAAGCTCTTTTTTTGGAAACCTCTGAAACACAAATAAAAAACTCTTTGATTCTATAAGCAGCCCTGAGCAGGTGCAGAAGTCCCTTTTGAAAAGTAGGGGGATTTCAAAAACCTTGACAAATTTTAACTGAATATATTTTTTTAGTCAAGGATATGTCCTTAGAGGTAATATGTGCAAAAAGAAAGAAAGAAAATAAATAAATAGTAACAAAGCAGCTCCTATGCTTGTGCAGAACTCCCTGTTCAACATTTTGACTTTTACTTTTTCTTTGACACCAGGAGTACCCGTGTTGTAAACAGCTTTGTTGTGAAATCCAAGCAGAATGAGATGAACCTAAGTTGGCCACGTAGCATTCCAGAGCTGCTTCTGGTCTGTTCCCTTTCCCTTGCTGGGATCTTGTGGTGTTACTGGTAGTTCTGCCAAAACCAATCCAGCTAGATGTGAAAAAGGAACTGTGCAGTGCTCGTAGCCAGCTTTCTGACTGCTCCTATCATTCTTTTTTTAGGCCTTCTGTGTCACTCTGCATGTATTGCAGAGAAGCATTCAACAGCAACAGTGAAGTACCTTAAATTTCCCTAGTTTTAGGTGGGCACCTGAAAGGCTCCTTTTACCCCAGACGTGTTTGTAAGTTCTCATTGTGCAAGGGGAATAATAGGTGGAAGTCTGTGTTTGGGGGATGACAGGTCTGCTTAAAGTCCAGAGATCGATTGGGACTTCAGACTTGGTAGTCAGATGCTGATGTACAACCATAGGGCTTTTGCTTTGGAAAAACGTTTTAGTGGAGCCTGTAAACCTTTAGAATTTGCCCAATGTCCTGTTCTTCAGGCTTTTATAGCAGTGTAATTCACAGCAGTGAAAATAGCCTTCTAAAGTCTCCTTTCTTACCTGTGCTGTGTGTGATCATGACTAGAACTGGTATATCCTTGTTATTTACTAGTCAACAAGCATCAGTGTTTTCTGGATGCAAATTTCAGCTGAAATGATATCTTCAGTGGGCTAGACTGAATAAGCAGGGGCTATCGTTTTTCTGCAAGTTAGTACTGTTTTGCATAAAATTCAGGAAGTGTTAAAACAGCCTCCCATTTAGCTATAGAGGTAACTTTAAGGGTAGCTCTAAGAATTACTTTCCCTTTCTACAAAGAGTGTAGCATCTCACAGCTGTGCAAGTACTGCTTCATTTTAGCTGCTGTCTCACACTGGACGTTCTGAGATGTTTTCATCTGGAGAACTGGGAAAACAGTGCTTGAGGAAGGCCATCCTGTGAGTAGCAGCAGCCACCACTCTGTGGTTGCTCGAGTGTGCCTGCTCTGCTCTCCACATTCCAGGTGTTGGCTGCTTGTTGTCATTGAGGGTGAAAAGCATGGCATTGCAAGTAGCTGGGCAAAGGTCCTTCTTATTTTTATTTTGTTTATATTTTTCTCCAAAAGTGCAATTTTGCCATTGTAAGGAACCACTCTTCCATTTGTTGCCAGTGGTACAGAATAAAAGCTTAGATTATTGCCTGGTGCAAACAGGATCAAACTCATGGGAGAAAAGAAGTCATGTTTTCATTGAGTTATAAAACTCAGGTAATGAGTGTGTAGGCTGAAGAGACATTCTTCTCCCATTGTTCAAAGCTTGTCTTCTTGATTTTGGGTTGTGACTTCGGCAAGTATGAGCTTGATGAACATTAAACACTCTAGCAGTACATTCATGGGAAAGAGGAGCATCTGGATTGTGTGTTAATATTGTTACTTTTATAATGCATCCCTTGTGTAATATTACAAGAATGAAAACTATTTATGACAGAAATATGAAGATGAGGGCAAAATCAGTTGCAAAATATCCTTGTTTTCCGTGTCTTTGACTGAATTTATCTATATTAACATAGGTTTATCAAAGGCCAAGTTGGTGTTCTGGATGTTTCAGATATTACTGTAACTCCTGACTTTCAGAGTCACAATTTCTGTGGTCATCAAACTTTTTAAAGCCCTTGGTAATATTTCAGTTATAGTTTGGAGTGGTTGTATTTCTTATTTACTTCATCTGTGTTGTGAGGTTGTTGGTTTTTTTATTGCTGGCTCAACTTACTGGTGAGAATGAGCGCTCTGAAGGATGGATAGGAGGATTTGCTTTCTTTTTTAGGTTTGTGCAAGGAAGAGAGAATTCAGTCCAGTGTTTCTCATGCTTAAACAGCTATTCAGTTGTAGAAAGTTTAGGAATTGAAAAAGCCTTATAGTGCCCCATGCTTTCTGCAGTTGAGAATAGCACTTTTTGCATCTTTTTTCTGATGTGGGTGGTGGGGATTACTAAATAAATAACTTTAGAGGGTAAGAATATTTCTCATTTCTAGCTATTAACCCATCTTTGAGCTTGCATGTTCATTGAGTAGGGAGCATTCTTTATTTGCTTAGAGTATTTGTTCCCTTAAGTTATTAAAGATGTTTTTCCTACACAGCAGTTGAATTTGTATGCATTTTGCTGTTTGGACATCAAATCTACTTTAGTGGAAAGCTGCAAAACATAGGCTGTGATTAAATTTTTGAAAGACTAGATAGCTTTATCCTGTTAACAACATGAGAAGGAGGGCAAGCTGGAACACCCTGGAAAGATTATCCAGAATTTTTGTGCAGAGAAGTAAAAGAAGTTAAAGTACTTCTAAATTTCATATAAATTTATAATTTAGTTTTAATAATAATGGTAATTACTTATCTGTCACAGACTTACCATGACTGTGACAAGTTCTTGGGTTTTTTGGGGCACTGAACACTGTCATCATCCATAGGCTAGATGCCTTTTCACATCATGACTTGACACGTGGCAATTGCCATTACAGTAACAGCATTAAAACGTGATCTGAAAACTTGCTCCAAAGCATCCACAGAGTTGATTATTCCAAGGAATAAGTCAATGATTGGTTTCTCATCACCTGTTGGTGTTTGGCAGCATTGCTTTTGACTTACTATGTGTCTGCTTTAGGGAGAACGACAAAACCACTAAGTCTTTTTCATAGCTCCGATTTAAAGTGCAGTGGGAGAGAAGAGTAAAAAAACATCTTCATCTTTGGGTTTAAGTGTGAATTGAATGGGGTAAGCATAGACATGTAAGTCCCAGGATTTTCAGTGAGGACTGCACAATATGTAGCTGATCTCTCTTGCAGCAGTGTAAACAGCTACACACTTTACTTCTTTCTCCTATCTCACCCCATTGCTTAGAATTGGAAAGGCCACTGAGTGAGTTCTTTGGATTTCTCAGTAAGCCTAAGTATTGCCTGCTTGTCTGTCTTCAAAAGTGCTTCTTGCCTTGCATTGACAGATGTAAAGAATTTATCATTGTTCTTGGATATTTCAACTGAACTCCAGCAGTACCACCAATAAAATTGGTTTGTGTTCTTTACTCTGCCAGTGAATAGATTTGACTGTGAGGATTTTACATTTATTTAACATGAAAATATCAAGCAGCATCAGTCTCTGTGACTTGCCTGGAAATCTAGTGAATTCTCATGGTCAATGCCTGAAATTGTTGGTAGTGATGCCACTTTATAAAGATTTCTGAGGTAGCTAACTTTAAGTTCATTTATTGACTTATTGGTGCAGGATAGTTGTGATACTGTAAGAAACTCTGAAGAGATATGTAAACATACAGATAAATGGAAAACACTTTTTTTTGTACCCAGAAATTGAAATCACACTTGCTTCTCTTTTTCTCCTGGTTGAAAGAAGACTGAGGATCATACATAGAACTTTTTTTAAAGATAATGCCTGGTTTGTTCATTTATCAGATATTTAATGTCCTGCAGTCAAATTTGAATCATTTGTTCTCTTGAACTTCTGCATTAATTTTAAAGATTCGCTTGTTTATTTGCAAGATGGCTGTATTATGCAAAAGAAATACTTGAAAATTACTGTTTATGAGATAGTAAAGTTAAAATATGTGGATAAAGAGTGCTAAATAGATTATATGGATTACAACAAGTGTGTATAAACTGCTGAAATGTTAGCATTTGCTATCTACTGTAAATATCTGTACTTAGATATGCAATTAGATAAACTGTTAGAGTATAATGAAACAGACTATTTGCCTTTGGAATGCTTGTGTAAAGCCTACTGTATCATTTGTGAAGGAAAAGGTCTTTCTTCTAATTCCTGCAAAACTTCAAAATTAGGATTATGGCATGCTGTTGTTTTTGTCTTCTTTTTCAACAATAATTTCCCTGTCCTGCTTCTAGAAAACTAGGCCTTATGTATAGTGGAGGAGGGAGATAAGCCAATTTGATTTTGGGAGTGGAAGGTTAAAAAGACCAATCATCTATTTTATTTTATTTGTTTTGTATCCCTGGCACCCAACCACTTGTAATAACAGTGTGAACTCACAGGGCATTTTAATTCTCCCTATATCCATTGCTTGTCAGAAAGGATGTTAATACAGAAATTGCCACCATTAGATCCTTCTTCATTGAGTAGCTGCTAAAGTTTATTTTTATAAGTCACAGTCTTCAGACCTTTGCATCAAACCTTTAGTATTTTGGTATTTCTCTTGGCATGTGGATGCTGGGTTTGGAATTGATATTTTAATGATAGTCTTTGAAATGCTACAGGTACAAGTGATGCCACTCCTCTGTTCCCTGCTTCTAGGCCTTGCAGAAAATGTTAGTTGCAGTATGCTCCCCGCCTCTTCTTGCCATATTTGTGCTTTTTCTTGCTGTCTGGAACACCAGGAAGTATGTTAGATTAATAAGGTAATTTCGTACCTGGCTGATGAACAGCATGAGAACAGCCTGCAATAAATGCAGGCAAATACCAATTGTGTTACTATCAGCATCAGAAAGTGGGTGTTCAGCAACTTAGCTGGTTACACTGTGCTGTGGAAAAGCAGCAGCTTGGAGGGTGAGATGGAGCTGAGTATCAGAGGTTAATACAGTTGGTCTTGAAACTGGAAGCCCGAAGAGCATTTTTGAGTTAATGTGGCTTTGAAGTAATTTCATTGTATTCCTATTTTTTCCTTCTGTAAGCAATGAGAAAATCTGCTGTTCAAGCCCCAGTAAGCTGGCCAGGGAAGTTGCAACCAAAACACCAAAAAGCATCTGAAGAAATTCCAGACTTACTCTCTTTACTTTATTACTTGTGGACGACTGCCTTCATAAGGGGAAGTGGAAGAAGGCAGCTTACTAATGAGAATGGATGAAATGTGAAATAGAGGTTTTAAAAAAAATCACATGATGACGACAAACTGTTGCTAGGATATTTATGAATTCTTGCAAAATAACTCTGGAGACTGTCAGTGTGTGTGTCCTTCTTTCTGTACATCCCATCGCGGCAGTGATCCTCTGGACTGAGAGCAAGCACATGGCAGTGCTGAATTGCACTGCTGGTGTACAATGTCAGGTCAGGAAGGTAGCTAATAAACAGTACAATGAGGCAGGCAGGCTGCTGAGGTAAACCAGGGAGAATAAGCATTATTATCCAAAAGGACTGTGACGGAACCCCATTTATTTAACCAAAAAAGCCATCTCCAAAGTAGGTGATTAAAGAGAAAGAAATGTGTGTTACTTTGCAGCTTAGTAGTTGAAGTAGTGCTTCCAAGCTGCTCACGGGAGACAAAATCCTAGTGTTATGGAAGAATTTGAATAAACAAAGACTCTCCTGTGCAACTGTTGAAAAATAACTGGACATTGAGTGTAAACAGATGATGCTTGTAATGTAATGCACAAATAAGCTTAAGAGGAATGGGGAAAATGCAGTTTGTAAACCACCTCTTTAAGGAATTAGTTGATGAGGGTATACCCGATGTGGCTTTGCCTGGGTGCTGTAAAATTATCCAGAAATTAAACTTCTGTTTATTATTACAAATAAAGAAAGTATTTTCCTAATCAGAAAAGCAGTCTGTGTAGTCTGATTTTTCTGACTTGTCCTGTGATAGAGTAGGAGCTGTTGTGAAACTGGTGGGAACAAAATTTTGCACTTGTGCAGGGGAAGGTACTGCAATATGCAGGTGACTGTTGTGGTGCTGGTCCAGGCAGTTGAGATTTGTGGGTGCACCCAGGGCCCTGACAGACATGTCCTTTGATCTTAGAGCATTTTTTATTTGTGTCAGCTTTGCAATGTAATTGCAAATGCTTCTTGGCTGATGTTTTTTGACAGACTTTCTCAGTTCATGAAGAACTTGGAGTGTATGCTGGGGTTTCCAGAAAGCTCTGCAAGCCTGCTCTGCAGTGTGAGAATGGTACCTTTTTGAGTATTTGCAAGCAGGACATGATATAAATCCAGAGGTACAGCAGGTCCCATCCCTAGGTTAATGAACCAGTTAAGTTGGACACTGCTATTAGTTTCATATACCTATCTGTAATGTATTTCTTCCTTGGTTGATAGGAAATTATTTTGGATGATAGGAAATCTAATTTACAGGCTTTCTTGTTTAGGAAATTTTATTTAATGTACGAAGCAGAACAGCATGACCAACCTTAATGATTCTGCCTTTTGGATAGCAGAGCCTGTTTCTCTTACATGCTGCCTTTGAAGAAGGGGGTGACTTCTCTTAGGAGAGTAAGAAAACACTGTCTTAGCTTTTTCTACAGATCTTAGAGGCTTTCCAAAAGCTTGGTGGAGTTGCTCTCATAACAATTGGTAAAAATTGGACTTTTCCCGAGCAACCAAGTGACTGGTTGATTGTGTTGTAATCTTAAAGGGTGTGTAATGTCAGGGCCCAGGAGTAGGGAAATGCAGGAAGTGAATGTTTATATTGTGGTCTTTGTGTATCTGCTGGTTCAGAAATGAATCACTTTCTTTTTTTATCAGTGCCCAAGATAATGCTGCAGAGGTGAAAAGCTTTTTGGGGTCAGCACAGTGATTTAGTGTTTTGCAGTTGGCTATCTCTTGGGTTTGCACCAGGTTACAGAGTGATTTTTTTATTTTTTTTTAATCCTTATTCCCAGTGACATCAGTATTCTGGCAGTAAGAGGGACTTATTCTGGGCATATTTCCAGACTGATGTCTTTGATCAGCTAATCGTTTTGATAGAACAGAGGCATTCCCAGCAGAACACAAGGTACTCAGGATTCTTAAAAATACTCATATTTTTATGTGTAGGTCATGCTAGGAAGAATTTGGGCTAAGCACTTTGAAAGGCATCATGTGAACCCTATGTTCTGAAAGAGTAACTAAAATGAGGCAATGTGTAAGAAAAACATAATTATTCAAAATTCTTAGCAAACAGGAAAGTTATCTGGGAGGAGTATAGACAGTGACTAAGGAGTCCTGTTTTTATTTAAGTTCAACAGCTTTTTCAGAAAGAAATACAGAAATGAGGTGTAAGTCTTACCTCTCCAGCATGTTGTTCCCATCTTTCATCAGGTAAAATAGATTAGTATTGAGTCCATCATTGTGGTGAGAGGAGGGGTTTGCATGGCTATCTTTATATTTCCTCCATTTCTTTAATTTAGCTTATTATTTTAGCTTTTCTATTAAAGAATAATGCAATTTGCACAGGTTCTGTTTTCATAACAAATGCTAATTTTTTTTGTGAGCTCCTTTTAATACTTCTTGAAGAGATTGGTGTTAGTTGATCTACATTTGGACAAAAGGCATACCACTCTAACAAGTAGTCTTCCATTATGGCTACGGTGAGGTTTCAGGGGTGTTCTTTATGTAGGCCATTGCTTTATTTGTCAGCTTCCTCTCAGTCCTGTGACAGCACTCTAGTTTAACTGAGCCTTCAGGCAAGAGAAGGGCTTGGTTGGTTTGCTTGTTACGAGTGTGTGACTTGAGTAGCAGCAGGTTGTGTGAAATAGGTTGGTCTCAGTTCTGCTGAGAGTGCAGAGAATTCCACAGGGCATGATCTGCATGTGGCATTCAGGTGGGAACTTTTACTTCAGTGACTGAATATGTGTGCTGATCTTCTGTCTGGAAGTAGACCTGCCAGCATAAAGTTCAGGATGCATCAGTGAAATGGTGGCACTCAAACTCTTCTTGCCATACTTAGAATTTGCAGAAGACCTCATTCTTGGGATAAAAGCCCTTCAAGGAATACGCATAATTTGAAAAGAAAAATATTTAACCTTCTTCTAAAGGTCTTTAAATATACTCTACAGTATCACAACATACTGTTAAAAGCTTTTGTACTTGTAAGATCTTCATAGCAGTAGCTCTTGAAGATAAAAGTATTTTGGGGGACACTAGTCAGAAAGCTCAGCAATGGGTGATGTTTAAGTTTTTGTTTCTTTTTATACAATTTTTTCCCTAACCTTGCAGAAATAGGGACTTGGGCTTAGCCTTTGCCATGTTGTCCATTAGAATAAATGAGCCACAAAATGAATTACTACAGTTTTCTGCTTACTCTGGATTGGATTTCCTTGCCTGCTTTAATAGTGACATAGAGGTTGTAGTGCAACATACTACTCTTTTCAATATTACAGTTTTAATTAATGAAAAAAGGGAGAAGCCCTGAAGTTGCACTGGGTCTCACTGGAACTGATAGTCTGACGGCCTTGAGACTTCTGGCAGTTTTTACCCTGCACTATCATCTCTCATCTGCTACTTAAATGCTTTTCAAATTCAGTTACGCTGTATGTACAGTGACTGGTGTGGAGATGGGGGAATAAGGGATTTATTGCAAACTGTAAGAACTCCTCAATGGAGGTGGGCATATATCATCAGTAAATTGTTTTGAGTTTAAGGACAAAGGATAAACTAGATGGCTCTTACAGTCCTGTACACTTGGGAGTGTTGTCTTTCAGCTTGTTGTTTTGCACGTGGACTGCACGTCTGTGGTCAGCACTTTCTGCTCTTGGCTGTAGTGTGGTATCAAATGCCATCAGGATAGAGGAGTTGCCTTCAGCAGAAGCATTGTTCCATTATTCTTCCGGTTGCCTGCCTGTGGTTTTTCAAAAAGTATAAACAGAGGAATGGTGTTCCACTGAGTAACATTAATGACATTGTTTTTATTTTTTAAAAGTATGTATTTAAGTCTGTTTCTGAAGTGTCTTTGGTTATCCTCTGTGGCTCTGCTACATGCAGAAAGTACTATTCAGCGCTGCTGAGGCCACAGTTGGGGCCCTGAATCCCATTCTGGGATCCCCAGTACAAGAGAGACATGTACATCCTGGAAAGGGTGCAGTGCAGGGTCACAAGAATGATGAAGCAGGTTCGGAGCATCTCTCCTGGGAGGAAAGGCTGGGAGAGCTGGAACTGTTCATCCTGGAGAGCAGAAGGTCAGGGGGATATCATCAGTGTAGATGAATCCCTGACGGGAGGGTGCAAGGTGAGCAGAGCCAGGCTCTTCTCAGCGGTGCCCACGAACAGGATCAGAGGCAATGAGGCACAAACTGAATAACAGGGAGTTTCTGCACTGGAGGGTGATTGAACCCAGACAGGTTATTAAGTCTCCGTGGAGATCTTCAAAAGCTGTTTGGACTTTGTCCTGGACAACCAGCTCTAGGTGGCCCTGCTTGAGCAGTGGGGTTTGGGCCAGCTGACCTCCAGATGTCCCTTCTGACACAACCCCAGCCTTCCTGTGATTCTGTAATAAATACCCTATTTATGTTCCTTGTTAAATGTCAGAACCAGTTTTGTTTTCACCACCTTGGCAGCAGTATCCAGTGAAATCTCATAACCATTTCCATAGATGGGAGAAGGATTTATCCCTAAGATTTTCCTAAAAGGGCTGTTCTCATGCTGGAGGAAAGGTAACTTTTACTCTAGCCTCTCTGAAAGGAGACCTGTGACTTGTTATGAGTACATCATAGGCTAATACTGGTGTTGCAAGAGGAGGAACACTGGGTATCGGCCTCAGGAGTCAACTGAAGTCTGCAGATCTTTCCCATAACTGTCCTGGAGCAAACAGAATCTGTCTCATCCAGCAGGAAGAAATTATTTGAATGGGTTTGAGGTTATTTGCCTCATACCTGCTTTTTACCTGTGGTCAGCTGCAACAACTGAGGCCAAAGAAGAAATGTTTCAATGGAACAGATTCCTTGTGTCAAACCAGGCAGGAGTTCTGCTGCTGCTTGGGGCAGTTGAGACCTTTTGTTTGGAGCTGTGGGCAAGTTGTGAGAGTGATTTGGGCCCTGATGGTATTTAACCATAAAGTCCAAGCAACAGACTTGTCTGACAAGTACTTTCTGTTTCTAATTGTACCTTTAACATACCTTTAGGAATTAACTGCTCACATAAACAAATCTTCAGTACTCACTCCAAGAGTTTAAAAAGGGCCGTTAGGCATCAAAGGTGCTACTCTAAGGATAGAGATTTAATTTTTTTGAATGAGTCACAAAAACACTGTGCTAACATGCTAAGTAATGAAGGAAAAACACTATATAATCCCATTTGTTACTTGCAGTTGTGCCATGGAGCCTGGGAAAAAGGGTTTTACAACAGTCCTATCTTTGAAGAAACTCTCTGAGCCCCCTCTCTAGGGTTCTGCCTGCCCATCCACCCTCTCTAAAAGTAGCCAACAACCTTCTTGTAAGGCAGTGTATACAAAGTTTAATCGGAACATGCCTGAGCAAGAAATGTAGAGCTAGGGGATGAGTACTGGTAACCACTGTTGTGTTTGAGAATAAATAAGTACCCTTACTGTAAACCCCCCCAGTTTTGAATTCTCACATGTAGGTCTTCCAGAAAATAACACATTTCACCCAGCATGCCACGTGTTCTTCTAAGAACTGTGTTGGTGAAGTTGGGGAATAATTAAGTATCAGAAACTAAGCAGCAGTTATGAATATTCACAGGCAATTGGGATCAGACAAAAGCTTGCCTTGAGTGCAAGAGTATTTTTTCCAAAACAGGTCTGTCCCTGACTTCTTGATTTTGATGGTGTTGACCAGTTGAGAAAGTACTTGTAGGAAATAAACCTCAGAGCCAGAATCCACATGTCTTCTGGAAACAGGATATCATGGATTCAGCAGAGAGACTAAGTGGAAAACTGAAAGTTCCCTAACTCCTTGCTTGCGCTAAGCCATGCCTGTTTTGCATGTGCCATTCACTTTTTCTCCATCTCATGGACAAGTTGGTCACTTTTGTGCTTTATGCTATACAACCATTGCTCTGTGGAGTGTGACTGAAACTGTTTGGACTTCCCTGATGGTGTTTCAGGCTTGGAGAAGGATCTAGGTGCATGAAACCTAGTCTTGCTGTTCCCAATAGACAGTACTATTTGAGCTAACGAAGTACAGTGTTTTTCAACAGACCTACAGTATTGCTATTATAATTTATCTTCAAAATGCTCTCATGAAATACTGAGCTTTTAAGAATCTTTCCACTAAGGAAGCTGAGCTGTTAGACAGTATTTTCCTTTTTTGAACCTAGACACTGTGTCAGTGTGCTTCTGTTTGTATTTCCAAACATGAGTAAGATACAGTAATAATGCATTATTTGCCCATTTTTACATTTCAGTGATTGTCTTTAAGTTACTGACCTTTAATACTTGTCGAGATGGCAATTGGACTGCAGCTAGTTTTCTCCTCAAGTAAATGTTACAAAAAATGTCTTCTGTTATGTATTACAATTCTATTCACAGTTTTCAATATTTTAATTAATTTTTTTTCCTAAATATTTAAAGGAATGCTATTTTTCTTTGAGTGTAAGGAAACACTGTAAGAAAACAGTTGCCTTAAGGCCAAGAAGGGTTATGCTTGCTGAATGAATGCCTGGGAGTAAGGTGCTGTGGGGCATAAACAGATTTAGGAAACGGGAACTGCTTTCCCATTTGCAAAATAGGGGTTGACTTACTGCACTTAGATGAAAGTGCAGTAAAATGTGTGGATGTTGAATGATTAAGGAAGAGGAAGGAAAGGGGTAAAAGGTTTAATGAATATGTAAAGAAATTTCTCTTTTGGTCTGCTGATCACTTTACTAATAATTTGTATTTAACTAGGTGGTTGAATCCCTTATTTATTATTGGCCATAAACGGAAGCTTGAAGAAGATGATATGTATAAAGTGCTGCCAGAAGATTCCTCAGAGAAGCTTGGAGAGGAATTGCAGTGGTAAGGAGAAAAATTGTAGAATACCTTGGGTTGGAAGGGACAGTTGTTCTATTGTATTAATGCTGGTGAAGGTAAAAATCTTATTTCTATTCTAAAATTAAAAGAGGTTATTGTAAACTTTAACAAGGTTAAAAATGCTGAAGAAGTAAGAGTGATAAGAACTAAGAGAACTTGTTTACCGTAGAAGCTTTTTAGTTTTTTTTCAAGTTACACATAATGGAAATGCATTAGACTATTTCCATTATGTCATTTATAATTAATTTGATGGTTTGCAGAATGCTTGGGGAAAGACAACTTTTCATCAACTGTAACAGTAGTAATCCTTAATAAATGTGTGAGTCTTCTGGCCTGTGGTAAAATAGCTGTGGAAACTTGAAATTGCTCTGTATAAAAGTGGAGGAAGAAAGTTTTAGATTTTCTTTCTTTGTTTTTTGTTGTTTACAGTGCAAATTGAATTAAGTAACAGCTGTGTATCCTTTATATATGTGTGTATGCAAATATATGTGTGTTGAAAATATGCTGCTCACTGGCAAAAACGGATTATATGCCTTGGACAGCTCAAAGCTTGCATCGAGGAGGTGTTTATATTTGGTTACAAATACCTTTTCATGGGCTGTGTACCAGTTCATGGTGTTATGGATCCAGGAGGATCTAGATTTTAATAGTGAAATATCTTCAAATAATAACTGTTTATGTAAATGGTCTTGAACCTTGCAACAGAGAAGATTTTTGTCTTCAAATAATCTCCTGCTAAATATAATTAGAGCAAGAAATGTCTCCTAGTGAAAGGTGGCCTCTGTGTTAAGAAGGTGTGGCCTTGCTGTTTCTTGCCTGTACACTGAAGGCAGAGCAGATGGACTTTCCTGATAGTTTGGTTGGCATGAGAGACTCCTCAAGAAGCAAAAAGAATCCAGAAATGAAAGGTTATGGCCAGGTCTGAATCACCCTGCTCTGGATAAGTTAACTGAAGAAAGAGGGTCGTAGGAGTTGCAGCTTTTAAGCTCTTTGTAGGTGGAGAGCTTTGCCAAATTCCATGGTTGTGTCTTGAAGCAGTTCAGGACTTGGCTGTAGGGGAAGATGGACTCTTTCCAATGATTCTTATAGTAAAAACACACACTTGCATGAGTCAGGCAATGTAGAAGAAAAAAAAAAAGAGTGTTTTTTAATTCTTCAATGTACTTGACCAAGAGGCAGAGAATATAGTTCATAAATAGCTGCCTAAGGAAGTAGTCTTTTCTCTTGAGCCAAGAAACCCCACAGAACTTACACAGTTTCATTTCTGTTTTCAAAGCATGTAGACAATAACTTTGTAATTCTTGTAACAAAAAAGAGGGTGAAAATTAAAAAAAAAAGTGTTCTTATCTGTGTGCTTTGAACTTGTGTCCTTTGTTGCAAAATAATTGGCTTTCATGCCTTAGATGCATTTCACCCCTCAAACTATCAAGGTCAGAGGTTTGGCAGAAAACACTTAGCCTTCAGAAGAAAGGGGGAGGATCCTGTCTGACAGCAATGTGTTTTAAGAAATCTACTTAAATTGTGATACTTTCTTGTTAAAATCATGCTTGTTATTACTGTCTTTGATTTTTATGTGAACAGATTGTGTCCTATTTGTGGGCAGACATGTGGTAATGGAAAGGTCTTTGCCTCTCTGCTTATTGCAATCCTCGCCTTCAGAGAGATGCACAGAGTGTTGGGTGACAAAAACCTCATCATATCATGTAGTAGAAAAAAGAAAGGGCCAGACATGAGAAAGGGTTGGGCATCACAACCTCTCTGGGGAAGCACAGAGCATATGGATAGATAAAGACACTGTGCTGCCTCAGTTTAGTCCATGGTCAGGAGATTAGATGATAATAGGCTCTTAATTAAGGTGAGTGACTGTCTGAACTGAGAGGAGGAGAAATAAAGGAAGGGTTCCTCATCAGCAAATATGTCAAGGGTGACAATAGTCAACAGTGGTGAATTATTTGTGATTGACCAAGAGCAAACAGGCCTAAGTGTTTATGTGAATGAGAAGACATGATTATTTGTTAACTCCTTTTTTAAAAAAGTTGATTTTATAAAGGTGATCATGGCTGTAAGTCTGAAAATATTTTATTCTAGGTAATTACCTTGTGATTTTACTTCTGTCCTCCAACATGTTTGCACTTTGTTTGTCAGGTACTGGGATAAAGAGGTGCAAAAAGCTAAAAAGAGAGGGAAAACACCACATTTAACAAAAGCCATTATTCTGTGTTACTGGAAGTCCTATTTAGTTTTTGGAATTTTCACAATGATTGAGGTGAGTGGTTTAAAGTGTCAGAGAGCATACTTCTTGGCTAACAGCAATGTGAAACTTGTCCTGCATGATATGTACTGGTGACTTCATCCTGGACTGCTCAGAGAACCTGGTAATGTTCATGTACTGTGTCACAAAGGTAAAACAGAGCTATAGCCCTGTAGAGTCATAACAGCAGGATTATGGAAGTGGCACAGAGAGGTGATTTCATTATTTTTAAGACATTGCAGACCATTGACTTGCTTTGTAAGGCTTATCTGTACTTTATGTATCTGAGTGGGGTGCCCAATAGAAAGAGGTTTTTTTGCTCTGTGTAAATGGTTGTAAAGGACACATGTCATCTTTTAAAATGGAATTGTAATACATACTCATGCAATTTTTATACATCAAAGGGTGTTTTGGTAATTGAGAGAGTTCTTTTTACAGTTCTAGCTAAATTTTAATGTGGAACATGTTTCTTTTGGATTAGGTGTTGATAAAAATTGGCTTGACATTTTAGAGCGCAATAAAGACAAAATAATAAGGGATATGACTTGCAGCAGTACTTGGCTCTTGTTTGCTTGTTTACAAACTTGGTTAGCATGGTGTGATACGAAATTATTAATACTTTTCCCCCTTCTCTCTCTTTCAGGAAACCCTCAAAATAGTTCAACCAATTTTTTTGGGAAAAATTATTAATTATTTTGAAAACTATGATGCCTCAGATGAGGTAGCTTTGAATTTTGCCTACTGCTACGCAGGTGCTCTGTCTGTGTGCACGCTTATTCTGGCTATAATGCACCACTTATACTTCTATCATGTACAGCGGGCTGGCATGAAGCTAAGGGTAGCTATGTGCCACATGATTTATCGCAAGGTAAGCAAACCTGTTCACAGCTGTGTTTTGTATTTGACACCTGTTCCGTTAGGGGAGTTTAAAAATGCGGTTATTTATTATGCTCATGCTTGCAATTCCATTGAAGTTACTCATTTGTGGAGACCCAATGCATGCTTAAAGTGTCAGACCTTACAGGTGTACATGTGCCTTTGCTTTCTCTTTGGTAAAGAGGTGTCTGAATGACAGCTTCAGGCTTGCCTGGTGAAGGCTATGAGTTAAATAGTCCTGAAGTCTTGGAGGAGTTGCTTTTTTTGCCTCCTGCTCCTCTTGGAGGGGAGCCCTTCTCATTGCTCTGGGAAATGTTGTGTGTTGGAGCTCTAGGAGAGAGAGCTCCAGGAGAGGGGCCGAGCTCCCAGGGAGTGCTAGCAGTTACTCAGCCTTGCATTTTGATCCCAGGGGAGGATGTGATGCTTGGATGTAACCATCTGCTTCAGCACTCTCAGTCTCCTGGGAATTGCTTCGCTGTCCAGTTTTCCCCCCACCCCTGTTGTGGTTAATGGTGTAGGTCACGTGAACTTTTTGGACAAAGCAGTAAAGTGAGGAGAGTAGAAATGTCCCCATTGTAAGTGGTAATTGCTTTTCATACACACCTTTGTTCTCTCCCCCTTTTGGTACCTTGGAAATGATCCTCTGGGAGCTTTGCTCTAACATGGCACAATGCTTTCTTGTACATAAGCATCTCTCAAAGGTATTACTTTACCAAACTGATTATCGGAACGAAATTAATGAAAAATGTGTATAGTGATGGTGTTTCTTGCTGAGTTGATACTAGCTTAGAAGCTTGCAAATGTTTATAAGGTGCACCCTTATTTCTAGAGATGGGATTAAATGGAAAATTAATCTGCCCTTAAGTCTAAATGCTTTAGTCCTTAGGGTGAGGGTTGAGGTAACAGCAAACATTGACAAACCTTTCTAATAATTTGTCTTCATTATGTGCTGCTTATACATTGGTCATATTTTCTCTTTATCTTCATATAGACTTTTGAAAGAAACTTGGGTGCTAATTTACCGTCTCTTTTGTGGAGCTTGTTAATTGCTGTAGAAAACAAAATCTTGGATTTGCAAGGATGAATAGATTGGCTAAGAGAACATTCTTAATGGAGAACGTCAAATGTTCAGAATTCTTAAGTTTTATACCGTTTCTCGTTTCCTGGAAAGTTGAAATCTAATTTGCACAAGCCCTGTATTCAAGCTCTTGAGGTGTTTTGTGACCATTAAGAAGTATTAGCGATGCACATAGGAAGCTTGTAATGAAAACGAAAATGAAATCTGTCTCATGACCCGCGTTTTGAAATCAAAGGCTACTTTTGGGAAACTGGTTTTTGTTGGTTGTTTTCCTTAAGACTTAGCTTTTAGAAGTTCTTTGAGGTCAGTGTACTGACTTCAGCTGGGATAGTTTTCCTCAGCTCACATGGGGCTGTATATCACATATAATAGAAAGAGGAAGGTGCCAATATTAGGACTTTTTGCTAGAAATCAGTTATGAAAGTAAAACTACTTTGCAGTTGAGATGGGATCCATACAACCAGGAAAATGCAAGACTTATTTCACTTAAAAGAAAAAAAAATCAAAACCAGGAAGGAAGGCAAAGAAATATTAAAACTGCGTTGCCACTGACTCTGGGACTGGCTGTCTCTTCCCTAAAAAGACACATCAGTCACAGATAAGCACCTTCCTTTTGGCTTAGATGCTTGTGTGGTTCCTCTTGAGTCTGTCTTGGTCAAAATGAACTGGACTCATAAAACTATGCTGAAACTGCTTTTGCTGCCTGTGTAGAAATAGCTGGAAGAAGTCAGAAGGGTGATTGTGTGGCAGGTCCAAGGCAGACCCAGGCCATGGGGCTCTAGCAAGACACTGGCGCAGTCTTCTGGTGGCTCAGGTGAGCCTCACACAGCAGATACGTTGTACAAGAGGTGCTGTGAGCACATCCTGATGGGAAACTTCTCCAAATATGCGTCACATCAACTCCTGTTATTATGGTCTGTGAGTTTCTGACAGCTTTTCTCAGAGCTCACCAGCCTTAATGTGTGGTGTGCAGCAAACATGATAGCAGTGTGTCTGTCCTGCAGCGTCATTGTGTGCAGGCAGCTACCTGGGGCATTTCAGGTGTGTGAGGCACGTGGCTTAAGCAGGGAGTGAAGCAATGATTTTCTGAAACAGCTAAATCCAGTCTTTCATATACCCAGTATCCTAGATTTATTATTGGAATGTCAGAGGGATTTCTTAGTGGCGTTTTAAAAGTTTCTGCCTGCTGTTTTTGATGAAGTTAGGGTTGGGATTCTCTCTGTGGTTAACAATATCTTTGTAACACTAAAGTGAGGTGCAAGAAATGTAAGCAAGTTTGTTTGAAATTATGCTTTGAAGAGTACTTTGATGGCTGATGTTCTTGCAGTTGTTTCAAAATACTGGAACAGTATTTTTGAAGCAATCAGTGCTTTTCAGATTTGATCATTGGTCAGAAAGGAACCCTAAGAATAACTTTTTGGAGAGAGAGAAGCAGATGTGCACTGCCTAAAAATGCAAAGTGTTTTTGAGGAGGGAACTATTCCTGTACAGAAAAACATGTAACATGCTCTGTATATTTTTTTAACTTGTTCTGCAAACCTGTGTTTTATTTCTAGTCAGTGTAGAAGGAAGCAGGGTGTGTTATCGGTATTTTAGAGCAATTTCAGTTTGGACCTTTGCAGAAAGGTTCAGACTGCGTATTTCCAGATGTGATTTTTTTGGGGGGTTATTTTATAAACACATACTATTTTCTACTGACTTACTTTTTTATTATTTTATAAAAATACTTGATATTTACTCTTGTTTTTCATAGCATGTGCTAAACTTCATTTTATGTAATTCAGAAATGTTACGATTTATCAAGTGTTGCTGATTTGTAAAGGAACACTCTGTTGTGTGAAGATAGTCTAAAATGAATAACTTGAGGGTTTCTTGCCCTCTGTCAGATAACTCCTTCAAAACAGAATTCTTGCAATTGGCCAAACATTGTTCTGACATTAATCTGGCCTTCAGGTGGAGTTTTCTGTTCCTGTTTTGTACAGACGCTCATAGTGAGGGGAAGAACAATGCACATGGAAAGTTACAGCTCTTTGGCTTAGTTTTAGTGACTTGCTGTGTTAGTATTTTCCCATTTTTAATCACTTTAGATATGAAGATAGGGCATTTTTATTCTCAAAGCCCTTTCATTGACTTTTTTTAAAAATACCTTTTCTTTGGGGCTTTGTGTAGAGTATTTGGTTTAACCCACATTTTTTCTAAGGTTCTTAATATGCCCCAGTACTCTCAGGCAAAAGCTGAGATGTGCCTTCAGCTTTAGCCCTGGTACTGTATTTGTGTATTGATTCTTCTCTACATAGGTGTACTGTGCTCTATAAGCTGTGATAATTTGAGACTGTTCTGACTTTTTTAGGCGCTTCGTCTCAGTAACGTAGCTATGGCAAAAACTACTACTGGTCAAATAGTAAACCTTCTGTCAAATGATGTGAACAAGTTTGATCAGGTAAGAAGTATTTTGCGGATCTTTCCAAGGGGGCTGAAAAAATTGTGGGGTTGGAGTTATGAAAGTTTCCTTTAAAACTGATGATTAAATGTTTCTAATGAATGTTTCTTCTAGCTGTTTCTTGAAAAGAATATGTTTTGGGTTGGAAGGGACCTTAAAGACCATCTAGTTCCAGCTCCCTGGCATGGGCAGGGACACCTCCCCCTAGGCCAGGTTACTCAGAGCCCCATCCAACCCGGCCTTGAGCGTTGCCAGCGGTGGGGCATCCATGACTTCTCTGGGCCACATGTTCCAGTGCCTCACCACTCTCACCATAGAGAATTTTTTCCTAATATCCAATGTAAACCTGCCCCTTTGAGTTTAGATCCATTCCCCCTTGCCATATCACTACATGCCCTCTCCAGCTCTCTTGCATGTCCCTGTTCGTTCCTGGAAGATGCTGTAAGGTCTCCCCAGACCTTTCTCTTCTCCAAGCTGAACTACCCCAACTCTCTGTTTCTCTTGAAAGGAGAGGTGCTGCAGCTCTCTGGTGATGTTTGTGG
This sequence comes from Acanthiza pusilla, assembly GCA_036630365.1. NCBI lineage: Eukaryota > Metazoa > Chordata > Aves > Passeriformes > Acanthizidae > Acanthiza > Acanthiza pusilla. The sequence continues at coordinate 3,053,724 of JAXCHO010000003.1, read as the reverse complement.
CCCTCCTCTGGGCTTGCTCCAGTGGGTCTGTGTCCATCAGAGCTGGGGGAGTACTCCAGGCAGGGAGAATCCCCTCCCTTGACCTGCTGGCCATGTTTCTTGAGATGCAGCCCAAGATATGTTTGGCTTTCTGGGCTGTGAGCTCACATTGACAGCCTGTGTAGAGCATCTCATCCACCAACAGCCCAAGTCCTCCTCCCCAGGACTGCTCTTGGCCTGTTTTTCACCCAGCCTGTATTTGTGTTTTAGCTTACCCCAACCCAGGTGCAGGACCTTACCCTTGGTTGGTAATTGAATTTCATGAGGGTCACATGGGCCTACGTCTCCAGCTTCTCAAGGCCCCTCTGGATGGCATTCATTCTTCTAAATTATGGGAGAAAAGGAATTTTTTCCACTCCCTTAAATATTTTCCTGCTGTTTTTCTAAGCTCAGAGGAATATTGGTGTGTGGATATAAAAGAAAATCAGTGTGATAATTTGCTTACTTTCTGTACATCTCCATGTACATTTACATCTCTAAATCTGGTACAGAATTCTCACTGGAAGCTCGAGGACTTGCCACAGGCAAAAGTGCTTCTTCAGTGTTACTAGGGGTTTAATTTATTAGCTAAGACCAAAAGCTAATTTTTGATTCCTAACTGTTTGTTTAGGTAACAATTTTCTTGCACTTTTTGTGGGCTGGACCTCTTCAAGCTATAGCAGTAACAGCGCTTCTCTGGATGGAAATAGGCCCATCATGTCTTGCAGGAATGGCAGTTCTGATTATTCTTCTTCCTGTGCAGACCTGCATTGGGAGGCTTTTTTCTTCCCTCAGGTAAGGCTGCATGCGTTGGGTTATACCTATTTTCTGTGCTGGATTTTAAAATGTGTATATTAGATGGAGGCAGAGTATCAACTTATGTCTGGGGATGTGTTTTGCATTGTCTTTTAGTGTTGCTAATGTTTTTTTAATAGTTGCCAGTGTGAGATATATGAGTTCCTGATTATGGACTTGAAGCGGTCTGTCTTCCAAACTTGCTGAAAATATGTGCTACTCATTGGCTGTTCAGTACATCAAAAGAGTAGGACTATTTCTGTAGCTACCTTGCTGTAGATGGTGCCAGAATTGTGTAACTTGAGCTTTGCCTTCCTGCACTGATTCTTAGGGAGTGGTTACTCCAAAGGTGATGCAGTCAGCCCTGCTCTGTTTGATTTACTGGGGTGATACAGGAGCTGCAGCAGAAAGCTCTGGAAGTTTCTTGTTCAAAGATCGTATTCTCTCTCCTCCATGACTAAGATGCAGAGAGAAAAAAGGGGAAGGAACTAAGAGAGAAGGGAAGAAAAATTTATTGTGGTGGTTTTGATGCCTGCTATGAGGTTTCCAACTGCAAGGTTCTAGGCTGTGGAGATAAGAGTTTGCAGTAATTTTCTGTTAACCAACAAATTGATTTGTTTTTCTGTAACTTTGTCCTAAAAAAAGCCAATGAGATTTGCCTCTGATGAGACTGTTGAAGCAAGTTCTTGCTTCCAAGTTTTCAGTTTCTTGTGTAATTAACCATGCTTGACTTACATTATGACTTTATAAATGGCTGTTGCTTCTAAATGGAAATATTTTTGTGTTCCTTTACTATGTACACGTGTGCTTAGGAGTATTAGGCATCTTTCTTTGCAGCTTTCATTGAATGGGTTCCTTTTAGCTCTTTGGATAAGTAAAATTTCTTTTAGTGCGTTACTGGGTATTTTTGAAGTTGTATTTCAAGACAGGTTTTCCAGACACACTGAGCCTGGCATTGCCATTGCATGGCCAGGTATGAGGAGAGAGCTGAGAATTAAAAAATGAAAACAACTTGTAGACTTCCTATTATTTGGAACTGGTGTGGTAGTCTTCAGTTATTATGTTCATGTGCTGTTTCTCAAATAATCTTGTCAGGCAATTTCTCAATGATCCATTCAGAGTTCTCTGTCAAATTCTAGGGGCTTTTTTATGATAAAACCTGTTTGTAGAACACTTCCAGTGTATTCTTAGATGTATATTTTTGCTGCATGTGCAATATGCATGCGCAAGTACCAAGCTACTTCATTGTTATTTTTTATTAGTTCTAAGTTTTTGAGTTTTAAGACAATAGTTAAAATACTTAGTGTTTAGCTAGTGCCTTATCCATGGTGGCAGGCTTTAATATCCTCATTTTACAGATGGGAGACTGAGGCACGAAGAGATTAAGGAACTTGTCCATGGTCAGACAATAGGGTGACAAAAATCTCTTTATTGAAGACATGTATTTTAAAAATTAATCAGTGGTGTTTGGGTTTTTTTACCCATTCATGAACAGCCACTTGTTTGGATGCAGTGCAAGGGAAAGAATTTCTAGCCAGAAAAACTTCTGCTTGTCTCCACAAGCACAGATCTTTTTATTTGTGAACAGAAATATGCAATGAACAGAAGGAATTAATGGTAAAACTGGAATAGATTTTACTCTGTAACGATGAGTGTCTTCACATGGCAACTGCTGGGAATCTGCATGGATTTAAGGAAATAAGCCTATGAAGAAGTAATTTAAGGATTAAAGCTTTTGCTAAAATCCAAGCACACTCGGTGTGGCAGCTAATTTGCGCTATTATTCAGCATTGGACTTGTGACTCAGCCTTGTAAACACATATGCACCCCAGTTCATGGTGCAGGCATTGGCTTCAGTGCTCTGTGAGTTTGCAGATACGGATTTTGTGTCCTGCGGAATGCTATCCACTGTATTCTGCAGGATTGCTTTTACTTGCACAAGTGTGAGAAGTTTTGCAAAGTACACATGACCTAATATATTATTTGAGAAACAGTTCAATTACTGGATTTTTTGTATAGACCATTTTATATATTTTATTCACAAGAGCTGAACTCTTTCACTGCTTAGTCATGCAACTGTAGTATTGTTATTTAAAGTCCTATTTTTTGAAGATAAAAACTGTGTCTAACTGCTCTGTCAAACATAATTAAAACTCACCAAATATGCCTTGTGAAAACAAAAAAGGGATTTTGCAGCTTGCTAGATTAAGAATGGTTTTTAGTATCATAGAGGGGTCTTTATCAGACAGTTGAAGAATTTTCAGGTCCTTTCTTATTGCACTCCTAACATACTATGTGAGCATGTGTTGGACTGATCTGTTTGTACCTTGAACTTAATATTTTTAAAATTGGGGACACTTTCCTGTGCTGTAAGTTACCATCCATGCATTGGATGTCTGTGTACTTGAAGCCATTATACAATATCACTGAGCCTGTGGCTTCTGGTATGTACATACAAAATATGCTTATTGCATAGTAAGGGACTGTAACTCAAAACAAGAAGGAAAAAGAGCACCCCTCCAACCTCTAGAGTATTTTAAAACAATTTGAAAGAGGATAGTTATGTGATGACATTTCAGCAGGAAAACTGGAAAATTGGGTTAGGAGAACTATAGCCTTTTTTGATTTACATCCTTTTAGAAAAAGAAACCTCTGTTAGTTTTATTATTTTCTATCATCTTCAACCTTCTATGATGTAGAGACCAAGCCTAGAAGTTAAGTGACTTTTAAGATGGTAGGTGAGAATTGTTTGCTGCTGCAGAGACATGAATGACACATGCTAAATTTTGCATTTTACAATGGTGGTGGTGTGTATGGGGAAGAAATGATGAGCTCTTATATTCTCTGAAGAATTGTTTTTCTGTTACTGTTTCTTTTTGAAAAAGGAAAAGACGAAGTAATGAAGATAATCTTGTTCCATGTCAGTATAGTTGGTTTAGGCTAAGTAATCTTCCTCAGTGTTAATAAGAATCAATGATTCCATTAGGGCTAAGTTTCTAAATGCCTTTTGTCAGTTTGCTTGTATAAATATTTTTTAAAACCCTGCTTCAGCTGACCTAACATTTATGGAACGCTGGTGCTGAGAAGTTTTTTTAAAATGACAAGTAGGTGCTTGGAATTCTTTCTACTTACGTTCTTTAAATATGGCGATTTCTTCCAGTGTATCAGAGAAATCTTACAGGGAACAGATTAAGCTGAGAAAGCCTGGTCACCCCTTCTAAATAGATTGGATTTTTTTTTATGATCTCTGAATCTTAACTTTTATTGATATATGCAAAAATAAGTAATTTAGCAGGTAAAGGTATGGTTTATCGAAATAAGGTCTACCATAGCTCTCTATGTGCAAAGTGTTTGTCTACATGAATGAATTCAGAATTGTAATAGGATCTATTAGCATGATTTATGCATTCATTATGTGGCTTCTAACTTTCAATGCTTTTTTCCTAATTAAAATTGTGACTTTATTATTTAATTAGATACATTTGCCATTTTTTTCATCAGTGCAAACATAATGTGGAACTAAAATAGACATATTTAAATTAGTGTTAATTACAATTAATGCTTAAATAATATTTATTTTTTAAAGAAACCATATCTAGGTTATATAATAAATCATAGCTCATGTATTAAGTAATCTCTGCTTCAACTAGAGTCAATTCTAAAAGTCACAAATGAGGCCCTTTTCTTTAACGACATCAAAAGAGCCTTATGGGAAGGGTGGTTGTTTCAGCATTTTGAAGTTTTCTTTTTAAAGTAATTTTCTGATTTTTGTTTAGTTCTAAATGTAATAGTTGTGAATGTTTTCAGAATCGTCTTTACAAGTAAAAGCAAACATAAATATGAGTACGTTATGTGATCACAGATTGTCTTCTTTAGGGAATCTGAGAATTTTTCTTTTGTCCTGTTTTCAGAAGCAAGACAGCTGCCTTAACAGATGTCAGGATTAGGACCATGAATGAAGTGATAAGCGGTATGAAGATAATAAAGATGTATGCTTGGGAAAAATCATTTGCCGATCTTGTGAATAGTTTAAGAAGGTAATCCTGGAAAGATACAGCTTGGTGTATGACCAGTGTCAGTTTCCATTTTTTACATGTGAATAAGTGCTTTATTCTGTGCTTTACAGTGCAGTTTACTTGTACTTTTTGGGTGGGGGGTTTTCTTTGTGGGTTTTTTTTTTGGGTTGGGTTTTTTTTTTTGTTTTGTTTTGGTTTTGGGGTTTTTTGTTTGTTTTTTTGTTTGTTTTAAAATTTTTTTAGGGTTTTTAAAAAATATTTTCTATCGCAAGAGTGGAGGAATGAAAATGCATTCTAAGGGAATAAAAAATTTGAAAAACCTCCAAACTTTGATAATTGTGGCTTTTTTATGCTTCCTTTTACAAATGTGTTTAAAACCAGCAACTAATTAGCCATAGCAGTTATAATGCAGCAATTTCATCCTCACAGTTCTGTAAACTGACAGCAAAGGAACCTCTAAGGAGACACTTCCCTTCTCAGAAATATATGGGATCTGACTTGCTGTCCTAAATGACAGCATCCTAATGTAGTTCTCTGCTTCCTTTTATGCCTTTTAAGTATTACTTAAGCCATCTGGGAAGGGTAGAAGTGAGAAAGCAGATCAGAAATTGCCTTATTTTTCAGCTGGCAAGGCCGGCTGAGTTTGGTATCCTAAGACATTTCATTTCAGAGGTCCATTGACATCAGATTAAAACATATCAATAAATTTGATTTTCAGTCAGTGTTTGTCCTTTTGCTTGACACTGTAACAGCGTTCAGTGCTAAAAGATAACTGTAGGAGTTCGGGTGCATATTTCTCATAATCTAATTTTCATGTCGTGTTCCTCTCCACCAGCATATGAATAGAAGGTTGTTACCCTGCTGCAGATTATCTGACTTTTTTGTTGTAAATGTTTTATTTTGGAAATATTTTGTCTAAAATAATTGTTTTCCTTTACATCCATGTGCAGGCTTGCAAATGTTCCCTGAGATGTTTTTTCCCATGCACATAATAATTTCCTCTGTTGGGTTATAGGATCCTGTGCTGATTGAATGTTCATGACTGATGGAAAGCTTTACTGTCTTGCATGGAGCCAGAGAGGATATTTCGTTATTGAAAGCTTCCTCAATGGGCGTATTCACATCCCTAAATTTTAGATTTTCAAGTTCAACACCTCATTAGGATTAGAGGCTTCTTTTTTAATGATGGAGAGAAATAAGATTTTCCAGAACACATCCTGAGAGCTCTTTCTTTAACTGTGTTGTGGAAAACTGAGGTTAAAAGTCTTGTATTTAGCTGGGTGATTTATTGTCCAATTTTTCCACATTGGCACTTTACAGTGGCTAAGATGCCATCTGAACTCTTCTGTTGCTCTTTTTTCTTGTCTCTATCCATGTTAGTTTCTTTTTATATGAGTTTCTGCCTCAAGACAGTGTAGTATATTACACTGCAGGCAGCCTGCAGGTAGGCTGTAATTTATCTGGTATTTATGGAGAGTAGCACAAAAAACTTGCCGATTATCCACAGATAATGAGAGGATTATTAAGGATTATTAACGGGTGGGAAAAGAGTTTCATCCAGGGTTGTAGAAGTAATTGAATTAGACCCAATTCAAATAGTTTACATACAAATGTTCCTTCTCTGTACTCTGGAGGAGATCAGAGATTGTGAACCCTTAAGCTGAAAAAATAAGTCTTTGAAACTCGATAAAAGTCTGTCAGTTCAGCCAATTTGGCAAGTATAGTGGGAAAGTTGCTTAACTAGTTTTCCAGTAGTGCATCCTGCATCCTTTTCTTCATTAAGTGCTTACTTAATTTACTTCAAATTGTATGATCACAACTTGAATTTCTAATCTTAATGTATAGTTCCAAGGGGAAGGTGATCAAAATTAAGATTTCCCCTAAGAATTGCCAGAATATTTGGAAAGAGAAATTAAGAGTTGCTTCAGGATTTTGTATTTGATAGTATTTCAAGTAGACAAAAGTAGAATATATGGGGAAGAAGCAAGTTGTTGTAGCTCTCTTGATGAAGAAAAATTATTTTAATAAGGAGGAAAGCCTGATAGTGTCCACATTGTAGTAGATGATAGTGCAGTAAAATGTTGAGGATTGGACTTGATGAGTAATTTAGAAGTGGAAACTGCAATTTAACTGAAGTGGAAATTGAGAACAAACGCATCAACAGCTTTTCAGTTGCTGGAGGGAGAGTTATGTGTCTGTGCAGTACTTCAATCACTATTTAGCTTGGGCAATGAATGGCAGAACAATTGGCCTCACAGATCGGTGTTTTCCTAATTTATGAACCAGAATTCCTAGAGCAAAAGAAGCTAGGAGCAGGGTCCAAATTGGGAAGGATTTAGAATGAGATGAAAGGAAATACTCTAAATCCTGTGATACAGCTTGAAGAGCAGCAGCTGAATAATGGCAGATCTTGGGCCATGGGCAAACTCTTGATCTTTTGGAAATTGCCCTGTTTTTTTCAACTGCAGACTATGTGTTGTTCTTGTAATGAGTTTTGTGACTGAACTCTACTGGATTTTGATGTTGTAAGGATAAGAGTTTGTGGGTGCTTGGCCTTTATACAGGGGTTTTCTTTCCTCTTTGCTATTGCATGTAACCCAAAAATATTTGAAGCAGATTAGGATCTGAATTAAAACACTGGTTTGACTAAAGAAGAAAAAGACACTACCTTAGTTTTCTGTCTCTGAAAAATAATTATTTTCCATTGCTATTAAGATATTAAATGTAATAAATTATAAAATTATTATTAAATGTAAAAATTCTAAACTTCTTAGATTTTTTTTTTGTTTTTTTTATTTACCATATGTTTTCTTTATGGTTCTTCACGTATGAGTTGGGGTGGTGCAAGGGGAGGAGAAAGGATACGAAAGTAAAAACATGAGAGGGGCTTTCCTTCATCCTGTTGTTGAGAGTAGCACTAATGAGAGAGATTGATGTGATTTGTTTATGTTTTGCATTTTTAGGAAGGAGATTGCCATGGTTATGAAAAGCTCCTACCTTCGAGGACTGAACTTAGCCTCATTCTTTGTGGCAAGCAAAATAACAGTGTTCATGACTTTCATGGCATATGTACTACTTGGCAACGTTATCTCTGCGAGCAGGGTGTTTGTGGCAGTGTCCCTGTACGGAGCAGTGAGGCTCACAGTGACCCTGTTCTTCCCTGCCGCTGTTGAGAAAGTGTCCGAGTCGGTCATCAGCATCCGACGAATCAAGGTAGTGTTATTGACTGCAAGGGTGTGTGGATTTCTTCTACTCTGCTGTCGTTTTAACATCGCTGACACGTGCAGCCTTATTTTGGTTTTGCAGTTTGGGATTTGTAATGAATTAACCTGTTTTGGAAATGGAACATATTGCTCTGTACGCAAGTACAAAAACATGGCATGCACTGTAGGGTAGGCTGAGATGTAGTAGAAAAGTGTACATGGCAAAGAGCTGTTGTAGACATTTGTGAAGTACGAGGAACATGTGTACAGATACGCAGACATGCTGGGATTGGGATTTGAGGAACAAAGCAGTTAGATGGGAGCTGTAGGATTCATATTTCATGTACACTGCACTACCCTGTCAGCTATGGAGGACAGGTGTGAGCCCTAGCTTCTGTCTTGTAGCTGCTCTCAGTGCTGGAGTGAAAACGTAATAAGAATGAGCTTTGGTAGTGCTGATGTCTGGTGCTAACAGAGCAAGAGTGTGTTAACATGTACTCCTGTGTTAAAATGCTTGACTTCTCACTGCACTCTGTAGCAATGCCCACCAGCTGGAGTCTGAGAAGTACCTCTGAGCCTGTAAACGCCCAGCAGTACTCTCCTTGCCCTCCCATGGCCCCTGACATCCTCCTCCTGCTTCCTCTAAGTTACTGCTTTCTGTAAGTCTTCAGCAGCTATCTCACATCTGCTAGCTAAGTACTCTCATGACTGTTAGCTAAGTACTTGTTTACTAGTCTTGGCTTCTAAGATCAAGACCTTCCTTCTCAAAATATTTGCTGCTGCTACCTATTGAAATTCTTTACACTCTGAGTCAAAGCATGATAGAATTTTTTTGGGTTTTGTCTTAAAATTGTGGTAGCTGTCATCCTTGAATGTTTTCTGTGGAAATAGCCCCTTTCCTTTCTAAATGTGTTTGGGCTATTTATAATCTAGCATCAGGCAAGGTGTGGTAGAAGTGTGACTGTGGTACAAAGTGCATGCTTACGCAGATGAAAGGAAAGGTTTGCTGAATGGGATGTAATGTAGAAAAGAAGTTCAGTAGTGAAAGTGCAATGAGTCAGTTATGCGCATGTGAGCAGGTTTCTATTTTTGTTAATGTCCTGGACTTTAAATTGAGAAAATGTTCAGATAGTGTTCTGTCTTCTATTGGTCACTTGAAGAAAGCTAAATAGGGACAGCGGACAACTGCTTCCTGTGTCCTCATCATTCTTCCAATGAAATAACATAAGCCTTTGCCATCAAAGCCGTGGAGTGATAAGGTGTTGCAGTGAGGGTTTCACCTCTTCTGCATGGAAAGAGGGAGTTAAACAATTTATAAGCTTGTTAGTGATTCAAGGAAAAGACAGGAGAGGTTCTTAAGGTCAATTTCCTTCTGGAATTCTTTATTGAGCATGTGATTGTTAGAGTCCTTTCTTATCAAATCTGCATTTCTGGAGTTGTTTTTTTTTGGGAGGAAGAGCTAGCTAGTTAGAGGTACACTGTGGTAGTTGTGCATTGCTTAGGAAATGTAATTCTTTGATCTGTTTGTGGTTGTTTTTTCCATCCCCATAATTAATGTTCCAAGTGCTGCTTTCAAAAAATGTGTTTGGGTTCCTTTCCCATTCTCAGTCTCACATTATGCAATATCCTCTGCTTTTCTTTTATTGCAGAACTTTCTGATGCTTGATGAGGTCTCGCACTTCAAGCCACAACTGCATGGTAATAATGAAAATATCATTCTTCATGTTCAAGATTTGACTTGCTATTGGGATAAGGTAAATTTACTTAAATATTAAGTATATTGGTGCTGCTGGAATTTGAAGTCTAAAATGCAGTGTGTGTATGTATAGTGTGCTGATATTTTGTATTCCATCCTTTGTGTATGAGGATCCTTTCAGTATGCTAAGCTAACTCGATGGAATAGTGCTTAAAACACTATCAAGTGCATCTTAAAAGTACCTATTCCTTAATATTATACGAAATGAAAAACTTAGCGTTCCTACGGGAAAACACCTCTTCTTACTAAGCAGCACTGTATTGTGGCTGAGGTACTTTAATTGGAATTATGGACAGACACAGGGTGGCCCACAATAAGATGGGCCTTTTTGTGTGGGGTTTCTTTCTGTCAGCTGGATGCTTGATCAGTCCATTAGTTTAGAACGTGTACAATACTATACTTCTCACAGCAGATTTGGAAGGTTTAGAGATGAGTCGGCTCACATTTGTTGCTCTGTATTTTGAGACTGTTCAGCTGCAAATTTTTCTCTGCTTAAAATGCACCAAACTCACTAAAATGGCTAGAAAAAGGGACAATGAACAGGTGATATATTTATTATGTATCTCTTTCATGTAAGAAAGGCTAAGGGTGACTATCTTTGTTTTTAAACTGCAGTTGCTAAGGTGAGCAGCAATTTGTGTTGAATTGTTGGCGTTATTACAACCTCACACAAGAGAGACTTCAGTCTCCATTACAAGTGCTGGAAGCTCTAAAAATGACTTTTGCATGTAAATATAGTTCAAATAAGAGATCACATATTTCCTTTTCTAAACCCTGTTCCCCTACCTGTGCTGTGTCCCAAGGAAGATCAGGTGCACAAATATATGTGAGGATCTACCTACTGCTACTCAGCTGCTAAAGAAAATTGCTGTTTTATTCTGCTTTGCTTTTTCAGAGTTCTCTGTGACATCAGTATTTCTGAGACATTCACCAAGTTTTTAAAAATTAATTGATGTGAAAGATTTGGTTGTGAATACATTCTAACGCAAAATGCAGTGTATTGCTTAATCTTTGCTTTCTTCTCAAACTGACTGGTACCACCATTAACAATTTATAGGAAGTGGTTGCATAATGTGCATAAAACACCTTTTTTCCCCATGAGTTGTTTATATTGCATAAAGCAAGGTGGCATGACTGGAATCACTGGTTTCCTTTCAATTAAAAAAACCGAAAACAAACCAACAAGCCATCTACAAAACTTTAAATGTAACTTTCATTTTGGCATTTATTTGCAGTGTGTATGGTAGAAGAACAGTTCTCTCAGAACTGTTAAGATTGGCTCAGAAGTTTTTTCTTATATACTCTTACAGTGATCCAAAGTAATTTTATAGAATTGCTCACTGAAAAAAGTGATAAGTTGTGATAGACAAGTAATGAAAGGAATAATGAAAATATGCTGTCCTTTGTCAAGTAATGGGCTCAGCTTGCTACCCTGATGAGGTTTCTCAAGACACTTTGGATGTCTGTACAGACTCTATACAGCTAGATGATAATTTTGCTTACTTTTAAAGATTGTGTGCCAAAAGAGATACTAAAAAATACAACCAACAAGCAACCCATGAATCCAAAATCACTTGAAGTAGAAAAGAAATTGTTAGCTACACTTTTAGGAAAATGACATAACATGGTGTATTACAATTTCTCAAAAGATAAACAAAACCAATTAATTTCTGGTCACACTCTTGTTTTACTAAGGCAAGTATTATCTTGAGTACCACAAGCTAGTCTGATACCAGCATGGAACTAGTGATTCTTCAGTATGGCTTTTTACTAATGTGCCTTGAGTTTACAGAACAGTCTGTCTGCTCAACCGAGCAACTTCAGATTAAAAAATTTGGCATTTGAACAGAGGCCATATTTATCCCTTGTAATTTTAGTCTTTATCTGAGAAGCCTAAGTAGTATAGTACTTCTATGCTATATATGATCTCTCTGTCCTTTAGGTGGGCAGAGCTATTTCATTCTCTTTCTTATCTGTAGGCCATGTAAGGTCTGCCCAAGCTCATCTGAAGAGCTGCTGCCCCTGAAGGGATCATTCTTGTGTCCTCCTGTCCTTGCATTCTCTGTCTGTTGCCTCCCTTATGCTGGTTGTCAGTGCTGGTGTGTATGACCTTGTGGTGAAGCAGTTCAGAGGGATAATTCAATAGTAAATGAATCACTTTTAATGAGATTAGTTTTCTGATAGCGAGTCCCATGAACAGCCCATCTGCAAGGTTAGGCAGAAGGAGGAAAGAGACACAGCAAGTTGACAGGGCACAGGGAAGCTGGGACATTTGTGGTAATGAGCTGTCAGGTGAACTTAGCTGCAATATTAGTCTGTGCTGTTAACTAAGTGCCTCAGTTTAGTGCCTAAAAATAGGTGTGATGAATTCAGGACAAATTGTCTTTAATTGTAAGGAATGCTCTTCTGCAAAAATATAATGCCCCCTAGGTGTGTGTGGCTGTGCTGTTTGCTTGAATTACTACTTTTGTGTAGGCTCTAAGATATCTTCCAGTACTGCTTTAATATATAGTATGCCAGCAATAGTTTAAAAACTTTTAAAAAAAATCTGTAGGGTTTTTTTTCTCTTATGATGTATTTTTCAAAAAAATTTTAACGTGGGAGGAAATGTCTTTGTGCTTCTGTGAGTCCAGAAGCACAACCTCAAGAGGTCTGAGCGTTTGAGAACTTGTTTATTTTTTTCCATATAGGCATTGATTTAATAAGAGATATTTTCTCTTCGTGCAAACTCTGTATTAAAAAAATAAAAGATCTTTGGCTACCATAAATTGGTAGCCTGACCTTAGCACTAGGTGAGCACCCGAGCTGCATACTCTGGGCAGAGGAATCAACTCCGTGGGGAAATGCTTCTCGGGGCAGGCGGTGGGGTTGTGCGGAGAAAAGGGAGGAAGTCTCGTTGGTGCCACCTTGTGGGAATTTACAATAACACAAAAGTGGTTTTGCAGAGCTGAGCAGGGAGCGTGAGTTCAGGTTCTCACAGTGAGGATCTCATGTGAACCCTGCAGTGCTTCTGGGAGCTCTGGGAGCAGGGCTGCCTGCCTGGGATTCCTCCTGGCTATCGCAGCCATCCCAGCCATCATAGATGTGGATGGATACTGGACTTCTTCCTCTTCCCAAATGATTTGAAATAAGAGTTGCAGGCTTCCTCCTTTTGCAGTCCCAGGACTTGGCCTTGTGGCATCTTTTGTGTGGGATTAGGTGGTGGCCTCTTGAGCCACTTGACTTCAAAAAGTGGCTGGAGATTTTAAGGTATTGTTAACCTTGCTCTTCTATTTTTGGAGCTTGAGGCTGGGGTTTCATTTGGTCCTTTAACAGAAATACTTGTTTGGGGTTTTTTAAATGCATATATTTTACTGTTTGCATTTTACTGTCAGTCAAGCTTAGTGTGGGTTAAGATGCCTGTAAAGGCAGGTTCTGTTACAAAGGTGTTTTGCTTTAATGACAGGGAGCTGCAGCAGCTCCTTAGAAATCACTGTTTAGCATAGCTATTAATGACACGAGCATCCTTTCTTTCCACAAGTAGACATTTTTGCAACCTTGACAGAAAAGGTGCAAAAAGTGTTGGCAAATAAGCTCATACATAACATAAGGGACAGGCATACTAGAAGGGAATATTAAACAGACAATCCTAGGGTAGTATATTTTCACACAAATAGCTCACAATGTCATCCATGAAAAGTTTGTGAGAATACCCAGTAGAGAAGATGAAGCTGTGTAAAATCAAAAGGCATTTTTCTGGTTTTGCTTTGGGTAGAGCCTCGACCAGAGCGAACACAGACCTGGTTTTCTTGAGGCTCTAAGAGAGCCTCAGCCCTCCCTTTTTCCAGCATTTGTCTGCTTGGAGTTGCTGAGTGTGTCATGCTGGGGCCGTGAATGTCGTGTTTCCAAGGCTGCCACCCCAGCCTTGTGCTGAGCAGCAGCAAGGGTGTGTGGGCTCTGGGGAAGCACTGCTTCTGCTGCCTTTGGGCTCCATATTCCTTGAACGCTGTTTTATCTGTGTTGCCTGTTTGTGTTGAAGGATGAGGGTGTTTCAAAAGTGTTTGTGAATTTTTGAAGATGCAAAAACCTGAAAATATGGGGGGCATATGGGCTGCTAGTTTATAGTGATCTATGCACATTGTTTTCTAAGTATTTATTTTGATGGTTATATTTCATTACTGACGAATCCTGACTTTTTCTGAAATCAACAGAGTTTAGAAACCCCAGCACTTCAACAAATTTCGTTTACTGTCAGACGAGGGGAATTATTGGCTGTGATTGGGCCTGTAGGAGCCGGAAAAGTAAGTTTTAATATTTTCACCATTTCATGAGGTTTTTATGGGTCTATTAAATGTGAAAACTAGAAACCTGAAAATGTGCAGTGCTTTATGTGTATATTCACACATTCCACATCAAGATACTGCCATTCAAGACAGGCCAGTCGCCTTCTGAGTGTGGGGAGGGGATGGTGTGGTGTTGAACAGTACTTTGTTGCTTCTAGACTGCATGTAAAGGGTACTAGTGCTTTTCTGCTATTAGTGGTAGTTTGAGTGACAGGGTGAAATAGGCCATTGTGCCGGTAAGCACTGCTCAGTCTCTGTGATGTCTTTAATGCAACCAACCTTTTTAATTTTTGGGTTTTTTAAAAATCTTTTCCAGTCTTCGCTCTTAAGTGCCCTGCTTGGTGAACTGCCTAAAGACAAAGGTTTGATAAATGTTACTGGAAGAATTGCCTATGTTTCTCAGCAGCCTTGGGTGTTTTCTGGCACTGTAAGAAGTAATATTCTGTTTGACAAGGAATATGAGAAAGAAAAATACGAAAAAGTTTTAAAAGTCTGTGCTCTTAAAAAGGTAAGGCTTTCTCTTTGTGTATTTCCTTTCTGTGATCGTTAGTGTTTTTCAGACCTGTGGTGCCTGCTGCAATGTACAATATATGGAATTGATTGTTATTAGTAGCATGTGAAATAACTCCTGTTGCTTATCAGAAATACGCATAATTACTTTTGCCATTCCTGTGCAGGCATCCTCTTTTAATTCCTAGAACTTCCACTAGGGGGAGGTGTCGCTTATGTGAAGCACGGACAAATTTGGGAAAAGCTATTCCCTATTATTTAATTTCGTAATTGCATTTTAGCCCTTTTCATGCATATTATGGTACGGATGTGTGCAAATGCAATAAGAGGCAGAAGACAAATGATCAAGCTAGAACTATTTGTGACTTTCATTTTGTAAATACCCTATATGTTTTTCTTTGAAATAAATGTCATGTTTGTCGGGTATTATGCATTGCTAACAGCTATCAAAAGAACCTTAGGGCTATATACTGGAGAACTTGCTGAACCCAAGTAGTTTTATGAAAAAATATATTTGAAAGGTTTGTGTGCAAAGGTGTTTGTGACATGAGATATAGAAGAGGATTAAGCCAGATTTGTCAAGAAACAGACATTTTGCTTGGCAGCTAAAAAGGTTCTGTGCAGCATGTTATGATATTTCTGTCAGCAGCGACACAGGTGAAAAGCAGATGGTTACTGTAATGAACATTTTTTGCAAGATTTCTACACTTGGCAGATAGAGTTTTAATATCTCCTGCTGATATTCAGTCATGCTGTTGTCTAAACTTAAGGTTTTAATGACTGTAAAAGACAGCAAACAGCATTAAAAAAATCCCCACTTCATGTTTGATGGTAGATTTGCTTTCATAGTTTTCTTGCAAATTTATGTATCTTACAAAAGCTGCGAATAAGCTTTCAGAATATGTTTTGTAGCTTAATGTGAAACTTCTGTATTTCTTGAATAGGAAATACAATAATATGACATGGATCACTGTATGATTTTGTTGTCTTATCCAAAGTCCTAAGCTCTGAAATTAACCAAATTTGTGTGATGAATATTGTAGTTATTTCTCTTGAATACACTGCAGTAAGAATAAAAATAATGTAGTTTTTAGGGACATTGGCAAGATAATTTACTGATAATAGTTAGTTCAGTTTTTATTTTTTGTGACACCTAATTTAGTTCTAATAAAAAATAATAAATTTATTGTCAGACTTTTTAGTATTTTGTTTGATTTTCTGAATCACCAGTAAATATTCCTTGTAGGACTTAAGAATAATAGTGCACTTCCGTCTGGCAGAGCTGTAGAAAAAGTGAACTTTAAAATCTCATCTATTTTTTTCTGCTTTCTCAGTTACCTTTTGCTGAAGGTATGGTGTCATAAAGTGACTGCAGATATTACATTTAGTATGAAACCTTGTATTTTAATGTAAGATGTTAATGCTTTTCAAATAAGAAAATGTTATGTTGAAACAGCTTTGTCAGTCTTTGGAGTTAAAATTATTAAAAAAAAAAATTCTAACTGTTCTTTCATGTTCACAGGACTTGGAATTATTAGCAAATGGTGACCTGACAGTAATCGGAGATCGTGGAGCTACTCTGAGTGGGGGACAGAAGGCCCGTGTAAATCTGGCCAGGTTAGTGTTTTTTGCTGTTCCTAAAATTTATGAATTGTCAGACTCCAGTGACTAAAGTAAACTAATGTAAGATTTTGTGATACTGACATTTCTTTAAACCTTTCAGAGCTGTGTATCAGGATGCAGACATCTATCTTTTGGATGATCCACTGAGTGCAGTAGATTCTGAAGTCGGAAGACATTTGTTTGAAAAGTACGTTACTGCTTTATTTTCATTTAAGATGCAATTGTTATATTGTTATTCCTTATAGAAAAACTTGAGAAAGCATTTCTGGGGAGATGAATTTCTTCACAAAACTTAGTACGTTCTCTTTCTGATTTGTTTTTCCTCTATTTTATGTAAATGAAAGATACAGGGGTTTTTTCCCCCTCTGTGTTTTATTGATTTTGTTCTTTATTTTTAAAAGCCCTGTAAAAATCTGTTTTGAAGATATCATAAATAGAATTATTCTTAAGGGGATATATGCCATTTTCTTGAGGAAAATGTTGAATTTCGTACATGAGTATTGGCATTTATGAATAATGAGGTTTATGAATGTTAGTACTGAGTGAAGAATAAAATGGGGTGGGATTTTAAATTGCTTCTTAGTTTGCTACAGCTTTACTTGCTAGTAATAAGCACTTAATTCAAGTAGCTAAAGGAAAGGACAGAACTGTCTTAGATTCTTGAATAATGTTTCGTTTTGGTTCTTGAGTGGTTGAAATTGCTCTTAGGTAGGTGAAACAGGGCATGTGGCCTGCAGAGTAGATTGCAGAGAGCAGAAATAGAGGGAAAGAGAATGTACAGGTTTACGATACAAGAGAGGGATATTGGACCTTCCCCCATTCTCAAAGAAACAAGAGAGTGTTCATGAAAAGTCAGGTTCCCTTCTCAGTGAGTTTCTTCTTCTCCATCTCTCTGAAACTGTCAAATCTAAGGCACACAGTGAGTATGAGAATAATCTGGTTAGTCCAAGCCAGTGTTTTGTCCTTGCTTCTTCACAGCTTGCAACTCTCTATGTTAAAAGGCATAATCTAGAATTTATTAGAAGGAAGAGCTTCTGTCAATGGAATTCAGTGGTCTTTGGTTGAGGCCTTCAATAAATGTGTTTTCTTTAGCATACTTAGATCCTTTGAATTCCATGCTCAAAATACATGAATTAATTCAGTTTTGCTATTGTTCTCTCCTGTCCACCCCTAGATAATCATAAAAACTTGCAGAAATCTTGCAGAAATGGTCATAGAAATTGCATCGAGTAGCAGTGGCATGTGTGTTCTTTTTTCCCCATATGGGGAAGCTTTAAGTATCTAAATTTGAAATTGTACATCCTATTGTTTACAGTTTCAGATCTGGACTCTCTGAAACCCCATTAACATTCTGCTTTACTTTATTGATTTCTTCAAAAGATTACTGTTTGTTTTCATCAGCTCGTATGGAGTAAGAGTTTTATGATGCATAGGCTTTACGTTCATTTTTCACCTGCCTCAACTGATAGATGGAGTTCATCACCTCTGTAGTTCACATATGCTGTCAAATTCTTTAATGCCTATTGAAGCTTTCTGGGCTTCAGCTGCTGCTTTTCTGTTTCTGCACAAGATCTCTGTGAAACTGCAGCATCTGACCGTATCAGTGCCTGAGTTCTGGAAGTGCACCCACCTGAGCTGTTAACCTGTCTCTCCCTGAAGTCTTAAGGTCTCTTCATGAAGAGGGAAACAGGAGAGTACCGTGGTGCCTTGTGAAGGAGGTCAGGCTGCCTCTTCAGCTTATTCTGCTTTTCATGTGAGCTGTGACATTGGCAGCATGTACATTCTTCTGCAAAACTGGGGAAGTGTGGATTTTTGCATGTGCGAAACCACAAAGGAGATAGAAGCCATTGCTCTGTGAGCACTGTGTGTGTTTTGCTGATAAATGTGTGAAGATGAGGAGGAATAAGGAGGTTATCTTAGAGAATTCGAAACTCAGAAAAGTAGCTGAGGTTGTTCCTGTTCTTTCATTTTTTCTCCCCAACTCCACATCAGATTGAGCAAAACATGTAAAGTAGAATAAAAGCATTTTTTAGAAAATGAACTGGGTGGAGTTGTAGTGGGAAGGAAAATAGAGTAATGCCTCCCTGCACAGGATTTTAAGGGAGGGTTTTTTACGAACAAAAGTTGTCTTCTGAGGCCTTCATGGAAACTGTGAAGGCGCTGGGGGTAGTGGAGGAGAGTGTTGTGTTCAGTAAGTTGCTTTGGAAAACAAGGCAAGGCATGTACTTTAATGGTTCCTGAATAGTGCTAGAAATGTGGAGAAGGCAGAGAGCACTTGGGCAAGAATGATTTCTTAGAACACGGTTCTGAGGAATGTCCAAAACACCACTTCATGCAGGCTGACCCCCAGGAGTCCAAACCGCGAGGCTTAAAACAATGGATGAGATGGAAGAAACGGGGGATTTTTTTAATGAGAATCTGAAGTGGATATTGTTCAGTTCACTCACTCTTTTTTTCTTGTAATTTTATATTAATGTTTTATTTTTTTACAAGTGCCTAGTTTATGGGTTTACATCAAAGATAGGTATGTTGCTAGTAATTCCCCAAAGCTGTGATGTGTGGATGTCTGGTTCATTACATTTGTTGCTTTTCCGCTACTGCAGCAAGAAGTTTAAAATATAGAAATACTTTTCAAATGAGAAAGAATGCAAGTAACACAGCTTCAGTGGGAAAAGAGGCTATGATATTATTAATAAGAGATTGTGGCTCTTAAGAATTTCTTTGTGATACAGACAAGTTGTTCAGTGGATGATGGAGCAGATAAGGCCAGTTTTTCAATGAATTCCTCTTTCCTGATCAGGTTCCTTGGGACCTAGGAAAGTATAAACTGAAGATTTCTATTTTTGTGTTATTTGTTGCCTTTTTTCCTGTGAGTTTTCTTGACAGTTAATAGTAAGCATGCTTCAGCCTTTTTCCAGTGGGGGGGGGGTTGGCAGTATAGTTGTATGGTTTTTTTAGATATTTGTATGTGTATATGAAAACATGACCTTAAATTTGTTTAAATATTAATAACTTTCAATTAACTTTTAAGAAATACAATATTTTGAGACCTCTTGTTTCAAAATGAGGGACAGCCATCATGGATACAGTAGCACATTTCTTTGTATGGTGAAGTTTGGAACAGCCTTTGATTTCTAAGAAAATCATTCAATTGCACTTGGATCCCAAGAAATTTACTACTCTCCCTGTTTATCTGTATATTGCTATAGATTATATGGTTTCAGATCACCTTTAGATGTAAATTAAATTACCCCCACCAGCGACTCAAAAAATGACTCAAAAATCATGTTCTTAAGAGTGAGATTTATATTTAATTAGTCTATTGAGACATGCTCTACTCTAGGTATTGTTCCTTCCCTTGTATCTTTCTCAGTGACAGGAGCTGTGTGCTGGTCTCAGTTGATGATCAGCCTGATTTCTTTCTTTTCCTTCTCTGTGCTTGAGAGAGTAGACAGAGTTGCAGGACAGTTTAGGAATCTTTTAAAATCAGACCTGAAGTTGTGCTGGTTCTTGGAGTGGTATGCACAGGTGTGTCATTCCTTCTAGTAAACAGAATTCTGCACATCTAATTTTTTGTAGCAGGAAGCTGTCTTGCATATATGGCCATTTGTCTTTTCTCTCTCAGTTTTGCCTCTGGAAGAGAAAATGAGAATAGAAAATTCCATCATGCAAAGTGCATGTATTAAAAGATCCCAAATTCCTCATTGCATTCTTACCTAAGCCCCAGAAGTGCTTGAGGGGAGGAGCAAAATGAGATCGGGTAAATGAGTGAGAGGAGAGGTATGCTAATTCACATAGGAAAAGTTTGCAAAAATCTACTTAAACACCAAGATCTCTGGCTCAAAAAGTTCTAATATGTGGACTCTGGAAGCTGGAAATGTGTGCCAGAGGAAGCATCTCTCTTTGCTTGCTTGTTTACTTTCTCCAGCTGTCCAGTGCTACCTGGTGCCTGGAACAGGTCAGTGGATTTTGTGGACCAGTCATGTTTATCTGTCGGTCCAGTGGCAACTGGGACTTGTCATGAGATGGAGATAAATGATTATCAAGGTAGGCACAGAAACAGAAGCAGCATAGTAGAAATAGAGACAGCGTAATGGAATGTGTAGGGTGTGTGGGTTTTTTGTCTCTAGCAAACACAGCACACTTTTTTTTCTAATTTTGTAAACTTCAAAATGTGCAAAAACAGCTGGGGGATTGTTCTCCCTAAACCACTTAAATGTAAAGGGAAGGGAGAGGAAAGCAAATATAGGAAGTAAATGAATATAACAAAGACTTTATGCCTGTGAGCACTTCTGCATGTACTTTAATTTCATTTCAGTGGTTATTTTCATTGAAATGAATATAAGTATTAAGTAGAGTAAAGTTAAACTTGCATGTGAACTTCCAAAAAGGAGAGGGAGAAAGAATGGTAAGGAAGAAAGTAGAATCATTAAAGAAAAGACATTTTGCAGAGGTGAAAGAAAGCTGGTTCTTGGAGATAAAAACTTAAAAAAGATTAAAGAACAACTTGTCTCAAAGAAAAGCAAACCTGATAGGGAAGGAAGAACAAATGAGGATTCATATGCATGAAGTGCGAAGACTTTGCCTTTGCACAGGGGAGCACTGTGTTGTTGTAGGCCCCCTTCTCACTGTCTCCTGCACGATCAAAGCTCAAGTTAATTTTTTTTAATTGTGTAGCAGTTTGCTGTCAAAGTGCAGTGGGTTTTTTTAATGGATTGTAGTATACTGTTACTTACATTTGCTAAGTTAAAATATTGTTTGCTTCTTTTTGTTGGATTGGAAGGGTGTAATTTCTGGAGAGGTCTATCCTGGTTTTGGTATTCCTGATGATATACGAAGGTCGTTGATGTTCCATTTTTGGGTGATAGAAAACCAGGCAATGCTAAAGGCAGTTCTGGAGACATACAGGTAGTTGGGAAGTCTTGGCTATGGGATGTGCACCAATAGCTATATGCAGCAGGAAAAAGTGCAGAGTGTTGAATCCATGAGACTAAAGTGAGCAGGGATCAGTAGTGTGGTAATTATATGGAAAAGGAGGTATAGAGTGGAGTAGATCAGAAATCCAGTATGGCTCAGCAATGTTATGCTCTTGTTACAGAAACTGCTCCCTGGGACTTATGACCAATGCTATATCCTGTTGTGTTTTGTATGTGTAAAGTCTCAGCTGAAATAATGTTTCAATTTTGTGCACTTCAAAAAATGTATAGACCGGCTTCATACTCCAGTATAGGTAGTCAAGAACATTCAGGTGTCCAGGACAGGGAGGGAAAAAAGAAAGAAACCTATTTGCAACTTAAAAGAAAAACGTCTGTTTGGGAGACTTCTTTGTTACTTTTATTTGTTTTTCTTTCAAGTCTGAAGGAGAAAGGCTTTTTGTATGAAGGGACTTTGTACACAGGAATAAACTGGTCTAGAGGCCCTTGGGGACGTAATGGATTGCAATTGCACCAAAGGATGTATACTTGAACTTCAGAGAAAAATTTTATAATGGTGAGGGTAGCTTGCCCCTGGAATACATTTTCAAGGATGTTGAAATTTCTGTTTAGCTTAAACATGCAGAAGAACCTATTTAACTTCTGCCAGGAACACTTTTCTGTTTAAATTTTTTCTTCTTTGGGGAAGAGGATGCAACTTTCGTAGTCCTTCATCTACCTTTTTCTTGTACTCAAGAAAGACTGAAGAACCTTGGGGTATTCTCTCTCTGGATCTCATGTGACTGTGCACATGTGTGTGTGCGCTTGTGCATTTAATAAACGTAACAATGGCAACTGCAGTTTGTGCAGCAGTTTGTCCTCTCTCTTGTCATGCATTAAATGTGTTCACAGTCTAATTAACAACAGAGTGTGCCTCTCGAGAGCAGTGGAGAAGCAGAAGGAAAGTGAACTTTGTGGGATTTTAAAAGGCAGGTAAAAAGGTGGTGGCAGTTCTGGGCATGAACCCTTGGACCAGTTATGTGCCCTGCTGAGGAGGCTTTCCCTGACTTCTCTGTATCTCATGTTTGAGAAGGGACACACTCACTTCATGATTCACCTAGAATTCACCAGTTGTTTTTCTTCAGTTACACAGAGCAGTGTTTCTAAAAGTAGATGGATGATGAAGCTAACCCTAAGTGAAGCAGTTAGAAAAATAAACACGGGCTATTTTGGAATGTTTTTGGGGTTTTTTTTTCCATTCTAAGACAATACCAAGTTTTGACTAACAAGGAATTCAGCAATCTCTCTGATTTTTGTGCCAGCCCTTTCATCATATTCAGTTTTGCTGAGCCTCTCTTTGAACTCTGGCTTCGAACTTTGGCTGTAGTCTTCTGTGATAGCCAGGGCACTGTGCAAATTTAATGCTCACTGCTGCAAAATAATGGGAGAGTGAATATTTTTTTTAAAAACTAGGAAAATGTTTTGAACGTGAAACTCAAATAGATTGATGTTAAGTATCTGCTTAATATTTTGTTAGTTTTCTGTGCTTCATAATGACTCAGTATTTTAATTGGCAAATTTTCTAGTGAGCTGTCTGAGCAGTGAGTTGTTTAGATCTAAGTATACACTCCTTGTTGCGAGTTTTCCTGCCTGTGCTCCTGCCAGTGAATTGTGACAACAGTTTTTCTACTCACCTGTTACTAACAAACTATTCAGCTCGCTTCTTTCTACCCAGATAGACATGAAATCAGGAGTTGCTTTTAAAAAAAATTCTTAATTGAGTGAACTGATAGATCAGTGGAAATACAACTTTCCACAGAGATAATTTTCGTCTACTCTTCTGAAATCAAGATCATGCAGGAAGCTGTGCTGACAGCTCTCGCAGTTCGAATTGGATTGCTCTGATGTTGCAGTAACGCACCTTTTTTTTCTCTTCTTCACTCCCCCTCCCCAAATTCAACCTTTAAGTGGGCTGAGTGTGACTCAGGATTAAGATTTCAAGGTTTTGAACCACTGGATTTTATAGTGGCTAGTTTGTCCCAGTAAGCTGTTAGACATACTCCTGGCACATGGAAAATTCAGTGATCAGAGTGGTGTATAGGCTGGGGGACTTGTGTAAAGGGAAGAGATCTCTTCACAGTAAATACCTGGTATATTCTCTTTTGGCAACTTTCCTGTTAGGCATTTCTTGTAGCCTCTCTGATGTTTGTCCAGTTCTCTGGATTGGTTTTGTGGAAGATAATGTTTTGTTGGATGTCTTTAGCTGGTGCTTGTTACTATATGGCTTGTTTCAGTGACCACATCAGAGTAATGCTTCCACGAAGAGTTTGGTGTATAAATAGTTGCAACTGCTGCAAATGTCTTGATTAATTGTTATCTTAGCCACCTAAGAATATTGTGGGTTTATAGTTACTTCTGTGTATCAAACATATAACTTTCTCAGGAAGAATGTTGCTTTTAACTTCGTGTTTTCTACCCAGTTAACACTATAATATACTTTCTGCATGTAATTTTGCTAAGAGTAATATTAACCATCTACTTCCTACAGTCTTCGTAGGAGTGAAAAAATAGATGCTAAAACCTGTGTAGGGAGTTAATTGAAGGTAGGAAAAGCAGTAAGCAATGTGATGATATTGCTGTTAAGGTGATGTTCTTTTTCTGCCTTAGTCCCTTTACTGCTTATTTGCATTTCTTCATTGAATTTGGACCAGATGACCCACTGTGGTCCCTTCCTGCCAGCCTGACCCATTCTGTGAACTGGGAGATGATGGCCTTTGGAAAGGTATTCCTGATCCAAATGAAAATGCTAATCTGTCGCTGAACACTGCTGTTCTAGAAAATACCAGTTTTCCTGGCTAAGACAGTGAGTAGTTGAGAAAAGGTGGTCCCCTCGCAGGTTTGTCTCCCTGCTTTGTTCTGTGGGGATGAAGGCAATGAGGTCGTTGGTAGTGTTGGGTCTCAGTTGTGCCTGTGCTGTCCCAATTGTACATGAAGAATGTGCTTACAGACTCTGCAATTGTAAACCATTGCTCCACTGCTGTGATTTTGGGGTTTCTTTGTGGCTCTGGTGGCCTTTCAAGGCTCTGCTGAAAAGATACCAGGTGTCAATTCTGCTAAAACTATTTGGGTTTCACCTGTACTTGCTGACTGGTTCTAGTGTGCCCCGTCCCTTCTTTCTTCCCTCCAAATCCCAAACTTTTGGTAAGGTAGTGGAGAGGAAGGTAAGCTCTGAATGGGAAGACGTTCAGAGGATTGTTCCAGGATCTGGCTCCTCTACCTCAATACAGCATAAAATGTAGCTCAAATCAGTAGTACTGTTTACTTCTCTAGAGCGCTCTGTGGCTCAGTGTTAACAACTGCTCTGAAAGCTTCTGTCAAGTTACTTTTACTGGCTGTATTTCTCCATAATTTTCCACAGTATCTTGCCTTTCTTTCTCTTTCCTTTAGTATAATTTTTTTAAAGTACTCTCTTTGCAATTCAGCTTATGACATGTGCATTTGCTACAAGAATGTTTAACACAATTTTAACGAAATATCTTATTGCCTTCTCTTTTTCTCCAGACCAGAAATTATTATATTTGTTTTATATACTTGAAATACCTTGAAGACATACAAAGTTAAATAAGGAACATGTTTGTTAAGTTTTTACATAGTTTTTATAAATCTAGTAAACATGGTAAGCTTCTTATTTTAAAAACTGAGTAATTGAATAGAAGAGGTTTTCCAAAAATAATAAAAATCTTTTAGAACACTTGATTTTAATGAATCTTTCCACCTCTTTGCAGATGTATTTGTCAGGCCTTACATCAGAAGATCTCTGTTTTGGTCACTCACCAGTTGCAATATCTCCGTGCTGCAAATCAGATTCTGATTTTAAAAGATGTAAGTGATTTCGGTGTCTATACTTATACTTTGTAATTATCTTTTTTAATCTAAAAATGGGGAAAAAAAGTCAGGTTTTTATTTTTAGTTTGTAAATATATTTTCTATCTACTACTGACTACTTATACTTATTAATAAGTTGATTTTTCTTGGAATACCTTCCCTGAAAAATCTGTTTTTGAATTTTATCATGCATATATATAATCTTAAATATTTTAAATATCTGATGCGAATTAAAAATTCTTATTTCTTCAAACATTTTGTCTGGTTTTGAAATAAAGTTTTAAATGTCCCTTGCTTGAAATATAGTATACTGTGAGAGAATTTTGAGACTGTGTTAATGCTTTGCTTTTGTTCTTGTTTCTTACACTTCTGTGTGTATTAAGAACTGTGTTAATTTTGCAGCAAATCCATTTTTAAATTAAGGCTGAGAAATAGTCTCAGATGCCTTTGAGAATGAGCATGTCTTCAGTGCAGCTGATTCCTTCCCAAATTTGTTGTACCAGATACTCAGAGGTAGAGGGGAATTGCAAGGACTGCAGCTGGGGCTTTTTTTCCTGTTTTTTTAAAGGCTGGATAGTGATATATGTGAAATTACTTTTGATGTGTCATGATGGTGCAAAAAAGGACACGATCCCTCATTTTCCTTCCATTCAGATTGCTTTAAAAGTTACCGTAGCTCTTGAGAAATGAGTTTGTGGTAGAGCTGAAAAAAGCGTGGACATGGTCAGTGTTGCTCCTTGTAAGGCTCTGCAAGGATCAGAAAATGGAGATGCTGTTTACCCCTGGGCTGGAGCAATATAAAAAGCCTGATGGTTATGTATGCAGTTTAACAGGTTGTCCTAAACTGCATGGCTTGGCTGTCTCCCACAGCTTCTCCAGGGAGGTGATTGTCCCCTGGCTGTGCCTGGGGCTGTTCTCATCCCATTTGTATGCCTGTTGGCCCTGTTAGCTGCCAGGAGGCGACTGGTCAGAGCCTAAAGAGCTTGTTTCTACTCCTCTGAGTGAGGAACTCCTAGAGGCTTCAGCTCAGTTGCTGCAGTGGGATGTGTGCTCAGCAACTGCAGAACCCCAGAGGCAGCAAGGACTGATAGGAAAAATCATGGAAAATGTCCTATATGGAAAATGTATAATGAAGGTACTAAAAGTTTATATCAATTGTAGGGTAAAATGGTGGGGAAAGGTACCTATGCAGAGTTCCTGAGATCTGGCATCGACTTTGCTTCCCTTTTGAAAAAAGATGAGGAGGTGGTAGAACCGCCGTCAGTTCCAGGAACCCCCAACCTGAAGCCTGCCCGGAACCGAACCTTCTCGGAGTCCTCTGTCTGGTCCCAGGAGTCAATCCACTCACAGAAAGATGGAGCCGTGGAACAACCACCTGTGAGTCCTCAAAGGATGGAAGGGTCTTGATTCTTGTCTGGCTGGTTTTTAACTTAAATTTTGATATGGGCTTTCCCTGCAGCATTGGGATTTCAGAGATGATTGGACTGTGGTATCAGCTGAGAGCTCACCCATGGAGGACCTGCCCAGCTGTGCTTGGCTGGCAGCTCACAGCTCAACAGGTTCTGGTCAAACCCAGCAGAGTCAGTGTGCAGTTTCAGCATCAGCTCTGCTGGGTGCTGGGGGCATTCCCTGTGTGTCCCCAAGGCACCACACTGTGCTTCTTTCTGCCTGTCCTCAGTGCTTTAGAGGGCCAGTC
The DNA here is from genome assembly GCA_036630365.1 of Acanthiza pusilla. NCBI lineage: Eukaryota > Metazoa > Chordata > Aves > Passeriformes > Acanthizidae > Acanthiza > Acanthiza pusilla. Next base: position 3,026,987 of record JAXCHO010000003.1, on the reverse strand, counting down.
CCACCCTGTATGGGTGGCTTCGATGTGTTTGTGCAGTGTTGAACTGCAATGAACACTTTCCCTGAAATCCTGAGCTCTGGGAAGTGCATGCAGAAGCTGTGGCTTTACGCAAAGCCTGCGTTTGCATGGCTGCCATTAACATAGCCCTAAACATACCCACATGATCTCGAGCTGGCCCCGAGGGCTAATCGTGGGACACCACTGCCTTGCTCTCTCCAGCCCTTTTGTTGATGAGAACAGGAGGCTTTGTGTGGTGCCAGTATGACTTTCAGGTGCCTCATCTGTTGGCCTGCACAGTGCAACAGCAGCCCCGAAGTTTTTGAACTAGAGGTTGCCTTCTGCTTGTGTTTGCATTCACATCAAACAGTGCAGGCTCCCTGTATGTCCCTGATGGCTGTCACCTTTGTGCTATATTAATACTTGTGCTTGATTATTTCTGTTTCTTCTCTATAATGAAAAGCAGTGAGTTTAAAAAAAAAAAAAGCTATGGACTTTTTAACACTTTCTTGAGGAATGATTTTATGCTCCTAAGCAGTAAACTTACTTTATTAATATCCCAAAGGCAACTCCAGTTTTTTAAGTTCTCTTCAATTTGCAGAGATGTACCAAACTTGGATGGGGATGGGGGGGAAGCGGGAAGGTGGAGTGGCTGGAGAAACAAAAAGCCAAGATAGGCTTCTCACCTTTTATGGGTGAGTAGGTGGGATTTCTCTTTTCACATCTGTCAGATCTCTGGATTCCACTGCTCTTGTACAGTCCTGTCTTTTGGCAACAAAATTAGCTGTTAAATGTCCACTGAGTTGACTCTAGTCTTTACATTGCATATACTGTAAAAATTTTTTAAAATCCAAATTTTATTAATTTGTATAGTTCTTTATGCCTCTATCACTATTTCGTTCTCTGTTTTTCAAGGTCCCCCATCTGTTGTTTGCTTCGTATGATTTCCATTTGTCATTTTACTTGTGTTCCCTGTTAACAGATGCTTTGTTGGTATTTACAAGGAGATTATTAGAATCTTATGGATAATTTTTAAGTCTTGGGCATATGTTGGTTGGTTGTGGTACGTACTTGTAGAAGAGTATCTACTTTAAATACTTTTCTGGAAAAGAAAGGTTGCACACACTTGCATTCTGGAAACAGAATCTCCCCTGAGTAAAAGGGCTTAGTTTCTGGAGCTGTTATGAGTGAAGGTAGTATATAAGAAAAGAAAAACCTGGATAGTGGCCAGAATTAATATTTCTGGCTGGTTATGGAGTTGTGTTATATTTGGTGATGCAATGCCAAATAAAATCCTTAAAAGTGTTGCTTTGCAGAGTAGATTTTTCAGTATTACTGCTCTGAGACTAATTCTTTTTTTGTCAAAGCTGTAGTTCAATATTTAAAGTTTTTATATGCATAATCACTTTATCTTCTTGCTTAATTGTTTGCTAATTCTGAGCCATGACTTCCAAGTGGCTTAGTCTGAATCTGTAACTGCAAGGTTGATGAGGTTTATTCTGTGGGCTTTTTTTCTTTCAGGGTGAAAATGCACTAGCTACAGTGCCCGAGGAGAGTCGCCATGAAGGAAAAATAAGCTTTAAAGTTTACAGAAAATATTTCACTGCAGGAGCAAACTACTTTGTGATTTTTATACTCTTAGTAATTAATATTTTGGCACAGGTAAGTTGTTGGGAGCTGCAAATAATATTGACTGTATTTTGGGTTTGTGGCTGTTCTTCACCCCTTGTTTCTTTTTAATATGGTTCATATTTGTTGCTGTAATGTTTCCACTAAAATGTTCGGTAGCGAGGCGTTCTTTAGTAATTTTGTAGTGTACGCAAGTGTCAGCGTGGAATTTTGGTACAGCATTGCACTGATCCTTATTACAACAATTTTAATACTTCACTAAAATAATTATTTTGATGACAGCATGGCACAAAAATGATAAGCCAGGGTACTTTTTTGCGAAACAGAAGAAAATCATAAGGTGTATAAAGTGGTATTTAATAAACCTAAACAGTCAGTCTGTTTCCAGTTGAGGAGGGTAAAGAGATCTATTGCATAAAGAAGGACAAAGTCTGGCAGAAGTGTTCAAAGAGCATCTCACCTGTTGGTAAGTGCAGGTTATGCAGAGAGTTCAGATGGTGGGTCACTGTTCAACACAGTAAGAAAGTGAGGAAGAGGATAGGCAAATATTTTGTGTCATACAGACTGTAGCAGGTATGTAAAAGAGTTTTTAAACAAGGAAAATTATTTTCAAACTTACTGAAATAAACGGTGAGCTGGGGAAGCTGAGTGAAGATACCTTATTGCCTTTTTCTCTGTTTCTTGCTGAGAAAGCTCAATTTCATTTCATGGAAATGATTTGTCTTGGCTGTAAAAAAATAGTCTATATATTTTAACATGTTACTTAGTTCTTGCTTGTCCTTGAATTGAGTCTGCTGGAAAGATAGCTAAGTGAGATCAAATCTCTGTAGTAGACTGCCCACAACTTCAAATTCACATGAACAGAAGTGTATTTTGAGATAAATAACCCTGCTACATGTTTGTAGTCACCTCCTGTCACAGAAGGAAGGTGGCAGTAGGAGTTTTCCCCTCCCTCTCCTCTCTCATCCTCCTTCAACCCTGTTTCTGGTAATTATCTCCTGTAAACACAAATTTCTGGACTGGTAACATCAGAAAGTTTGTTAATCAAAAAGCATTTTGGAATATCTCTTGTAGCAAATTTAGGAACTGAGAAAATGAGTTCTTTAATGTTCAATTAACATACATTAGGAAGAGCTACTATATTTTGTTTGCTAAAGTGTATTGCTTTCCTTTAGTTTGCTAACATATAAGGTAATTTAAGGTAACTTCTTTCTTTGTAGAGCACCTTCTAATGTGCTTGGCAAATTGCTGCTGGTCTTGAAAGACTGGCTGGCATACTTTTCTGAATATGTGATGTTTTCCCAGAGAGCTTGAAAGAATAGCAAGGAGATTTAATTTTCTATTTTTTTTTTTTCATTTTGTAAGATGATTTTTATATTTGCCTCTTTTACTCAAGGTGGCCTATGTGCTCCAGGACTGGTGGCTTTCTTACTGGTAAGTTGATGATAATAATTGCCCAGTAATTTCTGTCTTTTCAGTCAAGTGCTGTTTATTTAATAGAAGAGGAAGGGAACCTGTTCTAGAATACTTCAGAATACACTTGATCTTCCTCTAATTTCCACTTTTTTTGTGGGGGAAAAAATCTAAGCTTTATGCTAAATGTAGACTGTGATTGCATCTCTTCATGTGGTGATGCATGACAGCATTGATACATGAGATCTTTTGAACTAAAGATTTCAACAGAGTTGAATTTGGAAACAGCTAAACACACTTACTTGATGATGGTTATCTTCTGTGTGCATTTCCACAGGGCAAATAATCAAGAAAAGTTGAATCTCACAACAAATGGAAATAATGGAACAAATGGGACTGGACATCTAGACCTTAACTTTTATTTGGGAATTTATGCAGGTAATTGTACATGCCCATGTGTGTGTGTGTGTGTGTGTGTGTGTGTGTGTGCCTAAGAACTATTTATTATCTGATAGAGAGTTTTGAGAGGTGCAAAGCAATGGCACTGGGGGGAAATGTGATTTCTAGCAGTAACTGAGCAATGTCTTAACAGATTACGAGCCTGAGTCTTGCTTCCTGATTAAATTGATTGCAATAAATTAAATTAAATAAAAAATAAAATAAGTCTGACAGAAGAAATAGGTTGAATGCAGAATTTGCTTTGCCTGGATTTTGGAAAGTAAACCAGGAATTGAGTATTCAAAATGTCAGTCACATTAAGGTTGTGGTTATTGTCTGTATATTAATAAGTCATTGAGCTAAATCTTCACTCATTATATAGACAGCAGGAGTGTTTAGAAATGGTTCTTCATTCTGTGCTGTTCTAAAACTTGGCATGGCTACGTTTCTTGTGAAGTGCCATAGCAAAAGAACCAGTTTCTAAAAGGCATCCTAGATGGGTATGCAAAGCAGGTTGTTAAAAAACATTTCAATATATTTCAACAGGTAGCATATATGCTTCTGAATATTCAGAAAAGGGCGTTGATCCCTTCATTCAGGCATCCAAACATCTTGAAAAACTGCTCTGAGATGTAGTAAAAATTGCCACAGAAAAATCATGTGCATGCTCTTAGATTCTGCTGTTTAACACTCCTAGTGATGGATGGTTTTGTATGGCATGGTAATTTCTTCATGGAGATGTAAATGGTTGGTGTGAGAAAACAGGTGGAATGCCACAAGAATATGCATTGAATGTATTCAGAAGCATCTCCATGGGTGAGAGAATAGGTGCAGGATTTTTTATTTAGTTTGTTTCCTGAAATCCATGTGATCTAAGTGGTTGACAGAAAACATTGTGTTTGGCCCAGAAAGCAACAATTTAGGAGCCAGATAAACTTGGCTCTTATTTTCTCTGTGTAATGTCTTATTTCATGAGCTGTTCCAGTGGACTGCACAGTGTGATTAAATGTGGCAAATTTCACTTTCTCTGACCAGATAGTGGTAATCAGTGAAAATTTTATCCTTTAAGGAATATTTTGCTCTTGATAGCAGAACAACAAAAGTTACCTTTATATTGAAATGTTCAGATGACTTAGTGAGATATTTGGTTGAACAAACAGCATTGACTTACCTGCACAAAATTGTAAGTGAAGTTGACAGAGTTACAGAAAGACACTACATTTCATACGAAATACATAATAACCCAATGTAACTTTTTCTATAACCTTTTAAACCGCATCAAATAGTTTAATATTTTTATTTCTGATTCTTGATGTTTGGAAAAATAAAAAAAACATGACTGCAGTAGTTCCTTCATAGTCCCTGTTGCTTCTATCAAACAAAGATTTAGAAGAGTAAAATTGCTGTCCATAGGAAACCCTGGTGGCCAGAGGTGAGGTACCGATTGCACATCTCTTATATAAGGTGAACGTGGAAGGGCCCTTGTCTGAGGTTCTGAGCTCATGAACAGGGGATATAAAGAGACAGACCTGGAAACATGTCTTGCTCCTCCTTCTCCCCAGCCATCAGGTCTGTTCAGGTGTTTTGTTCTGTGAGGGTCATACCAGCAGCTTCCAGCTGCTTCCAGGCCTGGGTAAAGTTGTACAGAAATGTGGGGTTCCCAGGATGTGGTCCCTCTCCTCCTGTGGCTCCCACAGACTGCTATTAGGAACGAAGCAGTTCCTAACTGCCTCCTGCTTCGTGCCTCTCCTGCTACCTTTAGCATGACCCACCTTTCCTGTTTGGGTTTGTGCAGTTGCTCTTGGAAAGGTTGTCTTCTCCTGCCTGGTCTGGAATACAACAGTTGGGACAAGGCAAACAAGCTCTCATCCCAGGCACCATCTCTTATTTCTTAAAAACAGCGCCTCACAGAACGTGAGCAACAAACTGCAAGCAGTCAAATGAAATAGTGATGATACCTTTTCTCTCTCCTTGGGAGGATACAGAAGGAAGCAGGATGGCACAGCTTAACCACGTCACATGATTGAAAGCCTCCCTCTTTCCCACTGCCACTATAGCTGTTCCTGAATTGTGTACAATTATAACCTGCCCTTAGAATAGACAATGTTTTCTGCTGATAGTTAGGGTCTAGCTTCAGCATGTCCTCGAGACCTGAGGTAGCTATGCTGATTTTCTGAAGCAGATCACGTGGAGCCTGGAAGCTCTGCCAAATGTAAGGTTAACATCTTCACTGTTTCACCCTTATTGACAGGGAATTTGGGCAGCCACGTTGGAGATTATGCACAGCAGACAGAGCAACAGCAGTCTCATTATTTATTTCAGTTTTTTGCCCTGTAGCACCCTTGTCTTGTAAGCAGAGTTGTGCCCAGAAGAAAAACAAACAGTCTGCAGACCAGTTCCTTAGAAGGGCTCTATTTCACATGGCATAAGGAACACATCTCCTAAAGTGTAAAGAAATACATGAAATTTAAATGAGTTGGTGTGTTTTACAGGGGGAAGAATGACATGAGTGGTTTGGGCTGATTGGGAGTAACTCAAGGTTGTCTCTAAAAAGCCATGTATATATTACTTGTTTAATACCTGCTGGCAAGTGTTGAATCTTCACAGTGACCTCTGCAAGCCACAATTATACATGGGACTGTGAAATGAATTTTTTTGTAAGGCTGTTATGCAGAAAGTTTTAATAAAGATTTATCTCATGGGTTAACAGACATTTCCTACATTTCTATGAAGTACCAGTTCTTTCAAACTGAAAAAGAGAAATTGATTAAATTGATTCTGTGATAGTAACTGAAGCTAGTGACAAATGTATCTGTGTTCTGCACTCAGTCTGAGTCCCCCTAGGCTTAAGTTTGGATTCTTGCTATATGCAGGAGTCCAGAGAATTGGGGTTTAGTTTCTTTTTTAACTTTTTATTTCTTCTGAAAGATCCATATCTTTTTGGAGGCTCTATTAATGTTCTTTTTTAATTTCAGGTTTAACAGTGGCTACAATACTATTTGGCATAATAAGAAGTCTTCTGGTGTTTCAAGTTCTTGTCAATTCCGGTCAGAATTTGCACAACAAAATGTTTCAATCCATTTTGCAAGCTCCTGTCTTGTTTTTTGACAGAAATCCTATAGGTAAGTTTAATAGTAAAAAAAACCCCCCTCAATAATTAATGTATCTCCTTGATTGCACAAATTATACCATTTCTGAACAATTGCAATTTGATAGCATTTTTGCACTTTCGTTGGGTTCTTTTTGATTCTTTTACTTAAACTCTCTAAATTTAAATTTTTACTTAAACGCTTTAAATGTAGTAATTTTAAATTTAAAAGTCAGACTGCCTATTGATGATTCATCTTACTGTCTTTAAATGCAGCTTACAGAACAGCAAATTACCTGTAGCTTTGGTGTTGTACATTGACCTGTGTTTGCATTGCTGTTCTGATGCAGTTTCACAGGGTGTCTCCCGTATGCTGAATGTGTGTGAATGCATTTTGTAAAACTGTGATCATCCAGATCCTTATGTTCTTCAAAAGAAAGGAGAGAGAAGCTGGGGCAGAGTGAAGAGAGTGGGGAAGTGGGTGGTACTGATTGATTAGCCAAAGGTTTCTCTTTTACGTGAGAAACAGAAACCTGATGGTCTTCCCTGCCTTGGAAAAAAAGGAGCATGGGCTTGTTCTCATTTCACCAGGAAGCATTTAAGTATAAGGATATATAGGGATGGCTTTGTTGTTTCAGAGAAATTAGTAATATTTTCAGGAAATAGATACTCATGTGGAGAAAAGGTTCATGCCCATGATATGCTGAAAGAAATACGTACAATTTAATCTTAAAAAAAACCCCTACAACTGCAGAAGTTTAGGGCTGTGTTGCATGGCCTACTTGTACCGTGTGTGGAAATGTAAATTCAAGGCCACTGCAAAGTATTAGAAGGGAAGCTGAAGAAATGGGTTGGTGGAGAACTGGTGAGAGCACATACATCAGAAGAAAGCCTAGTGCTGATGTATCAGACATGCAGGGATTTTCCTCTTCTCTCTCTTGTGCAGCATATGCAGTAACTATTTTTGAGGGAATACATAATGATCATGTAAGAATGCCCATAAATCTGGCTCATAATAACAAACTAAGAACTAGAGAGAAAACATCAGCAACAATGTAGAGTAACACCAGTTTCCTTTGTAACACTGTGAAGCTCTAATTAGCAGTGCATTGTAAAACTGACATTCATAAAACCTGCCTGTCACTGGTATTCACACACTGTTGTGACTTAGATGTGTGTTTCTATTAACCAACAGATACTTTATTTTATAATAGATTAGCTTCAGGATGCATATATTTCTTTACCTTCATCTTTCTTTTGATCATGGTAGCATGCAAAAGTACTGCTGTTCTGATCTCTGCATCATTTGAAAAATGGAAAAAGAAAATGGGAAAAATTACACAAGAGGGAATGTTCTTGTTCAGAATTGCAGTATTTAGCTGTTCTGAAATCCTGTGTGTAACATCTGTATTTCATAGTCTGATTTACATGGGTTTTTTAATGTTTGTTTATCTTTTAGAACTTTACATGCTATTTCTTGCATTGAGGTGGGATGTATTTTTTTAGGTTTTCCATTTTTTAAAAATATGCCTATGAAAGACATACTAAAAAGAAATTGAAATTATTAAATGTGCCTTTTTCTAAGGTTGTGAATGTAACAGCTAAGCCAGACAATTAGTGATCCTATCTCATATTAGCAAAGCTGATATTGCGATGTCACATCTGTCATTTAAGCATCCAGCATGTTCTCAGTATCTGTGTGAGGTCTCTAAGACCTCAGCAGAAGCAATTGCTGAACTGAATTTTGCTGTTTTATTTATCGAAAAATAATCAGCAATTAAAAAATGCCACGGCTAGTATTTTGAACACATGGTGATCTGTGTTCCAGAGTCAGGGAAGGAAACTTAAATAAACAGACATCCCAAGTTCTTGGTAGTTCTTATTGGGGAAGCAGAGTAATGAGCAGCATCAGAGAGTCGACATTAGGAAATGGAAATATGTGGTGAATCATGACATGTCTGTCAGCTCCCAACAGTGTAGATCCAATCAGTCTTGGTGAATAAATGAGATGACTTATTTGTAAAAAAATTACACTTTGTGAATCAGTTTAGGCATGAACCCAAGATCTCTCTTTACAGGTTGCATTAGCAATATATGGAGGGCAAGATTGTAAAGGGAATAGTAACTAGCATCTTACCCAGATGACAGAAGAATGTCAATGTATTTTTGGAATTTGGATTATTACATAGCAGAGAGCAAAAAGGTATATAAGGATCCTTCTCCTTTCTCCCTTCCCAGCCAAAAATATTTGTATGTATGCAGATTTCACCGTTTTGTAATTTGGCATAGGTCTAAAAATAGTTAAATATTACTGCGTATTTTGCATTGGAAGAACCTTATTAATAAATGGCTGTCTCTCTCTCTCTGTTTCTTAAGCGTTTAGTCTAACCTGACTGAGCTGATAACCCTAAGTGACCAAAGTGTACTGCCTTATGCAGCATTCAGAAAAAATTGCCATTTATTTATGACTGAAATTCAAATTTATCAGCACGTATCTCTACTGCATCACTTGCACAGCTATTGTGAAAGCTTGATGGGTAGTTGAAGTGTTAGTATTTTGGGTTTTTTGGGTTTTATCGCATCTGACTTGTCTGCATTTGTTCACAAAACTTATTTTTTTGAGTGTAGAATTTGTCTCTCTTGAAACTTCATTTGCTCTTCTATCCATATTCCAGTAAGGGAATGACATGAATGTCAAAGTATCTGTAAGGCAGGAAGATGTGGACGTTTTCTATTTCATAGTGAATGCTTTATATATTGCTCTTCACATGTCACTTGCAGGAATAAAGGGGTTGATTTCTGTGCATGTCTAGCACAAGAGGGCAGCATGATCTGTTTTATCCCAGTTGAGCATTACAACGGCTTGTTAGAAGGATAACAAAATTCATCTGTTATGTTTTTAGAGATGATATTTGAGGAGTGAATTTTCAACCTCTCTGCTGAGCAATAGTAATGTGGTTCCATTCAGTTGTCTTTATTATCTGCAAGAATAGTATTTTCTCCTGAGCTTTTACACAATAAGCTCTTAAGCTTCATGTTGTGCTGAGTTCAGGAACTTTTTTCATTTTGGGGTTAGTTGCCAAAAAGTCAGAAAACCCTCTGGAGTCAGAAGAGTCTCGTCAGGGCGACCTTCTTCAGCCATTATTTCTTTTAATTTCTTTTTCAAGATGTTTGTAACATTTCAAAACAAATTTGTTATAAAGCTATGTGAAGTGGACCTGGATTTCAGCAACGATGACTTGATTTGGGACTTGCCTCTTTTGAAATTAGTTTCTTATTGAATAGCAGAGAATCCTAGTTTTGACAAGCTTTAGGATTTGATTCAAGATGACTTGCTTAGCTTGTAAATCAATTGTTCTTTTCTGGGATTTAGGGACAGAGATTAGAGAAGGGATGCTAATGTGTAACTGCATCATTTTCAGTAATGGTAGTTTTAGTGTAAATTGTGTCTAATTTTGAATTGCATTGAGTTTAGGAGGCTGAAACCTGCTGCTTCTCTGCTGATGGGTGCTGTAGGAAGGAATGAATGATACGCATTAATTTGTTCACATAAAATAGAAATCTCTTCCCCTTCTACAGTTTGTCTAAAATTTAGATTGAACCAGAATCACTACACAAATGCAGCTTTTATTTATTTTCCCCAAATTGTAGCTCTCCAAACTCTTGGTTCTGACAGTTCATAGGAGGAAAAGAAATATTTTGGCAGGCTTTACAGCATTTCTGGCCATCTTAGAAATGGGAAGCAATGAATTGCGTGATGGCTGTCCTCCACCTGTTAAATTAACAGATTTTTTTTTCCCCACAAATGCTTTGTGGAAGCATTGAATAAACATTGCTCCCTTTGAGTACTTACCTAGACTTTGAGATTTGACCAGGTTATAGAGAGAAATACTCTCTTGGTTTTGGCAGCCAGAAACGACGTGCTGAACTGATAGCTAATAGCAGCACATGAAAGCAAACTTGGAATATAAAAAGATAAAAATGTGGAAGAAAGCTGTTGTTATAATGAAGAGTTTGTTTTTCTTTAAGGCATAAGGATTTTAATTATGGTGTTCATAAATCAAGTGTTGAAATGCTTATAATTTGACAGAGAATGTTTCTTTATAGGATTAAACGCATGTTCATCAATGCACAAATGCCTATCTACATTTTATCTGACAGAAGTGTCAAATGGGCAATGTTGTTAAAGTGTTTCAACCATATAATATTTGCAACGAATATGGTATTTCAGCAGTCTGAAAATTACAATGCTGATAATGAGGTTGTTAAATTATACTTTATCAGTTGGATAGTGAAACTGCTCTAGTTAGTGTACATTAATGTATGCTTGTTCACACAAGTGATTCTGCTGAACAAGTAGCATGTTTAAACAAGAAATACTGGTCTTAAACCGTGTGATTTACAGTAGGTGGTGTTTTGGCATATCATGCAGTTAACAAGGCAAAGCTTCATGTTAAGATATTTCGTTTGTAGTCTCATTCGTCACTGATATAAATATTCAGTAGCAATGCCAGGAAATGTATTGTATTCCTATTTGACTCAATGACTCAATTGCTTTCTTTTTTTTTTTTGGAAACAAGATCAGTGCTATCTTTCTGATGCAGTTTTCAGATATATCCTTGTGGTCAAGATGAATTCTGCAGGATTGTGGAAAACTGTACCAGCTCTTTTGACAGCTTTCATGTTCTCTTAAGCTAATACAAAAAAATACATTGTCCTTAAAGCAGCAGAGGCTTTGTTTTCTACTCTGTGCCAAGCTCTAAAGCACGTTCACATGTGTGCAGGTTTGTTAGTTTATGTTGAAAAGAAGTCCCTATAGGACAGCCTTTTGTTGTAAAATAAAAACACAGATTCTCTCTTCCGTGTTGGTAATCACTTGCATTTGTTGTTATTAAGATGGCAACACAATGAGTTCCATCAATCATCAAGATCCTTAACAACCACACAATGTTGTAAATATTATGTTTGGGTGTTTGAGTGGAACAGCTCGTCACTGAAGTAGGTGTGGTAATTAAAACCTGTTAGGTTGCTACATGTGTTAAAGAAAAAACCCTTTAATGTTTTTTTCATATAACAATGGTGATATGTACTTTAAATCTTATCAGGGTGTGATTATTAAATGATATTTTATGGGAGTTGCTCATTTACTGTTAGTATTATCATGGCTTTGTTAAGAGTTTAAATAGTCTTATGCCTCCATGTGTTTTATCACCATTATGATTCTGTCAGGAGCCTTATAAAGTTGATTGCTATAGGAGTAGTCTTTAAAGTTAGTAAATGGCACTCTGGAGTTATGTTTACATTTATTATCTATTAGTGTAACTCGATTCAACTCTATCCCATTCTTTTCTGCAGTAATAATTGAATGAAACTTGGCCGTAAACTGATGAGACAAGCCCATTACATTCTCAGTTCACCGAGTCAGAGCTCACCCCATTTATGCCTAATACAGGAGATAAAATTAAAAGGTTTATGAAAAAGCTGTTTGTAGGAGGGGACAAGACATTATTTGATAGGGAAATAGCGTGAAGCTTGTACTGACAGCCTCTTCCAAGTGCAGTCTCCTGCTCTCCCGGCACAAGATTTCTTGTCCCTTCATAGGGATTTTCTATCTTCTTCCCATTAAGATCCCCTGGTGGGGAAAACAGCCTGCTGCGAAACTCATTTCTGACCATATGCTGACCTGCCCAGATACTGCAAAGTCCAGTGTTTTCATTTACTGAAGCAGCTACAGAGAGCTGCTCTCGCCCCACCTCAGCCGAGCAAAAAGGAGGCATGGAATGTCGAGCAAGACAGAGGAGCCTAATTAAAAATACTGGCTTTAGAAGGCTGCACAGAAGCTGTTTTGAGACATTCCTTTCCTGCCAGTGTAATGGGAAAATAAAAACGAAATTCTGTTTAAGTCTTGCATAGATGGCATTATGTTCTAGTGAGATTTGTGGCAATGAGGAGGTAATTGTTGGTTGGAGACGCTTGAAAGCAGAGGGAGAGACTGCTGTAATATTGATGGAAAACTGCAAGGGGCTTAAAAAGAGGGCCCAGGTGAGGTGATGCAGCTACAAATAAGCTTTTAGAGATAATCCAAAATGGAGGATCTTTTCTTTGTTTGTTTTGATAATAACTATTTTAAATATGTACTTTTTTTACTATTTTTTAATCTGTTTAAAAATTGTGGAATGCTGCTATGACTGCTGTGGATAGTGGGGACTGGATGTGCCACATGGATAGAATGTCCTCTCTTGCTGTTCATGGATGCCTGTTTTGGATGGGAAATGAACATTTTTGAGAAGTGGGGAAGAACTTATGAAAACTCACTTCATTCCACCTTGGAACAAGGCATTTACAAAAGTAAATTATTTTGTAGAAGTAGATAATGGCAGGGATAATGAATAGCCAGGTTGTGAGACCACGTATATGGAACATGGGGAAGGCAGCCCAGGTCTTCTCCCTCTCTGATTTAATGTGAAAATAGAACGTGTGGCTCCCCCATCCCGGGTGAAGGCCGCCCACATCAGGCATGGCTCTTGTGGGCTCTTTGCTGTGCCATAACCTTCCATTGCTGTCCCTCATGACCACACAGACACAGTTAGACTACTATGGTGTTTGCAGAAAAACTAGCCTGTTTTCATAGGTTGTTCTGGTTTTTTTTTGTTTGATGTGAGTAGCTGGAAATTAAAATAAAACAAACACTATCACATTTCATTAGCACTGTTCTGCTTTAAACTGCACAGAATTCTTTCTCCCAGATGATCCTAGGTAATCTGCACTGCAGCATCTGGGTGAATTAATTAGTTGAGGTTTCTTTCTTTTTTTTTTTTTTTTTCTTTCCAGATTGCCAGCATCTTGCAGATTATGCAACAAGTGAAGATTAGTTTGTGCCTGTGGTGATCTTGTAGAGTGTTTGGAAACAAAAGGCACTTCTTGATCCAAAATTAAAATTTTAGTGTAGAAAAGAATGGCTGTTGTATGTGAATCTGCCTGTTTTGGCAATACAGAATAAAACCCGAAAAACAGAAATAACAGCAGAAGCAGAGGTATTGAATCGAACTTGACTTCAGTGTGTTGTTCAGTTTAAAAACCATAAACTTTAAGTTATTTACAAATAGTACAATACAGCATTACTTGCTGTCTTCCACCCTGTCTTCCCCAGATACTTTTTTTTCTTTCACCAAAACCATTAGGTACTTCATCAGGGGCTTTTTGTTATGCATTCAGGTGAATTCATATGCAGAACCTCTTTCAAGTTCTGATTTTTGATGTAGTTTCATGGAAGATAACGTTGTATTTGGAGAGGGCAGCATTATTACAAGCTGTATATGTTGACAGCTACCAGCCTTATGAGAGCTTTTCAAAGTGTTCTAAAATAGTGTCAAGCATATGAAGAACATTTTTTTGTTTGTTTGTTTTATTAGCTACTGGACAATAGTCCTTTAATTAGAGTGGTGGTAGGTAATGGACATTAATTATTGCTTGCAGCAATACAGACCTTAAGGTGTAGGTAGCTTGAAACTGGAAACTGCAGGGTCATTTTTTGTTTGAGGTTTATTTTAATGTTCATTGAAATTTGGGCTCTTGGTGAACATTTTCCTAGGTGATTCTTATTTACATAGTTTGCTGCCATAGCTTTTGATTTCGGCTTGAGCAGAATATTTAGTTGTGGTGGTCCCAAAGGGAGATTGTGGAGAGAGGTGGTTTCTGAAAAGTGTGGAAAGGCTGGGGCTGCTTTAGCTATTACTCATGTAATGGTGGGTAGGAGGTTGTATTCACAGAGCCAGCATGCAAAGCCAGCTGCTATATGGCAGAAAGGTGGCAGAGTCTTCATTCTCAGCTCTTTGGTTCAGAGTAAAGTGCCTTTTTGCTCAGGGGGTGGTCTTGGTTTTGTGTTGGACTTCGCTCTGTTATAGAAGACTTACTTACTTATAGAAGACTTACAGTTAAGACAAGCTTTTAACCTGTTCGTCTTCTAGTTGTAGGATGCCCTCATCCTTCCTCATTTGCCAGTTAAAAAAAGAGTATAAATGTCACTAATATTTCTCAAATTTGAGCTTTTATTGTGTGCTACTTGTGCAATGTTTATGGCATTTGAAAATTCAAAGGAAGTTTAGACTTAAACTTTTCATAAGGTCATGGTTTTTCTGTCCTGGTTCTGGTCAGTTTTCATCCACTGTGTACCTGAATTCATCCTCTGCTTTCTGTGTCCAGGAATGCTACTTTTCCTGCCCTATTTCAATCCTAAATCTTCACTAGCTTGAATTAGTGTTGGGGCAGAAAGTGCAGAATAATCTGAAGGTGCTTGGAAATCTGAGAAGGTGAAGATTTGGAACTTGGACATTCTTGCTAGCAATTATAAGGAGTAATAAATGGAGGAGAGATGGTCTAACTCTTCCTCAGTTTTCTTTTTATCAGATTTGATGAGATTTCTCTGTGTGTGTGGTAAACCTCTTTTTTCTCAATGAAGTTATTGTCTGTTTAATATGCAAATGATGCAATGCAGAATATTGCTAATTTTTGTGTAGGCGAGAAAAAACACTCTGCTTTGTGGTAAGCTTCCCTTCATTGGGAATACATGTTTCTTTGTCCCTGCGTGTATTCATTTCTCAGCAAAATTTCATGTTCATGAGTTTGAATGTTCACAACCCAAAATAAATAGTTTAGTCTACGTTTTAGGCAAAATTCTTACATCTGTTCTTAAGATGTCATAATTAATTTCTCATACAGGAATACTGTTCCTGCCCCATCCTTTCTAGGGTGTGCTGGGAGGACAGTAAATGATTAGATGCCAGGGGCATTTGCTCAGTGTTGGGTTTTCCCTCCCTCTCTTCTTTTCAATGTAAATACTTAAAGCTGTAAACTTTACACTGTCTAGTTCCTCTCTTCTTCCAGAGCACTTATTTTTTTGTTTAGAATCTGTCATGCCGATCTTTAGAGAAAAGGTGGTGTCTGTCTTCAGTTAGAGAGATTTGGTTTAGAATATTGATGGTTCTTATGCAGCAATCTTCTCATTACATAGGATAATGGACAATTTCAGAGCTACTGTTGCTGTCTGTCACTGGTGTTTGCTTTCTCTTCCCTCTCAGTGAAATAGGGGAGTATATCCTTAATGCTATGCAGTTAATGAAGAACCTTCTGCTTTTGTTACGGTGTGTAACTACAAGAAAATCTGCATTGCCAAGTAAGATAGGAGCCTAACTTTCTTGGAGTTTACAGGAGGAGAAACTAAAACCAAAGTGACGTGCTGGGATTCCTGTGTTTGTTCAGATCAAATTTGCTGTATGGTGCTTACTTGGTTAAGTTGCTGTTCAGTATTAAGTACAAATGACATCTTTGTTATGGTAAGATTATCCTTTTAGTAATAGACATTAAGGGTTCAGTGAGGAAAAAATGCAGTTTTCTGGCGTGAAATAACAAAACTTCTTCAGACCCATGGTTACTTCTGTTTTCTGGCCGTTCAGGACTCCACTTTGATGAGCATGTGTAATGAGGAACAGCCAGGCAAAGAAGGGTATTCACAAGGGTTAATGTGAGCTTAGGTTTACCAGGTATGTGACGGAGAGGCAGACTCTTCCAGGCAGACTCTTCCAGAGGTACTCCTTCCAGGCAGGACATTATTGAGAACACCAATGTTAGTTTTTTGCTCTAAATCCTTCTGGAAAAAAAATCTCTCTTTGCTATCCATTATAGTGCGAGGGTTCAGGGTACCTAGCTGTCTCTGTGCTTAAGCCTGGGTATCTTAAAATCTTCAGAATTTCGGATGTACCATAAAAAATGAACCATATTTTTAATGTGTGTGTATATATATATGTGTATATAAAACCCCATGTGCTTTGCCTGAGGTTAGTGTAATACTTCTTTCCTTCTCCCTTCATTAATTCCCCAGTTTCCTTTTAGAAGAACAATTCTCCTCTCTCCTGTCTCAACAACCAGCCAAAAGCAAACAATTATGGTTAGCTTTCCAGATTATTTCTGATATTTCCTGACTAAAAAATGTTAAAATGGTTTAGGGAAGAGTTGGCAGTTCTTACCTTTAGTCAGCTAGTGTTCCCTTACCATTGGGGGAAAAAAAAAAGGATGCTCCTTTGAGACAAAAGATACCTGCAGAAACCTCTGCAAATTTATTGCCTCAGAACTATGAAATATAGGTGGTTTTAGCTTTAGAAGTGTCATCTTTTTTTTTTTTTTCTATTAAACTAACAATATAGAGAGAATATTTTTTTCTTCCGTATTTTCAACAGAAAACTAGTTATGCTAGATTTATTCTAATATTAAGAAATCTCATCTAAGGAGTGCTTTCAAAATAAAGCCAAATTTGAGAGAAAAAAGTGCCTTGAGGTTTTTATAAAGCTGACAAGTTTTAATATTCCAAATACATAGTGACAATGATCTTTTTTCATAATTAAGCTACAAGTATGATTTAATATTGAATTCAAAGCCATTCACTGAATGCTGCTTATATTTAAGCCCCCAAAAATCCCCAAGAGAAAAAATGGAAAAAACAATCCCAACATTTTTTTTTAAATTCAGATAAGAAAAAATAAACTCTGCTGCACCTCAATTTAATAACCAATGTTGCTCAGCTACTACTGAAGGCTTAAGGACAGTGTTTAGAAGTGATTGTTCAGAAATAAGTGTTTCTCTAAGATTATGAGGGCTTATACAGATGATTTTGTTCACCTGCTGTGTGTTCAAGAGTGGAAATGTCCAATCTGACGCTTTCCAGAAGTGTTTGTTTGCTTGAAAAATAGAAATGTTCCTGTGGAAAAATAGGATGTAATTAATTTTTGTCCCATCTTAGCCATATACTAAGGCAGTATTATTATGTACTTTTAATAGAGACACAAACGTTCAGTGAAATGCAAATTTGCAAGTTCCTAAAATGATCTGAGATGTTTTTAGCTTAAAATGTAGTGCTGTGAGCACTGCTTAATTTGTTAATACCTTCGTGCTCTGCCTCTGTTGTTTGTACTGCTCATGAGATGCAGGATGTTCCAATGCTTGTTGAGTACTTGTTATTAATTTTAAAATAGGCATGGAGGTGTTTTGAATAGAAATCTTACATATTGTTCAATTAAATGGACAGAATTAGAACAAGTTACTACGACTGAAAGACAGTACTTTTACATTAGATATTAAGAAAATCTTCTTTGCTGTGAGGGTAGTGAGGCACTAGCACAGGTTGTCCAGACAAGCCTGTGGATGCCCTGTCCCTGGAGGTATTCAAGCCAGGTTCTGGAAAGTGTCACTGCAGGGCGGTTGGAACTTGGTGGTCTTTAAGGTGCCTTCCAACCCATGCCCCATTCTATGTTTCTTTGATTCTGTGGGTCTTGGAAAAATGGAAGAATATGTTCATTCTTTGACTCTCAGAGGAGGAGATGCAAAAATACTGTTCCAGTTATTGACCTTTGGTGGCTATAGGTTGTGCCTGAATTACTACAAAGTAAATCTGATCACTTTCAGCACGGAGGAAGGCTTTAAAGACCTTCTACCTCTGAGATTTGGCGTAAAGCAGAGATTTATACTTGTCTTCCATCTCATCTTTAAAGGGGTGTTGGTTCTTAGTGATGGAACTTGACCAGCAAGATAGAGAATGCTGTTGGTGTAGGAGGAAGTGTGATGAGTGTA
This sequence comes from Acanthiza pusilla, assembly GCA_036630365.1. NCBI lineage: Eukaryota > Metazoa > Chordata > Aves > Passeriformes > Acanthizidae > Acanthiza > Acanthiza pusilla. The sequence goes on along the minus strand of JAXCHO010000003.1, from coordinate 3,008,803 downwards.
ACACTTGCTCCTTAGACCAAATTTTCCTCTTGCTGTATGCCTTTCTGCTGTGATACTAAAGCAATTCAGAGAGGAAACAGAGCAAGGAAGGCAGTTATTTTAATTAGTGAATTTTATCCTCAAAGGCTTTTCGATCTAATTCGGTCTTCTGATTTTCTGTTGATTCTTCCAAATGCTTCAGACTTACTCAGACAAAAGCCTTTTTCTTCACAATTGTCAAATTTCATTGAATCTCGAGTCTTGGTGATAGAGCTTAATTGTCAGCAAAATAAGTCTTGGTTTCTGTAAATTGTTTGATCCTCAATTGGTTTAGAAGTGACAATATACTTTCATTTACAGGGTTTAGATGCTGTTTTCATGTGGCATGTGGAGCAAAGTTGGACCAACTGAAAACATTATTTCAGTTGTTTTTTGTCAGGAAGGCTTAGACAAAGAGCTTAGTCTCAGATCCTTTAAAGTTCAAGCATCTGCCACTAGGGGCAAAAATTATTTTCCTGTAGGCATTCATCTTTTGTTGTATATTTACTGTGCTGCTCCACTTGGTTGATAATCTAATTTAAACCTCGGAGATGATTCATACCTCCTCAAGGGGATTCACAGCTAGTTTAAATTGTCTTATGTCAGAACTTTCCAGTTCTTCTAGGATCTCTTTTCTGAACATAATGGTCCTTTGGGTGTTTGAACGCACCGAGGAGGAAAGAATGGGACCCATGCAAGTGGTAACACTTGAGAGACAGTTTCACAGCATACCTCAGATTTGTTTTCAGTATTTATTTGGATTTCTTGTTCAGGTGATTTGTGATGTCTTGACTTAATTTAAGTCCTAATCATGCCAAGTGGTCCATTGTGGACAGACTTCTGCAGGTATGAGTATGGTACCTTGTTAAGTAAGGAACCTTCTGGAATGTAGAACAGCCCGTGTGCTGTGCAAGAGACTTTTGTTTGATAAGCCTAGCATTTTGTATACCAACTGTAATATGAAAGTTTTCCAGAAAAACACTGCATTATGAAATGTTACAAAACCTTGATGTCAAGAGGCATTTCGATTTCCTTTCTTCAGAAAATCAGAAGAAACAAACAAACAAAGCCGCAATTGTCCAGAAGGTCGTAAAAGGTTTTAGAGTGATCCAAACACTTAAACTTGTTCGTGACCCATTCCTGAAGGCGTGACCACTCTTATAGTTGACCACTAAGAACTTTAGGAATTGTATGTTCATATTAGGAATGTGAACTGCTGTTTAATGACTTCTCCCCTAGAGTCAGGCAAGGACAAAATAGACATTCAGAAAATTAAGAGGTGGTGTAAATACCATTCAGCTGTGATGAAAAGTTTATTGGATGCTTTTCACATGCATTCTAAAGTTAAGCTACATTTTGAAGACATACATATCAGAGCCAACATTTGTTCCCCAAATATTGTAATTAAATAAACTACTGTGCTAAGTTGCTACTAATTAATACTCTGTAATTTTAATAGTGGTTGTTATATTAACACAATTGTGCCTTTTGTGGTTTTTTTGCTTGGAGGTATAGTTTTGTTTCATATGTTTAACGATGTATCCACAAATTGATCCAGAATCAAGTTCTGTGCTCATGCTGTTTTGTGAAGAGGGAAACAAAAACACAAGATATTTTTCTGTCATTTGCTTTCATTATTATGTACGTATTTTTCCATTTTATTAATGCTTTATCAGGAATTTGGTGTCTTTTTCAATGCAGAATAATGGCAAAGCTGTTGTTTTAAAACAGCCTTTCCCAAAATGTCTGGGGTCAGACTAGGATCAGTGATGAAGTGCAAAATTTTTAGTGCATTTTACAAAAGATAACTTGTGCTTCAGGTCCATTGGAGGATTTAATGGTGGTTTATGTATTGGATATGGATACTTGAGTGATAGGTATTTTTGTCATAGTGTTTACATGGCTGCTGTAGTTGTCCTGTTTGTTGCAGTTCTGGAGGTTGTTTCATCCTAATGTGTCTGATGTAGTTTCAGCAGAAAAGCTGCTAGTTAAAAAAAGCTGCCAAACCAAATTGTGGTGAAAATGGGTGTCAGGAAAACAAAATCAATGCGTTAAGTGAACTGTTAAGATGGAATGCCAGGGATATTTTGAAGGAAGAAAGAAAGCTTTCACTGATAATTCCTATACCTGAAATCCTAATTGGTCTTGTGAAATCTTAAGACCCTGTGTGAATGAAATTAAGCACACTAATCAGAGTATACTCTAATGAGACACAACAGTCTGTTTCCCCTGCAGTTCTGTAGTTAGCAGAGTGAAATATGCTCCTGTAAGAGCAGTTTAAAGGAGGAGTAACTAAAATCCTCTGAATTGTTTTCTAAAGACATCTTGTTCAATAGATAGTAAGTCTTGCCTCATCTGTCAGAGTCTTTGTGAATAGTCAGTCCTTGTGAATAGTCTGTATGTTATGCAGTCCTATGGTTATGCAGTATGTCCTGGATGCACTTTGCCATCTTCCTTCAGGTGACAGTATCTTTCTGACTTCCACATTTTAGTCTGGGAACTATTTCAGAACCTGATCTCTTACATGCAGTATTTTCCATATTTTTCGGTGTAAAACACCCTTTCTGTTGCCTTTATGGTTTATGTATTGTTATTCACCTCTCTTTTTGGCTGTTTTTGTCACTCTGCATTTCCAAAACATCACTTCAGGCACTTTTCTGGTTTTAAGTGTTGCAATCACCTTCTGTTCACCTTCTGTTCTCACTTGCTTTGTCCCCAGCTCTTCCATGTTTCCTAGCCTATGTCTTGCTGTGTTGGGCTTTGTTCCTTGGTTGTGCATGGGATGGCATTTGCACCTAGAGCTCGTGCCATTCTATGGTGAAGGAGAATGGAAAAAGCAATGTTGGAGGAAGAGAGTGGAGAAGAGAGGAAAAAGGGGAGTGGATATGCAGTGAGTGAAGCTGAGGATGAAGGAGAGGACACATGCAAGCAGAGCAAAGCCTAGTCAATGTGTACACAAAGCTCTCTCATTATCCAGAGGCCCCAGATCTGGTGAGCTCTGTGACTGGGACCACCAGCTTGTCTCTTGACAATTCTGTCTTGCAGATGCTCCCCAGGGCCAGATGGAGGGAAGACTGTATTTTTGATCTTACAGCCTCAATGTGCTGTGAGGGAGTCTAGCAGGAGTTTTAGAGAGGAGTGTGAATTGGTTTGAGCTTTAGCCTTCTCCCTATGCAAAGCTTCTGCACCTGGTGACTGGAGCTGTTGGCACATTCCAGTGCTTTTAACTGCCTCTCTCATCATTTTGCTTGTTTATCTTTCATGCTTACATCTTTGTAACTTCCTGCTCACTGTACACTAAAATTTATCCACAGGCTGGCACTTTTTCATCTTAAAATCATCTCTCAAGATGCACCAGTAGCATTGTAACCGCAGTACCCTGACAGTAGTTAAACATATGGGTGGGGAAACTCATTAATTCCGTGACCCCTTTGTGTTCCCGTGCTTTAAAACACATCTTGTCCTGCAACTTTCTGTTCCAGCTTTCGGCTCCATCTTCCCTTAGCTCGTTCCTTCTGTAGTCAATTGTGTTGGTTTCTCTTAACTGACACGACAAACTCTTCAGGGCAGGGCATGCTGCTGGCCCAGTGATGGTCCAGCCTGTGTCCTGGTGAGGCTCTGCCTCCTGCTTCAGATGCATTAATCCTCTTCTGGGTGTTTCTGTCATGCAGACAACAAATGGCAGTGTTCTCAGGAGTCCCTTGTTGTGAGCAGCACTCTTCTCTTTTAGCCTGTTTATTTATTTAGGAGCTCATAGTGCTGGACAGCTGTAAATCAGGGCTTCACAGTGAAGTCTGTCTTTGAACTGAACAAAACCAAAAGAGTTTTTAAATTGTATCCACTTCTGCTTGAATGACAGTTTAGTCAAGTAATTTTTTTCCTTCTTGATGTGTGTGAATTTTTTCCTCTGTTCATAGAGAAGTGAAGAAATGTTGCTGTTGCCATATTCATAATTCTAAGTTTCTTACTATTTAAAAGCCATGATAAATAGGAAATTATAGGATTTTTTTAAAATTTTAAGCCACATATATGTAAGCATATGTTTTTAAAATAATTTAACCTCTAGCATTCAGCTGTCAAAAAAATCTACAGGGATTTATTTAAGGTGTGTTTATACATAAACATTAAAGGTTCTTTGGTTTTGATTTATGTACTACTAATGTTTTAGTGTGGTCAGCAGCTACTTCTCATTTGTAGCTGCTTATTCCTAGTATATTTTTCTTTTTCTGTTTCTGAGATGAAGCTTTCTTATAGTTGCCCAGTAGAAGAGTACAGTAGATTCAAAGGCAGTGCAATATAACTTTTCAAAATGCTTAGCATTTAATAATATAATTATTAAAATGTCTTTCTTTTAATGTAATAAATAAAATGTACAGTAGAGAAGGGGTTGTATTTGGGGTTTTTTCTCATTTGATTTCATTTAAGTATTGTTAATTACAGTTTAGGCTGTAACGAAGTTTATAGTTGTTTTTTTTTTCCCCCCAGAAGCCGATGGCCGAAGGAAATGCATTGTCAGACTATATGTATATTCCTTTGGACAACACTCCATGCTAGAATAAAACTCTTGGGCTGTGGTTGCCTTCAGCTTTTCTGAGACAAAAGATTTTTGATTGTTTCTGAGGCAAGATTTGCAAGTGTAATTTGGTGCCAGTCACAAAACGGAAGAGTAGGTGAAGTCATCCCTCCTTACACCCTACAGCTTGCTCCACTGGAAAGGATCCATTCCATGCCCTAAATTAGCCCCCCCAAAATACCAAAGGATTTTGTTCCAGCTGTAGTCCCTTCCATGCTGATTGCTGTAGCCTTCAGGCATGCACCCCTTTGCCTTCTGCTGGTCCCATACTTTCTGCTGGTTTTTCCAAGGGGTGAATAGCTTCTATAGCAGGGGCTGAAGGAGAACCACAGCAGAAGTGTCTCTAGAGAATTAACATGCCTGCTGGAGAGGTGGGTGACCCACCTTCAGTGCGTTCTCTGTGACTGGTAAAAATAACACATTCCTGTGGATCTCTGGCCCACCTTGGCCTCTCTTGGAAGTCCTGACCCCTGGGCTTGGCTGTACCTACATAAACAGGATGACATGTTTCCCAATGTCTTATTTGTGAATGGTACCTCGGTTGTGAATATAGTTGTTTCCAAATGTTATGTGACTTTCCTCCAGCATGTGGTTTAAAAAGTCCTAAATTGAAGCAAAATATTTATTTTCACAGGGCATGAGGGTGTGAGGTGTGTATTCTCTAACGCAGAGCAATTTTTCTGAGGAAATGCTGTGATTATTTGTACAATAGACTAAAGGAGCTTTCTGATTTCTTGAGTTCTCTAGTAATGACATTTCATGTGAGGCAGGAAAAAATCCACTGAAAATTATCCAGTGTCATCCATTATGCATTCTGGATAGCCAAACCCATGGGGTTTTTATAATTTTTTTCCAGTTACCAATGGGTTTTTTAATAGTAGGAGTAGTTAAAAAGGAAAATGTATTTCATGAATGATTACATGGGTAAATAACAAAATAACTTTAGACAGAATCTCTCCTTTTCAAACAATCACATATTCCAGAACAGGAGAGAAAAAAAAAAAAAAGAAACTGAAGCTAAAGAAAACCAAATGATCAAACTGAAGGAACATGCCAAGCAGAAAAAAAGGGTTTAAGAGTCAGATGAAGATGGGAAATGCCTCTGCTGTTTGGCCTGTCCAGAGGCTTTATCCTCAGAATGGATGGGCTAGGTAGAGGCCAGAAGTCTTGGCTTGGCTTTCACAGAAACAGTCCCTATAGCATTCTCTTTCATGGTTCAAAAAAAGGAAGAAGATGAATGGGGATCTGAATATATAAGATCAGTAAAATAGAGCATATTATTTGTTTTTGAAATGATAGCCATATAGGCCAGATAGCAGTTTCAACTAAGATTGCAGGAGTCAACGCTTTATATTGAGTAATGTCCTACTTCTTCACTGTCATGAAACATGGAAAATTAAGATTCTTATTATGAGAGTTATTTTTAGGAGACAGAATAGTAAGAAAAGCAACAAATATGAGCAGATTTGCAAGAGCTATCTGAGATCTACCCCAGTATTTACTGAAATGCTGTATTTAGAGCCTATTCTGAATCAAGTCTTGATGGTATAAATAGCATTGGAATAATCCTTTTTGTTGTTGGAAAAACCAGAAAGGTGACATATATTTCCATTTTTATTTTAATTCTTGCATTGATATATATTTATATATAGCCCCCAAATATGAAAGTAACTCTAATAGCTGCTTCTCTCATGTAAATATTCCAGCTACAAAATACTGTTCAGATATTTCAGTCCATCTGATTTGTAGTATTCCGTTTTATTTATTGTAAACCACTCCTCCAGCAAAACAGCACTTGGGACATATTTTCAACCCAAATTGGATGTGTAGCAGAAAGAGCTAAACGACGCAAATGCTCTTTCAGAACTGGTTGTATTTGTGGTTGAATATTTTAACGAAGAATTAAATTCATAATCTTGCTAGGAGAAAGTCAATATAAGACTACATTTTGTAGACAATGTTTCAGATTTCTGTTTCACAGATGCTTTGCATTGTGGTGAGAAGTTGCAGTAGGTAACTTTATGCATGCAAAAGAAAAAGAAGGTGGTGTAAATCAAAAGAAAATTCTTTTGGTAGTGTGTAACTTAACATCTTTTAAAAGGCCAGTTGATAAGAAATTGCAAATGGCTACCATTTTTAATTTTTTTCCCCTTTGGGAAGGGTAAGGAGGCCAGTTGGAACTCTTCCTGTACCCCCTCCCCCCCCCCCTTCGAAATGCCTTTATTTTTTGTCCAGTTGGACTGTGTCCCTTAAAAATGGGACTTTAAAATCATGTTGCTTATGTTGAAGTGTACAGCAGAAATTAAGTTCTTCTGTATTTTGGCAGTACGTTAGATTTGGTGGCTTCATTTCTAGGTTGTGGGGATTTTTTGTTTTGCTGTGTTTAAATGTAGAATTTTTACATTAAACTGTGGCTAACTTAAAATGGTTTCAGTGAATGAGTTTAAAAAGGAACAGAGAGGATATCCAGAGCTTAACTTCTAGAATGGTTAGAACTTTGTTCTGGCAATCTTCACCACAGGATTACGTATTAGGAGTTTGATATTACTCCAGGGATTCGGGGGGTACAGGTGTCTGCTTCCATTGTCATTATAATTATGAAGCAGAGATGTAGCTTTGTGCTCAGGTTCTAGGATAAAGCTTTTATGTTTTTCCAGAACTCTCTACTTTTAAATTATTTTGAAACTTCCTTTCACAATCAATTACAAAAGATAAGAAAATTTGTGTAATAATGGAATGGGAGTATTATTGCAGGGATCAATAATTAGAAAGTTGTTAATGAATATGTTATCCCAGCTCTAGCATACTTTTAAAAAAGAGATCACTTTGTTAGCAAGTATAATACAGCACCAAAGCGAAATTCTGTTTTTGTAAATGCTATTACATCTGGAATTGTAAGCAATTTAGTCAACTGGTAATGAAATACAATTGGAAAGGCAGTTAGGGTGCAGAAGGTATTTTGAGATTTGTCATGAAAGCAATTTCAGAAAGGAGGAAAGTTACACTTCCTTCCCTTCCTCCACACAATCAAGGGGTTTTTCCTTTGTGTGCCTCTGTTTTTAATGGAGACTTTAGATACAGTTTCTGCATTGTATCTCATATTAGGAGGCTTTGGCTGGTGATAACACATGTTAATACATGTGCCTTTCTGAGTACACCCAGAAAAAAAAGACGAATCAACTGTACATATAAATTATCAAAGAGAAAAAAAATTTATGGAGCATTGACCTATTTTGGTTTGCCACAGCAGGGTAATTCCAATCAGTAGTATGTGTGGACTAGAAAGCTCCAGAAACGACTGTACAGTTAGGATCAGTGTATTCATACTAGGTAATGTAGATGTCTCCATCAACAGTAAAAATAAAAATTCATTTCCAAAGAAGCCTGTTTTCCATTCTTATCTTTGCCATAGTTATTCTTCTTTCTTTAAATCCTGCACTTAAAAATAAGATCAAACACAGTGTTCATGTTTTCTTCTTGTTTCCTAACTGTTTTCTTGTTTGACAGTGTTTGTGTAAAAAGTCCTTTTCAAGTAGTAAATTAATTTGGACAGAAGGCATCCCACCTGAATTCATTACATGCTGGCAGTTTAGATAAATGGATATTATGATCTCAGCATATTTTGGCCCAGCACCACTGTGCCTATTTGCAAATGTCTAAGAAAGTGATAATATTCCTATCAGTTTCAGGCTGCTAAAGAAAAAAATGGGGTAGAATTCTTATTTATATTTATAGGATGCCTGTGGGGAAGACAGCAATGCTGTATATGGCAGTTTGTGTGGACATGTGGTGCTAAACATACATTAAAAAAAGATAACAGACCTTTTGACGTTTCTTTGTAGAAATATGGAAGAAAAGCCAGAGTAGATCAGTAATTGACAGCTATGCAGGAGATGCATTTTCAGATTTCTTTCTGAAGAAATATTTCACAAACTTACAATTCCTTTCAAAGTCGGTAATCCATCTTTAATTATTTTGTTGATTTCATAGTTGTATTTTACAAGGTTGATGTAATGTCTGCTTCCTGCCAACATTTGATATGGACAATCCACTTTGTCATTGCTTTGATGAAACGGCAGGCTGCTTGTAGTTGCAGTACTTTTTTTATTTTTTTTTTCTTTTTTTGCTCTGTGTGTGTGTGTGTGTGTGTGTGTGTGTGTGTGTGTGTGAACTGAGCATGGGTAAAAGCTTATCAGTCACTGAATGCCATGGCTTAACAGCAAGATATGTGGGGAGCTGCCAGTTTGTACCACGGACAGAATGGGAAGCGTGTTCAATGTAGTTAAGTGGATGGACGTTTAAATGTACCCGGTTCTGTACAGCTATTTCTTCCCTTCCTACTTTTTGAGTGTGCTGTTATTGCCACACATGCATTTGAGAGCATTATTTTGCTACCAGGTGTCCATTTAAAATGGCTTTGGTTTTCTGAGCTGTGACTGGGGCTGTTGGAGTGCCCATTCCTCTCTTTGGGGTCAGGAAGCCCACGCTGCGCCAGGGCTGTTGCAGGTGGCGGTGGTGACCAGGGCAGTGCCGTGGTGTCAGTGGGGTGAGGCACATGATGGGTTCTGCTTGCTCAGCAAAGTCAGTGGCTGCTCAGTGTATGCTTTGGGATTGTCTGACATGGATCCATCCAAGGTACAGTTGTCCTAGCCCAGGCGAGCATCTCTGTGGCATGACTGCCTTCAAGCGCATGTACAATCCCAGCTGGGGTTGCTTATGTTTAGTTACACGTAAGTGACTAAGTACAGGTTTCTGTGAGTTTGCAGCAAGGAGCAGAAGAGAATGTTACTTTTTCTTCATGGAGGCTGGGCAGTGGCAGTGTTCTGGCTTCACTGTTTCACAGTAGATTAAGAGATTTTGCATATTTTTTTCCCCTGGTAAACGCAGCATGTGAAGATGGATATTTAGGCCGATTGCTATAGAGGAGTTTAGGTTACTATGCAAAGCAGTATTTATTAGTAACATTTGCATACTGAAATAAAAAGTGTGATGCAATTAAAATTGCCTGCACTGAGGATTAGCCTGATCTCCGAGGGGGAAAACATTCTGAGAGTGTGCACCCATGCACACACATGCACACACAAGTGGCAAAATCTTTCTATCTGTAGAAGGCCCTTTTCTTAAACCCTTTTTCTTTTCCAAAGAGGTGAATCAGTGAACTGGAGAAGTAGTGACAAAGTAGTTCTGCAATGTGTGATGAAGCAAGTGGGTATAAAGGTTTTGTAAACTCATTGCAAGGTATAGAAAATCAATGTGCCTGCTCTATTGTGTTGCACAGAAGAATTTCAGTGAATGCCCTTGCCAACAAAGTATACTAGAAATGCCAAATCCATTTAGAAATAATGTACTGTTGCTCTTAGGGTCCTTGGAATTCAGGTTGCACAACATTGGATACTATGGATGGCATTTGGCTGTTCCAGTGGAGGATCCTAGTTTCTTGTTTAAAAAAAATTTCTTGTCTGGTGTTTACATCTTGAGTGTTGGTTCAGTTTGGATTATATTTCTTTTACGATAAAGTATGTATAAACATTTTAAAAAGGTGTGGCACAGTGAAGTGTTTTCATTATTTGTATGATAGGTTTGAACATCTATTCCAAAGTATCAGTAGGCACCTGCAGACGCAAAGTGGGTTTGTAGCACCTGAACACATTCCGATTCGTGCAATTAAAGCAGTTTACAGAGCAAGGAAGAAAAGGATATCGCATACTGAGGTTTGATGTCTTTTTTCACGGAGGACAAAAGAGGTTTGATTCTTTCACTTCAAGTTTAGCCTAACTATTGTGTAGGGGAGGAGGTTTAATGAATCATTGTTTAACTTTGATACTGCCAAGTATTTGACCATTAAATAGTCTGAAATGTGTACATAGCACTTTGGTGACAGAGCCGTATTTAACTGTGATTAATTGGCATTGAATAGTTATTTAATTACTTCGGGAGAAATCTAACAACAGTGTGTGTTCTGATTAAGTTATTTGATGTAAAAACAAACATAAGACTGCTGAAGAGAGCACGTCCCCTTTTGCAGCTTGTTACTAACACTGCACACCACGTGGAAGCCTGAGTGATTGAAATAGCAGACACTATTCACCAATTTGGATGTTGTTGGCATACTTAATTCTTGATTTCTTGAAAGACTTTTATTTAATTAGTGGTTTTGAGAAATTTGACTTACAAGTTTTAGATGTAGTATTTTATTTTTGCTTTTGTAGCCCCTCACTGGGATAAAGAAAGGATGTAGGTATTAAGGGAGCTTAAAAATTTTTGTGAATTGGATATACTGGACTGATCTAAGAATTATTGTTTCTTGGCATGTATCTATATCTCAAGAGATGCTTATCTAAGGAGTTTGGGGATTTTGGAAATATGAATTATGGGGGGTAGGAAGGTAATGTTGATAGTCTGTAAGTTTAGGAGAGAAGGATTTAAAAGTTTTGGAGAGACAATGTAATTTTCAGTGTGAGGGGGCAGGTAAGTTGTGCAGGTCCTGCCCTTCTTGAATAGCAGGTGCAACAGTTTCTGTTCTGAAGAACCATTCTCAAAAGTTAGGTTTGCAAATGCTAGTAGAAACTGTAGAATGCTAGTCACAGCTGTAAGCATTTTGAGTCTTGACTCCAAATAGGTACTTTAACTTTTATGTCTGGAGTGTTTTCTCTTGCATGCTTAAAAATGCATAAGCAAGTCACTGATTTACTGTGCTTCCAGTAAGTGGAAACAGTTGTTTCTTCATACCTTGTGAAATAGACCTCATGTACTTGTGGACTTCCTTGTAAATGAAGCAATTGCTTTGGGTGCAATACTATAATGGCTATGGGGCATCTTGTGGATATTTCCAAAGCATAGCACTTCTGCTTGGAGGTGCATTGGTGTCTCTGCTATGTGGTGAAGGAGCTTGTTTGCTTTAGTAGGTTACTGTAGCTTTCTTCTGTGTAGGACATGCTGTATAAAATGCCAGTTCAGTTACATCCGTGTGAACAGGGTCTGAAATACATCCCCAGACTTGTATTTTCTCTTCTGTTGTCTCTGAGATAATAGAATTGAAAAACAGCAATGACAAAAATAAGGCTAAGGCTTGTGGGTTTGTTACCTGCCTTTAGCTGTAGAAGAGCATTAATGGTCATTGAATAAACAGTATAGGAGGGACATATGGACCTCTTAGCAAGAAGCAAAGTATTTTCTTAGTCTTAATGACTTCAGGTATCATTTTCCAGAATTTCTTGTGCAAACACTAAATAACCTGATTTTTCAGTAATTTGAAAATTAAAAAACAATGAAAATCTGCTGCCAGAGATTCACATGAGTGTTTATTTGGGAAGCAGCTGATTCATGTTGCCACTGTTTAATTGTATTAGGTGGACTGTGAAAGGTTCCAGTTTTCAGGGTTTGTCTTTTTCATATGCCATTTCTTTTGCTCGCTCAAATTTTAGTCAATGTCATTTTACAGAATTACTGTATTTACATTTTAAAGAGGATTAGGCAGATTAAAAGATGTTTTCATGTTTTATTGATAACATCAGATTAATTTCCACTTTCCTAGTGGCAGCTCACAGAACTGTCAAAACAGAGGCTGTAGAAACATTGTTATAGTTAACTATTTCATAAGGCAGTTGGAAAAAAACACAGTTTTGGCAATTAATTAGCAGAGTGATTACCTATGGGAACTGGAGCAGCTGGTGGTTGGTGGTAACATGGACGAGACTGAAACCAGGAGTTGCTGGGGTCAGCCTGGCTGAGCTAGGTTTTCTTTCATGACCGAGTTGCTCAAAGAACATTACTGGAAGAGGAGGAGAACATTGCCACAGCCACTCTTAATGTGCAGAATGGAGGCAGAGATTCTGCAGCTCTCATTTGTATCTCTGCCAGCTTTTGGTGATAGATAGCACCAAGACAGATCTGTGTCATGCGTGCAGCCTAAAGCTCTCCTTGTTGCAACACTGACACTTTCTCAAGAAATGGTTGGAGGTTGTCACAGCCTCCTGCTGGTCTTTTCTCCCCCGTGTCCAGGATAGGGCATGGTTCAAACCAGCACTGGAGGAGATTCAGACTGGACATCAAAAGCATTTCTTTATCAAGGTGTTGGTCAAGCACTGCAACAGGGTTCCTAGAGAAGTGGTTGATACCCAAGCCTGTCGGGTGTTTAAGAGGCATTTGGATGATGCCCTTAGTGACATGTTGTCACTTTTGGTCAGCTCTGAAGTGGTCAGGCAGTTGGACTAGATGATAAATGTAGGTCTCTTCCAACTAAAATACTGTATTGTATTAGATTCTATCAATTGCTGAAAAAATCCAGAACCCAAGCCTCATAATCTGCGAATTCTTCTGTGTGACAGCTTTAACAGGTGAATCTTCAATAGAATTCTCAGGGGAGGGAACTCCAAGATACTGTTGGAACTGAAATGACCTAGAAATTAAATCTCTTTCAACAGCCAAGTGTTTTGTAGTGACCTCTCTCCTCTAGCCCTTAAGACCTTGTCACTATTGTACAAAATGAGAGTAAGTACAGCACTTTTCCATGAACAGGTTCGGATGTGCTCTTCCACTTGCATGATGAGGGAGATGGTGAAGGCATTGGTCGATTCCTGGAGGTGCCAGCGTTGGCCTGACCTGTGCTGTGACCGTGGAAAGTAGCCAGCCTGAGTGACCTTGCTGCCTCCTGGCAGCGTCGCATGGGATGGCCTTTGCGCAATGGCTTCTTACATAAGTCTGAAACCACTACATATAAAATGTATTTGGGGTTAAGAGGCAAAGGGAGATTCTTAGGCTGAATTAAGGTGGGGTTTGCTCACTGTGGGAATAGTCCTTTGTCCTTCTGTACAGCTTGTCATTGATGGGTCTCACAGCTTTTCATGGAGGGGCTTAGCACTGTCAGCTCTCTGTGCTGTGCTCCTTGCTCTGTAAAATAAAGTGAAGTCACTCAGAAGACAAGTGACACAGCTGTGAGCAGATTTCTAATACCCTGAGCCCAGTCTGTTATTCCACCTAGTTTCCCTCATCTGCCCTTCCTGGACATGCTGCTAAGGAAAGCCCTATCAACAGGAAGCTTCTAACCTCTTTGAATAATTTTCTTTTTGTCAGTGAAGTCTTGGTTCATTTGAAAATAACCTAGAATGTTACATTTAAGCATATTAAGAAGCCTTAGCTACAGTATGTATCAGCATGTGCTTCGTCACTCTTCTATGACCAGTCTTCATGTAAGAAAATCATGGGAAAAAGAAAGTTAAAAAAAAATAGCCTTGGACTTCTTTCTAATGTATCTATCCTGGTATCAGTGAAAGGGAACATCCCCACGTTCTATTCCCAGTTGGAAAAGTTGAAACAGATTTTTTCGAGTCTTGTGCTGCTGTATACCCTTCCTCTCTGTGTGCAAAGCCTAAAATTAGGATGAATTCTGCTGGTGGCTGCTTTAAGTAACTGCGTTGGGTAGTAAAATACTGCAGAGCAAGCTCTTTGCCACCGGTAACTCTCTTTGGAGTCATGTCCCAGACCTGAGCAGAGGATATTTTGTGTATTGTTTGCTGTGGAACAGAAATTCCCTTAAAAATGGAATGAATGAAAAAGAGCTGTGAGCAGAAAACTAGCATGATGACTGCTGCAGAAGTTACTTCAATATCTCTTATCTCTAAATTACGTCTCCAGCACTCTCTATGGAAACTTTAAACTTAACTGCTTTCAGTTTAATGAGCTCCTTTGAAAAGAAAAAAAAAAGTCTTTTGTTGCCAGTGCAGTGAATATGTTTGTACCAGTTAAAAGTATAATTGAATCAAGATATATGCAGATAAAAAAGCATTGTGAATGCATGTATGGGCATCACACACCTTAGAAATGGCCAGATTCCCATCCATGGTTTCGTTTCTTTCCTGGTGAGTAGAGATACTGATTAATAGAGAAAGATACTAATCCACTTATGGGTGGCAGCGCTGTGACTTTAATTATTAAAGAAGTCTTGATATAACTGATTTTTTTCACTCAAGTAGAACTTGGGAAAATAGAGAAATGTAAATGCTTCACTGACAGCAGATTAAAAATCATTTTATTAGCTTTAATAAAGATCAGTATTGTCAAGGTTTTGAATAAGTATAAATGTAAGGCTGCATGAATGCAAATCTACTTCAGATTTTATTTTAGAAACGCCTGCAATTTGAATCCATGTATAATGTTGAGGGGTGAAAACAGAATTACTAAAAAAGATCAGTTAGATCAACTATGATCTATCTGAGACATGCATGCACTAGTGAGTTTCAGTCAAGGGTAGGAGCAGATTCTGGCTAATGTTGCTTGATGAAACTTGCGTTACGTTGTCTGAACTGTAAACCTTTAGCCTGCACATGTTAAGCATATAAAGCATGTGTGTTTCACCTGTTAAATTCTGTTGAAATATTATCTTTAAAGCCCAGTTAAAGTTTTTTTTCTAGCTGTTTAAGTAAAGGTTTTATATTTGTGCAGAAGGCATTTGTAAAAAATTATTCTTCTTCAAAATATGTTGCAGTGATTGTAGAAGATTCCCTTCATAGAGTTTCTAAAATTGTCTTTTTATTTTTAAGGTCCAGCTGTTACCTTTTTATTGTTTTTGAAATGGTAGAGCATGGATCTTTTCAGGAATTATATTCACTTTCCTTTTGTTTTTCTTCTCAACCCTGTTTCTGTAGGAAGAATCTTAAATCGTTTCTCCAAAGATATTGGCCACTTGGATGACTTGCTTCCCTTGACGTTCTTGGACTTCGTGCAGGTAATTCAGTTGCTACTGTCAAAGACTTCTGCACTGCATTCTGCATTTAGATTCCTGTATGCTTTGCTGAAGATCAGCTATTTGTCACAGATGTAGCTGAGTTGAATGAAAGTACTTGTTTGTGAAAGAAAGGTGCGGTTGAAATTTAACGTGTCAGTAAAAAGCTAACATGAGTAATAACTGGCAGGTAGGAGTGGCTCTACACAGCTTGCTATTATGTCAAGATTTCAGTTCATAGTAGCTACATGCTTGGTAAATTGCTCCTGATTTGCCTCCAGGCAATCTGGCAAGCTTATTGCTGTTACAAGAAATATGTCCATAGTAAAGAAACAATCAGCTCACATGAAAAGATAGCACAGATTAACCTAATTACATGTCTACTTCCACAAAGAATCAAATGCTTACCACACCATTTTGGATTAAAATAGGTGTGGCTATTTACAAAGAAAAGATTAGTAGTAATAGGGTGAATATAATAACCTTAATAGGAACAAGTGAAATAAGTTGCTGCAGAAAAGAAAGATGGACAAAGCATAGAGATTTTGATGATGATGAAATGATAAAGGATTATATGTGACATCAAGGTAATTTTTCTGTTGCAGTTGCTATTAATCTTTCTCGTAAAAAATTGCAGGAAGATAAATCTGAAAAAAAAAGATCATACTGTATGAAAATAATGTGAATCACAGAATACACAGAATTGTGGAGGCTAGATAAAAAAAGACTTAGTGGATTATCTGGATCCACTTAGTGGATCACACCTGTCATGCTCACGTCAGAAATGTTTCTTAAGGTGCTTTTGCTAGCTTTGCTTCATCTCTGAAAGATAACTTATTGAGGATCTAAAGCCTGTTTTGACTTATTGAAAAATAAAACAAAGACATTTCAGGTTGAGTAGTTTCATCATGTTGTTCTTGCTGAACTCTTGAAAATAGGAAAAAAAATTTTCCTAGGAGTTAGTAAAAACACTTATTAAGACAAAGTCTGTGTTGTAGTTTAGAGAAGTAACAGAAATTGAAGTGTATATTTTGTTTTTCAAACTTTACAGTGCCATATGTCATCTTGGTGATGAAAGGAATGTGATGTATTTTGCCTATCAATTACAGCAGTGGGGGCTTTTTTGTGAGTTAGGGAGTTGCTTACAGTGAATATTAGGATTTTTAATTCATACCTGACGCAGCGGGAGCGCGCTGGTCTCGCTGGCCACCTGGGAACGGTCACAGCCCGGCAGCTGTGTCTGCTAGCGTTCCTAATGTCTAGGTTCGCTGCAGTTAGAGACAGATCTCCTGGCCGGGGGCCGTACCGTCCCAGAATGCAGCCACGCCGCGTGAGCCGGAGTGCTGCTGAGAGAGAGGGTTCTCCCGCCCGGACTAGAAGCAGACACGGGGTCCTTCGGTGGTAGGCAGCTTCCGTCTAGGGCGAGAGACCACGACTCAGCCAGGCATCAGACTTTTATTCAGAGGGTAACAACCAATAATGGAACCGCGCAGGGGAGGACCAGGGAGGGACAAGGGACTCGGACCACTCGGGAACGAGGAAGGGAGGAGAGAGGGAGATACGAATACCATTATGAACTGAGGGACAGGGGGGGAACCTTGACCCCTCTCTGGGGCAATCCACTTTCTACTCTGCTCCAGGGGGGTCTTATTCTCTAGGCCTCCAGAGGTTCCTCAGGGGGGAAGGAACTCTCTGGGCTTGAACCAACGCTACACATACCCATTTAATTTAATTTCAATTCTTCTTCAAAGTGCAATATAGTTTTCCTATAAAAACAACTAATTTTTTACTGTTGGTGCAGATTCCAAGTTCTCTTCATTCTCATTAACTGTCTTATTAGACAGATTATCTTACTTTATTTCAGCTCTCTTGAGACTATACATATGTACCTTTCTTTTTGACTGGAAGTTCAGTTTGTCTTGCAGTCCTTATCCTCTTTCCTTAGCATACGATTCCCATCCACAAAGTCAAACCACTCCAATCTTTTCTGCACAGTGTGCTTGTCCTTAGGACCAGAAGGGTTTATATGTGCTTTAGTGTGTCCCATTTACAACAGACTGCACTGTGTGTGTTCATACTATGTACTACTAATGGCCAGAGCATCTTCTGGGTCCTGTTTTCATCCTGAGATAAAAATATTAACCATTTTCCTTAGTTCTGTGCATTTACAATACTGTGAGAGTTGTGTTGCAAGACCACTTGCATGGTGGTTTTATAGCAAGAAACTGAGTGGGTGTTTTGCATGCCCTGGCATGTGGTTTAAAGGCTTTTGGGGTTGTCTGAGGATGCAGAATTTGCTGGGAAAATGCTACAGAAGTCTGCAAAAGCTGAGGGAGCCAAAATTGGTGTGATCTTGTCCATACTTCCTTTTGGGAGCAGACCCTGAAGCAAACTGTCTTGAGAATTGCACTGTCTTACTTTTGACGGAACAAACTGATCTGCTTCAAAAGAAACCTGAGAAAGTGTCTATGCTGTGTGCATGGCACATGGTACAGGGGACCAAAACATCTATTAGCAGAGTGGAAAACCTGGTTTTTTGACCAGTGTATAGATACTTTAGGCAGTGTGTGCTTTCCGAAACTGGTCTGCTCTGGAATGAAAGAGGGAAGGCTGCTTCTCTAGATGTGATTGTTTTCTTCTTTCAAGCTCCTCCTGTAAACCACATTTGGTAAATGTTTTCCTTCATCTTGATTAATTTATGCATTTCTTTTAAATTGGCTATTGAGTTTTTTGTCAAATTCTGAAGTTTGGTTTTTAAGTGAAAAGGTTTTGCTTTCTGAAAAACAAAGCAGATTTTACAAGTCCAGTATTGAAAAGACACTGTGTTTCAAAGCTTGCCTACTTTATTTGGCATCAGAAAAGAAAATTTAGGATCTTACTGTTGATTATTAATGCAGTGCTATCCATAAGAAAAAAGCACTTCCTTCTTGGCAGGTTTTCTAAAACTTACTCTTCTTGATCAGCAGGCTTCGTGCTTAGTGGATGCTTTTGAAATTCAAGAGCAAAGATATATTTATTTCTGACGAAGCACAGATTTTTACAAAGGATAACTGTTATCAATTATGATAGAGATCTTTTGTCACTTGTTTTGTTTGCAGGTGTCTTTTATAACACTAGTTATAATCCCTTCAGGAAGAAATATTTTCTCCTTTCTAAAAACAGTATTAGCTGGATATAAAAGCTCTGATCCCAGCCATTATTGTTGATTCTTTGAGAGACATTTCCCAACATTCATTGTTTAAATGGTTGTCAGGAGGAATCAAGTGAAACTTAATAAACAATGCAGTAACTGGTTCATCTTACTTTGTGCATAGAAGCTTTTCTTGAGCGGATTTGCATTGAAGAAGTGGTCGTTTTTCAGAGTTATTGCTAGGATCATTGTGAAACATTCCACCCTTTTACTATATTGGCAAGTAAGTGTATAATTTCAGCACAAATAAACACAAAGTGATTGGGCACCCAAAAACTACAGTATGAGCCCATTTAAACACCGATAAATAATTAAATGCAATCCACTAGTTTCAAGAATTTTGTAATTACACTTAATACAGAATTTTAAGCAATGCTAAAAATTGATAATATTCTTTTTGGAGTGCCTAATAAGATTTATACACTGCACTACAGCCATAATGAGTATTATTAGTCTAGACAGCTATACTGGATGAAAATTAATTCCTTGAACAGAAAGAGTTTAATTTTTTACATCTTCCATTGAGTTAAAGAAAATAAAGACTCTCTTCAAGAGAGTGGATAGTCACTGTACACTTCCTTGTTAAAGCAAATATAAAAGGTATGTGGCAAGCACAAAAAATGTATCATGAACCTTGTGTATTCTTTTGAAAATCTGGTTAGATTTTACAAAACTGTTGCTTTGGAGTACCTCCCAAAGCAGCAATTCTCACTGCATTTAAAGTTTCCTGCCATCTTCTCATTCTTTGGTTTGAAGTGCACCAAAATATAACACATCTGTCTTGAGACATTGAAGGCAAGAGAAGGAGTCTTCACCAGAAGACAGTAATTTTTTTTGTTCTTATGAATTTTAACAGCATATGAGACATATCATGTTAGTGCAGTTGACTGTGTTTTGTGGAAATTACTGCTGTATTCATTTGGTGTATGAATTAAAAATAAGTCTCTTTTATGAGAGCATATTATGGCTATGTTTGACTACATGGCTGGAACAGACCTCTGTGAGTAGATGTGAAGTAGAAAAATAGAGAAGAAACCAAAGGTTAAGTTAGGCATTTCAACTAAGACATCTTTAATTGTACGTTTAGAGTCCAGTTCAAAGCTCATTCAAGTAAAAAATAAACTTTAAAATCTGCAGTCTTAGCCTGGGCCTTATCTTCTGTAATGAATTCTGGCTGATCATAAGGTTGCATACAAGCTCTCCTCAAAAAATAGAATAGAAAGCAGTGCTGTTTGCTATGACACCTGTTATTTCCACCAAATATGGTACTAAATCTGTTTGTAAAATCAGGTAGTTATCAATGTTTGTAGGTTGATTGAGATTGTCAAAAACCTGAATGAGCTTGTTTGGTGAAGATGGTGGGGTTTTGGTGGTTTTTTTGTGACCTTATATATTTTTCAGTATTGTTAGCCTCCTTAGCCTCAGTTCTGCATCCCACTTTCTTTTTCTTAACTGTAGTTATGTGGTTTTGGCAGGTGTTTTTCAGCTAAGTTACAGTATCCTCAGGTAAAGCACAACTTGTGTGAAGGCCATTACAGTGCTTTAAAACATTCTAAGAGGTTTTACACATCTACTTTATTTAGATATAAATGTCCTGCCTTAACCTCTGTGGGAGTATAAGGTTCTGTTGATGTGGGTTTAGCTAGTAGGTGTGGGGTCTGTAGTTTAAAATCACAGACTCACAGAATGATTTGGGTTGGAAAAGACCTTAAATTTAGACCATCCTAGCTCCAAACCCCCTGCTAGGGACAGGGACACCTTCCACTAGACCAGGTTGCTCAAAGCCTCATCCAACCTGGCCTTGAACACTTCGAAGGATGGGGCATCCACAGCTTCTCTGGGCAATGTTTAGCTCATAAACCTATTAAAACACAGTGCACTAATTGGGGAAAAGGACAGCCAAGAAATAGAATAAAATAATTTAATGAAGGGGTATTAGGAATTAAGAATCCAATATATCTGATAGTGGTTTATGCACATTAGCCCAGATATTCCTAAGTGGCCAGTATTTTGGATGCTGTGTTTTTGAGAGCTCATCAAAAGGCTTCTTTTTTAGTACCTGAATCATATTCTGACTCGAGATAGATCTACAGAGGCTTAACATCTTTGGTCTGAGACTATTCCAGATGAGTATCCAAACTGATACAACTACTGCTTGAAAATTAGATCTATAAGCTGAGAACATAGGACAGTGAAATACATGTCAGACTTCCTTTTGGTTTTGTAAATTTTTCACTAAATTTTAAGGGGATGGTTTTCTCTGTAGTTTCTTGCCCTTGTAATTCTTCAGTGATCTTATTACTTGTTAACTGAGTTGATTTTCTGCTTTAGTTTCTAGTGAATTTGAGTAATTAATGTGATGGCCCCTTCATTTTGATTTCTTACCCTAAGTTACATTGAGGGGAGGGGTAAAAAAATCATGATCTGTTTTGTTTCTGGAGAACACTGTGAACATGTGAACTATCTGCAGCTGCCCTTGAAAAAGGGCAATGATTTATTGAGGAAAACTGAATTGCAAAACCTTTTTCCTCCCCAAAATCAACAGCTTGACTGAGTTTAAATAACTGACTTTTCATATCCTTTCATCACACACAAAGACCTAATCCTGAGACTACTTGAGCCACCAATGTAGGCTGTGGCTGAGACCACCACTGAATGTGCCATTCCCTTCTCACTACACACAAAACACATTGACTGCAGCTTTATGAAGTGAAAATACTGAAGAAAAGGAAAATGTGAAGGAGGTGTCCACAGTCATTTCTTTAAAAAATAAAAAAGAGAAAGGGAAAAAAAAAGCTGCTGCATCTGGATAGTAGGAACAAAAAGTGCCTCAGACTGGAATAATAGCTTGGGTCACTTGCTTTCGTATGTGCACAAGAGTGGAACTGCCGTTCCTTGTTTCAGTACCACTGACCCCTGCATTTTATTGTGTGAAGATGTCAGGGAAAGTGTGTAGAAGGAATTCCAGGATCTTTTAGTTTAACAATGACGTTGTTATTTTGTGCTTTCTGTGAGAGGTGGGATTCCTGAGGAGTTTGCTGTGTTGTTTTTTCCAGCTTAGCCAAGTTTAGTCAGTATGCATGTGAGAGTTTTAAGAGATTTTTTTTTTCATTAAAGAATAATTCTTTCCGTGTGTTTGCATGTGTGTATTCAAAATATGATCGTAAGTATCTTAGAAGAAAATAACCAGTGATGGTATCTGTGTTAAATGTCAACATACTCTGTTGAGCATGGTACAGAAAACAGACCTGTGTCTTGGATACCTTGCATGCCTTTTAATTCCACTTCTGCTGAATCATGGTAGTTTTGCTGTGGTGAGGTTTAAATGAAAAATAAATTAAAGAAACACAAAACAGTTACCTGGTGGCATTTGACTACTGAAACCTTACAGGTCTTTTTCCCACTGTGCCTTCTGAAGATGCATAATGAAAGACCAGTTAAAACCTGAAGAAAAATAACAAGGGTATATATTTTTTCATTGGTTACTTTTGAGCTCTAATTTCAGACAAGGCTAAAATGATCATTGCAATAAAAACCTAAGTTTTGCTGTGGTCATGCAGTATTTGCATATGCTTTCAGTTTTGGGGTTTTGTTTTTTTTTTAAAATAAACCCCACTGTGTTGTTAAAAACAAACAAGCAAACAAATAAAAGGGGTAGGAGGTAGCCGACAAAGAGGAGGCTTGGGTTGCATTTGTGTCTCCAAGACCAACATGCAGAAGCTGTGAGTTTAGCACAGACACTTGTCTAAATAATGCAGTTTTTTATTGACCTTTCCTTCCTCTGTCCTTGAATGCCTTGATTGTTAAATCTCAGTAGCCAATTAGTCTTGTTGATGGTGACCAGCAGTGGGAGATAATCTATGCCAAAGCTATTGCTTTTCTGTATTTTGTACCTGTCATCACATTCCTTTGAATGGAAGGGTGAGTATCTTGCATCATACAGACTGCATATTTACTCAGACTGGTGGTGTGTGTACAGGATAAAATGTGTAAAGTCTGGAGTCACTGCTAATGGGTGGATTCCTGTTTATATATGGAGCTCCATTTTCTAAGGAAGACTAAGGATCGGTTCTCACTACAGTGGTTATGTGTACCCAGCCCAAGCCTTTCCCTCATTCCGCTCTTTTTTTCATTTTTTAAATTTTTTTTTTCTATTTATGTTCATTTGTAGAATTTTTATAACAATAGGTATGCATGCTGTTCTCCACACATTAGTGTCAGGGCAGCAGAGATCACTACTGTAACAAAACTAATTTGTGTAGGAACATAATGTAACTGCTTTAACACTTTAGGTTTTGTATTTACTTAATGTTAATAAAACATTATTAGTGAAGCAGCCCTTCACTAATATGGGAAAGAAGGTAAAATAATATTGAAAACATGGTGTCATTGCCTTCTTGTCATCTTGCCACCTTTACTGCTTTTCTTGTTTTTCTTAACTAATTTCCTTTTAGTTTTTGTACTTCTCCATTTATGTGGTAAAAGTAGATCATAGTTCTGTACTGGACTCCTTTCATTTTCTCATTGAAATGTGGAGTACAGGTGGTTTAAATATAGTTCTCTGAAAACTAAAGCCAGTTTTCAGTTAATGAAATTCTGTCTTCTTTATTTCCTTTTCTAGAGCATATGAGCATTTTGAGGTACAATCTTTATCTTAATTCCTCTAAAATTTGAGCAGATTGAGGTTTAATGGTAATTGGGTTTTTTTGATAGTTGGAACCTGTAAATACAAAATTACAGTCAGGTTTAAATCACCTCTTCTCCAAATGGGCTTTTGTGTTCTCTTTATCAGATTCCTTTCAATACATTTTCAGATAATAGAAAGCAGCATAGGTGTGTGGAAGTCCAGCGATGTGCCCCCTATTCTCTGTGGTTTGGAAATTTCCCCACTTTGGTTAAGGTGGAATTTGTAAAAGTTCCAGAAAGAGATTCTGTTCATTTAGGACTGTTCATGTCTGTTGGAAGGTATTTCCATGTTTGCTTTTCTTACTGTGAAAGAGGGGGATAAAATACTCTGTAAGTGTATTTGTGTATGTTAGTGAACTTATATTCTGTAGTTTTCTCCTTTTCTTTTTGGTCTTTCTTTGTGTGTATACTATTGCTGTTTTTAGTACCGGAGTGGGAATTTTTAATACTATTGTTTATAGGTATTTCCCTGACTTTTTAAGCATTATTGCAACCTATCACATCTGTGGCTCAAACTGGTGATTAGTTTTAAGACTTCTGAAAATCATTAACATTTCTAACACTTCACAGTGGCTAGAAATGTTTTAATTCTGCTGTCAGTCATAGAGTGTAACAATCCTGTTCCAAATGGTGATAAGTACAAATCTTCTAGATTGCCTTAAACTACTGATATACTAAAGATAGAACAATGTCTGCTTACAAACAAATTAGGATTTCACTGTTCGCCAAAAGGACTGGAGATTACACTTTTGATTTAAGAAGGAAGGAGAAACTTGGAGGTAATTTGAATTACTAAGCCATGTAGCGGACGTGTGTGTGTGTGTTAAAAATCATTATGCATATTTATGCCCAAAACAAACATGTGGGACAAGGAATTATCTTTAGCAAAAGAGAAAGACTGGATCTCACAGAAATGTGCCGCCAGGGTTATGTGTGCATCTGCACAAGAGAATGACTTTTTTTTTTTGCTGAAGCTGATACTGTGGCTACTTGGTGAACTCTGCAGCTGATTTGAAAATTCCAGATGAGTTTGTTTGTCAAAAGGTGGAGGAGACTGCAGAGTGGGCAGTTTTATACAACACAGGATGAGAGTTCTGGTGGTAACTGAATGTCATATAGCTTTTTGCTACATCTTTGTATTACATCTATGTTACAGGACATTTTTGTATTGTTTTAAAAAATTGATTCATTTGGCTTGTGCTCCTGAAATACAAAAATCTGTGTATTTAGAAAGTCTCTTTTAAGGGCTTCATAATAGTTATTCCTGCACTGTGGAAGAATAGGATGCTGGGTGATTTAATTTTCTTCCACAATCATATCCCTAAATCCTTTCCTTAATGGTTTAGATCTTCCCTTACCAAACTGCTGGTTTTGGTACTTGATTCAGTTGCCCACCCTTCTGTCAAACACAACAGTTAGAAAAATAATTTTTCAATTTTCTCACTAGTGGAAAGTCTGGATTTTGGGATCAGACCTGGTATCAGTTACTTACTTTAGTAAGTGTGCCTTCATGAATGGTTTGTGATAAGTAAAACTTCTCAAAAGTCTTCCTGATGGTTTGCTGCATATTTGTAACACACAAAGAATGAGCACACACTTACAACAGTAAATAATGTTTATTCTCTGCTAAGGAGTTTTCTCTTTACTCGCAGAGTTTTGGACATGCAGAGAACAGCTGAACTGGGTGAAACCTGGTGGTGGTGTAGTGAGGCTGGTGCTGACTAATTTAAATATGCTGAAAGCATCAGACCACTGTTCAACTTTCTGGAGCTGGGTGATCACTAGACATCATGTAATACTGAAAAATTATGAGTCAAGAGTTTATTTTGAATGAGAAAGTAGTATTTTACAGCTCTTTCAAAGTGGCAAAACTCTGGGAAGGTTAAGGGAAAAAACATCAGGGACAGGTTAAAAAGCATTTTTCGCATACCTGCTATGAAAGAGTGTGACCAGAAGGAAACAGAAGGTAATTTTATTTCTAGGAGAGCTGATGCTGTAGTCCTTAATACTTTTCATAGTTTTCATTTAACTGGGGCAGAGAGGCTGTTGTGGTGTTTACAGAAATAGGAGTAGTTCTTCATTCCATCTAAAAATAAAAACATAAATAGTGTATTTTTAAATAGCAAGAAGAACAATAAAATACTTAAAAGCTTGTAGTTGCTGTAAGGCTGAGGAGCTGTGTTGCTGAAGAAGTGATACTCTCTTTAACAGAAGAGCCCACAGCTCGAATGTAGCACAAAGCTTTTAAAGCTGTTGAAAGATCAGAATGGACTTGTGGCGAAAGTCAGACTTTGGCTGAGCAGAAAAGGTCATGCAGTTGAAAATGAGGTATTCTTCAGGAGGGTGCACGGCTGCTCTGGCATGACGGCCAAGTGACTTGAGGCAGGAAAGTACATAGAGCTCAGAGAGAGTTTGCAAAACTGTGACACACGGAGCAGCAGCATCTGTGGTGAGCACAATTTTGCTAAACATTTTAAAGAACTGCAAAAAAACGTGCCCAGCGTGATGAAAAGGTGATAACATCATCGTTAGCTCAGAGGAATTCCTCACCGGAACAGTGGACAGTATTTAAGCAAATAAACTAATGCCCTGCAGGGTCACTGCAGTGGGCTGTCTAGGTCAGTGGTTTTTCTCCAGCAGTGGCAATAGGAGATGCTATTTGGGGAGAGCATGAGCTGCTTCTGTGATCCTTTCCTTGTTTAGTACCTCAGCACTCACAGTTTTGTACTGGGGGTGTCAAAATGCTTAACTTTTCCCCATCCTTTTACTATCCATTTTTTGTATCATTTTGTATCGGCCTGTAAGATCTGCCTGCTGCATCCTAATAGCCTGAAAACAGTGAGATATTTGTTGATTCTTATTTTGTTCTTATTCTATGTATATGTTCTCTGCAATTATCACCGAAATAAAATCTGCTTTCAGAAGGGTTTTAAGTGAGGTAAAATATCAGACAAATATCAGTGAGAGACAAATATCAGTGAATCAGCCTCTGCTGGTAAAGTTCTAAATATATGAGTAAAGAACAAAGTCAGAAATACACCATTTGTAGCAAAACACCCATTGTTGAATCAAATTTGGTTTCGTAAGGCTCTCTGGGGCTGTCTTGAGCTTATAGAGCTGGGGAAATATTACAGAAATTACTTCTAAGACATAGCATGAGAGCAGACATTGTCAAGCCGTTCTTTATTTTCCTTTACAAATATCAGTTATTTAATGACAGCAAGGACTGATAGAGGAGATACAAAAATGCATTGTTCTGGGAATCTTGAAGCAAGTGGAACAGCCAGCAAAACAACCACATTTGGCAATGGTGGTGGATATTGGAGGCACAACCCCTCTAATTTAATATGATGGAAAAGGGATGCCTTCTGCTAGCTGAGGAGTAACTCTGGGAATGTTGGATGATGCCAGACATTTTTCTGTAGTGTTTCAGGCAGGTTCTGGCAAGAAAGCAAAGCATGTGTGTATGCATGTTCCATACTTGCTGATTAATGCTGTTTCCACAGGCTACCATGTAAAGTTGCGCTCAGCATCTGAGGTGTTCCACAGTAAGATAAAACATACTTTTCATGGTACAAAGACCACTGTAGTTTATGTGAATAGTTCTTGTGTGTGCACCTTTTTTGTCCTTGGGAAAAGAATAGTGTAAGAATATAGCCAGGGACTATTCACAGGAGAAGTGACAAACAGCACTGCTGAACAGCAAAACATTAACCCTTTTATATTATTCATATGGGGGATCACAGTAAAGTTATAACTAACTCTCTGTAACTTCAGGAAGAAGACCTTTCACTTTTCTATAGATCCTTATTGCAGAGTTGTGACTTGCTGCCCAAGTCACTGAGAACACTTCTGTGCAGAAGTGCCTGGGGGGGCACAAGGGGCAATGAAAGAGGAGCACTTCAGAAAATCGAAGATCCTACTCAAGATTTTACTGCTTATAAATACAAAAATATATTGTCCACAGCCATTTACAAGAATGGGTGTTGGCACTGTCATTTTGTGTATGACAGTATTGGTTTCCATGTACAGTGAGTATGAACAGGAGCTCCATGCCTAGGCAGAGGCCATAGCTTAGGCTCTGATAAAAGCTTGTTTATTCATGGAAAACCTGTATTAGCTGGAAGTAACTTACTTCCATGGCCAAAGAGCTCTGGCAACAAACTTCTTACATGAGTGAAAATAGTTTATTATTAGAAGGAAGATAACCTCTGTACATTGTAGGAATGTAGTGTGGAGTTTTAAGGATGAATATTTTAAGTGTCTGTCAGAATCACCAAGTCCAGAGCTTTGTGATGTGCCTGTTTCTAAAGCACCAATATCCAGAAGTCTCAGACAACATACGCACTGTGATTTTTGAAAACTTCTATTGGGACCAAGTTCTGCATAAGACAGTTAAACCTCTTAGCCCAGGGTGCCCAGAGAGCCTCTTTCTATCCCTTCTTGTAGGGTAAGAGATCACTGATGATAGGATGCTGTTTAAATATGAGAGTGGTGGCAGTGCCAATGTATTAAAGAAAACACCCTTTTTATTATAAGGGCACTTGTTAAAGAACAATTGCACACAGCTCGCCGTGACCTCAAACAAATATTAAGGCTTCTCACTTAATGACAAAATGCATGCCAAGTCAAATGAATGAGCGTGTTGGTGGCGCAGAAAACATTTGCCCTGAGGAGCTCAGTATATGCTTGTTCACTTGGAAAAACAGCAATCCAGAAGGAATATGTTGTGGAGACAAGAACAAATAGGAGGTGCTAGCATTAAGGATGTGACTGGAAATTTTGAATACATTTCTGTGGTGTATCTGGCAGATGTATTCAGCCCATTTGCAGTGACTTATTGATTTAGTTAGGTAACCTCTTGTCGACTAATTGCAAATAGCAGGGTTTGGAGGAGAAGAGAGCGTCTCACAGAAGATAAGATGAACTTGCTCTTTTTGAAGCTTTTAGAGCTGGCAGTATTTAGTTCTTACTTTCTTCTTTCAATTTATCTGAAATTAAAATTTTAATTTCTTCCCAGCTGTGCCTTCTTTTCCCCTTTCAGTGCATTGGTTGTCTTGGTCTTTAAATTCCAAATTTTCTCATGATGCACATTTTCCTAAAGCTGAAGTAATGCTGATGGAGAGCTGTCATTCCTGTCAAAGATTGCTGTCCCTGGTTGCTTCAGAAAAGGACATTGTCTGAGATACCTTTTAAATATTGTATATCCCATGTGTTCTCCTATACTCATAAGTCTTCATTGCATTTTTGCTGAAGACAAATGTGTTCCTGACAGTTTGATGCAAGCAATAGTATAAGCAATTTATATATAATAAATATATATAAATAAGTATATGTACTTATTTTTTACCAGTTCCGAAAGAAAGCCCATAAATTTTATTTAAAAAGTAATTTGAAGGCAAGACTACTCACCTCAGATCAGCTGCTTTAAGTGAGTAAAATGAAGTAAAATTGTTTAGGTGCTGGTTTCTCTTTGGATGTTTCCTGTGGCTTTTTGTAATAAAGGGGAAAAATGCAGAAAATCTACACTGTGGTTCTGGGTGGAGCTGGCCTGAATGAAGTGTTTATCACTCTGATCTTCTCATTGCAATGTCGTCTTCCAAGGGAAACTTGTCTTCTGGTGTCCCCAGTGTAACCAGCCGCCTGTGCAGTTGTTCTTTAACAGACCTGCAGGTCAGTCAGTCCAAACAGTCTAGTTTGAAAAAGTGTGTTTGAAAAAAAACAACATTTGAGGGTAAAGAAAATGTCGGAACTGGATTAGGGATTGATTGTGCATGCAGTTGTTTGGCAGAGCCAACAAGGAAATAATTTCAGTCAGGGGTAGGGGAGGAGGAAGGGTGATGCCAAGCAAGTATGAACAGAGTGGGGTTTTGTAGTTTCTTGGCCTGGCTTTACTTCAGACAGCACAGCCTGACTGAGAGTGCCCTAAGTTAATGCAGTGAAGGTTCAAATTGAAATCGAGGACCTGTGCCTTTGCTATTATTAAATTAGTATGGCTTTGTGGCAGTTCCATGGGCTAATATAATCCTTGGGAGTGTGTATCGGGGTCCAGGGAGTAGCATTTAGGAGTTGGGGCTGAGTAGGTGTATTTGGCTTCTGCTTCAGTATTGGTAACACTGGTCCCAGAGTGCTGCAGTTCTTGCATGGGATTTGACTGTAGATTTAGTTATCAAAATTTAGCTATATGCAGGATGGGCTTTGGATGCTTATTTTGCTGTTTTCAAAGAACATCAAGTAAATACAGCTAGCTGGCTATAGAGAAACATTCAACCATAGGGTCATTAGGTATACACTTACGGGTTACATGAAGTTTCCATCCTTGGAGGTGTTTAAAAGATGCGTAGATGTGGTGCTTAAGGACATGGCCTAGTGGTGGACTTGGTAGTGCTGCATTAAGGGTTGGACTCTATGATTTTAGAGGACTTTTCCAATCCAAGCAATTTTACTATTTTATTCATCACTTTTTAAACTTCTAAACTAGGACGGGAGTTTCACTGTGTAGGCCACATCTAGACTCCCACAATCAGGTTTCCAAGTCTCAAATCCCATCTCCTGCGCTCCTCTCATTGGTTAGATATCCTACCAGGTCAGCAATTGCAAGTGCAGCATAATGTGGTTCCTATGGTAGTAGGTCCTATACCATGTTTTTCTGTTCTGTGGTTGTGGTACAGGAATACTTGTTATTCCTAGATGAAGACCTGTTTGAGAGAGAAACTCCAGGATATCACTCTCAGCACCTGTAAGAATAATGGATATGTAGGTCATCAGATGATGAAGGGAAAGCACATTTCACAAGGGAATGTGCTGATGGGAGCATTCATTTCCCCAGAGGGTTATGGCTGGGTATGCCTGCTGCAGTAAAAGAGGAGATTTTTAAGGAAAAATAAGCCACAGTAAATTGACTGACCAGATCATGAGGGAAATCTCTCAGGATTCTTGTAAGCAAGAGGATACCTCCAAGAGAAACAACATGTGCTTTTCTGTACTCTAGCGATAGACCGTGTGCAGGCTGTGTGTGGGAGATTCATCTTTTTCCCAGGAAACAGAAGCAAGTTTGAAGGTGGATGTTAAACACTGTGTCTGCATTTGGAAGCAGTGGTCTTTTCCAGAAACTATCCAGGTCTTTTTGGTCTTGGTAGCCAGTGCATCTGTTGTCTTTTGTGCAAGGTGGCCTTGTTTCAAGTACTGTGCAGATAGCTGTAAAATGTAATTCATCAGCTCCTGTGGTTTTGGTTTGGTTGCTTTCCTTTTTTTTTTCCTATTCCTTTTTTTTAGTTTGACTGTTATTTTCTGTACAGTCATTACATTTTGAAAGCTAAAATTAAGAAATACAGTAAAAGATGCAGGTTTTGTAGGCCATATTTCTTTTATGTAGGAAAATCTTAGACTTTTGATGCAACTTTCAGTTGTAAGCTGATTCTGCCATGAGAAGTCTGCGTGCCCAGTCCTGAGCATTTCTTGCTGCACGTCTCCAGAGAGGAGAGACACCAGACTACTTGTGTTCTCATTTTTGTCAGCCTGCTGATTATCTTGGGTCCTGCAGCTTGCGTGCAGTAAATCTGGTAGAAGTTGGGGCAAAGCTGCAAAGGTTGGTTGTCTTGTGAAATTCAGGAGCTGGAACCTTTGCCTTACCTCACGCAGTAACTGCATGATTACAGTCTGCAAATGGTTGTGTCTGGCTTTCAGACTACTTCATTAAGAGTTAATTTATATGCAAGTTTGGTTTTCAAAAAAAACAACACACATGACTGATCCACCCTATCATAAATTTTTATAATGATAAGGTGGTGCAGGCTCATCTAAAATTCCTTCCAAAGGCGGTGTCAGATTTTTACTTTAGTCATCCTAACCATCTTTTCCTTCCCTGTATTTCTGCCGTAGCAAGGCTTTGTTTACATGAGCTGGATCTTAATAGTTTTACTCCCACTCCCACCCCCACCGGCACTTTGCAACATATTGTAGATTATCATCACTAAAACTTCAGTTTGGCTTTTTAATTTTTTTATTGAGAAGCATTTGTTTTCCTCAGAATTCTTTTCCTTGAAGCAGCTCTCCTCAACATTTGACTTCAGATTTGCGGCTGATGTTAGGAGGAGACTGTGTACTTGAGAAACAGCTTTTTTGTGGCTGTATAGGTGTGATGGACGGAGAAGGCAGCAGGTGTATAAAGCATATTCAGGAGTGAGTTTGGAGGAGGAAGGAAGGAACGGACTTCAGTCTCTGCTTGCTGATAAGGATGGAGGTGAGGGAGTCTTTAGAAACTAGCCAGCACCTGGATGGCTGGCAGGCTTGGCAGAGATAATGAGCAGGACTGAGGAAAGTGGAGATCTAGACAGGAGAAAATTTGTAGGAGGTCAGGAATCTTTATTTGGTTTATCCTCACCCCACGATAAAAAGGAAATGTGTTTACAGGGTTCTACAGAATGCGAGAGAGGTAGAAGGTGGAGAAGGGCTGATGGCAGTGCTGGTGAGGAGCCAGGGTGCTTTGTTTTGCTTTGTGCTGACATAGCCATATGCATAATTGATCCAGGTGAAACACTGTGTGCTCTCATTGCCACCTTACCTCCTCCTGATGAAATCTAGGTAAAATGTTTGCCATCTGCTGTGTGTATCTAGAAGGTCAAACAACGTGGTGCTGTCAACACCTTAACCCACAGATGAGCAGTGTAGTGGTAATGCAACTTCCTCCACAGCTCCTTTCCCTTGCCTACCTTATAGCAATTTTCCTTAACAGAGTTATGAGACCCTAAAATGTGCTTTGAGGATCTGTGAGACGTGGGCCTATTGCACTGATAAATCTTTTCATGAGCTAAGACCTTGCCTAGAGCTGACTCATGCAGTCATAATGTGTAAGGT
Organism: Acanthiza pusilla; assembly: GCA_036630365.1. Classification (NCBI taxonomy): domain Eukaryota; kingdom Metazoa; phylum Chordata; class Aves; order Passeriformes; family Acanthizidae; genus Acanthiza; species Acanthiza pusilla. Next base: position 2,976,760 of record JAXCHO010000003.1, on the reverse strand, counting down.
GTGTGGGTTTGCTCTTTGGTCAGGTCAAATTAGGGTAAAGTCAGAGAGGCCTGAAGAGAAAAAAAGCAAATTTAGGGGTAAAGGTCATGCTTGGTTTTGGCCTTAGTGGGCTACCAGAGGTGCAACAGGAAATGCAATGTTTCATATATACTTCCATTGGAAGTGTTTGAAAACCCAAGTAACTCTCTGGTATCTGCCTTTGCCGATATGTTGCTTATTTGTGCACTGAGTTGGAAAAGTTAAAGGGACTGAAGCATTTTTGCTGCAAGACATGCAATACTGGCTCCCAGTGGTCACTAATGCATTTTTGGAATAAAAAAATCAGACAGCCACAAAATTTAGCTGGAATCCACTTCTGTGTTGTATGTGATGATGAAGAAGGTGGCTTCTCTGCAGTCCATAAAATGAAAAAAATTTTTGAAAATATTGTCATTTCTTAAGGAATTTGTTAATGAGAATAATACAGGAATTTAGTCTTGAGCTAGGATTTCAGTTGTCTGGTTTTTGTAAAGTATGGGTTTATTTTTGGATGGGTTGGGTTTTTTCCCAGCTTTCTAAGGAGCAAATGGGCGCACCCTAATTACAGTATACCAGGACTCCTAGCATACATTCATGCACAGCTGGGTTCTGAAAGATGTTTGTGTGCAGATGATGGCTTTCGTTGTGTATTCAGACTGAAAGTTTGATGGAAGATGTGAAGGAGTCTGAAGGAAATGGGAGATTTAATTCAGAAAGTTGGGGCAGGATCCACTGTCCTAAGCAACGGAGTTTTCCACATTATATCAAGTTTTCTAAGAGTAAAGTCAGGTTTACCCCAGCTGTTACATGGAAATCTAGTAAACTTGGTAGAATTAGCCTTTTATGACACTTCTTGCAGTCTGTAACATTTTCGTATTTGTAGCATTTCCCAATGCAATCCTCTGAGAAGCGAAAGCCCACTTTCTCTGATCCTGGGTTTTCTTTCTAAATGGGACGATGTTGTTTTTAGGAAAACATTGCAAGCCTGCCTTGAAAGTCTCTCTTGCAACCGCAAAGTCTTTCAGCTTAAGTTGAAAGCCAGATTTTCACCAGTTTCTTTTTACCAGGAGTGAAAAAATGTATCCTTGATTCACCAAATAACTAGGGTCCATTAAAGTTCAGTTGTCTATTACATTGGTCATCTATTACTTTGTTACAGCAATCACAAAACAGTCTACAGACACTAATGTTCAGTCAACCAGCTTTGTAAAGACATTTCTTAACAAACACATAATGTAGAAGAAAACCACGAACTGCAAAAATAGTCAATTTAGGTATTACTGTAAATTTTCCAAGTTGCTTAAAAATAGATGTTGCTCATATGTTATACAATGCATCCGCTCTTAAATGTGGTAATTATGTTTAAATATTTAAGTGTTTCAATAGTGTTAAATAGTTTTATACTTGTTCTAAATTAAATTCTTCTGGCAAAGAGTTTTTTATTTTGTTTCTATTGTGCTCCAGACTCTCCTACAGATTTTTGGTGTGGTGGCTGTGGCTGTGGCAGTGATTCCTTGGATACTCATCCCCTTAATTCCACTATTTATTCTTTTCATTTTTCTTCGACGATATTTCTTAGACACTTCAAGAGATATTAAACGTCTAGAATCCACAAGTATGTAGTTTGGCGGGACTTAATGTTAGTTTCAACCCTGCTTATTATTATATGAAATGCTAGTATTTTACAGACAGTCCATCAAAGATTTTTTTTTCTTTTCCTATGCAAATAACTTCCTTATTGCCTTGGTTCTCAACTAGTGAATTACATGCTTAACTCCTGTTTTGCATAATGATGAACCTAGGGTATGTCAGTTTAACTATCTGTAAATAAAGCTAGTTAAGAACATGCTAAGCTGCTGGTCTTTGGGACCTTGCATGCATATACTAATGGTATTTCTGACCTTATCTGACTCTTGTGCCTGACTTTAGCTTGACTATGATATGGAATATTGAGCATTATGAGTAACAAACATGGGTGCCTAATGTCATTAATAAAGCTCAAAGAATTTCTTCAGTGACGGCTATTGTTAAAAATGTGAGACATTTTTGTATAAATTAATCTGCCTGGCTGTCTCACTGATTCTAATTGAGTAAGAAGACATTAGTTAAAGATATTGCATATTTATTTTTAAAAGATGCAGTAGAGTAGTTTGTATGGTTAAATATAAAGTGGTAGGATTAAAGATTAGTGTTGTACAAAAAGAATTAAATGTTGTCCTTCAGCTATTGTTAAGTTACTCTCATTTCCCTTTGTAGCTCGAAGTCCAGTGTTCTCCCACTTGTCGTCATCCCTCCAGGGGCTTTGGACTATTCGGGCTTTGAAAGCAGAGGAAAGATTTCAAAAATTATTTGATGCACACCAAGACCTCCACTCAGGTTTGTGATGAATTGATGTGAAAAATCAAATACTTTGCACTGTAGGAGGGAAATATCTTATGCCCTCAGCGACATGTATATAATGTGCATTAAAATCAGTAGGAGCTGTGCATTTGTCTCTTTAGGGTAAAATTTCTGTATTAGAACAAAAACATTATCTGTCTAGATTTAGAGAGTTTACTTTGGGCTGTAATATGATTTAGAATACCCATGCATAGGTTTTGACAATGTATAAGATAAACATTTGAAAGTAGGCCTGATAAGAATACTTAAAGAATAATTTTTAACATTTTTCTGCATTCCATCTTTAAGAAAAGGTGGGGGGAGGAATGCAGAGGAAATAAGCTATTATGAAGCATTTGATATAAAGTAGCATGCTAGAAGTGGGCAAATATTATTAATATGAATAATCTAGGAAAAGTTTCATAAATCTAACTGTTTTTTTACCTTGATCAGCGTTCAGGGCTTAAATCTAATATATGGAATTAACATCATTGGAAGGTGTAAAATACTGGTGGTATTCTGCAAGCCTAAGTAATATAATTCAGGCTTGCACCGTGATTCTTTACCTTCTGTTCTTTAAATGTTCTCTTACAATGTTTTTCAAGATACAGCAGAATGCAAGTTTTCAGTTTTGTGTTTGTTAGGTAAGACTGTGTATTTCCTCTGTCGTAAGGCATACAAGTATATTCAATGGCTTTTTTGGTAGTTTATAGATTTACAAGGTTTGAGACCAGACCAGCTGATCCTTTCTGTAGTACAGTTTATCCCAGGTTGTAGCATCGTGCACGCTGACCTTGTTGAGCCCAGTGACTTGTGAATGGTGTAGTATATCTTCCACCTCCCGCTTTGAATTTCCTATTTCTTAATATTTTGGAATTGCTAGTCTTCTGACCAAATCATTACAGCTGGTAGCGAGGGAAGACAAAGTTGTTTTTTAGCTCTATTTTAAAAGACATCTCTAGTCAATATACTGCGTATAGAAGTTTCACTATACAAAGAGGACCATGACATTGAAAAGAAATATTTTTAATGTTTTAAGGTCAGATCTAGGGAACAGAAAAACACTTTCATTTTTCAGTCAGTTTTATGCATCTCCCTAACAGTCAATAATACCCCTTCTGGGCAGATCAGGAACTTGTTTTTGAGGTCAAGCTTCAGTGCTTACAGTCACACCCTTTTGTACACCTAGACGCTTCATCTTGATGTCCTTCGCACCAGAGTCTTTGGGGCACACCAGCTGGCTCTGTGTGTGGATTTTGGTCTGCACAGGGAATATGTGCCTGGACAGCAAAGGAAGCCAACACCATCTGGGCTGTATTGACAGGAGCACAGCCTTTGCCAGGAGGGGGGTGATTGTCCCCCTCAACACTTGTTAGCCCACACTGAGAGTACTGCATCCAATTTTGGACCCCCAGATCCAGAAAACATTCCAACAAACTGGAGTGAGCTCTGTGGAGGGGTCACTAAGATGGTTAGGCTATTAACAGGAGAGATTTCCTTGTGGGGGGAGGTAACTGGGCTTGTTCAGCTCACAGAAGAGGCAGCATGCAGAGGGTCTAATAGCTGCCTTCCAGTACCTGCCATAAATATGGGCTCCTCTCCATGGTACATAGTGGTAGGAGCAATGAAATGGGTATAAGATGTAACAAGAGAGGTTTAACCTGAACCCAAGGAAAATCTATTTCACTGTGAGCACAGTCAAGCAGAGGAAGAGATTGCCCAGAGATGCAGGCTTTGTCTGTGTTGATTTTTCAAGACTCCAACTGCATAAAGTTTGGAGCAGCATGGTCTGACCTCCGAGCTGACTGTGCTTGAGCAGGAGGCTGAACTGGAGATTTCCTGAAGTTGTTTTCACCCTGGATACTTGTTTGATAGTAAATGTGAGCAAGCAGTAGCTGATGTAAGAGAATACCTTTCATACCAGCACACAGAGTCCTGGGTTTTTAAGTCTCTAAAGAGTTTTAAATTCTCTACTGCCTTGCAGAAGGCTGTCCCAACCAGCAATGGTTTTGTTTAGCACTTGTGGCTGGAGTATCCTCCTTTCTATTTAGACCTGAGTCTAGGACTCAGAACACTTGCTTTGAACCCCTTTGAGGGATGCCTGTGAATTTTGTATTAAATGAATTTTAGATAAAAAACATCTAAAAGTCATGCTGAGATTTGACCAAACGCAAGTTTCCTTCCTGCCAGTGCCCACCTCTGTAAGTAAGCCCATGAGTCATCAGACCATGATGAGTCTTCATTAGTTCCTGTGACTGTCAGATTCCTTCCTTTATGCACAGTGACCCCTGTTATGTGTAGGGAGGTTGCAAAATGATCCATTTCAGGCTGGCAGTTTAGCATGCCTTCCTGGACAATTAGAACCAATGGAGCCTGGAGATGGAAAATCTACTACCCAAGTGTCCCACTTCCTGATCTTACAAGTACACAATTTACCAAAAATTACCTTTAGTGTCAGTAGGAAGCTGCCACAGATTGTTTCTAGGCCCCACTTGGTTTCTGGATTTCAGAGATGTAACTAAATTATCATGGTGAATTCAATTTCTGGAACTCGGTTTCTGAATTGGTGCAGCGCTCCCTTCTGTCTGTGTCATTCCATGTGCTCAGGTGTATGACCATATCAAACGTTTTGTTTAATGCAACCATTAATGCTGAATGTGTGGTCAGCCATATGCAGTTAGTGTTGATGTAAGTGGGGCTAAGGAGTTACCAGCTCTGTACCTTACCTGGATGCCTCTCGTCATCCTCACTCTTACCTTCTGCTGCCCTCCAGAAGTTACATGGAGGTTTCTATTGGCTGAATTGATTTGATCACTCCATAATCTCACTATCTGAGATGATCAGACTTAAAACCAGACTTAACTCCTCTCTATCTTACAAAAGGGAGAATTTTCTTAGTTTGAATTTTTCCCAGTACTGGGCTAAGGAACGTTGAACATTTGAAACTGCATTGACCTTTAGCAGGGAGTAATGGCAAGCAAGGCAGAAAGGGTTGGAATGGTGACCTTCTGCTGTGACTTGGTAGCAGCTGGGACAATTCCTCTGACTGCGCCCTAAGCAATAAATAATGCCATGCTTTGTTATGGCTACTTTGCTTCCGGTTTTGGCCCTGAATTCAAACACTTTGCCTTCTGTATTGAAGTATCTGCCTCTTGGATCTTGTACTGTAGTATATCTACCTGGGATGGGATTTAGCACCAAATTATGAATACCTGAATGTGAGTGCAGAGTGGAGATGTCCACCTGTGAGCTTCCCCAAAAGTAATATGCACATCTGTTCGTCTGAATAGCTCTGTGTAGCCTCACTGGCTGTATTGAGTAGCTCCTACAGGAGTTTACCCAACTGCAGCTGCCTTCTAAAGACTTGGCTCTGACAGCTGTGATATGTTCTAGCTAAAAGCCTGTAGACTCTAGTCCAGCTACAGTAAATGCAGTACTTCTGCTTTTTGTATAAGACTCTTGAGTCCACTGGAGTTCAGAAGAGGCTTCCATTTTAAACAAATGGACAAAGCCTTGGCTCTTTTTCTTTCTCTTCCTGTTACTGTATGTTACACTAGCTGTGGTTGCCATTGTGGTTGCTATTGGTGTGAATACTAAGTTAGACAATTTCAGGAAAACTGATCAATATCCTGATCATCGTCAGTCCATACTGACGTGCACTTGAAGATGGCAATGTTGGGGTTTTTTTGACAACTTGTAATATTATCATGAATTAATTTAGCAATAATTATACAGCTTCGTTTTCTAATAATCCACTGTTTTTATGTCCTTGTAAAATACACTTTAGAGGCCTGGTTTCTCTTTTTGACAACCTCAAGGTGGTTTGCTGTGCGTCTGGATGCCATCTGTGCCGTTTTTGTTATAGCGGTTGCTTTTGGTTCCCTGCTTCTCGCCAAGAGTAAGTACAGATGTTAAAAAAAGTTCACTCAGTAATTACCATGTATAGTAATGTCTAATTCTTTTTCATATGTTGCTGTTTCTAATTGTTTAAAGGCTGTAATTAAGTTAAATGTTTCTTTCTAGATCATGATCTTGTCCTTGGTCTAGGGCGCTGGGACTGTATCTGCTTTCCTGCAAATACTGGAGGCAGTTCAGACATCTTCCGGGCTGAGGCATGCATCTATCATCATCCCCAAATGTGCAAACAAACTTGCACATCTGTAGTCTTCACTTTTGAGATTTGGCTTTCAGAGCAATAACAAGAAATAAATCTTCTTCTTTTTCCCCGCCTTTGTCTTTCTCTTTTGGGCCTACAGGGCTTTGCTTTTCATACTGAAACACCCACAGAGCTGCCTCTTAACAACTTTTTTCCTTTTTGCACATGGCACAGTAAGTCAAAAGGCAAGCTAAAGTTCCTAGGGATACTCTTCTCATATCTTGGATCAGTGGGATAGGCCAGTTCCAGAAAGAAAATTGCCTCGTAATAATACATTTTATGTTCACTGTCACTCATGAACTGTCATTAGTGTATGCATCATCCAGGATGTAATTGGGTTAGATGTACTAGAATGAGATAGTCATCTGAAACATGAAGGAAGAAGTAATTATCTTGGACATGAAAATTAGTGCTAATTTGCTGGTTTTGTTTCTTTTCTTTTTTCGTTGGGTAAGTTTTGTATGTGCATGTGTGTTTTAAAATTTGAACATCCTATGCTGCACAGCTCGGCAAATTTTGAGCTAGGTTTGCTGTTAGTAGAATGCAAAAAGACGAGTCAAAACAATGGTCCTGAATCTTTCCTTGCCTCTGGATAAGGAGTAGCTCTCCTGAAGTCAACAGGACTATGTTAGGATAAAGTTGAAGCAAGTCAGAGGACAACAATGGTTAATATCAGGGCAGACAGAATGCATTTATTTTGTGAGAGCAGACCCAGTGAACACAGTAAATGCTTTTGTAAACAGGGGAGGAAGTGCTCTGTCATGTTACTTTATCTGATTGGTTATAAGAATACAAAGTTGATGTAACTGTCCATAACTAATGTTGAAATAATTTTATGCTAATTTTTTGCTTAGGTTTAGGGCCTTATCTAATTTTGTTAGAAAAAAGTGAAGAGTTAACTAATGCTCAGCCAGATAGGGATGACCCTAGCAATCTATGTAAGTATGGTCTTGAGACTGAACCTCAGTTTTTAGATAAACACCAGGCCAAGGAGAATTGGGATTCTCTTTTCAAATACACAGTTTCCAAAATGTACCCAAAAAAAGCATCATTAGCTGTTCTGCCTGGGGGTACTCATTGCACAGATGGCAAGTACTGCGTAACCAAAAAAAATCCTGGCTGTGATGCTTCCATCATGTAAGTAATGAAAGTAAATGTAACAGATTTTTTGTAATGTACCTATTTGAGTCTTTTTTTCCTGTCTTCTGCAGCTCTGAATGCGGGGCAGGTTGGTTTGGCACTCTCCTATGCAATCACCCTCATGGGATCATTCCAGTGGGGTGTTAGACAAAGTGCTGAAGTTGAAAACCTGGTAATGTATATTGCTTTTCCCTTCCTGATGCCTTTCATTCTAGTGACATGAAGCCTTAAGGATGAGATTCTTCTTAATTAACTTAGGATGTTAATACCTTAGCAAGTGAATGAGGCATCACTCTGCAGCCCATAAAGAAAATAACTTCTTTTAGGTTATAATTTGTCTGACTGATTTTGAATATTTCTTGAGATGAATTGTGCCCAGGGACTGTCCTCCATTCATAGTGAGGGAGGTTTTACAATCTCCCTTTACAGCAGAAAGGAGACTGTTTAGTTACACTGTAGACAATTGCATTGCAACTTGCTATAGTTGCCATAAATTAATCCCTTTCTATAAGGAAGATTTTAAATTATGTTTTATATTTGGTATTTATAATTTATTATTATTTATTATTGCTTTTTAAAATGTTATATATCCCTCATGGCATTTTGAGAGTCCTGTTATTCCATTGCAAAGTCTTACAACTTTTTAATTAATTCTAAGTTAACACAAATGGGAAAGTATTTTTTTATATTCAGCCAAGAAGGTTGTGTGTTTTCTGAAATGTATAACATAAACCACTTTCTACCAATTCACAGTATTTACTAGCATGTTCTAATTTGCCTGTTTACTTTCTTAAGATAATACATAAGAAAAATAGATTGTAAAAAGAACATGCTGAACATAAACCTGGGATTTTTTGTGTTGTGTTGACAACTGAAGTTACTTGTAATTACAGTTTGCTGTCCATAGTCTAGGAAATACGTGTAGCCTTTTTGTAGAAGTTACAAAGGTGTGCTTAGTAACAAAGAAACAAAATTAATAATAATAATTGTAATAATGTTAGAATTTTTTTTCCTACTGCATTGCTTCTTCAGTACATTTTTCACATACCAGTAAACTAGTAGTGACAGATTTCGTAAGAAATGGCAAGAAAGCTTATAGGTTTTTTCGTACTATTGGGGACGTTTTGGAAGTGTCTGTGGGAGTGTCACTGAGCGTACTGAGTTGCTTTCTTGGAGGCTGCAATTCAGAAATACCTGGGAAGAGAAAGACTTACCATTCACTAACCTGACTTTGGTGTGGAATGCTGATCATTTTATGGAACTATGATTAGCATCGGCTTCTTTGACAGGTGGATATCCACCAAAAAATCCTTTGTTATTAAAGGGTGACTATGCTTGACGGAAGCAAGAGCATTTCCTCTCTATTCTGTTGCTAGCTGGTCAAGGGAAGCGATTGTCACACTCTACTCAGTGGTGGTACACCCTTGCTTTGAGTCCTGTATGCAGTTTTGGGCACCACAATACAAAATTAAACTACTGGAGAGCATTCCAAGGGCCAGGAGGACAGTGCAGGATCTGGAGGGGAAGCCATATGAGGAGTGGCTGAGGTTACTTGTTCAGCCTGGAGAAGAAGAGACTGAGGGGAGATCTCATCACAGTCTGCAGGTTCCTTGTGAGAAGTGGAGGGGGAAGCATTGATCTCTTCTCTGTGGTGACAGTGACAGGACTCAAGGGAATGGTCTGAAGCTGTGTCCGGGGAGGTTTAGGTTGGATATTAGAAAAAGGTTCTTCACCCAGAGGGTGGTTGAGCACTAGAACAGGCTCCCCAGGAAGTGGACATGGCATCAAGTCTGCCAGAGTTCAAGACGCATTTGAACAATGTTCTGAGGCACATGGTGTGATTTTTTTGGGGTTGTCCTGTGCAGGGTGAGGAGTCAGAACCCATTCGTGTGTCTACCTGTAGTTCATTTGGCAGTTTTATTTCTAGCTTTGACTTTCCAACACACAATGGATTAGTGCCCTCTTAGTCAAGACTGACAATACTCTTAGCTTAATTTTTTTTAATACTTATGCACATAGTTACTTATTACATGTTTAGATTTGTAATTAATCCCACTGATGAGAAATGAATGCTTATGTATGGCTTTGTGTATCATGATAGATTTGGATCTGTACTAGAGATGAGATGCATGAGTAGACATGAGAGACATTCCTTCCATTTTTTTAGTTGTATAAAGAAAGCACAGAGTGACACCAAATACTCTTACCTGTGTTTAAAATAAAAGCTAGGGAGTAATTTATATTGAATCTCTATAGTAAAAATACACACACATATTTATATGCATGCAGTATTTGCAGTATATGCAATAGGATGAAATTCATGTATGTATGTCTTCTTTCTTCTCCTTAGATGATATCAGTAGAAAGAGTAATGGAATACACAGAACTTGAAAAAGAAGCTCCTTGGGAGACCAACAAACATCCACCACCAGAATGGCCTAACCAAGGAATGATAGCATTTGAAAATGTTAACTTCACTTACAGTCTAGATGGACCTTTGGTTTTAAGACATTTGTCTGTTTTAATTAAACCAAAAGAAAAGGTATGTATATGGCTGTCTTTGGATATTCTCAGAAATTAAGCAAAGATGATAAATTGACAAGAAGCTGTGTGCTAGAAATACATTGTAAAATATGTGGATGTTAGGAAAATAGTGTTTTTTTAAAAAAACAAGCTTTAGTTATATTTAATAACAAAAGTTATAGCCTATTTATTTCCTGTAAGTGCATCTGGGAACACGATATTTCGGTCGTCAAAACAAATGATTAAACATATCTGATAATCTCCTTTAAAAAATCTGAGCTCCTTCAGAAAGTGGCAGACACTGAAAATACCAGTCAAGCCCAGAATGTTTGTTCAAATCCAAAGCAAATGCAGTTGTATCAGGAAATTGGGGATTCAACAGAGGGAACATAATTGGAGCCAAGTATGTCAACAGACAAGGTGAGCAAAGACAATTGAAAATAAGAAATGTACATGCCCTTTGCACTGAGCCCCGAATGGAAGAGAGAAGAAAGAAATACAAATCAGTTGCATAACTTTATAATTTGGGATTTTATTTCGGTTCCTTTTGGCTACCAATGCAATTAACTCATGTCATTAATTAGATTGGTAGCCAAAAGAAACATAGAAATAAAACTCTTCCTCCTCTGCAAATTTGACTACTCCTGCCCAATTTTGGCGCGCTCCCTGTAGAAAGACTGCTGCAGGGAAGGTCTCCCCCACAGACACAATTAAATTTGAGCCCTGCAGTCTTAATTTGTGCTTTGCTACATTTCAAATGCAGGTGTACTTTTTTGATTAGGAGGTCTTCCCTAGGAGGCTGGTTCAGCTCTACAATCATTGCCCTTGCCTCGTTTTTAACATGCTTTCCATTCAGGTCGAAACCTGTTTCTTTCCTCAAGTGGACATGTATAATACAAAAATTCAACTGGACTTTGCTAGCTTGAGGTGATCTCCTGGTATGAGCTGTGAATGAGTTAAAAAGGGTCTCTTGAGAAGAAGAGCGGTATGGGCTGTCTCCTTAGCTGTTACATGTTGTTCCAATATAGACAAGAAGTTCTACATTTCTCAGTGAGAGACAGGAATAAAATTAAAAGCGGAAGCAAAAGATATTAGCTGTTCATGACTCAGTCCTTGGTGGGGGCAGGAGAGGGAGGGATGACTGGGGGTCTTTATTTTTGCTGAGCAGTTATGCTGTGGTTTCCTCATCCTGAATTTGCCCAGCTTGAATTGATTGCCAAGGACTTTGTGCTTTGTATGATGTTTTGCACAATACTGCAGTAGGCTGCCACTGCGTAAAATAAATCTCCCAAGCATCTCTCCTCCTTATATTTGTTTTAATTATGGAGAAGCATCTTCTTCAGAACCAGATTTCCAGATCTGTTGCGGATTCTGCCCATACTGCTGTCAGTGAGGGCTCTTACGCCTGTTCAGGCGCCTGGCTTATAGAGACTTCTGGTGGCTGCAGTGCCACTGGCAGCAGCAATGAGTTTAAGCTTCTGCTGTGCTTGTAGCTTTTCTTGTAGCCACCCCAGGGCCCAGCTGGGAAGCTGTGAGTACAGTAAGAATGAAGGAAGTGATGGCTAGCAAATCACTTATGGGTTAAGGTCTCTTTTGATCCGTTTGTCTTGGCATTCAGTATTTCCCTACAGTCAAAGCAGGCTAGGAAGGACCCTGTGTTTTAAACATCTTTGCTAATGTAGTGTGGTCTGACAGAGCAGGGAGAAGCAAACTGCTGTGCCAGCAGCTGGCAGTGGTTAACCTCCTCTGCTACTACAGCTGCAGCAGGAGAAGGTTAGCATGTGTAGCATTGGGTTTTAAACACCACTATCTTTGTTTCAGGGAGCTCATGAATGCTTATTGGCTAATATATTGTCAAATGCACCTTCTCCTGACAGCTCCTAGATCTGCAGGCTACACGAAAAAGTTAGGAACGTGCAGATGTAAATCTACGGCATGGCAGCTGTGCTCTCCCAACGCACCACGAAAGGGAGCTTGCCTGAGGAATAACAAAGACATGGGCAGTTTCAGTGGAGTAGCTGACATGCTGTAAATCTCACATTTTTTGTGCAGCTCTGCTGTGAAGTACAAGTGACACTTGAGTAATGATGAGCCCAGCGTGGCAGGTGTACTCCTGTGTATGTCCATGGCTCATAGCAGGCAGCACAGTCCTGGCCGTGTGATTCCTGAGAGGTGCCTGGCACTTCCATTTGCAGTCTGTCGCTGTATTGGCGCTGGCTGTGAGTGAGCGTGGGCCTCTGAAGAATAAAATGTATTAAAAAATAGATAATGTGTACACTGAGAGCTGTTTCAAATTCTTGTCAATTTTCAGCAGCCTGTAGTCAATTGGACCAAAGATACAAATAGATTCTTCTAAATGTTGAAGAGCATAGTCCTTTCATTTGATGCCAAACTGAAAGTGCAATTTTGACAATATGCAGAGCAGCTGCATTTTTATTTTAAGTATCAATGTATTTTTATGGGTTTTTTCTTTATATCCTTGATACAATACTTTATATTGACATTTTCAGAGGAACAATTGAACTTTTGTTTTCACAACTCTGGTTGTCTGTATTCTCTAGTCATCATTTTCTTTCTGAACTGTAGTTTATCTGTTCAGAACTATTTTTCCATTGTTCCCCTGATATAATTTAGAGTACTAGACATGTTATCATTTATTGTAATAGATTTGCTTAAATTAGTCTGTTTCTTTAATAATAAGCACTATAGAAATGTTTATTAGTTTATATACAATAGTACAATAATGAATGGTTGGATGAAATTGTTGAATAAGGACATAGAAGTAGAAAATACCTTTTAGATTATGTAGCATAAGTTGCTCCTTGAAGTGTATTTTTTTGTGTTTTGTGTATTTTTTATCAAATGTGGGCACTGCTGTTTTGTATGAACTTGGTGTCTCTGACTGAAAGTTTCTCCTTACACTTTGATGCAGTTTCCTGTGCTTAATTTCATTCCAACAGTCATTGCTGCATACATGTGAGTCTCTGGCAGTGGGTAATTGCCCTCTGGTGTCTGTACGTATACTCATGAAGGTTTTCATCTTTCTTCCTCTTTTCTGCACCCCTATCACTTCGCCGGGCTATATTATATGTGTTTAATCCTCATATATCCATCCCCATCGAATCAGTATCTCCAACCCATATTAATTTTGTGTCGCACTGCTCTGAACTCTATCCAGTGTGCTGATTTTTTTTTTTTTAATATAGGGATTAGAACAGAATGCAGCAAATAACAAATTCTGCCAGATCAGATCTGTGTAGAGGGTTACACCCATTATCATCTCTGATACAATTGATTTCTGTACATTGTTTTTCTCAAAGAACCCTTTACCCGAATACAACATTTTAAAAAATTTAAAAACAGAAGAAATATTTGTAGGTCTTGGCCCCTTGTCATCAAAGTTATCATTCCCATATTTTGCATTGTCTCTTTTTACTGAAAGCTGTATGTTTTTTTCACATTGTGTATCTTGTCCAATTTTTCTTTGGGAACAAAGAGAAGCCTGAATCTCTGTGATTTTATTTTTCACTATTTCTTCTGTTTGAGAAGGAATTTCAGCTTGCTGTCATGGCCTTGTAATTTCAATACTTGTTGAAGTTGTCCGAAGTATGGATACAATTTATAATCCTGCTGCTTTAAAGTACTTCACCTTAACCATACTAACCAAAATCAGTCTCAATTATTTAAATTGGGAATACGTTGCTCTCAGAGTGTTTTATGGGAATCTTTTTTTGGATCAAGAAGTAGATGCATGCCTGAAATAATTTGCCTAACATCACCCAGAAAACCAGGTTTACTATAAAAATTAGCAGCCTTGAATCACATTACTGTATGTATGGAGCCACTTCATCTTGTTTACACAATAAGACACCACACATTAAGGGGAAATCTTTCACCTTTGAATATGATCCAAGAAATTGTCGTGTATACAAATGTCACCTGAATCCAAACTGATTTAAGGGGAGAGGGCTTTTCCTCTCGGAAGAATGTTAATTATAAAGAAGTTTTATTTAGTGCGTGTTCTACTGTAAATCCTGTGATGTTGTAAAAATGTTGCTTGACATATTAATTTGTTCAGAAAAGCTCACAGTTTAATTGTAGGGGCTTGCCTTGCTCTGTAGGTTGGAATAGTGGGAAGAACTGGAGCTGGGAAAAGCTCTCTGATAGCAGCCCTCTTTCGCTTGGCGGAACCTGAAGGAAGGATTTGGATTGATAAGTACTTGACATCAGAGCTAGGACTCCATGACTTGCGGAAGAAAATTTCAATTATACCTCAGGTAAGAGAGTGACTTGGTTGGCCACAGCTATTTAGAATATAATACCATAGTGTTTAAAGTGCTTTGCTGGAATATGTTCCCCCTGCACCCCTGTATGCAGTAGACACAGGAACTATTCTGGTGTTATTCTTATTTGAGTGAGGTCTTGATTATTTTACGATAAACAGAATCAATTTTGGGGACTGGAGCATTTTCTTCGTAGTTTTGTACCCTGTGTGTTTCTCTGGAGTATCTGTGTGTAAATGTTAGCTGTATGCTGTCATCCCATAGTCCAGGGAAGAGCAGAGAAAATCTGATAAGTATATACCAATCTTCAGCAGTCCTCTGAAGTCACTTGATCCTATGGGAGCAATTCCTGCCTGTTGCATTGCCTGAAGCTTCCTTAGTAAGGGATTTTGAAAGACCACTTTCACCTCGCTAGTCACCCCTGGTCACTTGACTGGTGCTAGATTTAGAAAGAGTAAATGTGCTACCTAGAAGTGAAGTACCAGCTTTTGCATTATTTGGAGAAGGTTGGACAGGAGAAGACCAGGGGAACAGACAAAAGAGGTCATTATGAGCCATAAGCAAAAACTTGATGAATTTTAGAAGCTGAATGCAAGAAAGGTTGCAATGCAGGAAAAGAACCCCAACTAAGTGTTGTAAATAGCCTCATCTCTCATGCTGGAGTAGAAGAAAGGCTGTTCAAAGAAGTCCAGTAGGCCACAGGTCTTCTCTCTTGGAGTCTTTCATGAGACATTGAATCAGAGAACGGTTATGTATAACCTTAAAACTTCGAAGGCAAAGTCTGTGCATGTTACAGTTTCATGAGAGTTCTGGTCTCTTTTGGATGCATTTGATCTCCACTGAAGAGGCAGGAGGAGTGAAAAGATCATATGATGCAAATGGGAAGTAATATTTTGGAAAGTAGTTCATTTGCGCAGTTCTAGCAGGTAGAGTGAACAGTAGGCTGTAAACCAGAGGAGCTTTTTCGCCATGTTTAGCATTATTTCTCACATCTCTGTATTTTATTGCAGAAGCTGTATTTAGAGTTACGTCTGAATGTGTGCAAGTCTGTTGGCAGGATGGCAGAGTGTATTAGGTTCTTTAAATTAGTTTCTTTAAATTGAGAATCTGATAGAAATGGTAATGAAGAGTGGTTCTAAGCCTCTCTTGATTACCTGCCCTTTCCCCTCCAAGAATAGGAGTCAAAGAAAAGAAACAGGTATGCTATTAAAAAAAAATAAAAAATAAAAAATAGGTACTTCCCCAGCAGTTGGATTGTTGCCTAACAGAGGATGTCTTTTGTTTCTGCACGCTCAAGGCTTTGTTATTGCAGTACTTACTGGAACTAGTCATCTTTTGTATGTAAAGAGGACTTTATATGGATTTAAATTCAGGTTTTTTGTTTGTGTGCAGTGTTCCTTTCTCTTGAAATTAGACGATCATCAGTTCATTCAAGGTCTGCAGTTTTTTGAAAGCCTTGCCCGTAGCTATTGTGGGTGATTTTTACATTTTGAAGAATTCAAGCGAGTTGAACAAAAGAGGATACTGAGACAGGAAAACTGCAGGTCAGATACAGTTTCTACATGTTGAATGATACAGATGCTCAAAGTTCAGTGCATTCAGCTATACACGTATGGTTTTTTCATACACAGGTCTATTGACATAGTTTTTAAACTGTTTCAATCCAGTGGAACTCTGTGATTTTTGTCAAGTTTATCTAAGGTTTTCATCATAGTCCCAAAAGTTTTGAGTGTCCAAAGGCTAGCAGATAGCACTTGTTTTTGATGTAAGGGAAGACGATTTCTACTAAAAATATGCAAAACTATCAAGTGGTGGTCCTAAGAAGAGGAGGAAGGAGGGTTTGGAATCGGCTTTCTACAACAGTAAACTGCCTGATAGGCATTGTCTTACACTGTGCTAATAGTAGTGTCAATAATAGAAATGGCAATGTAACATCAGGTAGTTATTTTGCAGCAAATACCTTCATAATTATGTGGGCAGCTGAAAAACCAGCGAGAGAGATGCTTATTAGAATTGCAACATAAAACATGCTAAACAGAACCATTCCTAGAGAGTGATGAGGCAAGACTGAAGTTTTCTTGTGTGTACGTTTAAATACCTACCTGGAGAAATAAAAATGTGCTTAGGCTTCTAATTGCTTGCTTGGATGGAGCTGTGTAAAGGTTGTGTTTGTAAATCTTTTCTATGCAAATGTTGTCTGCCTCTCTTGACTGCAAGCATTTTTACAACAATTATTTACAGGTTAGTCTTATTACTTTCCTCTCATAAACCAGACTGTTTTAAATAATAATCTGTGTCAGAAATGGTAATTAAAAAATATCCTTATCTTCTGTTGCAGTGCATGTCTGTTGTTAGGACTTTTATAATAGTTATGAACACTTTATAGGTTCAGCCTTTCCTTTTGCCAGCCTATAAAAATGGATTGAAAAGGAAAATGAATGTAACAATACCTTCAAAATACGCCAAATGATGTATTAAAATGTGTATTGTTAAGCAAATTACTTTCTAGGTGTTTTTGAAGAAAACTGTTTTGGCCTTGAAATGTTTTGTTTTAAACCCTTTTGCTCATTCAACAGGTGCTATTTTGCTCATTCATGATGTTGCTATTGCAGCAAATACTTTCAAATAATTTTCATGTTACTTCAGAAAGTGTGTATTTTCTTTTATATTGCTTGTGGCATGTTCTGTCTTTTTAAATTCTTTTATAGCACCCAGATGATTTACAAATGAAAAGACAATAAAAGGGTTAAAGTCTGAATTCTGTTCTGATTTGCTGCAGCCCTTTGGAGCTGGGCATCACTAGGGTTAGATGGGGGGGAAGTCATGACAGGTTAATCTCAGAGTAAGCTGAAGTTACCCAGTGTAAGTTAGACTTTATTTCCTAGGGGAGAACAAGGAAAAAAAAAGTACATATTTTGCCTAAAATTTCTCCAATTTAAAGAAGGCTGACAACATGATGAATGGTCTCCATTTATGATTAGCACTGTTACAGCTTTTGACTTGTTTTTGTCTTTATGTGTGGTGTTAAGATGAGTTTAGCCCTAAAGTCATGTCAGTGCATGATTCTCAGGTCTGGCAACTCACATTACCGAGTACAGATCTGTTGCTTAAGGAGTTCTGAAACAAGTCCTCTTCCCACTTCTTCAATACTACATTTTTCAGTGTGATTTGTTTTGTGCCAGTTTGATTAATTATCTGTTATTGGTCTGACTGGGAACTGAAGTAGAACAAAACTTGCTTCGACCACAGGTAAACCCACATTGGTACCTGAATGGGAGAAGGTACTGGTTTGACTCCCTGGTGTATTTTGAGTGAGAGCTTTGCCCAGCAGTGCTCCAGTTCTAAGTAAGTTTGCTTTGGTGCTGTGGCAGTATAGATTAACTTCAATGTGTTCAGGTTTTAAATGGTGAAAGCTGTTCTTACTTAGCCCTGATGGTAAAATGGAAAGGCTTTTATGGTATGAAATGAAAAAAAAACCCCAAACCCACAGCCAAACAGAGAAGGAAAACCCAAAAGGCATTGTGAGTTCTTTGATTCCTCTCTGGTTTATGTACTTCAAAACCAGGTTTTCAGAACTGCCCAAAAGTAATTTAGGAGTGTGAGCTCATTGACAGTGCTAGTTGTTGGTTTTCATTAACAATACCAGGAGGATAGCAATGATTTCATATAAGTATATATATAGCTTGTGGCATCAGAACAGCGGCATGTAAATGCCCGTTTAAGTACCGACATAACTGTGTGCAGCCAGTTGCAAACAGACCTGTCCTGTTTGGTAAATTATCTTCATACAGAGTAGTTGAACACTAGCCTCACCCCCCACATCCCCCTTAAGCATGCAATTGTAATATACACCTTTGCATTTCAAAAACGATAGCTTGTTGTTAGATATTTCTTTGCTGTTGTTGATATAGTTTAGCTCTGGTTATCATTAAAACACTTACTGCATTATAAAACCTGTATTTATACTGGAATGCTGATTTTACTGGTTTTCAGGAGCCTGTTTTATTCACTGGAACTATGAGGAAAAACTTAGATCCTTTCAATGAATACACCGATGAGGAGCTGTGGAATGCCTTGGAAGAGGTGACTTACTAAATCTAATAATATACATCTGGTATTTAAAATCCAAGTAAAAATAACAGTACAGTGCTTGTGTGTGTTAGGTTTTAACTGTTTTCATCAGGTTTGATAAGGGTATAGGTGTTGATGGAAAAAGGTGGACTGCCATATGTGCGTTTGTATATGTGTGTGTTTGTGCATGTGTGTGCAGACATGTATATTGTTATATAAATCTTTTATGAAAAATTATCCTTTGGGATGATGCCTTGGTTATATTTTGATTCATATCTTGGCTTTAATGAACATTAATAGATTCTTAACAACATGCTTTAATGTTTTTAGAATTCTAATAACTGACACACTGTGTAATCCAACTTGGCACTTACTCATTTTGTGTCAGAATATAAAAGGCAAACCTTGCATACTTATTGTTGTGTCATCAGACACACAATGGCTGATTTAAAAGAGAGTTACTCATCCTACAATATGTTGACATGTCAACAGGTGCAGCTGAAGGAGGTTGTGGAAGATCTGCCCAACAAAATGGAGACGCAGCTGGCAGAATCTGGATCTAATTTTAGTGTTGGTCAGAGACAGCTGGTGTGTCTTGCCAGAGCAGTTCTAAAAAAAAATCGTATTCTTATCATTGATGAAGCAACAGCAAATGTGGACCCAAGGTAAAAACAAAATCTGTCATATTAAGATGAGCTGGTTTCTCTTCTAATATGTTCATCTCTGCTGTAGAGGTGAATTTAAATGCTTTGTATCTCATGTAGTTTGTATTGCTGTTTTATGTTTTTGGTGATACCATCACATCTGTCTATTTTAAATGGGGTGATTGAGCTTTGGCTATGGAGCAGATCATATAACTAAGCGCTCAAAATATCCCTAATTTCAGTGCATTCCACAGAGTAGGGAAATTAATATTCAAAGTTTATTTGTCTTGCAGCCATAGATTAGAAGACAAGAATGTTCTTGAATACGCATCTCTGTAACCTCAGAATAGCCATGAAACAAGTTGAGTTCTGTTGACTTCTAGAAGAAATGTCTGTTGGAAATAAATAAATACAAAAGAATTAATTAATCTTGGTCCCAAAACCCTCTAAAACTAGAAAGGTGAAAAATGGCTATAAGCAAAACCGGATACTTCTGGTTATGAGATGCTGTCCTTTCAGATGGTTCAGATGCTGGTGCGGTAAGGTAGAGTAGGGGCAGGGGCAGAAGGTGAGCTGTCCTAAACACCACAGGAATTGCAAAACAGATTTGGGGATGTTTAAATCTACAGGATGGACTCACTTATTCATTATTTTGTCTTGTGTAGCTCAGGCCAGCAGAAGTTTCCTGAATTCATTCCTGTTTGAACTAGAGAGTACTTCTAGAAGAACATCCAACCTCAATAGAAAAAAAATTCAATGACAACCCTTGTTAAATTGTTCCAATAGCTAAGTACCCCCACTGTTAATTCTTGAAACATTTGAAGCGCTGGTGGAAATATTTTGGAAACAATACTGCAAACGTACTGCATCAATTAGGCTGAGCTGAATATATAGTTCCAACAAACTATGGCTTGAGGGAGAACTCAAAGTCCAAAGAGGACAATAACACAGCAAGTCCCTCAAACAGATGCACTAAGGATTTTGTATGTCATCTGGGCGTGACTCATTTTTCTAACATCTTCTTGGGGGAGAAGTGGTGCCACTGGGGTAGCTTTACAGTTCAGCTGACAGTGTATTTCTAAAACCTTTAGAGAAGTGCGTTCCCTTCCCAGAGGTTCTCTGTTCCTTTTTTCTTTTTTGTTCTTTCTTTACTATTAGTTTATTTTTGGCTGAGCTCTGATAGATTAACTGTGATTAATCATAGGTGTGGAAATTTAATACCATCTTACTCATCCTCCCTATTTTGGCATCTCAAACGTGTGTTCTCAACTTGCACTATCCATTTAATTGATCTTGACTAATGTGTGCTGCAATATATATTATAATAAGGTAAATGTTTGTTTGTATCAACTCTAGGCATAACAATACAAATAATAACTTGGAACTTCTTCTTTGAATTCAGTTTGCATTACAGTTGTTATTACCTTTTCCTTAATGTGTTGGTATAACTCGAGCCAAGTATTTTTTAGCTGTGCAATCTGATAGGATGATCATCAGGAAATGCTGATGTGGGTTGCTTAACTGAGCAGTGAGGGAGGCGTTTTTGGCGTGTTAGGAAAACCTCCTCCTCTTCTGATGCACAACCCCCATACCTGGCACCCTTGTCTCTCGCCTGGCAGCAAGCGCACATATCAAGCACCTGAGATGGGAGACCATGGCGAGCTGCCGCCGGCTCTGGAGATAGTTTTCTTTTTTTTGTTTGTTTTTCTGGCTCTTGATCTCTCTCCCTCAGCAGCTTCAACTGCTGCTGCCACCATGTCCCTTCTGCAGTTCAACCTGGATGCAAGTGTGAGAAGGCAGGGTTTAGGGGTGGCAGGAAGAGAAGGAAGGGTGAGGTGACGTGAGGCAGTGGATGGAGGGTGAGAGATGGGCACTGTACCTTCCCCAGGGCTGAGGGGACTCCCCACCACATTCTTTCAGCTCAGCCAGGCCATTCTTTATCTGCTACTGGGAGTGGAGGGAAGGAATTCGAAGTTCATCCTCCTCCCTCTTCTTGTATGTTCTGGCTCCCATATGTACCCTTATTTCTGCCCTTGCTCCTCGTAGCTGCCTCCTGCTCTGCATGCGGCAGGGGTGTGAGCGCTTTTGTGGGGGGGAGGAGGAGCTTGCCATAAAGAAGGTTGTCCTAAGTCAGACTACCTGCATGATTTATGTGATGGCTGACAGACATTTAATTTGACTTTGGCCATTCTTCGTCCATTCTCATCCTGTAAAATAGTCTGGTTTCAAAGCAGTTGAACTGTTCTGGAAAGTTATATGAAGTCTGGAGCAGAAGACCCAAAAAAATTCATGTAGTTGCTTTGATGATACACTGAAACAAAATCTTTAGAAACTGAGAGTTTTTAAAAATACCGGCTTTGTTTAGTTTACTAAGCTTTCTGCTCACTGACTACTGTATTATGTGTTAACTCATATTTTTGCTTATAGAGGACAAAACTTTCAGGGACCAATCCACTGCCACATTTTTACATTGGTTGTTCATTGAGTCTGGTAAAAACAGCCATTGCACATAGTTAGTTCATTAGCCATCTTAACCTTGTAAGGTTTAACCTTTTATTACATCTAACTGCTATCTGTAACTCTTTCTCTTTTGGAGAAATTATCTAAGCCTCTCAGGAATTGTGTAGTGTAATACACTTTCAGGACAATACCCGGAAGACAATAGACAGAAGATAATGACTTATCCAGTTTTCCTTTCAGCAGCTTGGTTGCTTCTCATTCAGATCATATTTATTCTTGCTCTTTAGATAGATTTCTTCTTGCACAGTCAACTAATTCAGGTTACACCAGATCTTGGGTTGCTGGGAAACTTGGTGTTAGATCTTCAACCTGTGGTGCCGGTGGGACAGCTCTACCACTATTTTGTGCTTTCTTACTGTGTTGTTCCTTGCAGTAGGGAGTATCGTGGTTCCCATTTTTATATAATCAGATTAGGATTGATCTTTTGTCACCCAGCAGCCCTGGTTTTGGTATTCAGGTTGCATCTTCACTTTGTAATGTGCCTGAAAGATGATGGGGTTTGATCTACTAAAGTGGGTGATGAAACCACTTGGCACTTGCTTGGACACTTGCTCAGTGTGGGTAGACACCACTAAGAGTCCATTTAGGCCTTGAAAAAGGGACAGAAATGATGCTTCCTTTGGTACTTTTCTATCTCTAATTGGTATGTGATACCATCTCTACACTGTCAGCACACAATTCTGTATACAGATGCTTTTCTTGGTCGTTTTAGATTTTCTTGCTTTCCCTGTCTTCTCCCTGAGATTCTCCTGGAGGTTACTGATGGTGCTTCTGCCTGCTGTCCCAAAAAATGTGCTCCAGGATCTGCCATGAGCCTTGGAGGGGATCTAGCCAAATGTCAGTCAGCGGACACATCTGCATGAGATTTCTTACTGTGATATTTGAAGATGGAGCTATTAAGTCTGTTCCTGATTACTCTGTAGTCTCATTTTAGAACATTTGTCACACCCACAATATGGACAGCAGTTTCTTGTTAGTGATAAGCTTGTATTCAAGAAATACCTGTTTAAGATAATAGTTTGATCGTATCTCTGTAAGAATGAGAATTTTTTTCCTTGTAAATGTAGGAAGAGGTAGTGCTCTAAAGAATACATGTAATAAAAGAAGTTATAGTAAATGAGTACTGAGGATGGGGATGTTCAAGACTTGAGGCGTTCTCAGAAAACAGTAGAAATAACCTGAGTTGCAAATAATTTTGAGCCCTTCGTAAAGTTGTTCTCAAAGTTCCTGAGCAAGCTGTGATTCTCTGTGCTCTGTAGAAGCTCTGCAGGAAACTTCCCTTTGATCTTGACTATAAGGAAAGAAAAAGGCTTGCTTTACACAATTCTAGGGAGTATTGAATATTTTTTCTATTTTGTTATTTTAACCATTGCAGAGAACACATCCTGCTGTCTCTGTAAGGTTCTTCCATAGTGAGTGTTTTCAGGGATGTCCTTGATTTTTTTCCCACGTGGAGGTAAGAGTAGTCAGGTTATTGAGGCGTTGCTGAGAAGAGAGTAGAAGAATATACATGCATTAACACTGGGGTGAAAGCACTGGTATTGCTGTGATGTGGAACATGATTAACAACTTCCTTTTCTTAAGGAGATAACAGAGGACTAAAGAGCTTGGCCCTTTCCTGACTTCTCCTGTCTCTTTCCCTGATTGCATAATGTCCTTGGTTCAAAAGGAGTTGAGAAACACCTGCTTCCCACCTCATTCTTGAGCTTCTTTTAGGAAGTAGGAGCAGAAGGACCAAGCCTCTCAGACTGTGGTCCAGAACTCGGTTCTCTTGGGCTCGTGACAGAACTTAAATGTTTCTGTCCCCAGATGAAGGTAACAGTTAGAATGCAAGGAATTCTTAATTAACTGTTTATGTCTTCCTTCTTTCTGATGATTCCTCCTGTCATCAGCAAGGATCTCTCTTCCCCTTTGTCATGCTGATTGCTTCAACGTAGCTTGGAACAGAATCCATGTTCGTCCTTCAGAGCATGAGCTCGTACTTTCTGCTGTGGAAACATAATGGTTCTTCATTCCTCTCAGTCATCCTGTTCTTCCAGAGTTGTCTGTCCACTTTTTATTGCTGGTGCCTCTTGATATGGTGGCATCAGAACAATTCTCTTTGTGTAATTAATGAAGTGATACCAGATATTTATCATGTGCAGACAGATTCAGTGTGGAGTACTACTTCTGTCTAAAAAAATACTACTTAATCAGAGGAAGATGTGTTTAATGAATCTTCTAGTATTTTATTTTCCCATTACTTTTATAAATTTAAAGAATTAAGGCTTTGCAGGCAACTGATTGCAGCCAATGTGTCTGCCTAAATATTCTAGTTTATCCAGCTATCTCCTTCGTCTTTTTTTAACCAAATCTGCAGCATTTTATTATTCTCCAGTCATCATATAAATGAAAGAAAAAAATCATATTGTAATAGAAATCCTGGAAATGAGGCCTGTGACTTCAAGTGCCTGACTTCTAGGTTGGAGCTTCCTTGGTCCAGCTAGCCCCAGTATATTTAGAGTTCTTTGTGTTGTCCTTCTACCTTGGATGAGAATTTTGGTTTCTGTTCCTTTTTCACCGTTGTTGCCACTTGACTTTTTTTTTTTTTTTTTTTTTTAAAGGCTGGTGGGCAATACCTGAGTATTCCCAAGGCCTGGCTTGGTGCCCAGGGTGGGAGCCAAGGCTGCCTGTGCAGTGTGGGCTGCCAGGTGCCTCTAGAGGGCATTCATAACCAGATGGCTGCCTAATCTGGGTTCTCAGAGTCGCCTTCCAGCCATGCCTCTCCCCTTTCACTGACTAAAGAGAGGACTGTAGAGATCCACATTTAAGCCTGACTGGGATGCTTTTAAGTTAGGTGGTGGCCATGCTTCTCTTGGACAGTTAGTTACTCGAATAAGCTCCACTTCTATGAGTATTGCCCAGCTTTTGCCTTAATTCTTGTTTATATAAGTAAAGAACATTCTAGTGTCTTAACTAGCTTTCAGTATAATTTTATTTCCTTATCACAGTTCTCAGCTTTATTTGTGACAGTTTTCACTTCAGCCCTGTACTGCAGTGTCTAGGCTCTTAGTTTTCATTCTTTACACGTCTTATGTTTCCTTCTGCTATCATTTTGTTAGGTGGTTAATTCATACAGTAGGCTTACTCTTATCTTGAAATCTTTTATTTCTTTTTTTGGGTTGTGTGTTCCAGTTAATGCTTTCGATTTGCAGAGTATGCCAAATTTTCTTTTTTTCTTGTATTCAAGTTCTTGAGCTATTCCAGTACTAGTTTAGTTTACCAGCCATCTCCTTTAATTAATCTTCTTTTGCATTTGAAATCAAGAACCTTAGTTCTAGGCTGTCTTGTGTTTGTTCTTCAGATGATATGCAATGAAGGATATATACTTTCACCAACTTTACTGCTTGCACAAACTAAATCTTGAAAGAGAATAGCAATGCCTTTTTTGTGCAGAAATCTGTAAAACTATCTGAATCTACAGAATTTTCCTTTTTCTGTAATCAAAGTCTGGGAAATCAGTCTCCTGAAATGAAGCCTACTGTTTTACTTACAAGAAGAAATTCTTTCCTCATCAGGTATTGGAGGGTAGATTTTGAAGTATGTTTCATGATACACCTCCAAGACATCTGGTATGACAAGAGGAAGAAGCACTTTAATAACTTTATAAGCATATTTCCTTCTATGCCATCATATTTGATGAAGTCATACTACCTGCCTGCCATTCATTTATCCATGCAAACATCTTATTTTTGTCTGCATTGCTCTTGCTGTGTTTCAGAACAGATGAGCTCATTCAAAAGACGATCCGTGAAACCTTTGCTCACTGCACAGTGCTGACCATTGCACATCGCTTGAACACCATTATTGACAGTGATAGGATTATGGTAAGACAGTTAACTGCTTCATTTTTTTTTTCTTTCCTGAAGAAGAATAATGTTATTGACGCTTCTTAATATTGATCCAAAAGTGGGTAGGGGTGTAAGTCATATATTAGACTTATCCAAATTGTCCTAGCTACTGTGATTTGCATCTCATAAAACTGTAGATGTAATGACATGAAAAGAATTCTTGCTTCCTCTGGCCTTGTGCTTTCCATCCTGCAAGGCACGAACCCACTGCAGTTGAGGTGCAGCAGGAGAGCTGAGCAAACAAACTCTGCCAATACGGGGAGCCTGTGAAGTCACACCCGAGAGGTTCTGGACAGAGTCAGCTGGGTTCAGTCAGGTGTATTAATGCACTTGGTGGGCCAAGGGAGGCAGTGACAATAGTTGGTGTGGGATGTGTGAGGAGGAAGTGGTGGAGGTTCTGGGGCAGGAGGCATGGAGGTAAGGAGGCAGCAGCTGCCCTGGAGCAAAGGTAGTGATGGGAGAAGTGGAACTAGACTGGTGAGGTGATGAACATGGCCAGCACTCTAAAGCAAGGTTCAAACAGAGAAGATGAAGCACTACCAATGCAGCAGCCTCTGCCATCATTGCTCCTAATAGAGGAGTGTTTTTCCTTATCTTCCACATTTCCTGCCCCACAGTGCATTGCACGTGCATAGAAATTGGGATATTCTTGCTGATTATTTTCGTAAAGGCAGTGGTGTTCCCTGGGCTCTCATGAAATCCGACTGCTTTGTGTCCTTGACATCATGTGCAGGCTGCAGTTTTACAATTTTCTGCTGTAAGAGCACGAGCCCTTTGCTAACATCTTCACAGCCAGTTAATGAAATAACTGGCATAGAGGGCAAACCATGTTCGTAAGTGGAACTCAAATTTAAATGGGCTTCAGGTAGAAAGTATCCTTCACATCTTGGTGGTAACCTTAAGAAATGCCTCTCAACTTTTGTTCCATGGTTTTGGTTTTTTTTAACTGGATGCTCAAAACATTTTAAAATCTTTGAGTTACTGTGGTTGCGTGAAGTACACAAAATTAAACAATTGCATCTGCTGAGGTGAGTGGTGTTCTGAGCTCAGTGATTATAGTTTACTTACAAAGAGAGAAACCAGCAGAACTGCCAGAAGTAGTCATGTAATTGTAAGCATTTAACATATAATAAATAAATATTTTCTTCTCTGGTGAATACCTCCCCACAGGTCTAATGGATATGTTGGTGTTTTCTACAACTGAAATGAACAAAAGATTTGTGAGGAAACAACTGTGACCTAATTAATAGCTGTGTGTGTTTGTTAGTTGTCCAAAGGGATTTCTGTGGGTTTTGGTTCATTAACTACCATTAACCTGTTAGGCACAGAATGCTCCTTCCACGAAGATATTTTCTTAGTTTTACCTTTAATGTCATGAAGTTGCAAAGAAAATTATATATTTTGTTTACTTTTTTGCCAAAAATTGTTGGAGCAAAGCATAAAAATTGCCCTTTCCCCCAAACTATTCAGGATAATTGCCAACTACATAGCTACTCTATTGCATTTTAAGTGTCTGTACATTATTCTTACCCTTATGTTGTTTCAGTTTAGTCACTATTAAGATTTCTAGTTTCCTAATTGTCTAATAGTCTTTAACGCTTTCAGCCTCTTTAGAGTGTTAAAAAAAAGATTTGCAAGAAGATGTGTCTTTGAGTCTGCAGTCAGTAGTAACTTTTAAATATTTTTCATCTTTTTACATTGCTCCATTTTGATCTTATGAATTTCTGTAAACTGAGGGAGAGAGGAGGGTGAGAAGTGAGATAGAAAAAAGGAGGACACTGATGTAACTTTGAAACAAACCTGTTTTCATGACATCCTTACTCAGTTATTGATTCTGGGCAAGTCAGAAACATGATCACATATTTAGAATGATTAGAGTTAGGGCAGGTGTGCTTCTGTTACACTTTAATTACTTGCTTTATTCAGGCATGTAACTCCTGGTGGGAATATAGCAGAATTTTGGAAGAAAAACATGTTAAAAATGCCAAGAAAAAGAATGTTCCTCTAGAAGCGTAACAATTAATGAGGGCTATTAACAATAAAATCAGCATTCATGGAAAATTGGTTGTTTACTTCAATATCACAAAAATTGAGAAGACTTAGCTAACGAAAGCTTTTAGTGTGTTTTATAATTTGGTTAGTCAATGGTAGTTTTAGTAATTCACAAATTTAACTTGATGCAGATTGTTTTTTAAGAGCTGGAAATGCACAAAAAAGTGCATTGTTATTCCTTTACCCAGTATTATTAAAAATCCTGGTTTTGTTCCTCCTTTGAGACCTCTAGGTGCAATAATGCCTTCATTTATAAGCCATTCCACATCTCTGTTGTTTGTTACCATGATAAGTTTTTTAGAAAACGAGGGAAGAAAAACAAAGATGGAACCTGGCAGCCAAGATATTAACAATTGTCTTTTGACAAATAATGAGTAAGTTATTTTTCAAACAAATTTTGAGCAAACTTGTTCAACTCTCTTAAAACAATCACGAATGTTCAAGCCCATTCTTGAACAAGTAGACATCACCTAGGGCTTTCCTCCCTTCCCATTGAATCAGATGGAAAGGAGCCTCCTGCTCAAAGCAGGGTCAGCACTCATTTCACATCAAGTTGCTCAGGGCTTTTTCCATTTAGGCCTTGAAAACTTTGAGAAATGGAGATTCCACAGTTTCTGGGCAACCTGCTCCATTGCTTAATTGTCTGCCATGAAATCTTTTCTTTCCTTATATCCAGTGAAAGTCTCCCTTCTGTTTATGGCCATTGTTTCTTGTTTTCCCACTGTGTATCTCACTAAAGAGACTTGTCTTCTCAGTAACGTCTTTGTAGATATGGGAAGGTTGCTGTTAAGTCCCCTGAAGCCATCAGTTCTCCAAGGAGAACACGCCCTGCTCAATCAGCCTCTCGTTATAAATGCTCCAGTTCACTGACCACCCTGGTAACCCTATTTCAAAAATGCTCAAATTTACCTTTCTCTTTCTTGTACTGAGGGGTCAAAACTGGTCATTGTGTCCTGAGTGTGTTGGCTGCAGTCTCCTGGCATTGTCCACAAGTTTTTGATTTAATTCAGTTTAATTACTGGTTAAAGCAGAACTTTCCAAAAAGAAACTGTTTGCCTTTAGGGTTAATCCAAACATTTAAAAAAAAAAAATTTTTTTTTTGAGAAAGTCATGAGAAAATGTCAAGTTGGATGAGTATGGAAATAGGAACTGAACGTGAACTGTTGCATGTCTGCTCACACCCGTCGTAATAACCGGTTCTATTTTAGAAGAGAAGAAAAGCCTACTCAAGGAGGGAAAAAAGGAAGAACAGAATATATTTTATACAACTGTAGACAAATCTGGCCTCGGGAGTTGTTTTAATTCTCGTTTGTTCCATTCCCAAAACCATACCTCTGCTTTCATAATCCAGGTCACGCCTTAAGAGTATTTCCATTATATCTGTCTTAGTGATAAACACATTTTATCAGAACTTCAAACGCTTAAAATCATTGAGGGAAGAGCTGTATTGTGTAACGTGATACTCTCTAACCCAATCACCTCAATGAGTAATACTACATTGCACTTGCATAGGACCTTTCATCTGGAAATTGTAACGCTCTTTATAAACATTAATTAATTAAACTTCAAACACCTGGGTGAGATAGGGAAGTATCCATACAATCTTTGGAACCAAAGTTGGAAAGACTTGTTAAGTCAGCCCATCAAATAATACTACCATAAAATTATAATCCAGCGGTTTTCAAGCTCCTTTTTTTTTCTTCCCTCTGTGCTTCTCCAGCGTCTAATAGGACACTTTCTCATTCCTTTTCCTTCATTACTTTGAGAAGCCAAGTTGTAACTTCCCATCACGTGCTAGCAGTACCCATTTTAGCTCTTTGGCACAGGCAGGCACTCTGCTGCCTGGCAGAAGGGGAGGGTAGGATGAAAGCTGCAGTTACCTCTTCCGTCATGGCAAATCCTGGCAGAAGCTCAGCTCAGGCTTGCTTCACTGGCCCCTCATTCTGTGTAGCTTCCCCACCACTTTGACAGCTGCTTCTTACCACAGAGGGCAAAGGCCTTTTATGTAAATTGCATCTGCAGCTTGTGGCAGCCAAGACTTCAACTTCCAAGACTTCCAGGGGGATCGTATAAAATCCTCATCACTCGTTCCTCACTCTCTTCTCTGCTTCCTTCTCCATGTTGAGAAATGCTCTTTCAAAATTCTTTTTACAGAGGGGAGAAACAGAAGCATATAGAAATTGAGGCTCACCCAGGGATATAGTGGTTCAGTAGCAAATAAAGCTTATGCATCTGGTAAGAACCTGATGGAGTTGTTTGATATATATATACTATGCCGTGGCCTCTCCAGAGGAAAGCCACAGAGTCAAAACTTGTGCATTTTCCAATGACAAGGATGTTCCTCCAGAGAGTTTTCATATCAGTACAATACTTCTTTGAAATGGAAACTCTTTATGCAAGCCGAACTTGATCTAGTAATTAAAAACAGTCATTCAAATAGGAAGTTTTTGATGAGAGAATCATGGGAAGAGATTTGATTTATTTATGGGAAAACCTGTTGTGGTTACATTCTGAAATGACTAATATTTAGGGTAACAATACAAATGCACTTCACAGCCAGACCTGAGTTGTTTTTTTCGGTCAATAGAAAATTACTTCCCACGTCTTTCTGATAAGCCTCCCTACTTCCCACGTCTTTCCGGTACACCTCCCTCATGCAGTTATTCTCATTTTTCTGACGTGTTTGTCATGGTGGAACATCTGGGCCTCATAAATCAGGCACCGTGTCTCATGTACTGTAGACATCCAACTTCAGAGCAGTCAGTCCACCAAGAGTAGGTATAAACATCTTGGAATCAAAGGGAGAGAGAGAGATCCAGGCAGTGTGTGTGTGGTGAAAAGGCAGTCACCTACAGCCAGATAGAAAATTCTATGCGTCAAAGGTCTGAGTGCGTGTCTCTCTCTGGAGTTCCAATATCTGACCCAGTGTTACAAATTAATGTCCTTTATCCATCCAGATGGAGATGAGACAATGGTGAACATGATAGCGATGGCCATACTGCCCTTCCTTATGATGGGGATTGCAGCATTCTTCCAGGAAGTGCAGAAATCTGTGCTCTATCTGAAGAGGTCTGGATGCAATGCTCCCCATTTCTAGAAAGATGTTGTATCATCTGTGTGCACAGGGCAGTCAGGTTAAGCCCTTCCTTGTGAAGCACTGCATTGCCAGAAATGCAAGAGTCATCAGAGAATACCATGAGGGAGTCTGAATCTGCAGCTCAGGGAGAGGCAGAGCTGAAGGGGGAAGCAGTGGGGAAGCCCCATCTGCCCTACTGATACCTTCATGTGAGCTTTCACTGCAGTGGCCCAGCTTCAGATGGAGATGTGGAGAATTAGTAATACTGAGTTAAAGTCACAAGTGCTGTGGTCTGTTGACTTTTTTTGGTGGCTTTTCACTTATTTAAATATCACTGCTGGAAAATGAATGTTCTCTTATGTTAAGTCACTAGACACAGAACATGCAATCCCAGTTGTAGAGCAGTTCTTTGGGAAAACTGTGTGTCCCACAATTGGTGTTAACTTGCTGGTCTTCAGTATGTCCCTGTAGGACTGTTTCCATGGCTTAGAGCTTCTTGCTGTGAGACACAGGCCCTCAAGTGCCCGGAGTGTCTTAAGAGAGGTCAGTTGATGAGACCATAAATGTTCCTGGAGCCTGGGATGATAGAATATGAAAATAAGAATTAATTAGGACTATATTCAAAACTACTGTTCAGTCCTTCAAAATTCTAAAGCAGATCAACTGCATTGGTATAAAATGGGCGCTTTTTTATTTTTTCTGTAACAGAAAGCTAAAAGGGCATTTGACCTTTTATTAGTCCAGTATCTGGAGTGTGGTGAAATATTATTGGATATTATGCTTGTGCTATTGAAGTCTGTTCTCTTAAAGAATGTAAAAGGAGCTTAATGGATTATCCTAGCTAGAATGAATGCTGGATTTTTGCAACTAAGCATCTAATTCTTGATAAAAACCTTAAAGTACCTTGTGGGTCTGAATCTAGTAATCCACAGTAAAATTGCTACATTCATATTGGTGCACCTGCTGTCATTGTTCAAAAGGAACAAACATTAATAAAACTCCTTTTTTGGCTCAGCCTCTGTCTTGAAAGTATGGACTAAGGAATATTAGAACTAAATTTATTCTTGTTTTTATTCAACCTAAGAAAGGTCCCCCCTGTGTTCTGGGACCAAGGTCTCTTGAGTAAAGAAATGTGAAGGTAAGAATATGAAGGATACTCATAGAAGGGGACCTGCATGGAGAGTAGAGGGCCTGGAAACCGTTAGGTTTTTCCTTTCTTTTGTTAACTCAAGACTTCCAGAGTTTCTGAACTCTGAGCATTTAGCAAATGATTTTTCAGAAATTGTCCGTTTTGTTTTGATTCTGAGCAAAGGCAGTTTCCACTGTTCCGAGATCTTTCAAAACTGGGTTGTTGTTTATCAAACCAGATGGGAAACCAAGATCCTTCCATTTTCTTTCTTGGAATTTAATTGAATTCCACTAATAACAATGGTGAAGACATTGCTTTCAAAGCTGGGTAATGTATGCATCTCTACCATTAAGACAAGATTCTCTTTTGGTGTTTAGGCCAGGTTTAGCATAAGATTCTGAGCTGTGTGCCATGGTCTTGTATCAGAGTGAGTCTTGTCAGCTGAAACAGAATGAGTGTCTGTGACAGTTGTAAATGTTACACCTGGCCTATCTGCCTCTAAAATCAGGTCAAAATCCCAATGAGCTTGAAAATGCACTGGAGTTCTTGGTTCTCCTTGCCAGTTTTAAGCTACGCTTCTCCAAAACATTGGCATCTTGGCATTCTTAAAAGCTGCTCCCATTTCAAGACGGCTGCCCAACAAGATTTTTCTTTTACCTAAATAAAACAACTAATTATTAAGGTAGTGCTTCAGCTGGAATCATTCAAAGGAAGAGCTGAATGTGAATTTCTGCAGGAAGTGAAGCCAGTGTGTGATGAACCTTGATCTCTCATTCTGTCAGGCATTTGTGTGTGAATGTGTTTCCGTCAGTATAAGAACAGGATGGTCATATCATTTTTCTTTAAGGACAGTGGTACGGAATCTGGACTGTACTAAGAATACTTACACATCTTTAGAGAATGTTTTTTGCTTGCTCAGAAGTACTGTATTACTGTTTAAAAGCAAATTTGCACAGGTCATGCTGGTGGCTGTTGCTTTGAGCAGAGAGTTTCTGATAAGGTGAAACTCTATGCATGGCAGCTGAGCCACAAGTTCATTGTCATGAGAAACTGATAAAACCAGGAGACATGCTCAGTCATCTGCAACAATATTCCTTAACCTCTTGAAAAGTATAATACCCTTGTAGCTTATCTACCTTTCTAAGATCCTCAAAAGTCTTATTAAAGAGTGGGTTTTCTTAAACCGAAGTATATCTCACATCACTTCAGGGTCGCATTTGAGCCATTCTTCAATCCCGGTTGAGAAATGTGGCTTTATAGTGATGGAAACTCTAATTACTCATTGACCAAGGGAGAGTTTTGTCAGTATGTACATGTTTTTGTCAGCTGTTGGTAAGCACTGGCACAAGGCCCCTTCATGCCCTCTAAGACAAGGGTTGAACTTACACTGATGTGTCAGATGTCTGGAGGTGAGGAAACTGTACAGTACAAGAGATGTTTGCAGTGTGTGGTTAACAAGACTTCTTCAACAAGACACAGAAAGAGGTCATATCCAATGATTATCAGTAGAATAAGTCTCATTGCTACATACATAGTTGCTATCTTTTCCCCACAACATTCCATCCAGCTTACAGTGACATGCCATCAGGTGGAGGAAAAGAAGGTAAATTTTTAAATCTCTGCAAGAAACTTAAAGAAAACCTGTGTGAAACAATTTACAGGCAGTGCTCCATGCTCAATTTCCCCTAAGTTACAGCCAAAGAATAATTTCAGTTTAAAGAAATCCACTATTTCTGATTACAGAACAGGATGTCTGAAGTTCCCTTTTCTGTGAAGCAGGGGATAAGGGGGTACATGTCAAATCCCAGTGACCGGTGGCAAGTTTGGCATTGTTACAACAAAGTTAAGATCTGCTGAGGTGAATTATTTGGAAAATCTGAAAATAATATTTCAGATTATGAGAAGCTAAATTCCCAGGTCGTCTCTGGTTTATTCGTATATGTGATACATGAAATACACATTATTTGACACCAAATTTGTCTGGAGTTACTGGTAGAATAATTTGTGTAGGAACCCTGAAGGAGAATGGGGAATGCTTTGAATAAACCTGAAGACTTAAGAAAAATTAAAACAAAAAACCAAAAAAGAACCATAAATAAAAACAAAGAGGGAACTTTCAAAAGAAAAAAAAGAAAACCATTTAAAATGGTTTCTGAGTTACATTTGCAGCTTTCTCAATGTGCTTCAATGTTCACAAACATGTTTAGATAGTTTGATATTTATAAATGATTCTTCAGAGAAGTATGTGCATGTTTCTGATCTGTTTTGACAAACCATGATGAGACGGAAGAGACAGAACATGCTTGCATCTGAGCTTAATGCCAACTGGAGTACAGGCTGTTGACTCTTTCCCACAAAGCTGTGTATTGTCTTGGGTAAATATATTTCTTATAATATGATGTAACCAGAAGCATCTCCTGAATATTCTCCTCTTCCCAGGACTTTATTGAAGATCATCTTGATGTATGCTCTCTGAGGAAAACATTGTTCAAAGTCGTACTCCTAGCAGAGTTTTGAACTTTAATAATGATTTTGTTGTTTGGTGATGTCTCCAAGTCTAAATTAAATCAGATGTATTCCCAAGGAGATAATTTTCTTGAATTATTTTCCTTTTGAATAGGAAATAAAAACATTTATGATCAACTCTTAAATGTCCCATTTCCCCTCTGGCTTTATGGTGAATATGAACGTGAATAAGAATACTAGTCATTCCTCAATAATAATTGTAATAAATTCCCATGCCTCCCTCCTCTGTTGCTGAACACTTCCAACCTTGGACTGTTTTTTTTCTCAGAATGTTTTATAACTATTGTTCTCTTGGTTTGTCTGCTTTTGTTGCTGAAAGTTAGAAAACACAGGATTTAGAACTTTCTTTTTTGTGTCTGTGGATGGCTGTAAGTACATGGTGTTTGTTACAGCATTTTTAAAGGCCCTTGTTCTTTCTCTCTCTGTGGCTAATGACACTTCTTTTACATATATTACTCTACAAACAAGATTGTAAAATTCACTTACAAAATGAGTGTTTTCTTCTCCAAAGTCCTGTGCAACAGAACAATATGGATTACCTGAAGAATCATCAGGGAGAAAGGATGTGCTCCTGGCTCTGCTGCCTACATCTCTGCTGGAAACTCAACTATCTTGACGTAGTATCCTCGTTGTTCATTGTTTTGTTTCTCTCTCTTCAGGGTAAAATGGATTTCCTGATTTCTTTTTCACCATTTTATGTTTTCCTTTTTGTCTTCCTACCCCTGCTCTTTTTTCTTGGTTAATACATTAAACTGTGAGGCTATGGAATGGAAATACTGCAAAGCTTGAGGGTTTTGGGTGGGACCTAGGCAAAGTGGGGATAGATACCCTGGCAGTTTACAGCTGAGGCAAAATGAAGTTCTCAAATCTTACCCAAATTTAGTTCAGCAGCATTTTTGTGGCATAGGCAAATACTCCTGTGCTAGTTAGAGTTAACATAAACAACACATTTAAATGGCTAATAATCTTTCCGTGTTTGATATTACAGGTCAAGATCAAATACTTAATTTCTGTTCCTCTGTCCTTCCCTGCCGTATTTTAATTTTACCCTTTCTGTTTTATTCTGTGCCTCAAATATCAAACGAAGTGCTGTTCAAAACCTAAGTTGTCTTCTACCCAACATGGTTCTTAACCTTCTGGAAAGATCACAACTCACATGAGCAGTGACTGCCCCAGATTATTTAACTAGGGTGAAACATTAGATGGAGTAGAATTAGGTGGCATGTGAGGATTTTGCTCAAAAAGAATACATCATTTGAGCCCTGTTTGAACTTAGGATGTGTCTGTATTGCTGCTTGAGTAATGCTAATTTGGATAGCTATAAATAAAGAGTGTTTTCACCGTACTCAGGGAGGTGAGCTAATTCCATTGAATAGCAGTTTTCCTACATGCCTTCTTTTGTGTAATTGCCAGCAGCCAATTGTGTAAATTTTGTACTGTTGGAATTACTCTTTCCTATGAGAAAATCCTGTTGAAGTAATAAAGGTGGTACTACAAAGGCAAGAACAGTGCAGGCAAGGTAAAAGAAGCTGCCAGTGCAAGAAGGTGGAGAATCCGGCCCTGGTTTACATATGACCACTTTGGGTTTATATAACTTTTTTTGTGTTTGTTTTTATGTTACTCTGGGCTGTCTAAGTATTTCACAAGCAGTTAGCTCCCACAGAATGATCGAGTCTTTATTTCATGTATTTTACAAAGAGTCAGACCGAGGAGCTGAAAAGTTGAACGATTTGTACAAAACCCCTCTCTCTCAGTATCTGCACTGAAGTCTATGATGAAATTCCAGTCTGATTCAGAGTCAAGTGCTCCTGTGTGTGTCCTCCATAATCTCCCTGCCGATCTGATTTCGCCAGCTACAAGCTTCTCTGGCTCTTCTGTATCAAGTTCCACTGGTACGACTACCTTGGAGCACATCTGGGTTCGATTCTGTTGTATTGTGCAGTGATAAGCATTGCAAGTTGATCAGAAAATATGTGGCTGGTAAACACCAGATTCCACCTTTCCTGAATGATTAGCTGGCTTTTTGAAGTCCTAATGATTTTAATTTGGCTTGGAGTCAGTGAGTAAGAGTATGCAAAGCCTTAGCCAAAGTACCTATTTATTTATGTAAATCTTATCAGCACACATTTCTTCAAAGAAGAGTACCTATCTCTTTGTCTAAGCGCTTTTTAATAAATATATAAATATATAAATGTATAACTACCAAGTAAATCAGCTTAAATTTTCTCCATTGTCTCGTAGATGACAGCAGTTAGCAGAAAGTGTTTTTCCATGGTGAACAGGGCTTATAGAGTGTTCCTGATTTGTAGGAACGATATTGTCTGTTCAGTTTCATTCTTTATTTTTTGCTTCACATTTTTTTAAAAAGTAACACAGCTTGTTTTTCCTGTGGTTGCTCTGTCTATCTTCATAATACAACTTTGGTTTTTATTCCCAAAGAAAGGCTATGAATAGGTTAATGATTTGTTTAAAATGTGGATGGAGTTTCTCCAGCCAGAAGTTGCTCACTCTATCCGTTCATCTTCTGGACGTGACTGTTTAAAACTTGTCAAGGAAGAATAAATTTTTCCCTTTCCCCAGCTTCTCTGGAGGGGAAAGACTGTCTGTGTTTGTGGTTGTTTCAGATATTTGCAAAAGTAATGTTAAAATTGCAATACTACAGTAATATATATTTTTTAAACCCTCTACTTTTCTACTGTAGTTCTTTACTTAAAGGCAGTATAGATGTTCTGTGCTGTGGCATAGATTTAAATGTTGAATTGTATATGATAATTTATTGCGTTTTTAAGGAAGCTCGCCTTAACTGTGACATACTATGGCTTTAAAAACATTGTGATAAAAATTATATTTATAATTAATTATTAAATATTCAGAGTAAATGGGTTAGGAGTAAGTACCCTGAAAAATCAGCATGTGTACAAGTATACTTTTGCAGACGAAACACTGCATCTATTAAATGACTCTAAGTTGTGCTGTGCAGTGTTAGTAAACTATTTAACATTTTTCCACGAGCACCGTCTTCAGCTGCAATTCCAAACAATACTGGAAATTGCTTGCAAAGGAAATTCATAGTATAGGCTGGGTCCTCTAAGTTAAGAGCTTTTGAAAATAGCAAATATCTTCTTGTAGGTTTCTGTGCATACAGTTCATAAAATTAGATGTAATTATGCTGCTGTTTGTTGTCTGAGTTATTTTCCATTCAAATGCCATGTACTTAACTGAACCGGAAGGGAAGGAGTGGGTGCCTTTTCCCTGGTGCTGGGTCCCTGGTGTCAAGCAAGTTGGCAGTGACCTTGGCAGTGTGGTATTTTCACACGAGTGCAGGCAAAGGGATCAGCTCAGCTGTGCTCCTTTCCTGTGGGTTTTGTCATTTACTGGGGTCCAGGACACTTGGAGATCTGCCAGGCCCTTGGCCATCAGGATGTTTGGTTTTATGGAGCTGCACAGGCAAAGGACACATTTGAGAGTTTCCTCCCAGGACTTTGAATTTATCTCCAAACTTATTGGAGGTTCTTTTTTCAAACAGAAGTTTGCACACTATTTTTGTTGTTTTGGAAGTTGTCCTCACAATACCTTTTATTCATTTCGTTTTCTGAAATCAACAGCTCCATTTTTTTTGATCTTTCTTTTTTTCTCACAAGTATGTACACCACAATTATGGCTTGAGTTATGAGTCCTTGAAGTCCTTTTGTTGTGGCAATATCTTTGTCAATAGCATGCCATGTGTATTCAGTTTTTTATTTATATAAGAACAAAAATATTTTCTGAATTGTTTTCTCACATAAATGCTTTCCCTTTTTTTTAAACTTCATTACTCTTACTCGTGATGTAAAGTACTGAACTTATAGACTAATACCCAAATCTCTTTCTTGAGTCAATACCATTAATTTATAAGCCAGTTAAGTATTTGAGTGCATTGCATTTGTCAATATTGACTTTGCCCTGCTATTGTGTTTCTCATTCTGTTAGGTTAGTTAGGTGTATCTGAACCTCTGGTCTAGACTTACCTGCACATTTTTGTGTCATGCACAGGTTTGTCACTTCTCTGATACCTCCTTTTTCTGATGACTAACATAAGTAGCTACCACCTATGCCAGAGCGATGTGGTTCCCACCAGTTCCTACCTGTTCAGCTTTCTACAAAGAAAAATTCACTGTTTAATTCAAATCTCTTGTTTTCTGTCCAGGTGCTTGAAAGTTTTGTTCCTTGTAGCACAGTTATTTAGTTACACCAGATACCTTTCTGGAAATCTATATAAACCATTTTTCCTTTAGTTTTCTTCTTTCAATTAAGAACTGTATCAGATGTGTGATTGCTAAAACTGTGGAGAACAAATACTATCTGTGATCTGTGTGTCTTCTTTTATTTTAATGACTGCTTCAATTAAATTGCTGTCTTATCTCAAAATATATATGCTAGTCTAAAATTTCCTTCAATTAATCCCATAAAGGCTTTAAAAAACGTAAGTGCAATATTTGCTGCCATGCAGTCCTTAAATGAAGTCACTCATCTGAGAATATTTTCTTAGAGATTCAATCAGCTTATTCTTAATTTTTGTTCTGATATTTTAGACTGTGTGTATTCTCTATGGGTTACTAACTTAATGCTTTTTCAATTTCTCTGTTGTTTTTTTTCTTCTCCCTCTCTTTTTGGGTACCTGTGTCTTTGGTGGCATCTCATCTTTATGTAGAAAGAGTAGGGTCACATATAAATATCTTTCTAATACATCGTTGGCAAAAACTGATGCAAGAAATAGTTTATCTTTTCAGCAACACCCTCATTTTCCTTAATTACATCTTCACCTCTAATTCAAAAGACCTGCTTATTCTGCCTTAACCGTCTTGGTGGTTATTGCGTGGTTTTTACCCACAGCTGTTTACTTCAGAGCCCATTTTGGACCTCTTTGTTTCCTTCTTACACAATGAATCTTCTAATCTGCTTGTTGGCTGCACAAACATTGTATTTCCATATTCTGCATAACTTTACGTTGCATTCCTATAGGTGGAATGGCTGTAGGGCACTCTAAAATTGTACAACAGGTCTGTAAACTGAGAGAATGCTATACTAGTTTGAAGAGGACAGAATTCATTTTCAGGATCCAAAATTCATCTTAGCACTAAAAATGCATACATTTCCACCTTGCCTGTGGTCGCCTACATTTGGTTTCTAGTCTGTAACATTTAGTTTTTAATTTTCTTATGTTAATACATTGGTTTCTGCTGATTTAACAGGTCTTAGATGCGGGAAGACTGAAAGAATATGGTGAACCTTACATCTTGCTGCAAGAACAAGACAGCTTGTTTTACAAAATGGTGCAACAAGTGGGCAAGACTGAAGCAGCTTCTCTGATGGAAACAGCAAAACGGGTAATTTTAGAAGAAGAGATAATTAAGTTTGTCTCTGCAGTTTGTTTATCTCAAGTTAGCATATTCAGTGTTGCACTAAGCCTTCCACTAAAGAATCTGTCAGTTTTGCAAGGCAAAGCCATAATTTTCAGTGGGATATACACAGACTTCCAAATGATACATGTATTTATATGCCCTGAGTTGAAAGACTGGATTTCTAGCATCCTTTTGTCTGTACACAAAACATTAAGTGTAAATAATATAGGACATACACACTTGTGCTGGGCATTGATCTTAACTTGCTGTAAAAAACACGTTAGGGCTGCAGAAACAAGCATTTATCTGTTATGTCTCTAGTTTTAAAAGGGTCCATCATATTTTAGTAGGGGTTCAGTGCATGTGACCATACTGTGGGGTTTGATCAGACGCCCACTGTTGTGCATTCCCTTACTTTGTTCTGCACACAAGATGAGCAGGGCTCAGTTAAGAAACAGCTGTTGAATGCTTTGTCGCCTCCTTGTTCCCTACAAGGCTCTGTGCCTGATTTACTGCTTACTATTCAAGTCCTGCTGGGAGTATAGAATTATTAATGTAATTGTGGGCATTCCTCTGGCAATCAAAGTGTTTAAGAGACATCAATGGATTCATTTTCATAATATGCCTATGAGGTGAGGCTATATCATCTCCACTTTTCTGATGGAAAGCTGAAGCAGAGATAAGAAGATAAAAAAGAATGACCTGTGATTGAGGAACTCTTTGACTAGCTTTGACTTGCTTGCTTTTTTCTTGATAATTTACCACACAGAATGTCCGGAGCAAGATTTTAATTCTCTCAGTGCCAAGGAAGTTTCAGCATTGCTTCAGCTGTGACTGGCAGTGCTCAGTTTGGCAGCAGCTTGCTTGGAACTCATGTAACTGTGCTTTCAGCAAGCAAGTAAGGCACGGGTACTAAACAGGTAGCAATCCAAGAGAGCCTTTTACAGGCAAGAGGAAAAGTCTTTAGCCTTTATACTTTCCTCAAGTTGCTGTATGTGTGTAGCAGAGCTGAAAGACCAATAGAGAGGGAACACATAAAGACAGGAAACAAAATGGCAGGTGCCTGCTTATTTTCCAGTAAAAAATAGATGCATTTCCACCAAGTTAGAAAAAAAT
Source organism: Acanthiza pusilla (assembly GCA_036630365.1). Lineage (NCBI taxonomy): Eukaryota > Metazoa > Chordata > Aves > Passeriformes > Acanthizidae > Acanthiza > Acanthiza pusilla. The sequence continues at coordinate 2,935,856 of JAXCHO010000003.1, read as the reverse complement.
GAAAAATTGTGCCATCATGGAGGCTGTGTGCTCATGTCTGAATGCTATTTTATTGGACTTTTTGAGGACTAGATATTTCTGTGTCTGTTCATATGCTCAGATTTTACTTTTTTTTAAGGGTTTTTCAAGTAAAGCATTGTAGCTAAGACCATACACTATAAATTCTTGTGTGGCACAAATTGCAGAAATGACAAAACAGTTTTGTCTTGAACTAAGTTGTGTTGTGAGTTCTGCTGTCCTCTTCCATTGCTACAGTGTAGCTTCCTTTATTTTCTTATTAGAAAGGAATGGGCTAGCCGTGTTTTCTGTGGTATGTGCATGACAATCTGGAGGTTATATAAATGATGTTTAAAAGGGTAGCTTCAAATTCATATGGCCATTGTTTGTCTGTAAAGTGAAGGCCAGCTTCCTAAGGCTTGATCCTTGGAAAGGCAAGAGGTGAGGCTGTCCAGCTGTCATCTGTAGAAATTTAGCTATGTCATGCTGTCTCGCCTTCCTTCCCCGGAGCCCTCCCCAGTTGCACAATTGCATTCAAAGATGATTCAAAATGTATAAAAATAATTGCCTGATGTTACTTGCCCATCTAGTCATCTGCAGTTACCACATCAATGTTATATGATTTTGTACAGGAAGGGAAGAGATCCAGGAACCAGTCTCTGCTGAAATGTGGTTTGATGAAAAAGTTTGCTAACTCCCAGGCTAGAAGGCAGATACAAGCTTTAGCATCTGCCAAGAATGCAAAGCATGGTGCTTATCCACACTTGGCCCAAAAATATGAGAATCAAGAGACTGTATCTCCAGTCAGCAGCTACCCAGAAGTAGAGTTATAGTTCTTTCTGTTTGAAGGACTTGGACAGTTCAGGGTTTTTGTTATTGCTGTCCCTTGTGCTTCACGCATACTTTCAGAAAAGTTGCTTAGTCAGAAGAGCTGATTCCAATGGCTTTTCTTTTTACACTACTAAGTCTGTTGCATGTATTGCTGTTGGTTTCCCACATTCCTACTGTGGTTACTAAGAGCTGTTTTTATGAAGAACAGCTTGCTTTCTGTTTTTGGAGAGCAGCATGCTACACATAAAAAGAAATGGTAATACGACATATATACATACTTTTCAAAAGGCATTACAGTGGGTTGCTAAGTAAAACAGTTTGGAATGTGGCTATGGTTTGGCAATGATTATTTGATTTATTGCATTTTGGACCTGAATCTTGATTTGTTTCAATTTGAACCTGTACAACACAAACTTGTACCAAGAACTTTCAGTAAGGTGAAACTTTAAATGCATTTTCTGGAAAAATATTGATTCTGCATATATCCTCTTAAGTGCAAATTTAGAGGACTATGCATCTTAAATTGGGAAGACTAACTTGGACATATTTAAGAAACATAATTTAAAGAAAACTCTCATGGGCATCTTAGCGAAGCAGTGCAAGGCTGAGCTATTGCTGGAACCTTAGCTCAGGCTTTCAGATTGACCCGTGCTGCTATTGTGTGGCTCACTTGGTCACTCAGTATCCCCATTTCTTGTGCGAATGTCAAAGAAAGCAAAACGCAGGCACAACTCAAATTGGAGACCGCTGAGTGTGTATTAGCCAGCCCATGAGCCTGATGGCAACTGAGTGGGGTTGACATCGGGAGACTGTTTTTATCTTTGCTCAGTTTACAAGAAGCTGCTAGGAGAAAATCCAGTGGGAAAGTGAGAAATAGTCATCAAGCAGTGAAAAAAATTTAAAAAATAAAACTGCTCAATTATTCAGATAAACAGAAGTTGGTGTACTCTCTCCACTCTTGGCATCGTTGAGAGAGGTTTTTCTGCAGGCTTTGGTGGCATCAGGATAGGGCTGGGTTTCTGTCAGTCAGGTTTTGAGTACTTTGAGGGAAAAAGAAGGGTTGTTTTATTTTTCTTTAAAGCTATGACAGATGTGTAAATATTAAAATACTAGGTGTTATCTCACCTCAGTGATTACTTTTAAAAAGGTTGCAGCTCTGTTGGCAGTGGAAGAAACTTGTTTAAAGACTTGGGCATTTAATATCTTGAGGGATTGGGCTCAGGGGAAGAATTGCAATGAGACAGTTGAAAAGCAGCTGCCATTTCATTACATCTCTAGTAATGTGCCAAGGTTTTCTATTAGCTTTCCATTAAAAAAATCACATTCAAAAGCTGCATTAAAAGTATGCCAAAGTTTTATGTTTTAAACCAGGAACGGGATGGGAATACTGAGGCTGCTGTCTGCAGCGTGTGTGCAGTCAGCAGCCTCATTAACTTTCCTCTGTTGCATCCGATTGTGACTGGTTACTGAGGAATGCCTCTTAACAGGACTCCCAATTCTTTTGTTGATTCAAATCAGACTTTAATGTTCTTTGAAACTTGTAAAGATGCATATACCCTGCGTTTGTGAGTGTACACAAAAGATGACAGTGGTACTTACAGGAACATTTTTGTAGAATGGCTATTTCTTTTTTGTCCTGTGTGTCTTATACATGTATTCATGTATATGAAAAGGACATTATTATCAAACAAACTGAACTTTGTTGACAACACTCTTAAATTGCAGAAATATGTTTCATAAGCTGTACTCAAAGCAGTCTAACTATGAGACTTAACTTGTGACACGTGTCAGCATCAGAAAGATAGTGTATTTTCTGTTTTTAAAGACTCAAACAAAACTTTTCACATTCTTCTTTGAAAAAAAAATTGCATTTGAAGTCCTTTTTCACCCAAACACATTTTTAGATAAGAGCACACAAGTCTTGACATTATTTCATTTTGTTATGCGCATCTGTCAAGGAACAGAGATATGATACAGCTGCTAAAAACTGATGATTGTGGAACAGTGAAACTTGACAGCATTTCATTTCCTTTATGTTCTGATTATACATTTATCAGGAAACCTGTATCTCTTCTAGTTGAGCTAGAAATTGGTAGAATTCAGGAACTCAAAGGCTTGGCAAAGAACTGTCCTATTATTTGGTATCATCTTACGTTTTAGAGAAGTTGCTTGGTTGAGTCATTGTTAAAGCTTTTGCTTCTTCTTTCATTATTGTGGTTCACTATCCAGAGATCACATTTCTATAGGCCCTATAACTGCTCTGCAGCACAAATTAAACGCTGGGATATTTCATACATATACTTCGAAGTTTCAATGGTTGTCAATCATAGTTTGTAAAATATAGGGATTACAACCTGATTTTAACATCCAAATCCATTGTGTTCATTTTATGTGTGAAAATGAGAAACCCTTGTGCAGACGCAAGATTTCACAGCTTCTTTGTCATCCTGTTTTTAATTTATCTCCATGTTTTGAGCTACTAAAATTATTTTACTTATCAGTGTAATGTAAAGTGATAAAACATATCTATTTATATGAATTAACAAAACTTGACGGGATCTACAGGTTGCGTGGGATTTTTCTCACATTTTCTTATAATGTAAGATCATATAATAATTTTACTAATTTTCCAGTGACATACATTTACTGAATGTCACTAACCTGAAGATCCTGTTGGGATTCCTTAAAGATATGTATTTATCTCTACTATATTTATCTCCAGAAATTTTGTTTGAAGCTAAATGGAGTTTGATGCATAATTACTCACAGAGTCTAATATCTTTCCTAGATATACTTCAGTAAGAATTACCCAGAAGTTGTTCAGAATGGTCAGCTTGCCACAGACTCCTCCTTGGATCCTTCCTCAATATGCATAACTGAAACTGCACTGTGATTCCTCATTGCCTTAATTGTTTTCCACAGAATGTAAACCTGAGATCATCTAAACTCAGTGACAACTTTTGCAAGTGTTGACGGGAGAGGAAAGGGAGGGGGCGATTCTTTGCACTGGACATCCTTCCTATTTAATACTAAGAAGAAAATTTTTGCTGTCCCTGTTTCTTTAATTTCAGTGCAATATATTTTTCTTTCCAACTAATTATGTTTGTATTGCTAAGGAAATTAGGCGGATTCAGGGTTTTTTTGAAAGTTATGTGGTAGAGATCTCTTTTATTTAAACAGGTGCAGGACACCTAATAGGTTTAGGGAGCTTATTTGGAGCGTAGTAAAATAATTGGAATGTGTCCTTTTTTTTTTTTCTTTTAGAAATAGTTTGAGAGCAAGAAAAACCAAAATTTTTTCAGTGTCACTTTAGCATGATAGGTCTGTCTGAACCGCAGATTCAGTAGTGTGCAACTTACTTGTCTAGAGCAACTCTTTCCACCTGTCACAAGTACCTATGCAGGTTGTTAGAAAAAAAACTTGAAGAAGCCAAAAACACTTTTTCTTTTTGATAGAAAAAAAGTACTATATACTTATTTTTTTGATAGATAGTTCAAATAATGCTGTTCAAGATGAATGTAAATATTAGTTTTATTTTGCTAAAATCCAAATGCTGAAGAAAATTCAATCTCAGTCTTCTATACCTTAGAAGAAAATTACCACATTTGCACTGAAGAAATATTTAAATAATTTAACATACATTCCTCTTTTTACCTAGGTTATCAAAGAAAAAAAGGTATTAAAATAACTTGAGGAAATGTTTGAATGACATGTCATTATACCTAAATACTGTGTAGTACAAAGTTATCTTCAACACAACACATTGAAATGTATACATTATTTGCATTTATTGTGCCTTAATATTTGTGCCTTCAAGCCAAAGCTGTAACTGCAGGGTACACAACAAATTTATTAGATATATGTTAAAAATATGTAACTTTAGTATGTTTAAAGTTTTGCATCAGGGGTTCTGTTGAACTTCAGCTGTTTGAAGTTACCATTCTGCCAAAATAGGTAGGAAAATACAACCTGTAGTTTTGAATGGCTGTTGCTGATAGAGAGGAATGCAGTGAGAGAGGGGTTCAATATTCATAAGTTATGTCCTGATTCAGCAAAGCACTTTAACACAAAGGCACTATTCCCATGTTTAAAAAATAAATCAAGCAAGTGCTGTGCTGCTTCAGATTTTTTCAGATTTAGTGAGCTATTCTTTGAGGTCCAGTAGAAAATACATCTATTCATCTTGCTGTTTAAAGGGCACAGGAGAGATTAAAAGGCAACAGATTTCTTCAGGACATGGAAAATATTGTGCTTTGTTACAAATACTGAAGATGCTTGCTATTACCTTTGTAATGCCAAACAAATGTTATTTGCCCAATGTTCATCCAGTGGTCTAAAAGTAAGGCAAACACAAATGTTTCTCATTTCAAGTAGTTCTACCAGAACATAATTGAGTCAAATACAAAGTTACTCTTGCCTTATTGAGAAGTAAATTGAGGCCAAAGCCTGTGCCTCAGCATGATTACTCATCTTGGATGTTTTCTTGCTCCAAGCCAGCCCGATGGTGGGAGGCAGAATCCTTGTTCCCCTGTTGCAGCATCCTCCCTGCACTGGGGCTTGCTGTCCTGCTGTGAGATCCCAGGAGAGAGGGGATTGTGTCTGCAGTGCCACCAGCCAGCTTTCTGAGGGACAGGGGTGCTCTGGAGGCTGTGGAACAAACATTAGGCACCTGTGTTTGCTGGTAACGTCCTCTTACAGGGGGGAGTTACAAAATGACATGCTCTTGTCCCTAGCCTTATTTGGCAAGTCCTAACACTTCTCCTGCAGTGTGTAGCACCTTACACTGGACTAAGTTCCACTGAACTCAGTGGAGCTGAACTTCATACAGTGATGTGCAGCAGGAGGCTTGTGCTACACCTGGTGATAAATACCTGCCAGCCAGGGGCAGGTAGCAGCCCCCAAGCCACGTGGCACAGGTGGGCTCATGTCAGCAGTGCTTATGGCAGATCCTTCTGAGAACACACCACTTTGTGTATTGCTTGGCCCTTGGGTTTCTCTGAGCTCCTGCAGTCTACTTATGGAGCGTCCAAGCACACAGGTACCATTGTGTGTTCTGTGGCTGTTTTCTTTTCCATTAAAGTTGTCTGAAATAAAGATAGGGCCGTTCTGCAGCTGAGTGAGAGTAGTGGTTGCATTGCCACAGGTATGTGAAGATGTCAAGTTTGAATGGGTGAAGTCATGTTGGATAATGCTGGGGGACTGTATAGCATAAAGAAAGTTCAACCTCATGGCCTTGTCTGTAACTGCCTTCTTGGCAAGGATCCATGGATCCATGCCCAAACTCTGCTCAAGCTTTGCCATGGAAAGACCTGGTTGGAGTGGTGCAAAACAGAGCTAGGGTGAACTGACCAGTAAGGTTCCCAACTTCATGGAGTCTGGAGTCTGAGCTCCTTTGTTTATCTTTTTCTGAGAAGTGTGGATATATTCAGAATCTAACTGTGTTTTACAATACAGAATTCTTTTTATTTCTAAATAGTTCTCATAAAAGAGGAAGTGTGATGTATAATACAGAGACTTTTAAATACTCTCAGAGAATAGTAAGTTCTCCTGGCCATATATACCTTCAGTTTATATTTTTTTTATCAGACCCAAGGAGATCTGCATGCGTAAACCAAGGGGATAATTGCAGTTTTAGTTCATTTCAGCTCTGAAATGAATCTATGGTAAGTTACATTTCAGAGCAGAACTCCAAAACGCTGGCTGCTGCAGATTCACTGGTATGAGACCCTGACAGATCTAGCTGTCAGTCTATAAGCTAGAATTAATTTGATCCTGTAGCTTTTTGAATGCACACAAAAATGTTAGGTATCTCTGAAAATGCTGATTCTTCACACGTTTTGGCAGGACACTACTTGCTGTAGGTATCAAATATCAATATAAGACAAAGCAAATTATTTGCAAAATCACACTTGAAATCCGTAAATTGCTGAGTAGAGCTGATAGCAAGACATTCATGTCTGTCATTGGCATTATTTAATCTTTCTGCTTTAAAGCAACAAAAATACTTTATTCAAAAGATTTATTTTTAGATTTTTTTTGTATTGTTGTTGATAGCTGTTTTGTTCAGATGTTAAGACAGTCTGACCCATTTCATTTCAGTTGGGTAAAAAGGTGCAATGTACCTGAATGGCAGAACTCAGATCAGGGGATGAAAAAGGCCTTCATGTGGTGAAACTCTTGGTCTCTTAAATGAATAGTTTATCTTTTCAGCAAGGTGTTTCATGTTTCCTTGTAACGAAAAATTTAAATAGTTCTAACCTTCCACTTTGAAAAATGTTGTGCTTTATTTGGAAATAGCAAATCAGGTTACTCTAAGTTGCATTCCTTCCTGGGGATCTTGGAAAAAGAACTCAGGCTCCTGAGTTATTCAAGCCTTTAAAATATTCCATCACCATGAGGTGCCTTAAAGTATTCCAGAGTCTTATTTCTAATAAATATAATTTTATACAATACTGAAAATCATCCGTTACAGATCTGTTGTTTCTTGGTGTAAAAGTCTAAGAACAGGCTCTATTTCTGATCTCAATCATTGTTTTTCACACATTTGTTTTGGTCTTTGCTCCACCCCTTCTCAAAAGACCACTGTGAGCCAACAAAGCATGTTGGCATTTTCAAAACCACAGTCTGCCAGGATAGGCTATTTCATGTTTTGCTTATTTGCTTGTTTTAAGGACAAAAATTCTCTTTAGTGAACTGCACCATTTTCCAGATGCACATAATCTTCTGTGATACCATTTGTACTGCCCTTTGGAAGGGGGAGAACCTTCTGACCAGCCCAAGTAACGCTGGTTGCTTAAGTAATGTTGATGGTTTCTTTTAGCCTTCCCAAGACGTGTTTGAAATACGATTGCAAAAAGAATCAGGAGAAATGCTGCTTTTTTTTTTTTTTGTTAATCTGACCCTTTGAAATATCTCACTTCAAAGTTTGCCTCTCTTTTTTGGAGGGGAGAAGAAAGAGTTAAGAGTTGAAATCACTTCTTTCCTGTGATGGTGATGAGTATATGACAGTTTTGCAGAAGATATGGCTTTTTGTGTATGTTTTACATTGTGTAACAGCGCGCTGCTTTTTCATAATTTTAACTCTGGTTTTGGTTTGGTTCTTGCATTTGTTGTAACAATTTGATTTTGGTATTGCTATGGAATGATTTCTTTCATGGACGTTCATGTGACAACTGCTGTCATACAATAAAAGGCATTTCTCAGAAGCTTGCCTAGGTCTGTTGTCATTGCAAACGTGTGGTTAAAGGCAGAAGTTACAGGCTGAGCTAAGTCAGGACATGTCTGACATCTCCAAACACCTAACAGTGGCAGCGGTAACCCCAAGAGCTGAAAATCCTCCACTTGGAGGGACAAAACACAGTAATACATACTAGTTTAGTTTTACCAGTCATCTCCAGTCTGAGATCTCTCATATCATATTACCAAGATTTTTGCTTTAATTGCTGAAAGGTATTGCAAAATAGATTTTAAAAAATCGTGATGGAAGAACCACTGCAGTTGCACCAGTGCAGATGGGGTATGGTCTCTGACTGAAGCAGCTGGCAAGCTCACTGGGCTGAACAGCTGAAATGTGGAAGGTCAGTAGACACAAAAGCAAGGTGGGTTAGCAGCATAACTCCAAAATCTGGTGTTATCTCTCAGTCCTGTATTTCTGTCTGATGTGTTCGTTGCTTAATTTAGCAAGGCGCTCTAAAACTGCTTGTTTCTGAAAACCATGCAAAATTCCTCTTTGTCTTCCAGCTGTCTCAAGTACTTCACTCTGCTATTTTGATACAGACTTTTTAGTACAGGATGAATTTGTCAGTAATCCCCCCAGTGCAGCAAGTTGCAGGACCTGGTGCCATGTGAATTGTTGTCTGTCCTTCTATAGCGTGGAATATGCATTAAGAATTTCTCATGTTTCTACCAAAAGTCTACCTCACAACCACCATGCAGCTGTTTTAGTTGTCTATAAGTGAATTTGCTTGGGTTGTCACAGCACGAGTTGCGTTTGGGATGTGTGATATCCACCCGGAGCGATGTCCTCCCAGAGCAAGCACTTGCCAAATGCATGTGCTCCCATGTTAATGCAGCAGTTCTCTCTTAGAAGTGGACGAAGGAGATTTGTTCCCTTGCCTGAAAGAGAGCTGCTGCTAAGTAACAAAGCCAAAGATGCTTTTTAGGAATCTGCTCGCAGAACAAGCATGAATTCCATAAACTCAGCATTTAAAGCTGGTTCATGGATTTGGAGCAATATTAATGTACAGAAATCAGGGCCATACTCTGATGTATGAAATCGGGTTTCCACTGTCTGCACCTTGGCACCACTTAACTCCCAAATTGGCCTGAAATCAATAGCTTCATCTGTTTTGAGATACAAAATTCCCTATGGATCTTAGCCACAGATCCAGCACATGCTGAAAAGTACAATAACCTTGAGGAAAAACTGGAGATAGTCCCACTGTCATTTAGGAGCCAGGGCACATCCTGCTTCTAAGTTGCTGGGCTCAAAACAGAATACTGGGATCATACTTGCTTTCTTCAAACACGAGTTAAAAGCTGCCCTAGAGCTCTTATCCCTCCTGTTTTTTAAGAGCATACTTTTGGTGTTGGAGAATTTCCTTAGGCTGAGCCACTTGGATCTTCCCATCTACTTTATCAGGGAAACATAATATTGAGGATCTTTTTGATGGGAATGTTCGCCATGAGTGAATGACGTGGGGAATTGTTTACACCAGGACAAAGAGAAATCCTAGATTCAAGTTCAAGTTCCAGGAAGTATTTATGCAATTTATTCAATGATTGTCTGCAGAAACACCAGGAGGAGCTGGGGCTTCTACTCCATTCTCTCAGCATAGTTGGGATGTCATCGGGCACCAGGATCCATTTGCTTGTGTTCACTCCTGCTCTCTGGCCCCAGTGGGGCGGTGGTGGCCCAGGCTGCAGCTGCCAGCACACAGGTCTGACAGGTCTGCTGTTTGCACTCAGTGCTTCAGCTGTTGGGCAGCTCTACCAGAGCAAACTCACTTCTCCTGCCTCCCCAAGGAAGCTGTTGCCCTGAGTGCCATCACTCCCATGTGGAGCTCTGCACTGGATGGGATGCTCTTTGTGCCCAGCTGTTCCTACTGCAGCTGCTCCTCCTCCAACATACCTCCCAGTGAGCCTCCCTATAGACGAAGGCATTCTTAGAATCAATAAAGCTCCTGACAGAAGGCTCTGGAATACTAACTGCATTCACTATACCCAGAGGAAAAGCTCCCAGTTTATGCAGTTTAAATCATTGTGTTGAAGCCAAGGGAACGTGTATTTACCTGCTCACTCTAACATTGGAATATGGTGCCTGAAGTACGGCTGGTGGATTGTGTTAGGCACATGAGACTTACAAAGAGCGATGGTGCTTTTTTCCTTCTTTCCCCCTCTTTTTTCTCTTTTTATTTTTCACTTTTGGATATTTGCTATGGGAAATCATAGTGGGGTAGAACAGTGAAAAATAATTCCCTTTATTTAATTCCAGTAAGCTTTGTACCTCACAGTTCAAGCACAGATTCCAAATAAAGGAAGGAGTTCTTTATCCTGAGTATTCTCAAGAAAGCAAATCTTACTAGTGTTCATGCCAGCTGACCTTCTTCACAGAGCTCTCTATTTTCCAGGAAAGGACCATAATTATGGCATTAAATTGAGTTGGGTGGGAAATGCAGCCTCAGATTTATTAGTCAAAGTTTCACTGTCAACAAGAGCTTGTTCTTGAACATTACAGGCCTGGATTTTCTTTTCAATGTAAGTGCCAGGCATGAATAGGACAAGTGAGTGCTGTTGAACTGTCTCTTGAAAACATTGCCAGGATACCAAAAAAGAGGATTTCTCCCCCTTCCTGCCCAGCTGAGAGGATTTTTCCTCATTCTGTACCAGCAGGAAGGCAGCATTGTACCAAGAATATGGACCGCTCTGTGTTTTGGTTGATTTAACATGTATGCACTTTTGCAGAGTAGTGATTTCCTTGAGTGGAGTTATGCAAGTAATTCACCGTGAGTCATTCATGCAGTGAATTAAGTGCCTCTTCCCACAACCAGGTCGTCGGCTGACAATCTTTTTTTTTTCTTTTTCTGGAATTACTCAACAAATCCTTTTGCAATTACTTTTAAGCATTCTGTGTAGATGACACGTTTATGTATGTGGTTAATGTTTGTTGATTTTTTGAGTCATATTCATAATAGATCAGAGAAAATACATAGTCTTTTCTATGTATCAGTTGGTATAAATATCCTTACCTGCAAATTACCTGCAAATAAAAATTTTGTTTTCGTCTGGTTTCAGGTGAGCATGTGCCTGTTCATTTCTGTGTGTATCCCTGTCAATAGAACTAGATTTACTTGAATGGTGTGTCACATTATGCGTACACATCAACACAGAAGGGAAGGGAATCTGCATTTTTCAACTAGTTTTATGGAAAAGTCTCTGCTGCCGTTTCTAGCAGCAAGTAATAGAGATTATCACAGGCTTGGGGGAGCAGGAGGATGCCTCTGCACATGCCAAAAGAATGTAGAGAGCAGCAAGATGCTGCAGTCTGCTGGGATGCAGCAGGGCTGGCAGGAGTCTCCCTGCACAGGTTTTACCTGCCTAGGTTCTTTGTGTGTTTCTGTGCATGTAAGAAATTGCAACAGGCTCTGTGCAGAACCAGTTTAGGTTGCTGAAAGCAGAAAGTGAAAGGCCAAGTGCTGCTGGTAAGCAAGAGCAGGTGCTTATCCCGTGCCAGGCATGGCCGAAGCGTGTTCCCTGTAGGTGTTGTCCTCACAAGCGCACTGGCTGACTGTGCCTCGGCCCCATTTGAGTAATTTGGCTTATTTTGGAGGAGGAGAAGACCACTAAAATGGAGAAGTTTCTAGGAAGAGCTTCCTAGAGCATGAAAGAAGCAACAGTGAGGCTTCCCTCAGAAGTCTCCATCCCACAGAAAAAGAAGTTGTTCTTTTCTGCTTTCCAGGACATGTGCTGGACCCTGCAAGGCTCATGGATGCTCTGCAAAGAAAGGTGTAAGAGCCCACAGTGCCTAGGAGGACCTCTTAATGGGCTGGTTAACTGGCTAATGGGGATGCCTTTGCTGCAGCCAAATGGATTACTTAATAAAGACGTGTAGATCTTTGGGAGATGACTGGGCTGCCAAAAGGAATGGGCAGCAAACCAGTTGGAGCTGCTGATGCTGTTGTCACAGATTTACCAGAAAGTCTGCTTTTCCTTCCAGCTGCTTTTTTTTTTTCTTTTTTTTTTCCCCTAAAGAACTGATTATCAGTTCAACCTTTCCCTGGAACTGATACTAAGGCAAACTTCTATCAGATATTGCTAAGTGTAATGTGCCTTCTCATGACTTCTTGGCTCATGGTGGCTGCCAGGCTCACAGGATATTTTGGCCCTGTTACTGAAATTGGCTACTGTTGTTCATAGCTGTTCAGGACTTCCATTTGCCCATCCTGAGGGAACTGTAAGAAAGACTGGACCCTGCTGTTACATTGTTTGCATAATTCCTTTTTTCTTTTTTTACATTTTCTTTTTTTTCCTATTTTTTAACTGAGAAAGTTGATCTTAGACTGGAAGAAGTACCAGCATGCTAGAGTTTTAACACCAAATCATTGTATCTGAGTGATTCAAGACGAGTGTGTCCCTCTTCTCTCATCCATTGCCTTGAAGTTGAGGAAAGTGCTTGATTTCCCACTTTGATTTCTCTGGACAACTCTTAATCCCAAATTTTAGTGAGGAGCTGATTTATTGTCTAGCATCAGGGAGGGGACATTAATTCCATCTGCCACCCAGAGTGCCTGCTTGGAAAGAAAGAAACGTCCTCTGCTGTAGGTAAGATCAAAACCAAAGGGTATAAACTGAATTGAAATCCATGTGTTCAGGCGGCTTGTCTGGAAAACGCAACTCTGCTGCTGCTTAACCCTGCAGTTGCCTGGGAACCCTTGAAACACTTGACTCTTCACCTTGTAGCTCGCCCAGGTGCCCAGAGCCACTCTCCTTGGGGACTCCAGAGCTGCCAAAACCGGGCAGCTTAGTGCATCTTGCCCGCCGGAGCCTCCCTGGCATGGAGAAAACAAGGATTTACCAGGATTTTCCTGGTAGCTGCGCCTGGCACCTCCCCACACAGCGCCATGGCAGCTCCGGCTCCAAACCACCACTCTAAAATACGAGTGAGAGCCCACAGAACAAGAGGGAGAGGGGCTAAGGAGGCCCCTGCCTGCTGCCTCCTGGAAAGTGCCCTCAGGGGCAAGGAGGCAGTGCCCCCTGGCTGAAAGCCTTTCCTAGAGTCACGATGCCAAGGAGAGAGGCGGAATTTGGATGCCAGAAGCCGCAGTCAGAGTGCAAACCTGCCGGGATAAGAGCTGCCGGGCCGTGAGGAGGCAGCCCGGGGCTCCCCGCGCCCCGGGAGGCCTCACAGGGAGGTTTCGGCGTTAGGCACACGCTCGCTCCTCGCTCTCCCTCGCAGCCCCCTCCGCCCTCCCGAGTCTGAAATTCCTGGCTGCAGAGCGTGGCACTTTCAAAGCAGGGGTGGAGGAGGCTCCTCCGCCCAAGGTAGCCTCCAGCCTGGTGGTTGGGGCACTCTCATGGATGTGGGAGATGTGGGTTTGGGCCCCTCGGGCTGAGGCGGGAGACTAACCCGGGCCTCCTACTTCCTCAGCATATACTTTGAATACCGAGGCATTATATAATAAAAGCTATCACCACCTTTTCTTCTTCCTGCTTTGTTTTTAAAAGACTGATCTGTGTGGAGTCTTTTGAAAGAAAGGGCGTAGGTACCAATCTCCAGGAGAAGATTCCAGACAATGGATCCCAGGCAGACAGGATTGCCTCACTCCAGCCTCAAGGGGCTTTTAGTGCAAGAGAGAATTGCAGATACACCCTTGTCCTCCACTTTTCCTGTTGCTTCAATGTAAGCAGCTGCCTGCTCCCTTCAAGAAGGTCCCACTGTATCCTGCCAGCTCTGTTGTGTTACAGTCTTGAAGCACCCAAATTCTGCCATCAGCCACGCAGGGATTCTGAGTGTGGCTCATGAGATGCTGGAGCCCAGATCACCTAAAAGTCAGTGCCCAAACGTCTCCCGAATTTAACCTTAAATTCTCTATTTAAATCAGCTGGTCAAATACAGATGAAATTACTTGCCTCTTTGAAAAAAATACTGGGGATAGAGGCTAGATCAAGAGGGACATATGTATATAATTGCATAAGCAGGTAAGACTATTTTTGTTGCTTTGAAAACTTTAGAAGACTTTCGACTAGAAATAAACGTCCACAAGTAGCCTTAATCACTAGACTCTGTGAACAGTCATTTGAAATAGTCTTGGCAATCAATTCTGATGTAGCTCTTTGAGTGAAAAAGCCCAGACAGTCCCAGATGTCTCTTTGATGCAGGATCACACAAAGATTCAAGTTTCCATTGCTCTGATGAAGCAAGATGTCCCTTGCCCTAACTGAGGGGAAAGAAGTCCCTGTGTCCCAAAATATAAATGTGTTGCACATGGTGCCTATTAATCAATGGGGTCAAGTCTGGAGCAGAATCAATGTGTACTCCTCAGTGGTGTGATTATACAAATCCATATATCTCTCCATATATCCAACTATCTTTCCATGATATCTGAAAAATCATGGTAGCTGGGTGAAGTCCCTGGGGAGTGGAAGTAGGAAAATACTGTACTCAGTTTTAAAAAGGGTAGAAAGAAACACCCTGAGAAGTACCAACCTGTCAGCCTCACCTCTGTGCCTGGGAAAGTCATGTAGCAGGTCCTTCTAGCTATGCTAAAGCATATGGAGGTCTGGGGGATGATTCAAGACAGCAACACCCAGGATCAATACAGTGGGAGATATAGAGAGCAGCCCTGCCAAGAAGGACTTGGGGGTGCTGGTGGATGAGAGGCTGGACATGTCCTGGCAATGTGTGCTCGCAGCCATGAAGGCCAACCATATCCTGGGCTGCATCAAAGGAGCATGGACAGCAGGGCGAGGGAGGAGATTCTCCCTTTCTGCTCCTCTTTGGTGAGACCCCAACTGGAACACTCTGTCCAGCTCTGGGGCCTCCAACATAAGAAGGTCATGGACCTGCTGAAGTTGGTCCAATGGAAGGCCAGGAATATGGTCAGAGGTCATACTCAGAGCACCTCTTCTAAGAAGACAGGCTGAGAGAGTTGGGGTTATTCCACTTCCAGAGGAGAAGGCTCCAGGGAGACCTTACTGTGATCTTTTGGTACTTCAATGAGCTTTATAAGAAAGGTGGGGACAAACATTTCGGTAGGGTCTGTTGTGATAGAACCAGATGTAATGGTTTTAAACTGAAACAGGGTAGCTTTACACTAGACAGAAGGAAGAAATTTTTTACAATGAGGGTGGTGAAACACTGGAGGAGATTGCCCAGAGAGAGCAGTGGTGGATGTCCCATCCTTGAAAACATTCAAGGCCAGGTTGGGTCTTCATCAAAGATAAAAATCTTTGCCTTACTGTGGTAGATACTACAAGTCAGAGATTAGCAACCAAAATGAAGAAAGGATGTCCCTGTCCTTGCCACACTTTTATCGAGAGAGTTCCACAAAGGATGGCAAAGGTTCTCGCAGCCCCTTCATCAGCATCTTCATTGTCCTAAGTTGCCAGTGGAGCAATCATTGCAGGGGACATTGGCTTTGATAGAGGGGATTGAGGCTTTGTCTGCTCTTTAAAACAGTCAATAAAGCTGAAAGGCATGAAATAGAAACTTTCCCCAGGATGTCCTGAAAGTCTAAGCATACATTCGAGGAAGTCCAACAACAGGAAAAATGGCTGGTTACTCTGGGCCTGGACTAACTGCCCAGATATGATGCTTCATGGACCCTCAGGTAGTTTTTGCCAGGTGCTGTGATGAGATGCTGCTCTGATATCATCAGGAGATGCTCATGGCAGAGAAATAAAAGAAAGAAGGTACTATAGAGGATCATTTCAATACCTGACACTCTTACACTTGGCTAATTGTATTTGTTCATTAAGATAAGGATCAGCATTCAGCTTCTTCTACATTTAGGTCAGCCTTCCAGTACATTTGCACTTGCAAGAGAGAGCTGCTTTAATGAGGGATAATGAAACTTGCTACGCATTGCATCATAACTTCTGTGTTAATATCATTTACACATGATAAAATGCAAATAGTATTGACCGTCAATGTACAATCATGTTTAATCCTCTAAGCCCACACACACACATGTGCTAAAACTAATATCCCTAACAGTAAACAAAATATACATCTATGCCTCTCTCTGTCCTCCTGAGAACATTCGTTTTCCCTAAACTACAAGGTGCATCATCTCTGCCCACGCAGCCAAACAAATAGATTGCCACTGGCTCCTGTATGTACCCTTATTCCCTCTTTGCACTTCACAAAACTGTGACAATACAGTGAGACCTTGCTGTAAACAACCCTGCCTTAAACAGACCCACACTTTGCATTACAGGTATTCAAAGGGCATTTCTAATGCATAACTCCAGTTGACTCTCCCAATGCATTTTGGGTGTCCAGGGCCTGCTTGTCCATCTTCTGTAGGCACCCTGAATTTTGAAAGAGGCATCTCAGCTAAATGATAGCTGATACAGATGTTCAAACCCCTTTATTTGGGATTTGTGCTGGTAGAAGGGTACCAGCATACTCTTTTACATCTGGGTTTTGTAGTTGGAAGGTAGTACAAAAGGCAAGGTATTAAGCTGAAGTGGGATCAGTTAGTGACTAGCCGTCTTCAGTGAATAAATGTTCCCTGAATGTTGAATGGGTCCACATGAACTTCAAGAAATGCAGATCAAGCACACAGTGAAAGTTAAATGTATTTGATTATAATTCTATTGTGGGAAGTTTAGCTCACGACATCAGAATCACTAAACCACTTTCAGGTATCTTAATACCACAGAGGTGTTCGTATTTCAGAGAGAAAAACCTATTCAGGTTGCAATACTGGTTGAGAGTGCTACCTCTGATCTGTATGATTTTAGGGGCATTCTGTATCTCTGGTTCCCTGAGAGTTGCAAAACTTTTTTGATCAACTTTTCTTACCCTTTGGATGTGAAAACTCAAAGGACTGGTGAATTTTCTTTGGAAATTTCTCACCCACTTTATGAAACACAGCATTGCAGCAACTGTTTGCTGTTTCTATTTCTCAGTGCAATCGGCACAGTGCTGCCTTGGGTTTTAATGATCCAGAAAAATGCAACAGGCAGCAGTTGTCAGGAGAAACCATAGATTTGTGTAGGGCATGATTCTTGGGGAGGCGTCCCACTGGTGAGGAAACCCTGAGGAGCAGCTGAACAAGCTCAGTGCCTTTCAAAGGCACTCTTCTCCTTTGATTGCACTGGCTATTATTTCAGGAGGGCTGCTTCATGAAGCTAGTAAAATTCAGCTCCATGATGCCTACTGGCCAAGTCTTGCCATGGACAATCAAAGACTGAGCAAATGAGGCTTGCTCTCTGGAGAAGGGAAGTGTCCCAGACTTTGTCACCAGCTAAGCCTGACATTCACAGAGCTGACCAGAGAGTGCTCAGTGTTGAACACACATGTGTCCTTTAGACACTTCTTGGCCCATTCAAAGCTTGGCACTGTATTTCTGTGCCTACCTGGAATCACATTGTATTCCCTCAGCAGCCATAAAGTCAAAACTTTTTATATTTACTATCAGTGAAACATGTTATTCTTAGCAGCTGGAAAGACAAGTGTGTGCCAGCAGTGTGTGTTAGAAAGCACAGACTATTCATCCAAGGTGCAAAAGAGTGCAAGTGCAGGGGCAGCATTTCCTCCGAGCAGACCAGGCAGCCCATGGCCCCTGTGTGAGTCGAGGACCTCAAGACATGATCTTCTGGGAGCAGCTGAATGCAGGCTCCTCTCAGGTGGACATGCACTCAGTTTGAGGATTATGTATGTTAGATCCTTGCTTTGATACCTTCACTTACGCAAAGCCTTGGCTCTATCAGTTCCAGCATAGTCAAACTTGGGTGAATCAGCCTCCCTCAGACCACGCAGCCTGATTCACACGCTAGGAATCCAGCCTCTCCTTGCTGCAGAGTAACCAGTGGAAGCTCCAGCACTGGAGCTGCATTTAGTATCAGCTCTGTGAGCATTTTTATATGCAAACCTCAGGGGCTTTTTTTAACCCTGACTGACTGAGTGTGCCCTGGATTGCTCCAGCTGACTGGATTTGTGAAAGTAAGGCTGTGTGCACAGAGGGTGATTTTGTTCTCCTAAGGAAAAGAAGTGGAGGTTTGTCTATAGCAATAAGACAGAGGCTGTGAGCTCTGTGCTACAACCAACCACACTTTTGGTTGCGTGCTTTCCACCAGCATAGCTTTGGCCCATGAGGGCTAACATCTGCCTGGGTACTGCAGGGTGTGGCACAGATCAGATGGCTCTTCAGGGACCATATGGATGAGGCCAAGTGTTTCGGAGGGGAAAGAGCGTTTACTCGTGTATCTGCAAGCTGTGCATGACATGAAAAGGGTTTGTCATCTGGGTGCTAGAGACTTCTTTCACAACTGGTAATGTGTGTGTAAACATACACTGTGAGGTATAGGCATGTGAGACGTGCATGTGTATACATAGACATGTATTTATATACATGCACACACATACACTGCACTTTCATGCAATAACCAAGTTTGATCCTATAATTTCGTATACTGCAGACTAAGAGCCATGTCCTCTTGTTCTGTTTCTTTTTTTGAGAAGGTCAGCCCATGCTAAATTTAACAGGTCTCCCTTTCTGAGCATCGGTGGGCTTCAGTGTCCCCAGCACAACACTGTGGTGAGCTGGTTTTTGTCCCTGAAGGATGACGGAATTGGGTTGAATAATCACAATGCTACAGCCCCTCTGCATTTTCTGCCCAGAGTAAGATCGCTGAAGTCTAGCTCTGGCTTCCCTCCTGTCATTGTACCATTATGTCCTAGGCATCTGATTTTGTTACCTGCCTTTTGTATAAGACTCTGGACTCCTCTACAGCAAAGACTGACTTACAGGCAAAGAATGCTAACATGCTCTTTGCCGAAATTCTCATGGATGAGAAAATTAACATTCCCCCCCCTCCTTTTTTTTGTTGCCATGGTCACAGGAAAGGAATTAAAGCATCAAAGCCTTCCATTTCCTGATGATGGATTAAGGAAATCATTAATTTGTCTTATAAAAAGGCAGGTTGTGTCTCTGCAATTAATGTTAGAAGGCTCTTCACGAGGGGAATTTCAGCCTCCTGGGCGGAGAAAGCTAAAGCATCTGCTTGTTCACTAGCTTAGATAGATGGGACGGCTATGGGGGTCTGTGCCATAATTCCTGCCTTTATTAGTCACTCCAGATAGTATTTGGCTGCCTAGGCAGTGGTTTCTTTGGGGCACAGTATTAAAAATTCAAACTCCCCTACAAATTAAACCTTCTTCTTTATCCATTTTTTTTATGCCCCATCCATGATCTCTCAGGATTTTTTCCATTGCAGGAGGAGTACAAAACCCAGGGAAAAAACCTACTTGCATGTAATTGTCTTTGATATGTTCCTACTCATCTCTTGCCCTGCTTTTCTGGCTCCCTGGTGTCCAGCATCTCCCTACTGGTGAGACAGCTGTTTATATGGGAATACTTTACAAAGATTGGGTTCACAGTGGGGTGTGTTCTCCTGGGGAGCTACAGGCTTGGCCATGGCCACCATAACTGACCCAACATGGAGCATAAAAACTCGGTCTTGTAAAGACTTCCTGACAGATCTGGACCTCTTTTACTGGTTACATCTTGCAACGTTTCTTGGTGACCTGTCCTGACTGGACCTGCCTATGCTGGCAGGAAAAAATGGGGAGGAAAATATCTTGTTCTGTCTGCTTCTGGTGTTAAAAATTCCTTCTTTTGCTTCACATTTTCTTCTCCATTTCCATTTTTTATTCTAAACAAGTGCAGAAAAATGCAGTTTTTAATAGCAACATTTGTCTTCAAAATTAAGAGAGAAAAAAATAGCAGCACGGAAACATGGTGATTTTGATCTTATACTCATCAAAATTCTCTTGGCTCCAGAGAGTCCCATTGTCCCAGGCTTCTTTTCAGCAATCTCTCTGAGCTTAAAGGTGCTGCTTTGGCCTCCCACTGCCAGCAGCAGTGTTGTCTGATGACAGAACCCAGCACGCCATGCAGACTCTTTTAAATTCACCCTTTCATATTTCTTCTTGGTGCGTTCAGGTAATTTGGCCCCTTTATTTACTTGATCCCTTTTTCTTCTTCCTGAAAGAGAATGTCTTAGTGCTTCCCATTGAAACCCATGGAAGTAAATTGTTGGAAGATAATACCTGGTGAGCAAGTGCCGCTGGGGCAGAGGTGGCTGAGCAGTGCTTGTGACACGGAGCGGTGCCTCATGCTAACCTCGTGGCTCGTCCCTTTGATATGGTGTCTGTCAGGCTCTGTGCTTTGCCTACCTTGCCGTGGGAAATGAGGGAACTTGTTTGTCACTTTTTCCTATGCTGACAGGGCACAAAGAAGGAAAGGATCTTTTCTCTGAGTGGTAAGCTCCCATTTCCCTTTGATCTGCTTTATGGGAGTACCTTTCCTCTATGAATAAAAAAAATGCCAGGACTACTTCTTGGAAAAGCTGAATGCAATTTGGAAACTCAACAGGAGTTTGCATACCTGCCATATTCCTATGAATAATACAGTGCTGCTCTCCCAGCGACCACATCCAGACCACACTCAGCTTGGATATCTTTCTTGAAGACACTGCTGCAGTCAGGAAGACTCCTTCAGTTGATTGAAAGATATGAAACCCTTGCTCCTGGGTCTGATGGGTCTGTAATTAAGAGCTTTAAAACCAGTGTTGTAACTCCATGAGGGACATTTCTTTGGTGTTAAACGTGTCAAATGACCTACTGCTCTCAGGTGCTGAGCTATAACCCTTAAGGTCAGTTGTTGGGGAGAAAATCCATATTTACCTCTCCATTTGTGTGATAGTCATGGTACCTGGTGATATTGATGTCACAATAGCACTTGGACATACAAATAAACTGATCTGCAAACACACTATATACCTAAAAAGTCTAAAAAATTAAAATGGTTTGCCATGTGTACCTTGGATTTATATATTAGTTGTATTTATATATTGTATTTATATATTAGTTAAGCTCACTTTGAAGTGTTCCACAGTATACCAACACCATTTATTTTTCTTCTGGTCAACAATGAGCATACAATGTGCAAGGTTTAAAGTAGGTCCCAAAAGAGTTTACCTTCTCCCAGATAGCCTTTCAGAACTCAAAAACACAGATGGCATCTTCTCAGCCATGCCTTTTCTCCCCAGCTGAGATGAGTAATTGAGTTGGTAGCCCAGGTGGCACCTCAACACCTCCACAGCCCTTGATACTGAGCTTCTTTTGGCCAGCCGGCAGCAAGTGTGCATTGTGCTATCCTGTTGATCCTTATTTTCTCCCTATTCAATACCAGAAGGTCATAATGCTCACTGTAATCTCTCCTTATGCTGATGTGAGCATCCAAATGCTGGTGGCCACATGCAGATACATCTTGGTGTTCACCATCAGGGGTGTGGGGAGAGAAAGATTTATCTACCAAAAGAGGGGGAAGATGCAGATGCAGCCATCATGCAAAAACCCTTTACCCACACCACAGTTTACACTCTGTTGAGAGAAGGAATTAAGCTTACATGTAAATCCCTTTAAACTGAAACATCCACTGTCTAATTCAGAAAGAAAAAATTTATAAATCTCATCTGTCTTCCAATTTCCGTCCTTCCAGACTCTATGGAGACGCACCACAGGTCTACAGGGGAAGTTTGCAAACGTCTTCTGCTCTATGGCAGTCCTGCTGTTAGCAACACAAGCTTTCTAGGGAACATGGAGGATGCTATATGCCAGATAACTTCTCTTTCTGTCTCTTTTGCATTCTCTCCTGGACTCCAATGTGAAGATTTCTAGGTCATGCCATGACAGCCTGCTCCACAAGATAGGTGAAACTGAGATCAGAGACTTCAGTCATGAGTGACTCCAGCTGTCTTTGGCTCCTTAGGTGCTGCTGATGGAGGTACACAAACATGCAAGTTTGCCTGTACAGACCTGGTAATCCATTTCCAGGGGGATATACATCATCTGTTGTAAACATGTGGAAATCAGAAAGAGAGTTATGTTGCTAAACTAAAGCTGTGGACAACTCAGTAAGATATGGGTTCCTTCTTCAAGCGCTATGAAAGGAAGTACTCAGGATAGAAATCGTGACAAGACAGCCTTATTTCCAGGTAGCTAAAGGAGGAAACCAGCCCTGGGGGGTGAAGTTGTGCATGCCCTGTGCTTTGGAGCTTGTTGACCAGCCCACAAGGAAGGAAGGAAGGAAGGAAGGAAGGAAGGAAGGAAGGAAGGAAGGAAGGAAGGAAGGAAGGAAGGAAGGAAGGAAGGAAGGAAGGAAGGAAGGAAGGAAGGAAAGTTTAGGTGCATGGCTTTTCAATCTAGATACTAGAAATTGGTTGGTTACATCAAGAGAAAGACAGATTACTTGGGAAGAACCAGCTGGTATATTGAAAAAGGATGATTTCTTAATTTTGTAGACACAACAGCTAGATTTTTTTTTTAAAGCCCACAGAAAATGCAAATAAAAAAGTGTTGTGGCCTGATTAAATGGGTTAAATATATTGGAGGGGGAAAATGCAATTTCCTGCTCAATTTGCTACAAAGGAGCTATCTGGCAAAATAATGGCAAAAGCTATATAACTCTGCAGAAAGACTGCCCATGGCACATGGGATGCCACTGTTGAGGCATGCTAGACTTTCAGCAACAGGAGGGTAAAACTGGTTCCTCTCCTGCACCATGACAACATGAAGGGCATTATCAGAAAGCTGCTGGTTTTGTGATGGCTTGAGCCAGACAGGATGGAGGCACAACTCATATTTCATCAAGCTCCCAATGCTGCTGTTCTTGTGGAAAGGTGGTGGGGCTGGTGGGAAGGTTTTGGCTCCATGCTAAGGCAAAAGGTGTGTGCATAAAATAATTGTGACACCAAGAGGTGTACAGAAGAGTTGTAAGCAGGCACCACCTGAAGAGAGCGCCCCCTTGTCCATCTGCACATAGATTTAAAGATGAACATTTGAGAAGGTGTAGTAGGGAAGGAAAACTTCAGAGAGGTTGCTGCTTAGGGGAGGGTAAAAAAGTCTCTCCCAAAGATGGGACACTAAATAAAAATATTCATGCTGTGGACACAGACAGTGCTGCAGACTGTAAGACTGGGATAGCCAGTTTAGAAATATGCATCTTGCGCAAGATGGATAGAAATATAATCTGGTTAACACCCTGGGTAGTGGGGAGAGACTGAAGATGAAGCTTGATGTATAGGATCATAACACAGTGGCTGTCATCCTGCTTAGGCAGTATTAAAAAATCCTCCATGGCATTGCATTAATGCAGACACCAGTGTTGCTGAAGATTTAAAACCCCAGGCAGATCAGAAAAGCTAGGACAGGGGCTGTGTATCTATATAGTGCCAGGTAGAAGATATCAAGCACTGCAAGAGCAGAAAAAGCCAGTGAAATTTAGCTAGACTGAAGCTGGGATAGCGCTGCCCTGTCTCTGCCCAACACTTGAGTATATGGCCCAGCTCAGGTCAGGTGCATTCCTATACTAGGACACCTCTTGAAGGAGGTTTTCCACCTCAGGTGCCTTTGGTGGGGAGAGAGAGCCAGGCACCTCAAGTTAGGCAGGTTGACTAGGGATTCAACTATGTAAAATATTCAAGGAGAGGATCGCTGGATCCTGAGGAACGTGAGTCACCCTTTCATATTTGGCACTCTGGGTCCCACCACAAGAGCGTGCTTCAGCACATAGCAGAGAAACTTTCATGTCTCAGGATGTGGCAGAGTGTTGCAAAAGACTGTCATGGATATTATCTCAATAGAGATTTCTGGCCACACCAAAGTGGTTGGTTTTTTAAAAATGGTTATGATAATAGTTTACCGGGTTACTAATTAGTCTATTAATTTTGAAATGGTTCAGAACAAGGTTGAAAAATGATGATTCATATGTATTGTTTATCAAGAATGATTTCAGAGAGGACAAGTACTTATTACAAGTATATCACATTATGAAATCAATAGAAGAAGAAAAAATAAAAACCCCACAGAAAATAAAGAAAACCTGAGGAACACCATTCATCTATCAGGATAAGACAAAACAGATCCCACTATATTCTCAGAAAATTAATATGAATGATATGAAAATAAACTATAGACATAGCATTCACCAAGTGTAAGAAGAAATAAACTTAAGCCTCTCATCTTCCGCTCTTACCATCAATTATGTTTCTTTCGTGCCCTGGTGCATAAGAACACAAAATTGCCTTTAAAAAAGGGTTATCTCCTCAGTTTTTGGTCTTTAATTGTAGTCCTATGTCCAGATGTAATGTCATCTCTCAGTCAGATTTCTCAGTGATTTGAATCCCTCCCCAGAGACAAGTTCACTGACAAACTCTAGGAATTTGGGCAATGGGAAGACTTCCACTTTGGTCCCAATAAGGTGTAGCAGTATTGATGCTGCAAAGCTGAACTTGAGGCTCTTTTTACACCTCCTGATGTACTTTTATGACAGAATCACAGAATGGGCCAGGTTGCAAGGGACCAGAGTGGGGTCATCTGGTCCAGCCTCCCTTCTCAAGGAGGGTATTCTTAGAAGACTGTAAGGAGATTGCATCAAGACACAATCACATTCCTATTGTCCCTGTTGCTGGAAAATGCCCGCTTTGCTTGCCATGCAGACCTGCAAGGGCGGACGCCCTCCCCGCCTGGAGAACCTGACTCCCAGCCTGGGTTTCCCTGCCTGGTAAGTACACTCTAATTTACATTCCTCCCGAGTTAGTAAGCTCCAGCCTAGCCTTGAATCCTTCTTGAAAATCCTGGACTGATTCATTTTCCCCCTGAAGAAGCTCCTCATAAACTCTGGCTCACCCCACATACATACATTTCATTTTAATTAAAAAATACCTTGCTGGCATGACAAGCTATACAAGTTTTGCTAAAATATTAAATAATAAAAAAACCCCTCTGAACCCTCAGGTCTCTGTCACAGAGAGATACAATACATCAAACATCTGTCCAGAACAGAACTGAGGATAGTCATAGCATTTGGAGGTTTAACTTCTCTCCATTTATCATTGTGACGTGTTTCGGATTTGGAGGTAAGTTCCTTTGCAGCATGATCATAGGTCACCTTTTTTTCTCCCCCATAGTTCTATGAAAGTTTTCCTCAATATTTTTTTAAATGGAAAGTATTTTACTGATTTAAAATATTATTTTAAAAAACCCCTCCTCCTCACATTTCCACCTGTTTTGGGCACAGAAATAGGATGCTTTTCTCCATTTCAATTTCTCTCCTATCACATTAGTTGTGCAGTGATTTCTTTTTAGTTCTGCACTGTGCTTTGCCTCTTCCAATTTCAACTCCTCGTTTACAGTCATTGATTCTTCATATGCTGAGGATCTACTCCAGGCTGGCACATTTCAGCCTGTGAAGCTATCCATTAGTCTCAAAGCGCTATTTAAAACTCTTCAGCAACTCCATCTTTGGGGCTTTAATATATCTGTGACAGTGACCTGTATATATACCTGGTACCACCTCTGCCATGTGGGCAGGCACATCCAGCTGCTGGGGTTCTCAGCCAGCATCTTTTTGGGGTGCTGGGAGAGAGCAACTGAGAGCAAGCAGTCAGGAAAAGGTATTCTGCAATATAAACCAGCACAGGGACACTGCTTCATGAGTGCTACAGAGGTGTGTTGTGATGTTGGTCCAGCTGGACAATTAGCCCTGATGTTATAAGCCCTCTCTGAAGATGTTACTGGGACATCTTGGCATTGTGCTATGCAAGCACTTCAGGTGCAGCCCACAGTCTGAGGGTTCAGACACCTAGCAGAGCCATAAGAGACCTGGCTGGGAATTCCTAGGCAGCTATTTCTGCTGCCTAGAGAGAACTTAATCGCAAGGCGCTGGGTGCACCTTGGACCAGAGCACCTTCCTACCTTGTCAGGTAAGGTGAGTTACTGTGCAGAGAAGCTCTCCAGTTATGCAAGATTGGGGAGGTTGTGGGCAAATGCTAAAGGGAGTGTATGCAGTGTGCAAGTCACAGGTTTTGTCAGGTGTTGGAGTCCTGCCTTTGCTATGTGTGGATCCTTAGTTGTGATGGCTCTCCTCCGCTGGTCGCAGGGCTTGGGACCACCTGCACCACGTGTTGCAGCTGTTGGTGTGCTAGACATTCAGGGCTGAAACCAGGAGCAGCACAGTTAAATCAGTGCAAAGCTGTGCTTCAGCAACTCAGCTGCCCCTCTCAGCCCAGCCTTGCTGACAGAGCTATACCGCTCTCAACTCTACTACTATTTTATTTTCTGCTTACATAAAGATCTTCCCACTATACTTTGTTTCAAAGCTTAGGCATTCCTAGAGATGTCCCCAGGGAATTTATCTTTGTACCAGAGTGCATGTTGATATAACTTCTTATCATCCAAACTAATGTTTTAATCTGTTTTTTAATGTCTCTTTCAGTGACAGTCCTCTGGAGTGCATTTCTTGGCCATATAAATTCCTTTGCTGTTCATCCATGCACTTAATTTCAAGAGCAAGCCACCCTCATGGCAGAGGCGTTCCACCTGTGAGCCATTTTGCTGAGGTTTCCAAAAGTGTGGTCTAGTGGATTTAATATTTATTGTTATTGTAGGGCATTTAATGCTTATTTAATGCCTGTATAGCAATAAACATTTTTGAGGCTTCCAGTAGCTCAAGAAAACAAAGTCCAGCTAAACAGCATTAACAGATTGCCTACAAGAAGAGGAAGAGGAAAGGCAGTAATGTCACCAAACTGACATTTCTCATGTGTTTTTGTAGTGAAAAAAACCCAGAAAGTGCAACTGCAGGTGTCTTACCCACTGTCTGAAATCCTGAGCAGCACCATGCATGGTGAAGCAAGTAAGAAACTGCATTGTGCAGAATTACAGTGTTAATTACTAAGGGAAGTTTGCCTCTTAATCCTTGTTGTTGGGTTAGAAAAATGGTAGGGGCTGTATGCAACTGACAGTGTGGCCATGACCTTCTTGGTTTCTCTCTTGTGCCCCAAAACCTCAGTTCAGCATCCCATGGTCCCTCAGCCCCCTTCAATGACCTTAACCATAAGTGCTCATCTGGGGACTTTTGGGTGCCTAGACTGAGGTGAGAGGGCAGGTTCTGGCAAAGCTGATGTCTTACAGCAGAGCAGGCAGCTGCCAATCAGCCATCCAGAGGCATCAATCCATGTGGATGTGTTTGGCCCATGCCTCTGTGGAGAGCCTCTGCACCAGCCTGCCTCGCTAGGATGTTGCTGTTAGAGGCAGCAGCCCTGGCTGCTCCTCACAGTCTTCTGCGACCACAAGAAGTGGACATAATGTAAAATAAATTTTTAGGAAGTTTCTTTGTACAACTAGCCTTCTTGTGTTGGAACATACTCTGGATTTTATTCCAGCTAAAGTATCGTGATTCTCAATATCCATATAAACATACGTCCATTTTAAAATCCTCTTTCTCTAGCCTCAGTAGTATCTGTGGCTTAAGGTCCCACACATTAATTATATGTTATGTAATAAAGCATTTCCTTAGCAGATCCTTAATTTACACAGCATAAAATGTCTACTAGGTAGCATTTCATCTGCCTTGCCTATGTTTCCTATTATTAATTTACTCTCAAAACTGGCATCCCAATTTTCCTGTCAAGCATTCTCCCTTGTCCATTTGAAGTCAGGGATCATCCCTGAGCATGACATCCCTTTCAGTGGGTGCTTCTAAGTCACAGTTTCAACATTATTTTCTAAATAGTTTTGCAATGTTAACCTTGGCATACTTCAGAGTTTCCTGGGCTACTGGTGTTCCTGCTCTCTGTCGCTGCAGCTCTGCCATGGATCCTTCTCTCCACTTCCCTCTAGGGTATCCTATGCCCAATACTATGCAGAAAGTCTGCATTTTTTGTCTTCTGAGGCTGCTCCAATTACTTCACAAGTGACAATTCTCTTGAGACCCATAATGTTGCCCATTTTTTGAGAAACTGGCTGGAAAATCAGAGATCTCTCTGGAAAACGGATGAAGACAGGGCACCCTTCTCAAAGAGTCAAAGGGGTTTATTGAGGAGTGGTTTCACTGCACTTTCCAAGCTCTGGGGTTTATGTAATGATGGAGAGTTTCAAAATTTCTGTTTCATTGCATTATTAGAAAAAAATTTTCAAAAGGAGTGGTAAACACATACTTGTCACTTTTTTCCTAGGGGAGGTGCAAGGAATTTGCCCCATTTCCTACTCTGCACTCCTGTTCAGAGACAGAAAATTTTACACTATTATCAATTAAGTGATGGTAAGCAATGAGAGGTACTGATGATTTTTTTATGCTCAGAAGAGTTTTTGTGCTGCACTCCTGGTAACATTCTCCTCCACGCTGCATGGGCTTGGCTGACAAAGTGGCAGACCCAGGAGTTAAGCTACCTATATAAACCCTTGCAAAAAATAAAGTCTGATGATGTATTCTTTTGTGGTATGATTTTCTTTCTTTTGCCTTTAAATGTCAGTCAGTGTTTCCAATTAAATCAATTTTGCAGAGAGTTAAGATAGCCCTAAAAACATGCTAAATCTGCAGATATTTCAGCTGTGAGGTTCTCATCCAGATAGAACTTTTAAAAATGAAATTTTGTGCAACTTTCAGTGCAGGATTTGTTTTTCTGGGTTTTCTTACTGTTGAGAAGTTTGAGTCTGTGACTCTGTATGTGTGTGTGTGTGTGTGTGTGTGTGTGTGTGTACATCTGTGGTCTCTGCTATTTCAAAAACTACAGTATTGAGAAAGCCTAACCTTTTAATAGACCAAAGTTCACATAGAGTTTTTTTATTTATCTCTTTATCCATTTTACTTATATGTATGATTTTAACAGCTTCACCCCTAGCTGTAAATAAATAAACACATAAACAAGCAAATGCTGGGGTTTAGCATGCTGGGAGGCGTGGACTGAAACTGGATTTGTGTGGCTGAGGATCTATGCACTGAGCTGAATGTAATTGCCTCTAGTTCCTGTGCACAACATCTAATTTGCGGATTTAAAAGTCCATAAGTGCTCATTGCCATGATGGATCATAACAGCTTTTGAGGTAGTTTTTCAACACCAGCGTGGTAAAAGATATTAATTTAAAATTACTCTGCATACATGCATTTTTCTCTGTCTGTGACAGACCATCAGTACTGACCACTGTAATGAAGGGGGTCCATTATGGACTCACCTGTGTTCCCGGAGGAGAAATCATGAAGGACAAATAAAGGCAACTGTGTGCACACCTAAACAAATTTTCCTATTGTGCTGATGGCCTTGAGCTGAAATAAGACAGGAATAGGGTAACATGGTACCTCTTCGGTACTGTGTAACCTCTTTGGGCTAAAAGGTTACAGTGTGGGAGCTTAAATCCAAACTGGTGCTGTGTGCCATTTCCATCAGCTGTGTTTCAGGCTGTGAGAGGCAGAGGTGCAGAGGGTTTTTGTGAGCCTAGGTACTGCAGATAGTAGAAACTTCCATCAGGGGTCTCTGGCTAGCAGATGATCTTTGCACATCACGCCAGCGATACATGGAAATGCAGAGAAGTCTGAGGAAGGCGTTGAAGCTTTTTCACTCTGTTTCTATGAAGGGAAAATCTGCCACACGGGGACACAGGACTTTGGCGACAGCACAGATGTGTCAGCACAGTAAGCCCTTGCACTGACATCCCAACATTACACCATAGTGCTAAGCTCCCTGGAATTATCCTATCTGTGTGTGCAGAGCATAAAATAACCACTTAAAAAAAAAAACAAAAAAACAAACCCCCCAAAAAAAACCAAAAAACCAAAACCATCACAATCTGGTGGCTGGGGCAACACGTTCAGCCAAGCTGCTGAAATCACAGGACAATGTCTGGGAGAGACACGTGAGAGGTGGCAGATAACCCCCTTCCCTGTGTCTTTTCTATGGCAAGTGTGTGTGCAGGATTGAGAGGGTGACTGCATGAGTTGGTGGGTGAGGGGGCTGGAGACCAAAAAAAGCACACACAAAACTGCAGGCTGCTGCTGCTGCTGCTGGTAAGAGCTCTCAGTTTAAAAGGGGCTTTGCTCAGAGGATCTCAGCTGCCTCTTGACTAGATAAGCTTTGGTAAGTCAGGTGAGGAACAGATGCACCTGAAAAGCACAAGCGTAATGTCTTGGTTTTGGGTTTGTTTTTCAGATTATGAAATGTGGAATCAGGAGAGGTGAGGAAAGGGGTCCTGAGGAGGCACAAAATCCAAGTGATAAAAAGCCAAGCCCTGCTTCAAGGAGGATCTGTCTTCTGCTGTGCAAAATCACAAAAAAGCATGAAGGGATGTCCCCAAGGTACTTTGAGGGGACAGTTTAGCAAACTGCTTCTTTCTGCCAGAAATCAGGTCTTCTCCTCAGCTGGCAAAAGCTGCAGACAGCCCCCTCCTTGTCTGTGTGGGGATCATTTCTGTATAACGTGAAATGAGGAGGAGGAAGAATATAATTTTCCCTTCACAGCCATTATTTCAGCTTTTAATAAATACCCAGGGTATGTGTACAAAATATGTTCAATGTATGTAGCACCTGTTTAATGTATAATCATAAGTTACTGTGACACCCATGACAGAAAATAGGCACAGACAGCATATTTGTGGTATATGTTGCACAGCTCAATGTTTCTCTCTCATGGATACATACAGAGTATTATCCGTACATTTACCATGTGCATGCATGCTTAGATGCTTATATATTTATATTTTTCTGTAGAAAAAAGACCAATTTTTCAAATTCTGCCACATGGATAAATTATATAGTATGTAGAGGTCATATGATTGTTTTGATAATTTCACCATTTTGGGGATTAAATTTTAAAAAATGTAAATTGCCTAGAGCCTCAGGAGCCTAAGTCTCATATTCAGAAGTAATTTAGGAAGAAAGTCCCAATCACGTAAATGAACTTTGTACTGGCTTTTCTGAACGGAACTTGATTTTATATATATATGTAAGGATTTAAGTACTGCAAAATGCTTATTTCTGGTCTCTTTCTCTGAATGTAATTATTTGAATTTTTGAGACACACAGATAAGAGCTCTAATGGAACCTTAGGCCCACTGTTAGGAAAACTAAAAAAAAAAAAAAAAAAGGCACTCTTTGCAATCGTAGTATAAAACTGCTCAGCATTCAGCTTAAATCTTAAGTGTCATCTGGCTATGATTCTGTCAAAGTGTTTGTGGTGGGACAATAAGGCTCTTTAAGGTCTGTGCGTTGTCAGGCAGACCTGCAGTGCACACAGGCTTCCAGTACGGCTTTGCTTCCATGAAATACTTTCTGTGTGGTATAATTTTTTTCAAAAATGCTTTGGGTCATAAGACCTGGGTTAATGCATCCTTTCCCAAACAAGTGTCAGCAAAACCTTTATACTCTGCCCCAACATGGACTATTCTGTAAATGCTACCTTTTATTAAAGAAATATTTTGGAACAATCGCAGAGGGTTTTTAATAACACTATTGGCACTCCAGCCTTCTGCCTCTAGAGCCAGATGACTTGGGGCTCTGTAAACACTGGCAACACATTCTTCATGTCAGTAGCCTTATTGACTTCAACTCTGTACAGTACCTGTAGCAAAACCGAGAGTGCACCTCAACCACATGAATAGAGTTTTTCCCCCTCCTTTAAAACCTTTCACCATACATCATGCTGTCATAATTTTATATTATAGGGAAGCTCAGGAATTTCCAGGATGATGAGCAAGCATCCCACAGGAAAGCAAAAATTTTCCCCTCACTTGGTGAAAACCTCTCCATTCTCAATTTACCTAACAGAAAATCTTCAAGCTGGTCCCAAGCAAGCCCTACGCTGAGCCTTGGCTATTGCAGTTCTACAGAAGGAAGTAGGCCGAAGGCAAGGATTGGGCAAGTTTAAGTGAAGTTTCAGTAGCTTTCTGTACATTTTAATTTAATGTCTGCTGCAGTCACGAGGTGGATGTCGTCTGGTGGTGGGAGTCATGGTAGTAGTGCTGCCTCTTGGACTAGCTGAGGACTTAAAGTACTGCAGCCCTATAACCACCTGCAAAATTAGGGATTTTGTGGGAAAGGAGGGAATTTGTACCTAGCGGGTTGAATTAAGAAAGAAAAATAAATAAATGGGAGCTGGTTTTAGCTGTTTTGTGCTTGGGAATAAGGAGAGCAAAGCCAACAGAAGGGTATGAGATGGGACAGAAAGTGCAGGTGACTATGTCTGGAAGGCATAAAAAGGTAATTTAGTACGCAGCTTTGTGATTTATCACATACCAGTCCCCCTGCGTGTGTTGTGCTGAGCGGGTGCAAAGGCGGGAGGATGCTGAGGGCATGTGGATACACGCGAACCCGTGAGCATACAGCGGAGCCAGGGGGAAAATGCTGTGGTACCTGAGTGCCACCACTGCCACCACCCCCACCACCATGTCTTACGGGCTGGAGGCAGCCAGATGCTCTGGGAGGTTTTACAGCAGCACAGTGACAGGAACAGTGCACTTTCCTACACGCCTGTCAGCTGGATTTGCTCTCCTGAGCAAAGGAGTGCAGGGGGTGCTGGCTTTTCCCACTCACTGGGATGCAGGCTCCCACCTTGCTGTCTCCAGGCCTCCTCTGGCCAGCCCTGGAGAGGCAGAGCCTGCCCTTCCCCATACTCAACATGCTGCTGCTGTAGAGAAAAGAGATGTTGCCAATCCCTCTGACCTGGCAGGGCTCCCTTGGCATCTCTGCAGTTCCATCTGAAAGCAGCGGGGCCATGCGGATTTGTGGGTGTCTGGAGGGATGGCAGGGCAACCAGCAGCTTCCGGTGGGTGACATGCAAACAGCCCCCAGTCCCCACATGTTTTTGCCCAATCTGTTTTGCAAAGCGAGGGCTAAGACCAGGACTGAGAGTGGGGGCTGCCTTCAGGCTTGTTGTTGTGGCTGTCCACAAAGCTGTCTTTGTGGGAGACGCATTTTGGAGCGTGCTGCTTTGCCCCTCCTATTGCTGCACTGCGAGGGCATCCTGTATCCCACCTGCTGTACCCCACACCCATACGGTATGTCCTGTATCCTTCATCCTGTGTCCTATGTCTTGCATCTCACACCTGCATCCTGCACCCCACATCCCATGTGGGACCCAGTGGAGAGAGGACCAGGATTCCTGCCTGTTACCACCGGGTGCATTCCCCTGGTGCTGGGGAAATTAGAGGGGTCCCAAGGTGCTTTAATAACAGGCTGCCCTGCATGAGCAGCAAAGTCACAACAAAAGACATGGTCACGAGTATCAAGGGAAGGACACTGTGGTGGTGCTGGCCCCAATTTTGTGCCAGCTCTGAGGGAAACAACCTTGAGTGTGTGGACAGGGCAGCATCCACAGAGTGCATCCTGCCTGGCCCAGCGAGCCCACGACTGGGATGTGCCTCCTTCCCAAGCCAGGCTGTAAACAAGCACCTGAGTGTGTGTCTGGCCTGAGTCAGCCCCTGGCTTCCCTCACTGCCGCCAGAGCTGCAGGAGATTTGGGCGGCAAAGTCCCTCCCAGGACTGCCAGGCTCTTTGTTGGGAGCTGGGAAGAAAATCCGTCAAAGTTGAGGAGGAGGAAAGGTGTGCCGAAAACTGAATTGCAAAGTAGAAAGGCAATTTCGACTTAGCCAAAGAGTCCTGAATTTCTTAGTTGGGAAAATAAAAAGCAGAGTGTGAATCTGCAGCTTAAGAGCCTTCCTAAAAGTGTCAATAATTTCCATATACAAAGAATTTATTTTAGCCTGGGATTTCAATGTAAAGTGATTCAACTACGGAAAGTAGGACCACTTTATTGCTGTTCACAAATTCACATGCATTTATTCTGCTGAAAATTTGATATAGGGCATTTTTTGTATTCCCATTTATCGCTTGCCAAGAAATAATTAAGAATAGGAGCTAGAAGATTAATTTTAAATAAAAAATCTTCTCAAATGAAAATGTCAGGTCATAAAAATTCCTTTTAAATCATAACAGCATATAAATCTTTGAAATTAACCATGTAATTACAATGTCTATCAACTTTTACCTTGAGCTTTGAGCCTCTCTTTTTAATCTCCCATTCTTTTTTAATGAATAGCTATTTTGAAATTAAAAAGTACTGTTCATTACACATGCCCCACTATAATAGGGTTTTTATCATATTTGCTCTATTTAAAAATACTTGCTACTTTGTAATTATTCACACGCCGATCCCTTCCTATATTGAGTAGAAAATAAAAAATGAAATAGAAGTCAAAGGTGCTTTAGAGCTGAATGATTTACACAATTCATTAAGGACGGTGATTTTTCAGTTAGCATCAGATTAAATGGTTACTTACTCTCAAATAGCCCTTGGGGAGTTGAATTGCTGGGTAGCAAACAGATTAAAGTTTGCATTGAAAGAAAAATTGAATTCAGAGGTAATCAATAGCATAATAGGGGCAGTGAGTGGTGCCTGCTGCCTGAAATGAAATTACCATATTTTTAATCTTAATTTTCCACTCTGTTTATCTGACAGTGTGGATGTGCAATCCAAACAGATAATGAGAGAGTGGGATATTGACACTGCTGTCCTCTGGAGTGCTTGTTTTCAGTGATTAAATGCTGTGATCTGTGATTACTTTGTGCAAGGATGTCAGAGCTGCTGGCCAGGACTATGGGAGGGACACTAGCTCAGCAGCTGTAGCTCTCTGGTCTCTCAGGTCCTAATGTCTGAAATTCATTTTCTGCCGGCTATACAGGGAGGGGGGGAAATTGCCTCTTTATGTATATACTTCTGCTGCACAAATTACAATAATTAATCCCATTACTATTGTTGTCCTGATTCAGAAACGTTTAATTAGATCAATATGTAGTGCACCCTCTCTGTAAGTGCTATATTAACGAGCCGCCAAACTTGTGAGGGATAGAGAGACATGAGTTATTATACAAAGCATGACTAGCAAAGTTTGGAGGTAAAGTGAATTATCTTTGTAGCAGAAGAAGACGGATAATGGAAAGCATGATTGTACCAGAGATCCAGCAAAGCCAGTTGGTGCAGATATATGGAAATCTGAAATGTAAATAATACCCATTGTAAGTATAACATCCGCAGTCTTTTAAAATGCAAATGTAATGATAGAGATGTTTTTGTAAAAAATATAGAAGGACTTGGGAACAAAACATGATTTAAAAATTGTAATACATTAACATAGCTAACAAAACTGGAATGCAGAAAAATATAATGATGCAACCCCTTTTTGACAAACAACCTGAAAGATTTCTCAATTCTGTGTGTATGAAATCTCAAAATATTCCTGGTGTTTGTTGCTTAACCCAAACGCAGTGTGAGCCATTTGCATTTTGATTAGAACCAGTGAGATAGTATGTTCAGTATCAGGGCCTGATCCTGCCTGATAATAGGATTACTGGCATGTAGCAAGGTTGTTTGTGTTCCTCAGACTTTCAGGGATCAGGCCCTGGAAACAGAATTTAGGGAGCCTTGAAGTGTGTGCGTATGTGTGATGGATGGGTGGGTTACTTGAACCAGAGTATGTCAGGCCTTGGTAGTGTATTTATCGGCGACAGCTATCATGTTCTCTGGAGAATTAGCATCTCTCTAGAATACAATTCCCACATTTGATTACAGTCTGGATTGAACTTCTTACTTTTCTAACATCGCCACTGGGAGACTCTCCTTGTGCGTCTTCCCAAACCTTTGTATCAAAGATTGCTGTGGTGTAAGAGAGGCTATTATTTCAACCAGTCATTAGATATTTAGGCATTTTCGGGTATTTTTAGGTTTTGCATTCTTTTAGGTTTGTTTCTTTGGGTGGGTGGGTGGGATTTTTACCTTTTGCTACAATACAACATAGAAGGTAAGGTTTTATTTTCACAAGTGCTAGATTCCCACAGCTACTGTCACAGTCATTAATGTCTGCAAGATTTTACTCCTCCTGAGAATGAAGTGCAGCTCGAAGAGCTGAAGGACTCCTGAGTGCAGCTCCGAGCTGTAAGCACAAGACCCTCACTGTCTGTGAGTGTCTGCATCTTCACGGGTGGGGTCACATTTCTTGAGCTCTGCTTTGACAGAGGGTAAGGAAGATACACCTCACAGCAGGTAATTCAGAAAGTCAGATCTGTCTTGCCTTGCATGTATAGATGTGTTAGATGAATAGCAGAGTGATTTCCATGGATGAAGGTTGTGGTCCACAGGCATCCTCAAACTTTGTCCCTCTGTAGTAATTTCTACAGGCTGGAGCTAAATGGTGCATGAGCTAAAATACAGCTGCTGCCAGACAGGGCTGTCTTTGCCCTCTCCCTTACGACTAATTCAAAGAGATGTCATAACACACTGAGTCATTCTTAATTTTACCTTCCCCTCTCTTTGAACACCGTTTGGATGCTCAGGTGGAAACAATGCAAAAGAGGTTCTTTACCTAGAGAAAGCAAATTTTGGGAGCTCTGTAACATCAAATCCCTGAAGGCTCAGAGAAATCCCTGTGTTACTCACAGAGAGCAAAAATAGTAAAATGGCTGCCACTCCAAGAATTAATATAGAAAGTGGAAATTGCCACAGAAATACCACCCCAATATAAAAAACTGAAACATGGCAAAGTCATGACATTTCCTCCACTGCCTTCGTTAAAGAGGCATTTTAAATTGCTTTGGTAAGCTTGTTCCTACTCCAGAGAAACCAATATTGAAAAGGACTTCAGAGGGAAATGAAAAAGGTACAGATCTGGAATATTTCCATGTAGTTTCTGCATAGTATGAGTATTTAGACTTTGATACAAAGAAATACACTGTAGCTAAATGCTCAATGCATGTTAACAGAGATATCTGCAGGTATTTGTGAATCCCTGTTAATATTTTTCTCAGCAAATCATGACTGGCCCCATATCTTGCATGGTGCTATTCCTTTTCCCTTATTGTTTATGTGGATAAAGGTTCTGAGGCAACACTATTGAAATCCATGGAAGTTTTATCACGGACTTCTGTGGGAGTGAGACATATATGACCTTGAAATCTGCAGCTTTTTTTTTTTTTTTTCTTCTCAACTGCTTATACCAGTAAAATGAAAATACACTGCAGTGCTTGGAAAGTGAGTGTAAAAGAGGTGTGAGTGAGGCAGAAGCAAGTCTAGTTAAATGTCTGATCAAACATTCATGACAGTATTCACTCACTTTTAGTAAGAGGACAGTATCCAAAATATTCACGTAATTACAACCTGTGCCTTCAGCAGACATTCAAGATGACATTATTCTCATATTAATCTTTGAACACTGCATTGAGGTGATACTTTGTCACTTCCATATGGTCAATGACATGAGTTCCCCTCAGAATTGCCAATATCTCACTGAGTCACTTGCTTTACCATATTTCTTTGAAACTGTTTTCTCCTGAAATTACTATATCTGCTGTGTTTGTCACATCCATTAATATAAAATACAATGAATTTATATTAGCAATATTTTTTAAAATTGCTAAAAAATCCTGACATGAGAAACTCCTTTGATTCATGATGTGGGGTTCAGATCTGCTCTCCTTATTCCGCAAACTACTTTAGATAAAGATGACAGAAAGATAGGTGTTTTCCACTCTTTTTCAGAGTTTACAAACCTGCTGAAGTTGAGGAGTTTGCTTGGGACTAGTGAAGTAAGAAAGTGTCTAGAAGAGGTATCAGAGGGAGAAGCAGTAGCGTTGCTATTGTTTCCCATGTGTAAACACCCAGCTACCATCTATGGAAAATCATAAACTCAGATGTGAGCAAGACTTAGTCCTCCAGCTTTCTTTAAAACAGGGACATCCATAGTCATTACTGCTCTTTGCATTGTTTTATCTGTGTGTGCATCAAACTCCTTATCAGCACTTTAAAATGCTGATCTCTGAGACTCAGTGATATTGCTAATAAACACCCATTGAAATGGAAAGTGGCCAAAAAACTGTTTGAACTTCTTTCCTGTCGTCTGACTATAGAGGTATAGTCCCAGCAAACTCTGGGGTTTATAAGAGCACAAAAGCTTTCTTCTGCCCATGTACCTGCAGTCACCACTCTAAGTATATTGAGCTTCAGAGCACACAAAAGGGAGGCAGAAAATCCAAACCAATCTCTTCCCTTTCACTCCTTAAATCCTGACATGCTCCATCACCTCTTCAAAATAGTGAGCTGCCCTTCCCCAAAATGGAGAAAAGAAACAAAATCAAATGCAAAACAATGAAGGAGGGATAATCTGATCTTTAAATAAGGAGACATGTTGCTTGGGGCTTAAGCAGGGTAAAGTTTCACAATGATGTCACCTTCTTCTGAGAACGTGACCCCCGTGAGAGGTGAAGGGTGAAATATAAATACCTCTAATCCATTGTGTTTGTATATCTCTTAAATATGTGCCAAGTTTGGCATGGCTGACTCCACCAACTGTCTGGCAAACTAGGAAGTCTTCACTACAGGCTTTGAATGAGCAGTATTCATGGAAATCAAACGGCTGCTCTTTTTTTTTCTGACTGAAGTACACCTCATTGATGTATTTTCTTTTAAAATAGACCTATTTTTCTGTCTCGTTTCTGACAAAACTGTCTGATTTTTTCAGACAGAAGCAGAGGAGACACTGCTTTTCACGCAGGAAGAAATATCCTCCACATACAATGGTTTCCATAATCCTAAGTTAAAAGTCACAAGTGTGAAGTTCATTGTTTGTTTGTTTGTTTGTTTGTTTTAAAAATCTGCTCCAATCCAAACAGGAATGCATTCAGGAAAGTCACATTGCCCATGTGATAGAGGCTGTTGGAGTGGGTGACTAGCACATGCCTCCTTGCCTGGTTGTCTCTGTGTTGGTAAAGGTGGAAGGGAGGTGCAATACCGGAGATTTCTATTTTTAGGAGACGTTAATGAAATAGACTGAGAACGGAAAAGTTTGGTATTTTTAAGGATGTCAGTGATTAACATTTGTTTGTTGTTGGAATACCCTTGGAGAAGTCTCTGTGTCAGTGTAGTGGGAACAGAAATAGAAACTGATTTGGAAACAGCTCTCCAAGCTCTTTATTACCCATGTGATACCCATCTACTTTTAAGACCAGCAACATATGAAGCAAAAGTATGGATTGTATTTTAATAATATTTTTATTTAAAAGCACAAGTGCTTATGGGCATGACATCTGGTAAGAGGACCAGAAGCTGCTACCACATCTCAGAGAACAGGAGCAAAATCAGTGCCCTACCACTTGGGCCAGGGCATTTGTTTAATCCAACATTTCTCTGCAGAGAACTTTCCTGAGAGGCACACAGAGAGAAGGGGGATGAGGAAAAAAGGAAAAATACTTGTTTTTTTATAAGAGGAAAGACAACCTTCGGCAAAAATGTTGTACCCCAGGAGGCACAGTTTTTCCAGGCAGACCCTGCAAAATGCTTTTCTGTGAACTTGAGTAATGCCTTTTGCCCTGCCTTTTTGCCCTGCTCCCATCTAGCCAGGTCTGCAAGCATTTTTGTTTCTCTCTAACTCATTCTCTCTTTTTTACTGCATAAAAAAATGTTTGTTGTTTTCACTGGTAAGGGCTTTCACAACCTGTTGTCATTGAACCTTTCATCTTTATTTTAAGTAGTTCCCCACTGGTTTTAATGGTCAAAATTTTTGTCTTTTCCATGTTAAATTTGTACACAGGTACTCCTGGACTTTTTGCAGTGCCTCAAAGGGTTACATGTGATGATCTCAAGATAATTGATCAACACTGATTCCTTTTATTTCTCCAAGTTCTGCCTTTTCCTTGGAGGAAAGACATTGCTAATTTCTGTAGTCTGCACAATACTGGTCTTAATCAAGTCCTAGCCCAAGGCTGAGGCTCCTGGTTTGTCCCATAGCACCAATTCGGTACTATCCAGAGCATGAAAAGCTGAATATTTGTACTTCACTTTGATCCTGTTTCCATGTTCATGCGTGTGCCAGTCCTCACCGCTGAGACTCTGAAGATCAAGAATTGTCTTTTGCCTTCCCCGTGTGCAGGGAGATGGATAAAAGTCACCTAGTGACTCTACTCAGGTGAGCCTACAGTGACTTTAGATGTCTCAAAGTATCAAAGACATCCGTGTGGGCTAGGAGCTGTGACACAGAACCTACAGGACCTGCTGTGGAGAGGCCACAGAGGCTGGGTAGGATACCCCAAGGCCGCTAACATGACCCTGTGCGCCTCTCAGCTCGAGAGCCCCACTGTCTGTGAGCTGTGCTATCTGGCCGTGCCGGGCTGGAGGCTGCCTGTGCACGGGTACCCCTCCACTCAGGCCAGGACAGCTGCCAGCAAACAGCGAAAGTACTCGAGGAACATTAAAGTTTCAGCCTAACTTTTATTTAGCTGTTAATTAAGCCACTGGCTGTGTCTAGACTAGAGGACCTGGGCGTGCTGCCAAGTGCCTGTGCATGGCGTGTACCCACCCTGCTGCATCCTGGCTCCAGCCTGGGGCATGATGCCCGTGTCTGCTGCCCACAGTGCCCAGCCCCGCCAGGATCCCCGGCACACCGAATTTGGGTGTCCATGGCCACCTCTGGGAGCCTCGCGACACACAGCCAAAGGTTCCTGAGGACATGGCCTCTGTCACCGAAACACAAGATGACTTTATTTTCCAAATGAAGTCCCCTCAAATGCTAGGTTGAAAATGTTGGAAAACTGTCTACTAGACGTGCTAGTGAAATGCTAATAAAATAATGCAGCCAAGTACCACGAGCTCTGAGAAATTAAGCAGGCAGCTGAATTCAGCCTATGGTAAAATTAAGTGATATTTAGAGATTCTGGACAGACACCAATTATCTGCTTTAGCAGAAGGAAAAGCCAAAAGTTGTTACCCTGTATGCTGAACCAAAGATGTGGATCAGCCAATCAAATACATGGGCTTCTCAGGCAAAACAAAGAGGTTGGTTCTCTACTTAAAAGTCAACAGTTTTCATTTGTTAACTCAAACTGCAGATCTAACTTGGTACAAAAACTGTATTTTCAACTGTATTGATCCTTTAGGATCAATATACTTTTAAAGATATCTCCTGGGGTGGTATCAGCATCTGAGGTACAATCCAGATAACTTCATGGAATAGTTCACTGTGCATGGACTAATACAACAAAACTGTAAAGAAGAGAAAGGAAACATTTGCTGGGAAGGAATGGGAAATACAAGAACTGGTAGCAGGATTTGATGGCAGTTTAAGGACAGGGACAGAGCAAGAGGCAAAAACCAAGAAACTTGTGTTGCTTGAATAAATCAACACATATCACAGCATTTTGCCAGACTGGTGTATAACTCTCAATTTAGAAGTTGATGACAAAATCCATGCAAGTTCCTAACGTCAGAGTCACTTTTCCCTCTGAAATGTACACGCCAGCTAGAGGTGGCATTGACCCAGACACCAATGAGAAACAAGGAGAATCTGCTTAAGAGATTTATCTGATCACAAAACATACATCTAAATGAACATTTCTCTAGAAAGTGTGTATTTTTCTCCCTCGACTGAGATGAAATTTCAGAGCAGTCATCTCATGTGCAGCCATCTGCAGGTCATGAAAGAAAAAGCTGGTGCAGGTATTTGCTGCCAAGCAGAAGGAAGCTGTGCATAATCTTCTCCATCTTCTCCTTGTGTTCAGGTCTATGCACTGTGCAAAAGCCATGCACTACACCATGCTTCCTGAGGACATCCAAACAGGAACACTGCAGCTGATGCCTTTATCTCAGCAGCAGGTCCAGACCCTCTGTTTGTTTTGAGGAACAGAGCCTGCCACGTGGTCAGAAAACCACTAAGATAGTGCAGACAAAAGGATGTCCATTCATTGTTTTGTGGTTAGTGGTGTGGGAACATCAGCCTGGGGCTTTGCAGAGCAGCCTCCAGAGGAGACCCAATCAGCCACACCATCTCAAGACACTCCAAACACAACACATCTGCCTCTGGTTTTGGGTAAGCAAGGAAGTGCCTGTCTCTAAGAATTGCCACCTAATTTCCAGAACTGAAGAGTGGCTGTACTTCAGAGATGGACCCATTTTAGAGATGAAAGGAGAAAAAAAATTCCCTTGCTGTTCATACAGCTGTTCTACCTAAACGTTTCATATACCTAAACCATGGACAATACAGTATTTACTGGCAAGACAGACTTTTTATATCCTGGAGTAAAATCTTGCTATCAATCTAAGAAAAACAATCTGGAACTGAGACACCTGCCATAATATTATTTTCATTTGATACTGTATTTCATTTGAGCTTGACTTTAAAAGGACATGTGTGACTGTGCGTGTTAGAAAAACCATAGATCTAAGTGTGGAAAGTGGAGTCAGCAGTCATGAAAACTTTTACCACGTGACAAATATATAGTCACCCTGTAACACCAAACCATAATATATAATATATAGCCAGGAGCTGAGCAGAAAGGAGAAAATCTGTCATTTACAAGTAGTCCCTTGTGTCTTACCTTTATTACAGAAAGGCTTTGCATAAAGTCTGTCTTGCCAGTGTTTAGTGTGCCACTCTGCAAATGAAAGGGAGGAGGATTGCCAGGCAGCAGGCTTGCTGGACACAGGTTATAATTTCTCTCCCTGTTAATGGTAAGTCCTCTGAAAAAGAAAATTATTCACCCAGTGTGGGGCATGTAACCTACTGCATGTATAGGTTAGCAGTGATATAGAGTCCTGATGATGATGGCAAATGAGGAGTTAGAACAGTTAACCTGGATGGCTGCAGCTCTTACAGTACCACTCACATTTGGATCAATACGTAACAGAAATTCACAGGCATTTGCTGGACCAGGATCTGTAAAATTTTACTGACTATGGCTGTACAGATATAAGAGGTAATTCTTCTAGGCGTTAGCAGTGGTAGTAAATATTTATATTTAAATTATGGTGGTGTCCAAAGGAACCAGTAGGGGAGCATTATGCATAGAACTATATAAAAAAGAAAAGATATAATCCCCTCCCTGTGGAGTTAACCATCTAGAGGACACAAATAAAAGGTAGAAGAAAGAGAATAAAATGTACATGCAAATGAGTATAGCAATGAATTGGGGAAGATTTTTGAGTTGTATGACTTTTTTATTATTCCTTCAAGGAAGAGGAAAACATGCACAATGGTTGCTATCATGTCACTGGGACATTCTCGGAGTCTGGAATTCATTTCTGTTTTAGAAAAGAGGGCTTATTAAAATTTTCTACTTTTTTTGTTTAAATAGAGGAAGAGGAAAAATGTAAATCATAGTAATTTATATTTCTTTGGATGTGCAAACACTGGATCAGGATTTTATCAGTTATAACATGCTAAGAAATGAGCCATAAGTATATGTATATGCAAGTAAGTATGTAAGTATATGCAAGTCATGTGCATATACATTCAAGGCACATAAGAGATCCAGCTGCTGATCACTTTCACATGTGGTTTTAGTGTGGGTCTCACAGAAAGAGCACACCAGCAGCATCCACCCCTCTCCTCATAGGGCTGTGTGGAAAGCAAACATCCCACAAGTGTACATACACATGTGATGAGCAACTCCTGTTCCATTTAAGAAAAGAAAATTTAAAAAATCAAGGCTAAGTTAGCCTCTCCTCTTTCCAAATGCCAGTGGAAGTGAGGGAGGAAGAGGGTCACTCTGGGGAGGCTGTAGGGCCAACTGACTTCACTCCTGGACTACCACCTCTGTGCCTGGGGGAGCTGCCCCGCTCCCAAACCTGTCTCTGCTGCCCCTGGGACCAGCTCTGGTGGCAAGTGACCCTTAGCAGGAAAGAAGAGCATTCAGATTTGGTATTTAGCTCCTGAGCTTCTCTCCCTGAATTGTTGATTGTTTACCAGTTAAAGTGGAGTTCTTAGGGTGGATATTAGCAAAGAAGGAACTAATTAGGCAACTTCTGTAATCCTGTCAACACTGTTCTGGCTTGCTGGTACAGGCTGAGGCATTTTCACATTTTATTCTTCCTTATTCTAAGCATTTCCCAGGTAACAAGGAAGGTGAAGAAAGTTATCACCTTTTAAAACTGCCTCCTTGTAACTTACCTTGAGAGAGAGGTGAAACTGCTTTTTCTCATGTTTTCCTGGCATAATCCTTTCCCTCTTTTATCCTTCATTGCATGGCGACCTGTAATCCTGGAACTGATCTAAAGAGGCCATGTTTTGCATGTATCTGTGTCTTATAAAATGTTTTCTTCATCACTTTTCAGGAAAAAAAAGTTGTCCTAGGACACTGGGAGCAAAGCAGGGCTTCAAGCGACACAGTAACAGTTTCATTGTTTAACTTAAATAATGAAGGCTTTGGGGTTCTGGTTTTTATTTTTAAATGTTGGAAGTGAAATATGGTAGTGATGTTTGAGTTATGAACAATGTCACTTATTTTTTTACTGTTTCAGAGTCAATATTATAGCAGTGTTCTGGGCTACAGTGCTCTTAGCTGTGGGCAATATTGGTTAGCTAGAATTGGGGCATAAATAGGTAGAAAAGAAGGATGGCAAGGAACACTAATGCTGGATTGTGTGCTACTTTCTGGAAAACTTGATTCTTGTT
Source organism: Acanthiza pusilla (assembly GCA_036630365.1). Lineage (NCBI taxonomy): Eukaryota > Metazoa > Chordata > Aves > Passeriformes > Acanthizidae > Acanthiza > Acanthiza pusilla. The sequence goes on along the minus strand of JAXCHO010000003.1, from coordinate 2,891,536 downwards.
TATTGTAGTTTGTCCTTTTTCAACATGACAGGAGTAAGAGTTGATTAATGAAACAAAGAACATGCACAAGCATAATATAAAGTTGGCAACTTAGATTTGCATTACTTAAATTCTTAGTTTAAGAGACATAAATAAGGAAAGAAATTCCCTCCAGGAATTCAAACAAAACTTCTTTGGATTTTGTATTTTCCACATTATAAACAAAATCCTCATTGCCCAAAAGCAGAAAAAACTTAAAAGACTATAGCTGCAGGAAAAGGAAGAAGGAGATTTAAGTTTCTGAGACATATTAGAAATTCATTCTAAGATCAGAAGGACAGACATTATTATCTGTTCTGACCCTAAATGGCTTTGTCTGATTGTTTGTTTCTTTTGTGATGCTGCAGAGAGCTGCTCCCTTGGAGGAGGCTGTTTAGCAACTACCAGTGGCTCTTCCCAAATTACCGACAAGGACAGTCTCCCTCTGGTTTAGTCAGGTTAGAAATGAGTCTCCTCATTCCCTGTCTGAATGTTCTTTTTGTTTCTCTGCTTTTACTGTTTCTGCTTATGGCATGAATCCCCTCTCTCTCCCCTGCAAAAAATTTTCATTACATATGGGCTTAGTACTATATTTTTAAAGTTCTTTTCTTTCTCTCACAGTTTCTTGTTTAGTCTGTGAAGACAAACAATAACACCTCACAGCTGAAAGTATTGCACTGAACCAAAGAGCTTTCTGTTTTCTAGCTCAAATAAAATACTACAGGTGTGTCTGCGAGTGTCAAGTGAAAAAAAAAAACCAAAACAGCACAACAAGACAACGTGGAAATGGTAAAAACAGAAGCAGCATTAGAAAGGTTTGATTATTCATATGATAATGGGCAGCTTTAATGTGAACTTTTTACGTAGTCGAGCCAGTGAGATCAATTAATCCGGGTGGGTTATTCTTCTCCTAATGTAAAAGACCATTGATTCCTTCTATTGGCTCAGTGAGGGAGCTCTTCAGCACAGTGGCACACTGAGGAAGCTGGTTGAAAGCCACTGAAATCAGCAGAAGCTTTTTAATTGACTCTGAATCAGGTCCCAACACTGTACATAACTGCTGTCCTTTCACAAAACTTTCTGTTTCTTGAATACAATTGGATTACCTAAATAAAACTTGGGTTTCCCTGTTAAATATTCTGTGTGAATCAATTCTTTATGGAGAAAATATTTTGCCTGCACTACATTTGCTGTGTGTTTAAAGTCTGAAAGTGTTGCCAGTTATAATTGCTTCATCATCTTTTGTTCAGGTGACTAATTATAATAAAATATATTTTATGCATAAACCAGTATGAGACTCGTTTTTATACATTTCATTTAATTACTTTTTACTGTGACAAATCACATTGTTGGAAATGTACTAACAGATGGGGTGGATTTTAAAGTCAGTATAAATTATGACTCCTTAATTTTTGCAAGTGTTGAAGAATTTAATTGTCTCCATTCAGATTTTTGGCTTAACTCCTGTGGTTTGACTTGTTAGGATTCCAGACATGCAACACAAGGAGCAGAGAATTTCTGGACTGTGCAGTGTCTTTTGGAGAGGGAAAAAAAAAGAAAAAAAAGTGTCCTAAGAAGGAAAGGAAGTTAGGACAAAAGGAAGGTCTGAACAGAAGTGCTCAAAATGGCCCGTCCCAGAGCGAGGGTTAGGATGTCGAAGGGCTCTCATTGAATAGCCCTGCTTGTTAGGGGCAGCAGAAGCAGGACTCTCTTGTGCTGCCCACATACCAGCTGCGATGAAATAAAGGCTGAGTGTGACCCCAGCCCAGGAGTGGGGGACAATCTCATCCGAGTATAAAGTCAGAGCATGGGTAGCTGCAGCCAGCTGTAAAACATAGTCAGCAGTGAAACACTGCTTCAGGAAGCCTTGTTTTCCCTTCCCTTCCCTCTCAGTTTTTGGGATGCTGAAATTCTTTCAGCTTCAGCAATTTTAAATTCAGATGTTCCTGTTGAGACTTCTCTGGTGTTAGCTGCCTTTCCCCCCATTCTTCAGTCTGCTCCACAGCCCTGTTACTCCTGACACTTCACTCTCCCTCCCTTCCTCTTACAGAACAGATTTTCCTCCTGCAAGCCTGGGCAGGTGGGCCACTGTGGGCAAAGCCATATTTCTCACTCATTGCTCCAAACCTGTCACCGCTCTTCTTAAACCCTCCCACGCTCATCCTTTGATACATCCCTCGCCTGCATCTCTCTGTGCTGCTCCTGATGGTCCTCAGGCTGCCCAAGCCCAGACTGCCTGAGTAGCTCAGATCATCAGGCAACAGCAGGACCACAGCTGATGATGTTAAACAGTGTCAGTGGGAGACAGAGAGGTCTGCTAGGTTTCCCAGAGGACTAAACTGGGCATTATGGACCCGTGCATCCATCAGTCCTTCAAGTGATGCCCTGCAACATTTTCTTTCCTGATAGGTCTGTGCTTAGCCCTCTCATTCCCCTTTTGGATCCAAAATTCCCTTCTAGTACGCTCCAGATGCCTTCTCAGGCTCTAACCTGAAGCAAGGCTTGTGCTCATATTCTCCAGTGGGTGGAGGACTTACGCATGTGCCCAAAATGAGGTAGAGGTACTATTTACATTGGCACTTGCTGTTTTCAGTGCTATTAATGTCTGCCCATGAGGCTTCATTCATATGTGGAGTACACACAATACAGGTGTGTGGAATAAATTCCACTAAGTGTGCTGTTCTACTTCTGAAGATAAAAACCACACTAAATTAATGAGGAATGTCATCAAGTCCTAGCAAGTGATTAAACTCAGAGATCTGTGGCTATAAGGCTGTGGTGTTGACTAGCAGGGTGTTGTTTTTCCATGCCTGCCAGTTTTGAACTGGTATTGCAGAATTTGGAAACCCTAGATTTAGAGTTTGGCTTTGGAAGTTCGGCTGATTCAGAGATTAGGAGGCACTAGTACAGCATCTGTACCCATTATCTCATGATTTAAATGTTCTCTGTTTTACATTAGCTAATGATTTAAGTGCCATTAGATATCTTTGTATGACATCCAATATGAAATAATCAACTCGCTTAGCACAACGTTGGTCCCATCAATCAAACTCCCTGTTCTTCCCACAGCATTGTTAATGAAATGTTGGTAAGAAAACCAACAGACCCAACTATGGCATTAGAATTAAGGGGGTGAAAGGTGACATTTCATTATTCAATTTTTTTTTTTTTTTTTGTCTTGGAATCCCTTTTCATTTCAGTAAAGAGTCCAGAAGGGACATTTGCTCAGAAAATGTTTTGTAACTCCTAAGATATCTGTCCTAACTACTATTTGTGTTTAAGCTGACTACATAATACAGCAACATTAATGGAAGAATATTATTTGTAGGTGAGGGTGAAAATGTGTGGATATAAAGATAAAACATTGTCACATGCAGGACCACAGAGCTCCTCTCAGGCCTTTCAGTGGAGTCCTCATTAAAAGATAACATCCCAGTAAATTAAAAACAAACTCAGCCTCATTACACACTGTCATAACAGGGGGCTGAACAAGGGGGAAGTAAGGGGCATGGCAGGGACCTGGACTATTTAGTCACCTTTTTCTCCATCAGCTGAAGCCTTCAGATGGACACAGAGGTCTTCTGCCTATGTGGGAACTGACCAAGCAATGAGAGGCCTTTGGAGGGGGAAAGAAAGAGAAGCTGGGATGGAGGAGGGCCCACAGCAACACAGGGAACAATCAGTCAAGAAAGTGCTGGTGATTGTTGTGTGGAATTATGTTTTGTGATGTTAGTAATACAGGTAAATCCCAGGAAAGTTGGAAAGCAAGCCTGTCTGCATCTCTTCTTCTGTTTAAAGCAGAGCAGGGACTCCAACTTCTTGGAGAGTCACCTTCCTTTGAAGCAATTTTCAGGTGAAAATCTCAGGCCTTTGTGCAAACAATTAAAGCTTGTCTAATTCCCCTTTAATTTGGGAGTACTCAGAAAGCTCTCAGCTCTTCTGCAGGTAGCTGGCAAGCTCTTTGCCCTTCTTTAATGAGCTTTTTTTCTTTTGCAGAGACACCAGGATGGGATTATTGTCATATACATGGAAGAGGGGTATTCATTGATTCCCAGGAAAAGATTATTTTTAGCCTATTCTTATAATTATCACCTAATGTACATAAACCTTCATCTCAGACTCGGTTCTTCTAGGGCTGTTTCAGATCATCATGAAGTCTTTTTCAATCAGGCACAAACTCCATTCTGAGAAAAAAGCCAACGTCTCTGCTCTACTGCCTTGTCCCAATACTGTACTAGGGCACAGCCAGCTGTAATGGAAAGGCTAGAGATTGCTGGTTTTCTCCTCTCTGAACATTTATATGGTATTAAATAGGAGAAAAATGTGCCCTTTTGCTTGTGAAGAAGAAGGACACTTTAATAGGTGCAGACTTTATTTTTGTGGAGAAGTGAAAATGTGACACTGAATTCTGAAAAGTGTTTAATTAACAGCTTGGTTTTGCCAGACTTTTCTAGTGAAGAACTAACTTAGCTTATGGACTATAACTCCAAAAAAGAACTATTGATATGTTAATTGTATATGATTATGAATGGTTATTTATGGCATTGGATCTCTCTGCTAAACCAATTATGCTCTATTTGTGAGATTTGCATTATACTGCATCCATGGCATTTAATTAAACTTCTATTTCTCTTCTTTCTTTCTTTTTGTTTTCCTTTTCAGCCTTAAATCTATGATAAACTACACTAAGTCACTCAGTGGTTAAAGCTAAATCAGCTATTCACTCCCTCACGCACATCCTACCCCATTTGTTCTGCCCAGAAAATCTTAACTGTGCCCCCTTAAACACTAACCAACTCACCAGCTCAAGCTCAATGAATTTTTCTAATTGTATTTTATGAACTTCTAGAACTAAATGGAGCAGTCACTCAAACTCTATTGGTGAAAACCATCTTCTCTATTTTAATGTATATTTAAATATATTTATATAAACATAAAGGAGATGTTTAAAAACAGTGTAATGGCACAGCGTGCTATAATCTGAGTGTTTCTTTTGGTCTCCTGCTGCCAGTTAATAAACAGCATGTAAAGTCAACTGCATAACCAATGCTCTAATTCAGAACATATCAAAAGGTTTGCGTGGGTGAGGTAAATTGGGCTGATAGTGAGTCAGGAGCTGGCTGGATCCCTCATTTGTTCATTCAGAGCATTTTTAATGTAGAACTAATTTTCAAGTAGTTGAATTTTTGCAAAGAAAATGAAATCCTTAAGGGGGCAATTTAGCTGGAATCCTCTGAAACACAGTTCAACATGGATTGCCTTTTCACAGCTGTTTTGTGTGGAAAAGGATCTTAGGTTTTCATTCCCTCGACACCTGCTTTCTCTTTCTTTTCTGAAAGTGTATTACAGTGCACCTATTAAATGAGCTATTAAGAGTTAGGGGAGAAAGGGGTTAAATCATGATATGGGACATACTTCTTTGTTACTCCAAACTTGCTTTGCCTCCTACTCACAGTGTCAGTGCCAAAAATTTTGGTTTGGGGCTTTCGGTGGTTGAAGTGTCCGAAAGTGGGAGTAAAGAGAGCTGTATCCATCCTCCCTGCAGCCCCTTGTGTGTGCTTCTTGCTGTATTACTGGGGCAGGGTGCAGAGAAATCAAGAGTTCAGGAGCTGATCTTCCAGTCCACATATATACACACAGACATGTACATTTATATCTGGTCCCACTGTCCCTGCCCAGGCAGTGGCAAATAGCACACAGCCTGTTCTTCAGTTTCAGAACATAATAATATCTTCTTCCTGGCCACAATGCTATTCATCACAGCCTTTTGCCAAATAACAGGCTTAAGTGGCCTGGAGGTCTTTCTGTGGACACTGTTCCAGATTCAGTCTCCCAAAGAATATTTTGAAACATACTAGTCCTAAAATATTTTCTGTCTTACTCAGAAAAACTCTCACTAACTAAATTCAATTCTTGGACCTTTGTTCTCTAAGAACCTGAGTCCCGTCTGTCTCAGCTGAAGTCTCGACAGAAAGGAGTTTTAGCATCTTGCTTGCATCTGAAGTGCATGATTTAAAAGGTTAACTACACAAAGCAGGAACAATTGGAAGCTTTTTTCTGTGTATGATCATAGGGATGGCAGAACATAGTTGGAATAATTGTATCAGAAGGGAACCTTTTTAATTATGTTCCTTCCACTCTAACACATAAGCAAATAAAGTAGGACCGCAGCAAAAGCATTGATTTAGCCTGGCTGTCGAGGCAAATACAGAAGGGTTTATCATCATGACATTACCAAGGCAGCCATTTCTAGAACATAGCTTGAAATAGCTGAAGAAAAAAAATGTAGCTCTTATTTCAATTGGGACAATTTGCAAATACCCAAATCTTCTATTGTTTGAAGGGTTTATTTTGCGACACAAAACCTATAGTTACTGCACCCCAAAAGTTCTTTTTTATGATGAGCTGGAGCACAGACAAATCATGGAAAGACAATTGTACACTTTCTTGTGTTGCTTTATGGGCTTTAAGTGCCTACAAAAAAGGATTCCTTATGCTTTAATTTCTCTTTATTTTTTTGACTGTAAAGACCCATGGGGTAAATGCCAGTCCCACAATCCTGCAGTTATATGGTTACTGTCAGCCTGCTCAAATGATGCTTCCTGTTCATTAGGCGTCCTTTCATCTGACAACAATGTACTGGCTTTGCTGCAATTCTTAGTCAACGCCCATCTCTTCAATAGCCTGTGAATAGTATTAAATAGTGTTTATGCTAGCTATTGTTGCCTTTTGTGTGGTTTGTCTAATTCACAGAGAAAAGTCTGCTTTTGTGGTCTAAGGCTGACTACGTCATGGCACGCCATGTGCCTTCTGATGGGATCCATTCCTGCTGAGTGATAACATTACAGGTCTGAACTCCTTTGCAATACAATCCAGCATTCTTAACACAGTCAATACACTCACTGGCAATCTAGTTTACTCTTTATATTAAGAGGTTTAGGGAGACAAAGCTCATCTAAATACCTGCTCGTGAAACAAATAAGATGAATTCAACTGATTTGAGAATTACTTCCCAGCTCCCACACAACTACACAATGAGCACCAGAAATCAAAAACTAAAAAAAATACTGAGGCTGAGCAGGGAATGCCCAAATATCCCAGGTGGAGTTATTCTGCACACAAACACAGCACATTTTAGCAAATAGGGTGGCATTACTGTTCCTAGTTAAGATGAGGCTTAATGCTAGAGTCAAAGCGGCTGCTTTTCTTTGCTTAAACTACTCACAAAAGAGAAAGGATATTGTATGGATGATTACATTATCCCACAGCTCAGGAGCCTTTGCAGGGCAGGTATGTTGTTGTGTCTTGAAAGGGCTTTTGATGTAAGCAGATCATTAGAGGCTCAACGTGTAACTGATCCTTGGCTGTCTCTGGCTTTTGCGGTATATGGGTTATTCTTATCTAACCGTATGCTCCCTGTTCTAGGTATCTAAAATCTTATTGTTCTCCTTCCCTCCCTCCTCTCTCCTTCCCTGCCTCAGTCCCTCCCTCCAGCCTTGTCGCTGCACAGCTAAAGTTGGTTTCCAGCTTTGCCTTGGGAAGCGTACAAATACATACAAATGCAACTGAAAAGTGAGGCTTACACTGCTAAATAGTGCCATTTGTTTGTCCCAGGAGTTGTTATCCTCCATGCGTCATGCTTTGAACAAGATCAAGAGTGGCTTCTAAAAAATATGGCAATGAAAAGAATGCACACAAATAGTAATTACTGCTCTGTAGCTGCTCAAGCTATAATACCAATACCCTCCGTGGCCAGAAGCAAGCAGGGAGGCAGGGGACGGGGTGGGGCTGGGAGTAGGTGGAGGCTGAGCTTTGTTCTCTGTGCATCACAGGAGAGCCTTCAGATTGCCTTCTGATCAGCATAACCATACCTGCACTTCTCAGAGGTATTGTGGGCCACGTCCACAAAGGCATTTAGGACTGTGGAGCTCCTGGCAAACAAGGGGTGCAGGGGTGAATACCCACAAACAGCCTGAAAGTAGACTTCTCCACCTGAAGTGGCCACTCTTTGGAGCCAATTGAAAGAGACTCCTTACTTCATCCTTGTGTTGACTTCTGACATTGTTCTGTTGAAGTACAAAGCTTTTTCTTGCTACTGCAAGCAGAGAGTGGGATAACACAGAAATGGACACTGTAGACAGCTAAAGTCTGGAAAGATGAATCCTACCCACATGTACTTCAGCCCAGGTTCTGCTGTCCTCAGACTAAAAGCTGTTTTATCCAGACAGATAGCATAGAAAAGGCATGAAGTCCTTATTAATTCTCTTTTTCATTTTTTAAGCTTCTGAGTGCCTCCAAGCTACACAGAAGGCAGTCGTTCTTTCCATCTTAGAGTGAAAAATGAATACAAAAATCTGTCATAACAACATGAAAGCATTTCCTGAATTACAGCCCTGACTTCTGAATGAGCGTGTTCACCTGAAATGAGTCAGTGCAAGTGGAAAGTGCATTGCCAAAAACAAGGAGGAGCCTGACAGTCTAGAGCAATTGCTAGATAAGGGCTTTTTCCCTGTATTCAGATCACCTTCCTATGGAAACAAGTTGAGCAAATGCTCACCCAGGGTCAGTAAATGAAAGAGAGTCTATGTCCTGCACAAACGCCTTACCTTATTCTGCTCCTGAAAATGAATGAGGTGGGCTTTGACTAACGCTTTCAGCAGCAGGCATTGGGAATGAACTAGGGTTGTCAGGAAAGATCATTGATTTTGCAAGACCCATCTAAGTTGTACGTTATAGTTTGGAGAAAGAGCACTCCCTTTTCAAAAGATAATTTTTCAATGTACTGCCCATGTTTGTGCTTTTGTGCAAGCAATAATGGTTTCATAAATGTTTTATGTGATCAGCATTTAGCTATACCTGGGAAGTTGGCAATTCAGACTAGATTTTACAGATACCAACTTTTTTTGCCATTAATACTTTTTTTCCCTTTCTGTTTATGTTCCCAGATTGATTTCCAATAGTTAAAATTTAAACAATAAAGGCAACTTCAGTTTTCAAATCTGCAAATAGGACAGACAATGTATGCAACCTCCTCATTGATTGACTCTTCTGTTTTTATAGATTCACCCTCTTGAAAGAATCATTAAACACCAGAGAAAATGATTTGTTGCCATTGATTACATGACATACTGCTCTGACATACACAGTTTTTATATCTAAGTTATTAATTATGTTGTTAATGTAATTTGCAGACCACAAGATAAATCATTCAGCTTCTGACTGGATATTACTGGATATATTGCATATATAAATACATCTCTGGGTGTCAAGGTAAATGTTACCAAGAATAATAGATTAGAAGGCTTCTAGTTTGCTTTATAAATCATTATGAGCTAAGGAAAACCTCCTCTGCCCATTTATTTTATTATCTTGGAAATGCTGAGTTTCTCAACATCTCTGCCATTTACATGTTACAGCGATGCACATAATCACTTCATTTCAATACAGAGGAAACACTTGCCATTGTTCTGTTCATGCTCTATCCTCATTCTCTCAAGAATTTCACAGTTTAAGCTTAATAAGGTAGAGGATGTAAAAAGTTAAGCTTAATTCGTGTCCTCCCAAAGGGTTCACTAAACAATTTTTTCCCTCTTTTGCTGGTGAATACCTTGTACTAGCTTTGTTCTCTGTAACTTTCTTTTCCTAGCAATGACTGCCAAGGAATTAATTATGACAGTGTCACAAATGCGTGGCATGGTCGTCTGCTGCCACAACTGACAGACTCACGTCTCAAAGTGGACATCTCTGCATTTGTGTCAACAAATAATTTTTGAAAGTTCCTTCTGTTTTGCACTTCAACAGGTTTGGCCCTTTCCTTAATTTCAGGAGGGTATAGCAGCAACTGTTCAGCAGTTACCCTGGGAGCACACTGCAGATTATGCATGCTTGCCTGACATTTGACAGATGCCCTTAAAAGGCTCAGTTTCCTTTTCATAGAGGCCAGCGGGTTGAGGAGGGTGGAGGGCTAGAAACATTTTTGAAGTGAGTGACATATGTTTAAATGTCAAGGTGGTCTTACTGAATCACTAAGCACAACCCTTGTACACTGAAGCAGAGACTAGCTGAGAAATGTCCTTTTTAGCTAGAGCTAAGAATTCACTTTTTTTAATATTCTTGATCCCAGAGATGACATAGTCCTTCATTTGGAGAGGAGGATGAATGCTGAAGACTAGGTTTTGTTGCCAGTATATGCTAAGACTCCTCTGAAAGTCTCACCATATGTGAATAAAACGTGTTTTTAAACAGATATTGCCAAAAGTGTGAAACTCAAGGAGGTAAATTATCTTCCCTCCCTGCTCAGCTCTGTCCATGCAGAGGCTGACATTGAGTGTTGTACAGAAATGATAAACAAAGCCACAATTGCACCTGGGGTAAGGGCTGAGTGTAAGGAGGAGAACTATTAATCTTTAACAACTTTCTTGGCTTAGGAAATGTTCGGGATCTTAATAACAGGGCTTGATACAAAGGTCTTCAACATCATGGCTGATAATTTTAAGTGTTAGTGCCACAGTCATTCCCAGATTGAAGCAGAGAGACGGCCTCAAAGAAGGGAGGTGGTCTTGGGGTTGGATCTGAGCATCCATCCTGAAGGAGACCTGCCCACAGAAGGACCCATGCACCCCCTCACTTATTCCCCTTCCTTTGGCCCAGGGACCACCAAAAGACAGGTCGTAGGCTCAAACTATGTCCAAGTCTAAGTTCAAATGTGTCCTCAAATCCCCAGTGCAGGTGACTGGCAAGCCACGGTCAGGAGCATGTTCCTACATGTTTCAGCAGGTAAAATGTGGAGACCCTAAATGTTAGTAAGTTGCATTTGAAAATGTGTTCCTTAAATACAGCCATTAGTGGGTCTAGAGATCCCTTTTAAAACCAACAGAAGTATTCTTGTTGTCAGTGAGGATGCAGGTTTAAACCCTTCCAGCAGACATTATGTCTGTTTCTAATGAATTAATTATTTTGAGGTATTGTATACAAATTTCATGGTCCTGTGGAACTAGCAATACCAGTCAGAGTAAGGAATGGTGCAGGCAGCCTTGGTTCAAGGTTCAGTGACCAGCAGTCCTTATCAGTCTTAGACTTGATTTGTCCTGAGTAGATATTGCCAATTATGTCATGGTAGCTGAGGTAGATATCTCCTTGGGAGGAAAATAATGGCCAGCATCATTTTGACTTCCCATCTAAATTGAATTTGAACTCAAGTCTCTAGAGAAACACAACCACTGCATTAAACAACTGACGGAATTAATGCTCTCATCGATCCTGCTGATCATTACAGATGTGAGTGCTTCCATCTGCATCCAACTGCTCCATCATATGGAGCCCAACTGTGGCCCTGAATGGGCACAATGTGCTGCCTTTTCCAGCTGTGCAAAACGGTACCAGCCCTGCTGCTGGTCTCAGCTTCTCTGGGTTCACACTGATGTGAGTAAGTGGAAGTAGAGGTTGGGTGACAGATAAGATGTGGAGGCAATTTCCCCTTATTTGCTTCAGTGTCTCCTTTTAAATGAAAGTAGAAAGCAGAAAATAGAAACAACAATGTCAGCTAACACTGATGAACAAGTTTAAAATTAAAGTTTATATTATAAAATGCATATCAGCAAATTTGTGTTTTGCTATTCATTTGTATGACACAAAGTTTCTCAGAAGAGTGTCTATAATATGGAAATAGTTCCTGTTTGTCAGATGATGACTGGAAGTTTAAAAGGGCCCACAGCTACAGTATAATGAAAGCTGCAATCAAGGATTCACTGGTTGCATCTAGACTTCCCCGCTTGGACATTCTGGAATAAAGGTCTTTATTTATTATATGTAGCATCTACTCACAAAAGAATTGTCGTGGGTCTTTTTTCTGTAGACTTTTGCTAAAGACCGTTTGGAGATAGAAGACGAAACACGCAATGCTTCAGGGATATCACTTTTTTATTCTTGATGCTTCGAAATTTTAGAAGGTTTTTTAAAAGGTCTTTATCATCTGACCAACCACATATACAGATATGTAAATATTTAGCTGCTTAAGACTATTTTTTTCTGTTTTGTTTAGTTCCCCTTATACAGAAAAGCAGATAAATTTTTAAGAGGATTGATCAAAGTAGACATTGATTAAAATGTATGAAAATAAAGTTTCAGAAAACTGAAAGGAACCTGTTTACTCCGTTAGTTTATTCACACAAATTGACTTTGTGACTGATAAGGAGAGCAGGAGGTAAATGAGCAGAGAGGAAGGAACAGCAGCCTAGGAGTGATGACAAAAGGTGCTGGAAGGGTCCCAGACTGTCAGCACAATGCAGGAAGGGAGTGGAGGACAGCATGCAGATATCCTTTCCAGTGTGCAGTTTGTGTGATGGCCCTGATGGATGTAAGGAATGAGGCTAAGAAAACACAATACTGACAGGCTGTAAAAAGGGGAGGTGGGTCATCAAATAAGCCCAGGAGTCTGAGGAAGAGAGACCATATCAGGGAATCATAGAATGGCTTGTGTTAGAAGGGACCTCTAAAGGTTATCTAGTCCAACCTCCCTGCTGTGGGCAGGGACACCTTCCACTAGACCAGGTTGCTCAAAGTCCCATCCAGTCTTCTGATAATCTTCTTGTCCCTACTCTGGACTCAATCCAACAGATCTATGTCCTTTTTATATTGAGAAATTTCTCTGTATTCCTCACACACTATGAGTCCTTGCTTCCATCCTCTGTAGGCTTCTTTTTTGTGTTTGAGATTGTCTGGGAGCTCCTTGTTCATCCTTGCAGGTTTTCTGCCATTTTTGCCCAACTTCCTTTTTGTTGGGATGCATTGCTCCTGAGGTTGGAGGAGGCAATTCTTGAATATTAACCATCTTTCTTGGATTGCTCTTCCCTCCAGGGCTTTATCTCATGATTCTCTATGCAGAGTCTTGAGGAGGACAAAGCCTGCTCTCCTGAAAGTCCAGGGTAGTGAGCTTGCCGTGTGATCTCCTCCTCCCTGCTCTAAGCAGTGACCACTTCATGGTCACTACAGCCCAGGCTTCCCTTGAGCTCGCCATTCCCCGCCAGTCTCATCTTGTTGGTGACAAGGCCCAGCATAGCAGGTATCCTCATTGGCTCCTCTGACACTTGGAGAAGGAAATTAACATTGATACATTCCAGTAACCTTCAGGATTGCTTATGTCTGCTGTGTTGTCCCTCCGACAGCTGCCAGGGTGGTTGAACTGTGAGCCTATGACTGAGGATGCTCTTGTCCCTCTATGACACATGGACCCCATGAGCCCCCAGTAGACTGTTTAAGTTCAGTATCATTTAGGATTAATGTCGTTTAAATCCTTATTAAAACTAATTAATTTGTTTATTCATGTCTTTCTCCTTATTAGATGATTTTAGATCTTCATTCTGAGGCGGCCAAACTTATTTTGAACATTCAGGGAAAATCTATTCATATGCTATTTTCTAATCAATCTTAATCACAAGAAATTAAATGATCCTCCAAACCTCCTATAGACTTCTCTTTCCTCAACCTGCACTTCTCACTGAGGAAGTGGCAAGGCAAACATAGTATTGTCTGTTAATAATATGCACATAGATAAAAGTCATAAAATTAACATATCATGAGATTATAAAATCACAAATTCTATTCAGTTTTCTGTTCCATTTGCCTTCCTGTCAGTTATTAATTTGACCTCTACAAATATTCTTTGCACTATGTCACATGGTTATAAATCAGCAAAACCTTCAAAATTGCAGTCAAATCTCCAAAATACTAAAATAGCCTTATAGTGTAAAGTCAAGCGTTCAGCTGCTGGTAATGCAATTAAAAATGTATTGGTCTCCACAGGCTAAGAGAGTAGAATTTTGCTGAAGATTGCATGACAAGCATGGAGTGCAGCTGGAGCAGGATGCAGTTTACAAGGCCTGGCGGTTCCCCAGCTCTGGAGATACCTTCTATCTTCTTGCCACTTGTTGCCACATTTTCTTTCATTCCTGGTTTATAACTTTAAGCTTGTTTATGGTAACATTTGTAAATTGTAGGCAAGTCAAACAATGGCATAGGTGATATATTCCTCAGCACAGAGAGACAAAAGGAGGATCACAAAGAGGATTAGAGGGCTGGACCACCTCTGCTATGAAGACCAGCTGAGAGAGACAGGGTTGTTCAGCCTGGAGAAGAAAAGGTTTCAGGGAGATCTTACAGCAGACTTCCAGAACCTGAAGGGAACCTACAGGAAAGATGGGGATAAACTTTTTAGCTGGGTCTGTTGTGATAGGACAAGGGATAATGGTTTTAAACTAAAAGAGGGTAGATTTAGAGTAAATAAAGATTTTTACAGTAAGGGTGGTGAAACACTGGAACAGGTTACCCAAAGGTGTAGTAGGTGCAACATCCCTGGCAACAGTCAAGGCTAGGTTCGATGGGGCTCTGAGCAACCTCATCTGGTTGAGGATGCCCCTGGTCATTGCAGGGGAATTAGACTACACAACCTTTAAAAGTCCTTTCAGCCCAAACTATTCTGAGATTTGTAAGATCTGTGGAGCTTACTGTTTCTAGACTTTCCTATCCACAAAAGACACCATTAATATTTTATCTGGAGAGTAACTGGCAGAAGTAAGATTGCTTTTCTTTATCACCCATAAATACAGAAAGAGTGAAAAGCTCCAGCCACTAGTATGTGCCATCTACTACCTAGGCCATGGAGGAGCCCTGCAAATACCACCTGTGGGTGCTATTCGGGACTCTCCAGGTGGGTCCAGTCCAAAGAACAACAGGCAGAAGGGATGTTCATTTCGCATGCCTGTGCTGGAAAGCAGTGATATAGAGCAGGTGGCTCTTGGATGTGTTAAAGCAGAGACAAAACTGTAGTTTCAATTCTTTGTAATCCGACGTCCACTAGCTCATGAGCACCACCACCAATTTACTGTGGTTTAACCATTTGCTGCTTCTCAAGTGAACCACCATAAGTGGCATGGGACATACCCTCAGCCTGCAGCAAGGATAACATAGGGTGTTCCTGCAAAAACCTACACAAAAGGAAACCACTTAACAAGCAGACTGTTAAACCTGGTGAGTCAACCCCATGCCAGCACCTGCCCTTGGACAGCCCTTGACTGCAAAAGGCTCCACCAAGTCCGTGGGATCAACACAGTGAGTGCAAAAGGCAGCTTTGCTTCTCACCTTGCAAATTGGTCCTGGTGTCCTTTTTTAACGTTTCTCCTAAATCCAGGAACCGGGAGTATAAAGGTGTAGATAGGCATCTGCAGGCACTGATGTGCCTCTCCCGATCTGCCTGGGGGCTCACCACCTGGATTCTATTACCAGCATCCCTCTTTGCCAGCACATTTGCCATTCATCTTCCTTTAAAAAGTATTGCAGAGCAGTTAAACAGCTTCATGAGGAACTGTTGTCATTGCTAATGTTTAGGGATTAGAAAATGTTAGTTCCGTGCAAATTATACTTAATTACTGTTGTAAGATAATAATTATTTTTCATTAATAGAGTCCTAAATCTTTGAAAGCCTTAAATACTGTATATCTCATTATGCTACACAGTACAAAACCAGTGAAACCCTTTCATTAATTCATTAATGATTAGTTGGAAAAGCAATATGACAGATTATTATACATGTTACCAAGTACTATTAGTACACTCTTATACACAGCTTAATTTAGAACTTTAATATTAGAGTTTTAGTTCTTCAGCCATGAAAATTGAGCAGAAAATGACTGTGAAGATAAATTTTCATTTGATTTTTTTTTTCAGCCATACTTTCTACCATGTACTCCCTCTTTTTTACAATTCACACAATAAGAAAAAAAATTAAATACATCTTTGACATGGAGGACTTAGTTTTTCTTTTTTTTTAAAGCTAGGTATCATTTAGTTAATGGATGTCCAGTTAGACAAAATGTCAAAATCAGCAGTGCCATACTTTGGAAAGCAGTGAATCCTCTCTCAACTCAGCTGAGAGACTGGGCAGAAGTGCTTAAGCAACTAAATCAGACCCTTAGTTATGGACTTCTACACTTTCCCAAGGCACAAATGCCAGAAAAATGAGGTTAAGTTTCATGAAAGTAAGTTAATGAACATAATGTTTTTAGTGAGAGAAAGACAGAATGAGAACAAACATGAGTCTTAATCTCTACACACTTTTGTCTCAAGTGGAGGCAAGGAAGAACACCTAAAAGCAGTCTGGGATGGGTCAGGCACATAGTACCCTAAATGCACCTTTATCACCCTGTGGCTATTCCCCGCAGGTCTACGCCTCAGGCACAGACCCTAGTTTGGATAGGAGATCTGGGACCCCCCTGCTGTGTGGTGAGTGCTCCCAAAGCCAGGCTCTGACTCTATTACCCCCTGTGCATGATCAGACTGTTCAGGTCATGGAGTCTAATTTAACTGGCATTATCATTACACATAAAAAGTAGATGACTGAAGAAAAAGTGGCACATATTTCTGCCTGAATGCACTCTTGCCACAAAGCGAGCCAAGATTACATGCACATGCACTGTTGCTCTGTTTTTGTGAACTGCACATGAAATATGGAGAAAATGTCTTTAAATGAAGGCTCTGGAAATGCCTGTGAGCAAAGATGTTTTGCAGGAGATTCTGCAGTAACTTTTGCTTGGTGGACAGGACTCTTGTTCTACACTTAAAATGGAAGGAGAAATGCACCGATCAACTCCTCTGCTTAAAGAGATGTTAGGAGGGAAAGCACAGAAGGATACTTGTCAGCCACCAGGTATTTCCTTAATTTCCTATCCCTTCAAGGTGTTTGGTGGTTGCCGGGCTCTACTCTGCAGGTGTACCTACAGTAAATGGAGAGCTCCAGCTTTACATAAAATTTTTTTCAAAATTTAGGCTTTCCCTTTCACAAGGAAGTCCAGCCTTTTGGAATGTGCTTTGATCACACTGTGGTATCAAATCAGAGAGCTATTATTATACCTGCGCCAAATAAAAAAAACAAACAAACAACCAAACAAAAAACTCTCAACAACTTTAAAAAAATATTACCACTATTTAACTATTTGTTCTAATATTTTCTAATGTTTTCTTCAAAATCTTAATGTCAAATTTTAATACAGAAGATCACAGAAAAAAATGAAATCAAGGCTTGGTGGTGTAAACAAGAAGTTTCAACACTTTCACATAGAAAACTCTCAAAGTTGTGTGCCTGTGAAAAATTTGCTAATTCCTCAAGTCTGCTGTCCAGTAAAAAGGTTTTCCATCAGAAATGCTTTGTATTCATGAAGTTACTCAGAACAAGCAGTTTCACATGCTTTAATGAGCTGTATGTGAAGACAGTAGACATGAACTTAACCAACAAACAATGTTTTTCTCCACCCCATACTCAACAGAATGCAAAATAAATTCCATTATTTGCTTCATTTGCGTCTTTTTGAGGACAGTAATATATTGTAAACATTATTAGTGCTTTACATTGACATCTGTCTGTGGAAGGACTCAGAAGTTAGTCTTACCACAGGGTGTAAATTATCACTGACCCTCTGGAAAGAAAGTCCCAGACTGCGGCTGGGAACACCAGGAGTGGGGATGTCCCTGCAGGCCAGCCAGTCTCTGAGAATCTTTTTTAATACTTATTGTAAATCCTGAAGATGTACAGAAAACTCCAGTTTATGTGATGCTTTCTAAACCACAGGAATATATTTAACACATTAATAAAAGGGAAAAAAAGCCAAACAAACCCTAGGAACAATCCAGTTCCTGTCATCTCTCTTGATTTTTCACTTAGTAGACTTCTTCATGGATTAAAAACTTTTTTTCTTCTTCTTCTTGTAAAGAGTGTTCATTGAAGCTTGGCCAATAGATGGTATCACCCTTTCCAAAGTCTATGCTATGGGAGGCCTATGGAAGCATATCTGCTCAAGGCATTCATGCAAATTATTACTTACTGCCCTATATGCTCATAAATTAATAGCTTCTCTGTGGATGAAAAACAGAAATTAGACAACCATTAAGGTTGAACAATGTATAAAGAATATTAAATATTAATATATGAAATGAAAAAATATTGCAAGAGATATGAATAGATATGCCAGAAGCATAACAAGCCAAACCTAGGAATGTAAATAATAAAAACATGTTTTCAGCTAGATATTCTGGATGGTTTAGTATTCAAATTAAAGTTTGTTTTCCCATTCAATAAAAACAAAACAAAAAGTATTTACCGTTGTTGCCTTATTTGCATGAGAGTTCATTTTCCTCCTGTGAACAGAAACAGATCTTTAAGCAGAGGCGAATCAGGATGGAAAGGCCACTTTCTCATCAGTGTGTTTTTCGAGGAGCGTTTCAGTGAGGTGTGGATGGCAGCTCTGCAAGTTCAGAAGCAAGAATACCCCTTACAATTTAAAGTGCTATTTGAATGAATAATTGCAAAGCTAGCTTGTGCATTTTAATGACTTGTGTCGGCAGCAACGATAAAATTGAAATGGAAATTGGATGAAGTGTTTACTTAATAGTAGGATAAGGCTGCCTGTTGCTAAAGAATTGCGGCTGACTGCATGTGTCACTTGTCTCTGGCAATGAAGCTTTTCCTTGGAGCCCTGTCAGAGCTACAGCCCATCAGCTGTGAAAAAATCATGTTAAAAATACCTGATTTCTTTGTGAATCCAAGTTCATTTTTAAAATCTATTCTACCCTGGCCAGCTTCAGCTCATTTCTGCTAATTCTGGATTGAATACTACTCTTCCCTGTCCCTGGGAGAATTATTTCGAAGGTGCTCTGTATGGATTTTGACCTTAAGCATGGATAGCTTCAGCCAGACCTTGATTCAGCCTCCTGTGAGGTCCATAGGAGTGACGAGTGTACCCATTGTAAGCAAACATTTAGCGAAACATCACATGGAAAGTGTCCTTGCTCCCATACTCAGTTTTATACAATTTTATTTAGCCAAATGTTCATTTCCCAGAGCTTGGGCTGGACTGTATCACAGGGTGCTTTCAAAAAACTCGAGATCCACTCCTGGCTAAAACTTTGGTGTGAGTCCTACCAAGACTCAACATCCTCACTCTTAAATCGCGTACATAGAGTTGCATGGGCTCCACTTTAGTTAGGGTACTAAATCTGGGCTGTTCCCATGCTGCCGG
The DNA here is from genome assembly GCA_036630365.1 of Acanthiza pusilla. Lineage (NCBI taxonomy): Eukaryota > Metazoa > Chordata > Aves > Passeriformes > Acanthizidae > Acanthiza > Acanthiza pusilla. The sequence goes on along the minus strand of JAXCHO010000003.1, from coordinate 2,872,454 downwards.
CTGTTTTGTGGGATTCATAGGAATGAGAAAACAGTAAGAAGGAATCCGTTGTATTTGCAGGAGGCAGGAAATGTTTCTCAGGATAGTCCCAAAACAGTCTAATGAACACAGATATCTAAGGATTTCAGATCCAGATGCTTGGTTTAATCAACACACACATTCACACACACACACACATACACACAGAGCACACACACTGGCTCAGAAAATTGATTAATTACTAAAGCTTTTGATTAATACAGATCATGGAAAAATCCCAACATTTGTTTTAGGAAGAAATGCTCTTATTCTTCCTGTAGTTTGGAAAAAATTAGAATCCTGACTACATCTCAATTCCGATCGGAAAAATGTTTCAAAATAACTGCTTTATTTTTATAAAACACAATAACCAACAAGGCAAGGTACCAATTCTTCTAAAGGCACATGATAGTAAAGCCTCGGCTTCAAAGTGCTTGGGGCTGTGTCCAACACTGAGAAAATCCAAAATAACACTGCACAACTGTACTATCAAGCATAGGGTCAATCAGGTTCAGCTCCAAAGGAGGTGGCATCTGTTACCTACCTCATGTTTTAGTAAATAGTCTGTTTTTTATGTGACAAGTGCAAACAGAGATACAAATTAATGGGAAAAGAAAAGCCCCAATTGTCCATTTGTGTCACATTGCAAACTGCTGGGTGAAAAACAGCCCAGCATCATTTAATCATCCTGTTTTCCCTCTCCTTTTTCACTCATTACATTCATTACTGGTCACAAAAGACTGCTCACAAAACAGCTAGTGATTTTAATTTAATGCATCCTTTCTAAAACCTGCAGGGAAATTAAAGGAGGGAGCAACCTGGGGAGGGCTGGGGAGCAGAAGGGGGAAATGGCACATCTGAAGCTTTAAATGCTAATAGTCAAACATTTCCCAAATAGATCTGAGCTGACCCTAAACACATTGGGAGGGCTTAACTCATTAGTTTGCAAATTGAGTCAAATTGACACAAGGAGTTTCCTTGCAGTGCCTTTAAATCTCCGATGGAGGCTGGTGAGTGACCTCTCAATCTGACAGGCCAACAGTTGCCAAACCATCTCAATATCACAAAATCCAATAAAACAAGCTGCCCAGGCAGATCACCAAGGGCTGGTGCAGGTTTTTTTCTCTACATTATGCAAAAGGTTGTCGTTGCCACCTCCAGCTAAATATACAGGCATCATTGCTTCACAAAGGGATAACTAAATAAAAAAGCAGTAATCAACCAATCTAATCAGGACAGGGTGTAATATTAGGGGAGCATGATAATATTTGGTTCGAGCTGTAGAGAGCCTGTGGTGCACAGCTCACCTGGGGAACATTGCTCTAGCAAATGGCACCCTTCCAAATTGTTCCATGCTAGCCAGTGTGAGGATTTTGATGGCAGATTTGCTCTTTCAAGTCCTATCTCCTCATTCACCGAAAGGCTCCCACTGACACTAGAAAGGTGAGAAGAGGGAAATATGCACTGTGAGAGAGTCTGGAAGGGGCTGTGCTGGCGTGAGCATGACCTGGGACAAGGCACATCTCACCATAGTTGAAGGAATGGGATTTATCTCCCCAGCAAGGTGTTTACACTGGGGTGTCTGCCCAGGAGCTGGGTGCCTATGCTGGCAGAGGTGCCTGCCCCTCCCTGAGGTCTCCTGATCCCTCTAACCAGATCTCCAGCAGCTGCCATGGGAGCCTCAGCGCTCAGCTCACCCCAGGCTCTCCCAGGCTCATTTGCCTGAACCCTGACATCCTGGCTTGCAGCACCAACTTTCTGCTTTCCAGCCTCTTCTGTGAGTGATTTGTCTCCTCTTGTAGAAGATGCTGCAATCACTGGCCACCTGCTCCTGACTGGAAACAATGCAGGAAGAAAACCCTGCTCCTGTGGGTGTGGTCCAAAGGACCTCATGGCTCCCTCATTTAACACTGGGAAAATCTCCTTGTGGCTGATTTTGACAGCGAGTTGACAAGGATGCATCACAACAAAAGCAGAAGACTTCTACTGAGTTTTCAGAAATAATATCACAGTGATCTGGGGAAAAAATATTGGAGAGGCTGAAAAGGATGTTTAAATATGAGTTTAATCAGGTTGATATGCCTAAAGCATATGGAATAAAAGTCCTCCAACACACTACCGTATACATCTTCCTTGGGATGAAGTCCAAAGTCTATTGGTCTTGACTTGACTTCCAAGGCACTTGACTTGGAAATTGTCCTCAGTGCTTATTTTTCTCTTTTTCATATTGATTCTGGTATTTTACTTGAGGCTCTCCAAAACATTTCATCCGTACTCTCACACTTTCTATTCTGTTCCACCAGAAACACATCTGGTGTAATGCCCTCGGTCAAGTAACTCACGAGTTACCAGCTAAATGCACACTTGTAACAATGATCATTGAATGAAGGCAAACAGCCTTGGGAGACCAATTAAGCCACGTGGTTATTTTGACAGATCATGTCCTAAAGTACAGCCCTTTGAACACAAATGGGAAGGATATGTCCTTCAGAAATATTTCTATGTGTCCATGTCCTCAGGATATGGATATGGGAACTAACTCCTGCTATGTTTAATTGCTCCTCTCCCCACAATAAATAAAGTCTCTCTCTCTAGGCTGGCTGTTACCCTTCATTTACTTACTGAGGAAGAAACTCTCCCTCACATATCTGTGATCAGAACTGGCGCAATGGCTGTTATTTCAGGGCAGCTGATTTACATTAAGTTCACACCTTCTCCTCCCCCAGTAACTTGTTTGTATGACTCTCCCATAAACCTATAAAATTAATTTTGCAGTAGAAATAGGGGTAGTGAGCTAAGTCAATAGAGCACTTCAGCACTTCCATGCCTAACTGCCTGCTCTGTGCTGAGACCACAGTTCAGAGACTAAAACGTCCAAAATCTCAACTCAGTGTCACCATAGCATGCAACAGCAGGTACCAGGGCTTGGCCTTTTTGTAGCTCAGTATTGCCTTGTGGAAGACTGCAAATACTTCCTTCTGTGTTGTAGCATGAACTGTGTCCCCTTTAGCTTGACTGTTTACCCAAAGGAATTATTCTGCAATGAAACTGCTCTTGTTATCCAGGGTGGAATTCCTGTTTCTTCCTAAAAAATTGTTTTTTATAAATAACTGTACACAATTTACTTTGTTTTTTGGAGAGAGAAAAGAGGGAAGGCTATAGGAAACAAGATTTTGGACACTTGGGTCTGATCTCCCTCATTGCTTATTTGTTCTCTTTTGCCTTTTACTAATGTGTGTTATACTTCTTTTTATTCTCCTTTTATTTCTGTTTTGTTGAAGAACTTCTTTTGGTTGCCTCTTAAGTCCCTTGCTAATTGAAATGCATTTTATGTCTTAGCTTTTTTGATTTTATCTCTGTCATATAACCCTCAGTTTGGTGGGAGTATTTTAACAAGGGGGTTTCCAAGAGACTTTGCAGCTTCTCCTGCCAATGCAGCAAACCATTGTGTTGTAAACACATCCAGGGCTGCCTGACGATTGTGGGTTATTGTGCTCCTCATCCTAATTACCCTCTACAGGGAGATAGTGTGCAGAAACATTGTGAAAACCTTGTCTTCTCTTCCTCCAGCTTTTTGTTCCATTCTCACATCCTTGGCATCCAGCTTTTCACCAGTCCTCAGCGTCTCAGGCGTTGCATGTTCCTTTTTCTCTGCCTCCTCTTTTGCAACAAATGAAGAGTCTCTTTTAAACTCCCTTCACTGCTGAAACACCTTAGACCTCCCCTCATACCTGTTGCTCTTTCTACTGCTCCAATGCCCATCTTGTAAAGCAGCACCTGCTGTAAACACACCATTTCAGGTGTGGTCTTACTTTTCCATCTGCTGCCAGGAAAGAACTTTATTTCCAAGTTCAAAACGGCTCAATTCTTCTCTTGGACCGAGTTCAACAGTGCAGCAACTCCACTGAGATCCTCATCCTGGTCATCCAAGAAAAATCATGTTGCCTATGCAAACATGCTCAGTCACCATTTGCTGCAACGAAGTGCCGTTTGCACACAGTTATTCCTGTTTCCCTTTATAGACTCAAGGCAAGTTAGGATGAGAACAATTCACCTGGCCTTTCTGCACTAAGATCTGTCATATTATGTCTGCTGTCATAAAATATAATAATCACTGTTAATCTGTTGAGTGCCTGAACTAGAAGAGCTGACTTTCTTGCTTGGCTGAGAAAAGCTCTCCACGTGTTTGAAAATCCATTTCTTCACATGGATAAAATGAAACCTCGTGGGAAGAAGCTTTTGTACAAGCTCTTAAAATTTTAGACCTCTGAGACAAATCAAGTGCCCAGCCTTGAATTCTCTTTTAGAGATCATCCCATCAATACTTTGACAAAAGAATAACCCATACCAAGGACACTGAATGAAACCCCATCTAGTTTTTAATGGCTTCTTCAGTCTCCAGAAGAATCATCCAGTGCCCAGATACAGCAGTGGAGGTAAAATACGCTGCTGAATGGTGACAGGGATACCTGATTTGTTATTGTTTTTACATGTAGGAGAGTCGAAATAGTGAATATAATACACAGGGAAACGTTCTGTATTTCATTATTTGTGGCATGTATTTAAAAATAAACAAAACTTTCAGAAAAATCTGTACACATTTAACATCTGCTATCTCTTTTCTAATCCTTTAAATCCCTTCATTTACTCCAAAGTTCCTTAAACTGTTATCAACCTCTTTTGAGGGCTCTACATCTTAATCACAACTGTATGACAAATATTTGATGATATAGTATGCATTTGGCAGATACTTAGAACTCAAATGATAATACCAAAATAGAGGTTTCATATGATTACAGAGACTAAGGGATTAGAAACCAGATTTAAATGGGTCCAAGGGGCATATTCAAAGACTTCAATCATCTTTTTAAAAACAAGATGCCATGGTTTGTAAAAAAAAATTCTAAAATGAATTTGCCAATGATCTCTCCTCCAGAAATATTCTATCACTTCATCAAACTTACTTATTTATTTAAACTGCCTTTGAAGCTCTTTTATTTCAAGCGGAAAAAAAACCTGAGTTCAACTGCATACATTACACAAGGGGAAAAATAACACTTATGTAAAACCTCAGTGGGAACTTTCCCTTCTTCTGTTTTGTGAGGAGTAGACATTTCCCCAGAGCTGCTTTTGAGTTCTGTGGTAAATGGAGCCTCCAGGTAAATCCTTCTGAGCGGGAGTGAAGCACTGAGAAACGGCAGATAATGACAACAAGGGGGCTGTTCTCCATGTGGATGCAGTGAGCTCGAGGCGGATCCTGTGGAGCATCCGCGCAGTGAGTGGGTCTGGGCAGCAGCAAATCCTGGTGCAGGTCAACTGCTGCCCAAACACAGGGGAGCGAGTCTGTCCGAAGTGTCCAGCAAGCCCAGCAGGTCCCCACGGGCTGGCAAGTACATGGCACTTCAGGGACACCTGTGTCTTGGCACAGCCCTGGCTGGAGCACACGTGTGCCTGAAGGATGCACTAAGGACTCACTGAATAGGGGAATCGCTGTTCCAAGCTAGCATATCTCCTTCTCATCTCCCTTTCTTCCAGAATGAGATAAGGTTGGGTCTGAATTTGTGGGGTGCCCATTATGTTGAAGAACTGCTCATCACATTTGGGATCAGAATCTGTAAAATTTTAAGCTTTTTTTTTTTTTTTTTTTTTAAATTATTATTCCCAAGTTAGTTTTTGTCTAGCTTCGTGCCTGCAGCTGTCTTGCTAGAGGTTTGCATGAGCATTGGTGTAAGAAGAAGGGAGAGTAAAGGAATGTACAGCCCAAGGTGGGGACAGAGGGTGGCCTAACTCACCCTGCAGCAGCACCCTCTGAGGCTGAGGGGTGCAAAACATCCTCCAGAGAATCTTAGATTATCAATACCCAAGACTAAAGACATGAATTTTTCTTCTTACTGTTAATTTTATTTGGCGACACTGATCCTCTAACGGAAGGTAGCAAGCTGTGATGCAAGCTCCGCTCTTCCTCTCCTACAAAGGATCCAAACAGGGAAGAAGTGACAAGAAAAACCGGCGGAGTGTAGGGGCAGAGAGCACCCCTGCTTTATTCCTTTGGGAGGAGAGCTAGTGGCTGAACAGGAGCAGAACCCACGTCCTCAGGATGCAAAGGGAGACAGGAGGACCAACGCCAGCTATGCCAAGCCTGCAGCTGAGGCACTGGGCCTCAGCGCTGGGGCCTACTCCTCCTCACTGCAGGCCTCACCCTGCTGCCATTAGCTCTGAAACTGTATCAGTGAGCAATACTCAAGGACCCCAGGCACACCAGAAATCCTGAAGAAGGGGCAGAGGCATCCAAGGAGAGGGATTTGCAAGCTGGGTGATAAAATACTTTTCCAGGTGGGTTTCTACTTGGACTGGCACTAGAGGGGCGCATGGCCTGTGCCCTTGGCCCAGCTCTCCTTGCTAGGCCGTTTTCCACATGAAAACCTGGCAACGTAATCCTCACTTGAAGGGATTTTTATACTGGGTTGCTACTACTCGCTAGGACTTTCAGTATTTTTTTTCTGTCTTGTTCTGTTTTAACTCTCTGTATGGAACCTTGAAATGGAGCGTCATCACATATGTCAAGAACACAAGAAATACTATTGCCTGTAGATGAAGTAGCACTTAGTACAACAGTGATCTGAAGGAGTATATTTGAACTACATTTTATCAGCATTGAATTTTCTATCTTACAAAAGGGAGAAAACAGTCTTTGCTAGGTGTGTGCTCTGAATGGAAAAGTCAGTTTATGGATTCAAGAGGCTCTTTTGGTAATGGTTTGACCAATGCTTAGAATACTATAATAGAAGAAAAATCTTGCAAGCAAAAGACAGCCTTTGGCTTTCACTCCTGCTCACGCATCTTCCGACATCTCCAAATAAACTCAGCTCAGGTGTCTTGGGCTACTATAAACTTCAGAGGCAAAGTTTAAAAAACAAGATGAATTCAAAAGAGTTTGTGTTGTCAGCTATAAGAGTAAAAAAAAATGTTATCAGCTGCTTAAGCACTGCTGACTAATGTATATTCAAAAGCAAATCAACACAGTCGCACCCACTCTTCAAGCATCAAGGAAACCAGATGAGACCAGTGTCTCAGAGATATGGTGTCAAAGGATTTGGTGAGGGTTTTTTTTTTTTAGACAGTAGATGGAAGGGGAGAATTGCATTAAAATGTAATGTTTGTCAATGGCAGTGATAAAAAAAGAAAACTTCCCCGGCCATTGCTGGCTGCCGCATGCAGCAATCTGAATACATTGGTAATGTGAGGGACTGATTAGTCCTGTAAGGCTGCCTACAGGTTAGCAGGCCTCATTTCAAATCTCTGACAGCAATATGTGTCGTTTCATGCTTCATCCTCATTCCCCATGTTCAACACAAACCGGGGTCACTCTATATATGGAAATCACTGTCTTCAGGGCAAAAAAATTAAAAAAGGTGAGATTGCCGCTTTAACCTCACTGGCCTCAGAAAATATGTTTTAGTCTGATACATTATACTAGTAGGAATTATTTATCAAGAAGATACAAGCTCGATATTTCAGAAATAATGAGATGTTCTGGTTTTGCAGCTGAAATTTTATGGTCCAGAGAGCATCAGCTATGAATTCAGAGAATGAAGTAAACTTGCAATGAATGATACACAGCATGCAGCTGAAGTAAAATGGCTGTGCAAAGGGTAATATGAAAGTTATAACACAGTGCAAAGCTCACTATGTCTTAAGCGCCTTTGTTCCCAAACAGAGACAGATGTTTCGAAGACGGTGCAGGCACGAGACACTCTCAGCATTTATTGAGGGAAGTTTTACTTGGGAAAGGAGTTGCCTGATGAGAAAGTTTAGTCGCCAGCCCTCAAATCCCACAGCTCAGAAGACCTTAGAAGACCTTAGAATTCATGCCAAAACAATTTGAGAGCAGAAATGCAATGTTCAGGTACTCAGTCTGAAGTGGTTAGGTAGGCTGCAGCAAAGGCTGGATGTTTTCTCCAGTAAGGGGTGGATTTCACTCATACCTTGATTTACTAGAACAAAAGCAGGTGTATAAATCCATGCATGCTGTTTTACACCACTGTTCCTAGCAAATGTTATTTTAATGAGATGGTAAGGGAGCAACGTGAGATCAGTGTACTGTCTGACTTTGTTTTGTTTGCTCTCTTGTCAGATCAAACAAGCTGAGTGAAGAACATGCATTTCCTCTTTTATCAGTCTTGGGTTAGGGTTCAGCAGATGTGTTTCAAAGTCGGACACAGAATCAGTTACCAAATGTATAGTGTTGTCCAGAGTAATTAATTTATTTGACATGGCTTGTGGGGATTATAAACTCCATGTGACTTAATGTGAACAGAAGCACGGCCTTGAGGAGCAATAGTCAGCCCCTGTGGCTGCTCACATCCCTACAAAAAAGACCAACATGCAGCTGCTTAGTAATTACCAGAGGAAACACGGCTCAGACCAGGGACTCAGCCCATGGCAGTGCCATGGAGTCCTGTCCTTGCACAACACAGCCCTCTCCTAGACAGCTCCTTCTCTTTCTGCTGGCACAGGCTGGGTGGCAATTTATGGTTTCCTTTCTAGGGTTTTGCCATCTGTAAAATTAAAAAAACCAAAAACCAGCCAGAAAGTTTCATAGGCTGAGACCTGCAACTGTTTGAATTGTTTTTGATAGTGCTGGGGAGCTAATCTGAAAAATGAGAAGGGGTATCATACCAAAACCTAAGATTTTTGCAATCTGCATCCCAATGACCTTACAAAGGAACACAATGAGTGGCTCCTCCTTTCTTTTCCCATTTCATATTGTTCAAGATCATTCCCAAGCAGCTCTTGGGTCCAGGAAAATGCCATTCCTTCCTGTGGAGCTGGGGGAATAAATCAGTCTCTGAGCACCTGATACCATCTCAGCCCCCAGCAGATTCAGACTGCTGAGTGCACAAGGCATGTGCTGGTGAATCCCAGGAGCAGCACTACTGCACAGCACATCTCCCTCCCAGCAGCAGGGTTTGCCTCATGGAACTCAGGGTAAGACTTGCCACAGCTGTCTGTGGAGAGGATGGTGAGGAGAGCATGGTGATGGAGAGGATGGCGAGCATTGGTGCTGCTTTAAAACCCAGATTTCATCTAGATGGTTATCATCAGCCACCAAAAAAAAAAAAAAAAATTTAAAAAAAAAAAAAAAAAAAAGAGAGAGAGAGAAAAATAGTTTAGTAAGAGGGACCTAAGACAGGAACAATAAAACATACCCATGTTGTTTGTGCTGAAAAATATGCAATTTTAACTGGTCTCACTTCCCAAGAAGGCTCCCTTTTGCTGACACAGGACAGACCCATGTAGCACTGAAAAGGAGCTGGCACTCAGCTGTGTAGCAGCAATGGAGTCACTTTGGGCACCATGAAGTGTCCCAGCTGGCCTCCAGCTGTGTCTCCAGAAATGTGTGGGTCTCTAGTCCTGTGCTATCTCCTCCAGCCCACGCAGAGCTGTGGGATACCCCGTGTATTTCTCAGGCACCAAATCCTTCAATGAAGAAAACGTGTGTACTCTTTCTAACCCTCTTATATTTTCAGGTCTCTTTATTCAACATAAATATTTAGGAGCTCTTCAATCTACACAAAACTGCACACAAGAGAACGAGGCCAGTGGAAATGAGATGTGGCATTTTAAGCCATCGAGTTAGAGTTCACATCCTGAGCAGGTCTGTGCTACGCAGCTGTAGCTGTGCTGCAGCTCCCTGCAGCTCCCTATATCTAGACTGTTCCCATGTGTATTCCCAGCTTCTGACATCCACTTCTGTACTCCTGTCTTTTGGACACACTCAACATCTACGGTGCCTCCAGGCCATACTCCTCTCCACACAACCCCAGAAAACAGAGCAGCCAAGTCGGGATGCACAGGGGTAGCTTTTCTAAGTGGGTATGGGCTGCTTAGGCTAAAACCTTTCAAAAAAGGAGCCATTTTAAAAGTTTACCTGCCGTATATGTGTCACCAGAGGAACACAGACCTTTGGCAATGTTCTGAAAGATCCATCAACGTAGATCTCAGACTGAGAGTCAATAATGAGAAAGAGCAGAGCTTAAATTTATAGTAAAGTATAATTCAAAGCTGTTCTGTGTGATTTCATCCAGGGTAAAATAGACCAAGAAGGGCACCTCCACTTTGTTTCCACTGTCAACGCACTCATAGCAAGCATCAATGTAAATGCTGGGTGAATGCTGAAACTCTAAATTAATGAGGTGGGTTCAGGACATACTTTTGAATAACAACTAAGAAGAACGTGCATCCCCTCATGTTCACTGGCTATGCTGAACTCTCTATTATCCTGTATAAATTATTGGGCTGAATAACAGGCCAGCAACATTCAACATAAGCCACTGTAGACCTCTGAATCATGATAATGCACAGAATCATCCATGAGCTGTCCCAGCCCTGGAAGGAAATTTTGTTACTTCTCTGGCTTTCACAGCAATGACTTCTTCAACGACTCTTTGTCAAATAGACATTCTTCTCAACAAAGATTTTCATGTCTCAGGTCTCAAAGACTTAGACCTGAAAGACCTCTTAAAAGGCCTTGCACACTGATAATAAAACATCTATTTTTTTGGACTCACTGCATTTCTTATTTCTAAATGTGCATCCTCAGTGCAGAGGTGGAACCACTCCCTGAGTACACTGATGTAAATTGGGCACTCAGAGTCTGCATCACTTAAGATTGTATACCCAGCTGAGATGCTGGGAGTGCAAGGAAGGACTGAGATTAAGTATTTCCAATGGATATATCTCTTTCAGATTCACCAGGCCTCATTTTAGGCACACAACAGTTCACCCAATTCAGGAATCCAAATGTGGTGGCTTTTTAACACAATCAACGGGTAGGAAGAGAGACTTCCAGAGAAGAGGTCCAACCTGTTCAGCATTCTGGCCTGGCTGTCTGCATTTGGGGGGTGACCTTAGGTGATGTGAATGTGGATTCCCTCTCTGCACAGCCTGATAGTGGCTGGCTGACTGTCACTGACCCCAGTGCGACCTGTTGGCTCTATGCTTGTGCTCAGCTATGTGTTTAAACACATCCAGCACCGAGCAATGCCAGGATGGTGCCACCTGTAAGTATAAATGGAGCAAACACATGGCTCTGAAAAAGTAATTTCTTTGTATTACGGTCACATGCTTGTCCAGCTGCAGTCAATGGTGGTGTTCTCATTGCTGGTAAGTACTTTGGGATTTGGCCCTAATCATTGACACAAAAAGGCACAAAGTTGATTTTGACACTGAAAGAAGAAGGAGAAGAAAGGATAACTATGTACAAAGTCATGGCAAAAGAAAGGCAAACAGAAGAAAAGTTCATCTGAAGGTGACTGAATGCTATTTCAGGGCTGTTGGTTGTTCTTTGGATCAAACTTGTGTGTTAGTTAATGACTCATTTTCCTTTTTCTTTACATTTTCTTTTTGACTCTGCATTCTGTGCAACATCTCTGCACAGAAAAAAATGCATTTGTAGAATGCTGATTTTCTGCAATTAGTTTCTGATTTTTCAGATTTGTCCTTCACTCCAAGGCTTTTGAGCCTCCATCAAGCAGCATTTTTGAGAGACTATGGGAAAAAAAATCCTTACAAAACAAAAACAGTATTTTCAGAATTCCACTCTACTGCTTTCAGACTATTTCCATCAACCCTCTTATTCATTTTGATTTATTTCCATCCATAAGCAGACTAACGCTTTTCTATGCTTTTATTGTTCTTCAAGAATAGGCCTTCTATTGGAGAAAAATAATGTCTCTACGACCACCACTTTGCTCAATGCAGATCTTCATTAATCTGCAGCCACAGTACAGGCTTTTAGCAGCAAGCACTTTTGATGGGAATTGAATTTGATACTGCATTATGGTTGTAGGGCTTCTCACAATAGACTGTGTTCTTTTCTGTGTCTGTGCACAATCAGAGAGACCCAATTAAATAATTTGGTGCAATAATGGAGAACAAAAGAGTATGAGGGCTTAAAGTGAGGGCTTCAGCATTTGTATTCTCCCTTTTCTGTATCATGTTAATTAATTTGCCTGAAAACCAAAAGAAAGAACATAATGTGAAAAGCATAGCTCATCTACAACATGGAGGCACTTTAAATGCAGATACCAGACCAAATCAACATGTAACAAAGGAACATTCATTGCATTTCCATAATAAAAAAAAGTTGCCAGCTAATGTTGAGTGGTCCTAGTCATGGCCACTGGAAATAAGGGTAGCTATTAGAGGGGGGGAAAAGCCCTCCAAGTGTTAAGGGCAGGATAATACCTTGTGCCCCTGTGATAACACCTACAAATAAATAAGCAGTTTTGAAACCTAACTGGTGGGTGGAGGGTGGAAAAGAACTGGGTGCACCAGAGATCTCAATCTTTCTAGCCTTTTTTTTTTTTTCCTTTTTTTTTTTTTAAATCTTCTGGGCTTGATTCTATCCTCTTCTATTCTTCCCATAATAGCTCTAAGCAGACACTTTGGGAGAAGTGCAGCCCTGGCTCCTCTATTTGATTTAGAAACTCCAACAGTATTTCAGTGAGCACTAGCGCAGTCTCTGCTCCACCGTTATCCCCATCTGCAACTGAGTTTATCCAGCAGAAAAGATCCATTTACTCCCTGCTGGAATAAATAGTGTGAATGTGCAGCCCTTATTGGCTCCTTGGAGCCTGGCAGAGGAGGTCAGTGAGCTGAGCTGATTTGCAGCTCTGATGACAGGAGCTCCCCTGTACTCTGCAGTGCCATCTCCTCCACATCCCCCTTGGAGGGCAGACCACCAAGAGCTGCAAAACTGGCAGTCACGCATCTTTCCTGTAATAAATCCTTTAAGCTATTAATTGTTTGAAGTCCTAAAAAATGCAAACCCAAGGATTACTCTATTGTCTCTTGTTCATTAGCAAGTGGAAAAATAATATCTGCAGAGCTGTGATCCAATTGCATTCATTACTGCTACCTGTTAAATAGTACTTTAGGGATATTAGTGGGAATAATTTACATAAAGGTTATGAATCTTATTTCACAGTATATTAATAAAAAGCATCTCATCTGGGTAAAAATATGATCACAAATTGAGATTTTAATCCGGTTTGGAAATCTACACAATTAGGTCTTTGTAAAACAGAAAGATATATGTCTTAGCTAGTTACAGCTAATTTCTTTCTAGCAGGAAAAGCTGTTTAGTTTTGGGTTTGAGCCGTACAGAAGCTTCATAACTGCAGCTGTCAGGCTACCTGCATATCACTCATCCTGTTAAAAGTACTGAGAATGATCACCTCATCACCTCTCATCAAGATGTATTACATACCTTTGCTGCTACGATACTGTACTTCCCAGCAGAGGTGTCTTTTTATATCAGCATTCCTCTGACTATTACTTGTGTTGACAAGTTACTGGGTTGAAACCTGGGTGGGAGGATCTGGAGATATCACAAATGGCTAAGATATTTGCGGTTTTTAATCATTGCAATTATCTGTGCATTTCCAAACAACCTTTTTTTAAAGATGTTAGGGGTCTTATCTTTCTCTCTTCTCCTTAAACTTACTAAATATATCACTACAGCATTGTGCTGTTTGTTGACCACCATAGACTCTCACAATCAACTTTTCTGGGAAACACCACCACCAGCAATCCTGGCTCTATTACAGCACGGGAGGCTGCAGCCCTGCTTATCAGCCTGTTTGGTATATGTGTGAGCTATCATGACAAGTGCTGTTCATTACGGTAGGTCTTCAGTCCATAATTAAAATATATGAGGCTTACAGTTGTTATGTCTCTACCACCATGGGGCTATCAAAATAGATTGTCCTCCTTGAATCTTAGCAAGTTATATTCTGATCCAACATTAAAAAAAAAAAAAGGAAGGCATTTCTTCATATTCTCAGTTAATTCAGTCTAAAAGTGTCACACTTATTCAGCAGCAGTTAAAATAGTCTGTGATGAGAGCATGACAATTTCCAGCTAAACTAGAGGATAATTAGAAATGCCCCGTAGCAGGCAAGTCAGTGCTTCAATTTATTTGCTGTTTATTACCAAGTCCCTGCCCCTTGGGTGTAATGACTGTAAAGCAGCACCTGCAGCTTCCCAGTGTTTGATTTAGTGCTGTAAATGGTGCTCAGAGAGTAGATTAAGCTGGAATGTGATCAAACCTTATTTGCAATCCGATTATACAAACTGCTCCTTGCACTGACCAGATTGAAGTAATTTCCCTATAGAAACGTTACACTCACTTTGGTGTAAAAATGATTAACATTTGCTGACTGTAGGTCAGCCTTTCACTTTCAGTGTAATTCTTTATCAGGCAGGATGCCCATCTTTTTCTTGTGTTTGCCACATTTGTGTACCATGCGGTATTTAACCAATGGATATAATCAACCTCCTTTTTTTCAGGTCTTCTTGATGAATGATTGTAATAAATAAGCACTCCAGCATAAGCAGATTAAACCATTTTTCCCCTGTTTGATTGTTCAGCAGTATTGACATGCTTAATGATCTAACAGAGAACAGCTACAGAACGAAGGAATTTCCATATTTTACTGAAAACAGCTATTGAGGTATTTATAAACAGCCAGTACACACGTGGTGCTCTAACTTCAGTGTTGGGCAGGATTGCTGGGCACCCACATCAATCCAAGAACTAACCTACATTTCTTTCAAAAAGTGCCTAAATACTCACTGCCACTACTAATCCTTTCACTCTTAAATAATCAGCAACATAAGGCTTCTTGGTTCTCAGTAGCCTTTTCTTTTTTTTTTTTTTTTTACCGTATCAGGAATGCTGGATGTGAAAACTGTTTCTCAGACAATTAGCCTCTGGTAATGAAATGCAACCAAATATATTCTGCACATTGAAAGCAAACACTTGGCTCTCCGTATATTTCTGTGACAATCAAAGAAATATTTCAGCCTGAAATGCATTATCAAGCCTGACTCAAATACCGGCAATAACATGTTTTGTTGTATAACATTTTAAAGCTGATTTTCTACAGACATTTTAGTTGTAACCCTTTAGAGACCACAGTCCTGAAGGTTTCACAGATCACCATGTTCACACCCAGTCTCCTGAGCTGTGAACTGTGAAAATATGGCTCCTGTCCCGGTCAGCCGCCTTCAGAAGGGAATTCCTGAAGTGGTTTGCAATATGTATTGGGTACAGCCATACAAGCACCATCCAGAATTCCCCAAATACGTCATGCAATCTTTTGCTGTCAAATAGATATGCTCGCCTGGTGACAGCCAGCAATTCGCTCCCACTCATCTCCCGTGCAGAGGCTGTGCTGATACAGCACTGCATTTATCCCAGCACAGCTCGGAAGGGCTGCACACAGGTACCTCTGATATATATATCTTCTGGCTGCTTTTTATGATACCTGAAAGATTAGAATTAAGTCACACCAAAAATACCCATTTAACTTCAGTGTTTTTAAGATTTCTGTACAAGTGTTGAGGAAATTAACATCTACACGACAGTGGGCTGAGTTATGGGTTTATTTATATGCCTTTACTTTTACTCCCTGATTGGAAATTGAGAAAATTGGGTCTTGATGTATCTCATTGTCAAAGTCAATTTTACACCAATCCCACTGGAAAAAAGTCATATCCTTCCCATCACCAAGGGCAGCAGATCTGCCCATTACCCTGCAGAAGGAGGCTTTTTTTCAGCTTGTTTTCTGAAGATCACTTACGGCAGAATACAAGAGCTGAGTGTTGTGAGAACAACTGGCCACAACACAGCAACTTGTAACACAACTTTGGTTTTACTGTAACAATTCATTTTCTTTTGGACAGTGCATACAATGATGAGAGCATGAGGTGTGGGTGTATGGGAATGCTGTGCCAACCACTTGGTTTGTAAACTGAGAATTCCTCATGGTAAAGCTGAGGAGAAGCATTTCGGTGGCTCCAACATGAAATTATATTGCTTAGTGTTTCACAAATGAAGCTCCTTTCCTCCTGGCGCTGTGCAATGTCAAAAAAAAAAAAGACTAGTTGCTGTGGCAGTCTTAGAGGGAGAAAACCAGAGACCCAATGACATCCTGATTCCTTGAGTCTTACTGAATGGGCAGGGAATGAAAAGCTTATCCATATGGAAAGCAGGGCTGAGGTGACAGGGCTCTTATGCAGAGCAGCACAATAGGTCCAGTATCAGAGGAAGCAGAAGATGGCTTGGCGTGTAAGTGACTGTAGCAACAATGCAGAGCTGTGTAACATACAAGTTCTTGTAGCTCATATAGATTCAAAAAAAGTATTCCAAGAGACTTTTGCAGAAGTCATTCATAGGTTGAATGACTTCCTAAGCATGGGAGATGCAACTTCTGCTTTTGCTGTTTCTTTGTCGTAATTCTTTCTCTGACCTTTTATTTCAGTCAGTAAAACAGTATCACTCTTTTCTTTTCTTTACTGTGATGCACATGCTGTTTTGAGTCAATATCAGTGGGAAGTTTAGACCAGACCCAAAAATGATCAGGCTGGAAGCTGTTTGATATCAATAAGAATTTGTATGTCTGTGTGGGGATGGGATGCAAGAGCCCAAGCACCTGGACCTGGCAGCCTTCGCTCACAGAAAATGCAACTTCTGTTTTTGTGAGAATAGATCTGAAAAAAAAGTCTCAGAAATTGTACCTGATTCTGACAAACTAATTTCCTTATATGAGAAAAGGGGAAGGTAGGATACCTTTGGGAATGCTAGTTTTCCTTAAATTAGACATTTACTACAGAAAAGGTCTTGTGCTTAAGTAGCACAACAGTCCAGACTGCCATGTTACATTTTCCCGTTGTGTTTTTTTCCCATGTTGTACCAGCTGTCTTCCAACATCACACTCTTGCAGTCATTTTCTGTGTGTTTTGTTTTTATTTATTTAGGCCTGCAAGAGACTTTGCAGCGCTAGCAACAATCCCCAGGGCCTGGTTACTGCTGAGGAAAGGCTTCTCTGTAATTTGTGCCTACACTTCTGAGGGGGTTCAGGAAAGGCTCTGGAGGTTATGTCAAAGGGTGGGAACTGCTTTTCCCAGGGGACTGCCCCTTCCATTACCTTCTTGCTCACTCCAGCAGCCAGCAAGGGTGGAAAGGGAAGTGACAATGTAACAGCCCCTGCAATGATTTCATATAAGGCCACAATCTGTTTTTTATTCAGGAGCAAGTGGAATACACCAAGCTGTATGTTTAACAGGATGATTATTTGTATACCAGCTATTGTTAATGTCTGTGGTGGTTATCTCCTCATTGCCTCTGTTTTTTCCAAGCTAATAGGAGGTTTTCCTGTGTTTACAGTGGAGCATACTCTGAAGGTATGAGGTATTAAGTACTTCAGACAAATGAAGGCAAATGTCCAGGTGAGGGTTTCCAGATGTGGCTGGAGGCTGAAGAGATGTAGGATTGGTCTGGTGATATGATAGCCTTCTATCTTCCAAAAATTGTTCCTACATGAAGCAATTCACATCAGGCACCTTGAAACTAATTTTGGCAGACCAAATAAAATTTGACTTTCAGAAATTAATAGTCTGTATTAGTTAGGTTACCATGAGCACCACTAAGCTTTATTGTCCCTGATTGGACCCCCAAGCCCCCATCCTCTGGAGTGGCATGGGGTGCCTGCAGCACCTGGTACCTTGTCCCCACTTGGTGGGACAGCTCTGCTCCTCCTGTGCCCTGGCAGTGTGTTCAGGCACCGATGGGTAGATGGGTGGGTGACTCAGGGAACCGCCACACCATGGGCACTCTCAGAGCCACAACAACACTGACACCTCACACAGCACTTTTGCTGGCAGCAACTTCCACCAGAAGAGGATTTCGTATCTTCTTCTGTTAGATTTTTGTGTCTGTACCTGCTGCTTGTGGATGGTTAGGAAGTCCAGGTAAGGACAAAATCGTGTTGGCTCACATGTGCAGACTTGCCTATGAAAACTGCTTTTTCAAAGAGGCTGTGCTTTCCCAAGGTGGTTCTCGTTGATTCCCAAACTGTGCTGTACACTTTGGCATGTACAACATGCAGAGCAGCTCTCATGATGTGAAAGCAGGAGATGGGCACTGCCAATTTAATTTTTGATTCTTGTTTAAGCCAAGATTTGAATGCGATGGCCAGAGATTTTGAAATATTATTGAATTCAACATCACTTACAGTGGAAAGGCACTCTGTGTCTTACATGCATTAAGGTCAATGTTATTTGACTGAGAAGGTCACTGGCTATTTTAACTCTTGTGCTTCCCTCTCGCAGCCAACATTTTGGATACTTATGACTACAAATGGCCATGGTTGATGAGTAGTCACCTGATCCCATGACAAAAATTAAAGCACTTTAGTCCAGTGTGATGGCAAAGTCACAGCTGCTGAGAACTCAGATGCTGCCATCCCTCTGTGTCACTCAACTCATACAAACAAGCAGTTTTGTATCAGCCCACTTCATTACTGCCAGCCAGCTTGAGTCCAAGGGCTGGCTGAGAGATGGTTATCAGTGGCAAATAAAGTATTTGGAGTTGCAGCCTGCTACAGATTAATTGCAGAGGGATCTGCAGAGGTTAGGTCTCCCTGAAAAATCCAACAGGAGCATCGAGAGAATGAAAAGCTGCCTTATAATTTACTACTAACACAGAGAACCTAGCCCTCTGCATCTGCTCGTAGCTTTATGTACTAAAGCCTCTCCCCCTCTGCTTCGGAAAAGAAGGGAATGCAGCAGTGGTTGTAGCAAGTTGATTGGCTTTGCTTTCCTTTAAATCCAGGACCGAGCTTTCCAGCTCTGTGAACCCTGGGGCCTAGAGAAAGTGCAAACCCCTGCCCTCGGGAGCAGACAGATCTTCAAGGAAGGCTGATGTACTTCTTCCTCACCTTTCTCTCTTCCTAGGGCAGATCCAAACTGCTACATGTAGCCAGCAATGCAAAATGTAGAAAATATTAATCTTGAAGGAAATAAATTGTTGAAGAGATGACATTAGCTCAACACCATCAGAAGCTAATTGTTAGCCTCATTAGACAACATCATTAATACTCAGAGATGAATGGGATATGCTGCAATCAAAACGGGCACCCTGGTGCAGAATTCTGATGAAGCAGGTAATACAAAATGCGATGGAGGGACCTGGAGGGATTGCTCACAAGAATTTCTGCTGACAGCTTGGAGATTCCCACTTGGAAGAAAGTGAGTAGAAAGACTTGAGTATGTCTGTTGATCAGAGCCTCTTGTCTGCATTGCCAGCTGTGAAATGGCCAATAAAACACAAGGAAAGAATAAAATAAAATAAAATAAAATAAAATAAAATAAAATAAAATAAAATAAAATAAAATAAAATAAAATAAAATAAAATAAAATAAAATAAAATAAAATAAAAACAAGCAAAAAGCTCAAAGCCAGCCAAGGTGTTGCAACTAAATGCAGGGACCTACTAAAGCCAGAACAGTTCAAGAGTAAGGAAAGAAGTGTCAAGTTGGGACAAATAAGCCTGTGAGGCTGCAGCTGCTGCCATCACTGCCATGCACACAGTGGGACTGCTAGTCACCTGGACAGTGGGCAGAGGGTCTAGGGAGAAGGGGGCACCACATTCTGGAATGAGAACAGAAGAGGGCTCCTGAGATGACTGGGATAACAGAGATCCTCTTTTAAAAGAAGATGTTAGACATGCTTCACCCAGGAAAACAAAGCTGAGGTGGCATACAGAAGGGGAGTAATACATAGGGCAGGAGAAGAGCAACTTATGGACAATAATAAATAGTGATAAGCTCATCCTTGGTAAGTTACAGCTGAAAGCCAGTTGAGTTATGATGTTCTGGGATTGCAATCAGATATGGGAAAATGAGTCCCTTCTTAAGAAGATGCAGAACAGTTTTGTGAAGTGATGCTTATGGAAGAGGAAATTCCTGTGCCCCTCATTATCCAAGATATCCCCATGCTGTGCAATAATGTGGATTTCCATGCTGCAAGCTCAAGAGGAGCAACTAACAACAATTATGCTTCAGAAAGCCCTCATGACTGAGGCACACACAAACTGCAGCCTTATGGATGCTTCCACTACCTCATTATTCTCCTGAGGTGCCAGAGTCCTGCCCCAGTACATGTGGCACACAGTTGGAAAAGCATGGACTGGGAGCTACCTGTTCTTCCAATGTTTCCAAGTGGTAGTCAACAATCTGGAGGCATTTCCCTGGATGACACAGTGTTAACAAGCCCAGAGTGAAAGACAGGTGGTACTGTCATAAATAATAAAAATGAGAAAAGGTGGAGCAGAAGATTCATTTGTAGTAGCTTCAATGCTAAATTATTACTTGCCCAACCCATCTGAGCTTTTAAATGCTAGATAAATAATTTTATTCTGACACTTTAAAAAAAAAAAAAAGCATCTTCCAGCCTCATCCAGGCAAGTTTATAGAGACTAGTGCAATCCCTGTTCAGACGAGGTTACAGGTTAAGAAACTGCTGTTAAAACCAGCTAATTATTATGAATGTAACCAGCAATTTTCTCAGCAGTGTTAATGCATGTTTTTTGATCTCTAACCTATTGCCCTCAGAGACTATTATCACTGCAAATCCATAAAGACTTCATCCCAAATCCAGTTTGAAATGGCTTTTAATATGCTCTCTATATGGTTTCAATAACCATCATCATGTGCTTTCCCCATCAGAACACTGAAATGGCTTCAGGGTGGAAAAGACATGGAGTATCATTCCCACTCCAAGAAAGGGATGACCCCTGAGCACCAAGGTGGCTTTCAACAAGCCAGGGTCAGTAGAAGACCATCTTGCAGCAGATTTCAGAATGTGAGCATTTCACCAAAAATTGTAAGAGTTGTCCATGCTATTGCTCTATTTTCTCAAATTAAGCCTGCCTCCTAATAGAGCTCTCATTCCTAATGGTCCCCTCATTCTTCTGCTTAGCAAGAAGCTCATCTCATCCATCAACATCCAGGACGCAGCACAAGGATGGTTAACATTTCCAGTGTGCCAAAATGCTTGTGGGTGTTTCATAAGAATGGAGCTCCAGGACACACTTGACAGAGCAGAGGGATAGAAAGGCACTACAAACACTAACTGGAAAGAGAGACACTGATGTGTGGGGGAGAAAACAATAAAGGCACTAGCAAGGCCACTGCTGCTGGGGTGAAGGGCATGAAGAGGAACATGGTAGGGGGAAAAAAGCCTGAGATTCATTAAGGTCAGCATAAAAATTTTCCACCCAATATTGTATGAAGCTGGGGTCAAAGGAAAAGATTTGGTGAAAGGCATGAAAATATCTGTCCAAGGAAAGAAACTTTTTTTTAGAGATGCTATCAGTTAATATCTAATCAGTTCTACCAGCAGAGCTCAGATAGAACTGATATAATGTAGGTGTCAAAGAACAATGCAGACACTATGAGGCATTTTAAAACTGTATATAGATACCCTGGCTACTGGAAACAATCTTAAGTGCATTATTGAAATAAAAAACAAACATGAAGACAGTGAATGTATAGCAGGAGGCAGAGAGTGAAAATTAAGGATGTCTCCATCGCTCTGTGCCTGAATAGGGAAACAGAAGTGGGGCATTTTCAATAAAAAGGGGGCAAGTGGCATAGCAAAAAAGATTCGAAGTGAGAACTGGTCACATTAGCTGTGAACTGCTCCGCAGTGGAGGGTCAGTGTTTCAGTGGAGTGGGGAAGCACGATGGACTGAAAAGAGAGAAGGTACTTGTGTCGTTAATGGTGTCTGAATCCATGGAAATGGAAGGCATTGCTCAGCATGATGTCTTTGGCACGCAACAGGGAATCTTGTAGATACCATCGACTGTACTGACTAGTGGGGGATTCAGCTGCCTAAAATTAGGTAAGCAAGGTAGCCTTCATCCAGCTCTTCTTCCAGTATCCACTAATCCCAGTCATATCTGCCAGCACCATGAAGATATCTCAGACACCTTAGGACAGGTTCAAAGGACACTAAACATTTATGTGTCTGCAGCAACATCTCAGTCATTATCTCCTTTAACTCACATTAGGCATCTACACTGTAGACTTTTAAATTTGAATGCCCATGAATTTGGAGCTGATTTTCACTGTACATAGTTGTAGTTAATTGAGATGAAGGGAGTCAGCAGAGCTACCTTCTACATGTAGAATTGTAAAGACAGTTGCATTCAAATCTTCTTTAAAAATGTGAGATTGGATGAAAAAGAATAAGTGTGTTCAATTTTTTTTTTTTTTTTTTAGAAAAACAGAGACCAGTTTGGGATTGGATTGATGTTTGGCCAACCTGTTCCCTTTCATCTCTAACTCATAATATTGTTATCTGAAACCAACTATAATGTATGCCTTTTCAAATCCTGATTTATGAATTTCACGGTTTGAAGCAAGTATGACAGCTCTGGCATGTACACATAAATGAGATACTGTAGGATTTGTGGTTTGTGGGGCTATTCGTTAGAGGATTGTTGATATCAGTGCAATTTCTATTTGATAGGTGTGTAGAGTATAAATGTTAAGTGGCAACTTGATTGTTTTATCGCTTGTGGTGAACTGGTTCAGGTGAACCTTCACTGCCTATGATGAATACAGCTGACTGAATCTAGGTAGGGACATATCTTCCGCACTCTGTGCCCTTACAAGTGACAGGAAAAGGGGCAACCTAAAGTACCTTCCACTGATCAAATACAGTGTCTAGCTATTTGCAGTGCCATGGCTTCTGCAGAACACTGCTGTCTGCTTAGTCAGATCCCTGGGCTCTGACAAACTGTATATAATTTATGAGCATTTCTTAGTTTCTCCTCTAAAGTCCTTATCTTCTTAAAAGTGAGAGTGAAAAAAAGGTAAGAATGAAATAAATCAAGGAAACCAGCAACAGGGAAGATGACAAAAAACCCCAGGAACATAGGACCGGCATGGACCTACCATTCAGTTCAGTCATCTGTTATTGCAAGCACATTGGCCACATGATCTCTTCAGTAAGCTCACAGAGCTCTCTCAAGTGCTGTTAGCACTTTGCCCATTCTTTTCCTAATAAAAGGTTGATCCAAACCGTCTGCCTTCTGACAGCAAAGTTCTCAGGCAAAGTTTACCCATGGCCAGCTCACATCTATTTGTTCTTTTGCCAACATACTCCTCAGATGATCAACTCTGGTCTGTAAATATGTCAGGGGGTAAACATCAATAATAGAGAACAATCACATCTGATTATAAGCAGCTAATGAAGCCAGTATCTTCTAGATCCTTATGTGAGAACAGACTCACTTTTCCTACTAATGATTCTCTGAATGTATGGGATTGAATTTTCATGATTGTAATGCCTAAAACTGTACATTCAAAATGAGGTATTACCAGAGTCCTGTACAGTGGTACAGATACATTTTTTTCCCTACTTCTGGAAATACCTTGTCTTACTCCACACTGTTAGCAGGCAAGTTGGTTTCAGAATCTGCAGCTATCCTAAATATCTAGAAAACCCATAGCTTAAATCATCTGCAAGCCTTTCTTGGGGTAGGGTCTCCTACAAAAGAGAAATTTGAAAGCGTGGGTCCTGTACAAGCTCTCTTTTTTTGCCTTGTTTTGACTGTCTTCCTCCTGGGTGTGTCTCCGTTATCAGGTCCCACAAAACATCCATAATTTAGCTGAAGAGAGTTTGCATGCAGTTTAGTGAAGAGTCAACATATGCAGGCAAGTGAGACACATTATGGAGCATGTCACACCTGCTGTATCATCAACAATCTTTCTAAAACTGAGGAGTCATCTGACTGAGGAGGACTGTCATCCTCTAAAACTGAGGAGTCATGTGAAAGTCGGGGTACGTTACAAGCTGGTGTCTTATTAAAGACCTGTGTATGTTTCAGATAAATATTCTGGCCTTACTCCACACTTGACTCTTCTTATTCATTAGTTTAAAAATGGAGGCAGCCCTTCATCTAACTAGAAATTAGAATAGTGTCTCTTTTCTTAAGTGCAGTCCTGTCATTTCACACCTCCTCAGTGAGCGACCCTTAAAACTCTAATGAAAATCCTGAAAACATATATAGAGAGAGACAGGCCATTGATCTGAGGAACAGTCAAAGCAAAGTCATTGAAATTCATTATGCAAAGAGGCAAGTCAGGTCTTTTCCTGTTTCTCAGCAGCAATGTCTTGAACTAAAAGGGAAAGATAGACCAGCTAAAAATATAGATAGCTGAGAAAAACAGAGGGTACTGCAACTACCTTTCCTAATAAAACACACCTTACAGACATTGGTCATTCAAAATTAAAGACCGGCTAAAATATGCTAAGGCGTTGGTGGTTTTTTTCCTATATCAAGAGACAGACGTTTCTTCACTTACAAATATATGGATTGGCAATACAACAAAACAAAAAAAAGTTATCAGTCGTAGACAAGGAGGAGAGAGTAACTTTTATAATCTGCTGTTCACAAAAGGAGAATGCTGCTTGGGAGGTGCCAGCCTTGATAAATGTTCTCCCCTCTTCCCAGCTGGGGAGGTGTTAATTTTCATGTGTAAAGACAAGTTTCACCTCCCCGTATTTGGCTATATGCTATGATGACAAGTCCTTGTGTTCTCAGTGTATTTTTTTTTAATGCTTACTGTATATATGTTTTCTGGTTAATTTGCGGGAGAGGGTACAAAAATGGATTCTATATGATAGAAGTTGTCAAACTGCAATACATGAACACAAAAATACATTTACCAGGAGTATGTATTTCACATTCTTAATTGTCAAATGTTTGCCCTGTGAGACTTTGATAGTAAATATCTGAGAACGTCCATATACCATATAAAATTCCAGCTCCTTTGTGATTTTTCTCCACAGCTCACTTCTGGAAAGGTAGAATAGATTTTGCTTCCTATAAGTTTCATTTATAATAATGGTTTAAAATAGAGGAAAGAAGAAGAGGCATAGAGGAATCTAGCTGGATGATGGATGAATATGGAGCAATTTGACTTCCATGAAATGAATAGCCACCATTCAGGCATGGATTTCATGGTACAATTGACTACATTAAGGTTAGATGACATCTCACCAGTTTTTTGTTAGTTTTACAAACCCTTGACCATGGCATCCTAAAGTATTCCTATTCCTCCCTTTTCAAAAACTTAAAACACCATCACCCAGCATGGTAACAGGCAAACCAAAATTGTCACGCTGGACCTGCTCCAGGCTTCACCCTGTCCAGCAGAACATCTCTCACAACAGCAGGCATTCAAAACCCCAAAGATGTGTCAACAAGTTCCCAGTGGGCAAATACAGAATGAAGTCCCTTGCATTGTCTTGCTGCCTCCTTTAATAGTTAGAGATTGGCTTAAGACCCAAAGCATGATATTTAAGTCAATTAAGTATTAAACAAAAAGTGGAAGTGCAAGCTCTGGATATTATTTGTATTTCTTGGAGAACACCCAGCACACAGACACATGGATTGGACTGTTCCCAAGGCCACTCATACAAACAAAAGTCTTTCCATTTTCTGTCCATGGGCTCAGGATCAGTTTTGACTTTAATGTTTTGGATATATAGAGCAGACCCAGGCCAGTGCACAAGCAAGGGGAATTTAGTGCCAGCTATGCTCTGCTTCTGTGCATGTTTGTGAAATGCCTCTACTTAGAAGAATGTTGTAAATGTTAATTAGTGCAACTGATCAATCATTTAAGGAATCATAAGTGATGGAAAGGGGAATTTTTTTAACATGTACATATTCAAATCCCTCCTTTATGTTGGATTTATAATCAGCAGTGCTTAGACAACTCTGGACAATGTGTTTTCATTCATCTGTGTGAGGTATTTACAATATACTTACAGTAGCCACTTGTAGTTCATGAGCTTTTTTCTTTGCAAACTTTAATTTAATAACTCCTAACATCTTCAGTCGCTTTCACACACAGTGTGCTTACTGAACTAATGCCTTCTATTTCCTTCTGAATAGAAACCACTCCTGCCCAGACCTTGTGCAGCTAAGGATTTGAGTGCAGTAGACAATTTCAAAGACTGCTCTTTCTATTTAACAATCAGTGCATTAGGCTAAAATATTCACACAGATGCACCAGCAATTGAAAGGGTGTGTGGTGTAGTGACAAGGTCCTTCTGTTACCTGGACTGTAGAATGATGAATGAGCATTAGTGGAATATTCTTTTGGCCTTTAGGTTTACCTTGATCTTCGCACAGAATGCAAATTGACATTATACCCACATTTCTATAGTATTTATTACTGTGGTCATGATGTGAGGGCTTTTTTCAATATGAATAGTGTAAAAGGGGAAACATATTACTGCAAAGAGGCATTATTGTGCTGGGAATGTATAAACAGCTGAGAAGAATAGAGCAGACATGCTCATAATGGAAACTGAAAGCTCTTCATTTTGTCCTGATTGTCTACCCTTCCTTTTTAAACAACCTTCCTTTTTCCTAGCTATCAATACAAAGTTCTTTTTGGTAAAATGAAGTGCATTCATGCTGCCTGAAAGAAGCTTTTAAAGTTGATCTGTGCCCACACAAAAGGGAGGCAGTGTTTGAGCACATCAAGTTGAGGAAGCAAACTTGGTCAATGTTCATTACTCATGGCTTGACACTCAGAGCCTCCATATCATTTTGTAAAGAATCAGATAAACTTTCCTCGTGATAAACAACTGAAATAATTTTTCTTAGCTGTCAAGTCCTTTTCTCCCGTTTCCAGCCTGTTCTCACACTCTTCCTAGCTCGTAAAAGCAACTGAGCACAGCTCTTTGGACTGATAAATGGGCTCCTTTCAATTGGTGGCAGGCTTCAGGAAAAAGAGATAATCCTGGATAATGTGGACACAGTTTTCATTTCATGTCACCCAATTAAACTGCAATTATCCGGAGTGCAACAGCAGAAAAACTGGAAAGAATGGTTGGAGAATGAGGAGCCCTGGCTCCCTGGGACTCTTTATACTACACACATTAGCCTAGATTTGTTCTATTCTGATAATAAAGTGCCAGTCTAAGCACTTAGCAGCACACAGTGAGAGACAGACCAGCTGCAACCTGTAGCTCAGAATGAAATACTATTGCAAGTGCTCTGGGAAATATCACTTCGATCCAGAGTAACTTTCTGGGATATTATTTGCATCAGGAATCCAAAGCCCTGTGCTGTGGTTAATTACAACCAGAGCAATATGGTCAGGAGGCGCTCTGAACAATGCAACAAGGTTCAGATTACAGGTAAAACAAGGACAAAAAAACCCTTTTCTTAACATGACTCACAGTAGCACTGCAAGCCAAAATAAAGCAGATATCAACCATTTTATTATGAAGGCAAACTGCATTAACGTCTCTTATCTCTTCAGCATTTTGGCTGAGATCTAGGGCAGGATGAATTTAATATGTTAATATGGCTTATTAAGTTACCGCTCTTGCAGTAAAATAAACTGGGTAATCTAACAGATCTATTTTATCTCTAATTACCATGATCCTGGTAAACTGCAATTAAATAAACAGATGGAGTTTTTAAGCTTGTGGCCTGGTGTATGGGAACATTTTAGTAATTGAAATACATCTATTTGTTGTTAATGCTTTATTTCTTTTGCCCAGCCCCGTGAGTGCATGGTGTCTGTCCCATAGGCTTGGGATATAAGTACAGGGGTAACAGATAATGTATCTCCTGCAACTAAAAATCTTTGCTCCTGGAAGTCCCTACTGTTTGCCCTCAAATTTTTTATTTCATTTACTCCTACACAAAGGACCAGGTGGGGCTACCCCAGGCTGTGAGGCAAGTCATGCAATTTGGCTTACGTTCCCTTTCCTGAGAGGGCTGTAGGGTGCTACATTACTAGACATTGTGAACATGCAGACAATCACTTCTGCCTGGGCTCTCTTTGCAGGCTGGGGAGCAGCAGCAAAACAGAGAACCACCATTTTCAGTGGCCGCACCTGAGGCTGTGTGCAAGTTCTCATGTCAGGTGGTGTGGGTACATTTGCCCCATGTAATGGTGCAAAGGGAGCAACAAGGGACAGAAGTTTCTAGGTTAGACTCAGAGCACTCCACCATGACTGTGGGAGGCTCTTAGATATCACTTTAGCCCTCATCAGCATCAGACTTCACGGCTTTTGTGTAAGTCAATACCAAGTGATAAACTATTTTTGCAATATTTTTGTTGGCAAGCCATGTAACAGAAAAGCGTGTGACACTTTCACAGGAAAGCCAAAGAAGATCTGAAACTGTGCAGTGGTGAAGGGCAACTAATTCCGAAAGGAAGCACAGCTATTTCATAAGCAACTAGTTTTTGGACTGGAAATATTCTGGTTTACCTGAATTTTTCAGTTTGGCCCTGTACCCAGGTTTTTATCAAATGGAAAAATGCACTTCCCCATCCCACCTGGGAAAACCCCAGGTGCAGAAAGATTTGGATTCTTCAGAGATGTTAATAAAATTGGGATTTCCCTGTTTCCAAAATAATACCATGCCTCCCACGCTCTTTATTCCATCTCTTCACATTCCTACCTGAAGCAGGTTCTGGGCTGCTTTGAAGATTGCTTTTCTGTTTAAAACTTTAAAGCTACCTTGTTCCTCATGGAGCGTATTGAAATAGCAAAAATCTGCACCTTGATTTGAGAAGGAGCAGCAGAGTGGAAAGAGGGGCTGTGGCAGGGTACAGTCACTCACACCTGCAGATGATATTAACAGAGTGGTTCAAGTCCTCTGTGAAGGGGTGGACTTTATACCAACAGGGACAGACATTTTGAAGTGTGGCAACTTTCTTTTAACTCTTGTGGTCTCAAGGAACCTTGAAGCAGATGTCTGACAAAGAAGGGCAGTCAAAGGACCAAACTGGAGGCTAGTTTACTGGCAGCAACAAAGATAGCATGATTTTAAGGAACAAATGCATTTTTCTTTCGGAAGCTCCATCTAGGGGACAAGGCCAGTTGACCAGTGATTTGCTTCTATTTGAAGTTGCCACCATCTTTCAAAGCCAATCCCAGCACTACAAAGGTGACAAGGACTGAAGAAGTGAGGGGAACCTACAGGAGGTGCCAAGACTGATGCGCCTATGTAGGTAAAGAAAGGTGATTGTATTTGATTTAAGGAACAAAGTTTGGGCAGCAAAGCAAAATAAATGAATCTCTGATGGTTCTAGGAAGAAAAAGGTCAAATGGCTGAGCGATGTTAATCACTTGTCATGCTGAGATCTGTCCTGGTGAGCATGTCAAGACATTGATCTTATTAAGTGACATTTATCTAAGTAAAACCAGAAATTAGGTCTCGTACAGCACAGTATAGTACATTAGTCTTTTAGCAGAGTACACAGAGTGTGCAGAATGAATTAACATTGTGTATTAACAGCACACAGTGCAATGCAATGCAGAATGATGGTGCATGGACTTGCTACACCCCTTATGCCAGGGGTAAGTCCCTTCCCAAGCAGATCTGCAGTCCAAATAGGCAAGAGAGACAAACTCGGGCAAAACACCTTGACTTGCTGGGCACAGAACCTGGGCTTTCCAGCATTTAGCTCAGCTACCTCCCAAGAACTAGACAGTGCTGGGTAGGAGATCTGCATATCAGTCACATAACTGTTTTATCACCTATTTTCTTATCTTGGAAATAGAACAAGAATGTAGGATTATCCAAGCCAGATGCTGACTTCATTTACAGCTCGGGAGCAAGGGGAGTCACGCCTTCATAAATGTTTCTATTTCCTCGTTTCTTTCTCCAAAGAGAAAAGCTATCATGTACTAATCTTCAGGAGAGGTTACTAGATTATGTTTTTAAACCCCCTTAAAAATATATGTGTATTATATAAATGCATATATTTTTTTAGTATATATGATGTCTCATAGGATTTTTCATTCCTGTCTGGAAAAGGCAGTTATAAGGGACTGGATTTTAAAGGATTGTAATCTCCATGCAATCCTTCTCTCCATTTCTACTCATTTGCAACTTATTAGGAAGAAAGTGAAACTCTCGGATGGCTGCAATTTACCTACAGTGCACTGTAAGTCATTCTGGAAGGAGAAATACTAACTTCTCAGGATGTAGCTTTACCAAAATATCAATGTGTATTTTTCATGAGAGCGTCGTTAGCTGATGGCATTTTGCTTGATTACCAGCAGTCATTGTTCCCCTCAGAAAGGAGCACTGTCAGATAATTTCACCCCCTGCTTTCTCTTTGGTTGCATAGTGGCCAGAAACAGGAATTAGAGACCCCCAAACCAAGCGGAGGCCAGGACTCTGAATGGAGCAGCTCTGTCTGAATCTCATGCTAATGAGATCAGGAAGGGAGGAAATGTTGAACTCCAACCCTGGGCTGCCAAGCAGCTTGCCCCTGCCTTGGCGGTGGGCAGAGCCAGCTGGGAGCAGGGAGGGTCCCGAGGTACCCAGGGGATCAGGATGCTACTCAGCTGGCAGGAAAGGGAGCAAGAGTTTTGCTTATCTTAATAGCTCCTTTTGTTCAGGAATCACAGTAGCAGCCCTTATTTGCAAACTTGGATAAGTATAATGCACTCTGAGCTCTTGCACAGGTGCTGGGCACTGGTGATTTTTCTCCCTGCCTGCACAATGCCTGCTTTTTTTTCCAGGGCTGCAGGAAGGAACTGGAAAGACTCAGTCAGACAAAAGTGCTGGCTGCACATTTGGCCAAAGTGTTGACTGGTTTTTTTTGCTGTGTACATGGTGCCATCCATGAGCCCAGTGATGATGACCTAGAACGTGATCTGACAATGAGTGTTTCTTTTGGAGAACATGTCAACTATTGTAGAAACTTTCACATTCGCGATGAGACTGACTGGTTCCAACAGAAAATTGCCTGGCAGTCTGGCTTGATAGCTGTGTAGATAAACAGTGTATTTTCTTCCATTCCTTCAAAAACATAATGAGGGAGGCAAAAATAGGACCTGGAGCGTCTGTAGGGAGTAAGTAAAACAAGAGCAAATCACAGTCAGATAGAGAACTTACGAAAAGCAACACACTCTTGTTGAGCCATTTTTCTGAGAAGTTATACCCAGTGAGGAGCTGTCTTGCTGAATTTACATGGGTTTATACCACCTCAATGCAACTTTGCTGACTTACTTTTTTTGAGACTCTGGTATTCGACTATTTCCATCTTCAGTAAAGGTTGTGTGCCAAATATTATGTTTTCCTCCTTTTTTTTTTTCCTCTTCTTTTTTTTTTTTTTTTTTCCCCCTCCAGTTGTGGTGTACAGCTTGCCCAAATCCACAAGAGGAGGTGATTGATGTTGCCATATGTTGGTTACTGGATGTAATGCTGTCCAGTTCATGGATAACACCCTTTTCTTCTTAAATCTCTGCTGTGCCCAAGTTCACTGGGTGCTGAGGGACCACAAAACTCAGTAGGTTGAATATCTGAGAATGGAGAAAGACTTATCATATTCACCTCTTCAGAATGGTGAGGATACTTGTGGATTAACAGTTTGAGAACCCTTACAACATGCCGCTTTGTAATACGCTGGTGCTGCTACACAGGCTCTGTGTTTTACTGTGTTAACCTCTACTGCAAGTCAGTAGATGGAGGAGTCCACCACAGCTGATTTAGGATGAAGTTAGCCAGACCACCATTAGAATACTTGAAACTAAGTCTAACCTCACACACAAATATGGCCCCTCCTGTTAAGATTACTAGAAAGCTAACAATAGGCTTGGAGCAAAAGAAATCCGCACTGTTACTAAGCACAACTTTTTCCAATAAGGAAGGAGGAAGGATACAGAATATCCTTAAGTCTTTTGCTGTCTGCTTTGTTATTAGTAACCTTCTTCTGTTTGAAGATGTTTCTGTCTTTGTGTATAA
The DNA here is from genome assembly GCA_036630365.1 of Acanthiza pusilla. Taxonomy (NCBI): domain Eukaryota; kingdom Metazoa; phylum Chordata; class Aves; order Passeriformes; family Acanthizidae; genus Acanthiza; species Acanthiza pusilla. The sequence goes on along the minus strand of JAXCHO010000003.1, from coordinate 2,840,781 downwards.
GGCCGTCATCATAATAACTACTCTCAGGCATTTCTATTGTGGTAAATTCAGATATCCTTCATCAGTATTGAGCACCTTTTGTGCTACAAACTTACAAATAAATGTATTTGCAGGTGTGATCAATGATGGATTATACATCCTTTGCTTAATTATTTTAAATTATGATATTACTATGTGCTTGTAATATAGATTACGGAAAGAACCTTTTTTTCCTTTCTGGAAACACTAATGGAAGACTTCATTTCCATTAAATTTTGTTCCATCAGATTTTGCTCCTTGAAAAATTGTCAACAAGCTAACAATTTTCTTATTAGAGAAACCAGAAAGCCAAATAGATTTCCTTGTTCTTAATGTAAATGTGGGAGGTAACATAGTGATTCATAGTTTTTCTAAAGCAAGTTATATTATTTTGTTACAAGAAAAGTAAGCAAAAATAATCCTGTTAAAGAAAAGCATTTGGGAAGAGTGGGAGATGTGTTTCCCATTTTCTTTGCAAGTAAGATAGGAACTGTAAGCCCAATGACCCATGGTGGCTTTAGTCTGTAGTTGATAATTTTTAACTCTTTCACTATCCAGCGGACCAAATGCAATTTTCTTTCCTGCTTAAAGATTTCAGACAAACCTTTCACAAAGATATCTCAGTACTTCAATTAATGAAATATGGAGTAGGTTTCTTACTCTCTCCCATGGATTCTTTCTTAACAATAATTTAAATAAATATATGACAACTGGGCCAAGATGTGGACCCTGGTGGTCTTTCTTCATTTAAGTTAGGAGGCTCTCTGGGTGTGGTCTCTCAACTCCCACCACAGTTACTCAGCTGGAAAAACGTTTAAGCAGTCATCAAGTGTGCGAGTAAGGAGGACTCTATGACGGATGAATTAGTGGGGACCTGGGAATCAAAAAATCAATAACTTGTACAGACTTAATTAGGATCTTGTTGCAATGCTGGAATGTAGAGCACTGTCTACGACTGGATTTTATGTTCATCTGACCTCGCAAACCCAGAGACCACAGTGGCGCATTGTCCTGCCTTTATCACCAAACTGAGTGGTGGTCCTCCAAAGCGTCCACCCTGCCGCTACCTGACAGCCACACATGCAGGGCGCTGGCGCCGCAAGCAGCAGCAGCCACGGGGTGCTCGGCACATAGCTGTGGTATGTATGGCAATGAACGGCAACTAAAGTTGTTGCTGCTGTTTTTATTTTGCCTAGTTGGCAGAGGTCTCACTATTCTTTAGCTTTTGAATTAGGATGATGTAAGAAGCCCAGGCACTATGCTGAACACTCCACTACAAGGTTTATCAGGAAAGGCTGTCTATCTTGAGAGCATTACCCAGAATTGCAGAGAAATAGCAACAAACTTTGTGGGGAGTCAACAAGTTGGTGGGCTGAAGCAGCGAGTTGGTTCCTAATCTGTGGCTCTGGGTGACTGGTATTCTGTGGGCTGACCATGTATCTGTATCTGTGGGAAGGCAACTGGGCATCTACCTTGTGTGTGCACCCATGAAGGCCATCTGATGCCATGCACAGCTCTCCTCTCTGGGCTGTTCGTCCCAGGAGTCTCTAGCACACGTTCTTAAATCCATATGTTTGAGCTGTCAGGCAGATGCATCACCCCCATGTGACCCTGTCTTTTTGTAAAGCAGGAGGAGGAAGCTTGTTTGGGTGAGTGTATTGAAAACAGAGGAGCTCAAGTGCTGGTTGTTATTAACATACCACACTGAAAACATGCACTGCCTCAGCCTTGAGCCCTCCAAGATACCAGGTCTGTCACGGTGGTTGATAACTCCCATTCTCTGAGGTCATTCCCTGGGTCTCATGCTGACTTCCTGCATGACTTCAGTTGCTAAGTATCTGCATCATTTCCAAAAACAGTTTTGAGGGGCTTTGAAAATGTAAAACTGGATAACTCATGCAAGGCCAAATTCAAAGATCAGCGAGACTTCCCACCACCACTGGAGGCTGAGGCAGGAGTAGCCCCTCCCCTGGTTTAGAAGTCTTGCCTCCTACTCCTGAAGCTGGCTCTAATTAGCCTGTGCCACATGACCCTAGCCTCAAGCTGAATCCTGTTTCAGCCCAGCCTTGCCCAGGCGCTGCTTCATTTTGTTTGTTCCATGCTTCCAGTTGTGCCGTGTGGGAGCGCTGACTATCAGCTCCTCTGCCCTATTGTTTGCCGCCGGTGTGCAGGGCTGTGTGCACAGATGGAGTTCCTCGGGAGATTAATGATGTGCTGAACAATGCCTTGTAGTTGATACCCTCTTGAACTCTGACACCTAACACTGGACACCTTCACTAAGAGTCAAGGGCTCAGCAAGCAAGCAAATTTCAGCTAGATAGTGATTTTCCTCAAAGTATCTTCTGTGAATAATAACACTTCTTTGACATACTTGTCACAGGTAGCTTTGCTTTTACTGGTTTTCACATTAATGCTGGAGAAAATGGTATTTTTATGGTTACACGCAGAAAAGGTATTTTGAATTCTGCCAGTCGGTGCCTCTGGCCCATGTCTCTTAGAGGTGGGAGAAGCAGGTAATTTAAGGATTTGTATAACAGTTTGTTGCGACTTCAGTCAGGACTACAGACAAAAGCACCAGTTCCACTTTATCTTTTAGCAGGGGCTCCCTGGTGCCAAGTGTCCTGCCTGAGGCCAAGCCTTAAAGTAGCTCCCAATGCCCCAAGACAGAGCGGCTCAAGACGTCAGCCCTGCTCAAGTGGCATCGTGTGTTCCCACTTGCTCTCCCCCGGCTGGCCCTCCCCGTTTGTCAGCCACTGCCCTTTGGTGACACGAACCCCACGGTCGGGAAGGCGCTGGGTATTGTTAGCACTGTTCCCTACAGTAGATTGGCAGCCAGGAGTGCTGGGGAATGACAGGTCCCATAATGCACCCTCATCGTGAAGATGGAGAGCGTCACCTCTGTAACATTCCCAGCTTTCATTAGCCTGAATGCAATTGTGCTAGGTTTAATTTTTGGAGTGTTTGCAGTTTTTCCAGCAAATAGCTGTTTGAACACAGTGTCCCCATTATATCACCACAGTCAAAGAGAGGAAAGATAAAGGCATTGTGCAAAGTTTCTGTGGCTTTGCAGACAAGGATTTATGTACTGGAGAACTCTCATCTGGCAGTCAATTTGCCTTTGTCTTTCAAAGTAGTGGAAGTATCAAGGGAGTATGCCCGAGAGTTTTATTTGCTATTTACCAGATTACTGAAGTATCGGGCATCTTTAGATCTGTTGTAAAGACAAATGCTTTCAAAATGATTTTGCAAACTTCTGCTGAGGCTGAGGGGAGAGGCAAGTGAAACTCTTGAAATGCTGTCCTTTGGACTGCTAGAGGGGTCCATGATTGAGGAAGGAACTTGAGACTGTACAGTTTCATGAGTTTAAAATGTAATCTGTCTGTCCAGCATAGAGAAAAAGGAAAAAATACATCCACTACTATCGACTTTAGAGGGGTAACCATGTTAGTAAAAGCAGTTTTCTCGGGAAAATGACAGTCCCTGCTTAGTGAATATACGGATAAACTGAGTTTTACCCCAAAAAACCCCAACATTTTATAAACAGGCAAGGATGAGATTCACTTATATCTTACTTGGAGACTATAGTTAATTTACAGCTCAGCTTACAACAAGCAAGAAATATTGCAGTTAATGGGATTGGTCCTGGCTAACATTTTCTCCCTACATCTTTCCGTACTACGTGCTTCTGACTGACATAGCTAAAATTGTAGTGAAGGCAGAGCCTGTAAAACCAGGTTTTATTGTCTGAAAGCAGAACTGAATGGTATTCATGTAACACTCCTTAAAGTGGGTGAGAGCCAAAGGGAAAGCTGCTTACAAAATTTGCAATTTAGCGTTAAAATCAAATACTATACTGGAGAGCCTGCACTATAAATACCTTAGCTACTCCAGACAATCCTGGGATTTATGGAACAGTTAGCATTACTAACATGATAATTAACTGAAATAATACATAAACCAAAGTCATTCCCATGATGTTGAAGAAAGAAATCAGATCAGAAGCTGTTGGGGAAAAAAGGCTTTGTACCAGTATAAAATATGACTCACTGATTTAGGGTTATCAATAGAGACCAGTAAATACCCTGGAATGTCTAACTAGCTTGAAAGACTACCAGTGCCTGAAGCCAACATTTGCAAAGTTCCAAAAAAAATACCTACCTGAATGTCTGGCATCCATAAAGTTCTTGTAATTTCTGATTGCAGGTAAAATATTATGTGAATATATTCTGTATCTAGCCTTGATAAATCCAAGAGCTCTGAAGTATCTCCTTAAACAATTCTTATCTCCTATGGAAGATGTGAGACTACCCTGCTGAGTTTTCATTATCTCGTTTGAGGGGAAGTTTCCTAGCTTATCCTTTCACAGGTGTAGGTGGTGTCTGTGTTTGTTTCTGAGGCGCTGGTTCCTGGCCAGATTGCTGAACTCGCCTCAGGCCCCAATCCACAGTGCTGAATACGGCCCCTTTTAAGACCCAGTTTTAAGGAATTTCCTTTGGCCCTCCCTAATGTAATGTGAACCTTTCTCCTCTGGGTGAAGGAAGGTGCCAGGAAGCAGCAGCCCAATGTCCTACTTCAGAAAAGAGCAATGGTCCTGCTGGAAAGAGCACCTTTTTGATGCACCACAGGCTGCATTTCAGCCTGATATGAAGCAGACATCATGGAAATATGCCAAAGGCCATTATTGTGTCAGTGCTGTCATTATTTCAGTCAGATACACTGTGCTGATGTTTTCTTCTATTTGACAGAGAATCTTTTTTCTGGGAAAGAGACAATGCTGACTCCACCATTTCCCTGTGTAGCTGGTGAAGCTCTGCTGTGGTTCACAGTGTGCTTCCAACTGGATCAATGCAGCAGCCACTGAACCTGCCTACAGGCACCTGCAGAACAGGAGCTGAAGGTCTAAGAGGGGCTAGGAAAGAAACCAAGCCTGTTGTTTAACCTGCTGCTCTGAGGCTCAGGAGATGTGGGAGACCTGCCTGGGTGACAGATCCTCATGGTTGATTTAGCCTCAGTGCTACACTGTCTCTCTGTACATCTTTGTCCTCTGCTCATGCTGCCCCTGTTTTCTCTCTGCAGGATATGTGTGTCATGGGGCACTGATTACATCTCTCTCCATGGTTGTACAGGTCTTGGTGCTGTGGTAGATCACTCTGGATACTCCCAGTAACAGCAAATAATAAAGACAACTGTGGTGGTTATTTGGCATGTGAGTTTGAGGAGAGAGACCTCTACTTGATATTCTAAAAATAATTAAATCTCCTGTTTTTTATAAACTGCAATATCACAACTCTCCTCTTCCAGAGCACACCCTCAGTTCTTAGGACTACACTCTCAGGATATTCTCCCAGGACATTTCACTGCTATGAAAGAAGATGCAATTATTGTCTATTTCTATGTATTTTGGAACAAAAATTTTAATTACCCATCCTCAGGGCTGAGCTGCCTCTGTGGCATAAGGTAATTTAATACTATAGAATTCTCCTCTCCTGGGCATTGATTGTCCAAGTTTCTGCCTGGAAAATGTGGTGCTTTGGCAAAATTTACTGCAGATTTTTAACACAGACATGTTTACAAAGTCCTGGATCTGTATATGATGCTACCCCTGAATTTCTCATTCCAAACCTTCATAATAGAAATTATTAAATTAATCTGCATCAAATAACTGGGTTGAAAACTGCTTGACTTTGGCTACAATACAAAGAAAGGTCTTTTATGTTTCAGGGCTTTTATATATGTATATATATTTATTTTTATAAACATACGCACACATATCTCAATACATACACACATGCTATATGAATATGTAAAAGAGCACTTTCTGCCATGGGTTCAGAAATATGAGGAATATTACACAGATGGAGACACTGATTTATCCTTTCTGGAGCCACTTGAGGCAGTCTGGATTTCCTCTCCTCTGCTGCTCAGAAACACCGCCAAAATAGAAGTTCAAGAAGATCTGTATTGAACCTCAGCTGTTGATCTGTCTCCTCTCTGGACTTGACCCAGGTCAAACATATCTTACAATTATTTTAAGACCTTACACCCTGGTGTATGTAAATGGATGTCCCCTATATAAGGCCCAGAAGTGAAGAGAATACAAGGTTTATACTTAACTTTCAGCATATGTGTATGTAAGTGCTTTGCTGAGTAATGGTTTACCCAAGCACACGTTAATTTCTTATTCAGGGGCTGGATCCCATCTATTTAGTGGACCTTTAGATAAAACCAATAAAAGCAACAGGCAATCATCCCTAGCCCTTCCTCCCAAAGACCTCAAAAAAGCAATGATTAGCTAGGTAAGAACAGGATTTATTTCAGCAGAGTAAAAAGCAAAGCTTATGAGAGCCTGTGTAACACCTGCCCATGGCACAAAGCACACAGCAATGTCAGTGCCCTGGGCACTGCTCCCCAGCCTTGGACCCTCATAAGATCAAACCTCACATATGTGGAGCTGGCTGAGTGTGGAACCAGCATGTTTGTGACTTGGTATCAATTTACTATGAGTACTCTCTAAGTGTGCGCTTGTGAATCCTCATAATTTCTACAGTCTGTTCCCCAATGCCTTCTTTGGTTTTGGTTTGGGTTGGTTGTTTGTTCTTTTGTTAGTTTGGGGTTTTTTGGGGGGCAGGGAAAGGATGTTGGCATTTGTTATGTGTTTTATATCTCAGCTCCATCTCTTTGGGACATACATACATTGTCCTCTTTAGTATTTGGGGTGCTACAGCCCATCTTGGCCATGTACCAGAACAGACAATCTAATGCTGCTGCAGCACAAGCAGCAGGTACCAGCACTGTGCTGCTCTTGTGCTATGATTGTGCAGCATAACAGCATTGTGTTAGGATTTACTCATTACTTAATCTTGGAATCATAGGACCTTTTAGATGGGAAAAAACCTTTAAGATCATTGAGTCCAACCATTGACCCAGCATGCCAAGTCCACCACTAGACCATGTCCTTAAGTGCACATCTACATATCTTTTAAATACCTCTGGGACTGGTGACTCCACTGTTAGAGACTCCCCCAGTCAGCAGCAAGAAAGGGGCTGACCTCCAAGGTCCGATGTGTGAGTCTTTGGTGGGTCTTTAGGGTGCTCATGGACCCAGAAGTGCAGCTGCAAGTAGAGTTCTTCTAGGCTTAATTTTGCAAGAGTTAGTCCATAAAACTACAAGCCCGGCTGCAAAGCACATCTGGGGGAGTAAGAAAGTGATGATCCCTTCCCCTCTCCTCCACAGATCTGGAGACTGAGCATAAACCAGCTTCTCTGTTTCCACAGAGCACTTTTCTGATCCCACATAACCAAACCCATACTTGGCAAGGAGGGAACGAATCAGACATCTTTCCATCTGGAAAATCATCATCCTGCTCTTCAAGCATGGGAGGAAGTGAGGGGAAGTATCAATTTTCTCCTCACCATCAGTTAGCCCTGATAAACACATAGTTTGGCTGCCTGAATGACAAACTTCTCATGGTCTTTTGTCATAGTCAGCAAGCAGCAAAGTACAAATGTCCAGCAAAGTACAAACGTCCTGCTGCTGAAAACCCGAGGAGCTTTGCCTTGAGAGGGTGAACATGCTACCTCTTGGGCTCGCCTTCCTCAAAAAGAAAAATATGTGGTGCTAGTTGGAGGAGCAGCCAGATCTGGAAGGCCATGTGCTGGTTTTGGCTCGCTGAAGAAAGCCAGCATCTGGTTTGGCTCTGTTTCAAAGCTAAAATTTCTTAAATGGAGCCAAATATTTAAATAATATTAATAATTTTATTTTCTGAATATTAACTATGGTGTATGGTGAAATGACTTCTGTACCTGCAATAAAGTGCTTTTAGGGCTCGTGAGCTGCTCAGTCTCTCTCTCATTTGCACAGTCATGCAAGCCAACTATTCTCTGCATGGCATGGTTTTAGCTACACTTTCTCTGCTTAATTAGATGTACTGCTTTTAAGAGGGGAATAGGTTTGGGTTTGCTTTTCTTTTTAGTTACTGCCATAGTAACCTCTGTACTAAAATACTGAGTGCTAAGGAGTAATAAAAATTTATGAAATGCATGCAAACTCAATAAAATATTAGTTAAAAATTTATGACATGGTATGTCATTTTGTGTCAGGATGCACACAAACACTCTTCAGAGGTATTTGGGGGCTAGGAGAAAATAACTCTAACATACTTTGTGGAGCCAATACTCAATGCCAATTTCCACTAATTATCTGGCATTCTCTTTTTTCAAGTGGGTGGGAGCTTTGTGAAACCTTTTCAGGCTTCTCTCATGTTGGTGAACACCCTACGTTTGAAGCTACCTGAATTTCTCCGAAGGGTGTGGTACATGTGTAGTGTTTGGAAGGTGAATAGAAGACCCAGTGGGATCCTCATGTTTATCTCACAAAAGGGCATCTCAGGCAATCATCTCCTCCAGAAAGTCTCCAAGATCCCCTTTCCCTTGGCAGTGCCAGAACAGTGGGGTTAGCTTAAGTGATCCTGGTAATGAGAGCTGGTCTCAAAGCAGTTTACCCCAGAACAAGGAAATTTTGTGATTTTGCCATCTCCAGATTAGAAACTGAGAAGCACACAGGTTAGATTTTTAAAAAAATATGGAATTATTAAATAAAAGTTCAGTGGTTTGGTTGATTACTTTCAGACCTCTCCAAGTGGTCTGCGGTGACAGTGTGAGGGCAGTTTTTTCACTCCCCAGAGGTCATCCTAAACACAGGGCTGCTGATGGCAGGAACAGGAGACAGAGGAGGGAAGTTCCCACCAGGTTTGCTTCCAGAGAAGATTGTCCTGGCTAAAGCCCTCAGCTTCAGAAATAACATCCCACAGCAGAAGCCTATGGGGAGCCTATGGGCAAAGGTCTCTTTCTGGCTTGGAAGAAATTCCCTCACAGAGCAGCAGCTTTGCCATACCTTCCTTCCCAAAATTTGCCACTGACTAGTTCTGGCAGCACTCTTCTCAATTTTCTGGCTTCTCTGACTCCTGTTCATAGGTTCCTTGTTCACCCTATGTGTTACACAGTCAACTCCCACCTACCTGTGGGTGGTTTATCCAGGTGGCTGATGAACCATGGATGCTGGGATGCAGAGCCAGCTCAGATCTAGCCAAGCTTATTAACTCTTCTGTAGTGTTGCTTTGCTGCTGCTTGGGCCAGCTGGGATTCAGGAGAGGAGCAGTCACCTCTGTACCAGGATGAGAGCAGCCTAAGGCACCTGGGCATGCAGGGAGCTCACCCTGCTTTGCCTTCCCTGCCTTGTGGACAAGGGGATGCAGCTAAAGAGATACACAGACCCTCCTGCATGGACACAAGCCCGAGCTGCTGTGAGGCTGCCTGAACCAAGAGAATTCCTGAGGACTTGCTGAGAAGTCTTGGGACCCCAGCGCTTTTTGCTGTGCCTGTGCTGATTTTGTTCACCATGCCTCACTTCAGCACCTATATTTGCAATTCCTGCATGACTTGACCAAGGCTGCAATGCAAATCAGCAGCTCAGCCTGAATTCAGGCCATCTGCCCCACAGCCCATATAAACTGGGTGAGAATCTCACACACTAACTGAGACATCTGTGGGGCTCCCCATAGTGGGCACTGGCATGGAATTCAAGTGGAAGTGTTGCTGTGACTGCTGCTATACTGTAAAAGTGATTGGAAAATTTTAGGGAAAAAATTTATTTTAAACTCTCATTTATTCTCTGTTCTCCCATTTCTTTTATTTTATTTCTCTTTGAAGGACAGGAAATGTGCATTGATCCTAGAGCAAAATACCAATTTAAAATATCAGACTCAGACATGCAGACCAGAGCAGATGCTGACTACTCATAGAGCAATTGCATCTGGATACATTTAATATTATGTCCTCATATTTTTATGCTCAGTTTTTACGCTTGTCAGCAGATTACTTATTTCCCAAATGTGGTTTTTCTGGATGGGACCTGACAGTGATGGCACAGGGCAAGAAATCTACTTTGGGAGCATGGGATGCTCAAGCCATGTGACCCACAAGTTAGCCTCATGGGGTGACATAAGAAAAAAAATATGCGCAAAATACAGGCATTTCAAACCACACAGCCAGGGAAAGTATAGGTCTGTTTTTATCAATGAGTGTCTGGGCTGCCTTCTGCCTGGATGGCTTGGAAATTTTCTATTTCACCTCGGTGCCCAAAGGTGACCTCAGTGTTTTCAAGAAGAACAGAACAAATAGCTGATAGAAAAAGGAGTTAAAGTAGCCTTACTGAACAAATAAATTGGCAAGTGTATCTAATAATTGCATGGGTTCAGCATTTTTCTTCGATAAATGAGTAAACTTTAAATGTATCTCTGAGATGTGCTATCACAGGCATTGCCATGGGCAAGTTTTATCCAATGATGAAACAGCAAGGCCTTGTGAGATAAAGATGATAGAAGGGGTACTATCAGGTGGCAGCTGGGTAATTACAACTCTCTATTTGGGCTCTGTAGTGATGCTGCATGTGATAAGTGGAGAATAATGAAGAAAAAGGAGTAGTGATAATACAGGAGCTAAATGGTAGAAAATAGCCTATCATAGCCCAGAGCCCTCTGAGTGCCTATGGGGACTTTGAACTATCTTCTTCAGTTTTCAACCACAGAAAAAATACTCTCTCTTTCTTCTTCCTTTGCTAAATTTATGTCTGGTGGGACAAAAGGGAAAACTGAAAGGAAATCAAGGGTATGTGAAGAGAATATGACCTTTGCAAATAACACTGAAGGTCACTGTGTAATTATTCTAAAATAAAAGTATCCTGTAATCTTGTCTGTACCCACAAAAGATGTAAGACCATTTTTTAATGTGATTCCAAACAGTTTTGTTGGGGATCATGGTTTATGAAAGGTCAGCTAAAGTATTTCTATTTATATCTTGTCTAGCTCTTCGCTCAGAAGAACACAAATGCCATTTGTTGTGATAGAGTCAAACTCTGATTAAAGAGAAAAGCTGTCAGAAGACAAACTCATCACATGTAAGCAAAAAATGCTATTTCCTGAGTGAAGATTGGCTTTTGTAGCTTAAAAAAAACCCTCAAGAACAACAAACCCACAGGAGAATAAAATACCCCGGAGCTGGTCACTGGAACTTTTACCCCACTTTGGTTTTTTTTAAATTTTTTCCTTACAGATAGCAATACCTACAAGAGTTCCTGGTGAGATTGGCACGATTTGCCAGTTATCTGAGTAACTCTTGGTAATTTTTTTTTATTCCCCGGAGTAAGACAATAGTTCTCTGGGAGCTCCCTGGCACTTCTTTCAATTAGGAGTCTGATACCTAAATGTCACACTGGACATGATATCGTGCGGGTCCATTTATACATGAGGGAACTCCACATAAAATATGTGCTGCCTAAAGATAAGACAGAAATTGTTTTGCCCTTTTTTTTAATGCTTAGCTAAATAGGTATAGTAAAAGGTGTATTGTGCATCATCCATGTATTTTCATGTCTTTTGTCTTCTTAGGACGCTGACTCTGCATTACCACAGAACCAATGTAACAACACAGAAAGTGATGTTGCATCAGCACATGGGGAGGATGCAGGCTGAGTCTGTCCTAGGAAGAGAAAGATTCAAAATGAGACTTTTTTTGTTGTTGCAAACTGTGATGCCTAAACTTTAGTGAAGCCAGTGGTGAAAACAAGGAAATTTTACATAGTGCCTGGATTTTGGAGACTTGTAACTTGTTGGTAAAACTGAGAAAAACATACTCAGTTTTAAGTGGAAAAAATGAACAGAGCTCCTGTTCTCACCTCATCCTAACAAAACCTGACTGGAGTATGACAAAAGCATTTAAGCATTACAGATATAAATGGCATGTAATAAAATATTTACAGTTGACTAGAATGGTTGTTTATAGGCTGAAATGCCACAACTGAATAAACAAGGAAATTCACATACAGGTAAGAAAAAGGCCTTTTAAAGTATATACTTTAATGCAATTATTTTTATTATATTATTAAATCACAACATCTGTTTCAAATTTTTAAAATTTCAAATTATTACTATGTTTAGTGAGACAGTGAGAGGAGTCACACCAAGCCCAACCCTTCCTCTGATTTAAGATAAAGATCTTGGTAGAAAAATAGAGCACAAATCAGGAGTTCATGGTGTGAAGAATTATTAGGCCATCTCAGCCAGGAAGTGTAGTTTCTCGTTATTGACTGACTCCTACTCTCCTGGCGTAATGGGGTTTTGTCATTCATTGACCTATGAAGCCATATTTATGTGCAGGCCACTTAGTGCTTTGGCCATGTATGTGAAATACAGCTGTGACCATATGACTCTGCAGTGGTACCCAAATGGTGACATTCCCTAGGATGGGATTCAACTCTCCTGCATTTACACACCCAAAGGTTCATCATCTGAGTCATCCACCCTGCTTCTTTTTTCGGTCAATGGGGAGAAACTGGCACCTTCAGAAAGAAAATTATGTGTCCTGTGTCAGACATGCAACTTAAGGAGGGATCAGTTACCCTCAGGAAATACCTATTACTCCTGACGGAATACAGGGGGAGCCTGGGGTGACTGGCTTAGACATTTAACTTCTAGATAACTGAAGACAGGTAAAATGAATTTCATCCTGCCTTTAAAGGAGATTTGTGTCCAGTGAGATCAAGACAGGTCTCTATATTTGGACATTTCTTTCATTTTAAATCATGCTAAGTGCTTTCCAAACCACGGGGGTGAATAACCTTATTGTCGTTCATCTCCGTCAGCCTGGCTGACGTTTAACTCATTGGCTACACAAAGCTTACACAGAGGGTTTCAGGTGGCCATGATGACTCAGGCAGTCCTCTGCCCCTTCTCCTAAACCCCATCCTCCACTGATCATTTGTGTGGTCACACAGTGAAGTAGACCAGCACACTGACCTTGCTGAAAACTGAGTAGGGGGAAAAAAAAAATTGTTGTCTGTTCTGGCTCAAATGACCATACAAACAACCATGGTTGAAAAATGGAAGAAATACCAGAAAAGCAGCATTAGGGCTAGAGACTGCTTCCAGACAGCCTCCATTATATGCCTTTCCTTTCTGTCATCCATTTTTCTTGAGTCAACACTAAAATCCTTATCAAGGATTCACCATCTTGCCTGGATCCCTGTAGTTTTCAGCTCATCACCCACGCTGCTCTTCCTGTCCTATCTATCTAGCAAAACCGATCCTTAGGGTGGTCTTCTTCACCCTATTCCCTCTTTAAACAATCTACTCACTTTGTGGGGAAGCAGAAAATTTCTACAGAAGAACCAAGGACCCTTTGTCAGTCCCACAGCTCAGGTATTTGTTGGCAGGGTCCATCACTTTCTGAGACTGAAGATTCACAACTTTTTCTTCACTTGTGGTGATGTAATTACTGTCTCTGCACTCACTTTGGCCATGTTGCTCTGCTCTCCTGTTGTCTTTCAGCATCAGATCAAGTTCATGGTTCATAACCAAGTATGCAAGCAAAAATAAGGAATCAAGGAGTGGCTGGGAGGAAAGAGGAGAATGGGAACTCCTTAAATAGACATGCTGGCTGCAGAAAATACACTGTCTGGGCCTGAAGATCCAGGGGTTTAAGGAGAAAACTGCCCTGTGCATTGAAGCTGGTATTGGTTAGGGAAATTACTTCTTTTTGGGCAACAGTTACAAGGCTTAACATCAAACTGCCCCTTGACATTTCCTGCTGAAATGGCATACAGAGCAAAACTTGGCACTTTCTTGACCTAGAAAGAAATTAGCATTTTAGTTCCACTCTAGACTGCACTTTCAAAGAGTCCCAGTTGTCTTCACTTGTTGTGCGCTGGTTCACTTGGTTCGCATCACACCTTGGCACGAATCAGATGTATTCCTGTTAGGTGAACCTAACCCAATGTCATTCTCCAGAAGTGCACATCCAGTGCCCCACTGCTTAAAGGCATTCTGTCCCTGGGTTTGTGCCACAGCTAGTCCAGGTTCACCCTCTCTGAAATGCACAGGGTGTGGATATGGGGTCCTCAGCACCAAGTGTTTTACCCTGACAGTCTATTCCTACTGCTCCAAAGCACTTTACTGGTAGAGATGTATCTTATATATTATCCAATGTGATAAAACTAATTTCTCTCTATTTCATATTTACCCTCTGCCCTAGACCTTAAAACAAAGTCAGAGGCCACTTCGCAAAATGAAACTGAAATCAGAAGCAATCTTTGAGGCAGATGACCAAGACCCACTAACAAGTTTTAGCTTGGTGGTGCTGGTATGATCCCCATCAAAAATCAGGAGGTTTCCCCTGGCTGTTTGCAGTCTTAGTCTGTACTCCTAGTGACTGATTTCTAGCACCTTAGTCCATAAAATGTACATCCATTATATATCACCTTTATGCCTGCATACCACAGTTTATAGATATGAAATCCTACACATACACACTTGCTCTCTACTCATTCCTGACTTCTTTTCTTACCAGTCTCCTTTTACCTCCTGAAATTGCAAGGCCTATATCAGGGAAACGAAGTCAGAAATTTTCATAATTTTGAAGTGTATTCATACAGGCAGGAAATAATCTATTCTTCATGTCCCTGGTAGATAGGGCAAGAACTGATGAGCTTAAATTTCTGCGAAGGGGATTTAGGATAGTCATTAGGAAAAACTTTCTTATTAAACCTTGGAATAGATTGCCTAGGGAGGATGAAGGGTCTCTATCACTGGTGTTTTTTCAAGAACAGGTTAGAAAAGTGTCTGTCAGGGATGTCATAGGTATAGTTTATATTGTCTGGAGGGAGTGGAGGGAGTAGATGACCCCTCAAAGCTCCTCCCAGCCTTTTTTTTACTGTGATCTTCCAAGGTGTACTGAATGTTTTATTTATCTATACCAGTGCATCTCAGTGTTTCTAATACAATGTTTATCCAGAACTGAGATTTGAACATTCCTGATCCTCTAAGACTACAGATCACTCAGAAGTATGTATCTTGTTATCCATTGATGCTTGACACTAGGGTAGACACTGGAAGGAAACCATTGGCTTTGGCTGGAACACTGTCCATCACATTCTGTCTTATTCCCAATTCTCCTAACAAAGTGCCATCTGTGTTTGTAAATCTGACATGTCATTGAATCTGGATTTCAAATGTTAGCCAAGATGGAAAACCTGTTGATAACACTATTAAGACCAACTAGGTTATTTATACCACCAAGTTTAAAAACCTTCCTTTTGGTCAATAGAAATACTTTGTCAGCCAGTGGATCTCTAAAACTAACAATCTTGAAAAATAAAAATATATTTTCCTATTTAATACTTAAGTGTACTGAGCGATTTGATGATTTTACACCCAAGAAAATCACACTGACAATTGCACTCCAGACAGAATGATGTTCATTAGCAACATCTAACAAACACCTAAAACACTATACAAACCAAAATGTGTTTCACACATAAAAATTGTGTCGTGATACAGTCATCTCCTTTTATCCATTTCTGTATGTTGATGAAACAGGGTACTTCCTGCTCATTTCCCCCTCCCTCCTATTTCCTTCCTGGTCACTATTTGCTGACTGACTATTTGGTCTTACGTTCAGTAACACATGAGTTCATGCCCATGAAATCCACAGCAGTCTGGTCTGGGAGAAGACAAAAGCTGCCCAAAGCTGCCTGCTGAGAATGCAGCCCTGTGCTGGAACTACAGAGGTACATGGCACTAAAGAGCTTGTGTCCCACACAGAGTTAGCCAAAAGCCACCATCCTCGTTTTGTGTCCAGTTGTGATGCCTTACTCAATTCAAGGGTTTCTCCTGAGTCAAAAATTCTGGTTATGCTATGTTGCGTGATAGGATAGGACTCAATGAGAGCTGCACTCCACATCTCTGAGAGATATCTGCTATCTTGTTTGAAAGCTGATATACCCTCCAACTTTGCTGAAGACATTTTAGTTAAGCTATAACAACTCAATTGGCTAAATCCTTACTAGTGATATGTAGAGATCACCCAGAGCTGATACCGGGACTGTGGATCTTGTCCTTAAGAAACTTTCAGATCTTTTTTATTTTCTCAGAAATGTCAATGGAAAACATAATAGCAAAGGATGGGCAGGGACAGATTTGTCAGCAGTGGCATCAATTCAAATGTGCATCAAAATACAGTGGTCTGACAAAGATGAATGAAAAAAAAACAGTTCTCCCATAAAATCTTACATTCTTGCTGTACAACAGGCAATTATTTTGTTTAATCAAATTTTCAGCTAAGCTGCCTACAGTGTCAGGAAGCCACAAAGTCATTTAATAGACAGCAGTTTGAATGGGCTGGAGAAGAAATATTTAAGCTGAACTGTTGCTGATGAGATTTCTCAAGCTCAAGAAACTCTCACATAAAGGACATTATGGGAAGGAAATGAGCTGGCTTTTGAAGGACAAAATTTGCAATTGTTTTGTTTTTTTGTAGATTTGAAATCTTGAGCTGAAATCACATGGTACTTGTGGGTTTTTTCCATGAATACATTGCACACATTTACAAATACATAGAGATTCAGTAATTGCTGTCCATAAATGGATTTCCATTATTATATTAGGGTAGAAGTCCGAGGAACTGCTCAGATTCTAATTTTCTCTGAAATGTTGCTCTGTGTTGGGCAGAAAGGAATAGAGGTGTCCATGACGTGACAAGGTAAAGGTTACTTTATTATACATATTTTGGAAATGTAGATGTGAAAGCAAATAACCACCTCTCCAAATACTGTTTCCAAATTCCTGCCCTGCAGTAGATACTCAGTCCATGAACAATTATTCAGAGAGCAATTCAGGTTTCTAAACACAAAGCCATGTGTGGTGTCCTGGGTAAACTCCCCAGCCTCCGCCTCTGCCCAAGCAGACTGTGGACCTCCTGTAGGTGCTGCCTGAAATCCACCAGCCCCATGCAGATGTTTTGGATACCTTCAGATGTTTACAAAGGCAGTAGATGCTTATATTTCAGCTTGTAAATTGCACCCTTGATTTTTATGTGCTCCAGTTTCCCATCTATAAAATGACAAAATAAGCCTTGGTTCTTCCCAGCTTCAGCCTGTGTCAGTGTTTGCGGAGCTGTCACAAGTGTTGACAATTCCGAGAATGCCAAAGATGTCTCCACTGCAAAAACCTCATGGATTAGGTTTAAGTCCATGCACAAAACTTGTCATGAGAGCTTTACGAGCAGCAACCTTCTGCCTGTTTGCTTTTTGTGGGCAGCTAATTCCTTCTCCTGAAGCAACTTTCACAGGTTGATCACAAGCCACACGGGCTGGCCCTGCAATCCATGGCAACATCTCATCTAGAGTAGCTGCAAACCTTCCCTTAGGAGAGCTTTTCCCTATTCCATGCATGCACAGGGGTGCCTGTAGCATGGCCTCCTCTAGAGCCTCTCATCACTGTGTAACGGGACAAAATTCTACCACTTTCCACTGATTAATTGCACATTGAAGACATTTGTGTAGAATAGCACAATTTACCAAAAATATAAAGCTATTTTTAAGCTGACATCCAAACAAAAATTCCTCTAAGAGTCTACTTTGTTTTTCTGCAAAATATTTCAGTAAGGTATCTGTCATTTTAAAAAGTCAATCTTCTCCTTATTTAAAGGTGTTAAGCAGTCCTTCATTCTGGTGGCTGCTTTTCAGATGCTTCAGGCTTTCTGATCATCAGAATATCACACACTGTCCTTTGGAACTGGGATTTGTGGCAGCCCATGGTAAGTGGCCTGGAACAGGAAAACATTCCACAGATAATTTAACCAAACCAAATTATTTCAGAAAGAGGCCTCTACACTACAGTTACACATTTATTGATTTGATATAAAGTATTAATTTTCTGGTTATATTATTTTATCATGTTAGCTGTCTACTGAATTTTACTTTTTCTTTCCCAGGGAATTTGTTCTCAAAACAAATGTATTTTGTACTCAATTTGAAAGGGTTTTATTGAGTCTCTGATTCTGTTTTCCCCTCCAGCTGACTTCCATTTAATCATTTTGATTTGAATGTTTCCCTGTGTAGGAGTTGACAGCTAGGAAGGACTATAACATCAGGATACCTTTTGCTCCATCCATTTTTAAACATTTCTCCTGAGTAATTAGTTCAACCCCTGTAGGACCCTGTCAAGAAATTTTGTATGCCTCCAGACTTGATTCCTTGCCATTATGGGTATTTATAATTTCTTGTGCTAGCTGAGATCAAGGGGGCCAAAAGCAAATGTAACTGTCATGAAATTGAGCAGCTGCTCCCAAGCCCCATACTGGCCTGCTCAGTATTTTCAGGTTAGTGGCCACCCATCCATGGGAGCTCAGAAAGAGTTTCAAACCCTCTGCCTCACACTTAAAAGTAAAATATCAAAGAATTTTCTAAGTGGTTTGGTTTTTTTTAATACTTTTACTTTGGAGAGATCCCCAAGCCCAAAGGACAATAAATTTGAGATACTGCAGAAAAGGCATCTTCCACTCATCTCCTTGCAGCAGACACTGAGCCTTGGGCCTCACCTGAAGATACTGAAGTCAATACTATGACTCAGATATACCTGTATGCATTTCAATCACATCTCTAATTACCAAGTAGATAATCTCCGTTAGCATTCTCTGGGGAAAAGTTCATTTACCTGCCAATCAGTTAGTAGATCAACCTTCCAGCTCTGTCATGAACTTATCCTGAGGACTACCTCTACTACTCTATGACCTGAAAACGTTTTATGTTCACAATATCATTGCCAAGTGAAACTCCCCACTCTACAGTGAACGTATTGCTGTAGGGACCTACAGTAGTTTTATCAATATATTGCATATCTCTATATCTATCTATCTATATCTATATCTATATTGTCTATATCTATATTGTCTGTATCTATATCATCTATATCTATATCATCTATATCTCTATCTCTATCTATATATATCTATATCTTCTCCATTTCCCATCACTGTAGTCCAGTGTGTGTGTGTACACATGTGCTGTGTGTACAGAGTAGCCCAGGATACATCTTTTCCTTCTGCAGATGTAGCCATAACAATTAATCTGTGAATAGGCTCCAGCTGGGGTCATTAGGACTGAGACAGTCTCTAGGACTTTCTCACATGCAGGTCTGGACGGAGAAAGAAGTCTTGAACCACATGCTTGATCAACTTGGATGTAGCTTGAGTATTCATCTTGCTTTTTACTGAAGTCAGACATGTCTACAGTTCTGCAATACATTACCTGATCTTTTAAACGTGTGTAGATGTTCCCAAGCAAAACCTCCTCAGTCATAAATCTTCAGCCATCAAAACCTTGCTAGGAATTACTATACAAGAAGTCTCCAGACTCTCCAGAGACACTGGGCATATAAATGTATTTATTTATCTAAATAGTAAGAATTTTTAAAAGATCATTTGTGTCATCACTGCTTTCAGATGAGCTGCGCGGAGTGCAAGATATGACAGATAAGATAAGCAGCTGGAACATAAAATTAATGAGAGATGAATTTGCATGGATGAACAGAAGTAAAATCTCTCACTCAACTTCAGCACTGGGTTTTGTGAGCAAATAGTCTTGAATGAGGAGTTTGTTCAAGATCAGAATCTCTGCATATTTCAGTGTCCTTCCCATTTTATTCAACAGAATCAAGAACTTCCTTAAAGGGACCAGGTACATTCTGGTGATCGGTTAAAAATTGATGAAGTGCTACAATACATACAGTGTTTACAGAAATGATGACATTTGCAGCATAGAGTGTACATAGAATTTGAAGCGTGTTTGTGCAGCTAATTAGGAGGACAGCATGGGAAGAATCTGCACAGATATGACCTGATACAGGAGATGGGAACTTAGAGATGATGGAGAACCCTATAATCGTAACCAACACACTCAGTAATCCTAAGAATTATACTCTCTCAGATACACATCCAGACATCCACACATCCACATTTAGACTCTACTGCCAAAACGTACTATTAGATCATAAAATTTGATCTGCAGTATGTTAGACCTATTACTTCATCACCCAATTAAATCTGTACACAGCCCAATAACTTCTGTTTGATGAAAGGATAATTTGTGTTTGACTAATGCATAACTTCTAGAGAATATCTAGTCTTGATCTCACAACAGCAGGAGACAGAAAATCTATTGCATGGTAGTTAGTTTGAATGGTTATTCCCACTCACTGCTAAAAAAAAATGTATCTAACTTCTGTCCTGGATTGACTTAGCTTCAGATTCCAACCACAATTTCATTCTCTACTAAATTCAAGATCACTTCAGTGCTCAGTGTTTTCTCTCAGGAAAGGGATTTATGTACTCTAATCAAATCCCTTCTCAATTTTCTTTCTGATAAGATTAAAAAAAAAAAAAAAAAAAAAAAAAAAGAGGGTTTCCAATTCTTAAATCACTTACTGCATTTTTTCAGCACTTTTGCCATCTTTTCCATTATTTTTGAAAAAATACCAAAACTGAAGCCCTATTCTAGCTGTTGTCTTGGCAGAACAACACCTGCAAGGTGCTGCCACCCTTCTACTCCCATTCATTACCAAATGTTTGTGCAGCCAGGTTGTGTCCCTCATGACATAGCATTGCCCTGGGAGGGGAGGTTGAGTTCCCAGCCTGCAAAGACCACACTTTGTAGGACCCTATTGACTGGAGGTTTTTTTTTAGTTTGGCAAAGCAAAAGAAGCAGCTCGTTTTCCTGAGTTGTTTGCTTTCTTGTTCTGAGCGTTCTCCTTCCACAGTCTTCCAGCAGCCTACAGGATGTCACAAGACTTCCTAAACCCACACTGTCCTGCACTGCCACTCAACACAGCTGTTTGGATTTTCCTCATTAATGCCATTTCCAGGTACCCCAGCGCCCTCCTTTACCCGGGAGAACCGCTCACTTCCCAGGCTTGGTTGTCTCTCCTGGATGCACCCTGACACCCTGAGCCTGGGCACGTACCAATACCCTTCTCCTGCCATCCCTCTGGTTTCTGTGCCAAGAGCTCGGCTGTCCTGGCTGGAACAGTCCTGAATCCATCTAAGCTGAGTCTGTGTCAGACCACGATCCCGAAGAGCAAGCTGTCACATCAGAAGACAAAGATATCTGTTGTCTGTCTAGGTTGTCCCAACACATTTAAGCTAGGAAGCAGTAAGTTTCAAGACAAAATGCCCACTACATAATAAGCCTTTTTTAAAAAAGCAATAAAACCAATACCCAGTCTTGGAAGTCACAGCGAGGAGAGAGAGGATGCAAGAGTAAAATGGAAGAGTGAATATGGCACTGAATTATCTGAGGCTTACAAGTCGGCAAAGAGAAAATGCCTGAAGTAGAAGTTGACAGCTGAAATCTGTACTAGGAGTAACAAATTATTGACAAGCCAGAGAGAAAAATTATGTGAGAAACAGAGGTCACTGTCAGCTAAGGAGAGACATGAGAGATGCTAAAGGGAAGAATTATATTTGTTCTGAGGAGGGGGAACATAGACAATCGAGCACATGAAGACTGCCAGCAGTAGAGGCTGGGAACAGAGACGACAGTCTGGCTGTACGGACTGTTCCCACTGTTCTCAGCTTACAGCAGCGAATCCTTAGGGAGAAAGGGTTTATACCTCCCACAATTCAGAAAATTCTACATCTACCTCTGAGGCTACCTGTGGTTCAGATAATAAATTTGCTCTAATATCAAGCCTAAGTTCCACAAAACAAAAAGTAGC
This sequence comes from Acanthiza pusilla, assembly GCA_036630365.1. Classification (NCBI taxonomy): domain Eukaryota; kingdom Metazoa; phylum Chordata; class Aves; order Passeriformes; family Acanthizidae; genus Acanthiza; species Acanthiza pusilla. The sequence continues at coordinate 2,819,161 of JAXCHO010000003.1, read as the reverse complement.
AGCCATCTCAAGGCATTTTTCATTGTAAAGTTATTTTAATTGGTAGCTGATGCTGGTCAGAGCTGTACTCACCCCTCATACATTTCTGAATTGTTAAGGAGAGCTTGAGGCAGAGGGGCAGGATTCACCAAGGAAAGATCATATTTGACAATTAAATTTCTTTTTCTCAACTGATCACTGGGGTTCCTTAGAAGAATGATTATTGTATTGCTTACGTAGCCTTTAGCCAGAGAAGAAGGTCAATATTTTACTCTTTCACTGCTCAGTGTAGGCAAGCAATTAGGTTACAGGATTGATAGTGAAAGATGGTGAAAGCCAAAAATCACTGTCAAAGACAGTAGGTCCCTATGATAAGAGAACCTCGTTCAACGAAGCGGTAACATTGTAAGTTCACAAAAACTTGCAACACAGGTCTAATGCCAGGAATCAGATGTTAAGCAGATTAGAGATTGGTCTGGCTCATCAGCCGCAGTTTAATGAATGTAGGAAGTTTCATTTTGGATCAATGATCTCCAAAGCAGGCTAAAGCCTGCTGGAAAGGGAGCACCTATACTCCAGCTTGTGCTCCTTGTGCCAGGAGGACACCACAAGCTGCTGATTCTCAGCTCTGGCAGAGGGCAAGCAAGTTCCCTGGCTGCTTGAGGAACAGGAATTTTTGTTGTTTTATTTTCTGAAAACCCACAGTGTAATAGTGTCCCCAGCTACCAGATGATTATCAAAAGTTTAAGGTACATGCAATTTGTCTCCTTGGAGTACTTCACAATATTAGCTTTATGTTTCAGAGCGTTGAGTGTTAAATTACTCATCACAAACAAAAGTTCTGCTGCAGGATAGGTGTTGATAATAATGCCTGATAGCTGTGTATAATGTTTCGTTTGGCAGAAGGTAGTCTGACTACTACAGGAAGCAATTGGCCAGAGGATCTTGTTGAGGCACAAATAGTCAAAAAGAAGAAATTGTACATGAGTGAAAAATTTGCACCCAGAAATGTGGAGCTCTGTCTATTAATTCCCTACCAAATAAAAAGGAGCTTTTTCCTTACTGGCGGATTTGTCTCCTATGCAATGCAAAGAGAAAAATGAGAGACTGAATGGAGACACTGAAGACAGACTCTGACAGAGATGGATATTTTCATGCAAAACAGTCATGCTTTAAGAAGCTTTTGCCCTGTGGTCATCAGAAGGCAAATGGGAATTTATGTGGGTGAACAACTTCTCATTAAGGTAAAATGTGAAATAAATTGTGAATACAGGACAGAGTGGGAGAGAGAGACATCACAAAAACACTCAAGGGAATATACCTAAAATGAAAAAAACTCATGATGTCCTCAGTCTGATCATGAAGGCACAAACACAACCTGATTAGAGGGACAATGGACCGAGACAAAAAATATTTCCTGGAAAGTATTTTCCAGCAGACATAGAAGCTTCCATCTGAGACCAAAGTGAGAAAGACCCTTCTCCTATTGTTGTTCAGTTCCTGGTCTGAAGTTCCCGTTCCCATAAAACCCAGACCTAAAGAAGAGTTGGATATTCTTTTCTCCTTGGGAATCGGTGGCTATAGAAGAAAATATAACTTTGTTATGTAGGCAGCCAAGAGAATTAAAGAAATATGCATAACATGGCTGTTTCCTACTGTCAACAAAGAGAGAAGTTCTGTGAGAGATGGCTGATGCCAAGCATTTTTCAACACTTGATATGTCAGCAAGGTTCTGGCAGGTGTCCTTAGGAAAACAGAGCACTCGTCTGAGCATGTTCAATATCCCCTTGGGAAACGCTGTTTTCTCAGACTGTGTGAAGCACATGGTGCATTTTTACTAGAAAATAAAACATTTTTCAAAGTAGATAAACCCCTGAGATTTACCCATTGAAGGTCCTGATGTAAAAAAAAAAAAAAGGTAATAAAGAGAGAACACAGCTTTGGCACTCTGAGAAGCTTTAGGGAAAATCGGCTCTTTTGCACTAAACTTCAGCAAAACATAGACCATATGGAAGGGAAATTACCTACTGCAGCTGGTCAGACTATGGCACAGGCTGTCACATCACTTTGACAGGAGAGAGAGGGACGCAAGGACTGGACTGTGAAGGGAAGAGCCCTTCACAGGTCTATTGCTGTTGGGTGTGGGTGCATGAGTGGCACCCTAGGAGCAATAGTGTGCAAAGATGGGCAAGGGACATAGAATCCAAACTGTGGTAAAGAGAAACTGAAAAAGTTAAACGAATCCATGTTCTGGAGTAAAGAACTTTGAGGGTGAGCTTAAATTAAGTGGTGTCCAGATGCTTTCAGGAAGGTCCAGACACAGATCTCCTACACCATCATAACCAAGACTGGGTTTTATGCATCCCACTTGCTAACAAGTGGAGTGTTAATTTACTCAAGATGAGCAGGAGGAGAATTAGACTTAGAGTGTGGGTGTTAAAGAATTTCATGTTTTTATATATGGGAGGTCAAGGTTAGCCTAAATTACCATAAACCATTTTTACCACTGCCAAAAAGGAACTGTCAGTTTTCTCATTTTCACACATTAGAGCAGGGGTTATTTTTCCAGGTACAAGTGTATCATTTGCAAATTAAATGTGAATGAGGATCTATTTGATTATTCAGCCATAATCTTTATGACATCTGACAAAAATGCAGGAAAGGGAAGTCTATGTCACATTAAGTGCTTGAAAACATAAACATTTACATAGGATACCACTGAATGTTTTTGGTTTAAATGAAAGTTAATTAATTAAACTTAATTAATTGCATTAATTTATTAAGACTAGCCACACAGACACAGCCCTTAGTAACAATTTAAGAATGATCTCTAAAAACTGTCAAAACTTATTGATCACTTGTACAAGTAATTTGCAGGGAAGTTCAGGTTTCTGCATTTTCTGAATGCAGCTTCTAGTAGCACCTGTCTCAAACCTAACAAACACCTAGCAACAGCACATCTAATTAAAGAATTAAACTCATGCTTTGATCATACTCTTATCTTCGTTTTGGACTGTTAGGCACCAGGACAGCACCAATAAAAGATATGGGTGTCTTCTGGAAACACCTTAAGTTAGTAGAAAACTCAAAGCATGAGCATGTTTAGAGAGCAACATTAGAATACACATCTAACTGCTTATATAGAAGGGGAAAATGAAACAACACAGTCGTCATGGTCCTGAGACTCTTCATGAGAATGACAGTGGAATTATTTATACCAAACACATTACGTTGAGCCCTGAGGTCAAATCAGGTATCTCAGTGTTGGTGAAACACAGAGACATTGTGGGACGCTGAATTGTCCATTTTCTGCAGACAAGTCTAAAACTGGAAACAGCTGCATCGTTTTGAGATTTCTGATTCCCAAAAATAAAAAGTTTGGGATAGACGACCTTTCCACTGTCCCATAACACAGGGAAGACTGCTCAAAAGACTGTCAAAAGACTCACATTATGAGCTATTTAACAGACATGTCATAAGTATTTTGGATTCTGATGTTTATTGCTAATTTTTGATGGCCATATGCTTAATTGGGAAAGGAAGATGGGCAAATTTTATCTGCAGGAAGGTAGAGTAGGAGCTAGAGGAAGCTGGGTGTTATGTTCTTCAGTGTTTCACACTGTGAAATGTTGACCAAACTAAAACTCAGACATTGAGTGGAGCATGTCTCTGCCTGGCTCCTTGGCTCAGCCATTGCTCAGAAAAAGCACATACTTCTCCTACAGCAAACCTAAGATTATTTTCCTCTCTCTCTTTAACATTGTCTGGATCATCTGTCCAAGATAGGCTCTTTGCCCCTTTGAAGAACTTGCTGCAGAGTACACAGAGGGTTTTTCAGCAGACGCAGCACCTTCTTTTCTCTGTTACATTTGTTTATAGAGAGAGATAGGAGATAGCACTTTCCAATCTTACTGTTGCAGTTGTCTTTCAACAAAAAAATGTCTCATGGACTCCTTAGGGATCTTCCTTTAATTTTCTTCATGCTTACTGCCATTTAGATGGAACTTATTCTGGTTATATTCTCTCTCCTCTCAGACTACTTCTAGATTAGTTTTAAATGCTCAGATATTGTTAATTACCAAAGGTAGAGATTTGGCACAGTAGCATCTGTGCACACTTCATTGTAGTATTCCATTATTTATTTAAAAACAGTCCCACATTTTTACTCTTTTTGTCTCTAGAAAATACCAGTTTGGACTTTACCATTGCCTTTCTTCTCCTTTTGCATCTTGGCTAAGGTTAATTTCTTCAAAACCTCTCATTCAGTCAACCTGCATTCTAAGTGAAGCCCCAAAAGTTAGTCCCAAACTAGCCTGCACACCATGTCCTTGAGAGTAATTAATAATGGTGCTGCCAGCTGCTGCCCTGGACATTTTGTTCTGATACTGAAAGTGCTCACTCCAAAACGAGTCTGGGCACAGTGGATGTGCAATCCAGCTCTCCTGTATTATGGGCAAGTGCTCCAACCCCTGGTCTGCACGGCAAAGGAAAAGGGACATTGCACATCTTCTCACAAGGATCAGCCCAGCACTGCATAAATACATACCACCCACATATTCTCTGGTTGAAAACAGAGAATGAAGTCTGAAACACAATGGTAGAATTATGAAATTAAATATTGAAGAAATTCAGTCTTTTTTCAAAAGCAATATTTGTGTGGCATATCAGAAACATTTGATTTCACCCTGAATTGAAACAATAACAAATTATCAGATGTCAGCACTTCTTAAAAAAAAAGATATTCCATATCTCAGCTGGTCTTGTCTAACAGGATTGTCTCATTAACGTCCCTAAAAGATAGCATTAATATCTCCATGAAGACTTTTACTTTTCTCCCTTCATTACATTTCTTTAACATGTTGGTGTATGCGTAGTGACTTAATAATTACTGTTATTATGTTGAATATAATGAAACAATCAATGATGCCTTATTGGAGAATCTAATTCACCCTCTATTCCTTTTGTTTTATGTTAAAGCATCATTATAAAGTTACAAAGTCATCTGGTCCATCTTGTCCTGCTCAAAGCATGGCTAAATTCAAAGCTAGATATTGAGCTGCTCAGGGCACTGCCCAGCAGTTTGGAACATCACCAAATCACCTAGGCCTGTATGATGTGAAAATTTGTAAAGGGCTTGGAGTAAGGACCTGCATCGACTATTTACAGCACCAGTACTTGCATAGTGCTGTGAATCATTCTGATGTGTAAAGTACATAAGAATATGTAGCCTTTCTGCAAGACAAAAGTGCTTGCTTTATCTACTTGCACATGGTTGATGTACAAAAATGACTGACAGCAATGTACAAAAGCAAACATACAAAAATGTACAGCCACCGGGCTGGTTAATACACACAGAAAAGAGGAAAGAAACCTCAAACAACTCTGCTCACCAAATCAACTTGATATTTTCCTTGTTCACTGTTTTTATTCCCTAACTTTGAATTCCATAGGACATCCACATTTTTCTGGACCTGCCTTTTAGACTGCAAGAATTTAGGGCGCTCATATGTAGCTTTCTGTATCCTGCAGGGTTGATAAATAAAAGCTAAATAATAATGAATATAATTGAAGAATTAATATCAATATCTCAATAGACACTGCAATTAGCAACACATCATTTGCATGTTGAAAGTTTTTACATAAAGTAAAATTAAAAGAACAAAGCGATCATCTCTGTTATTACATTTTCCTCCCATTTCCAGATATATTCTCTAATAAAATCCTAAACGTGGTGCAGGCATGCACCAGTCTGTCATGCTACTGTTATGTTGCCAAACAGGTAGCATGAATTTCCCTCAGCAAGCTATAAAAAGTGCAGAAGTCAATGAAGCAGGATTTATGGTTAGAGAAAGAGATTACAGAATGAGACTTAAGCACATGCTTAACTGCTTTGCTGAGCTAAGGCATATATGGGGACACTGATAACTTTAACACTTGCAAAATCCTTCATGATAGCAAACCACCATTAACCCTAAAATGGTTATATCAAATTACATCATGCCAGCAGCAGCTTATTAACAGAGCTTTTATTTTTAATGGAAGTGGAACTGCTTTGCTACTACATCCTATTTCTGGGTTTCTATCATGTTGTTGCATACATAACTTAGACTGATATAAATTTTTGTCAGGACAACTCAGTTCTGCAAGATAGTACTGTACTTTTATTCTTAAGGAATAGATCCTAAACTCCAAATAAAGTAGAAAAAAATATATGAAAGGGTTGAAATTACTGTCTTTTTGAGGACAATGGATGAAATATTCAAAGGAATATGTTCAATTAGTAATTGTCCTCTGTAAGTGGCATATGACATTATTTTTTAGGTCTGATTTTAGAACAGACTATAGATACAGTTTTTCTACAACGGCCAGTTACACTTATAATAATTAAGCAAGTTTAGTGAGAAAGAGGTATAATTACACACATGGCTTTGCAGCTCTAAGTTACTGATTCTCATCCAGGTCAGATAACTAACAGCAGGAATTAATTTTCAGGAATTATAACTGATTTTGGAACTGTTTGAGACAAATAATAGAAAAGGTGACAATGTAGCATTTATTCAATACTGTATACTGTAGGTTCAGAACAAATCCATCCTCTCAAAATTTGATCTGAGATAACATGTGATCAGAAAGCCCCTCACTCTTTAACATGATTATTTTAAATATATATAAGGCCAGACAGTCTCTTGCATCAAGATTCTCACACACACACTCTCTCTAATCCTCCCTAATCCCTCAGCTTTCCTCAAGATGGTCTAGTCCTTATGGACATGCCTACGGATCTGCAAGGTATCAGATCCCAACAAAAGCTGGTAACTGGACTCCAGCCTGCTGTGTTTGTAGTCATTTCCTTCCCAAAGCTTGCAGATTTAGGCTGGAATTCTTTACCTTCCCAGCTGGGGACTCCCAGCTACATGTTCTGGGAAACAGATCCATTGACTTTACATGTAATGAAGATCTAGTTGTAAAATATTGCCTTTAAAAAAAAGGAAATTATGTCACAAACGGAGAACTGTTATTGATTTACTGGTGCAGTTTATGTTGTCTGGATATTTAACTACTCAATCAAAGCTACTGGCATCCCTTGCTTGAGACATAAGAGACACATAGCTTCCCCTGGGTATCTCCTCCATTTATTTCACATTTCTTTTTGATTCCAGCAGGTAACGTGCATAAAATCTACACTATATATATATATACACTTCTTCTCTGAAAGAGCATGATCTTCATCAAAGCACAATTTCATCTTTCTGCCTTTCTATCTGGTCAGCCTTTTTTCCAATGTGAAGGACAAAGAAGAGCAAGAAGATGTATGAGAGAATCACAGTACAACTGAGGTGGGAAGACACCTTTGGAGATTGTCTAATCCAACTCTCCTGATTGTGTAGGGTCACTTCTAGCCGGATGTTCAGGACACTCTTTAGCTGGGGCATAAGTATCTCCAAAGCTGGAGAGCAAACTTCTCTGGGAAACCTGTTCCAGTATCTGACCGCATTCACAGTGCAGTTATTTTCCTTATGTTGAAATGCCATTTCCTGTGTTTTAGAATGCACCCTTTGACCCTTGTCCTCTCACTTGGCACCCTTGGGAAGAGCCTGGCTCCACCCACCTTGCACCCTCCCTTCAGGTATTTATGTACACTCATAAGACTTCCCCTGGGCCTTTCTTCTCCAGGTTGAACAGTCCCAGCTCTCTCAACCTTTGCTCACAGGATGGATGCTCCATCACATCCTTAATCAGGCTCTCAATCATGAGGCCCTTTGCTGGACTCTCTTCAGTACACCAATGTCTCTCTTGCACTGAAGAATCAGACACAGAACTGCAGATGTGTTTCACCTGCAGTCCTGTGTAGGAAGAATCACCTCCTTCAACCTGCTGGCGATGAATTCCTGCTAGAATGATGCTCAAGATGCTGGTGGTCTTCTTTGTCTCAAAGGCACATTGATGGCTGACAACCCGCCTTGGTGACCACCAGGACTCCCAGGTCCTTTCCTGAAAAGCTGTTTCCAGCAGGTTAATCTTCCAGCCTGTCCCTGGTGCATGGGGCTGTTCCTTCCCAGGTGCAGGACTTTGTGCCTCCTCTTGTTGAACATCATGAAGCAACTCATCATTCTGTGAAAAGAGAATCTTCTCCCAGTTATCTGAAGAAGGTGCCTCATCTATTGCTCCTTCCTGTTCATCAAAGCAAAAATTTAAAAATTAAAAAAAAGAAGAAATAGAGTGAAAGGAAATGACGAGCAGAAGGTCAAGAAACAGCAATTTGAAGGTGAGGTTTGGAAAGGGTTAATCACTATGCTTCAAAGAGACAGCAAGGAAGTTGCAAGCCCCAGTTTTGGTAGAGAACAAAGCTCCTGTACAAATAAGCAAGTGTTGACATTAGTGAATGAAGATGGTGATTGTAAAAAAGAAAAAAAGCCAACAGAAAAACAAAACACAAAAACGAAACCAAAGCAAACAAACCCTGAAACAAATTCCTGACAGCATCATTTTCACTAGGAATGGGGCAAGAACTCCTCTTTCTCTTTCAAGGCACTTCTGTACAACATCTGGACAAGCAATCACATATACCCCTAATGATAATCCAAAGACTGGCACAAAAGCAGCAAGAAAAGAGGAGTCGTAAATGGCAAATCTGAAAGATGCTTTCAGCATCCAATAGAGTAGTTTTTCCCATAAACCACTTGCCAACATCCTGACACACAAACACCTCTATATTTATACCATATGTGATTTATATCTTGCCAATTGCAATATACGTTTCTTTAGGGATGGCTCCTATCCATACTGGCACCAGCAAAGAGCTCGCAATATTTCTGCTTTTCAGAGATTAAAAAGAAAATAACTATGTGGTGTGTCAAAGACAGGTAACAGAAGCTGGATATATATCAACAGAAGCCTTTTAGCACTAAAATATAACAAGGTACCTGATATGCAGATTGTTCTGAAATTCATTACTTTTGAAGATAAAGCATGCAATTAGAAGGTTTTTCTTCTCTTTATGTGATGATTTATAACAGTACTATCTCTAAGAAGACATTGTGCAAATGTCTTTTCTTCTTATAGGATTTTACAGCTGAAACACCGTGCAACTAATTCATAATAGACACCAATGAGCACACCTGTCTCCTCCACCAGGTTAGTGATCCAACTGCAGAGTGGCACATTCTGTGTGACAAGGCAGAGGCAGAGGCAGTCTGTGCCCACCACTATGTCATCGCAGTGTCATGAGGACAGAGCCTCAAACACGTGTTAAAAAAGGAAATTTTCTCACCAGAAATGGTGGGGATTTTTCTTGCTTTTGTTGGAAAATGCCAGCTCGTGAAAATTGAAACTATTTTAAGGAAGTCTCTTTGAGAATGTCCTGATTTGGGGCAGATGTTTGAAAATGCTGGAAGAAATAATTTTAGTTGATTAAATTAAATCTCACCATCTTTTTGTGAACCATAATCAAAAAGAAAACACATGTAGAACGTTAAGTTGCCCAGAAACGCATACTGTGTTTGACTCCAATGCTATTTAGAGTAATGTGCCCCACATTATTTAAGCGCAATCCTTCCTTTTGAAGCTGGGCCACTCTCCAGTAGGAATACAAGTGTCACGGCAGTGGGTGGGAACACTAGCGAGTCGACTAACAGTTCTTGCTCTGAGTGCTCTGGATATGTATTCTGCTTTCTAAAGATACTCTCCACAGATATGGTTTATTCTGATAGTTTGCAAAAACTGTGGGCTAGCTTCACACTTTCCTTCTCCTGTGTAGAAAACAACCAGCACCAAGAACATGACAAGATTCATGCAGAGAAACCCCAAACACAGTAAACCCCTGTGGCTTTGTGGCTGAGCCTTATGAAGGATGGATTTTTTGCCTGTTTATTAATAATTCCTTATACAAAACTAGCTTAATATATAATCACAATTTATATGAGGAAACTAGGCAGAAAGATCTAAGCAGTGCTTGTTGCTGAAGACAAGACTGTCTTAGGGCTCTGACAGACAGTTTGTCTGGTGTTTAGCAATGGTGTCAGCAGCTACCCCATACTTCTGCCTGTGCTTTCTATCTACCAAGTGGACACTGCATGCAACAATGTCAACTTCAGCTTGACCTAGCCTGATGGATTTACACCAGTTAGACCTTATGTTAAAGAATCTCAGCCTTGCACATATTGCCTCTGTGTGTGTGTGTGTGTGTGTGTGTATGTGTGTGTGTGTGTGTCCTATTTGACACTATTAATACATCATTACTTAATATAACTTATAAGGTCCATTTTCCAAGATCTCTCTAAAGATCTTCTGGATAACATTCATGACAAAGATCTGTATTCTTTCTGTAATGCTACTAGATTAATCTAACCAGTTGATTGTCATCAAGAGAAAATATACTCTGCATCCAATGCATTTATGCCAAAATTAGCAGAAAGGATTCTCCCCTCACATGTTAGAAAATATTTTTGTGACAGTTAACCAAAAAATGTGATTTGAACCAAATATTTTCTTCACTTGTGTCCAGTAACATTTGTATTTGATGGATTTGAATTTGAATGGGAGAAAAGGTTGCATATATGTTCTCGTAAAATATATTCATGGATACAAATTTCCATGTAATAAAAACTAGAAATATGTTATATACCCTTGTCCAACAATATTGTACCCAGAACCTGAAGATGCTAAGAGCTCAAATGTAAAAATAGCTGCGGATGAGAAAAATAAAAATCATATGCATTATAAAAACTACTAATAGATAGATAACAGCTGATTATGCACATACTGAAAACTTACACTCCCTATTTCAGGGAGTTAAAATAAACATTGTATCTAGTAGCCCTTTTCATACAGTGTTTGCATTCCATACATACATTTACATATGTAAATACAGTCTGATTATTTGTCAGTTGTGTGTCACAAATTTTGTTTAATGTTGTCCCCTAACATAAATCCACTTGGTATACTTACAACAGAAGGAAGAAACAATCCCACTGCACATACACACACACAAACACACACATATATATATATATATATGTATATGTGTGTATATATATATATATATATATATATATATATAAAGCATGCATGTTCTGTTCTTATCCCTCTTTCCTGCTGAACTTGTTTGGACACTCATCTGGCAGTGCTGATCCGCACTGTTCACCTCAACAGAGAAAATGCAGATCCTGTAAACAGAGGGATTGTTCTAGACTTCAGCTCTGCAAATATTTGGGTTCAGGACAGTAGAATCAGCATAAAAGTAATAAAAATGGAGCATTCTATCAAAGGTCACAAGATATTTGGTGAGAGCATCTTGTCCCACCCTATACTAACGGTACTAACTCTGCCAGCTCTGCAGCCAGAGAGACAAAAATGGGAGAAGATTCCTATTTCCAGTGGCCTTTTCTGGATGAGGTGGGTAGGGATGATGTTCCTGGAGTTAGTTATTTTCAGGACTGTGGCTTGGAACACTGCACACATGTGAGTCTCATGCCATTGTGTGTACTGTGCGGCTGCCAAACTTAGATCTTCCCTAAGCTGCAGAACAAGAACATCTTCTTCCTATTTCTACATTTCTGGCCTGGTTGAAGTAGAAGGATTTCACATTTGAGTTGTGCTGTGTTCACACCCCAACCTGTAATCAAAAGTCTGAACGTTGTAAGAAAAGCACGTGACAAAAATCCTCCACAGCTGCCAAATTCATAAACACAAGAGCTGTTCCAACGAAGTAATTTTTTAAACATTTCATAAAAATTAAGAAAACGTTATTCGCTACCCCCTGGAGTAAGATTTCACAGCATGTTATTAAATTCTGAAGTAGTTACCACTTTGTTACTGATCCGGGTTGGTGAAACAGCACTCCAGCCTTGATTCCCTGGGCTTAGGTAACCGAGCAGTGAGTGGAAACCTGCGAGTCCTCTATTCAGTTTGGTAAACACGGTCTTGTCTGTCACTTCTCATTGTTCCTCTTCAAAGTACAGTCGCCACCTTATCTGGCAACAGCTTTCTTGAAGAGTGCTGCTCATGTGAAATAATCTTTCACCACCGAGGCCAGCATTTCCCTAACACAAGAAGAAACATTTATCTTGCTGTTAATGGTTAATTAATTTTGAAAATGTATATTACAACACAATAAAAAAAAAAGAAAAAAAAGCCAGGCTGGACAATGGAGCAAAATGTCTCTTCCTCAAATTGACTCCTATTTAGTTCTTCCAATGTCATCCAAAACACAGATAACTTTTCTTTCATGAATTGTTCTCCTGAATGATTTATACATGTTGTGTTATCTGAAGCCCTTTCCAGATCCCCTGTGGTTTCAGCCAGCCATCAGCTGCATAATTGTTAATTTTAACACTATAAAAGGTTCTGATGCCGAGGAGATAAAGCGTCGGAGGAAGAATTAATTGAAATGTATCTTCCAATCACACTGGTTCCCTACTTCCAGTTCCACAAAAATTATACATTGGATTTGAGGTTAAAATAAATTTACATTTGTGCTACCCATAAAGCTTTTGGACTAGTAGAAAATAGATAAGTTAATTGTTTCTAAAACCCATAAAGGGTTTATCCTGAGAATAATTCAGGGCAGTCTCCTGTTCATAGCCCACAGCACCGTGAGCAGCCGGATAGAGGATTCTTCCCAAGCTACTGCAGACATAATTGGTCAGGAGACATGTGACAGGAGTCTTTTACAACAGCAGGTGATAGACTGACAGAAAAGGAGCTCAAGCTCCACCAATATTTAATCTGGATATTAAACACTCTATGCTTCCCAGAGCTACTAATACTTTTTTTTTTCTCCAATGTTTACTCTGCCTGTATGCTTCAAGTGAAGTATTATAAAGTAAAGCTACCAGGTTTTGATTCTTTCATTTACATTTTTATCATAAATATATACAAAATGTGCAAAATTAGCTTAAAAGGCTGTTTGGAGGAATATAGTTGGGGCACATGAAGTCAGAGATCATGGGATTCATATTTAAATTACAGTTAGATGACTGCAAAAGGCCATCCTCATTGAACTGAGGCCCCAAAATAGGCTATATCTCTGTTAAACCTTTGTTTAAACATTATCACTGTTATCAAATGTCTTTTGCCATACTCTTTAGAAATGGGCTGAAATGTATATTTTCTGAGTGCAGAGAAGAGTAAAAAGCGGCAACAAGGTCTGATGCTTTGCTTCTTCACCCTCTGTTCAGCTGTATCAGAGCACCAGCTCCCCACCTCTAAAAACCCCAGTTCAGACCCAGCACAGGGGAAAAAAACTGAGGAGGTTTCATCTCACAATTCAGCAAATATTTGTCCACACAATAAAAACATTGCATTTCTGCCGTAAAGAGGTATAATGTAAAAACAGCAACAGAGATGAAGGGGGGACTCAGAGATGCTGAGAGGGGAAGCTCGCGCAGCACCTGCCCACACTATACTTGGATTTAGTCCACTTCTTGAGTCCTACTTTCAGGAAGACCAAATTCAACAAATACAGTGTGAGAAAAGACCCATATTAGAATCTGCTTTATGCTAAGATGCATTATCACTCGAAGAACATTTTATTGCTGAGTAAAATACTCAGTATTTTCCCTCACTATTAGGTCTTTCACAGGAAATAATAGCGTGTTAGTTATTTCAAGGCACAGAGCAAATGCAAGGATTATACATCTTATATTTTAGGACACAAAGACACAGCGCTCCAAAGCAGACAATGATGCCAATTGAGTTGAAAACATATTTAGATATTACACAGCATATTGTATTAAAAACATAAGAGTGTCATCAAAAACTCTCCTCAGCAAAGCTCAAATATGGCAAATGGGGCCAGAATCAGGCAAACTTTCGTCATTATGAATCATGGAAAATAATTCCCATTTCTCAACAATCCATGTCTCTAATTGAATTTTCTGTATAAGCTGAAAGTAGGTAGGTAGAACTGTAGGCAGGATTATAATGTAGCAACAGAGCACCAATGATTTTCTAAGCCTGGGATACTGGATATTTAATTTTGCTTTTAAATCCATACTGTGGTGGGCACTTACGTACACAATAGAAAAGGAGACATGTCCCAATCAGTTTATAAGATAGTATGAAGAAAATGTGTAATAGAGCAACCAGATAGATATAAATAGAATAACACAAAGAAATCTAATCTACTGCAAAGCTATAATTCAATCCTTCTGCAACACAAGTGCAAAGCTAAACAGGCTTATGAATAGCACAAGAATCCATATAGCCAAAATTGTATAGCCTATGTCATCAAATCAAAAACCTTGAATTATTGCTTATCACCTATTGCTATTTCATTTTAATAAAGGAAAAAATCTAATGACTATGTCAAGAAATAAGCATTATTAAATTATAATTTTGTACTGAGCACATAGGAATGATAAGATTTACATGCTCCCTTTCTACACCCCTTTCTCCTCCCTTCTTATCCCTTCTATTTTTTTTCCTCTGTATGTTTGTGTGTTCATGCTAGAGGCAGGGAAAAATGAATATTGAACATGGGAGGCAAATTCCAGTCTGGCTTCTATCTTGTGCGATTCTCCTGATTTCAGTAGGGATTTGTCTCCTATCTTTTGACCTGAACACTTAATTTAAGGTCAGGGTCTTGCAATTTTTTTTTCCTTTAGAAAGAGAAATTTCAAATGGAATCAGATCTCTCTGATAAATCCTATTTCTTTACAAAGACTTTATGAAGTCCCAGTTCTCTGGGCTCAGGAATATTCAAGTACTCAGCTCAAAGACTTTCTTTCTTCTTTTTTTTCCTCATGGTCACAGTCTTATTATTTCTTACAGGCTCAACCACATTTTTCTGTATTTCTTCTTGTAGGGCTTTTCTTTCCCTCTTCCATACACACAGAGACATGCACACGTGTCTTGTTCCCTTTAAAAACAAGAGTCAGCCAAACTCCTCTGCTACCCCATTCAACCTGAGCAGCCCATGTGTGTACCACGGGTTTAACAGTAACATATGCTTTTGTTTGGGGAGGAGGTTGCTCTTATTTCATAAAGCAGATTAACTGTTCCTTACAGCTGCGTTAAAGGAAGGCAGTGGTTACACACCCGTAGCTTCAATGACATTTCACCCAACCCACAACACGAGGAATGTAACTCAGAATAAGGTGTAGTCTAAGATCTGAGACACAAGTGACTGCCATCAGAGATGCAGAACAAGTATTTTTACATAATTGGCATGGTATAGGACAGTTTGGAGAACTAAACATTATTCTAAACTAAACCTAAGTAAAGGCCGTAGTCTGCAAATGACTCTGGAGAGGTCACTGATAGAAATGTTTCTGACTGTGCTCTGTCTCTCTGGAGTGGCTGATCAGGTGCTCTACCTCAGGCCCTTGCAGCAGCCATTGCTCCATGGCTGGTGCAAGAAACAGGCCCTGGGACAATTACTGTGTTGAGCCACACCTGTGAGAGCCAGGAAGGACAGCTGTAGCTTCAATCAGGAGTAAATATCTGAGCTTTGCCTAGCTGGGGACAGTTGAGAAAAATGTCTTGAAATATTTGAGGCTGTAAGATGAATGCATATAAACTACTTTGCATTAAACCCTCATGTGGACACCCTCTTTCATTTTCTAGAAGCAACTCCTGTGGAGCTTCACATTGAAGGTGAAGGATTAAACATCAGTGAAATCAAGCCATTACACTTGAACACCTGTAAGCAAGTTTCAAAAACCTCAACTTTGTACTTTTCTTTGCACTCTCTTAATGTCCTGTATGAGTACATAGCCATTTTTTTCTTATTTTCCTAATTTTTTTAAAGGTTGTATTCAAGATCAAAGTGATTTCTTCATGGACACAAGTATGTATTATGGACAGGTTTATCTTGTTGAGGTAGAGAACCTATTTTAGTAGTCTGTCCTTGAAAGCTAATGGTTCCAGTTTGGTTTTGGGTGTCACTGATAAAGATTGTAGTGCAGCTTACATATCTGTGCTTTTTAAATTTGTTGTCATTTTTATTGAGGCAAATGATCTTGGCACACTATTTGTGGTTTCATCAATGACAGAGACAATGAGACAAATTGTCGACAAAGATAAACAAATGTGGTGCCAGGGATTTCTCCACAGAAATTTGCCAGCTCAGCGGGAATCTGGTCGAATTCGTTGGACACATAGACTATTAATGAAACTCAATCATTAAGATACATGAAGCTATAGCAATTTTCCTGCAACAGATTTCAATTCTGTGGATAAGTGTGCCCCTCTCTGCTGTGCTTCTTTAATCCTGGAAAGTGTTTAGGAGAGTAAAGAGGAGCCAGAAGCTCGGAAGTGCTCACAGATCATCTGACTTTGAAGAGCCTTGAGGAGCACATGGGGAGAGAGGTGTGGTAAACTGCATGTCACGAGTTTGGGTGTGACTACAATGTGACCTGGAGCTTCGGAGGTGTGTTTGTGAGGAAGATGAAGAATGACATTAGGGGAGCTTCATTCCCCATGCTCCCAGCTGTTTCTGCATGTCTATTCTCAAAACCAATCAGCCAGAGACTTGTGAGCTCGCAAGTGCAAGCAGCGAGGGAAAGGAGGCTCCTGGACCTTTTACCTGTGCTACCACTGCCTCTGCTGGCTAGTGACCCTACTGCAGTGGAACCTCTCCTGCCAGGTCTGCTGGGTGAGAGAAACTCTGGTTAGGACTGGGATGGACGAAGAAGTCACACATGGATTTTCCTTCTTTGTTTCCAGAGGTAAAAGGAAAGCTTTAAGCTCCATTCATAGCTTGTTGATGCTTCAGGCCAGATCGCACTGACTGACAAAGCCTGTTACAGGCTGCTCTCTAATGGCCTTAGACATTGATAATTACTGATAAATCAGCTTCAAACATCTTTCTCTGATACTTCATTGTCATGAGTAAACATAGTATACAAACAAACTGCCAGTAAAGACATCTATGCCAAGTCCTGATTTTGAAATACTAGTTGTTGGCTTCAGAGCAAAAGAAGAAAGGCTCCCTTCCTCCCACCATGGCAGCTGTGAAACTGATCAGCAGGGCTGCTGAGGGGGGCAAGCAGCTTTGAGAGCTGGTGGCGGTGGTGTTTCTATCTCAAAGGAGAACTTAACTTCATGTTAACTTTTATTTCAGCTCAGAATTACCCTCTCTAAGAGAGTAAATGTGGTGCCTTCCTTGTGTGAATTTCAGCAACTGGCACACAGGATGAGGTTTCACAAGTGGATTATGCTGATCTCAGACTGTGCTGCTGCAGCTGGGGAAGGCCCCATGCCCCTCTCTGCATTCACCTTTCCACTGCTTTCCACATTCATCAGTGTTAGCAATCAAATGCGTGTTTGTGTGACCAGTGAAAAGTAGTGGTTTTGTTCTTTTGGGCATGGTTGTCTTTCAGCTGGATCAGTCAACCAATCTGACCACAGCTTTCAGTGCTGGTGCAGAGAAAGAGGAGAGGGGTTCTGGAAGGAAGGCTGCAGGAGTATGTGTCTTCAAACACGTATGGGCATCCTTCTGGGATGTATCAGATCCTTTTCTGGCAGTGGTGTTTGTGTTTGTTTTAAAAAGAGGCTTCCAGTTTCAGTCTTGATGCTGCTCTATTGAGACACTGCTCTTTCATTAGGAAGGAGGTTGGAAAGACTTGCGGTGACGTTGCATGGCACTGCAGTGTGCCTTGTATGCACTATCCCTACATTCCATCAGAAACCCCAACAGTGCAGGGTTTGGCTGTCCAGTTCAACGAGGGGCTTATCTTTAGATCAGTACCCGACTCAGTTATAGGCTTCAGGAGGAAACACTCATTTTAGCAGATGTGTTGGATGCAATTGTTCCTGGTTAAAACAGGGACAGCTGCTCTCTTTGAACCCAAGAGCCCAGAGAAATACTGTAAAATTTCTATGGATAGGTTGGAGGCAGGCCCATTCAGTGAGGCATCCCTGCTGATATCACTTTGAGATTAATTTTGTTATTTACCTCCTCTCCTATCTGCCAGGATTGAGATTTGTTGGCCCTTGCATAACTCGGCAAGGCTTGTTTTTGCAGGTTTTTTTGGATGAAAAGGAGCAATAGCAAAGTGCCCTGGAAAAGTCCTGGCTGTGAGGTTCTTGGTGAGACAGGGAAAGGGGCTTAACTCCTGCCCCAATGTTTTATCCAACCTGTGAATTTTGTCCAGCCAGCCGTAGACTGGGATCAACTCTCTATTTGAATTAGACCAATTTAAATACATAATCATTAAAAGAACAGCAATCACCTGAGCTCTGATTCCCAACCAATGCTGAAATGAGTTTGTTATCTACACAGAACTATCTGGTTGGGTTGTTTGTGTCAGCTGAATATAATACCTAGCAAGTTCACACCCAGCTATTTACATCTCTATGTTAGGATCCAGGAGCATGTAAACCAGAGAGAGATTGTGTTTAAATTAACTGTGCTTAGATTCCTCACCAGAGAAAATTGGGGGTAAGACACATGGACAAGAAAAGTGTAATTTTCTTGTATAATTTTATGTCTAAATACTCCTACAGATCAAGTACCCACTGAATTATTTCTAATTTGTTGCTAGAATAATCACGTGTACACAAATACACTAAGAATAAACTTTGAGTGTGTTTTTTATTGTTAGTCTTCTCATATCCCAGATTCCCCATCATGTTCAGTCCTGTGCAGATAGTTATAGTAATGATCTTTTATTAACTTGGCTGAAATAACTGCCATGACTCTCAATGATGACATTAGTGCTTAGGTATTTGTATGTCTAAGCACTTACATAAGTAATCATATCACAATGTCAAATTATTGTACTTATTATTTTGCAAATGCTACAACTGCCACCTCCTGTTAAACACAAAAAGAAAGAGAAAAAGAAAAATGCCAGAGTGCCTGAAGGATTCTTCCCAGTTTTAACTTTTCCCAGTTTGTTTTAAACTCTCTTTGCTGGGAGCCAAAATAAACTAATTGCATCTACACTTTGAGGTGAAACTCTCCTGTTAAACTCATCTCTGCCCATAAGAAAATCAAAACATCCATAAGAAGAGCCATGTTTCAAGGAATCACGCTAACACATATGGCAGGCAAAGAGAAAGGGTTACACTTTTCTGAAGGCAAAGGATTATACACTTTAAGTCTTTCCAGCAATAGTAGGAACTGAAAGTTCAACAGTCTCCTTATGATTAAGATAAGCAGTCATGCCTTTATTCATGGAGAGAGGAAAAGGGGCTGGCAACAAAGTAGTTTCATGAACTGGCCTTTTACCTGGGAAGGCTTGAACTCAACAGTGAAGTCACAAAAGATTTAGTTTGGGCAATTTACTGCCTGCCTCCAGTGCTCCTAGGAGGCAGTTTGGGA
This sequence comes from Acanthiza pusilla, assembly GCA_036630365.1. Lineage (NCBI taxonomy): Eukaryota > Metazoa > Chordata > Aves > Passeriformes > Acanthizidae > Acanthiza > Acanthiza pusilla. Next base: position 2,799,912 of record JAXCHO010000003.1, on the reverse strand, counting down.
GAGCCCATGCCCTTCAGAAGGCTTTGAGTGAAGTCTTTAGAGAAGAAAGTATGCTTTCTGTCTTTACTACGTCCAAGATCACTGGGTTTCTTACAGCAAACAAGTTTTCTTGTTTTCTATCACACACATAACACTTGAAAGAAAAAAAAAGTAATAATCTCATTCTAGAAAATCCAAATATTAATGTTGATGGGGATTGTACGAAGGTGTCATATGTTTTACCTATCCATAGAATGACCAGGAGAAGGACACCAGTACCACATTTTCCATGAGAAAACAGGAACATTTCTCTTCTTTTTTGTTGGCTGGGTCATACCTTGTGATTTCATGAACTGTATTTTAAAGTATGGCTCCTCTGAAATACACCAGTTTTATTGCTGTTTTTAACAGGGTCATTATTTCAAAGGAAGCAAGTAAAAGCACATGGTGCTTTGTTGGTCAGACGCAAGTACTGCTATTGCTTTGTTGTACAGCAATATTATCACATCTAATAGGTATACCCGCAGCATTTTTATAGGATTACAGCAACAGAAGATTATTCATTAATACTCTTTTTCTTTCTCCTGGCATTTAACAATTTTGTTAAATTACTTTGCAAAAGAAGGGCTTAACACATGCTTTAAGAAAAGTTTTCTGGGTGAAAAGAAGTAGAATATCTTGTGGTTGAGATATTGAATTATAGGATGGTTTGGGTTGGAAGGGGCTTTAAAGCTCATTTAATTCCAAGCCCACTGCCGTGGGTAAGAATGCCACCCACTAGATCAGAGTCCCAAAGATGTGCTTCTGGTGTCTCTGTGATATGATAAAGATATGGCATTCCTGACAATTCAGCAAAAGACCATGCACAAGATCTCATTTTAGGTCTCATCAGCTCCTGTTGGTTTTGTTACACAAAGGTGACATGCACAGGAGCAATTCCTTGTGAGATATGATACACCATAGCACATCATCTACACCACTGGAAGTGCCAATCATCCTGCATTCTTACAGTGCTTGTGAGGTGCTTTGTGCGCTTTTTTTCCTCTGATGGATATTTTCCAGTTGTTTTCCTTCTTTTATCCCAAGTTTGCCATGCACATAGGTGCTCAGCATTGAGGAGCTACGTGGTCATGTTCACATAGCAGCTCACTTCATGGGAACTTGTTCAGGTAACTCCTACTGCAGCAGGACTGGGCTTCATTTGGAAAATGGAGTAAAGACCCAGATGAATCCAAGAAAATTGAACTTTATATAGTCTTTGTTCTAACCATTGTTTAAGCACCCTACTTGGAAAACAGTTGAAGCATTAAAAAACTGGAGGGGGTGAACAAGAAACAATACAACAATCTGTTTCTATCATAAAGAATAAATGTGCTTTGGGCTGATTCCATTCAGAGTGTACAGATATTTTCAAGGAATTTAGGGCATAAAATCCCATTGAATCTCCTTGAGGGAATTAAAATCAATGGAAATTAGGCACCCTCATACTTTGAAAGATCTGCACTTAATTCTTCTTGTGTCTTTTAGAAGATCCAAGTCTGAATTATTTACTTTCTGGGCAAATGAGTACTTTTGGCATGACCTTCTTCATACTCTATAAACAACATCTGATAATATGCAAGAAAAAGTTGACAAGAGAATTGAAAACCAAAAGAACTTCTGGAAATTCTGATTTTATTTTGCCCATTGAAATGAAAAGGCATCTCCAGGAATGCTGCAAAGCTCCTTGCTCTTTTTAAGTCTATTTCTTCATGTATGTTCTGCTTTAAAGTCTTATTATTTCTACACAATTAGTAATAAAAGTCAGATTTTCAATAACATTAACAAAAACCACCTTTATCTTTTATATCACTGATAAAAAGCATCCCTACATGGGAGAATATTATGGAAGAAATTTTAAAAAAAAGATTACAAACTTCCCTCCATATTACTGGCAAAGATACCCTAAACAAATTTTATTACATTATTTCATTTTTAACAAATTTATTTGACCAAGAATCAAATTTGTCACTGATTTGGTACACCATCGACAACCTTCTGCCAATGCTATCTATCAGTGATGACCTTTCCTTTCTTCATGCAATTCAAATAACTTGTATTGAAATTTCATATAAATGACAATACAATAAATGATAAAATTGAATATTCTAATTATGGATCTAGGGAAAGCAGTTGGAAGAGAAACTCATATAGTAATGATGCAGAAAATGTACTTTCAGCAGAGATTTGAAGCACAATAGAAAGGCGATAAAGTGGGGAGAAAAAATAGTAAAGCCATGTCAGAAACAGGACTTCTCAAAGACAGTAATAAAACTGTGCTAAGAAGAAAGAGGAGGCCAGAACCAACTAAACTACATAGTAAAAAAGAACATTTCTTCATCATGTCAGTGGAAGACATGCTCATCTATTATCATTTTGGCAATGCTCATATAGGGGAGGAGCACAGGTGCTGATCACATGTGTGGGTAGGAGAGGAACAGCGAGTTTGCAGGCTGTGAACCAGCAGGATGTGTGGGCTCTGGAGAGTGGAGACGATTGCATGAAGAACTAAGTTAAAACTGATTCTTCTCATGTCACATATCCATACAAAGAGAGGCAGAAGAAAACTCCTGTCCTAAGGCTTTGTCACTCTTGACAAGTCGTCTCACCTGTTCTTAACATCCATCAGTGTTCCCACTGCTTCTTCAGGCAGAGGCAGGCTCTGCATATCTATACTCACTATTGGAAGCTTGCTTTTTTTCCAGGATTTAACTGGAATTCACATCTTAAGCTCATTACCTCTTGTTTATCCCCACAAACACAATTTAATCCTCTCATCTTCGCATTTAGCTTTTATACCCTTAAAGACAAGCTCCTTCTCCTCTCCAGAGTAACAACACTGCTTTCAATCTTTACTTGTTTATTTGTGTATGTAGCACATTTTTAGACCTCTGATCAGTCTTGCTGCACTCTGTCCACTGACTCCACATTTTTCTTGAAGTCTAACACTGCACAATGCACTCCATCAGAAACCTTTATGATGCTGACAAAGTAAAAGATCTCAGTCTTTCAGAACTATCAGTACTAGTAGTGTGTTTGCTTAGTAGGAGATGATTATACACACCTGACAAGTGTTTATAGAGAAAAGTTATTCAAAATAATAGATTACTTTTTAAAGTAAAAATCTAAATTTGGAGATGAAAAAAACAGTCTAGCAATTACTATTATTGAAATGGCACACTTAAGTGAGGAAACTTTTTTTAAAATTGAGGCAATGTTTACCACAATAAGATTTAACTATTCAACTAACTTTGGAAAATTAGTACAGTTTCCACTCATTTTCCATGCAAAGGGGAGCCATTATATATCCTACTGTGGACAAAGCAAAGTTTATTGCGAGGATGACGTAAGGCCTAACAAAATCCCAAAAGCTGTGTTAAGGATGCAGGCCAGGCAACCATGGACTCACTGGTTCTTGGGTTTTGACTACCTATGCCTATGGTCACAGAGCACCCACAAAGTAGAGCTACTCCTCACCCACAGAACACTCATGCAGGGGCAGAAGTGCCTTTTCTATCCTCCACCAGAAGAGATCATTCTGGAGCACCTAAAATAAGTGGATGCAAAAAGCAGAATGGTCAATGGTCTTCTCTCTGAATCAAGAACATTAAATATAATACATTTTTTGCTATTGGGGTCTGGCTGATTTAGGCTGAGCTGGGGTCTTTGCAGACCATGCTCCCGAGAGCATTAGCCTCATCAGAAACTGCTCCTCAATGGAAACCAAAGCATGGTGAGCGAACACAGCGAAGAGATTTGCTTGGAAAGCTGTGGCACCGTTGATCTGAGCTAAAAATGCAGGTGCAGGTGCTAATGTAGGTGTGGTGTGTAGGTGTAGGCACCCTCGGTGTTTAACTCGTCTGATCACTAGAACTGGCTTGTGACCACTAACTTTGAACTTTCCTGAGTGACATTTTGATTCCTCCCAACAAATGGAATGCAGAAGCTGCCCATTCTTACAAACAGATAAACAACACTGACCATAAAGAAACAAAGGCCATGAGTTTAAATCCAAAGAGATATAGATTCTTTCCATTATGGGCCTCCATTCCCTAGTTGTTTGTAGTCAATTAAAAAGTCATTATAATCAGAAGGCAAAGAGCAAAGATTTGTTCTTAACTCTTCTTCAGAGGAGAATGGACCAAACTCTGATCTTCTTTCTAGCCTCCTTGTATACACTTACAAATCCTGAAATGCCTGTCAAAAGTTTCCAAACCACAATCTTATCCAGTGACATCTAAGACCTTGTCTTCAAAATTGCACAGATTCTTTTGGGACCTGTCTAGCACGCTGTCTAGCAAAACAACCTTTTGGTTTTACGGTTATGAATCAACCTTGAACAAAACTAGATCAGTCATTGAAATGCATTAATTCCAGGAAAAATATCCTCCATGACTGCTGGATAGCCCTAAGAAGTGGAATGAGATGATTGTTGTCACTGTAAAATTTTGATTGAATTTAAATGTGAAAGTCTTCAGAGATTATATATATATATAAAGAAGCTTGTAGCAGAAGGCACCAAAAAGCAAGGCTGGCCTCTCCTGACAGGGAACTATAAAGTCATACTATGCTTCCATACAAAGCAGTGACACGACAATGATAAGGTCCGTTCCTCTGGAAAAAGGAATCATGAGCACTGCTCAGCCTTTGAAGAAAAATTAGAGGCGACTGCCTAAACAGGGAAACCTGCACTCTAGAGTCAGCACTCTCCATCCATATGAGCTCTGATTTCATCATGTGAGGCAGGGGAAGCTTACACATCTGTATTACTTGATGAGCTTCCAGTAGCTCTTGTGCTGGAAAAGTATTTAGTTGCCCTTTCTGGAACATCTAAGCCTGTCCAGGAACTCTGCCGTGAGACTAATTCTCGCCTTCACTTCCCCAGACAGAGACCAGCATGTAACCACACAACATCATCTTTTTCATGTTCGAAGACTTCCTTGGCTGCAGTTCTGATCATTCTTCCCAGGCAGCATAGGCACTGCAAGGCTAACAGGATTAAGAGGCAGCAAAAAATTGACTCATTAAAGTACATGAAAATAGCTTGCCTTACAAATGGAGTGCATATAGATTAGATAAACACTATCTAGTCCCTTAGCAAATTCAAATAGGCTGAATTTTAAAGTTTTCTTTACTTTAAAAGTAGTAAGGACCCAATCACCACCTTCTGATCAGAATTACCATCAATGGTTGTGTGAGATCTAGGTCTGGCGTTCTTGTTAGAACAACCCCAGCATCCTGAAGCACAGAGACATAGATTGGGCTTTGCTTTTAAAATAATGCACATTAAGTCACAGAACATATTCAACCCTTACCGAAATCATAACATTTAATTTTCAAAAAAGCACATGACTTCTCTATGCTTCCCAAACTAGTAAAAACTTTGTTAATTCTCTTCTAACTTAAAATAGCAAACCAAATAAACCAAAGTTTTTATTATAAAAAGTTTACTCTCCAGCTGAGCATTTGAGTGCCAAGTTCCATCCAGAATCACACTTTCACAGCCAAATTAGAAACTATAAACTTAGAAACCAGTGTTTTATGATAGAGTCCTTTGCCAGGCACTTCACCAGAGCTTGGGCTACCAGCTGCTCTAATAATAAGCGAATGTTATTGAAAAATAATAATACCGAGCATTTGGAAGCACTCTGTAAAAGCAAATGAATGAGTTTAGCGTATTATGCACAATAAAGAGCTCACGGGGTAAAACTCCCTTTCTCGCTACAGGTGTATTGGACTCCGCAAGAGGAAAAAGACTTAGGAGCGCTCACAAACCTGCCAAGCTCCATACAAGCCGAACGATCAGCCTGCCAACTTGTTGGTGTGCTTAAGATTCCAGCCTGCCCAGCAACTTCGGACGGCTGAAAGTGATGTGGAATCGGTGACTGATAAACTACATGAAGAAAAATTTGTCAGCTTTCAAAGTTGGTGGATGGAAACGCTTCAGCGCACAAAGGGAGCCGTGCAAACGCGGTGTGGCTCTGCCAATGCAGGGGAGCGCTGGGGCTGCCGAGCCCGTGAATCAGCTTTTCAGTCGTGAGGCACGGCTGGGCGGAGATCGCTATCGGGATAACCACTGTTCTTCAACTTCTTTTTATCTCTTTGATTCGCTGCCTGATTGTTAGGCTCAAATAAAAATTAGGAGGAAATGAGCTTGCTTCCTCGAAACTCACTTTAAACTCGGCTTTAAAAAAACACGAGAGATTAGACGTTTGGTCAGCATACGAGAAATCGGGCAGTGGGGAATGGAGTGGGGGGTAGTTACATCTACTGTAATCAAGCTGACAAAATTAACACACGGTTATCGAGAAGATAGTCTAACCCCCCTTTAATATTTTTTAAAGCGCTCTGATCTTGCTTGATGGAATACAGCATTGCATTCTGGAAAGTCTTGTTTAGCCTTCGTGTGATAATGCATCTGCTCGGGTTTTTGTTCCCCCCCACAATCACCCCTCCCACCACCCCCCTCCGGTAGTAGAAGTAAAGATCGCGCCCTTGAATTTGCATGCGTCAGGAATTGACAGGTCAAAGGCAAGTAAATCACATTATACACGACTGTATTGTTATTGTATCGATAACAACACATTATCAGAACAATTAACACACTCGCGCAACTACGCGGAGATCACAGCAGCGGTTTAACAAAAATCCAGATAAGTAACTAAACTCCGATAAAGCCTTCCCTTTTTGTGTTTGGGGATTTGAAGGCTTTCCGAGAGAGTGTCTGTGCCTCTGCGTGTGTGTGTGTGTGTCTGTGTGTGTGTGTGTGTGTGTGTGTGTGCGAGGGCTGTGCAGGCAGGCGCACCGCGGCCGCGGAAATCCCCGCGGGGAGAGCAGCCTCCTCCCCCGCGCCGTGGCTGCCTCAAACTGGGGGAGACCTGGGACCCTCCGGTCCTTCCTAACACGAGCCCAACCTTGCTCCAAGCGGAACTGATAAGAGTTTCCATCCCTTGGTGCGAACTGTCTTGAAAGCAGATTATTAGGGAAAGCAGACCCCCTGTCACTACCAGCATCGCTGAAATAACCACGGGTGGTTGTTTTAGTAGTCAGTGGTTGCCGCAAACCTTAGGTGAGGGGAGGGGGAAAGCTCTTTGAAAAGGAGACCTTCGAATAAAGTATTTCATATGCAACTAGAAAAATAGACTTGAGCCAAGTACTGAGCCATTCAGAGATTTCAGCCTGTGAAAGACCGCTGTACAATAATTTATGACCAATACATTCTATTATCGTTTTCACTATTTGGCGGACGGAACGTAATCAGAAACATGCGCAGACGAACTCATGGGTTTGCAAATGGTGACATTTTTGGAAGACAGTCCGTGAGTTGAGGCATCTTCTCTGCCGGAAGTTACCCAAGTGCTTCTTTTAAAGACCAGTTTACCTGTACGCGACTCTGTGGGGACCTGCGAGCTGGTGGTTGCACTGTTCTCGGACAAATGGCGACCACCCACCCTAGGAACCTCCCCGAGCCCCGTGTCGACATCCGTGGGCCTTCCCCATGCAGTTTCTGTGGCACAGGTGCCCGCTCTGCCTGTACCCTGCTTTGCCGTTTGCGCAGATCCAGAGCAGCAGCAGCCTTGGCGCGGCAGCACCCGCGGACAGAGGCATTCATTCATCTGTGTAGGAGCTCTCAGACGGGGGTTTACCCATGTGCGCGCCTTGAGTGCTTCACGCGGCTCTGTCGCGACACCGGCCCATCGCGATCCTCTACACTCTGCTCTAGTACCGACGGGCTCGGGGTCACAAGGAGAGGGAGTGGGGTCGTGAGGGAAGCAGCATGGGAGGAAAGAGTGGGGAAAGAGCCCCGCTGGGACCGAGCCCCACTCGCTGGAACTGGGACTCCCACTCTGCTCTTCGGGGGCGCTGACGGGAGCGGGGCCGGGAGCCTTCGGGAGTCGGGGGTGCCACTGGTGGTGGCATCAGTGAGTCGCTGCCGCTTCTCCCTCCCCGCTCTCCCTCTCCGCCCCGATCCCACTCCAGTAGGTGTTACTGATTCTCACCCTGCTCATGGCTGCGGCCGGGAACGAATGAACCATGCTCTTGCCTTCCCCTGAGCTGACTTTAATCCGGGCGCTATCCCGCTGGCACGGTGCGAGGGGAAGTCCATCAAACCGGCATCCGATCTGTGCGAAGAGAGACAGGGGATGAGTCCCTAAAAGTCAAACACAATAACGCTCCATGTGATCGAGAGATACAGAAAAGAGTTTCCCTAGACAAACGGGGCGGGGGGGGGGGGGGGGGGGGAGGGTGCAGGGTTACCCAGTTGAAAATATTGGCTGTTCATCCCAAAACGAGAATGCCCTGGCCGATGGATAACCTGATCTCCCGGGCAGAGTTACCTGCACCGGGATTAGCCCCTCTTGGCGGGGGTCCCACCCTCGAGAAACTCCATTTCCCCCCCAATCCTGTACATCAGCCAGCGCCGGCAATATCTTAATCTCTCCGTTTTGACAACCGACAGGTACTTTTTTTTCACGGCTAACTGGATTGCAGGAGGTCAAGCGTTGGCAAGGTGGCTTCGGAGATTGAGAGAATTACGTTTAAGTAGTACTATATGGGTCGTAAAACACGAAACATGAGAAGACGCGGTTTACAGAGGAGCTGCTCGGTATTTTACAGGGCACTTTGGCCGTGACAGGCTGCCGCGGGACCCGCGCGGTCTCACCGTCGGGGAGAGCGTCAGGGACCACCCGCTGGAGGAAGGTCGGCGCTCGGATTCTCTCCAAACATCCCGACATCGAAGTAGCTGCGGGTGGTGGTGGCGGACAGAGGTGCGGTGCGGCGGCAAGGAAGGCGTGAAGCCCAGCGGCTGGAGCGCGGCTGGAACGGGGGACAGAGACCGGCCGGAGGAGGGAGTGGGCTCCGCGGAAAGCAACCCGGAGGAGACGACAACGGGCAGCGTGACAAAGGAGTCCCTGAGGCGAGCGGACATCACTCTCCCCCCCACCCCGACCCCGCGCGATGTCCCTGCCGTCCGCCGGCCCCTGTGGCGCGCCCGGCGGGGAGCTCGGTGATGCTCCCGGAGAGGCTGCGACCCCAGGCGTGCATGGCACCCGGGAAGCCCGGTTCCGGCTTTTCCTTAAAAGGGCGGCGGAGCCGTCCCGGGCAAAGCCGAGCCTGATGCCAGCATGGAAAAGAGTTAATGGTTTATTGGAGTCGGCGCTTCCACATACCACAGGGGTAAGTCAAAACCGACCCGCCGAAGCACAAACAAGGCGAGCAAGTTCACCCTGACTGACAGGCAGCCGGTGAGGAACACGGTCGGACAGCTCGGGCTGGGGGCACGGTGAAGCGGCGTCCCGAGCGGCCAGGAAAACACGCGTGGATTTTTTGGGGGTGTCCGCTGCCCGCACCCAGGGATGCTCTCCAGGGCGGCAGCCTCTCCCCTTCGGCAGCATCGGCCCTGGGCAGGAAAACCCCAACACAACCCAAAACACTCCGCATGCGCGACACCCGCCCCCTCCCCGCGCTGCCGGGCCCTCCAAAGGGGCGTGGCGACCCGCGGCCCCGCCCCTCCCGACGGGGGCCCCGCCCCCCGCCCCGCCGGCGGCGCGCAGGCCGCGTGCGGGCATATAGGACGGCGCGCGGCGCGGGGGCACGCGGGGCGCGCGCGTTACCTGCGGCCGCGCCGACGGGCCGAGAGGAGGGGGCGGCCGCGCCGGCTGCGAGCCCCCGCCGCCCGCCTTACAGCCCGGCCGGCGGCCCGCCGGGCGCGGACCGCCGAGGATTTTAATTAGGTGTGTCCCCCCGCCTCCGCCGCCTCCTCCTCCTCCCTCCGCCCCCCGCCGCTCCCGCCCGCCCCGCCGCCCCTCCGAGTCGGCGGCCAAGAAAACCCAGAGAGACCTGGCGGCTGCCGGAGAAGGGGGAGCCGCGCGGCAGGCGGAGCGCCCCGTATCCCGCCGAAACTTGGCGAAGTTTGTCCGGCGGCGCGAACCAGGAGGCCCGCGGCGCCCGGCGGCCGCTTGCGAACGGCGCCCGGCGAGTATGTGCGAGAAGCGAGCTGCTCGCCGCGCCCCCCCGGGCGGAGCGGGGCGGCTGTGAGCGGGGCGGCCCGCGCCCCCTGGGGCCCGAGCCGCTGCGCCCGAGCCGCCGCGGACCCCGTCCCGCCCGGCCCCGCAACGCGCCGCGGCGGGCTGCCCTCCGAGCTCCGCGGGCGGCGATGGCACCGGGCGGGCTCTGACCGCCGCCCCGTCCAGGGCTCGCCGCCGCACCGGAGACCGCCGAATAGCATCGCGTCCGCAGCGAAGCGAGGACCCTCACGCCCCACGCCGCTCGCCTGCCGCCGGATCCCGCCCTCGCCGTCGAGACTTCTCTGCCGTCCCGTCTGGACTCCGGCCGCTGTGGCCTGCGGGGTGTTCCGAGGAAGAGCCCTGGACCGGAGACCGGCGGCGCAGAGAGAGGCTCCGAGGCCCAGGCGGGGAGCGGAGCCCGTCCCGCCCGAGCCGCCCGCCGCAGCGCCCTGACGGGGAGGCGCCGCCGCCGCTCGGCAGCGCCCCGCGCCCGGAGCGGGGCCACCGGGTGCCACCGCCCCGCACCCGCAGGAGTCGGTGCCGCCGCGCCTGGACACCCGCCGAGATTGCTTTTGGAGGAGCGGACCGCGGCGGGGGCGAGGAGGAGGAGGAGGCGGGAGGCGATCCCGGAGGAGGCGGCCGCCAGTGCGGGGCGGGCGGCGGCTCGCCGGGGCGGCGGGGGGACACCATGTCCAAGCCGGTGGATCACGTCAAGAGGCCGATGAACGCCTTCATGGTGTGGTCGCGGGCGCAGCGACGGAAGATGGCCCAGGAGAACCCCAAGATGCACAACTCGGAGATCAGCAAGCGCCTGGGCGCCGAGTGGAAGCTGCTGACCGAGTCGGAGAAGCGGCCCTTCATCGACGAGGCCAAGCGGCTGCGGGCCATGCACATGAAGGAGCACCCCGACTACAAGTACCGGCCGCGGCGGAAGCCCAAGACGCTGCTCAAGAAGGACAAGTTCGCGTTCCCCGTGCCCTACGGGCTGGGCGGCGTGGCGGACCACGAGCACCCGCACGGGCTGAAGGCGGGCGGGCTGCACGCCGGCGCGGCCGGCGGACTGGTGCCCGAATCGCTCCTGGCTAACCCCGAGAAGGCGGCAGCCGCCGCCGCCGCTGCCGCCGCCCGCGTCTTCTTCCCCCAGTCGGCCGCCGCCGCTGCCGCCGCCGCCGCCGCGGCCGCCGCCAGCAGCCCCTACTCCCTGCTGGACCTGGGCTCCAAAATGGCCGAGATTTCATCGTCCTCCTCTTCCTCGGGCTCCGGGTTGCCCTACGCCTCCTCGTTGGGCTACCCCGGCGCCGGCGGGGCGGGCGCCTTCCACGGGGCCGCCGCTGCCGCCGCCGCCGCCGCGGCCGCCGCCGGGGGGCACACGCACTCACACCCGTCGCCCGGTAACCCGGGCTACATGATCCCCTGCAACTGCAGCGCCTGGCCCGGCCCGGGGCTGCAGCCGCCGCTGGCCTACATCCTCCTGCCGGGCATGGGCAAGCCCCAGCTGGACCCTTATCCCGCAGCCTACGCCGCGGCTCTATGACCCGCGGCCGGAGGATGCCCGCGCAGCGCTCCGGCGCCCGCCTGGATGGGGGCCGGCGCATACGTGCGGATGGGGAGCGGGGCGAGCCGCCGCCGGGGCCGCGGAGGGTGACCGGGGCAAGCGATGGCGGGAGCGCCGGGGCGGTGGCCGACCTGTTGCGCGTCCCCCGCCTGCTGCCCCGGGTAGAGCTTGTGTGTGTTGCATGCGGTCTGTGCAGATAGCCCAGCTGAAACAGAAGAGAAAAAAAAGAGGAAAAAAAAAAAAGAAAAAAAAAAGAAAATAACCGATCCGTCCTGCCCCCTTAAGTGTTTGTTCGGGACAGACACAGGGATAACGCCTGTCTGCCGGCTCCGGCGTTCCCCTCCCTTGCTCCTCACACCCCGCGCGGTGCTGGACGCAGAACAGTCCCGCTGTAGCACCCCTGCCACCGAGAGGAGAGACAGGGGTGACTGGGGGGTGGTGAGGCCCCGGCTCAGCAGGACAGGGCCAGCTGCGGCCCGGGGAAAGGACAGGGTCTCTCTGTCCTTGGTTCGTAGCCCCTCGTGGGATCCACGCAAAAGGAAACATGTCGGCAATGTGGGATGCTGCCTGTCCCGCTCCGCGCCCTGTCCCGCGTGGGTTTCTGCCCTCCGCTGCTACGGGATGTTGACAGGCGGGGGTTGTGATTTCCATGAGAGGATAAGACGCGTGACTCGGACCCCGTATGTTTCCCCCCTCCCCTCCACTAATTAAGTCTCACCCTCAGACTGTAAATTTGTATATCTCTGTGGAAATGTTAGGTCTCGGATGGAAAACTCTGTTAGTTACTTCGCCCACGGTCGATTCAGTTTTAACCTGAAAAAAAAAAAAA